>CM038669.1:153039417-155801917 GCA_021605145.1 Aegilops bicornis
ATCTTCAGAGTTGCGTTTAATTCTATCCAATAAATTCCATTTGAATTCAATGGTCTTCATAATAAAAGAGCCAGCACAAGAAGTATCGAGCATGGTGCGATTGTTATCACAAAGCCGAGCATAAAAACTTTGAATAATTATTTCTCTTGAGAGCTCATGATTGGGGCATGAATATAACATTGATTTAAGCCTCCACCAAGCTTGAGCGATGCTTTCTACTTCACGAGGGCAAAAATTATATATATAATTGCGATCACGATGAACAAGATGCATGGGATAAAATTTCTGATGAAATTCCAATTTCAATCGTTTGTAGTTCCATGACCCCGTATCATCACATAGCCTATACCATGTCGATGCATCTCCCTCCAAATATAAAGGGAAGACCTTCTTCTTAATAACATCACCGGGTATACCTGCAAGCTTAAATAATCCACAAACTTCATCCACATAGATTAGGTGCTCATCAGGATGCTTTGTTCCATCTCCTGCAAAAGGATTAGCTAGCAGTTTTTCTAACATACCCGAAGGAACTTCAAAGGGGACATTTTCATTTTCAGTAGGTTCAGTAGGTTGAGGAGAAACTCTTTGCTCTACTGGTCGGGGTGAAGATACCCCGAACAAGCCTCTTAGAGGATTACTTTCCATAGTAACAAGTGACAGTAAATTTCAGCACACTATATAAATTTTTCCTTACCAAATTCCACCTACCAAAGGCGCTTCACTCCTTGGCAACGGCGCCAGAAAAGAGTCTTGATGACCCACAAGTATAGGGGATCTACCGTAGTCCTTTCAATAAGTAAGAGTGTCGAACCCAATGAGGAGCATAAGGAAATGATAAGCGGTTTTCAGCAAGGTATTCTCTGCAAGTACTGAAATAAGTGGTAACAGATAGTTTTGTGATAGGATAATTTGTAACGAGCAATAAGTAACAAAAGTAAATAAAGTGCATCAAGTTGGCCCAATCCTTTTTGTAGAAAAGGACAATCCTGGACAAACTCTTATATAGAGAAAAGCGCTCCCGAGGACACATGGGAATTATCGTCAAGCTAGTTTTCATCACGTTCATATGATTCGCGTTCGGTACTTTGATAATTTGATATGTGGGTGGACCGGTGCTTGGGTGATGTTCTTACTTGAACAAGCATCCCACTTATGATTAAACTCTATTGCAAGCATCCGCAACTACAACAAAAGTATTAAGGTAAACCTAATCATAGCATGAAACATATGGATCCAAATCAGCCCCTTACGACGCAACACATAAACTAGGGTTTAAGCTTCTGTCACTCTAGCAACCCATCATCTACTTATTACTTCCCAATGTCTTCCTCTAGGCCCAAATAATGGTGAAGTGTTATGTAGTCGACGTTCACATAACACCACTAGAGGATAGACAACATACATCTCATCAAAATATCGAACGAATACCAAATTCACATGACTACTAATAGCAAGACTTCACCCATGTCCTCAGGAACAAACGTAACTACTCACAAAGCATATTCATGTTCATAATCGAGGGGTATTAATATGCATATAGGATCTGAATATATGATCTTCCACCAAATAAACCAACTAGCATCAACTACAAGGAGTAATCAACACTACTAGCAACCTACTAGTACCAATCCGGACTTGGAGACAAGAATTGGATACAAGAGATGAACTAGGGTTTTGAGAGGAGATGGTGCTGGTGAAGATATTGATGGAGTTTGTCGCCTCCCGATGAGAGGAGCGTTGGTGATGACAATGATGATGATTTCCGCCTCCGAGGGAAGTGTCCCCAGAACAGCTCTGCCGGAGCCCGAGATTGGTTCCGCCAAGGTTCCGCCTCGTGGCGTGAGTCTCGTCGAAAGGTTGCTTATGATTTTTCCTTGACGAAAGACTTCATATAGCGTAAGATGGCCACTGGAGAGCCAACAGGGGCCCACGAGGCGGGGCATACTGGGGTAGGGCGCTTCACCTCGTGGGATGGTGGTGGCCCCCGACATATTTCTTCCGCCAAGTATGTTTTATTATTTCCAAAAATAACTTTCGTGGAGTTTCAGGACTTTTGGAGTTGTGCGAGAATAGGTCTCTAATATTTGCTCCTTTTCCAAATTGTAATTCCAAGCCGACATTCTCCCTCCTTATGTAAACCTTGTAAAATAAGAGAGAATAGGCATAAGTATTGTGACATAACGTGTAATAACAGCCCATAATGCAATAAATATTGATATAAAAGCATGATGCAAAATGGACGTATCAAACCCTTGAGCAATGGCTTCAGTTCTGGACCTGGGTGGAAGATTTTTTGAAGAGAATATCTCCCCATGGTCGCTTGATGGCATTCTTCTCTGCGTACACCGCAGTCACAAATCTGTACAGAAACTATTGTTCAGCCCAGTATCTACGAATCCATTGGATTCGAGTCTCGCGTTCGCCATAGGTTTCTTCAGTGTCTGTCTTGTACAACTCATAGAGACCTGGTGGCAAATCATTGGATGTATTCCCACGGTCTTTTCTGCCGCCCTTTCTTGCTGAATTTTCTGTTGCCATGGAGTTCAAACTGAATGGCTTCAGAACTTGCAAAGGCTTCCGTCTGCTGGTCAGACAGGAACTGGCTTCTGGAGAATTGATGTGACATTGTAAGAATTCTGCAAATGAATGCAGACTATGAGAACCAAGGGATTCTCCCACGGACATGTACCTGTGACAGCATTGGAGATGCGAGGGAAGGGTAAGAGGTCATATGCAATCTCAGAAGATTTTGAAGATAAATCAGTTTGAAGACATTGACCTCATAGTGCGAAGACATTCACTTATATGTTGAGAGTTGGTTCCAGATTTGTACGAATCCAAGAATAGGTACAAGTGAGGAATCTAACTAGTTGTGAAGCATAAGTGATTATACTAGGCATGATATGAGATGCAAAATAGGATAGATCTAATTTTGTAGGTTTAGAAACCACTTTTGGTGGAAAGGGATGAATCTATCGGATCAAAAAGGTATTAAAAGTAAGCTTTAATTACCACACGAAGAACTGCTAAACGGAGTGGAGTGGGAGGCCAAGAAGTTCAATTCTCCGTGCCCTAACTTGGCGAATGGAAGACACCTACGGCGGCAGCATAGGAGGCGAGGTCCACGGCCGGCGTGAGGACGGCGTCGGTGAGGTCGCGGCAGCTAAGCGCTTCGTCGCCGGTGTCGTCGAGAGCTAGCGGTGGCACTAGGGTTTGTGCAAGGTGGAGAGGTGGGAGAAGGATTTTGACCGTGATGTGATGTGTATTTATAAGGAAAGGGACAGCACATCGCAATTACGCAGGTGCACCTGGCGGTTCACATCTGAGGGACATGTGGCAAACATGCAACACATTGGAAGTTGTTCCATGTTCCCGCGCATGCCTGGACTGTCGGGTGGTCGTTCCGGCTTCTCCGGGTTTCAGGCAATAAGGATATAGCATTTAAAACATATTCAATTTTTGTCTCTATATCTTCTGCTGATAAGGACACAGAGAAGACATTTGACAGTTTCAATAGAATGCATATGATTTGTGTCGTGGTTTTGTCACGGCAGATGTCCTCGTGAAAGGACTTAGTCATGGAGCCATCGCTACGGGTTAACTTGAAGGGGTTAAAGCGGACGCAAAGACACAAGAGTTTATACTAGTTCGGCTCCTTCGATGAAGGTAAAAGCCTACGCCTAGTTGTGATGGGATTGATGTGGTTTCGATGACTAGGGAGCAAATAAGCTTTGCCTAGGCCTCGAGTTGTTGTTGTCTGTCCTTGAACCGCCCCGGGTCGTCCCCTTATATACACGGGTGACGCCCGTCGGTTCACAGAGTCCCAATCTCCGGTTCATACTCGTATCCGGGTTGGTCTCTCTCTATTCCTAACTTACAATACAAGTTTACATACCAGGCCGGTTTACGGCTACAGGTTCTAAACCGACTATAGGCCTTGGGCCTTACCTTCATGCTTGGGCTTTTACACCGTTGAACTACTGATGAAGTTAACCCGGCCAGAATAGGCGGTTTACGCCCAAAGAGTAATATCCCCAACATTAGGCCCCAGATTGATTTGAACAGGTTCATGTCAATCCTGGATAAAAAAACCTTCATCTTCAACATCTTCTTGTAGTTGTTGAACCGCCGTGATGTCACCTTCTTTGGTTGCTATAAACCAGCATGACGTCCCCATAAAGATAGCATTCATGATACCTTCTTTGTTTAACAGATCCGCAATAACCAAGGCGACATTTCTGCTTCCCAGATTTGTGGTTCCTTGATTCACGCTACCGACATAGGTCTCTTGCCTTATAAATAGGACCGAAGGGTCATTCCTTTTCTCCCTCCGTCCCCTTTCTCTTCGTCTTCCTCGCGTCGCTAGCCTCGGAGCTCCGCCGCTTGTCGACCTCTGCACCGTCTTGGTCCGCTGCATCAACTTGAACGCACTGTAAAAACGCAGCGATCTTCCGCATCTCCTCAACTCTGGTAGGTCCTCAGTTTCCCTCGACCTAGATTCGTTCTAGGGTTTCTTGTTCTTGCAGTGCTCCATTAACTGTTCATGCTCATACCAGACTCCTGGATAGATCTGTGACACCTTGCTCTAATTAGTAGTAGCTTTTAGCATCCGCCTGCAGTTTCGTGCTCACGTCCATAGATATCGCATATTATTTCCTGCTCATTGCATCAATACTGCTCTGCTTTATTCTTTTTTTGGATATTTTTCTTCTTTTCTGATCTGGCTGCAGATCCTTCATTGTAGAGAAATCTTGTGAAACCTGTTTCTGCACACTTAGCCGTCCGCAACCTCAATTGCTTTCAATATTTAGATCAGGAGGTTTAACTTAACATAGAAAGAATTAATAAACCGGTATACACCATTAGTCCCCTTGTTGAACCGCCAGAACTCCTTAACCAGACACTGTCGCTTCATAGAACTTCGGTTTAGATGTAGTTGTCTCCGATTTAGCATTGTACACCGGTTCTCTCTTTGTCCCAACACATTTCTTGAACCGGATTTATATTTTTTGTAGATTTTATCATGGCCAAACAAGTATATGAGTGCAACTGGGCTCCTTCCCGTGTCACCAAAACTCAATTAAACAATCTGGTCCTGACTGGCACTTTAAGCAGTAAAGATACTATCCATTGGAGGGTTCCTGGCAAAGAATGTCCACCCACACCTCAAGAAGGAGAGGTTGTAGTTTTCGCAGATCACTTAGCCCGGGGTTTTAACCCGCCGGTTCAAAATTTTACCGGGATGTCTTAGCCAATTTTCAACTCCGTCGCAAGAATCTGGCCCCAATTACATACCAATATATGTCACTTCCAAGTGCTCTGTGAGGCATACTTTCAAGAAGAACCCACAGTTGAGTTGTTTAGAGACTGCTTCCATCTAAACCGCCGCACGTAATTCAGCGATGGGTCCAACACATAATTGGGTGGTGTGGCGATTCAAAAAAGGAAGGAGGTCACTTATCCTCATGCCAAACTGCACAGCCACCCCAAGGAATGGAATCAATCATGGTTCTATTGCAGAGACACCTCTCCTGCCAATGAAAATCCTTTGCCTGGCTTTCGTCCGGAGCGACTCAGTAATACACATCCCTTTCCGCAAAGATTAACCGCCAAGGAGAGAAGTAAATACGCTCCTCAACTCTCAAAGCTCGAGAGCCTTCATGGCTAATGGTTTAACAGGAATTGATCTCAGACGTTGTTGGATATCATGGAGCATACTGCCCCTCTCCAGCGCTCCGGTTTAATGTGTGAGTACACCGGTAGCGCCAACAACCCCTCCGACATGTTAATATCCAGCTTACCAATGATGAGGTCACCGAGGCTGTGAAGAAGATGTTGAACGAACCGAACACCTCGTGCCCGAACCGTCTGCTCCTTCCGTGCTACCAACAAACTGTTGGAAATATGCCCTAGAGGCAATAATAAATTAGTTATTATTATATTTCCTTGTTCATGATAATCGTCTATTATCCATGCTATAATTGTATTGATAGGAAACTCAAATACATGTGTGGATACATAGACAACACCATGTCCCTAGCAAGCCTCTATTGGCTAGCTCGTTGATCAATAGATGGTTACGGTTTCCTAACCATGGACATTGGATGTCATTGATAACGGGATCACATCATTAGTAGAATGATGTGATGGACAAGACCCAATCCTAAGCCTAGCACAAAGATCGTAGTTCGTATGCTAAAGCTTTTCTAATGTCAAGTATCATTTCCTTAGACCATGAGATTGTGCAACTCCGGATATCGTAGGAATGCTTTGGGTGTACCAAACGTCACAACGTAATCGGGTGACTATAAAGGTGCATTGGGTATCTCCGAAAGTGTCTGTTGGGTTGGCACGAATCGAGACTGGATTTGTCACTCCGTGTAAACGGAGAGGTATCTCCGCCCACTAGGTAGGACATCATCATAATGTGCACAATGTGACCAAGGGGTTGATCACGGGATGATGTGTTACGGAACGAGTAAAGAGACTTGCGGAAACGAGATTGAACAAGGTATCGGGATACCGACGATCGAATCTCGGGCAAGTACAATACCGCTAGACAAAGGGAATTGTATACGGGATCGATTGAGTCCTTGACATCGTGGTTCATCCGATGAGATCATCGTGGAACATGTGGGAGCCAACATGGGTATCCAGATCCCGCTGTTGGTCATTGACCGGAGAACGTCTCGGTCATGTCTACATGTCTCCCGAACCCGTAGGGTCTACACACTTAAGGTTCGATGGCGACGCTTAGGGTTATAAAGGAAGTTTGTATGTGGTTACCGAATGTTGTTCGGAGTCCGGATGAGATCCTGGACGTCACGAGGAGTTCCGGAATGGTCCGGAGGTAAAGATTTATATATGGGAAGTCTTATTTTGGTCGCGGAAAGGTTTCGCACTTTATCGGTATTGTACCGGAGTGCCGAAGGGGTCCGGGGTCCACTGGGGTCCCCCTGCCCCGGGGGGGGGGGGCACATGGGCTGTAGGGGGTGCGCCTTGGCCTATATGGGCCAAGGGCACCAGCCCCAAGAGGCCCATGCGCCAAGATAGAGAGAAAAAGGGAAGAGTCCTCAAGGGGGAAGGCACCTCCGAGGTGCCTTGGGGAGGATGGACTCCTCCCCCTCCCTTGGCCGCACCCCTTCCTTGGAGGAAGGGGCAAGGCTGCGCCTCCCCCCTCTCCCTTGCCCCTATATATAGTGGAGGGGAGGGAGGGCATCCATACATGAGCCCCTGGCGCCTCCCTCCCTCCCGTGACACCTCCTCCTCTCCCATGGTGCTTGGCGAAGCCCTGCGGGATTGCCACGCTCCTCCATCACCACCATGCCGTTGTGCTGCTGCTGGATGGAGTCTTCCTCAACCTCTCCCTCTCTCCTTGCTGGATCAAGGCATGGGAGACATCACCGGGCTGTACGTGTGTTGAACGCGGAGGTGCCGTCTGCTCGGCACTAGGATCTCCGTGATTTGAATCACGACGAGTCTGACTCCTTCAACCCCGTTCTCATGAACGCTTCCGCTTAGCGATCTACAAGGGTATGTAGATGCACTCTCCTTCCCTCGTTGCTAGTTTCTCCATAGATAGATCTTGGTGACACGTAGGAAAATTTTGAATTTCTGCTACGTTCCCCAACAGTGGTATCATGAGCTAGGTCTATTGCGTAGATTCTTTGCACGAGTAGAACACAAAGTAGTTGTGGGCGTTGATTTTGTTCAATATGCTTGCCGTTACTAGTCCAATCTTGTTTCGACGGTATTGTGGGATGAAGCGGCCCGGACCGACCTTACACGCATTTCCACGTGAGACAGTTCCACCGGTGACATGCACTTGGTGCATAAGGTGGCTAGCGGGTGCCGCCTCCCACTTTAGTCGAACGGATTCGATGAAAAGGGTCCTTATGAAGGGTAAATAGCAATTGGCATATCACGTTGTGGTTTTATGTAGGTAAGAAACGTTCTTGCTAGAAACCCAAAGCAGCCACGTAAAACATGCAAACAACAATTAGAGGACGTCTAACTTGTTTTTGCGGTATGCTATGTGATGTGATATGGCCAAGAAGAATGTGATGAATGATATGTGATGTATGAGATTGATCATGTTCTTGTAATAGGATTCACGACTTGCATGTCGATGAGTATGACAACCGGCAGGAGCCATAGGAGTTGTCTTTATTTATTGTATGACCTGCGAGTCATTAAACAACGCCATGTAAGTACTTTACTTTATTGCTAACCGGTAGCCATAGTAGTAGAAGTAATAGTTGGCGAGACAACTTCATGGAGACACGATGATGGAGATCATGATGATGGAGATCATGGTGTCATGCGGTGACAATGATGATCATGGAGCCCGAAGATGGAGATCAAAAGGAGCAATATGATATTGGCCATATCATGTCACTACTATATAATTGCATGTGATGTTTATTATGTTTATGCATCTTGTTTACTTAGAACGAAGGTAGTAAATAAGATGATCCCTTACACAAATTTCAAGAAGTGTTCTCCCCTGACTGTGCACCGTTGCTACAGTTCGTCGCTTCTAAGCACCACGTGATGATCGGGTGTGATGGATTCTTACGTTCACATACAACGGGTGTAAGACAGATTTACAAAGCAAAAACACTTGGGGTTAACTTGACGAGCCTAGCATGTACAGACATGGCCTCGGGAACACAGAGACCGAAAGGTCGAGCATGAGTCGTATAGTAGATACGATCAACATGAAGATGTTCACCGAGTCGACTAGTCCGTCTCACGTGATGATCGGACACGGCTTAGTTGACTCGGATCATGTAATCACTTAGATGACAAGATGGATGTCTATCAGAGTGGGAGTTCATAATATGAACTTAATTATCTTGAACATAGTCAAAAGACCTTTTGCAAATTATGTCGTAAGCTCGCGCTTTAGTTCCACTGTTTAGATATGTTCCTAGAGAAAATATAGTTGAAAGTTGAAAGTAGCGATTATGCGGACAAGAAATAGCTTATGTCCTTAATGCACCGCTGGGTGTCTTTGAACCCCAAACGTCGTTTGTGGATGTTGCGAACATCGGACATACACGCTTTTGATAACTACATGATAGTTCGGTTAAACGGTTTAGAGTTGAGGCACCAAAGACGTTTTCAAACGTCGCGTAACATATGAGATGTTTCGAGGGCTGAAATTGGGATTTCAAGCTCGTGCTCACGTCAAGAGGTATAAGACCTCCGACGATTTCTTAGCCTGCAAACAAAGGAGAAAAGCTCAATCATTGAGCTTGTGCTCAGATTGTCTGAGTACAACAATCACTTGAATTGAGTGGGAGTTGATCTTCCAGATGAGATAGTGATGTTTCTCCAAAAGTCATTGCCACCAAGCTGCTAGAGCTTCGTGATGAACTATAACATATCAGGGATAGATATGATGATCCTTGAAGTATTCGCGATGTTTGACACCGTGAAAGTAGAAGTCAAGTAGGAGCATCAATTGTTGATGGTTGGTAAAACCACTGGTTTCAAGAAGGGCAAGGGCAAGAAGGGATACTTCATGAAACGGCAAATCAGCTGCTGCTCTAGTGAAGAAACCCAAGGTTGAACCCAAACCCGAGACTAAGTGCTTACGTAATAAGGGGAACAACCATCGGAGCAGAATTACCCTAGATACTTGGTAGATAAGAAGGCTGGCAAGGTCGATAGAAGTATATTGGATATACATTATGTTAATGTGTACTTTACTAGTACTCCTAGTAGCACCAGGGTATTAGATACGGTTCGGTTGCTAAGTGTTAGTAACTTCGAAATAAAAGCTACGGAATAAGCGGAGACTAGCTAAAGGTGAGCTGACGATATGTGTTGGAAGTGTTTCCAAGGTTGATGTGATCAAGCATCGACGCTCCCTCTACCATCGAGATTGATGTTAAACCTAAATAATTGTTATTTGGTGTCTGCGTTGAGCATAGACATGATTGAGTATGTCTATACATAATACGGTTATTCATTTAAGGAGAATAATGGTTACTCTATTTATTTGAATAATACCTTCAATGGTCTTGCACCTAAAGGAATGGTTTATTGAATCTCGATCGTAGTGATACACATTTTCATGCCAAAAGATATAAGATAGTAATGATAGTACCACTTACTTGTGGCACTGCCATGTAAGTCATAAAACGCATGAAGAAGCTCCATGTTGATGGATCTTTGGACTCACTCATTTTTGAAAAGTTTGAGACATGCGAACCATGTCTATTGGTGTATACGCATGAAGAAACTCCATACAGATGGATCGTTTGGACTCACTTGATTTTGAATCACTTGAGATATGCAAAACATACCACATGGGCAAGATGGTGAAAAGCCTCGGTTTAGAAGATGGAACAAGATAGCAACTTGTTGGAAGCAACACATTTTGATATGTGCAGTCCAATGAGTCTTTGAGGCATGCGATGAATATCGTTATGTTCTTACTTCACGAGATGATTTGAGTAGATGTTGAGTATATTTACTTGATGAAACACAAGTCTGAATTATTGAAAGGTTCAAGTAATTTCAGAGTGAAGTTGAAGATCTTCGTGACAAGAGGATAAAATGTACGTGATGTGATCATAGAGATGAATATCTGAGTTGCGAGTTTGGTACACAATTGAGACATTGTGGAAATTGTTTCACAACTAATACCGCTCAGAACACCATAGTGTGATGGTGTGTCCGAACATCATAGTTGCACCCTATTGGATATGGTGCGTACCATGATGTCTCTTATCGAATTACCACTATCGTTAATGGGTTAGGCATTAGAGACAACCACACTCACTTTAATAGGGCACCACGTAGTTCCGTTGAGATGACACCGTATGAACTATGGTTTAGAGAAACCTAAGCTGTCATTTCTTAAAGGTTTGGGGCGCTGACGCTTATGTGAAAAAGTTTCAGGTTGATAAGCTCGAACCCAAAGCGGATAAAATGCATCCTCATAGGACACCCAAAAATAGTTGGGTATACCTCCTAATTCAGATCCGAAAGCAATAGGGATTGTTTCTTGAATCGGGTCCTTTCTCGAGGAAAAGTTCGTCTCGAAAAGTTGAGTGGGAGGATGGTGGAGACTTGATGAGGTTATTGAACCGTCACTTCAACTAGTGTGTAGTAGGGCACGGGGAAGTTGTTCCCGTGGCACCTACACCAATTGAAGTAGAAGCTTATGACAGTAATCATGAAGTTTCGGATCAAGTCACTACCGAACCTCGTAGGACGACAAGGACGCGTACTGCTTCAGAGTGGTACGGTGATCCTGTCTTGAAGGTCATGTTGCTAGACAACAATGAACCTACGAGCTATGGAGAAGCGATAGTGGGCCCAAATTCCGACAAATGGTTAGAGGCCATGAAATCCGAGATAGTATCCATATATCATAACAAAGCATGGACTTTGGTGGACTTGCCCGATGATCGGCAAGCCATTGAGATGAATGGATCTTTAAGAAGAAGACGGACGTGGACGGTAATGTCACCGTCTATGAAGCTCGACTTGTGGCGAAAAGTTTTTCACAAGTTCAAGGAGTTGACTACGATGAGATTTTCTCATCCGTAGCGATGCTTAAGTCCGTCGGAATCATGTTAGCATAAGCTGCATTTATGAAATCTGGCGGATGGATGTCAAAATGAGTTTCCTTACCAGTTTTCGTAAGGAAAGGTTGTATGTGATACAATCGTAAAGTTTTGTCGATCCTAAGGATGCTAAAAGGTATGCTGGCTCCGGCAATCCTTTCTAAGGACCGGAGTAAGCATCTCGGAGTTGGAATGTGCGCTTTGATGAGATGATCAAAGATTTTGGGTTTATACAAAGTTTATGAGAAACTTGTATTTCCAAAGAAGTGAGTGGGAGCACTATAGAATTTCTGATAAGTATATGTTGTTGACATATTGATGATCAGAAATGATGTAGAATTTCTGGAAAGCACATAGGGTTATTTGAAAGATGTTTTTCAATAGAAAACCTGGATTAGGCTACTTGAACAATAAACATCAAGATCTATAAGATAGATCAAAATGTTTAATAATACCTTCAAATGAGCATGTACCTTGACATGATCTTGAAGGTGTTCAAGATGGATCAGTCAAAGAAGGAGTTCTTAGCTGAATTGTAAGGTATGAAGTTAAGACTTAAAGCTCGACCACGGCAGAACAGAGAGAAAGGACGAAGATCGTCCCTATGCTTCGAACATAGGCTCTATAGTATGCTATCTTGTGTACCGCCGCAGGAAGTGTGCCTTGCCATGAGTCGGTCAAAGGGGTACAAGAATGATCCAGGAATGGATCATTGGACAATGATCAAAATTGTCCTTGGAGTAAATAAGGACATGTTTCTCGATTATGGAGGTGATAAAGAGTTTGGCGTAAAGGGTTACGTCGATGCAAGCTTTAACACCTATCCGAGTGACTACGAGTAGCAAACCGGATACGTATAGTGGAGCAACCGTTTGGAATAGATCCAAGTGGAGCGTGGAAGCAGCATTTACAATATGACATAGAGAATTGCAAAGCACACACGGATCTGAAAGGTTCAGACCCGTTGACTAAAACCCGTTGACTAAAACCTCTCTCACAAGCAAAACATGATCAAACCTCGGAACTCATTGAGTCTAAATCACATGATGATGTGAACTAGTTTACGTAAACTAGTAAACTCTTTGGGTGTTGGTCACATGGCGATGTGACCTATCGATGTTAATCACATGACGATGTGAACTAGATTATTGACACTAGTGCAAGTGGGAGACTGTTGGAAATATGCCCTAGAGGCAATAATAAATTAGTTATTATTATATTTCCTTGTTCATGATAATCGTCTATTATCCATGCTATAATTGTATTGATAGGAAACTCAAATACATGTGTGGATACATAGACAACACCATGTCCCTAGCAAGCCTCTATTGGCTAGCTCGTTGATCAATAGATGGTTACGGTTTCCTAACCATGGACATTGGATGTCATTGATAACGGGATCACATCATTAGTAGAATGATGTGATGGACAAGACCCAATCCTAAGCCTAGCACAAAGATCGTAGTTCGTATGCTAAAGCTTTTCTAATGTCAAGTATCATTTCCTTAGACCATGAGATTGTGCAACTCCCGGATACCGTAGGGAATGCTTTGGGTGTACCAAGCGTCACAACGTAATCGGGTGACTATAAAGGTGCATTACAGGTATCTCCGAAAGTGTCTGTTGGGTTGTACGAATCGAGGCTGGATTTGTCACTCCGTGTAAGCGGAGAGGTATCTCTGGGCCCACTTTCGGTAGGACATCATCATAATGTGCACAATGTGACCAAGGGGTTGATCACGGGATGATGTGTTACGGAGCAGTAAAGAGACTTGCGGAAACGAGATTGAACAAGGTATCGGGATACCGAAGCGATCGAATCTCGGGCAAGTACAATACCGCTAGACAAAGGGAATTGTATACAGGATCGATTGAGTCCTTGACATCGTGGTTCATCCGATGAGATCATCGTGGAACATGTGGAGCCAACATGGGTATCCAGATCCGCTGTTGGTTATTGACCGGAGAACGTCTCGGTCATGTCTACATGTCTCCCGAACCCGTAGGGTCTACACACTTAAGGTTCGATGGCGCTAGGGTTATAAAGGAAGTTTGTATGTGGTTACGAATGTTGTTGAGTCCGGATGAGATCCTGGACGTCACGAGGAGTTCCGGAATGGTCCGGAGGTAAAGATTTATATATGGGAAGTCTTATTTTGGTCGTAGGAAAGGTTTCGCACTTTATCGGTATTGTACCGGGAGTGCCGAAAGGGGTCCGGGGGTCCACCGGGGGGGTCCACCTGCCCCGAGGGGGCACATGGGCTGTAGGGGGTGCGCCTTGGCCTATATGGGCCAAGGGCACCAGCCCAAGAGGCCCATGCGCCAAGATAGAGAAAAAAAAGGGAAGAGTCCTCAAGGGGGATGGCACCTCCGAGGTGCCTTGGGGAGGATGGACTCCTCCCCCTCCCTTGGCCGCACCCCTTCCTTGGAGGAAGGGGCAAGGCTGCGCCTCCCCCCTCTCCCTTGCCCCTATATATAGTGGAGGGAGGAGGGCATCCATACATGAGCCCTGGCGCCTCCCTCCCTCCCGTGACACCTCCTCCTCTCCCATGGTGCTTGGCGAAGCCTGCTTGGGATTGCCACGCTCCTCCATCACCACCATGCCGTTGTGCTGCTGCTGGATGGAGTCTTCCTCAACCTCTCCCTCTCTCCTTGCTGGATCAAGGCATGGGAGACATCACCGGGCTGTACGTGTGTTGAACGCGGAGGTGCCGTCCGTTCGGCACTAGGATCTCCGGTGATTTGAATCACGACAATCTGACTCCTTCAACCCCGTTCTCATGAATGCTTCCGCTTAGCGATCTACAAGGGTATGTAGATGCACTCTCCTTCCCCTCGTTGCTAGTTTCTCCATAGATAGATCTTGGTGACACGTAGGAAAATTTTGAATTTCTGCTACGTTCCCCAACACAAACCACCATCTGTAAGACTCTGACTGTATTTTTTACTGAATATATTACTGCCATTTCCGGTATCTTTTTTAACATCAACTGCTGCTTAATCAGGGTGATGATCCATTCTGGAGCAAGAAACTTCCACAAGAGAAACCAGAGAAGCCAGACAAACCGGAAAGACCAATCCGGACAAAGACCAAAGTTGTCAAGAGGTCTGCTCATAAGAGGAAAACCACTGCATCTTCTGATCAGGCTGTGGATGACGATGTGGGTAATCCGGACCTTGAGGTAGAACTTGATTCACTTGGCTTACTTTTCATATGCCTAATTAATGATAATATTTGTCAGGATGATGCTGAAGCCAGTAATGCTGATGTTGTAGAGGTAACTATTCTCTCCTCTGACTCAAATCTTTTGCCTTCACTAAAAATCCGTCGGGCAAACCGGAAAATTAAATTTTCTCATCCCCTTGCTTGCTTGGATCCCAAATTTCTTATGAAAACTCAATAACATGAAGTTTGCCGCACAACTCGGCACAGCGGCCAGGTAGTTACCTCCGCCGGTTTACCGAATAGTCCGGATCGGAAACGTCGTTCAGAGGTCTCTAATTTGCTTGTCAGTGCTTGTCCTAAAGCGGGCTGTTTTCGTCAACCTCTTAATCCATCTGACTCCGATTATCAGGTCACTTCCCATTCCTCATCTGGCGAGTCATCAGCTACTCAGCTGCCACCACTTAAAACGGTGCTTGGGTAAGTTATACATATCATATTGTTTCTATTGCATCACTGCGTAGTATATGCTGTATTTGACTGTTATTATGCCTTTTCAGGGCCAAGCCTAGGCCGAGCAAAAAGGCTCTCCTGGATAACGCGGCCGACGAAGAGACTGCCCCTGAACCGGACAACGCCCCAAATCTTGAAGCGGCTATTTGTGAAGATATGCCCAATGATCCGCCACTGCAAGATGATGATTTTGTTGCTGAAAAAAGGCTTGTTGACACCTCCTGTCCTGCTGACCAGCCCAGAAGCCCAACCCGGATTGAAAAATCCACCAGTCCAATCCGGCCTGCTGACAAACCGACTGTCCCTGGTCAAACCGGTGATACCAAGGACGATGATGTTGTGATTCGGCTTTGGCCACAGCGAACCGGGTAATCCGTCGCCTTATCCAAACATTCTGCCAAAGTAGAATTTGCCACTATGAGCAAGGGCAAGTGGAATGTTGATCGGCAACTTACGCTGCTCGAACCCCAAGATCTTCATTACGGCTACTTGAACCGGTTGTATACCAGCCGTGATTATGAAGCTGACACGGTGAATATGATGAAAGAAAAATTGAGGTAACCTCCATGTTCATTTTCCTGCTTGGATCTTTCAATTTTTGTTAACTCTCCTAGCCCCAAGGGCCTGTTTGTAATCTTCTTTCAAACCGGGACTTGATATAGAACTCAATACTTTCGGAATTCA
The DNA here is from genome assembly GCA_021605145.1 of Aegilops bicornis. Classification (NCBI taxonomy): domain Eukaryota; kingdom Viridiplantae; phylum Streptophyta; class Magnoliopsida; order Poales; family Poaceae; genus Aegilops; species Aegilops bicornis. The sequence goes on from CM038669.1 coordinate 153,055,366, forward strand.
CCGATGTAGCCCCAAGGGCGGTTCAACTTAGTATAGTTAAACCGGACTTTAACATAAAACTCAATGCTTCAGAATTCACTGATGTAGCCCCCAAGGTCAGGTTCAACTTAGTATAGTTAAACCGGGACTTTAATTTATATCTTATCATCAGAACATGTTCGATCAAATAGCCATTAGCCCCCAAGTGCCAAGTTGAATACCTGTATTGAGCTTGGGACTTTGTGATTTTATTGATCGATGAAGATCAAATATGCATTAGCCCCCAAGTGCCAAGTGCATAACTTGTTATGTGGTTGGTACTTCAAATCTTGTACCGCTTTGTTAAATCGGATATTTGTTTGTATGTAGGCTGAGCTGAGGACTAAAGAAAGCCAACTCACTGATCTTCAAGAAAACTTGAAATCCCAACAAGCTGAAACCTCAAAGGCAAAAGAAGAATTGACCAGCGCTTTAGGCGTCATGGAACAGCTTAAGGAGGGCTTCAAAAAGGAGCTGGCGGATTGGGCCACTGAGAAGGCTGTTTTAACCAAAAAGGTTGAAAATGCTGAAGTTGCCCTTAAACCGGTGGTAGATGAGCTGACCAACGTGAAGCGGCAAGTGCATGCCATGATTTGTTGCCATTTTTGGTAAGCTTCCTTTGGTTTCTATGATAACTTGGCCTTCTTATGATAAGTCCGGTTTGTGATCTTTCTTGTAATGCTGCAGTACACGCATTGGTCACTTGGGGTCGATGTTCGGATGAAATTGAAAGCTGCCTACACTTTAATCGAACAATTTGTACCTTTGGAGCGCATGACGGATCATCTCCATCGCATCACATAACAATCCGGCACCCTATTTAATTCAAGATACTCTTAGGAGGTTGTCAATGCTTCCCACCCGGGTTGAAGAGCTGAAGAAATCTGATGCTTGAACCGGTGCCATTAATGCCTTAATACGGGCAAAAGCATGGGTGCCAGATTCCGATCCTGTTGAGGCAGCTTAGGGCTATCCTAGTCTGAAGGAAAACGGTTCAGAGTTCAACGAAGATGACCTGAGAGCGATAAACCGGGCGGTGCACCCTCTGGCTTGCCAATTGGCCGAAGAGGTAGACTTGTCGCATTATCAAGCTCAATATAACGATCAGAACAGACGAGTAGCTGCACCTATTCCTGAAGCGGAGAACCTGACCCTCCGATCCGTAAGCATACTTACGCTCCTGATATTGAACCATCTTCCCTGATCCATGAGGAGGCTGTCTTTCAAGCTTTAATGGGAATCGACTGGACCACTGTTGACTTCGAGCCGCTGGGTAGGGATGAAGAAGCTGAAGCGGTGCGGGACGACCCACAACCGTCAGACCGGGGCGGCGAGCAAGCATGAACCGGAAGCCGGTTTAAATAGCTGCTTTATTATATTCCGCCAAGAAAACAATGATCTTATTTGGGCACCACGTTGCCTTGTAATAGGATAGCCAACACTTTTGCTTTTAATATGCCCTCGTGCATAGGTGCTAATACTTTTGATTGAATGATCGAAACCTTCAATCTATATTGCCTGCAGTCACAAAATCTTAAACTGCCACGGCGGTTTGTGCCGCCAGCCGGCTTGTGACGTTCATATATATATGCAATGAAATATTGAGGTATATGATCAAAATTTGTGATACAAAATACCTGCCATCGCTGGGCATGAAGTTGGCGTAGCCAATCTTGAAGCGGAGGTTGTAGAAACCTTTACCGTCAAAGGAGAAAAACAGCTCCTATGTTTATAATGCGGTTTACCATGTAAACCATGCCGGTCATGACAAGCCCCTGTTACTCCATAATGGGATGTTAACGAGAAAAAGTCAAACCGGAAAAATTATCTCGGATTAAAAATGGACCGAATTCCGTCAATTGACAGTTTGAACCGGTTTAAAAATGTTATCGGTTTAAAAACACAACCAAAATCAAATAACAGTTATGAAAAAAATATGGAAGCAAAGGCAATGATAAAACCGTTTGCAGAAAGAGGCTTTACTGAGCCGATCAGATGGTGTTACCATGGTCGGACACGACCAAGCTCCCAATAAGGTGTAGCTATGGTTCAAGTCAGCCAGGTCCCCAACTGAAACTGTGGCATTATGCCGATCAAATGGCGTGGCAATGGTTCGGGTTCACCAAGCCCCAAGTGACTCTATGGCCTTAGGCCGATCAAGAGGCGTGTTGGTTCAGACTTGACCATGTCCCCAAGTGATCTGGTGGCTTTCGCCTATCAAAAGGTGTTGCATTGGTTCGCGACCAAGCCCCAAGTGATATCATAAAGCTTTTGAAAAGCAAACTCAAGGGGTAAACCGGAGGCCGCTTTTAAGACAGAACAACTCCATGTAACCACGCATGATGTAACGAGCAGATACCCGCTTTAGCTGAGGCTCCGGTTTATTACTTTATTCATAATATATACACTGTCATAATATGTACATGAGTAGAGTCGATGGCTCAGGTATAATAATGCCGAAGATGAGCTATGTTCCACGGCCTGTTGGTCTCCTCCTCCGATGTACGTGAGTCTTTATGCTCTCGAATATCGATCAGATAGTAGGACCCGTTGTGCAGATTCTTGCTGACCACGAAAGGTCCCTCCCAAGGTTGGGATAACTTGTGCATATCAGTCAGGTCTTGTATGAGCTGAAGCACAAAATCTCCTTCTTGAAAAGTTCTGGTTCTGACCCGGCGACTATGGTAACGACGAAGATCCTATTGGTAAACGGCCGAGCGGTCAGCTGCTATGTCATGTTCTTCATCCAATAGGTCCAAAGCATCTTGTCGTGCCGTCTCGTTGTCCGCTTCAACATAAGCCGCCACACGAGGTGAGTCATGACGGATATCGCTAGGGAGAACCGCCTCCGCTCCGTAGACCATGAAGAACGGTGTGTATCCTGTGGATCTGTTTGGCGTCGTATTGATACTCCATAACACAGACGGTAGCTCTTCTACCCAACAACCCGGTGTTCTCTGCAAAGGAACCATAAGCCGGGGTTTGATGCCTTGCAAGATCTCTTGATTAGCCCGTTCTGCTTGTCCATTGGACTGGGGGTGAGCCACTGACGATACGTCAAGCCGGATGTGCTCACGCTCACAGAACTCCTTCATAGCGCCCTTGGACAAGTTGGTACCATTGTCAGTAATGATACTGTGTGGAAAGCCAAACCGGAAAATCACCTTTTTAATGAACTTAACCGTTGTAGCTGCATCACACTTGCTGACAGGCTCCGCTTCAACCCACTTGGTAAACTTGTCAACCGCCACCAAGAGGTGGGTCTTTTTGTCCTTGGACCTTTTGAAAGGTCCGACCATATCCAGCCCCCAAGTCACAAACGGCCAAGTAATTGGAATCATCCTCAATTCTTGAGCTGGCACATGAGCACGCCGTGAAAATTTCTGACAGCCTTCACATCGTCTAACTAGGTCCTCCGCATCAGCATGAGTCGTCAACCAGTAGAACCCGTGACGAAACGCCTTAGCCACCAGAGACTTTGAACCGGCGTGGTGACCACAATCCCCTTCGTGGATTTCGCGTAAAATTTTGCAACCTTCCTCAGGGGACACACAGTGTTGGAACGCGCCTGACACACTGCAATGATGCAATTCACCATTGACAATGGTCATCGACTTGGATCGCCGGACTATCTGCCTGGCCAGAGTCTCATCCTCTGGCAACTCGCCCCGGTTCATGTACGCAAGATAAGGAACTGTCCAATCCGGTATAACATGCAGGGTTGCCACCAACTGCGCCTCCGGATCAGGAATAGCCAAATCCGCTTCACCAGGGAGCTTGATGGACGGGTTATGCAAAACATCTAAAAAGACATTAGGCGGGACCGGTTTACGCTAAGAGCCTAGCCGGCTTAAAGCGTCCGCCGCTTCATTCTTCCGTCTGTCCACATGATCCACCTGCTAACCCTTAAAGTGACCTGCCACAATGTCCACCTCACGTCGATAGGCTGCCATGAGGGGATCCTTGGAATCCCAAGTGCCAGACACATGTTGAGCCACCAGGTCCGAGTCATCAAGCACTTAACCCGGTGAGATTCATCTCCTTCGCCATCCGGAGACCATGGAGTAAAGCTTCATACTCAGCTGCATTGTTAGTACAAGGGAACATCAAGTAGAGAACGAACGGAATTTGTCACCTCGTGGGGAAGTTAATACGACTCCAGCCCCGAGCCCTCCAATTGCTGGATCCATCAAAATGAATCGTCCAATAGGTGTGATCCGGCTTCTCTTCAGGTGCCTGTAACTCCGTCCAATCATTGATGAAATCCACAAGCGCTTGAGATTTGATCGTCGTTCGAGGCACATACTTTAACCCGTGTGGCCCAAGCTCTATAGCCCACTTAGGAATCCGACCAGTCGCTTCCCTGTTCTGAATTATATCGCCCAAAGGAGCAGAGCTGACCACTGTGATCGGATGGCCTTGGAAGTATTGCTTAAGCTTCCGACTCGCCATAAAAACTCCGTATACTAGCTTTTGCCAATGCGGGTACCGTTGCTTGGATTCAATAAGCACCTCGCTAATATAGTAAACCGGTCGCTGAACCGGATATTCCTTGCCTGCCTCTTTGCGCTCTACCACAATAGCCATGCTGACTGCGCGAGCATTAGCCGCTATGTATAGTAATAACGGTTCTTTGTCGATTGGAGCTGCAAGAACGGGCGGATTGGCTAACTGCCGCTTTAAGTCCTCCAACGCTTCATCGGCGGCTGGACTCTAGACAAACTGATCTGTCTTTTTCAGCATCTGGTACAAAGGGATGGCCTTCTCTTTTTAGGCGGCTGATAAACTGGCTCAGCGCGGCAATCCGGCCTGCCAAACGCTGGACATCGTTAATACACTTCGGTTTAGCCAGGGCGGTAATAGTCGTAATCTTCTCCGGATTAGCTTCAATTCCCATGTTGGACACGAGAAAACCCAATAACTTGCCTGCCGGAACACCAAAGGCACATTTGGTCGGGTTGAGCATCATCTTGTAAACCCGCAGGTTGTCAAAGGTTTCCTTCAAATTGTCAATCAGTGTCTCCTTCTCCTTTGACTTGACCACAATATCATCAACATAGGCATGCACATTACGACCGATATGTTTATGCAGGAAATTCTATACACAGCGTTGATAAGTTGCTTGGGCGCTCTTGAGCCCAAAAGGCATAGATACATAGCAGAAGGCTCCAAAGGGAGTGATAAACATTGTTTTCTCCTGGTCCTTAACTGCCATCTTGATCTGATGATACCCATAATATGCATCCAAAAAGCTCAAACACTCACAACCCGCAGTGGCATCAATAATCTGGTCAATGCGGGGAGGGCAAAGGATCTCTGGACAAGCCTTGTTAAGATCTGTGTAATCCACACACATGCGCCAAGTGCCGTTTTCTTAAGAACCAGACCGGATTAGCAAGCCACTCTGGATGGAAGACTTCAACGATAAAACCAGCTGCTAAGAGCCCGCCACCTCCTCTCCAATGTCCTTGCGCCTTTCTTCGTTAAACCGGGCGGAGAAACTCCTTCACCGATTTGTACTTGGGATCAACATTAAGAGTGTGCTCGGCGAGTTGCCTCGGTACACCGGCATGTCGGAAGGCTTCCATGCAAAAATGTCCCGATTCTCACGGATGAACTCGATGAGCGCGCCTTTCCTATTTCGGATCCAAGTTGGCACTGATGTTGAACTGCTTGGACGAATCGCCAGGCACGAAGTCAACAAGCTTAGTCTCGGCTGCCGATTTGAATTTCAGGTCCGGATCATGTTCTGTAGTCGGCTTCTTCAAAGGGGTCATGTCCGCCGGATCAACTTTGTCATTTTAATATTTAAACTCATCCGTAGCAAAAACCGACTCTGCATAGGCCGCATCACCTTCCTCACATTCCAAAGCGATCTTGCGGCTCCCATGAACCGTTATTGTCCCCTTGTGACCCGACATCTTGAGCTGCAAATAGATATAACAAGGCCGTGCCATGAACTTGGCATAAGCCGGCCGCCCAAATAGGGCGTGATATGGGCTCCGGATTTTCACCACCTCAAACGTTAGTGTCTCTGATCAGGAATCGTGATCGTCCCCAAAAGCCACTTCCGTAGCTATCTTGCCGGCTGTGGTATGCTGACTTGCCATGCACCACACCATGGAACACCGTATTAGACGGTTTGAGATTTTTATCTGTTAGCCCCATGCGGCGGAATGTCTCATAGTACAGGATGTTAATACTGCTCCCTCTGTCCATGAGCACTTTGGTGAACTTATAACCTCCCACCTGAGGGGCTACCACCAATGCCAGTTGGCCCGGATTGTCAACCCGAAGAGGGTGATCCTCCCTGCTCCACACGATTGGCTGTTCCGACCAGCGTAAATAACGTGGTACGGCCGGTTCAATGTAATTCACCGCCGCTTGTGAAGTTTCCGGTCCGCTTTATCCAAGCTAGTTGTGAAAACGTGATACCGCCTAATCGCTCAACTGTTTCAGATGGCTCTGATAACCCGACTGCTGCTGCTGCTGGTGGTTGTAACCACCTTGGTTATTCTGACTATTCTGATTGTTATGTCCGCCCTGATTTCCACTGAAGCCTGAACCGGAAGCTCCTCCATCGTGACCCGGCCCATGGAAACCGGATCCTGAGCCACCACCGGACCCATGATCATAATGGAAAGCATTAGAGTTTTTGAACTCCTGCATAATGTAAGAGTCCTTCCAAAGGTGGTTGGCCGGCATCTCCTTCGTCCCGTGCTTTGGACAGGGCTGATTCAATAAATAATTTAAGCGATCCGGGTTAGGATTCGAAGCCCCACCATGACTCGCCGCTTTACCTCTGCGTCGCTGACCCTTGTCCTGCGCATTAGTATTAGCCACAAAGTCCATGCTGCCATCCGCTTTACGCTTGCCTCCGCTCCCATGGCCACGGTTTGTATTGATGCCCCCTAGAGTTGTTGTTCTTCTTTCCCTTCCCTGCTTCGTCATCCTCAGATTCGGGGTCCTTGGTACTATCAGAATCAGCATACTTCACTAAAGCACCCATGACAGTTCCCATGTCGTTACAAAATCGCTTCATACGCCCCCAACTTCAACTTTAAAGGCTTAAACCGTAGTCGCCCTCCGTGGTTAAGATCGCAGCGTTAGCGTTGATCCGTCCGACGAGTGTAGGATTTCGAGACGCAGCGTACTCCAATGGGTTGTTGATTCTCCTTCCTCCTGGACACAAGCCGCCAAGTCCACTATGGACATGGGCTGCTTACACGTATCTTTGAAATTCTGGATAAACTGGGTCCGCAACTGGGCCCATGAACTGATAGAATTGGGCAGCAAGCTCTTCAACCAAGTACGGGTCGTGCCTTCAAGCATCATGGTGAAGTACTTTGCACACGTGGACTCATCCACATCCAGCATCTCCATGGCCATCTCATAGCTCTCTATCCATGCTTCTAGAGATAAATCGGCAGTGTAATTTGGCACCTTGCGCGGACCCTTGAAATCTTTGGGCAAGCGCACATTGCGTAAGCGAATTAAACAGGGCACCCCAAACTAGAAGCGACCTGGCTCGACCGAGGTGGTGGGGCGAATCATGAAGTCGACGCTACTGCTCGGGCTGCTAACTCGGCCTCCCTTCGTACCCGGGCCCGGTCCACCACTTCCTGAGCATCGCGAATACCGCCTGCCGGGCTATTGCCAAGGGCCGTTTCACGGCGCCGGGCGTTGCTCGATACGGCCGGCTCATCCATACGCCTACTGTAGCTCCGGCTTGGACGAGGTGTGGAATGAATTCGATCACGGCTGTATGAGTATGCCTCCTGCTGGATTAAAGCGGTCCGAAGAAGCTCCTTAACCCGACGTGTTTCTATCGCCTGCGGAGAGTCTCCTTCGATCGGGATAGCGTCTAATCGTGAAGCGGCCGCGACAAGATTGTCCATAGGATTAGAATAATGGCCCAGAGGTGTCTGGACCGGCGGAGGTACCACACAGTTCTGCCGAGGGGGTTCCATCAGGCGGGGTTGGACCGGTGCCCCTGGTCCCGGTGCCCCAGCCCGGTTTACCTCCCGGTGCCACGGCGGATTACTGGTTCCAGCCTCCGGGGTGTGAAAGAGATTTTTAGCGTCGAAAACTGATGGTAGGCGTGACCTGTACTTCCGCTTCAAGACCTCATGTGATGCGTCGGTCAAGCATGAGCCTATAGGCTGGGCGTCCAAAGCGGCCCGCTCTGCGACCATCCTGTCGTTCTTAGCTGCCAGGTCGGCTTTGGCCTGCGCGATCTGCTCTCTCACCTTTGCAACTTCTGCGTTGTGGGCATCTTGATCCGCCGGATTGGCATCCGCCATAAGCGCAGCCATCGCGTCGAATGTGTCGATAAAACTTGAGCGGCGGGTGCAGTGGCCTCCTCGCCGTGGCCGCCGCCACGATGGTCCGGAGAGCATCGCCGCCACGGTCGAAGAGTGAAGCGCCGCCAGTGTACCGCCATGAATATTCCAACCCGGTTGGGCTGACCGAGGGGTCCGGAATATCGCCGCCATCGGAACAGCCCCTCATCCGGTCGCCCCGCAATTGGTACAACGATTCGGTTTCTCCGGCCGAGGACTCACACCGGAATAGACGACGGTCTCGCTACCATATCCCGATCCGTCCTCATGGTCTCCTCCGTGGATGACTCCCATGAAGGCGCCGCTTCACGGCCGGTTTAACTCGGGCAGTTCAGACGCCGAGCCGTCTCGACGAGGTCGGTGCGGATGTCCGGCCAGCCCTCGCTCACCAATCTTGCCGATGAAAACGTGTATGCCACCAAAGGGGACCCGCACCGTACTCGATTGAGCCGGCCTCGGGGCCCCATCCTGCGTCGTCGATGTAGAGCTTGCCACGACGACTCTTAGGCATCCGGCCCACAACATAGCCTTCGAGTCCTTCGAGCTTGCCCTCCAAGATCATCAAATCATCGTGCGATAGCCCCACGGTGGGCGCCAACTGTCGTGGTTTTGTCACGGAAGATGTCCTCGTGAAAGGACTTAGTCGTGGAGCCATGTTACGGGTTAACTGGACGGGGTTAAAGCGGACGCAAAGACACAAGAGTTTATACTAGTTCGGCCCCTTCGATGAAGGTAAAAGCCTACGTCTAGTTGTGATGGGATTGATGTGGTTTCGATGACTAGGGAGCAAATAAGCTTCGCCTAGGCCTTGAGTTGTTGTTGTCTGTCCTTGAACCGCCTTGGTCGCCCCCTTATATACACGGGTGACGCCTGGCCGGTTCACTGAGTCCCAATCTCCGGTTCATACACGTATCCGGGTTGGTCTCTCTCTCTTCATAACTTACAGTACAAGTTAACAAACCAGGCCGGTTTACGGCCATGTGTTCTAAACCGACTACGTGCCTTGGGCCCTTACCGTCATGCTTGGGCTTTTATTCCGTTGAACTACTGATGAAGTTAACCCGGCCCAGATAGGCCAGTTTACGCCCAGTAGTAATATCCCCAACAATTTGGATAGATAGAATTTGAGACAGAAGCATAGAAGAGGTTAGGGTCCGATCACAATCACTTAGATCAAAAGATTCAAGAAAGAAGACATAGCTATAAGTGAATGATGTAGAGGACAGAACACAAATATGTGTATATATCCTGAGTAAGACCAAACCATCATTGTGAAGATAAACATGAAGTCAAATTTAGATCAAAATGAATCAAATGCGAAGACTTTGCAAATGAGATGCCCAATGAAACACTTCAAACAAAGGTTTGGTGGTGGCGTTACCCAATCAGATAGGAAATATTAGACCTGCATACACGGCAGCACAATTATCGTGGGCATCAAGTCAAATTCCACGTTAATGTATTCACACTTAGAGTGTATGTCTTCATTGATTGAGGATACACTTTACTTCATGTGATGCACATCTAAGTCATCAACATGCATAAGTGTTAGGATGTGTGTCCAATTACATGACATTTGAGGTTTCTAAGATATTTAGCTCACACCGCAACTTGCAGAACCTTTTCTCATCCAAGGGCTTTGTGAATATATCTGCCAATTGCTCTTCAGTGTTGATGTGAATGATATCAATATCTTCCTTCATAACATGATCTCTGAGAAAGTGATGACGAATTTCAATGTGCTTTGTCTTCGAGTGTTGAACTAGGTTGTTGGCAATCTTGATGGCGCTTTCATTGTCGCAGTAGAGTGGAAATTGGTTCAGATGGATGCCATAGTCCTTGAGAGTGTGCTTCTTCCATAGAAGCTAAGTGCAGCAAGATCCATCAGCAATGTATTCAGATTCAGCAGTGGAGAAAGGCACATAGTTCTGCTTCTTTGAAGACCAATAGACAAGTGATCGTCCCAGAAAGTGACATGTGCCTAATGTAGACTTGCGATTCACCTTGTCACCAGCATAATCAGCATCCGAGAATCCAACTAGATCAAACTCTGAGCCCTTCAGATACCACAATCCTAGTGTTGGGGTGTAAGCCAAATATCGAAGAATTCGCTTCACAGCTAAGTGATGTGATTCCTTTGGTGTCGCTTGGAATCGGGCACACATGCAAACACTAAGCATGATATCTGGCCTAGATGCACATAAATAAAGTAAAGAACCAATGATGGAGTGGTATACCTTTTGATCGAACTCTTTACCATTGGCGTCAGGACCTAGATGACTTTTGGTTGGCATTGGCGTCGTATAACCTTGGCAATCTTACATTCCAAACTTCTTCAGGCAGTCCTTGAGGTATTTATCTTGAGATATGAAAATGCCGTTGCTTTGCTGACGAATTTGAAGTCCTAGGAAGAACTTCAGCTCACCCATCATGGACATCTGATATTGATCTTGCATCATGTGCCCAGACTCATCACTGTATTTCTGGTTAGTACAGCCGAAGATAATGTCATCCACATAGATCTGCCACACAAACAGTTCTCCATCATATGTCTTCATGAAGAGTGTAGGATCTAGAGAACCAGGTTTGAAGCCTTTGCTCTTCAGGAAGTCTTTGAGTGTGTCATACCAAGCACGAGGGGCTTGTTTGAGGCCATATGATTGCCTTGTTGAGCTTGTATACCATGTCGTGGATGTTTTGGATCTTCAAAGCCGTGTGGTTGTGCAACATACACTTCTTCTTCAATCTTGCCATTGAGAAAAGCACTCTTCACATCCATTTGGCATGTAAGGATGTTGTGATGGTTGGCATAGGCTACCAGTATGTGAATGGCTTCAAGCCTAGCCATGGGAGCAAATGTTTCATAGAAGTCAATCCCTTCAACTTGAGTGCATCCTTGAGCAACAAGACGAGCCTTGTTTCTGACAACTTGACCATGCTCATCTTGCTTGTTGTGATATATCCATTTGGTGCCTATGATGTCGTGCTTGCGAGGATCAGGACGCTTGACCAATTCCCACACATTGTTCAGCTCGAACTGTTGAAGCTCTTCTTGCATAGCTTGAATCCACTCAGGTTCCATGAAGGCTTCAGCAACTTTCTTTGGTTCAGATATTGAGACAAATGCAAAGTTCCCACAGAAATTAGCTAGCTAGGTTGCTCCTGAACGAGTGAGTGGACCAGGTGCATTGATGCTATCAATTATCTTCTCAATCTGTACTTCATTTGCAACACGAGGATGAACTGGACGAAGATTTTGCTCTTACTGATCATTGTCTTCATTTTGAGAATTGACCTCAGGCTGAGCATTGTCTTCAGGTTGATTAGGTGCAGAAATGATGAGTTCCTCTTTAGCCTGTGCCTCAGAAGGTATGATTTCTCCAGTTCCCATAAGCTTGATGGATTCACTAGGTGGAACTTCATCTAGCACATTTGGCAGGTGCTTTCTTTGCGAGCCGTTAGTCTCATCGAATCAAGACATCTACAGCTTTCAACCACTTTATAGTGAAAGAGGTTGAAGACTACGTGGGAGTGTGAATCCTTTTCGTAACCAAGCACAAAACCTTCATGTTCTTCGGTGCAAATTTTGAAGTGTGATGTGGATCCTTGATCCAAAGACCTAGCACCAAATACTCAAGTAACTAACATTTGGGTTCTTACCAGTTAGGAGCTTGTAGGATGTCTTCTTGTAAGCTTGTGAAGATAAACACGGTTGATGACATGGCATGCAAGATCAATGGCTAAGGGCCAGAACTTTCTTGGAGTCTTATATTCATCAAGCATCGTTCGAGCCATCTCGATAAGTGTTCTGTTCTTGCACTCCATGATGCCATTCTGCTGAGGTGTGTATGGAGTAGAGAACTCAAGAGTGATGCCTAATGTATCAAGGTAAAGATTGAGGCTGGTGTTCTTGAACTTTGTGCCGTTGTCACTTCTGATGTGCTTGATCTTGATGCCATAGTTCGTCATGGCACGATTGGTGAAGGCCCGAAGACATCCTCAAGACTTCATTCTTGTAGAGGATTATGTACACCCAAGTATATCTTGAATAATCATCAACAAGGACGAAGCCATAGAGGCAAGCAGTGGTAGTGAGAGTAGAGTAGTGAGTAGGGCCAAAGAGATCCATGTGAATCAGCTCGAAGGGTTGAGATGTAGTCATGATTGTCTTCGAGGGATGCTTGGCCCTCGTCATCTTTCCAGCCTTCGCAGCACCACAGATGATCCTTCTTGAACTTGACGCCTCGATGCCTACGATGTCTTTCTTCTTGGCGAGTGTACAAGTTCCTCATGCCAAAGATGCCCTAGCCTCCGATGCCGTGAGCCAAAGACTGAAGCTTTTGCTAGAAGACATACGACCAACCGAGGTCCCGTTGAGAAATCTACCATATATAGATCATCTTTCCGCACCCTTCAAAGACTAGAGACTTGTCAAATTCCATTAGAACAAGGCAACGATATTTGCCAAATATCACAATCATGTTCAAATCACAAAGCATTGAGATAGACATCAAGTTGAAACCAAGGGATTCAACAAGCATCACTTTATCCATGTGCTGATCCTTTGAGATTGCAACTCTACCTAGACCCAATACCTTTCTTTTACCAGTGTCAGCAAATGTGATGTGACTCTTGTCAGATGGACGTAAGGTTGAGTCCATGAGAAGACTTTGATCACCAGTCATGCGATTAGTGCATCCACTGTCCATAATCCATTCTGAAGCATGAGGTGTCATACCCTACAGTGAAGTTAGGGGGATAGGCTTCACCAAGGGTATTGTGAAGCATAAACATTTGACGGACAGGCGGATTATTAAAGCTCAGATCAAGATTAGGACTGATAGGATGATTGGCAAGCGATTCAGGAACAAAATACATAATAAGACCATTTGGGCACTTTATCTTGCGCCCCACAAGATGTTTTAGGTCCCCAGGATAAGCATCAGACGCCTTTGATTTCCGGCGGGAGACCTTTCTTTGCAAAAGAGATTTAAGTTTTCTTAACCACCCACATTTTCAGGGGTGGCTTCGAAGCAATGAGTCTAAATGCAGCATCTGAGAACTTAGGCTTTGGAGCCCTAGCAAATAGCCTTGCAGGAGGTGAATAATACTCATATGAATAAGCAGAATAGTTCTTAGTCTTATGAACACAGCGGTTTGATGATACACGCTCATATTCATAAGTCTGAGTATGATTTCCCTGCTGTATGATGCCTTTGGACCATATGAAGCCTTTGGTCTGGGTTTTGTCTTCTTTGCTGGAGGTGTCATGATGACATTCACAGGAAGATTCTCAAGACACCTTTTGGGCACTCAGATCTTCTTCAAAGGTGGTACATTCCTGCAGTTAGTACCAATATACCTGGCAAACACTTCACCATTCTGATTCTTAAACAGTTTATAGTTTGCATCAAAGGATTCATCAATGATAATCGGGTTAGCACAAGTGAAGCCAGATAAGGTGGATGGGTCTACTGAAGTTCCCTTTGCAAAGAACCCATGTGGTTTTGGGGTACCGCCAAAGCTTCCAAAGAAGAACCATCAACATTCATTTTCCTCTCGAACCCAACATCCTCTTTCCTAGGGTTTCGGTTCAGAATCTGCTTTTTGAGGACATCACATAGTGTCTGATGCCCTTTGAGACTTTTGTACATCCGAGTCTCAAGCAATGTCTTCAGCCTGACATTTTCATCAGCAATAGTAGTGGCATCCTCAGCAGAGGGGTTAGTTACCACATCAACAGTTGAAGATATTGCAGCAGTAGTAGTAGTCAACATTCAGCAACAGAAGTAGCATTATCACGCTCAAGGCATTTTAGTGGTGGTTCAAATCCTTCCTGAGCAGGACTGATCTGTTGAGCGCGAAGTGACTCGTTCTCTTTTTGAAGATCTTCATGAACTGCTCTTAATTTCTCAAGTTCTTGCTTCCTTTGAAGATAATCATAGGAAAGCTTTTCATGAGTTGTTGAGAGCATTTCATGACGACTTTAAAGTTCCTCGTACTTAACATGAAGATTTTTGATGTCTTCAATTAAGGACTGAGATTGGGTCAATTCCAAGGCCATTCAATGTGTCATTGCTTTTGTCTAACAGTTTTTGAATATGTTACATAGCTTTCTGTTGTTCAGTTGCAATTTTAGCAAGTGTTTTGTAGCTAGGCTTGGATTCACAATCAGAGACATTGCTACTTCTTGAGCTTGCGTTGGTTTTCCCCGAAGAGGAGAGGATGATGCAGCACAGTAGTGTAAGTATTTCCCTCAGTTTTTGAGAACCAAGGTATCAATCCAGTAGGAGGCCACGCAAAGTCCCTCGTGACCAAGCACAAACGATAGCTACTCGCAACCAACGCGATTAGGGGTTGTCAATCCCTTCACGGTCACTTACGAGGGTGAGATCTGATAGAGATAATATTTTGGTATTTTTGGTATAAAGATGCAAAGTGAAAAGTAAAAGCAAAGCAAGTAAATAAAGTGATGGAGATTGATATGATGAGAATAGACCCGGGGGCCATAGGTTTCACTAGTGGCTTCTCTCAAGAGCATAAGTATTCTACGGTCGGTGAGCAAATTATCGCTGACAATTGATGTAATTGAGCATAGTTATGAGGTTATCCAGTAATGATCATGTATATATGCATCACGTCCGAGACAAGTAGACCAAACGATTCTCGCATATACTACTATTACTCCACTCATCGACCGCTATCCAAAGATGCATCTAGATTATTAAGTTAAAAACAGAGTAACGCCTTAAGCAAGATGACATGATGTAGAGGAATAAATTCATGCAATATGATAAATACCCCATCTTGTTATCCTCGATGGCAACAATACAATATGTGCCTTGCAACCCTTTCTCACATCGGGTAAGGACACCGCAAGATTGAACCCAAAGCTAAGCACTTCTCCATTGCAAGAACTACCAATCTAGTTGGCCAAACCAAACGGATAATTCGAAGAGACTTGCAAAGATAACTCAATCATACATAAAAGAATTCAGAGAAGAATCAAATATTTTCCATAGATAAGCTGGATCATTAACCCACAATTCACCGGTCTCAACAAACACACTGCAAAAAGAAGATTACATCGAATACATCTCCACGAGAGAGGGGGAGAACATTGTATTGAGATCCAAAAAGAGAGAAGAATCCATCTAGCTACTAACTATGGACCCGAAGGTCTGAAGTAAACTACTCACACTTCATCGGAGGGGCTATGGTGATGATGTAGAAGCCCTCCGTGGTGTATGCCCTCCCGGAACTCCTAACAGGCCCCAAGATGGGATCTCGTGGATACAGGAGGAAGGTAATGTGGAATTAGGTTTTGGCTCCGCCCCGATATGTTGGGGGTAATGAGGTATATATAGGAGGAAGGAGTACGCCGGTGGACTGTTAGGGGCCCACGAGGCGGGGCGCGCCTAGGGGAGGGCGCGCCCACCCTCGTGACCGCCTCGCACTCCTTGGAGTAGGGTCCTTGTGTCCCGGATCACGTTAGGTGAGAAGATCACGTTCCTCAAGGTTTCATTCCGCTTTGGACTCCGCTTGATATTCCGCTTTCTTCAAACACCGAAATAGGCAAAAAACAGCAATTCTGGGCTTGGCCTCCGGTTAATAGGTAAGTCCTAAAAGTAATATAAAAGTGGAAAATAAAGCCCATTATAGTCCAAAACAATAGATAAAGTAGCATGGAGCAATCAAAAATTATAGATACGTTGGAGACGTATCAGGCATCCCCAAGCTTAATTCCTGCTCATTCCCCTCGAGTAGTTAAATGATAATAAGAGAATTTTTGATGCGGAGTGATACTTTGGCGTAATTTCAATGTAAATCTTCTAAATTGTGATATGAATATTCAGATCCGAAAGATTCAAGACAAAAGTTCATATTGACATAAAAATAATAATACTTCAAGCACACTAATCAAAATAATTATGTCATCTCAAAATAACATGGCCAAAGAAGGTTCATCCCTACAAAATCATATAGTTAGGCTATGCTTCATTTTCACACACAAAGATGTTCCCAACTTCTATACCCCCGATGACAAGCCAAGCAATTGTTTCATACTTAAATAATCTCAAACTTTTTCAACCTTCACGCAATACATGAGCGTGAGCCATGGATATAGCACTATGGGTGGAATAGAATATGATGATGGGGATTGTGTGGAGAAGACAAAAAGGAGAAAGTCTCACATTGACGAGGATAATCAACGGGCTTTGGAGATGCCCATCAATTGATGTCAACATGAGGAGTAGGGATTGCCATGCAACGGATGCACTAGAGCTATGAATGCTCAACAAAAGAAAACTAGTGGGTGTGCATCCAACTTGCTTGCTCATGAAGACCTAGGGCATTTGAGGAAGCCCATCATAGGAATATACAAGCCAAGTTCTATAATGAAAAATTCCCACTAGTATGAAAAAGACAACTTATGAGACTCACTATATGAAAAACATGGTGCTACTTTGAAGCACAAAATATGAGACTCACTACATGAAGAACGAGGTGCTACTTTGAAGCACAAAATATGAGACTCACTACATGAAGAACAAAGTGCTACTTTGAAGCACAAGTGTGGAAAAAGAGATAGTAGCATTGGCCTTTTCTTTTGTTTTTTTTGTGCCTTTCTTTTTTTATTTTGGCCTTTCTCTCTCTCTCTTTTTTATTTGGGCAATGCTCTAATAATGATGATCATCACACTTATATTGATTACAATATAAAGATTACAACTCAAACTAGAACAAGTTATGACTCTATATGAATGCCTCCGGCGGTGTACCGGGATGGTGCAATGAATCAAGAGTGACATGTATGAAAAATAATGCATGGTGGCTTTGCCACAAATACGATGTCAACTACAATGGCAATATGACAAAAGTAATGTATGTCATAATAATGATGAACGGAACGGTGGAAAGTTGCATGGCAATATATCTCGGAATGGCTATGGAAATGCCATAATAGGTAGGTATGGTGGCTGTTTTGAGGAAGATATAGGGAGGTTTATGTGTGATAGAGCGTATCATATCACGGGTTTGGATGCACCGTGAAGTTTGCGCCTAACTCTCAATGTGAGAAAGGGCAATGCACGGCATCAAGAGGCTAGCAATGGCGGAAAGGCAAGAGTGCTATAAGCCATGGAATCAACATTAGTCAAAAGAACTCATATACTTATTGCAAAAATTTAGAAGTCATCAAAAATCAACTACTACGCGCATGCTCCTAGGGGGATTGATTGGTAGGAAAAGACCATCGCTCGTCCCCGACCGCCACTCATAAGGATGCAAAAGCCAGGTACACTTCATGCTTCAAATTTGTTACACAACTTTAACCATACATGCATGCTACGGGATTTACTAACTTCAACACAAGCATTTCTCAAATTCACAACTACTCAACTAGCATGACTATGATATTATCACCTCCATATCTCAAAACAGTTATCAAGCATCAAACTTATCTTAGTATTCAATGCACTCAAAAGAAAGTTTCACATATCTTGAATACCAAGTATATTAACATTAAGCAAATTACCATGCTATTAACGAGTCTCAAAATAATCTAAGTGAAGCATGAAAGATCAATTTTCTTTAAAACAAATCCACCACCATGCTCTAAAAGATATAAGTGAAGCACTAGAGCAAAAATTATCAAGCTCAAAAGATATAAGTGAAGCACTATGAGCAAACTATCAAGATCAAAAGATATAAGTGAAGCACATAGAGTATTCTATCAAATTCTAATTCATATATGGCTCTCTCAAAAGGTGTGTACAGCAAGGATGATTGTGGTAACTAACAAGCAAAGACTCAAATAATACAAGACGCTCCAAGCAAAACACATATCATGTTGGTGAATAAAAATATAGCTCCAAGTAAATTACCGATGGAAGTAGACGAAAGAGGGATGCCTTCCGGGGCACACCCAAGCTTTGACTTTTTGGTGTCCTTGGATTATCTTGGGGGTGCCATGGGCATCCCCAAGCTTAGGCTCTTGCCACTCCTTGTTCCATAATCCATCAAAAGAATTCACCCAAAACTTGAAAACTTCACAACACAAAACTCAATAGAAATCCCGTGAGTCTGCTAGAGAAAGAAAACAAAAGACTACTTTAAGGTACTGTAATGAACTCATTCTTTATTTATATTGGTGTTAAACCTACTGTATTCCAACTTCTCTATGGACCATAAACTATTTTACTAGCCATAGATTCATCAAAATAAGCAAACAACACACGCAAAACAGAATCTGTCAAAAACAGAACAGTCTGTAGTAATCTGTAACTAACGCAAACTTCTGGAACCCAAAAATTCTACCAAAATTAGAAGACCTGGAAAATTTGTTTATTGATCAGCAGCAATTGGAATAAGTATTTTATCACGTTCTGGTGATTTTTAACAATTCGGCCACTGAGCACAAAGATTCTGGAAATTACAGCAAGATCAAATAACTATCATCCAAGAAGATCCAATAGGTCCAACTTGGCACAAACACTAATTAAAAAGATAAAACCACATCTAAACAGAGGCTAGATGGATTATTTATTCCTAAACAGAATCAAAAACAAAAACACAAAATAAAATTGGGTTGCCTCCCAACAAGCGCTATCGCTTAACGCCTTAGCTAGGCATAAAAGCAAGGATAGATCTAGGTATTGCCATCTTTGGTTTTCAATTTTTTAGCGGAGTCATGCTCAAACTGGGGTTCTTCCTCTTCCCGTCATACTCGGAAATTTTTAGATGTAAAGAATCCAACCATTTATTTCAAAGAGTAATCAACATATTCATACGGTTAAGATTTCCGCTAATATTTTTAAGAGGCTCAAGAGACTTTTGTAAAATCTTTGTTACTTCGCAAATCTTCTCAAACACTTGGGTTTCTTCCTGGGTAGGATGAGATCCTCCCTTTTGGGGTAGTGTTCCCACTATTCCCTCTATAATCTCATGCGCAATATTGGGATCAATATTAACGAAATTTCCCTTGACAATGCAATCCAAGATTTGTCTATGCGTCATGTTTAACCCAACATCTAAATTATGAAGAAGAATTCTAAAGTTCACCTCTAGGGTGCACTTACGATAAGATTCCATCATCCTATACCAAGCATCTTTTAAGTTTTCTCCTTGCCTTTGCTTGAAGTGAAGAATTTCAAACTCGGGAGACATAGGAGCGGATAAGGAATTCGACATAACGGCAAGCAAGCGAACTAACACACGAGCAAACAAACGGACGAGGAAAAAGGCAAAGGGAAAAATAGGAGGAGATTGGGAAAGAGAGGGCGAATAAAACGGCAAAGGTGAAGTGGGGGAGAGGAAAACGAGAGGCAAATGGCAAATAATGTAATGCGAGAGATAGGGATTGTGATGGGTACTTGGTATGTTGACTTTTGCGTAAGCCTCCCAGGCAACGGCGCCAAAAATCCTTCTTTCTACGTCTCGAGCTTATGTTGGTTTTCCTCAAGAGGAGAGGATGATGCAGCATAGTAGCGTAAGTATTTCCCTCAGTTTTTGAGAACCAAGGTATCAATCCAGTAGGAGGCCACACGCAAGTCCCTCGTACCTACACAAAACGATAGCTACTTGCAACCAACGCGATTAGGGGTTGTCAATCCCTTCACGGTCACTTACGAGAGTGAGATCTGTTAGAGATTTTATTTTTGGTATTTTGGTATAAAGATGCAAAGTGAAAAGTAAAAGCAAAGCAAGTAAATAAAGTGATGGAGATTGATATGATGAGAATAGACCCGGGGGCCATAGGTTTCACTAGTGGCTTCTCTCAAGAGCATAAGTATTCTACGGTGGGTGAGCAAATTACTGTTGAGCAATTGATGTAATTGAGCATAGTTATGAGGTTATCTAGGCAATGATCATGTATATAGGCATCACGTCCGAGACAAGTAGATCAAACGATTATGCATCTACTACTATTACTCCACTCATCGACCGCTATCCAAAGATGCATCTAGAGTATTAAGTTAAAAATAGAGTAACGCCTTAAGCAAGATGACATGATGTAGAGGAATAAATTCATGCAATATTATAAATACCCCATCTTGTTATCCTCGATGGCAACAATACAATACGTGCCTTGCAACCCTTTCTCACATCGGGTAAGGACACCGCAAGATTGAACCCAAAGCTAAGCACTTCTCCCATTGCAAGAACTACCAATCTAGTTGGCCAAACCAAACGGATAATTCAAGAGACTTGCAAAGATAACTCAATCATACATAAGAGAATTCAGAGAAGAATCAAATATTTTCCATAGATAAGCTGGATCATAAACCCACAATTCATCGGTCTCAACAAACACACCGCAAAAAGAAGATTACATCGAATAGATCTCCACGAGAGAGGGGAGAACATTGTATTGAGATCCAAAAGAGAGAAGAAGCCATCTGGCTACTAACTATGGACCAAGGTCTCAAGTAAACTACTCACACTTCATCGGAGGGGCTATGCCGATGATGTAGAAGCCCTCCATGGTGTATGCCCTCCCATGAGCTCCTAACAGGCCCCAAGATGGGATCTCGTGGATACAGGAAGGTACGGCGGTGGAATTAGGTTTTTGGCTCCGTCCCCGATCTGTTGGGGGTACATAGGTATGTATAGGAGGAAGGAGTACATCGGTGGAGCGTCAGGGGGCCCACGAGTCATGGGGGCGCGCCTGTGGGAGGGCACGCCTCACCCTCGTGACCGCCTGCACTCCTTGGAGTAGGGTCCAAGTCTCCGGATCACGCTCGGTGAGAAGATCACGCTCCCAAAGGTTTCATTCCGCTTTGGACTCGCTTGATATTCCGCTTTCTTCAAACACCGAAATAGGCAAAAAACAAGAATTTCGGGTTGGGCCTCCGGTTAATAGGTTAGTCCCAAAAGTAATATTAAAGTGGAAAATAAAGCTCATTATAGTCCAAAACAATAGATAAAGTAGCATGGAGCAATCGAAAATTATAGATACGTTGGAGACGTATCAGTCATCTTCACTTGATGTTTGAAAGTAAGCATCGCGTGAGTTTACCTTGGCACCACGTGCCATGAAGCAGTAGGTGGGGGTAGAGTCGTCCTTGTCATTATCATCAGTGTTGGTGACGGAGCCATTGTCTTCAGTGTTGAAGATGGACTTGGCAATGTAGGCTGTGGCTAAAGCCAGACTTGCAACGCCAGAGTCGGACTCCTCCTGACTCCACCTCCGCCTCCTCGTAGCGGACTCCTCCTCTGAATCCATCTCCTCGCCAACAAAAGCACGAGCCTTGCGGATGAGCTCTTCTTATGTGATGAAGACTTGGACAAAGACTTGGAAGAAGACTTTGAGGATTTCTTCTTCTTCTTGTCATCAGAATCATATTCCTTGCTCTTCTTCTTATTCTTCTTATTCTTGTTCTCATTGTCCCACTGAGGACACTCAGAGATGTAGTGACGAGGTTTCTTGCACTTGTGGCATGTTCTCTTCTTGTGGTCATGAGAGAAGCTTCATCATTTCTCGAGCTGGATCTTGAAGACTTTCTGAAGCTTTTCTTCTTGGTGAATTTCTCGAACTTCTTCACAAGCATAGCAAGCTCCTTTCCAATGTCTTCGTGGATCCCCGTAATCGCAATCGATTCATCTTCGCTTGAGGAAATAGCTTTTTCCTTCAAAGCGAGTACGCCCATAGCTAGAGCCATAGATCTCTTTTCTCGTATAATCGGAATCATGTGTGTTGAGCCTCTCAAGTATGTCGACGGATCGAGAGTATTGAAGTCGTATGCGTTCTTGGATCATCAAGGCTAGGGTGTCAAACAAGCTGTCAAGTGATATCAGAGTGTCTTGACGATTTCATGCTTGATGATCTCATGGCGCCAAGAGCATGAAGCTCATTTGTGACGCCGCGAGGTGATCAAACGTGAGCTGGACATTCTCATTGTCGTTTCTCTTGAAGCGGTTGAAGAGGTTGCGAATAACAATGATCCATGAGTCTCTCTAGGTTGAGACGCCTTCGTTGACCTTGGAAAGCCAGTCTCAGACTAGCTTCGAAGTTTCCAAAGCACTCACACGGCCATACTGTCCTTTGGTCAGATGACCACAGATGATGTTCTTAGCAGTAGAATCCAGTTGAATGAACTTCTGGACATCGCAGGGTGACACCTTCACCGCCTCTTGGGAATGCCGTTCTTGACCGCAGGTCGACATCAATGGCTTCAAGATGCGTACACATATTATTCTTCCAAAGAGGAGTAATCGGTGCCATCGAAGATAGGCACGTGGCGGAGACTTTGATTATCCCCGCAATCGACATAGCTAAAACTCCGTGTGGTTAAATCAATCACACGTAACAAGGGAGTACCTTGCTCGATACCAATTGAAAGTGTTAGTTATCGCATCATGTGGGGGTGAATAGGCAATTTTATGGAAGTCTTCAAAACATGGGATTTTGAAGACAAACAATAGAAATGAACCTATCGATATGCAGCGGAAAGTAGACTAAACTAGACAAGCCATAGTCAAACAAGTAATAAAGCTAAAGCATGAAGACTATTAGCAGCTAGGTAGTATGGATCAAGATGGAAGATAGTATGAAGGCAAAAAAAATAGCCGTCACGCAGTGAAGTCAAATAGATAAGGCAAGCATGCAAATGACTTCACGAAGACAAACTGTAAATAAGTGAGGGAAGAGATACGACCAGTTGCTTGGTGAGGACAAGGATTTGTTGGACTGGGCCCAGCTTGTCGTGACAACCAGACGTCTGGGTTAGGGAGGCTGAGATTCAACTCGAAGACCGCATCTTCACCTTATTCCCTTGAGCTAAGGACACTTAGTCCTCGCCCAATCACTCTGGTAAGTCTTGAAGGTAGACTTCCAAACCTTCACAGACTTTGTTCACCGGCAATCCACAATGACTCTTGGATGCTCAGAACGCGACGCCTAACCGGCTCGAGGATTCACAGTCCTCAAGTGTAACAAGTCTTCAGGTCACGCGACGTAAAGACTTGATGATGCCTAACACTCTTTAGCTCGGGTGTTCGGGCTTTGTCCTTGCAAGGATCTTTCTCTCAAAGGCTTCGAGGTGGGTTGCTCTCAAACGACAAAAGCCGTGCACTAACTCTGAGCAACCACCAATTTATGGTGTAGGGGGTGGGCTATTTATAGCCACTAGGCAACCCGACCTGATTTGTCCGAAATGACCCTGGGTCACTAAGGAACTGACACGTGTCCAACAATCATATTTCAAACACACACGGCAGCTTGACTTGGGCTACAAGTAAAGCTGACTCATCCAGTTCTGGATAAGATTTGCTCTCATTATCTTCACTCGAAGACATAGGATTTGGTTGAGCGTCACTTCAGTCACTCTGACTTTGTTTACTTGGACCCCACTTAATAGTACGGTGGTTCCTATGACTCAACAAAGAAGAAAAGGAAACTACGAAACAGCTATGTCTTCGCACTCCATAGTCTTCACGTGAATGTCTTCTCGAGTCATAATCTTCGTTGTGAATATCTTCACATACCACCATTGTCTTCATTGTCTTCACACAATTTTAGGGGTCATCTCCGGTAGGTAAACTGAATCAATGAGGGACTACTACCTGCGTTATCCTGCAATTGTCACAAACACATTAGTCCCTCAACCAGGTTTGTCGTCAATACTCCAAAACCAACTAGGGGTGGCACTAGATGCACTTACATTATCAGCCAAGTATTTGGGGCAGTTCCGCTTCAAAGGACCATTTCCTTTGCGAGAAGCACCTGGGTTTCATGCTTGGGTCCTGCTTTGGGCTTCTTCACGGGAGCGGCAACTTGCTTGCCATTCTTCTTTGAGTTCCCTTTCTTTCACTTGCCCTTTTTATTGAAACTAGTGGTCTTGTTAACCATCAACACTTGATGCTCCTTCTTGATTTCTACCTCCGCCGATTTCAACATCACAAAGAGCTGGGGAATCGTTTTTGTCATCCCTTGCATATTATAGTTCATCACGAAGCCTTTGTTGCTTAGTGGCAGTGACTGAAGAACTCTGTCAATAACACTCTCAACTGGAAGATCAATTTCTAGCTGAGTCAAGTGGTTATGATACCCAGACATTTTGAGTATGTGTTCACTGACAGAACTATTCTCCTCCATCTTACAATTATAGAACTTGTTGGAGACTTCATATCTCTCAACCTGCATTAGCTTGAAATATCAACTTTAGCTCTTGGAACATCTCATATGCTCCGTATGCGTTCAAAACATCTTTGAAGTCCCGGTTCTAAGTCATAAAGCATGGCACAATCGAACTATCGAGTAGTCATCAAATCGAGCCTGCCAGACATTCATAACATCTGCATCAGCTCCTGCAGCAGGTCTGTCACCTAGCGGTGCATCAAGGACATAATTCTTTTGTGCAGCAATGGGGATAATCCTCAAGTTACAGACCCAATCCATGTAGTTGCTACCATCATCCTTCTACTTTGCTTTCTCTAGGAACGCATTAAAATTCAACGGAACGGAAGCACGGGCCATTGATCTACAACATAGATATGCAAAACTATTAAGACTAAGTTCATGATAAAATTTTAGTTCAAATAATCAAATTAGTAATGAACTCCCACTTAAATCAACATCATATCCCTCAAGTTGTCTAAGTGATACATGATCCAAATCAACCAACCCATGTCCAATCATCACGTGAGATGGGGTAGTCTTCAATGGTGAACATCTTTATGTTGATCATATCTACTATATGACTCTCGTTCGACCTTTCGGTCTCCAATGTTTCGATACCATGTCTGTACCTGCTAGGCTCGTCAAGTTTAACCCAAGTATTCTGCATGTGCAAAACTAGCTTACACCCGTTGTATGTGAACGTAGAGTCTATCACACCCGATCATCACGAGGTGCTTTGAAACGATGAACTTTAGCAATGGTGATGCTCGGGGAGAACACTTTTATCTTTAACTTAAGTGAAGGGATCATCTTATAATGCTACCGTCGTTCTAAGGAAAATAAGATGCATAAAGGTAAACATCACATGCAATCAAAATATGTGACATGATATGGCCATCATCATCTTGTGCTTTTGATATCCATCTCCAAAGCATCGGCATGATCTCCATCATCACCAAAGATGACACCTTGATCTCAATCGTTGTGTCGGGTCGTCTCGCCAACTATTGCTTCTACAACTATTGCTAACATATAGCGATAAAGTAAGGCAATTACATGGCGCTTAGTGATTGACACGCAGGTCATACAATAATTAAAGACAACCCGAAGGCTCTTGCTGGTTGTCATACTCATCAACATGCAAGTCATGAACTTATTACAAAACATGCTCCATCTCGTACATCAACAAATATCAAATCACGTCTTGACCATATCACATCACAACATACCCTGCAAAAACTAGTTAGACGCTCTCTACTTTGTTGTTGCAATTTTTACGTGGCTACTACGGGTAACTAGCAAGAATCGTTTTGCTATTCTAACCTTCTGCAAGGACTGGCTGTAGTCAAATTCGATTCGACTAAACTAGGAGAAACACACACACGCCAGCCACCTTTATGAAAAACAAGTTGCAGCAATCGTTTGTGTTATTATTGGTCTTCACACACATTTTTAATTACGTACCTGTTTGCCGTGTATCACACACATCTTGTTCAGTTGAACTATTTCTATTGTCTTGGCTCATGCAAACAGTTCATTCAAGTGAACTGTATGCCCTCCATCGCACACACCTTGATCCTGTTGACCATATCTGTTGTGTTGCCTAATCACACACAGTTCATCATAGTGAACTGTATGCCGTATATCGCACTCACCCTCATCTGGCTACCCGTTTCTGTTGTTCTACCTCATCGCAAACAGTTCTGCTGGATTATCATTCGCCACACATCACACACACACAACTCTTGTCTGAATCATGTTTGATGTCACCACCATTGCAAATGTTTTGTATCTTTTTTATGGTTTTATTACATCACTGTTTGTGATTAATGCAACACACACAGTTTCATCGAATGGTCTTTGATTGGACTGTCGCGTTTGGACCAACCTGCAGTAGTGCGTCTACGCGTAGACCTGGCTCATGATGCCACTGTTGGGGAACGTTGCATGAAAAAACAAAATTTTTCTACGTGCATGCAAGATCTATCCATGGAGATGTATAGCTAGGAGAGGGAGAGAGCATCTACATACCCTTGTAGATCACTAAGCGGAAGCGTTTATCAACGCGGTTGATGTAGTCATACACCTTCACGATTCATCCCGATCAATTATTGAACGCACGGCAACTCCATGTTCAGCACACCTTCAACTCGATGACATCCTTGCCTTCTTGATCCAGCAAGAGGGGCGAAGTAGTAGATGAGTTCCGGCAGCACGACGGCGTGGTGAAGGTGGTGGTGAAGAACAATCTTCGCAGGGCTTCGCCAAGCACAAGAAAATCTATGACGGAGGATAAACTAGAGGGGGCGGGGTTGCCGGCACAGGCCATGGTGAATCTTGATGTGTTCCGGATGCTAGCCCTGCCTCTCTATTTATATGTTGAGCCCTGGGGTCGTTTCTTGGAGAAAGAGCCTCCGAAAAGTCGGTTTGGCACGCAAGGCAAGAGTCCTTCTCGGACTTCAGGACCAGACGCCAGGGTCCCTTGCGTATGGCCCCTGGCCTCCACAAAACTTCCTTTTGCACCTTCCTACACTACAAGAAAAGACACATCCGTGACATTTTAGGCCGGACATTTTTTTTCCGTCATGCTTATGACACTTCTATGACGATAATTGTGAAAAACCTGTTATCATTATAGATGTGATGGGCTCCTACTTCTATGACAAAAAATCATGACAGAAAATGGGCGTTTCATCTGGAATTTTTTTGTTTTTGCCACTCTAGCTTTTGCCTACTTTGCTTATGCCACTCTAGGATTTGACATATTACTTTTGCCACTCTTAGTTTTTGACAATACATCACAAATTCCATTCCGTGGAAAAGGCAATAACTTTTCATTTCACTTTTGCCACTCTTAGATTTCGACTAGCTCTACCTAATAATAATAATAAAGCACGTAACGCTTCTTGCCACCTGATTTTCAGCCGTTTCATCTAGTCCACCGCTTTTGTCATTCATACGTCCAGTTTCGATAGGCACCGAGATAGGCCGAGCGGACGATCCAGCCCATGAGCTGGCACAGGCCCACACACACACACACACACACACACACACACACACACACACACATATATATATATATATATATATATATATATATATATATATATATATATGGTTATTATTTCTCGCAGCCCCGAAGGCAAAAAAAGACTAGATGCAGATGGGATAAAGAACAAACACACAAACAGAGGAGTCCTGTCATTGTCACCGCACATGCTCGCTTGAGCAACGCCTCTGCCACCGCCATAGCATCGATGATTCCTGCGAGCGGCCTCTCGACATCGGTCATCTCGCCTGGTGAGGGACGGCCTGGGATAGTCAATGGCGGCGCTATCATCATTCTCCTCACACATGATGGAGGTGAGGCGAGGGTGGTGGTGCCGGTCGCAGGGGAGGACGGGCGGCAAGGCCACGACGCCTATTGGTGGTAGCAGTGGCGAGGCTCCATGCATGCTCCTGCTCTCATGGCCAAGGAAAAGGAAAGAACCGAGAGTAGGGAAGGAAGAGAGGGAGAAGGAGGTCTGTGGGGACACGCTTAGAGCTTCGGTGGGGTGGCGGAGCGAGGGCGCCAGAGGTGGATGGGGCACCGAGCGCATGGAGGAAGGAGGAGGCGCCTGGGAGCCTCGGTGGTGGCCACGATCCAATCTGGATCGACAATCGCCGGGAGGCCTTGAAGCAAAGAAGGCCGCTGAGAGGACTAGAGTGGGCTATACTTCCATTTTGGATAGAGAGAAGAGAGGAAGGGAATCAGGAGTGTGTTGGGAGAAGACGTGGGGGAGAGACGAGGATGGATGAGGGTGGTTGAGAAGATAAGGTTGGAGGGGAGGGGATAGACAATGGTGTCCTGGGAGCAAGCATTTAAACGCGTCGCCTCAAGGTGAGATGGTTGGTGTGGACACTGAATGGGCTGGACTGGACACGGGAGCACTTGATTAAATTGGCGGACTCGGCAATAATAAATACCTAGGTAGATTAACTAGGAACACGCCTCCCTTTACCAATAAAATAGCTTGATTCTTGATATGCATGCATTCTTTTTCTTCTCCAAATCTACATACACACGATTGTTGGTTTTAGTTCTACATTTTTTTCTTTTTGGAAGTTGGATTTGCATTTGTTTGTGTCTTTGATGTACTCATAGTGACTACATAGGTCATGACATAAGTTATTCGCAGGCGATTTTGGTTTATACGAGTGCATAGTAAACCATCGATGCCATAGGCATCTACATGCCATGTTATGGCCATCGAGTTTTAATCTCTATCTACTAATAAAGTGACTATTGCTTCTGACTACATGTCCTGAAAATTGCCCCTGAATTTGCCACAAATTGACCACTACGCCACCCATAAGTAAGAAAAAAATGATTCGATTTTTTCCTAAGTTGTTGCACCTGGATTTGCCTTATAAAGAAGCGACCCGCAAATGTACAACATAGATGAAGTAGCCCACTAGCTAGAGCGCCAAGCTTCTCCCTGAGAGACTCAGGTTTGAGTCCACACTATCCCCACTTTTCTGCCTTTTTATATAATTTTCTTTTATCGGGCTAATTAAAATACGTCTTAGAATATTCATATCTTTTAAATTCTAACTCAAAATTTAACATACTATATATAAAAATTTCCTCAAAGAATGTGCAGATTTCAAGTATGCTATCATCTTGCGTGTCAATCATTTAATTTTTTTCTTTTTTGTTTATTTTTTATCGGGTAGATTATTTTTGTTGTCTAATAAATTGAAAACATCTTGAGTACATTTCAAAATCAGCCCACATTTTTGTTTTTGTGCAACACCACTTATAATATTGTTTGTCGTGGCAACATCTTGAGAGATTTTAACGGATTCTTGATGACGATGAGTGGGTGTATTAGGAATGATTTTTTCTCCTGGTGCAACCCACGGGCATGCTTGCTAGTGTATCATAATTGCCACTCTAAAATTATTGCTTTTGCCACAGAATGGCAATTGTGATGTATTGTGAAAAACTAAGAGTGGCAAAAGTGAAATGAAAAATTCTAGAGTGGCATAAGTAAAGTGGTCAAAAAATAGAGTGGCAAAAACATGGTTTTCCCTTTTCGTCCTGGGCGGGCCGGAGACACACCTGCATGACATTCTTTGGGCCATCCACGACGGAAAAATCGTGGTAGAAGCTAGGGCGAGGAAAATTTCGGGGAGTTCCCGGTTACGATGGGTGGTCGGGGATGAGCGATGCACGGAGGTTTGCGCGTTTCTCTCGTACACATACGCGCGTGTGTGCGAGGCGTTGGGCTCTATCTGAACCCGAGTGAGGCGTTCACTTACTGAACCCGAGCGATTGCAATCAAGCGTTCTATCAATCCTAGCGATCAATCCTCGGCCGTTAATCCACCGATCGATTACATTTCGCCATCAGTTAATCAAGCCGATCGAAGATGCCTCTTGATGAATAGTTTGTGGTGGGGGTTGGATGAACAGGATCCCGTGGTAGTAGAGGCCGTTGCCGCTGGATGAACTGGACCCTGATCGAGGAGGTAGGGGTGGATGAACAGTAGCCGGCGGAGGGACCCCGTGGAGGGCTGGTTGAACAGGACCCCGTGGAGGGCTAGTTGAATAGGAGTCGGTAGAGGCTGGATGAACAGGAGCCCGTGGAGGGCTGGATGAACATTAGCCGGTGGAGGCTGCATGAACAGGACCCCGTGGATGAACAGTAGCTGGTGGAGGCCGGAGGAAGTCGACGGTGGATGAACAAAGAGTAGGTGGAGGCCGGAGGAAGTCGACGGTGGATGATTAGGAGCATGTGGAGGCCGGAGCGAGGCAAGATGGTGGATGAACAGGACCCTGCTTTCACCGTAGGGCGCTCCAACACAAGTCCGTTTCCTCTGTTTTACGATACACCACACCCCTCCCGATCAACAAGACCCCGTTTCGACCGTACGCGGTCGAACACAAGTCCGTTTCCTCCATTTTTCAGTACACCACACCCCTCCCGATCAATAGCACCCCGTTTTGACCGTAGACACTCGAACAGAAGTCTGTTTCCTCTGTTTTGCGGTACGCCAGACCCTTCTCAATGAACAGGACCTCAGATCAACCGTCTGTGATCGAGCGTAACGTCGTTTCCTCCGTTCTGCGGTACGCTAGACCTCGTTTTGGTTGTTCCGTCCAAACTGGTTGACGCTTGTCTGTTCTGACCCAGCCAATTGGCTACAGATGAACGGGATTAGTCGTTGTACGCGTTAGAGACCCCGCCTGTATGTACGTACGTAGCTGTATTTACTATCAAGAAGCGTGGTCGTACGTACATGTACATGATATAGACGGGACTGCGTGCCATGCTACGTCGGCCCCTCTACATCAACACGTACCGCTCCTTACTCGGCCACGGTACATCGCTGCAGAGAGACCGATCGACCACTATGTACGTACGCGTTCGCGGGCGGACAGATAACTCTACCGTCGCTTCAACCTGGTGGGTCCCAGCTGTCATGGGGTAAGAAGGCAGTTCCTTCCATGCGAAGATAATGCTGATGGGTCCCAGCTGTCAGATGGGAACGTTTTCTTCGCGAAATACAGAGGCCTGATACGTCTCCAGCGTATCTATAATTTTTGATTGTTCCATGCTATTATATTATCTGTTGGATGTATAATGGGCTTTATTATGCACTTTTATATTATTTTTGGGACTAACCTACTAACCGAAGGCCCAAAGGTAAATTGCTGTTTTTTGCCTATTTCAGTGTTTCGCAGTAAAAGGAATATCAAACGGAGTGCAAACGGAATGAAATCTTCGGGAGAGTTATTTTTGGAACAAACGCAATCCAGGAGACTTGAAGTGGATGTCGAGGAAGCAACGAGGCGAACAGGAGGTAGGGAGGCGCGCCCCCACCCTCGTGGGCCCCTCGTGGCTCCACCGACCTACTTCTTTCACCTATATATACTCATATACCCCGAAAACATGCAAGAGCGCCACGAAATCCTATTTCCAAATACCGCAACCTTCATGCATTCGTGAGATCCCATCTTGGGGCCTTTTCTGGCGCTCCGCCGGAGGGGCAATCGATCAAGGAGGGCTTCTACATCAACACCATAGCCTCTCCGATGATGTGTGAGTAGTTTACCACAGACCTTCGGGTCCATATTTATTAGCTAGATGGCTTCTTCTCGCTCTTTGGATCTCAATACAAAGTTCTCCTCGATTCTCTTAGAGATCTATTCGATGTAATTCTTTTTGTGGTGTGTTTGTCGAGATCCGATGAATTGTGGGTTTATGATCAAGATTATCTAATCAAGATTATCTATGAACAATATTCGGTTCTTCTCCGAATTCTTATATGTATGATTTGATATCTTTGCAAGTCTCTTTGAATTATCAGTTTGGTTTGGCCTACTAGATTGATCTTTCTTGTAATGGGAGCAGTGCTTAGCTTTGGGTTCAAGCTTGCGGTGTCCTTTCCTAGTGACAGCAGGGCAGCAAGGCACGTATTGTATTGTTGCCATCAAGGATAAAAAGATGGGGTTTATATCATATTGCTTGAGTTTACCCTCTACATCATGTCATCTTGCCTAATGTGTTACTCGTTCTTATGAACTTAATACTCTAGATGCATGCTGGATAGCGGTCGATGTGTGGAGTAATAGTAGTAGATGCGAGAATCATTTCGGTCTACTTGTCGCAGACGTGATGCCTATATACATGATCATGCCTAAATATTCTCATAACTATGCACTTTTCTATCAATTGCTTGACAGTAATTTGTTCACCCACCGTAGAATTTGCTATCTTGAGAGAAGCCACTAGTGAAACCTATGGCCCCCGGGTCTATCTTCCATCATATTAATCTCCCGCCAACGTGTTATTTCTGTCGCCGTTTATTTTGCAATCTTTACTTTTCAATCTATACAACAAAAATACAAAAAATATTTTATCTTATTATCTTTATCAGATCTCACTTTTGCAAGTGGCCATGAAGGGACTAACAACCCCTTTATTGCGTTGGTTGCAAGGTTCTTGATTGTTTGTGCGGTATGAGGGACTTGCGTGTAGTCTCCTCTTTGGATTGATACCTTGGGTCTCAAAAACTGAGGGAAATACTTATGTCGCTTTGGTGCATCACCCTTTCCTCTTCAAGGAAAAACCAACGCATGCTCAAGAGGTAGCAAGGCCCTTCTGGTAGGTTCGAGGTGTCAGGTGGAGGAATCATTATTTTGTGTGTAATAGAGGCACTTCCTTGCGTGCGGCCATGGACCCAGCTGTCACCTCTCCACTTATAGTCCTCTTCCGATGGCTATCGCTCGTTGACCGTGTTGATGATGTCGCATCGCCGAGAGCACCAAGGTGGTGGACTGACGGCGACCTAGGAAGGAAACGACCTGCAGCCGGGAATACTGTGAAGTGGATGGCCACATGGAGGGGAGTATGAGGGTTGACTGCTTCGGCTGCGGTTTGAGGCTGCCGTCTCCGGAGAATAACAAGGTGTGTGGGTGAGTAGAGGGAGGGCCTGGCCAGCAGTGGGAGTAGGGTGGGGCGGTGAGGCCTGCGTGGCAGCATAGCCGGCCATGGGAGGCAGGAGCAGGCGGCACGGCCAGTGCTGGTTTGAGCGGCAGGAGCAAAGAAGACCAGAGGTTGAAGAAGCATGACGACCGTTGGATGCACATCGTACGGTCACGGCAGCTAGAATCGTTTATATTGACTAAGTTGACAAAGCCTTGTGTCCGCGTCAACTTAGTAGGCCCACAAGTCAGCCTCCAAATATGGTGGGACTGACCTAGCATCGGGGATATTCATTATTTTTGCGCGTAATAGCTGGTGGATCTGAGCTGTCAGCGGGGGGGATGTTCTTTTTACGAAATACAGAGGCCCTTCCGGTGGGTCCCAACTATCAGGAGGAGGAATCATTATTTTGCATGTAATAAGGAGGCACTTCCTACACACATAAAAGGAGGCACTTCCTTGTGTGCGGCCGTGGACCCAGCTGTCAGCCTCTCCACGTACAATCCTCTTCCAATGGATGTCGTTCGTTGACCACGCCGTGCCGAGAGCACCAAGGCGGTGGACGACGGTGAGGCCAAGTAAGGGAATGACCCGGAGCCGAGGAAGACTCGGCAATTGTTTCCCATGCAGAGTGGGTACGAGGGTTTACTTGTTCGGCCACAATGTGAGGCTGCCGTCGCCAGAGAATAACAGGAGGTGTGGGTGAGTAGACGGATAGCCATGCCAGGGATGCGAGTACGGTCTGGCCGTGAGGCCTGCCCGGCAGCACAGCCGGCCACGGGAGGCGGGAGCTGGCGGTTCCGCCAGCACTGGTTTGGGCGGTTGGAGCAGGAAGATCAGAGACTGAAGAAGCACGATTGCCATTAGATTGACATCTAACGGTCTGACGCTGGTAGAGTGGATTGTTGACAAGTTTCTTTTTTTGAGAAACCTTGTGTACGCATGAACTTAGTAGGCCCACAAGTCAGCCTCCAAATCTGTGGCAGACAACATAGAGCCCATTTGCTATTTTTTTAATAATTTTCAGCCTATTTGCTAATTCTTAAGGAATTTATTACAACCCATTTTCTGCCCAGGACCACTGTCAAAAAGTTCAACCTTATTTTGCATATTTTGGTGGAGTCCGAACTGTTTTAATCCAAAAATGGTAAAAATTTATTTATTAAGAACTTATTGATTTGCCAAAGAAATATCGTTTTGTTTTTGTAAGCTAATAAGACATGGGACAATTGAGTTGGTTTAAAGGAAAACCAGTGGTAAAAAATCAGCGCTGCGAGGGAAAACAAAAAAAATAAGGATGTAAATATGAAAAGGGAACTTTATGTATTTTCAATATAATAATACGTGTATATGAACTATGAAACTATAGGTAGAGATTAGAAAACGGAATTAGGACATGTAGTTTCAAGAGTAAAATAGAACTGGCTGTGTTTGATTCAAGAAAAAACTGCTCATGGATGTTCTAAGACAAAATATAACTAAAATTTGGCGGGCGAGGCCGATGAGATACCGCCGGATCTTTATGCCCCGTTGTCGTCATGGGCTGGGCCTGTTAAAAACAAAACTAAGCATGGGCAGTCTACAGCCTAGTTGAAACTTGCTCGACCTGAAAAAACAGTATACCTAATGGATCCTAGTTATTAGACTGTACTTGCAGAATTCTCTCGTTTATTGGGTACGTTGAAGACTTCATGGGTTTCACCGTCTCAGACGTCAGCATTATTTTTGCATCATGATAATAAGTGCATGCACTTGCTTGCGTTCGACCATGGACCTGCTGGTTCCCTACGGTTAGGCTCTGTATGGACAGTCGTCTTGTGGTTCCACGGACGAATTTCATGCAAATCGGATGATTTTCGGTGAAAGCGGACTAAATTCATTGCATTTTACATGTTTATTTTCATTATGGAATATTTTACATTTTCCAACTAATAATAACGGACTAGACCTTTTTTAGTCCATGGGAGGCGCTTCACGATGGAGGTCGCGACACTTAACTGTTCTGGAAGGCCCTAATCCATCGCTCCTCTCTTTTAACAATTTGCAGCTGGGCTTAGCATGCCACAACCTAGTTCCGACGTGTTGTGTCCAACTATCAGCCTATGAAACTGGATGGATCCCCTGCATACTTCGAAGATGTAAAAAAATTGGAGAAATTCTAAGGGCAAGTGCTTATGCTGCCCATCAAATAAAAATCAGGTGCCTAAAAATTCGTTTTGAAACAAATGATCCATCTTTATATCCACGTCGACCCTCGACATGATGGTTGGAAGAAAATGCCAAGTTCATACCGAAAGATCATTAACAACAATACCAACTTGCAGACCACTGGTAGTACAAGTACCAATACCAAACTAACATATAATCTTTTAATCCTGGCCCTAGTGTTAAATGCAGTAGAAAATCTTGCAGAGGACCAGCTCCCGCTTCTTCTCTTGCTCCAGATCCTCAAGGTGGTACTGGTGCATCACCCAGTTGGTCCTCTTGGTCGAAGTTCTTGTTGGTGCACAACACCAAAACCTTTTTGCTGCCTGTCTGCCGGCCGTTGACCATCACCGGCAAGGTATTGCTAGTCTTGTGGCACATCGCGTGCATGCTACACTCCAGCTGTATCTTGCAATGTGTCCACGTTCCCCTTTTGAACACCCTGGAGTTGCACTGGAAGAAATGCTTGCTTAGGCCACTCAATGTGATACCTGCAGTATTGTTGAATACATGTTTTAGTGTACGTAGTTGGCATTTTTATAACATCTTTGGCATGTTGCAATCACTTGTTTCACTTTTTATTAACTATCAAATTGTAATTGCTTCACTAGGTCTGTGTCTAAAAAGAAAAATAGAGCTATAAACAAAGGAATATGTTTGTGCAAGTAGACGGTTGATCGGTGTCTCACTTGGAAGTTTCTCGGGATGGGTGTAGCACATATATGCCGTGCTGGCTGTCGATGGTTGGTATAAACAAATCGATGATAGGGTGAGATCTTGCACTATCAGCACTCACTTTGGCCTCAAGGTGCTCGATCATCTCCTGATCTGTGGGATCAAACTTGACGCCAGCCGGCAGCACCGGACAATCCTTCTTGGACTTGCATCGGTTAATTCCAGTTATATGGTACTCAATGTATGATCAATCGACTATTTTAAGTGAATGATGAAAGATTTCGACAGATAAGTGGTACTCCAAATCTGAAGTCCACAATACCCGAACACGCCGCCGGGACTCTTGTGTCACCTCACGCGTAGCATGTTGTCACATGAATTTAATGTGAGGACATGATGAATAATTTGACCGACGTATACTAGTACTACTACTGTACTACTCACTAGTCATATTTAGTGTCACATTTTAACCATAGGTTTAACTAACAAAATGTCAATGCATGTCACCGAAAATTATACCATTGG
Organism: Aegilops bicornis; assembly: GCA_021605145.1. Taxonomy (NCBI): domain Eukaryota; kingdom Viridiplantae; phylum Streptophyta; class Magnoliopsida; order Poales; family Poaceae; genus Aegilops; species Aegilops bicornis. The sequence continues at coordinate 153,091,726 of CM038669.1, forward strand.
AAACTATGTTTAAATACAAACCAAACGATATAATTTTTTGTGACATGCATTAACATTTAGTTAGTTAAATTTATGGTCAAAATTTGACACAAATTACGAAGGGGACCAATAAACCAGGAGGGATGTGTATATATGGCTTCTGCACAGCATCTCCATCATCATTATCAATACATCTTACGCAGGTGAGTTAGGATGCACTTAATCCTAAAAGATATCTATCCTTCAAACTAACAATGAGATAATATCCAACAAAAGAGGGTCATGCTACAGCAGGGATACATGGCTCAGTCTAGATATCAGTACAAATCAAGTTGTGCATATTTGTTGTTGGCATGAACCACATCGCCACATTTCGGGTTTGCAAAAGCCATTCATCGCATGGAAGTTTGATCCCTTTCACACACTGAAGATTATCTGGCAACAAGCTGTGTCGACGAATCTTTGGATATGGTGATTCATGAAACCCATTGCACGATGTGTAAACACAGTTCCCCCTGGTGAATGGAAGTTGCATAGCACGGCAATCATCGCCGGTGATATGATCTGTGATTGGTTGGATGATTGGATAATTCAGCCCGAGGAACATGGAGTGGTTGCCGAGGCTGTAAACCCGCCTCTAGTTGAATACGCCGCCCAACGGAGCTAGGATCTTTCTCGAACGGCGCAGCCATAGCCATCACAGTCCACGAACGCCCCAATCATTGTACTGCATGTGATTTGATGAAATGGTCTGGTCAATTTGGTACGTGCGAATGAGCATCAAATGACTGTCGTCATTTGAACGAGCGATAAACCACCACCCATTGACTTGTATATTTCCAGGTCCTGGAATCATGAAGGCCAGCGCATTTGCGTCTGCTGCAACAAATCAAATTGGAGACCAAAAGGACAAAAATATACAATCATGTTGATAGTATGTGTGGATTATTATAACGGTGACACATATCATAGACAGCGAATTGCAATGCCATGGTCATAATCATACCCCAAGTTAAAAAAATAAGCCAATGGCTTTCATATTCTAGCAATATGTCATGGTTCAAACATCATGTAACAATGAGAGAAAAACAGCTATGACGGGGCCTACTCATATTCTACCATAGCACTTACTACTGTTCTCATATCAACTCTAAATAATAACATGCATGGTTATAAAAATCTTGGAAATAGAGTAACATATAGCAATCATGAGGTTATACTCATAACTAGATCATAAAGGCACGCGTTGCCGCGCTTGTCCATCTTAACAAAGGGGATATAAATACTTAGGAATACGATCAATGTAATGTTGTTTAAAGTGAATACATGCATACATAGTGTTAAATTTAAATGCTCCAATAGAGAGCATAATATCGCTAAGCATGTATAGACACACGAACAGACTCACAAAGCACAACGCAGCAAAGTATGACAAGGCATTGAAGAATCCAAAATGTTTGGTATATGTAACGACATCAAATATCAACCTGTCTAACACAATGGTGAGGAGGATGTCGGTATATTATTAATAAAATAAAAATACAATAACATAAATGATTAATTGTATTGTACCTTTTAGTTGTATGGATATATTATGTGTAATCGATGAAATATTTTGAGATTATTTTGGATAAACCTGTATGCTCTGTATATGTGCACGCTGCAGTAAGGCCTAACCACTACTAAATATACTTGGTTATTGTATCATTATTGAGGATATAACATCTTAACGTAGTTAAATAGATTATATTAGTCACATAAATGTAAGAAACAAAATCCTCATCATATATCATATTCCAGTGTTGCTGAAATGCATATGGAAATGAGTTGATACCAATTTATTTGTGCTAGCAATCTACATTTGGCAGTGGGTTAATCATTCCACTATACCTTTTATTTGGATCAGCTCCAGTCCTTGGAATTTTCATCTGGTAGGTGGAACCAGAAGTTATTTAGTCATTGGTGTTCAACTTGTTCAGCTGAATCCTACAACATAGCTTGTTGTTAGTTAAATATAAGGATCTTTAATCTTGAAAAATGATGTAACAGAGTGTGCTTCTCCTCAGCCATTGAGAGAAGCACATGTGGTGCACCAAATAACAAGAATAAATGATTGGGAATTCATAGCTGCAGAACAAGAAGAAAACAACAAATTACTCAACATCAAAGCATTTCCACGAAAATAGAAACTGAAATAACATTTGGTTTGATTCACGATGGGACTGCACTAAACAGCATCGCGGCAGTGGAAGTTGATCGTGCTATGTTGTCCTCGGCCTTTTACTTTCAGGGGAGCATGAAGAGCATGATGAAGTAGTGATTGGGGATGGCAGGGCTCATGCAACACCACTGAATCAAACTATTTTGGCGCTCGGAAGAGGAACATATCATTTATACTTGGACCGCTGCTTGTCAAATTTGACGGGGACGTTCTGCACCTTGGGTTAGAATTCACTGATGTGGACCGGCGTCTTCGCCATCTTATAGATCCACCGTCGATCCCCAACACGCCAAGCCAGATTTCCGCCGCACCGGAACGCGGCGCAGCTGCAGTCGAGACGCCCTTGTAAGCGCCTTACCGCCAACATCCATTGATGTGGACGCGCTGACGCCTTTCCCTTGCCATCTTTTACATGTGAGAGACTGCCCCGGCGGCGGCGGCGCTACTTCCATCGCTATCTTTTTTTCATCACTATCAAAAAAGTGGAAGGTGGGCAGCCTAACGATGAATCCTCTCATAGCCTGGAGGGTGCCTACTAGCAGCCCATCCGGCCCGGCATGCATTTCCAGCCCAATCAACCGTAACAAGCCTAGGTAAGTCAATGGAGCAAAGAGCCCACGAAACACAGGATGTGAGGCTGGAGATCGACCGATCAATAATCGGATGGCTAGGGATGTCAAGACGCTGTGAGAAGCCGTAGCTCGTCCCGTTATACTATTTCTTAATATCTATTCTAACAATCATTAGATGCCAATTGTTCTCATATCAACTCTAACAATAACATGTATGGTCATAAAAATCTAGGAAATGAGAGGAACATATAGCAATGATGTGGTTATAGACATACTATCTATTCTAAATTTGTAACAATCAACAGGCAGTCGTATTCATAAGGTAAAGATGAGATAAGATAGAAAAATTACACGATGATAGGTTCCACCAGTATAGGCAGCCAATCTGTGCGTCGACCGCGTAAACGATGCCAACATGCACTATAGCATCGTATGTAAATGGAGGCTCAACAGGATTTACGATGAGCCATAACCATGTATGGTGACCGGATTCCAGATAGACTATTCCCATGTTGAACAAGGCAATGATCTTGTAATCCATGTAGTCTTCTGATGGTGTGGGCACTTCGCAGATTACAACCTTCAGCAAACGGCGGTCGCACCAAAAGCTCGACACGTCTCGTGCGTAGTAGGCATTAGTGTCCAGCGGGCCACGAGGCTCGATGGCGGCGGTATCTAATGATGGAAGGGTGATCTCTCACTGGGTGTAGATATCCACGAGAAGCCACAGACTACCGGATTAGTGGACGAGGACGATCCAGTTGGCCTTCATCCCGCCCAGTAGTGGCCGCGCATGAAGGACAGGTGGACGGGTAGTGGTAGCATGTCGAGGGGCACCACAGCAACCTCTGTAGGATCGTCAAGTCGGTGTCTAGGCCAATTGTGAGGATCGGGCATCAACAAGCAGGGTGTATTGAAAAGGGTTGGCCGGTTGCAGACGAGTAGACGGTACAAAGACACTGAGCATGTGGCCAGACGGACGGTGCTCACTACAAGAAATACATCAACTTGCGACCATCACTATTGGTTACTGAATGGTCATTGTTTTCCATTTGCGACTTTTTTTGACCAAAAACAGATGGTCAAAAGCTGGCCGTCGTAAACTGAAATTAATGACCTTCTTTGTGATAAGGTTGTTGAAAGGAACGACCAAAACAAAAGGTCGTTGATCCTGCAACCTTCTGGTATTCGGGTACAGATTGTAAGTCATGGATCCATTACACATAGTTTTTATGTTCTCGAGTATCTTCATGCAATTGCTACTTGGTAAGGCATTACAATGCTCCTGGAAGTGCACCACACTACAGTCAACAGTATGCACAGCTAGGAATTGTAAGTTACATTGCATATCCACACCAGAAACTAAGTCAAACATGCACGCTACTAATCAACATCAGTATTCAGTAGTACTCAACCAATGACAGTAGAAAAATGTACTACCTCGTCACCCATTTCACGCAGTGCTTGATGAAGTTACGAACTGGTTCTTGTACCCAGAGATGTAGCTGCAAACATGCATGGAAGACACACAAAATTAGTTTAAATTGCGAGAGCATACATGGAAAGTCAGCTTAATCACCGTGATCTTAAAAAGGTTTATCATCTTCCTGTGAATCATGAGGGGATGAGGTAACGAGCATGAGCTAAAGAGAGCAGACTTTTCGTAGGAACAAAAATGACAAAAACAAGAAAAGTACCATTCAGACTTAAGAATGGTTTTACACACAAGATTTGGTGTTGATTAGCTTAGTAGCTGGGGCAGAAGCAGACGCATTTGAGGAGGAAAGCTACGTACATGTGCACTTGTGAGGCCACATATTCTGGTTAGTCCACCACACTAGCCACCATCACATACCCATCGCCATCAGCAATGTTGCTCCTACAGTAGCAACAGGTAACCATTTATAAATTAAATAGACCAGCTATACACACAAGATTATACTAAGCAATTAAGCATGCAAGCACAGTCCAGCTATAAAGTGGATGGCACAAACAAGTTGGCTGCTTACATATCACTTTCTGCAACAACAAATGATTTTCATCGTGACCCAAAATGTAAACATCAGTCACTCACCGCGGCATCAGCTTCGGGCACCTTCTACTTGAAGATTTCTTCTTCGCCCGTGAAGAAGCATCCGCTAGCAGGCTCGGCGTGCCTACAATCTGCATCATCATGCATGCACAAGTGTGTCAGTTTCAATATAGTAAGCTAGCTTTATAAGGAAGAAAGTAACACTCCATCCATCCATCTGATGCAAATACTTGCACTAAAACTATGATGAACCCGCACCCAGAATTATATCTCTAGGAGAGAGGGCCCTGCTTGTACAACAACAATACCAACTAACAAGAGCTAATTAATAATCCTACTATATACTAGCATAAAAACCAAACAAGTACTTCCACTTCAATCAAGTGTGGACAAGTAACTGTTTAAGCAGGGAGACGATTTCACAGCCCAATATTGATGTTGCTAAGATGCCGGATATAAAAATACGGAGCTGAAAGTGGCAACATATACATATACCTTCAGTACAACCTCCTCAAAACACTACTCCACATTCACTTTGGTCTTCACGCTGCATTCCAGATAGACATACATACTCCTTGGCAAAGTCAATGCCTTCCTTCTTGGTGACAACCCCCTCGCTCTCCTGCCAAACCCAACATCTAAATTCAACTCTTAAACACAGACATGAATAAATCGACATGAGAAACCTACTATGCAACATGCCTCAACACAATACAGATAATAAAGTAGTACTTGTGTCAAGCTGGTCTACTTAATCATGTATAACTAAAAACACAACCATGTAAGCTGATGTATAGTTCACATATACTAGGAAATTAACATAATAGTTTATTCGACTAGTCCAACAACATGGTTTCTACAACTTTAAGCCATTTAAGTATGAATAATAAGAAACAACATCTCTTGGGAAGAGTGTAGACAACTTTAACAGAACAAATGATAAATGACTCTTTAACGCAATATCACAACTACTCAAAGGTGAGAACTAGGAACATGTCATTTATCTTTCAAATATCAAAGATTATCACTGTAATCATCACATACACAATCAGGTACACAATAATGAGACCGAAGGGTGTTGTTTTTAGACTGAACAACAAGTGTACATAATGTTTAGGTACACAAGCATGTGTAGCAAGTATTAAAAGTTCGATCTGTTCCATAAAAATAGAAAAATTAGCATGTCTCCTGTCTCCAAATATGAAGTGGCACATTTTTGGAACTTAGTGACAATTCTGGAGGAAACTCTACACAACTGTATAAAAATGTTCAGATAAACAAAGGTAAACTACTACATTGTTAGGCCATCGCTTTAGAATTATTGGCTGATCCTATCCTTCTCTTCTATTCGGCATCATGATCTGAAAACTACGATCAGTCATGCCCTGGAACCGAGTGATAGAGGTCAGAGATTAGAAACGTTAAACAAAAAAATACAAATCATATGCTCCCAAGGTGGTGCATAGAACATGAATACAGATACATCATCATATAACAATATTTTTCTCAAAATTCAATTGATTTTGTATCAGTACAAATTCATTTGCTTTTGTATCAGCATAAAGTATATAAGCTTTTTGGCTTTTCATTTACATCTGTATCTATACACTAGCTAGCTACATAACTTTGACAGCCAGGGAACTTTAGACGACTGCAGGTAGCAACAAAACTAAATATTTGCTGCCACTGATTGAATGAACATAGAAAAACTGAAATACTGAACATTAGTGACTTTGTCTGGTGGATTCATTTAGGAAACTGAGGATCACTGATCGATTAACCAACTAATTCAAAAATAGATATGACTTGATCAGCCCATTTAACTAGCGTTACACAATCACATGAAATGATACACAACATTATGCAATTAGATTATAACTCCCCTGTATTTTCCCATTAAGCATTTGAAAACTGACAAACGCAATACATCAGATGAACGGTATAATTGGATGAGGCAGATTGAGCTCCACCCACTGTGACCGGCACTGAGAAATAGACATGTACCTCTAGATAGAGCTCGGTTGCCGTACAAACTCGACCCGAACGGGCTGAACTAAGCTCAACCCGCACACTAGACAGAGCCCCAATCGACAGATCTAAAGCGCAGAAACAACAGTAATGACGAAAGGTGGTGGGATTGCTCACCGAAAACCATGTTGACCGAGTTCATGGTGACCAGGTTCTTGGCCGCACGGTCGATGAGCCTCTCGGAGTCGGTGAAGGTGACGTAGGAGGGAGGCTGCTGCGAGGAGAGGTTGTGCTCGTACTCGTCTCCCCTCCCAGCGCGCGGATAGGAAGCCAGACCTCCATCGAGGCTGTGGCCCACCACGACGATGTCGTGTAACACCCCAAAAATTTAACCAGGTTTTAGTTATTAAAATTTTGCCAAGAGTTTAAAATTTTTGCCTGCAAGAATATCTCTGTTGATTTCAAAACTTTTCCTTTAATATTAAGGAATTTATCCCAAGTGGATCCCTCCAAAATATATTGGACTTCTATGCCCTCTCATTAAAACAATTTCCTAATCAGTAGATTTATTTATTAAATTATTTCACCCTGAGCTTTATTCAATAAAATGACTTGTTTTAAGTTTTGGAGCTCTTTTTATACTACAACCATTTGATAGATTTAACTAAAAATCCAACCAAAATTTGGAGATGTCATGTGATGTCTCTAAATCACTTTTGTGAAATAATATATTTCATTCATTGCATATTTTGAGTGCTACACATGTTTTTCTTCTCTGGTCCAAAGGCAATTTTTCACTACAACCCTTTTAAATATTTCTTTCTAGCTTCCACCAAAATTATGGGATGTCAGTAGCAGCATATGATTCCATTATATGCAATAATACAAGGATGTTCTTTGAAGATTTTGAGTAAATCAACCTAATCTTCATTCTGGTCCATCAAGATGGTTTGTACAGCATCCCTATTATTGCTGGCTCTTTGGCCCTAGATTCTTTACCCTGCTTGTAGTCCTCCATGCTAAACCCCTAAGTCCAGGAGCATGCAACCATTGGCATATTTTTGGTTCATGAAATAATGCCACTCACATCCTGTCCAGATTTGAAGTTCTGCAAAACTTGCACTAGCAAGTTTGTGCTTTTCACCAACTAACCTCACCACCCTCTTGTGCATCCAAGGAGACACCGATCTGGAAGATTTGGCCACTCCATGAAATGCCTAAGTGCATCTGGCATTATGTCAAACACCCTGTGGGCATGAACAGTTTTGGCATGATTGTAAGTTTGTGTTGTGAACTTTCCCATCTGTCCAAACCAAGTTGTCCAGTAGCCTGCTAGTGGTCTCTAACCTGCACTGTGGATTTGCTTTTGATCTCTAGCAGTTTTGGCCACCTCGGCATTTCGTCGAAAGCATCGCTATGCACTCCCGGAGCGCGAGCAGAGCACGCGTTTTGCATGTGCCCGCGCCCGAGCAAGCGCGCCCCTGGATAAATCTCCCCGAGCTCATCCTGATCCTTTCCCCCTCGCCGCGTCGCGCCAAGAGCCTCGACCGCCCCTGGCTCGCTACAGTGGCACCGCAGCAAGCTCCTTGGCGGCACGCTATGCGGCAAGCATCCATGGACGGCGCCGCCCAAACCTCCTCCGCCGCCACTGCCCCTTAAGCATCTCCAGCTCAGCCGCAGCTTCGTCCCCTAGCGCGCGTCGCCGCCACGTCGCCATTGCTACAGAATGATGGTCGCCGCCATCCTTATCGCCGTCCGCCTCGGAACCGACCTCCACCGCATATATAAGGGCCCCGGAGCTCCATCTAGCCCTCGATCAACCTCCAGTGATCCTCCTAGAGCTAACCTGGCCAGCATTCGAGGAGGGGAAGGCCTTCTTCCCCGAGTCCGGCCAGTTCGGTCGCCGCCAAGCCCCGGCCGATTCCATCACCACCAGGGCCTCTCCTTCTCCAATCTCTCCACCAAGAACTCCCCCTCCCTCTCGCGAGTGCAACCCCTCGATCAATTTTGGTCGGAGACCACTGCAGCCCAAAAATCACTTTGTCACCGAAGCCCCCCTCCGCCGTGGAGCTCGCCGCCGGCGACTCCCTCCACCTCCGGCGACCCTGCGACCACCGGAAGGACCGCCTAGGGGTGGCAGATCCATCCCTGCTCTCGGATGCCCGCGAGAAGACGCCGTTCACCGGCGACGATCGCCGGACGCCCCGCCTCTGCTCGGGCAGAGAAGAGGAGGGAGAGGGGACTGGTCAAACCTGACCAGTGGGGCCCCTGGACCCACTGTTAGTGACCCAGCCCCAGTCCACGTGGGTTAAGTGGAAGCGCACTTCAATGCGCTTTTCGACGTGTACGTTTTTATTTGAAACGTTTTTCTTTTCTGTTTTATTTTATATAACAGATTTTGACCAAACTTTGACCTGCTGTATCTTTTTAAATATAACTCCAAATGAATAAATTATTTTTCCTACCTCTCTCAAATATTGTCTAGTTTATTTGAAGATTTATTTGAAAAAAATTCAGAACAACTTTTTGTGCTGTTTTTATTTTTGTGTTAATTCATTTATATTTCTAAAATAGGATTTTTGAAGAGAGGAGAAGTATTTCAAGAGTTTGAAATGCACCCTGCCTTCCCATGACCTGAAGGCAAGCATTCTGAACCCCTGCATAATACTTTTGTGTGTTCATTGAGACGCTTATAACACTACCTCATTTTTGGAGGACTTGTTATTTCATGTGAGATGATCATGTGCATGGATGCATATTTGTGATTTCCATGCTGTTGGGAATGATCACACTTGTGATAATAATCATCCTCATGTGCCTTGCTTGCATGCGGAAGGAACTGGGAAAGCCTCCGCCTTGGGTAGGCATGAGTTTGTCGCCGGTCCCAGTGGGACGGTCATGTCCCAGTATGGCATAGTGAGGTATGGTGAGCGGTGATCGTGTTGGTTGAGATATATTTGTTATAAATGTCATGCAGGGAAATACTTAAACCTCCTAAGTCGACCGTAGATCGAGTCTTGTTCCAGTAACCCCCATACTTGCTCCGTACTACCACTCGTCTCTACAACAAGTAGAGTACGGTTCAGTAAGTTGTCAACCTCTTTCTAGCACACACCGTATAGAGATGCCAGGGTGGAAGATACCGGTTGTAGCTGGTAGGCAGGCCACCTGGTCCGGGGGCATGTGTGTTTCCGGTTGAGACCGAGAGGGGAGGCCACCCCTTAGAGCGCGCGATATAAATTTGATCCCATGCTACGCGAGGTTGTAGCCTCCCCACTTAGAGTTTGCTTGACAGGTGTCGTGGGTGATTCCAGACACGTGTGAGATAAGCTGGTGTGTGCAAGTTAGGTGTGTTTTCAACAAAAAGACCGTAGACGGAATTAGTCCCGATGGACTAATGAATTAGCCCTTTATGTGGTGTCGCTCAGACGCCCGACTGTGGCATTTCTTTTAAAGCCCTTTATGTGGTGTCGCTCAGACGCCCGACTGTGGCATTTCTTTTAAAGCCCTTTATGTGGTGTCGCCGACGCCTTCATTGTGGCATTTCTTTTAAAGCCCTTTATGTGGTGTCGCCAGACGCCTCGACCGTGGCATTTCTTTTAAAGCCCTTTATGTGGTGTCGCCAGACGCCTCGATCGTGGCATTTCTTTTAAAGCCCTTTATGTGGTGTCGCCGACGCCGATCGTGGCATTTCTTTTAAAGCCCTTTATGTGGTGTCGCTCAGACGCTCGATCGTGGCATGCTTGTTATTTATTTCATTATATCTTTTAATACTTCTTTGATATTACATATTCATATATAACACGCTTACGCATCGAGTTATATTTATATTGTTGTGACTGACGTCATGAGTATAAAATATTTTTAGCACATCATTGCAATATTATCCCTATGTTCATAATGTTTGCGAGTACATTCAAAGTACTCACTGGCTCGTCCCTGGCTATTGTCTTGGCCAGATTTCTTGCGCGGAGAGGAGCGACCATGATGACAGCCCCGGAACCTAAGCAACGGTGATAGTAGCCTCGCGAAGATAGGAGTTAACCTGGTCAGCTGTTCCCGTGGGAAATGGAGTCCCTTAGACACTGATGATTTTCAACCCGCTTCCGCCATCAACCACTAGAAACCATTTGTTGTACTCATAGACCAGAATGGTCTTGTAGTACATATTTTGTATTCGCTTGGAATATCTGTATCAAGTTGGTGCCTCATCAGCTAACAGTTATCCTGGGGCTGATGAGCACAAGGGCCATTTTCTGGGAATTAGTACCCGGAGAATCGGTCGCCACAGACTTGGTATCAGAGCCAGGCTGACCATTGGCTAATCCTATCTTAGCCAGGTCGGAAAACTTAGGCAAACCAACCTACCAGACCTTAACCAAACCCCAGCCAAGTCTCCCATGCAAGATAGCCACACAGTGACCCCGACACATTTGGCAGTCGGTGCCCAACCTATCCGCCTAGCCTGTCGATCACACACCAGTGACCGATGGCAAAAATGTCTCATTCGCAAGAGTGCGTAGGAAGACTCCGTCCCCTTTTCTATAAAAGGGCGCGCTAGCATCAAACCCGCATGGCACAGCCTCTACCTCAAACCGAGCCATAATGCCTGGTCCCATAGTGCACAATGAGACCACAGCAACCAATCTTGGAGGCTTTGTGACCATACTCGCAAACCTCACCCGTCGTGCCTACGTGTTAGAAGAACCCCCAGAATATGTTGTGTACCAAGGACCCATGGGCGGTGAAAGCCGTCAGTTTTGGGCCACTGTGCACATCTACGGTAGGGGTCTGTCGCCAGAACGCCCCTACAGGTTCACCGGAAGAACAACTTCCTTCGAGCCACAAGCCATCCAGCTAGCCGCTCGAGAAGCTATAGTTCAACTCCGGCAGTTATCGCCTAGAGTTAACTGTCGCTCGTTCTACTACTACCCCAGGCGTGAAGGGTATGGTAGACCACCCCAAGTTGCCAACGGAAATCACGAGACAGATCCCGCATTGTTGCACCTAGTGCGCTATGTAAGTGCACTAGAGGCCTTGTTCGATCAAATCAATATTGATCTGATCACAGCTCGAGGAGAGCTGGCTCGCCGAGCCCCGGTAAGCAGAGAAACTGAGGCCGACACCGACAACCCAGTCGTGCTGTTCGGACACCCGATTGATACCCTGAGGTCAGCCCCAGCCATCATCCAAGATACTATGATGACCCCAGAAGTGGTTCGTCGCCTTTTGGGAACACACTCCAACGGGATTGTGGCCAACAATCCCCGCGATGGTCATCATAGCTACCCCGACCCTGCAGTCCATCCACCATCTCCGGCTAATCCCGACGGTGAGACCCATGGAGAAGCCTCAGCATCCTCGAGGCAGGCCCGTTTAGATGTCAACAAGGTAGACTAAGTCACCCGAGTAGTGCCGAGTCTCAATGTATCCCCGCTTTGTAATCATGTAACCTTGTGAGTAAGCGCCGCCTGTCGTTGTGCCTCTGTTTTAATAGTAGCCTTGCGTATTTTGTCAGTGCATGGTTGCATATTTTCCGGGCACAGCTACCAAAACCAACCCCGACGACAACCACAGTAACACGTCTCTTTATGAGATATGTGTATCTCTGACACTGACCCGACCTTTGGAGCTAAGCTAGTAAATTTATTACCTTTCACTACGGTAAAATGACCCAGCTCCTTTGCTATATAAAGACCACCTTGTGATCTTACCAAGCACCCCACACCTTGTGCACCACCCTCACAACCTTTTCCTGTCATGCCGAGCCCCAGTATTCATCTGAGAACCCCAGATGCAACCCCAGGTAGCTTTGTCAAAATATTGTGGGACTTTACACGCAGTACTATGGTATCTACATATCCACCCCACTACGAGCTGTTCAAATCGAGAATCACCCCTTCCACTTTGGAATATTGGGCAGCAGTACACATCCCTCCCGTAGACCCCAACCAAGATCCAACGGAAGTTTCCTTCGTGGGGAAATCTATGCCAACCCCACGCTTGGCCATAGAAGTCGCTGCAAAAGAAGCGATCGTCGCCTTCGATCCATGATACCCTATGCCCATGGCGAGGATATTATTACTTTCCGAGCCGTGCAGCACCCGAGGAGTAACAACTTTTCCGGTGGACGGATTGAGAGAGACCGATCTTGGCCAACCTCATCCAGTACATCATCGCGCAAGAGCATTTGAACCAGCGAGTAATGGATTATCTCTAGAGTCTCGCTGATTTGAATCCCCGGATTGCCATCGGCAGACCATTGAGGCCCAATCCGGAGAGACTCATACATCGACTGATCAATCCACTTCCTCCGATAGAAGAAGAGTGTATCCCTCTACCAGAGACTTTTCCTCGAGGCCCTGACCAGTTACCATTCTCATTTTAGACGTCACTGCTGTATTTGTTATTTCAGCATTTACTATTATGTGGTAACTTATGCGTGGTACCTCGAATTTGCGCGACAAGTCGAGTATTTAGTTCTTACATTTGTGAGTGGTTTTCTTCGTGAGCAACCTGTGTAACCGCGAAAAATCCTGGAATGAGATTTTCTTCTTCCAGAATTTGCTGCATCTTTTATCCTCTCACTACATGGATTTTTTTTATTCACGCAGCACCACGGCAGCAGACTCACAACCGCTCAGACACATATGGAGTATTTGTTTTTCCCAAACGGCTCTTAGCAAATCTCGAGGACGAGATTTTTCTTAAGGGGGGTAGTAACTGTAACACCCCAAAAATTTAACCAGGTTTTAGTTATTAAAATTTTGCCAAGAGTTTAAAATTTTTGCTCGCAAGAATATCTCTGTTGATTTCAAAACTTTTCCTTTAATATTAAGGAATTTATCCCAAGTGGATCCCTCCAAAATATATTGGACTTCTATGCCCTCTCATTAAAAACAATTTCCTAATCGGTAGATTTATTTATTAAATTATTTCACCCTGAGCTTTATTCAATAAAATGACTTGTTTTAAGTTTTGGAGCTCTTTTGTACTACAACCATTTGATAAATTTAACTAAAAATCCAACCAAAATTTGGAGATGTCATGTGATGTCTCTAAATCACTTTTGTGCAATAATATATTTCATTCATTGCATATTTTGAGTGCTACACATGTTTTTCTTCTCTGGTCTAGTGGGCAATTTTTCAGTACAACCCTTTTAAATATTTCTTTCTAGCTTCCACCAAAATTATGGGATGTCAGTAGCAGCATATGATTCCATTATATGCAATAATCCAAGGATGTTCTTCGAAGATTTTGAGTAAATCAACCTAATCTTCATTCTGGTCCATCAAGATGGTTTGTATAGCATCCCTATTATTGCTGGCTCTTTGGCCCTAGATTCTTTTCCCTACTTGTAGTCCTCCATGCTAAACCCCTAAGTCCAGGAGCATGCAACCATTGGCATATTTTTGGTTCATGAAATAATGCCACTCACATCCTGTCCAGATTTGAAGTTCTGCAAAACTTGCACTAGCAAGTTTGTGCTTTTCACCAACTAACCTCACCACCCCCTTGTGCATCAAAGGAGACACCGATCCGGAAGATTTGGCCACTCCAAGAAATGCCTAAGTGCATCCGGCATTATGTCAAACACCACAATGGGCATGAACAGTTTTGGCATGATTGTAAGTTTGTGTTGTGAACTTTCCCATCTGTCCAAACCAAGTTGTCCAAGAGTTCGCTAGTGGTCTCTAACCCAGACCTGTGGATTTGCTTTTGATCTCTAGCAGTTTTGGCCACCCTGGCATTTCGTCGAGCAGACGCCATGCACGCCCGGAGCGCGAGCAGAGCACGCGTTTTGCATGTGCCCGCGCCCGAGCAAGCGCGCCCTTGGATAAACCTCCCCGAGCTCATCCTGATCCTTTCCCCCTTGCCACGTCGCGCCAAGAGCCCCGACCGCCCCTGGCTCGCTACAGTGGTGCCGCAGCAAGCTCCTTGGCGGCACGCTTGCGGCCGCATCCATGGACGGTGCCGCCCAAACCTCCTCCGCTCGCCAGCTGCCCCCTTAAGCATCTCCAGCTCGGCAGCTTCGTCCCCTAAGCGCAGCGTCGCCGCCATCGTCGCCATTGCTACGTAATGACGGTCGCCGCCATCCTTATCGCGGCCGCCTCGAACCGACCTCCACCGCTATATAAGGGCCCCGAGCTCCATCTAGCCCTCGATCAACCTCGGTGATCCTCCTAGAGCTACCACGCCAAGATTCGAGGAGGGAAGGCCTTCTTCCCCGAGTCCGGTCGGTCGCCGCCGCCAAGCCCCGGCCGATTCCATCGCCACCAGGGCCTCTCCTTCTCCAATCTCTCCACCAAGAACTCCCCCTCTCTCTCGCGAGTGCAACCCCTCGATCAATTTTGGTCGGAGACCACTGCAGCCCAAAAATCACTTTGTCACCGAAGCCCCCCTCCGCCGTGGAGCTCGCCGCCGGAGACTCCCTCCACCTCCGGCGACCCTGCGACCACCGGAAGGACCGCCTAGGAGTGGCGGATCCATCCCTGCTCTCGGATGCCCGCGAGAAGACGCCGTTCGCCGGCGACGATCGCCGGACGCCCCGCCTCTGCTCGGGCAGAGAAGAGGAGGGAGAGGGGACTGGTCAAACCTAACCAGTGGGGCCCCTGGACCCACTGTGAGTGACCCCCATCCCAGTCCACGTGGGTTAAGTGAAAGCGCACTTACGAAGTACGCTTTCGACGTGTACGCTTTTATTTGAAACGTTTTTCTTTTCTGTTTTATTTTATATAACAGATTTTGACCAAACTTTGACCTGCTGTATCTTTTTAAATATAACTCCAAATGAATTAATTATTTTTCCTACCTCTCTCAAATATTGTCTAGTTTATTTTAAGATTTATTTGAAAAAAATTCAGAACAACTTTTTGTGCTGTTTTTATTTTTGTGTTAATTCATTTATATTTCTAAAATAGGATTTTTGAAGAGAGGAGAAGTATTTCAAGAGTTTGAAATGCACCCTGCCTTCCCATGACCTGAAGGCAAGCATTACGAACCCCAAAGATAATACTTTTGTGTGTTCGTTGAGACGCTTATAACACTACCTCATTTTTGGAGGACTTGTTATTTCATGTGAGATGATCATGTGCATGGATGCATATTTGTGATTTCCATGCTGTTGGGAATGATCACACTTGTGATAATAATCATCCTCATGTGCCTTGCTTGCATGCCGGAAGGAATCCGGGAAAGCCTCTGCCTTGGGTAGGCATGAGTTTGTCGCCGGTCCCCGGTGGGACGGTCATGTCCGGTATGGCATAGTGAGGTATGGTGAGCGGTGATCGTGTTGGTTGAGATATATTTGTTATACATGTCATGCAGGGAAATACTTAAACCTCCTAAGTCGACCGTAGATCGAGCCTTGTTCCAGTAACCCCCATACTTGCTTCGTACTACCACTCGTCTCTACAACAAGTAGAGTACGGTTCTGTAAGTTGTCAACCTCTTTCTAGCACACACCGTACGGAGAGGCCAGGGTGGAAGATACCGGTTGTAGCTGGTAGGCAGGCCACCTGGTCCGGGGGCATGGGTGTTTCCGGTTGAGACCGAGAGGGGAGGCCACCCCTTAGAGCGCTTCAATATAAATTTGATCCCATGCTACGCGAGGTTGTAGCCTCCCCACTTAGAGTTTGCTTGACAGGTGTCGTGGGTGATTCCAGACACATGTGAGATAAGCTGGTGTGTGCAAGTTAGGTGTGTTTTCAAAAAAAAAGACCGTAGACGGAATTAGTCCCGGTGGACTAATGAAATGTGTTACTCGTGGGTAAAGAGTACACCCTCTGCAGAGATTAAACCTATTCGAATAGTCGTGTCCATGGTTAAGGATTTCAGTCTGGGATGGGTCAAGTGTTGTTCTTAGTGTCGGTCTTCGGAGGTGAAACTGTTAAAACAGAATTGTTATTACTAGTTGTGACTTGTGATAATTATGATTATTATTATTGTTGACTAACCCATGAATATTATTGTTATCATTGAGTATCTCTGGAATGGTTCTACCTCCGGGATATTCACTATGATTGTTTCTTTTAAAGCCCTTTATGTGGTGTCGCTCGACGTCCGATTGTGGTATTTCTTTTAAAGGCCTTTATGTGGTGTCGCCACGCCTCGACCGTGGCATTTCTTTTAAAGCCCTTTATGTGGTGTCGCTCGACGCCCGATCGTGGCATTTCTTTTAAAGCCCTTTATGTGGTGTCGCCAGACGCCCGATCGTGGCATTTCTTTTAAAGCCCTTTATGTGGTGTCGCTCGACGCCCGATTGTGGCATTTCTTTTAAAGCCCTTTATGTGGTGTCGCTCGACGCCCGATCGTGGCATTTCTTTTAAAGCCCTTTATGTGGTGTCGCCAGACGCCTCGATCGTGGCATTTCTTTTAAAGCCCTTTATGTGGTGTCGCTCAGACGCCCGATCGTGGCATTTCTTTTAAAGCCCTTTATGTGGTGTCGCCAGACGCTCGATCGTGGGTAGCATGCTTGTTATTTATTTCATTATATCTTTTAATACTTCTTTGATATTACATATTCATATATAACACGCTTACACGCATCGAGTTATATCTATATTGTTTTGACCGACGCCATGAGTATAAAATATTTTTAGCACATCATTGCAATATTATCCTGTGTTCATAATGTTTGCAGTACATTCAAAGTACTCACCGGCTCGTCCTCGGCTATTGTCTTGGCCAGATTTCTTCTTGTGGAGAGGAGCGACCATGATGACAGCCCCAAACCTAAGCAACGGTGATAGTAGCCTCGCAAAGATAGGAGTTAACCTGCTCAAATTTGTTCCGTGGGAAATGGAGTCCCTTAGACATCGATGATTTTCAACCCGCTCGCCATCAACCACTAGAAACCATTTGTTGTACTCATAGACCGTAATGGTCTTGTAGTACATATTTTGTATTCGCTTGGAATATCTCAATTGTTGGTGCCTCATCAGCTAACAGTTATCCTGGGGCTGATGAGCACAAGGGCCATTTTCTGGGAATTAGTACCCGGAGAATCGGTCGTCACATGTCGACAAGGCCGTCCGAACGTGGGTCAAAGCGGAGGACCTCGGGCATCCATGGCGGCCTCCTTGCGCAGAGAAGTACAGAGGGGGTTCAAACTTGAGAGAAGGGAGAAAGAAGAGTGGGGGAACACGGCGACCTACGAGACTTCGGCCGACGGCGGAGCTGCTCCGGCGAGGCGCGAGGCCGAGGCAGCGGAGACCGAGGCTGGATCGCATTGGATCTCCCTACCTCGGGATCTTCTCTCCCTTCTAGTGTGGGAAGGGGAGGGGTGAGAGGAGGAGGGCGTGGGGGCGCATGGACGGCGGGGTGGGGGTAGGGCGGGGGAGGAGGTGGTCGGTGGGCGGCGGGTAGGGTTTGGGAGGGACGAGGCGGCGGCGGTGTGGGAGAGGAGGGTGGGATGGGATCGAGGTGGGTCGGAGACGAGAGGGAGGGATGGGATCGCGGTGGGTGGGGCCGTGGGGTTTCCCCTTTTCATTTTCATTTTTCTTTTTTCTTTTCTATAGATAGATGGATGGATGGATGTGGGATGATGGATGGATGGATGGATGGGCGCCATGTCATCGATCCGTGTCAAACTAACTCCACCAATGGGAATAGAGTATATGTGATTGTGTTTTTTCTTTTGTTTTTCTTCTACTTTTACACATGAAAAAACAAAAAATAGTCTCACATTATGCACAAGTTTGTATCTTGAATGACAAACAATGTTGACTAAGGAATTTTTCATTTTCTTTGCACGAAAAATTCATTTTCCACTTTTTGAGTGCCTAAAATAAGTTTTCTTGTGAAGAACCTACCAAATAGTTGTTGCAAAATTGGACAATATCATTTTTCTAAAATATTAGGCCATATTTAGTATACAATTGACCAAATGGTTTGGTGTCAAAAGTTTTTATCCACCTCTCGGAAAAAAGACAAATTTATGTCGATTCAGTAGGAAGCGGTTCAAATTTGAACTGCAGTTACCTCATAGTTTGCTCTTTATTTTTTTCAAAAATCATTTCTAGGTACATAAGTATCTATTTAATCAGAGAAACACCAAAAGATTTCCAAGATCCAACCACTAGCTAGAAATGGTCATTCCCGCCGTTTTGACCACATTTTGAAACCGGCATAATAAATTCAAAAGAAAATCAAAAAATTAGAAAACCTTCGGATTGTGTCATTATATGTGACCAAGTCACCAGGAAAAATAATAAACTTGTAATACGGCAAATGTTTTAAAAAAGTACTCTCAGAAATGAGCTATCATGTGTGAACATTCATGGATTTCAAGCGAGATGATCAATCTTATGGCCATATTCATGGCATAGTTTGTTCATATGGTCTCATATTGTGCACAAGGGTGCATCTTGGAATGACAAACAATGTTGCTTAAGGAAGTTTTCATTTTCTTTGCACGAAAAAAATCATTTTCTAATTTTTGAGTGCCCAAAATGAGCTTTTTTGTGACGGACCTGCCAAATATTTGTTGCAAAATTGTACCAAATCAACTTTTAAAAATACTAGGACATATTTAATTCACAATTGACCAAATGGTTGGGTGTGAAAAGTTTTGATCCACCTCTCGTGAAAAAGACAAAATTTCACCGATTCAACAAGAAGCGGGTCAAATTTGAACTGCAACTGCCTCATAGTTTGCTCTTTATTTTTTACAAAAATCATTTCTAGGTACATAAGTATCTATTTAATCAGAGAAACACCAACAATTTTCCAAGATTCAACCACTAGCTAGGAATGGTCATGCCCGCAGTTTTGATCGTATTTTGAAACGGGGATAAAAATTCAAAAAAAATCAAAAAATAGAAAACCTTCACATTGTGTCATTATATGTGACCAAGTTACCAGGAAAAATAATAAACTTGTAATACAACACTTTTAAAAAAGTGTTCTCAGAAACAAGCTATCATGTGTGAAGATTCATGGCTTTCAAGCCAAATGATCAATCCTATGGTCACATTCAGGGCATAGTTTGTTCAAATGATCTCATATTGTGCACAAGGGTGCATCTTGGAATGGCAAACAATATTTCCTAAGTGAGTTTTCATTTTCTTAGGACGAAAAAATCATTTTCCATTTTTTTGAGTGCCCAAAATGAGTTTTTTTTGTGAAGGACTTACAATATATTTGTTGCAAAATTGGACCAAATCAATTTTATAAAATACTAGGCCATATTTAATGCACAATTGACCAAATGGTTGGGTGTCAAAAGTTTTTATCCACCTCTGGTGAAAAAGACAAATTTCCGCTGATCTAGTTGGAAGAGGGTCAAGTTTGAACTGCAACTACCTTATAGTTTGCTCTTTATTTTTTTCTAAAAATCATTTCTAGGTACATAAGTACCTATTAAATAAGAGAAACCAAAAAATTTCCAAGATTCAACCACTAGCTATGAACGGTCATGCCCGCCGTTTTGACCGTATTTTGAAACGGACATAAAAAATTCAAAAAAAACCCAAAATTGGAAAACCTTCGCATTGTGTCATTATATGTGACCAAGTTAACAGGAAAAATAATAAACTTGCAATACATTAATTCTTTTAGAAAAGTGTTCTCATAAACAAGCTATCATGTGTGAAGATTCATGGCTTTCAAGCCAAATGATCAATCTTATGGCCGTATTCATGGCATAGTTTGTTTAAATGATCTCATATTGTGCACAAGGGTGCATCTTGGAGTGGCAAACAATGTTGCCTAAGGGAGTTTTCATTTTGTTTGGACGAAAAATTCATTTTCCATTTTATTGAGTGTCCAAAATGAGTTTTTTTGTGAAGGACCTACCATATATTTGTTGCAAAATTAGACCACACAATTTTTTATAAAATACTAGACCATATTTAATGCATAATTGACCAAATGGTTGGCTGGCAAAAGCTTTGATCCACCTCTGGTGAAAAAGACCAATTTCCGCCGATGCAGCAGGAAACGGGTCAAATTTGAACGGTAGCAGCTGCCTCATAGTTTGCTCTTTATTTTTTCCAAAAATAATTTCTAGGTACATAAGTATCTATTTAATCCGAGAAACACAATTTTTTTCCAATATTCAACCACTAGCTAGGAACAGTCATGCCCGTCGTTTTGACAACATTTTGAAACGAACAAAAGAAATTCAAAAAATAATATAAAAAATGAAAACCTACGCATTGTGTCATTATATGTTACCTAGGTTCTAGGTAAAACAACAAACTTTGACTATGTCAAATGTCTTTAAAAAGTGTTCTCATTTCCTTTTGCACTAGTTTCTTCAGTTTTCTTTTTCTTTTTCATTTCCATTTTTCTTTGCTTTATATTGTTTCTTTTTTCAGTTTTTGTTTTTTTGTTTTTCTTTATCTCCTTTTGTTTTTATTCTACATTTTTCATATACATGAAGAACCTTTTTGTAATATACATGTTTAATAGTTTTAAATACAACTTTAATGTTTTTTAGTACTTGGTCAACATTTTTAAATACACATTTTTAATAATTTTCAAATGATTGATTAACATTTTTTAAATATAAGATTAATTTTTTAATACATGGCCACCATTTCTAGGTACACAAATAGTTGTTTCATCAGAGATCCAACAAAAGGTTTGCAAGACTCCCTCTAGCTACGAACGATAATGCTGCCATTTTAACCACAATTCTAGGGTGTTTTATTGTCCTATTCTCACGATTTTATATTATTAAGTTGTTTCAAAATTTTCCTATAATGAATAACCTTTTTTAGAGAGATAAATTTTAGATTTTTTTATTAAATTCAAAAAGTGTTCATCTTATTTCAATAATGTTCATGATATTTGGAAAAATGTTTGTTGAATTAAAAAAAGGTTCTTGAATTCAAAACATTTCATGAAATTAAAAATGTTTTCATTGAATTTAAAGACTTTTTAACATACTTCTTTATTTGTGAACATTGTCTTGCATTAGTGTACACTTTTTAACTATAAACTTTTTTGAAATCCCCAACTTTTTTATGAAGCAAAAAATAAAAACAGAAAAAGAAAACACAAAAGAAAAAACTAACAAAAAAGGAGGGAGCCCCGCCTTGGGCCGGCCCATGCACGCATAGAGTCGACACCAACCTTTATTCCTGAATGGGCCAAAGCCTAGGCGACACACGAAAATGCTAAAAGGAAAAACTGGAGGTGACCTCGTCCGAATGAGGCCCAAGCCCAGTCGGATAGATACTTTAAATAGGCCACGCACGCTGTTGATACACCAATGTTGCGGTAGGCTGGTGGTAATCTCTCTGAAGGAGACGCAAGAGGTCGCAGGTTAGAGTCCTGCAAGAAGCTCTTTTTGCTTCTTTTATTTGCCAAGCCCAAGTCCAGTCGGATAGATCCTTTAAATAAGCCGTGCATGCTATTGATACAACAACCTTGTGGTAGCCTAGTGGTAATCTCCTGTGAAGGGCATGTGAGAGGTCGCGGGTTCGAGTCCCGCGGGAGTAGTCAGCAAGTTAATATGTGAGTGGATGACGGGTCCCACATGTCATTGACATTGTGTTAGTTGGCCCCGCATGTCAGTGGGAGGCCCACAAATCATTTTAGTAAATATGTGAGTGGGGAAACCAACTGCTACAAGTGATCCATAAGCCAAAATGACATGACACGTAGGCTGAATTGATGATGTGGCCGTCCATTCATATCAATGCATCCATGTTTAGAACGTTGTGACCATCTATATTGGTCGTTATCAGCTAGAAATAAGGCAGTGGACCAGTGTTGTTTGCTTTATGACCATTTCGTGTAAGGAAATTACGACCTTTCTAACCAAAATGGTCGTTATGGTTTAGGGTTTGAAGCCCTCCGAACAGCTTTTGGCCAATTGATCTCAAATGGTCGTAGATTTATGACCAATTCTTCCAGGGTCACTGACAGAAGGTCACAAGTTGACATATTTCTTATAGTGGCTGAGCAGGTCCGTACGATTATAGATCTGCTCCAAGAGAACATCAGGATGGGAATTCCAATCGCGGCTCTGCGTGTCAGTCGGTTCTGCCATAGGGTTTTTTAGGGCGCTGAGTGATTGGGGGTTTTCAAAGGCTCATGAGCGAGCGGGAAGTGGATTCAAGCGGCGAAGAAGAAGATGGCATGTGTGGCCGAGCAAAGGAGTGGGGGATATGGTACGCGTGAGCTACCAAGGAAGATGGCGCGGGCGAAAGCAAAGTGAGCGGGGTAATCAAAGTAATCGACAATGGGGAAGAGAGGAGGAAGAAGAGGGAAAGACGGGGAAGAATGTGCATTTAATCTCAATTCTACTAGTACTACTACCAGGATATATCATCCTTCGGAGTGTAAATAGTTAAGTCGATAACATGTGGGTCTAACTCAAGAGGTCTCATATGTCAGTTAATGGAAGAGAGAGGTGCGTAGGCGTATTTGCGGAAGCGTGCTCCACTGGCAAACATGATGGTAGTATTGGGTAAGGCTGATTTAGTAACACCAACACGCTGGTTCAACATATTAATTAAGTGTCCAATCTGCTGCAGCGTGTATTTTCACTTCGCTGTGAAGACTAGTTGAATAGTTCTCTCTGGTAAAATGGGGAATAATGGATCGCCAAGACTTCCTATCTATAGTATCCCTATGCCTCTACTCTCATCCTGTCCAACAAGATGAAACATTGGCCAAGGCACCCGGCGCCAATAATGTAGGAGTACTATTAGTATTTTATGTCAAACTTTTACCATCTATGTAACTAATAAAAATTTAATGTATTTCACCAAAAATCATATCACTGGATTCGTATTTGAACATAGTTTTTAATGGTATAGTTTTTATGACATGCATTGACACTGTTAGTTAAATTTACGGTCAAAATTTTACACTAAATACGAAGGGGACCATTAAACCAGGACAGAGGTTTATATACAGGTCAATAAAAAAATCATCAACCAAGGTAGTAGTAAATGATGAGTGCCCGAAGAATTTTTTTCCGAAAGTACTCAATAATGGGCTCGTTTTCCTCAAGAAAATTGTGTTTACGAACGTATTAATTGGAATGCATGCGTGAGGAACAAATGACCAGAACTTTTACACGCATTGGTGAGTATTCTCTTAATTCTTGCATGCAACATTTTAATGAAGCTTGAAATATGAACATGTCAATGGGAGGGAGTAAAAGCCTCATGCATGCATGCATGCAACATGAAACACTCACACGTACACATGCACGCACGCAACACTCATGCATCCATGCGGCACACAGCACACGACGCAACACACACGCTCACGCTCAAGTGCTCAACCTACTCCCTACGTCTGTGAAAGACTGTACATATATAGAGATTTACACATTGACCAAGAGGAACCGGAACTTCATGGCATAATTAATGCCCAAAAGTAGAAGACTTATATGTGCATGCGACCATTAAGAGAAGAAGATTAAATGAAGGTTGTTGCATGTTGTAATTAAGGATAGACATGTAGCCTATAGCTAGATCATAAGTTGGTGCATTAGTCAATCAATATCGATTAGGTTAAAGGCTAAGTGCATTGGAAGTGTAGATGTACACTCTTTGTTGGAAGACCGAGGGAGTACACGTGCATGCACTCACATACACAACATGGGTGGTTTGCGCGCAATGGTTGGACTCCTGTCGCGTGCGTAAAGTTTTGTTTAACTGATTTCTTTGCTC
The DNA here is from genome assembly GCA_021605145.1 of Aegilops bicornis. Classification (NCBI taxonomy): domain Eukaryota; kingdom Viridiplantae; phylum Streptophyta; class Magnoliopsida; order Poales; family Poaceae; genus Aegilops; species Aegilops bicornis. Next base: position 153,116,140 of record CM038669.1, read on the forward strand.
TGCCAACTGACAGGTGGGACCCAAAAACCAAGTGTCAATTTAATCAGTCAACAAAGTGCCACGTCGACTATGTGGCCGGTCAGTAGGGTGCAATACAATGCTCTAAGGTGAGCTAGTGATCGTATACTCACTTCAAAACTTATAGTGACCATAATGAGCGTATTGTTACATACATTGACCGCCAATGTACTTTTCTCGTTTCAAATTAAGCCATATTAACCGGAAAGGATGCAATATGGACTAGTACTACTTTGATGTGTCCCGTCAACTCGCCGAACAAGGAGAAGCTTGCTTACTACGCCCTCTACCTCGCCCACACGCGGTGGCTCACAAGACGAGGAGAAGCTTGCTTACTACGTACGCCTACACCCTCTCCCTCACCCACGCGCGCGATGGCTTGCAGGACGAGGAGAGGGTTTTGACTACAGCGCCCTCTCCCTCTCCCTCGCCCTCACGGTGGACGTGCAGTAGTTCAATCGGTGTCAGATTGCCAAAAGCATATTGTACTATAGTATCATCATTGTTGGACCTTCCGAAGAGGCGAAGAGCCAAGTGCAAGGTTCACAGAAGTACGAACTGTTGAACCTCCCGAAGAGGCAAAGAGCCAAGCGCAAGGTTTTATAGGAGTTGTTGTCCTAGTAGGAGTACTACAACTATTAGCGAACGATGCTACTGTATGATGTTGCCACATCACCTATTTCCAAAGCTGTGCCACCTTTTTTTTCTCAAAGTGCATGTTGGAGCCCGTGCAATAACCACAAAAGTTGCACGTACACATAACACATCTACTAGTAATAAATTCTAAAGGACAAATGCCAGTATGCCACACAAGTTGATCTCCACTTCATGTGATAAATTTGTGCACGACTAGTTTACATATATTCACAGCGCTACCATTCACAATTTACTATACTCCACTTACATGTTATAGATGGGCTCCATGTCCTCCTCCAGATTCCAGTCCCAGGTGTTCTTCATGGATGGCATGATCTGTAGTGGTGGGCAACGGGAATCATTGTCGCAGGTTTCTAGTCCGGTTCCACACGATGGAGACTCATCCAAGCTGAAGCGGCATAAATCAGGGATAGAGTGTCCCAACATGTCGTTCATCCGGTAGTGCGCACTGAAGACACAATCATGCTTCATGAACGGCGGGCCTTCGGTGTCGTGCACAGAAGGTGGCATCCACTTCACAATGGGGTAGCTGTCCCCAATGAAAAGCAAGTACTCGCCAAGGGTGTTCCTCCGCGCCCACATAATACCATGGGGGTCGAACTCGGCGCCGTTCATCTGGTACACGCGGCATCATAGGTCTGGACACATGGTGACGTACATAGTCAAGGTCCATGCATAATAATGTTGTGCTCAAATATGGCTGTCAGTAATACTATGCAGCAAATAGTACTACTCCGTTATAGAGGAAGTAAAATAACTGGCTTATTATATATAGCCACTCTTGGCTACATGGATGAGATAGTAAGACATGGAAAAACAAAAAATGGTGGGAGCTAGTGGGTTCAAGTCTTCAAGGGCCTAGCTAGGTATACGCGTCCTCCAAGGTAAAAAGTACTCCTACTAGTACTAGTAAGTAGTACAACAATGAAAGAGAAGGCGAGAGGGTTAAAAAATATAATACTAAATTGTACTACTAGTACAGTAAACATGCCCCAGTCAAGAAAAGAAAATAACTAACAAGTACTACTCTACTACTCTAACACACAACAATGAGAAAATGGAATACCTGGGTAGATGGTGATGGTATGATCGTGGTGGATTGTGTGACCATGTTGCACATAAGTGGTACCATGGGTAACGACTACTAAGATATTTGATCCCAATATGCCAAAGTCATCTACAAGGTTCCAGCTTAGACCGAATCGTGGATGCAAATGCACATCTAGGATCGACGATCTTATTTTGATCGGGGGATGACTAGTCCCTGCAAAATAATGGAGTACCGTTAGGTATGCTATCGTGGGAAACCACGGCCACCTATGGGACCAGAGGGCCCCTTGCTGGTTCGGCAGGGGGATGTCATGTTGCAAAAAGAGCAGACGAGTGTGGGGTAGCACGACAGAGATCACGCAGGCAATTTTACCCAGATTCAGGCCGCCGTGAGACGTAAAACCCTACTCCTACTTTGGTGGATTGATGGTGGAAGAATGGTGGTGGAGCATAATACACTTGCCCGGTAGGGGCGACAGTGGCTACGCGCGTGTGGGTGTGAGTTGTCCAACCTTCTAACCCTTTCTACGGTTGCCATGGGCCTCCTTTTATAGATTAAGGGGTTACCACAATGGCAAAGTAGTCATTATGCACTGATAAGATAGCAAACAATGCTATCATACCTAACTCTGCAGGTTGACAGGGTGCATTAAATGCACCGCTTAATGTCATGTTGTTGGTTGCCCGACAAGCCTTGTTGGGCTATCTTGCCAGCTTCACACCTGCTCGCTTGACACGTCACAGGACTGTAAGTGCATCTAGTGCCACCCCTAGTTGGTTTTGGAGTATTGACGACTAACTTGGTTGAGGGACTAATGTGTTTGTGAGAATTGCAGGATAACACAGGTAGTAGTCCCTCATTGATTCGGTTTACCTACCGGAGATGACCCCTAAAAATGTGTGAAGACATTGAAGACAATGGTGGTATGTGAAGATATTCACAACGAAGATTATGACTCGAGAAGACATTCACATGAAGATTATGGAGTGCGAAGACATAGTTGTTTCATAGTTTCCTTTTCTTCTTTGTTGAGTCATAGGAACTACCGCACTGTTAAGTGGGGTCCAAGTGAACAAAGTCAGAGTGACTGAAGTGATGCTCAACCAAATCCTATGTCTTTGAGTGAAGACAATGAGAGCAAATCTTATCCAGAGCTGGATGAGTCAGCTTTACTTGTAGCCCAAGTCAAGCTGTCGCATGTGTTTGAAATCTGACTGTTGGACACGTGTCAGTTCCTTAGTGAGCCAGGGTCATTTTGGACAAATCAGGTCGGGTTGCCTCATGGCTATAGATAGCCCACCCCCTACACCATAAATTGGTGGTTGCTCAGAGTTACTACACGGCTTTTGTCGTTTGAGAGCAACCCACCTCCGAAGCATTTGAGAGAAAGATCCTTGCGAGGACAAATACATAAACACCCAGAGCCAAAGAGTGTTAGGCATCACTGAAGTATTTCTGTCCGCATGATCTGAAGACTTATTAGACTTGAGGACTGTGAATCCTGCAGTCGGTTAGGCGTCGCATTCTGAGCATCCAAGAGTCATTGTGGATTGCCAGTGAACGAAGTCTGTGAAGGTTTGGAAGTCTACCTTGAAGACTTACGTGAGTGATTGGGCGAGGACTAAGTGTTCTTAGCTCAAGGGGAATAAGGTGAAGACGCGGTCTTCTGAGTTGAATCTTAGTCTCCCTAACCAGACGTACAATTGTCACAGCAACTGGAACTGGTCCAATAGATCCTTGTCCTCTCCAAGCAACTGGTTCTATCACTTCCCTCTCTTTACTTACAGTTTGTCTTCATGAAGTCATTGCCTGCTTGCATGATCTGATTGACTTCACTGAGTGAAGACTGTTGTTGTTTGGCTTCATATTATCTTCCATCCTGATCCATACTACCTAGCTGCCAATAGTCTTCGTGCTTTCACTTCATTGCTTACTTGTCTATGGCTTGTCTAGTGTAGTCTACCTTCCGCTGCATATCAATAGGTTCATTTCTATTGTCTGTCTTCGAAACTTCCATGTTTTGAAGACTTTCATAAAAATCTCCTATTCACCCCCCTCTAGTCGATAACTAGCACTTTCAATTGGTATCAGAGCAAGGTGCTCCCTTGTTCTGTGTGATTCAGTTTAACCACCTAGAGTTTTAGCTATGTCGACTGCAGGGATAACCAAAGTCTCCGCTGCGTTCCCTGTCTTCGATGGCACTGATTACCCCTACTGGAAGAATAAGATGCGCATGCATCTTGAAGCCATTGATGTCGACCTCTGGTGTGTCGTCAAGAACAGCGTTCCCAAGACGGTGAAGGTGTCACCCCTACTGATGTCAAGAAGTTCATTCAACTCTGCCAAGAACATCATCTGTGGTCATCTGACCAAAGGACAGTATGGCCGTGTGAGTGCTCTGGAAACTTCGAAGCTAGTCTGGGACTGGCTCTCCAAGGTCAACGAAGGTGTCTCAACCCAGAGAGACTCAAGGATCAGTGTTCTTCGCAACCGCTTCAAGAGAAATGACAATGAGAATGTTCAACTCACATTTGATCGCCTCATTGACATCACAAATGAGCTTCGCGCACTCGGCGCCACTGAGATCACCAAGCATGAAATCGTCAAAACACTTCTGAGATTGCTTGACAGCTCATTCGACACCCTGACCCTGATGATTCAAGAATGTCCTGACTTCAAGACTATCGACCCGTCTGACATACTTGAGAGGCTCAACACACATGAGTTCCAGCAATCTGAGAAAAGAGATATCTATGGTGCCAACTATGGCCGAACTCGCGCTTTGAAGGCAAAGGTTGTCTTCTCTTCTGAAGAAGAATCTGACAGCTGCTTTGAGGATCCTGAAGACATTGGAAAGGAGCTTGCCATGCTTGTGAAGAAGTTCCAGAAGTTCACAAAGAAGAAAGGCTTCAAGATCCAGCTTAAGAAATGATGAAGCTTCCACTCGTGATCACTAGAAGAGAACATGCCACAAGTGCAAAAAACCTGGTCACTACATCTCTGAGTGTCCACAGTGGGACAATGAGACCAAGAAGAAGAAGAAGAGCAATGAATATGATTCTGATGACAAGAAGAAGAAGAAATCCTCAAAGTCTTCTTCCAAATCTTCGTCCAAGTCTTCATCATACAAGAAGAACACATCTGGCAAGGCTCGTGCTTTTGTTGGCAAGGAGATGGATTCAGAGGAGGAGTCTACTTCTGAGGAGGCAGAGGTGGAGTCTGAGGAGGAGTTCAACTCTGGCGTTGCAAGTCTGGCTCTAGCTACAACCTACGTTGCCAAGTCCATCTTCAACACTGAAGACAATGGCTCAGTCACCAACGTTGATGCTAATGACAAGGACGACTCTGCTCCTACCTACTGCTTCATGGCACGCGGTGCCAAGGTAAACTCATGCTATGCTTACTTTCAAACATCAAGTGAAGATGACTCTGAATGTGAATCTAAACCTAGCTACAAAACACTTGCTAAAATTGCAACTGAACAACAGAATGCCCTAGAACATATTCAAAAATTGCTAGAAAAAAGCGATGACCTGTTGGACGCGGAAATGACCCGATATCGGTCCTTAATTGAAGACATCAAAAATCTTCATGTTAAGTACGAGGAACTTGAAAGTCGTCATGAAACGCTCTCAACAACTCATGAAAAGTTGTCATATGATTATCTTCAAAGGAAGCAAGAACTTGAGAACGGCTCATGAAGATCTTCAAAAAGAGAATGAGTCACTCCTCGCTCAACAGATCAGTTCCGCTCAGGAAGGATTTGAACCACCATGTCTAAAATGCCTTGAGCGTGATAACGCCACTTCTATTGCTGAATGTACCACAACTGCTACTGTTGCAATATGTTCAACTGTTGATGTGGTAACTAACCCCTCTGCTGAGGATGCCACTACTATTGCTGATGAAAATGCCAGGCTGAAGACATTGCTTGAGACAGGAATGTACAAAAGTCTCAAGGGGCATCAAACACTATGTGATGTCCTCAAAAAGCAGATTCTGAACCAAAACCCTAGGAAAGAGGGTGTTGGGTTCGAGAGGAAAATGAATGTTGATGGTTCCTACTGGAAGCCTGAGCAGTACCCCGTAGCCACATGGGTTGCTGCAAAGGGACCTTCAATGGATCCATCCACCTTATCTGGCTTCACTTGTGCAAACCCGATTATCATTGATGAATCCCTTGATGCAAACTATAAACTGTTTAAGAATCAGAATGGTGAAGTGTTTGCCAGGTATATTGGTACTAACTGCAGGAACGGACCACCTTTGAAGAGGATCTGGGTGCCCAAGAGTTGTCTTGAGAATCTTCCTGTAAATGTCATCATGACACCACCTGGGAAGAAGACAAACCCCATACCAAAGGCTTCATATGGTCCAAAGGCTTCATACAGACAGAGGACTCACCAGAGTCACCCTAACGCCAATGTTTTGCAGGGAAATCATACTCAGACTTATGAATATGAGCGTGTTTCCTCAAACCGATATGTTCATAAAACCAAGAACTATTCTACTTATTCATATGAGTATTATTCACCTCCTGCAAGGCTATTTGCTAGGGCTCCAAAGCCGAAGTTCTCAAATGCTGCACTTAGACTCATTGCTTTGAAGCCACCCCTGAAAATGTGGGTGGTTACGAAAACTTAACTCTCTTTTGCAGGGAAAGGTCTCCAGCCGGAAATCAAAGGCGTCTGATGCTATTGCTGGGGACCTAAAACATCTTGTGGGGCGCAAGATAAAATGCCCAAATGGTCTTACTATGTATTTTGTTCCTGAATCACTTGCCAATCATCCTATCAGTCCTAACCTGGATCTGAGCTTTGATAATCCACTTGTTCGTCAAATGTTTATGCTTCACAATACCCTTGGTGAAGCCTATCCCCCTAACTGCACTGTAGGGTATGACACCACATGCGAATGAATTATGGACAGAGGATGCACTAATCACATGACTGGTGACCGAAGTCTTCTCATGGACTCAACCTTACGTCCATCTGACAAGAGTCACATCACATTTGCTGACACTGGTAAAAGCAAGGTATTGGGTCTAGGTAGAGTTGCAATCTCAAAGGATCAGCACACGGATAAAGTGATGCTTGTTTAATCCCTTGGTTTCAACTTAATGTCTGTATCAATGCTTTGTGATTTGAACATGATTGTGATATTTGGAAAATATCGTTGCCTTGAGCTTATGGAGTCTGACAAATCTCTAGTCTTTGAAGGGTATTGAAAAGACGACTTGTACATGGTAGATTTCTCAGCAGGACCACAGATGGCCGTATTGAAGGAAATATGCCCTAGAGGCAATAATAAAGTTATTATTTATTTCCTTATATCATGATAAATGTTTATTATTCATGCTAGAATTGTATTAACTGGAAACATAATACATGTGTGAATACATAGACAAACAGAGTGTCACTAGTATGCCTCTACTTGACTAGCTCGTTGATCAAATATGGTTATGTTTCCTAACCATGGACATGAGTTGTCATTTGATTAACGGGATCACATCATTAGGAGAATGATGTGATTGACATGACCCATTCCGTTAGCTTAGCACACGATCGTTTAGTATGATGCTATTGCTTTCTTCATGACTTATACATGTTCCTATGACTATGAGATTATGCAACTCCCGTTTACTGGAGGAACACTTTGTGTGCTACCAAACTTCACAACGTAACTGGGTCATTATAAAGGTGCTCTACATGTGGCTCCAAAGGTACTTGTTCGGTTGGCGTATTTCGAGATTAGGATTTGTCACTCTGATTGTCGGAGAGGTATCTCTGGGCCCTCTCGGTAATGCACATCACTTAAGCCTTGCAAGCATTGCAACTAATGAGTTAGTTGCAGAATGATGTATTACAGAACGAGTAAAGAGACTTGCTGGTAACGAGATTGAACTAGGTATTGAGATACCGATGACCGAATCTCGGGCAAGTAACATACCGATGACAAAGGGAACAACGTATGTTGTTATGCGGTCTGACCAATAAAGATCTTCGTAGAATTTGTGGGAGCCAATATGAGCATCCAGGTTCCGCTATTGGTTATTGACCGGAGACGTGTCTTGGTCATGTCTACATAGTTCTCGAACCCGTAGGGTCCGCACGCTTAACGTTACGATGACAGTTTTATTATGAGTTTATGTGTTTTGATGTACAGAAGGTTGTTTGGAGTCCCGAATGCGATCACGGATATGACGAGGAGTCTCAAAATGGTCGAGACATGAAGATTGATATATTGGACGACTATATTCGGACACCGGAAGTGTTCTAGAGAAGTTTCGGATAAAACCGGAGTGCCGGAGGGTTATCGGAACCCCCGGGGGAACTAATGGGCCTCGATGGGCATTAGTGGAGAGAGAGAGAGGGGCGGCCAGGGCAGGCCGCGCGCCCCCTCCCCCTTGAGTCTGAATTGGACAAGGAAGGGGGGAGCGGCGCCCCCCTTTCCTTCTCCCTCTCCCTCTCCTTCCTTCCCCCTCTCTCCCTTTTGGTCGAAACCTACTAGGACTTGGAGTCCTAGTAGGATTCCCCTCTTGGGGGCGTGCCATAGAGGGTCGGCCGGCCTCCCCCTTGCTCCTTTATATACGGGGGCAGGGGGCACCCCATAGACATAACAATTGATCTGTTTGATCTCTTAGCCGTGTGCGGTGCCCCCCTCCACCATAGTCCACCTCGATAATACTGTAGCGGTGCTTAGGCGAAGCCCTGCGTCGGTAAAACATTAACATCGTCACCACGCCGTCATGCTGACAAAACTCTCCCTCAAAACTCGGTTGGATCGGAGTTCGAGGGACGTCATCGGGCTGAACATGTGCTAAACTCGGAGGTGTCGTACGTTCGGTACTTGATTGGTCGGATCGTGAAGACGTACGACTACTTCAACCGCGTTGTGCTAACGCTTCCGCTTTTGGTCTATGAGGGTACGTGGATAACACTCTCCCCTCTCGTTGCTATGCATCACCATGATCTTGCGTGTGAGTAGGAATTTTTTTGAAATTACTACGTTCCCCAACAGTGGCATCCGAGCTAGGTTTTATGCGTAGATGTCATATGCACGAGTAGAACACAAGTGAGTTGTGGGCGATATAAGTCATACTGCTTACCAAAGATGTCATACTTTGGTTCGGGCGGTATTGTTGGATGAAGCGCCCAGACCGACATTACGACTGTATGCTTACGCGAGACTGGTTCTACCGACGTGCTTTGCACACGGTGGCTGGCAGGTGTCAATTTCTCCAACTTTAGTTGAACCGAGTGCATACGCCCGGTCCTTGCGAAGGTTAAAACAACACCAACTTGACAAACTATCGTTGTGGTTTTGATGCGTAGGTAAGAACGGTTCTTGCTAAGCCCGTAGCAGCCACGTAAAATTTGCAACAACAAAGTAGAGGACGTCTAACTTGTTTTTGCAGGGCATGTTGTGATGTGATATGGTCAAGACGTGATGCTATTTTTTATTGTATGAGATGATCATGTTTTGTAACCGAAGTTATCGGTAATCGGTGGAGCCATATGGTTGTCGCTTTATTGTATGCAATGCAATCGCCCTGTAATGCTTTACTTTATGACTAAGGGGTAGCGATAGTCGTAGAAGCTTAAGATTAGCGAGACGACAACGATGCTACGATGGAGATCAAGGTGTCGCGCCGGTGACGATGGTGATCATGACGGTGCTTCGGAGATGGAGATCACAAGCACAAGATGATGATGGCCATATCATATCACTTATATTGATTGCATGTGATGTTTATCTTTTATGCATCTTATCTTGCTTTGATTAACGGTAGCATTATAAGATGATCTGTCACTAAATTTCAAGATAAAAGTGTTCTCCCTGAGTGTGCACCATTGCCAGAGTTCGTCGTGCCCAGACACCACGTGATGATCAGGAGTGATAAGCTCTACGTCCATCTACAATGGATGCAAGCCAGTTTTGCACACACAGAATACTCGGGTTAAACTTGACGAGCCTAGCATATGCAGATATGGCCTCGGAACACTAAGACCGAAAGGTCGAGCGTGAATCATATAGTAGATATGATCAACATAGTGATGTTCACCACTGAAAGCTACTCCATTTCACGTGATGATCGGTTATGGTTTAGTTGATTTGGATCACGTGATCACTTAGAGGATTAGAGGATGTCTTTCTAAGTGGGAGTTCTTAAGTAATATGATTAATTGAACTTAAATTTATCATGAACTTAGTACCTGATAGTATCTTGCTTGTCTATGTTTGATTGTAGATAGATGGCCCGTGCTGTTGTTCCGTTGAATTTTAATGCGTTCCTTGAGAAAGCAAAGTTGAAAGATGATGGTAGGAATTACACGGACTGGGTCCGTAACTCGAGGATTATCCTCATTGCTGCATAGAAGAATTACGTCCTGGAAGCACCGCTGGGTGCCATACCTGCTGCTGATGCAACTAACGACGTTAAGAACGTCTGGCAGAGCAAAGCTGATGACTACTCGATAGTTCAATGTGCCATGCTTTACGGCTTAGAACCGGGACTTCAACGACGTTTGGAACGTCATGGAGCATATGATATGTTCCAGGAGTTGAAGTTAATATTCCAAAAGAATGCCCAGATTGAGAGTTATGAAGTCTCCAATAAGTTCTATAGCTGCAAGATGGAGGAGAATAGTTCTGTCAGTGAGCATATACTCAAGATGTCTGGGTATTGTAATCACTTGATTCAACTGGGAGTTAATATTCCAGATGATAGCATCATTGACAGAATTCTCCAATCACTTCCACCTAGCTACAAGAGCTTCATGATGAACTATAATATGCAAGGGATGGATAAGACAATTCCCGAGCTCTTCGCAATGCTAAAGGCTGCGGAGGTAGAAATCAAGGAGCATCAAGTGTTGATGGCCAACAAGACCACTAGTTTCAAGAAAAAGGGCAAAGGGAAGAAGAAGGGGAACTTCAAGAAGAACAACAAGCAAGTTGCTGCTCAGGAGAAGAAACCCAAGTCTGGACCTAAGCCTGAAACTAAGTGCTTCTACTGCAAGCAGACTGGTCACTGGAAGCGGAACTGCCCCAAGTATTTGGCGGATAAGAAGGATGGCAAGGTGAACAAAGGTATATGTGATATACATGTTATTGATGTGTACCTTACTAGAGCTCGCAGTAGCACCTGGGTATTTGATACTGGTTCTGTTGCCAATATTTGCAACTCGAAACAGGGACTACAGATTAAGCGAACACTGGCAAAGGATGAGGTGACGTTGTGCGTGGGAAATGGTTCCAAAGTCGATATGATCGCGGTCGGCACGCTACCTCTACATCTACCTTCGTGATTAGTATTAGACCTAAATAATTGTTATTTGGTGCCAGCGTTGAGCATGAACATTATATCTGGATCTTGTTTGATGCGAGACGGTTATTCATTTAAATCAGAGAATAATGGTTGTTCTATTTATATGAGTAATATCTTTTATGGTCATGCACCCTTGAAGAGTGGTCTATTTTTGATGAATCTCGATAGTGGTGATACACATATTCATAATGTTGAAGACAAAAGATGCAGAGTTGATAATGATAGTGCAACTTATTTGTGGCACTGCTGTTTAGGTCATATCGGTGTAAAGCGCATGAAAAAACTCCATACTGATGGACTTTTGGAACCACTTGATTATGAATCACTTGGTACTTGCGAACCGTGCCTCATGGGCAAGATGACTAAAACGCAGTTCTCCGGTACTATGGAGAGAGCAACAGATTTGTTGGAAATCATACATACAGATGTATGTGGTCCGATGAATGTTGAGGCTCGTGGCGGATATCATTATTTTCTCACCTTCACAGATGATTTAAGAAGATATGGGTATATCTACTTAATGAAGCACAAGTCTGAAACATTTGAAAATTTCAAAGAATTTCAGAGTGAAGTTGAAAATCATCGTAACAAGAAAATAAAGTTTCTACGATCTGATCATGGAGGAGAATATTTGAGTTACGAGTTGGTCTACATTTGAAACAATGCGGAATAGTTTTGCAACTCACGCCACCCGGAACACCACAGCGTAATGGTGTGTCCGAACGTCGTAATCATACTTTACTAGATATGGTGCGATCTATGATGTATCTTACTTACCGCTATCATTTTGGGGTTATGCTTTAGAGACGGCCGCATTCACGTTAAATAGGGCACCATCGAAATCCGTTGAGACGACGCCTTATGAACTGTGGTTTGGCAAGAAACAAAAGTTGTCGTTTCTGAAAGTTTGGGGTTGCGATGCTTATGTGAAAAAGCTTCAACCTGGTAAGCTCGAACACAAATCAGAGAAATGTGTCTTCATAGGATACCCAAAGGAGATTGTTGGGTACACCTTCTATCACAGATCTGAAGGCAAGACATTTGTTGCTAAGAATGGATCCTTTCTAGAGAAGGAGTTTCTCTCGAAAGAAGTGAGTGGGAGTAAAGTAGAACTTGATGAGGTAACTGTACGTGCTCCCTTATTGGAAAGCAGTTCATCACAGGAACCGGTTTCTGTGACACCTACACCAATTAGTGAGGAAGTTACTGATGATGATCATGGAACTTTAGATCAAGTTGTTACTGAACCTCGTAGATCAAGCAGAGTAAGATCCGCGCCAGAGTGGTACGGTAATCCTGTTCTGGAAGTCATGCTACTAGATCATGATGAACCTATGAACTATGAAGAAGCGATGGTGAGCCCAGATTCCGCAAAATGGTTTGAGGCCATGAAATCTGAGATGGGATCCATGTATGAGAACAAAGTGTGGACTTTGGTTGACTTGCCCAATGATCGGCAAGCAATTGAGAATAAATGGATCTTCAAGAAGAAGACTGATGCTGACGGTAATGTTACTGTCTACAAAGCTCGACTTGTTGCAAAAGGTTTTCGACAAGTTCAAGGGATTGACTACGATGAGACCTTCTCACCCGTAGCGATGCTTAAGTCTGTCCGAATCATGTTAGCAGTTGCCACATTTTATGATTATGAATGGCAGATGGATGTCAAAACTGCATTCCTGAATGGATTTCTGGAAGAAGAGTTGTATATGATGCAACCGGAAGGTTTTTTTGATCCAAAGGGAGCTAACAAAGTGTGAAAGCTCTAGCGTACCATTTATGGACTGGTGCAAGCCTCTCGGAGTTGGAATAAACGCTTTGATAGTGTGATCAAAGCATTTGGTTTTGTACAGACTTTTGGAGAAGCTTGTATTTACAAGAAAGTGAGTGGGAGCTCAGTAGCATTTACGATATTATATGTGGATGACATTTCCGATTGGAAATGATATAGAATTTCTGGATAGCATAAAGGGATACTTGAATAAGAGTTTTTCAATGAAAGACCTCGGTGAAGCTGCTTACATATTGGTCATTAAGATCTATAGAGATAGATCAAGACGCTTAATTGGACTTTCACAAAGCACATACCTTGGCAAAGTTTTGAAGAAGTTCAAAATGGATCAAGCAAACAAAGGGTTCTTGCCTTACAAGGTGTGAAGTTGAGTAAGACTCAATGCCCGACCACTTCAGAAGGTAGAGAGAAAATGAAGGATGTTCCCTATGCTTCAGCCATAGGCTCTATCATGTATGCAATGCTGTGTACCAAACCTGATGTGTGCCTTGCTATAAGTCTAGCAGGGAGGTACCAAAGTAATCCAGGAGTGGATCACTGGACAGCGGTCAAGAACATCCTGAAGTACCTGAAAGGACTAAGGATATGTTTCTCGTTTACGGAGGTGACAAAGAGCTCATCGTAAATGGTTACGTTGATGCAAGCTTTAACACTGATCCGGACGATTCTAAATCGCAAACCGGATACGTGTTTACATTGAACGGTGGAGCTGTCAGTTGGTGCAGTTCTAAACAAAGCGTCGTGGCGGGATCTACATGTGAAGCGGAGTACATAGCTGCTTCGGAAGCAGAAAATGAAGGAGTCTGGATGAGGAGTTCATATCCGATCTAGGTGTCATACCTAGTGCTTCGGGTCCAATGAAAATCTTTTGTGACAATACTGGTGCAATTGCCTTGGCGAAGGAATCCAGATTTCACAAGAGAACCAAGCACATCAAGAGACGCTTCAATTCCATCAGGGATCTAGTCCAGGTGGGAGACATAGAAATTCGCAAGATACATATGGATCTGAATGTTGCAGACCCGTTGACTAAGCCTCTTCCACGAGCAAAACATGATCAACACCAACGCTCCATGGGTGTTAGAATCATTACTGCGTAATCTAGATTATTGACTCTAGTGCAAGTGGGAGACTGAAGAAAATATGCCCTAGAGGCAATAATAAAGTTATTATTTATTTCCTTATATCATGATAAATGTTTATTATTCATGCTAGAATTGTATTAACCGGAAACATAATACATGTGTGAATGCATAGACAAACAGAGTGTCACTAGTATGCCTCTATTTGACTAGCTCGTTGATCAAAGATGGTTATGTTTCCTAACCATATACATGAGTTGTCATTTGATTAACGGGATCACATCATTAGGAGAATGATGTGATTTACATGACCAATTCCGTTAGCTTAGCACACGATCGTTTAGTATGATGCTATTGCTTTCTTCATGACTTATACATGTTCCTATGACTATGAGATTATGCAACTCCCGTTTACTAGAGGAACACTTTGTGTGCTACCAAACGTCACAACGTAACTGGGTGATTATGAAGGTGCTCTACAGGTGTCTCTGAAGGTACTTGTTGGGTTGGCGTATTTCGAGAGTAGGATTTGTCACTCCGATTGTCGGAGAGGTATCTCTGGGCCCTCTCGGTAATGCACATCACTTAAGCCTTGCAAGCATTGCAACTAATGAGTTAGTTGCGGAATGATGTATTACGGAACGAGTAAAGAGACTTGCTGGTAATGAGATTGAACTAGGTATTGAGATACCGACGATCGAATCTCGGGCAAGTAACATACCGATGACAAAGGGAACAACGTATGTTGTTATGCGGTCTGACCGATAAAGATCTTCATAGAATATGTGGGAGCCAATATGAGCATCCAGGTTCCGCTATTGGTTATTGACTGGAGACGTGTCTCGGTCATGTCTACATAGTTCTCGAACCCGTAGGGTCCGCACGCTAAACGTTACGATGACAGTTTTATTATGAGTTTATGTGTTTTGATGTACCTAAGGTTTTTCAGAGTCCCGGATGTGATCACGGACATGACGAGGAGTCTCGAAATGGTCGAGACATGAAGATTGATATATTGGACGACTATATTCGGACACCGGAAGTGTTCCGGAGAAGTTTCGGATAAAACCGGAGTGCCGGAGGGTTATCGAAACCCCCAGGGGAACTAATGGGCCTCGATGGGCCTTAGTGGAGAGAGAGGGGCGGCCAGGGCAGGCCGCGCGCTCCCTCCCCCTTGAGTCCGAATTGGACAAGGAGGGGGGGGGGCGGCGCCCCCCTTTCCTTCTCCCTCTCCCTCTCCTTCCTTCCCCCTCTCCCCCTTTTGATGGAAACCTACTAGGACTTGGTGTCCTAGTAGGATTCCCCTCTTGGGGGCGCGCCATAGAGGGCCGGCGGGCCTCCCCCTTGCTCCTTTATATACAGGGGTAGGGGGCTACCCCATAGACATAACAATTGATCTTTTTGATCTCTTAGCCGTGTGCGGTGCCCCCCTCCACCATATTCCACCTCGATAATACTGTAGCGGTGCTTAGGCGAAGCCCTGCGTCGGTAGAACATCAACATCGTCACCATGCCGTCGTGCTGACGAAACTCTCCCTCGACACTCGGCTGGGTCGGAGTTCGAGGGACGTCATCGGGCTGAACGTGTGCTGTACTCGGAGGTTCCGTACGTTCGGTACTTGATCAGTCGGATCGTGAAGACGTACGACTACATCAACCGCGTTGTGCTAACGCTTCCGCTTTCGGTCTACGAGGGTACGTGGACAACACTCTCCCCTCTCGTTGCTATGCATCACCATGATCTTGCGTGTGCATGGGATTTTTTTTTGAAATTACTACGTTCCCCAACACGTATGTCTTGTAGCAAAAGCTTCAGAGTGTTGGCTCTGGCATCGGAGGCTAGGGCATGCTGGCATGAGGAACTTGTACACTCTCGTGAAGAAGAAACGTGTCATAGGCATCGAGGGCGTCAAGTTCAATAAGGATCATCTGTGTGGTGCCTGCGAAGCTGGAAAGATGACTAGGGCCAAGCATCCCTCGAAGACAATCATGACAACATCCCAACCCTTCGAGCTACTTCACATGGACTTATTTGGCCCTACTCACTACTCTACTCTTACTACCACTGCTTATCTCTATGGCTTCGTCATTGTTGATGATTATTCTAGATATAAATGGGTGCATACAATCCTTTACAAGAATGAAGTGCAGGATGTCTTCAGACGGTTCGCCAATCGTGCCATGACAAACTATGGCATCAAGATCAAGCACATCAAAAGTGACAACGGCACAGAGTTCAAGAGCACATGCCTCGACACTTATCTTGATACATCGGGCATCACTCATGAGTTCTCTGCTCCATACATACCTCAGCAGAATGGCACCATGGAGCGCAAGAATGGGACACTCATTCACTACAAGAAATATGTCAACTAGTGACATTTTGTCAGTGACCCTGGAAGAATTGGTCATAGATCTACGACCATTTGAGACCAATTGGTCAAAAGCTGCTCGGGGGGCTCCAAACCCTCAACTATATCGACCATTTTGGCCATAAAGGTCGTAATTTCCTTGCATGAAATGGTCATAAAGCAGACAACACTGATCCGCTGCCTTATTTCTAGCTGATCATGACCAATATAGATCACTACAAAAAAATACACTTCCGTGATGATACGTGTTTGTCACAGTAGGTCGCGTTTTTTGTCATGCATGTACATCCATGACAAATTTATGACAGAATCAAGATAGTCATACACGTGTCGTCAGACAAGTGTTCCATGACATTACCAAAATTATCATCACGGAAATGTCCACTTCCATGACGATAAATCGCGCGTCACAGAAGTGCTTTCGTCAAGGGTGACCGACACGTGGCATCCACCGTAACGGAACACCGTTAAGCTATCGGGTCGGGTTTTGGATCCGATAACCCGTTAACAGCCCCGACCAATGGGGATTTTCCACGTGTAAAATCCTCATTGGCATAGGTGTCACTCATCCAATGGGTGAGACGCGCCTATGATATGTTGACACGTGGACCGACCCATCAAGTTTAAATGGGCCGGCCCAACTGAAGGCCCACAAGATTTTGCGGACCATAATGGGCCGGCCCAGCTAAAGGCCCACGAGATTTTGTGGACCATAATGGGCTGGCCCAGCTAAAGGCCCACAAGATTTTGCGGGCCATAATGGGCCGGCCCAGGTAAAGGCCCACAAGATTTTTGTGTGCCATAATGGGCCGGCCCAGGTAAAGGCCAACAAGATTCTTATGGTCATAATGGGCCGCCCGACTAAAGGCGCATGAGATTTCGCCGACATTAATGGGCCGGCCTAGCTGTAGGCCCACAAGATTTTGAGGACCCTAGTAGGCCGGCCCATTAACTGGCTGCCATGTTTTGGGCCAAATGTCGGCCCATATTTGATCTGGTCCATTAACGGCCTACCACGCTCCGGGCCTAATAGTGGCCCATATGAGATCCGGCCCGTTAAAAGCCTACCATGTTCTGGGCCAAATTACGGCCCAGATCAGGTCCGGCCCTTTAAGAGGCTTTGGGCTCAATTATGGCCCATATCGATTCCGCCCATCAAGCTGGACACTATGCTTTTGGGCCCACTTGCTAAAGGCCCACTTAGTAATTCGGCCTGATATTAGTTTTGGCTGTTAAGGGCCCGTTTAACATTTCGCCTCAGACATTTCGGACTGTTAAATGCCCGTCATATAGATGGGCATAACTACTTCACGGTTTGCATCCGGACTGCTCGCAGCCGAAATCTGATTGGGACAAACAATGACCGAGACAATTTTGTACTGTTAAAAGCCAGATATTTGATTCGAACAATCATGGGTCGGGGTTCATTAAGACTCTTTAGCGTAACTAGTAGGAATTAAGAACAAACCTACTCTATACAATAAAGAAATTACGGCATAGTAACTAAGAATAAACCTACACTATACAATAAAGGATTTAAGGTATATTACATCCACTGGGCATCGAAGTTCGCCACGGTGATCATAAAGCGCAACGAAGAAGCGTGTTATAAAAATCGGGCACCATTGCAACAGAATAAAATAATACTGAACCGAGACCACTTCCAAGACAGTTCAAGAAAGGTTAGCCTTGCGGGGGAGCTGCTGCGCAAGCTGCTGAGCAAGGCTATGAGACCGGCCTAGCATGTTGGTCATAGCTTCCAGGTGTAGCTGTTTAGCGATGAGGTTCTCCTTGGTGTTCTCCGCAATCTTTCTTAGAGATAGGACTTCAAGTCAAAGTTGAGTTGCAGAATGCCTTTCTGCTAGAACTTGGGACCAAGAAGTCGAATCGATTCGCAACAACGAATTATGTGAGCTTGTCTGACTGTTTGTCTCAAGTAACTTGAACACTTCATCAAGACAAGACTTTGGGGTTGTCTCGCTATCTTCAAGATGTTTTGCCTTCTTTGCTGCAATATATGTTGGGTTTGTGTCACAGCCTTCAACAGACTTGTGCATGCCATCAGGCATATCACCCCGAAACAAAGCAGAGAGATGACAGGTTTTGCACGTGTCTAAACAAAGATGATAACTGATTACATTAATTCTATCCAATTTCAAATTAGAAAATAAAGAGTATGTTCAAAATATCAATAGCATAATTTGGCATTGTTCATAATGCGGGGAGCTTCACCACACTACTGGATTACCATGTCAACATAACAAGCATAGATGAAGGGTAAAGAAATTCATTGTATCTATTTTGGATAATGTGCATGGCATGTTGTTCATATCATCAGCCACATCAATAATATAAAACAGGATATGACAAGGTGCAAACGTGGGCTGCTTCACCACACACTGGATTATAGATCCACAAAAACAAGCATTCATATAGGGAGTATTAAGTATTGTGCATGGTATGAATAAGGAATTTGGTTTTACAAGTAAAACTTAGAACTTACGGTTCTTACGAACATGCATTTTGGTAGAAACAGCAAACTAAACAGCAGTAAACGATAGGGAGTATGAGCAAATTAAACAGCAGTTGAGGATAAAGGCTTTAGAAGGACTGACTTACATTAACAGTTAACACCAGCTTTATAATGCCCTTCTCCATGTCAAGGGAAGGATAACTCAAGAATTTCAGCACAAAATCTTCTTCCTAAGCATTGCATGTACTCTACATTTTGCAGAGAGTAATTATAGATATGATAATACTGGAAGGGATAGAGGATAATGAAGATAAGATGCAGATTGATGCTACATAATCAACTACCAATCCCTGGAAGTACAAGCGTTATAGGACAAAATGTCTTGACAAGAGCAATGGGCTACACTTCAAGACCTTTGGCATTGTGCATGTATTCTACTTGTTGGTAAGATTAAATATAGATCGACCTTTTTAGTAAATGGTGGGCGAGGGAGATAAGATGCAGAATGCTACAAAATGAACCAATCCCTCTTCCCATAATACAAGAGTGTTTTGAACACTTGGTGTCTTGCATAAAACGTTCTTATATTATGGGACGGAGGGAGAAGCTGTTAATGTAAGTACGGTGATAGACCACGCTCGGTCCTTACAAGAGGACTGCAGAGCTAAACCTCTTCAAAAGCATTGGGTTGATTCTAAATTTATGTAAGAGTCCATATGGATCTTATAATGTCCACCAAATGGACGATTACGAGGCTAACATGTGCAGTGATGCTACATAATCAAACAACTATGAAAGTAAGTATGGTCATACAGGGCAAGAGGTACTCACAAGAGCAATGCGATTATGCGGTATAGTTGCGAGATTCTGTGGTCCCTTGAGAACGAATGTTCTTACGCTAATAGTTTTCATACAAGTGAGACATTAAGGCAAATGCAGAATTGTAGTTCAAATTGTGATGTGATATCATAGATGGTACCTTTACGCTACAGCCGAGACCAATGTGTAACAAGATTATTCCACCACCGTCGGATAAATGTAGTACCGGAGACTTTACAGAAATTTCGTTCAGAGGCTTGCCATCAAAGTGCGCTTGCCTCAGGTAGGAACGATACTTCATCAACGAGTGCTTGAAAAGCGCAACCAACCCTTGCTCGTCATGACAATCTAGTTTGCTCCTCGCCTATTTAAAAGAATGAAATCTTGTGTCTTACGTCACAGTAAACATATGCAGTAATGACCATGAATAACATTAGTACATTACTTACGCGTAAGTTGCGGAGGAAGACTGGAAATTGTTCTGTGTCTGCGGTATAATCTTTCCATGAAGGAGAGATGCGCACAAAGTTCCTGACAACAACATAAGCTTCGTCTTCTAACTTGGGAAGAAATGGAACATGGGTCCTATTTGCTGCAATTGGGGCTCTCTCTGGTGCGAAAAGGGATTTGGCAACTAGATTTGGTGTACTCTTTGATGGAATGGGGGTTTTGCGTTGTAGAGCTGGTGCTATGTAAACTGGCATAATCATACTGCTTCTTTGCTGCTTGGGGTCTTTGAGTTGGGGCATCGTAAATGACCAGTGTAGTAGGGCTAGAGTCTGCTAGAGTTGGGGTATTTTGTGGGTCGGTGATATTGCAACTACACCTAATGGGCTATTTGATTTATCAGGTGCCACTACCTTTTCCAAATACTTTGCTTGTGCTCGTCCATGATCAGCAATCGCCCTCTTCCTTTTGAATGTCTGATACACAAGAACAACATTTGAATGGATAAATATGGTATGATGACAGATGGAATATGTACTGAAAATGGATAGGCAGGGCGTATTCACATACACGATGTGTAAACTAAGCCAATGGCAGTTCAACAAAGTAGAAGCAATGCAAAGCATCAGTTGCAAGATATGTGCAAGCAATATAACCTTGGAAAGTTAGAGCAAGTACCTTGATGGGTGAATAAGATAGGGCATCTTCCTCTGACTCCTCCACTAGGGAGCTACATTGACTTAGGTCTCCCTCTAGTTCAGAATCACTGTTAGGATCATATTCTGAGCATGAATCTATAGGTGGAGAGTGTTTGCATTGCATTGCGTCCAGACTTGATTTCAGTCCCTTAATGCCAAGTTTGACAGCCATGGCATTTTTCTGCTTTATTCTTTTCATGCGCGCAAGCTCATAATCATTATGATGCTGTTCAGAATCTGAGATTCATGAAAACATAAAAAGTAGTCAGATTATCTATGGAATGCATTGCGGATTCAACTCGGAGATTGTCTCCCTATAAACTCCTGCATATGCAAAGTTCACCTCCCCAACCATGCTGACCAGACCACACACAGAGATACACACCCGAGCGGCGAACATGCATTTTCAAAACTAATTTAGGAACATTTAGCTGACCAATTAAACAATTCCGTTTTTAGCTGACTAATATCAGATTCGTATTTGAACAACTAAGCTTGTTTAGCTTGATGGGTGGAGCAGTGTTATTATGACACGAAGCACGTATTTTGATTGTATAGTGATCATAAAAGGGGGAAACTCTAAGCAATTTTTTTTTAGCAAAAGAGGGTTTCCCCTCCAATTTCTATTAAAGAAACCACCACAGAACCAACATGATCAATTAAACCCTAAGCGTGATAAATTAAACCGTATTATGGCTGTGCCATGGCAGATTTCAAGCTGCAAACCGGAGAAATAATATTTAGCATCCATTGTTTGCTTCGAACTAAGAACTAAATTCTAAGAGCTGAAAAGAAAGTAGAGTAACCAAGTTAAGATCTATTTTCTAGTTGAGATCAAAAAGTTGAGGAGATATGAAGTACCACCTCTCTTGCGGCGCCGTGTAGGCATCAGCGGTGCGATGGCTGTCGGTGGCATTGAAGCAGATCTGCGACGGTAGACGGGTGCATCGGGGGATAAGTCCTGCTATGGTGGAAGAGAAGGTCGTGTGAGCGGCCCCGACAAAGAGGACGACGGCGTCGATGAAGCGAGAGGACGCGATGCAAGGCTATTGGTCCGTCGTCGTGGATGAGAAACGTCCATCTCTAGTAGTGGACGACGCGGTCTTGGTAGGCGCTCCGACATGGTGGAGGACGGTGGCGATGGATGTGGTGGAGGATGGCGGTGATGGATGGGGTGGCGGACGGAGGCTGGTGTGCGGATGGGGTGTTCTAGCGCAGACGGTGTATGAATGGGAAAATGGAGGGAGAGGTACGGGGAACCATGTTTTTGGACGCTACCGTCTGAAATATGGGAAAGTTACGAACTTAGACCCCGTTTAAAATTTGGACGTCTCGTCGGTTGGGGATAGGACGGTAATCTCGCATCTCCCAAATATTTGTCGGTAACTATTTCGGGCGAGGAGAGGGTGTTTTCCCGCCCACGGTTGGCGCCCACGGTGTATGAATGGGGCTGACAGGTAGGGCGGTTGTGTCACGTCTGATGGAAGTTACACATCTGCCCCTATTTAAAATATTAGCCTACATCGATTTCGGATGAGGAGAGTTTGTTTTGCTGCCCACTGTGTATGAATGGAATGGAGGGAGAAACAGAGGTCTTTCGGACGATCTTGAATCAAATGAGTTTTGCCGCCTATGTTTGACGCCCACCGTGTCGGAATGGGCTCAGAGGCGGTCGTGTCACGTCTAATTGAACTTACTAACCTACCCCTATTTAGAGCAGTGGAAATCGGGCCGATGGATTGTCTGTGTAATGGGTAGACAGTAATTTCCATCTCCCAAACACTTGGCTTCGGGCATCCGATGTGGGAGTGGACATTTTGTTGTTTCTTTCGAATTTTGGGACAATAAGCATCCACGTTTACCCTGGCAACTAAATTCGAATCCATTTTGTATTCCTATATGTATCTTTATAAATCATTCTATGTGTTTTTATATATCTTCAAAAGGACGACAAAGATGTATTCCGCAGTCATATATGAATATGGTTTACAAATGCCGATACTCAAATTCAGAAACTGGAATCCAGTTTAAGGTGAATTCGAATATTTGGAACACTTCATGTCCAACTCAAATGTCACACGCAGAATAATGTGTACACCCATTTAGATATGTACACAAGCGATGTATCAAGATTCAAATACCGAGTCAATCAACCAAGAATGTACGGAACTAATAGACATATAAACACTTATATAGTATATGGATCAATAATATCAACTAACATACATAAGCCAGGCCGTTGTACTTTTTTTTGGCTACAACAACATCCTTTTTCTAGCCAGCATCTTGGCCCTTTCCGATGCGTGCCACTTATGGTCCATCTATACTACTATTGCTGAATGCACATTCAGCCTGATGGGCATATTTGTAGGTCTGGCACAGCAATCCAAATGAAATGTCTCCGAGTCTTATCAATTAATACAGACTTGTGCTCAAATAAAATTACAAACCAAAAAACAAAAAAAAGCAATGATTACATGATCTCTAAAACAAATGGTTTGATTGATTACATGAACAGACAACACAAAGGTTATTCAACTATGGAAAGAACATTTCACCTATGATTTACCAAGTAGAAATTTAATTTCCTTTTTTCCTTCAGGACCTTAACAATCTGGTCAGTCTCAGCTTGCTTTGTTTTGAAATCCACCAAATATTTAATGGTTGTCTTGAGTACTGCTTGTAATTATGTCGTTTGCTTCCTCAACATGTCAACTTCATCTCTAAGTGCAGAAGCAGAATATCTTTCTACCACTAGTTTAGCCTCTAGAGCATCAGCAGTTGGCAATTCATAATGCACGATTGGGCCGGTGCCACTATTGTGGGATGATGCAACGTCCATGGGGACCTCGCTCTTTGATCTTGGGCTAACCTGTTTTGCCATTAAAGTTCCAATTGGATTCAGAAAAGTTGAAGTTAGCAAAACATCTCGACTGGGAGTTATAACAGCAAACAAGTTAAACAAACAAGGAATTAAAGAGTTTCAATTGGATGCTGAAAAGTAGTTATTAACATCATTGTAACCCGTTGTTGCAGCAGCAAAGCGGTTAAACAAACAAGTAGATATTTAAGTTAAGGCAAACAGGTAATTCTTAACAGTAAGTATCAAATACATAGATAGGCGCAGTCTACAATATGATTAACAGACTATGCCATTATGTAATCAGTAGCAAACTAAATTAAGCCAAGCAACGTAATTGAACAATTTTGCAATAAGTGGCTAACTAAAATTCGAGAAGCGATTAAGCGAACTTACGCTAGTTCTTTCTACAGCACACTGCAACTTCTTTTTTCGCTTACAAGGTTGTGCGAAGGAGTCCATGCCATCAATTGGTTGGATACGCAGTCCCAATACTTCTTTCTTCCCACCTTTGCATGGGTAAGTCGAATGGTTAATCTGGTAAGATGGTGCGTCCTTGATATGTTATATGAGGACGTGTAGTCGACTAGTTGTAGCCAAACACATCACAATCGGCTTTTCTTGTATATTTCATGTGATTACTTTTGGCATATCGAGATCTAAGCAATCTACAATAGGATGAAAAGACTGGCATCCTTCACATTATTGGTGAACTTAGTTCATAGAAACAAGCAATTCAACCATTTTGTGGGTAAATCAAAAGTGCCACTGGAATATTTTTCACTATCCAATCATACACGCAAAAAGGGGCAATGCCACCATAGGGGCTGGTATGGGCGGCCGCCTCAGGTGGCTGGAAAGTGTGCACCTAGTTTGAGTCGTCCAGGTTGGCCCATGCTAGTTTTGTTCGTCCCAACGCATTTGAGCGTGCAATGTAAAAAATGAAGAAAAATGTTTCAATTTGGATGGGCCAATAACATAAGTGCAAGGCAGGCCCTATAGCAGGCTCATGGCCCAAACGAGCGCCTCCCATATTGATCGACAAGAGGAAAAATCCCAATTCATTCGCTCCAGCCTCGATCTGGTTCGCTCCTAACCTAGTCGCCACCGACGTATCGACACAACACTTCCTCGCGCCCTCGTTGGAGGGCGGCCGGGCTTCAAGCGAGCGGAAGGACAATAAGATGAAGATCCAACCACAGGTGTAGCCTGCGTTGGAGGCAGCGGCAAAGACGGGCATGGCATCGAGCTTGCGCCAAATGGACGAACATGACTTGCAAGAGTAGCATGCGCAACGAGCAAGTACATCACATGGCTGATTATATCTAATTCAACTCTTCAATTTATGGCCAATAGTTAAACCTGACGGTGTTGTAAAACTGCTTGTATGTAGGGAATCTATGAGAAAATGAAACCAATTTCTACTTATTTTATAACTCCCCCAATCAATACTGTCTTGTTGAATCTGATGTATCTAATCAAGTTTCCGATGCAAACATACAAGCTCATGTTGTTCTTGAGCCTGAAGTGTCTAATGAACAGATCGCTAATGAAGGATTTGATGCAAACATTTTACATGCTCGGTGATGAACATATAGTGTCTAATGAGGGATCTAATGCAAGCATTTTGCAAGCTCATTGAGGGATTTAGTGTCTAATGATGATCTACTATGTTGAGAGAGACAGAGATTTGCAGGCATTGATGACAAGCAAATTATAGTGCATTTCCATAGCTTGAGGAAACATCGAGGCCATCTACCAGAAAGTCCCCATATCATGACAACATAGCATAAATACTTTTCTAATCTTTTGTTTGAAACTATTGGCATACTTGTGCAGGATAGATATATTGATATGCAGTTTGGGCACTAGTTATATGTGCAATTACACTTTGATATTTTCAGCCAGAGAACGAATAATTCAAGCAGGTACAGACCATGTTTGTAGTCCTTGTACACCATGTTGAATTTTGTGTTTTTTGGTGCTTGCATCATTTAGTGTTTATAATCTGAACTACTTTGGATCATTAGCTGGTTTTCAAAGTGCATGTAGCTTCACATTTCTCAAGTTATGTTGATTTCCAGAGTGCAAGTGCCTTCGTGTTTTTTAAGTTAAATGTTCGCCTCGGTAACTTGAATTCGTGGATCAGCCACGCACACAAATCATACACGAATGCAGTCTGAATTAAATGAAATGCAGGGACTTACGCTAGCTCGTTGTACAGGCTCACTGCAGCTTTGCTTGCGCTTGGGATGTTCCATGTACAAGTCCATGTTACCACTTGCTTGGATGTGCAGGCCTTGAGCTCCTTGCACCCCCTCTGCATTTTTGACATGGCGAATGGTTGATCAAATAAGAGGAATCGACCTTGGTGTTGTACCGGAGGACATATGCTTACAAGGTTATACGGATGTGCAGGATGTGTACCAGATCCTGTAGCGCCGTCATGCTTCGCTAAAATATGGATTTGCTTGTTTCAGATGCTATCTCTAGAAGAAATAAGAGTTAAAGTCAGAGTTGCATAGGCGTGTAAGCTAAGAGAGCAGTGAAAGGATATCCAAACATCGTCGGAACAGTGCACAAGGAAGTGATGTGTGGATACCTAGTTCGGGCCGGGCGTTTGGGCATGCTCGCCTAGCTAGAGTGCGGGTCACTTGAGCCGTTGAGGGTGATCTTGTTGGCGTTGGCTGGCCGCGCACGGATGTAGATCTTGAGTGGCAGCGGAGCGCTACGATGCGGTGGACGAGACCGTTGGTGAAGCCCCAACGGCCTCGGGGGGGACGGAGGTGTGACGATGTGCTCGGTGAAGTAGCCCCGGTGAGCTGGGAGACGGCGTCGGTGAAGCGCACCTGATGCGGTGGAACTCGGTGTCTGTGAGGCACGTTGGTGGACCACCCGGTGCGGTGGACGAGGGCGTAGATGAGGTAGCTCCGGTGCGGTGGTGAAGCGCGACCGTCGTCTTCGTCGTTGTCGTCTAACACTGAGGTGGGGAACGGTGGGGAAAGAGACGAAACGAGGGGCGATTCGAGGGTTGGCGGCAAATTAGGGATTTGAGCAATCTGGGCGCGGAAGGGGACGGTGGAGAAGAGAGATTTTGCAGGGCTGGAATTGGGGCCAGATATTTCAATCCGAAGCGTGGAAGTGCGAACTTATATTGTCGCTGCCCTTTTTTTGGAGGGGGTGGGTGGCTGGGTGCTACGCGTCCGTCCGACACACGCAACCACCCCTACAGGACTATGCTTCGGTGCCTTAAGGCACCTGCCTTTGTGTCCATGACATGTGGGCCTAACAGGTGGCTGGCCCACATGTCAGTGACCCAAAGGCAGTTGCCTTTAAGGCACAAGGGCTGGCCCACCCCGACCGACCCTCGGTCTGCACTGGTGCGCCTACATTTGAGAATGCAAACAAATCTTCTTTCATTTGCAAACGAATCTGTATGTATTACCATGCCCGTGTTTTCCTTGCAATAATTAGTCATTCGAAACGAGATACTCCATCCGTTCACTTTTGTAAGTCGTTTTAGAGAACTTAAAATGAACTGTTTTGCACATTGTCTAAAATGTCTTCAAGGTCTTATAAAAGTGAACAGAGGGAGTATTATAAATTAATTAATGAGGAGTTATTTGAAAAAAAAATCGAAACGGTACACACGCTAACGTGGATTAGAGTGTGTGTCACATAATTAGTTATTTGAATTAGAGTGTGTGTCACGTAGTTAGTTATTTGAATTAGAGTGTGTGTCACGTAGCGATCTCCAATTCTAACGTGGATTTCACATTTCACTGTATCCACGCTACTTTTTAATACAAATTCATATGTATATGATGAACACCACGGTAGTGAGAAATTTTTTGGATGGATTCAAACATATGACCTACAAAATAGCACAACAAACTGAGTCAATGTCAACTTTTCGAAACTTAGTATGGCACGAATTTGAAATAATTGCCCGTAATGCCTGGTCCCCGGTTCAAATCTTACAATGTACACCGAATTGAAACATCAATATTAAGTCTCGTACTATGTACATTCAAATGTTGTTTTTAGCCCCCGCACAAACGCTACATACTTCCTGTATCGGTCAATCTTCCTCTCCTAACCACCTTAGGAAGCTATCGGTTACCAACACACGTTCATTCTTTCTCTCCATGTTTCGATCTCTAAGTCTCTCAACGACACAACCCCTTTTTCCACTCTGTTACCAAATGTATTTACCTCACACACCCGCCATTGCACCCCATGTCGAGCCCTCTCTCTCTCCCCCCTCTCCCTCTCACCCTCTCGCGATAAATACATGCATTGCCTATCTAGCCCCAACCTCTCGTGCTTGCACGCACACGTTGTATCTCTAGGTCACTCCCTCGAGACTGTCTCACTCTTTCTTCCGCACGGCGGGCCACACTTGCTCAATCTTGCTCTCTTTATCCGAGTCTCGTTTAACCTCGTTTTCTTTCACACACAAATGATATATCTCCCTATTCGGGCCTCGATCAACACACTCTATACTCTCTCACGCGGATTGTCTATCTAGGTCAGTCCATCCAAGCCGCCGCCACTCTTTCGACCTCATGGTGGGCCACACTCACTCAATCTCTCTCTCTCTCTCTCTCCCTCTCTCTCTCTCTCCATATGTCTCGATTGACCTCGCTCTTTATCGGACAAAAACGATATATCACCATGTTTGAGCCCAATTTGACCTATTCACATTGTATACTCTCTCACGCACATCGTCTATCTAGGTCACTCTCTCCAACCCGTCTCACTCTTTCGATCGCACGGCGACCCTATGTGGTCGGTTGACCTTGCTTCCTCCCATGCACAAAATATATCTACACATCTGTGACTGGATCATCTCTCAAGCTCTATCTTACAGCCCTCACCCTTGCCAAAAAGCTCAATCGGACAATATCTCTCCAGAGCATATATATGTGTTCAATGAATGTCGGACCACACTCACTTTGTCTCTCTATCTATATGTCTCTCGATTGACCTCGCTTTCTCACACCGTATCTTCCACGCATTGAAGCTACTACCTCTCCATCCTCGCATAAGCCGGAGCTATTTACATTGAGAGGGCACTCCAACCTCGGATTAATTTGTGTAGGCATTTATTCCGGTCGGTTTAGATTATATTTTCGTAGCATTCGCCCACAACTACTCCAAACACCGTTGCAACCCACGCAACTCCCTAGTTGATTTCCCTCTGGCTCGGTCATCGCTCTCTCGCACGTCCTTTCTCGCCTTCAACGTCGCACCATGGTATTATTGAAAAAACTATGTTGTTCTCTTTAATTATTATAAATAAGGTACAAAACTAAGCACCGATAGTCCACTTGGAATGGAACAAATTTCGACCCACAAATTAAAGTGCTACAAACTACACACCGAGGGGCCCACATGTCATGAAACAAATTTGGACCCATATACAAATTAAAAGATAAAGGACGAGGATCGAACATGCGACCGGGCCTTCAAACCGCACGTCAATAGGCAACATACGTAGAACAACAATGTTTGTTGTACCCCTTTGTTCACATAATGTTTTATATTACCACAACCTATTTAATGGACAACATGTAATATTATTTTTTAGTACTATTCGCCTTCACTTACTGGTGGGTTCCATGTGTGCTTTCCTCTCCTCCTTCTGCGTTTAGGCCTTGCGGGCAAACAGGAAGAACTTCATGGGCGATGTTGCCGTTGACCATATCTGCACGCGTTCACAAGTCACGACACCAGTTTCACGTACTAGCAGCACTAGTCAGTGTGTACGTGCAATGCATGTTAATTTGGAAGTATATTAAGTGCATGCAGATATTAACTACTAGGATATATTATTTGCGTGTTGTCATGTGATTAGCACTATTTTTGGCATGAAATTAACTGCACGCTAAACATGTTGAGCACTCGACATTGAAGCAGTCTAGGTCGTTGGATGACAAGGAATACATGTGGCTTGATGACGTTTTATATTTAATTTGATACGGCTCTAGCAGAACATTCAATCGATCAAACCATACATTTCGTTCAGTCTGACTCCGACTTTAAATTATACGACGATCGATATAAAATGAACGGAAATGATAAACGTTCGGATTTTAAGCATGGCAATCCGAATGTTTTTCATGGCAAATTTAGATTACGCTGCGGCGGCGGGGGCGTCTCGCGGTGAGAAGTGGCTGCTACGTCTTGAGCTTGCGTTGGTTTTCCCCGAAGAGGAGAGGAAGATGCAGCACAGTAGCGTAAGTACTTCCCTCAGTTTTTTAGAACCAATGTATCAATCCAGTAGGAGGCCACGCGCAAGTCCCTCGTACCTGCACAAAACGATAGCTACTCGCAACCAACGCGATTAGGGGTTGTCAATCCCTTCACGGTCACTTACGAGAGTGAGATCTGATAAAGATAATATTTTTGGTATTTTTGGTATAAAGATGCAAAGTAAAAAGTAAAAGCAAAGCAAGTATAAAAGTGATAGAGATTGATATGATCAGAATAGACCCGGGGGCCATAGGTTTCACTAGTGGCCTCTCTCAAGAGCATAGATATTCTACGATGGGTGAACAAATTACTGTTGAGCAATTGACAGAATTGAGCATATTTATGAGGTTATCTAGGTATGATCATGTATATAGGCATCACGTCCGAGACAAGTAGATCGAAACGATTCTGCATCTACTACTATTACTCCACTCATCGACCGCTATCCAAAGATGCATCTAGAGTATTAAGTTAAAAACAGAGTAACGCCTTAAGCAAGATGACATGATGTAGAGGAATAAATTCATGCAATATGATAAATACCCCATCTTGTTATCCTCGATGGCAACAATCCAATACGTGCCTTGCAACCCTTTCTGTCACTGGGTAAGGACACCGCAAGATTGAACCCAAAGTTAAGCACTTCTCCCATTGCAAGAACTACCAATCTAGTTGGCCAAACCAAACGGATAATTCGAAGAGACTTGCAAAGATAACTCAATCATACATAAAAGAATTTAGAGAAGATTCAAATATTAATCATAGATAAGCTGGATCATAAACCAACAATTCATCGATCTCAACAAACACACCGCAAAAAGAAGATTACATCGAATAGATCTCCACGAGAGAGGGGGAGAACATTGTATTGATATCCAAAAAGAGAGAAGAAGCCATCTAGCTACTAGCTATGGACCCGAAGGTGTGAAGTAAACTACTCACACTTCATCGGAGGGGCTATGGTGTTGATGTAGAAGCCCTCCGTGGTGGATGCCCCCTCCGTGAGCTCGGAACAGGCCCCAAGATGGGATCTCGTGGATACAGGAAGGTACGGCGGTGGAATTAGGTTTTGGCTCCTCCTACGATCGTTTGGGGATACGAGGTATATATAGGAGGAAGGAATGCGTCGGTGGAGCGTCGGGGGCCCACGAGATAGGGGGCGCGCCGGGCGCGCCCTCCACCTCGTGACCGCCTGCACTTCTTGGAGTAGGGTCCAAGTCTCCTCGATCACGTTCGGTGAGAAGATCACGTTCGAAGGTTTCATTCCGTTTGGACTCCATTTGATATTCCGTTTCTTGAAACCTTTGAAAGAGGCAAAAAAACAGCAATTCTGGGCTGGGCCTCCGGTTAATAGGTTAGTCCCAAAAGTAATATAAAAGTGGAAAATAAATCCCAATATAGTCCAAAACAATAGATAAAGTAGCATGGAGCAATCAAAAATTATAGATACGTTGGAGACGTATCAGGCATCCCCAAGCTTAATTCCTGCTCGTCCTCGAGTAGGTAAATGAGAAAAAGAGAATTTTTGATGCGGAGTGATACTTTGGCATAATTTCAATGTAAATCTTCTTAATCATGGTATGAATATTCAGATCCGAAAGATTCAAGACAAAAGTTCATATCGACATAAAAATAATAATACTTCAAGCATACTAATCAAAAGTAATCATGTCTTCTCAAAATAGCATGGCAAAAGAAAGTTCATCCCTACAAAATAATTAGGCTATGCTTCATTTTCGTCACACAAAGATGTTCCCAACTTCTACACCCCCGATGACAAGCCAAGCAATTGTTTCATACTTAAATAATCTCAAACTTTTTCAACCTTCACGCAATACATGAGCGTGAGCCATGGATATAGCACTATGGATGGAATAGAATATGATGATGGGGATTGTGTGGAGAAGACAAAAAAGGAGAAAGTCTCACATTGACGAGGATAATCAACAGGCTATGGAGATGCCCATCAGTTGATGTCAACATGAGGAGTAGGGATTGCCATGCAACGGATGCACTAGAGCTATGAATGCTCAACAAAAGAAAACTAGTGGGTGTGCATCCAACTTGCTTGCTCATGAAGACCTAGGGCATTTTGAGGAAGCCCATCGTAGGAATATACAAGCCAAGTTCTATAATGAAAAATTCCCACTAGTATGAACAAGACAACTTATGAGACTCACTATATGAAAAACATGGTGCTACTTTGAAGCACAATATATGAGACTCACTACATCAAGAACACGGTGCTACTTTGAAGCACAATATATGAGACTCATTATATGAAGAACAAGGTGCTACTTTGAAGCACAAGTGTGGAAAAAGAGATAGTAGCATTGCCCTTTTTATTTTGGATTTTTTTTGGGCCTTTCTTTTTTTTTGGCCTTTCTCTTTTTTTTGGGCAATGCTCTAATAATGATGATCATCACACTTCTATTGATTACAACAATAAGGATTACAACTCGAAACTAGAACAAGATATGACTCTATATGAATGCCTCCGGCGATATACCGGGATAGTGCAATGAATCAAGAGTGACATGTATGAAAAATAATGCATGGTGGCTTTGCCACAAATACGATTTCAACTACATGATCATGCAATGGCAATATGACAAAAGTAAAGTATGTCATGATGATGATGAACGGACGGTGGAAAGTTGCATGGCAATATATCTCGGAATGGCTATGGAAATGCCATAATAGGTAGGTATGATGGCTGTTTTGAGGAAAATATAAGGAGGTTTATGTGTGATAGAGCGTATCATATCACGGGGTTTGGATGCACCGGTGAAGTTTGCACCAACTCTCAAGGTGAGAAAGGGCAATGCAGTGCCGAAGAGGCTAGCAAAGGCGGAAAGGTAAAAGTGCGTATAATCCATGGACTTAACATTAGTCAAAAGAACTCATATACTTATTGCAAAAATTTAGAAGTCATCAAAATCAAGTACTACGCGCATGCTCCTAGGGGATAGATTGGTAGGAAAAGACCATCGCTCGTCCCCGACCGCCACTCATAAGGATGCACAAGCCAGGTACACTTCATGTTTCAAATTTGTTACATAACTTTAACCATATGTGCATGCTACGGGATTTGCTAACTTCAACACAAGCATTTCTCAAATTCACAACTACTCAACTAGCATGACTTTGATATTATCACCTCCATATCTCAAAACAATTATCAAGCATCAAACTTATCTTAGTATTCAACGCACTCAAAAGAAAGTTTCACATATCTTGAATACCAAGTATATTAACATTAAGCAAATTACCATGCTATTAACGACTATCAAAATAATCTAAGTGAAGCATGAGAGATCAAGTTTCTTTAAAAAAAATCCACCACCGTGCTCTAAAATATCTAAGTGAAGCACTAGAGCAAAAATTATCACGCTCAAAAAGATATAAGTGAAGCACTATGAGCAAAACTATCAAGCTCAAAAGATATAAGTGAAGCACATAGAGTATTCTATCAAATTTCAATTCATGTATGGCTCTATCAAAAGGTGTGTACAGCAAGGATGATTGTGGTAAACTAACAAGCAAATACGCAAATAATACAAGACGCTCCAAGCAAAACACTTATCATGTGGTGAATAAAAATATAGCTCCAAGTAAATTAGCGATGGAAGTGGACGAAAGAGGGGATGCCTTCCGGGGCATCCCCAAGCTTTGACTTTTTGGTGTCCTTGGATTATATTGGGGGTTCCATGGGCATCCCCAAGCTTAGGATCTTTCCACTCCTTGTTCCATAATCCATCAAAAGAATTCACCCAAAACTTGAAAACTTCACAACACAAAACTCAATAGAAATCTCGTGAGCTCCGTTAGAGAAAGAAAACAAAAGACTACTTTAAGGTACTGTAATGAACTCATTATTTATTTATATTGGTGTTAAACCTACTGTATTCCAACTTCTCTATGGATCATAAACTATTTTACTAGCCATAGATTCATCAAAATAAGCAAACAACACACGCAAAACAGAATCTGTCAAAAACAGAACAGTCTGTAGTAATATGTAACTAATGCAAACTTCTGGAAGCCAAAAACTTCTACCAAAATTAGACGACCTGGAAAATTTGTTTATTGATCAGCAGCAATTGGAATCAGTATTTTATCACATTCTGGTGATTTTTAACAATTCGGGCACTGAGCGCAAAGATTCCGGAAATTACAGCAAGATCAAATAACTATCTCCCAAGAAGATCTAATAGGTTTAACTTGGCACAAACACTAATTAAAAGATAAAATCACATCTAAACGGAGGCTAGATGGATTATTTATTCCTAAACAGAAGCAAAAATCAAAAAACTAAAAATAAAATTGGGTTGCCTCCCAACAAGCGCTATCGTTTAACGCCCCTAGCTAGGCATAAAAGCAAGGATAGATCTAGGTATTGCCATCTTTGGTAGGCAATCCATAAGTGGCTCACATGATAGATTAATATGGTAATTTTATTTTCTTTCTAGGTAAGTGTTCCATGCCCTTCTTCAAGGGAAATTGGGATCTAATATTCCCTTCCTTCATATCAATAATTGCACCAATCGTTCTAAGGAAAGGTCTACCAAGAATAATAGGACATGAAGGATTGCAATCTATATCAAGAACGATAAAATCTACAGGCACATAATTCCTATTTGCAACAATAAACACATCATTAACTCTAACCATAGGTTTTTTAATAGTGGAATCCGCAAGATGCAAGTTTAGAGAGCAATCATCAAAGTCACGGAAATCTAGCAAATCACACAAAGTTTTAGGAATAGTAGAGACACTAGCACCCAAATCACACAAAGCATGAAACTCGTAATTTTTAATTTTAATTTTTATAGTAGGTTCCCACTCATCATGGAGCTTTCTAGGGATAGAGACTTTCAACTCAAGTTTTTCTTCATAAGATTGCATCAAGGCATCAACAATGTGTTCGGTAAAGGCCTTATTTTGACTATAAGCATGAGGAGAATTTAGCACGGATTGCAACAAGGAAATACAATCAATTAAAGAGCAATTTTCATGATTAAATTCCTTGAGATCAAAAATAGTGGGTTTAGCAACATCTAGGTTTTTATTTCTTTCAATCCCACTTTTATCAATTTCATCATCAAGATCTAAAAACTCAGAATTCTTAGAACGCCTTCTAGGTAAAGGAAGATCATACTCTGTTTCATCAAGATTCATATTGCAAAACAAAGATTTAATAGGGGACACATCAATAAATTTTAGATCTTCATCTTGATTTTCATAGAAATTAGAAGAACACGCTTTAATAAAGGCATCTTTGGAAGCATGCATCCTAGCGGTTCTTTCCTTGCACTCATCAATGGAAATTCTCATGGCTTTGAGAGACTCATTGATATCATGCTTAGGAGGAATAGATCTAAGATTTAAAGAATCAATTTCAAGTGAAATTCTATCAACGTTCCTAGACAAATCATCAACTTTAAGCAATTTCTCTTCAAGCAAAGCATTAAAATTCTTTTGTGAATTCATAAACTCTTTAACACTACTCTCAAATTCAGAGGGCATCTTATTAAAATTTCCATAAGAGTTGTTGTAGGAATTTCCATAATTATTAGAAGGATTACTAGGACAAGGCCTAGGATTAAAATTCCCTCTATACGCGTTGTTACCAAAATTATTCCTACCAACAAAATTCACATCCACAGATTAATTATTATTCTCAATCAAGGTAGACAAAGGCATATCATTAGGATCATAAGAAACACTCTTAGCAAATAATTTCATAAGTTCATCCATCTTTCCACTCAAAAC
Organism: Aegilops bicornis; assembly: GCA_021605145.1. Lineage (NCBI taxonomy): Eukaryota > Viridiplantae > Streptophyta > Magnoliopsida > Poales > Poaceae > Aegilops > Aegilops bicornis. The sequence continues at coordinate 153,151,773 of CM038669.1, forward strand.
ATTGATTTCTTCTATCGCATGCACTTTTTTATTAGTAGATCCTTCAGTATGCCATTGAGAATAATTAACCATAATATTATCTAGGAGTTTAGTAGCATCTCCTAAAGTGATTTCCATAAAAGTGCCTCCCGCGGCTGAATCTAAAAGATTTCTAGAAGCAAAATTCAATCCAGCATGTGCAACATGTTCATGATCAAGTTGCTTAAAATTCATAATATCGCTCCTAAGAGAGATACTCTTAGAGATAAAAGCATCTTTGCACTTGTTCCAAGAATCAATACTATTTTTAGGCAAGGATGAAAACCACGCTTTAGCACGATCTCTAAGAGAAAAAGGAAATAGCTTCAATTTAACGGCATCATTATCGACATCTTTTTTCTTTTGCATATCACATAAATCAATGAAGCTATTCAGATGGGTAGCGTTATCTTCACTAGGAAGGCCGGCGAATCGCTCTTTCATAACAAGATTCAATAAAGCAGTATTGATTTCACAATATTCAATATTGGCAAGAGGAGCAATCGGAGTGCTAAGGAAATCATTTTTATTGGTATTGGTGAAGTCACACAATTTGGTAGCATCTTGAGCCATCGGCGATGAACAAGCAAACTAACACACGAGCAAACAACGGACGAGGAAAAAGGCAAAGGAAAAAGGAGGAGGAGATTGGGAAAGAGAGGGAAAATAAAACGGCAAGGGTGAAGTGCGGGAGAGGAAAACGAGACGCAAATGGCAAATAATGTAATGCAAGAGACAGGGATTGTGATGGGTACTTGGTATGTTGACTTTTGCGTAGGCCTCCCCGGCAACGGCGCTAGAAATCCTTCTTGCTACGTCTTGAGCTTGCGTTGGTTTTCCCCGAAGAGGAGAGGATGATGCAGCATAGTAGCGTAAGTATTTCCCTCAGTTTTTGAGAACCAAGGTATCAATCCAGTAGGAGGCCATGCGCAAGTCCCTCGTACCTGCACAAAACAATAGCTACTCGCAACCAACACGATTAGGGGTTGTCAATCCCTTCACGGTCACTTACGAGAGTGAGATCTGATAGGGATAATATTTTTGGTATTTTTGGTATAAATATGCAAAGTAAAAAGTAAAAGCAAAGCAAGTATAAAAGTGATAGAGATTGATATGATGAGAATAGACCCGGGGGCCATAGGTTTCACTAGTGGCCTCTCTCAAGAGCATAGATATTCTACGGTGGGTGAACAAATTACTGTTGAGCAATTGACAGAATTGAGCATATTTGTGAGGTTATCTAGGTATGATCATGTATATAGGCATCACGTCCGAGACAAGTAGATCGAAACGATTCTGCATTTACTACTATTACTCCACTCATCGACCGCTATCCAGCATGCATCTAGAGTATTAAGTTAAAAACAGAGTAACGCCTTAAGCAAGATGACATGATGTAGAGGAATAAATTCATGCAATATGATAAATACCCCATCTTCTTATCCTCGATGGCAACAATACAATACGTGCCTTGCAACCCTTTACATCCTTTGGTAAGGACACCGCAAGATTGAACCCAAAGCTAAGCACTTCTCCCATTGCAAGAACTACAAATCTAGTTGGCCAAACCAAGCGGATAATTCAAGAGACTTGCAAAGATAACTCAATCATACATAAAAGAATTCAGAGAAGATTCAAATATTAATCATAGATAAGCTGGATCATAAACCCACAATTCATCAGTCTCAACAAACACACCACAAAAAGAAGATTACATCGAATAGATCTCCACTAGAGAGGGGGAGAACATTGTATTGAGATCCAAAAAGAAAGAAGAAACCATCTAGCTACTAGCTATGGACCCGAAGGTGTGAAGTAAACTACTCACACTTCATCGGAGGGGCTATGGTGTTGATGTAGAAGCCCTCCATGGTGGATGCCCCCTTGGTGAGCTCCTAACAGGCTCCAAGATGGGATCTCGTGGATACAGGAAGGTACGGCGGTGGAATTAGGTTTTTGGCTCCTCCTCTGATTGTTTGGGGATACGTAGGTATATATAGGAGGAAGGAGTACGTCGGTGGAGCATCAAGGGGCCCACGAGGTAGGGGGCGCGCCCAGGGGGTGCGCCCTCCACCCTCGTGACCGCCTCTGGCACTTCTTGGAGTAGGGTCCAAGTCTCCTGGATCACGTTCGGTGAGAAGATCACGTTCCCGAAGGTTTCATTCCGTTTGGACTCCATTTGATATTCCGTTTCTTCGAAACACTGAAATAGGCAAAAAACAGCAATTCTGGGCTGGGCCTCCGGTTAATAGGTTAGTCCCAAAAGTAATATAAAAGTGGAAAATAAAGCCCAACATAGTCCAAAACAATAGATAAAGTAGCATGGAGCAATAAAAAATTATAGATACGTTGGAGACATATCAGCGGCTCCTCTGCCGTGCTCTGTGTGTCGTCGGGCCACTGACCGATGGCGACGGCGGTGTCTTGCGCCGTTGTTGGCGTACTCCTGGACGTTGGCCTAGCTTCAAGGAAGCGGTCGACGGCGTCCATCCATGCCGCTGAGGGGGGCACTGGCACCTGCGGCGTTGGTGCAAGGAAGCGGTCGGCGGCGGCCATCCATGCCGTTGAGGGGGGCACTGGCACCCGCGCGGGGACAGGCGCTGTCAACGGTGCGGCGGAGACATTCGTGTGCATGGGCACCGCACGACGCGGCAGCGACGCTGCCAGACGCGCGGCGCATCTTGGCAGGTGCCGCAGGCGTGAGCGCCAGCAGCGCAGCGCATCTTGGCAGTGCACGGCGCGTGAAAGTCGGCAGGGACCTCGTGGAACCACAATGGATCAAGCTCGGCGACAATGTGCGGCTCCCAGCCCATCAATGCCACGGGATGGTGGCGTGGTCGGGCGGCAGGGGAGCCGGAGCAGGGAGCGAGGACAGCGGCATCTTCCCGCAAGGCCAGTTCAAGCTCGTCCCAAAGCGCCTTATGTTCTTGAGACTCCGGCTGGGTGTCTACCTCAGGAAACTGGAACACTAAGGGCAGACCATTGTGATGCGGCATGGCGTACGTTTTGGTCAGGCTAGTTGGAGGTAGACGACAGGAGAATCGGAGAGGAAGAGAGAGGATTGTAGCGATACCGGGTAGTGCGGGGTTGATTTTAAACTGCGGCGCCAGCGACATTAAAAGTGGGAGCAGTTGGGACGACGGTGGGCGGCGGAGCCTGGTCAAAGGGCTCGCCTCCCGGTGAGCCTGCACAGCGGTCTGCTCGCACACCTCCCTGACAGCCGGCGCAGCGGTCTGCTCGCACGCCTCCCGTCGACTCACACGCTTGCTCGGACGGCACCTGCCGATGAGAAGCGGGGACTCGTGGCGGCACGTAAATGCCCACGGTTTCAATAGTGAAAGCTTTCGCCTTAACGTGACATGTCTTTGTTCCAAAATACCTTGGCTCTTCATTTGTGCAACTTGTCACAAGCAGCTTGTCTCAAATTGAAGAAAAAACTTACGAAGTAATATTTGTGCCATATCACGTGACCATGCTTAGTTTCAAGAATTTATGCTCACTTTTGGATTTTCTGAAATTTAAGATCCATCATTCAAAACAATATCATAACCTGCATCATGCAATAAATTTTCAAGCCGTACATCTGACCTGTTGTATTTCTTAAGAAAGGATTTGGTCAAACATTTTGCTTAGTTAGACTTCAGACAAGTTATATATGTAGAGTAAAAGGATAATCCCTCCGTACCAGTGCATTGCCTGATATATTAACTCAAGTACTAGGCACGAACAAACGGTCTCAATTATGTGCTCATCCTGGTGTACTAGTAGTACTAGGCAATGCAGTTGACAGGTGACCTTGACGAGCGGCGACCGAGGGAATTGAGCCGTGCTCGGCACGGTAGGTAACGTTGTCTAGTTACTAAAGCATCCCTCCGTTGTTCATCGGTAGTCATTATGGACCGGGGACATGAGGGGAATTTCCTAGGGCTGGAATTCTGGCCGCCAGATATTTTGACTTGAAAGGCTGAGGCTCGACTGGTTGGGGTTGCTTAATGTGCGTACCACGCACGCCACCGAAGGACACGAGCCCGGGTTTTTTTAGGATCAACACGAGCCAAGGTCTGGCTGGTACGCCGTTGGGTCCTACCATTCGAGAATACGAAAGGAACCTTTTAAATTGCCGAACGAATCTATGTGCATTACAATACCCGTATTTTCCTTGCAAATACTAATCTCAACGTTGTAATTGATTTATGACGATTTGTTGAATTAGAGTGAGTTTGTGATATAGTGATCTCAACGTGGATTTCACATTTCATAGTATCCCTAGTAAGTTTTCCAATGCAAATTGAAACTTAAAAGATGAACAATGTGGAGGTGAGAAAACTTTGTATGTATCAAGCATATGACCACACACACGCAGAGAGAAACACACACGCACGAACACAACAACAATACAATAAGTATAGTGCATCTATTTTTCCAAACCATGCATGTATGACACGAATTCAAAAATACTCCTTCTATTCCTAAATATTAGTCTTTTAGAGAGTTCAACAAGTGACTACATACGGAGCAAAATGAGTGAATCTAGACTCTAAAATATGTCTATATACATCCATATGTGCCAGTCCATTTGAAGCCTCTAACAGACTAATATTTAGGAATGAAGGGAGTAAAATGTAAGACATCCATGGTCCTCAGTTCAATATTTAAAATGAACATGAAACTGAAACATGAATATTAAGTCTAGTACTACATTACATGCAAATGTTGTGTTTAGGCTGAGCTATGATTGTCGGGGGTCAACCCCTCGACCTTAGATAAAATTGTGGAGCTCTGTTTAGGGTTGTTTAGATTATATTTGTCCCCACCCTCCCAGCCACCGATTGTTGTGCACCCCCCATCCCTCCTCCCCCGGAGAATATCATGTGCCCCCATACCTTAGATGCTATATGCTGATACGAGTTGCTTGGAGCTTGTAGATCTGAGATATAGCAGCTCACATGATGTGTCTTAATATTTCTACAGGAAACCTTGATGAGTTTGAGAATTGCACACAAATTGTACAAAAACTACTTAGATGCCCTTTGATCCCATATCCAACGACCTCGAAGCTCATATCACCGTAGCATCTAAGATGAAGGAGGACATCATATTCTCCTGTATGTAAGAATATCATGTGCTACCAAACCTTAGATGCTTTGGTGATACAAGCTCTTCGGAGGCATTGGATTTGTGACCCAACACCTCCTCGGTGGTTCGAATGGTTTTTGCGTAAAAGCCCCAAAAGAGTTCGGCCACTGCTTACAAGCACAAGGACTGCTCAGATGCCATTGGATCTCAGATCAAACGACCTCCAAGCTCGTATCACCGTAGCATCCAAGCTGCGATAGCACCTTATGTTTTCTCGCACGGGAGAGTATGAGGTTCTCCCGCACCGTAGATTCTATGGTGATACGAGTTCACTGAGATCTAACGGCCCACAATAGGAGGTTTGAATGTTTTTGCAATATACGGCTGATAGAGTTTGGGAAATGCGCAGAAAGTACAAGTACTACGCATGTGCCATCTGATCACTGATCATACGACCTATATGCTCATATCACCGTAGCGGGTAATTAAGCTACAGGGAGCACCTAATATGAGCACCGGGGAGCCGTTGGATCGAAGATGCGGCGGCACACACGAGGCCTGAAAGTTTTATTTGCAAAAAAAAACCTTTGGAGAGTTTGAAAATTGCGCATATTACAAAGAATATTCCCAAGCCATTGGATCTCACTTCCAACGGTGTAAAAACTCGTATCACCATAGTATCTAAGCTGCGGGGTGGATGTGATATTCTATGCCGCTATCATTTTTCTTCGTAAACTTGCAAAATACGTGTAACTCGTGTCGTTACTTGTCTAACTGCGCAAAGTGTTTGTTCAAAAAAACCATCCTACACTGAAATATCGAAACAACACACGGTGGTCCCACTTGTCATTAAGAAAATTTGGACCTAAAACTAACAAATCTGAAAGACGAGATTCGAACTGGCAACCTGGACTACAAAGCCTAAGTCGATAGCCTGAAAAAACGAACGGTTGTTAGCTTTGTCCCATAACTTGATTTTATTTATACAGTACTTTCGTTGAGTAGAGTAGAGGGAGTGCCTCGTCAACACGTGCATGACCGTTGTCTCACTTACTGGTGGGTCCCAGGTCTGCGATCTCAATCTCTCTTCTCTCCATCGTCTAACCTTTGCACGGGCACACGAAGAGCGGCGCTTAGCTTGCCGTGGTGTTATTACAACTAAAAAAGCTTGGAAAACAGAAGAATCGCCTAGAACAAGAGACGTTGTGGCTGGTCGAGACGGAGCTAACCACATCTATCCTCCGTGCCACGTTTGCATGATGAAGTTGTGTGGCTAGTGGGGTGTTTTTGACCGACTGGCTGGGTCCCGAGGTCGAACCATAGGTACTACGTCTGATACAGTATATTTTTACACGCACATTTTTCCTCCGTGCCGAGACGTGGCACACCCTACCGCGCGGTTTCGGGGTCCTCCCGGGTGGTGCACGCATATATTCTTCCTGACGTGGGACGCCCTACCGCGCGTTTTCTGGGTCCTCCTCGGTCGTAGCGCCGAAGCAAGTAAATGAGTCGTGAAATCACAAAATACCACCTTTCCCGCTGAGTACATCAGTGAAGCACGGTGGCTAGCTAGTTGGGCTAGTTCGACCGATTAGCTAGGCCGCCGCCACATTTGTTTTTTCACCCCTTTTTTTATCTACTTGCCGGCAGGTAAATTTAAATATCCACCGCGGCATTGCTCTGGTGTTTGGGTGCGGCAGGATTTTTAATTTTTTGATTGACAGGAGCAGGCGCGGCAGGATTTTTAAATTTTTTGATTGATGGGAGCAGGCGCGGCTGGATTTTTATTTTTTTTGGTTGACGGGAGCAGGCGCGGTAGCAATTAGTTACGATGACTCCGCCTATAAAAACCCACTGCTCCCTGATGTGAGAAGTCGTCGACTGGTGTTTTACCGTGGTGAAAACCAAAAGATTCCCCGCTCCCTCTGCCTTCCCGTAGATTGCATTGCCTTTCTGCCATTTCGCCCCCTTTGCTTCCTCTCCCCATTGCTTCTACCTAGTGCCATGGCAGCGCCACAGATCACGGAGTCCAAGGTGATACGCCTGACACATGAGCTCCATGCCAAGGATGCGGAGCTCAGGGCCAAGGACGTGGAGCTCCGTGAGCTCAAGGAGGAGAGGAGTGCCATGCTCCTCCGTTATGTGCGGGGGTTCATGGAGCTTCAAAATCGGCAGGCGTCCACCACAAGGATGCTCGAGGCGTCGGCGGCGTTGCTGCAGAAAGCGGGAGATACGGTAGGCCGTCAGGGGAGCCGGCTGGAGCGCGAGCGGGCCGATCGTGACGAGGTCCAGGATCGCCTTAGCCACTTGGTGAACCAAGTTGCCACGCACGTGTTGCGGCTGTGCGATTCCTACCTTCGTGCCAGCGTGACGATGCCGGCCGTCGAGCTAAACCCGTTCAACCACCCGGTCGACTTCAACGAGCTGCGGCTTCCTGACCTGGTCTCCTTCTTCACCTATATCTCCGAGGAGCTGAGCCAGATCCGCGATGGTGGGGGCTGAGCTGGACAAGGAGGGGTTACGGGCTGCCGTCGCCGTTGCCGGGCGAATCCTTTCAGGGCTCCGTCACCAGAATCCATTCGTGCCATTGGATGCCGTCTTTGACGAGCTGGCTCCCGTTGACCGGGAGCAGGCTCTGCGGGCGGTTGCACCCTGCATCACCAACGTCGTGCGCCTCGAGAAGCAGAGGGACTTCGGTGGTGTTTAAGCGCCCTCTGCATGGGAATGTCCATGTCTTGGCGCAACATGACCGTTGGATCAAACTCAGACGGTGCAGATCAGTCACTGTAGCACAAAGCGTGTGGGTGTGTTTGGTTGCATTCTCATCTCAATATAGTTGTTTCCTCTTCGTGTATTTTGTCAACCTACTAGTGTGGACTCATGCACCCTTCATGCACTCGCCAAACACCCAAAAGTGGGTCGAGAAGGGAACTTTTGCTCCCATCCCGTGCACCCTTCATACACCCTGCCTAACACTATTCGTGCTTCATATGGTTCATGTTTCGTGGAGTACTGTAGCACCGTACTCTCCGTGTGCTATGGACCTAGTTCTGTTAACATTGATCTCATCGTTCATTCTCAACCGGACAGTCGAAAAAGCGGTACTATGCTACATATAGGAGTAGTTGACATGCGCACAACATCATTTGTTATCGTCATATCTTACTACACTAGCAACAAGATTGTGTAGTACTGACGTATGAACCACTGCACATGCCTAGTAGTAGGAGCACTGTGTATGTTCAAGTGGCTGCCGTGTTTCGCACTCCTCCGTCGTAAGAGTGGAAACGCTTGCCGTAATCATTTTTTTCTTCTGAAAAACAGTGGACACACTCTACCGTGTGGATCCTCCTCCAGATGCACTAAATTACTCACTTTCGCGGACGTGTGGGACAGCCAACATCGGGGTCCACCAGCCATGCACAAAATTACTCCGTAGTAGAGTGACGGTAGACTACCCTGATCGAAGCGCCACAGTAATGCCCAATGAGTCGTCAATCACAAACCCCCCCCCCTTTCCAGCAGTAAGTTGGACGGACGAAGCAACCATCATTTCACTCTTCTCTCTCAGCTTCCTCTCTACCCAACCCTCGCTTCTGCCTCATCTTGTTCCTCATTTCTTCCAGAAAACCCCGCCGGCTTCTGCCATTGTTCTTCTCTCCCAAAGAAGGAAAGGTGAGCGCATCAATGGTGTTGATTCTGCCAAGGCCCGGTCTTGCAACCCCGAGACTGATCCTATAACTCCCTCTCTTTTCTTCTTTTGGGTTTGTGATTATGGTTTCTTTTCTTTTATTTCTATTTGACAGTTTCTTGATGGACGCTGGAGCACCGGCCGAAGTGATGTCTATGTCTTCGGCCAAAACCGTCGAGGCTCTTGGTACAAAGAAGCGCAAGCACCCCGCCGAGACTACCACAGACAAGCTCAAAGCCATCGCCCTGTCCAAGCCCCCCTCTCCGGGATCCCTCATTAAGCAAGTCCAGGTAATATCTCTTCTTGACGATATTTTTCTCGATCTTGATCATGTTTTTTCATCTAACACGCAGTACTAGTACTAGTAGTAAAACTTTCTGGGTGATCTTGCATGTGATTTTTGTGTGCCAAATGACGGTTCTAAATTCCTCTTTTGACCAAAACATGCGAGAGGTTGACACTGATTTCTTATATATTACTTTCAACTACTCCCTCTGTCCCAAATATCTTGTCTTAGATTTGTCTAGATACAGATGTATCTAATACTAAAATGTGACTTGATACATCCGTATCTAGACAAATCTAAGACAAGAATTTTGGGAAGGAGGGAGTACTTTATGAACATCAATACTACCTTTTAAGACGGAATATTTGCCTCAGTAAATTGTGTTATGGATTTTACATGTAATCCCTCTACTCTCATGCCTTTGAAGACATGTTCTAGTGTCTTTGTTCACTCATTTCTGTGCGTATATGTAGTCATATATGGAGTATAATATCGAAAATCATCTTATATTTCTGAACGGAGGTAGTAGTAAAATATGGTTTCGCTTTGAATTAGAACCAGGTCCACGGTGGAGATGAAGTTCTCAAAGTCATGCCGTGTGAACTGGAAGACCTGATGATGAGTTCTATCGCTAAACTATCCAAATTGCCGTGTCCTTGTCGCCACGTGTCCCGAACTAGTGTTTTCTGTAGCATTGTTGTCAGCGTGTTCTCGAGGCTGTACTTGACCACAACAATTTCCTAGCCGTGCCTTCGATTACGAAGGGTGTGGTTCTTGTAAAGCTTCCCAACAAATCTGATGCGGCATGTCTTCATCATCATGTTTATGAGTGGAAAGATCACTCTGTTAGGTTCTCCAAGGTTGACAAGATGGTGATGGTGCATGTAGACATCTCACACGAAGTCCATGGCCTAGTCAGTTATGCAGGGTTCATCCCGTAGGTCGGTGGCAAGAAATAGTCTGCAGAGTTTAGTTAGTGCAACTTTGCTTGTCGGTAGTAAGTACTATTGTTCAGTACCTGATTTGTGTTTGTGAACCCTCTATTGTTTATTAGTACTGCCGCTTTTGGTGTGTGGTCAGTCCTGAGAACGGTCTATGTTAATGTCTGTCCACTCAATTCAGTCTGTATATTTTGAAGTATCCAGATCATATTTTTTGTGAGAACGGTTTATCAATTAGGGTTATACTCCAATATCTGTATGCATTGCAGGGTTTATCGCACCCACCAGGATTTCCAGTCCATGGATGTTCGGTCCATACGATTTGTCACGACCTTTGGACTGTCTCGCTTAGGGAGTAGGCAGGGCCCCTGCATGCCACGCGTAGTTGGACGATCAATCTTCTGTTTAGTACTTCAACATAGTGATTTCCTGGTAAGGATTCACTCGTGTCACATCAAGTAAGTGTTATTGATTTACTATCTAAATCTTATTGATTTAATGTCATGTTTTCTTTCTTTTCCTGCAATTTTACGATGCAGGTTTTCCCATGTGACATTCATCACAGACTAAACTGTTTGGTTTGCTCTATGATGGCTTTTTTTGCAGGTTTCACTTCTTATGTCGTGGTCAAGAACGAAGGCAATCGCCCATCACTTATACTCTTGGAAAAAATTGGACGATCACATTGTGTCGAGTACAAGCTGAATCCCTATGATGAACTGCAGTTTGGTTTAATGTAAACGCCACAATTAGTCCTTCTCGCGTTTAAAAGAAATGAAGAAAAAACTGGATCACGGTCACGGATCCTAGTCAAGTTAGAAAGCTGATCATAGCAGATCAGACACGATCGCCGTTGTCTCGCCGCAGATCGAAAGCACCGACAGTTGCTCTAGCAGCAATGACAATGACTCGGTCCCGATCCGGTGAGGATTGGGCACCGACCGCGTCGGTGAACCCGATCCCGATCTACGGAGGATCGGGCATCGACGCCGCACCTGCTCCGACACGGCACCAGCTCTACAAGGAGCACCATCTCCGGCAAAGCAGCGGCTTCGCACTGCACCAACACTTGCACTTGCATCTGCTCCGGCCCGTGCAGTTGCACCGGCAACAGACTGGGCTGCAGTTCGCACTTCATATACCAAAGTCCTTACAAAAACCGACATGTCCACCTTCTTGGTAAGCATTGGTCGCCGAAGTGCTTCGTTCATTTTTCTTTCCATGTTGTTTCACATGATTCACTGTGTTGATCTAACTGTTTGGGTATGTCTTCCTGTTTGCAAACGGAGAATTCCTAGAGCAACGAGGGAGCCATTCAACAATTCCGATGACCGCGGCCAAGTTTCTCTTACCATGCGCAGCCTTGGTGTGAATGAACCTGCTCAATATACCATAAGTACAAAGGATGGTCGCATGATGATTGATGCTAAAGGATGGTCAAGGTTCAAATCTAAATCATATCTTGCGGTAGGGGATGATGTCAAAATCGAACTTTCTCGGCAAGGAGAGCTGGTCCCAATCAACTTTGAAATTAGCAGCACGCAACTGTCGAACTGATCTATCCTCCAAGAGATTTTGATGTAATAATCTGGCATGGTGAAACAAGTGTCCTGTGTGTATAAGTAGTACGACAGTATTATTTATCACATGGTATATCGTTGATAGAATTGCAACTCTGCTTGCTGGTTAGGAACTGTCGTTCGATTTGATTCCAATAGCTGCCATGCTTTATTCAATTTTGTTTATTCGCCTTGTGACAGCATCTAAAACCAGCGCCGTACCGATCGCTTGCAATATGAAAAGCGCTGAGGTAGAACACATGGGCCCCCAAACATGCAGGGTCGGCTCATGCCCAAAGTCCGTAACCGTGAGCCTATCTGAGTATTATATTCTCAGCTGAACCCCCATAAAAATAGCTGAACCCCCATAATGCCCGTGCGTTGCAGAGGGAGTATATTTCTCGGCAAAGTGAGCCTGTGATATAAAAGATTTGTATGTTTCTTTACAGAGGGAGTATCTCTCTGTCAAAAAATATATTTATGTGTAACTAGTTACTCCTGTCTTTCTACTTCCTTTTCGCTGATATGTGGGGCAACCAGCAACGGGCTCCATGTGCCATATGCACAAATTAGAGTGCACAACTTCACTGTAGACACACCCCGGTCGTAGCGCCGCAGTAATGCAATGAGCCGTCAAATCACAACCCCCCCTTTCCAGCTTAAGCAGTAAGCTGGACAGACGAAGCAGCAATATTTCACTGGGCCTGAATCCCCTTCTCCCTTGTCTGCTTGTTCAGAGAAAAACCCTCTCGGCGATTGCATAGGGTTTTCTCATGGAGAACCAGGTACGAATTGTTCATCCATCCCCGATAAATCCAAGTCCCTTGGTTGCAGGTAATCCTAGGATGGCAGCCGCTTGCCGTTGATGCATTTTTCTTCCCATCGAATCTAGTGTGTTTCATTTGCGATTGCCCAAAGTGCGAGTACCCTACAGATTGTGCCCTCGGCGAGACGCCACACTTGTTCCTTCTCATCCTAACACAAAGCATTTTGAAACGCATACAAGATGTTCCTAGAATCCTCTTTTCTATCCGGGAGGGTGGGGTTTTTTGAACATGCTGTGTTCTCATATTATTTTTCCTGCAGTGTATTATTTGCTCTGCCAGAACACATGTACTCAAGATGCTCGGCCTTGCCATAACTGAATACACTAGTTTAATGGTCACAGTGAAGACAGGCCATGGATATAAGTTCCGAGTTGGGTTCATGAACCAAGAAGATCACTGCTTTTTTTATGGCCGAACTTGGATAAACTTTCTCAAGTGTTACGGACCGAAAGTTGGCGCATTTAATGTTGATGGAAATAGCAGAACCTGGTCTCATTTTCACCGCGATCTTCCACCCCGACGTCGTTCCAATTGTTCATCCATGTTAGTTTTGTATCCGGTTCTTGCTTGTTGCCTCGATTACTTCTTAATCCACCTATTACATCTAACTAATGACAATTTAACTTTAGAAGTAGCAACGGATCTCTCACGAATATGCTACTTCTAACTAATATTTTCTTATAATTGGTGGCACGTGTAGGTTTTTTCAGGAGTTAAGCGATCGCTCGTTTATTACTCTGTAATAACTCGGCTGTTACTAATGGCATCAAGTTGACTGGATCGACATCCACAAGTTCCTACACTTTATTGATCGCCTTGAGGTCCTTGTGGGGCGTTTCAATGGTGGAAGGCCACGTGGGATATGTGTGCCATCGCTGCACTCGTTGAACAGGTCCAAGCGTGTCGAGAAACTTATGGTACGAGCTGTTTTCGTTATATATGTTGTTCATAAACTATTGCTTATACACAGCTTTTAGCCAGTGATCTTCTTGAAACAAGAACTGCCGAGTTCTATTGTTCCTATACAGATGCCTGACCATGGTCGGGTCAGACTTGCGCTTGGTCAAACCATGATGTTTATGTCGACCTACTCAATTCCCCTTGGAGGTGAAAAGATACTTATTCATGGGTGGTCTCAAATAATGAAGGCCCGTCCATCTTGGAGAATAGGACAGAAGATTATGTTCCTGCTTTTCCATGGCTCTAAAGCTAATATCCTGTTTATTGACCATGTTGCGAGATGAAGTCGCTTTAAGAAGGTTGTGGATGCGCAGGGTGGCGCCTGGGCCTTGTCCTGGGGCTTGGCAGCCCCACCCTTGGTTAACTGTAGGCAAAGTAGCACTGTTCGAGGCGTGCTTTGTACGGTTGAACCTGTGTAAGTACTCATACTGCTTTCAGCTTTGGTTGTTAAGTGCCCCTGCTGGTTTGATTAAGGTTGTTAAGTACTCCTGCTGCTTTTACGGTCATCAAGTTTCTTGATCCTGTCTTCCTCCGGCCGCCAAAACCAAACCAGCGCCTGCGGGCCGCTTCCGCCTCCCACGGTGGCTGTGCCTCAATACGCATCGCCGCCCACCATCTCCTAAATCGTTAACTTGACGTCCTCATGGCGCTTTAGTGCGCTCGCTGGCGCCGCCCTCTCGCGTTGTCAACATGGTCAACAAACAACAAGAATCGGCAGAAGTATGTGGAGAGGATGACAGTAGGGGCCCACCACGTCAGCGTATGGAAAAAATAAAATGCTTCCTCCTAGTGTTTTCCCGACATCTGGGACCCACGACATTGTGAGCGTATATAGTCAATAGACAAGAGAACATCACAAGATCGGCTGACACCTGGGACGTAGCTACTCGAGCAATATTTTTGTTGTTTGGTATTGTTGAGACGGAGCAGGGTTTGAACTGGGTTTTGGCCCGTCTAGCCCAGACTTATATTTTATGTTCACCATGTGACCAACCCAGCTATTTTTTCTTTGTGTAAATGAGCCCAGTTTTTTTTTCCTGAAGAATACCCAATCCAGGCCTACTTATTTTTCTACATACGATGATGCAACTCTTTCAAGACGCCGCAAATCTTGAAAGTAATATGAAATGGGTTGTAAATATAAAACAGATGACAAATTGGCAATTACTTTATAATTTCTGAATTTTTTCACATTTTCAGATTCCTATTTCAATCGGGCATTAACCTAATTTAAATATATCTTCAAAGTACTTTAAATCTGGCTCGACATTTCGGTATTAAAAATAGTTTGGAACCCACAGAATATGCGAAATTGGCCTGGCCAACTAAAAATGACTGCAATAAATTGCATAAGAACTTGCCATGAGCTATATATAAATTATTAAAAAAAAGAGGGAGTGGTCTGACTTGTGGGCCTGTTTAGTTGACGCGTATGCAAGATTTTTTTAGTTATTATATACATCAACAAATGATTCTAGCAGACGTAACCGTTGGATGTCAATCCAACGACTGTCGTGTTTCGTCAATCTCTGATCTTCTTGCTCCAGCCGCCAAAGCAGCGGCGGACCGCTTACTCCCGCCTCCGCGTGGCCGTCAGGCCGCCACGCAGCCTCGGCGCCCCTACTACTCCCACCGCTAGCTGTGGCATCCTCTACTCACCCACAACCCCTGTTATTCTGCGGCGACGTCAGCCTCACACCGCAGCCGAACCGGTGAACGCTCGTACTCCTCTCCGGGTGAGCATCCACTGCCGCGTCTTCCCCGGCTCCGCGTCGTCCCTTTCCTAGGACTCGCCGTCGTCCACCGCCGTGGTGCTCTCGGCGCGGTGTCATCAATGTGTTCAACGACCGACTTCCACCGGAAGAGTACTGTACGTGGAGAGGCTGACAGCTGGGTCCACGGCAGCCGCAAGGAAGTGCCTCCTTATTACACGGAAAATAATTATTCCTCCACCTGACAAATAGGGACCCACCGGACGGGCCACGGTATTTTAAAAAAACGCTTCCTCGATCGCTGGGACCCACCGGACGGGCCACCGATTTCGTGAAAAAACATTCCCCTCATTGTCGGCTCGGACCCACCGGAAGTGCCTCCTTATTACGCACAAAAAATGAATACTCCCGGCTTAGCTGGGACCCACCTTGGTGGGAGGCTGACTTAGGGCCTACTAAGTTGACGGGACGAAGGGCTTTGTCAACTTAGTCAATATGAATGATTCTAGCTCCAGTGACTATACGATGTCCATCCAACGGCCGTAGTGCTTCTTCAACCTCTGGTCTTCTTGCTCCAGCCGCCCAAAGCAGCACCGGTCGTGCCGCATACTCCTGCCTCCCATGGCCGGTTGTGCTGCCGCAGAGGCCTCACCGCCCCCTACTATTCCAACCGCTGGCCAGGCCCTACGGCGACGGCAGCCTCACACCGCAGCTGAACCAGTGAACCCTCAGATTCTCCTCTCCGCTGGGCTTCCACTGCCGCGTCTTCCCCGGCTCCGCATCGTCCCCTTCCTAGGCCTCGCCGTCGTCCACCGCTGTGGTGCTCTCGGCGCAGCATGGTCAATGTGGTCAACGATCGACTTCCATTGGAAGAGTACTGTGCGTGGAGACGTTGATAGCTGGGTCCACGGCCGCAGCAAGGAAGTGCCTCCTTATTACGCGCAAAGTAATTATTCCTCCACCTGATAGTGGGGACCCACCGGACGGGCCATCGTATTTCACAAAAAAAAAAACGTTTCCCCCCTGACTGTTGGGACCCACCAGCTACACCTTCGCACGTAAGGAAGTGCGTCCAGGCAAAAAAAAAACAAAACGATTCGCCCCCCTGACTGCTAGGACCCACCAGCTACATCTTCGCACGCAAGGAAGTGCCTGACAGTCGGGACCCACCTGGTCGAAGCGTATGTAGCGTTGTCATTCTGGTGGCGAACGTGTACATACATATATACTGGTGGATGTAGAGGCACGCACGTGTCGTAGTAGAGGCGGCCAGGGTGCAAGAAAGAAAATACGGCCACGTATGTGTACATATGGGCGGGGTGTCGAACGCCTACTCGCGCATACGTATGGCGAGGGCTTGTTGACATGGCTGGGTTGGAACGGAGAAACAGCATCGTCGTCGTGTTCATGGGGAGGCAACGGGATGCGTCGTGTTCATGGGGAGGCAACGGAATGCGTCGTGTTCATCGGGAGGCAACAGAATGCGTCGTGTTCATCGGGAGGCAACGGAACGCGTGGGAGCCAACCGGCTGGGTCGGAACGGAATGCGTGATCGTGTTCATCGGGAGGGCTTGGACGGAACAGGCGATGGAAACGAGGCCTGGCGTACCGCAGAACGGAGGAAACGGACCTCCTACGGTCGGAATGGGGGTCCTGTTGATTGGGAGGCGTGTGGCGTACCGCAAAACGGACGAAACGGACATGTGTTGGAGCGCTACGGTCGAAACGGGGGTCCTGTTGATCGGGAGGGGTGTGACGTACCGCAAAACGGACGAAACGGACCTCCTACGGTCGAAACGGGGGTCCTGTTCATCGGGAGGGGTGTGGCATACCGCAAAACGGGACTCCACGGGATACTGTTCATTTCCATCATCGACCCCCTCCATCCTCCACGAGCTACTGTTCATCCACCGTCAACCTCTTCCAGCCTCCACCTGCGACTGTTCATCCACGGGCTCCTGTTCATCCAGCCTCCACCGCGCGCTACTCCACCGGCCATCGCTCAACCAGCCCTCTCCACGGGCTCCTCGCTCAACCACCCCTCCACGGGCTCTGTTCATCCAGCCATCCACCATCTATCGTTCATCCCGCCTCCCACGGGTGGTCCTGTTCATCCAGCCCTCCACGGGTCCTGTTCATCCAGCCCCAACCGCTCGATCGATCGGGGTCCTGTTCATCCAGAGGCAACACCACGGGTCCTGTTCATCCACCCCCACCAGGAACTGTTCATCCAAACCCCCAGCAACGCTCACTGTTCATCTAGAGGCAGCATCGATCGGCTTCAGTTAGTAGCGAGCGGCGAATCACTCGATCGGGTTCAAGAACGCGAGTTCGCAAAGTGCAATCGCCGGGTTCGATTAGAGCCCAACGCCTCGCCGGGTTCGATTAGAGCCAACACCTCGCACACACGCCAGACGTGTACGAGAGAAACGTGCATCGCTCGGCCCCCGACCTCCCACCGTAACCGGGAACTCCCCGAAATTTTCCTCCCCCTCGCTTCTACCACGTTTTTTTCCGTCATGGACGGACCAAAGAATGTCATGCAGCTGCATCTCCGGCCCGACCAGGATGAAAAGCCCATTTTCAGTCATGATTTTTTGTCATAGAAGTAGGAGCCCACCACATCTATGATGATACCGGGTTTTGTCACAATTATCGTCACAGAAAAAAATTTCGTTCGGCCCAAAATGTCACGAATGTGTATTTTTTGTATTGGATGGTCATAACCTTGTAAATTGTGGTGGATTGCTATGACTAGGCTCCACCTCATCAGTTTTGCCTATGTGTCATGTCCATGTGTCAATTTTTGCCCTAGGTTGTGCAGCAACCTATATTTCTGTCATTCCCAAAATTCCCAAAACAATTGGGCATTCTTTACTATCGAAATCATTGCCCCATGACAATATTCAACTCCATTCGCCTGGTAAATCTTCCTTGGCAAATTTCCAAAGTTTTTGTTCAACTTGAACTGTTGTGAAGGAAGTACTAGCTAGGCATATCCTAATGAGCTGAATTTTTGCCACATATTATATATTCCCAAATCATAGCTCTCCACCAAATTTCAGATCAATCCATTCATTCATTTGAGTCTAGATTCAACATTCATATTTCTGTCCAGTGTGGTACGTTGCAAAGCAAGTGACACCTAGGCTCCTTCATTTGAGCTGCAAAATTTTCAAGATAGTGTCCCTAGTAGATGATCATCCTCGGCCAAAACTCAGGCCCATTGGCCATGTGCATTTTCCCCACCACTAATCAAACACTTGGGTGCTAATTCATTTTTGAGCTTAGTTCAGTCTCCTCGTGAGATTCTTATATTGCCTTCTTCTTCCTGACACCTATCGGGGGAGTGCCCCACCCACTAGACATGCCTAGGCCGCCCGGAACGCGTGGCAACACCACAGTCATGCGGTGACCATGCGGCGGGCATGCGAGTTTACACGCTCTGGTGTTGCGGCCCTCGGCCACCATCCAAACCTCAATGTATGGCCAGCAAACCATGTATTTCTGATTAAATAGATACTTATGTACCTAGAAATGATTTTTGGAAAAAATAAAGAGCAAACTATGAGGCAGCTGCAGTTCAAATTTTACCCGCTTCCTCCTGAATCGGCGGAAATTTGTCTTTTTCACAAGAGGTGGATCGAATATTTTGACACCCAACAATTTTGTCAATTTTGAATTAAATATGGCCTATTATTTTATAAAAATGATTTGGTCCAATATTGCAACAAATATATGGTAGGTCCTTCACAAAAAAACTCATTTTGGGCACTCGAAAAATGAAAATGATTTTTTCGTCCAAAGAAAATGAAAACTTCCTTAGGCAACATTGTTTGTGAAAGTGCAACTATCCCCGGGTGGTTTTGGTAATTCCTAACAACATATAGCTCATTGAGCTAATGCTATTTTAATATAAATATTTCAGGAAAGCTCAATGATTGACATGACATGGATTAGAAAGTGGACCCCTCAAAATGCTAAGGACAAAAGATTGGCTCAAGCTCAAAGCACAAGACTCTACATTTTACTTTTAGTGATCCAAGATCACATTGAGTCCATAGGAAAAGCCAATACTATTAAAAGGGGTGAGGTGTTGCTTAATGAGTTACTTGCTCAAAATGCTTAGTGATATGCTCCAAAAACCCTCAACTACTTTCTCATATCCACATATGTCCCAAACCAAAAGTCAAACTCGGCCCCACCAAAATCTTCTATCCGGTGCCACCGAGTTCACTTGACATAGCCACTGCCACAAACCCTAGTCACTTCGGTCTCACCGATAGGGATCTCGGTCTCACCTAGATGGGATTGCAACCTCTCTGTTTCCCTTCGTAATGTTTCGGTCCAACCAAAATGACCGAATCGGTCCCACCGAGTTTGCCTACCAACTCTCTGTTTGTATATCACCGAAATTGGTCCCACCGAGTTTGTGTATTCAATCTCACCGAGATTATGTTATGCCCTAACCCTAATGGAATCTGTCCCGCCGAGTTGACATGTCAGTCCCACCGAAAATCCTAACGTTCACATTTTGAACTAAATCGGTCTGACCGAGTTTTATAATTTGGTCCCACCGAGTTTGGTGATTTGTGTGTAACGGTTAGATTTTGGTGGAGGCTATATATACCCCTCCACCCATTCTTCATTCGTGGTGAGAGCCATCAGAACATGCCTACACTTCCAACATTCATTTTATGAGAGAGAACCACCTACACTTGTGTTGAGGTCAAGATATTCCATTCCAATCACATAAATCTTGATCTCTAGCCTTCCCAAGTTGCTTTCCACTCAAATCATCTTTCTACCAAATCCAATCCTATGAGAGAGAGTTTAGTGTTGGGGAGACTATCATTTGAAGCACAAGAGCAAGAGTTCATCATCAACACACATCTATTACCTTTTGGAGAGTAGTGTCTCCTAGATTGGCTAGGTGTCACTTGGGAGCCTCCGTCAAGATTGTGGAGTTGAACCAAGGAGTTTGTACGGGCAAGGAGATTGCCTACTTTGTGAAGGTCTACCCTAGTGAGGCAAGTCCTTCGTGGGCGATGGCCATGGTGGGATAGACAAGGTTGCTTCTTCGTGGACCCTTCGTGGGTGGAGCCCTCCGTGGACTCACAACCGTTACCCTTCATGGGTTGAAGTCTCCATCAATGTGGATGTACGATCGCACCACCTATCAGAACCACGGATAAAAAATCTCCGTGTCTACATTGCGTTTGCTCCCTCCAAACTCCTCCCTTTACCTTCATATGCAATTGTTTTACATTCCGCTGCTATACTCTTAGAATTTCATGGGTAGGTTGATTACTTTATTTGTGCTAAGTTGCTAAAATTTGCCAAGACTTAAAATTGGGAAAAGGCTAGCTTTTTATTTGGTTAAGTAGTCTAATCACCCCCCCTCTAGACATACTTTCGATCCTACAAGTGGTATCAGAGCTTTGGTCTCCATTTCCTTTGATTTCCATAGCTTTTGGTGATCATAGCCTTGGTTTCACAACCTAAGGGAGTATGGCGTCTAGTGAGGGAAATTACCACCGTAGAGGTCCTTACTTTGATGGTACTAATTTTGCTAGTGGGAAGCATAAGATGAAAATGCATATTCTTGGACCGAACCCTGAAGCTACCGCGGAAGAGTTCAAGATGCTGCAATACAATGCTCAAGCTTGTGATATTCTCTTCAACGGATTGTGCCCTAAAGAATTCAACAAAATCAGTCGTCTTGAGAATGCAAAGGAAATTTGGGGTACTTTGATTGATATGCACGAAGGTACCGACTCCATCAAGGAATCCAAATTGGATGTGCTTCAAAGTCAACTTGACAAGTTCAAAATGAAGGATGGTGAAGGTGTCGCTGAAATGTACTCTAGGCTTGCTCTCATCACAAATGAGGTTGCCGGCTTAGGAAGTGAAGAGATGACCGATAGATTCATCATCAAGAAGATCCTAAGAGCCTTGGATGGAAAATATGATACCATGTGCACATTGATCCAAATGATGCCCAATTACAAAGAGCTCAAGCCAACGGAAGTCATTCGAAGAATTGTTGCTCATGAGATGTCACTTAAGGATAAGGAAGAGCTCCACAACAAGTCAATTGGTGCTTACAAATCCTCATGTGAATCTCCCACATCATCAAGTGAAAAACGAACATACAATGAAGAATTGAGCCTAATGGTGAAGAACTTCAACAAATTCTACAAGATTAGAAGCAAGGAAAGAAGCTCCAAGTCAAGGGCCTACAATGACAAGAGATCTTCAAGTCGTGAATGAAATTTCTACAATTGTGGAAGACCCGGACACTACTCCAATGAGTGTACGGCTCCCTACAAAAGAAGAGAAGATTCTCCCAAAAGAAGAAGTAGAAGAGAAGAAAAACCGCCTAGAGAGAGGAGTAGAGATGATCGTTATGAACAAAGACCCTCTCGGAGAAGCAAGGATTCGTAGAGGAAGGACAAATCATCAAAGAGCTACACAAAAAGAAGACGTCAATCTCATTTTGGTGAATGGGTATCCGGCTCCGACTCCGACCATCACTCTGAAAGTAGTTATCACTCCGACTCCGAATATACTCAAGATGAAGGTGTTGCCGGTCTAGCACTTGTGTCAACCAACTCCTACGACATATTTGACTCACCAAATGAAGGAATTGGAAGATGCTTCATGGCTAAAGGTCCAAAGGTAACACACCCCGAGTATGTTGATTTTAATAGTGATGAAGATTATTTTCTAGGAGACGATGATTTACTTGTTGACAACTCTAGTTATGAAAACTATGATGAACTTGCTATTAATCATGATAATCAAGATAAAATGAATGACGATGATAAGAAGGAGATTGAGCGTCTAACTAAAGAACTAAACACTCTTAAGTTAGCTCATGAAACTACCTTGATATATCATCGAGAACTTTTAAAGACTCATGAGAAGCTACGCTTTGAAAAGCTCAACCTTGAGCAAGAGCATGAGTTCTTAAAAGCAATCAATGATGATCTTCACAAGAAAAGTTCTTCTTACATTGGCAATCGTTTACTCTTGTCTACTTACATGCCACAAGTTAAATCTAGCAACAAGAACAAGAAAGATTCTTCCTCTAGTAGTAACAACAATCATGCTAAATCCAATGTTGTTACTTCTAGTAGTTCTCTTGATTCCACTAATGATTCTCTTAGCCAAGTTACACTTGAGTAAGAAAATAGCTTATTGAAGGGAATTATAGAGAAGGGTGTTTACAAGAGTCTTGCCAGAAGTAAGCAATTTGAGGAAAATGTACGCAAGCAAGGAAGACACCGGAAGAATCAAGGTGTTGGTTTTGAACGAAAGTTCAATGCCAATGGAGTTGAGTGGGAAGGAGATCAATACCCCAAGACGAAGTTTGTTCCTCAACAAGAGAAGTATGATCCTACTTCTTTCCAAGGAACACAAGCTCAAGATGATATTCCACCACAAGACCACAAGCTAAAAGGCAAGGACAAGCTTCAAGAGGAGATTTATGCATTTGAAGAAGCACCTAAGGCCTTGGTCAAGTGGGTTCCCAAGACTACATCAAGTTCCACTTCATCAAGTACGACTACAACTCCAAGGATTCCCATCAAGATGGTGTGGATCCCTAAGAAGAAGAACTAGAGAGTTCTTGAGGGTGACTCCGCCAACATACATCACTCTTATCATTTTGGCAAGGACAAGTGCAAACAACTTCCATATCTTGCACTAGTTCAAGGAGTCACAAACCCTCTTGTTGGTAAGACAAGGGACAAGGTAACCTAATGCTTTCATGGACATCATCCTATGTGAACATCACTCTATGTCTATGGATATCCTTGTTTGTTCCTTGTGGGAGTAACCCGTGTAGGTATTGAAAGTGCAACTCACTCCAAAGGATTGCTCCAAATGATCTACATCAACATTGAGCACCCACATCTTCAACACCTACATGAAGTCATCGTCGACAAAACCCAAGGTTAGTTCATCCCTCTTAGGGGGGATATCACATCTAGGGGGAGCTTTACTCTAATCAATTGAGCTAAAGCAACTCTAATAATGTGAGCACAACAATGCTTTATGTAAAAGTGGGAACCCCACTTGTGCTTAAACGATGAGTATGACCTATTATCAAATGTTCTCATTTGACTCCTAAGTCAATATACTCATATATATATGACCTAGTCATCACCAAATTGCTTGATAGATGCTAGAGTGATTGTGCATTCTTTGTCACATATTTCATTTGTCATTTTATTGTGTGAGCATGTTGGATGCATATTTTACTCATTCGAGGACATCCATTTGTTGCTTTGATTTTTTGCCTTTTTCTCTTTTGCCAAATGGATGGACAAGAATGCCTAAGAACTCCCTCTAGCTATCTATGCTTTTCTCGTATCAAACTCTATTCATGCTACATCACAAAGTTTGATCAAGTAAGATTCGAACCACTCTATGTGAGGAGCACTCGGAACCCCTGATTTGTCATAGACTTAAACTTCCAAAACCTCTTTGTGCATTTTGGTATGACCGAGTCATCCATTTCGTTCACACTGAGACCACTAAGTTGATCGAGGTTTTCAATCTCGGTGCAACCGATTTGAACTTTTCGGTCACACCGAGTTGCAGTAAACGCTTGCAATTCTGCATCTCGGTGCCACCGAGTTGTTCCACTCGGTCACACCGACAGGGTCGGGATATATAAACCCATGGTGAGATTTTGGAAATTTCTTTGAAACCTCTCAGCCCGTGCGTATCCTGCTCTGCCGCCTCGGGTCTCCGGATCGTCTTCTCACCGCCAGCGACCTCCCGCTGCTGGTTTCCATCGCCGTCAACGGAATTCTGCCCCTCCATTGTCACCGTAGCAAACTCCGCCGAACTAGGGTACGAGTTCGATCCTTTGTGCTATTCTTTTACCTCTGATTCGTAGTACATTGTTCTTCCATGATCATCACCACGTATGCAAACACTCTATCCACTGAAAACATCCCTTAGGTTAGGTTTGATTTGAAAATTTAGGGTTAGGTCTTCGTAGAACTCATCTTAGACCGACCGAGTTGTAGAAATCGGTCTCACCGATTTGGCTTAGGCCATTGCACTTGCACTTTTGGTCTGACTGAAAACTGCAAATCGGTGTGACCGAGTTTGTTTCTTTGTGAAACCCTAGCAGTCTATGTGCCACCGAACTGTGACTCGGTCTAACCGAGTTCACTAGTTTAGGTTCCAAAAGCTACTTCGGTATCAACGAGTTTAAAATCGGTAGATCCGAAATGCTTCCTGTGAAGAACTAAAACTAAGTTTTTAAGTCATCTGTTTTGCAAAAACTCTGCACTTTGTGATGCTCATCCACTCTACCTCATCTATATCTATTCACAGGGTCTGCTGTCAGTAAGTTTGCAGAGATGTCTCGATCAAAGTGGCGGTGTAACAGTGTCCGAGGAACAGTGTATGAGTGAGGGCTCAGATCCCTCTAGCACTTCTGATGATGGCAACAGGAGCACTCCAAGCAACTTGCGAAAGGAAGCCACCAGAACCAGGAAGAAGAGAACCTCAGAATCTGAGGATGAGGATTATGTTGCCACTGAGGAGGAAGTAAGCTCCAAAAAGAAGGTGCTGAGAAAGGAGTATGGCACAACTGCTGCAAGTAAGCCAGGGCTGAATAAGAAGGCACCAGAAAGGAGAATTCCTATGTCTAAGTCCAGAGCCTCTACTCAAGAGACAATGGAGTTCACTCTTGAACCCAAAGAAGGTGGTGAAGGCAAGAAGAGGAAGGAAAGGGTCAAGAAGACCATTACCAGAGTTATTGGGAAGTCCTCCATGATGAGAGATCCCTCTGAAGAAGAGGAAGAGGATGTTGCACCAGCACCCAAAGCTCAGAAGCTTATGGGAGATGCTATAAAGGTAGGGGCTGCTCCATCTAAGCCCAAGTATGCTCCCAAAGCTCTAGCTCAAAAGCCCCCAAAACCCAAAAGGAACACCAAAAGTATACCTGCTGAAGAAAATAACAAGGCCCCAGTGCCTCTAGCTGAAGAAGAGGAAGATGATTCACTTGTTTTGAGGAAGTTGAAGCCCAAGATTCCTGACCATAATGATGCTCATCCAGTAGCTGAAGACATGCGACGTAAAGGATCTGGACTGATATTGTGGAGACGATCGATCCTTATCTTTGGAAGGAGGAGGACAGCAGTTGATTACAGGTGTTTCACATAAAGGAACAACAAGACTTATATGAGACTATTTGCTTGACAAGAAGCCCATTGTATGTGACATGAAATGGGTGGATTGGGAATACATCAAGGAAGAAGAAGATCACTATCCAGGTGTTTATGACAGCTTCAAGGCATGTGGAGTTGACAAATTTGTTGGGAAGAAGCTCACCAAATGGAATGATGAGCTGATCATGCAGTTTTACTCCACTGCCCACTTCTATCCAGATGGAAGGATAGTATGGATGTCTGAGGGTACAAGGTACCAATCCACAGTTGAGGAGTGGGGCAGCTGATAAATGCCCCTGAAGAACATGAATATGACTTGGATGTGTATGCCACCAAGAAAAAGGACCACAACACTATGGCAAACATGTACAAGGAGATCCGAGATAAGGCTTTGGAGACTCACAAGCCTGGATCTGTACATTTCTTGTTGTCTGGTCTGCCTACAATCAACACAATCCTTAGGCACACTCTGCTACCCAAGTCAGGAGATCACAAGATGATCAGAGGGCATTCTATCAACCTGCTCCAGCTTTTTGATGTCCCT
Source organism: Aegilops bicornis (assembly GCA_021605145.1). NCBI lineage: Eukaryota > Viridiplantae > Streptophyta > Magnoliopsida > Poales > Poaceae > Aegilops > Aegilops bicornis. The sequence continues at coordinate 153,177,583 of CM038669.1, forward strand.
CAGAAGTTCAAGGTTATGAGTTTTATTGTAGAAACAATCAAGAGGACTGCTGCTGACCAGAAGAGAAGCTGTGGGTATGCTCCACACATTTAGGAGCTCATCAACTCCAAGATGGGCACATGAACATATCTATTGGATAAGGAGCATCTACCCTTACATTCTGATCTTGAAGACAACACTGTTGTGATGAATGAGGAAGACCCCACATCTGAGCAAGCACAGGAGAAGAGTGCCAAAGCAAAGGCTGAGAAAGCTGCCAAGATGCCAAGTGTTGAAGAGGCATCTCAAGTTTTCCTGAAGAGCAAGCAAGATCAACTTGGATATCTGATCCAGTCTACACTGAGGATTGAGAAGAGCTTGGCCACCTTGACTCAAAACCAGGAGAGCTTGGAGAGGATCATGGAAACCAAATTTTATGATCTTGATCTGAAGGTAACTGAGATTCAATCAGCAGTTGAGCAACTTCAGGAGGAAGCAGAAGAGAAGAGAGGCAAGGCAACTACTGATGCATTTGAGCGAGTGACTAAATGACAGAGGTCTGCTGCAGTGCTAGTGAGAGATTCTAGAGCTACAGCATCAGCACCAGCAGCCATAGCTCAAGTGCCACCTCCAGCAGCCACTCCACCAGCTCCAACTACATCCACAGATGCCTTCGTCCTTGGAGTTCTCTCTACACCACCTCCCTAAGACCAAGCCTGAGAGACGCATATCACTATGCATATTTGAACTTTTTAGTAACTTGTTGCCAAAGGAGGAGAAATATGTATAGATCATAGGCTTCGAGAGAGTGTTTTGCTTCTTTGCTTTTGGTTGAACTTTTTGATTGTGTGCTTGTGTGAGATACTTTATGTCCTTGTGAGATACTTGTGTGATCATGTGATTGATCATTTGCTACCTTAATGCTTGTTTGGATGATACTATCTTTTATATCTCATATATGATCATTCACTTGCTTGGTGATGAGTGCATGCTTTTAATTTCTATCATTTTGAGCGCTCCACCATGATGTATGTGACATGGAAGAATAACCCATGATCCTAATCGATTGTGCATTTTCATTCAAAAGCAAATTTTAAATAATGCACAAATTTAGGGGGAGCTCTTGCTTATCACATACTTCTCAAAGCGACGATGTTTTTTAATCTTATGATCATTTGTCGAAGCTTTGATCCATATGTTGTCATCAATTACCAAAAAGGGGGAGATTGAAAGTGCATGTAACATCCCAAAATTCTAAATTTTGGAATGTTATATTAAATAGATAGTTTTGATTGCTTGTTTGATTGTTGTGTGATTGATTGACTGAAAGTGAGTGAAATTTGAAACTTTTGAAAGTTAAATGGGAGGGAATAAAAGGACTTTCCCAAACCTTCATTTTTCATTTTAGGATCTCCATGAATTCAAATTCTTTTCACCACAAAACCCTGCAGAGAAGATGACATGACTTCTTCCATTTTTATAAATGAAAAGGGTTTCAAAAAGATTTGAATTTCATTCGGAAATATTTCCAATTCATAAACTTCATGCAACTCAATGATTTTCTTGAGAGAAGATAAAATGACTTCTTAAAAACATATGAAATATGAGTTGGGAGTTTAAAAGGATCAAATTTAAAATCCTTTTTAAATTATTCTCAATTTGGAGTTATTTGGATTTTATTCAAATTATTTTTCTCCAAAAATAAAATATATTGAAATTCGGGTAAAATGATTCCCTACAACAAAAAATAGGAGAGAAATAATTTTGAATTAATTTTGGTATTTTTAAAATGATTTTTATTTGATTTTATTAAAACAGTAGCACTCTTTCCTTTATTTAAACTAGCGAACATGCCCGTGCGTTGCAACGGGATAATAAAGTTACATGCCTCTAGCTCAATATAAGAATGGATCAAGACCCCCACATGTTCGTATTCCCTAGTTCAACATGGCGCACTTTAATTAGAGCTAAACCAATATATTCTCTTTTATCTATACGTGCCCACAACTTATTTCAATTATAATTAACCATCATATTCTCTTTTATTGGCACATGAAAGCTATCGCCATCAATAATTTATGGTGTCTCTTATTCTGAACAAGCTGACTTAGCTTGATGTCCGGATGCGGAGCAGGCCCAGTATTTGAGTAATCAAACTCATGACCTCAAAGACCCGACCATGTGTTGCTAGCCACTCAAACAAATGCGTCCTGCTAACCAATGCTCACTGTGAATATTTAAGAGTATAGTACAACATCAGATTCGAAACATTTCTTCATTTTTTTAACTTTCCAAAAAATCATTATGATGAACTACAAAATATACTTGGCAATGCGAACAACTTTCCAAATTACAAACAGTTTTTTTCTAAATTCCATACATCAAAAAAACAAAACAAAAAGAGTTGAACGGAACATTTTTTTGAAATTCACAAACATTTCTTAAAAGCATGAACCTTTTAAAAATATACGAACACTTTTCGAATTTGTGAACATTTTTTGAAAATGGGAACATTTAGAAGAAATTTAGAAAATGTATTTTTAATGCAAAAATTATTTGCAATTTTTTAACATATCACTAAAACAAGAATATTTTTCAAATTTTTAACATATTTGTAATGCATGTTTACTATCTTGAACAAATATAGAAAAAGCCAAACTTTTTTAAAAAAACTAGGAATATTTTTTAAAATTTTGAAAAAAAGAATCGGAACGATAAAAGATTTAGAATTGCAAGCATTTTTGAAATTGGGACACAATTTTAGAATTCGTAACTTGAACTACCAAATATTCTTGGCAACGTGATTTTTTTCCAAATTAAGAACAATTTTATGAAAATTCCATGCATTTTTGGGAATAGCTAGAACAAAAATTTAAATGGAACATTTCTAGAAATTCACATATATTTCTTTAAGAAAATACAAATAATCTGAAGTTGTTAACAATTTTTTAAATGGGAACATGTTTGCAAAATTCAAAAGAATTTTCGAAAATGTGTTTCTTTAATGTAAATATTATTTTCAACTTTTGAACATATGGCTAGTATAAGAATTGTTTTCTAATTTGGAACATTTTTTAATATTTTGAGCAATAATGATAAATTTTAAAAACTGTTGAACATATTCTGGAGAGACAAAAAGTAAAACGCCAAACAATTTTTAAAATAGGAAAACATTTTTGGAGTTCGTTACTTTTTAGGAAGATTGGTCAAAATTAAAATTCTGACCATTTTTTTAATTTCGGATTTTAGATAAAAACAGGAAAAAATAGACTTGTAATGGGGAAAATAAAAAAAGAAATAGGAAATAAAAAGAGAAGGAAACAGAAAAAGAAAAATATAGACATAAACATAACACGGAAAAAATGGGCTGCCCACTTTTGGGCCTCCTGTGCGTAGGTTGAACTATTAGCTGCACTGTGCGGGAAATAGGATATTTTATTGCTGCATGGGCAGGAAAAAATGGGCTGACATTACTGGATAGATCGTTTTTCCTTGGTAACAGATGCACATACAAAAGTTTAGTACCACCTTGGATAGAAAAAAATTCTTTTAGTGGTGAACGGATGAAAAAATCGGAGAAACGCACCTTGCTTTATTAGTAGGTATAGATTTGTTTGGATTTTATTTGACTTTACAAAAATGTCCATGTTGTTGGAAATCTTTTTCTGAAAATTTTGATAAGTAATATGCCTATATTATATTTTGTTTTTATCTCTTTTGTTTTATTTCTTTATCTGTCTGTATAAAAAACTTGCTTCTCGCCGATTGGGCCGGCCCAGCTTCAGCCAGGCCGTGGCCCAGCTCGCCCGTCGTCCCCGACCGGGACTCCTCTCGAGTCCGCATCACCACCGCCGCTCGCCGTGGTTGCCCCGACCTCCTCTGCCCCCTCGCCCACGCCACCACCTCGCCCCGCCGCCCTTAAATACCGGCCCCGGGCCCCGCCTCTCTCTCCTCGCAGCCGCCCCGGGCCGCATCTCGCCGCCGCTCTTTGCCCGCTCATCGCGCCGCCGCGCCGCTAAACGCCGCCGCGTCGTAGCCCTCGCCGCTCCGCCGCTTTCTTCGCTCGCTGCGCCGTCTTCGCCCGTCGCCGCCCGGCCTTGTGACCGTCGCCCGCTCTCGCCGGCGCCCGCGCCGCGAGCCGCCGGAGATCCACCGCCGGTTTTCGTCGAAGAACCGCACCGAACCGGTAATAAAACCGCCCCGGTCCGGTTTAGTCGTTTGGTTTTCTTAGGTTTTGTTTTAAAACCGGTTTTGTTTTTAGTTAGATCTATTTAGCAAATATTCATTAGATTAGGTTCAGCAGTGAACAATTTTATTCGTTAGCGTTCGGTAGCGAACGTCCGTTCGATATGATTTTTCTTTTTCTTTTTAATTTTCGGCCAGGGACCTATTCGTGGTAAATTTTCTTCACAGATTAGTCCCTGTACTTCAAACGATCACTACTTTTTACTCGTTTGTGCAAATTCAACGAAACCAACGCCCTCTTCTTCGTTGCGATCCCCTCTATCCAGTAAAACAACTTAAACATGTTTTTGGAAATTTTAAAATCTGTATTAGATCAGATTTGATTGCAAACTTCTTTTGATCATAACTTGAGTTTTATAACTATGATTTAGTTTATTCTTTTTGCATATCGAAGTTCTTGACCTTAGCTTTCTGATAAGGCCAAATTCACTTAATTTTGGTACTGTTAGAAATTGTTTTGTGTTGCAAGAGTTATTTGCTTGGTTTTGATATTTTTCGAATTGTCTTCCTCGTTCTTTCCGATCTTTTGAGTGATTGCTTATGTGTGGTTACTATTGCTTGCTTAGGATAGATTGACCGGAGTGTGACGAGTAGAACTATCAGGAGTTATGAGTGCGAATAATCTTCATCAACAGTACATGCAAGTTCACATTTTTATCATATCCCTTTCATACCCAATTTTTTTGCATTAGTTTCACCCTCAAACAATGCATGAGTAGGATCTGATTAATATGTGGGTATTGGGAAGTAGTTGATGAGGTAGAACCTACTGCCCTCTGGGAGTTACTTCTACGTTATGCTTATATTGCTATGCTATGCTCGTAGACGTGGATCTGGTTTGAGTGTATCCATGACAGATGTGAGATTGTTTAATTAATGGTTAACTTAAGGTGGCAACATTAATACACATCTGGGTGGATTGGTAGAGGCACCCTGGAGCACCCAGTGGTTGTCAGGGCACCTGGAGAACCCAGTGCTTGCCCAAGGGGATCCCGGAGGACCCGTGTGATCACCCTATGGAATGCCACCCAGGCTCAAAGGGATCATAAGATTATTCATGCTAGAAATTTCCGTGTGCAGCCACAAGCTATTATGGGCTCTAGCATAGTTGAGTAGGTTGCATGACTTCTTCCAGTGGTAGGCTAGTAGATGTAGGGGATGTAGGTTGCTACTGTCTACCCAGGGTTAGAGATAATGTTTCTGAAAGACTGTGTCTCGGTCATCCGTTTCTCAAACACCATGAAGTGTGAGAAATCCAACGGAGGAGATCGAGTCTTGTGGGGAAAAGTACGCAAACCTCTGCAGAGTGTACAAACTAATCATGATTAGGCATGTCCCCGGTTATGGACATCTTGAGCATCTGGTTCTTGGATTATCATATTGATCTCATCACTTTACTTAATTAATTTGTTGGGTTGTTAACTTTTAATTGGGATTGAGTTGGAGGAACCTTCTCAATATTTATCAACCAACTTTGTAGTTAAATAAAACATATTCCTTTGCAGTAGGGAAAAAATTGGCTTTTCACAAAAACATTATAACCATAAAGCTTTTCCACCAGCCATATATGCATGTAGTGATATTTATTATTCATCATTATCCTATGGTGTGAGTTTGCTAGTACATTCAATGTACTGAACCTTTAATAATTTGTCGTCTCATGTTGCAGGAATCTTCTGACGAGTAAGTGATACGTTAGGGTTACGATTTCTACACTCAACTTTGCCGTTGGTGTTGATGGGAATCCACAACCTTATTGTTACTTCCGCTATTTGGATTGAGGTAATGGTATTTAGATTACTTTAGACATGTGATTTACCTCTGTTATAAATCCCCGAGTAATGTGTGTGTCAGCATACCGATTCAGGGATGACACTTAAGCATAGAGAGTTGACCGTCTGAGGTTGGGTCCCTACAAGATGGTATCAGAGCACATGTTGACTGTAGGACGTGACCCCTAGAAACTTGCAAGCCCATAGGAAAGATTTTCTCTACAACTTTATTTTCAAAAAGGTCTTTTACCTCTCTTCTTTTCTGAGCTTTATCAAAATATTCCCTTATAGTTAGACCATACCCCTTTCCCCTTTTGACCACACGAAGATTTAGCTGATGAGACCGTTTCGAGAAGATATCGGACAACTAAGACCCCTTCAGAATGAAGAGTATTTACCAAGCATTGGAATAATTGGAACTACCATGGTTGAAGACTCCGAAGACTAGGAGAATTTGAAGGCTCTGAAGAATTCCCAGATTTGTATGACCTAGGAAAGCTAGCCTTATGGAACTTGGCAGACTATGGAAGCTGTCAATACCCGAGATCAAGGTGTATCGGAGAAAGACCGGAACATGGTGCATTAGAACTCAAAGTTCTTTCAAGAAAACCCCAAGATAGGAGATATCAACTATGGAATTATAGCTCATGTTAGAGACATGGGCATAAACACGGCTATCCATGATGTTATCGCCCGCTTATGCTATTGTCAGTGTGCTGAGTTGAGCATGCATTTCTTTGGAAGGATTGGATGACAAAAGGGCTAATGGCGCACCTATCAGAAAAAGATGAAGTTTTCACCTTAACTGGTGTATCACCGGAATCTGGAGTATTACATCAAGAATTTTAAGCTGGACATGCAGGAAGCCATATTTGACGAGAAAGTATTTCGTGAAGAACATAGGACCCAGAAGTTGAAGTAGCCAAACTGGAGGAACAAAACCTCGAGATACCAGATATTAGTCAGGAACTGAGGGGCAGTAGGACCATGTTTCATGCCAAGGATGCTAAACCCAGAAGTTTGGAACACAACTCCAAAAACATTGAAAGACGTCATGAGAGACTTCGCGTTTACAGAGATGATCTGGCAAAAGAACCTGAGAAGGACAAGCACGATCGGAAGAAGCCGTCGGAGACATGAGCAAGACTTGAAGAGTTTGGTGACTTTGAAGATTTATTGACCTTTAGAAGACCAAACCCCTGTTATATACCTACGCTAGATGCGACGATTGTGAGCTATCATTTGTTTGTTGTTTTTTCGACAGCCACAAATAAAATCTGTCTTTTCAAAACTTTTATTTGTATTGTGTGCATCCCTCTCTATCTCTCTTATCCCGCCCCAAAACCCTTGGGACCAATAGAGGATGAATGGAGATGAACTCACATTTACGGGACCGATAAGTCAATTGGACACAGACCAATGGATTCAGAACATGGAAGATCATATGGAGAATAACTCTATGGCCGGAAAGGATATGGACCAGCATGCTCATCGGTGCTTTGAAAGAGGTGCTGCTACTTGGTGGAGGATGTACCAAACCATCAATGAATGGCAGAGAGTAACCACTTGGAAAGAATTTAAGCTAACTCTGCTAAAGTCTCGGCTTGTGTCCCAGAAGTTGAAGTCTTATGGAAAGGATATGAAGAAATCTTGTGCATGCAAGCTCTATGGAGAAATAGGACACAACCATAAAGAACACAAGAATGAATGCCCTCATTGTGAGGAAAGTCACCCAGCTGAAGAATGCCCAACTAGGCAGATTACTTGTTTTCTTGTGTGAAGGGACTACCCACTACCCTGCTCAGTGTCACATTTACCCCATGGTACAAACAACCATCCAGCAGAAGAAAGAAGTAATGAAAGGAGCCCTCATGGAAATTTTAGAAGAAACTGTGATGAAGGAAGAGGTGGAGGACACACTCGAAGGAAACCCAACTAAACCCTGCACCAAGTCTTGCTATTCATGTGGAGAAGAAGGACACATCTCCCAGAATTGTCGGAATGGGGACCTAGTAAAATTCCCGACAGAGGAAGTAGAGTATGACCCACAGGAAATAGAAGCCCTGATTGGAACGGAAAATTCTAGGAAGAGAAGTAGATTGGATTCCAGGAAAGACCTGAGTCATATCACCTGTTTTAGGTGCAAGGAGTCAGGGCACTACTTCAGCAGTTGCCCAAAAAGGAAGCCGAGGACCCAAGGAGGTTATGTAATCATGAGGAAACCACGAGATTTGTCAGAAGTAGTATGTTTCTGCTGCAATGAAAAAGGGCACTTTGCCAGGGATTGTCCCAAAGAGAAGGAGGCTTGAGCCAAATAGTTGAGTTGGCAATATAGTAGTAGTAGTGGGAACAATTCCGTTGTATTGAGGTGTTGAGTTGAGGAATGTAATGGAAAAGAAAGAGATTGTAATCATTGGAGAATTGCTAAAGTTAGTATCATGGGTACTGACTTGGATTTTATGAAGAATTTTTTTTGACCATTTTCGGGGATATGAGAAATATGGTCTATGGAAGAATTGGAGCATTTTAAGGGTGGTAGTTGTGACGCCCGGATAATTAAGCTACAGTAATCTCATGCTAATGATGCCAGGTCATCACTCTAACTGTTGCTAATCCTCATCTGATTCGAGGCATAAGTCAAGTTCAAATTCAAATTTAAGCCCAATTTCAAATTTGTCAAACATGCAAATAAAAATGTTCAAGGTGTGGCAAATAACCCCTGGATATTCTTCATGTTGGAACCAACCTTTTTTGAATTCCCAAAATGCCCCTGGAATTAATTTTTGGTTAGCAACAATTAAATCGACTGTTTCGATTTCAATAAATATCTAACCTTTTCAAAATAATGTAAAACTTTGTGTGCTGCCTTATATTATTGTCTAGTATTTATTTGATAAGTGGCACATTTAGAAAAGTTCATTTGTTAGCTGAAATAAATAGTTAACCGTAGAGATAAACAAAACTGAAAAGAATAAAAGAAATAACAAAAGCAAATAAATAAATAAGGGCCACAACCCCCCCTTGCCCACCTGGGCCTCAGCCTACTGGCCCACCCAGCTGGTCGGCCCACCAGGCCCACCTTCCCTCCCTTATCCCCTCACCCCGAGCGAACCCTAGCCCGATCCACCACCACATCCCCCACTTCCCCCCTCACTCCCTCTCCCCCCGATCCAGATCGGGGGCGGCGAACACCAGCGGCCGCGCCGCCCGCCTCTGCCGTCCTCGTCCTCGACCATGTCGCTTGCGTCACCGCCTCCTCCTCTGCCTCGCCGTCCGATGCCGCGCCGCTGTGCCTCGAGATCGTCTCCTTCGTCGCCTCGCCGTCACCGACCACCTCGACCCTCCCCGAGCCTACTGTCGTCTCCCTACAACCCCGTCGTGAGCCTCGTCCGCCCCTTTTCTCTCCCCGTTACCGGATCCGGCTCGCGCTCGCACCCACCACACCTGCGCGTGCCCCGCCGCTCGCATCCCGCGTCGTCGCCGCTGCGGTCCCCTGCTCGCCTTGGTCGCGTTCCTTCGCAGCCCCGCACTACGGCCGTGCTCGCCTGCACCTCGTCCAGACGCGTCCATGCCGTGCCAGCGGCGCCCGCGACGCCGCCTCGCTTCTCCTCCCATTGCATTGCCGCTTGCTTACGCCGTCTCGTCCCAGCTGCTCCGCCCGGCCAGCGTACCCTTCGCCACGATTCGCGCCCGACCGCCCACGCTAGCCCGTGGCTCGGCCGCTGCCGACCGCGCCCTCGTCGTGCCGTGCGCCTGGCGGCCTCCCTGGTGAGGCCGGCCCACACCAGTGTGCCCCGTCCACTAACCGGGGTGGTTAGCGCTAAGCTAACCCCCACCCCACTACCACAGACACGTGGGGCCTAGCCCCTAAAAACGAAAATAAAAGGGTTTAAAAAATATTTAAAATAATTAATTAATTAATCCTTTTAATTAACCTGTTTAACTATTTAACTAATTAGACTGTTAATTAGTCTATGACAGGATGGACCCACGCGTCAGTTTGACCAAGTCAACTAAATGTTGACTACTGACATCACCCTGATGTCATGCTGATGTCATAATGGCATTTCCTAATTAATTTAATTCTGTTAATTCTAATAATGTTTTAAAACTTTGAAAATTAATAAAAAACAATCCATAGCCCGGATGAAAATACTTTGTACATGAAAGTTGCTCAGAACGACGTGACGAATCCAGATACGCTCTCCGTTCGTCCGCCAGTCATGCCTAGCATAGCAAACCTGCAACCGTCCCCCTCCGGTTCGTCTGTCCGAAAATGCCAAACTTCGGGGAAACATTCCCGGATGTTCTCCCCCTTCGCCGGTATCGTGTAGCACCGTGATACGTCTCCAACGTATCTATAATTTTTGATTGCTCCATGCTATATTATCTTCTGTTTTGGACATTATTGGGCTTTATTATACACTTTTATATTATTTTTGGGACTAGCCTATTAACCGGAGGCCCAACCCAGAATTGCTGTTTTTTTGCCTATTTCAGAGTTTCGCAGAAAAAGAATATCAAACGGAGTCCAAACGGAATGAAACCTTCGGAACGTGATTTTGAAGCGAACATGATCCAGAGGACTTGGACCCTACGTCAAGAAAGCTACCAGGAAGCCACGAGGTAAGGGGGGCGCGCCTACCCCCCCAGGCGCGCCCTCCACCCTCGTGGGCCCCATGTTGCTCCACCGACGTACTCCTTCCTCCTATATATACCTACGTACCCAAAAACGATCAGATACGGAGCCAAAAACCTAATTCCACCGCCGCAACCTTCTATACCCGTGAGATCCCATCTTGGGGCCTGTTTCGGAGCTCCGCCGGTGGGGGCATCGATCATGGAGGGCTTCTACATCAACACCATAGCCTCTCCAGTGAAGTGTGAGTAGTTTACCTCAGACCTTCGGGTCCATAGTTATTAGCTAGATGGCTTCTTCTCTCTTTTTGGATCTCAATACAATGTTCTCCCCCTCTCTTGTGGAGATCTATTCGATGTAATCTTCTTTTGTGGTGTGTTTGTTGAGACCGATGAATTGTGGGTTTATGATCAAGTTTATCTATGAACAATATTTGAATCTTACGAATTCTTTTATGTATGATTGGTTATCTTTGCAAGTCTCTTCGAATTATCAGTTTGGTTTGGCCTACTAGATTGATCTTTCTTGCAATGGGAGAAGTGCTTAGCTTTGGGATCAATCTTGCGGTGTCCTTTCCCAGTGACAGTAGGGGCAGCAAGGCACGTATTGTATTGTTGCCATCGAGGATAACAAGATGGTGTTTATATCATATTGCATGAGTTTATCCCTCTACATCATGTCATCTTGCTTAAAGCGTTACTCTGTTCTTATGAACTTAATACTCTAGATGCATGCTAGATAACGGTCGATGTGTGGAGTAATAGTAGTAGATGCAGGCAGAAGTCGGTCTACTTGTTTCGGACGTGATGCCTATATACATGATCATGCCTAGATATTCTCATAACTATGCTCAATTCTGTCAATTTCTCAACAGTAATTTGTTCACCCACCGTAAATACTTATGCTCTCAAGAGAAGCCGCTAGTGAAACCTATGGCCCCCGGGTCTATTTTCCATCATATTAATCTTCCAATACTTAGCTATTTCTATTGCCTTTTATTCTTTATCACAAAAATACCAAAAATATTATCTTATCATATCTATCAGATCTCACTCTCGTAAGTGACCGTGTATGGATTGACAACCCTTTATCGCGTTGGTTGTGAGGATTTATTTGTTTGTGTAGGTGCGAGGGACTCATGTGTAGCCTCCTACTGGATTGATACCTTACTCTCAAAAACTGAGTGAAATACTTACCGTAGTTTGCTGCATCACCCTTTCCTCTTCAAGGGAAAGCCAACGCAGTGCTCAAGAGGTAGCAAGAAGGATTTATGGCGCCGTTGCCGGGGAGGCTTACGCAAGGTCAAGTCAAGATTTGGACTCCCGACAACGAGCCATTTCTGGCGCCGTTGCCGGGGAGTCTACGCAAAAGTCAACATACCAAGTACCCATCACAAACCCTTATCTCCCGCATTACATTATTTGCCATTTGCCTATCGTTTTCCTCTCCCCCACTTCACCCTTGCCGTTTTATTCGCCCTCTCTTTTCCGTTCGCCTCTTTTTCGCTTTCTTCTTGTTTTTTGTGTGTTGGATTGCTTGTTTGTCACAATGGCTCTGCCTAAATTTGGCGATCTTCACCTTAAAAGGTTGGAAGAGATCGAAGGCAATGTCAGGGGTTTTATGGTCTTACAATTTGAGCATAATAATTTCTTTAGAAACGAGCTTAAGGAACAAAAAAGCTTTATGAGTTATATGAATAAAGAGCTCGATGATATGTCTAAAGAATTTGATAGTTTGAGATCGCAAATTGCTCATCTTGAGAAGTTAATAGCTGAAATATCGGATAAGCAGGCTACCTTAGTTAATAAGATGGCCGCTAAGCCGGAAAACTTTGAAAATAAAGATGAAGATCTAAAAGTTATTGATGTGTCCCCTATTAAATCTTTGTTTTGCAATATGAATCTTGATAATGATGGGACTGAATATGATCCACCTTTACGTAGAAGGCGTTCCCGGAATTCAGAGTTTTTAGATCTTGATGCTAAGATTGATAAAAGTGTGATTGGAGAGATCAAAACATTAGATATTAATGAACCCACTATTTTGGATTTCAATGAATTTAATTATGATAATTGCTCTTTGATATATTGTATTTCCTTGTTGCAATCCATGCTAAATTCTCCTCATGCTTATAGTCAAAATAAAGCCTTTACCAAACATATCGTTGATGCTTTGATGCAATCTTATGAAGAAAAACTTGAGTTGGAAGTTTCTATTCCTAGAAAACTCTATGATGAGTGGGAACCTACTATTAAAATTAAAATTAAAGATCATGAATTCTATGCTTTGTGTGATTTGGGTGCTAGTGTTTTCACGTTTCCAAAAACTTTGTGTGATTTGCTAGGTTTCCTTGATTTTGATGATTGCTCTTTAAACTTGCACCTTGCGGATTCCACTATTAAGAAACCTATGGGAAGAATTAATGATGTTATTATTGTTGCAAATAGGAACTATGTGCTCATAGATTTTATTGTTCTTGATATAGATTGCAATCCTTCATGTCCTATTATTCTTGGTAGACCTTTCCTTAGAACGATTAGTCCAATTATTGATATGAAGGAAGGGAATATTAGATTCCAATTTCCATTAAAGAAAGGCATGGAACACTTCCCTAGGAAGAAAATAAAATTACCATATGAATCTATTATGAGAGCCACTTATGGATTGCCTACCAAAGATGGCAATACCTAGATCTATACTTGCTTTTATGCCTAGCTAGGGCGTTAAACGATAGCGCTTGTTGGGAGGCAACCCAATTTTATTTTTAGTTTTTTGCTCTTTTTGCTTATGTTTGGGAATAAATATTTGTTCTAGCCTCTGGTTAGATGTGTTTTTATGTTTTAATTAGTGTTTGTGCCAAGTTAAACCTATAGGATCTTCTTGGATGATAGTTATTTGATCTTGCAGAAAATTCCAGGAACTTTCTGTTCATGAAAAGAATTGTTAAAAATCACCAGAACGTGATACAATATTGATTCAAATTGCTGCTGATCAATAAACAAATTTTCTAGGCCTTCCTATTTTGTCTGATTTGTTGGAGTTCCATAAGTTTGCATTAGTTACAGATTACTACAGACTGTTCTGTTTTTGACAGATTCTGTTTTTCGTGTGTTGTTTGCTTATTTTGATGAATCTATGGCTAGTAAAAGAGTTTATAAACCATAGATAAGTTGGAATACAGTAGGTTGAACACCAATATAAATAAATAATGAGTTCATTACAGTACCTTGAAGTGGTCTTTTGTTTTTTTCGCTAACGGAGCTCATGAGATTTTCTACTGAGTTTTGTGTTGTGAAGTTTTCAAGTTTTGGGTGAAAGATTTGATGGATTATGGAACAAGGAGTGGCAAGAGCCTAAGCTTGGGGATTCCCATGGAAACCCAAGATAATCTAAGGACACCTAAAAGCCAAAGCTCTGGGATGGCCCGGAAGGCATCCCCTCTTTCGTCTACTTCCATCGGTAACTTTATTTGGAGCTATATTTTTATTCACCAAATGATATGTGTTTTGCTTGGAGTGTCTTGTATGATTTGAGTCCTCGCTTTTTAGTTTACCACAATCATATTTGCTGTACACACCTTTTTATAAAGACACACATGATTTGGAAATTATTAGAATATTCAATGTGCTTCACTTATATCTTTTGAGTTATATAGTTTTTGCTCTAGTACTTCACTTATATCTTTTAGAGCACGGTGGTGGATTTGTTTTATAGAAACTATTGATCTCTCATGCTTCACTTAGATTATTTTGAGATTCTTAAATAACATGGTAATTTTCTTAAATAATCCTAATATGCTAGGTATTCAAGAATAGTAAAAACTTTCTTATGAGTGTTTTGAATACTAAGAGAAGTTTGATGCTTGATGATTGTTTTGAGACATGGAGGTAGTGATATTAAAGTTGTGCTAGTTGAGTAGTTGTGAATTTCAGAAATACTTGTGTTGAAGTTTGCAAGTCCCGTAGCATGCACGTATGGTAAACGTTATGTAACAAATTTGAAACTTGAGTTGTTCTTTGATTGTCCTCCTTATGAGTGGCGGTCGGGGACGAGCGATGGTCTTTTCCTACAAATCTATCCCCCTAGCAGCATGCGTGTAGTGCTTGGTTCTTGATGACTTATAGATTTTTGCAATAAGTATGTGAGTTCTTTATGACTAATGTTGAGTCCATGGATTATACGCACTCTCACCTTTCCATCATTGCTAGCCTCTTCGGTACCATGCATTGCCCTTTCTCACATTGAGAGTTGGTGCAAAATTCGCCGGTGCATCCAAACCCCGTGATATGATACACTCTTTCACACATAAACCTCCTTATATCTTCCTCAAAACAGCCACCATACCTACCTATTATGGCATTTCCATAGCCATTCCGAGATATATTGCCATGCAACTTTCCACCGTTCCGTTTATCATGACACGTTCATCATTGTCATATTGCTTTGCATGATCATGTAGTTGACATAGTATTTGTGGCAAAGCCACTATTCATAATTCTTTCATACATGTCACTCTTGGTTCATTGCATATCCCGGTACACCGCTGGAGTCATTCATATAGAGTCATACTTTGTTCTAGTATCGAGTTGTAATCATTGAGTTGTAAATAAATAGAAGTGTGATGATCATCATTTTCTAGAGCATTGTCCCAAGTGAGGAATAAAAAAAGAGAGAGAGGAAGGCCATAAAAAAAGAGAAGCCCAAAAAAATGAGAGAAAAAGAGAGAAGGGACAATGTTACTATCCTTTTACCACACTGGTGCTTCAAAGTAGCACCATAATCTTCATGATAGAGAGTCTCTTGTTTTATCACTTTCATATACTAGTGGGAATTTTTCATTATAGAACTTGGCTTGTATATTCCAACAATGGGCCTCCTCAAGTGCCCTAGATCTTCGTGAGCAAGCAAGTTGGATGCACACCCACTTAGTTTCTTTTGTTGAGCTTTCATATATTTATAGCTCTAGTGCATCCGTTGCATAGCAATCCCTACTCCTTGCATTAACATCAATCGATGGGCATCTCCATAGCTCATTGATTAGCCGACTTTCTCCTTTTTTGTCTTATCCACATAACCCCCATCATTATATTCTATTCCACCCATAGTGCTATATCCATGGCTCACGCTCATGTATTGCGTGAAGGTTGAAAAAGTTTGAGAATACTAAAGTATGAAACAATTGCTTGGCTTGTCATCGGGGTTGCGCATGATGAGAGCATTCTTGTGTGATAAAATGGAGCATGACTAAACTATATGATTTTGTAGGGATGAACTTTCATTGGCCATGTTATTTTGAGAGGACATAATTGCTTAGTTAGTATGCTTGGAGTATTATTATTTTTATGTCAATATTAAACTTTTATCTTGAATCTTTTGGATCTGAATATTCATACCACAATTAAGAAGAATTACATTGAAATTATGCCAAGTAGCATTCCACATCAAAAAATCTGTTTTTATTATTTACCTACTCGAGGACGAGCAGGAATTAAGCTTGGGGATGCTTGATACGTCTCCAACGTATCTATAATTTTTTATTGGTCCATGCTATATCATCTTCTGTTTTGGACATTATTGGGCTTTATTATACACTTCTATATTATTTTTGGGACTAACCTATTAACCGGAGGCCCAGCCCAGAATTGTTGTTTTTTGCCTTTTCAGAGTTTCGCGGAAAAAGAATATCAAACGGAGTCCAAACAGAATGAAACCTTCGAGAACGTGATTTTCAGAATGAACATGATCCAGAGGACTTGGACCCTACGTCAAGAAAGCTACCAGGAAGCCACGAGGTAGGGGGGCACGCCTACCCCCCTGGGCGCGCCCTCCACCCTCGTGGGCCCCATGTTGCTCCACCGACGTACTCCTTCCTCCTATATATACCTACGTACCCCCAAACGATCGAGATCACGGAGCCAAAACCTAATTCCACCGCCGCAACCTTACATGCCCGATAGATCCCATCTTGGGGCCTGTTCCGAGCTCACGGAGGGGGCATCGATCACGGAGGGCTTCTACATCAACACCATAGCCTCTCCGATGAAGTGTGAGTAGTTTACCTCAGACCTTCGGGTCCATAGTTATTAGCTAGATGGCTTCTTCTCCCTTTTTAGATCTCAATACAATGTTCTCCCCCTCTCTTGTGGAGATCTATTCATTGTAATCTTCTTTTGCGGTGTTTTTCTTGAGATCGATGAATTGTGGGTTTATGATCAAGTTTATCTATGAACAATATTTGAATCTTCTGAATTCTTTTATGTATGGTTGGTTACCTTTGCAAGTCTCTTCGAATTATCAGTTTGGTTTGGCCTACTAGATTGATCTTTCTTGCAATGGGAGAAGTGCTTAGCTTTGGGATCAATCTTGCGGTCTCCTTTCCCAGTGACAGTAGGGGCAGCAAGGCACGTATTGTATTGTTGCCATCGAGGATAACAAGATGGGGTTTATATCATATTGCATGAGTTTATCCCTCTACATCATGTCATCTTGCTTAAAGCGTTACTCTGTTCTTATGAACTTAATACTCTAGATGAATGCTGGATAGAGGTCTATGTGTGGAGCAATAGTAGTAGATGCGAGGTGAGTCGGTCTACTTGTTTGGACGTGATGCCTATATACATGATCATGCCTAGATATTCTCATAACTATGCTCAATTCTATCAATTGCTCAACAGTAATTTGTTCACCCACCGTAAATACTTATGCTCTCGAGAGAAGCCACTAGTGAAACCTATGGCCCCCGGGTCTATTTTCCATCATATTAATCTTCCAACACTTAGCTATTTCCGTTGCCTTTTATTTTATTTTGCACCTTTATCACAAAAATACCAAAAATATTATCTTATCATATCATTCAGATCTCACTCTCGTAAGTGACCGTGTAGGGATTGATAACCCCTTGTCGCGTTGGTTGCGAGGATTTATTTGTTTGTGTAGGTGCGAGGGACTCGTGTGTAGCCTCCTACAGGATTGATACCTTGGTTCTCAAAAACTGAGGGAAATACTTACGCTACTTTGCTGCATCACCCTTTCCTCTTCAAGGGAAAACCAACGCAGTGCTCAAGAGGTAGCACACCGCGTTAGAACACGTCTAGCTCTGTCTATTGTCTTGTTATGTTCTGTTTGCTCTGTATTTACTTTTTCTTCCCCCTCTTCTCTCCGGTAGACCCCGAGACTGCCGCTGATGTTGCCGTGCCCTTCTTATTGTCTGAGGAACCAGGCAAGCCCCCCCCTTTGATCATCCCGATATCGCCCATTCCATTCTCCCATGCTTGCGTTAGATTTTGCTACTGTTATTGATTGCTCCTATTCTGATGCATAGCCTCCTTTTGTACCTGCTATTGTTACCTACCTGCTTACCTTTAACTGCTTAGTATAGGTTGGTTAGTGATCCATCAGTGACCCCCACTTGTCCTTGTTGCCCCTGCTTCATCATCGACGACTCGATCAACGTGATCGACGACCAGAGCTCGACACCTCACATCACATCACGCCCCTTTTGTGGCTTGACTCTACAGAGCTACTATCGAGTGCCGAGGGTGATCCCTCATAACACACTCCTGATGATAATTCTGTAGTGTATCTATTCGGTCGTGGTCATCGAGGGTGATTTCCTATTTCACCATTCCCGATACGGCTCTGTCGTTCAACACCTCAAGTGTGAACCTAGAGGGTGGTCCCTCTTACATTCACCTTGATGATTACATTGAGTGGAATCCTCAGAGGGTGATTCCTTGGGTTTTCCCCTTGATGTCTGGACACACGGATACCTTGACATTACTTGAGACCTGTGGGAAAGTCGGGCGGGCCCGGAGAGCACCCGCAAGATGGTTACGAGGCACGACCGGGAAGTCAGCCAGCCCTCGAGTGGGCTGGGCTTGCCCATGCCGTATTTCCTCGAGACGGGGCGATGGGGTAACATTATCGTGAGTCTCTGCTCGTCTCTGCAAGCTAATAATACACTATGGTTTGGGTATTTGTTCTGAGTTGGCCTTTGGCCTTTACGCACTAACCACCACGCGAGAATAGTTATGGGCCTCGACGTCGCGATGTCGGTGAAGCTTTGTCGACGTCGATTCAACATTGCTGATGCGGCTGGGCCGGCGCCATCTGGGCAGCCTGGATCCGCCCTGTGCGCAACGATCCGGAGTCCAATGGGCGATGGGCACAGACCCCGGAGTGCTTAGGATGTAGACCGGCGGGGACCTCTCTGCTGAGCCTAGGTAGGGATACAACGTGTTGATCTTCCGAGGCCGGGCATTGACCCAGAAAAGTGTGTCCGGCCAGAGTGATCGAGCGTGTTGGAAAACGTGGTGCACCCCTGCAGGGAAGATACATATTCTAATACCGTGTCCACGGTAATGGATGTTCAGACTTATATCTTGATCTAATACAACTAGAAATGGATACTTTAGTTATGTGGCTCCAGGATTGCTTTCTCACAGGGAGTCGAGGAAGGATCTCTGGGCATTATTGCTACAACATGCTTGATAATAAAACTGCTATTCTTTACTCTTCTTTATGCTGCAAGATGCTTGGAGCTGATTGAAGATGCTAGTCTTCGATAGGCTAGGACTTCCCCCCTATTCTGGCATTCTGTAGTTCATTCCATAGATACAACCCTTTCATTTGATACCAACGCATACTTAGTTTAGATCTGATGCTTGCGAGTACTTTGGATGATTACTCACGGTTGCTTTGCTTCCCCTTTTCCCCCTTCTTTCTTCTTTCTGGTTGTTGCAACCAGATGGTGGATCCTTGGAGCCAGATGCCACCGTCGACGGATACTACTACATGGAGGCCACCAAAGACCAGGAGTAGTTAGGAGGTCCTAGGCAGGAGGCCTTGCCTCTTCGATTGTGTTGCTTTTGTGCTAGCCTTCTTAAGGCATCCTTGTCTAACTTATGTCTGTACTCAGATATTGTTGCTTCCGTTGACTCTTGTGTATCGAGCTTGTATTCGAGCCCTCGAGGCCCCTGGCTTGTAATATGAAGCTTGTATTATTTTTATTTGTGTCTAGAGTTGTGTTGTGATATCTTCCCGTGAGTCCCTGATCTTGATCGTACACATTTGCATGCATGATTAATGTATGGTTGAATCGGGGGCGTCACAAGTTGGTATCAGAGCCGACTGCCTGTAGGATCCCCCTTTCCAACTCCTTGGCCGAAGTTGAGTCTAGTCTTTGAAAAAACGGTTTTACTAACATGGCTGTGTGGCTTACGGGCCCACGTCGCCATTGGGTGGTATTAGGATATTTTTACTCCTCGTCTATACTCTGGGACTCTGACCTCTCGTCTATTCAGGTTAAATGGTTTTGCTAACTCTAACTCTAGGTTCTCGTAAATACTTTCTCCCGAAGAGCCCTCACTCCAGATGATTGCTCGGTGCACCAAAAGATTTTGAAGATACTCTTCGATGTTTTCGCGAGACCCTTATACTCTTCGCCATTGTGATCCCTACCACCAATAAATCCTTATGAGTAACTACCTACCTTGTCGTTCATACCTTCATCCCCAGTTGCTCTTGTTATTACAAGATGCCCCGAATTACTCTTTGTTGTCCTGAGAATCCGTTGAGCCTACTGCCTTGCTATTCTTTGCCACATGAATACCCTTGCCGATAATTACTCGTGCTTGCAGAGTATCATTCGCCCACAGCTGATCTTTATTTCACAAAATTATTTGGAATATTATTCGATCTTCCGAAAATCCTTAGTAACCTAATGCTCTTGCTCCTCCATGTCTGCTTGCATTGTGGATGCTTTCCATATGTCTAGCAGTATTCTTTAAAATTCTTTGCGATTGACATCCTTACCCTATTGTTTCAACATGAGTGTGAATGCACGCAACCGTCAGTTGTTCCCTGGAATTGTCCTTCCAGCTCAGACGTCACCCCTGACATGCGTTGGTGTTCGACAAATCAAACCTTGATTGATTGTCGATCTATGTCTATTCAACTTACCTGTCTTTGATCAGAGCCTCTGCTTCTGATCCACCGTTTTGGAAATCATATTTCCTTTGCATTTTGAGCTTTGAATTAGTCAGTTATTTCTATAATCTGATGTCCTTGCCTTCTTTCTTCTTCTAGGTGAGTATCGATGCTCACATCAGATCCCTTGTGGACCACCAGGTCCTTTGTTGGGTTTTATCCGACAACTTCCTTCATAATCTGTAACCTTGTGAGCCTTTCCTTGGATACATAATGCCTTTGGTGAATTGTATCCTCTGCTTCCTTAACCATGCTCTACTTTCGACTTTGAGTTACTTTTTCCTAAAGTTTGTGGTATATGTTCCTGAGATGCCCCAGTGGGTTGAATCTACGCCTTGCCTAATCCGTGTGAACCGGAAGGTTATGCGGGTTATATCTACTAGAGTTTCTTCGGATAACATTTCAACGCTACAACTTCTTCGAATGCGAGAAGTGAATGGAAGGTTGTGCATTGATGAAGTGGGAGTTGACCTTGAATCTTTGTGTTCATGCCCATGGACCCGATGTGGAACTTATCATGGAAGCTTCTTGTTATGATAATAATGATCCCCTTGTGATAAGTTCATTTTGTATCTATATTGGTCCTTTGCAACCGTGGTTCTGACCATGATTGATCTCCTTGGATTCCATTTCTCGGACAAGTTAAAGTACTTATCTTCTTCAGATCGTTTAACCTGTACAACTATACTTTGATCTACCTTCGAGTATTACCCTTTGGTATCTCGAGAATATCACGGACTACATAACTTCTTATGAGTTTTTTCCTCAACTGTTATTTCTCGCCGATTCAAAATTTTCCACGGGTTCTGAGTTAGTAGACACTCGAGGACAGCAATAACTGATTCGAGTCTACACTTTCCTTTCCATTGTTATGTTAACCTTTCTTGTAACGTAACATATTTGAGTAGTAATAATTCGTTGCTTATGTAAATGCCTTGACATATAACTCTGTTAGTAAGACCTTGTTACTACTGTTGATGACATCCCGGTAGCCGCCGATGGACGAGAACTTTGCCTACTGGTCCGCCTCGCCTTGTGAGCAGGAAAATGGTTCTCTTCGTCCCTCACCCTTGGTACCGATGTTGTTGCCAACATAACTGATAGGCTATCCTCTGACCTGCCTTGCTATCATAACCGTGCAAATGTTAGCACCCTTCCTACTTCTAACCCACATGGTGGGCCCATAACCCACAGTTCCACAGGATCGAAACCTTACTGTCCTTGTTATCAAAGTTGTCCCTCGCGCTTGGCTTCGTATGTAATTCACGAGCCACCATCCTTGTGATCTGTTCTGGTATCAGACGCAATACTTATTCCCATTGCTCTTGAACCCCTTTCACTCTCTGTTTCAGGCAACAAACGGTTGCCTACCCTCTTGAAACTTCTTATTGCACCTTCTTGCTTTGCTCTCGATGTCTTTCTTAAGTTTCAACTCGAGAGATAGCCCTCAGTTACCTATCTTGTGTTGAGGTCCTTCCTTTCCGAGTCTTTCCCCCTACTACACCCCTTAAATCTCGGGACGAGATTTCTTGTAGTGGAGGAGAATTTGACGCCCGGATAATTAAGCTACTGTAATCTCATGCTAATGATGCCAGGTCATCACTCTTACTTTTTCTAATCCTCATCTGATCCGAGGCATAAGTCAAGTGCAAATTCAAATTTAAGCCCAATTTCAAATTTGTCAAACATGCATAAAAATGTCAAGGTGTGGAAAATAACCCCTGGATATTCTTCATGTTGGAACCAACCTCTTTTGAATTCCCAAAATGCCCCTGGAATTAATTTTTGGTTAGCAACAATTAAATAGACTGTTTCGATTTAAATAAACATCTAACCTTTTCAAAATAATTTAAAACTTCGTGTGCTGGCTTATATTATTGTCTAGTATTTATTTGATAAGTGGCACATTTAACAAAGATCATTTGTTAGCTGAAATAAATAGTTAACCATAGAGAAAAACAAAACTGAAAAGAATAAAAGAAATAGCAAAAGCAAAAAAAGGGCCACAACCCCCCTTGCCCACCTGGGCCTCAGCCTACTGGCCCATCCAGCTGGTCGGCCCACCAGGCCCACCTGCCCTCCCTTATCCCCTCACCCCGAGCGAACCCTAGCCCGATCCACCACCACACCCCCACTCCCCCCCCCACGATCCCCTCACTCCCTCTCCCCCCCGATCCAGATCGGGGGCAGCGAACACCGGCGACCGCGCCGCCCGCCTCTGCTGTCCTCGTCCTCGACCCCGTCGCTTGCATCATCGCCTCCTTCTCTGCCTCGCCGTCCGACGCTGCGCCGCTACGCCCCGAGATCGTCTCCGTCGTCGCCTCGCCGTCACCGACAAAGGTCGCCGTCGCCGACCACCTTGACCCTCCCTAAGCCCACTGTCGTCTCCCTACAACCCCACCGTGAGCCTCGTCCGCCTTTCTTCTCTCCCCGTTACCGTATCCAGCCCGCGCTCACACCCACCACACCTGTGCGTGCCCCGCCGCTCGCATCCCGTGTCGTCGCCGCTGCGATCCCCTGCTCACCCTTGGTCGCGTTCCTCCGCAGCCTTTCAAGACCTTGCCTTTCGCTGCGCCTCGTCCGACGTCCCACGCCGCGCCCGGCGACGCCCGGGCGGCCCCTCGCTTCTCCTCCCACGCCGGCTGCCGCTTGCCCTGCGTCGTCTCGTCCCGGCTGCTCGTGCGTTGCTCCGCCCGGCGCGTGCCTCGATGCCGCCGGCGATTGCGCCGACCACCCCGCCCACGCTAGCCTGCAGGTTTCGGGCCGCCGATAGCGCCCTCGTCGTGTCGTGCGCCTGGTGGCCTCCCTGGTGAGGCCGGCCCACACCAGTGTGCCCCGTCCACTAACCGGGGTGGTTGGCGCTAAGCTAACCCCCACCACACTACCACAGACACGTGGGGCCTAGCTCCTAAAAACAAAAATAAAAGGGTTTAAAAAAATATTTAAAATAAATAAATAAATAATTAGTTAATCAATCCTGTTAATTAACGTGTTTAACTATTTAACTAATTAGACTGTTAATCAGTTTATGACAGAATGGACCCACGCGTCAGTTTGGCCAAGTCAACTGACTGTTGACTGCTGACATCACCCTGATGTCATGCTGACGTCATAATGGCATTTCCTAATTAATTTAACTCTGTTAATTCTAAAAATGTTTTAAAACTTTGAAAATTAATATAAAATAATCCGTAGCCCGATTGAAAATACTTTGTACATGAAAGTTGCTCAGAACGACGAGACGAATCCGAATACGCTCTCCATTCATCCGCCAGTCATCCCTAGCATAGCGAACCTGCAACTTCCCCCCTCCGGTTCATCTGTCCGAAAATGCCAAACTTTGGGGAAACATTCCCGGATGTTCTCCCCCTTCGCCGGTATCGTGTAGCACCGTGTTAGAACACGTCTAGCTCTATCTGTTGTCCTGTTATGCTCTGTTTGCTCTATATTTACTTTTCTTCCCCCTCTTCTCTCCGGTAGACCCCGAGACTGCCGATGATGCTGCTGTGATCGACTACGTTGACGACGACCCCTTCTTATTGTCTGAGCAACCAAGCAAGCCCCCCTTTGATCATCCCTATATCGCCCATTCCATTCTTTCATGCTTGCATTAGATTTTGCTACTGTTATTGATTACTCCTATTCTGATGCATAACCTGCTTTTGTACCTGCTATTGTTACCTACCTGCTTACCCTAAACTGCTTAGTATAGGTTGGTTAGTGATCCATCAGTGACCCCCACTTGTCCTTGTTGCCCCTGCTTCATCATCGACGACTCGATCAACGTGCTCGACGACCAGAGCCCGACACCTCACATCACATCACGCACCTTTTGTTGCTTGACTCTGCAAAGCTACTATCGAGTGCCGAGGGTGATCCCTCATAACGCACTCCTGATGATAATTCTGTAGTGTAGCTATTCGGTCGTGGTCATCGAGGGTGACTTCCTCTTTCACCATTCCTGATACGGCTCTGTCGTTCAACACCTCAAGTGTGAACCTCGAGGGTGGTCCCTCTTATGTTCACCTTGATTATTACATTGAGTAGAATCCTCCGAGGGTGATTCCTTGGGTTTTCCCCTTGATGTATGGACACACAGATACCTTGACATTACTTAAGACCTTTGGGAAAGTCGGGCGGGCCGGGAGAGCACCCGCAAGATGGTTACAAGGCACGACCGGGAAGTCAGGCAGCCCTCGAGTGGGCTGGGCTTGCCCTTGCAGTATTTCCTCGAGACGGGGCGACGGGGTCACATTATCGCGAGTCTCTGCCCGTCTTCGAAAGCTAATAATACACTGTGGTTTGGGTATTTGTTCTGAGTTGGCCTTTGGCCTTTATGCACTAACCACCACGCGAGAATAATTACGGGCCTCGGCGCCGTGATGTCGGCCCGAAGCTTTGTCAGACGTCCAGTTCAGCATTGCGGCACGGCTGGGCCGGCGCCATCCGGGCAGCCTGGATCCACCATGCACACAACGATCCGGAGTGCAACGGGCGATGGGCCCAGACCCGAGAGTGCTTAGGATGTAGACCGGCGGGGACCTCTCTGCTGAGCCTAGGTAGGGATACGACATGTTGATCTTCCGAGGCTGGGCATTGACCCAGAAAAGTGTGTCCGGCCATAGTGATCGGGCGTGTTGGAAAACGTGGTGCAACCCTGCAGGGAATATACATATTCGAATACCGTGTGCACGATAATGGACGTTCAGACTTATATCTTGATCTAATACAACTGGAAATGGATACTTAAGTTATGTGGCTCCAGGATTGCTTTCTCGCAGGGAGTTGAGGAAGGTTCTCTGGGCATTATTGCTACAACATGCTTGATAATTAAACTGCTATTCTTTACTCATCTTTATGCTGCAAGATGCTTGGAGCTGCTTGAAGACGCTAGTCTTTGATAGGCTAGGACTCCCCCCTATTCTGGCATTCTGCAGTTCAGTCCACAGATACAACGCTTTCATTTGATACCAATGCATACTTAGTTTAGATCTGATGCTTGCGAGTACTTTGGATGAGTACTCACGGTTGCTTTGCTTACCCTTTTCCCCCTTCTTTCTTCTTTCTGGTTGTTGCAACCAGATGGTGGATCCTTGGAGCCAGATGCCACCGCCGACGGATACTACTACATGGATGCCACCGAAGACCAGGAGTAGTTAGGAGGTCCCAGGCAGGAGGCCTTGCCTTTTCGATTGTGTTGCTTTTGTGATAGCCTTCTTAAGGCATCCTTGTCTAACTTATGTCTGTACTCAGATATTGTTGCTTCCGTTGACTCTTGTGTATCGAGCTTGTATTCGAGCCCTCGAGGCCCCTGGCTTGTAATATGAAGCTTATATTATTTTGATTTGTGTCCAGAGTTGTGTTGTGATATCTTCCCGTGAGTTCCTGATCTTGATCGTACACATTTGCGTGCATGATTAGTGTACGGTTGAATCGGGGGCGTCACAGTAGTACCCTGTGAGGACACTTGACCCCTGGAAAGGATAATGATATTCCACGGAGTGGATTTCGGACAAAATAAGAATGAGTTTTGTCTCGATATGTGGGATACCCCTAGAATATGAAGGGATGAAGTATTGTTGGACGTAAAGGAGGTATAATTTTGGTAATATGGAGCAATTGTAACTCCATGATGAGTCTGAGTAATCACGTCTTAGTTTGGTGCCAATAGAAGGAAGACAGAACAATTGGATGGATTTAAGAATGCTGGGAAGCTGGATCTTGGAGTAATGATCAGTTGCCCCAATGATGAGTTCAAGGTTTACAAGTGATGAGATGGGCCATAACCCACAGGCCCCAGGACCTGCCAAGAAGCAAGCACATTCTTGCTGAAGGAAAAAAACCCTGGAAGAATTTATGATTTTACGGATAGACGATCTTATAGGAGTTTACGCAAACCTGAGAGTTGTGAAGGAACGATAGATGTTTGTTTGGCTTGCAGAATCAATGGATTTATCTGAACTTAGTTCGTTGACAAGAGAAATTCTGCAATGCTTGTGAGAATGACCGAGTGTTAGAATGCGAGATTCGCTAAACCATATACAGGGTAATGATTTGGGTGCGGGATGGATTGATCACCATAACGACTTACTCTTATTGTTCGCCTTGCTATATGGGATGGCAAATCTGAGTGACTTTGCTCAAAACCTTGTTGAACCTTAGAATGGTATCAGTATTTTCCCTTGTACAAGGCAGGTGTTGCCAATCATAGGATATACGGTGAGGTTCAGCCCAGACCCATTTCCTGCAGGAGAAACCATAAATGGTTGACCACCATGAGATATCGACAGTTGTTTAGTATTGGCGCCAGACCTGTCACCTAAAGAAGACACAGTCTCGGAATAACCTTACCAAGATGAAAGGACAGAAGAATTGAGGAAAAGGTTATGCCGCTACCGGAAGAGCCCAGAGAAGGAATTTTCCCGAGAATCTGATAAGACCAACACTATCAAGAATAAGGATGGAGTATATGAGTTTTGATGGAACCGTAACAATGTTTCTAAGGGTGGTAGCACCCCAGACCCCCTGTGATGACGAGGACGAGATTCATTTTAAGAGTGGTAGGTTTATAACATCCCAAAATTCTAAATTTTGGAATGTTATATTAAATAGATAGTTTTGATTGCTTGTTTGATTGTTGTGTGATTGATTGACTGAAAGTGAGTGAAATTTGAAACTTTTGAAAGTTAAATGAGAGGGAATAAAAGGACTTTCCCAAACTTTCATTTTTCATTTTAGGATATCCATGAATTCAAATTCTTTTCACCACAAAACCCTGGAGAGAAGATGACATGACTTCTTCCATTTAAATAAATGAAACGGGTTTCGAAAAGATTTGAATTTCATTCGGAAATATTTCCAATTCATAAACTTCATGCAAGTCAATGATTTTCATGAGAGAAGATAAAATGACTTCTTCAAAACATATGAAATATGAGTTGGGAGTTTAAAAGGATCAAATTTAAAATCCTTTTTAAATTATTCTCAATTTGGAGTTATTTGGATTTTATTCAAATTATTTTTCTCCAAAAAAAATATTGAAATTAGGGTAAAATGATTCCCTACATCAGAAAATTGGAGAGAAATAAATTTGAATTAATTTTGGTATTTTAAAAATGATTTTTATTGGATTTTATTAGAACAGTAGCACTCTTTGCTTTATTTAAATTTGTGTGGAGTTTATTTGACTTTACAAAAATGTCCATGTTGTTGGAAATCTTTTTCTGAAAATTCTAATATATAATATGCCTATATTATATTTTGTTTTTATCTCTTTTTTTTATTTCTATATCTGTCTGTTTAAAAAAAAACTTGCTTCTCGCCGACTGGGCCGGCCCAGCTTCAGCCAGGCCGTGGCCCAGCTCGCCCGTCGTCCCCGACCTGGACTCCTCCTAAGTCCGCCTCGCCGCCGCCGCTCGCCGTGGTTGCCCCGGCCTCCTATTCCCCCTCGCCCACGTCACCACCTCGCCCCGCCGCCCTTAAATACCAGCCCCGGGCCCCGCCTCTCTCTCCTCGTAGCCGCCCCGCGCCGCATCTCGCCGCCCTTGTTGCCGCACTTGCCATCCGCGCGCCCGCCAGTAGCCCACCTCGCCCGGCTCCGCCCGCGTCTGCGCCGCCACGCCGTCTTCGCCCGTCGCCGCCGACGCCCGCAGCCGTTGCCCCGCTCCTCGCCGCCACCCGCCGCCGCGGGAAGCCGCCGGAGATCCACCACACGTTTTTGATGAAGAACCGTACCGAACCGGTAATAAAACTGCCCCAGTCCGGTTTAGTCGTTTGGTTTTCCTAGGTTTTGTTTTAAAACCGGTTTTCTTTTTAGTTAGATCTACTTAGCGAATATTCATTAGATTAGGTTCGGCAGTGAACAATTTCATTCATTAGCGTTCGGTAGCGAACGTCCGTTCGATAGGATTTTTCTTTTTCTTTTTAATTTTCTGCCAGGGACCTATTCATGGTAAATTTTCTTCACAGATTAGTCCCTGTACTTCAAACGATCACTACTTTTTACTCGTTTGTCCAAATTCAACGAAACCAACGCCCACTTCTTCGTTGCGATCCCCTCTATCCGGTAAAACAACTTAAACATGTTTTTGGAAATTTTAAAATCTGTATTAGATCAGATTTGAATTCAAACTTATTTTGATCATAACTTGAGTTTTATAACTCCGATTTAGTTGATTCTTTTTCCATATCGAAGCTCTTGACCTAAAATTTCTGATAAGGCCAAATTCAATTAATTTTGGTACTGTTAGAAATTTTTTTATGTTGCAAGAGTTATTTTCTTGGTTATGATGTTTTCCGAATTGTCATCTTCGTTGTTTCCGATCTTTTGAGTGATTGCTTATTTGTGGCTACTATTGCTTGCTTACGATAGATTGACCGGAGTGTGACGAGTAGAACTATCAGGAGTTATGAGTGCAAATCATTTTCGTCAACAGTATATGCAAGTTCAAACTTTGATCATATCCCTTTCATACCC
Organism: Aegilops bicornis; assembly: GCA_021605145.1. NCBI lineage: Eukaryota > Viridiplantae > Streptophyta > Magnoliopsida > Poales > Poaceae > Aegilops > Aegilops bicornis. The sequence continues at coordinate 153,206,681 of CM038669.1, forward strand.
AATTTTTATGCATTAGTTTCACCCTCAAACAATGCATGAGTAGGATCTGATTAATATGTGGGTATTAGGAAGTAGTTGATGAGGTAGAACCTATTGCCCTTTTGTTATCAAACCTTTGGGAGTTACTTCTACGTTATGCTTATATTTCTATGCTATGCTCGTAGACGTGGATTGGGTTTGAGTGTAGCCATGACAGATGTGAGATTGTTTAATTAATGGTTAACTTAAGGTGGCAACATTAATACACATATGGGTGGATTGGTAGAGGCACCCTGGAGCACCCAGTAGTTGTCAAGGCACCTGGAGAATCCAGTGCTTGCCCAAGGGGATCCCGGAGGACCCGTGTGATCACCCAATGGAATGCCACCCAGGCTCAAAGGGATCATAAGATTATTCATGCTAGAAACTTCCGTGTGCAGCCACAAGCTATTATGGGCTCTAGCATAGTTGAGTAGGTTGCATGACTTCTTCCAGTGGTAGGCTAGCAGATGTAGGGGATGTAGGTTGGTACTGTCTACCCAGGGTTAGAGTTAATGTTTCTGAAAGACTGTGTCTCGGTCATCCGTTTCTCAAACACCATGAAGTGCGAGAAATCCAAGGGAGGAGGTCGAGTCTTGTGGGGAAAAGCGCGCAAACCTCTGCAGCGTGTACAAACTAATCATGATTAGCCGTGTCCCCGGTTATGGACATCTTGAGTATCTGGTTCTTGGATTATCATATTGATCTCATCACTTTACTTAATTTATTTTGTTGGGTTGTTAACTTTTAATTGGGATTGAGTTGGAGGAACCTTCTCAATATTTATCAACCAACTTTGTAGTTAAATAAAACATATTCCATTGCAGTAGGGAAAAATTGGCTTTTCACAAAAACATTATAAATATAAAGTTTTTCCACCAGCCATATATGCATGTAGTGATAGTTATTATTCATCATTATCCTACAGTGTGAGTTTGCCAGTACATTCAATGTACTGACCCTTTTTGGATGCAACGTCTCATGTTGCAGGAATCTTATGATGAATATGTGATACGTTAGGGTTACGATTTCTACACTCAACTTTGCCGTTGGTGTTGATGGGAATCCACAACCTTATTGTTACTTCCGCTATTTGGATTGAGGTAATGGTATTTATGTTACTTTATACATGTGATTTACCTCTATTGTAAATCCTCGAGTATTGTGTGTGTCAGCATACCGATCCAGGGATGACACTTAAGCACAGAGACTTGACCGTCTGAGGTCGGGTAGCTACAGTGCAACTATGCCTGGGTGGTTTTGGTAATTCCTACAACATATAGCTCATTGAGCTAACACTATTTTAAGATAAATATTTCAGGAAAGCTCAATGATTGGCATGACATGGATTAGAAAGTGGACCCTTCAAAATGCTAAGGACAAAAGATTGGCTCAAGCTCAAAGCACAAGACTCTACATTTTACTTTTAGTGATCCAAGATCACATTGAGTCCATAGGAAAAGCCAATACTATTGAAAGGGGGTGAGGTGTTGCTTAATGAGTTACTTACTCAAGGTGCTTAGTGATATGCTCCAAAAACCCTCAACTACTTTCTCATGTCCACATATGTCCCAAACCAAAAGTAAAACTCGGCCCCACCGAAATCTTCTATCCGGCGCCATCGAGTTCACTTGACATAGCCACTCCCACAAACCCTAGTCACTTCGGTCTCACCGATAGGTATCTCGGTCTCACCAAGATGGGATTGCAACCTCTCTGTTTCCCTTCGTAATGTTTTGGTCCAACCGAAATGAGTGAATCGGTCCCACCGAGTTTGCCTCACCAACTCTCTGTTTGTCTATTACCGAAACCGGTCCCACCGAGGTTGTGTAATTGGTCTCACCGAGATTATGGTATGCCCTAACCCTAATGGAATCGGTCCCACCGAGTTGACATGTCAGTCCCACCGAAAATCCTAACAGTCACATTTTGAACTAAATCGGTCTGACCGAGTTTTATAATTCGGTCCCACCGAGTTTGGTGATTTGTGTGTAACGGTTAGATTTTGGGTGGAGGGGCGTTCACATTTTGAACTAAATCGGTCTGACCGAGTTTTATAATTCGGTCCCACCGAGTTTGGTGATTTGTGTGTAACGGTTAGATTTTGGGTGGAGGCTATATATACCCCTCCACCCACTCTTCATTCGTGGTGAGAGCCATCAGAACATGCCTACACTTCCAACATACATTTTCTGAGAGAGAACCACCTACACTTGTGTTGAGGTCAAGATATTCGATTCCAATCACATAAATCTTGATCTCTAGCCTTGCCAAGTTGCTTCGCACTCAAGTAATCTTTCTACCAAATCCAATCCTATGAGAGAGAGTTTTGTGTTGGGGAGACTATCATTTGAAGAACAAGAGCAAGGATTTCACCATCAACACACCATCTATTACCTTTTGGAGAGTGGTGTCTCCTAGATTGGCTAGGTGTCACTTGGGAGCCTCCGTCAAGATTGTGGAGTTGAACCAAGGAGTTTGTACGGGCAAGGAGATCGCCTACTTCGTGAAGATCTACCGTAGTGAGGCAAGTCCTTCGTGGGCGATGGCCATGGTGGGATAGACAAGGTTGCTTCTTTGCGGACCCTTCGTGGGTGGAGCCGCGCAACCGTTACCCTTCGTGGGTTGAAGTATCCATCAACGTGGATGTACGATAGCACCACCTATCAGAACCACGGAGAAAAAATCTCCGTGTCTACATTGCGTTTGCTCCCTCCAAACTCCTCCCTTTACCTTCATATGCAATTGTTTTACATTCTGCTGCTATACTCTTAGAATTGCATGTGTAGGTTGATTACTTGATTTGTGCTAAGTTGCTAAAATCTGCCAAGACTTAAAATTGGGAAAAGGATAGATTTTTATTTGGTCAAGTAGTCTAATCACCCCCCTCTAGACATACTTTCGATCCTACAGTTTGCCATTCCAATATGCACCCTTGTGCACAATATGACATCATTTGAATAAACTATGCCATGAATGTGGCCATAAGATTGATCATCTAGCTTGAAAGCCATTGATCTCCTCACATGATAACTCGTTTTTGAGAACACTTTTTAAAAATAATTATCGTATCAGAAGTTTATGATTTTCCTTGCAACTTGGCCACATATAATGACATAATGCAAAGGTTTTCCAATTTTTTGATTTTTTTTGAAATTTTTATGCATGTTTCAAAATGCGGTCAAAACGGCGGGAATGACCATTCCTAGCTAGTGGTTGAATCTTGGAAAACTTTTGGTGTTTCTCTGACTAAATAGATACTTTTATACCTCTAAATGATTTTTGGGAAAAATAAATAACAAACTATGAGGCAGCCGCAGTTCAAATTTGACCCACTTCCAGTTGAATCGGCAGAAGTTTGTGTTTTTCACGAGAAGGGGATAAAAGCTTTTGACGCCCAACCATTTTGTCAATTGTGCATTAAATATGGCCTATTATTTTAGAAAATTGATTTGGTCCAATTTTGCATCAATTATTTGGTAGGCCCTTCACAAAAAAAACTCATTTTGGGCACTCGGAAAATGGAAAATGGTTTTTTCATCCAAAGAAAATGAACACTTCTTTAGGAAACATTGCTTGCCATTCTGATATGCACCTTTGTGCACAATATGAGATCATTTGAACAAACTATGCCACGAATGTGGCCATCAGATTGATCATCTCGCTTGAAAGCCATTGATCTCCACACATGATAGCTCGTTTCTGAGAACACTTCTTTAAAATAATTATCGTATCAAAATTTTATGATTTTTCGTGGTAACTTGGCCACATATAATGACACAATGCGAAGGTTTTCCAATTTTTGATTTTTTTTGAATTTTTTATGCCCGTTTCAAAATGCGGTCAAAACGGCGGGAATGACCGTTCCTAGCTAGTGGTTGAATCTTGGATTTTTTGGTGTTTCTCTAATTAAATAGATACTTATGTACCTACAAATGATTTTTGAAAAAAATAAAGAGCAAACTATGAAGCAGCTACAGTTCAAATTTGACCCGCTTCCTACTAAATCGGTGGAAATTTGTCTTTTACACCAGAGGTGGATCAAAACTTTTGACATCCAACCATTTGCTAAATTGTGCATGAAATATGGCCTAGTATTTTAGAAAAATGATTTGGTCCAATTTTGCAACAATTATTTGGTAGGCCCTTCACAAAAAAACCTCATTTTGGGCACTCGGAAAATGGAAAATGCTTTTTTCGTCCAAAGAAAATGAAAACTTCCTTTGGCAACATTGTTTGCCATTCCAATATGCACCCTTGTGCACAATATGATAACATTGGGACAAACTATGCCATGAATGTGGCCATAGGATTGATCATTTGGCTTGAAAGCAATTGATGTTCACACATGATAGCTCGTTTCTGAGAACACGTTTTTTTAAAATAATTGCCGTATTACAAGTTTATTATTTTTCCTGGTAACTTGGTCGCATATAATGACACAATGCGAAGGTTTTCCAATTTTTTGATTTTTTTTATTTTTTATGCCCGTTTCAAAATGCGGTCAAAACAACGGGAATGACCGTTCCTAGCTAGTGGTTGAATCTTGGAAAACTTTTGATGTATCTCTGATTAAATAGATACTTATGTACCCAGCAATGATTTTTGGAAAAAATAAAGAGCAAACTATGAGACAACTACAGTTCAAATTTGACCCAGTTCCAGCTGAATCGGCGGAAATTTGTCTTTTTCACGAGAGGTGGATCGAAACTTTTGACACCCAACCATTTTGTCAATTATGCATTAAATATGTCCTAGCATTTTAGAAAATTGATTTTGTCCAATTTTGCCACAAATATATGGTAGGGCCTTCACAAAAAAACTCATTTTAGGCACTTGGAAGATTATTTTTAGTCAACCACGACCAATTTAGATGGTCATAACGTCATACTGCATTCTGATTGGTCCGTGGACGTATCACGCAGATCATGCATCAAACACCGTCGAATGCTCGTGGATCCAACGACAGTCCTCAACCCTTCCACACCAACCCCGAAACCCTAGATGGTCATTTTGCATCCACCCCCCCCCCCCGCCTCCTTTCTTTCCACATCCATCCATCGATTCCCTTCCAGATCTGTCGTCTCCTCACTATCTCGCCCGATGGAGAGAGCTCGCCTCCTCCCTTCCAGATCCGTCGCCGTCGCCACCTCCCTTCGGCGGAGCTCGCCGCCGTTCATGGCCTCCCCACGCCCTCCTCCTCTCGCCCTCCCCTTCCCTCCCCACCCAACCGAACCAACCGGCTTCCGACCCTCACCTTCTCTCCCTCCCAAAGCCCAGATCGAGCGAACCTCACCTTCTTCCGCCGTTCATGAGCTCGAATACGGATGGACGCCGACACCATTGATGGAGGAGGGGAGCATCAAGGCTGCTGTCGGTGTCAAAACCGGCGGATCTCGGGTAGGGGGTCCCGAACTGGGCGTCTAAGGCTAATGGTAACAGGGGGCGGGGGACACAATGTTTACCCAGGTTCGGGCCCCCTCGATGGAGGTAATACCCTACTTCCTGCTTGATTGATCTTGATGATATGAGTATTACAAGAGTTGATCTACCATGAGATCGTAGAGGCTAGACCCTAGAAGCTAGCCTATGATCATGATTGTGATTGTTATTGTTGTCCTACGGACTAAACCATCCGGTTTATATAGACACCGGAGGGGGCTAGGGTTACACAGAGTCAGTTACAAAGAAGGAGATCTACATATATGAATCACCAATCTTGCCTTCCACGCAAAGGAGAGTCCCACCCGGACACGGGACGAAGTCTTCAATCTTGTATCTTCATAGTCCAACAGTCCAGCCAAAGTATATAGTCCGGCTGTCCGAGGACCCCCTAATCCAGGACTCCCTCAGTAGCCCCTGAACTAGGCTTCAATGATGATGAGTCCGGCGCAGATTGTCTTCGGCATTGCAAGGCGGGTTCCCTCTTCGAATACTCCATAGAACATTTTGAACACAAGGATCGTGTACAGCTCCGCAAAACAAATTCTACACACCACCGTAGAGAGTATAATATTCCACAAATCTAATCAGCCGACAACTTTTCATAACACGACATCCTGCCGTGACCCGGTCATTAAGAACCATTTTTCCCAGCCTGCCACTGCACGTGTTACGAGGCGGTTTTATTGGCACGTCCTGTCGAAGCAGAGATCGTGTTCCCCTTATCACAGGATTCTCATCAATACGGGTGTGGGCAATCCAATCTTGCATGTTATTATGACTCCTCGATTATAGGCAAGTTCTGAACGACCACGCGGAGGACGCTTGATATTTACCCTCTTTATAAAGGGGGCCAAGGCCTGTCCTTTTCTTCCCACGCTCGATCCTTGTCTTCCCCCACCTCGAGTTCCAACACCCAAGGCTCAGGCTAAGCGCTTCGGACCTTCAACCATGTCCGGATCCAACCTTCAAGGTCGGTGGATGGCCTCCTCTGTCAGAGAGGAGGACATCAAGAAGCTAAGGGAAGCCAGGTATCTGACCGCCGAAATCCCACACAGGCTGCCTGCTCAAGGGCAGGTCATCCCCACTCCCGAACCCAACGAGAGTGTCGTATTTGTTTCCCACTTCCTCCGAGGGCTAGGCTTTAATCTTGATCCCTTTGTTAGAGGGCTTATGTTCTATTACGGGCTCGATATCACGATCTGGCTCCAGATTCCATCCTTCACATCTCGTCATTTATCGTCGTGTGTGAGGCCTTCCTCCGCATCACCCCACACTTTGGCTTATGGCTCAAGACCTTCAATGTGAAGCCGAAGACGATCGATGGACGACACGCAGAATGCGGAGGTGCCATAATAAGCAAAGGCGCCGATGCTCTATAGCCAAAGGGTTCCTTCCCGGAGGTGTCCAACTTATGGAAACGGGAGTGGTTCTACATCACAGCTCCCCGAGGTACAAAGTGGGCAGCTGCCCCCGCCTTCCGCTCGGGCCCTCTGATACGTCTCCAACTTATCTATAATTTTTGATTGCTCCATGCTATATTATCTACTGTTTTGGACTATATTGGGCTTTATTTTCCACTTTTATATTATTTTTCGGACTAACCTATTAACCGGAGGCCCAACCCAGAATTGCTGTTTTTTTGCCTATTTCAGTGTTTCGGAGAAACAGAATATCAAACAGAGTCCAAACGGAATGAAACCTTCGGGAACATGGTTTTCTCATCAGATAAGACCCAGGAGACTTGGACCCTCCATCAAGAAAGCCATGAGGCGGTCACGAGGGTGGAGGGCGCGCTCCCCCTAGGGCGCGCCCCCCGGCCTCGTGGGCCCCTTAAAGCTCCACCGACGTACTCCTTCCTCCTATATATACCTACGTACCCGCAAACGATCAGATATGGAGCCAAAAACCTAATTCCACCGCCGCAACTTTCTGTATCCACGAGATCCCATCTTGGGGCCTGTTCCAGAGCTCCGCCGGAGAGGGCCATCATCACGGAGGGCTTCTACATCAACACCATAGCATCTCCGATGAAGTGTGAGTAGTTTACCTTAGACCTTCGGGTCCATAGTTAGTAGCTAGATGGCTTCTTCTCTCTTTTTGGATCTCAATACAATGTTCTCCCCCTTTTCGTGGAGATCTATTTGATGTAATCTTCTTCTTGCGGTGTGTTTGTTGAGACCGATGAATTGTGGGTTTATGATCAAGTCTATCTATGAACAATATTTGAATCTTCTCTGAATTATTTTATGTATGATTGGTTATTTTTGCAAGTCTCTTCGAATTATCAGTTTAGTTTGGCCTACTAGATTGGTTTTTATTGCAATGGGAGAAGTGCTTAGCTTTGGGTTCAATCTTGCGGTGTCCTTTCCCAGTGACAAAAGGGGCAGCAAGGCACGTATTGTATTGTTGCCATCGAGGATAACAAGATGGGGTTTTTATCATATTGCATGAAACTATCCCTCTACATCATGTCATCTTGCTTAAGGCGTTACTCGTTTTTAACTTAATACTCTAGAAGCATGCTGGATAGCGATCGATGAGTGGAGTAATAGTAGTAGATGCAGGCAAGAGTCGGTCTACTTGTCTCGGACGTGATGCCTATATACATGATCATACCTAGATATTCTCATAACTATGCTCAATTCTGTCAATTGCTCAACAGTAATTTGTTCACCCACCGTAGAATACTTATTCTCTTGAGAGAAGCCACTAGTGAAACCTATGGCCCCCGGGTCTATTCTCATCATATCAATCTCCAATCACTTTATTATTGCTTTGCTTTTTTACTTTGCCTTTTACTTTTCACTTTGCATCTCTATACCAAAAATATTATCTATCATCTCTATCAGATCTCACTCTAAATCGACCGTGTGAAGGGATTGACAACCCATCATCGCGTTGGTTGCGTTGAGCTATTGTTTTGTGTAGGTACGAGGGACTCTCGCGTAGCCTCCTACTGGATTGATACATTGGTTCTCAAAAACTGAGGGAAATACTTACGCTACTTTGCTGCATCATCCTCTCCTCTTCGGGGAAATCCAATGCAGTGCTCAAGAGGTAGCAAGAAGGATTTCTGGCGCCATTGTCGGGGAGACTTAAGCAAGGTCAATTCAAGATTTGGACTCCCGACAACAAGCCATTTCTGGCGCCGTTGCCGAGGAGTCTGCGCAAAAGTCAACATACCAAGTACCCATCACAATCCCTATCTCCCCCACTACATTATTTGCCATTTGCCTCTCGTTTTCCTCTCCCCCACTTCAACCTTGCCGTTTTATTCGCCCTCTCTTTTCCGTTCGCCTTCTTCCCGTATGTATGTTTGTTTGTGTTTCCATGTGCCTTCTATTTGCTTGCATCTTTGCTTGCTAAAAATCTATTGATATGGATCCACTTCAAGTATTCTACTTGGATCATCTTCGATCCTTATGCGCTCGTGCTGAAACCCCAACTAGCCTAGTTGATGGGAAATCTTTAGATGAGCATGCTCATTTTGTGCATCATCGTTTGTCTGAAAAAGGGAGACTCTTACGGTATCATATAAATAGTCTGCTATGCTATGCTTGGAATCTTTGTGAAATGTGTGACTTTACTTGTTGCTCTAAGAACCCTAAAAAACACCTTCCCTACCTATGTGAGTTCAATGATAATGAAATCTTATCTTATTATGCAAAGGGTGTTTATAGTTACTATGATATCGAACAAATTGAAGAATTTGTCGTTTTTAAGGGTGCTCATGAAGTTGCTTCTTTGATTGAAAAGTATGATTTTACTCTCAACAAATCTGAAAATTCTATCATACTTAAATATTGTAATGAAAACCTTGCTCATAATGTCTATGTCCAGGAATTTATTAAAAGAATGACCGTTTCTTTGGAAGAAAATAATGATATGCATGAATCTATATGTCGGTGTACTAGAGTAGGGGTACCCTAGCATCCCGTACTCGTGCAGACGATTCTGCAACACCAGCGGCAGGGGTTTGCCTCGTCACCGCCAAGATCCTCCGTGGCTCCTTTGGAGCCATTCAAGAACAAAGTATTTGATTAAGAAGACAAGGCCCCGGCAAGAGGAGCTTGCCGGGAAGGCCACTCAAGGCATGCAGAAGACAAGGACCCGGCAAGAGGAGCTTGCCGGGAAGGCTCGGAGCGCGACAAGGATTCGGCCGCGGCAAGGCGCTTGCCGCGGCAAGCAACCTCTCTCCATCTCCGCTCCAGCTCATCCAGCAACGTGTCGCCATGGGACCATTCCATGCGCGCGTGTCGAGAGGCTGTGCAGCCAGCGGAGAGCAGCGATAAGCGGCGCTGACAAGTTTGCCATCGTGGCGAGTGGTGGCGCACCTGACGGTCTCTGTTACCTTTGTTTGGGCGACATCGACGGGCATTTATTGCCTTTGTCCCTTGCCGTCGAGTTAGGTATTTTGCAATCGCATAATCGCTCGAGTAGGTGTAACAACTCCTGTTTTACATTTGTACCCTACCTGTGTTGCCACCTGCCGGAGACCCTTGAGCATATAAAAGGAGGCCCATGCGCAGCGTAGAGGGGTTCGAGGTTGGTTCATTCGACTCACTAGAGACCAGATACACTCACGCTTAGGTTTTGTAGCTCGTGACGCTCCCTCAAAGAAGAACACAATACATCAAACAAGCAGCGATCGGAGTTTTATCTCCGGAGAGCTCCGAGCTGGGTAAACTGCTCGTGTGCCTCGCCTCGATCCGCTCTTCGCGATCTCCGCCCCTCCGAACCACAAAGGGGCCTGGTCCGCTGCCCCATAGGTGTTCGTGGGTACGATCAGCCTCCCGACATCTTTGGCGCGCCCGGTAAAGGCGTCGAGGCCGTGTGAATCTGATCAGACGTTCACACGAGCAGCGTCCTCAACATCTTCCCCAACATGCCACCGAAGAAGAAGGCTTCGCGGCAGCAGAGCCGTCCGCATCGTACCCACCCTCACCGCAGCAAACGGGTGGTGGGGCAGACGCTGGCGGAGGAACGGGCGCCGACGAAGGTGTTCGCGACGTTGCCAAGTCCAAGGACAAGGCCCCGCAAACCTCGGCATCCGCGCATCCCCCGCGCCCATCTCAGGAGACGCGGGACCAACAACGTCATGGCGTTCACAATGCCATACGTTCGTTGGATCGAGACCCTCAAGACCAGCATGCGCGCCAACATGCTGGCACGAGTGAGATATGGTCGCCTGGACGGGGTGCTGCTCCTTCTAATGTAGTTAGAAGTCCGAGCATATCCCGCTCCTCGCACCGTTCGCCAATGCAGCCCACTACTCCAGCAGAAGCTACCGCGAGAGCTCAGCTGCTTCTCGACTACCCTCCAACGGCCAACAAGGTCGACGAGTGGAGGGCCACTATCCAGAGCCTCATCGGCTTTGCCAACGGCGATGCTCCACGGCAACCAACGCCGTCATTGCCGCGGCAAGACAACAAGGCACGAGCCGGTGGCGACGAGACTGTCGGAGGTACAACCACCATGCACTCTCCGCCACGAAGGCCAAGATCGCCGACTCACCGGATCCACCTCGACAGCGACTCCACTGCGTCATTGGATCCGCGAGCTCGCCGCGATCAGCGCCGAGTTCTTCATGAGCGACAACAAGAGGACGCTCGAACTCGCATCGGCGCCGGAGAGAAGCGCGACGTCGATCCGACAAAGCGCCGCTGGGCCTTCATTGACATGCGCGGCGGAGGAGCCAGCGACTTTGCCGTCGCGGTAGGTTGCGGGGGCGGGGCGATGGCGGGACGCATCCGTCGGAGTTCCTCAACATCTACACCATCGCGGTGCAGGCTGCGGGGACGGGACGACAAGATCCTCGCCAACTACTTCCGCTTTCGTGCTCAAGCCCAACGTCGAGATCTTGGCTCATGCACTTGCCGGACAGCTCCATATCCTCTTGGGAAGATCTGTGCCATCGGTTTGTTGGCGCCATCACAGGTGGCCACAAACCTCATGGCCAAGAGAGTGACCTTCATCTCGCCGCCGCCGAAGGAAGGAGAGTCCTGTGCAAGTTCATTCAGAGATTCAGCCGTGTGCACTACAACATCCGAGATGTCCACCCTGCCGCGGGGATCAGCGCATTTCATCAGAATGTGCGGAACCGCAGGATGAGGGAGGAGATGGCGATGTGCAAAGTCAAGGACGTCAGTGAGCTGTACGCCTTGGCCGACAAGTGTGCACGCGCTAAGGAAGGGAGGAGACTCCCAGGAGAGAATGCAGAAGCAGGATCTCGACAAGGAGGAGGCCGCCCCAAAGAAAGAAGGGCCAAGTAGGCAACAGGAAGAAGAAAGGTAGAGAAGTGCTAGCGGTAGAGCAGTCCGGCAATGGAGGTGGCGACAAGAATGCCAAGGCTGGTGGCTCCGGCAAGGAAGTTGTCGCCACCGCCAACCACCAGTCGGTGGCGGCCGCCGACAAGCAGGACAGCTCCGGCAAGCAGTACTGCAAGATCCACCGCACCAAGGGCCACAACCTCCAGAGCTGCAAGAAGGTCGAGCAGCTTGTCGAGCCAGAGGGCTGAGTACGAGCAGCGCGACAAGGAGAAGGCCCAGAAGGTCTTTGGGGAGCAAGCAAGAAACGTCCGGCCGGGAGGACGCCACGGCAAGGCCAAGCAACGGCAAGGAGACAGACCTCCAGCGGCGCGACAAGGATGAAGATGATGACGACGGCGAGGATATGGAAGGCGGCGGCGCCCGATGAGCAGGGAGTTTCAGAAAGCCACGAGAGGTCCTCTGCGTTGACGGAGGTGCTTCCTGCATACCTCCACCGCCAACTCAAGCAATGGATGCGGAGGTCAATGCAGCGGAACCATCCGTAGAGTCACGCAAGCCTCTGAAGTGGTCCAAAGACGCCTATCGCTTTTTGATATTGAGGATCACCACGATCACATAACTGCGGTCGGGTGCTTGCCGATGTTGGTCTCACCAACCATCCGCAACCTCAAGGTCACCAAAATGCTAGTTGACGGCGGGGCCGGCTTGAATCTGATCTCCTCTGCGGTGCTCCAGAAGCTTCAAATCCCCGACAGCTAGCTCGAAGATACCGGCACCTTCCAAGGAATCAATCCGGGAAGGAGCAAGCCGAAGGGAAAGATTACGTTGCCGGTCACATTTGGCAGCGAGCTGAACTTTAGGACTGAGAGGGTCACATTCGACGTTGTCGATTTCCCATTGCTTTACAATGGGATACTTGGCAAATCGACACTTTCGCCAAGTTCATGTCAGCCTCTCACTACGCCTACAACTTACTCAAGATGCCAGGCCCGATAAGCGTCATCTCTGTCCATGGCGACAAGAAGGATGCCCTTATCTGTGCCGACAAGATCTACTGGATGCAGCAGCGACAGATTGCCAAACACTTGCCGCTGAAGCTCCCGGGGAAGAAGACAAAGTCCAAGTCCGGCAAGAGCTCGATGCTCACTCCGGCAAGCGCACCTCTTCGGTGCTGCGCCACCGTCGAGGACACACCATCGAGCTCCACCGGCAAGTGCAAGAAGATGGTAGCTCCGCCAAAAGACCAAGAAGGTGCTCATGAAGGAGGACGGCACGGTGGTACCTTTACCATCGATTGCCTCTCTCGACCCTAAATAGGAAGGCGCTTCGTTGCTTTCCTGGGCGAATGTCGGCGTGTTTGCGTGGCAACCGTCGACATCCCAGTGTTCCTGTGAGTGATTGAGCACCGCCTGGCCGTTTGTCCTCATGCGCTGCCCGTCAAGCAAAAAGTCGAAGCAAGCAAAGGAGCGCCAAGAATTCATAGCGAAGAGATCAAGCTGGAAGCAGCAGGCCTTGTCGAGGAGTGCTCCATCCTACGTGGTTGGCCAATCCTGTAGTCGCATAAGAAGGCAAATGGAAAATGGAGACTTTGTATTGACTTCACAGATGTTAATAAAGCTTGTCCCAAAGATCCATTTCCCTTGCCGCGCATTGACCAGATTGTTGACTCCACTGCTAGATGTGATTTGCTTTCGTTTCTTGATGCATACTCGAGATACTATCAGATCTTCATGGCTGAAGAAGATGAGGAGAAGACCGCATTCATTACACCATGTGGCACATCTGTTTTCATACGGATGCCTTTCGGTTTGAAGAATGCTTTGGTTCAACATTTGCAAGGGTAGTCCATGACGCTTTTGAGCCGCTTAATGCACGTAAATGTAGAAGCCTACATGGATGACATAGTGGTCAAAAGCAAGGACAAAGCAACTCTGGTTCAAGATTTGGGCGAGACCTTTGCAAATCTGCGCAAGATCAACCTCAAGCTCAACCCCGAGAAGTGCGTGTTTGGAGTCCCTTCCGGCAAGCTTGTCGGGTTCTTCGTGTCTCAACAGGGATTGAAGCTAATCCAGACAAGATCAAGGCCATTGAGCAGATTGAAGCACCAAAGCGCGTCAAGGATGTCTGACGACTTGCGGTTGCGTAGCTGCTCTCAGAGGTTTATTTCTAGGTTCTGCTGAGCGCCTGCCGCTTTTTCAAGATTTTGAAAAAGGCAGGTCCAATGAAAAGGACTCCCGAAGCGGAGGCTGCGCTGCAGGACTTAAAGAGATACCTGTTCTCCACTCCAACACTTGTCGCACCTAAACCACAAGAGAAGTTGCTGCTATATATAGTAGCGACCAATCAAGTGGTTAGTGCTGCGTTAGTAGCGGAAAGGCAGGCGGATGACGAGCCGGCAACCACGGCAAGCACATCCAAATGACAAGGTGGGGCTTCGCCGACAAGCTCTGGTCCCGACAAGAACGAATCCAGCGGGCGCGCATGACCAGATGAGAAAAGGATGGTGCAGCGCCCAGTCTACTTTGTCGATTCCCTCCTGCAGGGGGCTAGGTCAAGGTACTACGGTGTGCGAAATTGGCACCGGCCTCCTCATGGCCTCGAGAAAGCTGCGCCATTACTTCCAAGCACATGAGATCACAGTTGTCACTCGCTTTCCCACGAAGAGGATACTACGAGAATCCGAAGCAACAGGCGGGATTGTCGAGTGGGCATTGGAACTATCAAGCTTTGGTCTCAAGTTTGAAAGCACATCAACTATCCAAAGCGAGCGTTGGCAGAATTCATAGCAGAATGGGCGCCAATGCGGATGAAGAGATTCGGAGACGAGCATTCCCGTCAAGGAAGCAAGCAAAGAGTGGCTGATGTACTTTGATGGTGCCTTCTCGCTGCAAGGCGCGGTGCGGCGTCGCTTATCACACCCACCGGAGAGCACCTCAAGCACGTAGTCCGGATGCACTTTCCCAAGGAGCAAGCAACAAACAATACTGCGAGAATATGAAGGTTTGCTTGCGGTCTCGAGGATCGCAGTGGACCTTGGGATCAAAAAGCTTATTGTCGTGGGTGACTCACAACTTGTCGCTCGCTTAGTGAACAAAGATTACGAGTCCGTTGATGGAAGCCTACGTTGATGAAGTGAGGAAGCTAGAAGAGCACTTTGACGGCACGCAAATGGAACATGTTCCAAGAGCTCGAGAATGATATTCGTGACTGTCAAAGTGCGCTGCACTTAAGTTGCTGTGGAACCAGGGATTTTCGTGCTCAAGCTGACTCGGCCAACCGTAACACCATCAATCGGACAAAGCAAGAAGAGGAAGTTGATCTCTGGTGACTACTTTACGGCAGAGCTTCCCGAAGCCGCTGCTATGCGAAGGTCCCCAAGAACAACACCAACAGGTGTTGATGGGCGTCTGCTCGACAAACCCGGGGTTTGTTTCGTTGAAGCAGACGCTTTCGACAAGTTTTGCTCCGGCAAGCTTGCCGGGGAGCATCAAGCTCCGGCAGAGCCGCAGGTTCTCGCCGTAGAAGCTGATGTTCCTGCAGCAGCAGATGTGCCTTTGGTCCTTGTTGTCGAGCCGCAAGCTCCAGCATGGGCGCAGCAGATTGTTCATTTCCTTCAGACAGGAGAACTTCCCGAAGAGCGAGAAGAAGCGGAAAGAGTAGCCCGGCGATCGAGTATGTACCAGGTTTGTCGACAAAGATATCGCATGTAAGAAGACTCAACGGTGTGAAATTGAAGTGTATTCCAGGAAGACGGACAAAAGCTGTTGGCGAGAGATACATGGACGCATATGTGGTCACCACATTGGCGCCAGAGAGCACTTGCCGCAAAGCGTTCGGCAATGTTTCTTTTGGCCGACCCTCCGTGCTGCAAATCGCACAAGTAACCAAGTGTGAAGCGTGCAGTTCCATTCCAAGCAGATACATCACCAACTCGAGGCTCTCCAGACGATCCCTTTATCCTGGCCATTTTCGGTGCGGGGCTCGACATCCTCGGCCCCTTCCTCGAGCTGTCGGGGCTTTGAATACTTCTACATCGCCATCGACAAGTTCACAAAGTGGTCGGAAGTGGAAGCGGTGAGGAAGGTGGCGGCATAGTCGTGATCAAGTTCTTGGTCGATTGTTGGCCGTTTGAATCCCTAACAGGATCATCACCGACAACAAAGACACACAATTTACTGAGTCGCACCTTCATGCAAGACGTCCAAGATCTTGGCGCCAAGGTGCGCTTTGCTTCCGTTGCTCACCGGAGAAGCAACGGTCAAGCGAAGAGGGCAAATCTTTGAAGTGCTGCGCGGGCTCAAGACCAGAACTTTCGACAGGCTGCACAAGTGCGGAAGAAAGCTGGATCGAGGAGCTGCTGGTGGTTCTTTGGTTGGTCGGGACGACGCCAAATCGAGCCACCGCCGGACACCTTTGCTCTAGTCTATGGAGCAGAGGCAGTTCTCCCCACGGAACTCGTATACGGATCGCCTCGAGTGCTCGCTTATGATGAGCTTGAGGAAGAGCAGCTGCGACAAGATTACGCGCTGCTCCTTGAGGAGGATCGTCTTCAGGCCGCTATGCGAGCTGCTCGCTACCAGCAAGCTTTGCGTCGCTACCATAGCCGCAGAGTTAGTGCCAGAAGTCTCGAGGAAGGCGACCTTGTTCTTGGTAGCGTTCAATCTGCCAAGAATTCAAACAAGTTGGCCTTGAAGTGGGAAGGCCCTTATCGGGTGAAACGAGTCACTAGGCTGGCGCTGTCCGCTTTGAGACTGAAGATGCCATCCCGGTGAGCAACTCCTGGAACATTGAGCATCTTCGTAAGTTTTACCCATAGAGGCGCGGTTGCGGAACCAGTTCCGGCAACCACCTTTGTACAAGTCTTGCCGCTGTTGCATGTAATCCTTTGTACAAAGCGAGGCGCAAACCCGTGCATCGATAAGAAGCTCATGTGTTGCGCACAACTTATCAAATTCATGCTTTCATCATTTTATTGCATGTTTTGGCTAACACTTTGTGCAGCAACCACACCCGGTAAGCAAAATCGAGCCGCTGGACTCCATCACTTTATTTCCTCTTCTTTCTCTTCTCTCAAAGAAAGGAAGGCTCCCTCGTGCACAAGTTAACCAGGTGGGAAGGAGAAGATAATACTATGGACCAGGCACCGCTCGAGGAAGTTTCGCCTCATCAGGAAGCAAGAGACAGAAAAGCTAAGTCGCCAAAGTTTGAGCAATCAATTTTTAAATTTTTAAGTTATCTTCCTCGAACGATAGTACTTTGTATGGAAAACCTGTCCGTAGAGGAACCAACTCGCCGGCTAGTCGCGCCCTTACTTTGTTTCGAGTCCGCTCAACAACTTAAGTGAGCTGCGGCTAGTCGCGACAAGGTTGCTTGTCGGAGGCTGACCTTGCCAGGCTGACGTTCGCACTTTTCAGCGGCAAAGGTGCTCGCACCGACAAGTCCCCCAATTGCGTAGGGCAAAAACGTGCAAAGGAAGGAATCAAGTAGAGGAAATAACGTTGCATTGATCGCCTAAGATAGAGTATATTACAAAATAGCTTGTCACTGATCTAACAAAGTGTTCTAAACATGATCAGCAGCGACAAGGGAAAGATAAAATTGGCGGCCTAGTCTACGGTCGCCATCAATCCGCTTGATCTTGTTCACCTTGTCCACAATGGGTGCGACAAGGGCTTTGAGCTCCTCCACGTTGGCATCTGGCGGCAAGGATCTGAGGACGCCGTTAAGGTTGAGGCCCGGATTGCGGAAGGCCACCTTTATCAACACCTTCTCGAGGGCTCCTGCAGATCTGGCGTGATTCCTCGGCCAGCTGCTTGGGACCTCTTCCCGAGTCGGCTGGAGACCCTTCACCACGCCTTTGAAGAATAAACTGAGTTTGGCGCTGGGTTGGAGATGCTCGTTGGAGGAGTATGCAAGGTCCGCCATCCCCAGCTCCATCAGCTCGTTGTGGATGTCGGCGGTGGTGTCCACAAGACCTTCAGTCCAGTGCTCCATGCTCTCCCTCAAGGTGCTCTGGGTGGAGGCAGCATTCACTAGCAGCTCCTCCTTGGCCTTGATCGTCTCCAACAAGCCCACCTCCCGCTCTCTGGCGCCTGGCCCAACGTCTGCGTCGAGTGGTGGCTTCAGCTCAAGATCCGCCTTGGAATCCTTGGCGGCGTCGAGCTCCTTGCCCCTATCAGCGAGACGACTCTGCAGCTCGCCAAGAGTGTAGGCGTCCTTCTCGCGCTCATGCTTGAGCGCGGCAAGCTCTTCGCCGCTCTTCTTGAGGCTGGCCTCCAGCTGTGCCACTTTCGCCTTCAACTCTTCCTTGGCGGCCTCGGCGGCTGCGGCAGCATCCTTCGCTTCCTTAGCGCCCCGCCAAGTGACTCCTCGCGCGCGGCAAGGTCTTCTTCGTGGTTGTCCAGGTTGACCTTCCGCTCGCCCATTTCGCTTTCGGTAGCGGAGAGCTTCTCGGCTGACCGGCCGCTTGCTCCTCCTCATTGCGGCCTTCTCAAGGATGAAGGCCGTGCGCTCTTCTGCAAGTTGCCCCAGCATACCTTTCGTCGTCGCGGAGAGTTTCTTGGTTGGCGCTCCGGAGCTCTTCTGCGCGCTTCTCCATGTCCGCCTGCCCCTCGCGACAAGTGCTTCCGGGACTCCAACTTGGCTTGCGGCGCGGTAGAGCGACAACAGCTTCTTCGGCTTGCTCCTCCTCGGACTTCGCCACTGCTCTTGCTTGGCGCGTCCACCAGCGTCGGCCAATGAGAGGCGAGTAGCTCGCCGTCGAAGGTCTCTCTTCGACCGACGCCTGAGCTTGGTTCCCGGGGAGTTTGATGAAGACACCCTCGTCGGCCTTGGTGGGGCGCTGGCTGGGGCTCCTCGAACTGGCAGCTGCAGTGGCGGGAAGTCATTTGTCGGTGTAGGCGCTGGCGCTCCTGCGGCCTTAGGGCCGTCGGTCACGATCGCCCGACCCCTCGCCCGGCTTCTGCGTCGGCAGCCTCGGTGGCCTTCGTAGCAGGCTCGTCGGCGACAGCCTCTTCTTCCACAAAGAACGACCTCTTCTTCCATGACGGCGGCCTCGTCGGTGTTGCCGCGCGCTTCCTCCTCGCCGGCAGCCTCGACCTCCATCGGCTCTGCGTCAGACGAAGAAAGAGCAGTCAAGCAAATGTTCAAAAAGAGAAACAAAAGAAAGCAAGCCCGAGGGAAATTTTCGTGTAAGGAAATTACCATAGCAGGATCCTGACCATGGCCTCGACCACTGGAGGGTCACTTGGCGCTGTCCCTTGCTGTGGTGGCCTCCCTTGCGGAGTGGCCTCCCTTGTCGGAGGGCGCCCCTTGCGGAGAATCCTCCCTTGGCGGCGTAGTGGCAGTGAGACAGGATTTGAGGCGGCTTCCGAGCCCTCCCGATGAGGCTGCTCTTGCTCCTACACAAGCAAACAATCAGGTATCAACGAAGAAGGAGCACCCTGCACACCTAATAGTAAGGAGAAAACCGCACACTTACTTTGGGGGGCTGTCTTTGGGGCTGCTCACGAGGAAGGGTTGCCGGGTCCGGCAAGGGGGTCTCAGACGCGTCCCCTGTTGCCGCAGGAGAATCGTCCTCAACGACGACCGTCGGGATCTTGGCCCTCTTCGACGCTCTGGGCCAGCTTCACGAAAAGGAAAGAGTCGAGCAAAGCAAATCAGATTCAAGATGAAGCAATAAAATTGAAGAAATACAAGCACAATCTCAAGAGCTTACTCTTCGCCTACCTCCTCGGAGCTGGCGGAGAAGTCAAACTCGCTCGCCTCGGGCACGAGGCGGGGAGTGGAGCTCTCTTGGCCGCTGAGGCGGTGGCTTTGAGAAGATCCCGCCCAGTTGTCGCAGCAGTGTGAGGCGCTCACAGCAACATCGCTTATCGCTGTAGAGCGCGTGTGTGGCGCTGCTGATGTGGGCAGTCTGCCGCCCGACTCATCTCCGGCCTTGCGAGACGCCTCTTGGGCGGAACCGGGGCTCCAGCTGGCGGCAAGTCGCTGGGTGGTGGAGAAGAAGCGCCCTCGGCGGGTCCACTCGACCCGCCTGGCTCGACAAGCTCGTCCTCGCCCGGTGATCTCCTTCGCTCGGCAAGGCTTGCCGCCTTCGCAGTGTCCGCCTCCTCCACGGTATACTGAAGGCTCCGGTGACAGCGGCTTCTGCCGCCTCCTCCTACTGGTGGCAATACACGCCATCTCCTGCGTCGGTAGTGTCGCGAGTGAGCCTTTTTCGCTCGTCGGAGCAGATCGGCACTTCTTCCAAGTCGTCGAAGAACTGCTGCATGACCTCGTCGGGGCTCCTGCCGAGTTGGAACGATCCCATGGGAATCGCTGGCGGCATCATGGCGCGGATGCGGTCGGCGCGAGTTGTTGCACAATGGGGCGACCCCCTCGGCAACCTAAACCACTCAGGGTGATCGGGTCGTTCTTGAACAGCCCTAGCAGCATCGCATCCAACTCCAAGACGGTGAAATTCCAGTTCGGGCCAGGCGCAACCTCATAATGTCTCACGCATTTTGGAACTCCCAAGCAGGCCTCCTCCTCTCCTGCAAGGGAAGCGATGCGGCGGCGAAGGAAGTCTGCGCCAAGCTGCGCCTCTACGGTTAGTCCGGCAAGCCCGAGGCGCAAAATCCGAGTCACAGCAATCTTCAACCTAGCATCCTCGGCGTAAGTTACTCCAATCTCTGCCGCACTATTGGGGTTTAGCGAGCAGCGATGAAGGGCTGCAGGTTCTCCTCTACGACCCAACACCAATTGGCTCTCCACTCCTCCCACTTGTTGCAGAACTCTCCTTCGAGATAGGCTTCTTTCTTGCCGATCCTGGAGACCCAAGCTATCCCTCCGGCAAGTGGCTCTCCTCTCTCGGCCTTGAGGCACGAAGAAGTGGCGGAAGAGTGGGTCATTTGGGTGGACTGCGAGAAAGTTTTCGCTACGGTGTGCGAAAACTGCCATGTTCAAGACGGCGTTGGGGGTGAAATCAAGGAGGCGGAGGCCATATGTGTTCATGATATCGCAGAAGAACTCGGAAAAGGGCGGGCAAAGACCGCAATAGAAGAAAAGGGCAAAGAAGGGGTACCCAGTTTGGTCTCCGTCGACCAAAAGAGATAGAAGACATCCCGCAGCTCCCTTGCGCCGAGCTGGGGGGGGGGGGGGGAAGATGGCCCGCTCCTTGCGCGGCGCAGCTGAGCGCTGCGCCTCGGCCGACAGCGCCCTTCTCCTTGTCGACTTTGAGCCATGGCGAGAAGCGGCGGAGGAGGCCGGCGGTGAGCGCTTGTGGCGAAAGGGGCGGGCGCTGCTCTCTTGTGGAGAAGAAGGGGAGCGGCGGTGGTTTTCTTGACAAGACCGCAATGGCGTTGTGGACGGCCTGCCCCTTTTTCAACCGCTTATAAAGAGGGGGAGGGGCGGACGTTCCGCTTTTCCTAATAAAGAAACCCCCACGACCACGCCCACGATCTCTCGCACGGCGCCACGTCCGGTGCGTGCCGTTAGTGGGGGTCGTGGTGGGTCCGGGGCAAGTTGCGACGTGGTCGAGGCCGCGTGTGACCGTGCACTGTTTTGGGCCTGGCCCGACAGCGCTCGGCACCGTGTACGGCCCAGGCGGGCTCTGCCGGTGTACTAGAGTAAGGGTACCCTAGCATCCCGTGCTCGTGCAGACGATTCTGACACCAGCGGCGAGGTTTGCCTCGTCACCGCCAAGATCCTCCGTGGCTCCTTTGGAGCCATTCAAGAACAAAGTATTTGATTAAGAAGACAAGGCCCGGCAAGAGGAGCTTGCCGGGAAGGCCACTCAAGGCATGCAAAGACAAGGCCCGGCAAGAGGAGCTTGCGGGAAGGCTCGAGCGCGACAAGGATTCGGCGCGGCAAGGCGCTTGCAGCTGACAAGCAACCTCTCTCCATCTCCGCTCCAGCTCATCCAAAGAACGTGTCGCCATGGGACCATTCCATGCGGCGGCGTGTCGAGAATTTGTGCAGCGGCGGAGAGCAGCGATAAGCGGGCGCTGACAAGTTTGCCATCGTGGCGGCGGTGGCGCACTTTGACGGTCTCTGTTGCCTTTGTTTGGCGACAGCAGCGGGCATTTATTGCCTTTGTCCCTTGCCGTCGAGTTAGGTATTTTACTTTGTACCTTTGTTCGAGTAGGTGTACCAACTCCTGTTTTACATTTGTACCCTACTTTGTGTTGCCACATCGGAGACCCCTTGAGCATATAAAAGGAGGCCCATGCGCAATGTAGAGGGGGTTCGAGGTTCGGTTCATTCGACTCACTAGAGACCAGATACACTCACGCTAGGTTTTGTAGCTCGCATCTCTCCCCAGCAAGAACACAATACATTAAACAAGCAGCAGTAGGAGTTTTATCTCTCCGGAGAGCTCCGAAGCTGGGTAAACTGCTCGTGTGCCTCGCCTCGATCCGCTCTTCGCGCGATCTCCGCCCCCCTCCGAACCACAAAGGGGCCTGGTCCGCCGGCCCCATAGGTGTTCGTGGGTACGATCAGCCTCCCCGACACTATAGATAATGATGATTCCGATGATTTGGTTGAAATATCCCTTGATGAACATGATGCTTGCTATTCTTGTGGCCATGATGCCAATACATATGAAGATGAATTTGCTATAGTTCCATATGTTAAACATGAGATCGTTGCTATTGCAACCATACTCAATAGTTCCGTCGATAAAAAGCATGATTGCAATGATTTTACTATAAATTTTCGATGTCAATTGTGCTAATAATATGCAAAACCCTAAGCTTGGGGATGCCAGTTTTGCTATGTCTACTACTTGTTGCAATGATCATGATTGGGGAGATTCTTCTTATGATCTTGAAAATTTATTTAAGCCCCATGACGAATATAAGATGGATAATAATGTTTGCAATAATATTGATTGTGGGTTTGGAAGAGTGTCAACTTTAGATCCCACATATTTGGATAACATTCAATCTTATGAAATTTTTGACAAAAGTGGGCTTGGAGAAATCATGACTTTAGTTAATGATAATCCCACTATTTTGGAAGAGTGTCAACTTCGCATGCATGTGGATCGTGTTGAGAATATTTTATGTGATAGCTATATTGTTTAATTTTATTATGATCCTACATGTAATTATTATGAGAGAGGAAAATATGGGTATAGAAATTTTCATGTTACTAAATTACCTCTCGTTATGTTGAGATTGCTATTGTTCCTTTCCGCTTCCTTGCATATGCTAGTTTTTGCTTGCTACGATAATTTGTTTCCCTATAATATGCCTATGCATAGGAAGTATGTTAGACTTAAGTGTATTTGTCACATGTTTTATGATGCTCGCTTTGTGCCTCAGTTCTTGTCTTTCTTGTGAGCATCATTGAAATCTCAATGCCTAGCTAGGGGCATTAAACGATAGCGCTTGTTGGGAGGCAACCCAATTTTATTTTAGTTTTTTGTTTTTACTTATGTTTATGAATAAATAATCCATCTACCTTATGTTTAGATGTGGTTTTATCTTTTAATTAGTGTTTGTGCCAAGTTAAACCTATAGGATCTTCTTGGATGATAGTTATTTGATCTTGCTGTAATTTCCAGAAACTTTTGGTTCACGAAAAAATTATTAAAATTCACCAGAACGTGATAAAATAGTGATCCCAATTGCTGATGATCAATAAACAAATTCCTAGGTCTTCCTATTTTTGATGATTTTTTGGAGTTCCAGAAGTTTGCGCTAGTTACAGATTACTACAGACTGTTCTGTTTTTGGCACATTCTGTTTTTCGTGTGTTGTTTGCTTATTTTCATGAATCTATGGCTAGTAAAATAGTTTATAATCCATATAGAAGTTGGAATACAGTAGGTTTAACAAAAATATAAATAAATAATGAGTTCATTACAGTACCTTGAAGTGGTATTTAGTTTTCTTTCGCTAACGGAGCTCACGAGATTTCTGTTGAGTTTTGTGTTGTGAAGTTTTCAAGTTTTGGGTGAAATCTTTTGATGGATTATGGAACAAGGAGTGGCAAGAGCCTAAGCTTGGGTATGCCCATGGCACCCCAAGATAATCCAAGGATACCAAAAAGTCAAAGCTTGGGGATGCCCCGGAAGGCATCCCCTCTTTCTTCTACTTCCATCGGTAATTTTACTTGGAGCTGTATTTTTATTCACCACATGATATGTGTTTTGCTTGGAGAGTCTTGTGTTATTTGTGTATTTGTTTGTTAGTGTGCCACAATCATCCTTGCTGTACACACCTTTTGAGGGAGCCATACATAAATTGGAATTTGATAGAATACTCCATGTGCTTCACTTATATCTTTTGAGCTTTATAGTTTTGCTCTATGTGCTTCACTTATATCTTTTGAGCTTTATAGTTTTTCTCTAGTGCTTCACTTATATCTTTTAGATCATGGTGGTGGATTTGTTTTATAGAAACTATTGATCTCTCATGCTTCACTTAGATTATTTTGAGAGTCTTTAATAGCATGGTAATTTGCTTAATAATAATATGCTTGGTATTCAAGATTTGTAAAACTTTCTTTTGAGTGCGTTGAATACTAAGAGAAGATTGATGCTTGATAATTGTTTTGAGATATGAAGATGGTGATATTAGAGTCATGCTAGTTGAGTAGTTGTGAATTTGAGAAATACTTGTGTTAAAGTTTGTGATTCCCGTAGCATGCACGTATGGTGAACCGTTATGTGATGAAGTCGGAGCATGATTTATTTATTGATTGTCTTCCTTATGAGTGGCGGTCGGGGACGGCGATGGTCTTTTCCTACCAATCTATCCCCTAGGAGCATGGCGTAATACTTTGCTTTGATAACATCTAGATTTTTGCAATAAGTATATGAGTTCTTTATGACTAATGTTGAGTCCATGGATTATACGCACTTTTCTTCCTTCCACCATTGCTAGCCTCTCTAATACCGCGCACCTTTCGCCGGTATCATACACCCACCATATACCTTCCTTAAAACATCCACCATACCTACCTATCATGGCATTTCCATAGCCATTCCGAGATATATTGCCATGCAACTTTCCACCTTTCCGTTTATTATGACACGCTCCATCATTGTCATATTGCTAGCATGATCATGTAGTTGACATCGTATTTGTGGCAAAGCCACCGTTCATAATTCTTTCATACATGTCACTCTTGATTCATTGCATATCCCGGTACACCGCCGGAGGCATTCACATAGTCATATTTTGTTCAAAGTATCGAGTTGTAAGAAAAATAAAAGTGTGATGATCATCATTTTTAGAGCATTGTCCCAAGTGAGGAAAGGATGATGGAGACTATGATTCCCCCACAAGTCGGGATGAGACTCCGGACGAAAAATAAAAAAAAAAGAAAAAAGAAAAAAAAGAGGCCATAAAAAAAGGAAAAGGCCCAAGTAAAAAAAATGAGAGAAAAAGAGAGAAGGGACAATGTTACTATCCTTTTACCACACTTGTGCTTCAAAGTAGCACCATGATCTTTATGATAGAGAGTCTCTCATTTTGTCACTTTCATATGCTAGTGGGAATTTTTCATTATAGAACTTGGCTTGTATATTCCAATGATGGGCTTCCTCAAATTGCCCTAGGTCTCCGTGAGCAAGCGAGTTGGATGCACACCCACTTAGTTTCTTTTGTTGAGCTTTCATATACTTATAGCTCTAGTGCATCCGTTGCATGGCAATCCCTACTCACTCACATTGATATCTATTGATGGGCATCCCCATAGCCCGTTGATATGCCTAGTTGATGTGAGACTATCTTCCCCTCTTTTTGTCTTCTCCAAAACCACCATTCTATTCCACATATAGTGCTATATCCATGGTTCACGCTCATGTATTGCGTGAAGATCAAAAAAGTTTTGAAAATGTCAAAAGTATGAAACAATTGCTTGGCTTGTCATCGGGGTTGTGCATGATTTAAATACTTTGTGTGGTGAAGATAGAGCATAGCAGACTATATGATTTTGTAGGGATAACTTTCTTTGGCCATGTTATTTTGAGAAGACATAATTGCTTTGTTAGTATGCTTGAAGTATTATTATTTTTTATGTCAACATGAACTTTTGTCTTGAATCTTTTGGATCTGAATATTCATACCACAATTAAGAAGATTTACATTGAAATTATGCCAAGTAGCACTCCGCATCAAAAATTCTCTTTTTATCATTTACCTACTCGAGAATGAGCAGGAATTAAGCTTGGGGATGCTTGATCGTCTCCAACGTATTTATAATTTTGATTGCTCCATGCTATATTATCTACTGTTTTGGACTATATTGGGCTTTATTTTCCACTTTTATATTATTTTTGTGACTAACCTATTAACCGGAGGCCCAGCCTGTAATTGCTGTTTTTTTTGCCTATTTCAAAGGTTTTGGGAGAAGCAGAATATCAAACGGAGTCCAAATGGAATGAAACCTTGGGAACGTGATTTTCTCATCGAGATAAGACCTGTGGGACTTGGACCCTCCGTCAAGAAAGCCACGAGGCGGTCACGAGGGTGGAGGGCGCCCCCCCTAGGGCGCGCCCCCTGCCTCGTGGGCCCCTCAAAGCTCCACCGACGTACTCCTTCCTCCTATATATACCTATGTACCCCCAAACGATTAGGTATGGAGCCAAAAACCTAATTCCACCGCTGCAACTTTCTGTATCCATGAGATCCCATCTTGGGGCCTGTTCCAGAGCTCCGCCGGAGAGGGCCATCATCATGGAGGGCTTCTACATCAACACTATAGCCTATCCGATGAAGTGTGAGTAGTTTACCTCAGACCTTCGGGTCCATAGTTAGTAGCTAGATGGCTTCTTCTCTCTTTTTGGATCTCAATACAATGTTCTCTCCCTCTCTCGTGGAGATCTATTCGATGTAATCTTCTTTTTGCGGTGTGTTTGTTGAGATCGATGAATTGTGGGTTTATGATCAAGTCTATCTATGAACAATATTTGAATCTTCTCTGAATTCTTTTATGTATGATTGGTTATCTTTGCAAGTCTCTTCGAATTATCAGTTTTGTTTGGTCTACTAGACTGGTTTTTCTTGCAATGGGAGAAGTGCTTAGCTTTGGGTTCAATCTTGCGGTGTCCTTTCCCAGTGACAGAAGGGGCAGCAAGGCACGTATTGTATTGTTGCCATCGAGGATAACAAGATGGGGTTTTTATCATATTGCATGAAACTATCCCTCTACATCATGTCATATTGCTTAAGGCGTTACTATGTTTTTAACATAATACTTTAGATGCATGCTGGATAGCGGTCGATGAGTGGAGTAATAGTAGTAGATGCAGGCATGAGTCGGTCTACTTGTCTCGGACGTGATGCCTATATACATGATCATACCTAGATATTCTCATAACTATGCTCAATTTCAGCCAATTGCTCAACAAAGTAATTTGTTCACCCAAGTAGAATACTTATTCTCTTGAGAGAAGCCACTAGTGAAACCTATGGCCCCCGGGTCTATTCTCATCATATCAATCCCCAATCTCTTTATTATTGCTTTGCTTTTTTACTTTGCCTTTTACTTTTCACTTTGCATCTCTATACCAAAAATACCAAAAATATTATCTATCATCTCTATCAGATCTCACTCTCGTAAGTGACCGTGAAGGGATTGACAACCCCTAATCGCGTTGGTTGTGTTGAGCTATTGTTTTGTGTAGGTACGAGGGACTCGCGCGTAGCCTCCTACTGGATTAATACCTTGGTTCTCAAAAACCGAGGGAAATACTTATGCTACTTTGCTGCATCATCCTCTCCTCTTCGGGGAAATCCAACGTAGTGATCAAGAGGTAGCACCCTTCGCCGCAACTGGCGTCATGGATCAACAAGGGGCTGGACTGGGGGCCAGTTAATGACGTGCTGACATTGCAAAGTCGCATCCGAGATCTCCTCAAGAGGGATATCAGTCTTGTCAAGGTAATGCAAGTTATGCTAGTTCATCGGGTCCTGCCATGCCAACGTCAATCTCTCCGTATGTGGGAGTTCAACCTGGAAGGATCGCGAACCATTCAACAATTCTCCAGCGTAACGCTCGAAGAGATGTATGGATTGTTCTTCGGATCACGAATAAAGTGTACGGACACCACCGAGGATGCGGATCTCAACTGCAACCGTTTAGATACCCACGTAAGTAATTCTGCAGCCGAACATGCTGTCTTTTTACTTGTCACAACATCACTCTGACGAAAAATCGCTCTCGGCCAGGACTAGATAAGAAAGGCGGAGAGGATCAGGTGTTCGGTCCCCCTTCCCGAAGGCTCACCGGATCCTGTACTAGCCAGGATGCTTGAGCACGCACCTTATCAAGTGCCATCAGGGGAAGATAAAGGAAGGAATAAAGAAGCCGAAAGCGGGCTTCACACATTACACATCCAACCCGGGGGAATTGGCGTATTCGCGAAGGAGGATAATCGGGGAGAGGAATCTAGAATCCCATATGGAAGGAAAAGGACCGCCTCTGAAGACTTGGAAACGGAGGTTTCCAAACGAGGGAAGAAACCTTCGCTAGGGGGCCCTGCCTCGAAGGGCGTCCTTACCGCACAGCGCCCGAAAGGGGGCCAACCCTCCACCGAGCTGTAAGTGAACAAGAGTACTTTGGTAAATATATCTTGCTTTACCTCCGATGACAATAACCGAGACATATTTCTTGCAGCCCGGCCCGTAGCCCTTCTCAACTGAGTTCGTCTTTGGGGGATCTTCTTCCAGAGATGATGGAGAGCGAAACGCCCCTGCCTCCCCGCCTCATCGGGCGGATGACCCTGAGGTGTCGTCACGGAGGATTTCTCCTGATCCGCCAAGGCCAGAAGGTAACCCTTCGGCTCCAAAGGAGAGCAACAGAAAGAGTCCGGGACTGTCCGGTGCCCAACCGGACGCACTGATGGGTCTTCTAGCGCAAGCGGCTATCTCGGAGGTGCATCGTACTTTAATGGGTACGGTGGTTGAGAGGATTTCATCCGCCAAAAGTGGGTTGCATGAAGCTTTTACGAGCCTTCTAAGAGGCTTTGAGGTATGCAAAGTAATATATGTATTTTGACGGTACCGCACATGCTAGGTGTGCTCTATACAGATACTAGCCCCTGAGACTCTGGTTGCCTTCCAGAGGCGGCAAACAGAGGATCATAGTCCCAGGTAATGATCGCGCTGCTTTTATGTGCAGACGGCTGAGGGTCCGGTGGCTGGCCAGACTGCTGAGTTTACCGAACTAAGGCGGCAGCTTGATGCGGTAGATGCCGACATCGTGCTTGTGAACAGGCGGCTTGACGAGGCACAGGGTATGTATTTTCAGGCGGTCAATGAATATTAAGAGGAGCATGATGCTAGTATCTATAATGTGCTGTTACTGCAGATGGAGCTGCCACCATGGAGACCCTTCAGGAGGAACTTGCCCGAGCCAAGGAACAAGCTAGGAGAAGTGATGCGGCCGCCCTAAAGGCGCCCGAAGAGTTAAGAGCCGAACAGGCTGCTCATTGCCAGAGCGAAGATAAAATAGCCAAGATGGCTGTTGAGCTGAAAGATGCCGCCGACCGATATGAGATTCTTGAAAAGGAAAGCCAAGCGAAAGCGGATGACCTGAAGAAAGCCATGGAAGCAGCCAAGGAAACCCGCTCTAAAATTAGAGCGGCGAAGGAGGATCTCCGTCAAGCCGGAGATATCACGGCTGGGAAGCCCTTTTTGTTGCGGACGAAGTTCGGAGATCCGAAGTATGACCCTCTGGATCAATTATGGAGTGCTGCAGACGCGTACTCGGACTTGACAATGAGTGCTGCTGATGCGACTGAGTTTTTCAAAGATCGGGGAGATCATGAAGTGGAAAGGTTATTCTGGTCGCAGTTAGTGCTCCAACGCGTCCGCTACTGTTAACTGAACAAATGGCTGAGTGGGCCGAGCTCCATAGGTTGTCCGGACTTGCCATGAGGTCTGTCGTGGATCATCTTTGGCCAAAGGGACCAAGGCTGAATAGTTATTTCGATTTAGTGCAACGATTCCTTGGTATTGTGCTGCATATCGACGTTGTAAAGAGGTCGGCGTGCATAGAGGGTGCACGGATGGATCTTGCCCGTGTTAAGACATACTGGGCAGAGATGGAGGCCACCGCTATTGCAACCCGGTATCCGGCCGTAGGCCAGGTCCCGGCCAAGCACTATTCTGAAGAAGTCCTAGAAGGCGCTCGTTTAATAGAGGCTCAGTGCTCAAAGAGTATCATGTTCGAGTGACATGTATCCCAATTGTAAAAACAATGCTATTTGGATTATAAAGGATGTGTTTATACTTTTGCCTGAAAGTATTATGATGCCTCCTGTGCTGGCGTTTATGTATGTATATAACCTGAAAGTTTGCAAATAAATCGGCTTCAAATTTACGCATATAATGCAGGGGTGTTCAGAAAAGTGTGTATTCACACTTGATCCAACGTCTTGGTCCATTAAGGAGGTGATGGTGCGGTGAACAAGGCAATCAGACTATATAGCTTTAACACTTTCACTTATCCATAGGAGCTTGACGGTGGGGCTACTATATAGCCCCTGGTACTTCCGCACTCATCCGAATATGGTGTGCGTACATACATGACCGGGAAACCGGTCCTTCATTAATGCGGAGGAATCGCGAGGATTCCGCTGAGTCATCGAGTGGTTAACTAGTCTCGCGCTTTATCATGACAGTCAGTTTTCGGCTTTCTCTACTGAGGTGCTCATCCAGATGAACCAGGGCACAATCGCAGTAGTTCTCCCAGTGCCACCTTAGCCGATAGGGCGGAACATAAGGTAGCAAATCTCGGGAGCCGGGCAAACCCAACTATTGACCAAAGACATGATTCGGAGCTGATGCATATAAGGCCAAACTCGCGACGCCGAACACTCCCTAAGGTATTCGGACTTTACAACATATACTGGGCTGAGTAATGCCCTCGATAATCAGCCCTGGATTTCCAGGTACGTGCATTAGTCTGACGTGGAAAAATGCCAATAACGACAGCATCCCTCTCGGTTGTGTTGAGTATCCAGAGGGTGTGAAACAATAAGAGATAGTAAAAAAGGTTTACACAGGGTCTTAATCTAAAAAGAAACCTTTGAGCGGGGCCCTGCTGCATGTCTGCGCCTGTGTCTCCGTTGTGCCGTATCCTGGAAGGGTGTAGCACGATGATCATCTGTAAAAGAGAAAAACCCAGGTGAAAGTCTTCGTGCGAAAAATTGGTTATTCTTAAGGAACCATTAAAATGCGATCTATTATTGTATTAATAGGGTCAAGCCGAACTGTAGCCCTTTTTACATGCGGGAAGCCCCTAGCACCACCTATGGGGGTATATCCCTCGACCCAATCTCAGGTTTATCTGAGCTGCTACATCAAGTGGTGCCCCGGACTCGTCTAACCATGTCCGCGGTCTTGACGACCGATAATTTATTCTGGTTGGAGAGGTAGTTTACTGTTCGGCTGCTAGAGCCACCACATATTCCTCCGCACGTAAGGAACGCTCTGTGTTTCCGCTAACTGTGATGATGCCACGTGGACCGGGCATCTTAAGCTTAAGATAAGCATAATCTTGATCGCATTAAAACGAGCGAAGGCCGTTCTTCCAAGTAGTGAGTGAAAACCGCTTCGGAATGGAGCGATGTCGAAGGTTAATTCTTCGCGTCGGAAGTTGTCGGGAGAACCGAATACAACCTCTAGCACTAGAGAGCCCATACAGCGGGCCTCTAGGCCTGGTATTACTCCTTTAAAGGCATTATTGCTTAGGCTGATTCTTGTCGGGTCTATCCCCATTTTGCGGACAGTGTCCTGATATATCAGATTAAGACTACTGCCGTCGTCCATAAGGACTCGGCTGATATGGTATCCGTCAATTATTGGGTCTAGCACCAAGGCAGCCAATCCTCCGTGCCGGATATTAGTCGGGTGATCCCTGCGATCGAAAGTGATCGGGCAGGCCGACCAAGGGTTGAACTTGGGGGTGAAGGGCGCCATGGCGTATGCGTCTCGGAGTGCGCATTGGCGCCTCCTCATCGGTATGTGAATTGCGTAGATCATGTTCACTGTTTTGACCTCTGGCGGGAATTTTTTCTGTTCCCCAGTGTTCGGCTGGCGAGGCTCATCCTCGTCTTCACTTGGTGTATCCCTCCCCTTGTGTTTGGCATTTAGCTTGCCGGCCTGCTTGAAGACCCAGCATTCTCTGTTGGTATGATTTGCAGGTTTGTCGGAGGTGCCATGAATCTGACATAATCTGTCTAGAATCTTGTTTAGGCTGGACGGTCCATCTCTGCTACCTTTAAATGGCTTTTTCCATTGACCGGGTCGAGAGCCCCTGAATCCGCCGTTTACCGCCGTCTTGTCTGGGCTTGTCGGATTTCGGGTTCCGGCAGACCCTCTAGGTTCGAACACTGGGGTGCGCGCAGAGATTTCACCCTCTACCTTTCTGCGCCTTGCCGCCTCGCTAAGATCTAAGCTATGAAAGGAACAACACAAGAGACACAGGGTTTATACTAGTTCGGGCCACCATTGTGGTGTAATACCCTACTCTAGTTTGTGGTGTGGTGGATTTCCTCTTGGGCTGAAGATGATGGACAATACAAAGAACAGCCTCGCGAGGGTCTGTTCTTGGCTGGTGCGATGAACTGCTAGGAGGAGTTCAGTCGCTCTCTCTCTGCTGATCCCAGATGCTGGATCCTATCTCTAGATTTCTCGATGCCTCTACCTTGTGGGTGGCTAGTCCTATTTATAGGCAAAGGCCCTGGGCCTCTCCCCAAATATTGAGCGGGAAGGGCGCCAACAATTGGCCATTTTGAAGGGGAACATCTAGTACACTTATCCCGACTAAAGTTGGTCCTCGCTTTGTCAAAGGCTCTGGTGGTGGCCTTGGCTTGGGCTCCACAATGACTTCCTTCCTGCCGCTATGACGGTCTTGGTCTTGTTGCACCAAAGCGGATGCCTTTGCTTGATACTCTTGCTGCGCTTGCTCCCTTTGCACCAAAGAGGAAAGGAGGACAACTTTGGCTGGCGCTCACCGGGCGCCCTTGGTCGTCATGGCTTGCGTCATGGAGCACGTCGTGAGGTACCCCGCTTGATCTCTCCGCCTCCTCGCGAGCCAGCCTGGACGAGGCCGTGCCTCGAGGAAGCTCCTGCCGTCAAGGCCATGAGGCTTGGCCCCTCGCGAGGGTCTTGAGCTTGTGCTGATGAAGATGGGCCTTGATGGGCCACCCCTTGAGCCACGTCACAGGCCGCAGGCAGGAAAGTCTGGGGACCCCCGTTCCCAGAACGCTGACAGTAGCCCACGGGCCCAAGGCGCGTGCGGACTTGGCTGAGCAGAGAAGCGAAGGGGCAAGTGCGAAGCGCCGGCGGGCCCTAACAGCCTGCGGCCTTGGGTGCCGCGTGGCGGTTGATTGGACGTGGGCGGCCCTGCTCCCCCACGATGCCTCGGCGACTGCACGAATTGACAAGTCCCTGCGTGCAAAGCGGGTCATGATTACCTGCGATCGCGGAGGGCCGGTGGTTGGCCTTCCTCGGCTATAAATACAGTACGGCACCTGCCCTTCTAGTCCATTTCCTCTTGCGTCTTCTTCTTCATGGCTCCACCAAAGAGGTTCTCGGCCGCGGAGAAGGGGAAGGCTCGCCAGGTGGACCCTGACTCTCCCCCTCCCAAGCGCGATCGAGGCCGTCCTCGCACCCTGTGGCTCCCATGGTGGCTCCTCGCGGTCGTGGAGGTGATCTCCCATGCGGTGACGGGTGGCAGGCCGTTGCTGGGGGGCGCGCCACGGCCGCGCGACCCCCTAGGCCGCGCTTCCATTCTGTAGAGGTGCTACCGGAGTTCGTTGTGTGGTCGGCGGAGCCGACCAGCACTCGGCTCCAGCTCCCTCGCTTCCTCCTGGGTGAGCTTCCGGCTGGTACCCCGGGCGGCCTCTGGCTCCAGGTGGATGGTTGCTGCAAATTTGGGCCTCCGGGCTTCATTAGAGGTCTCTGCAGCCGGGGCACAGCCTGACCCGTGGGCGGCAAGCGTTTGCCCGCTGTAGTCTGAGCCGGCGGTGCACCCTGCACTTCAAGTTTGACGGTGATGCCACCCTCTACGTGAGGGTGTTCTTGGAAGACGGTCGCCGCGCTGGATGCTTCCCTGAGAACGACGACCGCGGACGCGGGCCCATCCCCAGCGATGATGAAGATGACAGCGCGCGCGGGGGTGGCGGAGCTTGGGGCTCGTCGAGCTTCGACGACTCTTCTTCTAGCAGCGGCTCTTCCAGCAGTGGCCGCGACCAGCCTCCGCCCCGCCGCGCCCGCCTGGAGGGAGGTAGCGGGTCCGCCCGCCATCTCGCCCCGGTGAAGCGTGAGAGGGAGTCCGCCTGAGCTCCGGAGGCAGTTCGAGCCTCCCCCGCGAGTTGGTGTCAGGCGAGCTGCGCCTGTTTTGTTCTTTTTCCTTTCCCTGCGCAAAGAGACAGTAGTGTAGGGCCCCGCATGGGCATGCTTGGACCATTGCTGTTAATTATCGTACTACTTCCGCTATTTCGGTATTATGCCTTTGTGCCACACGCCTGCGCGTAGGAATTACTTAGCTCGGGGGCGCCTGTCGTGGTCTTTGTTTCCTGAGGCCGAGGCCTCGTCTAACGCCTCATGTCCTGCGAAGGTTAGTCTGGAGAGGTAGCTCCCGGCCTCACTGTGGAGGCGACCGACCACAGTCCTGTGTTAGATGTCGCGGTGCCCGTGGGGCACGGATTGGAGGGTGCTCCTGTAGTGGACCGGGCAAGAAAGCCTCAAGCGATAAGGCGGAAAAAACACTCGCGAGGGTGCCCGCGTTGCTCCCTCGCGAGACTTGCGTGAGAGAAATCGAGGCAGGAGAGCGAAAAGGCAAAGAGTCACGAGCCAAAGACGGCAACAACTTTAATAAAACCTCGAATGGGAATAAACAAGCCAACTGCAGAAAGCAAATGAGAAAAGCCGCGTCCGGCACCTAATCTAGTCTTCGACGTCTTCTCACCAGCGCGGAGCTAAGTGCTGCCACTGGGCGTGGGAGGGAGCCCCAGGGCCTGAGGCCGGCGCTCCTGAGACTCCGGGGCGTGTACAGCCCCAACTAATTATTATGTGAGAGTGTCACGGGCGGCGAGCTTCACAGGCGTTGGCCTTCTTCACAGGCTCCGTGCCTTTCTCGGAAAGATACACTCCACAGGTGTTTGCCTTCTTCACAGGCTCCGGGACTTTTCCCAAACGCAACGCTTCACAGGCGTTCGCCTTCTTCACAGGCTCTGGGCCCTTTCCAAAATGCAACGCTTCACAGGCGTTCGCCTTCTTCACAAGCTCTAGGCCTTTTCCAAAACGCATCACTTCACAAGCGTTCGCCTTCTTCACAGGCTCTGGGCCTTTTCCAAAACGCATCACTTCACAGGCGTTCGCCTTCTTCACAGGCTCTGGGCCTTTTCCAAAACGCATCACTTCATAGGCGTTCAGCCTTCTTCATGACTCTGGGCCTTCTTCTTTAGGGGTAAAACCTCCTTAGGTGCTGGATGTTCCACAGCTGCTCGACGGGCACCCCTCCTGAGTCTCCAAGCGCATGGAGCCGGGCCTGGAAACATGAACAACCTTGAACGGGCCCTCCCACATGGGAGAGAGCTTATGAAATCCCTCCCAAGAGAGAACCCGCCTGAGCACGAGGTCTCCTACCTCGAGGGTCCTGGGGCGGATGTTGCGGCAGTGGTATCGCCGCAGCGCTTGCTGGTACCTTGCCGCTCGCGGGCTTCCCGACGACGCTCCTCCCCGGCCACGAGGTGCATCCCCGCATGGCGTCCTGCTGCGCCTCGTGAACGCTTGAGAACCCGTGCGGGCTGACGTGCGACCTCGTGAGGGAGGACTGCTTCAGCTCCATAGAACAGGAAGAAAGGGGTCTCGCCGGTCGGCTTTGTCGCGGTTGTGCGGATGGACCATAACACTGACTGCAGCTCATCGTACCAACCCCTGCTGCAGGCCTCCAGCTTCTTCTTGAACGTCATGGTCTTGAGGCCTCTCAAGACCTCCGCGTTGGCCCGCTCGGCTTGACCGTTGCTCCGTGGGTGCTCTACCGAGGCGTAGCATATCTGCGTCCCAAGGTTAGCACAATATGTTTTGAAAAATGTTACTGGTGAACTGCGAACCGTTGTCGGTGATGATGCGGTTCGGCACCCCGAACCGGCTCACGATGCCCTTGATGAATTTGACCGCAGAGCCTGCGGGGATGGTGCGGACGGCTTCCACTTCAGCCCACTTGTTGAACTTGTCCACGACAACGTAGAGGTAGCGATAGCCCCCTGGCGCCCGAGGGAATGGGCCCAGGATATCCAGCCCCCAGACTGCGAAGGGCCACGAGAGGGGTATAGTTTGAAGACCTCCCGCCGGCTGATGGATCTGCTTGGCATGGAATTGGCAGGCCTCGCAAGCCTTCACCAGTTCGACGGCATCATTGAGTGCAGTAGGCCAATAGAAACCGCTGCGGAACGCCTTGCCAACGAGGTTTCGTGATGACGAATGATGCCCACAGTCTCCATCGTGTATATCTGCCAGTAGTTCCTTCCCTTGCTCCCTGGAGATGCAGCGCAGGGACACATCATTTGGTTGCTTCCGGTAGAGCTCTCCATCCTTGATGTAGTATGCCGTGGCTTTCCGCGCCACACGCTCCGCTTCCTCCTCCTTCTCCGGCAAGGTCCCTTGCGTCAAGCAGCTCCGGAGCTCTGTGATCCAGCACCCCTCCTGAGGCTCCAGCGTCAAGAGTAGGCGCGCTCCTGAGGCCGGGCCACAAACTGGGGCTCCCGAGGCCGGTGGCTGGGGGAGCTCCTCCCGAGGCTGCACCGCGCTTGATAGTGATGGCGTGGCCGAGGGCTTGAAGAGCCGCTCCTCGAAGACGCCAGGCTCCTGAGGTAGCCTCCTGGATGCTCATTTGGCGATGTCGGTGGCCTCCTGATTGGTGCCACGGGGCACATGCTGCAACTCCAGCCCCTAGAACTGCTTCTCCATCCCGCGGACCTCCGCAAGGTAGGCTTCCATGTGTTCATCCCTCGGCTCGTATACCTTGTTGGAGAAGTTGACGAGGAGTTGTGAATCACCCTTGACGGTAAGGCGCTTCACTCCCAGGGCAGCTGCGGCCTTCAGGCCTGCTATCAGGCCTTCATACTCTGCTATGTTGTTGGAGACCTTTTCTCCGTGCTGGAAACAGAGCTGCACTGCGTAATAGAGCTTGTCTTGAGTAGGAGATATGAGCACTACTCCAGCCCCTGCACCATGCCTGGAGAATGCCCCGTCGAAGTACATGACCCAACCTTCCGGCGCCTCGCTTTCCGGGGAGAGGGACCGATCCTCATCAGCCTTGAGGCCCGGCGCCTCCGTCCATTCTGCCACGAAATCCGCTAACGCGCCCCCCTTGACGACTCTGGTTGTGCTGAATTCGAGCTGAAACGCTTGCAGTTCAATGTTCCACTCGGCGACTCTTCCAGCTGAGTTAGGGCTCCTGAGCACCCTTTCCAAGGGGTACGCCGAGACAACCTTGATGGGGTGGCCCTGAAAATAGTGCCGCAGCTTGCGCGAGGCCACCAATAGCGCGAGGAGGAGTTTCTGAGGCATGGAGTACCGTGCCCTTGCATCCTGCAACACCGTGCTGACGAAGTACACAGGGTGTTCAACGAGGTTTGGAGTGCTGGTGTCGATGGTGCCCTCCGGAGACCGTGGCGCCTCCTGAGGCAGTGGAGCCTCCAGAGGCTGGTCGCCAGGGGGAGGGGTCTCTTCTGTCCTGAGTGCGTTTCCCTGCGGCGGCTGATCCTTCTCGGCTGTGGTACTGGTCTTTGTGGGTCTTCCTTTATCCCGCTTCGCCTTGACCCGGGCAGCTGCCGCGGCTTTGGTCTGTTGCTCCTCCCTAACCGCCACCAGGGCTGCACTGGCGAAGTAGGGAGTGGCTGCAAGGTAGAGCACCAGGGGTTCCTGTGGGGGCGGGGCCACCATTACCGGAGGGCTGGTCAGGTACCTTTTGAGATCTTGGAACACCCTGTCGGCCTCTTCAGTCCATTCAAAGGGCCCCTTTTACTTCATTAGCTGGAAGAAAGGCAGCGCTCGCTCCCCCAACTTGGAGATGAAGCGTCCTAGCGCTGTTATACGCCCAGTGAGCTTCTGCATTTCTCTGAGGGTCTTTGGCGGGCTCATGTCCTCGACCGCCTTGACCTTCTCTGGGTTAGCCTCTATGCCTCGGTGGGACACGAGGAAGCCCAAGAGCTTGCCCGAGGGGACCCCAAACACACACTTTTCCGGGTTGAGCCGCAGGTTCACTGCGTTGAGGCTCGCGAAGGTTTCCTCCAGGTCTTGTATCAGGGTTTTGGCCTCGCGAGACTTCACCACAATGTCATTGACGTAAGCCACCAAATTCTTCCCGAGTTGCGGGCCCAAGGTGATGTGCATCAGCCGCTGAAAGGTTGCCCCTGTGTTGCGCAGCCCGAAAGGCATGCATGTGTAGCACTACACTCCACATGGGGTCAAGAAGGCCGTCTTTTCCACGTCTTCTACCGCCATCTTGATCTGGTGATATCCGGAGAAGGCATCCAAGAAACATAGCAGGTCGCACTCGGCGGTGGAATCGACGATCTGATCGATCGAGGGAGCGGGAATGGATCTTGGTGCAGGATTTGTTGAGGTGGTGAAGTCGACACACATGCGTTCCTTCCCCTTTCTTGGCCTGACAGCAGGGGTTGGCCAATAATCTGGTTATCGGACCTCGCGAATGACCCCTGCAGCTTCGGTTCTGCGGGTCTCTTGGACGATGAAAGCCTGCTTTTCGGTGGACTGCTGCCTCGCTTTACGCTTCACAGGCGTCGTTGGGGCACGTTGAGGTGATGCTCGACACGTCTGTGGGGATCCCCGCCGGTGATCAGGCTCTGTGCGAACACCTTCCTGTTCGCACGCAGAAACTTGACCAGGGCCTTCTCCTGCTCGGGTTCGAGGTTGGCGCCTATGGTGAAGGTGGCGTTAGTTGATCCGTCCTCGTCAACAAGTATCTGCTTGGTTTCCGCCTTGTCCTGGGCAAACGTCAGCGGCGCCGCTCTAAATCCCGCCACAATAAAAATGGTGATTCCGGCATGGGAGATAATAACACCGGGGCGGTGCGAAGACAACCCCTCGGCCAGGACTCGGCGTGGGAGGAGGGAGATGCAAATGCACTGCCTGACGGTGTGGCGAGAAAGAGAGGTCGAGGGCGATAATTATGCGCCTCCCTCCGAAGGCGAGGCAAGCCTCGGCGACGATGAATTTGTCGTGCTGAGGATCCGCCGAGCAGGAGCGTTTCAAACGCAGGGCTTATAGCCACGGCAAGCAGCCTCAAGAAAGCAGCAACAGACTTAGAGCTGACCAAGACCTGCTAGGCGGACAGATGGTGAAGTCCTTGCACCGAAGAGTATGAACTCGAGCGCCCTCCAAAAGCTACCCCAAACGCAGGCCATTGCCTCGATTAGAGGAGGAAGCACCCAAGTCACCAGCGCACGACATGGCAGATCGGCCACCCCGTGGCCGCGACAGAGAAGCCTCTTGGCCCTCCGCTCAAGCCACACCCCGACGCCGCTCAAAAAGTAACAAGGCACGGGAAAACGCGCCGTACTTGCGAGATATATTGGAGGATAAGGCAAAAAATACAAGATCGATCTACGGATCGCGTGGGCGCCCAACGACGCGGGATGATTACCGTCGCGCCGGATACATCAAACCCGGCCAGGCCGAACATAGTAGACAAAGCTCATATGAGCTACGTCGTGATATAGCCCAGGCGCCGCACACCCACTATGCTTCACAGATGAAGTAATGGATCATCAAATCCCCGAGGGCTTAAAACCCGTAAACATCGAATCATACGATGGTACCACAGACCCTGCGGTCTGGATCAAGGATTATCTCCTCCATATCCACATGGCCCGTGGTGATGATCTACATGCCATCAAATACCTCCCACTCAAGCTTAAAGGACCAGCTCGGCATTGGCTCAACAAATTGCCGGCCAGAATCAATTGGTCGTTGGGAGGACACGAAGCCGCATTCCTTGATAACTTCCAGGGCACATATGTGCGACCACCGTGACGCCGATGACCTTAGCCACATAATTCAGCAGCCGAAGAATCGGCGGACAATTACGGACACGGTTCCTAACAAAGAAAAATCAAATCATTGACTGTCCGGATGCAGAGGCCCTTGCAGCCTTCAAACATAACATCCGCGACGAATGGCTTGCTCGGCACCTAGGACACGAAAAGCTGAAATCCATGGCAGCCCTCACAACACTCATGACCCGCTTTTGTGCGGGAGAGGACAGCTGGCTAGCTCGAAGCAACAACTTGGCCAAACACCACGATAGTTCGGATACCAAGGACAGCGGCAGGTCAGCGTCGAAACAAGAACAAAGCGCCGCATTAACGGGCGATAATACTGAAGATCTGACCCGTCAATGCCGGATTTAGAGGCTCTAAACCGGTCAGCGGAAGAAGCCATTCAAAAGAAATACCCAGGGCCCGTCCAACTTGGACCGAATACTCGATCGCTTGCGGATACATGGCACTTTAAAAACCAGCCAATCACACCAACAGGGATTGTTGGGTGTTCAAGCAAGCGAGCAAATTAAGTGCCGAACTCAATGACAAGGGGCTAAATAGCGATGGCGAGGAAGAGCCCGACTCGCCAAACAATAGAGGATGAAGGGTTTTCCCACACAAGTGCGGACGGTGAACATGATATATGCAACCCATATACCCAAAAGGGAGCGGAAGCATGCACTAAGGGACGTATATGCGATGGAGCCAGTCGCCCCGAAGTTCAACCCATGGTCTTCCTGCCCGATCACCTTCGATCGAAGGGACCACCCACCTAGCATCCGTCATGGCGGTTTCGCCGCATTGGTTCTTGACCCAATTATTGACGGATTTCACCTCACCAGTCACGATGGATCGGCGGTAGCAACTGAACCTGCTTTATCATGATACAGTGTGCAAAATGGGCATAGACCCCTCAAGGATTAAACCTACAAAGGCGACCTTTAAAGGCATCATACCGGTGTAGAGGCCAATTATGCGGGCTCGATTCTGATCGAAGTGGTCTTGGATCCCGGATAACTTCGAGCGAAGAGTTAATCTTCGACATCGTCCCGTTCATGGCGGCTATCATACCTTTGCTTTCGAGACGAACTGCATTACCAAAGTTCAATGCGGTGCCGCACTACGCATACCTCAAGCTCAAGATGCCAGGCCTCGAGGACTAATAACGGTCAATGGAAACACGAGCGCTCTCTCCGAGCGGAGGAGCACACGGCAACCCTCGCGGGCGGAGGTACCAAAGCAGCCTCTCACAACAATTCTCGAGTCCGGCCACTAAGCGTCCGGGACAACATCAAGCGCCGCCGGAGTAACCTACAACAAGACCGCCGGCACGATTCAAGCACGCGTAGCAATCCGCCCCAACCACAGCCCTCGCGAAATTGCGAAGCGATTACGCTGCACATAACTACGCTCTGGAGATAACATGGGCATATGGGGAGGGGCACGACCACGGCACGCCAAGAATGCGGCTCGACCGCACCAGGGGCTCCCGATTGTGTCATTCTTTTTCTTTTTTCCCTTTTTCTTCCTTTTTCTTACTCTCAGGATTCCGTCTTCCAGAAGTCATGTCCGGCACTAGACTCGCCGAACTCACGATGCAACAGCCAGGGAAGCAGAATGCCACGTCAAGTGTTCAGGTGGTCTCTATTACGAGCATTATACCTGTTTTACATATCATCCCGCAGCTTACCCCTGGAGGGGGACATGTTAGATAGTCCCATTCCTTGCTTATCGCACTATTTGTATCGTCCTGCCTTCATTGCAGTACCTTTTTGAATAAACAATACATAGATTTTGCTTACTATTGCACTCTTTTCTTTATCTATATATATGTTCATTTTATGACATGTCGCACCCGTACACTTTGGTACGGCCAATACACCAGGGGCTTAAGTACCCCAATATTATGGTGTGATAAGCCCGAACACTTTCACAAGTGCGGCACCCCGAACTTATAGCATTATATGAATCGGCTCCGAATCATGTCTTGGGTCAATAGTTGGGTTTGCCCGGCTCCCGTATTTTGGTACCTTACGTTCCGTTATATCGGCTAAGGTAAGCATCGGGAGAACCACTGCGTGTGCCCCAGTTGAGCTAAATTCGAGCACCTCGATGGAGAAAGCTAAAACTGACCGTCATGATAGGGCGAGAGCCGATCGCTATTCGAGAGGTTTTTCGGGTCCTTAAAGACCTATGCCCTTAGAGCAAGGAACCGGAATTGTCCGCCAAGGCGTGGATAGCGCCCGAACTCGGTCTTACGAATACTAGGGGCTTCGCGAAATTTAAAATTATAGAATTCTATGGCTAAGTGAGAGTGTTCAAGCACTATAAGTCCGGTTGCCTTGTTACGTTGCGTTGAGCGCCTCCTAGATGGACCCAAGAATGGGAACAAGAGTGCTCAAGTTTATCCCGAACACCCAAAGACTTGCATGGCATGGGGGCTGAAGCCAACGACATGCCATCTCTCAAATTTGATAAGCGGCCGCCTGAAGAAGGTAATATTTTAAATTAACAAGCGTTGCTTAAGCGCATATGAACAAGTTTTGAGCGTACAGGATAACAAATGCGAGTCTATTCAAAATTACATCTTTGGAGCACTCATCCGCTATTCGTGGCACCCTTCAGAGGCCCTCATAGTACATTTCGGCGATGCGATGCTCCTTGCCCTTCGGTGGCCCGTCCGTCACAAGCTTCTCCGCATCCAGCTTGCCCGATTGCACTTTAGCACGGGCAAGGGCCCGACGGACACCTTCAATGCAGACGAGCGCTTGATGACTTCAAATCGTGGACAAAGGCCCACCATCCGCTACACTAAGCGAAGTAGCTCCTGTGCATGGCTTCCAATGGCCTGACCGAACTATAAGGCCCTTCATGGCCTGTTCGGCGACCTTGTGAGCTCGACCAGCTGCTTCAGCTGGTCGCTTAGAAACTGCTTGGATGTCCGGCCTCAGCATACTGAGACCAGAACACCTTTTCCGTCGAGATCCCCTCCTTGGCGCGGTAGAACGCGGCAGCATCCGATACATTACGAGGCAGATCTGCGAATGCTCCTGGAGAGCTCCGAATCCGGGTAAGTAATAGGTAATTCACTTTCACATGCTTGCTTTGCATAAAGAATGCCTTACCGCCGCTATCTTTTTAGCGATTCAATTTCTTGAGGGCTTTTTGGGCCTCGGCCTTAGCAACTTTGGCACTCTCAAGAGCCGAAGCAAACTCGGACTCTCGGGTCTTGAGTCACGCTCCAACCTCTCGTGTTTTTCCACGAGAGCACTGGAGCTCTTGCCGCACCTCCGCCAGCTGCGCCTCCCCTTTTCTCGCTTCGGTGCGTTGGCGGCCCGCTTTGTTTTCCGACCCACGGACACCGCTTCCTTCAGTGGTCGCCACCTCGTTCGTGGCCCCTGTAGTACCCAAGTTATTCCTGTTATTTTTTGCAACCAAAACCTTTTCTATAAGGTATTTATTTAATAAGGTACTACTTACCTTCCTTGTCCTCGAGCTGCTTCTTGGCTTGGCCTA
The DNA here is from genome assembly GCA_021605145.1 of Aegilops bicornis. Lineage (NCBI taxonomy): Eukaryota > Viridiplantae > Streptophyta > Magnoliopsida > Poales > Poaceae > Aegilops > Aegilops bicornis. The sequence goes on from CM038669.1 coordinate 153,249,947, forward strand.
GCTCGTTCTCGGACCGCTCGAGGCTCTGCTTCAATGCATCGACCTCCGCAGTTAGTGCGGGAGAGGTCAGCAGCGTAGCCTGCATTCCCATATTGACATACTTATATTAGACTCTCACAGATATCTTTTAGATCCTTAGTCCGGCTTTTCTTTCCGAACACCGAACTAAGCATCGGGGCTACTGTCTATGCGGTAATATTTTACATATTCTAAACTTACCTCAAAGCACATTAGAAGGCTGGTACAAGCTTCAGTCGGCCCGCTCTTGGCGGATTGAATCCGGATCACCGCACTCATAACAGTGCGGTGCTCCTCCTTGATGGAAGCGCTGTTAAGCGCCTCCAGTAAGCTATCCGGTGCCTCCGGTTGGACGGAGGACACCGGCGTCTTACCCTTCTTGTGAAGGGACCGCTTGCCGGACCACGGAACCACTAAAGGTTCCGGCATGGAGTCCGGACGAGGGTCGGGCTTAGAGCCCCTGGGGGTCTTGCCCCCCACGCGCCTGGAGTCCGGGAGGTTGCCTTGTGGCGCCTCCTGCGCCGCCTCCTCCTCTTGACCAGGCCCCCCTTGGGGCACCACCTCGGCGTCGTCCGCAGCGTGGGGCGAGGAGGCGGCCGGAAGCGAAGTACTCTCCATTTCCGATGAACCCAGGGACCCGCTCGTCGAAGCGGCTAGCTCGCTCTTGGGCGGGCTGCATGATTGTTCGACATTAGAGAACGCTATGAAATAATAAAAAGCCATGGGTATCCGGACACTTACGATCTCGCCAGGGGCTTGGCCCTTGTTGGCCTATCCTCCTCATTGCTGTCGACGTTGGTGGAGAAGTCCGGAGGAAGGGTTCTCCCCTTCTTGGACCCTCCGACCTCCCCAGTTGGGGCGGCCTTCCTTTTCCTCTCCTCTTCACTGGGGACAGGCTTTTTCCTCCTCCTCGTCCTCGGGAGAAGATTCTGCTTGAGAATCTCGACAAGACTGGCGTCGGGAGCTCCTTCGAGTTCCCGTGGCCTCCTTCTTGGCCTTCTTCTCCGGCACCACATGGGTACCGGAGCCAAGAGCCTCATCAATCGGGCGTCCATTGGGTTTTCGGCAAAGGAGCCGGACAGTTAATCTGTCCGGACGTCTTCAGCCGATCTGTCCAAAGATTAGGGAGTTTTAGATCCCACATAGAGTCAATCTATGAAAAGAATCCCGTAAAGGGTAAAATAACTTACCTCGCCGGCTTGACGCCACGAGCTGTATCCGCGATCTTTGTTAGCGGATGCGGGGGCTTCGGCGCCCTTGAACAGCACCTTCCAGGCATCTTCGTACGTAGTGTCGAAGAGCCGGCTCAAGGTTCGGTGCTGTGCCGGATCGAACTCCCACAAATTAAAGGCCCGTTGTTGGCATGGGAGAATCCGGCGGATGAGCATCACCTGGATTACGTCGACAAGCAAGAGATTCTTGTCCACTAGGTTTCGGACGCATGTTTGGAGTCCGGATAGCTCGTCCGAATTCCCCCACGTCAGGCCCGTCTCTTTCCATGACGAGGGCCGTGTGGGGAAGCCAGATCTGAATTCAGGGGCCGCCACCCATTTGGGGTCGCATGGCTCGGTGATGTAGAACCACCTCGATTGCCACCCCTTTATTGTCTCTACAAAGGAGCCCTCGAGCCATAGGACTTTGGCCATCTTGCCAACCATGGCGCCTCCGCACTCCGCTTGACGGCCGCCCACAACCTTCGGCCTGACATTGAAGGTCTTCATCCATAGGCCGAAGTGGGGCTGGATGCAGAGGAAGGCCTCGCACACGACGATAAACACCGAGATGTTGAGGATGAAATTGGGGCCAGTCGTGGGAAGTCCAGGCCGTAGTAGAACATGAGCCCCGGACAAATGGATGAAGTGGAAAACCTAATGCAGCGGAGGAAGTGGGGAGAGAACACCACCCTCTCATGGGGCACAGGGGTTGGAATAAGCTGCCCGCATCGGGCAGCCTATGCGCGATGTCGCGGACAAATATCCAGCCTCCGCAGCAGTCTTGTGATGTGCCCCTCCGTGATGGAGGAGGCCATCCACCTGCCTCCCGCCTCCCGACATGGTTGGAGAAAGGTTGAGGTGGGATGTGCGGACTTAGGCGCTGGAGCTCGAGTCTTGTGAAATGGATGAGCAAAGGAGGAAGAAGGCGTAGGTGAAAAAGGTGGATCCTTATCCCCTTATATGGACGGACGAAGTTATGCGTCCCCCACCAGCCTGGTAAAACTTGCTTATCTCCCAAGCGCCGTAATCAATGGCGCGGATGGGTTACCAACATCTGTATTGATGAGAATCCTGGAATAAGGGGGCACGATCTATGCTTTGATAAGACATGCCAGGGAAACCGCCTCGCTAAACGCGCTAAGGTGGAAGAGTAAAAAACGATCCATATAAAGGCATGGCCGTGGTGTGATGTCACACTGCGGAATACATCAGCAGATCTGTGCAAAATTTATTCTCTCTACGGTGGTATTTGGAACTTGTTTTGCAGAGCCGAACACTATCCTTGTGTTCAAAACCTTCTATGAAGTATTCGGAGGAGGAACCCGCCTTGCAATGCCGAAGACAATATGCGCGTCGGACTCAAATGCGTCATTGAAGCCTGGTTCAGGGGCTCTTGAGGAGTCTGGACTAGGGGTGTCCGGATAGCGAACTATCATCACGGCCGCACTCCAAGACTATGAAGATACAAGATTGAAGACTTCGTCCCGTGTCCGGATGGGACTTTCCTTGGCGTGGAAGGCAAACTTGGCGATATGGATATGTAGATCTCCTACCATTGTAACCGACTCTGTGAAACCCTAACCTATCCAGTGTCTATATAAACCAGAGGGTTTTAGTCCGTAGGACGAACAACAATCATACCATAGGCTAGCTTCTAGGGTTTAGCCTCCTTGATCTCGTGGTAGATCTACACTTGTACTACCCATATCATCAATATTAATCAAGCAGGAGTAGGGTATTACCTCCATCGAGAGGGCCCGAACCTGGGTAAAAACATCGTGTCCCTTGTCTCCTGTTACCATCCGCCTAGACGCACAGTTCGGGACCCCCTACCCGAGATCCGCCGGTTTTGACACCGACAGCAGGGCTGCGGCGTCCGGCCACTGCCGCCGCTGATCTGGATGGGGTTAGCGCCGGCCTCCCGTGGCTCACTGTTGAATATGGCGTCTGCCATGGGAGGGTGTAGACAGGATTCTCCTTAGTATCAGCTTTTGTTTCCTGCGAAGGATCATGAACAACCCCGTGGGGGCATGTAAGTGTCTGTAATGCCTTTGGTGCTTATCTTCCTCATTATGAAAACTTGGTGAGTGCATCTCCCGTTAAAGCTTGGCCCCTCCTTTCTTCCCTCGCGATGGCTTTGTTGCTCTACGCTGACAGGTCCCGGTCCCCAAGCAGGCTACAGCCGTCGCTGGTATGCCAGGTCGCATGCCGTGGTCAAGGCCAGGAGGTGTGCGGCCCGAGGTCCAGTAAGAGCCCCTGAGGCGCGATGCTCAGGAGGTCCCCCTTAGCGCTCAAGCAACCATGGTACGGCAAGAAAGGAAAAAGACTTGGCATAGCAACGGGCTGCGGCGGCGTGGCGACCATTAGGCTCGGATATTTAGCCGATCCTAGGGCGAAACTTATCTTGCTGACTTCATGGCGATTCCTGATGTCGCGCTAGGGCTGCGCGCCAATTCATGCGGCATAGCCAGGTCGGCCCATTCGAGTTCCCCCCCTCATGCTCTCCTGCTCTACGTCCTCAGGTCCCGGCCGTCGAGTGAGCTCAACCGCCGCTGGTATGCCAGGTCGCGATGCCATGGTCAAGGCCAGGGGGTGAGGGCTGGAGAGCCAGTAAGAGCTCCTGAGTCGCTATGCTCAGGAGCCCCCCCTTTTAACGCGCAAGCGAATCGCACGAGGGAAACGGAGACTGGCGGTGCCGTCTGCTATCCTGCTCTCGGGACCGCTGTGAACAGTCACAAGAAGAAACATGGTTGACCGTTACAGCGTTAGCCTGCCACTGTTTGCACTGGGTGAGGTGAAGGCACCGAGGCCTGGTGAGGTGACGTGCACGGCGCGTGCCGCGAGCCAGAGCTCGACCATCCAGATTTGTCGGTCGTGGCAGGGGTGGACCCATGCACCAGCGCCTTGCCTATGAGAAGGCCCCGGGGGAGGCGATGATCGGGCATGCGATAGCCGTTGGCGGGTTAGGCATAAAGAGCAGATCAACTTGGATAAATGCGGGAAGATACATGCCATTGGGTCTGCCCCGAGCGGCTTGGGGATGATGCAGCCCGAGGGGCGCCCCCAGCAAGGTAAGCTAAAGACTTAAGCAAAAGGGATACATGCCACAGGGACGGACCCATGTGGCCTGGGAATAATGCAGCCCGAGGGGCGCTCCCAGCTTAAACGAACTTGGAAGATGTCACCTGGTTCCGTAGACGAAGTAGAGTTGGTGCAGCTGAAGCCACGCATTGAAGGAATGGCTCCTCATGAGCCGCCGGGACCCTGAGCCTCGGGAGGCTCTGTGGGCTCAGGAGGTTCCCTGAAGACCGTCTCCATTTCCTCCATGACGGCATGGAACCTGGCCTCCTGAGCCGCCATGACTTGCCGCATGTTGCGCCGATGGGCCAACACCACGCTCGGCAAGCCGAAGGGCATGCGAACGTAGCTGTGTGGTGGGCCCTCACAGCGGCCCACACGTGGTGGCCAGAAGCGCTCCTGATATGCGGCCCTGTTGAGCCCTGGGATGTCAATGCAGACACGCAGCCCGTCATCCTCGCCTGGATGGGGAGCTGCGCCTCGTGAGCGGCTGTGGCTGCGCATGGCTCTTGCTTCTTGCAGTTCCTGAGTGGTCTTGGTGATGAACTCCTGGGTGTTGGGCACTCTTGCCCTGTGCTCTCCTGAGGAAGGTGTGCCGTTAAGCATGCCTCCAAGTGGTGCCCAAGCGCCTCCCTCGTGAGGTTGGCAAGGTTCGATGCTCTCCAGGAGAGAGCCCCCAAGTCCTGCCTGAGGAGGGCGTCGGGCGCGCTTTCCTATGCGGTGGAGGGAGGCACCCCTAGAGCGGGCGCTGATCCTGACGAGGCTCCTGACGCGACGCCATCTTCTTGGGGTCCTGCACAGCGCGACAGCTTCTTCTTGGGGATGGTTTCTAGAGGGCCTTCACTTCTGCTGTCAGGGTTGCCGATTGATGCGGCTTGGAAGGCGTGCCCAGGGGAGCACACCGCATCCCTCTCTTCACATGGGACCGTGATGATTCCCCCGCTTCCTGGCATCTTGAGAACGTTGTAGCCGTGGTGAGTGACTGCCATGAACTTGGCCAGGGCTGGATACCCAAGGATGGCATTGTCTGGCGGCGGATGTGTGACGTCAAAGTCGATGAGCTCGGTGCGGTAGTTCTTGCGCTCCCCGAAGGTGACAGGCGGGCGGACTTGCCCTATCGGTGTGGTGGAACCGTCGGTCACTCCTGAGAAAGGCTTGGTTGGCTGGAGCTGCTCATAGGGCACTTGGAGGTTGTCGAACGTGTCGACTGATAGGACGTTGAGCCCTGCGCCCCCGTCGATGAGAGTCTTGGTGACTTGCACATTGCTGATGACTGGGGAGCACAACATAGGGAGTGCGCCAGTAGTGGCTGCGCACTTGAGCTGGTCTGCCGAGTTGAAGGTGATGGCGCATTGGGACCACCTGAGCGGGCGCGTGGCCTCGAGCTTGGGGAGCACCGCGTTCACGTCGCGAGCGAACTCTTTGAAGATGCGCTGAGAGGCTGGGGCCTATGCGCCGCCCAAGATGCAAGCGATCCAACGCGGCCCTGAATACCCCAGCCCCCTCGTCCTGGTGGTGGTCTTCGTTCCTTCTTGGCGGCGGCAACGGGGGAAGACTGGCATTGCCCTGGGGGCGATCCTTACGAGGCGGGTCCCTCCAGGCGCCCTCGCGAGGTTGGTCCTGCTAGCGGTCCTCACGAGGCCTATCGCGCCACTCCTGGCGCGGGCCACGGTCGTCCCAGCGTCCGCCTCCGCGTCTTTCTCCGCGGCCGTAGCCCCGGTCGTTGCACTCGGGGCGTCGACCGTAGCGTCCTTCTCTTATGGCTCTGAGCTCTTGGCAGTCGCTGGTGTTGTGGGTGTTCAGGTTGTGGAAGGCGTAGAACGGTCGGCTGTTCTTGGACGACTCAGGCTGATCTCTACCTCGCTTGGTGTCGGGCTCCGCTGCGAGCACCACTGCCTCTTTGCGCTTCACGTCCTTGGCCTTGGCCTTCTTCTCCTCTCCTCCTGCAGCTGGCAGCTCAAGGAGAGAGAGGCGCCCATCCTCAGCTCTTGCGCACTTGGTCGCCAGGTTGAACAGCTCCTGAGATGTGCAGAGCTCCTCGTGGATGGCGAGCTCTTCCTTCATCTTGACGACACGGACGCCGTCTGAGAACGCGGATATGATGGCTTCGTCCGTGACCTTGGGGATCTTGAGGTGGGTGTTGTTGAAGCGCTGGATGTACTTCTGGAGGGTTTCTCCTGGCTGTTGCTTGATGCGGTGAAGGTCATCCGCGGCCGGTGGGCGGTCGTGAGTGCCCTGGAAGTTGGCGACAAAGCGGTCGCGCATCTCGTCCCAGGAGGAGATCGAGCCATGCTGCAGGTTCAGGAGCCAGGAGCGGGCCCCATCCTTGAGAGCCATGGGAAACCAGTTCGCCATGACTTTTTCATCACCGTTGGCACCTTCGATGCTCAGCTCATAGAGCTGCAGGAATTCCGCAGGGTCGGCGGTGCCGTCGTAGCGAGGAGGCAGGTCTGGCTTGAACTTGCCTGGCCAGGCGACGCTATGCAGTTCAGGGGTGAAGGCGCGGGAGCCGTCCGTGGTCACCGGGGCCCGCTTTTGAGGCGGAGCTTGATCTTCGCGTGCTGCGCCACCATAAGCAGCACGCGGTCTTGACGAGGTGGTGCGGGGAGCGCCGGTGCAGCTTCTCGCGGCCGCGGGATTTCTTGGCAGCGTTTTTCTTCACACGCGGGCGCTGGGCGCGGTGGATCACGCCGCGGAGGCGCGCGCCTTGGTGCCAAGGCACCATCTTAGGATTGAGGCGGTGGAGGCATGCCATGAGCCCCGTCGACCGCGGCTGGTTGAGGGGGAGGCAGAGAGTGGGACGGCGCCGGAGAGCCCCCTGCGGCGTGGACGAGCTCGGCAACGCGGTCGAGCCACTCCTCGTGAGAGGTAAATCGATGAAGCGGTAGCGTAGGGAGCTCGTTCTCCGCGAGGAAGCGCGCCCCTGCCTCCATGGGGCGCGGTCGCGTGTGAGACGAAGAACCAGCAGGGTCGATGGCGGAGTAGCGGTGCGGCCGCCCCGCCGCGAGAAGGATGGAGCGAGACGCCGCTGCCGTTCCCGCCGGGCGATGGCGGCTGGCAACGGGAGACGGAGAACGACGAGGTGGCCCGCCTACGGGAGCCGTCTAAGCGACGCGAGTGGAGAGGGCAGCCCAACGCTCAACTCGAGCATGGCGAGTGTCCGCCATGGAAGCGATGGAGCGATGGAGCAACGAACAGACGGAGGGGGAAACTACATCGCACCCCTACCTGGCGCGCCAAATGTCGGATGTGGGGTTCCAGCAAACACTTAAGGTTCGAACACTGGGGTGTGCGCTAAGTCTTTCCCTCCTACCGATCTACACTCAGGCTCGCTAGGATCTTGTGGACGAACTCGACGAACTCGCAACACAAAAAGACACGGGGTTTACACTGGTTCGGGTCACCGATGTTGTGTAATACCCTACTCCAGTGTGGTGGTGGTGGATTGCCTCTTGGGCTGATGATGAACAGTACAAGCGAAGAACAGCCTCCTGAGGTTGAGGTGTTCTTGTGCGTATGAACTTGTGGCGTGAGGGTTTGATCTCTCCGTTTGTTCCGGATCAGTCCCCCCTACTGTGGTGGCTAGTCCTATTTATAGAGGCCCTGGTCCTCTTCCCAAATATCGAGCGGGAAGGGAGCCAACAACGGCGGGAAAATTTGAAGGGGGATAGCTAGTACAAGCTATCCTAACAAAAGCGGTCTTCACCTGCGAAAAGCCCTGGGGTGACGCCGTCTCAGGCTCCACGATGACCTCTGCCTTGCCGTCCTCCTGGTCTTGGTCTCGTTGCACCAATATGGCAACCTTTGCCTGATGCTTTGGTACTCTTCTCCTGTGCTTGCCTCCTTAGCACCAAAGAGGAAATAAGGACGCCGCACGCATCGGCGCCCGCCTGGCACCCGCCTGGCACCGTTCGTCATGGCTCACGTCACGAGAGCCTCGTGAGGTTTGCCCCGCCTTGATATCTCCGCTCCTCGTGAGCCTGCCTGGCTTGGCCACCTGCAGGAGGTCTTGCGTCAGTCCGCCTCGCGAGGCTTGGACACTGCGAGGGTCTTGGGTGCCTTGTTGATGAAGATGGGTTGCAGAGCTGGCCTTTGCTTAGCATACTGTGGGCGCAGTGTGCAATTCTGGGGACCACCGTTCCCAGAATGCCGACAGTATGCCTCTATGTTCACGGGTTTGAATCCCTCTGGAAATTCAAGATCCAGCACCTCATCGGTGAAGCACAGGGGGTGCACGGCACCCATGTATTTGGTTGTGTCATGGCTTCTTCTGATGGTTGTGGTGTTCGGTTTTGATTCTGAGCTGTTATTCGGTCAGTATAGTCGTTTGGGCGGCCATGATTCTGTGCCGGAGCGCGCTTCCTAGATCCATAGTTGGACCTGGCCATACCGGCTTGTTCATGCGGGTCCTCACGTAAATCGTGCACTGACTTGTGTGCGATGTCGTTAGCCGCCCTATCGCGGCCATGGGGTGGTCAGTCCAGCTGATCGGCCATTTTATTTTTCGGTTGAATGGGCTCTAAAGCCTCGTCGTTGAATTCAGGCAGCAGTTTCCGCTTTGGATAGCTCTATGTGTGGTGACTGCCACCGTACTTTTATTCGGTGTCAAGCACCTTGTTCGATCTGCTGTTGAGCGTATTCTACACGGCCTTCAGCCTTTGCTTGTGCTTCTTCAGGCTCCTCGCGGTGGCAATAGGCCTTCTATGGAGGTTCTCTTGTTCCAAGTGCCTTTCTGGGATGATGTGTGCATCGTCATACGGATTGTTCTCCTCTCCGGAGACAGGTTGATGAGTTTTACCCTCGATGTTGCCATGATAGGACAGCGGCTCCGTACTATGTTCGCTGTCCGCTGGCTCATCTTGCTCCATCGCTGGGTCCATGTGGTCGTCGTTTCCTTTGGAGTCGACCGGGGTATTATTCTTTCCTGCGCTGTTATCGCTGTTTTTGCTAAGGCGGGATTTGGAGCGCGCCCACGCTGCCGCTTTGGTTGCTTTTCGATGGATTTATCCTTCGCTGCATCCTTCCGTACCTCGTCGTTGTTTTCTTTGGGTGTATCCACCATGTATATATCATATGATGAAGTGGCTGTCCAGCGCCCTGTGGGCGGTGGTTCCTGTTCCTCTCATGCATCGTCGTCCATACCGTCGATGTCTTCGGAGTCGAAATTAAGCATGTCGGTTAAGTCGTCGACAATGGCTATTAAGTGGGTGGTGGGTGGGGAACGAATTTCTTCGTCGTCCGCTTCCCACTCGAGCCGGACATAGTTCGGCCAAGGATCTCCTCACAAGGATAGGGACGTTAATGAGTTTAGCACGTCGCCCAAGGGCGAGTGCTGAAAGATATCCACGGAGGTAAACTCCATGATTGGTGCCCAATCAGATTCGATAGGCACTGACGCAAGCGGTTCGGAGCTTGTGGCCGGGGCCGAATCCAAGGGTCCGGTGACACAGCTCTCATAGGAGGTGAAGTCAGTATTTGGCTCTATCGCCACTGAGTGCGCGGCCTCCGTGGCGGGGTCTATCCACCCGTCCTCGGACGGCACGATCTGCTCCGGATTGAGGGCCGGAGTAGCCGCATGTGTGATCTCCCGAACACCATCCGACGGTAGAGCTAAGTCACGCTGTCAGGATCGTGCGGGCGACCGACATGGGCTCGAATCCGTCAAAGATCAAGTCTCCGCGGATGTCAATAGTATAGTTGAAGCTTCCAAACCTGACCTGATGGCTAGGGGCGCAGCTATCGATCTGCTCCAGATGGCCAAGCGAGATGGCCTGCAGTACGAAGCCGCCGAATACGAAGATTTGTCTGGGGAGAAAAATCTCACCCTGGATCACATCATTACTGATGATCGAAGGAGCCATCAAGCCTTACTGTGACGGCACAGTGGAACTCTCAATTAAAGCACCAATGTCGTTGTCAAAACCGGCGGATCTCGGGTAGGGGGTCCCGAACTATGCGTCTAAGGCTAATGGTAACAGGAGGCGGGGGACACAATGTTTACCCAGGTTCGGGCCCTCTCGATGGAGGTAATACCCTACTTCCTGCTTGATTGATCTTGATGATATGAGTATTACAAGAGTTGATCTATCACGAGATCGTAGAGGCTAGACCCTAGAAGCTAGCCTATGATTATGATTGTGATTGTTATTGTTGTCCTACGGACTAAACCCTCCGGTTTATATAGACACCGGAGGGGGCTAGGGTTACACAGAGTCGGTTACAGAGAAGGAGATCTACATATCCGAATCGCCAAGCTTGCCTTGCATGCAAAGGAGAGTCCCACCCGGACACGGGACGAAGTCTTCAATCTTGTATCTTCATAGTCTAACAGTCCGGCCAAAGTATATAGTCCGGCTGTGCAAGGACCCCCTAATCCAGGACTCCCTCAGCCAAGGCTTAGTCCCGCCTCAAAGACCGCACCTCCCCATCGCTGCCTCCTTGGCTCCTCTCCGACGCCTCCACCCCTTCCTCGTCTAGCGGCGACCTGGTGGTGCCCCACCTCCTCCGCACGACGCTCTGGAACGAGCACTGGAAGGACCTGGTGGTCGCCGTCCATTACGGCGTGCTCATCCCGCGGCTCAAGATGAGGCTGTCGTGGACATGGTCGAGAAGCTCCTCCGCCGATACGCGGTCAGCAGTGACAAGCTCCTCCGGGATGTCATGGTCGAGAACAAGATCGAGCTCTAAGCAACATACGTGAGCCGCCCTTCGTCCCTAGCCTCCTCGCCTTCTTTGGCTTAATTTCCCTTTTGATTTTTCCTCTGCTGCTGTGGAGTCTGGACTAATGGTTCCTGGTGCGTGCGCTGCAGGGGAAGCTGATGAACTGTGGTGGCGGGGGCAGCTGCTGCACCTGATAGTCGAGGTACAACGCTCCCTCTCCTTCCCAATCTAGTTAGTGAGACAAGAGGTGCAGAAGCATAACAATAAAAAAGCCCACCCAATCTCCTACACTACACTACAATATGTCATGTCACTATACAACCCCAACATTTGAAGCTGTATTTGCTAGCTAATTAGCTTGAGACATCTCATCTAGATAAGAGAACTTGTCTCCACTGTAGATGCGGCTGTTCAATGACAGTAGAGCAAACTAAATTTTACCAATTCTATCTTCTGTGATTAAAACAAATCCACGACAGCAGCAAATAGATTTTACCAATTCTATCTTCTGTGATTAAAACATATCCACAACAGTTCTATCTTCTTGTGTGTATTACACTGTTTTTCAGCCTAGTCTAGATTCAGAAGCTTAGATTATACCATCTGTTCTACCTACTTTTGACTATGTGAAGCATTAAATTTTTGTTTCATAATGTCAACATTATCCCTGTAAAGAAATAACAATGTCAGAATCAGCACCTTCTTGTTTAAAAGTAATAGAAACAGATAGCTCTGTGCTACGAACTTAATTGATTTCTTTTGTGATTTGGTTGCAGGTGAGGAAGGTGGACATGCTCGATGGAGTCACCAACTTTCGGTCCGAGAAGGTCAAGGATGAGATTGTCCTTGATGGCAACGACATCGAGCTCGTCTCCCGCTCTGCTGCCCTCATCAACTAGGTGAATCAGACAGGACCCAGAACTGTCTTTATTCATGTGCATGCTATGCTGCCTAATAATTTGGTTGATGTGATGCAAATGATATTGTATCATGTTTGCTTATGCTCTTTGCGGAAACCACTATGCTAGATGTGCTTAGAAGTCATTGAATTGTCTTCAGATGTTGGATATCGAGTGTTCTTTGTTTGCGATGCATATGTGGCTGCTTGTCCTGTTCAACATGATGCAAACTGTGCTACTTCTGCCGTTATGTTGTTGTTGTTTGTGGTCTGCAACCTGCAGGGCTCAGACTCCTCCTTTGTGTCATTTTTTTGCCTTGAGATTGTTTCAAGTTTCAGAAGTGAGCAGTTTTGCATGGCTCAGATTTTGACACCTCTGAATTAGTAGTGCTAATTATTCCCAGGTCACAAGAGTCCATGAGTGGTGCTATTTTACAAGCACTAGTCGTTGTGGTCTGCAGATCCTAGAGTGGCTTGAACTGCCGGATGCTTCAGCTTGCTTCTGCTTTGAATATTGTGGTCTGCATGCTATAGTCACTGTGGCCTTAGTTCTTTTTTTTGTAGGGAGCTATGCTTATCATCAGAAACTCTCGGTGATGATGTTATTCCTCTTTTGGTTCATGAGTTGCAATTATATACCACTGAATTCTACACCATGTGGTGGACTTAAGTATCTTAGTGACTTCATTTGATGTGTGTATTTCTGTTAATTTTAAGCTTCTATTGCTGTGGAAATGTGCCTCACTGGCCGTCTGTCTATTTATTGGGTACTTCTTGCATGAGGGGGTGACTAGTGATGTGGCGCGCCAAACAGTAGTAGGGGAAGGGTCTCCTGCTCGAGTAGGCAGAGGGGTAGGGGCGTGCCCAGCCGGCAACACTGTCCTGCTCGTGGGGGAGGGGCGGGAGGGGTTTGCTCCTCTGCTTCCATCGCAACCACGGCAGGTAGCTCTTCCATCTCCCTCCCCCTCTTCCTATGCTCACTACTTCTGTTGCTAAGTTGACGAATATGTCATGCACTTGTCCCAAGGAATTTTAGAGGGATCTATATGAACAAGTCATGTTTTTATTTTATTTTATTTAGGTTGTTAGTTACCAAATAGAGAGAGAAGATGAGCTCCTGCTTGGATTTTTTCTGCCAGCACATGATTTGTGTGTATGCAATCATCATCTTGCATGTGCAAGCCCGTTCCTTGCCTGGGCATCGCGTCGATGACCAAGTGTTGGTGCCGATTTGTTGTGGTGGTGCTCACCTGGCCATTGATTTCTTGCTGATAATTAGGTGCTAAAGAATGCTGCAGGTTTATTAGGATGTGGTTGAAACCATTGGATGGCCTTCGTGGACTTGCTATCAATACTGGTCTCATGTTTTGTTTCCATTCTGGACATGTTACGGTTCAAGTGTTGCTGCTGTTTAGTACTAAGTGCTTAACTTAACTAAGCTTGAGCTACTAAAACCCACACTCAAATTAATGAATTCCTGTTTTGCGAAACTTCAATGTTGAGCTCCTCTCCTTGCTGAGCCGTGGTCGTCGATTTTCATTTCATCGACCACCACTCCAGCTACCTTCTTGTGTAATAAAATTTGCTCTTGTATGTATGTGTGTGTATATATATATATATATATATATGTATGAGGTTGGGTAGTTAAACTCTTGTTTTCTTTCTAACTCATTCATATATATGGTGGAAATTGTGCAGGTTCCATGGTGCCAAGTGGCCTCTGGCCATCTTGAATTGGAACTCCAGTAACAAGTAGATGTTGCTGCCGTACTCAATATTTTAAGTTGTTTTTTTCTTTTATGAGAGAAGTGTATTAGGTTGATGAGATTAATTTGCTCAGTTGGCTAAAGTAGAAACAACAACAGCCACGCTTTGCCATCCACTTTATACCTGGATTGTACTTACATGCTTAGATAACCTTGTACGCATAGCTGGTCCATTTAATTTATAAATGGTTATTTCTAGCTGCTGCAGGAGCAGCGTTGCTGATGGCGATCGGTACGTGATGGTGTCTAGTGTGGTGGACAACCCATAATATGTGGCCTCGCAAGTGCACATGTACGTAGCTTTCCTCCTCAAATGCTTCTATTTCTGCCTTAGCTACTAAAGCCAATAAACACCAAATCTGGAATAAGAAAGAGGATGAGGCCTACTTGATTGGTGTTTAAATCATTTTGTTTGTTCATGTTGTGTGCATTGATTCCCATGAACTATAACCTGATTTGATGCTACCTTGTCTGTTTTTCAACTTGCAAGGATTAAGGATGTAAAGAAAACTAATTTTGTCGCTCGTAGAGAATTGTATTTATTGTTGACAATGTTGTGTAAATAGAATACTTGATTGTCTTTTGTAACTTAATTTCTTTGCATTTTCAACTTTGATTTTGAACGATTAAGGTTACTCCCATGAACAATTTTGCTAAAAATTTATCACATCTTCTTAAGTGTACCATAATGCATATTTTGTTTACCTTTTTAGATCTTTTCTACCACTTACATTTAGTGTTTCCATTGAAGTTGTTTGGTTCTGGTCTCAGCAACAGTACACTCTAATGCACTTTATGTTCACTCTTTTACAGGAGCTCTAGGCCTAATTTTTTTGAAGTGTGAAGCCGTGAAGCCAAGTGCGAAGGAGTGAATCCCTACTTATCAAAGAGTTTTTTGGTTCTGTAGTTTGTTGAGCATGATCAATCTGACCAGTGAGAACAATTTAAGATGCACCTTTGTAATATTGTAACAGATTGTAGAAGACTAGTGTATGTTTGAAATAGTGATTATGTATGTTGAAAAGATGTGAAATGGAAACTTGACCAGTGGGAACCACTTATGAATAAAATCTGAGCATTTTTGAAATTTCTGACATGTGGGACCGATGTATGGCATTATGACTAGTGGGGCCAGTGCAAAAATATAATGATTGAAATAGAAAATAAATGATTGTAAGAAGGCCAAGGCCCAAAAATAAAGACACTGAAATATTGGGCTTGGCCCATGTAGCCCACAAGAATTGACTTGGAAAAAAAGCTTGAATTGTTGGGCTTGGCCCATGTAAAACACTAAACTTGACCGGGCTGAATCTTATCAACAACCTTTTCAATTGGTTACAATTTTGCCACGTCAGATTGCCACGTCGGATCCGACGTTGCCTGGGCAGAGAGCTAGCGACCAAAACAGAAGGTCATTGAATCAATGACCTTTTGTTTTGGTCATGGAATTCCACAACCTTCTCACAGAGAAGGTCGTTAATTTCAGTTTACGACTGCCAGCTTTTGTCCATCTGTTTTTGGTCAAAAAAAGGTCGCAAATGAAAATCAATGACCTTTCAGTGACCAATAGTGATGGTCGCAAGTTGACATATTTCTTGTAGTGATTGAGATGGCTCGGACGATGCTTGATGAGTACAAGAGTCAAAGGAAGTTCTGGCCTGAAGCCATTGATACTGCATGCCACGTCATCAACCGTGTTTATCTTCACAAGCTTCTGAAGAAGACATCCTATGAGCTCCTAACAGGTAAGAAGCCAAACGTCAGTTACTTCAGGGTATTTGGTGGAAGGTGCTGGATCAAGGATCCACATCACACTTCAAAATTTGCACCGAAAGCACATGAAGGTTTTATGCTTGGTTACGGAAAGGATTCGCACTCCTATAGAGTTTTCAACCTCTTTCACTATAAAGTGGTTGAAACTGTGGATGTGCGGTTCGATGAGACTAACGGCTCGCAAAGAGAGCACCTACCAAATGTGATAGATGAAGTCCCTCCTAGTGAATCAATTAAGCTTATGGGAACTAGAGAAATCATTCCTTCAGAGGCACAGGCTGAAGAAGAACTTATCATTTCTGCATCAAACCAACCTGAAGACACTGTCCAGCCTGAAGCAATGCTGAAGAAGAAGACAATGATCAACAAGAGCAAAATCTTCGTCCTGTTCATCCTCATGTTGCAAATGAAGTCCAGATTGAGA
Organism: Aegilops bicornis; assembly: GCA_021605145.1. Lineage (NCBI taxonomy): Eukaryota > Viridiplantae > Streptophyta > Magnoliopsida > Poales > Poaceae > Aegilops > Aegilops bicornis. Next base: position 153,265,778 of record CM038669.1, read on the forward strand.
AGATAATTGATAGCATCAATGCACCTGGTCCACTCACTCGTTCAAGAGCAACACAGCTAGCAAATTTCTGTGGGCACTTTGCATTTGTCTCTATATCTGAACCCAAGAAAGTTGCTGAAGCCTTCATGGAACATGAATGGATTCAAGCTATGCAAGAAGAGCTTCGACAGTTCGAGCTGAACAATGTGTGGGAATTAGTCAAGTGTCTTGATTCTTGCAAGCACAATATTATAGGCACCAAATGGATCTATCGCGACAAACAAGATGAGCATGGTAAAGTTGTCAGAAACAAGGCTCGTCTAGTTGCTCAAGGATACACTCAAGTTGAAGGGATTGACTTCGATAAAACATTTGCTCCGGTGGCTAGGCTTGAAGCCATTCGCATACTGCTAGCCTATGCCAACCATCACAACATCCTTCTGTATCAAATGGATGTGAAGAGTGCCTTTCTCAATGGAAAGATTGATGAAGAAGTGTATGTTGCACAACCACCTGGCTTTGAAGATCCAAAACATCCTGCTATGGTATACAAGCTCAACAAGGCACTGTACGGCCTCAAACAAGCCCCTCGTGCTTGGTATGACACACTCAAAGACTTCCTGAAGAGCCAAGGCCAGAAGGTAACCCTTCGGCCACCCGAAGTCCGGAGTATTCGGCTCCTAAGGAGATCAACAGAAAGAGTCCGGGACTGTCCGGTGCCCAACCGAACGCACTGATGGGTCTTCTGGCGCAAGCGGCTATCTCAGAGGCGCATCGTACTTTAATGGGTACGGTGGTGGAGAGGATTTCATCCTCCAAAAGTGGGTTGCATGAAGCTTTTACGAGCCCGCTAAGAGGCTTTGAGGTACGCAAAGTAATATATGTATTTTGACGGTACCGCACACGCTAGGTGTGCTCTATACAGATAGTAGCCCCTGAGACTCTGGTTGCCGTCCAGAGGCGGCAAACAGAGGATCATATTCCCAGGTAATGATCGCGCTGCTTTTATGTGCAGACGGCTGAGGGTCCGATGGCTGGCCGGACTGCTGAGTTTTTTTGACTGTACACAGTAGGGCAAAACCCCGCTGCAATTTTTTATTAATATTATAAAAATAAAAAGAGAGTTCAAACATACAAGGCTTGAGATAAGCCCCAAATAAGGAAAACTAGCCTAAAAAAGGCCAACAACTAGAAAATAAAAAAACTAAAGAAACTAAAAAGACTACAAAAATTACAGGACAAGGGAGTCCAACCAGGAAAAGAAAAAAGCTGAAAACTTCTCCTTAATTCTGAATTTGAGCAGGTGTAGTTCTGAGAGGAAGATGAACTTCCATCTGTCAATGCTGGTTGGAATGTTATTGAAAATCTTATCATTCCTGACTATCCAAATGGCCCAAGATGCAATGATAATGATCTCCATGGAAAAAGGTTGATGTATGTTGCTCCTTAAGTCTGGAATGGCTTCCATGATGGAGAGGTTCCTTTGTCTGTTAGGGCAGAGAATATCCCAGCAAGCAGAAGCAAAAGGGCAGGTCCAAAAGAGGTGTTGAAGCGTTTCTTCCTGCTGGTACTTGAGAGTAGCACAATTATAGTTGTCAAGATGAAAAGTTTTCCTTCTTAGCAGATTCCTGGTATTGAGTCTATCATGAAGAAGTCTCCAAAAGAAGACCTTGTGTTTTGGCTGAGCAGAACATTTCCAAATCCAGTTGAACTGTGCTGGCACAATTTTTACACCTATCAAAATTTTGTATGCTTTAGCCACTGAAAAAATATTATTACCCCACATATAACTCCAAATATCCAAGTGCTCATTGGATGCAGATCTTCTGAGGGTGTCACAAATCTCTTCCATCAGTTCAAATTCCAGAAAAGCCTCCTGAGTCAGTGGTAGGTGAAATAAATCTTCCAAATATTCAAACATAAGAACATTTTGCACTGAAAGGTTCAGATCTCTGAAAAAGGAGTAAAGATGAGGGAATAATTGATTTAGGCAAGTATTGTGCCAGAGGTCAGACCAAAACAGAGCAGATTTACCATCACCTATTGTGCATCTTGCCATGGATTTGTAACTACCAATGAGCCTCAAGTTACATTTCCACCAGAAATACCCTTCCCGTTTTTGTCCTGGTAGGATGCCATTTTCATAATAAGCCTCCCAAATGAGATTGACCCATGGGATGTTTTCTCTATTGTAGAACTGAGGCGGCAGCTTAATGTGGCAGATGCCGACATCGCACTTCTGAATAAAGCTTGACAGCGAGGCACGTGGTATGTATTTTCTAAGGTCAATGAATATTAAGAGGAGCATGATGCTAGTATCTATAATGTGTTGTTACTGCAGATGGAGCTTCCACCAGGGAGACCCTTCGGGCGGAACTTGCCCGAGCCAAGGAACAAGCTAGGAGAAGTGATGCGGCTGCCCTAAAGGCGCCCGAAGAGTTAAGAGCCGAACAGGCTGCTCATCGCCAGAGCGAAGAGAAAATAGCCAAGATGGCTGTTGAGCTGAAAGATGCCGCCGGCCGATATGAGCTTCTTGAAAAGGAAAGCCAAGCGAAAGCGCTGGCCTGAAGAAAGCCATGGAAGCAGCCAAGAAAACCCGCTCTAAAATTAGAGCGGCGAAGGAGGAGCTTCGTCAAGCCGGAGATATCACGGCTGGGAAGCCCTTTTTGTTGCGGACGAAGTTCGGAGATCCGAAGTATGCCCCTCTGGATCAATTATGGAGTATAACAAACGCGTACTCGGACTTGGCAATGAGTGCTACTGATGCGACTGAGATTTTCAAAGATCAGGGAGATCATGAAGTGGAAAGGTTGTTCTGGTCGCAGTTTAGTGCTCCAACGCATCCGCTACTGTTAACTGAACAAATGGCTGAGTGGGCCAAGCTCCATAGGTTGTCCGGACTTGCCATGAGGTCTGTCGTGGATCATCTTTGGCCCAAGGGACCAAGGCCGAATAGTTATTTCGATTTAGTGCAACGATTCCTTGGTGATGTGCCGCATATCGATGCTGTAAAGAGGTCGGCGTGCATATAGGGTGCGCGGATGGCTCTTGCCTGTGTTAAGACATACTGGGCAAAGATGGAGGCCACCGCTATTGCAACCCGGGGTCCGGCCGTAGGCCAGGTCCCGTCCGAGCACTATTTTGAAGAAGTCCTAGAAGGCGCTCGTTTAATAGAGGCTCAGTGCTCGAAGAGTATCATGTTCGAGTGACATGTATCCCAATTGTAAAAACAATGCTATTTGGATTATAAAGGCCGTGTTTATACTTTTGCCTGAAAGTATTATGATGCCTCTTGTGCGGCCGTTTATGTATGTATATAACCTGAAAGTTTGCAGTCGTCGGCTTCCGCCCCCACGCATATAATGCAGGGGTGTTCAAACAAGTGCGTATTCACACTTGATCCAACGTCTTGGTCCATTAAGGAGGTGATGACACGGTGAACAAGGCAATCAGACTATATAGCTTTAACACTTTCACTTAGCCATAGGAGCTTGACGGTGGGACTACTATATAGCCCCTGGTACTTCCGCGCTCATCCGAATATGGTGTGCGTACATACATGACCGGGAAACCGGTCCTTCGTTAATGCGGAGGAATCACGAGGATTCCGCTGAGTCATCGAGTGGTTGACTAGTCTCGCGCTTTATCATGACAGTCAGTTTTCGGCTTTCTCTACTGAGGTGCTCATCCAGATGAACCAGGGCACAATCGCAGTAGTTCTCCCGGTGCCACCTTAGCCGATAGAGCAGAATGTAAGGTAGCAAAACACGTGAGCGGGGCAAACCCAACTATTGACCAAAGACATGATTTGGAGCTGATGCACATAAGGCCAAACTTGCGACGCCGAACAGTCCCTAAGGTATTCGGACTTTACAACATATACTGGGCTGAGTAACGCCCTCGATAATCAGCCCAGAATTTCCAGGTACGTGCATTAGTCTGACGTGACAAAATGCCAATAACGCCAGGATCCCTCTCGGTTGTGTTGAGTATCCAGAGGGTGTGAAGCAACAAGAGATAGTAAAAAAAGGTTTACACAGGGTCTTAATCTAAAAAGAAACCTTTGAGCGGGCCCGCTGCACGCCCCAACATGTCTCCGCGCAGCCGTATCCTGGAAGGATGTAGCACGATGTTCATCTGTAAAAAAAGAGAAAAACCCAGGTGAAAGTTTTCGTGCGAAAAATTGGTTATTCTTAATGAACCATTACAATGCGATCTATTATTGTATTAACAGGGTCAAGCCAAACTGTAACCCTTTTTACATGCGGGAAGCCCCTAGCACCACCTATGGGGGTATATCCCTCGACCCAATCTCAGGTTTATCTGAGCTGCTACATCTAGTGGTGCGCCGGACTCGTCTAACCATGTCCGTGGTCTTGACGACCGATAATTTATTCTGGTTGGAGAGGCCGTTCGGTGTTCGGCTACTAGAGCCGCCATGTATTCTTCCACACGTAAGGAATGCTCTGTGTTTCCACTAACTGTGATGATGCCACGTGGACCGGGCATCTTAAGCTTAAGATAAGCATAATGCGGTACTGCATTAAAACGAGCGAAGGCCGTTCTTCCGAGTAGTGCGTGAAAGCCGCTTCGGAATGGAGCGATGTCGAAGGTTAATTCTTCGTGTCGGAAGTTGTCGAGAGAACCGAATACAACCTCTAGCACTAGAGAGCCCGTGCAGCGGGCCTCTGGGCCTGGTATTACTCCTTTAAAGGTATTATTGCTTTGGCTGATTCTTGTCGGGTCTATCCCCATTTTGCGGACAGTGTCCTGATATATCAGATTAAGACTACTGCCGTCGTCCATAAGGACTCGGCTGATATGGTATCCGTCAATTATTGGGTCTAGCACCAAGGCGTACCGATCCTCCGCGGCTTGGATATTAGTCGGGTGACCCCTGCGATCGAAAGTGATCGGGCAGGTCGACCAAGGGTTGAACTTGGGGGTGAAGGGCGCCATGGCGTATGCGTCTCGGAGTGCGCGTTGGCGCCTCCTCATCGGTATTTGAATTGTGTAGATCATGTTCGCTGTTTTGACCTCTGGCGGGAATTTTTTCTGTTCCCCAGTGTTCGGCTGGTGAGGCTCGTCCTCGTCTTCACTTGGTGTCTCCCTCCCCTTATGTTTGGCATTTAGCTTGCCGGCCTGCTTGAAGACCCAGCATTCTCTGTTGGTATGATTTGCAGGTTTGTCGGAGGTGCCATGAATCTGACATAATCTGTCTAGAATCTTGTTTAGGCTGGACGGTCCATCTATGCTGCCTTTAAATGGCTTTTACATTTTCACGATCGGTCGAGAGCCCCTGAATCCGGCGTTTACCGCCGTCTTGTCTGGGCTGTCTTCATTGTTTCGACGCTTGCTTTTATTGCGTCGCGGTTTCTCGTTGCCATCCCTGACTTCGGATGTGCCTGGGTCACTGGTGCCGCTACGGGCCAACCAACTGTCTTCGCCCGCACAAAAGTGGGTCATAAGGCTTGCTAGGGCTGCCATTGTCCTCGATTTTTCCTGGCCGAGGTGTCTGGCGAGCCATTCATCCCTGACACTGTGTTTGAAAGCCGCTAAGGCTTCAGCATCCGGGCAGTCAACGATTTGATTCTTCTTCGTGAGAAATCTGTTCCAAAGCTTTCGGGCTATCTCTCTGGGCTGTTGAATTATGTGACTTAAATCGTCTGCATCCGGAGGTCGGACATAGGTCCCTTGAAAATTAGCCCTAAAAGCATCCTCAAGCTCTTCCCAACTTCCAATTCAGTTTTCGGGGAGAAATTTCAGCTAGTGCCGAGCGTGTCCTTTCAACTTGAGGGGCAGGTATTTGATGGCGTGGAGATCATCTCCACGAGCCATGTGAATGTGAAGGATAAAGTCCTCAATCCAAACCCCAGGGTCCGTCGTTCCGTCGTATGTGTCGGATGTGGGGTTCCGGCAAACTCTTAAGGTTCGAACACTGGGGTGCACGCGAAATCTTTCCCTCCTACCGATCTACGCTCAGGCTCGCTAGGATCTTGCAGACGAACTCGACAAACTCGCAACACAAAAAGACACGGGGTTTATACTGGTTCGGGCCACCGATGTGGTGTAATACCCTACTCCAGTGTGGTGGTGGTGGATTGCCTCTTGGGCTGATGATGAACAGTACAAGGGAAGAACAGCCTCCTGAGGTTGAGGTGTTCTTGTGCGTATGAACTTGTGGCGTGAGGGTTTGATCTTTCCGTTTGTTCCGGATCAGTCCCCCTGCTGTGGTGGCTAGTCCTATTTATAGAGGCCCTGGTCCTCTTCCCAAATATCGAGCGGGAAGGGAGCCCACAACGGCGGGCAAATTTGAAGGGCGACAGCTAGTACAAGCTATCCTGACAAAAGCGGTCTTCTCCTGCGAAAAGCCCTGGGGTGACGCCGTCTCGGGCTCCACGATGACCTCCGCCTTGCCGTCCTCCTAGTCTTGCTCTCGTTGCACCAATATGGCAACCTTTTCCTGATGCCTCGGTACTCTTCGCCTGTGCTTGCCTCCTTGCCACCAAAGAGGAAATAAGGACACTGCGCGCACCGGCGCCCGCCTGGCACCGTTCGTCATGGCTCACGTCACGAGAGCCTTGTGAGGTTTGCCCCGCCTTTATATCTCCACTCCTCATGAGCCTGCCTGGATAGGCCACTCTATAGGATGTCTTGCGTCGTCCGCCTCGCGAGGCTTGGACCCTCGGGAGGGTCTTGGGTGCCTTGTTGATGAAGATGGACAAATGCGACCTGCTTAAGCCATATTTGTGGGCGCAGCGAGCAAGTCTGGGGACCCCCGGTCCCAGAACGCCGATAGTAGCCCCCGGGCCCAAGTTGCGCTCGGGCTTGGCTTCGTGGCGAAGCCAAGGGTCAAGTTCGGAGCACCGCGGGCCCCAAAAGCCTGCGGCCCTCGGTCGACGCGTGGCGGTTGATTGGACGTGGGCGTCTCCGCTTCTCCACGCTACCTCGGCAACTGCACGACTTGATAAGTCTCTGCAACATGCAAGGAAAACCATCATTACCTGCGATCGTGGGAGACGCCGGTTGGCCTTCTCTTGCTATAAATGGGAGAGGGGCGGAGCCCCAGTTGCCCATCTCTTCCCCTTTTGCTTGCTTCTTCCTCCTTGCTCCACTGCTGAAATCAATGGCACCTATCAGAAGGTTTTCCGCTGAGGAGAAGGGAAAAGCTGCTCGTGACGATATGAGGCCACTTCCGCCGAAGAAAAGGTCGATCCATCGCCGTGATGAAGCGGCGATGCATTTGGCGACGAGGTCTTGGTGCGAGCAGCCTCCGCCGGGGTACCCGCTACCCTTGTATGCCCGAGCTAAGGGCTCGGGAGGTAGGAGCGACGAGCAACGCCGCCCACGCCGCGACCAGGGTCGCCGCGCCACGATGTCGCGCGCCGTTGCCCCTGGGGTCCACGTCACTGACTACTCGCGCGAGTTGGTGCTGTGGGCGACGATGCCACCAAGCTCCTGGATCCGCTTCCCGCGGTTCTTCTGCGACGTGATGCCGCCGAGGGGGGCGCTCGAGCTCTGGCTAGAGCATGCTGACTGCAGTGCTCTGGCAACCAGAGCGGAGATCGAAGCGGTCCCCACTGGCAAGATCTTCACGAGTCGCGGCTGTGGCAAGGTCGCGTGGGTCTGCCATGCGAGGGGAGCCCTTGCGATCCACTTCGAGTACGACGGCGCTTCCACGCTCTTCTTCAAGGTCTTCGACGCCGAGGGCCGCCGCCTGGAGTGCTGCCATGGAGAGGAGCGCCAAGCCGACGCGCGCCCCGCTCGCAGCTACTCCAATAGCAGCAGCCCCTGGGAGTCCAACAGCTCTTGAGAGCTTTACGAGACTCCGGAGACGAGCGACGATAGCTACGTCCCCCCGAGCTCTCGCCACGCTCGGAGCAGGGCTGCGGCGTCCGGCCGCCACCGCCACTGATCTGGATGGGGTTAGCTCTAGCCTCCCGTGGCCCACTGTTGATGATGGCGTCCACCACGGGAGGGTGTAGATTGGATTCTCCTTAGTATCAGCTTTTGTTTCCTGCGAAGGATCATGAACCACCCCGTGGGGGCATGTAAGTGTCTGTAATGCCTTTGGTGCTTATCTTCCTTATTATGAAAACTTGGTGAGTGCATGTCCCGTTAAAGCTTGGCCCCTCCTTTCTTCTCTCGCGATGGCTTTGTTGCTCTACGTTGACAGGTCCCGGTCCCCAGGCAGGCTACAGCTGTCGCTGATATGCCAGGTCACGTGCCGTGGTCAAGGCCAGGAGGTGTGCGGCCCGAGGTCCAGTAAGAGCCCCTGAGGCGCGATGCTCAGGAGGCCCCCCTTAGCGCTCAAGCAGCCATGGTAAGGCAAGAAAGAAAAAATACTTGGCCGCAACGGGGCTGTGGCACGACGTAAGCGACCATTAGGCTCATATATTTAGCCGATCCTAGGGCGAAACTTATCTTGCTGACTTTGTGGAGATTCCTGATGTCACGCTAGGGCTACGCGCCAATTCGTGCGGCATAGCCAGGTCGGCCCATTCGAGTTCCCCCCCCCCCCTCATGCTCACCTTAGTGCTCTACGTCCTCAGGTCCCGGCCTTCGACTCAGCCGCCGCTGGTATGCCAGGTCACGATGTCGTGGTCAAGGCTAGGGGGTGAGGGCTGGAGAGCCAGTAAGAGCTCCTGAGTCGTGGTTCTCAGGAGCCCCCCCTTTTAACGCGCAAGCGAATCACACGAGGGAAACGGAGACTCGCGGTGACATCTGCTATCTTTCTCTCGGGACCCCTGTGAACAGTCACAAGAAGAAACATGGTTGACCATTACAGCTGTTAGCCTGCCGCTGGTTGCACTGGGTGAGGTGAAGGCACCGAGGGCCTGGTGAGGTGCCATGCACGGCGGCGTGCCATGAGCCGAGCTTCGACCACTCAGATTTGTCGATTCGTGGCGAGGGGCGGACCCATGCACCAGCGCCGTGCCTGTGTGAAGGCCCCGGGGGAGGCGATGATCGGGCAGGCGATAGCCGTTGGTGGGCTAGGCATAAAGAGCAAATCAACTTGGATAAATGCGGGAAGATACATGCCACTGGGTCTGGCCCGAGCGGCTTGGGTATGATGCAGCCCGAGGGGCGCCCCCAGCAAGGTAAGCTAAATACTTAAGCAAAAGGGATACATGCCACAGGGACGGACCCATGTGGCATGGGAATAATGCAGCCCGAGGGGCGCTCCCATCTTAAACGAACTTGGAAGATGTCACCTGCTTCCATAGACGAAGTAGAGTTGGTGCAGCTGAAGCCACGCATTGAAGGAATGGCTCCTCATGAGCTGTCGGGACCCTGAGCCTCAGGAGGCTCTGGGAGCTCAGGAGGCTCCCTGAAGACCGTCTCCATTTCCTCCATGACGGCATGGAACCTGGCCTCCTGAGCCGCCAGGACTTGCCGCATGTTGTGCCGATGGGCCGACGCCACGCTCGGGAAGCCGAAGGGCATGCGAACGTAGCTGTGTGGTGGGCCCTCATAGCAGCCCACACGTGATGGCCAGAAGCGCTCCTGATATGCGACCCTGTTGAGCAGACACGCAGCCCGTCATCCTCGCCTGGATGGGGAGCTTCGCCTTGTGAGCGGTTGTGGCCGCGCATGGCTCTTGCTTCTTGCAGTTCCTGAGTGGTCTTGGTGATGAACTCCTGGGTGTTGGGCACTCTTGCCCTGTGCTCTCCTGAGGAAGGTGTGTCGTGAAGCACGCCTCCAAGTGGTGCCCAAGCGCCTCCCTCGTGAGGTTGGCAAGGTCTAAGGCTCTCCAGGAGAGAGCCCCCGAGTCCTGCCTGAGGAGGGCACTGGGCACGCTTTCCTATGCGGTGGAGGGAGGCGCCCTTGGAGCGGGCACTGATCCTGACGAGGCTCCTGATGCGACGCCATCTTCTTGGGGTCTTGCACGGCGTGGCGGCTTCTTCTTGGGGATGGTTTCCGGAGGGCCTTCACTTCTGCTGTCAGGGTTGCCGATTGCTGCGGCTTGGAAGGCGCACCCAGGGGAGCACACCGCATCCCTCTCTTCACATGGGACCGTGATGATTCCCCCGCTTCCTGGCATCTTGAGAACGTTGTAGCCGTGGTGAGTGACTGCCATGAACTTGGCCAGGGCTGGATACCCGAGGATGGCATTGTACGGGCAAAGCGGATGTCTTGGCGATGTCAAAGTCGATGAGCTCGGTGCGGTAGTTCTTGCGCTCCCAGAAGGTGATAGGCAGGCAGACTTGCCCTATCAGTGTGGTGGAACCGTCGGTCACTCCTGAGAAAGGCTTGGTTGGCTGGAGCTGCTCATAGGGCACTTGGAGGTTGTCGAACGTGTCGACGGATAGGACGTTGAGCCATGCACTGCCATCGATGAGAGTCTTGGTGACTTGCACATTCTTGCGATGGTAGGGAGCACAACATAGGGAGTGCGCCAGCAGTGGCTGCGCACTTGAGCTGGTCTGCCGAGTTGAAGGTGATGGCGCATTGGGACCACGTGAGCGGTGGCCTCGAGCTTGGGGAGCACCGCGTTCATGTCGCGAGCGAACTTTTTGAAGATGCGCTGAGAGACTGGGGCCTATGCGCCGCCCGAGATGCAAGCGATTGCACGTGGCTCCTGGAAGCCCCTAGACCCCTCGTCCTGGTGGTGTTCTTCGTTCCTTCTTGGCGGCGGCAACGGGGGAAGACCGACGTTGCCCTGGGGCGATCCTCACGAGGCGGGTCCCTCCAGGCGCCCTCGCGAGGTTTGTCCTGCCAGCTGTACTCATGAGGTCTGTCGCGCCACTCCTGGCGCGGGCCACGGTCGTCCCAGCGTCCGCCTCCGCGTCCTTCTCCGCGGCCGTAGCCCCGGTCATTGCGCTCGGGGCGTCGAACGTAGCGTCCTTCTCGTGTGGCTCTGAGCTCTTGGCAGTCGCTGGTGTTGTGGGGGTTCAGGTTGTGGAAGGCGAAGAACGGTCGGCCGTTCTTGGACGACTCAGGCTGATCTCTACCTCGCTTGGTGTCGGGCTCCGCTGCGAGCACCACTGCCTCTTTGCGCTTCACGTCCTTGGCCTTGGCCTTCTTCTCCTCCGCTCCTGCAACTGGCAGCTCAAGGAGAGAGAGGCGCCTCTCCTCAGCTCTTGCGCACTTGGTCGCTAGGTTGAACAACTTCTGAGATGTGCAGAGCTCCTCGTGGATGGCGAGCTCTTCCTTCATCTTGACGTCACGGACGCCGTCTGAGAACACGGAGATGATGGCTTCGTCCGTGACCTTGGGGATCTTGAGGCGGGTGTTGTTGAAGCGCTGGATGTACTTCTGGAGGGTTTCTCCTGGCTGTTGCTTGACGCGGCGAAGGTCACCCGCGGCTGGTGGGCGGTCGCGAGTGCCCTGCAAGTTGGCAACAAAGCGATCGTGCATCTCGTCCCAGGAGGAGATCGAGCCATGCTGCAGGTTCAAGAGCCAGGAGCGGGCCCCATCCTTGAGAGCCATGGGAAACCAGTTCGCCATGACATTTTCATCGTCGTTGGCCGCTTCAATGCTCGGCTCATACAGCTGCAGGAACTCCGCGGGGTCTGCGGTGCCGTCGTAGCGAGGAGGCAGGTCTGGCTTGAACTTGCCAGGCCAGGCGACGCTACGTAGTTCGAGGGTGAAGGGGCGGCAGCCGGCCGTGGTCGCTGGGGCCCGCTTCTGAGGCGGAGCTTGATCTTGGCGCGCTGCGCCACCGCAGGCGGCACGCGGTCTTGACGAGGTGGCGCGGGGAGCGCCGGTGCACCTTCTTGCGGCCGCGGGATTTCTTGGAAGCTTCTTTCTTCACGCGCGGGCGCCGGGCGCGGTGGATCACGCCGCGGAGGCGCGCTCCTTGGTGCCAAGGCACCATCTTGGGGTTGAGGCGGTGGAGGCATGCCATGAGCCCCGTCGCCTGCGGCTGGTTGAGGGGAGGCGAGAGAGGGGCGGCGCGGAGAGCCCCCTGGCGCGGACGAGGCTTAACAGCGGTCGAGCCACTCCTCATAGAGGTCGTCGATGGGGCGGTAACGTAGGAGCTCGTTCGCCGCGAGGAGCGCGGCCCGTGCCTCCATGGGAGCGCGGTGCGCGTGAGACGAAGAACCAACAGGGGTCAGTGATGGAATAGCGGTGCGGCCATCCTGCCGCACCGAAGGATGGAGCGAGGACACCTGTTGCTCGTTCCCGCCGGGCCAGTGGCAGCGTTGGCGACGGGAGACGGAGAACGACAAGGTGGCCCGCCTACAGGAGGCGTCTGAGCAACACGGGCGGAGAGGGCAGCCCGACGCTCAGCTCGAGCACGGCGAGCGTCCGCCATGGAAGCGACGGAGCGTTGGAGCAACGAACCGACGGAGGGGGAAACTACGGCGCACCCCTACCTGGCGCACCAAATGTCGGATGTGGGGTTCTGGCAAACCCTTAAGGTTCGAACACTGGGGTGCGCGCGAAGTCTTTCCCTCCTACCGGTCTATGCTCAGGCTCGCTAGGATCTTGCGGACGAACTCGACGAACTCGCAACACAAAAAGACACGGGGTTTATACTGGTTCGGGCCACCGATGTGGTGTAGTACCCTACTCCAGTGTGGTGGTGGTGGATTGCCTCTTGGGCTGATGATGAACAGTACAAGGGAAGAACAACCTCCTGAGGTTGAGGTGTTCTTGTGCGTATGAACTTGTGGCGTGAGGGTTTGATCTCTCCGTTTGTTCCGGATCAGCCCCCCTACTGTGGTGGCTAGTCCTATTTATAGAGGCCCTGGTCCTCTTCCCAAATATCGAGCGGGAAGGGAGCCAACAACGGCGAGCAAATTTGAAGGGGGACAGCTAGTACAAGCTATCCTGACAAAAGCGGTCTTCGCCTGCGAAAAGCCCTGGGGTGACGCCGTCTCGGGCTCCACGATGACCTCCGCCTTGCCGTCCTCCTGGTCTTGGTCTCGTTGCACCAATATGGCAACGTTTTCCTGATGCCTCGGTACTCTTCGCCTGTGCTTGCCTCCTTAGCAATAAAGAGGAAATAAGGACGCTGCACGCACCAGCGCCCGCCTGGCACCCGCCTGGCACCGTTCGTCATGGCTCACGTCACGAGAGCCTCGTGAGGTTTGCCCCGCCTTGATATCTCCGCTCCTCGTGAGCCTGCCTGGCTAGGCCACTCCAGAGGAGGTCTTGCATCATCCGGCTCGCGAGGCTTGGACCCTCGCGAGGGTCTTGGGTGCCTTGTTGATGAAGATGGGTCGTACGGCCTGCTGCTTAGCCACGCTGTGGGCCGCAGGCAGGCAAGTCTGGGGACCCCTGTTCCCAGAACGCCGACATTATGCCTCTATGGTCACGGGTTTGAATTCCTCTGGAAATACATGATCCAGCACCTCATCGGTGAAGCATAGGGGGTGCATGGCACCCCTGTATTTGGTATGGCATTCTTCTGATGGTTGTGGTGTTCGGTTTTGATTCCGAGCTGTTATTCGGTTAGTATAGTCGTTTGGGCGGCCATGATTCTGTGCCGGAGCGCGCTTCCTAGATCCATAGTTGGACCTGGCCATACCGGCTTGTTCACGCGGGTCCTCACGTAAATCGTGCGCTGACTTGTGTGCGACGTCGTTAGCCGCCCTATCGCGGCCACGGGGTGGTCGGTCCGGCTGATCGGCCATTTTATTTTTTGACTGAATGGGCTCTAAAGCCTCGTTGTCGAATTTAGGCAGCAGTTTGCGCTTTGGATAGCTCTTTGTGGGGCGACTGGCACCGTACTTTTATTCGGTGTCAAGCACCTTGTTCCAGCAGCTGTTGAGCGTATTCTACGCGGCCTTAAGCCTTTGCTTCTGCTTCTTCAGGCTCCTCGCGGTGGCAATAAGCCTTCTATGGAGGTTCTCTTGTTCCAAGTGCCTTTCCGGGATGATGTGTGCATCGTCGTCCGGACTGTTCTCCTCTCCGGAGACAGGTTGATGAGTTTTACCCTCGGCGTCGCCGTGATCGGACAGCGGCTCCGTACTATGTTCGGTGTCCGCTGGCTCATCCTGCTCCATCGCTGGGTCCATGTGGTCGTCATTTCCTTTGGAGTCGACCGGGGTATTATTCTTTCCTGCGCTGTTATCGCTGTTTTTGCTAAGGCGGGATTTGGAGCGGCGCCTACGTCGTCGCTTTGGTTGCTTTTCGAGGGAATTATCCTTCGCTGCATCCTTCCGTTCCTCGTCGTTGTTTTCTTTGGGTGTATCCACCATGTATATATCATATGATGAAGTGGCTGTCGAGCGCCCTATAGGCGGTGGTTCCTGTTCCTCTCCTGCATCATCGTCCATACCATCGATGTCTTCGGAGTCGAAATTAAGCATGTCGGTTAAGTCGTCGACAGTGGTTATTAAGTGGGTGGTGGATGGGGAACGAATTTCTTCGTCGTCCGGTTCCCACTCGAGCCGGACATAGTTCGGCCAAGGATCTCCTCACAAGGATAGGGACCTTAATGAGTTTAGCACGTCGCCCAAGGGCAAGTGCTGAAAAATATCCACGGAGGTAAATTCCATGATTGGTGCCCAATCAGATTCGATAGGCACAGACGCAAGCGGTTCGGAGCCTGTGGCCGGGGACGAATCCAAGGGTCCGGTGACACAGCTCTCATAGGAGGTGAAGTCAGTATTCGGCTCTATCGCCGCTGAGTGCGCGGCCTCCGTGGCAGGGTCTATCCACCCGTTCTCGGACGGCACGATCTGCTCCGGATTATGGGCCGGAGTAGCCGCATGTGTGATCTCCCGAACACCGTCCGACGGCAGAGCTAAGTCATGCTCGTCGTGACTGTGCGGCGCACCTGACATGGGCTCGAAACCATCAAAGATCAAGTCTCCGCGGATGTCGGCAGTATAGTTGAAGCTTCCAAACCTAACCTGATGGCCAGGGGTGCAACTATCGATCTGCTCCAGATGGCCAAGCGAGATGGCCTGCAGTACGAAGCCGCCGAATACGAAGATTTGTTCGGGAAGAAAAATCTCACCCTGGATCACATCGTTACCGATGATCGAAGGAACCATCAAGCCTTACCGTGACGGCACAGTGGAACTCTCAATGAAAGCACCAATGTCGGTGTCAAAACCGGCGGATCTCGGGTAGGGGGTCCCGAACAAGGCGTCTAAGGCTAATGGTAACAGGAGGCGGGGGACACAATGTTTACCCAGGTTCGAGCCCTCTCGATGGAGGTAATACCCTACTTCCTGCTTGATTGATCTTGATGATATGTGTTTTACAAGAGTTGATCTACCATGAGATCATAGAGGCTAGACCCTAGAAGCTAGCCTATGATTATGATTGTGATTGTTATTGTTGTCCTACGGACTAAACCCTCCGGTTTATATAGACACTGGAGGGGGCTAGGGTTACATGTAGTCTCAAGGCGAGAAGGAGATCTACATATCCGAATCGCCAAGCTTGCCTTCCACGCAAAGGAGAGTCCCACCTGGACACGGGACGAAGTCTTCAATCTTGTATCTTCATAGTCCAACAGTCCGGCCAAAGTATATAGACCGGCTATCCAAGGACCCCCCTAATCCAGGACTCCCTCAGCCGCCGCGCTAGTCCTGCCCTCAGCACCGCACCTCTACCACCGTCTCCCTGGCTCCTCTCCGACGCCTCCGCCCCTTCCTCGTCCAGCGGCGACCTGGCGGTGCCCCACCTCCTCCGCGCGACGCTCTGGAACGACCACTGGAAGGACCTAGTGGTCGCCGTCCATTACAGCGTGCTCATCTCGTAGCTCGAGATGATGCTGTCGTGGACATGGTCGAGAAGCTCCTCCGCTGATAGGCGGTCAGCAGCGACAAGCTCCTCCGGGACGTCATGGTCGAGAACAAGATCGAGCTCTACGCGGCATACGTGAACCGCCCTCCGTCCCTAACCTCCTCGCCTTCTCTGGCTTAATTTCCCTTTTGATTTTTCCTCTGCTGCTGTGGAGCCTGGACTAATGGTTCCTGGTGCGTGCGCTGCAGGGGAAGCTGATGAAGTGCGGCGGCGGGGGCAGCTGCTGCACCTGATAGTCAAGGTACAACGCTCCCTCTCCTTCCCAATCTTGTTAGTGAGACAAGAGGTGCAGAAGCATAACAATAAAAAAGCCCACCCAATCTCCTACACTACACTACAATATGTCATGCAAGTATACAACCCCAACATTTGAAGCTATACTTGCTAGCTAATTAGCTTCAGACATCTCATCTAGATAAGAGAATTTGTCTCCATTGTAGATGCAGTTGTTCAATGACAGTAGAGTAAACTAAATTTTACCAATTC
Organism: Aegilops bicornis; assembly: GCA_021605145.1. Classification (NCBI taxonomy): domain Eukaryota; kingdom Viridiplantae; phylum Streptophyta; class Magnoliopsida; order Poales; family Poaceae; genus Aegilops; species Aegilops bicornis. Next base: position 153,281,957 of record CM038669.1, read on the forward strand.
TATCTTCTGTGATTAAAACAAATCCACGACAGCAGCAAACAGATTTTACCAATTCTATCTTCTGTGATTAAAACAAATCCACAACAATTCTATCTTCTTGTGTGTATTACACTGTTTTTCAGCCTAGTCTAGATTCATAAGCTTAGATTATACCATATGTTCTTCCTACTTTTGACTATGTGAAGCATTAATTTTCTGCTTCATAATGTCAACATTATCCTTGTAAAGAAATAACAATGTCAGAATCAGCAGCTTCTAGTTTAAAAGTAATAGAAACAGATAGCTATGTGCTACAAACTTAATTGATTTCTTTTGTGATTTGGTTGCAGGTGAGGAAGGTGGACATGCTCGACGGAGTCACCATCTTGTGGTCCGAGAAGGTCAAGGATGAGATCGTCCTTGATGGCAACGACATCGAGCTCGTCTCCCGCTCTGCTGCCCTCGTCAACTAGGTGAATCAGACAGGACCCAGAACCTGTCTTTGTTCATGTGCATGCTGTGCTGCCTAATAATTTGGTTGATGTGATGCAAATGATATTGTATCATGTTTGCTTATGCTCTTTGCGGAAACCACTATGCTAGATGTGCTTAGAAGTCATTGCAATGTCTTCAGATGTTGGATATCGAGTGTACTTTGTTTGCGATGCATATGTGGCTGCTTGTCCTATTCAACATGATGCAAACAGTTCTACTTCTGCCGTTGTGCTGTTGTTGTTTGTGTTCTGCAACCTATATGGCTCACAATGCTCCTTTGTGTCATTTTTTTGCCTTGAGATTGTTTCACGTTTCAGAAGTGAGCAGTTTTGCATGGCTCAGACTTTGACACCTCTGAATTAGTAGTGCAAATTATTCCCAGGTCACAAGAGTCCATGAGTGGTGCTATTTTACAAGCACTAGTCGTTGTGGTCTGCAGATCCTAGAGTGGCTTGAACTGCCGGATGCTTCAGCTAGCTTCTGCTTTGAATATTGTGGTCTGCATGCTTTTGTCATTGTGCCCTTAGTTGTTTTATTGTAGGGAGCTATGCTTATCATCAGAAACTCTCGGTGATGATGTTATTCCTCTTTTGGTTCATGAGTTGCAATTATATACCATCGAATTCTACACCATGTGGTGGACTTAAGTATCTGTCGGCGTTCTGGGAACGGGGGTACCCAGACTTGCCTGCCTGCGGCCTGCGGCGTGGCTCAAGGGGTGGCCCAGCACGGCCCATCTTCATCAGCACAAGCTCAAGACCCTCGCGAGGCCAAGCCTCACGAGGCAGACGGACAGGAAGCTTCCTCGAGCACGGCCTCGTCGGCTGGCTCATGAGGAGGCTGAGAGATCAAGGCGGGCTACCTCACGAGGTGCCCATGGCGCATAACCATGATGACCAAGAGGCGCGGCGGGCGCCAGCCCGTAGTGTCCTCATTTCCTCTTTGGTGCAAAGGGGGCAAGCCTTGACGAGAGCATCAAGCAAAGGCATCCGTTTGGTGCAACAAGATCAAGACCGTCATAGCGGCAGGAAGGAAGTCATCGTGGAGCCCAAGCCAGCGTCACCACGGAGCCTTTGACAGGCGAGGACCAACTTTAGTCAGGATAAGTGTACTAGATGTTCCCCTTCAAAATGGCCAATTGTTGGTGCCCTTCCCGCTCAATATTTGGAAGAGGCCCAGGGCCTTTGCCTATAAATAGGACTAGCCACCCATAGGGTAGCGGCAGCTTGATCCGGCATCGAGAGATCAATCGCAGAGAGAGAGAGAGAGAAGCGACTGAACTCCCCCTAGCAATTCATCGCACCAGCCAAGAACAGACCCTCGCGAGGCTGTTCTCCCTTGTATTGTTCATCATCAGCCCAAGAGGCAATCCACCACACCACACACTGGATTAGGGTGTTACACCACAATGGTGGCCCGAACCAGTATAAACCTTGTGTCTCTTGTGTTGTTCCTTTGGTAGTTTAGATCCTAGCGAGGCGACGAGGTGCAGGTAGGTAGGGGGCGAGATCTCCGTGCGCACCCAGAGTTTGAACCTAGAGGGTCTGCCGGAACCTGAAATCCGACATTTGGCACGCCCGGGTAGGTGCGCCGGAATTAAATCTTCCGCCGCCCTGTTCTTCGCCGACCATCGCATCCATGTCGACGCTCGTCGGGCCCGCTTGGCCTCGAGCCGCTTCTCGCTACCCGCGTCGCCCAGATGGCCCCCGTCGGCGGCCGCCCCCGCCGTTCCCCGTCGCCAGCCGTCAACGCTTCCACCGTCCCAGCGGGGAACGAGCAGCAAGCGTCGTCCCAACATCTGTCCGTTAGGCGAGACGGCCGTACCGCTACTCCTTCACTCGCCCCAGCTGGTTCTTCGTCCCGCGCGCTCCGTGCGACCATGGAGGCTCGAGCGGCGCTCATCGCGGCAAACGAGCTCATGCGCTACCGCCCTGTCGACGACGTCTACGGAGAGTGGCTCGACCGCGTCGCCGAGCTCAACTGCGCCGCAGGGGGCTCCCCCGCGCCGTCCTTCTCGCTACACCGCGCCCCGCCCTGCGCGGGCGATGAAGCTCGGGCGCCACCGCCTCCCCTCAAGAAGGCGCCGGCCCCAAGGCGCGTGGCCTGGCGGAACCCACTCCGTCCGGCGCCCAGCATGAAGAGCAGAGCTGTCAAGAGGTCCTCGCCCCCAAGAAGCTGCCCGAGTGCTCCTGCACCGGCTCGCCACGACCACGCTCCTGCTCCAAAGACGCCAAGACCACGCGCTGCTCCCAGCGCATGGGGACCCGCAAGACCAGGCTCTTCGTCACCAAAGGCCTCCCGTGGCCACAGCAGGCTGCCGCGCCTTCACCACCGAGCTACGCAGCGTCGCGTGGCCCAGCAAGTTCAAGACAGACCTACCTCCTCGCTACGACGGCACGGCCGACCCTGCGGAGTTCCTTCAGCTCTACGAGCTGGGCATCGAAGCCACCAACGGGGACGAGAAGGTCATGGCGAACTGGTTTCCCATGGCACTCAGGGACAGGGCCCGCACTGGCTCCTGAACACAGCTCTGCACGATCTCCTCCTGGACGAGATGCGCACCCGCTTCATCGCCAACTTCCAAGGTACTCATGACCGGCCTCTGCCGTGGCGACATGCGCCACATCAAGCAGCAACCGGGGAGACCTGCGAAGTACATCGGCGCTTCAACAACGCATGCCTCAAGAGTCCCAAGGTGACCGAGGAGGCCATCATCTCTGCCTTCTCCGACGGTGTGCGTGATGTCAAGATGAAGGAGGAGCTGGCGATGCATGAAGATATGTGCACTTCCTTGGAGCTGTTCAACTTGGCGACCAAGTGCGCCAGGGCTGAGGAAGGACGCCTTTCCCTCCTCGAGCTTCCAGCCACAGACCCAGAAGAGAAGAAGTCCAAGGCCAAGGACGTGAAGCGCAAGGGGGCTGCCGTGCTCGCGGCAGAACCAGACACCAAACGAGGCAGAGATCAGCCCGAGTCTTCCAAGGGCAGCCGGTACTGTGTGTACCACGACCTCCACACCCACAACACCAACGAATGTCAAGAGCTCCGAGCCGTGCGAGAAGGGAGGATCGGTCGACGCCTCGACCACAACGATCAAGGCTACGATCGAGGAGGAGGAAGAAACGCAGGACGCTGGGAAGACCATGGCCCTCGCCAAGGGTGGCGCGACCGACCTCGCGAGGATCGCTGGCAGGATCAGCCTCGCGAGGGAGGCTGGAGGGATCAGCCTTGCGAGATCGCCCGAAGGAAACGCAGGCCTCCCTCCTCTCGCCGTTGCAGCCAAGGAGAAATGAGGACCATCATCGACGAGGGGCTGGGGCTTCTAGGAGCCGTGCGCGATCGCTTGCATCCTGGGCGGAGCTCAAGCCCCAGCCTCTCAACGCATCTTCAAGCAGTTCGCCCGCGAAGTGAACGCAGTCCTCCCCAAGCTCGAAGCCACGCGCCCTCTCAGGTGGTCAGTGTGCACCATCACGTTCAGCTCAGCGGATCAGCTCAAGTGCGCGGCCACAGCCGGAGTCCTCCCGATGCTTTGTTCCCCAATCATCAGCAACGTGCAAGTCACCAGGACCCTCATCGACGGTGGAGCAGGGCTCAATGTCCTGTCCGTAGAGACATTCAACAATCTCCAAGTGCCTTACAATCAGCTTCAGCAAACCAAGCCTTTCTCCGGAGTCACCGATGGCTCCACGGTTCCGATTGGGTAGGTCCTCCTCCCTGTCACCTTCGGGGCGCGCGACAACTACCGCACTGAGCTCATCGACTTTGATGTTGCCCACATTCGCCTGCCATACAATGCCATCCTCGGGTACCCAGCTCTGGCCAAGTTCATGGTCGTGACTCATCACGGCTACAACGTCCTCAAGATGCCAGGAAGCGGCGGAGTCATCACGGTGCCTTGTGAAGAAAGAGACGCAGTGTGCTCCCTAGATCGAGCTTTTCAAGCCGCATCACTTGAAGACCCAGATCGCAGGAGCGGGAGGCTCCCTGAGACCGCTCCCGAGAAGAAGAAGACATCGCCAGGCCCGACCGCTCAGGAGGCAGGCCCCTCAGGGTCCGCGCCTGTTCAGGGGGCACCTCCTGCTGTCGCATAGGAAGGCGCGCCCGGCGCCCTCCTCAAGCAAGGCTCGGGGGCTCTCTCCTGGAAGGCCACCGACCTTGCTAAGGTCACGAGGGAGGCGCTTGGGCACCACTTGGAGGCGTGTTTCAAAGCATGTTTCCCTCAGGTAGGAGCAAGGCAAGGAGGGCCAAACCCTCAGGAGTTCGTCAGCCAGATCATGCAGGGGCTGTAGGAGTCAAGAGTCATGAGTGGCAGCCGCTGCTTACCCGTCGTAGCTCCCCATCCAGGCGAGGATGGTGGGCTGCGCGTCTGCATCGACATACCAGGGCTCAATCGAGCCACCTCTCAGGAGCGCTTCTGGCCCTCACGCGTGGGGCGCTGTGAAGGTCCACCCCGCAGCTACGTTCGCATGCCCTACGGCGCGCCGAACGCGGCCGCCACGCGCCAGTGCCTCATGGGGAACATCCTGGAGGCTTAAGAGGCCAGGCGTTCCGCAGTCCTGGCGGAGGTGGAGATGATCCGCGAGGAGCCACCAGCGCCTCCGGAGCCTCCCGAGGCTCCTGGGCCTGGGGGCTCATGAAGATCGGCTTCCGCAGCCCACGACGTCCGCTACTTCAACATCCCTTCGTCTTCAACATCATCAGGTGACATCCTTCAAGTTTCATTTCCAGCTGGGAGCGCCCCCAAGGCTGCATTATTCCCAGGCTGCGTGGGTCTGTCCCTGCGGCGTGTATCCTCTTTACTTCATGTTCCTAGCTTACCTTATCGGGGGCGCCCCTCGGGCTGCATCATCCCCAAGTCGCTCGGGCCAGACCCAGCGGCATATACCCCTCTTGCGTTTATTTCGGGTCATGTGTTCGACCCATCATGATTGTTATTTGATGCCTGTCCGTGGCACCCCTTCTTCCTTCATGTCGGCCGCTTGCACGTTAAAGGGGGGGTACCTGAGCATCGCGGCTCATGGGCTCCTCGGCTCTCCGACCCTCACCCTCTGGCCTTGTCCCTTGCATTGCGACACAGCATACCGACGGCCGAGACCCACTCGAGGGCGGGACCCGAGGACGTGGGCGTCGGCATCTAACCAAATTTGCAGGAACACATCACAAGTTAAGGCCAGTGCAGGCGCAACCCACCTTGAGGTAGGGCCCGTGGAGTCCCGTCTTTGGCTCACGGGTGCCCAGATACACCTCGTCGAGCCCTATCGTGCCAGCCACGTGTCGAGGCGGGGTACAGCCTGCGCCAGGGGCTCCTCGCAGAGGAGCCCCTCCCACGCACCGATGGAAGCACCATGCTCATGTTGGCCGACGACACTACCGAGGAGCGCCTATGCCCGTATTACACATACAGGCGCTATGCTCGCTGGTGATAAACAAGCGAGGGTGGCCCCGGCTGCATCAACCTCAAGGAGCCCAGGCTGGGTGTCCGGCCTCATCGCAACGCCTCCCCTCGGGAGTGCCGCGAGGGGCTGGGCACGGGCTACGCCTGGGTCACGCCAGACGCCGCCACCCAGCCAGGCCCCTCGGGCCTGGTTCGTCACGATCCCTCCCCAAGCGGAGCCAAGGTCTGAAGGCCGTTTGAGCGTCGAGGGGACTCGAGCATCGTGACTCAGGAGCCTAACTGGTCACGTAGCCCCTCACTCCTTAGTTCCGAAAGGCTAACGGCGGTTGAGGTATGCGCGGGGCCGGGCTCTGTAGACGAAGAATGGTAGATTCACCGACACATCTCACCTCCCTACTTGATGTTCGTGCGCCAAGGGGGACTCCTGAGCATCGCGACTCAGGAGCCTAACTTGTCACGTAGCCCCTCACTCCTTGGTCCCGTCCTGGTTTCCGGTCGGGGCTAATGGCGGCTGAGGTATGCGCGGGGCCGGGCTCTGCCAGCGTAGAACATAAGCAAGTAGGAAGGAAAAGCGCAAATCTCAAGGAATTCAAAAGCAAATATTACAGTCCATAACTGTTGTCACAACACCAAACACAAGTTTAAACGCCTCCCCGAGGCATGATGCATGTTGCAGGAGCTGAAAGCAGAACATGAGCCACAACGGAGTCACTTGTCGACGACGGAGCTGCGCCGAGCGGGTTCGCCTCGTGAAGCCTCAGGACCGGCAGCGCCTCGCTTCGCCCGGCTTAGTGCTGAGGGCCGGAACCGCCAGCCTGACCTCCGCTCGACCCTTCACGGCCTCAGCAGCAGCAGCGGTAAGATCGCCGCTCACGTTCTCCAGTAGGCTGTCGAGGTCGACGTCGGGTTCGTGAAGGTAGACGTGGGTAAGGACGCGCGTCAGCGCTGCAGAAGACAGGAGACGCACCTCGGACTCAGCCGTGGGGCCAAGGCCAAGGGTGACATCTTCAAGGGCGCGGATCAGGAAGGGAAGCAGCTTGGCAGGGCCGTCCTCGGCGCTGGCCAGCGGGCTTTCCAGGCTGCTGTCATAAAGTGACCTCCGCAAGGTGCGAGCCTTCACCTCCATCTCCACGAAGGCCACGCGGTCCTCGGCGAGGACCCGCGCCTTGCCGTCCAGCTCGACCCTCTTCGCCTCCAACTCCTGCTCCAACGCACTCAGGCGGTCACAACGCTTGTTAAGCTTGGCGTCCCGGTCCTTGACGGCCGCCTCGCGAGCCTTCATGCCTTCCTCCTTCTCTTGGCGAACGCGGGCCTCCTTGGCAAGCTGGTCACGCAGGCCCTGCAATACGCTCTCCAGCGCCTTGCAGCGACCTCGGACATCAGCTACTTCCCCCAAGGTGGCGTCGCGAGCAGCCTTCGCCCCAAGGACGGCCTGTTTCTCCTCGTTGCAAGCCGTCGAGGCCTGAATCAGCGCCGCTCGAATCAAAGCGTCAGAGCGAACCCAGCCGGAGACCAGCTCCAAGCGCCCGGCCACCAAGCGAGGGTCGGCGCCCAGAAGATCTTGCCGCAGCCGGTCCAGTTCAGTAGCAACACGATCCATGACAGTGGGAGGAGTCGGAGAGACAACACTTGGTGGAGTAGGAGGAGAGGACGGTAGCCTAACCATAGCATCCTGAGGCAGGACCTTCTGCGCCCTGACAGCTGTGGCAGTGGCATCAGGCAAGGACACCTCGGGAGTCGCTTAGGACATGGGGGCTGAGCTCGCCCCATCTAGCTCCGCCAGGCCTCGCGAGGACGACCGGGCAGGAGAGGCCCGTGCCTTGCTGTCACCTTCTTTCGTGGGCAGAGGCACTGCCCCAGACGGAGCCTCAGGAGCTCCCCTCAGCTTCTTCGCCGCAGGCTCCAGCCTTGCCAAGGAATACAGATATCAAGCCTCAGCGACAAGGCAAGGAATAAAACAAGAATCAAGCACTTACTGGTCATCGCTCGCGAGCTCGAGCAACCTCCGGCCATACTTGAAGCCTGAGAGCCGGCTGCAGGGATCAGCCCCAAGAGGCCCAGGAGTAGGAGGCACATCAGCGGATCGCCTCGGAGCCGGGGCAGACCCGCGGAGGACCAGCCCAGTCCTGTCCTTCTTCGGGATCGGGGGCAAGCTCTCGCCGCCCCGCTCACCGCCATCCTCGTCGTCGCTCGGCAAGAGGCGGAGAGCGCGGGACCTGCGCTGGGGGAGGGGCGCTCTGGACTCCCCGTCGGTCGCATCGGAGTCAGGCCCCTCCTCCTGCTCCTCTTCTTCCTCCTCTTTGTGGAGTCGCCGGAGGACATGTTCACCGTCGCCAGGGCCGCCGGGTCCTCGGGAACCTCCGCAGGCACGGGCCCGTCCCCATTGAAGACAGGCATGGATTCCACCGCCTGCTCCCAATCATCTCGAAGGAACAGGGGTACAGGAGTGCCCTCCAGCCTCGCCACGTCTCCCCCGACCAAAGATTGGAGGACCGCGACCAGATCTTCGTCGGCCAAGACTGCGGGGCTCGGGCGGGGCCTCCATAGAGGAAGCGAGTACTGATGAAGCGGGGCCACCTGGTGCTCCAGGAACTCCCTCAGGAGCGATGCCCCGGTCAGCTTTGCCGCCGCCATGTTGCCCAGCCACAAATCCGCGTCCATCTTCTCCAGCACCGGCTTCGCGCGGGGATCCACGAGTTCCGTGCGAGACCAATCGTCGGAGGTCATGGGCTGCTCCGTGGGCAGAATCAGCCAAGGATGGATGCGCCCAGCATCTACCATGACCCACTTGCTCCTGAAGCCCTCAATCCTCTTCCCGGGCTTCGAGATGGCGTTGGAGCTGCCATACGCGACAAAGCTCGTGCCGCAGCGGAGATGGGACCGCGAGAGGTCGGGAGGTAGAAGTAGTGGCGCAGCAAGGCCACCGAGGGCTGCACCCGACATGAGCCTCACAATAGTAGGCGAAGATCGCGGAAGAAGAACAGAGTTGGGGTGGAGGTGCGAGCCTGCGGTTTGTAATGGCGGAGGACAAAAAGAAGAACTTAGAAAAGGGAGGCACCAGACAGGCAGCAATGGCGCTCACGAAGAGCGGATAGAAGGTGCTTCCTTGGCCCTCGGGAAGGGCGGAGCCAGCCCTGAGCACCTCTGCCCGTCGTTGTCTTGCGCCGCCACCATCCGGCGCACTCGGGCAAGGCCATTCTCCGACACGTTCGGCGAGTCCAAGGCGGGTGAGTACCAAGCTCGGTGGGAGTGCAGCGGCGCCATGTCTTGCTAGGGCACGCGGTCAAGTAGATCTGGAGATTTTGGAGGCGAGGAAGGAAAGGCGCAAGAAAGGGATCGAGCAATGACCGGAGGAGGCAAGGGAAGCAAAACCTAGACAGATGCCGCTCTTTTGTCGATTCGCCTTGATTGCTAAGGCGCCCACGTCCAATCAACCGCCACGCTGGCGCCCAAGGTCAGCGGGCTGTTAGAACTTCATGGCGCCGCACTTGCCTTCGCTTCTCTGCTCAGCGAAGTCCAGGCGCGCGTTGGGCTCGGGGAGCTCTTGTCGGCGTTACGGGAGCAGGGGTACGGACTTGCACGCCACGGCCTGCGGCGTGGCTCAAGGGGTGGCCCAGCACGACCCATCTTCATCAGCACAAGATCAAGACCCTCGCGAGGGGCCAAGCCTCGCGGGCGGATGACGGGAAGCTTCCTCAGGCACGGCCTCCTCAGGCTGGCTCGCGAGGAGACGGAAAGATCAAGGCGGGGTACCTCACGAGGTGCCCATGACGCAAGCCATGACGACCAAGGGCGCCAACCTGCGCAGTGTCGTCATTTCCTCTTTGGTGCAAAGGGGGCAAGCGCAGGCGAGAGCATCAAGCAAAGGCATCCGTTTCGGTGCAACAAGACCAAGACCGTCATAGCGGCGGAAGGAAGTCATCGTGGAGCCCAAGCGGCGTCACCACGAGAGCCTTTGATAGGCGAGGACCAACTTTAGTCGAGGATAAGTGTACTAGATGTTCCCCTTCAAAATGGCCAATTGTTGGCGCCCTTCCCGCTCAATATTTGGGAAGAGGCCCAGGGCCTTTGCCTATAAATAGGACTAGCCACCCACAGGGTAGCGGCAGCTTGATCTGGCATCGAGAGATCAATCGCAGAGAGAGAGAGAGAGAGAGAGAGAGAAGCGACTGAACTCCCCCTAGCAGTTCATCGCACCAGCCAAGAACAGACCCTCGCGAGGCTGTTCTCCCTTGTATTGTTCATCATCAGCCCAAGAGGCAATCCACCACACCACACACTGGAGTAGGGTGTTACACCACAATGGTGGCCCGAACGATATAAACCTTGTGTCTCTTGTGTTGTTCCTTTGGTAGTTTAGATCCTAGCGAGGCGACAAGGTGCAGGTAGGTAGGGGGCGAGATCTCCGCGCGCACCCCAGAGTTCGAACCTAGAGGGTCTGCCGGAACCCGAAATCCGATAGTATCTTAGTGACTTCATTTGATGTGTGTATTTCTGTTAATTTTAGGCTTCTGTTGCTGTGAAAATGCACCTCACTGGTCGTCTGTCTATTTATTGGGTACTTCTTGCATGAGGGGGTGACTAGTGATGTGGCGCGCCAAACAGCAGTAGGGGAAGGGTCTCCTGCTCGAGAAGGCGGAGGATTAGGGGCGTTCCCAGCCGGCAACCCTTCCCTGCTCGTGGGGGAGGGGTGGGAGGGGTCTGCTCCTCTACTTCCATTGCAACCGCAGCAGGTAGATCTTCCATCTCCCTCCCCCTCTTCCTGTGCTCACTACTTCTGTTGCTAAGTTGACAAATATGGCATGCACTTGTCCCAAGGAATTTTAGAGGGATCTATATGAACAAGTCATGTTTTTATTTTATTTTATTTAGGTTGTTAGTTACCAAATAGAGAGAGAAGATGAGCTCCTGCTTGGATTTTTTCTGCCAGCACATGATTTGTGTGTATGCAATCATCATCTTGCATGTGCAAGCCCGTTCCTTGCCTGGGCATCGCGTCGATGACCAAGTGTTGGTGCCGATTTGTTGTGGTGGTGCTCACCTGGCCATTGATTTCTTGCTGATAATTAGGTGCTAAAGAATGCTGCAGGTTTATTAGGATGTGGTTGAAACCATTGGATGGCCTTCGTGGACTTGCTATCAATACTGGTCTCATGTTTTGTTTTGATTCTGGACATGTTACGGTTCAAGTGTTGCTGCTGTTTAGTACTAAGTGCTTAACTTAACTAAGCTTGAGCTACTAAAACCCACTCTCAAATAATGAATTCCTGTTTTGCAAAACTTCAATGTTGAGCTCCTCTCCTTGCTGAGCCGTGGTCGTCGATTTTCATTTCGTCGACCACCACTCCAGCTACCTTCTTGTGTATTCAAATTTGCTCCTGTATGTATGTATGTATGTATGTATGTATGTATGTATATATATGTATGTATGTATGTATGTATGAGGCTGGGTAGTTAAACTCTAGTTTTCTTTCTAACTCATTCATATATATGGTGGAAATTGTGCAGGTTCCATGGTGCCAAGTGGCCTCTGGTCATCTTGAACTGGAACTCTAGTAACAAGTAGATGTTGCTATCGTACTCAATATTTTAAGTTGTTTTTTTCTTTTATGAGAGAAGTGTATTAGGTTGATGAGATTAATTAGCTCAGTTGGCTAAAGTAGCAACAACAACAGCCACGCTTTGCCATCCACTTTATACCTGGATTGTACTTACATGCTTAGATAACCTTGTACGCATAGCTGGTCCGTTTAATTTACAAATGGTTATTTGTTGCTGCTGCAGGAGCAGCGCTGCTGATGGGGATTGGTACGTGATGGTGGCTAGTGTGGTGGACGACCCATAATATGTGGCCTCGCAAGTGCACATGTACGTAGCTTTCCTCCTCAAATGCTTCTATTTCTGCCTTAGCTACTAAAGCCAATAAACACCAAATCTGGAATAAGAAAGAGGATGAGGCCTACTTGATTGGTGTTTAAATCATTTTGTTTGTTCATGTTGTGTGCATTGATTCCCATGAACTATATCCTGATTTGATGCTACCTTGTCTGTTTTTCAACTTGCAAGGATTAAGGATGTAAAGAAAACTAATTTTGTCGCTCGTAGAGAATTGTATTTATTGTTGACAATGTTGTGCAAATAGAATACCTGATTGTCTTTCATAACTTAATTTCCTTTCATTTTCAACTTTGATTTTGAACGATTAAGGTTACTCCCATGAACAGTTTTGCTAAAAAATTATCACATCTTCTTAAGTGTACCATAATGCATATTTTGTTTACCTTTTTAGATCTTTTCTACCGCTTACATTCAGTGTTGCCATTGAAGTTGTTTGGTTCTGGTCTCAGCAACAGTACACTCTAATGCACTTTATGTTCACTCTTTTACAGGAGCTCTAGGCCTAATTTTTTTGAAGTGTGAAGCCGTGAAGCCAAGTGCGAAGGAGTGAATCCTACTTATCAAAGAGTTTTTTGGTTACGTAGTTTGTTGAGCATGATCAATCGACCGGTGAGAACAATTTAAGATGCACCTTTGTAATATTGTAACAGATTGTAGAAGACTAGTGTATGTTTGAAATAGTGATTATGTATGTTGAAAAGATGTGAAATGGAAACTTGACCAGTGGGAACCACTTATGAATAAAATCTGAGAATTTTTGAAATTTCTGACATGTGGGACCGATTTATGGCATTATGACTAGTGGGACCAGTGAAAAAATATAATGACTGAAAATAGAAAATAAATGATTGTAAGAAGGCCAAGGCCCAAAAATAAAGACGCTGAAATATTGGGCTTGGCCCATGTAGACCACAAGAATTGACTTGGAAAAAAGCTTGAATTGTTGGGCTTGGCCCATGTAAAACACTGAACTTGACCGGGCTGAATCTTATCAACAACCTTTTCAATTAGTCGCAATTTTGCCACGTCAGATTGCCACGTCGGATCCGATGTTGCCTGGGCAGAGAGCTAGCGACCAAACCAGAAGGTCATTGAATCAATGACCTTTTGTTTTGGTCATGGAATTCCACGACCTTCTCACAGAGAAGGTCGTTAATTCAATTTACTGCCAGCTTTTGTCCATCTGTTTTTGGTCAAAAAAAGGTCGCAAATGAAAATCAATGACCTTTCAGTGACCAATAGTGATGGTCGCAAGTTGACATATTTCTTGTAGTGATTGAGATGGCTCAGACGATGTTTGATGAGTACAAGACTCAAAGGAAGTTCTGGACTGAAGCCATTGATACTGCATGCCATGTCATCAACCGTGTTTATCTTCACAAACTTCTGAAGAAGACATTGATACGTCTCCAATGTATCTATAATTTTTGATTGCTCCATTCTACTTTATCTATAGTTTTGGACTATAATGGGCTTTATTTTCCACTTTTATATTATTTTTGGGACTAAACTATTAACCGGAGGCCCAGTCCAGAATTGCTGTTTTTTTTTCCTATTTTAGTGTTTTGAAGAAACGGAATATCAAACGGAGTCCAAACGGAATGAAACCTTCGGGAACGTGATCTTCTCACTGAACGTGATCCAGGAGACTTGGACGCTACTCCAAGGAGTGCCAGAGGCGGTCACGAGGGTGGGGGGCGCGCCCCCCTGCCTCGTGGGCCCCCTGACGCTCCACCGACGTACTCCTTCCTCCTATATATACCTACGTACCCCTAACAGATCGGGGACGGAGCCAAAAACCTAATTCCACCGCCGTAACCTTCTGTATCCTCGAGATCCCATCTTGGGGCCTATTAGGAGCTTCACGAGGGGGCATCCACCACGGAGGGCTTCTACATCATCACCATAGCCCCTCCGATGAAGTGTGAGTAGTTTACTTGAGACCTTCGGGTCCATAGCTAGTAGCTAGATGGCTTCTTCTCTCTTTTTGGATCTCAATACAATGTTCTCCCCCTCTCTCGTGGAGATCTATTCGATGTAATCTTCTTTTTGCTGTGTGTTTGTTGAGACCGACGATTTGTGGGTTTATGATCCAGCTTATCTATGGAAAATATTTGATTCTTCTCTGAATTCTTTTATGTATGATTAAGTTATCTTTGCAAGTCTCTTCGAATTATCCGTTTGGTTTGGCCAACTAGATTGGTAGTTCTTGCAATGGGAGAAGTGCTCAGCTTTGGGTTCAATCTTGCGGTGTTCTTACCTAGTGATGTAAAGGGGTTGCAAGGCATGTATTGTATTGTTGCCATCGAGGATAACAAGATGGGGTATTTATCATATTGCATGAATTTATTCCTCTACATCATGTCATCTTGCTTAAGGCGTTACTCTATTTTTAACTTAATACTCTAGATGCATCTTTGGATAGCGGTCGATGAGTGGAGTAATAGTAGTAGATGAGAATCGTTTCGGTCTACTTGTCACGGACGTGATGCCTATATACATGATCATTGCTGGATAACCTCATAACTATGCTCAATTCTATCAATTGCTCAACAGTAATTTGTTCACCCAAGTAGAATACTTATGCTCTTGAGAGAAGCCACTAGTGAAACCTATGGCCCCCGGGTCTATTCTCATCATATCAATCTCCATCACTTTATTTACTTGCTTTGCTTTTCTTTTTATTTTGCATCTTTATACCAAAAATACCAAAAATATTATCTCTATCAGATCTCTCTTTCGTAAGTGACCGTGAAGGGATTGACAACCCCTAATCGCGTTGGTTAAGAGTAGCTACCGTTTTGTGCAGGTACGAGGGACTTGTGCGTGGCCTCCTACTGGATTGATACCTTGGTTCTCAAAAACTGAGGGAAATACTTACGCTACTGTGCTGCATCATCCCCTCCTCTTCGGGGAAAACCAACGCAAGCTCGATATGTAGCAAGAAGGATTTCTGGTGCCATTGCCGGGGAGGTCTATGCAAAAGTCAACATACCAAGTACCCATCACAATCCCTATCTCTCGCATTACATTATTCGCCATTTGCCTCTCGTTTTCCTCTCCCCCACTTCACCTTTGCCGTTTTATTTGTCCTCTCTTTCCCAATCTCCTGCTCCCTTTTTTCCCTTTTGCCTTTTGTTTGCTCGTGTGTTAGTTTGCTTGCTTGTCATCATGACTAGTCTCATATCTTCTTTGTTATCTCCCGAGAATGAAGTTCTAAATTTTAAGCAAAGGGAGGGAGAAAATCTAAAAGATGCTTGGTATAGAATTTGCAATGCTCAAAATAGATCTACCAGGAAGCAATCTGCTTCAGTTCTTCTTCGTAATTTTTACGTAGGTGCTAATCCTTGGTATAGATGTATCCTTGATACCATTACCGGAGGGAATTTCTTGGGTAGCCATACTTTTGATTCTTATAATGCTTTAATAGATTTATTTGGCTCACCTCCTCTTTTGGTTAATGGAACTATGTTAACTTTGGAACATGTTATGCAAAGGCTTGAAATTATTGAAAACAAAGTTGATACCATTGAATCCATTGAAAATCTAGAAAAAAAGATCCATAATCAAATTACTCAATATGGATCTAAGGTAGGAATTACTTTGAAAAATATTAAGGAGAAGGAACCCATGGTTAATGAGAAAATAAATCTAGACTCTACTCGAATCGATAAACTTGAGGTTATCATTACCAACTTGGGAACCGCCTTTTCTTCCATAAAGAATATGCCTAGTCCTCCCACTAAAATTTCCAAGTTTATGTATGTTCCTAAAAATAAGGGTGAATCGTCTAGTAAGGAAAATGCGGATCTTAAATATATAAGTATTCATCCCGATCTTTTTACTATCATTAAGGAACCATTTGCTACGAATGAATTTTCCAATCTTGTGCCTAAAAGTTTGATAATTACTGGAAAGAAAGAAAATTCTAAAGGAGGAAGATGCCTCATTAAATAATTGCCTACCAAATATGGCAATACTTAGATCTATCCTTGTTTTTATGCCTAGCTAGGGGCGTTAAACGATAGCGCTTGTCGGGAGGCAACCCAATTTTATTTTGTGTTTTTTGTTTTTGCTTCTATTTAGGAATAAATAATCCATCTAGACTCTGTTTAGATGTGGTTTTATGTTTTAATTAGTGTTTGTGCCAAGTTGAACCTATTGGATTTTCTTGGACGATAGTTATTTGATCTTGCTGTAATTTTCAGAATCTTTGTGCTCAGTGCCCGAATTGTTAAAAATCACCAGAACGTGATAAAATACTGATTCCAATTGCTGATGATCAATAAGCAAATTGTCCTGGCCTTCTAATTTTTGTAGAATTTTTTGTGTTCCAGAAGTTTGCCTTAGGTACAGATTACTACAGACTGTTCTGTTTTTGACAGATTCTGTTTTGCGTGTGTTGTTTGCTTATTTTGATGAATCTATGATTAATAAAATAGTTTATAATCCGTAGAGAAGTTGGAATACAGTAGGTTTAACACCAATATAAATAAATAATGAATTCATTACAGTACTTTAAAATAGTCTTTTGTTTTCTTTCTCTAGCGGAGCTCACGAGATTTCTATTGAGTTTTGTGTTGTGAAGTTTTCAAGTTTTGGGTGAATTCTTTTGATGGATTATGGAACAAGGAGTGGAAAGAGCCTAAGCTTGGGGATGCCCATGGCACCCCAAGATAATCCAAGGACACCAAAAGTCAAATTTTGGGGATGCCCGGAAGGCATCCCTCTTTAAATCCACTTCCATCGGTAATTTACTTGGAGCTATATTTTTATTCACCAACATGATATGTGTTTTGCTTGGAGCGTCTTGTATTATTTGAGTCTTTGCTTGTTAGTTTACCACAATCATCCTTGCTGTACACACCTTTTGAGAGATCCATATATGAATTAGAATTTGATAGAATACTCTATGTGCTTCACTTATATCTTTTGAGCTTGATAGTTTTGCTCATAGTGCTTCACTTATATCTTTTGAGCGTGATAATTTTTGCTCTAGTGCTTCACTTAGATCTTTTAGAGCATGGTGGTGGATTTGTTTTAAAGAAACTTGATCTCTAATGCTTCACTTAGATTATTTTGAGAGTCGTTAATAGCATGGTAATTTGCTTAATGTTAATATACTCGGTATTCAAGATATGTGAAACTTTCTTTTGAGTGCGTTGAATACTAAGATAAGTTTGATGCTTGATAATTGTTTTGAGATATGAAGGTAATAATATTAGAGTCATGATAGTTGAGTAGTTGTGAATTTAAAGAATACTTGTGTTGAAGTTTGTGATTCCCGTAGCATGCACGTATGGTGAAACGTTATGTGATGAACTCGGAGCATGATTTATTTATTGATTGTCTTCCTTATGAGTGGCGGTCGGGGACGGCGATGGTCTTTTCCTACCAATCTATCCCCTAGGAGCATGCGCGTAATACTTTGATTTGATAACTTCTAGATTTTTTCAATAAGTATATGAGTTCTTTATGACTAATGTTGAGTCCATGGATTATACGCACTTTTTCCCATCCTTCCACCATTGCTAGCCTCTCTAATACAGCGCACTTTTCGCCGGTATCATACACCCACCATAAACCTTCCTCAAAACAGCCACCATACCTACCTATCATGGCATTTCCATAGCCATTCCAAGATATATTGCCATGCAACTTTCTACCATTCCGTTTATTATGACACGCTCGATGATTGTCATATTGCTAGCATGATCATGTAGTTGACATCATATTTGTGGCAAAGCCACCTTTCATAATTGTTTCATACATGTCACTCATGTTTCATTGCATATCCCGGTACACCGCCGGAGGCATTCATAGAGTCATATTTTGTTCTAAGTATCGAGTTGTAATTGTTGAGTTGTAAGAAAAATAGAAGTGTGACGATCATCATTATAAGAGCATTGTCCCAAGTGAGGAAAGGATGATGGAGACTATGATTCCCCCACAAGTCGGGATGAGACTCCGGACGAAAAATAAAAAATAAAATAAAAAAGAGGCCATAAAAAAGGGAAAAGGCCCAAATAAAAAAATAAAGAAATGAGAGAAAAGAGGGAAGGGACAATGTTACTATCCTTTTACCACACTTGTGCTTCAAAGTAGCACCATGATCTTCATGATAGAGAGTCTCTTATTTTGTCACTTTCATATACTAGTGGGAATTTTTCATTATAGAACTTGGCTTGTATATTCCAATGATGGGCTTCCTTAAATGCCCTAGGTCTTCGTGAGCAAGCGAGTTGGATGCACACCCACTTAGTTTCTTTTGAGCTTTCATATACTTATAGCTCTAGTGCATCCGTTGCATGGCAATCCCTACTCACTCACATTGATATCTATTGATGGGCATCTCCATATCCCGTTATCACGCCTAGTTGATGTGAGACTATCTTCCCTCTTTTTTTCTTCTCCACAACCACCATTCTATTCCACATATAGTGCTATATCCATGGCTCACGCTCATGTATTGCGTGAAGATTGAAAAAGTTTTGAAAATGTTAAAGTATGAAACAATTGCTTGGCTTGTCATCGGGGTTGTGCATGATTTGAATACTTTGTGTGGGGAAGATGGAGCATAGCCAGACCATATGATTTTGTAGGGATAACTTTCTTTGGCCATGTTATTTTGAGAAGACATAATTGCTTTGTTAGTATGCTTGAAGTATTATTATTTTTATGTCAATATGAACTTTTGTCTTGAATCTTTCGGATCTGAACATTCATATCACAATTAAGAAGATTTACATTGAAATTATGCCAAAGTATCACTCCGCATCTAAAATTCTCTTTTTATCATTTACCCACTCGAGGACGACCAAGATTTAAGCTTGGGGATGCCTGATACGTCTCCAACGTATCTATAATTTTTGATTGCTCCATGCTACTTTATCTATTGTTTTGGACTATAATGGGCTTTATTTTCCGCTTTTATATTATTTTTGGGACTAACCTATTAACCGGAGGCCCAGCCCAGAATTACTGTTTTTTGCCTATTTCAGTGTTTCGAAGAAACGGAATATCAAACGGAGTCCAAACGGAATGAAACCTTCGGGAACGTGATCTTCTCACCAAACGTGATCCAGGAGACTTGGGCCCTACTCCAAGGAGTGCCAGTGTAACATCCCAAATTTTCAATTTGGAATGTTATACATAGAGCATCATTGCATATCATATTTTTTTCGTTGCATTTTTCTCGATCCTAGAAATTCTACACAACTCATGGACCCACGGAGAGAGTTGGGGATTTTCGTTATTTTCATATTTGAGTTTTCTCAAATTTTGAAAATAGGATCATTTGATTTTAATTATTTTATCTCCAATTATTTCTTCTATCAAAATATGAGAGAGGGAATAAAATGACTTTCCCAAAATAAAGAAATAATGAAGATTTAATAATAAAATCAAATAAGATTTTATTTTGGCATTTTTCGCCTTTTTATTTGAATTTAGGAAAAATACGCATTTTTCAAAATTGCATTTAGGCCCCAAATAAAAGTTCATCTTGTCCGGCTTGATTTTAGAAGCCGGGGAAAAATTATTTCGGGATTTTTGAAGTCTGTTTAGTATTTCTTTTTATTTTTTTCTGCGCGTAATTATTTAAAAAAAAAGCAGCTACCAAACCCTAGGGCCGAGTCCGTCGGGACTCTGGCAAGCAACTTATAAGCGGGGCAGCCAGGGGGTAAACCCTAGCCCGAAACCGCCCGGCCGCCGCGCCTCGCCGCCGCCGCCTGCCACCACCGCCCGCCGACCCCGCCGCCGCCGATGAGGTTCGCCGCCGCCTCGATCCGCGTGCCGCCGGTTTTTCCCATTTTTTCGGTTTTTTTAGGTTCGTTTTTTTATTAGTTTGGTTTTTTTCGGTTTAGGCTAATTAGCGGACGTTCGTCCGTTAGTTCGTTTAAACGAACACGTTCGTCAGATTAGTTTAGTTAAAGAACGCCCGTTCGTTAACCCGTTAAATCGTTTTTTCTTTTCTCGGATTTAATCCACGATTTTTCCGATTGCGATTCTGATCCGATTTTCGTTTTAGTATACCTTTTCGCTCGTTTATCGTAATCGAGGCGATTCAAGCGCTGGAGTTTAAATCTCGAAACCCTCTTTCCGAATAACCAACTTAAACAAGTTTTTGTTTCTGTAAAATTTGACTTAGATCCAGATTAGTAAAACGAAACTGTTTTCTTCCGCCGTTTGACTTTCGTTGCTTTGTTTGATTTGATTCTTTTTTCAAACCGGAGTTCTTAAGTTGAACTATCTGGTTATATCTATTTGAGTTTTACCTGTGCATTAGATGAGTACTTATTGTATGCTTATTTGTTTGTCTGCGATAGAATATCCGAGATGCGCCGCTTTGTTACTTCGAGTCTCTAGGTTTCACGGATCATCAGCAAGGCAAGTAACACTTTGATCATACCTCTTCTCATACCCAGTTTTTATGCATTAGATCTATCCTCAAACACTTGCATGGTTAGGATCTAATTAAATTGTAGGATGGGAAGTAGATTGAGGTAGTACCTATTACCTGTTTTATTATCAAGCCTTGGGAGTTACTTCTACGTTTGCTTATTATGCTATGCTATGCTAGTAGACGTGGATTGGGTGAGTGTATCCATGACAGATGTGAGATTTTTATTTAATGGTTTATTTAAGGTGGCAACTTAAACACACATCTGGGTGGATTGAGGCACCTGGTTTCTATCAGGACTTGTCTGTTTTTCTTCGGACCGCCACCCAGGCTCAAAGGGATCATGAGATTATTCAAACTAGAAACTTCCGTGTGCAGCCACAAGCCATTATGGGCTCTGGCATAGTTGATTAAGTTGTGCGAACTCTTACGGGTAGGCTAGCTGATGTAGGGGTTGTAGGTTGGTACGGTCTACCCACATGTAAGGTGCTAGCGCTTCTGAAAGACTGTGTCTCGGTCATCCGTCTCTCAAACACCATGTAGTGCGAGAAACCAAACGAAGGCGATCGAGTCTTGTGGGGAAAAGTGCGCAAACCTCTGCAGAGTGTATAAACTAATCATGGTTAGCCGTGTCCCCGGTTATGGACATCTTGAGTATCTAGTACTTGGATATCATGTGAATCTCATCATTTTACTTCTAAATTAATATTGTTGGGTTGTTAATGAGTACTTTTAATTGGGATTGAGAATGCTGTCAACCATTCTCAATGTTTCACAACCACCATGATAGTTAAATAAATTTATTCCTTTGCAGTAGGGAAAAATTGGCTTTATGCAAAACTATAACCATAGAGCTTTTCCACCAGCCAAATATGCATGTAGTATGGGCTTATTACTCCATTATTTTCTCTATGTGTTACATTGCCAGCATATTCCATGTCTTTGACCCGTTTCGGCTGCAACGTTTCATGTTGCAGACTTTTTAGATGACGAGTAAGGTGCATAGGTCGTGGTTCTATACTCAGTGATGCCGTTGGAGTTGATGGACTCGCTTTTTCTTCCATGCCTTCCGCTGTTATCGTTATTAGATGGCCTTAAGCCATATTTATTTTATTAAGTTCTCTCTTGAGACATTTGATTGTAATAAGTGTGTGATTGCTACTCTGTTATAAATCCTCCAAGTACTGTGTGGTGTCGACATTCTTGATCCGAGGATGACACCGAGCAGAGAGATCGACTATTTGAGGTCCTGGTCGCTACAAAGATTGTATCAGAGCACACGCTTACTGTAGGACACGACCATTAAGCTAAAGCCCTAGATCACTACTCTCTCTTCTCATTTCTAACTCCTCATCTTTTCTACTCTTTTAGGATGACGGAAGCGAGGATCAAGTTCACTCAGCCGGATGAAGATACACCCTTCGGACGACACATGAAGGAAGTCACTAAGTACCTTAACATTGGATTACCAAGCTTCACCGGGACCTACAATTCCACTTTACCTGAAGAAGAGCGCTAGAAGATTCAAGCTCAAGTTCCCGGAAGGACGTTTGCGGCAATCACGGAGCCCATAGAGTGTGTTTTCAATGCACCAACACGAGTCTGGGAAAGAGCAGCTCACATAACCATGGGACGCATTGGAGAAGTTTACAAAGAAGACCTCAAGGATACTATCTACCAGATTTGCGGGCGCCGAGATGAACAATGGGAGATAGTTGGCACTAAGAAGGACCGATCCATTGCAGCTTTCATCCAAGAGTTAAATCAGCACATTCGACGCCAGGAGAACCGGATGTCTTGAGCAGACATGATGGAGTTGAAGACAAAAAGCCAAGATTATCAAACTAGAAGGAGGCTGAAGGCCACTCGCAAGGACTACATGGAGGAGATTGTAGCTCTAGTGGGACAAAGCGGCGATCTTAAGGAGAAGATTGAAGAACTCATGGGAAATTCAGCACCGGAGGAGAAGATGAAGATTGCACTGTCGAGAGAACTACATCATCATCGATGACACCGATTCCGATCCTAGTGATGATGATTTCGAAGATGAAGCTGGAGCAGATATCATGGAGTCTTCATCGGAGCAGTTTTTCTAGTTGACCACCATAACATTAGTAGATTTCCCCCATTTTATATTAGTTTTAGTTTCAGCACTTTGTAATGATAGATAGACCGTTGTATGCCATTGTTTGAATTGATTGGAGTGATATTGTGTGATTTGTCTCATGTGCATATGGGTAGTGTTTCTCTCTAGACCTCATTCTATTCTTAACTCTCGTCTTTTCTTTAAACCCCTCAGATGCCTCCGAGACGCGACCCCGGATTTGTTTTCCCGCCAGAGATCACTCAGTTGATTCAAGATGAGAATGCCTTGATTCAAACATTGATGCAGAACCAAGGCAACAACAACAACAACAACAACAACAACAACAACAACAACAACAACAACAACAACAACAACAACAACAACAACAACAACAACAACAACAACAACAACCCACCGCCACCACTGTCAATTGACCATTTGACCCGTTTCTTAAGGATGAATCATTTGGTGTTTTCCAATAGCACCGAGCCGATTATTGCAGATGATTGGCTCCGTAAGATAGGGAGGAGTTGACCACTGCAGGATGTCTGAGATGGAGAAAGGGTGAAGTTTGCCGCACATCAGCTTGAAGGACCCAGCAGCATGGTGGGAGAATTTTACTGACCACTTACCACAGAGACACTGTCACATGGGATCAGTTTCAGCAAGCTTTCCGTACTGCCCATGTTTCAGCAGGAGCCATGGCCATGAAGAAGCGTGAGTTTCACAACTTACGCCAAGGAGGACGGACAGTTGGCCAGTATGTGGATGATTTCAGTAAGTTAGCACATTATGCCCGAGATGACGTTGCTATGGACACAGCTAAGCAGGAGAAGCTTCTAGAAGGACTGAATGATGAGACGAGCATGCAATTGATGGTAGCCACCTTCAATAACTACCAGGAGTTAGTAGAGCGTGCTCTCATGATTGAAGGGAAGCAGCAGCAGATTGACAATCGCAAGAGGAAGTATGGACAGGGGAAGAATAACTCGAGCTCAAGAGAAACTTCGCTTACGCGAAGCCGGAGGACAATTTCAGCATACCCATGGAGGAGGTAGCTCGCCCAACCATAATGGCACCAAGAATGGGAACGGGAATGGAGGAAGCAATGGACGAGAACCGCACCAACCCGTCAACACCATCCAAGGTAGACTGAGCCACATCACTTGCTTTAAATGCCGCAAGGTGGGCATTATGCAAATGATTGTCCAGAAGGCCAAAATGGAAATGGTAATGGAAGCTCAGGAAAGAAGTCGAATCCTTTCAACAGAGGACAAGTGAACCACATCACTGTGGACGAGGTTGAAGCTCAGCCAGATGCAGTAATAGGTAAGTTTTTGGTTAAGTCATTTACTGCAATTGTTCTTTTTGATACTGGTGCAACGCATTCATACATATCAAGGGGATGTGTGGATAAGTATAACCTACCAACCCAAGCCCTTAGGTCACCCATGCTAGTAACTTCACCTGGAGCATAATACCTGGCTAATATATGGTGTGATCGACTGCCATTAAGGATTGGACACTATGTTTTCCCTCGGACCTAATAGTTTTGGAATCACAAGGATTGGATGTGATATTAGGCATGGATTGGTTATCGAAGTATGGAGGGAACATAGATTGCGCCATTAAGTCAATTTTTCTTACCACCCCAGAAGGGAGGAGAATCAAGTTTGTATCTCGGCATGAACCGAGGAGAGCACATGTAAATTCCTTAACAGGAGTTGTGCAGGAGGAAGTACCAGTGGTAAGGGATTACCCGGACGTGTTTCCGGAAGAATTGCCAGGCATGCAACCGGATAGAGACATTGAGTTTCTGATTGAACTACTGCCAGGCACTGGGCCGATATCTAAGAGACCGTATAGGATGCCAGCCCAAGGTTTGGAGGAAATTAAGAAGCAGATTAAGGAGTTACTGGATAAAGGTTTTATTCGCCCAAGTTCTTCGCCTTGGGGATCACCAGTACTTCCGGTGGAGAAGAAGGATGGATCATTAAGAATGGTTGTGGATTATCGAGGATTGAATGAAGTGACCATTAAGAACAAGTACCCGTTGCCGATGATCAATGACTTGTTTGACCAATTGCAAGGAGCTAAGGTGTTTTCCAAGATCGATTTGCAATCAGGGTACCATCAGTTGAAGATTCGAGAGCAGGATATACCTAAGACGTCTTTTACCACCAGGTACGGGCTGTATGAGTATACCGTTATGTCATTTGTTCTGACTAACGCACCTGCCTATTTTATGAACATGATGAACAAAGTGTTTATGGAGTTTTTGGATAAGTTCGTCGTGGTGTTCATTGATGATATTTTGGTTTACTCGAAGAATGAAGAAGAACATAAAGAGCATTTGCGTTTGGTACTCGAGAAGCTCAGGGAACATCAGTTGTATGCCAAGTTCAGTAAGTGTGAGTTTTGGTTGAAGGAAGTTGGATTTCTCGGACATGTTATATCCGGAGAAGGTATAGCAGTGGACCCCACTAAAGTTGTCACTGTGACAAACTGGGAAGCGCCAACAACAGTTGGAGAGATCCGGAGTTTCCTTGGACTCGCAGGATACTACCGGAGATTCATTGAGAATTTCTCAAGGATTGCGAAGCCTATGACAGAATTGTTGAAAAAGGAGACCAAGTTTATTTGGACTGAAGGAGTGTGAAGCTAGTTTCCAAGAGTTGAAGAAACGTTTGGTTACCTCACCAGTGTTAATTCTGCCAGATCAGACCAAGGATTATGAGGTGTATTGCGACGCTTCACGACGAGGACTTGGAGCAGTGCTTATGCAGGAGGGGAGAGTTGTTTCGTATGCTTCACGACAGCTTAAGCCTCATGAGCTAAATTATGCTACGCATGATTTGGAGTTAGCAGCCGTAGTGCATGCGTTGAAAACGTGGAGACATTTCCTCATTGGAAATCATTGTGAGGTGTATACGGATCACAAGAGTTTGAAGTACATCTTCACGCAGAAGGAGTTAAATCTCAGGCAGAGAAGATGGTTGGAGCTCATCAAGGATTATGACATGGGATTGCATTATCACCCCGGAAAAGCTAACATTGTAGCAGACGCGTTGAGCCATAAGAGTCACGTCAACACCCTAATGACAGGAGAAATACCAAAGGAGGTAGCCGAGGATCTTCGAGAGCTATGTTTGGAAATAGTTCCGAGAGGCTATGTAGCAGCATTGGAGATTCAGTCAACTTTGATGGATAAAATCAGGGTAGCTCAGAAGACTGACAAAGAGATTGCCTCTATAAAGGAGAAAATGAGCGAAGGAAAAGCAAAGGGATTTCGTGAGGATGAGCACGATACCCTATGGTTTGTGGACCGTGTTTATGTGCCCAATGACCCGGAGATCCGGAAGTTGATTCTACAAGAGGCACATGATTCACCATATTCGATTCACCCAGGAAATACCAAGATGTATTTGGATTTGAAGAATACTTTCTGGTGGACCGGAATGAAGAAGGACATTGCGGAATACGTAGCAGTTTGTGATGTATGTCAGAGTGTGAAAGCAGAACATCAGAAGCCGGCAGGATTGTTACAGCCATTGCCTATACCCGAATGGAAGTGGGATAAACTAGGTATGGATTTCATCACGGGATTTCCCAGGACTCGTTCAGGCTATGCCTCGATTTGGGTTGTAGTCGATCGTTTGACGAAGGTAGCTCATTTCATTCCAGTAAAGACTACCTACAGCAGTGCCAAATTGGCTAAGATATACATGACCAGGATTGTATGCTTGCATGGAGTTCCGAGGAGTATCGTATCAGATAGAGGAACCCAGTTTACCTCAAAGTTCGGAAGCAGCTGGTTACCAAACTTTGGGAACCAGTGGAGTTTAGCACAACTTTTCATCCACGCACGGATGGACAAACCGAGAGAGTCAACCAGATTTTGGAGGATATGCTTAGAGCTTGTGCTTTGGATTATGGATCAAGTTGGGATGACAATTTTCCATATGCGGAGTTTTCTTATAACAACAGTTACCAAACCAGTCTGAAGATGGCCCCTTTCGAAGCCTTGTACGGAAGGAGGTGCAGGACCCCGTTGTTGTGGGATGAAGTTGGAGACCGCCAGTTGTTTGGACCAGATTTGATTAAGGAGTCTGAACAGAAAGTAAAGTTGATTTGTGATAGGCTCAAGGTAGCCCAGTCAAGACAGAAGAATTATGCGGATTCAAAACGCAAGGAGACAGAATACGAAGTCGGAGACAGAGTTTATCTTCGAGTATCGCCACTTTGAGGAGTTAAGTGTTTTGGAGTTAAGGGAAAGTTAGCACCCCGATTTGTAGGACCTTATCGTGTTTTGGAACGCATGGGAGAAGTTGCGTACAAGTTGGAACTACCCGAAGGATTGTCAGGAGTTCATGATATGTTTCATGTTTCTCAGTTGAAGAAGTGTCAGCGAGATGGCCGATATACCTTTGAGAGATATAGTGCCACCGGAAGCGATTGATTGAATGATGATTTGACCTACGAGGAGAAACCAGTTAAGATTACGGAGTATGCCACCGAGTCACCCGCAGCAAGGTCATTAAGTTTTGCAAAGTTCGGTGGAGCCACCACCTTTGAGGATGAAGCCACCTGGGAGCAAGAGGAAGATTTGCTTAAGGACCACCCTCACCTATTTTCTAGCCAACCCGAATCTCGAGGGCGAGATTCATCTTAAGGGGGTAGGTTTGTAACATCCCAAATTTTCAATTTGGAATGTTATACATAGAGCATCATTGCATATCATATTTTTTCGTTGCATTTTTTCTCGATCCTAGAAATTCTACACAACTCAAGGACCCACGGAGAGAGTTGGGGATTTTCGTTATTTTCATATTTGAGTTTTCTCAAATTTTGAAAATAGGATCATTTGATTTTAATTATTTTATCTCCAATTATTTCTTCTATCAAAATATGAGAGAGGGAATAAAATGACTTTCCCAAAATAAAGAAATAATGAAGATTTAATAATAAAATCAAATAAGATTTTATTTTGGAGTTTTTCACCTTTTTATTTGAATTTAGGAAAAACACGCATTTTTCAAAATTGCATTTAGGCCCCAAATAAAAGTTCATCTTGTCCGGCTTGATTTTAGAAGCCGGGCAAAATTTATTTCGGGATTTTTGGAGTCCGTTTAGTATTTCTTTTTATTTTTTTCCCGCAAGTAATTATTTAAAAAAAACGCGCCACCGACCTAACCGGGCCGTGTCCGTCCGGGACTCTGGCCCGGCAGGCTTTATAAGCCGGGGCAGCCCACCCGGGGCAAACCCTAGCCTGAGCCACCCCGCCGCCGCCGCCGCCCGCCGACCCCGCCGCCGCCGACGAGGTTCGCCGCCACCTCGAACCGCGTGCCGCCGGTTTTTCTAAAAATCGGACGGTTTTTTTTCGTTTTTTTAGGTTCGTTTTTTTATTAGTTCGGTTTTTTCGGTTTAGGCTAATTAGCGGACGTTCGTCCGTTAGTTCGTTTAAACGAACGCGTTCATCAGATTAGTTTAGTTAACGAACGTCCGTTCGTTAACCCGTTCGTCGTTTTTCTTTTTCTCGGATTTAATCCGCGATCTTTGTGATCACGATTCCTGATCCGATTTTCGTTTTAGTATAACTTTTCGGTCGTTTATCGGAATCAGGCGATTCAAGCACCTGGAGTTTCGTCTCGAAACCCTCTTTCCGAATAACCAACTTAAACAAGTTTTTGTTTCTGTAAAATTTGACTTAGATTCAGATTAGTAAAACGAAGCTGTTTTCTTCCGTCGTTTGACTTTCGTTGCTTCGTTTGATTTGATTCTTTTTGCAAACCGGAGTTCTTAAGTTGAACTATCTGGTTAGTTCAATTTGAGTTTTACCTGTGCATTAGATGAGTACTTATTGTATGCTTGTTTGTTTGTCCACGATAGAATACCCGGAGTGCGCCGCCTGTTACTTCGAGTCTCTAGGTTTCGCGGATCATCAGCAAGGCAAGTAACACTTTGATCATACCTCTTCTCATACCCAGTTTTTATGCATTAGATCTATCCTGAAACACTTGCATGGTTAGGATCTAATTAAATTGTGGGATGGGAAGTAGATTGAGGTAGTACCTATTACCTGTTTTATTATCAAACCTTGGGAGTTACTTCTACGTTTGCTTATTATGCTATGCTATGCTAGTAGACGTGGATTGGGTGAGTGTATCCATGACAGATGTGAGATTGTTATTTAATGGTTTATTTAAGGTGGCAACTTAAACACACATCTGGGTGGATTGAGGCACTGGTTTCTATCAGGACTTGCCTGTTTTTCTTCGGACCGCCACCCAGGCTCAAAGGGATCATGAGATTATTCAAACTAGAAACATCCGTGTGCAGCCACAAGCCATTATGGGCTCTGGCATAGTTCATTAAGTTGTGTGAACTCTTACGGGTAGGCTAGCTGATGTAGGGGTTGTAGGTTGGTACGGTCTACCCACATGTAAGGTGCTAGCACTTCTGAAAGACTATGCCTCGGTCATCCGTCTCTCAAACACCATGTAGTGCGAGAAACCAAACGGAGGCGATCGAGTCTTGTGGGGAAAAGTGCGCAAACCTCTGCAGAGTGTATAAACTAATCATGGTTAGCCGTGTCCCCGGTTATGGACATCTTGAGTATCTAGTACTTGGATATCATGTGAATTTCATCATGTTACTTCTAAATTAATATTGTTGGGTTGTTAATGAGTACTTTTAATTGGGATTGAGAATGCTGTCAACCATTCTCAGTGTTTCACAACCACCATGATAGTTAAATAAATTTATTCCTTTGAAGTAGGGAAAAATTGGCTTTATGCAAAACTGTAACCATAGAGCTTTTCCACCAGCCAAATATGCATGTAGTATAGGCTTATTACTCCATTATTTTCTCTATGTGTTACATTGCCAGCATATTCCATGTCTTGACCCGTTTTCGGGCTGCAACGTTTCATGTTGCAGACTTTTCGAATGACAGTAAGGTGCATAGGTCGTGGTTCTATACTCGGTGATGCCGTTGGAGTTGATGGACTCGCTTTTTCTTCCAAGCCTTCCTTTGTTATCGTTATTAGATGGCCTTAAGCCATATTTATTTTATTAAGTTCTCTCTTGAGACATTCGATTGTAATAAGTGTGTGATTGCTACTCTGTTATAAATCCTCCAAGTCTTGTGTGGTGTCGGCATTCTTGATCCAGGATGACACCGAGCACAGAGATCGACTGTTTGAGGTCTGGTCACATGACCAGAGGCGGTCACGAGGGTGGGGCGCGCCTCCCCTCGGTGCACCCCTGCCTCGTGGGCCCCCTGACGCTCCACCGACGTACTCCTTCCTCCTATATATACCTACGTACCCCCAACAGATCCCATCTTGGGTCCAAAAACCTAATTCCACCGCCGTACCATCCTGTATCCACAAGATCCCATCTTGGGGCCTGTTCCGGAGCTTCGTCGGAGGGGGCATCCACCAAGGAGAGCTTCTACATCATCACCATAGCCCCTTCGATGAAGTGTGAGTAGTTTACTTCAGACCTTCGGGTCCATAGCTAGTAGCTAGATGGCTTCTTCTCTCTTTTTGGATCTCAATACAATGTTCTCCCCCTCTCTCGTGGAGATCTATTTGATGTAGTCTTCTTTTTGCGGTGTGTTTGTTGAGACCGATGAATTGTGGGTTTATGACCCAGCTTATCTATGGAAAATATTTGATTCTTCTCTGAATTCTTTTATGTATGATTAAGTTATCTTTGCAAGTCTCTTCGAATTATCCGTTTGGTTTGTCCAACTAGATTGGTAGTTCTTGCAATGGGAGAAGTGCTTAGCTTTGGGTTCAATCTTGCGGTGTCCTTACCTAGTGACAGAAGGGGTTGCAAGCCACATATTGTATTGTTGCCATCAAGGATAACAAGATGGGGTATTTATCATATTGCATGAATTTATTCCTCTACATCATGTCATCTTGCTTAAGGCGTTACTCTGTTTTTAACTTAATACTCTAGATGCATGCTGGATAGCGGTCGATGAGTGGAGTAATAGTAGTAGATGCAGAATCATTTTGGTCTACTTGTCATGGACGTGATGACTATATACATGATCATTGCCTGGATAACCTCATAACTATGCTCAATTCTGTCAATTGCTCAACAGTAATTTGTTCACCCACCATAGAATACTTATGCTCTTGAGAGAAGTCACTAGTGAAACCTATGGCCCCCGGGTCTATTCTCATCATATCAATCTCCATCACTTTATTTACTTGCTTTGCTTTTACTTTTTACTTTGCATCTTTATACCAAAAATACCAAAAATATTATCTCTATCAGATCTCACTTTCGTAAGTGATCGTGAAGGGATTGACAACCCCTAATCACGTTGGTTGCGAGTAGCTATCGTTTTGTGCAGGTACAAGGGACTTGCGCGTGGCCTCCTACTGGATTGATACCTTGGTTCTCAAAAACTGAGGGAAATACTTACGCTACTGTGCTGCATCATCCCCTCCTCTTCGGGGAAAACCAACGCAAGCTCGAGACGTAGCAGACATCCTATGAGCTCCTAACTGGTAAGAAGCCAAACGTCAGTTACTTCAGGGTATTTGGTGCAACGTGCTGGATCAAGGATCCACATCACACTTCAAAATTTGCACCAAAAGCACATGAAGGTTTTATGCTTGGTTACGGAACGGATTCACACTCCTATCGAGTTTTCAACCTCTTTCATTATAAAGTGGTTGAAACTGTGGATGTGCGGTTCGATGAGACTAACGGCTCGCAAAGAGAGCACCTGCCAAATGTGATAGATGAATTCCCTCCTGGTGAATCAATTAAGCTTATGGGAACTAGAGAAATCATTCCTTCAGAGGCACAGGCTGAAGAAGAACTTATCATTTCTGCATCAAACCAACCTGAAGACACTGTCCAGCCTGAAGCCAATGCTGAAGAAGAAGACAATGATCAACAAGAGCAAAATCTTCGTCCAGTTCATCCTCATGTTGCAAATGAAGTCCAGATTGAGAAGATAATTGATAGCATCAATGCACCTGGTCCACTCACTCGTTCAAGAGCAACACAACTAGCAAATTTCTGTGGGCACTTTGCATTTGTCTCTATATCTGTACCCAAGAAAGTTGTTGAAGCCTTCATGGAACCTGAATGGATTCAAGCTATGCAAGAAGAGCTTCAAAAGTTCGAGCTGAAAAATGTGTGGGAATTAGTCAAGTGTCCTGATCCTTGCAAGCACAATATTATAGGCACCAAATGAATCTATCGCAAAAAACAAGATGAGCATGGTCAAGTTGTCAAAAACAAGGCTCATCTAGTTTCTCAAGGATACACTCAAGTTGAAGGGATTGACTTCGATGAAACATTTTCTCCGGTGGCTAGGCTTGAAGCCATTCGCATACTGCTAGCCTATGCCAACCATCACAACATCCTTCTGTATCAAATGGATGTGAAGAGTGCCTTTCTCAATGGAAAGATTGATGAGGAAGTGTATGTTACACAACCACCTGGCTTTGAAGATCCAAAACATCGTGATATGGTATACAAGCTCAACAAGGCACTGTACGGCCTCAAACAAGCCCCTCGTGCTTGGTATGACACACTCAAAGACTTCCTGAAGAGCAAAGGATTCAAACCTGGTTCCCTGGATCCCACTCTCTTCACGTAGACATACGACGGTGAACTGTTTGTATGCCTGATCTATGTGCATGACATTATCTTCAGCTGCACTGACAAAAGATACAGTGATGAGTTTGGGCACATGATGCAAGAGCAATATCAGATGTCCATGATGGTGTGAGCTGAAGTTCTTCCTTGGTCTTCAAATTCGTCAGCAGAGCAACGACATCTTCATATCTCAAGAGAAGTACCTCAAAGATTGCCTGAAGAAGTTTGGAATGCAAGACTGCAAAGGTTACTCAACGCCAATGCCAACCAAAAGTCATCTGGGCCCCGACGACAATGGTAAATAGTTCGATCAAAAGGTATACCGCTCCATGATTGGTTCTTTACTCTATTTATGTGCATCTAGGCGGATATCATGCTTAGCATTTGCATGTGTGCCCGATTTCAAGCGGCACCAAAGGAATCACATCACTTAGGCGTGAAGTTTAATTCTTTGATATTTGGCTTACACCCCAACACTAGGATTATGGTATCGAAAGGGCTCAGAGTTTGATCTAGTTGGATTCTCAGATGCTGATTATGCTGGTGACAAGGTTGATCGCAAGTCCACATCAGGTACATGTCACTTTCTAGGATGATCTCTTGTCTGTTGGTCTTCTAAGAAGCAGAACTGTGTCTCTTTCTCCACTGCTGAATCTGAATACATTGTTGCTGGATCTTGCTGCGCTCAGCTTCTATGGATGAAGAAAACTCTCAAGGACTATGGCATCCATCTGAAGCAAGTGCCACTCTACTGCAACAATGAAAGCGCCATAAAGATTGCCAACAACCCAGTTCAGCACTCGAAGACAAAGCACATTGAAATTCGTCATCACTTTCTCAGAGACCATGTCATGAAGGAAGATATTGATATCATTCATGTCAACACTGAGGAGCAATTGGCAGATATCTTCACAAAGCCCTTGGATGATAAAAGGTTTTGCAAGTTGCGGTGTGAGATAAATATCTTAGAATTCTCGAATGTCCTATGATTGGACACACATCCTAACGCTTAAGCTTGTGATGACTTAGATGTGCAACACACGAAGTAAACTATATCTTCAATCAATGAAGACATACACTCTAAGTGTGAATACATTAATGCGGTATATGACTTTAGAGCGCCACGATAATTGTGCGTCATGTCTGGGTCTTATACTTCCTATACGGTGGGTAACGCCACCACCAAACCTGCGTTTGAAGTGTTTCAATTGGCGTCACATTTGCAGAGTCTTCGCATTTTGCTTGTCTTCAACATTGATTTGTTTTCACGTCTATCTTCACAATGTTGATTTGGTCTAATACTGATAAATACATAGTTGTGTTCTGTCCTCTACATCATTCACTTATAGCAATATCTTCTTGTTTGAATCTTTTGATCTAAGTGAATGTGATCGGACCCTAACCTCTTCTCTGCTTCTACCTTAGATTCTATCTATCTAAATCATATGAATTCTATTGAAACTATCGGATGTCTTCTCTGCGTCCTTGTCAGCAGAAGATACAAAGACAAAAGTTGAATCTGTTTTAATGCTATATCCTTATTGCCTGAAACCCGGAGAAGCCGGAACGACCACCCGACAGTCTAGGCGTGCGTGGGAACATGGAACAACTTCCAATGTGTTGCATTCTTGCCACGTGTCCTTTAGATGTGAACCGCCAGGGGCACCTGCATAATTACGCTATGCTGTCCCTTTCCTTGTAAATACTCAACTCACCGCGGTCATTATCTCTTATTCCACCTCACCACCTCGCACAAACCCTAGCTTCTCTGCTAGCTCGCGTCGACGCCGGAGACGAAGCACTTAGCTGCCATGACCTCTTCGATGCCGTCCTCACGCCGGACGCGGACCTCATCCTCTCCGCCGCTGCCGTAGGTGTCTTCCGCCGCCAAGTTAGGGCGCGGGAGATTGAACTGCTCGGCCTACCTCTCAACTTCGTCTAGCAGTTCTTCGTGTGGTAATTAATTCTTACTTTTACTGCCTTTTAGATCCGCCAGATCCATCCACTTTAACCAAAAGTGGTTTCTAAACTTCCAAATCTGGATCTCTCTTGTTCTGAATCTCATATCTTTGCCAAGTATATTCACTTATGTTGCACAACTAGTTAGATTCCTCACTTGTACTTATTCTTGGATTCATACAAATCTGGAACCAACTCTCATCAAATAAGTGAATGTCTTCGCGCTATGAGGTCAATGTATTCAAACTGATTTATCTTCAAAATCTTCTGAGAATGCATATGACCTCTTCCCTTCCCTCGCACCTCTAATGCTGTCATAGGTACATGTCTGTGGGAGAATCCCTTGGTTATCATAGTCTACATGGTATAGACCACTCCATCACCACAGGCGTCGCCCGCATTTTGCAGGCTTCACAAAGGCCCTAGGCCACAGGTCGCCATGTCGAGCATTCCAGAGGGAGAAGTGCAACAAAGCTCAGTAGCATGCCAAGTGTTTCCTGAAGCCACTCCCACTGCAAATGTCTCCGAGTCTGAAGCAAAAGCTACTGAAGACATTCCGGCTGCATCAGCCGATGACCATCCAGAACCTCAAGAAGAAGAAGAAGAAGAAAGAGTTGCCACACCTCCTGTCACTCAAGAAGCTGTTCTCGAGGAGAACGTGTCTGTGCCCGATCCTCCTGCTACTGAAGAGGAGGTTAAAACATTGAGGCGGCCACAAACAACACTGTTGAAGCCAATGACATTGTCATGGCTGAAGACATTGTGGCGCCTGAAGCTAATGTTGCGCCTGAAGCTAGTGTGCAACCTAAAGCCACAGTCAATGCCGAAGTTGCTGTTCCACCCCCAAGGCCTCACACTATTGAGCAGGCATATGATCACTGCCAACTTGTCACTGTCCGATGGCCTGTTCTGGGTCCTCCTCCTGCTCCTGGACCACAATTTGAATACCATGTGGAGCACAGGCCTCAGGTCCAGAAGCCAAAGCCCAGACTGCCAAGATTTCCCGGGGCTGCAACATCACCAGGATCGTTCAATGTCAATAGCTTCAGGGCACACAACACATTCTTTGACAGTGCCCAGATCTCGTACTCGAAGCCAAGAATCTCATGGGATCTCTTCTGGAGCTATCAGCAGTGCAGTTGATACTCCTGTGTATTATACAATCAAGGGCGCATCTTTCCTCACATGCGTCTAGATTGTGAAGCCATTGCTAGTCTGCCCCGCCTAGAAGAAGCTCTAGACTGCTTCAGAGATGCTGGCCTTCTGCAGTTCGTCACTGACAAAGAGCATTGGAATGAAAAGCTTCTGCTGCAATTCTATGCCACTCTTCACATTCGTGGCTACAACAGGGATCCGAAGACTTGGGTCCTTGAGTGGATGACAGGTGATGTGCACCATGAAGCCAATGCTCAAGATATCATTGAGCTTACTTCCCTACCAACTCCAGGTGAGCTCTATGAACCTGTTTGTTAGCTACACATGAATGCATTGGAGAGCATATTTCAGAAACCTGAGCCCAACATGACTCAGATGCTCAGCATGATGAAGCCACTGCCACAAGATGTTGAATATCCTAAGGAATTCTTTGTCGAAGACCTCGAGTATCTGCCCTATACCATTTATCACATTGTAAGGAGAACTCTATGGCCCGTCAAAGGATATTCTCCTGCAACCAAGATTGAAGGCACAATGAAGACATTGGTGTTCTATATTCTCAATGGCATCAGCTTCAATGCTCAAGATTTCTTCATCAGGCAACTTGCAGCATCTGGTGTTAATCTCTTTGGCCTGAAGTTTTATGCTCCATGGGTGATGTGCTTAATCAAGCTTCACTCTTCTGTCAACTATCAACCCTCTGCGTGCAACCATCTTATCTTCTTGCCTGAGGTTGATATGTTTGTCAAAGCCATCTACCCTGATCCTGCCAAGGAGCCAATTTATCTTCACAATGTTGATCGCCAAAGCTTCTCACAACCAATTGAGGGAGTTCTTTCTGCAACTCGTGTTTATCCTCTGGCTGGAAATACACGTGCACCTCATCGTGCAACAACTTAAGCCACTGAAAGCACCATTTCTAGGCCTCGGAAGCGATCTCGTGTACTCCATGACTGAGAGCTTCTTGTGGCCTTACATCAGAAACAAGATAAGCACCATGACTGGCTAAAGCGTCAGATGCAGAGCCTCTTGGTGGATGTTAATCGCATTCGTGTCACATTAAGCCTGTCAGAGGTCCTGGAAGAGTCTGACATTGCTAAGCTCCGAAGACGATCTTCACGAAGATGGCTTCACAGAGCGCTACAAATTTGATTCCATGCCTCCCCGGAATGCCGTCTTGTGTTGTACTCCTTCCTTAGAAGACTCGGAGTATTCATTGTCGGCTACAACTGTTGTTGTAAGAGTTGTCGATGAAGAAGACGATGCCACTTCACCAACCATGACTTCGCCGCGTCTCGACACTGCACCAGGCCCCTCTGCACCACCAAACTCCAATGTCGACCCTGCACCTTCATCTACTCCTGATGGGAACGAGTAGATGCTCTATGTCTTCAAACCCTTTTGGTCATCACAGACAAAGGGGGGAAGAAGCATATGAGTTGATAGTATTCAAGCGGGTCCATATGGGTGGTTGATATATCTTTTTTTTGCTAAGTGGTTACAACTCTCGTTTTTGATACATTTGGTTCTTTGGGTTGTAGCACTTAAACTCGATGGTCGTCTGCTACTTTGTCTGCTATTCTGTGATGCGCAGATAAATTCCGCATGAAGTCATTCCGCAGATGTCCATTTTTCATTATGCATGTCATTATCTTTGCTATATTTGTATATGCATGATGAATTGTCTTCATAGGTTAAAGAGGATCTCCACAGGTAAAACCTGCCATGTGCAGTTGCATTCAAGAGCAAACTACTTATATGCACATCTTCAGGGGGAGCCTTTTGCTACTTATGAAGACAATGCCTTAACCCTTACAATTTCACATACTTGTGTCCCCGTTGAATACTTCAACCAGTTTGTCATCAATCACCAAAAAGGGGGAGATTGTAAGTGCATCTAGTGCCACCCCTAGTTGGTTTTGGAGTATTGACGACAAACTTGGTTTTGTGAGAATTGCAGGATAAAACAAGTAGTAGTCCCTCCTTGATTCGGTTTACCTACCGGATATGACCCCTAAAAATGTGTGAAGACGTTGAAGAAAATGGTGGTATGTGAAGATATTCACAACGAAGATTATGACTCGAGAAGACATTCATGTGAAGACTATGGAGTGCGAAGACATACGTGTTTCTTAGTTTCCTTTTCATCTTTGTTGAGTCATAGGAACCACCGCACTGTTAAGTGGGGTCCAAGTGAACAAAGTCAGAGTGACTGAAGTGATGCTCAACCAAATCCTATGTCTTCGACTGAAGAAAATGAGAGCAAATCTTATCCAGAGCTGGATGAGTCAGCTTTACTTGTAGCCCAAGTCAAGCTGCCGCGTGTGTTTGAAATTTGATCGTTGGACACGTGTCAGTTCCTTAGCGACCCAGGGTCATTTCAGACAAATCAGGTCAGGTTGCCTCCTGGCTATAAATAGCCAACCCCCTACACCATAAATTGGTGGTTGCTCAGAGTTAGTACATGGCTTTTGTCGTTTGAGAGCAACCCACCTCCGAAGCATTTGAGAGAAAGATCCTTGCGAGGACAAAGCCCAAAACACCCAGAGCCAAAGTGTGTTAGTCATCACTGAAGTCTTTCTGTCCCATGATCTGAAGACTTATTACACTTGAGGACTGTGAATCCTCCAGCCGGTTAGGCGTCGCGTTCTGAGCATCCAAGAGTCATTGTGGATTGTCGGTGAATGAAGTCTGTGAAGGTTTGGAAGTCTACCTTGAAAACTTACCTGAGTGATTGGGCGAGGACTAAGTGTTCTTAGCTCAAGGGGAATAAGGTGAAGACGCCGTCTTTTGAGTTGAATCTCAGCCTCCCTAACCAGACGTACAGTTGTCACAGCAACTGGAACTGGTCCAACAAATCCTTGTCCTCTCCAAGTAACTGGTTCTATCACTTCCCTCTCTTTACTTACAGTTTGTCTTCATGAAGTCATTGCCTGCTTGCATGATCTGATTGACTTCATTGAGTGAAAACTATTGTTGTTTGGCTTCATATTATCTTCCATCCTGATCCATACTACCTAGCTGCCAATAGTCTTCGTGCTTTCACTTAATTGCTTACTTGTCTATTGCTTGTCTAGTGTAGTCTACCTTCCGCTGCATATCAATAGGTTCATTTCTATTGTCTGTCTTCAAAACTTCCATGTTTTGAAGACTTCAATAAAAATCGCCTATTCACCCCCCCTCTAGTCTATAACTAGCACTTTCAAGGACGGGTGTCGTCTGTAGGCATCTTATGTAGAGAAAAGCTGCCATGTGGAGAATGGTTGCCACTAAGTCACTTTGCGGCTTGACACCACACCGATTGACGAGGCAGGTCGTAGTGGAGTGGTTGGGTGAGGTGGTTCTGCCCTCGTGAGTCCCAGCAAGCCCTGCCCGGACATCTTGGGTGCCTTCTTCTGGGGGTGGCCTTGCCCTTGCCGGGCTTGCCTGCCCGGCAAGGGAGGCTCTTCTCCTGATGGTATCTTGCTTCTCTGGCTTGACTCTGGTCCCCTTGATCTGCATGTTGGTCCTTCGAAGTTCTTGGTCTCTTGTACTCTGACTTGGGTTGGTGCCTCAGTCATGTTCCCGTGCCTGTGTACAGTCTGGGCAACAGACCCAGGGTTTGTTGCACCGACATATGCAAATGATGGTTTGTGCATTCCGTTTGTAATCTCCCATATTGTAGGATGGCAACCAGATGAAACAAGTCCCTTGGCTTGTCATCGCGAAGATGCAGCCTACATGGCGCACCGCGTCTTCGAACGTGTAGGGGTAGAAATCTGCCACAGCCAACATGTGCCAGCCTCTGCAATTACTGCCTCTTGTATTGATGGCAATCCTTATGTCGAACACCTCGATGAGATAGTAATCGTCGTAGCCGCATCGCTTTGTCGGCAGGTCCGCAATTGCTATCTTCTTCAATCTTATGTAGGCATCATCATACATATTCAAGCCCAGCCAGTCTGGAAGGCCGATCCCAATGGTGGAGAAGGGGTCTACGGGAACGGCTGCACTGCTCTGGATATTGTGCAAAATGATGGTGGTATCCGGCCGGAGATATGCAAGCCAATCTTTATTGGCACCAACCCAGACCTATATATAAGATGGTGGGTAGCGGAGAAATTACCGGATGGAATAACTAAGTACTACATGATCAAACTCCATGACTGACCTGCTCATTGGATAAAACCCGACTACCTCTCAACATCGGCAACTCTAGCGGAGTCAACGTGCAACCATGGCCAGGGAGCGGTGGACTGTTTGAAGGATTGTCCCATAGAAGAACCTTCTCCTCGAGGACACATGGAAGACCAACAAGCATGGCCTTTTCCAAGCCTGTTTATGCATCGTCTTAAAAAGGTTGAGGACGTCGGAGCGGCGTGCGATATCTCCCAGAGGACCGTCGTCCAAGGTCTCCCAGCCCCGAGGAGGAGGAGAACCGCCTGGCTAACCCATGGGACAAGCGACGAACTGCCTTCTCTTTGGGGGGAGGGGAACTAGCGAGGAGGAGATAAGAGCGTAGTAACCGTAGGGCCTCATCCCTTTGCTAAGGAAATTATGCGGGCACGCATAGTTGTAGTGCCTCGTGCCCTGCAATGGTGAGGCTATTATTTACTATGTACTCGTACTGTAGCAGTAGTAATACTACTTTCTCAACTAGTAGTGTGATGTACTGTACTTCTATAGTGCACCAGTTTTGAACTCTTGAATCTGAAGGCCAAGGAGCTACAGCTGCAAGTGGAGGGTACTAATGTTCTCTAGAACCATCATTGTACTATCAATGCAGGGAAAGTACACCTGCGTAGTGTGTACTCTTCGTGCTCTATTCAAGCGTGTTGCTGGCCTGCTCAGGCCCTCCTCTCACGTACACACTAGCAGCCTGTTTACCAGTGACGGTCACTGTGGGGGCAGAACATTTGAGTTCTTTGATACAACGAGACTAGGCTTTTCTCTTCCATTTGTGGAGGTGTAATAGATCTCGTCAAACTTTGTTAGTAGTTCCTTCTTTATGGATGAGATGATGCAAAGCTTTTTCCTCTGTTTCAAAACAAAAAAATCACGTCAAGAGGAATTTCTTTTATAGAGCCGATAATGGAGTGAAGTCCATGTGTGCAATGCCACAAGCTACAGAGTAGTAGAGTACTAGCACTGTATGTATAGAGCCATATTGCACAGTTCCCAATGCCATGCCAGGATTTTCAGGCTCCTCGGGCTTAATTAGGAGGTGCTAGTTTAAATATGCGAGTAGCTGACGAGGAAGCTGCAAGTGAGGCGCGGCTAGAGCGAGCACGCATGCGAGAAACTTTGCATGGTGTGTATTGATATATAGGAGTACTACTCTAGTACGCGAGCCACGAGATGATGGGAGGGAAACACCGTTCACGTGGTTGGGCTATCCAGTGCACCCAGACTGTGGTGCAACACATCCGTTCGACTTCAAAAGTCAAACTACCACTGTACAATATTGGCTCGCAGCGAGGGTACTATTTAAAAAAGGCCACTGTGCGTTCGGCTGGGATCAAACCCACAAAACGAGCTATACACTCCCGTGACGACTAGTTGTACTCATTGGAGTACAACGCAACCTAGAATCGCCTTTTGTCGCTTGTACATTGTTCCTTACAAGAAAGAACTAATAATGCCAAGAAACTACTATGACTTACCAACCAGCCCTACCAAGAAACGACTACTCTACAATGTGCCATTTTAGGCACGTTTCAACCCATGTCGCCCCTTAAGTCAACGCCTTCTATTCGACCAACACGTTAGGATTTATGACTTGTGGGACCTACATGTTAGTCTGGACAAAAATCCCTGAGTGAACTCCTACCTCCGGCCCGTCCACCTAGTCATCCTCGGCCATGGGACGCAGCTACCGCCGCCGGCAGAAGGCGAGGTCAAAACCGCCGGCGGTGCGGAGCCTATCTTGCGGCAGCCCAGATGCTAGCTCCGTCCAGCACTCGCGGCCGCTAGCTAGCCAAGATAGCACACACCCTGTTGGATGAATCCAGCTGCTTCTCTGCAAGGTTTGCTAGCTAGGTTAGCACAACGGTGCGGCGGCTTGCTCGTGTGCACCACGCTAAG
Organism: Aegilops bicornis; assembly: GCA_021605145.1. Lineage (NCBI taxonomy): Eukaryota > Viridiplantae > Streptophyta > Magnoliopsida > Poales > Poaceae > Aegilops > Aegilops bicornis. The sequence continues at coordinate 153,323,021 of CM038669.1, forward strand.
GCCAGCCATCTGGCTCGAGCGAAGGCCAGCGCGGGGGCTTGCTCACGCATGAGTCACGCTTGGGCCAGCCAGCCAACCTCTGCGGAGGCCAGCGCGGCGTCCGGCCTGTCCGGTGGAGCGGCGGCCAGCTCGCTCATCACCGACGCCACCGACGAACACGCATAAGTACTGTTTGAAGTAATTGTCAGGAAAAATAATGATTGGAGGAGGAAGAACGAGATAGAAGGTCAGATGTGGGTCCCTCGTGTCAATGATCAAACAAAATGTGTTGGTTTAAGCTGCCTCGTCAGCATGGACGTCTGGGCCAACCATGTCATAAACGGGTTTAAACGAGCCTAATCGGCACTAGGTAGTAGTTTTTTGGCGCGGATTAAGAAAATTTAGGTATGTTTTTGCTATTTTTTGTACAATAGTTTCTTCCTAGGCCTGGTTGAAAGTGGTAGTTTTTTGTTAAATACTCTACATACTGTAAGTAGGAGTGAAAGTTAAGCTTTCGAAGCTAATAAGCACGCCTAGTTACATAGTGCCTATGTGTACGTAATTCAAACTAAATATCAACCATGAGTGACTAATATCTTGATGGAAAACTCGAAACTATGGAAATACTAGCATTTTTTTGCATGGTTGGAAATACTATCAATGTTCACGTGTGTTGCAACGGATCATAATTAGAATAATACTTATTCACAAACTTAATTGAAAACACTCTAATTTTGATATACATATATCACTAGAGATATATTATGTTTCAATCAGAATATATTCCTTGGGTTGTTTTGATGAGGTGAGGGAGGGATGTGGTTGGTTTTAAGATACTAATTAAGGGCTTTTCTGCAAATTGGTAGAAAAGTGGGATGTTGTTGAGAAAAGGCATCAACTTACCTCACAACCCTTAGATGTAGATCTAATGTTCAGAAATGACGGATGGCATACGCACCATCATCACCAACTAAGTCTTCTGTAGGAGTACTAGCAAGATGTTCGTGCATTGCCCGGAACATCAAGATGCATTTTTTATAAAACACCTATTGTGATTGACCCATGCGGGAGTAATCCCATGTGTAAAAAGTAATGATATCTCGAGAAAGAGGAGAGATAAGGTGAGGAGGAGTGGGGCGTGGTGGTGATTGATGGTCGGACTGAGCGGAGGCATGGAGATGGACGACGCTGGCAGCGACCACCATGCCAGTTTGTTCCAGAGGCTTCCTTTTTTAATTGCTCAACAATGAGGTTGTTGGAGATAAGGATGAAAAATGGAAGGCCTTTTCTGTAAATGCGGAGAGAGGTGCGAGTATCTTTTAGTTTAATTTCCATCTGTCAGATATAGATCGGGCGGTGTATATTGCAAAATGGCAGGCATACTGTCGGTGTCAAAACCGGCGGATCTCGGGTAGGGGGTCCCGAACTGTGCGTCTAGGCAGATGGTAACAGGAGAAAGGGACACGATGTTTTTACCCAGGTTCGGGCCCTCTCGATGGAGGTAATACCCTACTCCCGCTTGATTAATATTGATGATATGGGTAGTACAAGAGTAGATCTACCACGAGATCGTAGAGGCTAAACCCTAGAAGCTAGCCTATGGTATGATTGTTGTTCGTCCTCACGGACTAAAACCCTTCGGTTTATATAGACACCGAATAGGGTTAGGGTTACATGAGTCGGTTACAATGGTAGGAAATCTACATATCCGTATCGCCAAGCTTGCCTTCCACGCCAAGGAAAGTCCTATCCGGACACGGGACGAAGTCTTCAATCTTTTATCTTCATAGTCCAGAGTCGGCCAAAGATGATAGTTGACTATCCGGACACCCCTAGTCCAGGACTCCTCGGTAGCCCCCGAACTAGGCTTCAATGATGATAAGTCCGGCGTGTTGATTGTCTTCGGCATTGCAAGGCGGGTTCCCCTCGAATCCTGTGTTGAATAGTGTCCGGATTTCTTGTGAATATCGCGCTTCTCGGCTTCCACGCCCAATAATGGCCATCTTCCACGTGTCGAGCGAATGTGAAAAGTCAGGGTATCTTTACATTTACCCCCCTTGCTGTGCAAATGAGCCGTCTATAAAAGAGACGGGGATCCAGATCCGGATCACACCATCCTCCCTTCGCGAGCCTTCATCAGAGCGCCTTTGACAAAAAACCCACTCCACCATGGACAGTCGACGCGGCTCCTCCTCTCGCGTTCCCAGCCCTCAGCCCGGAGATTGGGGGAGATGCTCGGTCCCGCACAGTGAATTGGTGGCACTCAAAACCAAGGGATTACTTCCCCCGGCCTTCATGGTTCCGGTGCGTTCCGGACTCGCCACTTATAAGGGCGGGAAGCAGGCGGAGAGCGTCCCCGATCCCTCTAAGGGAGAGCGGGTATGCTTCGTCTCTTACCTAATGAGAGGACTCGGATTTCCAATCCATCCGTTTCTCCAGGGGCTTCTGGAGTTCTACGGCCTCCAGCTGCACAACCTTACACCTGCCTCCATCTCGCATATAGCGGGCTTTGTGGCCCTTTGCGAGCTATTTCTGGGCATTGAGGCCCATTTCGCTCTATGGAAGAGATTGTTCTGCCTTGTGCCTCGTTCTTACGAAGGGTCAATATATCAAGTGGGCGGAGCCGAACTATGGCGCATCGCCGGGACCGGATACTTATCCGGAACCCCAAAGAAGGCGTCCGAGGACTGTCCCTCGGAATGGTTTTACATGGAGGACGTCCCCGCCGGATCCTGTTCGGATCGGCCTTCCGGAGTTTAGCAACGCTCCTCTGAAGAAGCGCCTAAGCTGGCGCGCGGATCCCCGGAGGGTAAATGACCGGGGCGTCCTTTACTTGATGAGCCGAATAAGATTACTTCGCTCATGCCGGATTGACCATGATTGGAGTCATGGCAATCTGCATTATGAGGAGTGCAGCCGCTTCAATATAGGGGCCACCCCATGTGGGACTTCAACGGGAGGACGATGCCACCCGCCATGGCCGCAAAGGGCGGGATCGGTCACCGAACTGGTGAAGACCTTGTCCGCCATGTACAAAGGGAAGAGGAGGATTTTCTCGCGTCGGTCCATCGAACGGGTTTTCTTGAATAATCCTCGAATTTGGGTAAGCGAATATCTTTGTGGCCTAAACGATCCATGCTCCCGTGGTAAAAAATCTCATTGCATGTATACTGCGCAGGAACTCTCCGGGCAGTGGAGAAGATACACAGCCCGCCCCCGAAGAGGACCCGGATATAAAGGTGGAGCTGATCGACGGGGTGTTCCACCAACTTAGCATCGACAATGCTTTGGTCGCCATTACGGCCGACTACCCGGATTATTTCCGGCCTCCCGTGTAACCGTGATCAAGTCCGGATACCATGACCCACCCGTGCTTTACTTCTAATCACCATGTATTTGATGGTGTTTCACAGGGGGTGCCTTCAGAACGGGAAGCCGAGCCTGCCGCGGCCGTCCAACTAGGGGCAGCTCGGCCCAGAAGGCGGAAAAGAAGTGCGGTACGACTCAAGACGTCGCCGCAACGGTATGATGTGCCATCGTGTTTTAAGGAGAGGTTCCTGGGAGGCACACTGACGCTCATGGTTTTTTTTAGGAAAAAGAGCGCTCGCCGGACTGAGTCCAGAGAAGTTGCCAATCGGACCTCCGCCAACCAGGCTCAAAAGCCGAGTCCGGAAGGGGGTACAAACACGAGGCGTGCGTCGGATGCTCCTCCAACGGAGGATGCCGACAGACTCGTCCACCACCAAGTCGGAGGTGGAGAGCGCCATGAATCATAGGCGCCACGGACTATTCTACGTGACACATGTTTCTCCCAAGAGGCGTTGGGCGCCTTTAGTTCGGAGAAGCGCACCTCCGTGCCGCTCAAGATGGCTTCAGCCAGAGCTACTTGAGCAGTATGTGAAAGACATACGGGTAAGCAATTTTGACAGTTATATATGCCAAGAGCCCCGAGACTTAAAATAGTTAGGATAACTGATTTAAGGATCATTTGGAATGCAGTTCTTACCGAAAAGAATACCCGTTTGTCCTGTGAGCTTGAAGAGTGCAAGGCCCAACTTGAGGCCGAACTAGCATGACCGGGAAGCCATGAAGACTCCCTCGGTAATATATGCCCTTCAAAGTAGAAGTAGTTTCAAAGTGCGGCGTTTGCATAAATCGACATTAACATTGCGAGATAAGCGCCGGGATGGATCCGGACAAGCAACAGCTCCTGCGCCAGCTAAAGGCTGGCGAGAGCGTGCTTACGAGGGTGCGGCAGGAGAAAAATAACCTCCAGGAAGCCACACCCAACTGGGTGAGGAACTAAAGGATGTCCGTGCCCAGTTGTCTGACTCCGTAAAGGAGAATCGACGCCTTCGTCACGGTATTTTCAGTAAGTGCTTAAACGAACTTTGAAAGAGTTCGGCGAGGAAGGCGACTAACATAAACATGTATGTAGGTTTGCTCACAGGTCGTCCTGAGGAGGAGATGCCCAATTCTTCGGGTGATCTAATTCCCGAGCTACCTGCACCGCATTTAACGAAGTTCGGCAGGTGATGAAAGGCGTCGCCTGTGCCTTGTGGCCATCTATCTCCTCGCCTCAAGGCATTGGGGAGCTGGCAGAGCGGCTTCAAGGAGCACGGCGGGCGCTCCGACTGTGGAAGATATCGGCCTGCCGTCAAGGCGCCAGGGAGGCCTGGGCCATGGTAAAGACGCGGTACACGAAGGCTGACCCAAACCACATGGCCGAGGTCGGACCTGTGGGGCCTGATGGGAAGGAGATCCCTGTAAGCTTAGTGTACGACCAAGTAGAATTGGCCGCCAAGTATTCCCAGCAAGAATGTAAATTAGATAGCCTATTATATGGCATTGAGGAGGAATACAATTAGTCGAGTTGACTATGTAATTGAATATGACATGAAAAATGTCTTCTAGCCGGATTGTAGATCGTTTGTCATAGCGGACCTTTTCACTTCGACCTCGGGACCCAATAGTCCGGATTGTGTCCGAATACCCTCGCGGTTATGTAAGAACTGGGGCATGCATGGAGACAAGGCGTAGGGGTCATTATTGCTGTATCAGACAAGCGCCCAACTAGTTATTTTATATTACATGGATAGTAAGAAACATCTTCCAGGGAGAATAGTTCCGTTAAGTGTTCCTTTCCCTGGGAGGCATGCCCTAAAGTGCATGTCCAAACTGCTAAGAAAGCAGAAAATCATCTGAGGGCAGATGGATAAATAGTTAAAAATCATCTTTCAGTTCACCGACTTAATATTCCCTTAAGAACGCTAGCTTTCGGCTTCACCCAGTCTGAGGTACACATCCGGCTGACCCGGCAGTAACAATCGCAGAGGTGCTCCCTTTACCACCTAGTCGAACAATCGGGAACGTAGGGGTAAGCATAGGAGCCAGGCAACCCTGCTTGGCCAAAACTTAAGTCATATCGATTCATATAATGGTGAGTAAAAGGTACATGCGGAAGTTTGACACATGTGTTGGGCATGAAGCCTGTATAAATAAGCTTCTGTTAAAGAAGCCCCTAGGTATAATGAGCGCGGACAGCGCGTCAAGTATGTGTGAACAAAGCGCAAACGAGCCTCTAAAGGCTTCAAGAAGAAGGAGGAGGAAGGAGAGAAATAAAAGACAGCAAAAATAGAAAATGTGGACGGAGGAAGGAGACGAACTCGGAGTCCAGCGCTTAGGCGTAGAATCTTCGTAGACGGGCTGCGTTCCATGGGTTCGGCTCGAGTCGGTTATCCGATGCGTTTCGCAGACGGTATGCTCCGTGGTCGGGACCTGGTCGATGATGAAGGGATCTTCCCATTTGGGATTGAGTTTGTCCTTTTTCTTGTCCGGCAGTCTTAGAACTTTTTCGTCAAATTTTTAAGCTTTGGCCCGTACTTCCCTGCTTTGATATCTTCGAGCCTGCTGTTGATAAAATGCGGAACGAGCTTTTGCCACGTCGCGCTCCTCCTCCAATGCGTCCAAACTGTCCTGCCGATTGAGCTCAGCTTCTCTTTCTTCATACATGCGCACGCGAGGTGAGTCATGCCTTATGTCGCAGGCAAGACTGCCTCTGCGCCGTAGACCATAAAAATGGTGTGAATCCGGTAGTACGATTGGGCGTGGTCCGCAGCCCCTGTGGTATGGAGTCGAAGCTCCTCAACCCGGTCGTGTTAGATTCCTTGAGGGACCGCACTAGTCCGGGTTTAATGCCGCTCATGATTAGACCGTTTGCTCGCTCGACTTGACCGTTGGTTTGAGGGTGATAGACTAAGGCGTGTCGAGCTTGATGCCCATGTTTTTGCACCATAATTTGACCTCATCGGCCGTGAAGTTGGTGCCGTTATCGATGATGATCTTGTGGGGACGCCGTAACGGTGCACTACCCTGATATGAAGTCTATCACCGGCCCGGATTCAGCCGTTTTAACAGGCTTGGCCTCTATCCATTTGGTGAATTTATCCACCATGACCAATAGGTATTTTTGCTTGTGGGTTCCTCCCTTAAGGGGACCAACCATGTCAAGCCCCCAGATCGCGAACGGCCAGGTGATGGGTATAGTTTTGAGGGCGGTGGGTGGCATGTGGCTTTGGTTAGCAAAGAGCTGGCAACCGACGCATTGTTGGACTTAATCCCGCAAGATCTGCCGGGCCGTCGCCAATAAAATCATGTACGGAAGGCCTTGCCTACAAGGGCCTGGGCTGCGGCGTGGTGCCCACCCAGTCCGGCATGAATTTCAGCCAGGAGGTTTCGCCCTTCCTCTTCGGAGATAGACCTTTGAAGGACTCTGTTGTGCTTTTCTTATAGAGCTCTCCTCATGGACTTTATAGGCTTTGGATCGCCGTACTATGCAGCGAGCCTCATTTTGGTCTTCGGGAGTTCCTGCCGAGTTAGGTAGGCTAGGAATGGTTCCGTCCATGGGGCGATAACCGCCATTATTTCGTGGGCTGAGGGTGTTATCTCGTTGGCAGAGCCTCCGATTGTGTCAGAGTGATCGGTGTCAGGCAGTGCGGTTGGGTCCGAATTGTTATTTCCGGACTCCCCTTCCCATAGTACGGATGGCTTGAACAACCGTTCCAGGAAGATGTTGGGCAGGACGGCATCGCGTTTTGCGCCGATGCGTGCCAATACGTCCGCCGCTTGGTTGTTATCCTGGGCTATATGATGAAATTCGAGCCCTTCGAACCGTGCTGGCATTTTTAGGACCGCATTGCGGTATGCTGCCATTTTCGGATCTTTGGCATCAAAGTCTCCGTTTATTTGAGATATCGCGAGGTTCGAATCGCGCACCTCTAGGCGTTTAATGCCCATGGAGACTGCCATCCGGAGGCCGTGCAGAAGGGCCTCATATTCGACTGCGTTGTTGGAGTTCGTATACATTATCTGAAGGACGTATTGGACTGTGTCCCCGGTTGGGGACGTCAGGACGATGCCAGCCCCTAGGCCGGCCAACATTTTGGAGCAGTCAAAGTGCATGATCCAATTGGAGTATGCGCCGTACTCTTTAGGGAGTTCGGCTTTGGTCCATTCGGCCACGAAGTCGGCCAAAACCTGCGACTTAATAGCTCGTCGTGGCTTATAGGTTATGTCGAATGGAAGGAGCTCTATGGCCCATTTAGCAATCCAGCCCGTCGCGTCGTGGTTGTTTATAATGTCGTTAAGAGGTACTTCGGAGGCTACCGTTATCGAACACTCTTGAAAGTAGTGTCGTAGCTTCCGGGATGCCATGAACATCGCGTATGCTATCTTTTGATAATGTGGGTACCGGGACTTGCATGGAGTTAGGACAGTGGACACATAGTAAACCGGTTTTTGAAGAGGGAACCTGTGTCCGTCCGTTTCTCGTTCGACGACGAGCACCGCTATAACAACTTGATGTGTTGCGGCGATATATAATAGCATTGGTTCGCCCATGTTGGGCGCGGCCAGGACCGGATTTGTTGCCAATATGGCTTTTATTTCTTCGAGTCCGGCCGTGGCGGCATCCGTCCACTCGAAGTGTTCGATGCGCCGGAGGAGGCGGTAAAGGGGTAACGCCTTTTCTCCCAAACGGGAAATAAAGCGGCTTAGAGCCGCTACGCATCCAGTCAATTTTTGTATTTGTTTGAGGTCTTTTGGAATATCCAATTGTGACATAGCTCAGATCTTGGCTGGGTTTGCTTCAGTTCCTCTACCGGACACAATGAAGCCCAAGAGCTTTCCGGCTGGAACGCCGAAGACGCATTTTTCCGGATTGAGCTTAATGTCATATGTTCGGAGATTGTCGAATGTGAGCCTCAAGTCATCTACTAGAGTTTCGACTTATGGCGTTTAGGATTCCCTTCTCCGTGCAATTATTGCAGAAAAGTGAGATTGCGTCCTCCTCTCGGCAGTCCTTTATCCTGTCCATAACCAGGAGGAATCTGGCCCAGTAATGATGTACTGTTTCAGCGGGCTCTTGCCAAATTCGGGATATATCGCTAATGTTTGGGTGGGCGGGTGGAACTAGATCCGGAACCCCGTCCAATTTAAGACTCAGGGGCCGAGAAGTTTCCGAACTTGGAAGTTCGGATTTTTGAATGCTATCCAATGAATCCAACCCGCACCGACTTTAAGTTCAGGGCTTGATCGACATCCATCCCTCTGCGGGAATCCGGCATGGAGGATCGGGAATCGGACGTAGCTAGTCCTTAAGATAGAAGAAGAATCGCCGTATTGCTCCTCTACCACGGCAACATGATGGGTAGCCCGGGAGAGTTGATCTCTCTCAGATCGGTTTTAGGCCCGATCTGGTCGTAGTCTAATGGCGACTCCTGTGGCGGCGGCGATGCGACCCAAGAGCTCGTTCTGGAGGAGAGCTCGATCGGATCTAACTGCTCGGCAAGTTCCGAGTTAACGTGAAGATTGGTTTCAATGACCCGAGAAGTCATCGTCGGTAGCGGTGGCGATTAACCGGGCGGTCATAAGAAAACCACCTAACCGAAGAGTCTGACCAGTGGCCAAGGCTCCTTTGGTGATAGTATCTTCTTGAAAGACGGGATGAGGCATCCTTCCTGACGGCGACGACACAGAGGAACTCTCAATGAAAGCACCAATGTCGGTGTCAAAACCGGCGGATCTCGGGTAGGGGGTCCCGAACTATGCATCTAGGCGGATGGTAAGAGAAGACAAGAGACACGATGTTTTTACCCAGGTTCAGGCCCTCTCGATGGAGGTAATACCCTACTCCTGCTTTATTAATATTGATGATATGGGTAGTACAAGAGTAGATCTACCACGAGATCAGAGAGGCTAAACCTTAGAAGCTAGCCTATGGTATGATTGTTGTTCGTCTCTACGGACTAAAACTCTTCGGTTTATATAGACACCGAATAGGGTTAGGGTTACACAGTCGGTTACAATGGTAGGAAATCTACATATCCGTATCGCCAAGCTTGCCTTCCACGCCAAGGAAAGTCCTATCCGGACACGGGACGAAGTCTTCAATCTTGTATCTTCATAGTCCAGTATTCCGGCCAAAGATGATAGTTCGGCTATCTGGACACCCCCTAGTCCAGGACTCCCTCACATACCATCATCACCAACTCAGTTTTTTATAAGAGAAGAGATATAAGTATGAAGATACAAACATATTATCGATACTTGTTTCTGTAAACTTGGGTCTACATTCTATTCAACAGCTGAGCATGTGGGGCCTTAGCACGATGACTTCTCGACTGTGTAAAATAAAGGTTTTCCCGTCGCCGATAAGGAGGGGGTGACGGCAGCACGCTTTCGGCTTGCTCTAGTCCTAGTAGTCATACTAGGGGGTCTACACACGTGTAGATTTATTCTTTTTCATGTCTCGTGTTCGCCGTACTACCACGACTGTTGATGAATAGACGGCAAGTTATTCACGAGAAAACCTTTGTTGAGCGTGTGTGTGAGAGAGAGAGAGAGAGACAATGTGCGTGTGTGATATGTGTAGAGACTAAGACAATGATAAGGGATTCTTTGTGTCTCTGTGTGTGGAGGATAGAGAGAGACATGTGCATGGGGCTTTGTGTTGTGTAACATGGAGACACATAGACATAATCAGAGAGTGAGTGTGTGAGATACACATGCGGACATGGGGAGAGATGTGTGAGTTAGAGAGATGGAGAATTTTGGTGTGCATCTGAGCTATAGAGAGGGGGGATATATACATACCTAGAGTTGGAGAGAATATGTAAGGGTGTGTGTCTTAAAAGATGGATCCAGATAGATGGGTGTTTGTGCATGTCTCTGTGTGTTTGCGCGCGCATGTGTGTGTGAGAGGGAGTGTGTGTATGTGGAGAAGAGAGACCACTAATGATGTCAACCTAGTATAAGGAAGGGGGAATGGTGTGACATGTGTGTCAAAGAGAGACAAAGGCATGTGTAGTAGCAGGATAGCATGGGTGCGGGCGGGGAACAAACTATTTGGAAGAGACATCGAGCGTGTGTGGGAGAGGGGTGTGAAAGAGAGAGAGACAGATAGATAGATAGATAGATAGAGAGAGAGAGAGAGAGAGAGCTCGCGAGGGAGATAGAGAGAGATGAAGAGAGGGTGAGAGAGAAGGGTCATTTGTGTGCAGAAGTGGCGTATAGATAGGGAGACAATGTTGATGTTGTTCGAAAGTGGCCTATGTACAAAGACGCAAGGGAAGCGTGTCACTGTGTGTGATAGGGACTTCATGAGAGATCTATAATAGATGGTGTAGAGAACAACGTGCGAGATTGAGAACGATGATACATTAGGGAGCTATGGAAAGAGTCACGACATATATGTATGTAGGGAAGGAGCTGGGGCGGGTCCGCATGTGGGAGAGATAGAAAGAGGAGACTGGTGCACAAGGAGACAAAGTGTGCTTGTTTGTAGTGGGGGTGGTGTGTGAGGTGAGTGTGCGAGAACCACATAACTAGGGAGATAGACATTTGGAAGCGACGTTTTGTGTGTGTGGGAAAGATACACTCTATATAGTGTGTGTGCTTAAGAAAGAGAGATCTCGGGAGACCTAGAGAGTGGGGTAAGATATGTGTGCATGCCCGAGAGATAAAGTGATAAAGACCTATATTGGGGTCCGGACTTTAGAAGAGAGGCGCTGTTAATGTGCTGGTGTGTTCGTGTCCAAGGAAGAGTACGACTTGTGTGTGTGTGGGGGGGGGGGGTGGCTTCAGATAAAGAGTGTCTATATTTGAGAGACTTTAGCGTAATCGATATATATATGGTCAATAGTGTGTGCACTCATGGTTGATCAATTTGTTTCACAGTTTGGATTATGAGATAACAATACTTTTGAACATGCGTGATATACTTTGAAGTACCAGAATTACAAACCTAAGATTGGAATTTTGGAATTCGACTCCATCATTAGCTTTTGTAATTCATTTAAAAGGAGGTACATTTTTTAAGCTGGTATTTCGTGATTTCAATTTCATATATCAAACCTAGAGATATACACATACAAGCATGTTCAAACTTTATAATCATCCACTTTATTCATACACATACACATTTTTTGCTTTTTCCATCATATTTAGGACAAACACATTTGGAATTTCATTTGAATTGGACCATATGATGGTATTTGCTTGCACTAGCTCAATGATCCATATTTGAATTGAATGGACAATCTAAGTTTCGAGTTGGAGACATTGATTTTTGAAACTTGCACTTTTTTTGCGTGCAAAACAAATAAATTCTCGGCCTTGATCATAGTCGGCCGTACAAGAGCAGAACACTTAATTTCAGGCGCCAAAAGCTTTCAAACTTCCCGCTCACATCGAATTATCTCGCGCTCAGAAGTTTAGCCATGCGATATTCCTGTTTTACCCTTGTCACATGAACGCAAAAGGGCTGCTTTGGTAACTCCGTTGTTTTCCCCACTTTGCCCCCAACATTTTTCCCCAGAGCCCCTCCCCGACCGCCCAACCACGTCAAGTCGTCGAATCTAGTCCTCCGCCGCAACGGTGGACCTCACACCCCGCCGGATATACCTTCCGCACCTTGGAACCCCCAACTGCCAACTCACCAGTTCACCAGAGCCACTTCAGTGACTGGCTTGTCCACTGCTCCAGATCTCCTTGACCGCCGTCATGGTCCACTGCACCGGATCTACATCAATGGCACCCTCGTCCACCACAGTGTAGGCCCTTCACTGACTCCCTCGTCCGCCCCATCGTTGTCCCTTCATACAAGCCCTCGTCCGTCGCAATAGATCCGCCTCACCGAAAGCACTATACACCTTGCCGGATGTGCTTCGCCGACGCTTTTGTCCACTACACCGAACCCTCTCCATGGACACCATATTCAACTCCAACGGCCCTGCTTTACTGATGCCGCAGCCTCATCAGGTTATTTTGATTTGTACTCCTTCGAATTTTCTCTTCTTTATCATGGAACTGTTCACTTACCACAGATGAGCTTTCTTGTATGTCGATAGGCGCCGCAACCGAAGCACCGGAGTCGCTTCAGCAATGGCGACAGCCGGCCCAAACTCAACCGCAACACGAGCACCATCGACGATCCTTAGCTATCAAGTATGACAATGATACTCATACGCCGCCGAGAATCAGGTACTATTATCCATTTGTCGGCACCTACGTTCACTTTTTTAGCATAAGCACCGCACCTTTGAGTTTCTTCAGGGCATCATTCAATTTTTCATGAGATGCGTTATTCTGCTAGCACCTGTAGGGCCATACTTCTGGCAGTGAATATGTTACATGTGCTAAATTACAAACCAGTGCACATATAGTTACAATGTTTAGTTTTGTCCTAAGTATTATACTTCCTAGATATCACTGCCTACTATTTTACTTCTTGCATGCTATATTTATGATAATGGTGTTTTTATGATTCCACCTGTTGGTTCCATCAAACTGCTTCATGTTCTCTATGCTTAATTACATATCAGCAAACTAGCATGTGGTTCCGCTGCTTTTTGTTCGGTTTACCCTACATTTTCTGATGCTAGCTATTACATCACTACTCCGAGCCTCTGTTCATTACTTTTTTGTGCGTTATTGATCTTCCTAAGTTGCGTGAGTAATTTGATGCTTCTATTAATTATGGAGCTGCCAACCCCATCAAGCAAAATAGTTGTTGTTTCGGGGCTGGCACCTCGAACAAGCATAAAAATAGAGTGAAGCACATATATTGTTGTGTAAGCACACACCCTTCTTTCATTAGTTTAGATGATCATTGATGATCAATTCGAACCAGTGCATGCGATTAAAATTAATTTTACCTAAATAGAGGGTGCAGAATAAACTACAACAACTAGATTTGCAACCACGGGATGCTGACGATATCTTCAAAGAACATTGCAAAAGCAGCGAGGCTTCATAGCAACATATGGTAAGCCAGTGTGTTTTAGTACATGTGAAATGTATTGCGTGTGGGCTTCTTTCTTGGCTTGTGCCCTCAACCTGTAATCCTAAAGAATTACAAATAGTTCAGTTGTCTGCTTTGCTGTATTGCTTGATTCGAATGCTTGTTTGCTACTTGATAGCTTATACCTGAGTTGGCCAATATGTCAGCAGTGCCTGCTGTACTATTATAAAGAAATGCATGCCTAGTTCATTTGAGTCCTTAACTTTTCCTATGAACTTCATCTCAAGACTGTCCTCGTAGTTTATATGAGGCCACGGTATTAAGTGCTTTCTCAGATTATTTCAGCTGCTTAGATGCCTTGGCAACTTAAATATAGCGGTGGTACACTCCCTTTCAACTGGGGATGTCAACTGGGTCCCGTTTAATCCTGATTAAAGTCCACTAGTGGTATGATAGTTCAAAAGAGTTTTTGTTTTTTGAGGAAAATGAACTAGGGAGCTAGCAAAAACTACCTAGATGGGACTGGCGGATGTTTTTTATTTGCCACTTACATCCCTATTTTCATCTTACCATTTTAATTTCTTTTCGGCTGATGCTACTTCAAACCATTTGAATATAGCTTGCCATGCTCGGCAATAATTCGTATGTCGTTTACCATGTAAGCTTACTGCCTGGATCATGCGATAACTATATCTTACTTATGTCCAGCGGATACCTTTCAGGATGCCGTTCACACTAGGGCACAATGTATAACCCCATAATCTATTTGTGGAAGCAGTGCGCCATCCATGTTACCAGATGGTAGCAGTTCGGAGGCAACACTGCTGGAGAGTAGTCTGAGCACATATATTATAGTTCTTGAGGCTCTACTAGAGGCAGAAAGATATGGTGTGGCTGCCATGAATGAGGTAATCTTGATCCTAAGGCTGGAAATTATGCAATTAGCAACACGTATTATGCAAGGAACCCAAGAATTGGAGGAAATAAGAGTGTTGCATTTGAAGACGGAGGAGGTCCTACTGCTTCTGCTATCTGAAGCCCGGGGTAATCCCAGTTCTTATTTAGACACCAGTTGAAATTGTCATTAGATTATTATACTTGCATGTTGTGTCATGTCTCTGAATGGATTATGTTGTAAGACCCCCTATATTGTCCATGTGTTGTAATGATCCGAATTTTTTAGGCGAGGTAATCCTCAGTACTTGTATGATTGACATAAGGTGAACTTTTTTCGTGTGAGCATATTGTATTGGATGAAATAACTGTTTGACTAAAAGTGTATCCAACCTACTGAATTCGAAGATCACAACATTTCTAAATCATAATCATACATAAAGGTGGAATAAATCTTTGTCATGGTTTTGAAGAAATAAATAACAAAATGTAGAATTATGTATAGATATTCGTAATCGAATACAAATTGGATTTGAATTTAGTTGCCAGGGCCTAGAGTAAACATGAATGCTAATTCTCCCACATTCGAATGAAGCGGCTAAACACCCACTATCATTTGTGGGCTGCCCGAAGCAAGTGTTTGCGAGATGTAAATTACTGTCTACCCCTGACACTTGACATCCTAATCGACCGGATTTACACTGCTGTCGATAGGGGTAGACTAGTAACTTCAATTAGACATGACACGATCGCCTCCGAGCCCATTCAGACACGGTGGGCGCCAAACATGGGTGTCAAAACACATTTGATTCAAGCTCGTCCAAAAGACACGTATCTATCCCTCCATTTCCCCATTCATACACGGTGGGCGGCAAAACAAACTCTCCTCGTCCGAAATCGATGTAGGCAAATATTTTAAATAGGGACAGATGTGTAACTTCCTTCAGACGTGACACAACCTCCCTACCTGTCGGCCCCGTTCATACACCATTGGCGCCAACCACGGGCGGCAAAACACCCTCTCCTCGCCCGAAAATGCTACCGGCAAATATTGGGAAGATGCGAGATTACCGTCCTATCCCCAACCAATTTGATGTCTGAAATTTTAAATGCGGGATAAGTTCCTAACTTTCCCACATTTCAGACAAGCGTGTTCCAAAGTTTGAGATCCCCCCTCCCCCTCCATTTCCCCATTCATACACCGTCGACGCCACAACAACCTCCCCACTGCGGCCAACCTCCTCCGTCCGCCACCCCATCCTCCACCTTGCCAGAGCTGCTACCCCTACCCCGTCGTCCACTTGAAGAGATGGACGTCTCTCATCCATGGCGCTGGACCATGATTCTTTCATCGCATCCTCTCGCTTCATCGGCGCCATCGTCCACCTTGCCGTTGCTGCTCCTACGAACGTCTCGTCCACGGCAACATGACTTATTCCCTGACCCGGCCGTCTGCCGTATAAAGTCTTCTTCCGCGCCGCCATCAGCCATCGCACCTGCAACACCCTCAATGTATCAGTAGGGGCCTACACGGCATCGCAAGACAGTGGTACTCTTTCATATCTACTTAAGTTATTGATCTCACCCAGAAAATAGTCGTAACTTGTTTACTGTACTTTTCTTGTCCGTACCAAATCGTAGTGGCTAGTTTAAAGAAAACATTGGTTGCGAAGTAGCTTTGTCCGGTTTGCACCTTCAGATCCGCCATGGCATGGTCACTATACTCGTAAAGATTATGGTTTCCCTCCTTTATATCACTTCCATCATCGTAGGTGCTTTGTGTCGTTCTAGCACTGCTCCTCAAGACCTAAACCCATCAAGCGAAACAACATGCCACTCCTAGTTCCAAAGCTTAGTTGTTGATACAATATGATATGATGCTCATATTACTAAAACAGAGAACGTTTAATTGGTCACCTAATGTTCCTATATTCATTTCAAAAAGCATGTGCGCTACCCACTGGTCCAGCTAGTTCCACTTTCCTAATTTTACTCTTGATGCTTAGGGTTTTCCCCTTTTATCTACTCTACTATGATCTGCGTAGGTGCTTTCTGTCATATGATACGTCTCCAACGTATCTATAATTTTTTATTGCTCCATGCTATTATATATTCTGTTTTGGATGTTTAATGGGCTTATTTATACACTTTTATATTATTTTTAGTACTAACCTATTAACCGGAGGCCCAGCCCAAATTGCTGTTTTTTTGCCTATTTCAGTGTTACGCAGAAAAGGAATATCAAACGGAGTCCAAACGGAATGAAACCTTCCGGAGAGTTATTTTTGGAACAAACGTGATCCAGAGGACTTGGAGTGGATGTCAAGTAATCAACGAGGAGGCCACGAGGCAGGGGGCGCACCTACCCCCTGGGCGCGCCCTCCACCCTCATGGGCCCCTCGTGGCTCCACCGACCTACTTCTTCCTCCTATATATACCTACGTACCCCGAAACTATCGAGGAGCACCATGAAAACCTAATTCCACCGCTGCAACCTTCTATACCCGTGAGATCCCATCTTTGGGCCTTTTCCGGCGCTCCACCGGAGGGGGCATTGATCACAGAGGGCTTCTACATCAACACCATAGCCTCTTCGATGATGTGTGAGTAGTTTACCTCAAACCTTCGGGTCCATAGTTATTAGCTAGATGGCTTCTTCTCTCTCTTTGGATCTCAATACAAAGTTCTCCTCGACTCTCTTGGATATCTATTCGATGTAATCTTCTTTTGCGGTGTGTTTGTCGAGATCCGATGAATTGTGGGTTTATGATCAAGATTACCTATGAACGATATTAGAATCTTCTCTGCATTCTTTTATGTATGATAGGTTATCTTTGCAAGTCTCTTCGAATTATCAGTTTGGTTTGGCCTACTAGATTGATCTTTCTTGCAATGGGAGAAGTGCTTAGCTTTGGGTTCAATCTTGCGGTGCTCGATCCCAGTGACAGTTGGGGAAACAACACGTATTTTATTGTTGCCATCGAGGATAGAAAGATGGGGTTTATATCATATTGCATGAGTTTATCCCTCTACATCATGTCATCTTGCTTAAAGCGTTACTCCGTTCTTATGAACTTAATACTCTAGATGCATGCTGGATAGCGGTCGATGTGTGGAGTAATAGTAGTAGATGCAGGCATGAGTCGGTCTACTTGTCACGGACGTGATGCCTATATACATGATCATACCTAGATATTCTCATAATTATGCACTTTTCTATCAATTGCTCGACAGTAATTTGTTTACCCACCGTAATACTTATACTATCTTGAAAGAAGCCACTAATGAAACCAATGGCCCTCGGGTCTATTTTCCATCATATTAATATCCCATCAACAAGCTATTTCTGGCGCTGTTTATTTTGCTTTTTGTACTTTTAGTCTTTATCATAAAAATACCATAAATATTATCTTATCATCCCTATCAGATCTCACTTTTGCAAGTGGCCGTGAAGGGATTGACAACCCCTTTATCGCGTTGGTTGCAAGGTCCTTATTTGTTTGTGTAGGTACAAGGGACTTGCATGTGGCCTCCTACTGGTTTGATACCTTGGTTCTCAAAAACTGAGGGAAATACTTAGGCTACTTTGCTGCATCACGCTTTCCTCTTCAAGGGAAAACCAACGCAGTGCTCAAGAGGTAGCAAGAAGGATTTCTGGCGCCGTTGCCGGGGAGGCTATGCACAAGTCAAGACATACCAAGTACCCATCACAAACTCTTATCCCTCGCATTACATTATTTGCCATTTGCCTCTCGTTTTCCTCTCCCCCACTTCACCCTTGCCGTTTTATTCGCCTTCTTTTCCGTTTGCCTCTTTTCGCTTGCTTCTCGTTTGCTCGTGTGTTGGATTGCTTGCTTGTCACGATGGCCCAAGACAACACTAAATTGTGTGACTTTACCAATACCAACAACAATGATTTTCTTAGCACTCTGATTGCTCCTCTTACCGAAGCTGAATATTGTGAAATTAATGCTGACTTGTTGAATCTTGTCATGAAAGATCAATTCGCCGGCCTTCCTAGTGAAGATGCCGCTACCCATCAAAATAGCTTTGTTGATTTGTGTGATATGCAAAAGAAGAAAGATGTGGATAATGATATTGTTAAATTGAAGCTATTTCCGTTTTCTCTTAGAGATCGCGCTAAAACTTGGTTTTCGACTTTTCCTAAAAATAGTATTGATTCTTGGAATAAGTGCAAAGATGTTTTATCTCTAAGTATTTTCCTCCCGGTAAGATCATCTCTCTTAGAAAAGATATTATGAATTTTAAGCAACTTGATCATGAACATGTTGCACAAGCTTGGGAGAGAATGAAATAAATGATACGTAATTGCCCTACACATGGTTTGAATTTGTGGATGTTTATACAAAAAATTTATGCCGAATTGAATTTTGCTTCTAGAAATCTTTTAGATTCGGCCGCAGGAGCCACTTTTATGGAAATCACTTTAGGAGAAGCTACCAAACTCCTAGATAATATTATGGTTAATTATTCTCAATGGCACACTGAAAGATCTACTAGTAAAAAGGTGCATGCAATTGAAGAAATTAATGTTTTGAGTGGAAAGATGGATGAAATTATGAAATTGTTTGCTAATAAGAGTGTTTCTTCTGATCCCAATGATATGCCTTTGTCTACCTTGATTGAGAATAATAATGAATCTATGGATGTGAATTTTGTTGGTAGGAATAATTTTGGTAACAACGCATATAGAGGAAATTTTAATCCTAGGTCGTACCCTAGTAATTCCTCTAATAATTATGGTAATTCCTACAACAACTCTTATGGAAATTTTAATAAGATGCCCTCTTGTTTTGAGACTAGTGTTAAAGAATTTATGATTTCTCAAAAGAATTTCAATGCTTTGCTTGAATAAAAATTGCCTAAGATTGATGAGTTGGCTAGGGACATGGATAGAATTAATGATGTTCTTATTGTTGCAAATAGGAGTTATGTTTCATTCTTCTTGATATAGATTGCAATCCTTCATGTCCTATTATTCTTGGTAGACCTTTCCTTAGAACGATTGGTGCAATTATTGATATGAAGGAAGGAAATATTAGATTCCAATTTCCGTTAAGGAAAGCCATGGAACACTTTCCTAGAAAAAAATAAAATTACCTTATGAATCTATTATGAGAGCTACTTATGGATTGCCTACCAAAGATCGCAATACCTAGATCTATCCTCGCTTTTATGCCTAGCTTGGGGCGTTAAACGATAGCACTTGTTGGGAGAGGCAACCCAATTTTCTTTTAGTTTTTTTGCTTTTTGGTTCTGTTTAGGAATAAATAATCCATCTAGCTTCTTTTTATATGTGGATTTGTGTTTTAATTAGTGTTTGTGCCAAGTTGTAACATCCCAAAATTCTAAATTTCGGAATGTTATCATAAATAGATAGATTTGATTGATTGTGTGAAATTGAGTGAAATTCGAAACTTTTTGAAAGTTAAATGAGAGGGAATAAAAGGACTTTCCCAAACTTTCATTTTGCATTCGTGATCTCCGTGAATTCAAATTATTTTCACCACAAAACCCTAGGGAGAAGATGACATGATTTCTTCCATTTAATTAAATGAAAAGGGGTGTTGAAAATATTTGAATTTCATTCGAAAATATTTTTCAAATTCAGAAACTTCAAGCAACTCAATAATTTTCATGAGAGAAGATAAAATGACTTCTTCAAAACATATGAAATATGAGTTGGGAGTTTAAAAGGATTTAAATTTAAGTCCTTTTGGAAATTATTTTCATTTGGAGTTATTTGGGTTTTATTCAAATTATTTTTCTCCAAAATAAAAATATATGGAAAATAGGGTAACATGATTTCCTATATCAAAAAATTGGAGATAAATAAATTTGAACTCATTTTGGTATTTTTAAAATGATTTTTATTGGATTTTAGTAGGGCAGTAGCACTCTTTGATTTATTTAAAATTGTGTGTATTTTATTTGACGTTAGTAAAATGTTCATCCTTTTGAAAATATTTTTCTGAAAATTTTGATATATTATATGCCTATAAAATATTTGTTATTATTTACTTATTTTGTTTTTGATTGTCTAAAAAGGAAAACGTTTGTTTAAAAAAACTTCTTTTCTCGCACCGACTGGGCCGACCCAGCTCCCAGGCCAGGCCACGGCCCAGAGCCCAGTCGCGCCCGAAGCCGCTCCGCTCCGCTCGCCCGCTCGCGCCTGCGATCGGCCGCCACCTCGCTCATCCATCGACAGGTGGGACCCACTTGTCGGGTTCGTCCCTGTCCTCCAGCCGGAGTCCATCTCCAGCACGAGTTCGCCGCCGCTGCCGTTCCCGACGCGGGCGCCTCCCCTCGCGTTGCCCCTCCTCCATGCCCCCTCCTTTAAATACCCCGACCCCAGCCCTCTTTTTCATCAAATCCCACTCTTGGAGCCCCTCGCAGCCAGCCAAACGCGCTCGCCGGAGTTTCCAACTCCGACGAGATCCGCTCCACCACCAGCTCACGAAGCCGCCGCCCTCGACCACCGCCGTCCCCTCCGTCGTCTCCGCCTCGTCGAGCCGCCCCTCCCCAACCGCTCCGCCGTCGCTGCGAACCACCGGAGACGCTCGAAGCCGAGCCGCCGCCGCCGTCTTCCTCGCCGCCGACGCCGTCAGCTGCCGTGGTAACCGTCGCCCCACCCCGTCCGTCCGATCTGGATCGGGCGATCCTGATCCTTTTGTTTTTTTCTAAACGTTTTCCTTTATTGAGGGAACGTTCGTTGTCTAAGCCTCCGGAGCGAACGTGTTCGTTCATTAGGTCTCTGTAGCGAGCGATCGCTCGGTAGATTTTTTTTAATTTCGGCCAGGGACCTATCTGTGATGATTTTAATTATAGATTAGTCCCTGATTTTCAATCGATCACTACTTTTTACTCGTTTATTCAAATCCAACGAAACCAATGCTCACGTCTTTGTTATGATCCCCTCTATCCAGTAATCCAACTTAAACATATTTTTGAAAGTTTTAAAATTTGAATTCAAACAGTTTTGTATTTGAACTTTGTTTGATCATAACTTGAGTTTCGTATCTCCGATTTAGTTGATTCTTTTTGCAAATCGAAGCTCTTGACCTAAAATTTCTGATAAGGCCAAATTCACATAATTTTGGTACTATTAGAAATTGTTTTATGTTGCAAGAGTTATTTGCTTGGTTTTGATGTTTTCTGAACTGTCTTCTTCGTTCTTCCCGATCTTTTGAGTGATGTCTTATGTGTGGTTACTATTGCTTGCCTATGATAGATTGAACGGAGTGTGACGAGTAGAACTATCAACAGTTATGAGTGAGAATCATCTTCATCAACATTGCAGGCAAGTTCACACTTTGATCATATCCCTTCTATACCCAGTTTTTATGCATTAGTTTCAACACTCAAACATTGCATGGTTAGGAATTGATAACATGTGGGTATTGGGAAGTAGTTGATGAGGTAGGAACCTATTGCCCTGTTATATTCAAACCCTTGGGAGTTACTTCTACGTATTGCTTATATTGCTATGCTAAGCTCGTAGACGTGGCTTGGGTGAGTGAAATCCATGACAGATGTGAGATTGTTAATTAATGGTTCAACTTAAGGTGGCAACTTAAATACACATCTGGGTGGATTGAGGCACCTGGGGAATCCAATGTTGCCTGTACTTTTTGGAAATCCGGGGTACCGTGTGATTTTCCTATGGACCGTCACCCAGGCTCAAAGGGATCATAAGATTATTCATGCTAGAAACTTCCATGTGCAGCCACAAGCTATTATGGGCTCTAGCATAGTTGAGTAAGTCATGAAGAGGTGGATCGGCGGGTAGAGGGTTGTAGGTTTGGTATGGTCTGCCCGGAGTAGAGAGTTAATGTTTCTGAAAGACTGTGTCTCGGTCATCCGTTTCTCAAACACCATGTAGTGCGAGAAATCCAACGGAGGCGATTGAGTCTTGTGGGGAAAAGTGCGCAAACCTCTGCAGAGTGTACAAACTAATCATGATTAGCCGTGTCCCCGGTTATGGACATCTTGTGTATCTGGTTCTTGAATTATCATGTTGATCTCATCACGTTACTTAATTAATTTGTTGCGTTGTTAACTTTTAATTGGGATTGAGTTGGAGGAACTTTCTCAATGTTTTTCAACAACTTTGTAGTTAAATAAACTATATTCCTTTGATGTAGGAAAAAATTGGCTTTATGCAAAAATAAACTTAGAGCTTTCCACCAGCCAAATATGCATGTAGTGATAACTATTATTCATCATTATCCTATGGTGTGAATTTGCCAGTACATTCAATGTACTGACCCTTTATGGCTGCAACGTCTCATGTTGCAGGAATCTTATGACGAGTAAGTGATACGTTAGGGTTACGATTTCTACACTCAACTTTGCCGTTGGCGTTTATGGGAATCCCCAGCTTTCTTGTTACTTCCGCTATTTGGATTGAGGTAATAGTATTTACGTTACTTTATACATGTGATTTACCTCTGTTATAAATCCTCGAGTACTGTGTGTGTCAGCATACCGATCTAGGGATGACACTTAAGCACAGAGACTTGACCGTCTGAGGTCGGGTCGCTACAAGACGGTATCACAACACATGTTGACTGTAGGACGTGACCCCTAGAAACTGGCAAGCCTATAGGAAGGATTTTCTTTAAAACTTCATTTTCAAAAGATATTTTACCTCTCTTCTCTTCTGAGCTTATTCAAATATTCCCTTTTAGTGAGACTATACCCCTTTCCCTTTTTGACCACTCGAAGACTCGCCTGAAGAGACCACTCCAAGAAGGACAAGATATCGGACAACTAAGACCACTACAGAATGAAGAAGATTTTACCGTGCATCTGAATAATGGGAACTACACCGGTTGAAGACTCCGAAGACTAGGAGAATTGGAGGATATGGAGAATTTCCAGATTTTGTATGACCTAGGAAAGTTACCCTTATGGAACTTGGCAGACTATGGAAGTTGTCAATACCCGAGATCAAGGTGTATCGGAGAAAGATCAAAGAATGGAGAGTTAAAAACTCAAAGTTCTATCAAGGAAAACCCTAAGGCAGGAGATATCAACTATGGAATGATAGCTCATGGTAATGACGAGAGCAGAAACACGGCTATCTATGGTGTTATCGCCCGTTTATGCTATTGTCACCGTGCTGAGTTAAGCATGCATATGCATGGAATTATTGGATGGTAGAAGGCTGATGGAGCACCTATCAGCAAGATAAAGTTTTAACCTTAGCCGGTGTATCACCAGGATCTGGAGTGTTACATCAGGAAGTTAAGATGGATCTGCAGGAAGCCGTATTTGACAAGGAAGCAGTTCGTGAAGAACACGTGACCCAGAAGCTGAAAGTAGCCAAGCTGGAGGAGCAAAACCTCGAGATACCAGAGATTCGTCAGGAATTGAAGGACAGTAGGACCATGGTTCATGCCAGGGATGTGAAACCCAGAAGTTTGGAATGCAACTCCAGAATATTAAAGGACGTCACAAGAGACTTCACGTCAACGGAGATGATCTGGCAAAAGAACTTGAGAAGGACAAGCACGATGGGAAGAAGCCATCGGAGACATAAACAAGACTTGAAGAGTTTGGCGATTTTGAAGATTTATTGACCTTTAGAAGACCAAACCCTTGTTATACCTACGTTAGATGCGACGTCTGTGAGCTGTCATTTGTTTGATGTTTTTCCGACAGCCACAAATAAAATCTGTCTTTTCAAAACTTTTGTTTGTATTGTGTGCATCCCTCTCTATCCCTCTCATCTCACCCCAAAACCCGTGGACCCAATAGAAGATGAATGGAGATGAGCTAATATTTTCTGGATCGATGAGTCAATTGGAGACGGAATGATGGATTCAGAACATGGAGGATCACATGGAGAACAACCCTATAGCCGGAAAGGATATGACCCAACATGCTCTTGAGTGCTTTGAAAGAGGTGCCACTACCTGGTAGAGGATGTACCCAACCATCAATGGATGGCAAGGAGTAACCATTTGGAAGGAATTTAAGTGGACTTTGTTAAAGTCTTGGCTTGTGTCCTAGAAATTGAGGCCTTATGGAAAGGATATGAAGAAACTTTGTGCATAGAAGCTTTGTGGAGAAATAGGACACAACCATAAAGAAAACAAGGATGAATACCCTCATAATTGGAGGATTACCAAAGGAGTTAGCCGAGTATCTCAGGGAACTTCGGTTGGAGATTGTTCCCAAAGGTTTTGTTGCAGCAATGGAAGTTCAGTCTACATTGTTGGGAAAGATCCGTGAAGCTCAGAAGGATGACAAAGAGATTGCTGAGATAAAAGAGAGGATGAGCAAAGGAAAGGCCAAAGGTTTTTGTAAGGATGAGCACGACACCTTATGGTTCGAGGACCGTGTATATGTGCCCAATAATGCAAAGATCAGGAAGTTAATACTTCAGGAGGCTCATGACTCACCATACCCGATTTGCCCTGGAAACACCAAGATCTATTTGGATTTGAAGGAGCGTTTCTGGTGGACTGGTATGAAGAAGGATATTGCGGAGTATGTAGTCGTAGGTGATGTATGCCAGAGAGTAAAGGCAGAGCATCAGAAGCCAGCAGGATTACTACAGCCTATGTCGATACCCGAATGGAAGTGGGATAAGCTTGGCATGAATTTCATTACCGGATTTACGATGCCGATCGGGATATGATTCTATCTGGGTAGTAGTTGATTCGCTTGACCAAAGTGGCTCACTTTATCCCAGTGAAAACCACCTATACAAGTGCGTAGTTGGCCAAGATATATATGACCAGGATCGTATGTCTGCATGGAGTTTCGAGGACCATCGTATCAGATAGAGGAACACAGTTTACCTCAAAGTTTTGGAATCAGCTGCACCAGACTTTGGGTACTAGGCAAGAGTTTAGTACAACCTTTCATCCGCAGACAGATGGATAGACCGAGAGAGTCAATCAGATTCTGGAGGACATGTTGAGAACGTGTGCGCTACATTATGGATCTAGTAGGGATGATAATCTACCTTGCGCGGAGTTCTCATACAACAACAGTTACCCATCCAGTTTGAAGATGGCCCCTTTTGAAGCTTTGTATGGGAGAAGGAGCCAGACACCGTTGATGTGGGATGAAATTGGAGACCGTCAGTTGTTTGGACCAAATGTGATCAAGGAGTCAGAAGAGAATGCTAAGTTGATTCGAGATAGACTGAAGGTAGCTCAGTCCAGGCAGAAGAGTTATGCAGACTCAAAAACGCAAGGAGGTAGTCTATGAAATTAGAGACAGAGCATGTCTTCGTGTGTCCCCTCTGCGAGGAGTTAAACGATTTGGAGTTAAGGGAAAGTTAGCCCCGAGATTTGTAGGACCATACCGAGTTTTGGAGCGTATGGGAGAAGTGGCCAACAAGTTGGAGTCGCCCGAAGGACTGTCAGGAGTTCATGATGTGCTTCACGATTCCCAGCTGAAGAGTGCCATGCAGAGATGACCAATATTCCCCTGTAAGGACGCTTGACCCTGGAAAGGATAATGATGTTCCACGAAGTGGAGTATGAATTTCATAAGTATAAGTATTATCTCGGTATGTGGGATATCCCACGAGGATGAAGAGATGAATTACTATTGGATATAAAGGAGGTATGATGTTGGAAATATGGATCAATGGAAATTCCATGATGAGTGTGAGTAATCATGTCCTAGTTTGGTGCCAATAGAAGGAATGAAGACAGTACAATTGGATGGATTTAAGAATACTAGGAAGTTGGATGTTGGATTAAGGATCAGTTTCCCCGATGATGAGTTCAAGGTTTACAAGTGATGAGATGGGCCCTAACCCACAGGCCCCAGGACCTGCCAAGAAGCAAGCACACTCTTGCTGAAGGAAAAACCCTGGAAGGAGTTACAACCTTATCGACAGACGATTTTATAGGAGTTTACGCAAAACCTAAGAGTTGTGAAGGAACGATAGATGTTTGTTTGGCTTGTAGAATCAATGGATTTATCCGAACTTGGTTCATTGACAAGAGAAATTCTGCAATGCTTGTGAGGATGGCTGAGTGTTAGAATGCGAGATTCGCTAAACCATATACAGGGTAATGATTTGGGTGCGGGATGGATTGTTCACCATACCGACTTACTCTTATTATTCGCCTTGCTATATGGGATGGTAAATCTGAGTGACTTACCTATAGTAGAGCGATGGCGATGTTAAACCTTGTTTGAACCTTAGAATGATATAGGTATTTTTCCCTTGTACAAGGCTGTTGTTGCCAATCGTAGGATATACGGTGAGGTTCAACCCAGACCCATTTCCTACAGGAGAAACCATAAATTGTTGACCACCATGAGATATCGATAGTTGATTAGTATTGGCGCCAGACCCGTCAGCTAAGAAGACCCAGTCCCGGAGCAACCTTACCAAGAAAAAGGACAAAAGACTTGCGGTAAAGGTTATGCCACGACTGGAAGAGCCCAACAAAAGGAATGTTTCTCGAGAATCTGAGAAGACCGGCCCTGTCAAGAATAAGGATGGAGTATATGAGTATTGATGGGACCGTAACGATGTTTCTAAGGGTGGTAGCACCCCAGACCCCCGGAGACGATTGATGCATTTTTTAGGAGACCCCGAACCTAACCTATTTCTTTCTAGCCTCTCTGAATCTCGAGGACGAGATTCATTTTAAGGGTGGTAGGTTTGTAACATCCCAAAATTCTAAATTTTCGAATGTTATAATAAATAGATAGATTTGACTGATTGGTTGATTGATTGTGTGAAACTGAGTGAAATTCGAAACTTTTTGAAAGTTAAATGAGAGGGAATAAAAGGACTTTCCCAAGCTTTCATTTTGCATTCGTGATCTCCGTGAATTCAAATTCTTTTCACCACAAAACCCTGGAGAGAAGATGAAATGACTTCTTCCATTCAATTAAATGAAAAGGGGTGTTGAAAATATTTGAATTTCATTCGAAAATATTTTTCAAATTCAGAAACTTCAAGAAACTCAATGATTTTCATGAGAGAAGACAAAATGACTTCTTCAAAACATATGAAATATGAGTTGGGAGTTTAAAAGGATTTAAATTTAAAGTCCTTTTGGAAATTATTTTCATTTGGAGTTATTTGGGTTTTATCCAAATTATGTTTCTCCAAAATAAAAATATATTGAAAATAGGGTAACATGATTCCCTACATCAGAAAATTGGAGATAAATAAATTTGAAGTCATTTTGGTATTTTAAAAATGATTTTTATTGGATTTTAGTAGGGCAGTAGCACTCTTCGATTTATCTAAAATTGACTGTATTTTATTTGACGTTAGTAAAATGTTCATCTTATAGAAAATCTTTTTCTGAAAATGTTGATATATTATATGCCTATAAAATATTTGTTATTATTTACTTATTTTGTTTTTGATTCTCTGAAAAAGAAAACGTTTGTCTAAAAAAAACTTCTTTTCTCGCGCCGACTGGGCCGGCCCAGCTCCCAGGCCGGGCCACGGCCTAGAGCCCAGCCATGCACGAAGCCGCTCTGCTCTGCTCGCCCGCTCGTGCCTGCGATCGGCCGCCGCCTCGCTCAGCCACCGACAGGTGGGACCCACTTGTCGGGTTCGTCCCCGTCCTCCAGCCGGAGTCCATCTCCAGCACGAGTTCGCCGCCGCTGCCGTTCCCGACGCGGGAGCCTCCCCTCGCGTTGCCCCTCCTCCACGCCTCCCTCCTTTAAATACCCCGACCCCAGCCCTATTTTTCATCAAATCCCACGCTCGGAGCCCCTCGCAGCCAGCCAAACGCGCTCGCCGGAGTTTCCAACTCCGACGAGATCTGCTCCACCACCAGCTCACGAAGCCGCGACCCTCTACCACCGCCGTCCCCTCCGTCGTCTCCGCCTCGCCGAGCCGCCCGTCCCCGATCGCTCCATTGCCGCCACAAGACCACCGAGCCGCCCACTTGAAGCCGAGCCGCCGCCGCCGTCTTCCTCGCCGCCGACGCCGTCAGCCGCCGTAGTAACCGTCGCCCCACCCCGTCCGTCTGATTTAGATCGGGCGATCCAGATCCTTTTTTTGTAAATGTTTTCCTTTATTGAGGGAACGTTCATTGTCTAAGCCTCCAGAGCGAGCGTGTTCGTCTATTAGGTCTCTGTAGCGAGCGTTCGCTCGGTAGATGTTTTTTTAAATTTCAGTCGGGGACCTATCTGGGATGATTTAATTACAGATTAGTCCCTGATTTTCAATCGATCACTACTTTTTACTCGTTTATTCAAATCCAACGAAACCAACGCTCACGTCTTCATTATGATCCCCTCTATCCAGTAATCCATCTTAAACATATTTTCGAAAGTTTTAAAATTTGAATTCAAACAGTTTTGTATTTGAACTTCGTTTGATCATAACTTGAGTTTCGTAATTCCGATTTAGTTGATTGTTTTTGCAAATCGAAGCTCTTGACCTAAACTTTCTGATAAGGCCAAATTCACATAATATTGGTACTGTTAGAAATTGTTTTATGTTGCAAGAGTTATTTGCTTGGTTTTTATGTTTTCTAAACTGTCTTGTTCGTTCTTCCCGATCTTTTGAGTGATTGCTTATGTGTGGTGTCATAGCCCTAGAAGTTGGTTGTAAATAGTTGCATAATCATGCATGCATCATGTGTAAATTCAAATGAATTTGAAATGGGGGATGTCCAAACCCTAGCACCAAATGGAACTCCACTAGGTTCAAGTTAAAAATATTTTCAATAAACCCAAAAATGCCTTCATCAATGTTTGATAATTTGGCAAGGGTTTTGATCCAAACCAAAAATATTGAACATTTTTAGGGAATTATTTGGGACTTTGAATTAAATCAGTAATGTATTTGAGTTGGGGCAAATAAATCCTATAAATATTTTTATTGCTCAAATAATTCTGAGACTTTTGTGGAGCTCTTGGATAAACAAATTTGCATCCAAATTTGTGTCCAGAAGCTGCAAAAATAATTTGGTTAGCAAACCAAATTCAAAACAGAAGTAGGAAATAGAAAACATAAATAAAGGAGAGAGAGAAAGTACAGCGCCACTGAAGCCCACCTGGCCCAACCCCAGCTGGCCCAGCCCACCACCGCCTCCTCCCCTGTCGTCTTCCTCCTTTGCGAGGAGGACGAGCGCGTGCCCGATGCGCGCACGCACGTGCCGGCCACCTCCTGCTTGCTTGGTCACCGCTGGACTCACCCGAGGGCGCCACGCACCCCCCGACCCTCTGCACCTCCTCCCTCCTCACAGCTCGCGGCCCTCCCCTCTCTGCTCTCTTCCCGAGCCTGACGCCACCGCTGCTGTGCCGCGACCACAGCCTCCCCGTGCCTCTCCGACGTGGCCCCGTGCTCCGCCCCGACCTCCTCTTCCTCCTCACCAAGATGTAAGGCGCCGGAAGCCCCTGGATGCCGCCAGCTCCGCCGTTCCCCTCCTCGGCCACCGAGGACCGCCGTCGCACGATTCGCCGCCTACAGAGCGTCCTCGAGCCTGCTGACCGCCCCCTCGAACCCGCTGTGAGCTCCTGCTCCTCCCCCCTTGCTCACCCCTCCGTTCTCGTTCGTTAGCCTCCGCCCCGCGAAACCGAGCTCCAGCCATCGCCATGGCCAGCAAGCCCCGCACTCCTGAGCTCCTCCGCTTGCCCTAGTAGCACCCGCCTGTTAACCGTGCTCTCAGGAGCCAAACGTGCGCACCAGCTCCTTCTCCCGTGCACCACAGCGTCGTCCTCACCGACGCTGAACTCCGGCCGCTGCCTTGCTCTCCGCCGACACTACTCCCGGCCACCCCGCGGCCTCCCGTCCGGTCCTTTGGATGCGGACGAGCAAGAGCTACTCCCCGGTGCCCTTAGCTCACCAAACCACCACCCGCAGCTCAAATCCGAGTCGAGCCGCCATCGTTTTGGTCGCCGCCGGCAAGGCTCCGGCGACTGCCGACGTGGTCGTCATTAGCGGCTAATCGCGCCACTAATTAACCTCCAGTGAAACAAACAGCCAAGCCCCACCGCCTAACTAACTGGCTAACTAAATAAGATTAAGTTTAATCTAACTCTAGTGGGCCCGCATATCAGTTCTGTCTATGCTGATGCGGCCGTTGACCCGACCCCACCTGTCTGTGACTCTAGCCAGCACTCTATCACTGACCTACGGGTCCCACAGGTCAGGTTTGACCTGGAACGTGCCAATTGACTTGATGACATCACACTGACGTCATGCTGACTGAGTAACTCATTTTCTGGATTTTTTCTTATTCAGGAAATTCCAGAAAATAGTATAAACTTCTAAAAATCATATAAAATCAACCGTAGCTCAGAATGAAATAATTTATATATGAAAAATCATCAGAAAAATATGAAGAATCTGTTTATGGCAATTCCATGCATGTTTGAACAAGTTAACCTCACTGAATAGGATAAATCATGATTAGGGAAATTTATGAACTAGCATTTGGAGTTGGAGTTTAACCTTGTTTGAATTCCACTTCAATTAAATTGGCTAGATATTGCATTAGGTGAATTCAGTACCTTAACATGACATGTCATTCATGTGAATGTGCATTGCATTGATTGTGTTCTTTCTCTGTCTACCGGTGTTGCTCCCCCTCGGTAAATGTATGTTCCGACGATGAGATCGATCACACCGATGAAGAGCTCTACTATCTTCAGAAGTGCCAGGCAAGCAAAACCCCCTTGTTCATTCCGATACAATCCCACTCTCTCGCTCCTGCTCTCTTTTACTGCATTAGGACAACAACGATTCAACTGTTACATGATGCGGTAGTTGAACCCCTTTCCTCTGCATGACCTGTCATTGCCACAGTAAATAGATGAAACCCACTAGCATGAGTAGGAGTTGTTTGAGCCTTGATGTGCCTACTCATTCATGCTTGTGTTGTCATGCCTGCTATTGCTTAGAGTTGTGTCAGGTCTGATTCACCGGGGATGAATTGGAAAGTTGTGAACATGTCCTACTGTTGAGAGCTAAGTGTGTGAACACGATTTGGTAAAGGTAGCGGTGAGAGGCCATGTAGGAGTACATGGTGGGTTGTCTCATTGCAGCCGTCCTCAGGAACTGAGTTCTATGTTTGTGATCCATGAACAGTTATTACCACACATTGGGTTCCGGTAACTCAACCCCTCTCGACTTATTAATCAACTCGATCTCTGCCTAGGAGTTGCAACTAGTTTCTGGTGTTTGTAGGTTGTGTTAGTAGTCTACCAAGTGGCACCTGGTATAGGTGGGCTTGGGACAGACTAGGCACTATGGCTGGGTATGCCAAGCGTCGCCCGTTTGTTGGGCTTGGAACCCTCTACACATCGTTTGGGGCCGTGAGCGACACCCTGGCAAGATCTCCTTGCGGATGGAACCCGAATAGGCGATAAACCTGGAGTAGAGACTTGTGTGGTTAGTCAGGTCGTGGCCGACTCCCTCGCCAGGCTTCTGCTTGAAGGTTGCCGAGATACACGACGTGTACATGGTGGTAAGTGGCGAGAGCGTGTGTGAAGAAGTACACCCCTGCAGGGTTAACATTATCTATTCGAATAGCCGTGTCCGCGTTAAAGGACTTCTGGATTGCCTGTACAGTTCATAGACAAGTAAAAGTGGATACTTTAAAATGCGCAAGATAAGCGTGAGTGCTATGGATGGCGTTCTCGTTGGGAGACGGGAGCGGATCCATAGTGGTGTATTGTTATGGTGAATATGTGGACTCGTGTGCGCCACCTCAAAAGAGTTACTTGCAGTCGTAGTTTAGGATAGCCACTGAGTCAAAGCTGGCTTGCTGCAGTCAAACTCCACCACCCCCTTTGTTGATACTGATGCATATGTAGATAGTTCTGATGTAAGTCTTGCTGGGTACATTCGTACTCACGTTTGCTTAATTTATGTTTTGCAGAGAGACTTCAGTCTCACCAGTAGTTCCACGTGGACTTCGACGTTTAGCTTGTTACCTCAGCTACGATCTTATGCCCTCGGAAGGATCTGGTAGATAGTCAGGCTTCTCAGCCTTTTTCATTTGTAGATGTCTGTACTCAGACATGTTAAGCTTCCGCATGTGCTTTGACTTGTATGTTTCAATGTTGGGTCATGAGACCCATGTTTGTAATATCTTGCTCCTCGGAGCCTAATGAATAAATACTTTGAGTCGTAGAGTTTTGTTGTGATGCCATGTTGTATTTGCACATATCGAGCATATTGTGTGTATGATTGAAATGCTTGGTATGTGTGGGATCCGACAACCTAGTTGTTTATCCTTGGTAGCCTCTCTTATGGGGAAATGTAGTCTTGTGCTTCCATGAGCCATAGTAGTCCGCTACAGCCCGGTTCACCGGAATCTTGCTAGCCCAGCACTACTGCTCCGGAACACTTGACTGGCCGGCATGTGAGTCACTTCGTTCCTATGTCTGTCCCTTCGGGGAAATGTCATGCGGTGACATCCGGAGTCCTGCCTAGCCTGCTACAGCCCGGATTCCCGGAGTCCTGTTAGCCCAGTGCTACAGCCCGGATTCACACGCTGCTGACCGACATGCTCGATGTTGATTCATGTATGCATGTCCCTATACGTTGGTGCCACTTTGGGTTCACGACTAGTCATGTCGGCCCGGGTTCTCTGTTATATGGATGCTAGCGACACTATCATATACGTGAGCCAAAAGGCGCAAATGGTCCCGGGCCATGGTAAGGCGACACCCGTGGGAATACCGTGCGTGAGGCCGCAAAGTGATATGAGGTGTTACCGGCTAGATTGATGTGACTTGGAATCGGGGTCCTGACAGCTTTGGTATCAGAGCCTGATCGCCAAGAGTATTACCAAGCCAAACTGGTCAAGTTGAGTCTAGAAATGCTTTAGTTATATAAGGGAATTGATTGTGGAAGGAACGTAAGGCTCTTTTTACTCCTTATACCGTATGCCCTTCTGATCCGAGTCATCTTATCTTTCCTGCGGGGTTAAGGAACTAAGCTCTCTCTTCCTTCTATCAGGATCACGTGTTACTAATCTGTAGACTTGCAAGATTGTTAGATTTAAGCCCCAGTTCAGTTTCTATTACTTCCGTATGTTCATAGCTGGCCTCAGAACCTTGATATGATGTTGTTGAGTGGTTATGCCACCATTTTGCATGATGTCTCAAATCTTTTTGAGCATTTTCAACCGTTATGATGTCCGAGTCATCCCAGGTTTCTAAATAGTATGATGCATTTGCAAATCCCTTCTTCCCATTTCCGATGTCCTTTTGGGTCAGATTAAGCACAGTAAACGGTCCGTTAAGGTACTCCATTGCCTTGACATATATGTTGGAGCTAGTATTATGACCCTAGGCATCCTAGAGAACCACCCACTAATCTAGCAATGCTTTATATCCCTAGCGTGATAATTCTGGCCACCATTCCCGAAAGCATCCCGTGATGTTATTTAGTTAGTAGGCATTCTATTCCTGGGTTCTTGACCCAAGATTCACTCTACTTACCTCGTGTTGATAGTGTTGCTCGTACCTTTAGGATATTAGTAACTTTGTGATAGTCCTCGAGGTCTGTGGTATTTCCTTCTTCCAAATACCATGAACCATTTTGGCAGAAGTTCTCTTGAACCGAAAGATCACAACAAGAGTGCTCTCAATGAGTTTCCTATCCTATGTTGTGAATCCGCCAGTCCTACCTTCCCGCATGGGTTATCCGGAGGAAATGTTGAACTTGGTTCGACATACTAATCTATGCACCCACAACTCAGAAAATCATATGTTCTTTTGGGTTGTCCCTCTTTAGTTGTCTTCTGACTTTGTCTATCAATTGATAGTCAAGGGTATGTGTGCATTCGATCATCGATGCCATTACTCTTGTGGTCCGTCAAGCCATTCTATCCCGGAATGACCAGGAGAATCAAACTCCAGTATCTCATCGATTTTTAGGATTGGATAAAAGTAGTTGTACTTCGCAGATCAAAATGCCAATCCAGCTTTTGTTCTGTCCTACCCTGGAGTGTTGCCCTCTTTATGTCAGGATTGTCATGAGAATTGTACCACATCTTATGAACTCTTGATACAGTGATACTTCTCTCCCTCATTATTCATTTCTCGGCTCCCGTGTTGTTGCAACTGGAATGCCTACAGGTGAACTATGATGTGTGAAATCAATACTCCTAGCAACCTTGTTGCTTGGTAGTTAAAGGACAATAATTTCGTTCTTAGCGTGTTGGTTATTGAATCCTCATTCTAAGACTGGTTGTGCTACCTAGTCCATTTCCTGGTGCACTCATCGTCCAAGGAGTTAGGATTGTGACAATCCCTCGCTCCATGATCATATCGTCTTGCCCTGAAAAGCAAGATTGTTCTCGAGCTTAATAACATATGGTGGTTCGTGATTTTCTGAATATCTTCTCAGAAGTATTACCGGGTTGTTTGCTGACTATTATGTTGAGCTCGTGATCATGTTGGTTTTCTTCTAAACCACCCATTCTCCAAGAATCTGTGTTGAATACCCTGAGCTAGTTGGTTGCTGAACAACAACTTGGAGAGTTGGAAGATAAAAGCTTGCCTAACTTAGTTCGTTCCAAAGGGATATTCTTGTGTAGTGTGTGTTGAAGAAAGATGATATCTTCATCGATTGGTCCCTGTGATCAGTTGTTGGACCTATTGTCTTATCAATCCTTTGATTT
Organism: Aegilops bicornis; assembly: GCA_021605145.1. NCBI lineage: Eukaryota > Viridiplantae > Streptophyta > Magnoliopsida > Poales > Poaceae > Aegilops > Aegilops bicornis. The sequence continues at coordinate 153,357,806 of CM038669.1, forward strand.
GAGTGTGGGCTATCATCAAATCAAATCAGTACCAATGATGTTCGTAATGTTGTCTTACTCGTGGTTGATCCCTCAAGCATACACCACTACATCTTTTGGTCTGACCAATACTAACACATTGTTCACATAATGGTGGAAGTCCAGTGATATGGAAATTCCGATGAGTTGTTGTTGAGCCCAACAGTAGCATTTTGTCTCCTCCATGATTTGTGTTGAACATCCAGCTAGTGTTGGAAACTTGTGTAAGCATTTTCTTCATGCCCCGTTCATGAAGTTTATGTTTGGATGAAAGAAGTGACTTCCTCTAGTTCATGTGCATTTGAAGCAAGTTGTCGCCGTGAATTTGAGAAAGCTATTGTTTTGCTTCCTTTGGAATTGGAACATCCCAAATTTTCAATTTGGAATGTTATACATAGGTCATCTATGCATATCAAATTTTATTTCATCTTCGTTCCGCAATCCTCGAAATCCTAAGCAACTCAAGTACCCTCGGAGAGAGTTGGGGATTTTCCGGTTTTCATATTTGATTTTTATCAAATACTGAGAACGAGGATTTTTTATTTTAATTATTCTTCTCTCTGGAAAATATTTCATATTAAAAATAAAAGAGGGGAGATAATATGACTTCTCCAAAATAATTGAAATAGAGAAAAGTATGTTTTTGGTCCCTCAAATTCCCAAAAAGTACAGACTTGGTCCCTCAAGATTTTTTGGTATACATTTGGTCCCTCAAGTCTCAAAACCGGACAAGTTTGGTCCTAAACCAGATTTTGACCCGATTGACGGGTTTGACCGCCACAAAACCGCCCGATGAACAGTAAATTGAAGTTTAATTTTTTTGGGGTCCAATATGCTTATATCGCATGAGTGCGACCAAATTTTCGTGGTCTTTTGACACTCGTGGCAAAAAAGAAAAAAGATCTATGTCCGACGAATAGTAAATTTGAAAACAAAATCAGAAAAATTCAAAAAATCTGAAATTTATTGGGGACTAATATGATTACATGCTCAAGGTTCGACCAAAATTTGGTGGTGTTTCGAGACTCAAGGAGCTCGTGGCAAAAAAAAAACAAATTTTTGCTCAAAAAAAATAGCCAATTTTTTTTGCTAGAGGCCGTCCAACGTCATGTCATAAAAAAATTTAGGTCGCACCTTGCGATCTAACCATATTGGACCCCAAAATTTCAGAATTTTATTTTTATTTTTCGAATTTACTATTCATCTGGACGGATATTTTTGTTCTTTTGTCACGAGCTCCTCGAGTGTCGAAAGACCATGAAAATTTGGTCGCACCTTATGCATGTAAGCATATTGGACCCCAAAAATTTCAGAAATGTTTGAAGATTTTTTTAAAACTCGAATTTACTGTTCAATGGGCGGTTTTAGGCGGTCAAACCCGTCAATGTGGTCAAAATCTGGTTTATGACCAAAATTGTCCGGTTTTGAGACTTGAGGGACCAAATGTATACCAAAAAGTCTTGAGGGACCAAGTCTGTACTTTTTGGAAACTTGAGGGACCAAAAACATACTTTTCTCATTGAAATATTGGAGGGAAAATGTTAAAATCATTATTTGGTTTTATTTGATTTTATTTGGAATTTTATTTGCCCTAGAAAAATTTGCACGTTTTAAAAATTGCATTTTAGGGGCCAAGAAAATGTTCATATCGTTCTAAATATTCCATTTAGACGGTGAAAAATTATTTTGGTATTTTTAGATTCTTATTTTATTTTATAGGAATTTTTCTGTCAGCGGAACTATTTAAGAAAAAAGAAATTTTCCCGAGCCCGACTGGGCCTAAGGCCCAGTGAAAGCAGCCGGCCACGCCCAGCACCGCCTCCTCAGCAGCCGTGCTTGGCACGGACGCCGAGGAGAGTCCGGCTCGGACTCCTCCCCGGGCGCCCCCTCGCCCAAGCCAAGCCGCCCCTTTAAATCTCCGCCGAGCCCCACCACCACCCTTGACCCTGGCCACAGTTGAGCCGCCAGCGCACTGGCCGCCAGGTGCCTCACCGCCTTGCAGGCCGCCGCCGCCGTCAAGACTACCCCACCCGTCGCCGAGCCCCGCCGCCTCGCTAGCCCCGCTGAGCCGCCCCCCCCCGCCCCGCCGGAGGGCCTCGCCGGAGGTACCGCCCGAGTCGCCGGTTTTTTAGAAAAACCACTTCGGTTTTTTAGAAAACCGTAGTTTCGTTTTTTTAAATAGATCAGTTTTTTTCTTTGGTTTATTTATTTAGCGAGCGTTCGCTCGTTCGTTCGTTTTAACGAACACGTTCTTCATTTAGGTTCAGTTAACGAACGTTCGTTCGTTAAACTGTTCGTCGTTTTTCTTTTTATTGGATTTATTCCGCGATTTTCCTGATCGTGATTTCTGATCCGATGTTCGAACTAGTATAACTTTTCGCTCGTTTATCGGAATCAGGCGATTCAAGCGCCTGGAGTTTCATCTCGAAATCCTCTTTCCGAATAACCAACTCAAACAAGTTTTGCCTTTGTAAAATTTGACCCTAGTTCAGATTAGTAAACGGATTTTATTTCTTTCGCCATTTGAGTTTCATTGCTCGGTTTGGTTTGATTCTTTTTGCCAACCGGAGTTCTTAAGTTGAACTTTCTGGTCAGCCTCCTTCAGTTGAAGTTTTTCTTGTGCATCTTTGCCTGTTGCTTCTGTATGTTATTGTTTGCTTGTGATAGAATTCCCGGAGTGCGAAGCATGTTACTACGAGTGTCTAGGATTCACGGATCGTCAGCAAGGCAAGTAACACTTTGATCATACTCTTTTCATACCCAGTTTTTATGCATTAGTTCCAATCCGCAAACATTGCATTGATTAGGATGTCATTAACTTGTGGGTTGGGAAGTAGTAGTTGAGGTAGAACCTATTGCCCTGTTACTATCAAACCCTTGGGAGTTACTTCTACGTGTCGCTTATATTGCTATGCTATGCTCGTAAACGTGGTTTGGGTTTGAGTGTATTCCATGACAGATGTGAGATTGTTAATTAATGGTTTAACTTAAGGTGGCAACTTTAATACACATCTGGGTGGATTGAGGCACCTGGGGAACCCAGTGTTGTCTGTTTTATTTTTGGAAATCCCGGGGTACCCGTGTGATCTTCCTATGGACCGCCAACCAGGGTCAAAGGGAACTGAGTTATTCATGCTAGAAACTTCCGTGTGTAGCCACAAGCTACTATGGGCTCTAGCATAGTTGAGTAAGTTACGTGAAGCTCTTGAAGAGGTAGATCAGCAGGTAGTGGGTTTTGTAGGTTTGGTATGGTCTACCCGGAGTAGAGAGTTAATGTTTACGAAGATCGTGTCTCGGTCATCCGGTTCTCAAACACCATGTAGTGCGAGAAATCAACGAAGCGACCGAATCTTGTGGGGAAAAGTGCAAACCTCTGCAGAGTGTACAATCTAATCATGGTTAGCCGTGTCCCGGTTATGGACAATTACGAGTATCTAGTACTTGAGTATTCGCATGTATCTCATCACTCTCGATTAATATTGCTGGGATGTTAATTACCTTAATTGGGATTGAGTTGGGGTTATACCTTCTCAATGATGTTTCAACCACCATGATATTTAAAATAAAGTATATTCCTTTGTTGTAGGGAAAAATTGGCTTTTCGCAAAACTATAACCATAGAGCTTTCCACCAGCCAAATATTGCATGTAGTGATAGTATTATTCTTGCTCTACTGTGTTATATTGCCAGCATATTCCATGTGCTGACTCGTTCTCTGGCTGCAACTTATTATGTTGCAGACTTTTCAGACGAGGAGTAAGTTTCGATAGGTCGTTGCCGTGCAGCTCAGCTATGCCGTTGGAGTTGATGGACTCACTTTATCTTCCAAGCCTTCATTGTTATCGCATTAGATGGCCTTAAGCCATATTATTGTAATAAGTTCTCTTTTGAGACATTCGATGTAATAAGTGTGTGATTGCTACTCTGTTATAAATCCTTCGAGTAATCGTGTGTGTCAAAGATTACCGATCCAGGATGACAGAAATCTGAAGACTTGACCATCTGAGGTCGGGTCGCTACAAGATGGTATCAGAGCACACGCTGAGTGTAGGACACGACCACTAAGATAAACCATAGGTCACTCCTCTCTACTCATTTCTGACTCCTCTCCATTTTTCCACTCTTTAGGATGACGGAGATGAAGAACAAGTTTGCACAACCGGATGAAGACACACCTTTTGGACGCCACTTGAAGGAAGTCACTAGGTACTTGAACATTGGAATACCAAGCTTCACCAGGACGAACAACGTCACTTTACCAGAAGAGGAGCGCTGGATGATTCAAGTACAAGTTCCAGGAAGGACGTTCTAACCAACTTCTAAGCCCATAGAGTTTTCTTTCGAAGCACCCACCTGGAGTGTTGGCAAGAGTATGGCAGCTCACATTACCATGGGACGTATTGGAGAAGTCTACAACAGGGAGCTTAAGGACACCATCTACCAAATATGTGGGCGCCGAGACGAGCAATGGGAAGTAATCAGCACCAAGAAGGATCGATCCATTGCAGCTTTCATTCAGGAGTTAAACCAGCACATTCGATGTCAGGAGAACCAGATGTGCGCAGACATGATGGAGTTGAAGAAGGCAAAGACCAGAATCATCGAGCTGGAGGAAGAACTCAAGTTTACATGTGATGGATATGAGGAGGAAATCAAGATACTACTGCAGAAGAACGACGATCTAGTCAAGAAGATCGGAGTATTCATGGGAGGACCCGCACCGGAAGAAGAGGAAGAAGATCCCACTTGCCTGGACAACTACATCATCATCGACGACACCGATTCCGATCCAAGTGATGATGACTACGAAGATGAAGCTGGAGCTGGCATCATGGAGTCTTCCACCGATCAAAATTTCTAGATGACCACCATATATTAGTAGTATTCCCCCATGTAACTAGTAGTAGTTGAGCACTTTTGTAATAGTCCTAGATCGTTTGTATGCCCTTGCTTGATTGATTGAGTGAAATGATTGTGTTTTCCTCATATGCATATGGGTAGTGTTCTCTCATTAGACCTCTTTCTGTTCAAATCTCTTCCATCTAAACCCTCACATGCCTCCGAGACGTGACACCGGTTTTATTTTCCCACCGGAGCTCACCCAGTTGATCCAGCAGCAAAATGCCTTGATGCAATTGCTAGTTCAGAACCAGGGCAACAAAAACAAAAATAACAACCCGCCGCCAGTGGACAATTTAGCCCGTTTCCTGAGGTTACAAATCACCGGTGTTTTCTGTAGCACCGAGCCAATAGTTGTCGATGATTGGCTACGCCGTATTGGAAGGAGTTAACCACCGCGGGATGCACAGAGATCTTTGAGAAGGTGCGCTTTCTTGCACATCAATTGGATGGACCAACAGCCGCATGGTGGGAGAATTACACGGCTACTTTTCCTATAGCCAATGTCACTTGGGACCAGTTTCAACAAGCTACATGCGACCCATGTCTCAAGCTGGAGCCATGCAGATGAAGAAGCGTGAGTTTCACAACTTACGCCAGGGAACCGTCTTGTGGCCCAAAGACGTGGATGAGTTTAGCAAGTTATCACGCTATGCCCCTGATGATGTGGCCACAGATGCCGCAAAGCAGGAGAACTTTATGGAAGGGCTGAATGATGAGATGAGTATGCAGTTGATGGTGGCAACTTTCAACAACTACCAGGAGTTGGTAGACAAGGCCCTTATGATTGAAGGAAAGCAGCAGCAAATTGAGAGCCGTAAGAGGAAGTATGGACAAGGGAAGTACAACTCAGGAGCTCACCAGAAGCCTAGCTTAACCCCGAACTCGGGAGGACTTGTTCATAACCATGGAGGTCATAACCATACTGGAGGAGGATCACATAACCAAAATGGTGTGAAGAATGGGAATGGGAACGGAGTCAATAACAATCAGAACCGCTCTAACCCATCTACACCTGCCAAAAGAGACCTAAGTCAAGTCACTTGCTTTAAGTGCGGGGAGACTGGCATTATGCTAATGAATGCCCTGAAGGAAGGAATGGGAATGGTAATGGGAGCGCTGGAAAGAAGCCCAACCCATTCAACAAAGGACAAGTAAACCACGTTAACGTGGAGGAGGTTGAAGAGCAGCCGGACGCGGTAATAGGTAAGTTTTTGGTTAAGTCATTTACCGCTCTTGTTCTTTTTAAATCTTTGGTGCATCACATTCATACATATCAAGGGGATTTGCGGATAAGTTTAAGTTACCAACCCAAACCATTAGGACCCCTCTTTTAGTGAGCTCACCTGGAGCAGAGTAGATGGCTAGCCAATGGTGCACCCAGATACCACTAACCATTGGGACGCATGTTTTTCCGTCTGACCTAATCATCTTGGAGTCGCAAGGATTGGATGTGATATTAGGTATGGACTAGATGTCAAAGTATGGAGGAAGTATTGACTGTGCTAGCAAGTCCATTTACCTTACCACCCCAGAGGGAAAAATGATTAAGTATGTATCTAGGCATGTGCCGAATAGGAGCCAAGTGAATGCCCTCACGGGAGTTGTACAGAGGAAGTGCGTAGTAAAAGATTTTCGGATGTTTTCCCGGAGGAGTTATCGGGCATGCCACCGGATCGAGACATCGAGTTCTGATAGAGCTATTGCAGTGCAGGGCCAATATCCAAGAGACCCTATCAGATGCCCGCAAATGATCTGGAGGAAATTAAGAAACAGATCAAGGAGTTATTGGAGAAAGGGTATATTCGCAGGAGTTCATCACCTTGGGGAGCACCAGTACTGTTGGTCGAGAAAAAGGATAAATCCCTGAGGACGGTAGTTGATTACCGAGCCTTGAACGAAGTAACGATAAAGAACAAGTATCCCTTACTGACGATTAACAATCTGTTTGATCAATTGCAAGGAGCTAAGGTGTTTTCGAAGATCGATCTACGATCAGGATACCATCAGTTGAAGATTCGAGAGAAGGATATACCAAAGACAGCATTCACCACGCGGTACGGATTATATGAGTATACGGTCATGTCGTTTGGACTGACTAACGCCCCGGCCTATTTCATGAGCATGATGAACAAGGTGTTCGTGGAGTATTTGGACTAGTTTGTGGTGGTGTTTATTGATGATATTATGGTATACTCGAAGAACGAAGAGGAGCACAAGGAGCATTTGCGTTTGGTTCTCGAGAAACTCAGGGAACACCAGTTATACGCCAAATTCTGCAAGTGCGAGTTTTGGTTGAAGGAAGTTGGATTTTTGGGCATGTTATATCAGGAGAAGGTATAGCAGTAGATCCCAAAGAGTTGATCGATCCTTTGAATGGTTGGCACCCACTTCAGTTGGCGAGATCCGCATGATTTCCTTGGATTCGCAGGATATTATCGGAGATTCATTGAGAATTTTTCCAAGATTGCTAAGCCAATGACTGAATTCTTTGAAGAAGGATACTAAGTTTAAATGGACAGAAGATTGCGAGGCAAGTTTTCAGGAGTTGAAGAAAAGTTTGACTACAGCCCCAGTGCTAACATTGCCAGATATACATAAGGAGTTTCAAGTGTATTGTGACGGCTCACGCTTGGGACTGGGATGTGTGCTTATGCAGGACGGAAAGGTTGTTTCGTATGCCTCACGACAACTGAAGCCTCATGAGTTGAACTATGCCATGCATGATTTGGAGCTAGCAGCGGTAGTGCACACATTGAAGACTTGGAGACATTATCTTATTGGAAACCGTTGTGATGTGTACACGGATCATAAGAGTTTGAAGTACATTTTCACTCAAAAGGAGTTGAACCTTAGGCAGAGGAGATGGTTGGAACTTATAAAGGATTACGATATGAAGCTGCACTATCATCCAGGAAAGGCCAATATCGTAGCAGAAGCTTTGAGCCGGAAGGGTTATGCTAATATCCTTGAAAGTAAAGGATTGCCAAAGGAGTTAGCTGAGGATATCATGGAACTTCGGTTGGAGATTGTCCCAAGAGGTTTCATTACAACAATGGAGGTTTAGTCGACATTGTTGGACAAGATTCGAGAAGCTCAGAAGGAAGACAAAGAGATTGTCAAGATAAAAGAGAATATGAGCAAAGGTAAAGCCAAAGGTTTTTGCGAGGATTAGCACGATACCTTGTGGTTTGAGGACCGAGTTTATGTGCCCAATAACCCAGAGATCAGGAAGTTAATACTTCAGGAGGCCCATGACTCACCATACTCGATGCACCCCGGAAATACGAAGATGTATTTGGATTTGAAGGAACGTTTCTGGTGGACTGGTATGAAGAAGGATATTGCCGAGTATGTAGCCATATGTGATGTATGTCAGAGAGTGAAGGCAGAGCATCAGAAGCCCGGCATGGTATTACAGCCTTTGCCGATACCGAATGGAAGTGGGATAAACTTGGCATGGAATTTATCAATGGATTACCCGTAACCAAAGCAGGATATGACTCAATATGGGTAGAAGTGGATCGTTTGACCAAAGTAGCTCACTTCATCCCAGTGAAAACAACTTATACAAGTGCAAAGTTGGCCAAGATATATATATCCAGGATCGTATGTTTGCATGGAGTTCCAAGGACCATTGCATCAGATAGAGGAACACAATTTACTTCAAAATTTTGGCATCAGCTACACCAGACCTTGGGTACCAGATTGGAGTTCAGTACCGCGTTCCACCCACAGACGGATGGATAGATAGAGAGAGTCAATCAGATTCTGGAGGACATGTTGAGAGCTTGTGCGCTAGATTATGGTTCTAGTTGGGATGACAATTTGCCTTACGCAGAGTTCTCATACAACAACAGCTACCAGGCCAGTTTGAAGATGGCACCGTTTGAAGCTCTGTATGGACGCAGATGTAGAACACCTCTGATGTGGATGAGGTAGGAGACCGTAAGTTGTTTGGACCAGATTTGATCAAAGAATTAGAGGAGAAGGTTAAACTGATCCGAGACAGATTAAAGATTGCTTAGTCCAGGCAGAAGAGTTATGCAGATTCAAAACGCACGGTAGTAACCTATGAAATTGGAGACAGAGCCTATCTGCGAGTATCACCCTGGAGGGTGAAACGCTTTTGGAGTTAAGGGAAAACTAGCTCCAAGATTTGTAGGACCATACCGTGTTTTGGAGCGGATGGGAGAAGTTGCCTACAAGCTGGAGTTACACGAAGGATTGTCGGGAGTTCACGATGTGTTCCACGTATCGCGATTGAAGAAGTGTCATGCCGAGATGGCCGATATACCGTTAAGAGATACAGTGCCCCTGGAGGCGATTCAGTTGGATAGTAATCTGACCTATGAGGAGAAGCCAGTAAAGATCCTTGACTTTGACAGCCGAGTCACTCGCAGCAAGGTTATCAAGTTTTGCAACGTTCAATGGAGCCACCATACCAAGGAAGAAGCCACCTGGGAACGAGAAGATGATATTCGCAAGGACCATCCGCACATATTTTCTAGCCAACCCGAATCCCGAGGACGAGATTCATCTTAAGGGGGGTAGGTTTGTAACATCCTAAATTTTCAATTTGGAATGTTACATAGGTCATCTATGCATATCATATTTTATTGCATCTTCGTTCCGCAATCCTCGAAATACTAAGCAACTCAAGGACCCTCAGAGAGAGTTGGGGATTTTCCGGTTTTCATATTTGATTTTTATCAAATACTGAGAACGAGGATTTTTTATTTTAATTATTCTTCTCTCTGGAAAATATTTCATATTAAAAATAAATGAGGGGAGATAATATGACTTCTCCAAAATAATTGAAATATTGGAGGGAAAATGTTAAAATCATTATTTGGATTTTATTTGATTTTATTTGGAATTTTATTTGCCCTAGAAAAATTTGCACATTTTAAAAATTGCATTTTAGAGGCCAAGAAAATGTTCATCTCGTTTTAAATATTCCATTTAGACGGTGAAAATATATTTTGGTATTTTTAGATTTTTATTTTATTTTATAGGAATTTTTCTGTCAGCGGAACTATTTTAAAAGAAATCCCGCGCCCGACTGGGCCTAAGGCCCACCGAGCGGTGCCCGCCCACAAGACCGCCTCCCTTGCTGAGCCGTGCTTGGCAGACGCCGAGGAGAGTCCGGCTTGGACTCCTCCCGGGCGCCTTGCCCAAGCCAAGCCGCCTTTAAATCTCCACCTTGAGCCCCACCAACACCCCCGCCGCCGCAGCCTCCGCCGCACCAGCCGCCCGGCCACAGTCGCCGCCGCCGCCGTCGCACCACCCCACCCCGTCGCCGAAGCCCCGCTGCCCCTTGTTAGCCCCGCCCCGCCTCGCCGGAGGTACCGCCAGAGTCGCCGTTTTTTTTAGAAAAACCAGTTCGGTTTTTTTAGAAAACCCTAGTTTCATTTTTTTAAATAGATCAGTTTTTTTGTCCGGTTTATTTATTTAGCGAGCGTTCGCTCGTTCGTTCGTTTTAACAAACACGTTCTTCGTTTAGGTTTAGTTAACGAATGTTCGTTCGTTAAACTGTTCGTCGTTTTTCTTTTTATTGGATTTATTCCGCGATTTTCCTGATTGCGATTTCTGATCTGATGTTCGAACTAGTATAACTTTTCGCTGGTTTATCGGAATCAGGCAATTCAAGCGCCTGGAGTTTCATCTCGAAACCCTCTTTCCGAATAACCAACTCAAACAAGTTTTGCCTCTGTAAAATTTGACCCTAGTTAAGATTAGTAAACGTATCTTATTTCTTTCGCCATTTGAGTTTCCTTGCTCGGTTTGGATTGATTCTTTTTGCGAACCGGAGTTCTTAAGTTGAACTTTCTGGTCAGCCTCCTTCAGTTGAAGTTTTTCTTGTGCATCTTTGCCTGTTGCTTCTGTATGTTATTGTTTGCTTGCGATAGAATTCCTGAGTGCGAAGCATGTTACTCTGAGTCTCTAGGATTCAGGGATCGTCAGCAAGGCAAGTAACACTTTGCTCATACTCTTTTCATACCCAGTTTTTATGCATTAGTTCCAATCCTCAAACATTGCATTGATTAGGATGTCATTAACTTGTGGGTTGGGAAGTAGTAGTTGAGGTAGAACCTATTGCCTTGGGAGTTACTTCTACGTGTCGCTTATATTGCTATGCTATGCTCGTAGACGTGGTTTGGGTTTGAGTGTATTCCATGACAGATGTGAGATTGTTAATTAATGGTTCAACTTAAGGTGGCAACTTTAATACACATCTGGGTGGATTGAGGCACCTGGGGAACCCAGTGTTGTCTGTTTTTTTGGAAATCCCGGGGTACCCGTGTGATCTTCCTATGGACCGCCACCCAGGCTCAAAGGGAACTGAGTTTATTCATGCTAGAAACTTCCGTGTGCAGCCACAAGCTACTATGGGCTCTAGCATAGTTGAGTAAGTTACGTGAAGCTCTTGAAGAGGTAGATCAGCAGGTAGTGGGTTTTGTAGGTTTGGTATGGTCTACCCGGAGTAGAGAGTTAATGTTTCTGAAAGACTATGTCTCGGTCATCTGGTTCTCAAACACCATGTAGTGCGAGAAATCAACGGAGGCGATCGAATCTTGTGGGGAAAAGTGCGCAAACCTCTGCAGAGCGTACAATCTAATCATGGTTAGTCGTGTCCCCGGTTATGGATAATTCTGAGTATCTAGTACTTGAGTATTCGCATGTATCTCATCACTCTCGATTAATATTGCTGGGATGTTAATTACCTTAATTGGGTTTGAGTTGGGGTTATACCTTCTCAATGATGTTTCAACCACCATGATAGTTAAAATAAAGTATATTCCTTTGTTGTAGGGAAAAATTGGCTTTTCGCAAAACTATAACCATAGAGCTTTCCACCAGCCAAATATTGCATGTAGTGATAGTATTATTCTTGCTCTACTGTGTTATATTGCCAGCATATTCCATGTGCTGACCCGTTCTCGGGCTGCAACGTATTATGTTGCAGACTTTTCAGACGAGGAGTGAGGTTCGATAGGTCGTTGCCGTGCAGCTCAACTATGCCATTGGAGTTGATGGACTCACTTTATCTTCCAAGCCTTCCGCTGTTATCGCATTAGATGGCCTTAAGCCATATTATTGTAATAAGTTCTCTTTTGAGACATTCGATGTAATAAGTGTGTGATTGCTACTCTGTTATAATTCCTTCGAGTACTGTGTGTGTCAGCATTACCGATCCAGGGATGACACTAAAACACAGAGACTTGACCATCTGAGGTCGGGTCGCTACGTATCCCAAGTCAGTCATGCACGTGTGAAGTACTCTATGGTTTGATAGGTTGGCCGCCTCCATTCTATATGTGTTTCCTAGCACACCAAGCCACTGATTGATTTGTCAAGGAGAAGAAGTTCCTTCTTAAGAATCATGACTTATGTTAGGACTTCGATATTCTCGATGATGGTTCCTTACCAGAACTCGGTAGTGTTTTATTGTAAGACTACTCTGTGATCATGCTTGTCTTGGACATCATGTTCACATGTATGTAGCAGAACCAACTCATATTTTGGAGGTTGCTACCATAGTTCACTCCCTGAGAATCTCGCAACGTCATCTCGTCGATATGTGTTGCAAACTTTCATTTTTCTTTCTAGACTTGATGAGTCTGGAATGTCCTGACACCAACCAGATCTGAATCTTAGGCAGATATGATGGTTGGAACATTCCCGACATTTGCATTTTGTTCCCAGCTTACACCACCGTTGTGCAAAATTCCATGGCATGCTCTTCTCAGCAGTTGCTGTCCAAGATCATCTTCGAAAGTGGGCTTACCATGGGTCCCATCCATTTCCGATGATAGGCAAAAATCATCCATTGTGTTGTCTTCAACAAGGTAGTCCACATCATCCATTCTAGCCCGAGTATGCCATTCCTTCGAACTCCTTCAAACGATCATTTGCGAATTGCCTTAGGTTGGTTTAGAGAGTATCAATGATCTCTGTATCAAAAGTAATTCTTTTTGCCACTTAAGGGAATAATTCTACGAGTCACCTTTCCTGAGGTGCCCCGTTATGGAATCATGGCAATTTTTCCTCGCTACTTTGAAACCCTCGTCAATTGTTTCTTCCGTCCTTTTTAAGATGTGTTTCGCCCCTCACCTCAAGAGATGTTCAACGTCTCATTTCGTGAGTTGATCATGAGTTGCTCGATCTTGAGAAGATCAATTCTTGTAGGGTTTTCCGTTCTCTTGGTCGTCGCGCTGGATGAAGTTCTCGAAATCAAGGATGTCAAGATCAACATGATGCAAGCAATCAACGTTCTTATGAAGTGCAATCTGGGACATGAAGGTTGTATCAGCTTTGTGTTCCCTCTGTCTTCTTACCTCACGTCTTGAATCTCGGGACGAGATTCTTGTTTAGTGGGGGTGAGTTGTCACAGCCCTAGAAGTTGGTTGTAAATAGTTGCATAATCATGCATGCATCATGTGTAAATTCAAATGAATTTGAAATGGGGGATGTCCAAACCCTAGCACCAAATGGAACTCCACTAGGTTCAAGTTAAAAATATTTTCAATAAACCCAAAAATGCCTTCATCAATGTTTGATAACTTTGGCAAGGGTTTTGATCCAAACCGAAAATATTGAACATTTTTAGGGAATTATTTGGGATTTGAATTAAATCACTAATGTATTTGAGTTGGGGCAAATAAATCCTATAAATATTTTTATTGCTCCAATAATTCTAAGACTTTTGTGGAGCTCTTGGATAAACCAATTTGCATCCAAATTTTTGTCCAGAAGCTGCAAAAATAATTTGGTTAGCAAACCAAATTCAAAATAGAAGCAGGAAATAGAAAACAGAAATAAAGGAGAGAGAGAAAGTACCTGGCGCTCACCTGGAAGCCCACATGGCCCAACCCCCGCTGGCCTAGCCCACCACCGCCTCCTCCCCTGTAGTCTTCCTCCTTTGCCAGGAGGACGAGCGCGTGCCCGATGCGCGCGCGCACGCGCCGGCCACCTCCTGCTTGCCTGCTCGCCGCTGGACTCACCCGAGGGCGCCACGCACCCCCCGACCCTCTGCACCTCCTCCCTCCTCGCAGCTCTCTCCCCTCCCCTCTCTGCTCTCTTCCCGAGCGCAGCCGACGCCACCGCTCGCCGTTGCCGCGACCACAGCCTCCCACGTGCCTCTCCGACGTGTCCCCGTGCTCTGCCCCGACCTCCTCTTCCTCCTCACCGAGATGTAAGGCGCCAGAAGCCCCTGGACGCCGCTAGCTCCGCTGTTCCCCTCCTCGGCCATCGAGGACCACCGTCGCACGATTCGCCGCCTCCAGAGCGACCCCGAGCCTGCTGACTGCCCCCTCAAACCCGCTGTGGGCTCCTGCTCCTCCCTCCTTGCTCACCCCCTCCGTTCTCATCCGTTAGCCGCCGCCCCGCGAAACCGAGCTCCGGCCATCGCCATGGCTAGCGAGCCCTGCACTCCCGAGCTCCTCCGCTTGCCCTAGTAGCACCCGCCTGCTAACCGTGCTCTCAGGAGCCGAACGCACACACCAGCTCCTTCTCCCGTGCACCGCAGCGTCGTCCTCACCGACGCCTTGAATGGCCGCTGCCTTGCTCGCCGCCGACACTGCTCCCGGCCACCCCGCGGCCTCCCGTCCAGTCCTTTGGATGCGGACGAGCAAGAGCTACTCCCCAGTGCCCTTAGCTCACCAAACAACCACCCGTAGCTCAAATCTGAGTCGAGCCGCCGTTGTTTTGGTCACCGCCGGCAAGGCTCCGGCGACTGCCGACGTGGCCGTCATTAGCGGCTAATCGCGCCACTAATTAACCTCCAGTGAAATAGACAGCCAGGCCCCACCGCCTAACTAACTGGCTAACTAAATAAGATTAAGCTTAATCTAACTCTAGTGGGCCCGCATATCGATTCGACTATCTTGATGTGGCCGTTGACCCGACCCCCACATGTGTGTGTGATCAGAGCCAAGACTGTCATCGACTCCACGGGTCCCACAGGTGTCAGTTTGACTGGACCGCGCCTTATTGACTTGATGACGCCACATCGACGCTGGCGTCGACGCATGATAACTCATTTTCTGGATTTTTGCTAATTCAGGAAATTCCAAAAAATAGTATAAACTTCTAAAAATCAACAACAAATGTCTCATTGTCTGAAGGTTTTTCTTCTCATGCAAGTGAGGAAGTGAATCAACTTCCACCTATGCAGCAAATTCAGGGCAATGGTCTTGAGCTTTTGATGTTGGACTACCAAGAGGAGGAGCAAGATGTTCCTGCAACCCCAGTTCCTCAGGCCCCTCTTGCTTTAGCAGTTCCTCAGGAAGATTTAATACCTGAAGTTCCAGAGGTGGACACTCAGATTTAGCCAATCTTGGAGGAAGTGAACCAACTTTCTGAGCCAGTTATTGGGCTGAGCCCTGCCGTGCTTCAGGACCTGTCTCTGGACCCTAGCAGAGGCTTACCTGCTGATAAGGAAGCAGCAGGCCATGACAAGGAACACTTTCAGTTAAAAGCTGTTAATTTGGATGGGGAAGCAGGTGCTAGTTCTCCATCAGTGAACCCACACCTTTTGGATCCTACTGGGGTTCAAAATGCTAGCAAAAAAGGTAACTGGATTGCCCAACTGGAGGAACACTTTGAGTTTGCACCCTCCTTACTTGGTTTGAAATCTATTTAGCTAAAGGCTCTAGCTAATAAAGATACTATTCTGTCAGAAGAAGGTCTGGTGATTTGGAAGGAGAATTTTGCTCAAAAACCTCTGGAGGATGTTCCTTCACTTTTTGTTCAAGTCCCAGTAAGTTGGTTCAATTTTATTGTGCACCTTCTAAGGACACCAGACAAGTTTAACTGGACACTCAATATGCTTAAATCTCCTTTGTGGGAATTACTTGCTGAAGTAGAGGGCACTGAAAATTCTTATATCTTTCACATTCCTGATAAATGTATTGCTACTAAGGCTCCTACTTGCAAGCAGCTCATGGCTCAAACTCATCAGCAGGATACAAACAAGGAAAATGAAGGAGATTCTTCAAACCAGCAGGACTTGGACTCCTTGGCCCTTCTTCAACCTTTTAGGGCTGAAAATTCTAAGAAAAGGAGGGGAGGAAAGACACCTCTTGTAGAAACAGAGGTAAGGAGGAGTGGTAGAATTAAAAAAGATAATGATGGGTTTCAAAGAGGTTCTTGCTCTAATAATAAGTGTCTGCCATGTAATGCTGCTCCACCAGTTGTTCAGAAATCAGTGGTTAAGAATCTCACAACCTCATTTTGCAAGGTGGATGATCAGGAGTTGGAGGGAAAGCTCTCTAAGAAGCCCAAGAGAAGGGTGGGAGAGGACTTGGCTGGGATGCTCCCATCCAATGAGGACAGGCAGGACAACCCCAAAAGTGCTTAGATGATCACATTAGGTGCTTTTGTTGAGGAGAGAAAAGGTAAAGTCATGAACTGTATGAATGTTCCTTTTGGTTGTAACTGCACCTTATGGGCCTTATGGACTTGCTGTAATAGTTCATGTTCTTCTGTCAATGCACTTTGCTACTTTAACTCCACCTGGGTAGTTACCTATTCTGATATGCTGTGGATGATGTGGTTGCTGTACCTGCTGAATTTGCTTTCACTGATACCTTGTTGGACTGATTTCCATGGGTGCTGGCCAAGTGGTGGTGCTTGGTCCCTTGTTTCTCTCTTAAACTGTTTCCATGAATAGTCACAACATAAGCTGGAATATACTAAACTGGAACATCAGAGGGATTAACTCACCTGATAAACGGTTTGCTCTAGGGCAAAAAATTGAAGAAAGTACCTGTGCTATTCTATGTCTTCAAGAAACCAAGAGGGAGCATTTTGATGCTGCTTACATTAAGAACTTTTGTCCCAACAGGCTCAATAAATTTGCCTTCCTGCCCTCAATTGGTGCTTCTGGAGGCCTTCTAATCACATGGAATGGCTCACTATTTGAGAGAGAGGTCATCTTCCAGAATAGATTCTCTCTCTCAATTAGTTTCACTAGTCTTTTGTGCAATCAATCCTGGGTCCTCACCAACATATATGGGCCTCGTGTGCAAGCAGACAAACTTGAATTTATTAATTGGTTTTCCAACATACATATGCCTCTGGACACAAATTGGATTCTAGTTGGAGATTTCAACTTTATTAGGGCTCCTACTGATAGAAACAGACCTGGTGGGGATGTTAATGAAATGCTTCTCTTTAATGAAGCCATCAGTAATCTGGGTTTAATTGAGCTCCCTCTACATGGCAGAAAATACAGCTGGAGTAACATGCAACAGAGTCCTTTGTTGGAAAAGCTGGATTGTTTCTTCACCTCTGCCTCTTGGATGACTGCTTATCCCGATACAGTTGCTATGCCTCTTTCCAGGCCTATCTCAGATCATCTTCCATGTGTAATCAAAATTGGGACTTCTATTCCAAAGGCCAGGGTCTTCAGATTTGAAAATTACTGGTTAAAGCACTCAGACTTAAAAGAGGTTGTATCTGCAGCCTGGAATATTCCTGGGGGTAATCTTGATGCAGCAAAAAGCCTAAATGCCAAGTTCAAAAACCTTAGAAGGGCTCTCAAACTTTGGGCCAAAAACCTGTCTTGCCTGAAATCCAAAATTACTGCAATTAATGAGGCTATTTTCTTGTTTGACTTGTTTGAAGAATTCAGAGACTTGGGAGATTTTGAGTGGAATTGCAGGGTGATTCTAAAAGAACAATTGCTCATATTACTGAAGAACCAAAAAATCTATTGGAAGCAGAGAGGTAAGATCAAGGGTGTTAAGTTTGGTGATGAAAACACCAAATTTTTTCATACAAAGGCTTCTATAAATCACAGGCATAATCACATTGCTATGCTAAAAAATGAGGATCAAGTGGAAATAACAGACCATGCAGGGAAAGCTGCCCTGCTGTGGAATGCCTTCAAGATCAGATTAGGAAGGTCACAGCAAACCACCATGCACTTTTATTTGCCTTCTCTACTGCAACATCAAGCTAGTCCTTCAGACTTTGAACAGCTGGAAATTCGTTTCACTGAGGAAGAAATCAATGAAGTTGTCAAGCAATTGCCCCCAGACAAGTCTCCTGGACCTGATGGATTTAACAATGAGTTTTTTAGGAGCTGTTGGGATATTATAAAACCTGATGTTACTAGACTGATACATGAGTTCTATGCTGGGCAAATTTCTCTAGAGAGCATCAACACTTCTTTCATAACTCTAGTTCCCAAGGGGCCTTCTCGATCGCTAATGATTTCAGACCTATATCTTTACTTAATTGCTGCCTCAAACTCATCACCAAATTGCTTGCAAACAGGTTACAGAAAGTGATCCTCAAAATTGTTCATATAAATCAGTATGGCTTCCTTAAGGAAAGAGCTATTCATGATTGTCTTGGTTGGGCTTATGAGTACCTACATCAATGCCACAAGTCAAAGGAGGAAATTGTTGTGCTGAAACTAGATTTTGAAAAGGCATTTGACCTCATTGAACATTCTACAATCATTGATATCCTCAGAGCAAAGGGTTTTGGAGAAAGATGGATTGGATGGATTAAAATGCTATTTACTTCTGCTTCATCACAAGTGCTTCTCAATGGCATTCCTGGGAAAAAGTTTTATTGCCTGAGAGGTGTAAGACAAGGGGATCCTCTCTATCCCCTTCTTTTTCTGTATCGCAGACCTCCTTCAGTCAATCATGAACAGAGCAATGAACTTAGGTCTTCTCACTCCACCTTTGCAAGTACAGTCATGTCCAAATTTTCCCATAGTTCAGTATGCAGATGATACCCTCATTCTCATGCAAGCTGATGCCCCACAACTCCATTGTCTTAAAGCCCTTCTTCACACATTTGCAGATCCTACTGGATTAAATGTCAACTATAGCAAATCAAATCTGATACCAATCAATGTGAGTGATGAAAAAAATGGAAATTTTGACTGGTACATTAAACTGTTTGAAAGGATCATTCCCCTTCACTTACCTGGGCATGCCTTTAGGGCTTCAAAAACCAACAGTGGAACCGTGTTTGTCTTTAGTGAGCAGAATTGCAAAAAAACTGGTGGGCCTATCTTCTTTTATGAAACTTGCTGGAAGGTAACTGCTGGTCAAGTTAGTGCTAAATTCACTTATTATATACTTCATGGGCTGTCTTGATGTTCCTATAACTATCAAAAACCAGGTTAACAAATACTTGAGACATTATCTTTGGAGGGGACCAGATTTGGAGGATCACAGACCAACTTTGGTAGCTTGGTCCACTATTTGTAGGCCCAAAATTCAGGGTGGCCTTGGAGTTATGAACATCTTTGTTCAAAACCAAGCCCTTCTGCTCAAAAACCTCCACAAGTTCTACAATAGAGAAAACATCCCATGGGTCAATCTCATTTGGGAGGCTTATTATGACAATGGCATCCTACCAGGACAAAAATGGAAAGGGTCTTTCTGGTGGAAATGTAACTTGAGGCTCATTGATAGTTACAAATCCATGGCAAGATGCACAATAGGTGATGGTAAATCTGCTCTGTTTTGGTCTGACCTCTGGCACACTACTTGCCTGAATCAATTATTCCCTCATCTTTACTCCTTTGTCAGAGATCAGAACCTTTCAATGCAAAATGTTCTTATGTTTGAATATTTGGAAGATTTATTTCACCTACTGAGGGAGTCCTGGACTAGGGGGTGTCCGGATAGCCGAACTATCATCACGGCCGGACTCCAAGACTATGAAGATACAAGATTGAAGACTTCGTCCCGTGTCCGGATGGGACTTTCCTTGGCGTGGAAGGCAAGCTTCATGACACGGATATGTAGATCTCCTACCATTGTAACCGACTCTGTGTAACCCTAACCTATCCGGTGTCTATATAAACCGGAGGGTTTTAGTCCGTAGGGCGAACAACAATCATACCATAGGCTAGCTTCTAGGGTTAAGCCTCCTTGATCTCATGGTAGATCTACTCTTGTACTACCCATATCATCAATATTAATCAAGCAGGAGTAGGGTATTACCTCCTTCGAGAGGGCCCGAACCTGGGTAAAAGCATCGTGTCCCATGTCTCCTGTTACCATCCGCCTAGACGCACAGTTCAGGACCCCCTACCCGAGATCCGCTGGTTTTGACACCGACACCTACCACTGACTCAAGATGCTTTTCTGGAATTTGAACTAATGGAAGAGATTTGTGACACCCTCAGAAGATCTGCACCCAATGAGCACTTGGATACTTGGAGTTATATGTGGGGTAATAATATTTTTTCAGTGCTTAAAGCATACAAAATTTTGATAGGTGTAAAAATTGTGCCAGCACAGTTCAACTGGATTTGGAAATGTTCTGCTCAGCCAAAACACAAGGTCTTCTTTTGGAGACTTCTTCATGATAGACTCAATACCATGAATCTGCTAAGAAGGAAAACTTTTCATCTTGTCAACTATAATTGTGCTACTCTCAACTGCCAGCAGGAAGAAACGCTTCAACACCTCTTTTGGACCTGCCCTTTTGCTTCTGTTTGCTGGGATATTCTCTGCCCTAACAGACAAAGGAACCTCTCCATCATGGAAGCCATTCCAGACTTAAGGAGCAACATACATCAACCTTTTTCCATGGAGATCATTACCGTTGCATCTTGGGCCATTTGGATAGTCAGGAATGATAAGATTTTCAATAACATTCCAACCAACATTGACAGATGGAAGTTCATCTTCCTCTCAGAACTACACCTGCTCAAATTCAGAATTAAGGAGAAGTTTTCAGCTTCTTTCTTTTCCTGGTTGGACTCCCTTGTCCTGTAATTTTTGTAGTCTTTTTAGTTTCTTTAGTTTTTTTATTTTTTAGTTGTTGGCCTTTTTTTAGGATAGTTTTCCTTCTTTGGGGATTATCTCAAGCCTTATATGTTTGAACTCTCTTTTTATTTTTATAATATTAATAAAAAAATTGCAGTGGGGTTTTGCCCTACTGTGTACAGTCAAAAAAAAACTTCTAAAAATCATATAAAATCAACCGTAGCTCAGAATGAAATAATTTATATATGAAAAATCATCAGAAAAATATGAAGATTCTGTTTATGGCACTTCCATGCATGTTTGAACAAGTTAACCTCACTGAATAGGATAAATCATGATTAGGGCAATTTATGAACTAGCATTTGGAGTTGGAGTTTAACCTTGTTTGAATTCCACTTCAATCAACTTGGCTAGATATTGCATTAGGTGAATTCAGTACCTTAACATGACATGTCATTCATGTGAATGTGCATTGCATTGATTGTGTTCTTTCTGTGTCTGCCGGTGTTGCTCCCCCTCGGTAAACGTATGTTCCGACGATGAGATCGATGACACCGATGAAGAGCTATACTATCTTCAGAAGTGCCAGGCAAGCAAAACCCCCTTGTTCATTCCGATACAATCCCACTCTCTCCTCCTGCTCTCTTTTACTGCATTAGGACAACAGCGATTCAACTATTACATGCTGCGGTAGTTGAACCCCTTTCCTCTGCAAGACCTGTCATTGCCACAGTAAATAGATGAAACCCACTAGCATGAGTAGGAGTTGTTTGAGCCTTGATGTGCCTACTCATTCATGCTTGTGTTGTCATGCCTGCTATTGCTTAGAGTTGTGTCAGTCCGATTCACCGGGGATGAATTGGAAAGTTGTGAACATGTCCTACTGTTGAGAGCTAAGTGTGTGAACACGATTTGGTAAAGGTAGCGGTGAGAGGCCATGTAGGAGTACATGGTGGGTTGTCTCATTGCAGGCGTCCTCAGGAACTGAGTTCTATGTTTGTGATCCATGAACAGTTACTACCACACATTGGGTTTCGGTAACTCGACACCTCTCGACTTATTAATCAACTCGATCCCTGTCCAGGAGTTGCAACTAGTTTCTGGTGTTTGTAGGTTGTGTTAGTAGTCTACCAAGTGGCACCCGTTACAGGTGGGCTTGGGACACACTAGGCACCATGGCCGGGTATGCCAAGCATCACCCGTTTGGTGGGCTTGGAGCCCTGTACACATTGTTTGGGGCCGTGAGCGACACCCCGGCCGGATCTCCTTGTGGATGAACCCGAATAGGCGATAAACCTGGACTAGAGACTTGTGTGGTTAGTCAGGTCGTGGCCGACTCCCTCGCAAGGCTTCCGCTTGAAGGTTGCCGAGATACATGATGTGTAAATGGTGGTAAGTGGCGAGAGCGTGTGTGAAGAAGTACACCCCTGCAGGTTTAACATTATCTATTCAAATAGCCGTGTCCGCAGTAAAGGACTTCTGGGTTGCCTGTACAGTTCATAGACAAGTAAAAGTGGATACTTTAAAATGCGCAAGATAAGCGTGAGTGCTATGGATGGCTTTCTCGTAGGGAGACGGGAGCAGATCCATAGTGGTGTATTGATATGGTGAATATGTGGACTCGTAGCGCCACCTCAAAAGAGTTACTTGCAAATGTAGTTTAGGATAGCCATCGAGTCAAAGCTGGCTTGCCGCAGTCAAACTCCACCACCCCCTTTGTTGATACTGATGCATATGTAGATAGTTCTGATGTAAGTCTTGTTGGGTACATTCGTACTCACGTTTGCTTAATTTATGTTTTGCAGAGAGACTTCAGTCTCACTAGTAGTTCCACGTGGACTTCGACGTTTAGCTTGTTACCTCAGCTACGATCTTGTGCCCTCGGCAGGATATGGTAGATAGTCAGGCTTCTCAGCCTTTTTCATTTGTAGATTTCTGTACTCACACATGTTAAGCTTCCGCATGTGCTTTGACTTGTATGCTCTGAATGTTGGGTCATGAGACCCATGTTTGTAATATCTCGCTCCTCGGAGCCTAATGAATAAATACTTTGAGTCGTAGAGTTTTGTTGTGATGCCATGTTGTATTTGCATATATCTAGCATATTGTGTGTATGATTGAAATGCTTGGTATGTGTGGGATCCGATAACCTAGTTGTTTATCCTTGGTAGCCTCTCTTATGGGGAAATGTAGTCTTGTGCTTCCATGAGCCATAGTAGTCCGCTACAGCCCGGTTCACCGGAGTCCTGCTAGCCCAGCACTACTGCTCCGAAACACTTGACTGGCCGGCATGTGAGTCACTTCGTTCTTGTGTCTATCCCTTCGGGGAAATGTCATGCGGTGACATCCGGAGTCCGGCCTAGCCTGCTACAGCCCGGATTCATGGAGTCCTGTTAGCCCAGTGCTACAGCCTGGATTCACACGCTACTGACCGACATGCTCGATGTTGATTCATGTATGCCTGTCCCTATACGTTGGTGCCACTTTGGGTTCATGACTAGTCATGTCGGCCCGGGTTCTCTGTCATATGGATGCTAGCGACACTATCATATACGTGAGCCAAAAGGCGCAAACGGTCCCAGGCCATGGTAAGGCGACACCCGTGGGAATACCGTGCATGAGGCCGCAAAGTGATATGAAGTGTTACCGGCTAGATTGATGTGACTTGGAATCGGGTTCATGACATGTGGTTATTATTGCTTGCCTACGATAGATTGAACAGAGTGTGACGAGTAGAACTATCAACAGTTATGAGTGTGAATCATCTTCATCAACATTGCAGGCAAGTTCACACTTTGATCATATCCCTTCTATACCTAGTTTTTATGCATTAGTTTCAACCCTCAAACATTGCATGGTTAGGAATTGATAACATGTGGGTATTGGGAAGTAGTTGATGAGGTAGGAACCTATTGCCCTGTTATATTCAAACCCTTGGGAGTTACTTCTACGTATTGCTTATATTGCTATCATATGCTTGTAGACGTGGTTTGGGTGAGTGAAATCCATGACAGATGTGAGATTGTTAATTAATGGTTCAACTTAAGGTGGCAACTTAAATACACATCTGGGTGGATTGAGGCACCTCGGGAATCCAGTGTTGCCTGTATTTTTTGGAAATCCCGGGGTACCGTGTGATTTTCCTATGGACCGCCACCAAGGCTCAAAGGGATCATAAGATTATTCATGCTAGAAACTTCCGTGTGCAGCCACAAGCTATTATGGGCTCTAGTATAGTTGAGTAAGTTACGTGAAGCTCTTGAAGAGGTGGATCAGCAGGTAGAGGGTTGTAGGTTTGGTATGGTCTGCCCGGAGTAGAGAGTTAATGTTTCTGAAAGACTGTGTCTCGGTCATCCGTTTCTCAAACACCATGTAGTGCAAGAAATCCAACGGAGGCGATTGAGTCTTGTGGGGAAAAGTGTGCAAACCTCTGCAGAGTGTACACACTAATCATGATTAGCCGTGTCCCCGGTTATGGAAATCTTGAGTATCTGGTTCTTGAATTATCATGTTGATCTCATCACGTTACTTAATTAATTTGTTGGGTTGTTAACTTTTAATTGGGATTGAGTTGGAGGAACCTTCTCAATGTTTTTCAACAACTTTGTAGTTAAATAAAATATATTCCTTTGATGTAGGGAAAAATTGGTTTATGCAAAAATAAATTAGAGCTTTCCACCAGCCAAATATGCATGTAGTGATAGCTGTTATTCATCATTATCCTATGGTGTGAATTTGCCAGTACATTCAATGTACTGACCCTTTGTGGCTGCAATGTCTCATGTTGCAGGAATCTTACAACGAGTAAGTGATACGTTAGGGTTACGATTTCTACACTCAACTTTGCCATTGGTGTTGATGGGAATCCACAGCTTTGTTGTTACTTCCGCTATTTGGATTGAGGTAATAGTATTTACGTTACTTTATACATGTGATTTACCTCTGTTATAAATCCTCGAGTACTGTGTGTGTCAGCATACCGATCCAGGGATGACACTTAAGCACAGAGACTTGACCGTCTGAGGTCGGATCGCTACACAAGTAGAACCTTTGGTAAGACTTGGGAAAGTCTTTGCGATCTTGCTGTAAAAAACAGAAACTTTAGCGCTCACGAGATTAGCTACAACTTTTTACTAGAGAGTGCTATTTAGTTGATTGTTTTTGAAGATGATTAATAGATAAATTGCACACGTCCAGCATTTTATTTTAGAATTTTTGGAGTTCCAGAAGTTTATGGTTACAGATTACTACAGACTGTTCTGTTTTTGACAGATTCTGTTTTTCGTGTGTTGTTTGCTTATTTTGATGAATCTATGGCTAGTAATGGAGCTTATGAACCATAGAAAAATTGGAATACAGCAGGTTTAACACCAATATAAATAAAGAATGAGTTTGTTAATTACCTTGAATTGGTGTTTTGTTTTCTTTCGCTAATGGAGCTCACGAGATTTTCTGTTATGTTTTGTGTTGTGAAGTTTTCAAGTTTTGGGTAAAGATTTGATGGATTATGGAACAAGGAGTGGCAAGATCCTAAGCTTGGGGATGCACAAGGCACCCCAAGGTAAAATCTAAGGACAACCCAAAAGCCTAAGCTTAGGGATGCCCCGGAAGGCATCCCCTCTTTTGTCTTCGTCCATCGGTAACTTTACTTGGAGCTATATTTTTATTCACCACATGATATGTGTTTTGCTTGGAGCATCTTGTATGATTTGAGTCTTTGCTTTTTAGTTTACCACAATCATCCTTTCTGTACACACCTTTTGAGAGAGACACAGACTATTCGGAATTTATTAGAATACTCTATGTGCTTCACTTATATCTTTTGAGCTAAACAATTTTGCTCTAGTGCTTCACTCATATCTTTTAGAGCACGGTGGTGGTTATATTTTATAGAAATTATTGATCTCTCATGCTTCACTTACATTATTTTGAGAGTCCTTTAGAACAACATGGTAATTTGCTTTGGTTATAAAATTAGTCCTAATATGATAGGCATCCAAGATAAAAACTATAAAGTGCATTGAATACTAAGAGAAGTTTGATACTTGATAATTGTTTTGAAATATGAAGATGGTGATATTAGAGTCATGCTAGTTGAGTAGTTGTGAATTTAAGAAATACTTGTTCTAAAGTTTGTGATTCCCATAGCATGCACGTATGGTGAACCGTTATGTGATGAAGTCGGAGCATGATTTATTTATTGATTGTCTTCCTTATTAGTGGTGGTCGGGGATGAGCGATGGTCTTTTCCTACCAGTCTATCCCCCTAGGAGTATGCGTGTAGTACTTCGTTTCGATAACTAATAGATTTTTGCAATAAGTTTGTGAGTTCTTT
Organism: Aegilops bicornis; assembly: GCA_021605145.1. Taxonomy (NCBI): domain Eukaryota; kingdom Viridiplantae; phylum Streptophyta; class Magnoliopsida; order Poales; family Poaceae; genus Aegilops; species Aegilops bicornis. Next base: position 153,383,810 of record CM038669.1, read on the forward strand.
ATGACTAATGTTGAGTCCATGGATTATACGCTCTCTCATCCTTCCACCATTGCTAGTCTCTCTAATACCGTGCACCTTTCGCTGGTATCATATACCCACCATATACCTTCCTCAAAACAGCCACCATATCTTATTATTATGACATTTCCATATCCATTCCGAGATATATTGCCATGCAACATACCACCGTTCCATTTATTATGACATGCTTCATCATTGTCATATTGCTTTGCATGATCATGTAGTTGATAACGTATTTGTGGCAAAGCAACTTTCATAATTCCTTCATACATGTCACTCTTGATTCATTGTGTATCCCGGTACACCACCGGAGGCATTCACATAGTCATATTCTGTTCTAAGTATCAAGTTGTAATTCTTGAGTTTTAAGTAAATAAAAGTGTGATGATCATTATTAGAGCATTGTCCCATGTGAGGAAAGGATGATGGAGACTATGATTCCCCCATAAGTCAGGATGAGACTCCGGACGAAGAAAAAATAAGAGAAAGAAAAGAGGCCCAAAGAAAAAAAGGCCCAAAGAAAAAAAAATAATGAGAGAAAAAGAGAGAAGGGACAATGTTACTATCCTTTTTCCACACTTGTGCTTCAAAGTAGCACCATGATCTTCATGATAGAGAGTCTCCTATGATATCACTTTCATATACTAGTGGGAATTTTTCATGATAGAACTTGGCTTGTATATTCCAATGATGGGCTTCCTCAAAATGCCCTAGGTCTTCGTGAGCAAGCGAGTTGGATGCACACCCACTTAGTTTCTTTTGTTGAGCTTTCATACACTTATAGCTCTAGTGCATCCGTTGCATGGAAATCCCTAATCACTCACATTGATATCTAATGATGGGCATCTCCATAGCCCGTTGATACGGCTAGTTGATGTGAGACTATCTTCTCCTTTTTGTCTTCTCCACAACCACCATTCTATTCCACCTATAGTGCTATGTCCATGGCTCACGCTCATATATTGCGTGAAGATTGAAAAAGTTTGAGAACATCAAAAGTATGAAACAATTGCTTGGCTTGTCATCGGGGTTGTGCATGATTTAAATATTTTGTGTGGTGAAGATGGAGCATAGCCAGACTATATGATTTAGTACAGATAACTTTCTTTGGCCATGTTATTTTGAGAAGACATGATTGCTTTGTTAGTATGCTTGAAGTATTATTATTTTCATGTTAATATTAAACTTTTATCTTGAATCTTTCGGATCTGAACATTCATGCCACAATAAAGAGAAATACATTGAAGAATATGTTAAGTAGCATTCCTCATCAAAAATTCTGTTTTTATCATTTACCTACCCGAGGATGAGCAGGAATTAAGCATGGGGATGATTGATATGTCTCCAACGTATCTATAATTTTTGATTCCTCCATGCTATTATATATCTGTTTTGGATGTTTAATGGGCTTATTTATACACTTTTATATTATTTTTGGGACTAACCTATTAACCGGAGGCCCAACCCAAATTGCTGTTTTTTTGCCTATTTCAGTGTTTCGCAGAAAAGGAATATCAAACGGAGTCCAAACGGAATGAAACCTTCGGGAGAGTTATTTTTGGAACAAACGTGATCGAGAGGACTTGGAGTGGACGTCAAGAAATCAACGAGGAGGCCACGAGGCAGGGGGGTACGCCTGCCCCCCTGGGCGCGCCCTCCACCCTCGTGGGCCCCTCGTGGCTCCACCGACCTACTTATTCCTCCTATATACCTACGTACCCCTATACCATCGAGGAGCACCACGAAAACGTAATTCCACCGCCGCAACCTTCTGTACCCGTGAGATCCCATCTTAGGGCCTTTTCCGGTGCTCCGCCGGAGGGGGCATTGATCACGGAGGGCTTCTACATCAACACCATAGCCTCTCCGATGGTGTGTGAGTATTTTACCTCACACCTTCGGGTCCATAGTTATTAGCTAGATGGGTTCTTCTCTCTCTTTGGATCTCAATACAAAGTTCTCCTTGATTCTCTTGGAGATCTATTCGATAATCTTCTTTTGCGGTGTGTTTGTCGAGATCCGATGAATTATGGGTTTATGATCAAGATTATCTATGAACAATATTTGAATCTTCTCTGAATTATTTTATATATGATTGGTTATCTGTGCAAGTCTCTTCGAATTATCAGTTTGGTTTGGCCTACTAGATTGATCTTTCTTGCAATGGGAGAAGTGCTTAGCTTTGGGTTCATTCTTGCGCTGCCCGACCTCAGTGACAGTAGGGGAAACGACACGTATTGTATTGTTGCCATCGAGGATAAAAAGATGAGGTTTATATCATATTGCATGAGTTTATCCCTCTACATCACGTCATCTTGCTTAAAGCATCACTCTGTTCTTATGAACTTAATACTCTAGATGCATGTTGGATAGCGGTCGATGTGTGGAGTAATAGTAGTAGATGTAGGCAGGAGTCGGTCTACTTGTCACAGACGTGATGCCTATATACATGATCATACCTAGATATTCTCATAATTATGCACTTTTCTATCAATTGCTCGACAGTAATTTGTTTACCCACCGTAATACTTATGCTATCTTGAAAGAAGCCACTAGTGAAACCTATGGCCCCCGGGTCTATTTTCCATCATATTAATCTCCCGTCAACAAGCTATTTCTGTCGCCGTTTATGTTTCTTTCTTTACTTTTAGTCTTTATCATAAAAATACAAAAAATATTATCTTATCATCTCTATCAGATCTCACTTTTGCAAGTGGCCATGAAGGGATTGACAACCCCTTTATCGCGTTGGTTGCAAGGTACTTATTTGTTTGTGTAGGTTCAAGGGACATGCGTGTGGCCTCATAGTGGATTGATACCTTGGTTCTCGAAAACTGAGGGAAATACTTACGCTACTTTGCTGCATCACCCTTTCCTCTTCAAGGGAAAACCAACGCAGTGCTCAAGAGGTAGCATCGTACTAGCAGCACTCCTCCCTTCTATCAAAACAACACAAAACTCATAATTCCAAAGCTTAGTTGTTCAAATATAATTGTGATATGATACTGATATTAGTTAGCAGACACATTTAATTGGTTAGCTAAAGGTCCCACTTGAGTTTCCAAATGCATGTCGCGACATATAGAGAGACAGCAGAATTGCATTTCTTTGTCACTTGTTGACTGTACTTTCTTGTACATACCAAATCTTAGTTGTTATTTCAAAGCAAACGTCGGTTGCTAACTACCCTTTGCACGGTTTGCAGCTTTAGATCTGCCATCCCACTTCCACGGTCAACACTATGCTCATCATGCTTACGGTTTCCCCATTTTATGATGACCACGATCAGCCTACGTGGTTCGTGTCGTAATAGCACTGCTCCACCCATCGAGCTAAATATGCTTAGTTGTACAAATTCAAATATGATATTATGCTGATATTAGTAAAATTGAGATATGTTTAATTTGTCAGCTAAATGTTCCTACTTTAGTTTTGAAATGCATGTGAGCCACATATGGAGAGACTAGAAGGAATAGTATTTCTCTGTGCGCTCTGGTTCATCATGGGTGGGCAACATACATTGTATTGAAAGACTTGTAATATCTTCAACCTGCTTTCTCTTCTGCTCTCCTTTAATGTAGCGACCCGACCTCAGACGGTCAAGCCTCTGTGTATCCGTGCCATCCCTGGATCAGTATGCTAGCACACACAGTACATCAATGTATATATCAAAGTGCAATCACATGTATAAATAACGTAAAACTGATATATACCTCATAATATTCAGCGGAAACAATCAAACGGGTGTGGACTCCCATCAACGCCATCGGCAGGTTGAGTGTAGACCGTAACCCTGTATCGTAACTCTTACTCGTCGAGGAAAATCCTGCAACATGATACGTTGCAGCCGTGTAGGTCAGTACATTGAATGTACCGGCAAGATCACAACATGAATAAACAGATGGTAAAACTATACTATATGCAATTTGGCTTTGTGGCTCTGTATCTGAGTTTTGTTTGCGTAAAAGCTGATTTTATTTTCCCTACATCAAAGGAATAAATGAAGTCTGTACTATGGAGTTTTCTATCATGACATGGTTCCGCCAACCGATGTCTCATATCCCAAATCATCATAAGTTGCCCACAATTAAGTTATGAGTCCGGTGTTGAGAGTTCCGAGATAGATCCAAGTCCAGAGGCTCAAATTGTCCGTAGAATCGGGACACGACTAATCGATTAGGTTTAAACCCTCTGCAGAGGTTTGTACACTTTACCCGCAAGATTCGATCCCTCTCTTTACGTTCTCGCACTTCGTGGTGTTTGAGAACAAGATGACCAAACATGGTCTTCCGAAGAGTTCCTCGACCACCGTCCGGTGCTCATCCAATCCTACCGTAGTTCTACATCTGCTAGCACCGTCCCAGCCCAGAGTCACAACTAAGGTCAACCAAGCGAGCCCATATTGACTTGCGGTTGCATTGTAAGCTTCCGGGCATGAAGTATTCTTCCATCTCTTTGAGTCTGGGTGAAGCTTTCCGCAAGATGTCATGGCGCTTTCTCCATGCATCCCGCCAACCACTGGTTTCTCCAGGGTGCCCGTCAACCATCCTTCACCCAAAGAGTGTGTATTGAATTCTTGTCTCGAGTCTTGAAGTCTTGAGGCCTTGAAGATGCCGTCCTTGCAGATTCCATCATGGAGTTGTCGTCATTGACATAGATCCTCCATTCTCACACCACTCTCGTGCACTCATACCAAACCCCGTCTACTATAGCGTAGCATTAAAATAAAATATCGTCCCGGGCTTGGTAACAGGGGTGATGGGTTCCTACCTCATGCATACTACTCAACTACAAGAATTCAATATCACTACTGTAGGGTTGTTGCAAAGATGCCACTAAATGCAATAAAAACATAGGTATGAAAGCATGGTCAAAGTGAACTTGCCTTGCTGGCGATCTTCGGAAACTAGGGACTCGTGGTAGCAAGCTTCGCACTCCGGAAATTATACCGAGGCAAAGAACAATCATAATAAGCATATAGCATATGATCACTTAACATAATAGCACGCTAACATAACACACCAAACAAACGAATCAAAACCCAAAGGAAAACTCGAAGAAATCCAACTCAATGCTTTCCTACTTCAAGCAACAACTAAAAATAGTTTTACATATCAAAAAATTTCTTAACAGAACCTAAGCATGGGTTTATGCTACCTAATGTAAAAGGATTCACCAAGCAACTAGTATCAAAAAGAATCACCTTAAAAGCTATTATAAAACTCCTATTAGGCCTAAAGCAATTTCTAATAAGAAAAATAAAATAAAAGTTTTATTTGTTATAAATAAAAGTTCATGCTCTAAAGTTACAGAAACTAACCTAGAATAATCTATCTCTCATGAAAAATAAATTTATTTGCTAAGTAAAACAATAGGAAAACAGTAGCTAGTTAATTAATTAAGAATAACATGATTCTGATTAAAACTAATTTTTATTGATCCTAAAATGCCCAAATAAATTCCTACGGTTAGGCAATGTCAAAACAAAGTTGTGGCAAAAAGAATCACAAAGAAATAATATTCCTAACTCTTTTTATAGCAGAATTACTAATCTGTCTAAAACTAAAATAAAACAATTTTTAATAATTTTAACATGACTAAACATATTTTCTACAGAAACTACAATAAATTTTCAAACCAACAAAAAAAGAATCACTTAAAAATACTAAGTAGATTAAAAGATATGGATTTTACAAAACTGAAACTATTCTGTTAAAAACAGAAACGAAAAATAAAATTAAAAGAAAAATCGAGCGCTAATGGGCCTATCTAGCGCTCAGGCGTAATATAGCTAAACGCAGCGGTTTAACAGAAAATAACCGCGTCGGCCGGTCCAACTAAACCTACTACCTAAACCAAAATACACTGGATCTATAACAATAAACCTAAATAGACCGTACCCCTTCGGGGGCTCTAATCTACACCCGAGATATAGGATCGGACGGCGGAGGGGAGTCCGGCGACTTACCGACGGGGTTGACGGCGGCGACGATCGACGGCGGCTCGAGGCGGCGTTAGTAGGGGCTCCGGTGCTCGGGACGACGGGCGGGGACCTCCGGCGGGTGCGTGGCGAGGAGCTCGGGGTGGACTCAGGCGAGCTCGGGGTGGTCGGAGGTGGCCAGAACGGGGCTAATGGTGCGTCGGCGGTGCGGTACTCCGGCGATGAATTGCGGCGAGGGGGCGAGGGGGGGGGGACGGGGCGAGGGGGGGTATATATAGGGGGGGCGTCGACTTGGACGAGGGGGCGATCGGCGAGGGATCGGGAGGATCCGGATCCTTGGGATTCGGCGGCGGCGGGGTTGGCGTGGGCGAGGGAAGAAGAAGGTGGTGGGGCCGGTGTCGTGAGAGGAGAGAGGGTGTCGGGTCGACCGGTGGCTAGGGGGTTCGGCTGCTCGGGCGTGGGCTCGGTCGGGGCTGGTCATACTGGCCGGGTCAAGTGGGTGGGCCTCGGCTGGCTGGGTTGGCCATCTTTGGCGCTGGGTCCCTTTTTTTTTCTTTTTTTTTGAATTAAAAGAGAGAGAAAAAAATATATAAAATACAAATATTTTATATAGGACATATATATATCAAAATGATCAGGGGAATATTCCCTATCATTTGAACATTTTTCCAGGGGCAAAATCCAAACTTTATAAAAATTCATTTTTTTCAAAATTCCAAATAAAACTCACATTTGAATTCAAACTTTTGGCAATGTTTTTCCTCTGATATTTTGGAGTGTCATGTTTACTCCTCTCATACTTTTCTCAAGTATTTATCGGTATAGTTTTGAAATAACTTTCCACTTTGCCAAAATTTGAATTCAAATACCAACAACTCCAAAAACTTCTGAACTTCAAATGCCACTCAATTTCACTCAATCAATCACACAACAAACAATCAATCAATCAAAACTATTTATTTATTATAACATTCCAAAATTTAGAATTTTGGGATGTTACAAATCTACCACACTTAAAATGAATCTCGTCCTCGAGATTCGAAGAGGCTAGCAAGAAAGGGTTAGAGTTTGGGGTCTTCCAGCAATTCCATCGATCGGAATGGTCTAGTGTGCTACCACACTTAAAAGCAGGGTTATGGTTCCGACGGAACTCAGGTACTCCATCCCTTTGGGTTGACAGTGTCGCTCCGGGTTTCACTGAGGCTCTTTCAGTAGGGTATATAACCTTTTTCTCAACACGTGTCCTTTCATCCTGGTGAGGTTCTTCCGAGACTGGGTCTTCATCTCCGACGGGTCTGTCGCCAATACTAAACAACTATCGAAAATCTCATGGTGGTTGACAATTCATGGTTTCTCCTGCAGGAATATGGTCGGGGTTGGATCTCACCGTATATTCTACGATTGGCATCGACTGCCTGTAAGGGTTCCATCGCCCTACCATTCTATGGTTTTATGGCTTGACGTGTCGACACTCTTCTAAGGTTTTCAAGGCTCTCTGATTTTCCATCAACATATGATAGTTCATGTTAGAAGTCTCCGGTATGGGGGCCAATCCATCCCATACTTGAACCATTAGTACATATGCAGACATCGAATCACGTATTCTAACACTTGGGCATAATCACAAGCATTGCGGAATTTCTCTTGTTGACGAACTGAGTTCGTGTAAATCCTTTGGTTCAGCAAGCCAAACAAAACATCTATCGTTCTTCACAACTCTTGGGTTTTCGTAACCTCCTAAGAAACGTATGCTTGAATCACTGATTCTTCCAATTTTTCTTCCTTCATCAAGGTTACATCTGTTCCTTTTCAAAATCCTGGGCCTGTGGGTTATGGCCCACTTCAACACTAGTGCAGCTTTAACTCATCCTTGGAGTAACTCTCTTGTTCCATATTACACCTCCTTTTAAATCCAGTAGTACTTTGTTTCTTCATACCCTTGTGGTGACGATCATACAAAACTCCAACTTATTTTGTCCAGCCTCCTTCTATGGACCGTCATGAATAACACATTTCTTTCTTCATTGATCATGTGGCTTTACGGACTACTACGACACCAAAAGAATGCACTAGTTTATCCATAAATCTCATTATTTTCATATCGATCTTTTATTACATCCTTAACCATTTTTCGTGAATCCAAATTCCAAAAGTTTATTACAAATGCTGCCACCCACATGGTTCGGTATGGTCAGACATTGCTTCCAACTTTATTTATTTATCCTCCTCGAGGATTCTTTAGTCCCGCTGGAATTGTGCGACATGCGCCTTGAAGTCTTCAATCTTCCGTTTCATCGTGGTGGCCTTGAGCTTTACCTCCACCATTTCGCATGCACTTCCCTTAGGTATTCTTGAGTATAACGGAGTCTTGCTTCAAGTATTTCTCCGATCTGGCGTATGGCTTCCATGGCTGCTTCACGAACAGCATCGAAGAAAGTTGCTTGTGGCACACGTGAGATGAAAAAGTACTGCCCCATCATCTTTGGGCAAACTCCTTTCGAACGGTGGAGGTGTACCTCCACATACCAAAGTTCCACTCCCTTTTGCATGAAGGGTAGCCTTTGTAGACTGCATCTCCTTCAAGGTGAATATGCTTCATCATGTCCTTCAGGATCTTCGAGTAATCATAATCACTCGTCAGGGTCATGATTGTTTCCGGACCTTTAAGGAAGGACTCATAAAGGGTTGTCATCTGCATGTGTAGGATAAGAGGGTGCTCAGAACAAGGAATGTATCTCCATGGGGAAATTGCAATTGTCTCCAGAAAAGTTTGGTGTTCAGTTGTCCATGGGTTCAAGATTTCGGGTCTGGTTGAGATAGAAAGAGAAAGCAAATACCCACCCATCAACAAAAGAATCCTAGCTCAAAAGTACCGCTTTGTAATGGGCCGTTCTACTATGGTTTTGTTTCTAAGTCCTCATTTCTTCAGTCTTCAATGCTCGGAGTTTCCAATTCTGACGCTTTTCCCATATGAAGGCCTTCTACCATTCTTCCGTAACTTACGTCTCTCATGGTTGAAATAAATACAAGCCTCTGAATATCGCATCTATCCAACCATTCAATAAACTCAAAAAAAATAATAGCAACCAAGCATTCATTTATTCAATCAATTCTACTGATCGCCACCCACATAAATTGGTATGGTCGATACTTAAATCGAGAAGGCGTTCATCTTTATTTCTCTCATGGTGGGATACTACTAAGCTAATTTATTAGGAACTTGATCATTGTCCCCACCGGGCTTCTTACGTGTGGACTTGATCTCCTCCAGCTTTTTTCTCGCTAGATTTTCCCTATCGACGCGGAGTTTCTTGTGACGACCTGTATGTCCCGAAGTTGTTCCTTGAGCTTACGGATTTCAACGTCCTTGGCATGAGACATGGTCCTGCTGCTTTTCAGTTCTCGACGCATTCTCGAGATCTCGAGGTTCTCCTCCTCCTTTTGTTTACCTTGACCTCGACTCTTGACCTCTTCTCGTAGTGCTTCATTGTCAAGCAGGGCTTCCAGCGGTCCATCGAAGATTCTTGACGTATTGTTCTAGATCCTGATTGTATACTAACAGTGGGGAGAACTTCATCTTTTGCACTTCCGTCAAGGCACTAGTTGCTCCATCAAACTTCTGCCATCCAATCCTTCCAAAGAAGTGTGGGTTTAGTGCAAAGACGATGGCGATAGCATAAGCGTGCAATAGCATCATGGACGGCAGTGTTGATGCCCATATCACGATCACCATTTATGGTGCGAAGCTGATGTCTGCAGTCTTGGGGTCTTCTTTACGGCCAAAAACTTGGGTCTTGACTCCCCATGATCTAGACGTCCTCTTAGTTGCCTTGATCTCAGGTATCGGTAAATTCAGCAGCCTGACTAGCTCCACAAGGAATGGGCCTCCAAGAACCTTCTCGTAGTGTTCTCTTTTGTTCAGAATGTAGCTCTCCATCTATAGTTTGAATTAAGGAAGGTTTAGTAAAAGGAATCAGGTGTTACGAGAGTAGTAACAAAAACAAAGGTCGGTCCCGTTGGGGTCTTCATATTACTAAGTCATTTCCTAGGGTCACGTCCTACAGTCAACATGTGCTCTGATACCATTTACATGGCGACCCGACCTCAGACGGTCAAGCCTCCGTGTATCCGTGCCATCCTCGGATCAAGATCTTTGGCACACGGTACATCAATGTATATATCAAAGTGCAATCACATGTATAAATAATGTAAAACTGATATATACCTCATAATACTCAGCGGAAACAATCAAACGGGTGTGGAGTCCCATCAACGCCATCGGCAGGTTGAGTGTAGACCGTAACCTGTATCGTAACTCTTACTCGTCGAGGAAAATCCTGCAACATGATACGTTGCAGCCGTAGGTCGATACATTGAATGTACCGGCAAGATCACAACATGAATAAACAGATGGTAAAACTATACTATATGCAATTTGGCTTTGTGGCTCAGTATCTGAGTTTTGTTTGGCGTAAAAGCTGATTTTATTTTCCCTACATCAAAGGAATAAATGAAGTCTGTACTATGGAGTTTTCTATCATGACATGGTTCCGCCAACCGATGTCTCATATCCCAAATCATCATAAGTTGCCCACAATTAAGTTATCAGTCCGGTGTTGAGAGTTCTGAGATAGATCCAAGTCCAGAGGCTCAAATTATCCGTAACCGGGGACACGGCTAATCGATTAGGTTTAAACCCTCTGCAGAGGTTTGTACACTTTACCCGCAAGAGTCGATCCCTCTCTTTACGTTCTCGCACTTCAGGGTGTTTGAGAACAAGATGACCAAACATGGTCTTCGAAGAGTTCCTCGACCTTTGTCCGGTGCTCATCCAATCCTACCGTAGTTCTACATCTGCTAGCACCGTCCCAGCCAGAGTCACAACTAAGGTCAACCAAGCCAGAGCCCATATTGACTTGCGGTTGCACAGGTAAGCTTCCGGGCATGAAGTATTCTTCCATCTCTTTGAGTCTGGGTGAAGCTTTCCGCAAGATGTCATGGCGCTTCTCCATGCATCCCGGCCAACCACTGGTTTCTCCAGGGTGCCCGTCAACCGTCCTTCACCCAGTAGTGTGTATTGAATTCTTGTCTCGAGTCTTGAAGTCTTGAGGCCTTGAAGATGCCGTCCTTGCAGATTCCATCATGGAGTTGTCGTCATTGACGTAGATCCTCCATTCTCACACCACTCTCGTGCACTCATACCAAACCCGTCTACTATAGCGTAGCATTAAAATAAAATATCGTCCCGGCTTGGTAACAGGGTGATGGGTTCCTACCTCATGCATACTACTCAACTACAAGAATTCAATATCACTCTTGTAGGGTTGTTGCAAAGATTCCACTAAATGCAATAAAAACATAGGTATGAAAGCATGGTCAAAGTGAACTTGCCTTCTTTGGCGATCTTCGAAAACTAGGGACTCGTGGTAGCAAGCTTCAGACCGGAAATTCTACCGAGGCAAAGAACAATCATAATAAGCATATAGCATATGATCACTTAACATAATAGCACGCTAACATAACACACCAAACAAACGAATCAAAACCCAAAGGAAAACTCGAATAAATCCAACTCAATGCTTTCCTACTTCAAGCAACAACTAAAAATAGTTTTACATATCAAAAAAAATCTTAACAGAACCTAAGCATGGGTTTATGCTACCTAACAGAAAAGGATTCACCAAGCAACTAGTAGCAAAAAGAATCACCTTAAAAGCTATTATAAAACTCCTATTAGGCCTAAAGCAATTTCTAATAAGAAAAATAAAATAAAAGTTTTATTTGTTATAAATAAAAGTTCATGCTCTAAAGTTACAGAAACTAACCTAGAATAATCTATCTCTCATGAAAAATAAATTTATTTGCTAAGTAAAACAATAGGAAAACAGTAGCTAGTTAATTAATTAAGAATAACATGATTCTGATTAAAACTAATTTTTTATTGATCCTAAAATGCCCAAATAAATTCCTACGGTTAGGCAATGTCAAAACAAAGTTGTGGCAAAAAGAATCACAAAAAAATAATATTCCTAACTCTTTTTATAGCAGAATTACTATTCTGTCTAAAACTAAAATAAAACAATTTTTAATAATTTTAACATGACTAAACATATTTTCTACAGAAACTACAATAAATTTTCAAACCAACAAAAAAAGAATCACTTAAAAATACTAAGTAGATTAAAAGATATGGATTTTAAAAACTGAAACTATTCTGTTAAAAACAGAAACGAAAAATAAAATTAAAAAGAAAAATCGGGCGCTAATGGGCCTATCTAGCGCTGGGTGTAATATAGCTAAACGCAGCGGTTTAACAGAAAATAACCGCGTCGGCTGGTCCAACTAAACCTACTAACTAAACCAAAATAAACCGGATCTATAAAAATAAACCTAAATAGACCGTATTCTTCTGGGGACCTAATCTACACCCTAGATATAGGATCGGACGGCGGAGGGGAGTCCGGCGACTTACCGACGGGGTTGACGGCGGCGACGGTCGACGGCGGCTCGGGCAACGTTGGTGCGGGGGCTCCGGTGCTCGGGGACGACGGCGGGGACCTCCGGCGGGTGCGGTGTGGCGAGGGGAGTTCGGGGGTGGACTCGGGCGAGCTCGAGGTGGTCGGAGGTGGCCGGAACGGGGCTAATGGCAAGGGCGCAAGCGGTACTCAGCCATTTAATTGCAGGGGGAGGAGGCGAGGGTGCGAGGGGAGAACGGGCAGGGGGGTATATATAGGGGGGCGTCGACTTGGACGAGGCGATCAGGCGAGGATCTGGAGGATCCGGATCCTGCGGGATGCGGCGAGCGGCGTCGCGGGGGTTGGCGTGGGCGAGGGGAAGAAGAAGGTGGTGGGGCCCGGTGTCAGCGAGAGGGAGAGAGGGGGATCGGGTCGGTCGACCGGTGGCTAGGGGGTTCGGCTCAGGCGTGGGCTCGGTCGGGCGCCTGGTGCGCCAGCCGTGGGTGGGCCTCGGCTGGCCGGTTGGCGGGCGCCTGGGTCCCTTTTTTTTCTTTTTTTTTGAATTAAAAGAGAGAGAAAAAAAATATATATATATATATATAATATAAATATTGTATATAGGACATATATATATCAAAATGATCAGGGGAATATTCCCTATCATTTGAACATTTTCGAGGGCAAAATCCAAACTTTATAAAAATTCATTTTTTCAAAATTCCAAATAAAACTCAAATTTGAATTCAAACTTTTTGGCAATGTTTTTCCTCTGATATTTTGGAGTGTCATGTTTACTCCTCTCATACTTTTTCTCAAGTATTTATCAGGTATAGTTTTGAAATAACTTTCCACTGCCAAAATTTGAATTCAAATACCAACAACTCCAAAAACTTCTGAACTTCAAATGCCACTCAATTTCACTCAATCAATCACACAACAAACAATCAATCAATCAATCAAAACTATTTATTTATTATAACATTCCAAAATTTAGAATTTTGGGATGTTACATTTAATAAGTATGTTCCTTGTTGGGAAGAGTACTAGAGACATTTGCGGTCGACTGGTCAGGTTGAGTTGTCCTCCCTTAGTATATTTTGAATCTGTCACGTCAGGTCGACATGTTCTTATTTACTATATGTTGTAGCTGTCATGTGCGAAGTATCATCACTTCTATAGCTCTCATATTTTGAGGAGTAGGCCACATTATATCAATGCACACACCAAATTACAGCATGCATGGCATCTCTCAGAAGAACTGCAGAGATAGCACAAAGGGGTTTACAGGGAGACTGTATTGGATTAGAATCACTTCTGCATTACAAAGATAATTTCACTTGTTTTTATGTTTTCATGCATGCCAGGTATTGAACATGATCAAAATGAATATGAGAATGGGCGCACGAGAGGAAACCGTAAGCATGCCAAGTTTTTTTAGAACATTCCACTAGCTAACAAACTTGGCATGGTGGAGGATGGCCTATCTTATTCACCCATCAAGGTGCTTGCTCAAACTTGGCAAGGTTGTATTGGCCGCGCGTATTTTGTATATGACCTCTTGCATTACTTCTACTTTGTTACACCACCATCTGCTTTGTTTAAGCATCATATATGAGTACATGCCATACCTATCCATTTTCTATACCTATTCCATGTGTCATCATACTATGTTTTTTTAGTCAAATGTTTTTCTTTCGTAATACATGTCCGAAAGGAAGAGGGTGAGTGCAGATCCTCAAGGAGTACAAACTAGGTATTTGGAAAAGGTAGTGATACCTGTTAAATCAGATAGATCAGCAGCCACAGAAAATACAGGCCCAACTGTACCACACTTTACCCCTACTCCTTTGGCCAAACCCTATCGGAACATCGAGAGCCCAAATACGTCAGTCTTGTCTATGATATAAATTCAAAATTTGAACTCCTAAATTTCTGCATGTGCCTTACCTTCTCTTTTGTATGAAAACTAATTTCAGATGAATATCCTTGCTCAAAGGATCATAGGATCTCAAAACAATAATGGGGCACTGCATTTCTCTTGTCAGTACCTCTTGCCCTTTGTCAGCATACTTACACTCATTGCTGTTTGCTTATGTAGCATCACTGTAAATGTTCGCTTCTTTATCATCCCTTTGCTCGAAATTATAATATCTATATTTACTATTGGATAAATGTAGAATTAACACAATGGTTATGATGTCTTGGATTCCTCATGTAAGTACCCGTTGTCATGTACTCCCTCTATATCGAATTAATTGTTGATCAATTAGATGTATTTAGAACTTAATAGTGCTAGGTACATCCATTTGAGTGACAAGTAATAACGGACGGTGGTGGTATTAGTGTACTTGCACCGCGAGATAGTTTATTGTCTAGCATTACTCTGCATCTTATTTGCCCTGCCCTCCACTTTCTCCAAATTATCAGGTCTACATTTACTCTTACCAAAATGTTGAATAAATCCAATGCCACTTCACACGTTGATGTCTGCATTCCTCTTGTTAGTCATGCTCAATCATTGATCCATTCATGAAACACACTTGCATATTAGCTACATCCAATGCTCAAGTACGATCATAGTTCCCCTTAGTTGGTGCTTTATAAGAGAAGATGGAGACTCCAATAAAAATAAAAATTGCATAAAGTAAAAGAAGGCCCTTCGCGGAGGGAAGTAGGGATTTGTAGAGGTGCCAGAGCTCTAAGCGAAAAAGATAGAGATAAAAACATTTTTGGTGGCATGCTTTTCCTATCAACAAGAACGATCAAGTAGTTCCCAATACTTTCTATACTAGATATATCATAGGCGGTTCCCAAACAGAAATTAAAGTTTATTCCTTTTTCTAACCATACTTTCAATTTCCATGGCTAGTTGTATCCATGGGTGCCTTCCATACCAACACTTTCCAAGGAATTAATTATTTTACAACCTAAAGTAAATTTATTTTTCATTTCGGGACTGGGCATCCCTAATACCTTTGCCTTACTCTCGTGCAATGACAAGTGAATAAACACTTGTGTTGAGAATAACATATCTAGCATGGAAATATATTAGCCACCCCCTACCGTTTCATGAGCGGAACAAGAACACAAAAGAGAAGTTTATTTTGAAAATTAGAGATGGCACATACAAATTTTCTTAGAACGGCAAAAGAATATAGCATATAGGTAGGTATAGTGGACTCATGTGGCAAAACTGGTTTAAAGGATTTTGGATGCACAAGTAGTGATCATACTTCGTGCAAAATGAAGGCTAGCAAAAGATTGAGAAGCGACCAACCAAGAAACGAAAAATCTCATAAGCGAGCATTTAGCATAATTAACACCGAATAAAGCACCACAAGTAGGATGTAATTTCATTGCATAACTATTGACTTTTGTGCTTGCTAGGGAATCACAAACCTTAACACCAATATTCTTACTAAAGCATAATTACTCATCAACATGACTCACATATCACATCATCATATCTCAAAAACTATTACAAAGAATCAAGTTTATTTTGTCCAATGATCTTCATGAAAGTTATTATTATATCCTTCTTGGATATCTATCACTTTGGGACTAATTTTCATGTGTCGATTTTATAAGCTCAAACAAATATAAGTGAACATCATGAGCATAAAATTTCTTTCTCTCAAATTAATTTAAGTGAAGCAAGATAGAATTTCTTCAAAGTTTTACCAACTCTCAAATAAATCTAAGTGAAGCAAGAGAGCATTTCTTCAAAAATACTAAAGCAGACCGTGCTCAAAAAGATATAAGTGAAGCACTAGAGCAATTCCAACAAGTCATGGCATAATTTGGCTCTCTCAAATAGGTGTGTCCAGCAAGGATTCGTGACTTAAAATAAAAAGCAAAACAAGCAAAAACTCATATCATACAAGACGCTCTAAGCAAAACTCATAGTATGTGAAGAATAAAAATATAGCTTTGAGTAGAATACCGATGGTCGTTAGAAGAAAGAGGGGATGCCACTCGGGCATCCCCAAGCTTAGTTGCTTGCTTCTCTTTGGATAATAGCTTGGGATGCCATGGGCACCCCCAAGCTCAGGCTCTTCTTACTCCTTATTCCTTCATCCATCATAACATCATCCAAAACTTGAAAATTTCAATCACACAAAACTCAACAAAACCTTAGTGAGATCTGTTAGTATAAGAAAGCAAATCACTACTATAAGTATTGTTGCAAACCCATTCATATTTTATTCTTGCATTGTATCTACTGTATTCCAACTTTTCTATGGCAAAAACTCTTCAAAGAAAACCATAAAATCATCAAAACAAGCACACAACACAAAGAAAACAGAATCTATCAAAAACAGAACAGTCGTAGCAATCTGGATATTTCGAATACCTCTGCAACTCCAAAAATTCTGAAAAATTAGGACAACTTGAGAAATTTGTATATAAATGTACTTTAAAAAGTTCAGTATTTTTCGTCGCTTATGTGCTTTTTAATTTTTTTATCTCTGGACACAAAAGTTTCTGATTTTCAGCAAGATCAAAACAACTATCACCCAAGAAGATCCTAAAGGCTTTGCTTGGCACAAACACTAACTAAAACACAAAAAACACAATCATAGTAGTAGCATAACTGTGCAAACACTCAAGAATAGAAAGAAAAAGACAAAAATAAATTTTATTCATTGGGTTGCCTCCCAACAAGCACTATCGTTTTACGCCCCTAGCTAGGCATAAAGCATGGATCTAAGTTTCGTTATCCTTCTCCTTAATTTCCTTAGAGGTATTTTTGTCATGAAGTTTCGTAAAAACAACATAAAATATATTATCCATGGAAACCTTAGCACTATCAAGTTGCTTATCATCATAACCTCTTTGATTTCCTGCAACAATCCAAGAATAATGTTGATTAACATTATTAAAAACTTGTTGGATTATATCTAGAATAGGGATGAACCATTTTAAGATTGTCATCAAAGATTTGATTATCCCCAAGCAAATGTCTTAACGCATAATCACTGTTATAAAGAATTTCATCTATCACCGGTTTTTCATGATTCATACCATAGAAATCAAAGATTTCCCTTGCTTCCCGTACTATGAAGTCAAATTCATTCAAAAGATCAAGGGTGGCCAACTTTTTAGCTTTGGGATTCTTTGTAACGGGCAACTCAAAAAACAATCTTTGCAAGGTAGGGTGGGTAAGGATAAATTTATTTTCAAGTTTCAGAACTAGTGCAGAAATAGCTTCCGCGTAAGATTTAGTTCTGTTAAGTATAGGAACATGATCAAGACTTAATTTCCAACGCAATTGAAAATTTCTTGGATATGTTATTTTCCTATAACATTCCCTTGCCCGAAAACAAAAGTTTTAGCATCCAGATTGCTAGATCATCCAATTTTAGGAGTTAGGCCATCATCTATTTCTGCCATACCAAAAAGTCACTCATGATTGCAAACAAAGTGTAGGTCTGGCGAGAAAACGACGAACGAAAAAGAAGGCGAATAAAAAACAACAATTTTTTGGGAAGTGGGGGAGAGGAAAACGAGAGGCAAGTGGAAAATAATTTAAATTGCAAGGAGATGAGATTTGTGATTAGGAACCTGGTAGATGTTGATGATGTCTCCCCGGCAACAGTGCTAGAAATTCCTTTTGATGTCTACTTGAACTACGTCGGTATTTCCCCAAAGAGGAAGGGATGATGCATCACAACAATGGTAGGTATTTCCCTCAGTGATGAGACCAAGGTTATCAAACCAGTAGGAGAACCACGCAACACTACATGAACGGCACCTGCACACAAAACAAATACTCGCAACCCGACGTATTAAAGCGGGCGTCAATCCTTTTCGGGCAACGGCGCCAGAAATTGGTAAGTAGACGGGATAAAAATATGACAGATTGGATAAATAGATCTCGTGGGAACGTGAGATAAATTAAATTGCAGCAAGGTATTTTTGGGTTTTTTGAAATATAGATCTGAAAATAAAAGCAAATAAAAATGGATAGCAATGGCAAATATAATAAAGAAGAGATCCCGGGGCCGTAGATTTCACTAGTGGCTTCTCTCGAGAAAAATAGCAAACAGTGGGTAAACGAATTACTGTTGGGCAGTTGATAAAACTTCAAATAATCATGACGATATCCAGGCAATGATCATTATATAGGCATCACATCCAAGATTAGTAGACCAACTCCTGCCTGCATCTACTACTATTACTCCACACTTCGACCGCTATCCAGCACGCATCTAGTGTATTAAGTTAATGGAAAAGCGAAGTAATGCAATAAGAACAATGACATGATGTAGGCAAGATCTATTTGTGTAGAAATAGACCCCATCTTGTTATCCTTAATAGCAATGATTACATACGTGTCGGTTCCCCTTCTGTTACTGGGATCAAGCACCGTAAGATCGAACCCATCACAAAGCACCTCTTCCCATTGCAAGATAAATAGATCAAGTTGGCCAAACAAAACCCAAATATCGGAAAAGAAATAAGAGGCTATAAGCAATCATGCATATAAGAGATCAAAGAAGACTCAAATAACTTTCATGGGTAAAAAGATAGATCTAATCACAAACTCAAAGTTCATTGGATCCCAACAAACAAACCGCAAAAAACGAGTTACATCATATGGATCTCCAAGAGTCCATTGTATTGAGAATCAAAAGAGACAGAGGAAGCCATCTAGCTACTAACTACGAACCCGTAGGTCTACAAAGTACTAGTCACGCATCATCAGAGAGGCACCAATGGACATGATGAACCCCTCCGTGATGGTGTCTAGATTGGATGTGGTGGTTCTAGAACTTGCTGCGGCTGGAATTGACTTTCGTCGACTTCCCTAGGGTTTCGGGAATATTGGGGTATTTATAGAGCAAAGAGGCGGTGCGGGAGGCCACCGAGGTGGGCACAACCCACCAGGGCGCGCCTGGGCCTCCAGGCGTGCCCTGGTGTCTTGTGCTCACCTCGGACTCCCTCTTCGATACTTCTTTGGCCCACTGGATGTTTTCTGGTCCAAAAAAATCCACAAAAAGTTTTGCTGTGTTTGGACTCCGTTTGGTATTGATTTCCAGTGATGTAAAAAACATGCTGAAAATAGCAACTGGCACTTGGCACTATGTCAATAGGTTAGTACCAAAAAATGATATAAAATGATTGTAAAACATCCAAGATTATAGATACGTTGGAGACGTATCAACAAGGTAGTTATGTCTTCTCAATATAACATGGCCAAAGAAAGCTTATCCCTACAAAATCATATACTCTGGCTATGCTCCATCTTCGTCACAAAAAAAAATCAAATCATGCTCTCAAATCATGATCTTAATGACAAGCCAGGCAATAGTTTCATACTTTTGATGTTCTAAAAACTTTTTCAACTTTCACACAATACATGAGCGTGAGCCATGGACATAGCAATATAGGTGGAATAGAATATGGTGGTTGTGGAGAAGACAAAAAGAAGGAGATAGTCTCACATCAACTAGGCGTATCAATAGGCTATGGAGATGCCCATCGATATATATCAACGTGAGTGAGTAGGGATTGCCATGCAACGGATGCACTAGAGCTATAAGTGTATGAAAGCTCAGAAAGAAACTAAGTGGGTGTGCATCCAACTTGCTTGCTCACCAAGACCTAGGGAAATTTGAGGAAGCCCACCATTGGAATATACAAGCCAAGTTCTATAATGAAAAATTCCCACTAGTATATGAAAGTGATGACATAGGATACTCTCTATCATTAAGATCATGGTGCTACATTGAAGCACAAGTGAGGTAAAAGGATAGTAACATTGTCCCTTCTCTCTTTTCTCCCATTTTTTTATTTGGGCCTTCTCTCATTTTTTGGCTTCTTTTTTTTCGTCCTGAGTATCAAACCGACTTGTGGGGGAATCACAGTCTCCATCATCCTTTCCTCACATGGTACAATGCTCTAATAATGAAGATCATCACACTTTTATTCACTTACAACTCAAGAATTACAACTCGATACTTAGAATAAAATATGACTCTATATGAATGCCTCCGGCGCTGTATCGGGATGTGCAATGAATCAAGAGTGACATGTATGACAGAATTATGAATGGTGGATTTGCCACAAATATGATGTCAAGTACATGATCATGCAACACTGGTACACGTCGGTGCTATACAAACGGTTTTAACCCCTTTCCATGACGGCGGTCGGAACCGTCACCTAGTGAGTGACTGTGATAGGGGGGTCCTTCCCACACGACTCAGAAACCATCGGGGATATGCCCTCCTGGCACACACGCTCGGCAAAATGAGGTCGTGTGCGACCGGCGAGCGACCAAATACAGTTATACATACAATGGTGCTAAAAAATACAATTATACAGGAGAAATCCTTTCCGGTCATAAGTACACCCACACAATAAGTCCCCACTAAATGTTTTCATTTGTATATACATCCCACACAGTCACTCCAAGGAAATGTTTGAGCAAGGTGGCGTAACGCAAACAGTTTTCAAGAGAATGTCGTGTGTGATTGTTCATTTATCCAACACGGTTTATTCCTAGAAACTGTGTGCGTTGCATGAGGTCATCGCCCACGGTGTTTTCTCAATAACCGTTCGTGATAGGAAAACCTAGTTAGCAGGCTAATTGGCTAATTAGCAGGCTAATTGCCCTATCATTAATAATCCATTTACTAATCTAATTGACATTCATATTAAGCACATAATATATTTCATTTCCATATTAAGGAAGCAAGATTTCATAATTGAAATACATCCGAGTACAACATGATATAGCTTCAGCACTCAGCTACCCCATTACACAACTGCACCAGCACCAAGTTTCACATGCAACATCTAGAACCTTTCGAAATTAGCATCATAGACGGTACATAGATAGATGCATCTCATCTAGAAAACTGCTGAAGCGGAAGGAGAATATTGAGCCTTCATTCATGTTGAAGGTCTTTGCAAGTTTAGGCCAGTGCCTGTGGATGATTGACCGTCCATCCTTCGACCTCTTCAGGAACACTTCAATATTAAACCGTGGGTGTTGTATGAAGACTTTCCTCGCCTCCTGACCACAAAGGTGGTTTGAGAGGTAATCATCAGTGAACCCTAAAAACAAGGATGTGCATAAATATCTTCTCTATATTGGAAATGGGGCAAAGGAATAAAAAAAAGGCAAGGTATAATAGTTAGTACCATCTTGTAAACCTCAGTGCTTCCCATTGTTTCCTCAAGAACACATATAAGGTAGTTAGTCATCAGGTTAAGTAAGGGTTCACATGCTATCACTAAAATATGTTGATGATAAATAAGCACATTGTAGATTCATCAGATTAATTCAAGCCACATGGAAAACCCATTTATCCAAACCAAGCATGATTAAGAACTAGGAAATATAGCACTTGTATATGTTTCTCATGTATTAAGTGGAGCCAAATTCGATTTATTCCTCACATGGTATACAATAACAGAATGCAGCTACAACAATTGAACATCGGATTGCAGAATTGAACCAAGCAGTTAACTAAACACCACAACAAATGAACCAAACGTTAATTGAGAACCACATTGCACAATATAACATACTCCTAATAGAAGATCAGGCAGCTAACAAAACCAAGCATTCTTAACAACTTGGAAATATTGCAATTGTATTTGTCTCTCATGTATTTAGTACATCCAAATTTGATTTATTTCTCACATGGTATACAATAATAGAGTGCAGCCACAACAATTGAACATCGCATTGCAGAATTGAACCAAGCAGTTAACTAAACACCACAACAAATGAACCAAACGTTAATTGAGCACCACTGTCGGTGTCAAAACCGGCGGATCTCGGGTAGGGGGTCCCGAACTGTGCGTCTAGGCGGATGGTAACAGGAGACAAGGGACCTGATGTTTTTACCCAGGTTCGGGCCCTCTCGATGGAGGTAAAACCCTACTCCTACTTGATTAATATTGATGATATGGGTAGTACAAGAGTGGATCTACCACGAGATCGAGAGGCTAAACCCTAGAAGCTAGCCTATGGTATGATTGTTGTTCGTCCCCACGGACTAAAACCCTTCGGTTTATATAGACACCGGATAGGGTTAGGGTTACACAGTCGGTTACAATGGTAGGAGATCTACATATCCGTATCGCCAAGTTTGCCTTCCACGCCAAGGAAAGTCCCATCCGAACACGGGACGAAGTCTTCAATCTTGTATCTTCATAGTCCAGAGTCCGCCAGCGGTGATAGTCCGCTATCCGGACACCCGTTATCCAGGACTCCTCAAGAGTCTCGAACCAGACTTCAATGACAACGAATCCGGCGCGCATATTGTCTTCGGCATTGCAAGGCGGGTTCCTCCTCCGAATACTTCATAGAAGATTTTGAACACAAGGATAGTGTCCGGCTCTGCAAAACAAGTCCCACATACCAATGTAGAGAGAATAACCTTTGCACAGATCTGCTGACGTATTCCGCGGCGTAACATCACACCACGGACAGGCCTTTATACGAATCATTTTACTGTTCCACCTCAGTGCGTTTAGCGAGGCGGTTTCCTTGGCACGCCTTATCAGGGCGGAGATCGTGCCCCCTTATTCCGGGATTCCCATCAATACGAGCGTGGGCAACCCAACCGCGCCATTGATTATGGCGCTTGGGAGATAAGCGAGTTTTACCAGGCTGGCGGGGGACGCATAGCTTCGTCCGTCCATATAAGGGGATAAGGATCCACCTTTTAACCCACGCCTTCTTCCTCCTTTGCTCATCCATTTCCAAGACTTTCGAGCTCCAGCGCCCAAGTCCGCACATCCCACCTCAACCCTCTCCAACCATGCCCAGAGCGGGAGGCAAGTGGATGGCCTCCTCCGTCACGGAGGGGCACATCAAAAAGCTGCGGAAAGCCGGATACTTGTCCGGCGACATCGCGTGTTGGCTCCCCAACAAGGGGCAGCTCATCCCCACCCCTAGGCCCCATGAGAGGGTGGTGTTCCTCCCCCACTTCCTCCGCGGACTAGGGTTTCCACTTCACCCATTCGTCCGGGGACTCATGTTCTACTATGGCCTAGATTTCCACGATCTAGCCACGAATTTCATCCTCAACATCTCGGCCTTTATCGTCGTGTGCGAGGCCTTCCTCTGCATCCAGCCCCACTTCGGCTTATGGCTAAAGACCTTCAATGTCAAGCCGAAGGTAGTGGGCGGCCGCCAAGCGGAGTGCGGAGGTGCCATGCTGGGCAGGATGGCCAACGTCCTATGGCTCGAGGGCTCCTTTGTGGAGACCATAAAGGGGTGGCAATCGGGGTGGTTCTACATCACCGAGCCGCGCGACTCTCAATGGGCGGCGGCCCCCGAATTCCGATCTGGCTTCCCCACACGGCTCACATCATGGAAAGAGACGGGCCTGACGTGGGGTGATTCGGAAGAGCTGTCCGGACTCCAAACCTACGTCCGAAACCTACTGGACAAGAATCTCAAGCTTGTCAACGTAACCCAGGTGATGCTCATCCGCCGTCCAAACCCACGCCTTCAATTTGTGGGAGTTCGATCCAGCACAACACCGAACCTTGAGCCGGCTCTTCGACACTACGTACGAAGATGCCTGGAAGGTGCTGTTCAAGGGCGCCGAAGCTCCCGCATCCGCTACCGAAGATCGCGGATTCAACTCGCAGCATCAAGCCAGCGAGGTAAGTTATTTTACCCTTTATGGGACTCTTTTTTCATAGTGACTCTATGCGGGATCTAAAACTCCCTAACCTTTGACAGGACTGGCTGAAGACGTCTGGACAGATTAACTATCCGGCCCCCTTGCCAGAAGAACCAGCGGACGCCCGATTGGCCAGCTGCTGGCTCCGCACCTCGGTGGTGCCGGAGGAGAAGGCCAAGAAGAAGGCCACGGGAACTTCGAAGGAGCTCCGGCGCCAGTCTGTCGGACTCATCGTCCGACAACTCTGAGGCGGAATCCTCCCCTGAGGATGAGGAGGAGGAAAAAGAAGCCTCTCCCCCAGCAGGGGGAGAGAAGAAAAGGAAGGCCGCCCCGACTGGGGAGGCGAGAGGGTCCAAGAAAGGAAGAACCCTTCCTCCGGACTTCTCCACCAACGCCGACAACGACGAGGAGGAGTGGCCACCAAGGGCCAAGCCCCTGGCGAGATCGTAAGTGTCCGGGCTCCGGAATAGCTTAGGACTTTTTATTTGTCGCATAGTGTCTTCTAACGCCGAATATAACCATGTAGCCCGCCCAAGGACGAGCTCGCCGCTTCGTCGAGCGGCTCCCTGGATTCGTCAGATGTGAATAGCACTTCACTTCCGACCGCCTCCTCTCCTTGTGACGCAGACGACACTGCGGTGGAGTCCCAAAAGGGGCCCCACTAGGAGGAGGTGGTCCTGGAGGCACCGCAAGGCGACCTCCCGGACCCCGGGCGCAAAGGGGGCGAAACCCCAGAGGGCTCTAAGTACGGCCCTGTGCCGGACTCCGTACCGGAACCTTCAGTGGTTCCGAAGTCCGGCAAGCGGCCCCTTCGTAAGAAGGGCAAGACTGCGACGCCGGTGACCTCCGTCCATCTAGAGGCACCGGATAGCTTGCTGGAGGCGCTTAACGGCGCCTCCATCAACGAGGAGCAACACACTGATAAGAGAGTGGAGATCCAGAAAGTTCAATCCGCCAAGAGCGGGCTGATCGAAGCTTTGTACCAGCCTTCTAATAGGCTTTGAGGTAAGTTTAGAATATGTAAAAATATTACCGCAGACAAAAGAGCCTCGATGCTTAGTTCGGTGTTCGGAAAGAAAACCGGACTGAGGATCTAAAAAGATATACGCAGGAGTCTAACATAAGTATGTCAATATGGGAATTCAGGTTGCGCTGATGACCTCTGCCGCACTGACTGCGGAGGTCAATGCATTGAAGCAGAGCCTCGAGCGGTCCAAGAACGAGCTCGGCCTTGCCAAGAAGCAGTTCGAGGACAAGGAAGGTAAGTAATACCTTCTTAAAGTAATACCTTATAGAAAGGATTTGGTTGCAAAAATGACAGGATTAACGTGGGTATTGTAGGGGCCACTAACGAGGTGGCGACCCTGAAGGAAGCGGTGTCCACGGCCGAAAGCAAAGCGGCCGTGGATCGCACCGAGCGAGAGAAGCAGGAGGCGCGGGTGGCGGAGGTGCGGCAAAGCTCCGTGCTCGTGAGAAAACACGAGAGTTTGGAGCGTGACTTGAAGACTCGCGAGTCCGAGCTCGCCTCGGCTCTTGAGAGTGCCAAAGCCGCTAAGGCTGAAGCCCAAAAAGCCCTCTAGGAAATTGAATGATTAAAGAAGATAGCGGCGGGTAAGGCATTCTTTGTGCAAAGCAAGCATGTGAAAGTGAATTATCTATTACTTACCCGAATCCGGAGCTCTCCAGGAGCATTTGCAGATCTGCCCCTAGTGTGTCTGATGCTGTCGCGTTCTACCGCGCCGAGGAGAGGAGCTCGACAGAAAAGGTGTTCTGGTCTCAGTATGCTGAGGCCGGACATCCGGTGCCCCTGAGCGACCAGCTGAAGCAGCTGGTCGAGCTCCACAAGGTCGCCGAACAGGCCATGAAGGGCCTCATAATTCGGCTGTGGCCTAAGGAAGCCATGCCTGGGAGCTACTTCGGGCTAGTGCGGCGGCTGGTGGACGCCTGTCCATGGATTGAAGTCATCAAGCGCCCGTCTGCATTGAAGGTGCTCAGAGGCCTTGCCCGTGCTAAAGTGCACTGGGGCAAGATGGATGCTGAGAAGCTTGTGACGGACGGGCCACCGCCGGGAAAGGAGCCTCGCAAGCCCGAAATGTACTATGAGGGCGTCCTGAAGGGTGCCCGCCTTATAGCGGGTGAATGCTCCAAAGATGTAATTTTTTAATAGACTCGCATTTGTTATCACACGCTGAAAACTTGTTCATATGCGCTAAGCAATGCTTATGAATTTAAAATATTACCTTCAGGCGGCCGTTTATCAAATTTGAGAGATGGCAAGTCGTTGGCTTCAGCCCCCATGCCACAGTCTTTGGGGTGTTCGGGATAAACTTGAGCGCTCTTGTTCCCATTCTTGGGTCCTTCGAGGGAGGCGCTCAAC
This sequence comes from Aegilops bicornis, assembly GCA_021605145.1. Classification (NCBI taxonomy): domain Eukaryota; kingdom Viridiplantae; phylum Streptophyta; class Magnoliopsida; order Poales; family Poaceae; genus Aegilops; species Aegilops bicornis. Next base: position 153,410,261 of record CM038669.1, read on the forward strand.
GCAACGAACAAGGCAACCGGACTATAGTGCTTGAACACTCTCACTTAGCCATAGAATTCTATAATTTTAAATTTTGGTGAATCCCCCAGTATTCGGAAGACCGAGTTCGGGGCGCTATCCATGTCTTGGCCGGACAATGCCAACTCCTCGCTCAAAGCGGCATAAGTCTTTAGGGACCCGAAAAAACCTCTCGAACAGCGACCGACTCTCGCCCTATCATGATGGTCAGTTTTAGCTTTCTCCACTGAGGTGCTCAACCCAGCTCAACAGGGCACAATCGCAGTGGTTCTCCCAGCGCTACCTTAGCTGATATAACAGAACGTAAGGTACCAAAACATGGGAGCCGGGCAAACCCAACTATTGACCCAAGACATGATTCGGAACTGATGCATATAATGCTATAAGTTTGGGGTGCCGCACTTGTGAAAGTGTTCGGACTTATCACACCATATCTTTGGGGTACTTAAGCCCCTGGTGTATTGGCCGTACCAAAGTGTACGGGTGCAACGTGTCATGAATGAACATATATATAGATAAAGAAAGGAGTGCAATAATAGGCAAAAGCTATGTATTGTTTATTCAAAAAGGTACTGCAATGAAAGTAGAACAATACAAATATTGCGATAAGATAGGGATGGGATTATTTGACATGTCCCCCTCCAGGGGTAAGCTGCGGGATGGTATGTAAAACAGGTATAATGCTCGTAGTAGAGACCACCTGGACACTCGACGTAGCTTTCTGCTTCCTTGGCTGTTGCATCGTGAGTTCGGCAATTCTAGTGCCGGACAGGGCTTCAAAACGGGGTCCTGAAAGTAAGAGAAAAGAAGAAAGAAAAGAATGACACAATCGGGAGCCACAGTGCGGTTGAGCCACATTCTGGCGTGCGTGGTCGTGCCCTCCCTTATGCCCATGGTATCTCCAGAGCGTAGTTATGTACGCGTAGTACTGGCTTCGCAATTTCGCGAGGGCTGGGGTTGGGGCCGGATTGCTAGGCGTGCTCGGATCGTGCCAGGCGAACTTGTTGTAGATTACTCTAGGCGCGCTTGACGGTGCCCGGACGTTTAGTAGCCGGACTCGAGAATTGTTGTGAGAGGCTGCTTTGCACCTCCGCCGCGGGGGCCGCCGTATGCTCCTCCGCTTGGAGAGAGCGTTCGGTGTTTCCATTGACCGTGATTACTCCTCGAGGGCCTGGCATCTTGAGCTTGAGGTATGCGTAGTGCAGCACCGCATTGAACTTTGCAAATGCGGTTCGTCCAAGCAGTGCGTGATAGCTGTTGTGGAACGGGACTATGTCGAAGATTAACTCTTCGCTTCGGAAGTTATCCGGGGATCCGAAGACCACTTCAAGTGTAACTAAGCCTGTACAATTGGCCTCTACACCCGGTATGACGCCTTCAAAGGTCGTCTTTGTGGGTTTAATCCTTGAGGGGTCTATGCCCATTTTGCGCACTGTATCCTGATAGAGCAGGTTCAGGCTGCTACCGCCATCCATCAGGACTCTAGTGAGGTGAAATCCGTCGATGATTGGGTCAAGAACCAATGCGGCGAATCCGCCGTGGCGGATGCTAGTGGGGTGGTCCCGCCGATCAAAGGTGATCGGGCAGGAGGACCATGGGTTGAACTTCGGGGCGACTGGCTCCATCGCATATACGTCCCTTAGTGCATGCTTCCGCTCCCTTTTGGGTATGTGGGTTGCGCATATCATGTTCACCGTCCGCACTTTTAGGGGGAAGCCCTTCTGTCCTCTATTGTTCGGCGGCCGGGGCTCCTCCTCGTCATCGCTATGCAGCCCCTTGTCATTGAGTTCGGCATTTAACTTGCTTGCCTGTTTGAAGACCCAACAATCCCTGTTGGTGTGGTTGGCTGGTTTTTCGGGGGTGCCATGTATTTGGCACGAGCAATCGAGTATTCGGTCCAGATTGGGCCGGGCCTGAGTATTTCTTTTGAACGGCTTTTTCCGCTGACCGGGTTTAGAGCCTCTGAATCCGGCATTGACTGCCGTATCTTCAGCATTATCGCCGTTAGTGCGGCGCTTGTGCTTGTTGTGACGCGACCTGCCATTGCTGTCCTTGGTATCCGAACTACCAGGGTTTTTGGTCAAGTTGTTACTACGAGCTAGCCAGCTGTCCTCTCCCGCGCAAAAGCGGGTCATGAGCGTTGTGAGGGCTGTCATTGATTTCGGCTTTTCCTGTCCTAGGTGCCGGACAAGCCACTCATCACAGATGTTATGTTTGAAGGCTGCGAGGGCCTCTGCATCCGGACAGTCAACAATTTGATTTTTCTTGGTTAGGAACCGTGTCCAGAATTGTCTAGCCGATTCTTCTGGCTGCTGAATTATGTGGCTGAGGTCATCGGCATCTGGTGGTCGCACATATGTGCCCTGGAAGTTATCAAGGAATGCGGCTTCCGTGTCCTCCCAACAACCAATTGATTCTGCTGGCAAGATGTTAAGCCAATGCCGAGCTGGTCCTTTAAGCTTGAGTGGGAGGTATTTGATGGCGTGTAGATCATCACCGCGGGCCATGTGGATATGGAGGAGGTAGTCCTTGATCCAAACTGCAGGATTCGATGTTTACGGGTTTGAAACCCTCGGGGATTTGATGATCCATCACTTCGTCTGTGAAGCATAGTGGGTGTGCGGCGCCTCTGTATTGAGCTATATCACGACGCAGCTCAAATGAGCTTTGTCTACTGTGTTCGGCCCGGCCAGAATTGTTGTATCCGGCGTGACGGTTATCGTCGCGTGTCGTGGGGCGCCCACGCGATCCGTAGATCGATCTTGTTTGCCTTGCCTTGTCCTCCAATATGTCTCGCAGGTCTGGCGCGTTTCCTCGTGCCTTGGTACTTTTCGAGCGACGCCGGGGTGCGGCTTGAATGGAGGGTCTAGAGGCCTCTCTGTCGCGGCCACGGGGTGGCCGGTCGGCCGCATCATGCGCTGGCGATGTAGGTTTGGGTGCTGCTTCCTCTAATTGGGGTAGCAGCCTGCGTTTTGGGTATCTCTTGGAGGGGCGTTCGAGTTCGTACTCTTCGGCTGCAAGGACTTCAATCCATCTGTCAGCTAGCAAGTCTTGGTCAGCTCTAAGCTGCTGCTGCTTTTTCTTGAGGCTGCTTGCCGTGGCCATAAGCCTGCGTTTGAAACGCTCCTGTTCGGCGGGATCCTTAGGCATGACAAATTCGTCGTCGTCGAGGCTTGCCTCATCTTCGGAGGGAGGCATATAATTATCGTCCTCCACCTCCCCCCGCCGCTCTATCATGAGGGCGGCTTCTCCCTCCTCCTGTGCTGAATCCTGCCGAGGGGGGTTGTCTTCAACCGTCCGGGGTGTTATTATCTCCGTGCGGAATCACCATTTTGCTGTGGCGGGATTTAGAGCGGCGCCTTGGCCTTGGGCGCTTCGGCTGTTTCTTGGAGGGGTCATCCTCCGCTGTTCCATCGCCGTTCCCATCTTTTTGGATGTCCACCATGTATATGTCGTATGACGAGGTGGCCTTCCAGTGCCCTGTAGGCGCTGGTTCTTGGTCGTCTCCAGCATCGTCGTCCATACCGTCGATGTCTTCAAAGTCGAAGTCAAGCATGTCGGTTAAATCATCGACAGTGGCTACAAAGTGGGTGGTGGGTGGGCGTTGAATTTCTTCTTCGTACGCATCCCAACCTTCCTGACCGTAGTCTGGCCAGGGCTCTCTTGATAAAGAGAGAGACTTTAGTGAATTCAGGATGTCGCCAAAGGGCGAGTGCTGAAAGATGTCCGCGGCAGTGAACTCCATAACCGACGCCAAATTGGATTCGATTGTCAGGGGCGCTGAGTGTTCTGGGTCCTGAGAGGAGTCCGGCACCTTAGAGTCACGGTCTTCGCAAAGCGACAGGGATGGAGTTCGCTTAACCGCCAGAGAGATCGTGGCCCCTGAGGCGGTGTCCAGCCACTCGTCCTCGATCGGCAGAGTCGGCTCCGAGCTAAGGGTCGGAGCGGACGCTGGTGCGGCCTCCAGGGCACTGTTCGGCGGCAGAGCTAGATCGTGCCCATCGAGACAGTGCGGCGCGCTTGGCTGTGGCTCGAATCCTTCAAAGATCAAGTCTCTGCGGATGTCGGCCGTGTAGTTCAAACTCCCAAATCTGACCTGTTGGCCAGGGGCGTAGCTTCGACCGCTCGGATGGCCAAGTGAATTGGCCCGCAGTGCAAAGCCGCCGAATACGAAGATCTGTCCGGGGAGAAAAGTCTCACCCTGGACCGCATCGTTGTTGATGATCGAAGGAGCCATCAGGCCTAAGGATGACGACACAGAGGAACTCTCAATGAAAGCACCAATGTCGGTGTCAAAACCGGAGGATCTCGGGTAGGGGGTCCCGAACTGTGCGTCTAGGCGGATGGTAACAGGAGACAAGGGACACGATGTTTTTACCCAGGTTCGGGCCCTCTAGATGGAGGTAAAACCCTACTCCTGCTTGATTAATATTGATGATATGGGTAGTACAAGAGTGGATCTACCACGAAATCAAAGAGGCTAAACCCTAGAAGCTAGCCTATGGTATGATTGTTGTTCGTCCCCACGGACTAAAACCCTCCGGTTTATATAGACACCGGATAGGGTTAGGGTTACACAGAGTCGGTTACAATGGTAGGAGATCTACATATCCGTATCGCCAAGCTTGCCTTCCACGCCAAGGAAAGTCCCATCCGGACACGGGACGAAGTCTTCAATCTTGTATCTTCATATTCCAGGAGTCCGGCCAACGGTGATAGTTCGGCTATTCGGACACCCCCTAATCCAGGACTCCCTCAACCACATTGCACAATATAACATACTCCTAATAGAAGATAAGACAGTAAACCTAACCAAGCATGCTTAGCAACTTGGAAATATAGCAATTGTATTTTTTCTCATGTATTTAGTACAGCCAAATTCGATTTTTTTCTCACATGGTATACAATAACAGAATGCAGCCAAAACAATTGAACATCGCATTGCAGAATTGAACCAACCAGTTAACTAAACACCACAACAAATGAACCAAAGTTTAACTGAGCACCACATTGCACAATATAACATACTCCTAATAGAAGATCAGACAGTTAACCAAACCAAGCATGCTTGACAACTTGAAAAATTGCACCCTGAAGAATTGAACATCATATTTGCAGAATTGAACCACACAGTTAACTGAACACCACATTGCATGACATATAGAACATATACTCTAGAGCAGAAAATTGCATGGTAAAAGTAGATAGCACAATCCACTAGAATTTGTTAATGAAAGGCAGTAGCTAGCAAACTGAACATGGGTCCTTATAGTGAGCTAATAAGACAAGCTACTCCTCATTGTCGGAGATATCAATGACGATTGGCTCCTTGGACATGGAAGAGGGTGAGGCCTCTGCATCGTGGGTGCCCTCGTCGTAGTGGTGAGTTGCCTGAGCCGCTCCGGGCACCAACCTGCTGGGTCTCCACACTACTAGGGAAAAGGCTATACACAGAATCTTACCAGCAGCACTCCTCAAAATACGACGCTACTGCTATTTAGCAGCAGCGCATGATAGCAAAACATGCTGCTGAAAGGAAAATAGCAGTATCGCGTCCACACCAAACCGCGCTACTGCTCTAATTTCCATGACCTCGCAACCCAGCTAGTTATAGCAGTAGCGCCCTATACTGAACCGCGATACTGCTATAGAAGTTAGCAAAGAAGGCTTCTAAGAAAATCGCTACTGCTAAGATCAGCCCACAAGTTTAGTCCCACCTCGCTCCGTGAACAGGGTATTTACCACCTTAAATATGTTACTTCTTAAACTATCACAACCAGTTGGTCTTCACTGAACTCTATGTGTAGAATTTGTGGCCGCAATATGAGTCCTCTCTGGTTCCTACCGGAGAGGACTCATATTGACAATTCAGATTGTACACAAAAAGATCATTGATGGCCAATGTATTTTTGCATTGACGTATTTTTGTTTACTTACACTTAGCAGTAGCGCTTTATCTGCAAAGCGCTACTGGTAGTCCAACTTAGCAGTAGCGTGTAACAGCGCACAACGCTACTGCTATTCAGATTAGCTGCAGCGCATTTTGGCAAACGCGCTACAACTATCCCTACCTTATCCCCAGGCGCACGAAAGACCCTCTCTCTCACTTACTCTCTCACTCTCGCCCGTGCGCTGATAACCATGTCGTCGTGCATCGTTGCCGCCGCCGCCTTCGTTCGTACGCCGCCGAGGTACTCCCCTCCTTCCGTCCCTCCTCCCTCCTCCTCGCACATCCTCCCTCCGCCTGCGGCCTCCCCTCCCTCCTCCGCCACCGCCCTCCTCCCTCCGCCTGCGGCCGCCCCTCCTGCCTCCTCCGCCGGCAGCCCTCCTCCCACCGCCGTCGACCTCACCGCCGCCACCCGAGCCCACCCAGCACCGCCGCCACCCGAGCCCACCCAGCACCGCCGCCTCCCGATCCCGATCCCGCCCTCGCCTCTACTAGTTAACTAGGGCAGTATGATTAATAGTAGTTATAGTTGAACTACTTTAGTTGTAGTTGAACTAGTTTAGTAAGTAAATTAATAAACTAGTTGAACTAGTTGAATTAATATAACTAATGTATTTTTAGTAAGATAATTAATATAACTAGTTGAACTACTTTATTTTTAGAAAGAACTAGTTTTTTCTATTTATAGTAAGTTTATATTTAGTAAGAACTAGTTGAATTAATAAAACTAGTTGAACATGTCATATTTGTTGTTATTTTTTAGTTTAAGCAATTATTCGGGATGTATTAGGGATAACTTATACGGTTTTTGCTTTTGCAGAAATCAAGGAGCCCCTCCATCATCCCTCATTGTCGTCCCGTCAACGACCCCCTCCGACATCGAGGTGAGACCAGCCAAATATCCATGTATATATTGTGTTGCTCAAATAGGATATGTGGTTGCCCAAGTGGCCGTTCATGTTCAGTTTACACCTCCGAGTGGCCTATGTTTTGCCGGAGTGTTGATTAATTTCCGTTCCGGCAAATTTCAGGCGCTCGATATGTCCTTTTTAGCAAAGGTCATGCTGGATTTTTTCGTGAATTCTGGCATGACTTGTGCTAGAATATGTAGGAAATATTGAGTGGCCTGGATTTTCTTGAAAAATATTGATCTTTGAATTGTACAAGTTTAATCTTTGAATTATGAACGTAGGAAATGTCGTACTCGGACGACGACAGTCTTCCGGGGGAGTGCAGCTGGTGCCACGATGATCGAGGTATGTGCGACAGGTTCGTTGAGCTGAACAAAGATCAGCGCTTCCGCATTAAGCTCGAGGAGACCTTCGATGTTGAAACGATGCTGGTAAGATTTTTACTATTACGACATCCGTGCATCTTTTGCATACTTCTAAAACTAGTACATCATTTCTAACTACGAAGTTATTACTATGTTTTTCAACAGAAAATCCCGATGGATTGTGTGCCTCATATGATGTATCATAATGGTCGCCTTGTAGTTCTGAACATACAGCCAGGCCAATCTAAGGAGCTCACCTATGCATATCGGATTTCTAAAACCGGTGAACACATGCTAATCAAAGAATGGAAAAATGTTTGGACATTCGCAAGGAGGTTCTTGGAAGTAACATTAAGCGAAAGGCAAGAATTGGAGACAGGATAATCTCCATTCTCCATAATGGAGAGTCAGGGGCTATCTTGTTTTTGCTATTTTACCTTAGAGAATATAGTAGGTCCTAAGAAAATGTAGTAGGTCCTATGAGGTACAATATGTTTATTATGTGATACAATGTGTTAGAGTTGATGATGAGGAGTACTTGTGATTATGACTAGTGATCAATTTGCTATGTGATGTCTCATTGATGAAAACGATGATCTTGAGGAGATGTTATATGACAATGATGTATTATGATGATATGATAATGATGATGATATTTATTATATCATTGGGTGAAAGAACCGCGGATTAGTTTCAAGTGGATGTCCATCCACTTGAAACAATCTCTAAAGTCCTGTTGTATGAAAACTTGTGTAAAGGTGTATGAAATAAAACATGAAATAAAAAAGAAATAAAATACTAAATAATAGTAGTAGAGCGGGCAAGGAGGAGCGCTACTACTAATTACCAGCAGCGCTACTCTGGAGAAGCGCTACTACTAGATCAATTTAGCAGTAGCGCGGGTGCAGGCACGCTACTGCTAAGCTTTAGCTGTAGCGCCTTCTCAGTAGCACTCCTGGCCGCGCTACTGATAGGCCTAAAACCCGCGCTGCTGCTAGGATTTTCCCTAGTAGTGCTAGATGAGGTAAGCACGTGCACGTTGAGAAAACACCTCGTAGTCTGCATCAAAGGCACCGATGGTGGCCTCGAGAAAATGCCATGAACTGTCGTTAAAGCAGCCAACCGCGTTGGGGCGTCGGTGCTCGAGGCATCGATGGTGGCCTCGAAGGCGAGGTGCTCCTCCAAGATCTGGGGGTCGGCACGAATGGCAGCCATCGCGACCTCATCCGCGCGTGCGGCCGCGATTTGCTTCTCCGCTGCCAAATGCTCCTTGAGATCCTGGCTATACTGCATGCACCATGGCTTAGGGCGGCACTTATTTGGTGGAGGGGTCGGTGATTTGGGCGGAAGGTGTCGTGCTTGCACTTGCGGTCGGGGCGCGTAGGATGCGGAAGGAGGAGGATGGGGGTCGAGTGTGGATTACCTGCTTGGATAGGCGAGGCCGAGCAGTGTGAAGGAGGGTCGCCAGCGAGGAGGCGGTGCTGCAAGAAAGGAGTGAGGGTTTGAACTTGGAAAGGAAGGCAGAAACAGGGGAAATGTGGCTTTTGGTAAGGGGGAGGGGCGGGGAGGTAGATAATTCCGCGAAAGACGAAAATTTGGAATCGCTTCAGCGAAAAAACTGGCGAGCAAAGTGTTGTCAGACACGGTCCCTTATTCTGAGCGGGCTGTGGACTGTAGCCGTCGCACATTCTCGCGTAAGCCATATGCGTACTATACTCCTACAGTGCTCCAAGATATTTTTTGTTACATCTCACACGGTTGGTTATAATAAACTGTGTGGGATCTACTTGATTTTTCGTCTAGAATTTAAATTACATAATGGGGTCACAGCGGCAATGGACGGTGCTTGAATTGCTAGACCTTTTATCTGCAGTGAACATGCAACTATCTATGTGCCATAAATGAATTGGAATTATTCAGGGTTCATTTGGACATTTTATACATTAAATTGGTTTTCTAGCAACTTCAGGTGCACAATTCAAAATTAAACTACATGCACATGCTCCGATGCACCAACATGGGTTGTAAAATCATATATGTGTCCATGGGTTTATGCTTATGTTCCATGCAAGGAATGGGGATGAATTTCGAACACCATGGCACCGTGGCTCTCCGGCAAACGTTGATGTACTTGCTTTTGTAATTTTAGTAAATCCAAAAGTCGTCCGAAATTCATGAAACTTGGTATGCTATCATGGAGTGGCATCAACATGCCGTGGTAAATTTTTGTCCCATTTGGGGTGGGTTTGAGTATAAGCTTCTCACAAACCAGAGCTTCTCACAACAAGCGTGATGGTTTCGGTAGGGAACGTTTCACCTTTCTGGACGAAACGATATTCGTTGCCTCTTCTCGATTTCAAATTTTTTCCTAGTGTCAACATAGAACAACAGGAGTGTTGTGTCAATTTTTGGGATTTTTCGGGGTTCGCTTGGACATTTTAATACATTAACTGAGTTTTCTATGCATTCATGTGCATAATTCAAATTTGAACTACATGCACATGCTCTAATGCATATAAATTAGTTGAAAATTCAAATGCTTAGGTCCCATGCAAGAAATGGGAATGAATGTCAAACACCCTGCCACCGTCACTCGGCCGCCAACATTGAGATACCTCATTTTTAAATTCTAGTAAATCCAAAACTCGTCGGAAATTCATGAAACTTGGCATGCTATCATGGAGCGGCATCAACATGCATACCGTGGTAATTTTTTTGTCCCATTTGGGGTAGGTTTGGGGATATGCTTCTCACAAACCAGAGCTTCTCACAACAAGCGTGATGGTTTCGGTTGGGAACGTCCTACCTGTTGGGTTCTACAGTAGGGTGCGTCAACTGCAAATTAAAATTTCCTACGCGCAGAACAACCAAGAACATGCTACGGGAGATGGATCACAGTTTGTTACCACTAGACGCGCAGTGCCGTGCAGCGGTAGAAGAGTTGGGGCAGCGCGTCCGCGTGGATTGTCTCCTCTCATCCAATCTCCCTCGAACAGTCGGTCGTCGGTTCCCACGTACAGGTTCGCCGGAGCGGCGCAAGTGCATCGCCTCTAACGGTATCCGCGCGTGCAGGAGGAACGTCGTGCGGCGGACTGCTAGGTCTGATCGCACAACCGGCGGTGAGTGGAGGTGGCTATTCACAACACATGCAAACCCTAGTGACAGCACCGAAGCGATCAACCGCATGAGTGTGCCGCACCCCACTTTATATAGGCGTCTGTCGCGGGCTCAACACTTGGGCCTCGCACGGACCCTAAAGCCCATAATTCTACTCGGCCACAATCTGAATACAACTCGGATCACATCCGAACAGTGTCCTCGGATCCGACCTCGTAGGTTCCTTCCCTTAAGCGCGCGACCCCTTACGTTCAAGCCGGCTTGGTCGTAGTTTGGATCACCTCCGAACTACACAGTTGGTAGCGGCCTCTAGCAAGGCATGCCGAACACCAAGCAGACTATGAAGCTGGTTAGCGAACATGTACATCATACTTCCATTCCTTTTGCCACACGATATATGTTGTCGGGCTCAAGGCGAGTCTGTCATCCTTGTACTAGCACGACCTCTTTCTCGTTCCAATGATGCCGACCACAAACTGGATTAGCTCATAATCCTTGTCGCATGGCTATGCTTATCCTGGTCGGATCACTCGAGGGTCCTAGAGTATATCTCTCCTCATCGGAGGGTAAAATCCAATCTTGCTCAACCATGTCTCGCGGCATGGTCTGGACAAGCCTGAAACCTACCTTTGTAACTACCCAGTCATGGAGTAGCGTTTGGTCAGCCCAAAGCAGGCCTGTCACCATCCCGAGTACATGCGCCAGCTTAGGTCTTAGGACATAGAACGTATGTTGTACTAGAGACTCACAAATGACATATCACTGCGTCTCATAGTTGGATCTGTCCGACTCGGACCTTATCTCGACTCGGATCCAACTACGTCGAATCCGAGCAGATCCTTCCAAGTTCATATTATCCTGTTAGCATCCAATTCTCCATGGCTAGTGAGACCAAGCCATCGACCGTGTCATATGCTAGTCTAGTCTGTTGCATATCCACACAGCCCTTTTGACTAGTGACCTTTTTAGGACAGTCATCATACAATGCTAGTCCCACAAACAAGTCACGCACTTGCTGATACACATCATTGATAATGTCCAAGGACTATCTTTATTCATAAACACATAGGAAATATCATCATACATGATTGCCTCTAGGGCATATCTCCAACACTACCTTTGGGGATGAAACGATATCCGTTGCCTCATCTCGATTTCAATTTTTTTTCCTAGTGTCAACATAGAACAACAGGAATGTTGTGTAAATTTTTGGGATTTTTCGGGGTTCGCTTGGACATTTTTATACATTAACTGAGTTTTCAATGCATTCATGTGCATAATTCAAATTTGAACTACATGCACATGCTCTAATGCATATAAATTGGTTCAAAATTCAAATTTGTGTCCTTGGTTGCATGCTTAGGTCCCATGCAAGAAATGGGAATGAATGTCAAACACCCTGCCACTGTCACTCGGCCGCAAACATTGAGATACCTATTTTTAAATTCTAGTAAATCCAAAACTCGTCAGAAATTCATGAAATTTGGCATGCTATTATGGAGCGGCATCAACATGCCGTGGTAATTTTTTGTCCCATTTGGCGCAGGTTTGGGGATATGCTTCTCACAAAGCAGAGCTTCTCACAACAAGCCTGATGGTTTCGGTAGGGAACGTCCTACCTTTGGGGACGAAACGATATCCATTGCCTCTTCTCGATTTCAATTTTTTTCCTAGTGTCAACATGGAACAACACGGGTGTTGTGTCAATTTTTGGGATTTTTCAGGGTTCGTTTGAACATTTTTATGCATTCACTGAGTTTTCAATGCATTCATGTGCATAATTCAAATTTGAACTACATGCACATGCTCTAATGCATATAAATTGGTTGAAAATTCAAATTTGTGTCCTTGGTTGCATGCTTAGGTCCCATGCAAGAAATGGGAATGAATGTCAAACATCCTGCCACCATCACTCGGCCGCAAATATTGAGATACCTGGTTTTTAAATTCTAATAAATCCAAAACTCGTCTGAAATTCATGAAACTTGGCATGCTATCATGGAGCGACATCAACATGCTGTGGTAAATTTTTTGTCACATTTGGGGAAGGTTTGGGTATATGCTTCTCACAAACTAGTGCTTCTCACAACAAGCATGATGGTTTTGGTAGGGAACATCCCACCTTTGGGGACGAAACGATATCCATTGCCTCTTATTGCTTTCAAAATTTCTCGTGTCAACATAGAACAACAGGAGTGTTGTGTCAATTTTTTTGATATTTCAGGGTTCGTTTGGACATTTTTATGCATTAACTGAGTTTTCAATGCATTTATGTGCATAATTCAAATTTGAACTACATGCACATGCTCCAGTGCATATAAATTGGTTGAAAAATCAAATCTTTGTCCTTGGGTGCATGCTGAGGTCCAATGCAAGAAATGAGAATGAATTTCAAACACTAGGGCACCGTTGATTGCTGGCAAAACATTGAGATACTTTGTTTTTAAATTCTAGTAAATCCGAAACGCATCTGAAATTCATGAAACTTGGCTTGCTATCATGGAATGGCACCCGACAGGTTGTGGTATTTTTCGTGTCCATTTTGAGAGAAGACGCACTAGAATAACAGCCAACAAAGGCATTTTGAAAAAAATAGCTGCCACTTTAATATCTCGAACGTGAGGCCACGTTTCTTGGTTTTAATGGTTGTAGATTTTAATGGCTCTTGATCGCAAACATTTTAGATAGAACACCCGTATGCAAAGTGAGAGCAGGATTTGTGCATCTCTTGAACGCAAACGGTTCTTTTGGATGACCCGTGTGCAACCACTTACAAACAATTTGGTAAGACTTGAATCTTTCATATTGGGTATGTTGCCATTTGTCAAACTGGAAAGATTGACATTTTTTTGATCTAGTAACATTGCCATTTGTCAACCTTGTAACACTGCGATTTGTCAAAATATGAAGCTAAAAATCACTAGCAGTATCTAATTTTTGCAAGTAAAATTTAGTAATTAAGCATAGATGGAGGCGAGGAGGCGTGTCCAGCCGGGCGTGCAGCGGGCGGCGGAGTACTATTCGATTTGACAGGGGCGGCACAGATCTCGATACGACATTAATGCAGACGATGGAGAGGGTAGCGGTTCCCGAAATGTTGAATGGCCAATGATGCATCCTCCTTCAATTAGCATCGTGTGAATGCATGAGGGAAGTAATGGGAGGAGGACTGGGAAAACAGGCAGCACGATGTGAATGCAACACAGTTTCCACTCATATAAAGGCACCCCTCCATTCCAATGCATCTACCACATCGTACGCACCTAAGCATTTGCCTAAGCACCTACACTAATAAGCGCAAAAGTGCTCACTCCAGACCCATGACAGGGATGCGCGCGAGCGACCAGCGGCTGTGCCAGATGGTCCACGACACCGGCCTGCGGCATGGCACCGTGGATAATTTCCAGACGGTGTTGGCGACCGGCTGTTGGACGGCCGCCGTTGATGCCAGCTACGACTCTCAGTTGGACTAGATGATCGTTGCCACCACCAACAGGTTCATCGTCGTCAAGAAACTCGCGGACGACATCGCCGTACTCCTCCAGCCCGCGCGCCCGGATCCTCATTGCCTGCCACCCAAATCGGCCTATAATGTCGGAACCTTTTTCAAGCACTGGTGGCCCTGCGACTGCCTTCCGACGCCACGAAGAATGTCCACCTGGAGGTCGTGCTCGCCGTGAGGCGCGTCGCCCTGCAAGAATCCGTCGACCTACACATCCATGTGTACGAGCAAATCGTGTACATAGGTATCTACAAGGCCAGTGAGGACGCTACGGCGTTGGCCTTCTTCAACCAGCTGGAAGCCTTGGATGCCTTTGCTGAGAAGCACCTTGACCTCGCCACAAAAGCCGCCGCTCCTTAGCCGCCGGTCGGTGGCCCGGTGCACTGAGTTGAGGAGGAGGACGTCGTAAGTTGATGGATGCATCTTTCTTCTTGCCTCCTGTAACCACCACTGTGATCGCATCATCGTGGCCTTAATTCTTATTGTGCTATTGCGTTCTTGTTCCAGTCAATACAGACATGTGCGATCCCTTTGCTTAATTATATGCATCACTGTAACTAGTACTTCGTCCATCAATTTATAAGTTGTGCTGCCAGTGTCTATCTCATTACTTTTTGATAATTTTTGTTTTTTGAACACATGTTGATTGGCTTGAATGAAGGTCTATCCCGTTACTTTACGACATGTTTCCAAAACATGGACCTCGAGGTTAATTCAACTAATAGGACAGAGCACTATATACGGCTTATTCCATCACAAACAACTCGGACTGATCCAGTGTATGCCACGTATCGCACACGCAAATCTAATTAGATTCGTGCTTGATGTCTCCGACATAGCTCGCACAGTTCGTCTTATCTGCCAGGTATCACTATGTCGGCCTCTGCTCGCATCCCTCGGCAAGCTCTGCTCGCCGTTAGGCGCCGCGGCGCGCTCTGCTCGCATCCGTCGGCGCGCTCGGCTTGTGGACAGCTTTTTCTTGCGTGTTCAGCTGCTATATGCATATATATATATGGTTGCTCACTGTTGAGGCGACCGCGGAGCGCTCTGCTCGTGTCCCTCCGCACGCACTCTGCCAGCAGTTGGGCGTGCACATGATCACGTTGGGGGCCCCATATGCACGCCGTTGCACCACGCGCGTTGCCACGCGATGTAGTTACATGCGGCACGATGGAGTTACGTGCTGAAAATTAGAACTACCATCAGGGCCTTCCGATATTCCTGGCCATCTGGCTTCTCCTCTAATTCCCGCGGCCATTATAACCATAGTCTATTCAACCTTTCGATCGCACCCCACAGCACAACAAGCACACCCACAACGACACATAGAGAGGGGATGTCTAGCGGCGCTACAATGGAGTTCGGCAAGAATAGAGTGGAGACCCACACGAGGGAGACGGATCTCTCGGTGGTGTACACCATCGACCCGGCCGTGGTGGACGACTACATCAACAGCGTTGAGTAGTTGCTTGCTCGAGACTAGTACAAGGTGGTCGGCATCGACCTCCACTACACCGCCGGTCGTCCCGGAATAGATCAAAAGATTGCAGTCGCCCAGTTGTGCGTGCACCATCATGTCCTCATCTACCACTACTGCATGGCCACAGAACCTTGCGACCGTTTCAACAGGTTTGTCAATAGCATCGACTACAAGTTCGCCACGGTGGAAACCACCGACAATGTAAAAGCGCTCAGTTTTACGGGCTTGTCCTGCAAGAACCTTGTCGAAATCCGTGACCACTATATGGTCTGGGGCAGCACGAAGAAGGACTCCCTGGTCGAACTCGCCTCGGCCATCATCGACCCCTACTACGAAAAGATGAAGCAGGATGCCCGGAGAACAAGTCTCATATCCTGGCACAGGGCCTGGATGCGGCAACTGGATGAACCTCACCTCAGGTTCGCGGCCAAGAGCGTGTACACACGCTACGAGATGCACAGGCAGATTGTTGACATGAGGAAGTGCCTCGTTACCCAAATTGACGAGCCCGGATCGAGCCACAAGCAGAGCAAGCGTCACAAGAAGTAGATGATGATCAGATGATCGTTTATGCTAGTTAATCATGCATGTAATATATAGTTTACTTTATTGGTGTGTGGAAATGTCATGTGTGTAGTAGCCACCGATGTAATTATGCATGTAATAGTTTACTTTGGTGTGTGCAAATGCCATGGTTGTAGTAGCCACCTATGTAAGTGGATGTTTAATTTGGTTATCCAACCATGTCCTTATAAGTGTGTGTACATATATGTTGTTGTTCTGTATGCAATTCCATCGCACAACACACACAACTTATTAGCAGCAACCGTCTTTGTTATTATCGGTCTTCGCACACATTTCTCATTACAGACCTGTTTGCCGCGTATCACACACATCTTGTTATATTGAACCGTTTGTGTTCTCTTGTCTCAACATAAATAGTTCATCCGAGTGAACCACATGCCGTATATCGCACACACCTTGATTTGGCTGACCATTTCTTTTGTGTTTCCTAATCGCAAACAGTTCATCCGGGTGAACCTTATGTTGTATATCGAATACACCTCCATCTGGCTGCCCATTTATTTTGTTCCTCCTCATCGCCAACAGTTAATTGAACTGAACTGTATGCCCTGCATCGCACACGCAACTAAAATTTGAACCGTGTTTGATGCATCCTCCATCGCAGACATTTTGCACCTTCTTTGACGGGTTTTTTACACCACCGTTTGCGATTATTGCATCGCACATAGTCTCGTTGAAGGGTCTCTGATCGTAGTGTCGCGTTAGCAGCATCTTGCAGTAGTGCAAAGCAATATGACAATGATGAAGTGTGTCATAATAAACGGAACGGTGGAAAGTTGCATGGCAATATATCTCGGAATGGCTATGGAAATGCCATAATAGGTAGGTATGGTGGCTTTTTTTAGGAAGGTATATGGTGTGTGTATGGTACCGGCTAAAGTTGCGTGGCGCTAGAGAGGCTAGCAATGGTGGAAGGGCGAGAGTGCGTATAATCCATGGAATCAACATTAGTTATAAATAACTCACATACTTATTCCAAAAATCTATTAGTTATCGCAATGAGGTACTATGCGCATGCTCCTAGGGGGATAGATTGGTAGGAAAAGACCATCGCTCGTCCTCGACCGCCACTCATAAGGAAGACAATCAATATATAAATCATGCTCCGACTTCATCACATAACGGTTCACCATACGTGCATGCTACGGGAATCACAAACCTTAACACAAGTATTTCTCAAATTCACAACTACTCACTAGCATGACTCTAATACCACCATCTTTATATCTCAAAACAATCATAAGGAATAAAACTTCTCATAGTATTTAATGCACTTTATATGAAAGTTTTTATTATAACCCTCTTGGATGCCCATCATATTAGGACTAAATTCATAACCAAAGAAAATTACCACGTTGTTTAGAGAGACTCTCGGAATAAAAGTGAAGCATGAGAGTTCAATAATTTCTTCAAAATAAAACTACTGCCGTGCTCTAAAAAGATATAAGTGAAGCACTAGAACAACTGACAAACTACTCCAAAAGATATAAGTGAAGATCAATGAATAGTCAAATAATTGTGTAACTATGTGAAGATTCCTTCACATAAATAAAATTTCAGGTCTAAAGTACTTTATTCAAACAGCAAGCAAAAAAAAATGACGCTCCAAGAAAAACACATATCATGTGGTGAATAAAAATATAGCCTCAAGTAAATTTACCGATATACGAAGACGACAGAGGGGATGCCATCCGGGGCACCCCCAAGCTTAGTTGCTTGATTATTCCTTAAATATTACCTTGGGGTGTCTTGGGTATCCCCAAGCTTAGGCTCTTGCCACTCCTTATTCCATAGTCCATCGAAACTTTACCCAAAACTTGAAAATTTCACAACACAAAACTCAACAGAAAACTTGTAAGCTCCATTAGTGTAACAAAGCAAATCACCACTTAGGTACTGTTATGAACTCATTCTAATTTTATATTCATGTTATCTCTACTATATTCCAACTTCTCCATGGTTCATACCCTCTGATACTACCCATAGATTCATCAAAATAAGCAAACAACACAATGAAAACAGAATCTGTCAAAAACAGAACAATTTGTAGTAATCTGGAAACAATCCATACTTCTGTAAACTCCAAAAATTCTAAAAAAATTGGACAACATAGGAAATTTCTATATCAATATACTGTAAAAACTTCAGAATTTTTCGATGCTCCAGTGATTATTAACAATTCCGTGACTGGGCGCAAAAGTTTCTGTTTTTGGACAGAATCGAACCAACTATCATCCACACTTTCCCAAAGGCTTTACTTGGAACTTTATTGAAAAAAAGCTATAAAAATGATTAATGATTACTACAGTAGCTTAATCATGTGAACATGCAAAAACAGTAGGGGTAAATATTGGGTTGTCTCCCAACAAGCGCTTTTCTTTAATGCCTTTCTAGCTAGGCATGATGATTTCAATGATGCTCACATAGAAGATAAGAATTGAAACATAAAGAGAGCATCATGAAACATAAGTGGAAAGCACATTTAAGTCTAACCCACTTCCTATGCATAGGGATTTTTTGAGCAAACAGCTTATGGGAACAAGAATCAACTAGCATAGGAAGGTAAAGCAAGCAAAACTTCAATATTTTCAACACATAGAGAGGAAACTTGATATTATTGCAATATGTAGAAGCATATGTTCCTCTCTCATAATAATTTTTAGTAGCATCATGAATGAATTCAACAATATAACCATCACATAAAGCATTATTTTCATGATCCACAAGCATAGAAAATTTACTAATCCCCGCATAAGCAAAATTGTTCTTATTCATAATAGTGGGAGCAAATTCAACAAAATAACTATCATGTGAGGCCTAATCCAATTGAAATTAAAATCATGATGACAAGTTTCATGGTTATCATTATTATTTATAGCATGCATGTCATCACAATAATCATCATAGATAGCAACTTTTTTTCTCATAATCAATTAGAACCTCTTCCGAAATAGTGGATTCATCACTGAATAAAGTCATGACCTCTCCAAATCCACTTTCATAAATATTATAAGATTCAACACCCTTCAAACTAGTGGGATCATTACCTAGAGTTGACACTCTTCCAAACCCACTTTCATCAATATAATCATCCTAAATAGGAGGCATGCTATCATCATAATAAATTTGCTCATCAAAACTTTGGGGGCTAAAAATATCATCTTCATCAAACATAGCATCCCCAAGCTTGTGGCTTTGAATATCATTAGCATCATGGATATTCCAAGAATTCATACAAACAACATTGCAATCACATGCTCATCATTCAAAGATTTAGTGCCAAACATTTTATAGACTTCTTCCTTTAACACTTGAGCATAATTTTCCTTTCCATCATTTTCACGAAAGACATTAAAAAGATGAAGCATATGAGGCAACCTCAATTACATTTTTTGTAGTTTTATTTTATAGACTAAACTAGTGATAAAACAAGAAAATAAAAGATTCGATTGCAAGATCTAAAGATATACCTTCAAGCACTAACCTCCCCGGCAACGGCGCCAGAAAAGAGCTTGATGTCTACTACGCAACCTTCTTCTTGTAGACTCGTGTTGGGCCTCCAAGTGCAGAGTTTTGTAGGACAGTAGCAAATTTCCCTCAAGTGGATGACCTAAGGTTTATCAATCCGTGGGAGGCTTAGGATGAAGATGGTCTCTCTCAAACAACCCTGCAACCAAATAACAAAGAGTCTCTTTTGTCCCCAACACACCCAATACAATGGTAAATTGTATAGGTGCACTAGTTCAGCGAAGAGATGGTGATACAAGTGTAATATGGATAGTAGACACGAGTTTTTGTAATATGAAAATATAAAAAACAGCAAGGTAACTAGTAACAAAAGTGAGTGAAAACAGTATTGCAATGCTTAGAAACAAGGCCTAGGGTTCATACTTTCACTAGTGCAAGTTCTCTCAACAATGATAACATAATTAGATCATATGGCAATCTCTCAACGTGTGACAAAAGTCACTCCAAAGTTCCTATCACGGAGAACATAAGATGAAATTGCTTGTAGGGTACAAAACCACCTCAAAGTTATTCTTTCCGATCAATCCATTGAGTTATTCCTATAAGTGTTACAAACAGCCCTAGAGTTCGTAGTAAAATAACACCATATGACAAGCATCAATCAACCCTAATGTCACCTAGATACTCCAATGTCACCACAAGTATCCGTGGGTCAATTATATGGTATGCATCAAACAACTTCAGATTCATAATATTCAATCCAACATAAAGAACCTCAAAGAGTGCCCCAAGATCTCTACCGGAGAAACAAGGACGAAAACGTGCATCAACCCCTATGCATAGATTACCCCAATGTTAACTCGGGAATCTGCGAGTTGAGTGCCAAAACATACATCACGTGGATCAATAGAATACCCCATTGTCACCACGGGTATCCCACGCAAGACATACATCAAGGTATCTCAAATCCATAATAGTATTCAATCCGATAATAGTGAAACCTCAAAGGTAAAATTCAATTCATCACAAGAAGGTAGAGGGGGAGAAACACCATATGATTCAACTACAGTAACAAACACTACAAAAAAAATACACTTCCGTGATGATACGTGTTTGTCACAGTAGGTCGCGTTTTTTGTGATGCATGTACATCCATGACAAATTTATGACAGAATCGAGATAGTCATACCTGTGTTGTCGTAGAAGTGTTCGATGACATTACCAAAATTATCATCACGGAAGTGTCCACTTCCATGACGATAAATCGCGTGTCACAGAAGTGCTTTCGTCAAGGGTGACCGACACGTGGCATCCCATAATTATCATCACGGAAGTGTCCATTACCAAAATTATCATCACGGAAGTGCCCATTACCAAAATTATCATCACGGAATTATCATCCATCGTAACGGAACGCCGTTAAGCTATCGGGTCGGGTTTTGGATCCGATAACCCGTTAATAGCCCCGATCAATGGGGATTTTCCATGTGTAAAATCATCATTGGCTGGAGGAAACACGTGTCGGCTCATTGTTGGGACAGATGTCATCCACTCATTGGATAGAAGGCGCCTATGATACATCGACACGTGGCACAGCCCAACAGAGGCCCATTCCTGTGAAAAGGCCGGCACGTTTGACTTGGTCAAAAGGTGACGGGCCGGCCCATGGAAAGCCTGTTAACGGCCTGTTCGCATATAGCCCATTTACAGCCCACTAACCCAAGGCCCATTACGCCCTATCCGAATTAGGCCCAGTAGCGTCATTGAGGGAGTCCTGGACTAGGGGGTGTCCGGATAGCCGAACTATCATCACGGCCGGACTCCAAGATTATGAAGATACAAGATTGAAGACTTCGTCCCGTGTCCGGATGGGACTTTCCTTGGCGTGGAAGGCAAGCTTGGCGATATGTATATGTAGATCTCCTACCATTGTAACCGACTCTGTGTAACCCTAACCTATCCAGTGTCTATATAAACCGGAGGGTTTTTAGTCCGTAGGACGAACAACAATCAGACCATAGGCTAGCTTCTAGGGCTTAGGCTCCTTGATATCGTGGTAGATCTACTCTTGTACTACCCATATCATCAATATTAATCAAGCAGGAGTAGGGTATTACCTCCATCGAGAGGGCCCGAACCTGGGTAAAAACATCGTGTCCCTTGTCTCCTGTTACCATCCGCCTAGACGCACAGTTCGGGACCCCCTACCCGAGATCCGTCGGTTTTGACACCGACATTGGTGCTTTTATTGAGAGTTCCTCTGTGTCGTCACCTATAGGCCCGATGGCTCCTACGATCATCAACAACGACGCGGTCCAGGGTGAGACTTTTCTCCCCGGACAGATCTTCGTATTCGGCGGCTTTGCACTATGGGCCAATTCACTTGGCCATCTGGAGCAGATCGAAAGCCACGCCCCTGGCCACCAGGTCAGATTTTGAAGCTTGAATTATACGACCGACATCCGCGGAGACTTGATCTTCGACGGATTCGAGCCACAGCCAAGCGCGCCACACTGTCTCGATGGGCATGATCTAACTCTGCCGCCGAACAGTGTCCTGGAGGCCGCACTAGTGTCCGCTCCGAACATTGATTCGGAGCCGATCTTGCCGATCGAGGATGGTTGGTTGGACACCACCTCGGGGGCTGAAATCTCTACAATGATTAAGCCGAACACATCCCTGTCCTTTGCGAAGGCCGTGACTCCCAGGTGCCGGACTCCACTCCGGACTCCGAACCCTCCGCGCCCCAGCCAATCGAATCCGATCGGGCGCCGGTCATGGAGTTCACTGCCGCGGACATCTTTCAGCACTCGCCCTTTGGCGACATCCTGAATTCACTAAAGTATCTCTCTTTATCCGAAGAGCCATGGCCGGACTACGGTCAGGAAGGTTGGGATGCGGACATCGAAGAAATTCAACGCCCACCCACCACCCACTTCGTAGCCACTGTCGAAAGCTTACACGACGTGCTCGATTTCGACTCCGAAGACATCGACGGTATGGACGACGATGTAGGAGACAACCATGAACCAGCGCCTATAGGACGCTGGACAACCACCTCATCCCACGATGTATACATGGTGGATACATCAAAACGGCAACGTAAATGCCGAGCCAAGTCCCGCCTCAACAAAGAACCAGCCATAGAGCAGGGCAAACCGGTGGACGATTAACATGCTATCGAGCAATCGTCCGAACAAGACAACTTGGATAAACAACCCGTCCCCGGCGAAGACAACAGTCCGGACGATCTCACGCCGGACAAATTGTTGGAGCAGAATAAACTCCACAAAAGGCTCGTCGCCACTGCGCGTAGCCTGAAAAAGCAGAAGCGGAAGCTCAAAACAGCGGAACATGAACTCAGAATCAGATGGAGCAAAGTATTCAACACCGCAGACAAATACGGCGGCGATCGCCCGAACAAAGAGCTATCCAAAGAGAAAACTACTACCCGAATTTGATGAGGAGGCCATAGATCCCCCACAATCAAAAAGTAAGAAGGCCACCCGGTCGGATGGACGACCCCACGGCAAAAAGAGAGCGGCAAATGGCGCCGCACACAAGCCGGTACGCGATCCGCATAAGGATTCACATCAAAAGGATGGCCCAGTTAGGTCCGTCTATGGGCCGAGAAAGCAAGCTCTTGAAAGAAATGCAACACGCCAAATATCCGAACATCACGGCACACCCAAATACGAGCGCCGCATCCCCTATGTTTCACCGATGAGGTGCTGGATCATGAATTTCGGTGGGATTCAAACCCGTAAACATAGAGGCATATGACGGAACAACAGACCACGGAGTGCGGATTGAGGATTACATCCTCCACATACACATGGCTAGAGGAGATGATCTCCACGCCATAAAATACTTACCCTCAAACTCAAAGGGCTAGCTCGGCATTGGCTTAAAAGCCTTCCCAAAAATACCATTGGAAGCTGGGAAGAGCTCGAGGATGCATTTCGGGCAAATTTTCAGGGGACCTATGTCCGCCCTCCGGATGCAGACGATCTAAGTCACATAACTCAACAGCCCGGAGAGTCAGCCTGGAAATTCTGGAACAGGTTCTTTACTAAAAAGAACCAAATAGTCGACTGTGCGGACGCCGAAGCTTTAGCAGCCTTCAAACACAACGTCCGAGACGAATGGCTCGCCAGACACCTTGTCCAAGAAAAGCCAAGAACAATGGCCGCATTAACAAGCCTCATGACCCGCTTTTGCGCGGGAGAGGATAGCTGGCTAGCAAGATGCAGCACCAATGACCCTAGTACATCTGTAGTCAGGGATGGAAACGGGAAACCACGGCGCAACAAGGACCAGCGCCGGATTAAAGGGAACGGTCCAAAGAGCGCGTCAGTCAACGCCGGATTCAAAAGCTCACGGCAGAACAATAAAAAACTACCCCTTAAGGACAATAGAGATGAGCTATCCAACTTAAACAAAATCTTGGACAAGATATGTCAAATCCACAGTACTCCCGGGAGGCCTACAAACCATACCCACAGAAATTGTTGGGTCTTCAAACAGTCCGGCAGACTCAACGTCGAACACAAGGGGCTCGACACACCAAGTGAAGATGATGACGAGCACCACCAGTAGAGCCCCGGAAAACAAAATAATTTCCCACAAGAAGTTAAAACAGTAAACTCACTTCACGTGATAAAAGGAAAAAACAGAGCGGCGCCCATTAAGATGCGCGCCGCACATACTACCCTAGCGGAGTACCAACACTGGTTGTCAAAACCAATCACCTTCGACCATCAGGACTACTCGGAAAGTATCCGGAACGCAGGATGGACTGCCTTGATATTGGATCCTATAATCGAGGGATTCTAATTTACACAAGTCCTCATGGATGGCAGCAGTGACATAAACCTGATATATCAGGACACAATCCGCAGGATGGGGATAGACCCAACCAAAATTCGCCATAGCAACACCTCCTTTAAAGGGGTAATGCCAGGCCCAGATGCTCATTGTACGGGCTCCTCTACCGCTAGAAGTTGTGTTCGGTTCATCCGACAACTTCCGTCGTGAAAAGTTAGTCTTCCATGTCGCCCCATTTAAAAGTAGCCATCAAGCACTATTGGGACGCGAAGCTTTCGCCCGCTTTAACGCAATACCGCATTATGCACCTCTAACACTTAAAATGCCCGGTCCACGCGGCATCATCTCATTAAAAGGGAGTATTAAGTGTTACTCGAGCACGGAAGAACGTGAGACTGCCTTGACAGCCCCACACCTATCCGGCTCCGCTAGCCAAAGAACCTGAATAGGTGATTCAAACCCCGGACACGGCTAGACGAGTCCGGCGCCTACTAGCGGCATACCCCCATACAAGGGGCTGCATGCATGTACAACAAGAGACAATAAAGCTCAATTTTATTCACTTCTTCGAATCGTACTGTTTATTTACTATAAAGTACATCTTTTGCACGATCCTTTTCTTTTAAACTAAGTTCCTCTCTTTTACAGATGAACAACGTGCTACACCCATCCGTGATACGGCACAACGGAGACACAGCGCAAAGCGTGCAGTAGGGACCCGTTGCAAGGATTCTTTTCAGATTAAGACCTGCGTAAACCTTTTTACTGTCTCTTGTTGATATACATCCCCGGTTTCTTACTATAACCGAGGAGGAGGCTGGCGTTTTGGCATTGGCCGCACCAGAATTTTTATGGCGTGCACTGGACACGGGGCTCAGGGCATTATTCTGCCCATTTTTATAAAGACCGAATACCTTAGGGAGTGTTCAGCGTCTCGAGTTAGGCCTTATATGCATCAGCTCCGAATCATGTCTTTGGTCAAATGTTGGGTTTGCCCGGCTCCTGTGTTTTGCTGCCTTTACGTTCCGCTTCTATCGGCTAACGCGGCACCGTGGAGAACTACTGCGATTGTGCCCGGTTCGGCCGGGCGAGCACCTCGAGAGAAAGCCGAAACTGATCATCATGAGATAGCGAGAGACTGGTCAACCACTCAATGACTCACCGGAATGTTTAGAATTCCTCCGCATTAACGAAGGACCGGTTTTCGGTCAGGCACATACGCACCCCGAATTCGGGAGAGTGCGGTGCCCCCAGGGGCTATATAGTAGCCCCACCCTCGAACTCCTATGGCTAAGTGAAAGTGATAAAGCATTATAGTCCGGTTGCCTAGTTTGCTACGCTACCACCTCCTTAACAGGACCAAGACGTTGGATTAAGTGTGAAAAAGCGCCTTCTTTGCAAACACCCCCGCACTATGTGCATGGGGGCTGAAGCCAAGGACTGCCATCTTTCAGGTTATATATACATATACATAAACGGCCGCACAGGGAGTAGTTTACTACTTGAACGCACAAGTATAAAAAGCTCTTATATTCTATTGAAACATTGTTTTCACAAATCATACATGTCATTTAAACATAATATCCTTCGAGCACTGCGTCTCTATTAAAGGAGCGCCCTGTAGGACTTCCTCAAAGTAGTGCTTGGCAGATACTCGGCTTCTGTCCGAATCTTGGGATGCAACGTCGGTGGCCTTCATCTCTGCCCAGTATGTCTTGACACGGGCCAAAGCCATCCGCGCTCCCTCAATACACGCCGACCGCTTCATTGCGTCGATACGCGATACTGCACCAAGGAACTGCTGCACTAAACCAAAATAACTCTTCGGCTGGGGTCCGCCCGGCCACAAATAAGTCATGACATGCTTCATGGCAAGTCCGGATAATCGATTCAGCTCGGCCAATTCGGCCAACCGATCGGTCAATGGAAGAGGACGCTCCGGACTATGGAATTGCGACCAATATAGCTCTTCCCTTCGTGCCTTCCGGCCTTGGAAGTGCTCAATCGGCGTCTGCGGCGCTTCGCCGCGAAGTCGAGATAAGCATCCTCCGAACTCCACAACTTGTCCAACTGAGCATACTTTGGATCCGTATATTTCCTCCGCAGCAGAAACGGTTTTCCAGCCGCAATAGCCCCGGCCTGACTCAGCTCCTCCTTGGCAGCTCTCAAAGCTGAACGGGCATCCTTGGATTCGGCGGCGGCCTTTTTCAGGCCCTCTTGCTCCGCTTGACGTTCTTTTTCAAGAACCTCGCAGCAATCGGTCGTATTCTTCAACTTTCTGGCCATATCGGCCATTTCCTCTTTAACCCGGCGGTGAGCAGCCCGTTCGGCTTCTAGCTCTTCGGCCGCCCTTAAAGCGACCGCATTACTATTTCTGGCTTGCTCTTTCGCTCGGGCGAGTTCCGCCCGCAGCTCATCCACAGCAGCGGCACCATGTGCATTAAACATACACGTAGTAAGGCATGGGCGTCAAGCTCCCTTACCAGGTGTTCGCATAGAAGTCGCATACCTTGTGACTCGTCAAACTATTTATTGACCAGCGCGATGTCCGCATCCGCCTCGTCAAGTTGCCGCTTTAGTTCGGCATATTCATCGATCGGCTGGCCACGGACGCCCGCCACCTATTTAGGAGCGGCGATATGTTATAACTGAGATTTTGATCCTTGGCACGCTGTCAATTTTGACAACATACTGAGTCTCAGGGGCTACTATCTATACAGGGCGCATTCTATATGCATAACTGTTAGAAGGTACGTCATTTTTGCGTACCTCGAACCCCGTCAGTAAGCTTCTGACGGCTTCGTGCAATCCGCTCTCCGCGGATGCAATTCTTTCAATCACCGTACCCATTAGCACACGGTGATCCTCTGAGATAGCCGCTCGCCCGAGCAGATCCTTCAGCTCCTCCGACCGCACACCACTTGGCGCCGGACCTTCCGGCCCCGCCGGACTTGGGGGAACCCTCCGCGACAACACCTCAGGGTCGTCCACCTCGCATGAGGGTGCGACAGGTGGAGGCGTTTCGCTCTCCATCATCTCCGAAAGAAGATCCCCCGAAGACGAGCTCTGCTGAGAAGGGCTGAGATCCGAACTACAAGGTACAATTTCGGTTATCTTCAGAAATAAATACAGGGATGTTCCTTACTTACAAAACCCCTTCCTTTTACTTACGGCTCGCCGGAGGGCTGATCCCCTTGGGGAAACAGTGCGGCTGGGGTACTTCCCAGCGCCGGACTCTCTGACGAAGATTTCTTTCCCCTCTTCGAGGCCTTGACCTCCAGATCTTCCGAAGCGGTCCTCTTCTCTCCTTGGAGGGTGGGACTTTTGACCCCTCCCTCCTCAAAGGCCTCCTTCGTGGAGGCAGTTGCTTCCCCGCTCCCCTCGCCTTCTTTAAAAGGCGCGGCCTTCAACATCTTGGCCAGCATGGGATCCGGCGTGCTCTCTGGGACGGGAGCCGGACACCTTATTAACTTTGCATTGGCTATCCACTCCTGTTCAAGAAACGGCTCCTTTAAAGGGCATGTATATGATAAATGAATGAACAGCCTATCTGGTTACAGGACTACTTACTTGAGTATCTGGGCGATTGCAGCTTAGTCCTGTGTCCTCAGTCAAGTCCGGACACTTCTCTTGTGATCCGAAGAACAGTTTATACATCTCCACGGGCATCGTACCCATAAAATTTTGGAGAGCTCATGGTCCCTCCGGATTAAATTCCCACAGGCGGAGGGGGCGACGTTTGCATGGCAGAAGGCGCCGAATCAACATAACCTACGCCACTGCAACCAGAATGATCTCTCTTTCTTGGAGGTCTCGAATACGGCCCTGCAACAAAGGGACGTCCTTGGACGGCCCCCAGTCGAGCCCCTTGTTGACCCATGACGCCAGCGCTGTGGTGGACCTGAGCGGAAGGCGGGAAGCGCCACCCATTTGGTGCCCCTAGGAGCAGTGATATAAAACCACTCCTGTTGCCACAAACCAAGCTCCTTTTGAAAAGAGCCCTCGGGCCACGGAGCATCAACACATTTTCTTATGACCGCCCCTCCACTTTTCTGCTTGCCGCCCCTCAATCATCTTTGGCTCCACCTTGAAGGTCTTGAGCCACAATCCAAAGTGAGGGGTAATATGGAGGAAGGCCTCACATACGACAATGAATGACGAGATATGGAGGATGGACTCCGGATTCAAGTCATGGAAATCCAGCCCATAATAAAACATAAGCCCCCGCACAAAGGGATCCGTGGGGAAGCCTAAACCCCGAAGGAAGTGAGACACGAACACCACGTTCTCGCCGGGCTCAGGAGTGGGAATGACCTACCCTGGAGCAAGCAGCCTATGCGAAATCTCGCTGGTTAGATACCTGGCGTCTCGCAGCTTTAGCACATCTTCTTCGTGGACGGAAGAAGACATCCATCGGCCGTCTTGGTCGGAGCGGACATCGCCGAGGGTCCGAAGCGCCTAAATCTGAAGCTTTGGGTGTTAGAACTCGAAGCACGAGGCGAACTCGATGGAGGGTGTAAAGAAGAAGAGGGCCTTGGTCTCATTATAAAGAGGTTGAATACCAAGAGCCCTTCCCGTGGTAGATTAGGACTCGCCTTTGATAGAGGAGGCGTGCCACCAGGCACAGTTGGGTTACCCACGTCCGTATTGATGGGAATCCCGGAATAAGGGGGCACAATCTATGCTTTGATAAGACGTGCCAGGGAAACCGCCTCGCTAAACGCGCTGAGGTGGAGCAGCAAAAAACAATTCACATAAAGGCCTGGCCGTGGTGTGATGTCACGCCGCGGAATACGTCATCAGATCTGTGCAAAAAGTTATTCTCTCTCGTGGTATGTGGAACTTGTTTTGCGAGCGGACACTATCCTTGTGTTCAAAACCTTCTATGAAGTATTCGGAGGAGGAACCCGCCTGCAATGCAGAAGACAATCAACGCGCGGACTCGTCGTCATTGAAGCCTGGTTCAGGGCTCTTGAGGAGTCTGGACAAGTGGGTGTCCGGATAGCGAACTATCATCACGGCGGACTCCAAGATTATGAAGATACAAGATTGAAGACTTCGTCCCGTGTCCGGATGGGACTTTCCTTGGCGTGGAAGGCAAGCTTGGCGATATGTATATGTAGATCTCCTACCATTGTAACTGACTCTGTGTAACCCTAACCTATCCGGTGTCTATATAAACTGGAGGGTTTTTAGTCTGTAGGATGAACAACAATCAGACCATAGGCTAGCTTCTAGGGTTTAGCCTCCTTGATCTCGTGGTAGATCTACTCTTGTACTACCCATATCATCAATATTAATCAAGCAGGAGTAGGGTATTACCTCCATCGAGAGGGCCCGAACCTGGGTTAAAACATCGTGTCCCTTGTCTCCTGTTACCATCCGCCTAGACGCATAGTTCGGGACCCCCTACCCGAGATCCGCCGGTTTTGACACCGACAGTCATCTTGGCCAGCCAATATGATTCCAGCCCGTTTTCACTTCTGGCCCATGGATGGCCCATGACGTCTTTCGGCCCATATGAGGCCCTATGTAACTCTTGGCCTATTAACGGCCCGTGGTGAAACTGGCCCGCGATGAGCGATGTATTAATTTAGACCCATTAACGGCCCATGGTGGCGGCCCGTAATGAACAAAGGTATCGCTTTATACCCATTAAGGGCCCGTTATTCAGTTGGCCGTTTACAGCCCATGTTATCTTTCGGCCTTCTCAGAGCCCATTTATTCTTGGGCTTATTTGCAGCATTCGGTTACTTACGGCCCGTTACTGTCATTTTCTGCTTGTGGGCCAAATTCAGCCCGTCGTTACAGTCGGCCCATTTGTGGTCTGTTAGTCTGTTGGGCCATTTTCATAGCATCACCAAATACGGCCTATTAACGGCCCGTTATGGTCAGCCAATAAAACGTACGATTTCCATTATAGGCCCGTCTACGGCCCATTAAAGGCCAGTACAAGACCCATAAATGAGTCGGCGGCCCATGGATCCTACGTGACGTCGAAGGCCCATGGATCCTGCGAGATGTACAATGCCCATGGACACTGGAGACGTAGAAGGCCCATGGATCCTGCGAGACGTAGAAGGCCCATGGATCCTACGAGACGTAGAAGGCCCATGGTCGGGCGAGTCGGCCCCCGTTTGAACGATATAGCATATTCAAAGAATTATCCTACTCAATACTATCACCTCTAAAAAAGCATACACTATACAACAAAGAGATCAAGGCATAGAAAGGTAGAACAATCCTACACTATACAATAAAGAAATAACAGCCGATTATACCTTTGGGCATTATGGTACGACACGGTGATAATAAAGCATACATAAACAGCAAATTACATACACTTTGGGCAAATCTGGCTCATACATCATGGACGCGCATCAACTTAACTCCATTTGAACTATAATCTCTTCAGAAAATAGGATTGGCCGGATTCAGATAGCACAAATTTCAGTCTGCAAAATCTCCAATTCCTTCATGGTGACCTCGGTGTGTTGTTTCATTTTTTTACTCCTGCATCTAATACCTGCATGTCCAGTCTCAACTTGTTGATTATACATTGACAATCATTTACACGTTGTCTTGCCACCTCTAGTTGATGCTCGAGAACATCAGCACATTCCAATTCCAATCCATAATCATTCGTTAACGGCCATGCCGCCTTTGCATGATTTTTGTGTTGATGTCACTTCATCCCGAAATGTTTACGTAAGTACACATGACTAGGGCAAAAATATAGTTACAACGATGAAGCGAACAAGACACTATTTTGTACTACATGGCAAAACAGGACTAACAATAATGTTACACGTCACTTTCACAAAAAATGTTACACGTCATGAAGCATAAGAAGGTGATATTTTAAAATTATAAAAAGATAGTCTGTGCAGCCTGCATACGTAAATCCCTCTTAGCTCACCGGAGGAGCATGATGTTGGGGCCCAATCGAAAACACGGACAAGTTACAAATTTAGACAACACGTTGCGTATAAGTAAGCAAGCAGTTGGCCATTACGTACCTCAATTAAAGTCTTAGGGAGCATAATGAACAGTAGATGGTTTCATACAAACATACTAATGAGGCAAAACTATGCAATCATTAGCATAGTATAAACTAGATTGTGAGCCTCATGCAATAATAGTTGGTTAATAGACTTCAAAGCCTCAGGCACACTTCGGCAGAGTAATTAAATGGTAAGGCCTTTAATTATGTCAACTAATAGTGATACAACTACCGAACATCAGGCATAATTATTTGGGCATCTCATTAAGTGAGGACAAATAAAGCAATTGAAAAGAGAAAATTAACTATGCCTAAAACAAAGAAGGAATTGAACTGTTGAGTTGCATACAGTGACTTACCTTAGCAGGTTGAAGAGGCTCAGCACAACTCCTACTTCTCTTGCAAGGCTCCTTCCTAACATCTTGTACTTGGAAATCCTCAATCATATCTTCATTGCACCCCCTACGCAAGGTGACACAAACTAGTTACTCGTCTCCTTGGAAGATAAATATGCATACTTTCCAGTTTGTGAACACAAAAGGATGAGATTATAACAAAACAACACCACATAATGAAACATGCCGCATCTCTTGCACTTGCACACAATGAAATGAGCATTTACTATGTCTGCACTATGTAAAAACTAGGCATGCCTTCGAAATGGATCTCCAGTTACTCTTGGAGAGCCTACTGTAGTGTACAACCAAACCTTTATTCACCTATGAGTTAGACAAGGCCCCACTACAGCAGCCCTTAGGGTTTAAATCGTTGACAAGCTCTGTTAGAGTGTTAGGTCAAGAACAACAAGTAATCAAAACAAACAGTCCTAGTATGGCTGGCTGATGCAAACAAGCAATTGAACAGATGTGTGAGCAAATCTTACATATCAAGAAAAGAAGCAAAGAAGGAGGCTTAAAGACCATCACTTGACTGACCAGATTTAAGAGGCATTTAAACATCATGTGCAACGTATGAACTAACATAAATATTGCATATTCCAGATTCTACAATGGAAAGCACATGTATTAGGTTATGCTATGTATGATGATGCCTAAATGTACAGATAGCAGGGCAGGAGTGATTCATCATTGCACGCAGAATTGAATTGCAGGTTAAGGGCCAGTTAGATTCCGCCTTTTCAGGGTATATTGTCAAAATAAGCCATAAAAGATGTAAAGAAGTCATTTTTGAGTTATGGGCTTGGGCTTAACTAATTTCGCTTTGGAGGGGGTGTTTCGGGTAGAACCTCACTAAAAATTGAAGGGAAGGGGAATAGTGAAATGACTCTGTTGTCTGCCTATATTACACTAAAAATGCAACTGCTGACGCCTGTGTCACACCTGACCCTCAAGTAAAAATAAACACGCAAGCATTCATTAGCCTGCCCGCTTGAATCTCCTCTCCCCTTTCCCTCTACCTCGATCCCCTGCCTGCAGCACTAGGGTTCCTCCAGCGAGTCGTCGCCACTGGTCCCATCTGGCCTGGTCCTCAACGATGCTATGTCCAGTTAGGCTACATGGCCGGCGGGTAGGGGCAAACCTCCCTGGCTGCTCCTCCCTCGCTTGCCCCTCATTCTCATGGTCTCCAGCAGTTGCTCCACTATGGTTCGTCTAACGCACTACTCCAGTATTTGCACAACTCACGGTGATGCCACCTTTGCGTGAAGGCACCTTGTTCCCCTCCTCCTCCCGTGCCATTGACTTGAGGTGCTGTTCAAGGATGAATTGCTATGAGCTGCTTTGGTATATGATGAATTGCATCGCTGCTTGTTGTATGATGAGTTGCTATGAGCTGCCGCTGCTATATGATGCTTTCAGGTGGTGCTGCTATATGATAATAACCAGCCACTTGGACCATCGAATTTCAACAAATAATTGTTCTTCATTTAAATGTGGGTCATGCGTTCTTCGTTCAAATTAGGCAATGGGATCTCTATGGAAAACATTGACCAAAGTAGATTGTGCCAAGTAGATGGTATCTTTGTATTTGCATTTTGAGCAAATAGTGATGGTCTGTTTTCCTATCATATTAATTCTTACCGGGTTCAATTTGGGATGTTTGCAAGTCAAATTAATTTCCATATGTGCAGCAAAATGAAAAATATATATAATGCAATCTAGACTTTCCACTGATCATACCAAAGATAAGCTGAAAACGCAATGAAAAGAACTGGTTGGCGTATTACATGGAGCTTATATTCACGTGTGCTTATTTTCTTAGGATAACTTCGTAATAAACATTCAAGAAACTTGGCTAATAGAACTGGCATACAAATAACATGTCACGATGATAGCAATGGAGGAGTGACGTACCATAGCACCTTGTATAGGCTCACAGTGCCTCTCCTTTTTGCGATGTTCCATGAAATTGCCACATACATCTTGTACTTTTTCATTGTGTAACCCTATCTGCAAGTTGACACGGCTAATTTCAGACATATCTACATGATACTACATTGCATATCCCTATGCATATTTAAACCACCAATTAACGATTGTGTGTGTACCATAAACTAGACATGACTCTGTATCTTTGGTGGCGGGCACTCTAAGGAAGCCTAATGTAGTGCACTTTGGAATTCCTACATGCCACCTATGATTTTGTGTAATGTCTTGCCCTGTTCCTAAATATATGTCTTTGTAGAGATTCCATTATGGACCACATACAGATGTATATAGATGCATTTTAAGTGTAGATTCACTCATTTTGCTCCATATGTATCATATAGTGGAATCTCTAGAAAGACTTATATTTAGGAACGGAAGTACGAGGTAGTATGATGTATGACATCTACATATCTAATTTATCAGCCAAAGAGTAGAAATCATTATGCGCACAAAGGGATTCTTGGGTCGAAAATCCTAGCAAAGCACGCTGGCAGGCACAGAACAATACAAGAGAGAGAGACGCGCTTACAAGATCATAGCAATGCCTCAGTCCAGGATCTTGGTTGGCCAAGCTGTTAGATCCAGAAGAAACATCATCCTTGTAGTTTTTGCCAGCTGCATAACAGGTAACAGCGACCGGTTAGTATATTTGAAGTACATCGGGCAGGTGATGCTGGACGGGTTTAGAGGTGACAAGTACCTAGGCCGTGGCGGGTGCTTGGCATCTCTCTAGATGGTGGGAATCAAGTTAGAAACGTTGAGGGTGATGACGCTGCGCTGGCTGTCGGTGTCCAGTAAGGAGATCTAGAACCGTCGAGTAGGGTGTTTGTGGAGCGGCTCTGGTAGGGTGGACTACGGTGTGGGCGAAGTGGATCTGTGGTTGTGGACGAGGGCGTAGGTGAAGCTGCTCCGCTGGTTGGGTTAAGGATGGTGTCGACGATGCGGATCTGCGGCCATGGATGGGGCGTCAGAAGCTGCTCCGGTGGTTGGGTTAAGGATGGTGTCAATGATGCGGATCTGCGGCCGTGGACGAGGTGTCAGAAGCTGCTCCGGTGGTTGGGTTAAGGGTGGTGTCGACGATGCGGATCTGCAGCCGTGGACGGGGCATCAGAAGCTGCTCCGGTAGGTTGGATGAGGGTGCGAAGAAGCGGATCTGAGGCCGTGGACTTGTGAGTTGGCAAAGCGGCCCCGGTAGGGTTGAGAATGGTATAGGTGAAGCTACTCCGGTAGGGTTGACGCTGGTGTCGGTGAAGCGGCTCCGGTAGGGTTGAGGAAGGTGTCGGCGAAGCACCTCCGGTAGGGTTGAGGAAGGTGTCGGCGAAGAGGATCAGAGGCTGTCGACGGGGGCGTCGGTAGGGCGGCTCCGGGGGGTGTGGACGAAGCGTCTCCGGTGGGGAGTATGAATGAGCCGCTGCAGATGCGCGGCGGTTGACGAGAGTACTGAAGCAGATCCGTGGCCTGTGGACAAGGCCGGCACTTGAATGGGCTGTGGTACGATGGTGGATGAGCAGTCTACTTGTTTCTAGGGAGGTGGGAGGGTAGATGCGGCCAGAAGCAGATCCGGCGAGGTGGACGCCTCTGGCGATGAATGGGCTATAATGCGCGGTGGATGAGCAGTCTAGGGTTTCGAGAGGAGGGAGAAAGAGGCGATGATGTATGGACGGCGTGATGCAAGATGCTCTGGTGCTGTGGAGTTAGTTGTTTTTGCGGGAGGAGGGGAGAGGAAATGGGGGTGGCGTGTAGTGGGGGGAACCGGAAGTTACCAAAGCAGCCCCGACCTATCATGTAGATGAGGGCGGTATTGTAACTGTTGGTCTTCGTGCACCAAGGACAAAAGGGGGATTTCGCATGCTAAAGACAAAGGTGGCGGAAATTTTAGAAGGAGGCGGGAGATTTTGCCGCCCGCGGGATCGTTCGTATCTAGTTTCAACTAATTTTGGACCGTGCTAGTGGGAAGGTCATGCTAGACTGTGTACACGGGGCACGCGTCGTGATTAATAACTGGTGTGAAGTCCACCCTAGAAAAAATACAATAACTCGGGATGATGCGCCGATAACTTGGCCGTTCACACGGGCGCGCCAATCGTACGGGTGTAGTGGCGCGTTCACAAAAAAGGGATCAAACTCTCAGCCTATGTATTTCTCGTGTAAATAGATAATTCAGTGCCATTGGTTATTTACTTTAAACATAATGCATTGACGTGTTATTGTAGAGGCGCACAAAAAGAAATGGATATTGTAGTTAGCTACTTAAAAGTGTTACCTCATATGATTACATAGCCTCCATTTCATAAATTGTGTAACCGTTGAATTCATATATGAATATTACATATATATTACTTCAAAATAGAAACTTAAATCATCCAAGACTAATGAATTAGAATGCAAGAGTAACAATGGTGCATGTGCATGATAGCTACATTGGTTGTTTGAAGAAACATCACTGTAACTTTGGCATGCACAACTGAAAAAGGTTTATTTAAATAGAATTTTTTTTTTGATATGTGAGTGTCCAATCTTTATAGCGTTTAATCGATATTGTACCTTTGGCCACGATACGAAGTAGATATTGACTTATGTTCAAGCGATGCACGTCCACGGTTGCTAGATAGTGATACGTGAATGAATTGTGCAATCTCTCTCACACGCATACATATCTCATTTCCCTGTGGGCATCGGAATCACACACGCGCACTTCATGTATTTCTCTCCCTCCGTCAGGGTTAAATTCGTCTTTCTACCTCGTCCTACAAGTCTCTCGCACAGAAACACACACGCTCTCTATGTCTAACACACCCACCCCTTTAATTCCGCCCACCCACAGCCACTAATGTCTCAAAGTATAATAATGTCTCTCACACATATGATATCTACCTATCCCTTAATATAGCTAGATATGTGTCACACAAACTCCTTCTCCCTACTAGCAAGATGCCCATGTGCGTTGCACGGAACATCAAGATGCATTTGTATGAGAATTTTATCTTGTGGGGGAACAGGATGAACGAGGGAATGCCTTATTTGCAAATGCGGAGAGGGGTGTGGGTATCTTTTTGCAAAATTGCCATATTTTCCTTCATGTCCGCTGGGATATAAATTGGATGGCTTTGTATTGCAGGATGGCAGGAACACCATCATCACCAACTCTGTTTTTTATAAGAGTAGAGATATGTGAGTGTTTGCCCCGCCTCCCCCACACACACACACACTTCCCAACACCGAAGGAGTAGGGTGACACCTCGATCTTGATACTAATCTATCGACCGGCTTCTCTCTCAAACATACACACACACACACTACCCCAAGACCGAAGGAGTAGGGTGACACCTCGATCTTGATACTAATCTATCGACTAGATTCTCTCTCAAACATACACACACACACTACCTGGCACTGAAGGAGTAGGGTGGCACATCAATCTTGATAATAATCTATCGACTCCTCTTTCAAACACACAGACACACACACACACTCGCTAGTTGTGCCTCTGTGCCTACCGCGCACTCTCGATACGTCTTTCTCTCCCTCCCCCCAACAATGACAGCAGAAGGGTGACAACTCGATCTGATCATAATCTGTCAATTGGTTTCTCTCTCAAACATTGTGTCTCAGTGCCTCGCTCAGTAGCCCCCTCGATATGTAGACTTCTCGCACGCGCACAACTGTAGTGACGATGACGCTGAACCCAGTGTGCCTTGTTTTTACCGGCCTCATGTGATAGTTTTCACCCATATTTTTTGTTAATTAACACAGCAACCTTTTCTTTGTTACTACTCCCTCCGTTCCAAAATAGATGACTCAACTTTGTACTAACTTTAGTATAAAGTTGGGTCATCTATTTTGGAACGGAGGGAGTACTAGTGAATCTGAAATCATTCGGCGGACATAAAACATATCACTTCAACCCAATTATCGCAGCAACTACTTTAAAAGAAATTAGCTAGTTGCCCGTGCATTGCACGGAACATCAAGATGCATTTGTATGAGTAGTTTATCTTGTGAGAGAAAAGGATTAACAAGGGAAGGCCTTATTTGCGAACGTGGAGAAACGTGTGGGTATATTTTTGCAAAATTTCCATAGTTTCTTTCCTATCCGTTAGATATAAATCCGACGGCCTATATTGCAGGATGGCATGCACACCATCATCACCAACTCTGTTTTCTACTCCCTCTGTCCGAAAATACTTGTCATCAAAATGGATAAAAATAGATGTATCTAAAACTAAAATACGTCTCGATACATTTCCTTTTATCCATTTTGATGACAAGTATTTCCGGATGGAGGGAGTATTTGTCTTTTTAGAGATTTCAACAAGTAAATATGACCGGACCTTACCAACATACTCAAAAAAGTAGTCCATAATTTTGATGTTACCCTCTTTTCTTGGCGGTGCAGTGCCATCTGGATACCTCATAAATAAGTCAAGGACAAATCTGACCCCTTCATGAAAAGACATACGTAGCAAAATGAGTGAATCTACACTCTAAAATATGTCTACATACACATCCGTATGTGGTAGTCCATTTGAAATCTGAAAAAGACAAATATTTAGGAACGAATGGAGTATATATAAGAGTAGACATGGAGATATATCTCCAGCATGGTCTACAACAAAAATGTCTTTGGGCTGATTAGCTGGATGCTACTTAGCGATGACATGAGTTCGAATTCTGTCTTTTGACTTTAGATTTGTATATTATATATTACTCTACTTATTTAATATATACTTCTTTTGCTACTGTACTGACAGTGGAACCCACAGAGTACTTAGAATATTAAGGATGGACTTGTTTTTTTAACTTTACATGCAGACACTTAGCCACCACGCAAGTCACGTGTACACTGTACATGCAATTAACTTTTTATAGAGGGACAATCATACAGGAAATTAACTCAAATGGATTGGATTTCACTCTATTATTTCCAGCATAAAGAGCATCTCCAACGGCAGCCGGCAAATTTCCCCCCGCTTCCTTCCGCGGAGGACGAAATCAAACGCCAGCAGCATACATTTTTACAACTCTAACCAACTAGATGAAATTCGTGCAAACATAGACTGATTTCATATAAGCATGAAGGATTTCGTATAAAAAAGCCGGATCTTCATATAAACATGATGGATTTCATTACATTTACATGAACTAAGAGGTGCCAATCCGGCTCTCTTCTATAATTAATACTCCCTCCGTCCGAAAATACTTGTCCTAGAAATGGATATATCTAGACTTATTTTAGTTCTAAATGGACGCCCGCGGATCCCTTAGTCTTCCTCATGTTCGTCAGAAACTTGCGGGGTCGAGAAGGTCCTCGGAAGAGACGAAGCGGCAAAGGAACCACCTGAATCCGCGGTCGTTGCCTCGGCGGTGGCCTTCATGGGTCCGAAGTGGCGGCGGCCTCCCGTGTTCTACTTCTCCTCGATGATGGCGGCGAACAGGGAGAAGCTGGCCACCGACTGGTCGCTCTCCACGCACCCGGCTTCTGTCTCTGCCTGCATGGCGCTACCGCAGGCACGGGAGGCGCGCCCACAGACATGGGAGGCGCGGCCACCGCAGACACTGGTGGCGCGGTACGACGCGGCAGCGACGACGCCCGTACCGGCGTGCTCGCCGCCGTGCCGGCGTGGAGCAACTCGCCACTCCTCATCGAGCTGAACTGGAGCGGCGAGTTGCTGAACCACGCACATGCTTGGGGCGGCAACTGGCTCGGTTAGGCCAAGCGAGGTTGGTGAAGCACCGAGCGGCCTCGCCCTTATCCGGAGGGCTCGGCGGGCCACCCAGCCGGGTAATATGCCGGAGAACGGCTCATCAGAAGCCATCGGAAGGGTGGAGAAAATGGTGAAGGAGGAGATGGGGGAGCGGCGGAGGGGTGCGATTCTTGCCCGGCTGTCTGCGGCCTCGTGTAAATAGAGGGCGGACGGTAGGAGCTGGCGTCTGGCCTCGTTTAAGCGAGGCGGGACGAGAGGAGCTCGGTCGGTGTTGCGTTTAATTCCGGCCCTCTAATGAACGGACGTGTGGCCGGAGTAGGATTCTCGGTTTGCATGCGGGTTTAACGGAGGGGTTTAATGGAGGCACCGGGCGTGCAGCGGGTGGCGCAGTACTATTTGATTTGACAGCATTAATGAGTCGTCAAATCACAAAGGCCCTCGCCTCTCGTGAAACCGACCGAGCTAGACTGCCCCGCCCTCTAGCCTTTTAAAAAATCTATATACTCCACTTTTGTACAGTAGTAGTATCGATGAATTGCGCCATGGAGCAAAACTTGAAATTAAAAAAAAGGTGGTACATATAGAGAGCGCTCGTGAACTATGTGTCATACATGGCAATAAATAAAGTACTATATGATACTTATATGATATACGGCGCAGGAGTACTAAGTATTATTAATACAGTTTTGCTAGAACTCATCTAGATGAGATATAATTTGGTATCATTCATCTTTTATAGCCATCGGATGTGATGCTATAAGATGTGTGTGTGCTGACGTGGGTTGTATTTGTTCTTGTGCAATGAACTGACCACTGCATGTCATGTTTGATAGTCTCAAGTCATTAAAAGCATACAAGCCCCACATCTCTTCTTGGTTGATTCCTCTATTTATGTCAAAAATAAGAAACAACGTGAGAGCTAATGCACCACGCCTATGTGTTAGACTAGCCACAATGGTGTGTTACATACACTAGTAAAATACAATTATACCTTGACTATGTTACTAACTTCATAGTGGTTAATACCTCCGTCCTGGTTTATAGGTCCCTTTTATAGTTTGTGCAAAATTTTGACTAAAGATTTAACTAACAAAATGTTAATGCATGTCAAGAAAAATTATCTCATTGGATTCGTCTTTGAACATAGTTTTGAAAAATATAATGTTTGGTGACATGCATGAACATTTTCTTAGTTTAATCTATGGTCAAAATTTGGCACGAAATACAATGGGGACCAAAATTTGGCATCACTGTAACTAGTACTCCATCCGTCAATTTATAAGTTGTGCTTACCTTTTCCATCAACTTCGTGCAACGCGCGGGCATCTTGCTAGAAACACTAAAATATGTCTATATAATCCGTATGTGATAGTCCATTTGAAATCTCAAAAAGACAAATATTTAGGTACGGATGGAGTAATATATTAGGAGTATATCAAAACAATAGTGATTTCTTTCAAGTTTGTGAACAAATACTACTATTCTACTACTTTGGATCCGTGCATAGCACGGGCACATTGCTAGTAAAAGGAAAAGGCTCGCCACGCTCAAGCGTCGCACCCCCACACGCCCGGAATCGGAGTACAACACGACCCGTCGCACGACACATAGCTTAGGGAAGGCGTGTTGCCTAGCAGTCTTGGGAGCTTGAAGCAAAAGCGTTGGGCGTGCCCGATCTAGCCGAGCTATAGAAATTACCCTTGCGTTGACGTTCCATGCCTCAAAACTAGATGTACAACTATGAATATCCTGCTAGGTTGGGCGAGCCAGGGAACGTGTTGGCCCTCACGTAGCTCCGCCCATGTGCCTAGAATTTTCACTTTCATGTGGGACCGCCCGTTGAGCAAACCGACACCCCGCCCGCCGCCGGGTTGGAAAACATAAACAAGGGGAAGATTTAGCTGTAACACGGAAGCCAAGAAATTTTGTGTCAGACGGGGCTCGTTGCTGGAGTAGGAGCATTCCGTATTAGTACCACTCCTACCAAGTTTGTACTCCTAATACAATTATATTACTAGTAATACCACTATACAACTAGTAGATACGTGCACGGCACAACATCGTAGGAACAAAAAACGAGAAGATCATGTTTTGGGTGATTTATCTTTTTTTGAATCAACGTAGTATGAATAATATGATGTGGGGGGAACCCATGAAGCTTATGTGGCTTGGTTGCATGGCTACGGAAGGTTAGAGAAAAATAAATGGATAATGTGTTTAGAGTCCACTTCACTATATAAATATACTTTGGATCCATTGCAACGGACCAGCACATCTATATATATACCCCCTATATAGTGTGTGAAAAACTTTGAAAGTTGGTCGTTGGATGAAGCCAATCCGACGGTACAAAGATGGAAAATCCGAGCACTACTGGCCATTGGATATCATCCACCAGATTCTGCCACATGTATAATCTAGAAGACTCCATGGTTGAACTTAATTCATGACTAAATTTGCCACAACTAAGCTCAGGCAAAGTTATTAATAAATTCTTCAAAATGAGAGCCACAAGTTGGCAAGCCTAAGGGAATCTTGCCACATTTTTTGTGTGTATGTCATGTGGGGCCAGTGTGGCTTGCCTAAGGTGTGGCTTGAACCAAACACTTACCTAAGTTAATCAAACTTGCCTAACCTTACATTCCACCAAATTTTGCCACAAGTTGGCAAGCCTAAGGGAATCTTGCCACATTTTTTGTGTGTATGTCATGTGGGGCCGGTGTGGCTTGCCTAAGGTGTGGCTTGAACCAAACACTCACCTAAGTTAATCAAACTTGCCTAACCTTACATTCCACCAAATTTTGCCACATGCTAGAATCCAGAAAACTACACATGTAGAAGCATAATGCACAAACCACCAGAATCTCATGCGTGCAATGCACGTGTACCTTCCTACTAGTACTAGTAGTAGTAAGAAACAAATTCCAGTTTTGGCACGAGCTCGTACTGCGGGAGCACCACAAGGCCTGCCGCAGGAGTTACATTTTCCTCTCGGGGCCCACGGGACCGAACTTCAGTGGCTTAGTGCCCGACCTATGAGTCAATGACATGTGGGCCTTAAATGCGGCTGGCCCACATGTCATTCTCATGGTGGTGGCGTGGTTCGCGACTCACTCGTTCGAGATGAACCGGCCGGTGGTGGCGTGGCCGTGGCGAGGTACCACAATTGGGCGTCGAGGCGTACGAGGCGTAGATGGCCACACCGGCGGGTACTACCTGTAGTACATAAGTACTCCAGCTGAGGATTGATGCCCGGGACAAAATGTGTCACAGCTGCTGGATGAAAATTTGATGGTGCGGGAGTACGGATCGGAGCACAGCAACAGAGCAGGCAAACCGCATCCAATCGGGTGTGTCTGTGGTAGAAAGTTGATGGTTGCCGCACTTCAGCTGGCCCGCATGTCATGCACACAAAGGCAGAGGAGCGGTGGGGCCGAGAGGGATGAGGGGCACGAACAATCATACCATTACATCAGCGACATGTGGGACCCATAAGCATGGGTCCCACCTGTCAGCGAAGGAAAGGCAGGGCAAGGCAGTGATAGCCACGTCAGAGGATCCATGTCCACGTCGGGGACGTCGTGCCGTGGGTTGGAGCGGTGTCGTGGGAATCGCGTGTGGGTGTGGCAGTGGTAGAAACAAGAAACGTGATGGTCGTCGTGGTTCAACTTCCATGGACAAGCTGTCGGGTTCGCTAACACATGTATATCAAAACTAGAGTGTTTATATTTCAAGCACGTGAACAAGTATTATTCTACTTGGTTTGGATCCATTGCAACGCATACGAGCCGGCACATTGGTAGTAGTAGTGTCCATCTCTATCTCTAGAGGCCTTCCCTCGTTCATCCTTTTCTCTCACAAGATAAACTACTCATACAAATGCATCTTGATGTTCCGTGGAGCATACGAGGATGTTTCCTTGGGGGTCTCTCCGGTAGCGGCGTGGCGGGACGCCTTGAGATCTTGGCGTCGAGGGGCACTTTCAGTTTCCTCCGATGAGCAAGTAAGATGATTTTGATCACGTAGTAAATGCATTCTAAAGACTACTTCCATGTCCATTTCCTAATTCTCCCCTGCCCACTGTTTCACAGGCTAGGCTCGGTGCAAGTGGAGATTGGCTTGCATATGTACGGGAGGTTACCAACATCATTTTGCACAACATTTACAATGGTGACACCGTTCCCGTAGAACCTTTGTCCAACATTGGGATCAGCCATGCAATGGGCCACCGCATGAATTGGTACGATGGAACCACGGTGAGATTGAATAAGATAGCACGAACCTTGCACATGGCGGTCAAAGGCGGACCATGCTGTCTGCGGCCGATTTGTTGCCGTACGAGTAGGAAGACGATGTGCTCCTTTCTAACCGCATCTTCGCGGTGACAAACCAGGGGACTTATTTTGTATGGGACACATCCTACGATATACTCCCTCTCTCCCAGTTTATTTGTTTTGAATCTTTTCGTTTTATAAGTTTCGAATTCAATTTTAGAGCTCCCCATCACATGTTGAGATTACAATGTCCATTAAATCGTTGCGTGCATGTAGTAAAGAAACAAATCTCGAGTTTGGCACGAGTTCATGCTGCGGGAGCACCACAAGCCCTGGCGCAGGAGTTAAATTTCCCTCTCAGGGCCGTCGGGACTGAGCTTCAGCGCCTTACTACAACTACCTTTGAGTCAATAACATGTGGACCCGATAGGTGACTGGTCCACATGTAATGCTCTGACGGAAGGCGGTGGGGCCAAGAGGGGTGAGCCGCAGGTCGGGGGACGTGTGGTTTCATGGATTCGAGCGGCCTTGTGGGAATCGCGGGTGGCTATGGTAGAAACTTGATGCTCGCCGCATTTTAGGTGGCCCACATGTCATGCACACAAAGGCAGAGGGGCGGTGCGACCGAGAGGGGTGAGGCGCACGTCGGGGGGTGTGGTGTCGTGGGTTGGAGAGGCGTCGTGGGAATCGCGAGATGAAACGTGATGGTCGCCGTAGTTGAACTTCCATGGACAAGCTGTCATGTCTATGAACACATGCACTGTATACCGATCACTGGAAGGAGTAGCAGAGAAAGCTATATATGCGGATAAATAGTTCCTTATAGTCAAGCGAACCCATGCTACTACTCTGTTCCAAAGACATGCACACCATCAAAATAGTCCATCTATATCAATATACACCGAGAGGGAATAATTTTTTTTACAAGAGAGGAAATAGTTCATCCATCCATAATGCCCTCCTGCTGGTGCAGCGTTTTCTTCTTCTTCTTCTTCTTCTTCTTCTTCTTATTCTTGTTCTTGTTCTTGTTCTCATTCTCTGTGGGAGACGGCTTCGCAACAAGCTCTTTGGACCTTGCACCTATCCCGAAACTCACACGGGCATCGAGGGCAGCATATTTTATCCGCTCGTACGTCAAGGGATAATTCTCCCATCCAGACGACCTTAATGCCACCGTCTCGTCACCCTTATGAAGATTTGTACCGAGCACAAAATTTGCTACGTCGAATAGGGATGGTGTCTGTTTTGCACAATCTTCTACAGAATTTTGATTCTGGT
Source organism: Aegilops bicornis (assembly GCA_021605145.1). NCBI lineage: Eukaryota > Viridiplantae > Streptophyta > Magnoliopsida > Poales > Poaceae > Aegilops > Aegilops bicornis. The sequence goes on from CM038669.1 coordinate 153,455,128, forward strand.
TTGTAGATCAGCGATGCTTTTCAAATCAAGGTTATGCGGCTCCAGCTTACATTTGTCCCCTTCGATGGCTGCCCCACAGAAGTATACGTCCTCCCGAGACAAGAAATCGTGAAGCTCACCTGGTATGGAGGGCAAGTGTATGATCTGGTACACAAAAACATCATCTTCGAGGCACAGCTGAAGGACGGCGACGCGCTGTATCTTCCCAGGGGCACGCTCCGTGTACTATGCGTCGAGACCGATGACCCTCGTCTCTACCTTTTTGAGGGAGTTGGATACATTGTCGATCCACTGCCGAACAACCCTTGGGTGGACGGTGATGGTGGCAACTATGCGCATCGAGCCTTCGACGAGGACATGTTGGACGCTAAAAACCTGCATCTCGATCTCTTTCGCCATTTGGAACCGCTGGAACGGAGGGCTATGGTTTGGAGAATTAGGATTAGATGGCTAGTCTAACTGAAGTAGTATATGATTATTTAAAGAGGTTAAAACAATGTGAACGCAGTGGGGTTTGGATGCAAATGAAGACGAAGGGGAGGTGAAGAATCTGAGGCGAATCGATTCCCGATGGAGAAGTAAATGGGAGAAGTGGCGTGCAGGCAGTTGATTAGACGGCTAGGTAGACTAAACGAAAAGGCTATGCGGGTAGACTGAGGAGTCGTACCTGTTCGTGTACGTGCCCATCCTTCCTGATAGGTGGGACCTATGCAAACAGATAAAAAATGTGTCGTAGCTTTTTTTGAGCCCGTGAGTGGGAGACACAACATTCTCTGGTTAAGGAATACTCCCTCCGTTTAGGTGAGTATAAGTCACCTTGTGAAAATCAGGTTTTCCCAAAACCTTTAGGCGTGGAGCATTAACTTCCTGCTCGATCCCCTCCCAGCCTCGTTAGCCAGCGTTCTCTTCCTCTGGTGCCGCATTCTACCTTTCCATTTTTTCCTCTTCTCAAGTGTGGAACGATATGCATGCCTTCCTTGATGCACCAGAACGACCACTGCATGCATCACGACAGGGCGTTGATTGGGCATGCACGAGAATTTGGTTATGCTCGCAATATGGATGATACCTGAACGATGAAGTGAAAAGGCATGCTAGCACGGGAGACCTATTTCCGCTATACAATACTGGAGTACTCATGTTCCTACTAGTAGTAGTAGTAGTAGTAGTACAACTATGGTACACTTGATGGTCAAAATACTATTCATCCGGTCCTCACAGTGAAGTGACAACACCCTGCGCCTGACACTAGTCCAGGCGAGGCGGCGTGTTCGGGTTACCAAAGTCAGCCTCACCCTGTGCACTGTGCAGTCTGTCACCGCTGTTGTACAGCACATTGGCGCCTCGCCTCGTCTCCCTCTCCGCTCCCATAGCACCACTCCATCTCCATCTCCTTCTCCGTCTCCGTCTCCGTCTCCATCTCACTGTGCCCCGTGTACCGTCGCCTCACTCGCCTCCCCAGTACCACTATTCCCTCGCTAGCCGCTCCAAAGACCGACATCCTTCTCCCCCGTAAATCAAGCCCCCTTCCAAACTCCACCATGGCCGAACGCGAACCGCGCAGCATCCATATGAGCCGCGATTGGAGCAATCTCCCCAGTGACATCCTCGACCTCTGTTGTTCGTGTATGGATATGTTGACCGCCCTGCGGCTGGCTGCATGCTCGAGGGACATGCACACGGCCATCGTCGAAGCGAGGCCTAAGCTTTTCAAGACACCCTGCTTGCTGCTATCTGGTCTTGCGAGATTGGCTCACCATGATACGGAGGCATGCATGATGCCCCTCGACTTCAATCCGATCTCCATTAGCCGAAACTTCTTTGCAGGTATGTAGTGTGTCGTCGTACATCATTTCCCTCGACATCGATCCGATCACCATCGCCCGAAACTTCTTGGCAGGTATGTACTGGGTCGGCATGAACTCCCACTGGATGGCTGCCTTCAGAGAAGACGGTAAAAAGTTGGTGCTCGTGAACTTCCAGACCTCCCATGAGATTATCCTTCCTCCGTTGGATTATATAGAGTATTACCATCGCGGTCCAAGTCATCTAGATTACTATGTCAGTTGGACGGACCTTGTTTTGCAGAAGATTGTAATCTGCCAAGTACCCACACGACATGCGAATTACGCAGACTTCAAGCTAATTGCCTTGTTCGACCGCGGACTCGCCTATCTTTACGTCGGTGCCTTTTTTAGCTGGAAACAACTCGGCTCGCAGTGGATCATCGTCAAAGCTGATACACAGTTCTGTGATGCTATTGAACACAATGGCATCATCTACGCGATCGACAAAGCAGATGGCACCACGATCTTTGCTGACGGCGCGTGTAAGTTGTTTCCATCTCATGTTAATGATGACGCCATGACACTGTTTGAACTTTTTTTGATGATTGGCATATCCCTGTTTGAGCAGAATTTGAGTAGAACTATGGCAATATATTAGAGACGCCGTAAATCACCTATATTTGGAATGAGTTAATTCATGCGATTGTGACCATGTCATTACAACCAATTTGTACCCTGAATAATCAAACGGTTAGGAATATATGGATATTATCCTTATTTTACAAAGAATCTATATACTACTACTAAATATAAGTGTGTATCAATGGCCATGTTAGTTTCTTCATTTTCATGATGTAGAAACATGCACCACACTGTTGGTTTCATCTAACCATACATTAGGGAAGTAAATGTGCATATGGAGAACTCTATATTTGGAAGTAGTGAAATCCTACAATGCTTACCATGTGTGCATACCTATATTCGCCCTTCAGCAATCAATGACTAGAATAATATTCTCATAAAAATTTTGCCCACAGAACACGAGTATATAACAATGCATGGTCTGTTAGTTACCTTGAAGAATTTGTTTGTGAGGACAGAACATGATTACATAACATGCGTGACATGGTAGTTTCCTGTGAAGAATCGATTGCGAGATAACATGAGTATAACCATGCATGGCACTTCTATATTTTCGAAACCAGTACATATTTCCCTGTATTTTCCTCCCAATTCCAACAGGGACATATCAATGCTGTTTATTGCATTATCCTACTCATACTCTGAACAATGTTGATCTTACATTAACAATGCCTGTCCTTTTTGATATGATGCAGTGTCCCTACAGTTACTGTCCTTTGTAATTACACCACCTTTGCCAAAAACAGGGAAGCACAACTGGTTCCTCGCTCGATCAGACGACGGCAAAAGACTAATGGTCATTCGGACACATGAGCCGAACAAGTTATATTGCAAAAACCCCTAATCAGATACAAGCACCGTGTAATACGTGAGTATCCGCAGATGGTTGTTACGTCCTATGAGCGGATACCAGCTTGTTGGGGCCTTTAGGATTTTTTAGTTGGAGGCGGGTAAACAGCCTTGGTTCACACTCTCTGTTACTCGGACTCAATTATCCGATTAACCAGGAGATCACCGTTGGAAAGGACCTTGATGGCAGAGAGGCTCTGTTTGCTATGGAAAACTGTGTTTACACGGCGAGCCCTAGGAGTTCGGGAGCATACTCCCCTGATTGTCAACAATACAGCCTGCAGCCAAAAGAAGGTGAGAATGACAAAGGCATCCGGATTAACTTTGATCCTTGGATGTCTCAATTACGACAGGCAGTGATGTGGTTCAAGCCTTCAGTTATATAGGTAATTGGGCTGTATCATCGAAAGGTTGGAGTACCGGTGTCTCCGGATCACTGGTCTCTGGAGTGGGGCTGCAATTTATGAGGGTGTTGGATCATCTCTTGAATGACTTTGTTGTCTTTGTTGTTGGTTACTGGATGGGTAGTTCTTTCTTTTGTTATGCATATTCCTTGTCATTTGGTCATCCTCGTCGATGTCACTCTTACTATGTAATAGTTGCTTCTGTTTAGAATGTCATTCTTGTCTGGATCACGAGAGTCTGAGCCCTGCAGATAGGTACGTTTTGGTGGTGTAGCAAGACTTCTTATGAACTATCATGTCTTGTTGTTTATGTCAGTAGTAGTCACTAGTCAGTGTTTGAATGTTGTATATATCGTTGTTTCGAACTGTTTATTGTCTCGAACTACTGGTGGGCTAAATGAGGGCATCACCATTCTCCAGTGTTCAGAGCATATCTCCTTTTTTCAAGTTATATAATTTGAGCTCACTATCTTTTCGATGATGTACACTTGTTTGGGCCAGTGAGGTGTCGTTGAATATGGGCCGAGTAGTAACGCAATGCCAAATAGGTCAATTATGACTCTCAGGCCGGGCTCTCAAAAGATCCTAAAAAAAGGCCGGGCTCTCCAAAAAAGAAAGAATAAGGACTCTTAGGCCGACATGTGGGCGCCACCGGTGTTTTCGCGCTTGGCGCCGAGAAACATATTGGCGGCGTGCTTTCAAATCGTGCTACCTTTTCATCCCCAGTCTCCCGCCCCTCCCCCACCTCTGGAATCTCGATTCCTACTCCAGTTCCCCCAAATCCCCCTCCTATTCTCCCTGTACTCAAGCTGTGACGCCCCGAGACCGATGCTTCAGAAGACTTCTAGCTATTCCGAGTTTCGCCGTGTGTTTCTTTTGTGCTTGCTCTTTTATTTTTGCATTGCATCATGTCATCATGCCATCATGTCATTAATCTTTGCATTTCAAAACTCATCTAAATAAATTGTATGGATCTTCGATCCATTTAAATCGAGGGAACTCACATGGTGTTTTCTCTTTATAACATATCCTCCCAATATTAGGGAGTTATATTAAATATTTCTTTAATTTGGAAGCCACCGTAACAAACTTGCATTTTAATCTCTCGTTTCCACCTATTCTAAATCCTCGATCATTCTCCAATTGGCTCCGGTTCAAGTTGTGGCACTTTGAGTTATGCCAAAGAAGCCCCATGCCAGTTTTCAGCTCAACTTGTATTTATTTGGCCCTCCAAATAAATATTTTTGCTCCTATTTCTTTTACGTAAATAGAAAAGGAAAAACCTTTTCCCCCTTCCTTTCTTTAAATCCAGCCGAGCGGGCCCCTGGCCACTCTCCTCCTTCGGACTGACCCATCTGGCCCAAAGCCCAGCCTCCTCCCGAACCCTCATCTTAACCTAGCCCGATCCCACTTCTCTCCCTTGTTCCTCTGCCAGCGCCGCCACCTTCGTCTTGATCCCCATCGCGCACGCATCGCCCGCTGCCAGCGCCAGGAAAACCTGCGCCCGATCCTCATCTCCTCTTCTCGATCTCTCCCTCTCCTCGCTCGTGTCGCCATCCGCAGAGAAAGAGAGAGGAGCGAGACCCTCAAGCCAACCACACCCCACGGCCCATGAGCTCGTCCGCCAAGACGGCCATGGCACCGCCCGGCCTCCATGTCTCGCCGCCCTGCTCCCTTCGCATGTGTTGCTCCGCCACGGCTGCGGTGCGACCAACTCCAGCGGCCCCGTCGCCTCTGCGCGCGAGCGCCGCGCGTCCAACCTCCTCCCTCACCTGCGGCCTCCTCCTCGTCGCCTCCGCGCCACCAGGACGCCGTCCCGCGCCCAAGCTCCTCCGCCCCCACGCCGGAAGCTGCTTCCCGCGCCTCTGCATCGATCTGCCAGAGCTGCATGTTGTCGGATCCCGTCCTTGTCGCCTCGTTGCTGTACCTCGTCCTCGACCCTTGTCGTCAGTTGGCTTCCCGCGGCAACCAGGAACGCCCAAGGATGCCTTCGTGGATTTCGCCAAGTTCGCCGGATGCCTAGTACGACTACAGGACCGGAACGCCAAGTACATGGATACGCCCAGTTCTGCTTCGAACATGTACGACTACGCCCGGTGATGCGACAAGTACCCGACACCGTGTACATCTACACCGCCAAGACCGGACCGACAAGTACCTCGATGTCGTGTGTACCACTACCGTCGCCCCGAAGACGTTGGATTCTTCAAGTACCTCCCTAAAAACGAACGTGTACCACTACTTCCACTACCGCCGCGAGAACGACTACTTCCCTCGACATTTGTGAACCGCCTCGAAATGCACGCTTCAAAGGTATAACCGCCGAAACGACCGCCGTGGACCGGATGCATGTGTGTTATATGAGTTCCTCGTGTTTGCACCGTGTCCGAGAGATGTCTTTGCACGTTCCTCGTTTGCCATGCCGTCGTCCCGTGGCAACCCGGAATCCGGGAGTACCCCACCATCCTTGCATGACACGCTCACGCCCACTTATTTTGCACCGGCATCTCCATGAGCTACCGGAACCGATATGTTGTTGTGACATCATTTTCGGATTCGTTGCCGTGGCACCCGTTTCATTCCGCCATGGTGACCAAATGCTTCATAACATGCTCATGTCAACATTTTCATAAAATTGCATAAGACTTGTATATGTCATCCGCATCATGATAACAACATTTCAATGTTTAAAATTGTTGTTGCATTAAATTGCTAAATGCATATGGGGATTTACCGGATTTGTTGTTTTTATATTCGGCCCCATTTAAATTGTTTAGATGGTATAGTTTTTGTTATGCTTCACCACTTGCCATGTTAACCAATATTTAATATTGTTGGGTACATAACCGAGAGAGAACTAAATAATTGATGTGGTGTTTTGTCAATATGCAACTCGTTGCATATTGAGCTCCACTTAACTTGTAGTGTTGTTTGTGCATATTGCCATGCCATGAATCATTAAACCGGACATGCATCATAATTGATTGTGCATCATGCCATGTTTATGATTGTGTGTTTACTATGTTGTTTGCTTCTTTCCGGGTTGCTTCACTCGTTAGCTTCGGTTTCGTTCCGGAGTTGTGAGGATTCGTTCGACTACGTCCATTTGTCTTCTTCATGGACTCGTTCTTCTTCCTTGCGGGATCTCAGGCAAGATGACCATACCCTCGAAATCACTTCTATCTTTGCTTGCTAGATGCTCGCACTTTTGCTATGCCTATGCTACGATGCCTATCACTTGCTTGTCATGCCTCCCATATTGCCATGTCAAGCCCCTAACCATCCTTTCCTAGCAAACCGTTGTTTGGCTATGTTACCGCTTTGCTCAGCCCCTCTTATAGCGTTGTTAGTTGCAGGTGAAGATGAAGTTTGTTCCTTGTTGGAACATGGATATTTTGGGATATCACAATATCTCTTATCTTAATTAATGCATCTATATACTTGGTAAAGGGTGGAAGGCTCGGCCTTATGCACAGTGTTTTGTTCCACTCTTGCCGCCCTAGTTTCCGTCATACCGGTGTTATGTTCCTTGATTTTGCATTCCTTAGATGGTTGGGTGATTTATGGGACCCCTTGACAGTTCGCTTTGAATAAGACTCCTCCAAAGAAGGCCCAACCTTGGTTTTACCATTTGCCACCTAAGCCTTTTTCCCTTGGGCTCTGCAGACTCAAGGGTCATCTTTATTTTACCCCCGGGCAGTGCTCCTCCGAGTGTTGGTCCAAACTAGAGCACCGTGCGGGACCATTCCTTGGCAACTTGGATTACGTTGGTACTGTGACGCTTAGCTTATCCGGTGTGCCACGAGAACGAGATATGTGCAGCTCCTATCGGGATTTGTCGGCATAGCGGGTGGTCTTCTTGGTCTTGTTTTACCATTGTCGAGATGTCTTGTAGTCCGGGATTCCGAGACTGATCGGGTCTTCCGGTAGAAGGAATATCCTTCGTTGACCGTGAGAGCTTATAATGGGCTAAGTTGGGACACCCTGCAGGGTATTATCTTTCAAAGCCGTGCCCGGTTATGAGGCAGATGGGAATTTGTTAAGGTCGGTTGTAGAAAACCCGAAGTTGATCTTAATTAAAATACACCAATCAGCGTGTGTAACCGTGATGGTCTCTTCTCGGCGGAGTCCAGGAAGTGAACACGGTGTTGGAGTTATGTTTGACGTAAGTAGTTTCAGGATCACTTCTTGATCATAGTTGTTCGACTGTGCCTTGCTTCTCTTCTCGCTCTCTATTGCGAATGTAGCCACCAGATATGCTAGTCGCTTGCTACAGCTCCACCTCACAACTCTGTCCTACCTATAAGCTTAAATAGTCTTGATCTCGTGGGTGTGAGATTGCTGAGTCCCCGTGACTCACAGATACTTCCATAACCAGTTTGCAGGTGCCGATGAAACCGTGCAGGTGACGCACCGAGCTCAAAGAGGAGCTCGATGAAGATCTTGTTCTTTGTGTTGTTCCATTTCAGTTGATCAGTAGTGGAGCCCAGTTGGGACGATCGGGGATCTGTGTAGCATTTGGGGTAGTCTTCTTTTAATTTGGTTCCGTAGTCGGACCTTGATTGTATCTGTATGATGTAATGCTTTACTCATGTATTGTGTGAAGTGGCGATTGTAAGCCAACTATGTATCTCTTTCCCTTATGTATTACATGGGTTGTGTGAAGATTACCTCACTTGCGACATTGCTTTCAACGCGGTTATGCCTCTAAGTCGTGCTTCGACACGTGGGAGATATAGCCGCATCGAGGGCGTTACACAAGCACACTATCATGTCGCCGCTCAACGCGGATCTCCGAGCCGGAGATCCTGAGGTCCGCCCTGCCTTCGGTCGTTGCGTGCTGTCACTCAACAGTGGCATGGCGGCGCTTGACGACCAGTTTGCCGGCAAAGTGCTGATGGTAACCATCAACGGGGACCGGCCTCCCGTCTCGCCAGACGACCTTGTCAAAGCTCTTGGCATTGCGCACGGCATCCAAATAAGTGACTTGCTCGTCAAGTCATGCGCCACCGGCTGATTTCTTCGTCGGAGTTCGAACAACTTTCATTGCGATCGTGTGTTTGAATCTTCCGGCGTTTGTTCTGTGGATGGCGCTACCGGTGAGCTTTGATCGGTGGCACCTGGATGGGGCTCGGTGCCCTCTGAGCTTGAGTTTTTAACAAAGCTTACCTTCCACGGCATGCCTCGACGTGCTTGGAACAGCGAGTCCATGAACGAGCTTATCAACTACCTAGGAGGTGAGCTTGTAAGTATGTTTGTTCCTCCAGACAGCTGGGCTCTGATGGTTATGGCATGGATGAAGAAGCCATCCGCCATACCGAAAGTGATTGGTGTTGAGATACCGGTGCAGGAACCGGGGTTGTACTATTCGTCGCCACCAAGGCCGCCGCGGACCACGTTAGGGATGTACCTGTATCGAATGTTCGTGCATGTCAAAGAAGTGGTCAATCCATCAATCGAAGTCCTCCCGCCCCCGCTGGTGCCAGGGTCCGTCGACACGTCCATTACAGGAGTCAACGTTAGACTTTCCCCGTGTTGCTCGGAACAATGGATGGCACAGGGCCTACTCCATCGCGTGGCGGAGGCCACTGCTTCTTTGGGAGAAGAGGCAGGGCTGGCTGCCTCGATGTGCTCTAATTTGAGGTAACAACTGAATCTTGTCGATAGTACTAGTTAAATCCGAGCTATAGGTGCGAAGCAGCGATATGCCAAAGTACATTTGATTGTGACATGTTCTAATTTTGTACCTGAACTTTTTTAGAAAGGGCTTTACGTCAACTTAATGTGCTAGCAGAACTTATTGTGTTGTTTGTCTGCATTTTCTTTGCACAACATTCAAGATATTTCCCGTCATTTATAAAGGCGATGAACCATTATGTACGACTTCGTTGGTTTCAACATAGCCCTTCCCGTGGCGATCCACCGCTTCCATCCTGATTGTGCCGCTGCGTGAAATTTTTGTATGCAAGTTCGATTGTGCTATGATGTTCTATATGATTGTGTCAACTATATAAGTTTTCTTGAGCATCAGCAATGCAGATGGCTGAAAGATGTATTTACGAGCATCGACGGATGGGTCTCTCTCTATCTCTCTCTCACTCACACACACACACGCACACACACGCACACACGCACAAGTGGGACCCGTTGAATTATTTATTTGCTCGTGACAGCTTTTAATTAGGTTCCACTGTAATCTAACTTTTTTTCTTAAGTTATTAATTGAGCTCAGTGACTTCAAAAAGTTGTACAGAAGCCTTGTTTGGGCCTTTCCGGCGTCCCTGATTGTGGGCTGAGTAACCATGTTAGGTTGTATTGTACTACACATGCATTTTTTTCAACATCATCAATGCAACTGGGCCGACAGTTCTACACAATATCCGGGTCAACTTGTTATCCGCCCCGCTGGGCTGCAAAGTTTCCTAGGAGGTATGCATTAGGCTTAACAAGAAAATGGACTTTAAGAAATAATAAATGGGATGTAATTATAATAACTGGGCAATTACTATGCACCAAACACGTAATTAGTTTGAAAATATATTATTTTTGGAATTTAGAAATTTTAATTTCATTACTTGTTGCGCGCGCAATATTTCGTTGGATTTTAACGTGATACAACTTTATTTTGAAATTATATTTAACCTGACTAGAAATTTCGGATAAAAATATTTTGGATCCCATCAAAATGTGGGATTTTTTTTAATTCTATTTTGAGCGGTTGTTTGAAATTATTAATCGTTGTCCTACCTAGAAGTTGGGTTGTACTTTTAACAAACCCGTAAATGGGCTGTAGTAAATTCCATTAGAATTGAAAAATGGGATGTACATTCTTACAAATAGCAAATGGGCTATATGTTCTCTGCCAAATCCGAGGTGTGGGCCTACTAAGTTGACACGTACCAAGGGCTTTGTCAACTTAGTCAATATAAACGATTCTAGCTGCAGTGATCGTACGGTGTCCATCCAACGGCCGTAGTGCTTCTTTAACCTCTGGTCTTCTTGCTCCAGCCGCCCAAAGCAGCGCCGGTCGTGTCGCGTGCTCCTGCCTCCTGTGGCCGGCTGTGATGCCGCGGAGGCCTCACCGCCCCGTACTACTCCCACCGCTGGCCAGGCCATCCCTCTACTCACCCACACCCCTTGTTATTCTGCGGCGACGGCAGCCAAATCAGTGAACCCTCATACTCCTCTCTGCGCGGGCTACCACTTCTGCGTCTTCCCCGGCTCCGCGTCGTCCCCTTCCTAGGCCTCACCGTCGTCCAGACCACCGCCCTGGTGCGTTCGGCGCGGCGTGGTCAACGTGGTCAACGACCGACTTCCATCGGAAGAGTACTGTACGTGGAGAGGCTAACAGCTGGGTCCTGGCGGCCGCAAGGAAGTGCCTCCTTATTACACGCAAAATAATTATTCCTCTACCTGACAGCAGGGACCCACCTGACGGGCCACCTTATTTCGCAAAAAAACGTTTCCCCCCTGACTGCTGGGACCCACCGGACGGGCCAGCGTATTTCACAAAAAAAAAACATTCCCCGCGCTGTCGGCTCGGACACACCGGAAGTGCCTCCTTATTACGCATAAAAAATGAATACTCCCCCTGCTAGCTGGGACCCACCTTGGTGGGAGGCTGTCTTGTGGGCCTACTAAGTTGACGGGGACGAAGGGCTTTCTCAACTTAGTCATATGAACGACTCTAGCTCCAGTGACCGTACGATCTCCATCCAACGACCATAGTGCTTCTTCAACCTCTGGTCTTCTTGCTCCAGCCTCCCAAAGCAGCGCCGGTCGTGCCGCATGCTCCTGCTTCCCGTGGCCGGCTGTGCTGCCGCGGAGGCCTCACCGCCCCCTACTATTCCCACCGCTGGACAGGCCCTGCGGCGACGGCAGCCTCACACCGCAGCCGAACCAGTGAACCCTCATACTCATCTCCGCGCGGGCTTCCACTGCCACGTCTTCCCCGGCTCCCCATCGTCCCCTTCCTAGGCATCACCGTTGTCCACCGCCGTGGTGCTCTCGGCACGGCGTGGTCAATGTGGTCAATGACCGACTTCCATCGGAAGAGTATCAGACGATGGAGAGGTGTTTGGGTCCACGGCAGCCGCAAGGAAGTGCCTCCTTATTACGCTGAAACTAATTATTCCTCCACCGACAGCAGGGACCTTGAATGGGTCACCGGTATTTTGCGAAAAAATGTTTCCCCGATTGCAGGGACCCACAGACGGGCCACCGTATTTCGCGAAAAACGTTCCTCATTGTCACCGGACCCACCGGAAGTGCCTCCTTATTACGCACAAAAAGATGAATACCCCCCTACTAGCTGGGACCAACCTTGGTGGGAGGCTGACTTGTGGGCCTACTAAGTTGACTGGGATGGAGGCCTTTGTTAACTTTAGTCAATATATGAACGATTCTAGCTCCAGTGACCGTACGATGTCCAGCCAATGGCCGTAGTGCTTCTTCAACCTCTGGTCTTCTTGCTCCAGCCGCCCAAAGCAGCGCCGGTCGTGCCGCCTGCTCCTGCCGCCCGTGGCCGGCTGTGATGCCGCGGAGGCCTCACCGCCAACTCCTACTCCCACCGCTGGCCAGGCCATCCCTCTACGCACCCACCCCTCGTTATTCTGCGGCTGACAGCGGCCTCACACCGCAGCAGAACGAGTGAACCCTCATACTCCTCTACGCGTGGGCATCCACTGCCGCGTCTTCCTCGGCTCCGCATTGTCCCCTTCCTAGGCCTCGCCGTCGTCTACCGCCCTGGTGCTCTCGGTGCGGCGTGGTCAACGTGGTCAAGGAATGGCTTCCATCGGATGTGGACTGTACGTGGAGAGGCTGACAGCTGGGTCCACGACCGTAGCAAGGAAGTGCCTCCTTATTACGTGCAAAATAATTATTCCTCCACCTGACAGCAGGGACCCATCGGACGGGCCACCGTATTTAGCGAAAAAAATGTTTCCCCCTGTCTGCTGGGACCCACCAATTACATCTTTGCACGCAAGGAAGTGCGTCCGAAAAAACGATTCGCCCCCTGACTGCTGGGACCCACCAGCTACATCGTCGCACGCAAGGAAGTGCCTGACAGTCGGGACCCACCTAGTCTAAGCGTACGTAGCGTTGTCATTCTGGTCGCGAACGTGTACGTACATATATACTGGCGGATGTAGAGGCGCGCACGTGTCGTAGTAGAGGCGCGCACGTAGCATGTACACGTACGTACAATGGCGAGGGTGCAAGAAAGAAAATACGGCCACATACGTCCATACGGGCAGGGTCTCTAACGCCTATCGCGCATACGTACATGGCTGGGTCGGAATGGAGAAACCGCGTCGCCGTCGTGTTCATGGGGATCCAACCGGCTGGGTCGGAACGGAATGTGTGGTCGTGTTCATCGGGAGGGCTTGGACGGAACAGGCGATGGAAACGAGGCCTGGCGTACCGCACAACGTAGGAAACGACCTTGTGTTCGACCGGCCACGTTCGAAACAGGGTCCTGGTGAGCGGGAGGGCCTGGTGTACCGCAAAACGGAGGAAACGGACCTCCTACGGTCGAAACGGGGGTCCTGTTGATTGGGAGGGGTGTGGCGTACCGCAAAACGGACGAAACGGACTTGTGTTGGAGCGCTACGGTCGAAACGGGGGTCCTGTTCATCGGGAGGGGTGTGGCGTACCGCAAAACGGACGAAACGGACTTGTGTTGGAGCGCTATGGTCGAAACGGGGGGGGGGGAGGGGTGTGGCGTACCGCAAAACGGGACTCCATGGGATACTGTTCATCTCCACCCTCGACCTCCTCCAGCCTCCACGGGCTCCTGTTCATCCAGCCTCCAGCGCGCACTACTCCACCGCCATCGCTCAACCACCCCTCCAAGGGCACCCCTCCACCGTCTCATCGCTCATCCAGCCCTCCACACCACGGGGTCCTGTTCAACCACCCCTCCATGGCCACCCCTCCACCGCTTCATCTGTTCATCCAGCCCTCCACACCATGGGTTCTGTTCATCCGGAGGCAACGCCACCGCTCCTTGTTTATCCAACCCCCCGCAACGCCATCGCTTCATCTAATCAATCGGCTTCAGTTAGCAGCAGTAGCGAAGGAATCACTCCATCGGATTCAGTTAACAGCCATCGATCGATCGCTCGGGTTCAGTAACGCGTAGCCTGCAGTGCAATCGCTCGGGTTCAGTTAGAGCCCAACGCCTCGCTCGGCTTTAATTAGAGCCAACGCCTCGCACACACGCGCGTATGTATGAGAGAAACACGCATCGCTCCGCCCCCGACCTTCCATCGTAACCGGCAACTCCCCGAAATTTTCCTCCCCCTCGCTTCTACAACGGTTTTTTCCGTCATGGACGGCCCAAAGAATGTCATGCAGCTGCGTGTCCGGCCCGCCAAGGACAAAAAGCCCATTTTCTGTCATGATTTTTTGTCATAGAAGTAGGAGCCCACCACATCTATGATGATACCGGGTTTTGTCACAATTATCGTCATAGAAGTGTCATATGTATGACAGAAAAAAAATTCGTTCGGCCCAAAATGTCACGGATGTGTCTTTTTTTGTAGTGAAAGCTCACGGTACATCAAGATCGTGCCAAATCAAGAACACGAGAGAGAGAGAGAGAGAGAGAGAGAGAGAGATCAAACACATAGCTGCTGGTACATACCCTCAGCCCCGAGGGTGAACTATTCGCTCCTCGTCATGGAGAGCGTTGGTATGATGAAGATGGCCACCGGTGATGGTTTTCCTGTCAGGCAGGGTGCCAGAACAGGCTCCTGATAGGTTTTTCATGGATACAGAGGCCTGCAGTGGCGGAACTCCCGATCTAGGTTTATTTCGGGGGGTTTCTATATTTATAGAAATTTTTGGCATCAAGAACAAGTCAGGAGGGGTCCATGAGGAGCCCACAAGAGCGGAGGGCGCCCCTAGGGGGTAGGGAGCGCTCTCTGATACGTCTCCAATGTATCTATAATTTTTTATTGTTCCATGCTATATTATATTCTGTTTTGGATGTTTAATGGGCTTTATTATACACTTTTATATTATTTTTGGGACTAACCTATTAACCGGAGGCCCAGCCCAAATTGCTGTTTTTTGCCTATTTCAGTGTTTCGCAGAAAAGGAATACCAAACGGAGTCCAAACGGAATGAAACCTTCGGGAACGTGATTTTCGGAACAAACGTGATCGAGAGGACTTGGAGTCCATGCAAAGCAATCAACGAGGAGGGCACGAGGCAGGGGGCGCGCCTACCCCCTGGGCACGCCCTCCACCCTCGTGGGCCACCCGTTGCTCCACCGACGTACTTCTTCTTCCTATATATACCTATATACCCTGGAAACACCAGATACGGAGCCAAAAACCTATTTCCACCACCGCAACCTTCTATACCCGTGAGATCCCACCTTGGGGCCTTTTCCGGCACTCCGCCAGAGGGGGCATTGATCACGGAGGGCTTCTATATCAACACCATAGCCTCTCCGATGATGTGTGAGTAGTTTACATCAGACCTTCGGGTCCATAGTTATTAGCTAGATGGCTTCTTCTCTCTCTTTGGATCTCAATACAAAGTTCTCCTTGATCTTCTTGGAGATCTATTCGATGTAATCTTCTTTTGCGGTGTGTTTGTCGAGATCCGATGAATTGTGGGTTTATGATCAAGATTATCTATGAACAATATTTCGATCTCCTCTGAATTCTTTTATGTATGATTGGTTATCTTTGCAAGTCTCTTCGAATTATCAGTTTGGTTTGGCCTACTAGATTGATCTTTCTTGCAATGGGAGAAGTGCTTAGCTTTGGGTTCAATCTTGCAGTGCTCGATCCCAATGACAGAAAGGGAAACAACACGTATTATATTGTTGCCATCGAGGATAACAAGATGGGGTTTATATCATATTGCATGAGTTTATCCCGCTACATTATGTCATCTTACTTAAAGCATTACTCTGTTCTTATGAACTTAATACTCTAGATGTGTGACGCCCCCGATTCGACCGTACACTAATCATACATGCAAATGTGTATGATCAAGATCAGGGACTCACGGGAAGGTATCACAACACAACTCTAGACACAAAATGAAATAATACAAGCTTCATATTACAAGCCAGGGGCCTCGAGGGCTCGAATACAAGCTCGGTACACAAGAGTCGGCGGAAGCAACAATATCTAAGTACAGACATAAGTTAGACAAGACTGCCTTAAGGAAAACACAAAAGAAAGAACGATCGAAGAGGCAAGGCCTCCTGCCTGGGACCTCCTAACTACTCCTGGTCTTCGGTGGCCTCCATGTAGTAGTATCCGTCGGCAGTGGCATCTGGCTCCAGGGATCCACCATCTGGTTGCAACAACCAGAAAGAAGAAAGAAGGGGGAAAGGGGAAGCAAAGCAACCGTGAGTACTCATCCAAAGTACTTGCAAGCATCAGATATATACTAAGTATGCATTGGTATCAAATGGAAGGGTTGTATCTATGGACTGAACTGCAGAATGCCAGAAAAGAAGGGAAGGCCTAGCCTATCGAAGACTAGCATCTTCAAGCAGCTCCAAAAATCTTGCAGCATGTAGAAGAGTAAATAATAGAAATTTATAATTATCAAACATGTTGTAACAATAAATGCCCAGAGATCCTTCCTCGACTCCCTGCGAGAAAGCAATCCTGGAGCCTCATATCTTAAGTATCCATTTCTAGTTGTATTAGCTCAAGATATAAGTCTGAACGTCCATTACCGTGGACACGGTATTCGAATAAAGATCTTCCCTGCAGGGGTGCACCATGTTTTCCAACACGCTCGATCACTCTGGCCGGACACACCTTTCTGGGGTCAATGCCCGGCCTCGGAAGATCAACACGTCGTAGCCCTACCTAGGCTTAGCAGAGAGGTCCCCGCCGGTCTACATCCTAAGCACTCCGGGGTCTGGGCCCATCGCCCGTAGCACTCCGGGTCGTTACGTGCAGGGCAGACCTAGGCACCACCTCTGGGGTGCAGGCCCGACCATCTTTGCAATCTTTGGGCCGACGTCGACAAAGCTTGGTGATACTGCGACGTCGAGGCCCATAACTATTCTCGCATGGTGGTTAGTGAGTAAAGGCCAGAGGCCAACTCAGAACAAATACCCAAACCATAGTGTATTATTAGCTTGTGGAGACGAGCAGAGACTCACGATAATGTGACCCGGCTGCATGACTTCCCGGCCGTGCCTCGTAACCATCTTGCGGGTGCTCTCCGGGCCCGCCTGACTTTCCCAAAGGTCTCAAGTAATGTCAAGGTAACCGTGTGTCCAAAATCAAGGGGAAAACCCGAGGAATCACCCCCGGAGGATTCCACTCAATGTAATCATCAAGGTGAACGTAAGAGGGACCACCCTCGAGGTTCACACTTGAGATGTTGAACGACAGAGCCGTATCGGGAATGGTGAAAGAGGAAATCACCCTCGATGACCACGACCGAATAGCTACACTACAGAATTATCATCAGGAGTGCGTTATGAGGGATCACCCTCGGCACTCGATAGTAGCTCTGCAGAGTCGAGCAACAAAAGGGGCGTGATGTGATGTGAGGTGTCGGGCTCTGGTCGTCGATCATGTAGCTCGAGTCGTCGATGATAAAGCAGGGGCAACAAGGACATGTGGGGTCACTGATGGATCACTAACCAACTTATACTAAGCAGTTTAGGAGAAGCAGGTAGGTAACAATAGCAGAGTATGCATCAGAATAGGAGCAATGAAATACAGCATCAAAATCTAATGCACGCATGAGAGAATGGAATGGGCGATATCGGGATGATGAAAGCGGGGGGCTTGCCTGGAAGCTCCGCTGAGAGGGAAGAAGGGTCGTCGTCGAGGTAGTCGATCACAGCGGCATCGACAACGGTCTCATGGTCTACCGGGGAGAAGAGGGGGAAGAAATAGTAAATACAGGGCAAACAAGTTCATAACATGACAACAGGCAGAGCTAGACGTGTTCTAACGCGTTGCTACACGTTACTGGCGAAGGGGTAAAACATCCGGGAAAGCTTTCCCGAAGTTTGGCATTTTCGGACAGATGAAAAGAAGGGGGATGGTTGCAGGTTTGCTATGCTAGGGACATGTGGCAGACGAACGGGCTGCATATTCAGATTCGTCTCGTCGTTCTGAGCAACTTTCATGTACAAAGTATTTTCATCCGAGCTACGGATTATTTTCTACGATTTTCCAAAGTTTTAAATCATTTTTGGAAATAACAAAATTAATTTAAATAGATAAAAGCCATTACTGTGCCAGCATGATGTCATCATGACGTCAGCGGTCAACACTGATCGTTGACTGGTCAACCAGGGCAGTGGGGCCCATTTGTCATTGACGTAACTATTCTAACAGTTTTAATTAACTATGTTCAGTTAATTAGGGTAATTTAACAAGGTTAATTAAGTTAATTAATTAGTTAGTTAACTAATTAATTTTTTTTAAGAAAACGGGGTTGTGGGGCCCCGCTGGCAGTGGCCCAAAGGGCCAATCGGGCGCTGGGCGAGTGGGTGCGGGCGCTAGCGCGCGCCTCGAACGAGCCACGGGCGCGTGTGTGCACTGAGGCACCGGCGTCGGCTCGTGGTCGGGCGGGCGAGAGCGAGGCCGAGCAAATGCGGAAGGGAAGGCGGACAGCACCGCCAACGCTAGCGGCGCGGCTGGCGCCAATGGCGTAAGCGGCGCGTGGCAAGGCGAGGCCGACAAGGTCCTAGCGGAGCAGCGGCATAGCACCAGCTGCCGGCGCAGCGGAGCGGCGGAGGGCGCGGATCGGCGACGGTCAGCGGCGACGACCACGGAACCGGCGACGGGGAGAGAGAGGTGGCGGGCGGGGCTCACAAAGGAGCGTAAAGCGGCGATGGGCTCGAGGGAGGCGGACGGGTGGCGATTTCGAGGGCGGCGGCGTGGGGTGGGGGCGAGGTCGAGGCGGCCTTCCCCGATCGACGGGAGATTGAGCAAAGGAGGGCGAGCGCCGACGGCGAGGGCGTGGAGATCTTGGGGTCGGGCGCATGGGCGGATGGCGTCCAGTGTCGGGAGAGAACGGGAGGAGGCGATGCGGTTGGGGCGGCGGCCGTGGCGCCGGTGTGGTGGCGCCGGCGTCGGGGCGCCGCGGGGTGCGGTCGACGGGGCGGATCTGGGCGATCCAGACGGGGGAAGGAGAGACCGAGGGAGAGAGTGGGGGTCGTGGGGGGAGATGGGGATAGGGTTCGGTCGGGTGTGGCCTATAGGCCAGGGGAGCGGGGGAGTGGGCCAACTTAGGTGGGCTCGCCAGTGGGAGTGGGCTAAGGCCCAGGGGGTCTTATTCTATTTTTTTTGTTAGTTTGCTTTCTCCTTTTCTCTTATCTACTTTTGCCGTTTGACTTAATTTCAAACTCAGAATTCAAACGTGCTTGAACCATCGCGAGGTTAACAATAGTAAACGCGGTGACGTAGCATCATTAGCATGGGATTACTGTAGCATAATTATTCGGGCGTTACAAGATGCATGCTGGATAGCGGTCGATGTGTGGAGTAATAGTAGTTGATGCAGAATCGTTTCGGTCGACATGTCTCGGACGTGATGCCTATATACATGATCATACCTAGATATTCTCATAACTATGCTCAATTCTATCAATTGCTCGACAGTAATTCGTTCACCCACCGTAATACTTATGCTCTTGAGAGAAGCCACTAGTGAAACCTATGGCCCCCGGGTCTATTTTCCATCATATTAATCACCCAACAACAAGCTATTACTTTTGTCGTTTATTTTGCTTTCTTTACTTTTACTCTTTATCATAAAAATACCAAAAATATTATCTTGTCATATCTATCAGATCTCACTCTCATAAGTGATCGTGAAGGGATTGACAACCCCTTTATCGTGTTGGTTGCGAGGTTCTTATTTGTTTGTGTAGGTGCATGGGACTCGAGCGTGGTCTCCTATTGGATTGATACCTTGGTTCTCAAAAACTGAGGGAAATACTTATGCTACTTTACTGCATCACCCTTTCCTCTTCAAGGGAAAACCAACGCAGTGCTCAAGAGGTAGTACTCTCCACCCTTGTGGAGGCATCGTGGCTCTTCTGGCCCAACTCTTTTGCTTTGGGGGCTTCTTCTGGTCCATAAAAAATCACCATAAATTTGCAGCTCATTTGGACTCCATTTGATATTCCTTTTCCGGAAACTCAAAAACAAGAAAAAAACAGAAACTGGCACTGGGATCTAGGTTAACAGGTTAGTCCCAAAAATCATATAAAATAGCATATAAATGCATACAAAACATCCAAGATAGATAATATAATAGCATGGAACAAGCAAAATTTATAGATACGTTGGAGACATATCAGCCATCAGCGGGTTGCTGGACCCTACGACATGGAATGCACTTTGGGCGCAGATGGCGGCAATGCGGGAGCGGGTGCGGCCGCGGATCTCAACAACCACCATCGAGGGCTGTCAGGAGGTGGCGGCCCACTAGCCTCGGGGGTAGGGGGAGTGCCCAAGCGCGCACGGGCCTCGGCCAATCTCCCATCTAGAATTTCCTGAGTAAGGATCGCATCAATCTGAACTAGGGGGGCTACCTCCCCACTGAAGACGATTGCCAAGTCCGCCACAACCTTAGCTAGATGGCTGAGGCGGGGCCGACTTCAGAGCAGAAAACGGGAAAGTAGATGAGGTAGCTGGGATGACTGGGGTACCTGGCTCAAGGTTGCGCGTCACGGCATGTAGCTCTGCCGCTCCGTCATGGGCAGAGCTGGGCTGTCAGCAGGCAAAGCAGCGTTGATCCGAGCTATGCCTCGAGAGGTCGTCACTGGGGTCAAGGCTGATTGACCGCACCTGGAGTAGGTTGCAATCCGTGGTGGGTGAGGGTGAGCTGCCACGTGAGTAGTCACCACAGAGGCCCTCACTCTCGTGTCAGCCGACAAGGGGGTGGAAGGGCGAGCCACCGTGGAGCAGCAGGAGATGGCGCCCGGGCACGGCGATGCTACAGGTGATGTGCGGAGAGGTACCAGCGTATAGAGCGGACACACAGCACTCCCCCTGGCGGTGGAGAAGTTGGTTGCGATTCTCGCCGGGTCGAGGAGGCAGCCGCGACCGGGGCAGAGAAAGGGTCAGTCGGGCCAGGAGCCATGGGTCCGGGGTCGACGGTGGTGAGCCGCGGAGGGCCTCGGGAACATCGATCGGGCCGGGGAGGAGGGGGCCGATGGGTCCAAGGTAGGGGGGCAAGGGGATGTCGCCGGAAGCACCAGCATCCCAGTGCCGGAGGTGTCATTGGTGCCCGTCGAGCGGCTGGGGAAATCTTCGCCCTACTGGTGAGAGGCCCACTGGGGCGTCGACTATAACTGGCGGAGGAGGGGCAGTGGGCGCAGCTAGGATGAGTGGCTGCAGTCCGTGGGACCGCTGGCCTTCGTGCCCCCCCCCCCCCCCGAGCCAAAGCGGGAGCTGGATGTCATCCGAGTCCTCGTTGTCATTGGAGCGGCGCGAGCGTCGATGGCGGACGCAATAGTCGTCGTCGCCACCTAGGCCACCACGCAAGTGACTATCTGATGCGGCTTGAAGCTACGTCCGTATTTCCCCAAAGAGGAAGGGATGATGCAGCACAGCAGCGGTAGGTATTTCCCTCAGTGATGAAATCAAGGTTATCGAACCAGTCGGAGAACCAAGCAACACAACGTAAAACAGCCCCTGCACACAAATAACAACTACTCGCAACCCGACGTGTAAAAAGGGTTGTCAATCCCTTTCGGGTGGCGGCGCCTCAAGATAGGCAAACGGACGTGAATAAATTGTAGTAGATTGATAGATCGAAGCCAAATAAAATAAATAAGAATAAAACGCAGCAAGGTATTTTGGTATTTTTTGTTTAATAGATATGAAAATAAAAGCAAAGGAAAAGTAGATCGCAAAGGCAAATATATGAGAAAGAGACCCGGGGGCCGTATTAGGTTTCACTAGTGGCTTCTCTCAAGAAAAAATAACAAATGGTGGGTAAACAAATTACTGTTGGGCAATTGATAGAACTTCAAATAATCATGACGATATCCAGGAAATGATCATTATATAGGCATCACATCCAAGATTAGTAGACCGACTCCTGCCTGCATCTACCACTATTACTCCACACATCGACCGCTATCCAGCATGCATCTAGTGTATTAAGTGTTAGGGAATGCAGTATTTCAAAACATTTCCTACGATCACACAAGATCTATCTAGGAGATGCATAGCAACGAGACAAGAGAGTGTGTCCACGTACCCTCGTAGACCGAAAGCGGAAGCGTTAAGTAACGCAGTTGATGTAGTCAAACGTCTTCACGATCGAACCGATCAAGCACCGAACGCACGGCACCTCCGTGCTCTGCACACGTACTGCTCGATGACATCCCTCGTACTCCTGATCCAGCTAAGGCCGAGGGAGAGTTTCGTCAGCACGACGGCATGGTGACGGTGATGATGAATTTACTGGCGCAGGGCTTCGCCTAAGCACTGCAATGATATGACCGAGGTGTGTTTCTGTGGAGGGGGGCACCGCACACGGCTAAGAGAAACTTTCATGTGTCTTTGGGTTGCCCCCTCCAACATATATAAAGGAGGGAGGGAGGAGGAGGCTGGCCAAGGGGAGGAGGCGCGCCAAGGGGAGCAATCCTACTCCAAGTAGGATTCGGCCCCCCCTTTCCTAGTCCAACAAGGAGAAGGGGAAGGTGAGGGAGGAGAGAAGGAAAGGGGGGCTGGCCCCCCTAGACCAATTTGGTTTGGGATAGGGGGCACGTGACATACCTTGGCCTGCCTCCTCTCTTCCACCAATAGGCCCAAGAGGCCCAATAACCCCCGGGGGTTTCCGGTAACACCCCGGCACTCCAGAAAATACCCGATACACCTCGAAACCATTCCGTTATCCAAATATAGTCTTCGAATATATCAATCTTTATGTCTCGGCCATTTAGAGAGTCCTCGTCATGTCCGTGATCTCATCCTGGACTCCGAACTACCTTCTATACATCAAAACACATAAACGCATAATACTGATCGTCATCGAACGTAAAGCGTGTGGACCCTACGAGTTCGAGAACTATGTAAACATGATCGAGACACATCTCCGGTCAATAACCAATAGCAGAACCTGGATGTTCATATTGTCTCCCGCATATTCTACGAAGATCTTTATCGGTCAAACCGCATAACAACATACGTTGTTCCATTTGTCATCGGTATGTTACTTGCCTGAGATTCGATCGTCGGTATCATCATACCTAGTTCAATCTTGTTACTGGCAAGTCTCTTTACTCGTTCCATAGTGCATCATCCCGCAACTAACTCATTAGACACATTGCTTGCAAGGCTTATAGTGATGTGCATTACCGAGAGGGGGCCTAGAGATACCTCTCTAACAATCGGAGTGACAAATCCTAATCTCGATCTATGCCAACTCAACAAACACCATCAGAGACACATGTAGAGCATATTTATAATCACCCAGTTACGTTGTGACATTTGATAGCACACTAAGTGTTCTTCCGGTATTCGGGAGTTGCATAATCTCATAGTCATAGGAACATGTATAAGTCATGAAGAAAGAAATAGTAATAAACTAAACGATCATAGTGCTAAGGTATAGGATGGGTCAAGTCAATCACATCATTCTATAATGATGTTATCCCGTTCATCAAATGATAACTCATGTCTATGGCTAGGAAACTTAACCATCTTTGATTAACGAGCTAGTCAAGTAGTGGCGTACTAGGGACATTCTGTTTTGTCTATGTATTCACACATGTACTAAGTTACCGGTTAATACAATTCTAGCATGAATAATAAACATTTATCATGATATAAGGAAATATAAATAACAACTTTATTATTGCCTCTAGGGCATATTTCCTTCAGTCTCCCATAGTCCCACTTGCACTAGAGTCAATAATCTAGTTCACATCGCCTTGTGATTTAACACCAATAGTTCACATCACCATGTGATTAGATCACATCGTCATGTGACTAATACCAAAGGGTTTTACTAGAGTCAATAATCTAGTTCACATCGCTATGTGATTAACACCCAAAGAGTACTAAGGTGTGTTCATGTTTTGCTTGTGGGAGAAGCTTAGTCAATGGGTCTGTCACATTCATAGCCGTATGTATTTTGCAAATTTTCTATGTCTTCAATGCTCTGCATGGAGCTACTCTAGTAATTGCTCCCACTTTTAATATGTATCTAGATCGAGACTCAGAGTCATCCGGATCGGTGTAAAAGCTTGCATCGGCGTAACTCTTTACGACGAACTCTTTATCACCTCCATAACCAAGAAATATCTCCTTAGTCTTCTAAGGATAATTTTGATCATTGTCAAGTGATCCACTCTGGATCAATATCGTACCCCTTGCCAAACTCATGGCAAGGTACACAATAGGTTTGGTACACAGCATAGCATACTTTATAGAACCTATGGCTGAGGCATAGGGGATGCCTTTCATTCTCTTTCTATTTTCTGCCGTGGTCGTGTTTTGAGTCTTACTCAACTTTACACCTTGGAATACAAGCAAGAAATCCTTCTTTGACTGTTCCATTTTGAACTACTTCAAAAATCTTGTCAAGGTATGTACTCATTGAAAAATCTTATCAAGCGTCTTGATCTATCTCTATAGATCTTGATGCCCAATATGTAAGCAGCTTCACCGAGGTCTTTCTTTGAAAAACTCCTTTCAAACAGTCCTTTATGCTTTCCAGAAAATTCTATATCATTTCCGATCAACAATATGTCATTCGCATATACTTATCAGAAAGGTTGTAGTGCTCCCACTCACTTTCTTGTAAATATAGGCTTCACCGCAAGTCTGTATAAAACTATATGCTTTGATCAACTTATCAAGCGTATATTCCAACTATGAGATGCTTGCACCAGTCCATAGATGGATCATTTGGAGCTTGCACATTTTGTTAGCACCTTTAGGATTGACAAAACCTTCTGGTTGTATCATATAAAACTCTTCTTTAATAAATCCATTAAGGAATGCAGTTTTGATATCCATTTGTCAGATTTCATAAAATGTGGCAATTGCTAACATGATTCGGACAGACTTTAAGCATCGACACGAGTGAAAAAATCTCATTGTAGTCAACATCTTGAATTTGTCAAAAAACCTTTTTGACAAGTCGAGCTTTGTAGATAGTAACACTACTAGCAGCGTCTGTATTCCTCTTGAATATCCATTTATTCTCAATGGCTTGCCGATCATCGGGCAAGTCCACCAAAGTCCACACTTTGTTCTCATACATGGATTCTATCTCAGATTTCATGGCCTCAAGCCATCTGTCGGAATCTGGGCTCACCATCGCTTCCTCATAGTTCATAGGTTCATCATGGTCTAGCAACATGACTTCTAGAAAAGGATTACCATACCACTCTGGTGCGGATCGTACTCTAGTTGACCTACGAGGTTCGGTAGTAACTTGATCTGAAGTTTCATGATCATCATCATTAACTTCCTCACTAATTGGTGTAGGCATCACTGGAACTGATTTCAGTGATGAGCTACTTTACAATTCAAGAGAAGGTACAATTACCTCATCAAGTTCTACTTTCCTCCCACTCACTTCTTTCGAGAGAAACTCCTTCTCTAGAAAGGATCCACTCTTAGCAACAAAGATCTTGCCTTCGGATGTATGATAGAAGGTGTACCCAACAGTTTCTTTTGGGTATCCTATGAGGACCCACTTCTCCGATTTGGATTTGAGCTTATCAGGCTGAAACTTTTTCACATAAGCATCGCAACCCCAAACTTTAAGAAACGACAACTTAGGTTTCTTGCTAAACCACAGTTCATACGGTGTCGTCTCAAAGGATTTTTAGACGATGCCCTATTTAACATTGTAACATCCCAAATTTTCAATTTGGAATGTTATATATAGGTCATCTATGCATATCATATTTTATTGCATCTTCGTTCCGCAATCCTCGAAATCCTAAGCAACTCAAGGACCCTCGGAGAGAGTTGGGGATTTTCCGGTTTTCATATTTGATTTTTATCAAATCTGAGAACGAGGATTTTTATTTTAATTATTTTTCTCTCGGAAAATATTTCATATTAAAAAAGGAGGGGAGATAATATGACTTCTCCAAAATAATTGAAATATTGGAGGGAAAATGTTAAAATCATTATTTGGATGTTATTTGATTTTATTTAGAATTTTATTTGCCCTAGAAAAATTTGCACGTTTTAAAATTTGCATTTTAGGGGCCAAGAAAATATTCATCTTATTCTAAATATTTCATTTAGACGGTGAAAACTTGTTTTGGCAATTTTAGATTTTTATTTTATTTTATAGGAATTTTTACATCGTGAACTATTTAAAAAAATCTGCGTGCACTTGACCGGGCACAGCCCGCCACGCTGAGCCGGCCCAAGCCCAGCGCCGCCGCCTTCCTCCAGCGCCGCCCGCCGCCACCAGTCCGGCTCGGACTCCGCCGCCGCCTGCCCCTTCCCAAGGCACGCCCCCTCCTATAAATACCCCCCCGCTAGCCACCACCACCGCCGCCGCCTCCGGAGCTCGGGCCCGAGCCAGTCGCCGCCGCCTCCTCTAGCCGCCCGCCCCTCCGCCGCCACCCGCCGCCCCTTGCTAGCCCATGAGCCCCGCCCTTGGAGGTACCGCCCGAGCCGCCCGAGTTGCCGGTTTTTTTTTTTGAAAAACCACTTCGTTTTTTTAGAAAAACCCTAGATTCGTTTTTTCTTAAATAGATCGATTTTATTCTCCGGTTTATTTATTTAGTGAGCGTTCACTCGTTCGTTCATTTTAACGAACACATTGTTCGTTTAGTTTCAGTTAACGAACGTTCGTTCGTTAAGCTGTTCGTCGTTTTTCTTTTATCGGATTTATTCTGCGATTTTTCTAATCGAGATTTCTGATCCGATGTTCGTTCTAGTATAACTTTTCGCTCGTTTATCGGAATCAGGCGATTCAAGCGCCTGGAGTTTCATCTCGAAACCCTCTTTCCGAATAACCAACTCAAACAAGTTTTTGCCTCTGTAAAATTTGACCCTAGTTCAGATTATAAACGGATCTTATTTCTTTCACCGTTTGAGTTTCCTTGCTCGGTTTGGTTTGATTCTTTTTGCGAACCGGAGTTCTTAAGTTGAACTTTCTGGTCAGCCTCTTTTAGTTGAGTTTTACTGGTGCATCTTTTCTTGTTGCTTATGTATGTTATTGTTTGCTTGCGATAGAATTCCCGGAGTGCGAAGCGTGTTACTACGAGTCTCTAGGATTCACGGATCGTCGGCAAGGCAAGTAACACTTTGATCATACTCTTTTCATACCCAGTTTTTATGCATTAGCTCAATCCTCAAATATTGCATGATTAGGATGTCATTAATTTGTGGGTTGGGAAGCAATAGTTGAGGTAGAACCTATTGCCCTGTTACTATCAAACCCTTGGCAGTTACTTCTACGTGTTGCTTATATTGCTATGCTTTGCTCGTAGACGTGGTTTGGCTTTGAGTGTATTCCATGACAGATGTGAGATTGTTAATTACTGGTTTAACTTAAGGTGGCAACTTTAATACACATCTGGGTGGATTGAGGCACCTGGGGAACCCAGTGTTGTCTGTTTTTTTTGGAAATCCCGGGGTACCCGTGTGATCTTCCTATGGACCGCCACCCAGGCTCAAAGGGAACTGAGATTATTCATGCTAGAAACTTCCGTGTGCAGCCACAAGCTATTATGGGCTCTAGCATAGTTGAGTAAGTTACGTGAAGCTCTTGAAAGGTAGATCAGCGGTGTAGTGGGTTTGTAGGTTTGGTATGGTCTACGGAGTAGAGAGTTAATGTTTACGAAGGCGTGTCTCGGTCATCCGTTTCTCAAACACCATGTAGTGCGAGAAATCAACGGAGGTGATCGAGTCTTGTGGGGAAAAGTCGCAAACCTCTGCAGAGTGTACAATCTAATCATGATTAGCCGTGTTCGGTTATGGACAATTACGAGTATCTGGTACTTGAGTATTCACATGTATCTCATCACTCTTAATTAATATTGCTGGGATGTTAATTACTCTAATTGGGATTGAGTTGGGGTTATACCTTCTCAATGATGTTTCAACCACCATGATAGTTAAATTAAAACTTATTCCTTTGTTGTAGGGAAAAATTGCCTTTTCGCAAAAACATAACCGTAGAGCTTTCCACCAGCCAAATATTGCATGTAGTGATAGGTTATTCTTGCTCTATTGTGTTATATTGCCAGCATATTCCATGTGCTGACCCGTTCTCGGGCTGCAACGTATTATGTTGCAGACTTTTCAGACGAGGAGTAAGGTTTGATAGGTCGTTGCCGTGCAGCTCAGCTATGCCGTTGGAGTTGATGCACTCACTTTATCTTCCAATCCTTCCGCTGTTATCGTATTAGATGGCCTTAAGCCATATTATTGTAATAAGTTCTCTTTTGAGACATTCGATGTAATAAGTGTGTGATTGCTACTCTGTTATAAATCCTTCGAGTACTGTATGCATCAGCATTACCGATCCAGGGATGACACTGAAACACAGGGACTTGACCATCTGACATCGGGTCGCTACAAACATGAATGCAGCTGTCTCTAATGCATAACCCCAAAACGATAGTGGTAAATCGGTAAGAGACATCATAGATCGCACCATATCTAATAAAGTACGGTTACGATGTTCGGACACACCATTACGCTGTGGTGTTCCAGGTGGCGTGAGTTGCGAAACTATTCCACATTGTCTCAAATGAAGGTCAAACTCGTAACTCAAATATTCACCTCCGTGATCAGATCATAGAAACTTTATTTTCTTGCTATGATGATTCTCAACTTCACTCTGAAATTCGTGGAACTTTTCAATTGTTTCAGACTTGTTTTTCGTTAAGTAGATATACCCATATCTGCTCAAATCATTTGTGAAGGTCATAAAATAATGATACCCGCCGCGAGCATCAACACTCATCGGACCGCATACATCAGTATGTATTATTTCCAACAAGTCTGTTGCTTGCTCCATTGTACCGGAGAACGGAGTCTTAGTCATCTTGCCCATGAGGCATGGTTCGCAAGCATCAAGTGATTCATAATCAAGTGATTCCAAAAGCCCATCAGCATGGAGTTTCTTCATCCGCTTTACACCAATATGACCTAAATGGCAGTGCCAAAATAAGTTGCACTATCATTATTGAACTTATATCTTTTGGCTTCAATACTATGCATATGTGTATCACTACTATCGAGATTTAATAAAAACTAGATTATTGATGGCGCGCGTTGCTGCGCCCTTCCACTTTACACTTTAGTGTTAGGGATTGATGCAATTATATGGACCCAAATGAAATACTCGTCAAGTTAAATTAAGTTAACAGGGCTGCTTGCATGGCGTAGCCTTACGACGCCAAATTCAAAGTTGTAATGCTATATACAGAGAACTTCCCCTTGTGTTGAAGATAGAATAGACCAATCGATTCAGGAAAGAAAATCACTTATTAATATGAGTATTTACTCAATTAACAAACTTGACAGCATTACTTGAGATACAATTTGCAATGGTCAGAAATAATGACTAACTCAAACAGAAATTTCTCATGCCCTAGATCATACATTGATAGCTTTATGTCACACTTGAGCATATTTTCCACAACTACATGATACGCAGGGAAGCAAATTTATTAGTGGAAATTCCCTGTGTTGGGACCCAATGTATATGCATGCATGTATATGTGCCTGTAATGATAATGATATATTTTCATATGTTAATGGTGGAGTGATATTAGCTACTTGGGCAAAGAATTGCAGTTCAACAGTTATGGTGAACGTTGGGTAAACAAAAGGTATATGTGCATATATATACTTCCGACAACAGATGTATGTTGTAGGTATATAAATTATATCTGAAAACCAAGACTATTACCTCTAGCGACTCCATGTTTGAACATAGATATGATAATAGCCCTCTCAGTGGGTTGTTTCTTAGCATCTCAACCAACATGGGCGTAAGTATGTCTCTTCTTGTATTGAAAGCTAGATCATTTGGATAAGTGGAAATTTTAACATGCCAATGTGTAGCGACCCGGCCTCAAACAGTTTAGTCTCTGTGCTTTAGTGTCATCCCTGGATCGGTAATGCTGACACACACAGTACTCGAAGGATTTATAACAGAGTAGCAATCACGCACTTATTACATCTGAAGTCTCAAAAGAAAACTTATTACAATAAATATGGCTTAAGGCCATCTAACACGATAACAGCGGAAGGCTTGGAAGATAAAGTGAGTCCACCAACTCCAACGGCATAGCTGAGTGCATGACAACGACCTATCGCACCTTTACTCGTCGTCTGAAAAGTCTCCAACATAATACGTTGCAGCCCGAAAACGGGCCAGCACATGGAATATGCTAGCAATATAACACAGTAGAGCAATGAACAGATAAATGATATCACTATATGCATATATGGCTGGTGGAGGCTCTATGGTTATATGATTTTTGCGAAAAGCAATTTATTCCTACAACAAAGGAATAAATTTTATTTAGCTATCATGGTAGTTGAAACAACATTGAGAAGGTTCCTCCAACTCAATCCCAATTAAAGGTAATTATCAACCCAAAAAATTAATTTAGAGTGATGAGATACAATAGGATAATCCAAGTACTAGATACTCAAGATGTCCATAACCGGGGACACGGCTAACCATGATTAGTTTGTACACTCTACAGACGTTTGCGCACTTCTCCCCACAAGACTCGATATCCTAGGACAACACTGGATTCTCCAGGTGCCCACAAGCAATCCACCCAGATGTGCATTAAAGTTGCCACCTTAAGTTGAACCATTAATTAAAATCTCACATCTGTCATGGATACTCAAACCCAATCCACGTCTACGAGCATAGCATGGCAATAAGCGTACGTAGAAGTAACTCCCAGGGTTTGATAATAAAACAGGTAATAGGTTCTACCTCATCAACTACTTCCGAATACCCACAATTTAATCACATCCTAATCATGCAGTGTGAGGATTGTAACTAATGCATAAAAACTGGGTATGAAAAGAGTATGATCAATGTGTTACTTGCCTTGCTGACGATCCGCAAAACCTAGGGACTCGTAGTAGCACGCTTCGCACTCCGAGAATTCTATCGCAAACAAACAATAACACGCATAAGCAATCAAGCAAAGATGCATGGGTAAAATTAAAATAAGAAGATCTAACCAGAATGTTCTACTTAAGAACTCCGGTTTGCAAAAATAATCAAATCAAACGGAACAACAAAACTCAAACGGCGAAAGAAACATGATCCGATTACTAATCTGGACTAAAGTCGAATTTTTACAGTACCAAAATCTTGTTCAAGTTTGTTAAACAAAAAAAGGGCTTCGTAACGAAGACCTAGGCACTTGAATCGCCTGATTCCGATAAATGAGCGAAAAGATAAACTATAACAAAAATCGGATCAGAAATCACGATCGAAAATAATCGCAAAAAACCCTGGAAAAGAAAAATTGACGAACAGGCTAACAAACGAACGTTCGCTGTTTGTGACTAATGGGTGAACGGTGTTCGTTTAAACGAACGAATGGACGAACTTCCGCAAAATAAATAAACTGTCAGAGAAACCGATCTAAAGTAATAAACCGAAAAATAAAAAAACCGGGGTTAACCGTGGAAAGCCGATCGGTCAACGACAGTCAACGGCGAGATCCGACGCGGCGGCGAGGCGGTGGCGGCGAGGAGGTGGCGGCGGTAAGTGTGGCGTGGGAGAGTGGCCTTGTGTGGCGTGGCAGCGGTGGGGCAGGCGCTAGGGTTGATGGCACGCGGTGACGGTTGGTGTCTTCTTGGGACAGCTCGGGCGGCTTATAAAGCCTGCCCCGGCTGGAGGAGTCCGGGCAGGACACGCGTAGAAAAAGAAAGAAAAAGAATACTAAACGGACTCCAAAAATCCCGAAATAAATTTTCCCTGTCCTCTAGAAATATGTCGGACAAGGTGAATATTCATTTGGGCCTAAAATGCAATTTTGAAAAACGTGCATTTTCCTAATAAAATAAAATTGCAATAAAATCTGAATAAAATCAAATATTTGATTTCAACATTTTACCTCCAATATTCCATTTATTTTGGAGAAGTCATATTATCTCTCTCATATATTTTAATATAAAATATTTTCGGAGAGAAAAGTAAATTAAAACCAAAGTGATCCTTGTTTCAATATTTGATAAAAGTCAAATATGAACATCGTGAAATCCCCAACTCCCCCCGAGGGTCCTTGAGTTGCTTAGAATTTCGAGGATCGCAACCGAAAATGCAATAAAATATGATATGCATGAATGACCTATGTATAACATTCCAAATTGAAAATTTGGGATGTTACAAACCTACCCCCCCTTAAGATGAATCTCGCCCTCGAGATTGACGCTAGAAAATAGGTGTGGGTGGTCTTTGCGTAGATCATCCTCTCGTTCCCAGGTGGCTTCATCCTCGGTATGGTGGCTCCACTAAACTTTGCAAAACTTGATAACCTTGCTTTGAGTAAACCGGCTGGCAAACTCTAGAATCTTGACAGGCTTCTCCTCAAATGTCAAGTCACTATCCAACTGAATTGCTTCTAGGGGCACTGTATCTCTCAGGGGAATATCAGCCATCTCTTCATGGCACTTCTTCAACAGGGAAACGTGAAATACATCATGTACTCCCGACAGTCCTTCGGGTAACTCAAACTTGTAGGCAACCTCTCCCATACGTTCCAAAACACGGTACGGTCCCACCAATCTCGGCGCTAACTTTCTGTGACGCCCGGGTATTTAAGCTACAGTAATCCCCTCCTAATTTTGCCATGTCATCACAGTTAATTTGCTAAACCTCACTTTGATCCAAACCCGACAAATTCAAAGTTAAAATAAAGTCAAATTATTATTTCTTCAACCGGCAAAACAAAAATGTTCGGTCGGTTGCGAATATTCACTAGGTAATTATGTGAGGAGTTTCAACTTTAACTAAAATCGTTTAGTACCTACACTAAGTACATAACAGTAGCTAAATAAATAAAACAGAAAAAAGGGAAAATAGATACCAAAGAAAAAAAATAAAGCCCCCCTCCCCTGGGCCATTCATTGGCCCAGGCATCGAGGCCACCAGGAGGCCCACCCCATTCCCCCTTATCTCCCCGAGCGACCGAACCCTAGCCCGGTCCACCACCACTGCTCCCGCACGAACCCCACTCCCCCCACGATCCCCTTCTCCTCCCCCCACCGACGTGGATCGGGATCGGCCCCGATCCCGTCGACCCCGACGCCCAACGCTCGCCGCCGCCCGACGCCTCTGGTCCGTTGGATGCCGGAGCGCTCCCCCACCGGCCTGCTTCTCCCACGGTGCCCCTACCCCCGTCGTCGGCGCTCACACGTCCCGCCCCGCCTGGACAACGGCACCGCCACCCGGAGTGCCTCCTCCTCCCCGCCGGTCTGCATCCTTCGACGCCGTCGTCCTCATCGACCACCCCGACCCCCGCTGCCCTTTCCCTCATCGGCCTGTGGAGCACGCACCGCTCCTCCTCTCTCTCTACCGTGCAGCGTGCCCGCTCCGTCGTGGTCGCGCCCTCTCCCCCGGCCTCAGATCCTCTTCCCTTCCCCGTTCGGTCACCGCGGCCACTACGGCCGCCCGCGTGCCCGGCGTCGTGCTCTCCGCGCCCGTCCCGCGGTTGCGGCGCGACTCGCTCACGCCCGGCCGGCGCGGGGACCCGGTCGGCTGCTTCGCCTCGTCGCCACGGTGTCCTCGCCCCACTGCGCCGCTCGGAGACCCCCGTGCCTAGCCTGCTCGCCGTGGCCACGCTCCGGTGAGCTGCCCGCGGCGCCCCAACGGCCTCTGCTCAGGTCCGCCCTGTCGGACGCCCACGCCCCGCTCGCGCCACGGCTGCGCCGTGCTTCTACCCGCCCACACGGGGCCGTGCCCGCCGCCGCTCGCTCCCCGTCCGGCCCGTGCTGGCCTCACCGCGCCCGGCTTTGGCGACCTGCCAGGTTCGCCGCCCTCCCGACGCCCGTGAGCATGCGCTTTCGCTTCGGCTGTGCCCGGCGCCGCACCGCCGCTGTTAGGGCAGCCCTTGACACGGAACCCGCTATGGCCCTTAGGGCCAATGACATGTGGGGCCCCGCCCCAGAACGTTTAAAAAAAGAATTAAGAATTTAAAAAAATATATAAATAAATAAATAATAATAATAATAATAAATTAATTAACTAATTAATTAACTACTAGTTAAATTAACTAATTAGGATTAAGTAACCTAATCATTAGGTAAACTAATTAACTCTGATTAATTAACTTGCTAATTAAACAGTGTATGACATGCGGGACCCACCATCAGATTGACCTAGTCAACCTCTATTGACTGCTGACATCATGCTGACATCAGCAATCACTGTTCTGGATAATGTTGCATTAAAATAATTAAATAAATCCTAAAAATGATTTAAATCTTTTAAAATTAATAGAAAATAAACCGTAGCTCAGATGAAAATACTTTCGGCATGAAAGTTTCTCAGAACGACGAGACGAACCCGGAAACGCAGCCCGTTCCTCCGCCACACACCCCTAACCTATCGAACTCGCAACTTTCCCCCTCCGGTTCTTCTGTCCGAAAACACGAAACAATGGGAATACTTTCCCGGATGTTTCCCCCCTTCGTCGGTATCACTTACTCCCGCGTTAGGGCATACCTAGCACCGCGTATTGCCTCATTTTGTTTTGTGATGTTTTGTTTGCTCCGTATTTACTGTTTCTTCCCCCTCTTCTTCTCCGGTAGACCCCGAGACCGGCGCTGATGCCACCGAGTACGACTACGTCACCGACGACCCTTCTCCCTCAGCATACATGTAGCTTCTGTGCAAGCCCCCCCTTGATCACCGGATATCGCCTATTCTTCTCTATCTGCTTGCATTAGAGTAGTTTAGCATGTTCTTGCTTTCGATTAATCCTATCCGCTGCATAGCCTGTCCTTGCTACTCATTGTTACCTTTACCGCTATCCTCTTGCTTAGTATAAGATGCTAGTGTTCCATCGGTGGCCCTACATTCTTGTCAAATGCCATGCTATACTACTGGGCTATGATCACTTCGGGAGGTGATCACGGGCATATACTATATACTTTACACTATTACATTACCTGTGATACTGTTCGGAGATGGGGGCTGAAAGGACAGGTGGCTCCATCCCGGTAGAGGTGGGCTAGGGTTCCTGACGGCCCCCGACTGTTACTTTGTGGCGGAGGCGGCAGGCAGGTTGAGACCACCTAGGAGAGAGGTGGGCCTGGCCTGGTCGGCGTTCACGGATACTTAACACGCTTAACGAGATCTTGGTATTTGATTTGAGTCGGCCATTTGGTCTATACGCACTAACCAACTCTGAGGAGCAGTTATGGGCACTCGGCGTCGTGGTATCAGCCGAAGCTTCGTGACGTCGGCCCGGCGGTAGCGCCCGGATTGGGCTGAACGCTGTTAGGCTAGGTCTGCTTCGGCAGCGTCATAGCGTCTTGGTGTGCTAAGGGCGATGGGCCTGCACCCTGGCGCTTAGGTTTAGACCGGTGTCTTGACCTCTCTGTTGAGCCTAGGTGGGGCTGCGACGTGTTGATCTTCCGCGGCGGGCATGACCGGGAAGTGTGTCCGCCAAATGGGATCAAGCGTGTTGGGTTATGTGGTGCACCCTGCGGGAAGTTAATCTATTGAATAGCCGTGATCTTGATAACAGGACAACTTGGAGTTGTACCTTGACCTTATGACAACTAGAACCG
Source organism: Aegilops bicornis (assembly GCA_021605145.1). NCBI lineage: Eukaryota > Viridiplantae > Streptophyta > Magnoliopsida > Poales > Poaceae > Aegilops > Aegilops bicornis. Next base: position 153,490,546 of record CM038669.1, read on the forward strand.
GATACTTAATAAAACACACCCTTCCAAGTGCGGATACAACCCGGTGGTCGCTCTCTCGGGGTTACGAGGAGGGATGTGGGTAGGATTATGCTATGCGATGCTACTTGGAGGACTTCACTCTACTCTCTTCTACATGTTGCAAGGCGGAGGCTGCGAGCGTAGTCTTTGACGGGATTAGCTATCCCCTCTTATTACGGCATTTTGCGATTCGGTCCAATGATATGGCCCTTTACATATATCCATGCATATGTAGTGTAGCTCCTTGCTTGCAGTACTTTGGATGAGTACTCACGGTTGCCTTGTTCCCCTTTTCCCCCTTTCTTTACCCGGTTCTGCGACTGCACGATGGAGCCTGTGAGCCGAGCGCCACCATCGATGGCGACTACTACACCGGAGGTGCCTACTACTACGTGCAGCCCGGCGACGACCAGGAGTAGTTAGGAGGATCCCGAGGCGGGAGGCCTGCGCCTCTTCGATCTGTATCCCGATGCGTGCTAGCCTTCTTAAGGCAAACTTGTTTAACTTATATGCGTACTCAGATATTGTTGCTTCCACCGACTTCGTCTATGATCGAGCACTTGTATTCGAGCCCTCGAGGCCCCTGGCTTGTATTATGATGCTTGTATGACTTATTTATGTTTTAGAGTTGTGTTGTGATATCTTCCGTGAGTCTCGATCTTGATCGTACACATTTGCGTGCATGATTAGTGTCACGATTGAATCGGGGCGTCACAAGTTGGTATCGAGTCGAGCCATTTGCTGTAGGAATCCCCCTTCCATACTCCTTGGCCGAAGTCGAGTCTAGTCGTTAAAAAAAACTTTTACTAACATGGCTGTGTGGCTTACGGGCCCACGTCGCCATTGGATGGTATTAGGATTCTTTTACTCCTCGACCTTTACTCTGGGACTCTGATCTCTCCTCTATTCGGGTTAAATGAATTTTACTAAATCGAACATTAGGATCTCGTTGTCACTTTCATCGCGTTTGCAATTCCCCTTCCACCGTAAACCCTTATGGATAACTACTTGCAGTTGTTATTCTTACCCTCATCCCCAGTTGGTCTTGTTATTACAAGATACCCTGAAAAACTTCGTCGTTGTTTCGATAATCCTTTGAGCTTCTTGCCGTCTTGTTCCTTGTCACCTAAATACCCCTACGGTTAATTCTCGCACTTATCGAGTATCCGCTCATCCCCGATTGTTCTGTGTTACACAAAAGTCTTGAAATACCATTCAATATTCCGAAAATCCTCAGCAACCTATTGCTCTGGAATTTCTTGTTTGGTTTCATTATGATTAATCCCATAAGTATAGTAATCATATTAGCATCCTTTGTCACCATAATTTTTGAGTCCGTTAATTCAATATGTTGTGAATGTTCACAATCATCAGTCGAGTCCTAGGATTATCTTTCCGGCTCAGACGTCATTTTGAACATGAGCTGGTTCTCGACCAAACTATCTGTCGTCGATTGTGCCTCTGGTATATACAATTGATCCATCCTTGATCAGAACGTCTGCTTCTGATCCCTTGTTTTGGAAATCATAATTCCTTTGCATTTAGGCTTTGAATTATTCAGATGATTCCATAACTTGTTTCATTCACATTCTTTCTTCCTCTGATTGGGTATCGATACTCACCTCAGCTCCACTGTGGATCACCATATCCACTGTTGGATTATTATATCCGACAGTGTCCTTCATAATTAATCACCTTGTGAGTCCTTCTCCGATACATAATGCCTTTGTTAAATTGTATCCTTTCCTTTTTTTATCCATGCTCTGCTTTCGAGCTGGTGATACTTACTCTTGAAGCTTATGGTATATGTTTGTAAGAAGCCCCGATGGGATTGAACCAACGCCTTCCCTCATTGGTGTGAACCCGAAAGATTTCACTAGTCATACTTATCTGGTATTGCACCAGGTAAAACTTTCAACAACTAATGTCATCTTCGAAATACGAGAGGTGTGGAAGATTATGCATTGAGGAAGTGGGAGTCGACCTTGAACTTTGTGTTCATGCCCATGGACGCGATGTATATCCTATCATGGAAGCTTCTTGTAATAATAACTATTTCCTTGATAACTAACATATGGTATCTGTGAATTGATCCCTTGCAACCGTGGTTCCGACCATGATTGTTCTTCTTTGATTCCATTTCTCGGACAAGTTAAAACAATTGTCTTCTATGGATCAATACACCAGTCCAACCTTTACTTTGATCTTGTGTCGAGTATTACCCCCTGGTCTCTCAAGATTATCATGGAACGCATAACTTCTTATGAGTTCTTCATCAAGTGCTACCTTCCCACTGATTCCAATTTTTCACGGGCTCTGAGTTATTAAACACTCATAGACACCGATAACTGAACCGAGTCCGCACTACGGTTCAACAACTCTTCAGTTAGCTTCTATAAGTACGAGTTTGTACCCGATCACGCCATTCCTAGCCTGTTTGGCTATATCATTGTCGTGATGATTTTAACTGTGCTACCGAGTCCTTCTTCTCGGAGCACAATTTTCGACGATGAACTAACCTTACGTCGATCCTCATCGTCATATCATTTCGCCTTGAACAACAAGCTTGGTTTCGAGTTTGTGTCGTACCCATGGTTCCAATAACCTTTCGCTTCATCATTCCTTTGACTCGATATAAATCACGATTGATTACATCTTCATGAAATCTTTACGACAAATGTGTCGTGATCATCATCAACCTTATGAGCTCTTCCGGGATATCAATCAGTTCATGAAGAGAAATACCATCCTTGCCCTCGATGAGTCGTGTTATCATCGGCCACTTTATTGCCTTCCCTCCGACACAAACTTGTTCGTGTTCTGTGTTATACCTTGAGTCCGTTGCTACCCAGCTCTGTTCTTCTTTACCTTGGAAGTATTGCCATATTTTATGTCAAGAAAGTCGTGAGAATTTCACCACCTCTTAAGAGATCTTGATAAAGGTGATACTTCTCACCATCACCATTCTTTCTTGGTTCCCGTGTTGATTCCAACAAGTGAATGGGTGATAGTACATTCTAAGTCCTTCGATTATTGAATCACCATTCTAACATTGGCCGTGCAACCCAGCCCATATTTCGGGTGCACCTTTCAACCAATGATTAATTATGTATGTTTTCCTCGAGCATATCCTATTATATCATTTGATCTAACAAATGTTATCTCCTTGTTCACATAGTTGTGGAAATCCATCCTTTGAAATTCTCGATGAATTGTTGCTGAGTCCATCAGTCACCTCCTCATCCTCTTCTTGATTTAATGATGAACTCTTGTTTCGGAACTCGCTTCCATAGTTCATTTCCCGAGAATCTTCGATGTTATCTCGTCAATTTGTGTCGCAGCTTTTCTCCTCGAGCGTCGTGAGTTTGAGGTATCCTGACACCAATCAGATCTGAATCTCGGTCAGATATGATGGTTGAACATATTTCCAAGAGTTATAACAATGGTCTTTATGTGACCCGGTAAGGTGATGTCGTGCCTAGCACACCTGGCCGGAGGCCCTATTGTATAGTTTCCTTTTCAGCCAGGCTATCCTTTCTTCCATGAGGAAATTGTAAGACTTATTCTATAAGTTCTTCCTGATGGACCCTTTTTGTTTCCAAAGTCTGAACTTTGCTTGAAGACCATGCAATGCTATCTCGAAGCATGTCTGTGGTACTCCATTCATCAACAAGAACATTTGAAGCACAATGCTAAATTCTCTTTATCAATTATCCAAACACCGTTGTATGGGTAATGTCGTGAAATTCCTATCCCTTTACCTCAAGGGTTCTCTACTTTCTATCCTGTCATGGATATCATGCCCCGCTTGTCCTTGGGAAGGATATACCCCTGAAATATGTGTGTATACACATTTTCCTCCCCATTGTTCTGTTTAATCTGATAATCACATTTTCCTTTCCATGGTTTGGTTTAACCTTTCTCGTGATCTATATGATCTAAGAAAAAATATTCTCCTGCTTATGTAAACACCTCGGTGTACAATTCTGTCAGCAAGACCCTATTACTATTGTTGAGGACATTCGGGTAGCCACCGATGGACGAGAACTTTGCCTAATGGCCCGCCTCGTTCAACGAGCAGGAAAATGGTTCTCTTCGTCCCTCGCCCTTGGTACCGACATTGTTGCATAACTGACATGCTATCCTCTGACATGCTTTGATTACATGATCATGCAAGACGTCTCCGCCCTTCCTACTTTTAACCCACATGGTGGGCCCATAACCCATAGTTTCAGAGGATCGAAACCTGACTCTCCTATACACCCCCTGTTCCAAAAGTTATTCCTCCCGCGTGGGCTCGTATGTAATTCATGAGCCACCTTCTGATGAGATCATCAATTCTGGCATCGGAAACAATAATTATTCCGTTGCTTGAAACCCCTTTCACCTTCTGACTAGGCATTGAACGATTGCCTGGCTGCCTGAAACTTCTTGTTGGACCTTCCAACTTTACTCTCGATGTGTTCTATTTATTCGACTCGAGAGGTACTCATATGCTCATTCATGGGTTAATCCCAGGTTATTACCCTTATAGCATTACATTGTTTCCGATCTACCCGTTACCTATTAAATACGATGAAGATCCCGAAGAAAGGATGCCCACTTCATCATAAGGACCTGAAGCAGAAATGAAGACATCAATGTATTGGACGGTTCTCTTCGAGAAGAGCAAGCGAATGAGAAGACCCGCTAGATTCGTAACCAAACCTTCCCCCTTTCACTACCTCTTAAATCTGGACGAGATTTCTTGTAGTAGAGGAGATTTGTGGCCTTGGGTATTTAAGCTACGATAATCCCTCCTAATGTTGCCATGTCATCGCAGTTAATTTGCTAAACCTCACTTTGATCCAAACCCGACAAATTCAAAGTTAAAATAAATCAAATTATTATTTCTTCAACCGGTAAAACAAAACTGTTCGGTCGGTTGCGAATATTCACTAGGTAATTATGTGAGGAGTTTCAACTTTAACTAAAATCGTTTAGTACCTACACTAAGTACATAACAGTAGCTAAATAAATAAAAAAGAAAAAAGGGAAAATAGAAACCAAAGAGAAAAAAGGCAAAGCCCCCCTCCCCCTGGGCCATTCATTGGCCCAGGGCATCGAGGCCACCAGGAGGCCCACCCCATTCCCCTTATCTCCCCGGCGGCGAACCCTAGCCCGATCCACCCCACTTTGCTCCCTTACGAACCCCACTCCCCACGATCCCTTCTCCTCCCCCACCGATCTGGATCGGGATCGGCCCCGATCCCGTCCACCCCGACGCCCAGCGCTCGCCGCCGCCCGACGCCGCCTCGCCATTGGATGCCGGAGCGCTCCCCCACCGGCCTCCTTCTCCCACGGTGCCCCTACCCCCGTCATCGGTGCTCACCCGTCCCGCCCCGCCTGGACAGCGGCTCCGCCACCCGGAGTGCGTCCTCCTCCCCGCCGGTCTGCATCCTTCGACGCCGTCGTTCTCATCGACCACCCCGACCCCCGCTGCCCTTTCCCTACTGGCGCCGTGAGCACGCACCGCTCCCACCTCTCTCTACCGTTCCGCGTGCCCGCTCCGTCATGGCCGCGTCCTCTCCCCCGGCCTCAGATCTTCTTCCCTTCCCTGTTCGGTCACCGCGGCCACTACGGCCCCCGCACGCCCGGCGTCGTGCTCTCCGCGCCCGTCCCGCGGTTGCCAGCGCCGACTCGCTCACACGCCCGGCCGGCGCCGGGACGGTCGGCTGCGCCGCCACGTCGCCATGGTGTCCTCGCCCTGCTGCGCTGCTCGGAGACCCAGCGTCTAGCCTGCTTTCGCCGTGTACGCCCGGTGAGCTGCCGCGGCGCCAGCAACCTCTGCTCAGTCCGCCTGCCGGACGCCCACACCCTTCGCGCCCGCGGCTGCGCCGTGCCGCCCTCCACACGGGGCCATGCCCGCCGCCGCTCGCTCCCCGTCCGGCCCGTGCTGGCCTCACCCGCGCCGGCCTGGCGACCTGCCAGGTCCGCCACCCTCCCCGACACCCGTGGGCATGCGCTCGCTCGGGCTGTGCCCAGAGCACGCACCCGCTTCACCTGTTCGGGCAGCCCCGCGGCACCGGAAGCAGCTATGGCCCTTAGGGCCAATGACATGTGGGGCCCCGCCCCAGAACGTTTTAAAAAAAGAATTAAGAATTTAAAAAATATATAAATAAATAATTAATAATAAAAATAATTAATTATTTAACTACTGATTAAATTAACTAATTATGATTAAGTAACCTAATCATTAGGTAAACTAATTAACTCTGATTAATTAACTTCCTAATTAAAAGTGTGTGACATGCGGGACCCACCATCAGATTGACCCAGTCAACCTCTATTGACTGCTGACATCATGCTGACATCAGCAATCACTGTTCTGGATAATGTTGCATTAAAATAATTAAATAAATCCTGAAAATGATTTAAATCTTTTAAAATTGATAGAAAATAAACCGTAGCTCAGATGAAAATACTTTCTACATGAAAGTTTCTCAGAACGACGAGACGAACCCGGAAATGCAGCCCGTTCCTCCGCCACACACCCCTAACCTATCGAACTCGCAACATTCCCCCTCCTGTTCATCTGTCCGAAAATGCGAAACACCGGGAATACTTTCCCGGATGTTTCCCCCCTTCGTCGGTATCACTTACTACCGCGTTAGGGCATACCTAGCACCGCGTATTGCCTCATTATGTTTTGTGATGCTTTGTTTGCTCCGTATTTACTGTTTCTTCCCCCCTCTTCTTCTCCAGAGACCCGAGACCGGCGCCGATGCCACTGAAAGTACGACTCACGTCCACCGACGACCCTTCTCCCTCGCATAACAGAGCTTCCAGCAAGCCCCCCCTTGATCACGGATATCGCCTATTCTTCTCTATCTGCTTGCATTAGAGTAGTGTAGCATGTTACTTCTTTCAGTTAATCCTATCTCGCTGCATGGCCTGTCCTTGCTACTATCATTGTTACCTTTACCTGCTATCCTACTGCTTAGTATAGGATGCTAGTGTTCCATCAGTGGCCCTACATTCTTGTCCGTCTGCCATGCTATACTACTGGGCTGTGATCACTTCGGTAGGTGATTACGGGCATATACTATTGAAGGAAATATGCCCTAGAGGCAATAATAAAGTTATTATTTATTTCCTTATATCATGATAAATGTTTATTATTCATGCTAGAATTGTATTAACAGGAAACATAATACATGTGTGAATACATAAACCTCTGAGTGTCAATAGTATGCCTCTACTTGACTAGCTCGTTAATCAAAGATGGTTGTGTTTCCTAAACCATGAACAAGGAGTTGTTATTTGATTAACGGGATCACATCATTGGTTGAATGATCTGATTGACATGACCCATTCCATTAGCATAGCACCTGATCGTATAGTTTGTTGCTAGTGCTTTTCTTCATGACTTATACATGTTCCTATGACTATGAGATTATGCAACTCCCGTTTGCACGAGGAACACTTTGGGTGCTACCAAGCGTCCTGGCGAATCTGGGTGATTATAAAGGTACATTACAGGTGTCTCCGAAGGTACATGTTGGGTTGGCATATTTCGAGATTAGGATTTGTCACTCCGATTGTCGGAGAGGTATCTCTGGGCCCTCTCGGTAATGCACATCACATAAGCCTTGCAAGCATTTCAACTAATGTGTTAGTTGTGAGATGATGTATTCTGAAGCGAGTAAAGAGACTTGCCGGTAGCGAGATTGAACTAGGTATTGGATACCGGCGATCGAATCTCGGGCAAGTAACATACCGATGACAAAGGGAACAACGTATGTTGTTATGCTTGATGCGACCGATAAAGATCTTCGTAGAATATGGAGGAGCCAATATGGGCATCCAGGTCCCTCTATTGGTTATTGACCGGAGAGGTGTCTCGGTCATGTCTACATAGTTCTCGAACCCGTAGGGTCCGCACGCCTAACGTTTCGATGGCGGTTACTATGAGTTTTTATGATGTTTCTGTGCGAAGGTTGTTGAGTCCCGGATGAGATCACGGACGTGACGAGGAGTCTCGAAATGGTCGAGACATAAAGATTCATATATTGGAAGTCTATGTTTGGACATCGGAAGTGTTCGGGTGAAATTGGGAATTTTACCAAATGCACGGGAGGTTCTGGAACCCCGGAATACTAATGGGCCAACATGGGCCTTAGTGGAAAGGAGGAAAGGGGGCCCAAGTGCTGGCCGCACCTTCCCCTTCCCTAGTCCTATTAGGACTAGGAGAGAAGCGCCTCTCTCTCCCTTCCCACTTGGGGAAACCTAGTTGGACTAGGATTGGGGGAATCCTACTCCTAGTAGGAGTAGGAAACCACAGTGCGCCTCCTCTCCTTGGCGGCCAGCCCCTCCCTTCCCTCCTTTATATACAGGGCAGGGGCACCCCATGACACACAAGTTGATCATTGAGATCGTTCCTTAGCCGTGTGCGGTGCCCCTTCCACCATATTACACCTCGAAAATACCGTGGCGGAGCTTAGGCGAAACCACTGCGCGGTGGAACATCATCATCGTCACCACACCGTCGTCTTGACGAAACTCTCCCTCAACACTTTCGGCTGGATCGGAGTTCGAGGGGCGTCATCGAGCTGAGCGATGTGCGAGAACTTCGGAGGTGCCGTCGTTCGGTACTTGGATCGGTTGGATCGTGAAGGAGTACGACTACTTCCTCTACGTTGCGTCAACGCTTCCGTTGCGTGGTCTCACGAGTGCGTGAGACAACACTCTCATCTCGTTGCTATGCATCACCATGATCTTGCGTGATCGTAGGAAAATTTTGAAATTACTACGTTCTAGCGGTGGCATCCGAGCCTAGGTTTTTATGGTTTGATGATATGCACGAGTAGAACACAAGTGAGTTGTGGGCGATACAAGTCATCTTGCCTACCGGCATGTCATACTTTGGTTCAGCGGTATTGTTGGACAGGACGATCCAGACCAACCTTACAGCGTACTCTTCACGCGAGACCGGTTCCCTCGGCGTGCTTTGCACATAGATGGCTTGTGGAAGACTGTCTCTCAACTTTAGTTGAACCGAGTGTGGCTACGCCCGGTCCTTGAGAAGGTTAAAAGCGGAGTCTATTTGACGAAAGTATCGTTGTGGTTTTGATGCGTAGGTGAGATTGGTTCTTACTTAAAGCCCGTAGCAGCCACGTAAAATTTGCAACAACAAAGTAGAGGACGTCTAACTTGTTTTTGCAGGGCATGTTGTGATGTGATATGGTCTAGACATGATGCTGAATTTTATTGTATGAGATGATCATGTTTTGTAACCGAAGTTATCGGCAACTGGCGAGAGCCATATGGTTGTCGCTTTATTGTATGCAATGCAATCGCCTGTAATGCTTTACTTTATCACTAAGCGGTAGCGATAGTCGTAGAAGCATAAGTTTGGCGAGGCGACAACGATGCTACGATGGAGATCGAGGTGTCGCGCGGTGACAATGGTGATCATGGCGGTGCTTGAGATGGAGATCACAAGCACAAGATGATGATGGCCATATCATATCACTTATATTGATTGCATGTGATGTTAATCCTTTATGCATCTTATCTTGCTTTGATTGGCGGTAGCATTATAAGATGATCCCTTACTAAATTATCAAGAAGTGTTCTCCACGAGTATGCACCGTTCGCGAAAGTTCTTACGTCTTTGAGACACCACGTGATGATCGGGTGTGATAGGCTCTACGTTCAAATACAACGGGTGCAAAAGCAGTTGCACACGCAGAATACTCAGGTTATACTTGACGAGCTATGCATATAAGATATGACCTCGGAACACAGAGACCGAAGGTCGGCGTGAATCATATAGTAGATATGATCAACATATTGATGTTCACCATTGAAACTACTCCATCACACGTGATGATCGGTCATGGTGTAGTTGATATGGATCACGCAATCACTTAGAGAATTGGAGGGATATTTTTCTAAGTGGGAGTTCTTAAAGTAATATGATTAATTGAACTTAAATTTATCATGAACTTAGTACCTGATAGTATCTTGCTTGTCTATGATGTGTAGATAGATGGCTCGTGCTGTTGTTCCGTTGAATTTTAATGCGTTCCTTGAGAAAGCAAAGTTGAAAGATGATGGCAGCAATTACACGGACTGGGTCCGTAATTTGAGGATTATCCTTATTGCTGCACGGAAGAATTACGTCCCGGAAGCACCGTTAGGTGCCAGGCCTGGTGCAAGGGCTGCGCCGAAGTTGTGAACGTCTGGCAAAGCAAAGCTGATGACTACTCTATAGTTCGGTGTGCCATAGCTTTACGGCTTAGAACCGGGACTTCAACGTCGTTTTGAACACCATGGAGCATATGAGATGTTCCAGAGTTGAAGTTAATATTCCAAGCGAATGCCGGATTGAGAGATATGAAGTCTCCAATAAGTTCTATAGCTGTAAGATGGAGGAGAAGCAGTTACGTCGATGAGCATATACCGTAATGTGCGGATATAACAATCACTTGATTCAAGCTGGGAGTTAATCTTCCGGATGATTGCGTCATTGATGAAATTCTCCAATCACTGCCACCAAGCTACAAGAGCTTCGTGATGAACTATAATATGCAAGGGATGACCAAAACAATGCCCGAGCTCTTCGCGATCTGAAAGCAGCGGAGGTAGAAATCAAAAAGGAGCATCAAGTGTTGATGGTTAACAAAACCACTAGTTTCAAGAAAAGGGCAAAGGAAAGAAAAAGGGAAACTTCAAAAGAGCGGCAAGCAAGTTGCTAATCAAGAGAAGAAACCCAAGTCTGGTCCTAAGCACAGGCGAGTGCTTCTATTGCAAGCAGGCTGGTCACTGGAAGCGGAACTGCCCCAAGTATTTGGCGGATAAAAAGGATGGCAAGGTTAACAAAGGTATATATGATATACATGTTATTGATGTGTACCTTACTAATACTCGCAGTAGCACCTGGGTATTTGATCTCGGTTACATTGCTAATATTTGCAACTTCGAAGCAGGGGCTACGGATTAGCGAAGATTGGCTAAGGACGAGGTGACGATCTTGGCGTGGGAAATGGTTCCAAAGTCGATGTGATCGCGATCGACGCTACCTCTACATCTACCTTCGGGATTAGTATTAGACCTAAATAATTGTTATTTAGTACCAGCGTTGAGCATGAACATTATATCTGGATCTTGTTTGATGCGAGGCGGTTATTCATTTAAATCGAGAGAATAATGGTTGTTCTATTTATATGAATAATATCTTTTATGGTCATGCACCATTGAAGAATGGTTTGTTTTTACTTAATCTTGATAGTAGTGATACACATATTCATAATGTTGAAACCAAAAGATGCAGAGTTGATAATGATGGTGCAACTTATTTGTGGCACTGCCGTTTAGGTCATATCGGTGTAAAGCGCATGAAGAAACTCCATCTTGATGGACTTTTGGAGTCACTTGATTATGAATCACTTGGCACTTGCGAACCGTGCCTTATGGGCAAGATGACTAAAACACCGTTCTCCGGAACTATGGAGAGAGCAACAGATTTATTGGAAATCATACATCTTGATGTATGTGGTCCAATGAATGTTGAGGCTAAATGGCGGATATCGTTATTTTCTCACCTTCACAGATGATTTGAGCAGATATGGGTATATCTACTTAATGAAACACAAGTCTGAAACATTTGAAAAGTTCAAAGAATTTCAGAGTGAAGTGGAAAATCATCGTAACAAGAAAATAAAGTTTCTACGATCTGATCGTGGAGGAGAATATTTGAGTTACGAGTTTGGCCTACATTTGAAACAATGCGGAATAGTTTCGCAACTTACGCCACCGGAACACCACAGCGTAATGGTGTGTCCGAGCGTAAATGTCGTACTTTATTAGATATGGTGCGATCTATGATGTCTCTTACAGATTTACCGCTATCGTTTTGGGGTTATGCTTTAGAGGCGGCTACATTCACTTTAAATAGGGCACCATCTAAATCCGTTGAGACGACGCCTTATGAACTGTGGTTTGGCAAGAAACCAAAGTTGTCGTTTACGAAAGTTTGGGGCTGCGATGCTTATGTGAAAAAGCTTCAACCTGATAAGCTCGAACCCAAATCGGAGAAATGTGTCTTCATAGGATACCCAAAGGAGACTGTTGGGTACACCTTCTATCACAGATCCGAAGGCAAGATTTTTGTTGCTAAATTCGGAAACTTTTGGAGAAAGAGTTTCTCTCGAAAGAAGTGAGTGGGAGGAAAGTAGAACTTGGCGAGATAACTTTATCTACTCCCTTATTGAGAAGTAGTACATCACGAAAACAGTTTACATGACACCTACACCAAATAGGGAAGAAGCTAATGATGATGATCATGAAACTTCAGATCAAGTTTCTCTGAACTTAGTAGATCAACGAGCAAGATCCGCACGGTGAATGGTACGGTTATCCTATTCTGGAAGTCATATTCTTTGGAACATGATGAACCTACGAACTATGAAGAAGCGATGGTGAGCCCAGATTCCACAAAATGGCTTGAGGCCATGAAATCTGAGATGGGATCCATGTATGAGAACAAAGTGTGGACTTTGGTTGACTTGCCCGATGATCGGCAAGCAATTGAGAATAAATGGATCTTCAAGAAGAAGACTGACGCTGATGGTAATGTTCTTTGTCTATAAAGCTCGACTTGTTGCAAAAGGTTTTCGACAAGTTCAAGGGATTGACTACGATGAGACCTTCTCACCCGTAGCGATGCTTAAGTCCGTCCGAATCATGTTAGCAATTGCCGCATTTTATGATTATGAAATTTGGCAAATGGATGTTAAAACTGCATTCTGAATGGATTTACGGAAGAAGAGTTGTATATGATGCAACGAGAAGGTTTTGTCGATCCAAAGGGAGCTAACAAAGTGTGCAAGCTCCAATGATCCATTTATGGACTGGTGCAAGCCTCTCGGAGTTGGAATAAGCGTTTTGATAGTGTGATCAAAGCATTTGGTTTTATCTGAGACTTTTGGAGAAGCTTTGTATTTACAAGAAAGTGAGTGGGAGCTCTGTAGCATTTACGATATTATATGTGGATGACATATTACTGATCGGAAATGATATAGAATTCTGGATAGCATAAAAGGATACTTGAATAAGAGTTTTTCAATGAAAGACCTCGGTGAAGCTGCTTACATATTGGGCATTAAGATCTATAGAGATAGATCAAGACGCTTAATAGGACTTTCACAAAACACATACCTTGATAAAGTTTTGAAAAAGTTCAAAATGGATCAGGCAAAGAAAGGGTTCTTGCTAGTGTTACAAGGTGTGAAATTGAGTAAGACTCAATGCCCGACCACCGCAGAAGATAGAGAGAAAATGAAAGATGTTCCCTATGCTTGACCATAGGCTCTATCATGTATGCAATGTGTACCAGACCTGATGTGTGCCTTCTGTAAGTTTGGCAGGCGGTACCAAAGTAATCCAGAGTGGATCATCGGACAGCGGTCAAAAACATCCTTAAGTACTTGAGAAGGACTAAGGATATGTTTCTCATTTATGGCGGTGACAAAGAACTCGTCAGAACGGCAGTTACGTCGGCATAGCTTTGACACTGATCCGGACGATTCTAAATCGCAAACCGGATACGTATTTACATTAAACGGTGGAGCTGTCAGTTGGTGCAGTTCCAAACAAAGCGTCGTGGCAGGATCTACATGTGAAGCTGAGTACATAGCTGCTTCGGAAGCAGCCAATGAAGGAGTCTGGATGAAGGAGTTCATAACCGATCTAGGTGTTGTACCTAGTGTATCGGGTCCAATGAAAATCTTTTGTGACAATCTTGGTGCAATTGCCTTGGCAAAGGAATCCAGATTTCACAAGAGAACCAAGCACATCAAAAGACGCTTCAACTCCATCCGGATTTGGTCGGTGGGAGACATAGAGATATGCAAGATACATACGGATCTGAATGTTGCAGAACCCGTTGACTAAGCCTCTTCCACGAGCAAAACATGATCGGCACCAAGACTCCATGGGTGTTAGAATCATTCTTGTGTAAACCTAGATTATTGACTCTAGTGCAAGTGGGAGATCAAGGAAATATGCCCTAGAGGCAATAATAAAGTTATTATTTATTTCCTTATATCATGATAAATGTTTATTATTCATGCTAGAATTGTATTAACAGAAACATAATACATGTGTGAATACATAAACCTCTGAGTGTCACTAGTATGCCTCTACTTGACTAGCTCGTTAATCAAAGATGGTTGTGTTTCCTAAACCATGAACAAGGAGTTGTTATTTGATTAACGGATCACATCATTGGTTGAATGATCTGATTGACATGACCCATTCCATTAGCATAGCACCTGATCGTATAGTTTGTTGCTAGTGCTTTTCTTCATGACTTATACATGTTCCTATGACTATGAGATTATGCAACTCCCGTTTGCACGAGGAACACTTTGGGTGCTACCAAAGCGTCCTGGCAATGGCGGGTGATTATAAAGGTACATTACAGGTGTCTCCGAAGGTACATGTTGGGTTGGCATATTTCGAGATTAGGATTTGTCACTCCGATTGTCGGAGAGGTATCTCTGGGCCCTCTCGGTAATGCACATCACATAAGCCTTGCAAGCATTTCAACTAATGTGTTAGTTGTGAGATGATGTATTACGAAGCGAGTAAAGAGACTTGCGGTAATGAGATTGAACTAGGTATTGGATACCGACGATCGAATCTCGGGCAAGTAACATACCGATGACAAAGGGAACAACGTATGTTGTTATCTTGATGCGACCGATAAAGATCTTCGTAGAATATGTAGGAGCCAATATGGGCATCCAGGTCCCGCTATTGGTTATTATTTGGAGAGGTGTCTCGGTCATGTCTACATAGTTCTCGAACCCGTAGGGTCCGCACGCTTAACGCTTCGATGGCGATTACTATGAGTTTTTATGATGTTTCTGTGCGAAGGTTGTTCGAGTCCCGGATGAGATCACGGACGTGACGAGGAGTCTCGAAATGGTCGAGACATAAAGATTCATATATTGGAAGTCTATGTTTGGACATCGGAAGTGTTCCGGGTGAAATTGGGAATTTTACCAAGTACCGGAGGTTACCGAACCCCGGAATACTAATGGGCCAACATGGGCCTTAGTGGAAAGGAGGAAAGGGGCCCAAGTGCTGGCGCACCTTCCCCCTTCCCTAGTCCTATTAGGACTAGGAGAAGGCGCCCTCTCTCTCCCTTCCCACTTGGGGAAACCTAGTTGGACTAGGATTGGGGGAATCCTACTCCTAGTAGGAGTAGGAAACCCCAGTGCGCCTCCTCTCCTTGGCCGGCCAGCCCTCCCCTTCCCTCCTTTATATCACTGAGGCAGGGGCACCCCATGACACACAAGTTGATCATTGAGATCGTTCCTTGGCCGTGTGCGGTGCCCCTTCCACCATATTACACCTCGAAAATACCGTGGCGGAGCTTAAGGCGAAGCCTGCGCCGGTGGAACATCATCATCGTCACCACACCGTCGTCTTGTGAAACTCTCCCTCAACACTCGGCTGGATCGGAGTTCGAGGGACGTCATCGAGCTGAGCGTGTGCAGAACTCGGAGGTGCCGTCGTTCGGTACTTGGATCGGTTGGATCGTGAAGGAGTACGACTACTTCCTCTACGTTGCGTCAACGCTTCCGTTGCTGGTCTACGAGGGTACGTAGACAACACTCTCATCTCGTTGCTATGCATCACCATGATCTTGCGTGATCGTAGGAAAATTTTGAAATTACTACGTTCCCCAACAACTATATACTTTACACTATTACATTACCTGTGATACTGTTCGGAGATGGGGGCTGAAAGGATAGGTGGCTCCATCCCGGTAGAGGTGGGCCTGGGTTCCCGACGGCCCCGATTTATTACTTTGTGGCGGAGGCTGTGACAGGTTGAGACCACCTAGGAGAGAGGTGGGCCTGGCCTGGTCGGCGTTCACGGATACTTAACACGCTTAACGAGATCTTGGTATTTGATCCGAGTGCGGCCATTTGGTCTATACGCACTAACCAACTCTGGCAGGAGCAGTTATGGGCACTTTCGGCGTCGTGGTATCGGCCGAAGCACGCCGTGACGTCGGCCGAGAGGCGCGCTACCGGATTAATCGAACGCTGTTAGGCTAGGTCTGCTTCGACGCGTCACAGACGCGTCTTGGTGTGCTAAGGCGATGGGCCTGGACCCTGGCGCTTAGGTTTAGACCGCGTCTTGACCTCTCTGTTGAGCCTAGGTGGGGCTGCGGCGTGTTGATCTTCCGTGGCGGGCATGACCCAGGAAAGTGTGTCCGCCAAATGGGATCAAGCGTGTTGGGTTATGTGGTGCACCCTGCAGGAAGTTAATCTATTCGAATAGCCGTGATCTTCGGTAACAGGACGACTTGGAGTTGTACCTTGACCTTATGACAACTAGAACCGGATACTTAATAAAACACACCCTTCCAAGTGCGGATACAACCCGGTGGTCGCTCTCTCTCGGGGGTTACGAGGAGGGATCGCGGGTAGGATTATGCTATGCGATGCTACTTGGAGGACTTGATCTACTCTCTTCTACATGTTGCAAGACGGAGGCTGCCAGAAGCGTAGTCTTCGATAGGATTAGCTATCCCCCTCTTATTCCGGCATTCTGCAGTTCAGTCCACTGATATGGCCCTTTACACATATATCCATGCATATGTAGTGTAGCTCCTTGCTTGCGAATACTTTGGATGAGTACTCACGGTTGCCTTGTTCCCCCTTTTCCCCCCTTTCTTTACCCGATTGCTGTAACCAGACGATGGAGCCCAGGGCGACGCCACCGTCGATGGCGACTACTACACCGGAGGTGCCTACTACTACGTGCAGCCCGGCTGACGACCGTGAGTAGTTAGGAGGATCGAGCAGGAGGCATGTGCCTCATTCGATTTGTATCCCAGTTTGTGCTAGCCTTCTTAAGGCAAACTTGTTTAACTTATGTCCGTACTCAGATATTGTTGCTTCCGCTGACTCGTCTATGATCGAGCACTTGTATTCGAGCCCTCGAGGCCCCTGGCTTGTATTATGATGCTTGTATGACTTATTTATGTTTTAGAGTTGTGTTGTGATATCTTCCCGTGAGTCCCTGAACTTGATCGTACACATTTGCGGCATGATTAGTGTATGATTGAATCGGGGGCGTCACACTTTCCTTTAACTCCAAAATGTTTAACTCCTCGAAGAGGTGACACTCGCAGATACGCTCTGTCTCTGATTTCATAGACTACCTCCTTGTGTTTGGAATCTGCATAACTCTTTTTGTTGGGACTGAGCTACCTTCAGTCTATCCCGAATCAGCTTAACCTTCTCTTCAGGTTCCTTAATCAAATCTGGTCCAAACAACTGGCGGTCTCCAACTTCATCCCACATCAATGGTGTTCGACATCTTCTTCCATACAAGGCTTCGAATGGTGCCATCTTCAAACTGGCCTGGTAGCTGTCGTTGTATGAGAACCCCGCGTAGGGCAAGTTGTCATCCCAACTAGATCCGTAATCTAGCGCATAAGCTCTCAACATGTCCTCTAGAATCTCATTGACTCTCTCGATCTGTCCATCTGTCTGCGGGTGAAAAGCAGTACTGAACTCCAGCCTGGTTCCCAAAGTCTGGTGCAGCTGGTGCCAAAACTTTGAAGTAAACTGTGTTCCTCTATCTGATACGATAGTCCTCGGAACTCCATGCAGACATACGGTCCTGGTCATGTATATCTTGGCTAACTTCGCACTTGTATAAGTGGTCTTTACGGGGATAAAGTGGGCTACTTTGGTGAAGCGATCCACAACTACCCAGATAGAATCATATCCCGATCGGGTCCTGGGCAATCCGGTGATAAAATCCATGCCAAGCTTATCCCACTTCCATTCGGGTATCGGCATAGGCTGCAGTAATCCTGTTGGCTTGATGTTCTGTCTTCACTCTCTGACATACATCACATATGGCTACATACTCGGCAATATCCTTCTTCATACCAGTCCACCAGAAATGCTCCTTCAAATCCAAATACATCTTAGTGTTTCCGGGGTGTATCGAGTATGGCGAGTCATGAGCTTCCTGTAGTATCAACTTCCTGATCTCTGCATTATTGGGCACATATATACGGTCCTCAAACCATAAGGTGTCGTGTTCATCCTCACGAAAACCTTTGGCTTTCCCTTCACTCATCGTCTCCTTTATCTCAGCAATTTCCTTGTCATCCTTCTGAGCTTCTCGAATCTTTCCCAACAATGTAGACTGAACTTTTATTGCTGCAACAAAACCTCTATGAACAATCTCCAAGCGTAGCTCCATGAGATCTTCTACCAACTCCTTTGGCATTCCTCCGCTTATGAGGGTATTGACATAACTCTTTCGGCTCAAAGGGTCTGCTACTACATTGGCCTTTTCTGGATGACAATGCAGCTTCATGTCATAATCCTTTATGAGTTCTAACCATCTCCTCTTCCCGAGGTTCAGCTCCTTCTGAGTAAAGATGTACTTCAAACTCTTGTGATCCGTGTATACATCGCAATGGTTTCCAATAAGAAAATGTCTCCAGGTCTTGAGCGCATGCACCACAGCTGCTAACTCAAAATCATGTGTGGCATAATTCAATTCGTGCGGTTTCAGTTGTCGTGAGGCATATGAAACAACTCTCCCGTCTTGCATAAGTACTCTTCCAAGTCCTAAGCGAGAGGCGTCGCAATACACTTGGAAATCCTTGCGTATGTCCACCAGAATCAGCACTGGGGCTGTAGTCAAACGTTTCTTCAACTCCTGGAAACTTGCTTCACATTCTTCAGTCCAATGGAACTTAGTGTCCTTGTTCAACAATGTCGTCATAGGCTTCGCAATCTTAGAAAAATTCTCAATGAATCTCCGATAGTATCCCGCGAGTCCAAGAAAACTGCGGATCTCTCCAACTGAGGTGGGTGCCAACCACTCAGTGACTGACTGAACCTTGGTGGGATCCACTGCTATACCTTCTCCTGATATAACATGTCTAAGAAATTCAACTTCCTTGAACCAAAACTCACGTTTGCTGAACTTGGCATATAACTGATGTTCCCTGAGCTTCTCGAGAACTAAACGCAAATGCTCCTTATGTTCCTCTTCATTCTTCGAGTATACCAACATATCATCAATGAAAACCACAACAAACTTATCCAAGAACTCCATGAACACCTTGTTCATCATACTCATGAAATAGTCAGGGGCATTGGTTAGTCCAAATGACATAATCGTATACTCATATAGCCCGTACCTTGTGGTGAAGGTTGTCTTAGGTATATCCTTTTCCCTAATCTTCAGCTGGTGATATCCTGATCGCAGATCAATCTTCGAAAACACCTTATCTCCTTGCAACTAGTCAAACAAATCATTGATCATCGGTAGTGGATACTTATTCTTGATTGCTACTTCATTCAACGCACGATAATCAACAACCATCCTTAACGATCCATCCTTCTTCTCAACCAAGAGCACTGGGGCTCCCCATGGTGACGAACTTCGTCGAATGTAACCTTTCTCCAATAACTCCTTAATCTGCTTCTTAATCTCCTCCAGATCGTTTGCGGGCATCCAGTATGGTCTCTTAGATATTGGTCCGGTGCCTGGCAACAGCTCTATCAAAAACTCGATGTCTCGATTTGGTGGCATGCCTAGTAACTCCTCCGAAAATACATCCGGGTAATCCTTCACTACCGGCACTTCCTCCTGAACAACTCTCGTGAGAGAATTTACTTGGGTCCTCCTCGGCGCATGCCTGGATACATACTTGATCCTTTTTCCCTCCGGGGTAGTGAGCAAAATCGACTTACTCGCGCAATCGATGTTTACTCCATACATCGATAGCCAATCCATACCTAGTATCACATCCAATCCTTGTGACTCCAAAATTATCAGGTCTTAGGGGAAAACATGGCTCCCAATGGTCAATGGCATCTGAAAACATCCTTGACTTGCCATATACCCCGCTCCTGGCGAACTTACTAACATGGGTGTCCTAAGTACCTTAGTAGGTAACTTATACTTATCCACAAATCCCCTTGATATGTATGAATGCGATGCACCAGTATCAAAAAGAACGATTGTAGTAAAAGACTTAACCAAAAACTTACCAATAACTGCATCAGGCTGCTCCTCAACTTCCTCCATGTTCACGTGGTTCACTTGTCCCCTATTGAAAGGGTGGGCTTCTTCCCAGCGCTTCCATTGCAATTACCATTCTTTGCTTCAGGGCACTCAGTGGCATAGTGTCCAGTCTTCCAGCACTTGAAACAAGTAATGTGACTTAAGTCCTTCTTGGCGGGTGTGGCTGGGTTAGGGCGGTTCTGATTGCTGCCTGCTCCGTTCCCGTTTCCATTCTTGGAGCCATTGTGGTTGTGAGAACTCCCTCCATTGTGGGTGTGGCCTCTATGGTTATGGACACGTCCTCCCGAGTTCGGGGTGAAGCGAGGCTTCTGCTGAGCTCCCGAATTGTACTTTCCTTGTCCATACTTCCTCTTGCGGCTCCCAATCTGCTGCTGCTTGTCACATCCCAGATAGACCATGCATTAGGATGTGCATCATGTTTAAATTTCATTTGAATTTGAAATGGGGAAGGCAGGAAACCCCAGAACACCCCCTTAAAACAACTAGGGTTTACTAAAAATTATTTCAATGAACACGAAATGCCCTTCAAAATGTTCATCCTCTTTGTTTTGGTTCGAACCCATGTCAAAGGAGGTGTACCATTTTCTAGGTCATCTAAGGGTCCTAAAATTAATCCACAAGTTTTTGAAATAAGCATTTCAAATTATGAAAAATATTTTAAATGCTCAAAAAATCTCCAAACCAAATGTTTCATGTTGAGAATATTCCAACAAGTGACCAGGAGCATTTTGGTGATTTTTAAAAGTGTTTTGGTATTTTAAAAACCCCAACAGAGTTCTGAGAAAATAGAAAAGGCTTAAAAAGGAAAAAACCCTACATGCGCCCGGCCCACTGCCCAGCCCAGCACCAGCCAGTGGCTGCTTGGCTCGGCTTGAGCAGCAACTAATGACGGCCGGCCTTGAGGCGCCACGCAGCTGGCCGCCACCTGCTTCACCCCTTCGCCGCCTCGCCGCCTGGGCGACCTCCACGCCGCCACCGAACCCCGGACACCCCATTCTCCCCTGCCTTCTCTCTCGCTCTCCCCAACCCGGCCGACGCCATCGCCGACGCGCCACCGTCGACGCCGTGCTCCCGCCATCCATGCCCCTCCCCACCATGTCCAGCAGCTCCGCGCACCCCACTACCCCTAGCTAGCCGAGTCCCACTCGCTCTAAGCACCCCGAGGCCACTACACCGACCTCGACCGAGCTCAAGCCATGGGAGATCCCCATCGCCGTCGCCGCCGCATCAGAGCATCCCCGACCCCGCCGAGGCTCTCTACGAGATCACCGTGAGCACAGCTACCTCTCCATCCTCTCCACGCTCTTCTTCGTGCACCTAGCGACCCAACCGCGATCACCCGAGCACCGCCATGGAGCTAAATGCGCCGACGAGGCTCCGGCCACCCAACGCCACGCCACCTGTCCATCGCACTCACCGAGCTGCGCTTGGGCCTAACTATGCACTTCCAGCGCCTCGCCGAGCTCCCCTAGCAACTAGCCCGACATCACCCGAGCCCGGCCGCCTGACTTCGTCATGGCGCCCACTCCGCCACCGACTCCGACTAACCCCACCAAACACCGCGGCTCACCTCCGACTTCACATAGATGCTCCAGCGCCCCATTTGGTGGCGGAAAGTGCAAAAGCACTTTGCTCCGCGTCTGGCCTCGCCGGCTGACTGAGCGCGAAGTTGACCATGACCCACATCGGTGGGCCCCTGATTTATGCGAGTCAATGACAGGGTGGGCCCCCGGCTAACTAATTAGGATTAGTTCTAATTAATTTAATTAGTTAAACTAACACGACATGCGGGTCCCACTGGTCGGTTTGACCTGGATGACCCGTTGACCATGACGTCACGCTGACCTCATCTTTGGCGCATTAACTCAAATTCTGGATTTATTTTTATATAATAAATTCGAATATAAATCAAATTTCAAATGCTTATAACTTTTATTCTATAACTCCAAATGCAAAGATTTATATATGAAAATTTATCAGAAAAATACACTCTATCCATTGGTACAGGTTTCATGCATGTTAAAACAAGTTAACTATGCTGAATAACCAGAATAAGATATTGCACCATTAGGACTAACTCAAATGAGCTATCATTTGAATCTTGATTCAAATGAGTTCATCCCCTGTTCCTTCAACTTGCATTAGGCCAACACACATCCATATTGCCATGTCATAGCATGCATCATATTGTTGCATATTGTTGTATGTTTATTTGATTGTGTTTTCATGATAGGTTACGCCCCGAAGATAACCTCGACTATCCATCTGAAGGCAGTTCTCTACCCAGTTCCATCGGGCAAGCAATTCATTGATCATTCCGATACAAACCCATGTTCTCGCTTCGCTCTCGTTCTTGCATTAAGACAACGCGATTCAACTGTTGAGTGCTGCGGTAGTTGAACCCACTTCCTTTGCATGACTGTCATTTCCACGGTAACTAGATGAAACCCACTAGCATGTGTAGGAGTTGATTGAGCCATGTTTGTGATTCCTACCATGCTATGCTTGCTATGCTTAGAGTTGTGCAGTGCGGCTCATCGGGATGATGAACTGGAGTGAAATGGTTGTGTTGGTTCGAGTGAAAATGTTGAACACGATTTGGTAAAGGTATCGATGAGAGGCCATGTAGGAGTACATGGTGGTTTGTTTCATTGAAGCCGAACCTAAGAACTGAGATCTGTGTTTGTGATCCATGAGACAGTTACTACCACACATTGGGATCCTTAATTGACCCTCTCGGCTTCTTAACCACCCTTGTTCTTAGTCCGGGAGTTGCAAGTAGTTTCGGTGTTTGTAGTATCTTTGGGGGCCGCATAACGCTGACCTTAGGGGTGGGTTGTGTTGCGGTAGGCACCGTGGCCCGGTGTACCGATTCGCCCGTTTGGTGTCTCGGGAACCTGTACACATCGTTCGGGGCCGTATGGGAAACCTCGGCGGACTCCTGCGGATGGAACCCGAATAGGCGATAAACACGGACTAGGGACTTGAGTGTTTAGGTAGGCTGTGGCCGACACCCACGTTGGGCTTCCGCTTGAAGGTTGCCGAGTACATGTCGTGTAAACGACGGTAAGTGGTGAGCGTGTGTGAAGAAGTACACCTGCAGGGTTTAATATAATCTATTGAATAGCCGTGTCCACGGAGAAGGACTTCTGGGTTACCTATATCAGTTCATAGACAAGTAAATGGATACTACTAAAAGCCTCAAGATAAGTGTGAGTATCGTGGATGGCCCTCTCGGGGATGACGAGAGAGGATCCACGGTGGAGTATTGTGATGGTGAGTAGTGGACTCGTAATGCGACAAATGCTTTACAAAGTGTGTCACGTGGGATAGCTTAGCCAAGAGTCAAAGCTGGCTTGCTGCAAATAACTCCACCTCCTTCTTGAGAATGTGCATGTATGATAGGATTACGTGGTAAGACTTCTTTGAGTACTTTTGTACTCATGTTTGTTTAATCAATATTTTCAGGAGGACAATACTACCCCTCCGACGGATTCTATGTAGATGTTGACATCGACGAGTGATTTAGCCACCGGTGGCGATCTAAGACTTGTGAAGGGCCATTGTAGATAGGAAGGCTCCGACAACCTTTCTTTCTTTCTAGAGTGCGTACTCGAGACTAGTTTGCTTCCGCATGTGCTTGTATGATTGTATGACTTGAGTGTTGGGTCATGTGACCCCTACCTGTATGACTATGTTATGTATGGCTCCTCGGAGCCTTTTAAATAAAGTACTTGAGTTGTAGAGTTTTATTGTGATGCCTTGTTGTATTTACTCATATCAGGCATATTGCGTGTATGATTGAAATGCTTGGTATGGGTGGGATCCGACAAACTAGTTGTTTATCCTTGGCAGCCTCTCATATGGGGAAATGTAAGTCTCGTGCTTACGGCGATAGTAGTCCGCTACATGTTCCGGTTCACCGGAGTCCTCGCTAGCCCAAAGACTACCGCTTGGACACTTGACTGGCGGCATGTGTTTCATTTCGTTCCTATGTCCGTTCTTCGGGAAATGTCACAGGTGATATTTGGAGTCCTGCCTAGCCTGCTACAGCCGGAATACCGAGTCCTGTTAGCCAGTGCTACAGCCGAATTCATACGTTGATGACCGACATGCTCGAAGTGATTCATGTATGCCTGTCCCCATAGGTTAGTGCCGCTTTGGGTTCACGACTAGCCATGTCGGCCCGGGTTCTTCGTCATGTGGATGCTAGCGACACTATCATATCGTGAGCCAAAAGACGCATAAGCGGTCCCGGGCCATGGTAAGCGACACCGTGGGAATACCGTGCGTGAGGCCACAAAGTGATATGAGGTGTTACATGCTAGATCGGTGTGACTTAGGATCGGGGTCTGACAGCGTTGGCATCGAGCGAGGGCTGCCTGTAGGTTCGCTAAGCCAAACCGGTCGATGTTGAGTCTAGAAATGCTTTAGTTATATGTAGGGAATTGATTGTGGGAGGAACGTAAGGCTCTTTTTACTCCTTTACCTTATGCCCTACGATCTGAGTCATCCTCTTCTCATTCGACGTGGGTATAGGACTAGGCTCTCTTCTCTCTATCGGTTCACGTGTTACTAATCCGTAGTAACTTATAGGATTGTTGGTTACATCCTCGATTCCTGCTACTAAATTTTAGTATGCTATCATTTGAACAGAACCTTGATATGATGTTGTTGAGTGGTTTTGCAAATCTGATTTTGAATGTCTCAAATCTGATTTTGAGCATTCTGAGATGTTATGCTGCCCGATTTTCCCTAGAAATTCTAATGTCTTTGCATTGTGGTTGTGCTTTCGGATGGCCACCGTCCCCAGAACCAAGTGGTTCGTCTGCCCGTTGCATTGGTGTGTGTGGTCACACGGCAATGTTGGTTCGGGTGATGGTTGAGGCTGGTTATCGATGGTATCCTGAATATACCGTCGAGGAGCAGTTTAGGGATTTCAACCAAAGCCAATATCTGTGCACGGTCAGGATTTATCCATCCTATCCCGGAGCTACTGAACCGCTCCACTTTGTTCTTATGGGCTTGGGATCACTATTGGAATGTCGTGCAAGATGCAGCCTATTCTATGATGACTATTATTCGAGCGTAAGCGCCTTGCTGGTCAGCCGGTGATTTCCGCTACATGCCAGCATCCCTTCCCGGGCGCATGGCTACCTTCGTGGTTTGTACAGCGATGCATCCCATGAGGACTCACTTCTTCGCACCACCACGGAGATGCTAGAAGACAAGGACCGTGAAAACCGGGCCTTGCGTATGGAACTCTTTAATGCCCGTCTTGATCACTGGGCTACTCTGACTAGGTTTGCACCTGCCGTGCAAGCCGGATATATGGACATGAGGGACTTGTACCCTGTGCGGGCGAGTCTGCCGGACTTTATGGAGTGGCGTGAGGTAGGAGGCATCACTCCTCCTCGTGGGCCTCGTCTGCCACCGTTTGTTGGTCCACGGCCACATCCGAGTCCCTATGGTCCACAAGCTCCACAGATTGTCTGCTTCCGGATGATCATGTTCCACTTCGGATTGGGAGGTGACTTCTATGAGGACTACTACGGAGCTGTCTCGAGTAGTAGTAGTATCCCTAGTATTGTAATAGTTGTATTTCCGCCGTCTGCGTGACTTGTGGAATACGACTTAGTGTGTATCATTAGGAAGTGTAGAAAAATAATGTATAGAAGTTGGGATGCTTCCGATGAGATGTAACGCCCTTCCTTATAGTTGTACTCCGTCAGGCTTGTACTAAACTATGAATGGTGTGTATGACCGTTGGTATATATATATGTTTTATATTGCCATGTCATACGAATGAACATCTTTGCATTCCATGCTATCCATTACCTTCCGCACTTCCTTGCTTAATTCTGCCATCCTGGTTTAAACCTTGCTTTGTCTCCCAGGATGGTCAACACTCGCAACACTCCTGCTGTTCCAGAACAGGGGGAGGGTAGTGCAACGAAATGTGAATCTGCCGCAACCGCCATCCTTGGCTGAGGTGATCTTTGGAAGCGAACGCAATAAGCGTGAGACCAACCGCTTATTGGAGCGGATTGAACAAAACACTGACGCCAGACCAAGAAACGATGTGGTTTCACTCAACGATTTCGTCAAGCTATATCCGCCAAAGTTCAAATATTCCGTCGAGCCACTCGACGCAGATGATTGGCTTCGCCGCATCCACCACAAGCTGCGTTCCGCCAACGTGGCTGAGGCGACAAGGTTATCTTTGCCGCTTATCATCTGGAAGGCCTGCCCGATCTCTGGTGGGAAAATTATGAGGCTATGCGTCCGGTTGGACAAGTTACAACTTGGGATGAGTTCAGTGCCGCCTTCCATGAGCATCATATTCGGAAAGGTCTTATGGACCGCATAAGCGTGAGGAATTCTGCAGTTTCACCCAAGGTAGGCTATCGGTGGATGCCTACGGCCGTGAATTTGGGAGGTTAGCACGTTATGCCCCGAAGAAGTTTCTACCGATGCTAAGAAGCGAGGCAAGGTTCCGCAAGGGACTTAGCCACGAGCTACGCCGAGATCTCCGTCTGCATGAGTGTACCTCTTTCCGAAGCTAGTCAATAAGGCTATCGGCCAAACTGGCGGGCTGATTTTGAGGCTTCTCATAAGCACATCCGTGACTCTGGATCTTCATCCTCTGGATCCCGAAGCGCGGGTTTGGATTCCAAATCTTGCTCTACCACCAGTGTTCACCCCGAGGCCATCCTTTGAGGCGCCTCGCCCCAACCAGCAGTATGTTCCGCCCAAGACTTATGGAGGCCCCGCTGCTAGTGCTGCTCCACGCCCCAATATGATAACTTGTTTCAAATGTGGAGAGACGGGCCACTACATCCGAGAGTGTCCCCAGAACAACCCCAATCAAGTTGGAAAGTGCATCGGCCGTGGCAAGCCAGCCAGGAAGGTGCCCTATGCTAAACCGGTTGCCACCGCTGGTGGCCATGTCAACTATGTTTCGCTGAAGAAACCTATGAGGATCCCAACGTCGTCCTCAGATGCGCTTCTTGTTAATTGCCATCCGAACCGTTCTTTGATCTTGGAGCATCTCATTCATTTATTTCGAGAGCTATGCTCGATTGCACAACACCACATTCGTGACATGCCTACCTCCATGGAAATTCAAACTCCTGGTTCTAGATGGCAAACCTCTAGAATAAGTCATGGGAATGAAATTCTTGTTGATGATTAGTTTTTCTTGCATCTCTAATAGCTCTCAAGTCCTCGGACATAAACATCATCTTGGGTATGGACTGGATGTCAGCCATTATGCCAAGATTGATTGCTCTACTAGAACTGTTCAACTTACCCATCCTTGGGCAAGGCGGTGGATGTTTTAACCCGAGTGTCTAAGCGCCGACTTTACTCCTTAAATGCCAACCCCTTCCGGACCTCGAAGATATTCCGGTAGTCCGTGATTTCCCGGATGTCTTTCGGAAGGAACTGCCGGTGTTCCACACAGCGGGGATGTCGAGTTCGTGATAGATCTTATTCCCGGAACCGTCCCAATCTCTAGAAGACCTTATAAGATGGCACCCTAGAACTAGCTGAACTTAAGAAACAACTCGATGAGTCCTTGCAGAAAGGTTTCATCCGTCCTAGTTCATCTCCATGGGCTTGCCCCGTCCTCTTCGTCAAGAAGAAGGATGGTACGGATCGGATGGTTGTAGATTACCGACCTGTCAATTTGGTCACTATCAAGAACAAGTATCCGCTCCCCAGGATCAATGACCTGTATGATCAGCTCGCTGGATCCTCAGTCTTTTCCAAGATGGATTTGAGGTTGGGCTACCATCAAATCAAAATCAAGAACGGGGACATTCCTAAAACGTCCTTGTCACTCGTTATGGCCAATACGAGTACACCGTCATGTCCTTCGGGTTAACCAATGCTCCAGCCACCTTCTCTCGGTTAATGAACTCAATCTTCATGGAGTATTTGGATAAATTCGTCGTGGTATACCTCGATGATATACTCATCTACTCCAAGAATGAGGAAGAACATGCCGAACATCTAAGGCTAGTATTGATGAAACTTCGAGAGCACCGCCTTTATGCCAAATTCTCTAAGTGTGAATTCTGGTTACCAGAAGTGACCTATCTAGGCCATGTAATCTCTGGTAAGGGCATTGCTGTCAATCCCGAGCGAGTTCAAGCCGTCCTTGATTGGACTCCACCTGAATCGGTCAAACAAGTTCGGAGTTTCCTCGGTCTAGCGAGCTGTTGCCGCCGCTTCGTCGAGAATTTCTCTAAAGTTGCTAAACCTCTAACCGAACTCCTCAAGAAAGATAAGAAGTTCGAATGGACGCCACGGCGAGTTCAGCTTTTCGAGAACTGAAAAGACGCGACATCTGCTCCGTACTTGTTCCACCAGATTTCTCTAAGGACTTTATTATCTATTGCGACGCCTCGCGACAAGGACTAGGTTGCATACTCATGCAAGATCGTCATGTGATTGCCTCACGCTTCTCGGCGATTGCGTCCACATGAGGATAACTATCCCACACACGATCTAGAGCTTGCAGTGATGGTTCATGCACTCAAAACCTGGCGACATTACCTTACGGGTAATCGTTGCGAAATCTACTTGATCACCAAAGTCTGAAATATATCTTTACCCAACCGGATTTGAATCTCGAGGCAAAGACGTTGGGTCGAGATTGATTACAGATTTCGACTTAGGAATATCCTACACCCGAGGCAAAGCCAATGTCATGGCTGACGCCCTAAGCGCATAAATCTTATTGTAACAATCTGATGTTACAACAAAGTCAACCAATTCTCCACGAGGAATTTCGTAAGCTTAATCTTCACATTGTTCCTCGAGGATTCCTTTCCACCCTGGTGGCGAAACCCAACCTTACGGATCGAATCATAGCTGCTCAGCAGTAAGATAGGGGAATATCTCGGATCAAGGAGAACATTGCTAGCGGAGTTGCTAAGTGTTTCTCCATAGATGAACGAGGTGTTGTCTTCTTTGAGAACCGCTTGGTGGTTCCCAAGAAACAACAACTACGGCAACTGATCCTTAAGGAAGCTCATGACTCCCCTCTCACCATTCATCCCGGTAATACTAAAATGTATCAAGACCTACACCAGAGGTTTTGGTGGACTAGGATGAAGAGAGAAATCGCTCAATACATTGCTAACTGCGACGTCGTCGTCGAAAGTTAAAGCAGAGCATCAACGACTCTTGGTACCCTTCAACCTTTGGAAATTCCTGAATGGAAATGGGATAAAATCGGTATGGATTTCATTACCGGGTTTCCAGGACCAAGAGAGGGAATAATGCTATCTTCGTAAATGCGTTGATCGTCTTTCCAAAGTAGCCCACTTCCTACCCGTTCGTGAGAGTATAACCGCTAGCCAGCTAGCTGAGTTGTGTATCTCTCGAATAGTGTCTCTTCATGGTATTCCATTAGAGATTAACTCAGACCGTGGAAGTCTCTTCACCTCTCGATTTTGGGAAAGTTTCCAAACGCTATAGGAACTCGTCTCTCCTTTAGCACCGCTTTCCATCCTCAATCAAGTGGTCAAGTAGAACGAGTCAATCAAATCCTAGAGGATATGCTTCGAGCTTCGTCATCTCTTTCGGCATGAATTGGGAGAAATGCCTTCCATTCGCCGAGTTTGCTTATAACAATAGTTATCAAGCCAGCTGGGCAAAGCCCTTCAAGTTCTTTATGGACGGAAATGTCGAACGCCTCTTAATCGGTCGTAAACCGGGAGAGACAACTCTTTGGCGGACATGATTCAGGAAGCAGAAGAGCAGGTTCGCGTTATTCGTGAGAAATTGAAAACAGCCCAATCTCGTCAAAAGAGCCAATATGACCGCAAGCATAAGCCTATGGCTTATGAGATTGGCAAGAAGGCTTACCTTCGGGTTACTCCTTTGAAGGGAACCCATCGATTCGGTATCAATGGCAAGTTGGCTCCTCGTTACATTGGACCCTTTCGCATTCTTGCCAAACGAGGAGAAGTTGCCTACCAATTGGAACTACCTCCGCATCTTTCCGAGTCCACGATGTCTTCCACGTTTCCCAACTCAGGCGTTGCTTCTCGGATCCTATCCGTGGAGTAGACCACGTAAACGCTTGATCTCCAAGATAACCTCACCTATCGAGAATATCCCGTTCGTATTCTCGATCAAGCCGAGCGCACCACTCGACGTCGGAATATCAAGTTTCTAAAGGTTCAATGGTCAAACCATTCCGAGCAAGAAGCAACTTGGGAAAGGGAGGATCGTCTTCGACTTGAGTATCCCACCTTTTTCGAATAGATCCTAAATCTCGGACGAGATTCTTTTGAGTGGGGTGAGTTGTCACATCCCGGATAGACCATGCATTAGGATGTGCATCATGTTTAAATTTCATTTGAATTTGAAATGGGGAAGGCAGAAACCCCTAACACCCCCCTTAAAACAACTAGGGTTTACTAAAAAATATTTCAATGAACCTGAAATGCCCTTCAAAATGTTCATCCTCTTTGTTTTGGTTCAGAACCCATGTCAAAGGAGGTGTACCATTTTCTAGGTCATCTAAGGGTCCTAAAATTAATCCACAAGTTTTTGAAATAAGCATTTCAAATTATGAAAAATATTTTAAATGTTCAAAAAATCTCCAAACCAAATGTTTCATGTTGAGAATATTCCAACAAGTGACCAGGAGCATTTTGGTGATTTTTAAAAGTGTTTTGGTATTTTAAAAACCCCAACAGAGTTACGAGAAAATAGAAAAGGCTTAAAAAGGAAAAAAACCCTACATGCTTGGCCCAAGCCCGGCCCACCCGGCCAGCCGTGGCCTTGGCTCAACTTGACGAGCAGTACTGGTGACCCGGCTGAGCAGGCGCGCCACTGGCGCCGCCTGCTTCACTTCGCCCGCCTTCGCCACGCCTGGACGACCTCCACGTCGCCGCCCGAACCCCCTGGACACCCCATTCTCCCCCTGCCTTCTCTCTCTCGCTCTCCCCCAACCTGGCCGACGCCATCGCCGACGCGCCACCGTCGACGCCGTGCTCCCCGCCGTCCATGCCCCTCCCCACCATGTCCAGCAGCTCCGCCGCACCCCACTACCCCTAGCTAGCCGAGTCCCGCTCGCTCTAAGCACCCCGAGGCCACTACACCGACCTCGACCGAGCTCGAAGCCGCCGGAGATCCCCATCGCCGTCGCCGCCGCATCAGAGCATCCCGACCCCGCCGAGGCTCTCTACGAGATCACCGTGAGCCTGGCTACCTCTCCATCCTCTCCACGCTCTTCTTCGCGCACCACAACGACTCCAACCGCGATCACCCGAACGCAGCCGCCATGGAGCTCGTCAGCCGACGAGGCTCCGGCCACCCAACGCCACGCCACCCTGTCCATCGCACTCACCGAGCTGCGCTGGGCCTAACTATGCACTTCCCGCCTCGCCGAGCCCCCAGCAACTAGCCCGACATCACTGAGCCCGGCCACGCCCGACTCGTCGTCAGGCGCCCACTCCGGCCACCCGACTCCGACTAACCCCACCAAACACATGGCTCACCTCCGACTTCACATAGATGCTCCTCAGCGCCCCATTTGGTGGCCGGAAAGTGCAAAAGCACTTTGCTCATTCGCGTCTGGCCTCGGGCTGGCTAGACGCATGGCGAGTTGACCGCGACCCACTTCGGTGGGCCCTGCTGACTGTCTGAGTCAATGACAGTGGGCCCCCTGCTAACTAATTAGGATTAGTTCTAATTAATTTAATTAGTTAAACTAACCACGACATGCGGGTCCCACTGGTCAGTTTAACCTGGATGACCCGTTGACCACCGACGTCCACGCTGACCTCATGCCGACGCATTAACTCAAATTCTGGATTTATTTTTATATAATAAATTCCAGAATATAAATCAAATTTCAAATGCTTATAACTTTTATTCTATAACTCCAAATGCAAAGATTTATATATGAAAATTTATCAGAAAAATACACTCTATCCATTGGTACAGGTTTCATGCATGTTAAAACAAGTTAACTATGCTGAATAACCAGAATAAGATATTGCACCATTAGGACTAACTCAAATGAGCTATCATTTGAATCTTGATTCAAATGAGTTCATCCCCTGTTCCTTCAACTTGCATTAGGCCAACACACATCCATATTGCCATGTCATAGCATGCATCATATTGTTGCATATTGTTGTATGTTTATTTCGGTGTGTTTTCATGATAGGTTACGCTTTAGAAGATAACCTCGACTATCCATCTGAAGGGCAGTTCTCTACCCCAGTTCCATCGGGCAAGCAATTCATTGATCATTCCGATACAAACCCATGTTCTCGCTTCGCTCTCGTTTCGCATTAAGACAACGCGATTCAACTGTTGAGTGCTGCGGTAGTTGAACCCACTTCCTTTGCATGACCTGTCATTTCCACAGTAACTAGATGAAACCCACTAGCATGTGTAGGAGTTGATTGAGCCATGTTTGTGATTCCTACCATGCTATGCTTGCTATGCTTAGAGTTGTGCCAGGTCTGGCTCATCGGGATGATGAACTGGAGTGAAATGGTTGTGTTGGTTCGAGAGTGAAAATGTTGAACACGATTTGGTAAAGGTATCGATGAGAGGCCATGTAGGAGTACATGGTGGTTTGTTTCATTGAAGCCGAACCTAAGAACTGAGATCTGTGTTTGTGATCCATGAGACAGTTACTACCACACATTGGGATCCTTAATTGACCCTCTCGGCTTCTTAACCACCCTTGTTCTTAGTCCGGGAGTTGCAAGTAGTTTCGGTGTTTGTATGTAGTATCTTTGGGGCCGCATAACGCTGACCTTAGGGGTGGGTTGTGTTGCGGTAGGCACCGTGTTGATGTACCGATTCGCCTGCTTGGTGTCTCGGGAACCCTGTACACATCGTTCGGGGCCGTATGGGAAACCTCGGCGGACTCCTGCGGATGGAACCCGAATAGGCGATAAACCCGGACTAGGGACTTGAGTGTTTAGGTAGGCTGTGGCCGACACCCACGTTGGGCTTCCGCTTGAAGGTTGTTTAGAGTACATGTCGATGTAAACGACGGTAAGTGGTGAGAGCGTGTGTGAAGAAGTACACACCTGCAGGGTTTAATATAATCTATTCGAATAGCCGTGTCCACGGAGAAGGACTTCTGGGTTACCTATATCAGTTCATAGACAAGTAAATGGATACTACTAAAAGCCTCAAGATAAGTGTGAGTATCGTGGATGGCCCTCTCGGGGATGACGAGAGAGGATCCACGGTGGAGTATTGTGATGGTGAGTAGTTGACTGGTAATGCGACAAATGCTTTACAAAGTGTGTCACGTGGGATAGCTTAGCCAAGAGTCAAAGCTGGCTTCTTTGCAAATAACTCCACCTCCTTCTTGAGAATGTGCATGTATGATAGGATTCTGTGGTAAGACTTGCTGAGTACTTTTGTACTCATGTTTGTTTAATCAATATTTTCAGAGGACAATACTACCCCCTCCGACGGATTCTATGTAGATGTTGACATCGACGAGTGATTTAGCCACCAGGTGGCGATCTAAGACTTGTGAAGGGCCATTGTAGATAGGAAGGCTCCGACAACCTTTCTTTCTTTCTAGAGTGCGTACTCAGACTAGTTTGCTTCCGCATGTGCTTGTATGATTGTATGACTTGAGTGTTGGGTCATGTGACCCCTACCTGTATGACTATGTTATGTATGGCTCCTGAGCCTTTTAAATAAAGTACTTGAGTTGTAGAGTTTTGTTGTGATGCCTTGTTGTATTTACTCATATCGGGCATATTGCGTGTATGATTGAAATGCTTGGTATGGGTGGGATCCGACAAACTAGTTGTTTATCCTTGGCAGCCTCTCATATGGGGAAATGTAAGTCTCGTGCTTACGGCGATAGTAGTCCGCTACAGCCCGGTTCACCGGAGTCCTGCTAGCCCGGCACTACCGCTTGGACACTTGACCGGCGGCATGTGTTTCATTTCGTTCCTATGTCTGTTCCTTCGGGAAATGTCACTGGTGATATTCGAGTCCTGCCTAGCCTGCTACAGCCCGAATACCGAGTCCTGTTAGCCCAAAGGTTACAGCCCAATTCATACGTTGATGACCGACATGCTCAAGTGATTCATGTATGCTGTCCCCATAGGTTAGTGCCGCTTTGGGTTCACGACTAGCCATGTCGGCCGGGTTCTTCGTCATGTGGATGCTAGCGACACTATCATATCGTGAGCCAAAAAGGCATAAGCGGTCCCGGGCCATGGTAAGGCGACACCCGTGGGAATACCGTGCGTGAGGCCACAAAGTGATATGAGGTGTTACATGCTAGATCGGTGTGACTTAGGATCGGGGTCCTGACACTGCTTCCCTTCAATCATAAGAGCCTTGTCTACCAACTCATGGTAGTTGTTGAATGTTGCCACCATCAACTGCATGCTCATCTCATCATTTAGCCCTTCCATAAACTTCTCCTGCTTTGTGGCATCTGTGGCCACATCATCCGGGGCATAACGAGATAGCTTACTAAACTCATCTACGTACTGAGTCATAGTACGATCTTCCTTGGCGTAAGTTGCGAAACTCACGCTTCTTCATGCTCATAGCTCCAGTTGAGACATGGGCTGTGCGGAATGCTTGTTGAAATTGATCCCAAGTGATATTGGCTATAGGGAAAATGGCTGTGTAATTCTCCCACCATGATGTTGCTGGTCCATCCAATTGGTGTGCGGCAAAACGCACCTTCTCAGCATCTGTGCAACCTGCGGTGGTCAACTCCCTTCCAATCTTGCGTAACCAGTCATCCACAACTATAGGCTCGGTGCTACTGGAAAACACCGGCGGCTGTAACCTCAGAAACCGGGCTAAGTTGTCAACTGGAGGCGGTGGCGGTGGGTTACTGTTGTTGTTGTTGTTGTTGTTTTTGTTGTTGTTGTTGTTGTTGTTGTTTTGTTGTTGCATTGGTTCTGGACTAATATCTGCATCAAGGAATTCTGCTGCTGGATCAACTGGGTGATCTCCAGTGGGAAGAAAAATCCGGTGTCACGTCTCGGAGGCATCTGATGGGTTTAGAGGGAAGAGAGTAGAATAGAAATTAGGTCTAGTGAGAAAACACTACCCATATGCACATGAGACAAACACAATCATATCACTCAATCAATCAAGCAAGGGCATACAATCGATCTAACTATCGTTACAATGCTTGGACTATACTATTTACATGGGGAAAATACTACTGATCATATGGTCGTCTACTATAAGTTTTGATCGGTGGAAGACTCCATGATGTCCGCCCCAGCTTCGTCTTCAAAATCATCATCACTATCATCGGGGTCAGAGTCGGTGTCGTCGATGATGATGTAGTTCTCCGGGCAAGTGGAATCGTCGTCTTCTCCTCCTAGCACGGGATCTCCCATGAATACTCCGATCTTCTTTATCAGGTCGTCGTTCTTCTCCAATAGTGTTGCGATTTCCTCCTCATATCCATCGCGTGTAGACTTGATTTCTTCTTCTAACTCGGTGATCCTTGTCATCTCCTTCTTCAAATCTATCATGCTTGCGCACATCTGGTTCTCCTGGCGTCGAATGTGCTGGTTTAGCTCCTGAATGAAAGATGCAATGGACCTGTCCTTCTTGGTGCTGACTATCTCCCACTGCTCATCTCGGCGCCCACATATCTGGTAGATAGTATCCTTGAGATCCTTGTGGTAAACTTCACCGATGCATCCCATGGCGATGTGGGCTGCCATGCTCTTTCCTAGACTCCAGGTGGGTGCATCAAAGGAAAACTCTATGGGCTCCGTAACTGGCATGAATGTCCTTCCTGGAATTTGAACTTGAATCATCCAGCGCTCCTCTTCTGGTAAAGTGGTGTTGTAGGTCCCAGTGAAGCTTGGTATTCCAATGTTCAGATATCTAGTGACTTCCTTTAAGTGTCGTCCAAAGGGGGTGTCTTCATCCGGTTGGGCAAACTGTTCCCTCAAATCCGCCATCCTAGAGAGTAGAAAATGGAGAGGAGTCAAAAAT
Source organism: Aegilops bicornis (assembly GCA_021605145.1). Lineage (NCBI taxonomy): Eukaryota > Viridiplantae > Streptophyta > Magnoliopsida > Poales > Poaceae > Aegilops > Aegilops bicornis. The sequence goes on from CM038669.1 coordinate 153,526,690, forward strand.
GAGTAGAAAAGAGTGACCTATGGCTTTTCCTAGTGGTCGTGTCCTACATTCAGCGTGTGCTCTGATACCATCTTGTAGTGACCCGACCTCAAACGGTCAAGTCTCTGTGCTTCAGTGTCATTCCTGGATCGGTAATGCTGACACACACAGTACTCGAAGGATTTATAATAGAGTAGCAATCACACACTTATTACATCAAAAGTCTCAAAAGAGAACTTATTACAATAAATATGGCTTAAGGCCATCTAACACGATAACAGCGGAAGGCTTGGAAGATAAAGTGAGTCCATCATCTCCTACGGCATAGCTGAGTGCATGACAACGACCTATCGCACCTTTACTCGTTGTCTGAAAAGTCTGCAACATAATACGTTGCAGCCCGAAAATAGGTCAGCACATGGAATATGCTGGCAATATAACACAGTAGAGCAATGAACAGATAAATGCTATCACTATATGCATATATGGCTGGTGGAGGCTCTATGGTTATATGATTTTTGCGAAAAGCCAAATTTTCTCTACAACAAAGGAATAAATTTTATTTAACTATCATGGTAGTTGAAACAACATTTAGAAGGTTCCTCCAACTCAATCCCAATTAAAGGTAATTATCAACCCAACAAATTAATTTAGAGTGATGAGATACAATAGGATAATCCAAGTACTAGATACTCAAGATGTCCATAACAGGGAACACGGCTAACCATGATTAGTTTGTACACTCTGCAGAGGTTTGCGCACTTTTTCCCACAAGACTCAATCTCCTCCGTTGGATTTCTCGCACTACAGGGTGTTTGAGAAACGGATGACCGAGACACAGTCTTTCAAAAGCATTAACTCTTTACTTTGGGTGGACAGTTACACCTACTTTCCCTCTACATCTCCTAGCCCACCACTGAAAGAGGTCACACATCATACTCAACTATGCCAAAGCCCATAATGGCTTGTGGCTGCACACAAAAGTTTCTAGCATGATTAATCTTATGATCCCTTTGAGCCTGGGTGGCGGACCGTAGGATGATCACACAGGTACTTCGGGATATCCAAGGACAACACTGGATTCTCCAGGTGCCCACAAGGAATCCACCCAGATGTGTATTAAAGTTGCCACCTTAAGTTGAACCATTAATTAAAATCTCACATCTGTCATGGATACACTCAAACCCAATCCACGTCTACGAGCATAGCATGGCAATAAGCATACGTAGAAGTAACGCCCAGGGTTTGATAATAAAATAGGTAATAGGTTCTACCTCATCAACTACTTCCCAATACATACAATTTAATCACATCCTAATCATGCAGTGTTTGAGGATTGTAACTAATGCATAAAAACTGGTTATGAAAAGAGTATGATAATTGTGTTACTTGCCTTGCTGACGATCCGCAAAACCTAGGGACTCGTAGTAGCACGCTTCGCACTCCGGGAATTCTATCACAAACAAACAATAACACGCATAAGCAATCAAGAAAAGATGCATGGCTAAAACTCAAATAAGAAGATCTAACCAGAAAGTTCAACTTAAGAACTCCGGTTTGCAAAAGGAATCAAATCAAACGGAGCAACGAAACTCAAACGGCAAAAGAAACAAGATCCGGTTACTAATCTGGACTAAAGTCAAATTTTACAGTACCAAAATCTTGTTCTAGTTGGCTAAACAGAAAGAGGGCTTCGAGACGTAGACCTAGGCGCTTGAATCGCCTAATTCCGATAAACGAGCGAAAAGATAAACTATAACGAAAATCGGATCAGAAATCGCGATCGAAAATAATCGCGAAAAACCCTGGAAAAGAAAAAGCGGCGAGCAGGCTAACGAGCGAGCGTTCATTTATGCGTGACTAACGGGTGAATGGTGTTCGTAAATGAACGAACAGACGAACGTCCGCAAAATAAATAAACCATCAGAGAAACCGATCTAAAGTACTAAACCGGAAAATAACAAAATGGGTTAACCGTGGAAAACCGACCGGTCAATGGCGGTCAACGGCGAGATCCGACGCGGCGGTGGCGGTAGCAATGTGGCGGAGGTGGTGGCGGCAAGCGTGCAGCGGGCGTGGGTGGGCTGGCGGTGGGTCATGAAGCGGCTCGGGTGGCTTATAAAGCCTGCACCGGCTAAAGGAGTCCGGGCCGGACACGGCCCGTAGGTCGGTTTGACTTTTTTTAAATAATTCCGACGCGCATAAAAAAAGAAAAATAATACTAAACAGACACCAAAAATCCTGAAATAAATTTTTCCCGTCCTCTAAAAATATGTCAGACAAGGTGAACATTTATTTGGGCCTAAAATGCAATTTTGAGAAACGCGCATTTTTCCCTAATAAAATAAAATTGCAATAAAATCTGAATAAAATATAATATTTGATTTTAATATTTTACCTCCAATATTTTCAATTATTTCGGAGAAGTCATATTATCTCCTCTCATATATTTTAATATGAAATATTTTCGGAGAGAAAAATAAATAAATAACCAAAGTGATCCTTGTTTCAATATTTGATAAAAGTCAAATATGAACATCGTGAAATCCCCAACTCTCTCCGAGGGTCCTTGAGTTGCTTAGAATTTCGAGGATCGCAATCTAAAATGCAATAAAATATGATATGCATGAATGACCTATGTATAACATTCCAAATTGAAAATTTGGGATGTTACACAATGTGGCCATTATATATACTAATGTGTTAGAAGAAGATATGGATTTATAATGAAATTTGAATAATCATAAGTATTCCTTTTTACAATATTAAAATATCTAAACTCGCATGCTTAAAAGCTAAAGAGAACAAAAGGGAGACATGACCTACCAATATAACATTTTTTCTTTTGCAAAATACTATTGGATAAATGAAAAAGTAACACACGTATTCTAAATGTCCTTGAATAAACCGACAAATGAGATGAATTAGTGACATGTAGACACAAAATTTACAATTTTCTGCAAGCAATAGTAGAAACATTCAAGGGGCAGTCAAAAAAATTAAAGGTATATTCTCTGTGTAACTAATTCATGATGTGCAATGTGTGCCATCATGATGATCAGATGATAAGTACAAAAAATAACATGAATGTGAGGACCTGCACAAGACTGGGTCATTCATAATCTTGCGCAGAGGAGCAAGTCGCTGATAAGTTAGCATGAAGAAATTGAGATTCTAACATGGAGATAAAGGAAATCAGTTGACGAAAAGTAAGAGACCTATTGAGGGAGTCCTGGACTAGGGGGTGTCCGGATAGCCGAACTATCATCTTTGGCCGGACTCCTGGACTATGAAGATACAAGATTGAAGACTTTGTCCCTTGTCCGGATAGGACTTTCCTTGGCGTGGAAGGCAAGCTTGGTGATACGGATATGTAGATCTCCTACCATTGTAACCGATTCTGTGTAACCCTAACCCTATTCGGTGTCTATATAAATCGAAGGGTTTTAGTCCGTAGGACGAACAACAATCATACCATAGGCTAGCTTCTAGGGTTTAGCCTCTCACGATCTCGTGGTAGATCTACTCTTGTACTACCCATATCATCAATATTAATCAAGCAGAGTAGGGTATTACCTCCATCGAGAGGGCCCGAACACAGGTAAAAACATCGTGTCCCTTGTCTCCTGTTACCATCCGCCTAGACGCAGATTCGGGACCCCCTACCGAGATCCACGGTTTTGACACCGACATTGGTGCTTTCATTGAGAGTTCCACCGTGTCGTCATTGTCGGAAGGATGCCTCATCCCGTCTTTAAAAGGCGATACTATCGCCAAAGGAGCCTTGGCTTGGTCGAGACTCTTCGGTTAGGTGGTTTTCTTATGATCGCCGGTTCGCCATGGCAGCGACGATGACTTCTCGGTCATCGAAACCAATCTTCACGTTAACTCGGAACTTGCCGAAGCAGTTAGATCGATCGAGCTCTCCTCCGTAAACGAGCTCTTGGATCGCATCGCCGCCCACAGGAGTCGCCACAGGACTACGACCAGATCGGGCCTAAAACCGATCAGAGAGATCAACTCTCCCGGGCTACCCATCATGTTGCTTTGTGATAGAGGAGCAATACGGCTATTCTTCTTCTATCTTAAGGACTAGCTACGTCCGGATTCCCGATCCCTCCATGCGGATTCCCGCAGAGGGGCGGATGTCGATCAAGCCACGAACTTAAAGTCGGTAGGCGGGTTGGATTCATTGGATAGCATTCAAAAATCCAAACTTCCAAGTTCGAAACTTCTCGGCCCTGAGCCTTAAATTGGGCGGGGTTACGGATCTAGTTCCACCGCCCACCCAAACATTAGCGATCTATCCCGAATTCGGCAAGAGCCCGCTGAACAAGTACATCATTCTTGGGCGATTCCTCCCGGTTATGGACAGGATAAAGGATCGCCAAGAGAAGGACTTAATCTCACTTTTCTACAATAATTGCACGGACAAGGGAATCCTAAACGCCATAAGTCGTCATGAAATTACACGCTTTCTTGACTTGGTGACCATAGTACAAAAGTACTGTGTGATGGAGAGTGCTTGGAAAACCGAAAGTAAATTTTGGGATAATCCGGCCCCGAATACAGCCCTAGTCCGAAATAAAAGGGTGCATCATCACCAAGCACCTGGGTTATCCATCAAAAAGCAAAAACCCACTAAATGGCACGGAACCGTACTGGAGGGTTGGCTAAACGGACCCTGCAAAATTCATAGCACACAGGACGCCACTCCAACTCATAGCCTTCGAGCATGTTGGATACTACGGCAGGTGGCCAAAAGTGGCGAAGAGCTTCTAGCCTCAGAATCCCAGCCCAAAGAACACGAGTACGGTATTAATAGTCTTCTAGACTTCCGCATCAAATAACATGCGGAAGCGAACACTCCGCAACCTTGCCGAAGTCTACCAAGTAGCAACAATAAATCCATGGAGTGACACGGCTATTACCTTTAATGCCAGTGACGAACCCAAATTCTGAACAGCCCAAGCACCAGCCGCATTGGTCCTCTGTCCAGTAGTGGACGGCTTTCGCCTTACTAAGATACTCATGGATGGCGGCAGCGGTCTAAACCTCATCTACGAGTAAACCCTCCGAAAAATGGAAATAGACTAGAACCACATTGAGCGAAGCAGCACAACCTTTAGAGGAATAATCCCTAGCCGGGAAGCATACTGCACAGGAAAAATCACACTGGACGTAGTGTTCGCTCACGGACAATTACAGTCCGAGGAGGTCACATTTCAAGTGGCCCCGTTCAGCAGCGGATATCACGCTTTATTAGGGCGAGAGGCATTCACAATTTTTCAAGCTATACCCCATTATGGGTACATGAAGCTTAAAATGCCCGGACCTAACGGAATCATCACTCTCGCTAGTGATCTGAACATAGCACTCCGCGCCGAAAACAAGACAACCGCACTAGCCCTCGAGGCACTATCCGAAGCCCTAGCGGCCGAGGAACTCACTGCGATGCGCTCCACGGTGAACAGGGACGATATGATACTTGATAAAAGATCCAAGTCACCTCTTTTAAACCAGCGGATGAAATAGTCAAATTCCAAGTCCACCAGCGGACCTGCAAAGGCGGCCTACATTGGGGCACAATTAAACCACGATGTAGACGCCAGACGACGAGAATTTCTACGAGAAAACTGGGACATTTTGCTGGCACCCTTCGGACATGCCAGGAATCCCGTCGGCTGGCCAAGCACAGCCTAAATACCCTAAAAGGATTCAAGCCCGGTCAAACAGGCTCTTGGCGCTTTTCCGAACCCAAGAGGCAGGCCATGGGAGAGGAGCTAGCCAAACTGGAAGCCGGATTCATCGAAATATAAAACATCCGGACTGGCTAGCAAATCTGGTGATGGTACCAAAGAAGGATAAATTACGCGCCTATGTGTTGATTTCAAAGACCTTAATAAGGCTTGCCCAAAGGATCCCTTCCTCCCTCGCATTGATCAATTTATCGACGCTTCTGACAGGACATGACTCATTGTGCTTCCTCGACGCGTACTCGGCTACCACCAAATCAAGATGGCGGAGCCAGACCAAGCCGCAACAGCATTCATCACTCCATACGGCCCATTACGCTTCAACACAATGCCCTTCGGGCTCAAAAATGCCGCGCAACATATCGGTACATGATTCGGACATGTCCGGCAAACCAGATCGGCAAAACAGTGGAAGCATATGTAGATGGCGTGGTCGTCAAATCCAAGCATGTCGAAACTCAAGTAGACGACTTGAGGCTCACATTCGGCGATCTCAAAATATGACATTAAGCTCAATCCGGAAAAATCGTCTTGGCGTTCCGGTAGGAAAGTTCTTGGGCTTCATTGTGTCCGGTAGAGGAATTGAAGCAAACCCAGCCAAGATCCAAGCTCATTACTATTGGATATTCCAAAAGACCTCAAACAAATACAAAATTGATTTGGATGCGTAAGCGGCTCTAAGCCGCTTTATTTCCCGTTGGGAGAAAAGGCGTTACCCTTTACCGCCTCCTCCAAGACCGAACACTTCGAGTGGACGGATGCCGCCACGGCTGGACTCGAAGAAATAAAAGCCATATTGGCAACAAATCCGTTCCTGGCCGCGCCCAACATGGGCGAACCAATGCTATTATACATCACCGCAACACATCAAGTTGTCAGCGCGGTGCTCGTCGTCGAACGAGAAACGGACGGACATAGGTTCCCTCTTCAAAAACCGGTTTACTATGTGTCCACTGTCCTAACTCCATGCAAGTCCGGTACCCACATTATCAAAAGATAAGCGACGCGGTGTTCATGGCATCCGGAAGCTGCGACACTACTTTCAAGAGTGTTTGATAACGGTAGCCTCCGAAGTACCTCTTAACGACATTATAAACAACCGCGACGCGACGGGCCAGATTGCTAAATGGGCCATAGAGCTCCTTCCATTCGACATAACCTATAAGCCACGACAAGCTATTAAGTCGCATGTTTTGGCCGACTTCATGGCCGAATGGACCGAAGCCGAACTCCCTAAAGAGTATGGCGCATACTCCACTTGGACCATGCACTTTGACGGCTCCAAAATGTTGGCCGGCCTGGGGGCTGGCGTCGTTCTGACGTCCCCAACTGGGGACATAGTCCAATACATCCTTCAGATGATGTATACGGACTCCAACAACGCAGCCGAATACGAGGCCCTTATGCACGGCCTCCGGATGGCAGTCTCCATGGGCATTAAACGCCTAGAGGTGCACGGGGATTCGAACCTCGCGATATCTCAAATAAACGGAGACTTTGATGCCAAAGATCCAAAAATGGCAGCGTACCGCAATGCGGTCCTAAAAATGTCAGCATTGTTCGAAGGGCTCGAATTTCATCATATAGCCCGGGATAACAACCAGACGGCGGACGTATTGGCACGCATCGGCGCAAAACGCGATGTCGTCCCGCCCAACATCTTCCTGGAACGGCTGTTCAAGCCATCCGTTACTATGGGAAGGAGTCCGAAATAACAATCCGGACCCAACCGCACGCCTCGACAATCCGAACACTCGACACAATCATAGGCTCGCCAACGAGATAACACCCTCCGCCTACGAAATAATGGCGGTTATCGCCCGATGGTGAACCATTCCTAGCCTACCTAACTAGGCAGGAACTCCCGAAGACTAAAAATGAGGCTTTCATTTGCATAGTACGGCGATCCAAAGCCTATAAAGTCCATGAGGGAGAGCTCTATAAGAAAAGCACAACATGAGTCCTTCAAAGGTGTATCTCCGAAGAGGAAGGCGAAACCTCCTGGCTGAAATTCATGCCGGATTGGGTGGGCACCACGCCGCAGCCGGGCCCTTGTAGGCAAGGCCTTCCGTCTGAGATTTTATTGGCCGGCCCGGCGAGATGCGCAGGATTTAGTCCAACGATGCGTCGGTTGCCAGCTTTTTGCTAACTAAAGCCACATGCCACCCACCGCCCTCAAAACTATACCCATCACCTGGCCGTTCATGATGCAGGGGCTTGACATGGTTGGACCCCTTAAGGGAGGAACCCACAAGCAAAATACCTATTGGTCATGGTGGATAAATTCACCAAATGGGTAGAGGCCAAGCCTGTTAAAGCGGCGAATATGGGCGGTGATAGACTTCATATCGGGGTAGTGCACCGTTACGGCGTCCCCCACAAGATTATCATCGATAACGGCACCAACTTCACGGCCAATGAGGTCAAATTATGGTGCAAAAACATGGGCATCAAGCTCGACACGCCTCGATCTATCACCCTCAAACCAACGGTCAAGTCGAAGCGAGCAAACGGTCTAATCATGAGAGGCATTAAACCCAGACTAGTGCGGTCCCTCAAGGAATCTAACATGCCTTTGGGTTGAGGAGCTCGACTCCGTACTCGGGGCTGCGGACCACGCCAATCGTACTCTTTGGATTTACACCATTTTTATGGTGTCTGGTATGAGCAGTCTTGCCCTGCGACATAATGCATGACTCACCTCGCGTGTGTGTAGCGACCCGACCCAAAAACGGTCAAGTCTCTGTGTAGCTGTACCATCCCAAGATCATGCTGGCACACACAGTACGTTGATGCAAAGATTCAAAGTTCAATCACACCTGAATTTATTACACGATTCTCATATCGAGTCTTTATTACAAGATAATAAATTCGGCCGAAGGCCAACTCATGAGAAACAAACTAAATAAAGCTGCAGGCGTGAGCGAATAGCGAGTCCATCCGACTCCATAGGGCAATCGCCAAGCGTGGATCATAGCCTCACTCTGATCGGAAAACTCCTGCAACATAAGACATTGCAGCCGTGTAGGTCAGCATTTTGAATATGCCGGCAAGTCAAAGAGAGAACAACAATAAAAATTACTAACACTATATGCAATTTGGCTGTGGGGCTCTAAGTTTCATTGTTTTGCAAAAAAGCCAGTTTTTACCTACAACAAGGACTTGTTTGCAAATATTACAAAATGTTGGTAGTTATTGAGATGGTTCCGCCAACCAATGTCTCATTCCCAATTATTAAATAACCCCCTCAATTAATTTATTAAGTTCGGTGTTGAGATATCCGAAATACTCCAAGTTCCAGGCTCAAATTGTCCGTAACCGGGGACACGGCTAACCGATTAGATCTTCACTCTGCAGAGGTTTGCGCACTTTACCCGCAAGAATCGTTACCTCCTTTAAGTCTTCGCACTGCCTGGTGTTTGAAGACGGGACGAACGAAATAGGGTCTTCCGAAGAGTTCCTCTGGGCCACTGCCGGTGCCTATCCAATCCTACCGTTCTTCTACATCTCGTAGCACCGTCCGGCCAGAGTCACGCCTAGGGTCGACCAAGCCAGAGCCCATAATGGCTTGCGGCTGCACAGGTATGCTTTCGGTCAATGGGGTATCCATCCGTCTCTTCGTGGCTTGGTGAAGCTTTCCGCAAGATGTCATGGCGCTTCTCCATGCATCCCGGCCATCCGCTGGTTTCTCCAGGGTGCCCGTCAACCGTCCTCCACCTAGTAGTGAATTTTGAAGTCCATCTTGAGCTTGAAGTCATGGGGTTGTCATCATCTTGACTCTCGCATCTCCCTTATGAAACACTCAACCAACCCCGCTTCACGAGCATAGCAAAATAAACTACATCGTCCCGCAATGGTAACAAGGGGAATTGGTTTCATCCTACCTCATGATACTACTCAAGAACATAACTTAAAATTCTCCCTACTGCATGCATGGTAGGGAGGCATAATTCTAATGCAACAAAATCATAGGTATTGTAAAACATGATCAAATGACTTGCCTGGCTGACGGTCTTCGAAAGCTAGGGACTCGTAATAGCAGGCTTCGCACTCCGGAAATTCTATCGAAGCAAACAATAATCATATAAGCATAAAAACATACAATTACTTAACATAACAGCATGCTAGCATAAAACACACAAAACAATCAAACCAAAAACCAAAGAAAACTCGAAGAAATCCAAGCCAACAACTAACAAGAAAATAAAATAAACTTTTTCTTTTCTGTAAATAAAAGTTCACGTTCTAGAACTACAGAAACAAATATAAAATAAACTATAACAGAGGTAAAATAAAATTTTAAAAATACCTAGAACAACATAAAACAGCAGCAAGCTAAATAAACTAAAAAAGCTTGTTTTCGCATAAAAACTATTTTTAATAAAGACTATAAATACCCAAATAAATTCCTACTGCTAGGCAAAGTCAAAACAAGGCAGTGACAAAAAGAATCACTAAAATAAAATAATCCTAACTCAATTTATGGCAGGAAAACTAATCTGTCTAAAACTAAAATAGAACAACTTTTAAAAACCTAAACATGGCCTAAGCTATTTTCTACAGAAACTATAGGAAATTTGCAAACTAACAAAAAAAGAATCAACTAAAAATATTAAGTAACCTAAGAGATACGGATTTTACAAAACTGGAACTAATCTGTTGAAAACAGAAACGAAAAAATAAAATTCAACAAAACTAACGCGCTAACGGGCCGAACAGTGAGCGCTCTAAAACTAAACAGCGCATGAGCACTTAATAGACCAATACGTCCACGAGCTAACAGAAATAAACCAATCGGGCCGGACTAACTAAACCAGGAACTAAACCGGACTAAAACCAACTAAAACCGGTCTAATCTAAATAAAACCTAACCCTTCGCTAGTCTAATCTAAGCCGTGCATTGCAGATCGAATGGTGGAGGGCGGCTCCGGCAACATACCGCGGTGGTGACGACGGCGACGGACGACGGCGGCTCGGGCGTGGATGGCGCGGTGGCTCCGGTGGTCGGGGAAGACGGCGGAGACGTCGGGCGGCTGCGGCGGAGCGAGGCGGAGACGGTGGTGCTCTCAGCGGCGGTCGAGGGTGACGGTGGCGAGTGGTACGAGCTTGACAGAGCTCCTGGTGAGCTCCAACTCCGGCGACGGGCGGTGATGCTCAAGGCGGCGGCTCCGGCGATCCCTGGGCGAAGAGAGGATGTCAGGGAGGTGCGGGATGAAGTGGCGGTTCGGGTGGAGTAGCTTGGAGGTCGAGGGGTGGCTCACCGGTGGCAGAAACGGCGGCGAACCGAGGCGGCGGCGGCGAGATGCGTTCGGCGAGGGAGGCGGCTCTCGTGGGTTTGGAGCTAGGGTTTTAGGGGGTTCGAGGGAGGAGGGGCAGGGCTTTATATGGGGCGTGGTCGTCGGCGAGGGGGAAACGCTGGATCATGATCCCGAGAAGATCGCGCCGACGGGCGGCGGCGCGGCTGGCCTTGCGGGCGAGACGTGGGCGAGGGAAAGAGACGAGGCGGGCCCGGGCGCCGAGAGAGGGAGGAGAGGGTTCGGCCGGGCGACCGAGGGGGAGAGGAGTCGGGCGCGGGGCGCTGGGGGCAGGCCGGCTCGGCCTGGTGGTGCGCCTGCCCATTGGTGAGTGGCGCTCGGGCGCTGGCCGGGCAGTTGGCTGGCCGGGCGCCTGGGGCTTTTTTTGAATTAGAGAGAAGAGAGAATATAGAAAAATATATATTATTTTTATATAGGACATATATATATCAAAATTCTCAGGGAAATTTATCATACAACGTGGACATTTTTCCAGGGGCAAAACTCAAACTAAAAAAACACTTTCTAGAAATCCCAAATAAAATCAAATTTGAATTCAAACTTTTTGGCAAAACTTTTCTTCTGACATTTTTGGAGTGTCATGTTTACTCCTCTCATACTTTTTTCTCAAGTATTTGTCAGGCATTGTTTTGAAATAAATTCAACTGCCAATTTGAATTCAAATCCCAACAAACTCAAAAGCCTCTGAAATAGTTCAAATGTCACTCAATTCAAACAATAATGCATAGATGCTTAGCTATAATTGTAAAACATTCCAAATGGGAAATTTGGGATGTTACAAACCCTACCACCTTAAGATGAATCTCGCCCTCGAGATTCGGGTTGGCTAGCAAATAGGTGCTGGTGGTCTCGGCGGAGGTCTTCTTCTCGCTCCCAGGTGGCTTCCTCCTCGGAATGATGACTCCACAGCACCTTGCAAAACTTGATGATCTTGTTGCGGGTGACTTTGTTCGCAGTCTCGAGAATTCGTACGGGTTTCTCCTCATAAGTCAGATCACTGTCGAGCTGTATGGCCTCTAGGGGCACTGTGTCTGAACGGAATATCGGCCATCTCGGCATGGCATTTCTTCAGCTGAGAAACATGGAAAACATCATGAACTCCGGACAATCCTTCCGGCAATTCTAACTTGTAAGCAACTTCTCCACGACGTTCGGGGATTTTGTAGGGCCAATGAACACAGGTGCAAACTTTCGTTTAACACCGAACCTCTTGATTCCACAAAGTGGGGACACACGAAGATATGCCCGGTCTCCCGCTTCGTATGTTACTTCCTTGCGTTTACTGTTGGCATAACTCTTCTGCCTCGACTGAGCTACCTTCAGTCTATCTCGAATCAGCTTGACTTTCTCTTGGGAATCTCTGATAAGATCAGGACCGAAAAATTTCCAACTCCAACACCATCCCACAGCAATGGTGTTCTGCACCTCCTTCCGTATAGAGCTTCGAAAGGGGCCATCTTGATTTGATGCGATAAGCTGTTATTGTACGAGAACTCCGCGTATGGCAAATTATCATCCCAGCTAGACCCATAGTCTAGCGCACAAGCTCTCAACATGTCCTCTAGGATCTGGTTAACTCTCTCGGTCTGTCCATCTGTCTGCGGATGAAAAGATGTACTGAACTCCAGCCTCGTACCCAAAGTTTCATGCAACTGATTCCAAAACTTTGAGGTAAATTGTGTTCCTCTATCTGAAACGATACTCCTCGAAACTCCATGCAGACATATGATCCTGGTCATGTATATCTTGGCTAACTTAGCGATGGTATAGGTAGTCTTCACGGGAATGAAATGAGCTACCTTGGTCAATCGATCAACCACTACCCAGATGGAATCATAACCTGAACGGGTCCTGGGTAATCCTGTGATAAAATCCATTCCAAGTTTTTCCCATTTCCACTCGGGAATCGGCAAGGGTTGAAGTAACCTTGCTGGCTTCGATGTTCCGCCTTTACATTGGCAAACATCGCATATTGCTACGTACTCAGCAATATCCTTCTTCATACCCGCCCACCGTAAACTTTCCTTCAAATCCAGATACATCTTGGTGTTACCGGGGTGAATCGAGTACGGTGAATCATGAGCCTCCTGAAGAATTAGCATCCTGATTTCGGGATCATTGGGTACATAAATACGATCCTCGAACCATATAGCTCCGTATTCATCCTTACGAAACCCTTTAGCTTTTCCTTCATTCATCCTTTTCTTTATCTCATCAATTTCCTTGTCCGACTTACGGGCTTCACGAATTCTTTTCGGCTAAAGTGGACTGAACTTCCAGAGCTGCAACATATCCTCTCGGAACTATCTCCACTGGAGATCTACGAGGTCATCGACTAACTCTGGGGTAATCCTCCCGCTATAAGAGTATTCACATAACTCTTACGGCTCAAGGCATCTGCTACAACATTAGCCTTTCTGGGTGGTAATGCAATCTCATGTCATAGTCCTTGATTAACTCTAGCCATCTCCTCGCCTAAGGTTCAACTCTTTCTGCGTGAAAATATACTTCAAGCTCTTATGATCTGTGTAAACATCACAATCAAGCTTCCGATAAGGAAATGCCTCCAGTCTTGAGTGCATGCACTACGGCTACTAACTCCAAATCATGTGTGGCGTAATTCATCTCGTGAGGTCGTGGCTATGCGGAGGTATAAGCTACAAGTTTTCCTTCCTGCATGAGTACTCCTCCGAGTCCTGGCGAGAAGCGCCACAATATACACAGTAATCCTTGTGTATGTCCGCAAAATCAAGATCGGGGCTGTAACCAAACGCTTTCTTCAATTCCTCGGAAACGGCTTCACAATCCTCGGTCCAAATGTACTTGGCGTCCTTCTTCAACAGCTCAGTAATGGCCTTCGAAATCTTATAGAAATTCTCAATAAACCTCCCATAAAATCCTGAGATTCCGAGAAAATTGCGGATCTCCTTGGTGAGGTGGGTGACCGCCAATCGGTGGTGATACAACCTTGGTGGGGTCAACTGCTATTCCTTCTCCTGAAATAACATGTCCGAGGAATCCGACTTCCTTGACCCAGAATTCACATTCTTGAACTTGGCATACAATCGATGTTCTCGGAGTTTCTCGTAACTAGACGCAAATGTTCCTTATGCTCTTCCTCGCTCTTGGCGAAAATCAGTATATCATCGATGAACACCACGACAAACTTGTCCAGATATTCCATAAATACCTTGTTCATCAAATTCATGAAGTATGCAGGGGCATTAGTCAATCCGAATGACATGACGGTATACTCATATAAACCATACCTGGTGGTGAACGCTGTTTTGGGTATATCCTTTTCATGGATCTTCAACTGATGATACCCTGATCGAAGATCTATCTTGGAGAATACCTTGGCTCCAATTAGATGATCAAATAGATCATTAATCATCGGCAAAGGGTACTTGTTCTTGATGGTCACGTCGTTCAACGAACGATAATCCACAACCATTCTCAGGGTTCCATCCTTCTTCTCTACCAAAAGAACTGGGGCTCCCCAAGGTGACGAGCTTGGCCGAATATATCCCTTCTCCAATAGCTCATTAATTTGCTTTTTGATCTCTTCCAATTCGCTCGGGGCATCCGATAGGGTCTCTTGGATATTGGGGCTGTCTTGCAATAACTCAATCAGAAATTCAATGTCTCCGTCCTGGTGGCATTCTGGTAATTCCTCCGGAAACACATCGGGAAAATCTTGCACTACCACACTTCCTCTGAACAACTCCCGTGAGGGAATTCACCGATTCTTCATCGGGATACGCCCGGATACATACTTGATCCTCTTCTGCTCCGGGGTGGTGAGCGTAATCGTCTTCTTGAGCACGATCTATGTTTCCTTCAAACTTCGTCAACCAATCCATGCCTAGGATTACATCCAAGGTCTGGGTTTCCAATACTATGAGGTGTGCGGGAAATTTATGGTTTCCGATGTTAAGGGTTGCATGACAGCCTAAGCCTGCCATCATTTCTCCTCCTGCAGAACAGACGTGAAGAGGGCTTCTAAGGGTTCTAGTGGACAACCCGTACTTTTCCACAACTACCCTTGATATAAATGAATGCCTTGCACCAGAATCAAAGAGTACCAATACTGGACGTGAATTTAATAAAAACTTACCAACCACAGTGTCTGGCTGATCATAGACGTCCTCCACGTCAATGTGGTTCACCTGAGCACGAGGAAAAGGGTTGGGCTTCTTTCTTTGAGCTTCCATTGCCGCTTTCCATTCCTCCGCTTGGCCTCCAGTGATCGGTGGCATAGTGCCCTGTTTTACGGCACTTGAAACAGTGATGTGACTCGAGATCCTTCCGAGCCGGGCAAGGACGATGCTGGTTGACATTGCCGTTTCCATTGCCTGACTTGTTGTCGTGGTTGCGGTTGTTCCCATTCCCTCCATGGTTATGTCCTCCATGATTATGTCCTCCATGGGTGTGATGGGTATGTCCTCCCGAGTATGGGGCATAGCGGGGCTTTTGCTGAGCTCCAAAGTTGTACTTCCCCTGGCCATACTTCCGCTTGCGGCTATCAATCTGCTGCTGCTTGCCTTCAAGTATGGTGGCCTTGTCTACCAGCTCTTGGTAGTTGTTGAAGGTAGCCACCATTAGCTGCATTCCCAGCTCGTCATTGAGTCCCTCGAGAAACTTTTCCTGCTTTGCGGCATCTGTGGCCACATCATCCGGGGCATAGCGAGCTAACTTGCTGAACTCATCCACGCATCGCCCCACAAAGACGGTTCCCCAGCATAAGTTGCGGAACTCACGCTTCTTCAGACTCATGGCTCCAAATGAGACATGAGCGGTGTAAAGCTTCTTTGGAACTGATCCCACGTGATGGTGGCGATGGGATAGGTGGCGGTGTAGTTCTCCCACCAAGAGGCTGCAGGTCCATCAAGCTGATGTGCGGCAAAACGCACCTTCTCTGCATCTGTGCATCCAGCAGTGGCTAACTCCCTTCCGACCTTGCGGAGCCAATCATCGGCCACAATCGGCTCGGTCGCTAGAGAACACCGGGCGGATTCAGCCTTAGGAAGCGGGTCAAGTTGTCAACAGGGGTTGTTGGCGGTGGATTGTTGTTGTTGTTGTTTTTCTGGTTCTGGATGAGCATTTGCATAAGGGCATTCTGCTGATGGATCAGCTGTGTGAGCTCCGGCGGAAAGTTGAAACCGGGGTCACGTCTCGGAGGCATCTGGTGTTTTGGAGTGGATGAGAAAATTAGAATAGAACAAGGGTCTAATGAGAAAATATCACTACCCATATGAATGCACAATCATAATCACACCAATCATTTATTCAATCATCTCAAACATGGTTCAATCTCGGATTACAAATTCTCACAACTAATCGAAAATAACGGCCTAACTGATCGACGGAAAAAATAGAATAATATGGCGGTCGACTAAATGTCTTCATCAATTATCCTTGCGTCCTCTGGTGCGGCGTCCTCCGTTGCGGCGTCCTATGGTACGGCGCCTCCTCTTCTTGACTTTCTTGGTGGAGCTCTCTTCATAATCCTGGTCATTGCTCACGAGGGGTCCGTCATCTCCACTCGGAAAAAGGTCTTCTCCCAGGTCCATCTTCTCCTCTAATGCGGCAACATCAATATTCAGCTTGTCGACTCTCTCCATGAAATCCTTGATTTCTTCTTCATGGTCAAGGAAGTCGACCCGACCCGAAAACGGTCAAGTCTCTGTATAGCTGTACCATCCCAAGATCATGCTGGCACACACAATACATTGATGCAAAGATTCAAAGTTCAATCACACCTGAATTTATTACACGATTCTCATATCGAGTCTTTATTACAAGATAATAAATTCGGCCGAAGGCCAACTCATGAGAAACAAACTAAATAAAGATGCGGAAGCGTAGATGAATAGCGAGTCCATCCGACTCCATAGGGCAATCGCCAAGCATGGATCGTAGCCTCACTCCTGATCGGAAAACTCCTCTACAACATAAGACGTTGCAGCCGTGTAGGTCAGCATTTTGAATATCCCGGCAAGTCAAAGAGAGAACAACAATAAAAATTACTAACACTATATGCAATTTGGTTTGTGGGGCTCTAAGTTTCATTGTTTCTTGAAAAAGCCGTTTTCCCTAAAACAAGGACTTGTTTGCAAATATTACAAAATGTTGGTAGTTATTGAGATGGTTCCGCCAACCAATGTCTCATTCCCAATTATTAAATAACCCCTCAATTAATTTATTAAGTTCGGTGTTGAGATATCCAAATACTCCAAGTTCGATTCACGGAACAACAGCCTCCTGTGTACCTTCGAAGTTTCATGATGCGGATTTCCCGTTTCTGAGGAGACTCTCCAAGTCTTGGACATATGAGAGAATGGAGTCGTCCTCTAATGCGGATGATATCTCCATTCCTAGCTCTGCGAGAAATCATGGCGAGATCTGATGGGTCGAGCTCGGCCCTGTACTCTTCTCGGAGATGTCCAAGTGCACGATAAATCGCCATGTCTCTTCCGAGGATCCAGGTGAAATCAGTAAACTCAAAGTCAATAGGCTCTGAATGTCCTCCGAAGGTCCTCCCTGGGATATGCACCTTAATCCTGTAGCGGGTATCCGTCAGAAGTGCATTGGTAGGCTTCCCGGTGATTGAGGGCAAAGCAATCTTCAGCTTCTTCACGATCTGAACCAGCTTCTTGCCGAGAGGCATCGTCTCATCTGGCTGGAAAACTCCGGTAGCAGGACTGGGGTGAACTCGGCGGCCATCTAGAATGTTGAAAATCGGAGAGAAGTCAGAAATGAACAGGGGAGAATTACGGAATGATAAGGACATAAAATAAATAGTCTCTTCCTATGGCTTTCCGATCCTAGGGGTTACGTCCCTACGGTGATGTGCTCTGAATACCATCTCTGTAGCGACCCGACCCGAAAACGGTCAAGTCTCTGTGTAGCTGTACCATCCCAAGATCATGCTGGCACACACAGTACATTGATGCAAAGATTCAAAGTTCAATCACACCCGAATTTATTACGCGATTCTCATATCGAGTCTTTATTACAAGATAATAAATTCGGCCGAAGGCCAACTCATGAGAAACAAACTAAATAAAGCTGCGAAAGCGTAGACGAATAGCGAGTCCATCCGACTCCATAGGGCAATCGCCAAGCGTGGATCGTAGCCTCACTCCCCGATCGAAAACTCCTCCGCAACATAAGATGTTGCAGCCGTGTAGGTCAGCATTTTGAATATGCCGCAAGTCAAAGAGAGAACAACAATAAAATTACTAACACTATATGCAATTTGGTCATGGGGCTCTAAATTTCATTGTTTCTTGAAAAAGCCAGTTTTTCCCTACAACAAGGACTTGTTTGCAAATATTACAAAATGTTGGTAGTTATTGAGATGGTTCGCCAACCAATGTCTCATTCCCAATTATTAAATAACCCCCTCAATTAATTTATTAAGTTCGATGTTGAGATATCCGAAATACTCCAAGTTCCAGAGGCTCAAATTGTCCAGAATCGGGACACGGCTAACCGATTAGATCTTCACTCTGCAGAGGTTTGCACTTTACTCGCAAGAATCGTTCCTCCTTTAAGTCTTCGTGACCGCCTCGGTGTTTGAAGACGGGACGAGCAACAGGGTCTTCAGAAGAGTTCCTCTGGGCCTTTGCGGTGCCCATCCAATCCTACCGTTCTTCTACATCTCGTAGCACCGTCCGGCCAGAGTCACGCCTAGGGTCGACCAAGCCAGAGCCCATAATGGCTTGCGGCTGCACAGGTAAGCTTCCGGTCAATGGGGTATCCATCCGTCTCTTCGTGGCTGGGTGAAGCTTTCCGCAAGATGTCATGGCGCTTCTCCATGCATCCCGGCCATCCGCTGGTTTCTCCAGGGTGCCCGTCAACCGTCCTCCACCCAGTAGTGAATTTTGAAGTCCATCTTGAGCTTGAAGTCATGGGGTTGTCATCATCTTGACTCTCACATCTCCCTTATGAACCACTCAACCAACCCCGTCTACGAGCATAGCAAAATAAACTACATCGTCCCGGGCAATGGTAACAAGGGGAATTGGTTTCATCCTACCTCATGATACTACTCAAGAACATAACTTAAAATTCTCCTACTGCATGCATGGTGGGGAGGCATAATTCTAATGCAACAAAATCATAGGTATTGTAAAACATGATCAAATGGCTGACGGTCTTCGAAAGCTAGGGACTCGTAATAGCAGGCTTCGCACTCCGGAAATTCTATCGAAGCAAACAATAATCATATAAGCATAAAAAAATACAATCACTTAACAGAATAGCATGCTAACATAAAACACACAAAACAATCGAACCAAAAACCAAAGAAAACTCGAAGAAATCCAAGCCAACAACTAACAAGAAAATAAAATAAACTTTTTCTTTTCTGTAAATAAAAGTTCACGTTCTAGAACTACAGAAACTAATTTAAAATAAACAATAACAGAGGTAAAATAAAATTTTAAAAATACCTAGAACAACAGAAAGCAGCAGCAAGCTAAATAAACTAAAAAAGCTTGTTTTCGCATAAAAACTATTTTTAATAAAGACTATAAATACCCAAATAAATTCCTACTGCTAGGCAAAGTCAAAACAAGGCAGTGACAAAAAGAATCACTAAAATGAAATAATCCTAACTCATATTATGGCAGGAAAACTAATCTGTCTAAAACTAAAATAGAACAACTTTTAAAAACCTAAACATGTCCTAAGCTATTTTCTACAGAAACTATAGGAAATTTGCAAACTAACAAAAAAAGAATCAACTAAAAATATTAAGTAACCTAAGAGATACGGATTTTACAAAACTGGAACTAATCTGTTGAAAACAGAAACGAAAAAATAAAATTCAACAAAACTAACGCGCTAACGGGCCGAACAGTGAGCGCTCTAAAACTAAACAGCGCATGAGCACTTAATAGACCAATACGTCCACGGGCTAACAGAAATAAACCAATCGGGCCGGACTAACTAAACCAGGAACTAAACCGGACTAAAACCAACTAAAACCGGTCTAATCTAAATAAAACCTAACCCTTCGCTAGTCTAATCTAAGCCATGCATTGCAGATCGAATGGTGGAGGGCGGCTCCGGCGACATACCGCGGTGGTGACGACGGAGAGGGACGACGGCGGCTCAGGCGTGGATGGCGCGGTGGCTCCGGTGGTCGGGGAAGACGGCGGAGACGTCGGGCGGCTGCGGCGGAGCGAGGCGGAGACGGTGGTGGTCTCAGCGGCGGTCGAGGGTGACGGTGGCGAGTGGTACGAGCTTGACAGAGCTCCTGGTGAGCTCCAACTCCGGCGACGGGCGGTGATGCTCAAGGCGGCGGCTCCGGCGATCCCTGGGCGAAGAGAGGATGTCAGGGAGGTGCGGGTTGAAGTGGCGGTTCAGGTGGAGTAGATTGGAGGTCGAGGGGTGGCTCACCGGTGGCAGAAATGGCGGCGAACCGAGGCGGCGGCGGCGAGATGCGTTCGGCGAGGGAGGCGGCTCTCGTGGGTTTGGAGCGTAGGGTTTTAGGGGGTTCGAGGGAGGAGGGGCAGGGCTTTATATAGGGCATGGTCGTGGGCGAGGGGGAAACGCGGGATCGTGATCCCGAGAAGATCGCGGCAACGGGCGGCGGCGATCGCGCTCTGGCGCGGCGAGACGTGGGCGAGGGGAAAGAGACGAGGGCGGGCCCAAGGCCAGCGAGAGAGGAGGAGAGGTTTCGGCCGGGCGACCGAGGGGAGAGGAGTCGGGCGCTGGGCACTGGGGCAGGCTGGCTCGGCTGGTGGCTGCGCTGCCCGGCCGGTGAGTGGCGCCACTGGCCGGGTGAGTTCTGGCCGGGCGCCTGGGCTTTTTTTTTGAATTAGAGAGAAGAGAGAATATAGAAAAATATATATTATTTTTATATAGGACATATATATATATCAAAATTCTCAGGGAAATTTATCATACAACATGGACATTTTTCCAGGGGCAAAACTCAAACTAAAAAAAACACTTTCTAGAAATCCCAAATAAAATCAAATTTGAATTCAACTTTTTGGCAAAACTTTTCTTCTGACGTTTTTGGAGTGTCATGTTTACTCCTCTCATACTTTTTCTCTAGTATTTGTCAGGCATTGTATTGAAATAAATTCAACTGCCAATTTGAATTCAAATTCCAACAAACTCAAAAGCCTCTGAAATAATTCAAATGTCACTCAATTCAAACAATAATGCATAGATGCTTAGCTATAATTGTAAAACATTCCAAATGGGAAATTTGGGATGTTACAGTGCGCATGTATGACGAAAGAGAAGCCGAGCTCGATCGGCAGGACAGTTTGTACGCATTGGAGGAGGAGCGCGATGTGGCAAAAGCTCGTTCTGCATTTTATCAACAGCGGGCTCGAAGATATCAAAGCAGGGAAGTACGGGCCAAAGCTTACAACGTTGGCGAACTAGTTCTACGCCTGTCGGACAAGAAAAGGGACAAACTCAAGCCCAAATGGGAAGGTCCCTTCATCATCGACCAGGTCCAGACCGGCGGAGCATACCGTCTGCGAAACGCATCGGATAACCGACTCGAGCCGAACCCATGGAACGCAGCCCGTCTACGAAGATTCTACGCCTAAGTGCCGGACTTCGAGTTCGTCTCCTTCCTCCGTACACATTTTCTATTTTTGCTGTCTTTTATTTCTCTCCTTCCTCCTCCTTTTTCTTGAAGCCTTTAGAGGCTCGTTTGCGTTTTGTTCGCACATACTTGACGCGCTGTCTGCGCTCATTATACCTGGGGGCTTCTTTAACAGAAGCTTATTTATACGGGCTTCATGCCCAACACAAGTGTCAAACTTCCGCATGTACCTTTTACTCACCATTATATGCATTGATATGACTTAAGTTTTGGCCAAGCTGGGTTGCTCGGCTCTCGTGCTTACCCCTACGTTCCCGATTGTTCGGCTAGGTGGTAAAGGGAGCACCTCTGCGATTGTTACTGCCGGGTCAGCCGGATGTGTACCTCAGACTGGGTGAAGCTGAAAGCTAGCGTTCTTAAGGGAATATTCGGTCGGTGAACTGAAAGATGATTTTTAACTATTTATCCATCTTCCCCCAGATGATTTTCTGCTTTCTTAGCAGTTTGGACATGCACTTTAGGGCATGCCTCCCAGGGAAAGGAACCCTTAACGGAACTATTCTCCCTGGAAGATGTTTCTCACTATCCATGTAATATAACATAACTAGTTGGGCACTTTTGACATACAGCAATAATGACCCCTACGCCTTGTCTCCATGCATGCCCCGGTTCTTACATAACCGCGAGGGTATTCGGACACACTCCGGACTATTGGGTCGCGAGGTCGAAGCGAAAAGGTCCGCTATGACAAACGATCTACAATCCGGCTAGAAGACATTTTTCGTGTCATATTCAATTACATAGTCAACTCGACTAATTGTATTCCTCCTCAATGCCATCTAACAGGCTATCTAATTTACAATCTTGTTGGGAATACTTGGAGGCCAATTCTACTTGGTCGTACACTAAGCTTACAGGGATCTCCTTCCCATCAGGCCCCACAGGTCCGACCTCGGCCATGTGGTTTGGGTCACCGTGTACCACGCCTTTACCATGGCCCAGCCTCCTGGCGACTTGACGGCAGTCCGATATCTTCCATAGTCGGAAGCGCCGCCGTGCTCCTTGAAGCCGCTCGCCAGCTCCCCAATGCCTTCTGGACAGGGAGATAGATGGCCACAAGGCCTGGCGACGCTTTTCATCACCTGCGAACTTCGTTCAGGCAGCTTACGCAGTTCGGGAAGAAGATCACCCGAAGAACTGGGCATCTCCTCCTCAGGACGACCTGTGAGCAAACGTACATACATTTTTATGTTAGTTGCCTTCCTCGCCGAACTCTTTCAAAGTTTGTTCAAGCACTTACTGAAAATGCCGCGACGAAGCCGTCGATTCTCCTTTACGGAGTCCGACAACTGGGCACGAACATCCTTTAGTTCCTCACCCAGTTGGGTGTTGGCATCTTGGAGGTTATTTTTCTCCTGCCGCACCCTCGTAAGCACGCTCTCGCCGGCCTTTAGCTGGCGCAGGAGTTGTTGCTTGTCCAGATCCATCCCGGCGCTATTTGCAATGTTAATGTCAGATTTATGCACACGCCGCACTTTGCGAAACTACTTCTACTTTGAAGGGCATATATTACCAGAGGGAGTCTTCACGGCTTCCCGGTCGCGCGCTGCAGCCTCAAGTTGGGCCTTGCACTCTTCACGCTCTGGGACAAACGGGTATTCTTTTCGGTAAGAACTCAGATTCCAAATGATCCTTAAATCAGTTATCCTAACTATTTTAAGTCTCGGGGCTCTTGGCATATATAATCGTCAAAATTCCTCACCAGTATGTCTTTCACATACTGCTCCGTGGCTCGCTAGGCCATCTTGAGCGGCACGGAGGTGCGCTTCTCCCGAATCAAGGCGCCCAACGCCTCTTGGGAGAAACATGCGTCACATAGAATAGTCCGCGGCGCCTATGATTCATGGTGCTCTCCACCTCCGACTTGGTGGCGGACAGTCATCGGCATCCTCCGTTGGAGGAGCATCCGACGCACGCCTCGTGTTTGTACCCCCTTCCGGACTCGGCTTTTGAGCCTGGTTGGCGGAGGTCCGATTGGCAACTTCTCCGGACTCAGTCCGGCGAGCACTCTTTTTCCTGAAAAAACCACGAGAATCAGTGTGCCTCCCAGGAACCTCTCCTTAAAACACGATGGCACATCATACTGTTGCGGCGACTTCTCGAGTCGTACGCACTTCTTTTCCGCCTGCTGGGCCGAGCTGCCCCTTGTTGGACGGCCGCGGCATGCTCGGCTTCCCGTTCTGAAGGCACCCCCTGCAAAACACCATCAAATACGTGGTGATTAGAAGTAAAGCACGGGTGGGTCATGGTATCCGGAATTCGGTCACGGTTACCTGGGAGGCCGGAAATAATCCAGGGTAGTCGGTCGTAATGGCAACCAAAGCATTGTCGATGCTAAGTTGGTGGAACACCCTGTCGATCAGCTCCACCTTTATATCCGGGTCCTCTTCGGAGGCCGGATCGAGGGACCGTTCCAGATCCTCGGGTTGTGGGGGCGGGCTGTGTATCTTCTCCACGGCCTAGCGCAGTTCCTGCGTAGAAACCATGAAATGAGATATTTAACCACGGGAACATGGATCGGACAGGCCACAAAGATATTTGCTTACCCAACTTCGAGGATTATTCGAAGAAAACCCGCTCAGTGGACTGACGCAGAGAAAATCCTCCTCTTCCCCTTTGTACATGGCGGACAAGGTCTTCACCAGTTCGGTGACCGATCCCGGCCCTTTGCGGCCATGGCGGGTGGCATCGTCCTCCCCGTTGAAGTCCCACATGGGGTGGCCCCTATATTGGAGCGGCAAGATTCTCATAATGCAGATTGCCATGACTCCAATCATGGTCAATCCGGCATGAGCCAATAATCTTATTTGGCTCATCAAGTAAAGGACGCCCCACCATTTTCCTCTGGGGCTCATGGGCGCTTAGCTTAGGCGCTTCTTCAGAGGAGCGTTGCTAAACTTCGGAAGGCCGATCCGAACAGGATCCGGCAGCGGGATGTCCTCCATGTAAAACCATTCTGAGGGCCAGTCCTCGGACGCCTTCTTTGGGGTTCTGGATAAGTATCCGGTCCCGGCGATGCGCCATAGTTCGGCTCTGCCCACTTGATATGTTGACCCCTCATGAGAACGGGGTACTAGGCAGAATAATCTCTTCCACAGTGCAAAATGAGCCTCGATGCCCAAGAACAGTTCGCACAGGGCCACGAAGCCCGCGATGTGCAAAATGGAGGCAAAGCGAAGGTGGTGCAACTGGAGGCCGAGAACTCCAAGAGCCCTTGAGAAACGGATGAATTGGAAATCCGAGTCCTCTTACTAGATAAGAGGCAAAGCACACCCGCTCTCCTTTAGAGGGATCGGGGACACTCTCCGCTTGCTTTCCGCCCATGTAGGTGCCAAGTCCGGCTCGAACCGGAACCATGAAGGCCGGGGGAAGAAATCCCTTGGTTTGGAGCACCACCAATTCGCTGTGTGGGACTGAGCATCTCCCCCAATCTCCGGGCTGAGGGTTGGGAACGCGAGAGGAGGAGCCGCGTCGACTGTCCATGGTGGAGTGGGTTTTTTTGTCAAAGGCGCTTTGATGAAGGCTCGCGAAGGGAGGATGGTGTGATACGGATCTGGATCCCCATCTCTTTTATAGACGGCTCATTTGCACAGCAAGGGGGGTAAATGTAAAGATACTCGACTTTTCACATTCGCTCGACACATGGAAGATGGCCATTATTAGGCGTGGAAGCCGAGAAGCGCGATATTCACAAGAAAGCCGACACTATTGAACATAGAATTCGGAGGGAACCCGCCTTGCAATGTCAAGACAATCAACACGCCGGACTTATCATCATTGAAGCCTAGTTCGGGGCTACCGAGGAGTCTGGACTAGGGGTGTCCGGATAGCCGAACTATCATCTTTGGCGGACTCGGACTATGAAGATACAAGATTGAAGACTTCGCCCTTGTCCGGATAGGACTTTTCTTGGCGTGGAAGGCAAGCTTGGCGATACGGATATGTAGATCTCCTACCATTGTAACCGACTGTGTAACCCTAACCCTATTCGATTGTCTATATAAACCGAAGGGTTTTAGTCCGTAGGACGAACAACAATCATACCATAGGCTAGCTTCTAGGGTTTAGCCTCTACGATCTCGTGGTAGATCTACTCTTGTACTACCCATATCATCAATATTAATCAAGCAGGAGTAGGGTATTACCTCCATCGAGAGGGCCCGAACCTGTGTAAAAACATCGCGTCCCTTGTCTCCTGTTACCATCCGCCTAGACGCACAGTTCCGGACCCCCTACCCGAGATCCGCCGGTTTTGACACCGACACCTACTTTGTCGAGAAATAGAGAACTATATTCAAATCCTTCACCGTACTTTTTTGAAATTATAGGAAAAGGTGAACCAATTGATCTATTGGTAGTAATAGTGCAATTCTGTAATGACCGAGAAGAATACCAAAAACATATCCTCTCTTTTTCTGTGAACATAATATCCTCTTATATATTATAATCTCTTCAATGAAAAAGATCATCCTCACTACTCATGATATATTGACAGATCCACTTTAGTACTTGGACCTAATAATTTTCCTATAAAGAACACGTGTCTGTGACTTTGTGCTCAAAATTCCTATCAAATGGTTGACATTCTAATTGTTGTGGAATGCTAAACCAGCAGAGAACACTGATTATATCCAAGATGAAGGGACGGGAAGGGAATGATCTGTACCAGTGGACTCCATCGAATGTTGGCATGCACCCCCGTTTCCTTGCCGATTTATGCTTGTAGAGGCAAACCTAGGTCGCTCAAAACAATCATTCCTTAAGGCTCGAGCCCCATGCTGCTACAAAGTGGAGACCATCCCTGCTACACTGGTATGAAAGCCGAGTAGTGGACCCCCATGCCGCTAGATCTAGGAGAATTCATATGCTAAACTAAACATTATCAACTTTACTACAGGATCACGCCTCAAGGAGACAAGGAGGAACATACTATTTATTATCTAAACAATGCTGATAGTTGAAGGATCTGTACATACCCTTGAGCGATAGAACCAGGAGAGGATGGAATCGCTGAACTGGTCGGCATTGGTGTGGGAGCCGCAGTCGCCCCACCGCAACTGCACAACCACCTGCAGCGCGGTCCACCGCCCGAACACCAACCTGATGGCCTTGATACGTCTCCAACGTATCTATAATTTATGAAGTATTCATGCTATTATATTATCCATCTTGGACGTTTTATGGGCTTCACTATGCACTTTTATATTATTTTTGGGACTAACCTATTGACCCAGAGCCCAGTGCCAGTTCCTATTTTTTCACTTGTTTCAGTGTTTCGAAGAAAAGGAATATCAAATGGAGTCGAAACGGAATGGAACCTTCTGGAGAAGTTATTTTGGAAGGAAAGCTACCCGATAGACTTGGAGTGCATGTTAGGAAAGAAACGAGGGAGACACGACGCAGGGGGCGCGCCCTGTGGCGACCGGTTTTCCGGGTAATAAATTCCAGAAAATGGCCGTTGTGCTCACCAGCCCTGTGGATTATCAAGTAATGATGAGGCACCAACTTGATACAGAAATTCCAAGCAAGAAAACAAAATATATGGTACAAGACCCTTCTGGTCTGTGAGTACAACAAAAGGTTTCTAATGGTTGATGGCGGAACAGCTGACCAGGATAACTCCTATCTTCGCGAGGCTGCTATCCCCATTGCTTAGGTTCCGGGGCTGTCATCGCAACGCTCCTCTTCACGCAAGAAATCTGGCCAAGACAATAGCCAGGGACAAGCCAGTGAGTACTTTGAATGTACTCGCAAACATTATGAACACAGGTATAATTTAACAAACGATAATCATGCTTTGAAAAATATTCTATGAGCACAACGTCAGTCATAAGCTGAAATCCTTGATATATGCAAGCAAGTTATTAATATGTAACAATGAATATGAAAAGACAGAGTAGGAAATAAAATGCACCATTCGGATGTCTGAAGCAACGTCTCGAAATGATGGTAAATAACAAGCATGCCTCAGTCGGGTGTCTGAGCGACACCACATAAAGGGCTTATAAATAAAATAAATAACAAGTAATGCCACAGTCGGGCGTCTTAGCGACACCACATAAAGGGCTTATAAATAAAATAAATAACAAGTAATGCCATAGTCGGGTGTCTTAGCGACACCACATAAAGGGCTTATAAATAAAATAAATAACAAGTAATGCCACAGTCGGGCGTCTTAGCGACACCACATAAAGGGCTTATAAATAAACACAGTGAATATCCAGGAGGTAGAACCATCCCAGGGATACTCGATAATTCAAATAATATCTCGGGTTAGTCCATAACAAAATAATAATCATAATCATTACGAGTCTCAAGTTGCGATCCCAGTTCTGGTTTAACAGTTTCTCCTCCGAAGACCGACACTAAGACCGACACCTGACCCATCCCAGACTGTAATCCTTAACCAAGGACACGGCTATTTGAATAGGTTTAATCTCTGCAGAGGGTGTACTCTTTAACCACGAGCAACGGATTCCTTTAGTCCATCGGGACTAATTCTGTTTACGGCCTTTTTGTTGAAAACACACCTATCTTGCACACACCAGCTTAACTTACCGGTGTCTGGAATCACCCACGACACTTGTTAAGCAAAACTCTAAGTGGGGAGGCTACAACCTCGCGTGGCATGGGATCAAATTTATATCGCGCTCTCTAAGGGGTGGCCTCCCCTCTCGGTTCCAACCGGAAACACCCATGCCCCCGGACCAGGTGGCCTGCCTACCGGCTGCAACCGGTATCTTCCACCATGGCCTCTCTGTACGGTGTGTGCTTGAAAGGGGTTGACGACTTACTGAACCGTACCCTACCTGCGGTAGGGACAAGCGGTAGTACGAGGCAAGTATGGGGTTATTGGAATAAAACTCGATCTACGGTCGACTCTGGAGGTTTATAAATTCCCTGTATGACATGTATCACAAAAATATTTCAACCAACAAAATCAACACTCATTATACCTTACTATGCCATACCGGACATAACTGTTCCGACGGAGACGGCGACAAACTCCTGCCTACCCAAGGCAGAGGTTTTCCCGGATTCCTTTCCGGCATGCATGCAAGGCACATGAGGATGATTACCATCACAAGTATATTCATTTCCAACAGCAAGGAAATCACTACTATGCATCCATGCAATTGATCATGTCACATGAAATAACAAGTTCTCCGAAATAAGGTGGTGTTATAAATGTGTCGACTAACACAGCCGGGGTTCAGAATGCTTGCCTTCAAGTTGTGGAGGGGTGAGGTGCTCTCCAAAACTTTTGAAAGT
The DNA here is from genome assembly GCA_021605145.1 of Aegilops bicornis. Classification (NCBI taxonomy): domain Eukaryota; kingdom Viridiplantae; phylum Streptophyta; class Magnoliopsida; order Poales; family Poaceae; genus Aegilops; species Aegilops bicornis. The sequence continues at coordinate 153,555,654 of CM038669.1, forward strand.
TTTCTCTTTTCTCTCCAAAATCCTATTAAAAATATTTTTGAATCAATAAGTAGTTTCAAAACAGAACCAAAAGGTTGTCTGAATTTTTTTGAAATAAATCTTAAAATAAACTAGACAATATTTGAGAGAGGTAGGAAAAAGAATCAACTCATTTGGAGTTGTAAATAGAAAGATATAGATAGTCAAAGTTCTGGTCAAAATCTGGTTTTAAAAAAATAAAACAGACGAAAAACGCTTTGAACTGACCACGTCGGAGGCGTATTATGGAAAATATGTGTCCACTTATCCAGCGTGGACCGTGCGGGGAGTCACTGACAGTGGGTCCAGGTGGCCCACTAGTCAGGTTTGACTAGTCCACCTTCCCTCCTCTTCCTCTGCCCGAGAGGGGGCGGAACTCCGGCGATCGTCGTCGGCGAACGGCGCTTCCTTGCAGGGAGCTGAGGGCGGGGATGGATCCGCGGATCTAGGACGATCCTTCCGGTGGTTGCAGGGTCGTTGGAGGTGGAGGGAATCGCCATCGGTGAGCTTCGCGGCGGCCGGTGGCTTCGGGAGCAAAGTTAGTTTTGGGCTACGGTGGCTCTCCGTTGCAACTGGGGGTCTGGGCGGCTCTGCAAGACGAAGTGGAGCCGTTTGGTGGTGTTGAGAGGGCCGGGGAGGTTCGGGTTGTGACGAACGGAGCCGGGAGGCGGCGGTGGCCGAACTGGCCGGAGTCGGGGAAGACGGCCTTCCCGGTTCGACTGCTGGCCAAGGGGGTCCTAGGGAGATGGCTTGAGACTGCCTGCGTGCCGGGACAAGCTCGGGGCTTCTTAAATAGGCGATCGGGGTCGGTTCCGATGGTGGCCACGGATAAGGTCGCCGGCGACCGCCATTCTGTAGCTAGGCCGTCGTGGCGGCGACGAGCACTAGGGGACACGCTTGTGCTCGCGCTGCTCCAGGGGGCAGGTGGCGAGCAGGAGAGGCTCGGGCGGCGCCAACCTGAGCAGGGGCTATCGGGCGGCCGTGGCGGCTAGCTCCTGGCCTGCCGGAGACGTGGCAAGGGGCTGCTTGGCGTGTTGTGGTGAGTAGGGGAGTGTGTCGCGCGGCTCTGCAGTGAGGGCAAAACCAGGGCGCTGACGGCCGGTTTCAAGGCGCACGTGCAAAACGCGTGCTCTGCTCGCGCCCAGAGCACGCACGGAACATGCTCGACAAAATGCCGGGGCAGGCTAGAGGTCTCGGGTGAAGTTAGCAAGCAACAGGACTAGGTTAGTGATAGAGGGGAGATCAAGGGACAAGGTGGTTTGGCCTGGAGACCAAATTCATAGTGCAAACAAAAACTCATGCCAAATATGTCCATGCTCTCAAGGTGTTTGACAAAATGCCACAGGCACCTAGGCATTTCTTGGAGTGGCCAAATTTTCCACATTGGGGTCTCTTTAGATGAAAGAGAGGGTGGTGAGGTTAGTTTGTCCAAAGCACAAACTTGCTAGTGCAAGTTTTGCAAAACTTCCATTATGGACAGGAGGTAAATGGCATTACTTCATGATCCAAAAATGATCCAATGGGTGCTTGATCTTGGACTTAAGGGTTTATCAGGGAGGACTACAATTAGGAAAAGAAATCAAGGATAAAGGAGCAACTAAAAATGTGGTTGCTGTACAAATCCTCAAGTTGGACCAGAATAGAAAAGAGGTTGATTCACTCAATTTCTCCAAAGAACATCACTAGGTTTTTGCATAATGCTGAAATGCATGCTACCAATGATCTCCCATAATTTTGGTGGAAGCTTTAAAGAAATATTTAAATAGGCTGTAGTGCAAATCTGTCCACTGGACCAGATTTGAAAAACTAATGTAGAGCTCAAAATTACCAAAGGACAGAAGGTATTTTTGCATAAAGGTGGCTTAAAAACATCATATGACATCTCCAAATTTTGGTGGGATTTTTGAAAGGATTTATAAAAGGGTTGCAGTACAAATAGGACCATAAAATCATGGGAAACCACTTTTCAAGAAAATAAAGATTAGGGGGATTATTATATAATTAATTCCTCTGATGAAAAGAAAAGATTTTCTTGAGGGGATAAACAAGTCCAATATCATATTTGAAAAGTTACTGAAAGAAATAATTCCATGATAATAAGGAAATATCTCAAAAATAATCAAAAGGAAGCCCAGAAAATAAAAGTTTTAAATCCTGGCAAAATTTTAAATTAACAAAACAAGGTTAAAATTTTTGGGGTGTCACACGCCCTCCACCCTCGTGGGCCCCTCGTGGCTCCCCTGACGTATTTCTTCCGCCTATATATATCCATATACCCTAAAACGATCGGGGAACAGAATAGGTTGGGAGTTCCGCCATCGCAAGCCTCTGTAGCCACCAAAAACCAATCGGGACCTGTTAAGACTGCACGGAGGGGGGAACCCTCACCGGTGGCCATCTTCATCAACCCAGTGCTCTCCATGACGAGGAGGGAGTAGTGGCTGAGGGCATGTACCAGTAGCAATGTGTTTGATCTCTCTCTCTCTCTGTCTCGTGTTCTTGAGGTGATACGAACTTGATGTATCGCGGGCTTTGCTATTATAGTTGGATCTTATGATGTTTCTGCCCCTCTACCCTCTTGTAATGGATTGAGTTTTCCCTTTGAAGTTATCTTACCGGATTGAGTCTTTAAGGATTTGAGAATACTTGATGTATGTCTTGCCGTGCCTATCTGTGGTGACAATGGGATATCGCCCATGAACCTATGCATAGGGGTTTCGCCCATGAACCTATGCATAGGGGTTGGCAGACGTTTTCGTCTTGACTCTCTGTTAGAAACTTTGGGGCACTCTTTGAAGTTCTTTGTGTTGTTTGAATAGATGAATCTGAGATTGTGTGATGCATATCATATAATCATAACCACGGATACTTGAGGTGACATTGGAGTATCTAGATGACATTAGGGTTTTGGTTGATGTGTGTCTTAAGGTGTTATTTTACTAAGAACTCTAGGGTTGTTTGTGACACTTATAGGAATAGCCCAATGGATTGATCGGAAAGAATAACTTTGAGGTGGTTTCGTACCCTACCATAATCTCTTTGTTTGTTCTCCGCTAGTAGTGACTTTGGAGTGACTCTTTGTTGCATGTTGATGGATAGTTATGTGATCCAATTATGTTATTATTGTTGAGAGAACTTGCACTAGTGAAAGTATGAACCCTAGGCCTTGTTTCCTAGCATTGCAATACCATTTACGCTCACTTTTACCACTTGCTACCTTGCTGTTTTTATATTTTCAGATTACAAAAACCTATATCTACCGTCCATATTGCACTTGTATCACCATCTGTTCGCCGAACTAGTGCACCTTTACAATTTACAATTGTATTGGGTGTGTTGGGGACACAAGAGACTCTTTGTTATTTGGTTGCAGGGTTGTTTGAGAGAGACCATCTTCATCCTACGCCTCCCACGGATTGATAAACCTTAGGTCATCCACATGAGGGAAATTTGCTACAGTCCTACAAACCTCTGCACTTGGAGGCCCAACAACGTCTACAAGAAGAAGGTTGCGTAGTAGACATCAAGCAGTTTAAAGGCGCCGTTGCCGGGGAGGTGAGTGCTTGAAGGTATATCTTTAGATCTTGCAATCGAATCTTTTTGTTTCTTGTTTTAGCACTAGTTTAGTTTATAAAAGAAAACTACAAAAAATGGAATTGAGTTTGTCTCATACACTTCATCTTTTTAATATCTTTCGTGAGTATGATGGAAAGGAAAATTGTACCAAAGTGTTAGAAGAATAATGCATTAAAATGTTTGGCACTAAATCTTTGAATGATGAGCATGATTGCAATGTTGTTCGTATGAACTCTTTGAATATCCATAGTACTAATGATGATTGCACTAGTTATGATGAAAATGTCTCCTATAAACATGTCAATTTTTGTGGAGTGCATTGGGTTTGCAAGTATACACCAAATAGGGAAGATAGATATTGCAAGAGGCATAAGTATTTAGAAACTAAATTGTTGCAAGAAAGTCTTGATGTTTGTGATGAAAAATTCAATATTTTTCGCGCCCCTTGTGAACTTTGCAATGAACATGGTCATTTAAATCTCCAATGCAAATTGTTTCATGACCGAATCGTATCCAAAAATTGTGATAATTTGATTACCCTTGAGCATCATAAAGAGCTTAGTCTTCTTTTGGGGTATGAGGAAATGAAACGTATAACTGAGGGTATTCCAAAATTTAATCTTGATAGATTTCTTGATTTTGATCTAGAGAAGATTTATATGTATTGTGCGGTGAATTGCATTGAAAATCCTTATATTGCCAATTACATAAAGAAAACAAAACAAATAGAAGATGAAGAGAATGCTAATGAAAGGGAAGAGACTTCCCAATATCCTCCTATTATTTCTTATGATGAATCAGGTAACGAGGAGGAGCCTTCTATTCAACCAATCTCATTAATAAGGAGCTCCAAAAGGAGGATTGAACCCACACATGATGTGGTGAAGAAGAAGAAAAGAAAAAGGAAGAGAGGTAAAAAGATATCTATCCCAAATAATGTTGCTCCTATTATTATTGTGCCTCATGAAAATGTGAAAAATAATTGTGGAAGATGATGCACTTGATGATGATCTCATTATGCCTATTGCTTGTTGTGATGATTATGATTGGGAAGATAATAATACTTCTTATGATCTTGAAAATCTTTTTGGCACTTGCTTGGAAGAATATGATAATTGCTATACTATTGGTGTTATCCATACTATTAATGATGAGAGTGATTATGCTTACAATATGAAAAGGCCCAAGCTTGGGGATGTTATGTTTAATGAAGATGATGTTTTTGAGAATATATTTGCTGCAATTAATGTTTGTCCCAAGCTTGGGGATGCTACGTTTAATGAAGATGATATTTTTAGTCTCCCAAGTTTTGATATGCAAATTTATAATAATGATAGCATGCCTCCTACTTATGGTGATTATATTGATGAAACAGGGTTTGGAAGAGTGTCAACTTTAGGAAGTAGTGATCCCACAATATTGGAGGATGTTGAATCTTATTGTGACAATTATGAAAGTGGATTTGGAGAGGTCATGACTTTATTTAGTGATGTATCCACTATTTCGGAAGACGTTTCAATCGATTATGATGAGAACAAAGTTGCTACTTATGATGATTATTGTGATGAAACTTATGCCATAAAAAATAGTGATGACTATACTTATAAAACTTGTCATGATTATGATTACCTTTTTTCTGAACAAAACTCTTTTAATTTGGAAACAATTTACTGTATTCAAGTCTCTTATGAAACTCCCACTACTCCGAATGAAAAGAATTTTGCTTATGTGGAGAGTAATAAAATTTCTATGCAAGTAGATAATGAAAAGAATGCTTTAGGTGCTGTTTATATTGTTGAATTCATTCATGATGCTACTGAAAATTATTATGAGAGAGTATCATATGCTTCTACATATTGCAATAATATCAAGTTTCCTCTGTATGTGCTTAAAGTTTTAAAGTTATGCTTGTTTTGCCTTCCTATGCTAGTTGGTTATTGTTCCCATAAGTTGTTTGCTTACAAAATTCCTATGCATAGGAAGTGGGTTAGACTTAAATGTGCTAGTCATATTCTTCATGATGCTCTCTTTATGGTTCAATTCTTATCTTTTATGTGAGCATCATTGAAATCATCATGCCTAGCTAGGGGCGTTAAATGATAGCGCTTGTTGGGAGGCAACCCAATTTTACTTTAGTTTTTTTTGCTTTTTGGTTCTTTTTAGTAATAAATAATATATCTAGCCTCTGGTTAGATGTGGTTTTAAGTTCTAAATAGTGTTTGTGCCAAGTAGAACCTTTGGGAAGACTTGGGTGAAGTCTTTATGATCATGCTGTAAAAAACAGAAACTTTAGCGCTCACGAGATTAGCTAAAACTTTTTACTGGAGAGTGCTATTTAGTTGATTCTTTTTTAATATGATTACTATACAAATTCCTCAGGTCCACCCATTTATCTTAGAATTTTTGGAGTTCCATAAGTTTGCGTTAGTTATAGATTACTACAGACTGTTCTGTTTTTGACAGATTCTGTTTTTCGTGTGTTGTTTGCTTATTTTGATGAATCTATGGCTAGTAAAATAGTTTATAAACCATAGATAAGTTGGAATACAGTAGGTTTAAAACCAATATAAATAAATAATAAGTTCATTACAGTACCATGAAGTGGTGTTTTGTTTTCTTTCGCTAACGGAGCTCACGAGATTTCTGTTAAGTTTTGTGTTGTGAAGTTTTCAAGTTTTGGGTAAAGATTCGATGGACTATGGAATAAGGACTGGAAAGAGCCTAAGCTTGGGGATGCCCAATGTAATGCCCCGGACACACCCGCCGCTGGTCGTTACTCCTGGCGGGATCTAGACTGGCCCCACAGATCAATACTAGTCTTTTCTGCGCACTTTGTCCTCACTCGTGCGCACCCGGGAGCAACTTCCCGGTCGGTCACCCATCCTGAAACTACTCCAAGCTGAGCACGCTTAACTTTGGAGTTCTGTCCGAATGGGCTCCCGGAAAAGAAGGAATTCCTTATTGATATGAGTAGTCTATCATCCCTAATAAGCCAGGCTATCACATACACCCCTACTCAGAGGAACCGACGTCCTCGTCAAAATATTGTGAACGTTCCCTCTTGGCACATACGTCTGTGCATCCAGTCCGTACATGTCCCATGCCGTGTGCCACGACGGGTCACAAACGCGTCATGAACAACATGACCACAAGACCTGTCCGCAAACATCCGGTGTAACCGCGAGGGTCGGCTCGATACCAAATTGTAACGCCCGGACACACCCACGGTGGTCGTTACTCTGGCGGGATCTAGATCGGCCCTACAGATCAATACTAGTCTTTTTGTGCACTTTGTCCTCACTCGTGCGCACCGGAGCAACTTCGGTCGGTCACCCATCCTGAAACTACTTCAAGCTGAGCACGCTTAACTTTGGAGTTCTGTCCGAATGGGCTCCCGGAAAAGAAGGAATTCCTTATTGATATGAGTAGTCTATCATCCCTAATAAGCCAGGCTATCACACCCAAGGCACCCCAAGGTAATATTCAAGGATAACCAAGAGCCTAAGCTTGGGGATTCTTCAGAAGGCATCCCCTCTTTCGTCTACTTCCATCGGTAACTTTACTTGGAGCTATATTTTTATTCACCGCATGATATGTGTTTTGCTTGGAGCGTCATTTTATTTTCTTTAGCTTTGCTTGCTGTTTGAATAAAATACCAAGATCTGAAATTCTTAAATGAGAGAGAGTCTTCACAAAGCTACATAATTATTTAACTACTCATTGATCTTCGCTCATATCTTTTTGGAGTAGTTTGTCATTTACTCGTGTGCTTCACTTATATCCTATGAGTGAATGGTTGAATGACTTGAATGTCATAAATCTGAAATTATATATGTTTCATATGCCTTTCCCATGTGGAATAATGCCTTTACATATAAGAAGTAGAGGTGGTAAATTTATTGAAGGTTAGCAAACATTGTATTGGTCACTTGAACAATTCATGAAAGAATATTGAAGGAAGAGAGATTTCACATATAAATATACTATCTTAGACATCTTCTATGATTGTGATCCCGTTAATTATTTTCAAACCTGAGCAAATTAGTTGAAGTTGGACAAGGAAGACAACGTAATGAGTTATGCTTGGGTATATTTGTATAAGTTATATTGTTTTGGATCCTCTAACATGTGGTGCTTGCTATTTAGAATCCTTTGCTAGCCAAAATATCTCCACTAAGCGGAAATACTGCTTGTGCATCCAAACTCCTTGAACCAAGTTTCTTCCATGAGTGTCCACCATATCTACCTATATGCGGTATTTACCTGCCGTTCCAAGTAAATTTGCATGTGCCAAACTCTAAACCTTCAAATAATAATCTGTTTTGTATGCCTGAATTGCTCATGTAGCGACTAGGGGCTAGCAGTATCTTCCATGCTAGGTGGGTTATTCTCACGATGAGTGGACTCCGCTCATCATTCACGAGAAAATGGCTGGTAAATCGGGATGCCCAGTCCCATGATCAAAAGATTGAAATCAAATAAAAAATAATTGCAAACAAAACTCCCCCAGGTTTGATGTTAGTTGGAGGCACCCGTTGTTTCGGGCAAGCCATGGATTGATGATTGTTGGTGGAGGAGGAGTAAACATATTTACATTTCTATTTGGGAACCGCCTATAATGTATGTAGTATGGAAGATATTGGGAACTCTTGGTCTTTATGTTGACAATGAAAGCATACCTCTCAAAAGTATTTTCATCTCTGTTTTTCGAGCTCTGGCACCTCTGCAAATCCCTGCTACCCTCTGCGCAGGGCCTATCCTTTACTTTTATGCAAGAGTCAGTAGTATTCCTTCTCATTCCAACCTACTCTTTAGTTGGCAAGCATCATGTGATAGAAAGATCTAGGCATATATGGCCATTCAAATATATATGAGCATGAATTATTATTGTTGACATTACCCTTGAGGTAAAAGGTTGGGAGGAGAAACATTAAGCCCCTATATTTCTCTGTGTTCGATGAATACTATTTGTTCTAAAAATATGCTTTGAGTGGTAACAATCATGGAAGACTAAATGATAGTGAGTATGTGAAGTTTGCTGAATCAAAGCTCTGACATAGACTCTTCCTGAAAATAAGATGAATTGCAATTGTTTGATGACTGAGAACATAGTTTGTTAGTTTTCAAGAAAGCTTATGATCTATGCTTTAACATGTGAATAGTTTGTTACTTGATCATGCAAAGTTTATGAGTTAAGCTATTGTTATGACATATAATGATGCTAGAAAAGGTGATTTAAATTATCATTGATCAAACCTATGCACCTGCTAGCATTCACACTTCATAAATTATTTCTTTTATCATTTACCTACTCGAGGACGAGCAGGAATTAAGCTTGGGGATCTTGTCGTCTCCAACGTATCTATAATTTATGAAGTATTCATGCTATTATATTATCCATCTTGGATGTTTTATGGGCTTCACTATGCACTTTTATATTATTTTTGGGACTAACCTATTGACACAGAGCCCAGTGCCAGTTCCTGTTTTTCCCTTGTTTCGGTGTTTCGAAGAAAAGGAATATCAAACAGAGTCGAAACAGAATGAAACCTTCCGGAGAAGTTATTTTTGGAAGGAAAGCTACCCGATAAACTTGGAGTGCACGTCAGGAAAGAAATGAGCGAGCCACGAGGCAGGGGGCGTGCCCACCCCCCTGGGCGCGCCCTCCACCCTCGTGAGCCCCTCGTGGCTCCCCTGACGTATTTCTTCCGCCTATATATATATCCATATACCCTAAAACGATCGGGGAACAAAATAGATTGGGAGTTCCGCCACCGCAAGCCTCCGTAGCCACCAGGCCATCTTCATCATTCAGGCGCTCTCCATGACGAGGAGGGAGTAGTTCACCCTTGGGGCTGAGGGTATGTACCAGTAGCTATGTGTTTGATCTCTCTCTCTCTCGTGTTCTTGAGGTGATACGATCTTGACGTATCGCGAGCTTTGCAATTATAGTTAGATATTATGATGTTTCTCCCCCTCTATTCTCTTGTAATGGATTGAGTTTTCCCTTTGAAGTTATCTTATCGGATTGAGTCTTTAAGGATTTGAGAACACTTGATGTATGTCTTGCCGTGCTTATCTGTGGTGACAATGTGATATCACGTGATCCACTTGATGTATGTTTTGGTGATCAACTTGCGGGTTCCGCCCATGAACCTATGCATAGGGGTTGGCACACGTTTTCGTCTTGACTCTCCGGTAGAAACTTTGGGGCACTCTTTGAAGTTCTTTGTGTTGTTTGAATAGATGAATCTGAGATTGTGTGATGCATATCGTATAATCATAACCACGGATACTTGAGGTGACATTGGAGTATCTAGGTGACATTAGGGTTTTGGTTGATGTGTGTCTTAAGGTGTTATTTTACTACGAACTCTAGGGCTGTTTGTGACACTTATAGGAATAGCCCAAAGTATTGATCGGAAAGAATAACTTTGAGGTGGTTTTGTACCCTACCATAATCTCTTCGTTTGTTCTCCGCTATTAGTGACTTTGGAGTGACTCTTTGTTGCATATTGGGGGATAGTTATGTGATCCAATTATGTTATTATTGTTGAGAGAACTTGCACTAGTGAAAGTATGAACCCTAGGCCTTGTTTCCTAGCATTGCAATACCATTTACGCTCACTTTTACCACTTGCTACCTTGCTGTTTTTATATTTTCAGATTACAAAAACCTATATCTACCGTCCATATTGAACTTGTATCACCATCTCTTCGCCGAATAGTGCACCTATACAATTTACCATTGTATTGGGTGTTTTGGGGACACAAGAGACTCTTTGTTATTTGGTTGCAGGGTTGTTTGAGAGAGACCATCTTCATCCTACGCCTCCCACCGATTGATAAACCTTAGGTCATCCGCTTGAGGGAAATTTGCTACTGTCCTACAAACCTCTGTACTTGGAGGCCCAACAACGTCTACAAGAAGAAGGTTGCGTAGTAGACATCGGGCCTCTCCAAGCGTCGGCCCCGCATCGGTGGAGATTGGGGGCCCATGGCACCATCGGATGTGGCAATGGTGTCGTGCCTCACTGGTCTGAGAGTGGAGCCCCTCTCTGCTGCAGCTGGTGAAGGAAGACAATGACGGCTGGTCAGCATCATGGGAGGCATGAAGATTCATCGGCGGCTGCGAGGAGAATGGAGGGATTTGCTGCCCCTTCGATGTCCTTAACCTAAACTAAAGCGACGTCGCACGCCAGCTAATTGGTGGGCTATTCTTTCACCAATCACTAAATGGGTTGCCTGGCCCAATCAACAAGAGGCGACCGATTTTTCCACCGGAATAGCCTCCCTAGGACACCTGGCCCATTAATTACGGGATTAGATAATCATATGACGGCCAGCAGTGATCCAAAACACACATCCGACGGACAGAAACTTGATGGTCTAGGAGGGCAGGATTGTGCTCAGTTTTAATATATCTAAATAGACTACTCATCAAAGGTGCATGACCATAAAAGATAGTACTCATATAAATAGAACAACCATTATTCTCCGATTTAAATGAATAACCGTCTCGCATCAAACAAGATACAGATACAATGTTCATGCTTAACGCTGGCACCAAATAACAATTATTCAGGTCTAAAACTAATCCTGAAGGTAGATGTAGAGGTAGCGTGGCGACGTCGATCACATCGACTTTGGAACCATTTCCCACGCGCATCGTCACCTCATCCTTAGCCAATCTTCGTTTAATCCGTAGCCCCTGTTTCGAGTTGCAAATGTGAGCAACAGAACCAGTATCAAATACACAGGCGCTACTACGAGCATTACTAAGGCACACATCAATAACATGTATATCCAATATACCTTTCACTTTGCCATCCTTCTTATCCGCCAAATACTTGGGGCAGTTCCGCTTCCAGTGACCAATCCCTTTGCAGTAGAAGCACTTCCGCCTCGTGCTCAGGTCCGGACTTGGGCTTCTTCACTTGAGCAGCAACTTGCTTGTCGTTCTTCTTGAAGTTCCCCTTATTCCCTTTGCCCTTCTTCTTGAAACTAGTGGTCTTGTTGACCATGAACACTTGATGCTCCTTCTTGATTTCTACCTCCATAGTCTTTAGCATTGTGAAGAGCTCGGGAATCGTCTTATCCATCCCTTGCATATTATAGTTCACCACGAAGCTTTTGTAGCTTGGTGGAAGTGATTCAAGAACTCTGTCAATGACACTATAAACTAGAAGATTAACTCCCAGCCGAGTCAAGTGATTGTGGTACCCAAAAATTCTAAGTATATGTTCACTGACAGAACTATTCTCCTCCATTTTGCAGCAGTAGAACTTATTGGAGACTTCATATCTCTCAATCCGGGCATTTGCTTGAAATATTAACTTCAACTCCTAGAACATCTCATATGCTCCATGATGTTCAAAACATAGTTGAAGTCCCGGTTCTAAGCCGTAAAGCATGGCGCACTGAACTATCGAGTAGTCATCAGCTTCGCTCTGCATGTTCATAACATCTGGTATTGCTCCTGCAGCGGGTTTGGCACCTAGCGGTGCTTCCAAGACGTAATTCTTCTGTGCAGCAATGAGGATAATCCTCAAGTTACGGACCCAGTCCGTGTAGTTGCTACCATCATCTTTCAACTTAGCTTTCTCTAGGAACACATTAAAATTCAACGGAACAGTAGCACGGGCACTTATCTACAACAACATAGACATGCAAAATACTATCAGGTACTAAGTTCATGATAAATTAAAATTCAATTAATCATATTACTTAAGAACTCCCACTTAGATAGACATCCCTCTAATCATCTAAGTGATCACGTTATCCATATCAACTAAACCATGTCCGATCATCACGTGAGATGGAGTAGTTTTCAATGGTGAACATCACTATGTTGATCATATCTACTATATGATTCACGCTCGACCTTTCGGTCTCAGTGTTCCGAGGCCATATATGCATATGCTAGGCTCATCAAGTTTAACCTGAGTATTCTGCGTGTGCAAAACTGGCTTGCACCCGTTGTATGTGAACGTAGAGCTTATCACACCCGATCATCACGTGGTGTCTCGGCACGACGAACTATCACAACGGTGCTTACTCAGGGAGAACACTTGTACCTTGAAATTTAGTGAGAGATCATCTTATAATGCTACCGCCGTACTAAGCAAAATAAGATGCATAAAGGATAAACATCACATGCAATCAATATAAGTGATATGATATGGCTATCATCATCTTGTGCCTTTGATCTCCATGTCCAAAGCACCGTCATGATCACCATCGTCACCGACTTGACACCTTGATCTCCATCGAAGCATCATTGTCGTCTCGCCAACTATTGCTTCTACGACTATCGCTACCGCTTAGTGATAAAGTAAAGAAATTACATGGCGATTGCATTTCATACAATAAAGCAACAACCATATGGCTCCTGCCAGTTGCCGATAACCGTTACAAAACATGATCATCTCATACAACAATTTATATATCATCACGCCTTGACCATATCACATCACAGCAAGCCCTGCAAAAACAAGTTAGACGTCCTCTACTTTGTGGTTGAAAATTTTACGTGGCTGCTACGGCCTTAGCAAGAACCGTTCTTACCTACGCATCAAAAACCACAACGACTTTTCGTCAAGTGTGTTGTTTTAACCTTCAACAAGGACCGGGCGTAGTCACACTTGATTCAACTAATGTTGGAGAAACAGACACCCCCTAGCCACCTATGTGCAAAGCACGGCAACCAGTCTTATGAACGCGGTCATGTAATGTCGGTCTGGGCCGCTTCATCCAACAATACCACTGAATCAAAGTATGACATGCTAGTAAGCAGTATGACTATTATCGCCCACAACTCTTTCTGTTCTACTCGTGCACATAACATCTACGCATAGACCTGGCTCGGATGCCACTGTTGGGGAAAGTAGTATTTCAAAAAAATTCTTACGATCACGCAAGATCTATCTAGGAGATGCATAGCAACGAGACAGGAGAGTGTGTCCACGTACCCTCGTAGACCGGAAGCGAAAGCGTTAAGTAACGTGGTTGATGTAGTCGAACGTCTTCGCGATCCAACCGATCAAGCACCGAACGCACGGCACCTCCGGGATCTGCACACGTGCAGCTCGATGACGTCCCTCGTACTCTTGATGCAGCTGAGGCCGAGGGAGATGGTGATGATGAAGTTACCGGCGCAGGGCTTCGCCCAAGCACTGCAACGATATGACCGAGGTGTGTTTCTATGGAGGGGGGCACCACACACGTCTAAGAGAAACTTTGGTGTGTCTTTGGGGTGCCCCCTCCGACGTATATAAAGGAGGGAGGGAGGAGGAGGCTGGCCAAGGGGAGGAGGCGCGCCAAGGGTGGTAATCCTACTCCAAGTAGGATTCCCCCCCCCCCTTCCTAGTCCAACAAGGAGAAGGGGGAAGGTGAGGGAGGAGAGAAGGAAAGGGGGGCCGGCCCCCTAGTCCAATTCGGTTTCGGCTAGGGGGCGCACGCCCTGCCTTGGCCTGCCTCCTCTCTTCCACCAATAGGCCCATGAGGCCCAATAACCCCTGGGGGGTTCCGGTAACCCCCCGGCACTCCAGAAAATACCCGATACACCTTGAAACCATTCCGTTGTCCGAATATAGTCTTCGAATATATCAATCTTTATGTCTTGACCATTCCGAGACTCCTCTTCATGTCCGTGACCTCATCCGGGACTCCGAACTACCTTCGGTACATCAAAACACATAAACTCATAATACCGATCGTCATCGAACGTTAAGCGTGCGGACCCTATGGGTTCGAGAACTATGTAGACATGACCGAGACACATCTCTGGTCAATAACCAATAGAGGAACCTGGATGTTCATATTGGCTCCCACATATTCTATGAAGATCTTTATCATTAAATCGCATAACAACATACGTTGTTCCCTTTGTCATCGGTATGTTACTTGCCCGAGATTCGATCATCGGTATCATCATACCTAGTTCAATCTCGTTACAGGAAAGTCTCTTTACTCATTCCGTAGTGCATCATCCTGCAACAAACTCATTAGTCACATTTCTTGCAAAGGCTTATAGTGATGTGCATTACCCAGAGGGCCCAGAGATACCTCTCCGACAATCGGAGTGACAAATCCTAATATCGATCTATTCCAACTCAACAAACACCATCGAAGATACCTGTAGAGCATCTTTATAATCACCCAGTTAAGTTGTGACGTTTGATAGCACACTAATTGTTCCTCCGATATTCGGGAGTTGCATAATCTCATAGTCAGAGGAACATGTATAAGTCATGAAGAAAGAAATAGCAATAAACTAAACGATCATAGTGCTAAGCTAACGGATGGGTCAAGTCAGTCACATCATTCTCTAATGATGTGATCCCATTCATAAAATGACAACTCATGTCTATGGCTAGGAAACTTAACCATCTTTGATTAACGATCTAGTCAAGTAGAGGCATACTCGGGACATTCTGTTATGTCTATGTATTCACACATGTACTAAGTTTCCGGTTAATACAATTCTAGCATGAATAATAAACATTTATCAAGATATAAGGAAGTATAAATAAAAACTTTATTATTGCCTCTAGGGCATATTTCTTCAGAATTAAGTTCATGGAGAAACATAGTAATGCAATAAGAACGATGACATGATGTAGACAAGATCTATTTATGTAGAAATAGACCCCATCGTTTCATCCTTAGTAGCAACGATACATATGTGTCGGTTCCCCTTCTGTCACTAGGATCAAGCACCGAACCCACTACAAAGCACCTCTTCCTAGATCAAGTTGGCCAAACAAAGCCCAAATATCGAAGAATAAATACGAGGCTATAAGCAATCATGCATATAAGAGACCAAAGAAACTCAAATAACTTTCGTGGATATAAAAAGATAGATCTGATCATAAACTCAAAGTTCGTTTGATCCCAACAAACACACCGCAAAAAGAGTACATCATATGGATCTCTAAGAGAGGAAGCCATCTAGCTACTAACTACGGACCCGAAGTTCTACAAAGAACTACTCACGCATCATCGGAGAGGCACCAATGCAAGTGGTGAACCCCTCCGTGATGGTGTCTAGATTGGATCTGGTGGTTCTGGACTCTCCGGTGGCTGGAATTGATTTTCGTCGACTCCCCTAGGGTTTCTAGAACATTGGGGTATTTATAGAGCAAAGAGGCGGTTCAGGGGGCACCCGAGGTGGGCACAACCCTCCAGGGCGCGCCTGGGCCTCCTGGCGCGCCCTGGTGGGTTGTGCTTCCCTCGGAGCACCCCCCAGGCGCTGCCTTGGCCCATTGGGTGTCTTCTAGTCCATAAAAAATCTTCGTGAAGTTTCATTGCATTTGCACTCTGTTTGGTAGTGATTTCCTGCGATGTAAAAACCATGCAGAAAATAGCAACTGGCACTTGGCACTATGTCAATAGGTTAGTACCAAAACATGATATAAAATGATTATAAAACACCCAAGATTGATAATATAACAGCATGGAACAATCAAAAAATATAGATATGTTGGAGACGTGTCAGCATCCCCAAGCTTAACTCCTACTCGTCCTCGAGTAGGTAAGTGATAAAAATAGAATTTTTGATGTGGAATCCTGCCTAACATGTCATCTCATATTCTTTTCTTTATAGCATGGACATTTGGACTTTTATGTGATTCAAAGCAATAGTCTAGTTTTGACATGATAACTTAAATACTCAAGCATATCAACAAGCAATCATGTCTTTCAAAATATCAACGCTAAAATAAGTTATCCCTAGCCCATCATGCTCAACCATTGATCCATTCATGAAACGCACTCGCATATTAACTACACCCAATACTCAAGTACGATCATATTGCCTCCTAGTCGGTGCTTTTGTAAGACAAGATGGAGACTCAAATTCAAAATAAAAATTGCATAAAGTAAAAGAAAGGCCCTTCGCAGAGTGAAGTAGGGATTTGTAGAGATGCCATAGCTCAAAGCAAAAAACTTAGAGATAAAAACATTTTGGGAGGTGTGTCTTTCGCACCAACGAAAACGACTTAGAGTTCCCAACACTTTCCATGCTAGATATATCATAGGCGGTTCCCAAACAAAAAAATAAAGTTCATTCCTTTTTCCACCATACTTTCACTTTCCATGGCTAACCGCATCCACGGGTGCCTTCCATACCAACACTTTCCAGGGAATTTATTATTTGACAACATAAAGTAAATTCATTTTTCATTTCGGGACTCGGCATCCCTAATACCTTTGCCTTACTCTCGTGCAATGATAAGTGAATAAACACTCATCGTGAGAATAACACATCTAGCATGGAAAATATTAGCCACCCCTCATCGCTCCGCGAGCAGTACGAACACACAAAAGAGAAGTTTATTTTAAAAATTAGAGATGGCACATACAAATTTTCTTAGAACGGCAAAATAATACCGCATATATGTAGATATAGTGGACTCATGTGGCAAAACTGGTTTAAAGGATTTTTGATGCACAAGTAGAGATCATAATTAGTGCAAAATGAAGGCTAGCAAAAGATTGAGAAGCGACCAACCAAGAAACAAATAATCTCACAAGCGAGCATTAAGCATAATTAACACCGAATAATGCACCACAAGTAGGATGTAATTTCATTGCATGACTATTGACTTTCGTGCTTGCATAGGGAATCACAAACCTTAACACCAATATACTTACTAAAGCATAATTACTCGTCAACATGACTCACATATCACATCATCATATCTCAAAACTATTACAAGGAATCAAGTTTATTTTGTCCAATGATCTTCATGAAAGTTTTTATTATATCCTTCTTGGACATCTATCACCTTGGAACTAATTTTCATGTGTTGCTTTTGATAAGCTCAAACAAATATAAGTGAAGATCATGAGCATAATATTTCTGTCTCTCAAAATAATCTAAGTGAAGCAAGAGAGAATTTCTTGAAAATTTTACTAACTCTCAAATAAATCTAAGTGAAGCAAGAGCGAATTTATTAAAAAATACTAAAGCACACCATGCTCAAAAAGATATAAGTGAAGCACTAGAGCAAATCCATAGCTCATAAAAGATTTAAGTGAAGCATAGAGAGCAATTCTAACAATTCATGGCATAATTTTGGCTCTCTCAAATAGGTGTGTCCAGCAAGGAATCAAGACTTAAAACACAAAATAAAACAAGCAAAGACTCATATCATACGGGACGTTCCAAGCAAAATACATAGTATGTGACGAATAGAAATGTAGTTTCGAGTAAAATACCGATTGTCGTTAGAAGAAAGAGGGGATGCCACTCGGGGCATCCCCAAGCGTAGTTTCTTCCTCTCTTTGGATAATAGCTTGGGATGTCGGGGCATCCCCAAGCTTAGGCTCTTCTTACTCCTTATTCCTTCATCCATCGTAAGATAACCCAAAACTTGAAAACTTCAATCACACAAAACTCCAACAAAACCTTCGTGAGATCCGTTAGTATAAGAAAATAAATCACTACTATAAGTACTGTTGCAACCTATTCATATTTTATTCTTGCATTATATCTACTGTATTCCGACTTTTCTATGGCAAAAACTCATAAAATAAAACCATAGAGCTATCAAAACAAGCACACAACACAAGGAAAACAGAAATTGTAAAAAACAGAACAGTCTGTAGCAATCAGAACTGTTCGAATACTTCTGTAACTCCAAAAATTCTGAAAAAATAGGACGACCTGAGCAATTTGTATATCAATCTACTGTAAAAAAATTCAGAGTTTTTCGTCGCTTCTATGATTTCTTAAAATTCTAACTCTGGACGCAAAAAATTCTATTTTTTCCAGCAAGATTAAACAACTATCACCCAAGAAGATCCTAAGGTTCTACTTGGCACAAACACTAATTAAAACACAAAAAACACAATCATAACAGTAGCATAATTATGCTAAAACTCAAAAACAGAAATCAAAAAGCTAAAATAAATTTTATTCATTGGGTTGCCTACCAACAAGCGCCATAATTTTACGCCCTTAGCTAGGCATAAGGCAAGGATCTAAGTTTTGTCATCTGTAGTTTTGGCTACTTTCACTGGTACGCATCGGTCCTAAACAAATGGTTTTTAACCACTTTCCACGACGGCATTCAGAATCGTCACCAAGTGAGTGTTGGCAATAGGGGGGTCCTTCCCACACGACCCAGAAACCGTTGGGGATATGCCCTCCTGGCACACACGCTCGGCAAAATGAGGTCATGTGCAACCGGCGAGCACTCAAATAAAGAAATACATACGGTAGTGCTAAGAAATACAATTATACAGGCGAAATCATTTCCGGTCGTAAGTACATCCCACATAATCAGTCACCACTAAACGTTTCCGTTTGTATATAAATCCCACACAGTCACTACAAGGAAAACGTTTGCGCAAGGTGGTGTAACGCAAACAGTTTTGAAGAGAATGTCGTGTGTGATTGTTCATTGATCCAACATGGTTTATTTCTACAACCTGTGTGCGTGGCCTGAGGTCATCGCTCACGGTGTTTTCTCATTAACCGTTTGCAATAGGAAAACCCAATTAGCAAGCTAGTTGGCCAATTAGCGGGTTGATTACCATATTATTAATAATCTATTTACTAATCTAATTCACATTCATATTAAGCACATAATATATTCCATTTCCATATTAAGGAAGCAGGATTTCATAATTGAAATACATCGGAGTACAACATGATATAGCTTGACTCAGCCACCCCATTACACAATCGCACCAAAGAAAGAAGTTTCACATGCAACATCTAGAACCTTTTGAAATTAGCATCATAGGCGGTACATAGAGAGATGCATCTCATCCGGAAAACTTTGAAGCGGAAGGCGAATATTGAGCCTTCATTCATGTTGAAGGTCTTTGCAACTTTAGGCCAGTGCCTGTGGATGATTGACCGTCCATCCTTCGACCTCTTAAGGAACACTTCAATATTGAACCGTGGGTGTTGTACGAAAACTTTCCTCGCCTACTGACCACATAGGTGGTTTGAGAGGTAATCATTAGTGAACCCTGAAAACAAGGATGTGCATAAATATCTTCTCTATATTGGAAATGGGGCAAAGGAATAAAAAAGGCAAGGTATAATAGTTAGTACCATCTTGTAAACCTCGGTGCTTCTCATTGTTTTCCTGCAACACATATAAGGTAGTTAGTCATCAGGTTAAGTAAGGGTTCGCATCCTATCAGTAAAATATGTTGATGAAAAATAAGCACATTGCAGATTCATCAGATTAATTCAAGCCACATGGAAAACCCATTCATCCAAACCAAGCATGATTAAGAACTAGGAAATATAGCACTTGTATATGTTTCTCATGTATTAAGTGCAGCCAAATTCAATTTATTCCTCACATGGTATACAATAATGTAATGCAGCCACAAAGAATTGAACATCACATTACGGAATTGAACCAAGCAGTTAACTAAACACCACAACAAATGAACCAAACGTTAATCGAGCACCACATTGCACAATATAACATACTCCTAATAGAAGATCAGACAGTTAACCAAACCAAGCATGCTTAACAACTTGGAAATATAGCAACTGTATTTGTTTCTCATGTATTTAGTACTGCCAAATTCGATTTATTCCTCACATGGTATACAATAACAGAATGCAGCCACAACAATTGAACATCGCATTGCAGAATTGAACCAAGCAGTTAACTAAACACCGCAACAAGTGAACCAAGCCACAACAAATGAAGCAAGCAGTTAACTAAACACCAATTGAACAATATAACATACTCCTAATAGAATATCAGACAGTTAACCAAACCAAGCATGCTCAACAACTTGGAAATATTGCACCCTAAAGAATTGAACATCACATTTGCAGAATTGAACCAAGCAGTTAATTAAACACCACATTACATGACATATATAACATATACACTATAGCAGAAGATTTCATGGTAAAAGTAGATAGCATAATTCACTAGAATTTGTTAAGGAAAGGCAGTAGCTAGCAAACTGAACATGGATCCTTATAGTGATCTAATAATACAAGCTACTCCTCATTGTCGGAGATATCGATGACGATTGGCTCCTTGTACATGGAAGAGGGCGAGGCCTCTGCATCGTGGGTGCCCTCGTTGTAGTGGTGAGTTGCCTAAGCCGCTCCGGGGACCAACCCGCTGGCTCTCGAGATGAGGTAAGCACGTGCACGCTGAGAAAACACCTCGTAGTCTTCATCGAAGGCACCGACAGTGGCCTCGAGAAAATGCCACGAACTGTCGTTTAAAGCAGCCAACCGCGTCGCGGCGTTGGTGCGCGAGGCGTCAACGGTGGCCTCGACAGTGAGGTGCTCCTCCAAGATCTGGGGGTCGGCACGAATGGCAGCCATCGCGACCTCATCCGCGCGTGCAGCCGCGATTTTCTTCTCCGCTGGCAAATGCTCCTTGAGGTCCTGGCTATACTACATGCACCATGTCTTAGGCCGGCGCTTATTTGGTGGAGGGGTCGGTGATTTGGGTGGAAGGTGTCGCGCTCGCGCCGGCAGTCGGGGCATGTGGGATGTGGAAGGAGGAGGAGGATGGGGTCGGTGTGGATTACACCGCTGGATAGGCGAGGTCGAGCAACACAAGGAGGGTCACCCGGCAAGGAGGCGGTGCTACAAGCAAGGAGTGAAGGTTTCAACTTGGAAAGGAAGGCGGAAAGAGGTGAAATGTGGCTTTTGGTAAGGGGAGGGGCGGGAGGTAGATATTTCATGGAAGCGAAAATTTGGAATCGCTCAAAAAAACTAGCAGCATAAGCGTCATCGAACCTGATCACGAAGATATTTTGTGTTGCATCTCACACGGTTGCTTATAATAAACTATGTGGGATCTACTTGATTTTTCGTCTTGATTTGAATTAGATAATGGGGTCACAGCGGCCATGGACGTTGTTTGAATTGCTAGACCTTTTATCTGCAGTGATCATAAAAGAATTGGAATTATTCAGGGTTCGTTTGGACATTTTCATGCATTAAGTGAGTTTTCAATGCATTTATGTGCATAATTCAAATTTGAACTACATGCACATGCTCCGGTGCATATAAATAGGTTGAAAAATAAAATCTTTTGTCCTCGGGTGCATGCTTAGGTCCCATGGAAGAAATGGGAATGAATGTCAAACACTCTGCCACCGTCACTCGGCCGCAAACATTGAGATACCTGGTTTTTAAATTCTAGTAAATCCAAAACTCGTCTGAATTCATGAAACTTGGCATGCTATCATGGACGCAGCATCACCATGGCGTGGTAAAGTTTTTGTCCCATTTGGGACAGGTTTGAGTATATGCTTCTCACAAACCAGAGCTTCTCACAACAAGCATGATGGTTTCGGTAGGGAACGCCCCAACTTTGGGGGCGAAACGATATCCATTGCCTCTTATTGCTTTCAAATTTTTCTCGTGTCAACAAAGAACAACATGAGTGTTGTGTTATTCTTTGTGATTTTTTCAGGTTTGTTTGGACATTGTTATGCATTAAGTGAGTTTTCAATGCATTTATGTGCATAATTCAAATTTGAACTACATGCACATGCTCTCGTGCATATAAATTGGTTGAAAAATCAAATCTTTTGTCCTTGGGTGCATGCTTAGGTCCCATGCAAGAATTGGGAGTGAATGTCATACACCGTGCCACCGTCACTCGGTCGCAAAAATTGAGATACCTGGTTTTTAAATTCTAGTAAATCCAAAACTCGTCTGAAATTCATGAAACTTGGCATGCTATCATGGAGCGGCATCAACATGCCGTGGTAAATTTTTTGTCCCATTTGGGGCAGGTTTGGGTATATGCTTCTCACAAACCAGAGCTTCTCACAACAAGCATGATGGTTTCTGTAGGGAATGCCCCAACTTTGGGGACAAAACGATATCCATTGCCTCTAATTGCTTTCAAATTTTTTTCTCATGTCAACATAGAACAACAGGAGTGTTGTGTTATTTTTTGTGATTTTTCCGGGTTCGTTTGGACATTTTTATGCATTAAGTGAGTTTTCAATGCATTTATGTGCATAATTCAAATTTGAACTACATGCACATGCTCCGGTGCATATAAATTGGTTGAAAAATCAAATCTTTTATCCTTGGCTGCATGCTTAGGTCCCATGCAAGAAATGGAATGAATGTAAAACACTCTGCCACCGTCACTCGGCCGCAAACATTGAGATACCTGGTTTTTAAATTCTAGTAAATCCAAAACTCGTCTGAAATTCATGAAACTTGGCATACTATCATGGAGCGGCATCAACATGGCTTGGTAAAGTTTTTGTCCCATTTGGGGCAGGTTTGAGTATATGCTTCTCACAAACCAGAGCTTCTCACAACAAGCATGATAGTTTTGGTAGGGAACGCCCCAACTTTGGGGGCGAAACGACATCCATTGCCTCTTATTGCTTTCAAACTTTTTCGCGTGTCAACATAGAACAATAGGAGTGTTGTGTTATTTTTTATGATTTTTCGGGGTCCGATTTGACATTTTTATGCATTAAGTGAGTTTTTAATGCATTTATGTGCATAATTCAAATTTGAAGTACATGCACATGCTCCGGTGCATATAAATTGGTTGAAAAATCAAATCTTTTATCCTTGGGTTCATGCTTAGGTCCCATGCAAGAAATGGGAATGAATGTCAAACACTGTGCCACCATCACTCGGTCGCAAACATTGAGATACCTGGTTTTGTTTGTATCTTCGATGTATAGTTTGTTTTTTTTCTTTTCATCAGACCTTATTCTTTGTACTATATTTTTTTTAAATCAATAAAAATACGCAGCAGAGTCCTGTTGTTTCCCTTAAAAAAACTCGTCTGAAATTCATGAAACTTGGCATGCAATCATGGAGCGGCATCAACATGGCGTGGTAAAGTTTTTGTCCCATTTGGGTCAGGTTTGGGTTTATACTTCTCACAAACCAGAGCTTCTCACAACAAGCATGATGGTTTCGGTAGGGAACGCCCCAACTTTGGGGGCGAAATGATATCCATCGCCTCTTATTGCTATAAAATCTTTTTCCCGTGTCAACAAAGAACAACAGGAGTGTCGTGTTATTTTTGTGGTTTTTCGGGGTTCGTTTGGACATTTCTATGCATTAAGTGAGTTTCAATGCATTTATGTGCATAATTCAAATTTGAACTACATGCACATGCTCCGGTGCATATAAATTGGTTGAAAAATCAAATCTTTGTCCTTGGGTGCATGCTTAGGTCCCATGCAAGAAATGGGAATGAATGTCAAACACCCCGCCACCAGATTACTCGCCGCAAACATTGAGATACCTGGTTTTTAAATTCTATTAAATCCAAAACTCGTCTGAAATTCATGAAAATTGGCATGCTATCATGGAGCAGCATCAACATGGCGTGGTAAAGTTTTTATCCCATTTGGGGCAGGTTTGGGTATATGCTTCTCACAAACCAGAGCTTCTCACAACAAACATGATGGTTTCGGTAGGGAACGCCCCAACTTTGGGGACGAATAGATATCCATTTCCTCTAATTGCTTTCAAAAAAATTTCTCGTGTCAACATAGAACAACAGGAGTGTTGTGTAATTTTTTGTGATTCTTCGGGGTTCGTTTGGACATTTTTTGCAGTAAGTGAGTTTTCAATGCATTTATGCGCATAATTCAAATTTGAACTACATGCACATGCTCTGGTGCATATAAATTGGTTGAAAACTCAAATCTTTGTCCTTGGGTGCATGGTTAGGACCCATGCAAGAAATGGGAATGAATGTCAAACACCCTGCCACCGTCACTCTGCCGCAAACATTGAGATACCTGGTTTTTAAATTCTAGTAAATCCAAAATTCATCTGAAATTCATGAAACTTGGCATGCTATCATGGAGCGACATCAACATGGCGTGGTAAATTTTTTGTCCCATTTGGGGCAGGTTTGGGTACATGCTTCTCACAAACCAGAGCTTCTCACAACAAGCATGATGGTTTCGGTAGGGAACGCCCCAACTTTGGGGACGAAACGATATCCATTGCCTCTAATTGCTTTCAAATTTTTTTCTCGTGTCAACATAAAACAACAGGAGTGTTGTGTTATTTTTTGTGATTTTTCGGGGTTCATTTGGACATTTTTATGCATTAAGTGAGTTTTAAATGCATTTATGTGCATAATTCAAATTTGAGCTACATGCACATGCTCCGGTGCATATAAATTGGTTGAAAAATCAAATCTTTGTCCTTGGGTGCATGCTTAGGTCCCATGCAAGAAATAAGAATGAATGTCAAACACCCTGCCACCGTCACTCGGCCGCAAACATTGAGATACCTGGTTTTTAAATTCTAGTAAATCCAAAACTCGTCTGAAGTTCATGAAACTTGGCATGCTATCATGGAGCGGCATTAACATGCCATGGTAAATTTTTTGTCCCATATGGGGTAGGTTTGGGTATATACTTCTCAAAAAGCAGAGCTTCTCACAACAAGCATGATGGTTTTAGATAGAACACCCGTATGCAAAGTGAGAGCAGGATTTGTGCATCTCTTGAACACAAACGGTTCTTTTGGATGACCCGTGTGAACCACTTAAAAACAATTTGGTGCGATTTGCATCTGTCATATTGGGTATGTTGCCATTTGTCAAACTAGAAATATTGACATTTTTTGATCTAGTAAAATTCAGTAATTAAGCATAGATGGAGGCGAGGAGGCGTGTCCAGCCAGGCGTGCAGCAGGCGGGGCAGTACTATTCGATTTGACAGCGGACGACACAGTTCCCGATACGGCTTTAATGCAGACGAGGGAGAGGGTAGCGGTTCTCGAAATGTTGAATGACCAATGATGCATCCTCCTTCAATTAGCATCGTGTGAATGCGTGATAGAAGTAATTGGAGGACCGGGAAAAGAGGCAGCACGATGTGAATGCAACGCATTTTGCACTCATATAAAGGCGCCCCTCCATTCCAATGCATCTACCACATCGTACGCACATAAGCATTTGCCTAAGCACCTACACTAATAAGCGCAAAAGTGCCCACTCCAGACCCATGGCGGTGATGAGGACGAGCAGCCAGCGGCTGTGCCAGATGGTCCATGACGCCGGCCTGCGGCATGGCACCGTGGATCGTCTCCATACGGTGTTGGCGACCAGCTGATGGATGGCTGCCGTCGACGCCAGCTACGACTCTCAGTTGGACCAGATGATCGTTCGCACCACCAACAGGTTCACCGTCGTCAAGAAGCTCGCGGACTACATTCCCATACTCCTCCACCCCGCGTGCCCGGGCTCCTCATTGCTTGCCACCCTAATCGGCCTCCATGGTCGGAACCTCTTTCAAGCACTGGTGGCCCTGCGACTGCCCACCGACGCCACGAAGAATGTCCACCTGGAGGTCGCGCTCGCCGCGAGGCGCCTCCATTTGCAAGAAACCGTCGACCTACACATCCATGTGTACGAGCGAATCGTGTACATAGGTATCTACAAGGCAGTGAGGACGCTACGACGTTGGCCTTCTTCAGCCGGCTGGAAGCCTTGGATGCATTAGTTGAGAAGCACCTTGACCTCGCCACACAAGCCGCCGGTCGGTGGCCCGGCCGACGCACTGAGTTGAGGAGGAGGAGGTCGTACGTTGATGGATGCATCTTTCTTCTTGTCTCCTGTAACCACCGCTGCGATCGCATCATCGTGGCCTTAATTCTTATTTTGCTATTGCATTCTCGTTCCACTCAATACAGACATGTGCGATCCCTTTGCTCAATACAGACATGTTCGTTACAGTCTTATTTTGATTGGCTTGAATGAAGGTCTATCTCGCCGTTAGGCGCCACCGCGCCTCTGCTCGTGTCCGTTGGCGCGCTCTACTCGCGTCCGTCGGCGCGCTCGGCTTGTGGACTGCTTTTCCTTGCGTGTTCAACTGATATTATATATATATATATATATATATATATATATATCTATATATATATATATGGTTGCTCGTCGTTGAGGCGACCGCGGAGCACTCTGCTCGTGTCCCTCCATGCGCGCTCTACCAACGGTTGGGCGTGTGCACGATCACGTCAGGGGCCCCGTATGCATGCGGTTGCGCCGCGCGCGCTGCCACGCGATGCAGTTACGTGCGACACGATGGAGTTACCCGCTGCAAATTAGAACTGTCATCAGGGCCTGCCGATATTCCTGGCCGTCCGGCTTCCCCTTTAATTCCCGCAGCCATTATAACCTTAGTCTCTTCAACCTTTCAATCGCGCCCCACAACACAACAAGCACACCCACGACGACACATAGAGAGGGGATGTCTAGCGGCGCTCCAATGGAGTTCGACGAGCATAGAGTGGAGACCCGCGTGAGGGAGACAGATCTCTCGGTGGTGTACACCATCGACCCGGCCATGGTGGATGACTACATCAACATCGTTGAGCAGTTGCTTGCTGGAGACAAGTACAAGGTGGTTGGCATCGACCTCCAAAGACACCGCGGTCGTCTGGCATAGATCGGAAGGTTGTCAGTAAGCGTAGTTGTGCGTGCGCCATCATGTCCTCATCTACCACTCTTTGCATGGCCACGAGCCTTGCGACCGCTTTCAATAGGTTTGTCAACAAAGACTGACATTACAAGTTCGCCACGGTGGATACCACCAATGATGTAAGCGCCGGTGTTACGGGCTTGGCTGCAAGAACCTGTCAAATCCGTGACCACTACGAGTGCAGGGCAAGACGAAGAAGAACTCCCTGGTCGAACTCGCCTCGGCCATCATCGACCCCTACTACAAAAAGATGAAGCAGGATGCCCAGAGAACAAGTCCCGTATCCTTGCACGGGGCCTGTATGCAGCTGCTGGATGAACCTCACCTCAGGTTTGCGGCCAAGAGCGTCTACACATGCTACGAGATGCACCGGCGGATCATTGACATAAGGAAGTGCCTCGTTACCCAAATCGACGAGCCCAGATCGAGCCACAAGCAGAGCAAGCGTACAAGAAGTAGATGATGATCAGATGATCATTTATGCTAGTTAATCATGCATGTAATATATAGTTTACTTTATTGATGTATGGAAATGTCATGTGTGTAGTAGCCACCTATGTAATTATGAATGTAATAGTTTATTTTGGTGTGTGCAAATGTCATGGTTGTAGTAGCCACTTATGTAAGTGAATGTTTAATTCGGTTATGCAAGCAATGCCCTTATAAGTGTGTGTATAACTATTCTAATCCCAGGATTAGAATAGTTATTCAGATGAGGGCGCGCCCTATATAGGCTCGACCAGATGTTCCCGAACCAGCCCGATGAGGCAAAAAAACACCGCGCCGCAGCTTATCCCCAACTTCCCCGATCTCGCTGCCGGCCCGCCCTGCCCAGCACGCCGCCCGCCTGCCTTCCCTGACGCGCCGCCGCCCGTGCACCTTCCCCAGCGCGCCGCCGGCCCGCCTTCCCCAGCTCAGCGCTGCCCCCGCCTTCCACAGGGGCCGCCGACCTGCCTTCCTCAGCCTGCTTCCTCCTGCCTTGCTCGGCTCCCGGCGACAGGC
The DNA here is from genome assembly GCA_021605145.1 of Aegilops bicornis. Taxonomy (NCBI): domain Eukaryota; kingdom Viridiplantae; phylum Streptophyta; class Magnoliopsida; order Poales; family Poaceae; genus Aegilops; species Aegilops bicornis. Next base: position 153,583,695 of record CM038669.1, read on the forward strand.
CCAACGCTTCCTCCCAGCGCCGCCAAGCACCAGTGAGTGGCGTCACGGTGGACCCATCCTCCAGCTTCACCTCGTCGGCGCAGTCCAACGTCTCCAGTTGCTGCCGTTCGGCAGCGCCGCGCGATGTAAGTTGGATCCCAACTTGTTGCTCATGCCCGTCGCAGCCATGGCTCCCCTGCAAAACAACCGTTGTAGCTCAACCCTGCCCTACAACTTGTTGCTCCCGCGATGAGTTGGCTCTGATCCCACGGCCATGGCGGGCTCCCTTGCAGAGAGTTGGCTCTGGTCGTGCTCGAGCCACTGTCGCTTATGGCCGCTGTACACCAAGTGCAAAGATGTTTTGTGAAAGTTCTAGTACAGCTATACGACGGCCGCCTGAAATTCTACTATGGATGTATGCCAGGTTCTATGACAGCTATACGCAGGCTGTCACGCTAGTTTGCATGAGTTGCTGCTGCTGGTTATATACTTTCAACCTTTTAGCTTGCTGTTTTGAACTCTCCCTAGAACGTTCTTCTGATTGTGATATGAAGCTGCTACTTTTGTGATCGATTGGACATATATAGAAGCCTGCTTTCGATTTCTCTTCTCCCAGGCATGTGTAGCTGGTGGCTTGTGCGGACACAACTCACATGGTCTCCTAAGTCTCCAAAAGAACAAAAGTTCAGTTTCTATCAAGTTACAAGTTTCAGAGTTTATTTCTGTAATATCTGAAGAAGACTTGTAAATGATTATACTATTCACTGCACAAAAAGAAGACTTGTACTTCTCTCTGCTCGTCTCTCCCCGTGAACCATGATGTCTAGTAGTTTGTGAAGAATGATGTTAACTACAAATGTATAGTAGTTTATGAACTATGATGTTAACTGAATTTTTTTGCAGCTCGGCGTATTGCTGCTGGAGCTGGTGTCCATGCAACAGTGTGCGTCAGGGACTCCTTCCTCGTTGACACAGACAGAGGCGCTCACAACATTGGCGTTGCAGAGCATTATACGTTGTGCTCCTAGTACCAGCACTGGCGGCGCCTTGCTACACTCTTTCTCGGGCGCTCGTGCAGAGCAAAAATTGGTTTGAAGTGTTCACATATGCCCGTCCCATCTTTTCTACATATTTCAAGTGGCGATTTCACATTTTTGTTTTGTTGTGATTACCTGTGTGTCTGTGAGATCTATAATCGATCCTCTGGTTATGTGAATTCATTATGTCTATATAAAAAACAAAAAATATATGTGGTGTCATCAAAAAAATGGGTGCATCCTACTTTTTTGTTATCTGTTTGCCTCTTTGGTCTGAACAGCCTACTGAATTACAAATCGTTGAAACAAAAACAAGAAGCATCCTCTCTAGTTAAAGAAGGGTGATGCATTTCAATTATCTCACCACGGTTTTCAGCTCCCTCCTTCAAATTCAACACATAGAAAATGTTGAAGTTCAAATTAAAACAAGCGAGCATTTCTTACAGGCAAAAAATGCATCAAAAAGTTAATTCCTACGGTCTAAGAAAACAAGTGAGTATTTTTACAGCTCAAAAAATATTTTGATATTTGAGAACAAATTTGGTTAACAGTTTCAAAGAAAAAAACATCATAAAAGTTAATTAAAAACATTCTAGATAACAAAGAAGTTCAAAAAAATCATGTGCGTTCCTCTTCTTATGTGCGTAAAAAATGGGTGATTTTATTTTCCTTTTGTGTATGAAAAGAAAGAATTTCAAATATGCGACATGAAAAAGTTCAAAAATATGTAACATGACAGAAAGTTTCATGTACAAAATTCAAGTGCAGAAAAAAAAATGTAAATTCCCGCAGAAGTTCATATATATAAAAAATGAAGTTCGCATAGAGTAAGAATGGTGAATTTCTCAAAAAGGATGCACTCAAAAGTACATGTTCTCTAATTCCTGAAGTTCAAAATTGGAAGCCCTAGAAGTTCAATTTGAAATAACGGAGAAGGTAAAAAAAACCTATAAGTTCAAATTTAAAAACCTAGAAAAATAATTGCTTATTTAAAACCATATTTTTCCTAAGAAGTTCAAAGTAAAAAAAAAGAGAAGTTCGAAGGTTAAAAAACTAAGATGTTTTCTTGTTGCTAAATAAAAAAATGAAGTTCAAATTTTTAAAAAAGGAAAAACTAAAAAGAGTTTTAAAAGAATTTCCCTTTTGAAAAAAACCAGAAGTTCAAAATAAAATAGTGAAGTGGTCCGATGTTTATTAAAAAAACTAGGATTTTTCCTTGTTTAAAAAAACTCAGACATCCTCTATTATTAAAGAATCGACCATGAAGGTCAAAAATAAAAAAATTGTCAAATTTATGTTTATTTTAAAAACCAAAACAAAAACTTTACTCAAAAAAAATGTGAAGTTCAAATTAAATAACAGAGAAGTTCAAAGTATATTTAAACCTAGGATTTAGAAGCTCAAAAAACAATGTCATTTTGGGAATTTTTTCCCAATACTAAAAAACATTACAAAGTGTTGATGTTTATTAAAAAATCTAGGATTTTCACAGATATCCGTTTTTGTAAAATTATCAATGATGAAATTCAAATTGAGAAGGTAGTCAAATTTGATGTTTATTTAAAAATAAAAAACAAGTCTTTACTCAAAATATAAAAAGCTGCAGTTCAAATTGAAATAACAGAGAAGTTCAAAGTTTATTAAAACCTATGATTTTCCTGTTCAAGAAATAAAACCCATAACACCATTTTTTTCACTTTTGAAAACAACTCAAACGAAAAAAATGGTTGCTAGAAGTTCAAGTGCTCGGTGAGGAAAAGTTAAAAAATTCTTGTGAGAAAGGTTTACCGTGTATTTAGATGTCCAAAATACATAAAAAAGATATTGTTTGTTGTGTTTTAAAATAATTCACTCAAACCAGAGAGAAGTTCAAAGTGATAACATCCAGAAGTTCACGTACTGCATGGTGTGTGTTTCGTATAAGAAAAATACAATAAAGTGAAGCAGTGAAGTTCAAGCAGACATGCCCCGAAGTTCAACTACTTCATGAAGTGCAAAAAGCAAGACGTCAAAAAGCAGTGAGGTTCAAGCAGACATGTCAGAAGTTCAACGACTTCACGCATGATGCGTTTCCATTCGCAATGAAGGCAGAAATCATGATCTCGTCATTTCTCTAATTTACTTCAAAACGACAGGAATATCATTTGTGTAAGTTCAAAGTCCTCGGTCGGAGAAAGTTAAAAAAATATTGTGAGAGAGGTTTGTACAAAAAGAATATCATTTGTGTAACACTGACGAAATGAATGAAAAAATTACAAACGAAAATGCATCACAGAAATTCAACCTGAAAACAGTAGGGAGTTCGACTACTATAGTGAATGAATTTGAGATGAAAAACTTTTAAAATCGTCGCGAGTATGAAAAAATGATCAACACGGGAAAGTTGCGTGTTTACATCAGTTTTCCACCGGTATATTACTTGCTCAATTCCGGTGAGTGTTTCTGTGAGTAGATGGAGAGCTAGGGCAAAAAAAGAATGTGAAAAACTGAGTGAAGTTCAAGTACACACGGCGAGAAGTTCAGGTTCTTCACGCGGTGCATTATCGAAGAATCTGTTTCGCGATAAAGGCAGAACGAATGATCTCTCCATTTTCGAAATTACTTGAAAACGGCTAGGAATCAGAGAAAACCATCAACATGAAAAAGTTTCACATTTTCCTTAGCTTTTCAACGGTATATAATTTGCCCAATTCCGATAAAGTTTGTAGAAACTACGGTGAAAATACGTTTTTAGCCATTTTCAAATTTGACTTAAAACAGTAAGAAATTGGGAGAAACAATATATATAAAAAAAGTTTCGCATGTCCTCGAGCTTTCCAACGCCATATCATTTGCTACATTCGGATGCACGGTTAAAAATTTAGCTCGAAAATACGAACTCGGTGCAAGTTGGACCGTTTTCAAAATTACTTTTAAACCGTTCAAAATTTTAAAAACTTTAAACATAAAAAAGTAGCGCATTTTCATAAGATTTCCAATGCCATATCATTTGCCTCAATTGGAGTAGACGTTTAGGAATTACATAGAAAATACGAACTCAACTGTTCGGTTTGCGAAATTTTATGATTTTCGAAATTACTCTTTAACCGTAGGGAATTAGAGAAAACTTTCAACATGTGGAAGGAGCGGTTTTGCAGCAGCTTTCCAATGCCATACTATTTGCCTTATTCCGATAAACGGTTTTGAAATGCGATCGAAAATACGATTCATGTTTTTTGTATGAAGAAAAAACGATTTGCAAAACTGCTCTTAAACCGCTTACATTTTCCTAAAAATATAACTTGGGTCATGATACTCGTGTCCATAGCTTTCCAACGGTATGTTGCAAGCTCCATTTGGGCAATGTTGGCGGAAGTTCAACCTAGCACATGGAGAAGTTCAGGTCGAACAACTCAGGCAGTAAAATTGCAGCACAGACATGTTTCATCACGACCCGAGAGTAAATCCGCCAATGAGCGAGATTCCTATTTAAAACGGACATTTAGTTGCTAAAAACCATTTGTAGATTACACTTACATCACATAGAACATGACTGACCAAAAGAAATCGCGCGGGGAGACACGTTTGAGAAGATAGCCCGAAGGCCGGGTTCCTACAGAGGGAAGTTCAGGCGTGTAACTCAGGAAGTTTATGTTGTGATCAGAATAATATTATGATCCCGTGATCATAATAGTGTCCCAAACATTTTACCTATATATATATATATATATATATATATATATATATATATATATATATATATATATAGGTAAAATGTTTGGGACACCTAGGTGCATGGGCACCTAGGCCGTTTATGGTAAGCCATTTTTGTTAGTGCATGGCGTGCAATCAATGAAACAGTACTTTCCATTTTTCATTTGCATGCACTGCTATCAATAATAGCTTTTCAAAAATACATTATGTTGATTTCCTAGCAATAATCCCTTTCCAAATATTATGGTGATGTATTATACCTAATGAAAATATACCTATACACGGGTTATTATATCTAATAAAAATATACACTTACCATAACTATTATTTACTTATATATATACATATACCCGTCGATATACTTATGGTACCCAAATCGCCGTCATATATATATATATATATATATATATATATATATATATATATATATATATGTATATATATATATATATATCTGTGTGTGTGTGTGTGTGTGTGTGTTGTTGTTGTTCTGTATGCAATCCCATCGCACAACACACACGTCTTGTTAAGTTGAACCGTTTCTGTTCTCTTGTGTCAACGCAAACAGTTCACCTGAGTGAACCACATGTCGTATATCGCACACACCTTTATCTGTCTAACCGTTTCTTTTGTGTTGCCTAATCACAAGCAGTTCATCCAAGTGAAACATATGTTGTACATCGCACATTCCTTCATCTGGCTGCCAGTTTCTTTTGTTCCTCCTCATCGACAACGGTTAATTGAACTGAACCGTATGCCCTGAATCACACACGCAACTAAATTTGAACCATGTTTGATGCATCCTCCAACGCAAACGTTTTGCACCTTTTTTTGACGGTTTTTTTACACCATTGTTTGTGATTATGGCATCACACATAGTTTCATCGAAGGGTCTCTGATCGTAGTTTCACGTTAGCAGCATCCTGCAGTAGTGTTTGGTAAGGGTTTTCTCAAACCCAGGAGGCTCTTTACGCTTCCCTAAATTCTCAGGAAAAGGAACCATCTTTAGATACAGAATATCCAATCGCTTGTTGCAAAGAGTAATCAAAGTATTCATGCGATTGATGCTACTATTCAGATGTTTGAGGGGTTCGTTATATTTTTGTAATTCAACCATCTGTTTATGCAAATCACCAAGCTTGTCTAACATTTGAACTCCCTCTGGGGTAAAAGGGAACCCCTTCTTTTGAGGTGGAACACCCAAAATTCCTTCTAAAATTTCATAGGCAGCATTGGCATCAAACTCAATAAAATTCCCTTTAGCGGCAAAATCTAGGAGTTGTCTATGATGCAAAGCCAATGCTATGTAAAAATTACAAAGCAAGATCTTAGCGTCCCCCTTTAAATTGCAAATACGATAAGATTCCGTAAGCCTATACCAAGCACCTTTCAAATTTTCTCCTTGTCTTTGCTTGAAGTAAAGCACTTCAAAATCTGGTGACAAAGGAGGGGTAGGCAAGCTAGCCATTATGACTATTAAGCAAGAACACGGATAGATCTAACGAGAAAAACGGCGAACGAAAAAGAAGGCGAATAAAATGGCAAATTTTTGTGAAGTGGGGGAGAGGAAAATGAGAGGCAAATGGCAAATAATGTAAACTGCGAGGAGATGAGATTTGTGATTAGGAACCTGGTATATGTTGAAGATCCTCCTCGGAAACGACGCCAGAAATTCCTTTTGATGCAGCGTGAAGCTACGTCGGTATTTCCCCAAAGAGGAAGGGATGATGCAGCACAGCAGCGGTAGGTATTTCCCTCGGTGATGAAACCAAGGTTATCGAACCAGTAGGAGAACCAAGCAACACAGCATAAAACAACACCTGCACACAAATAACAAGTACTCGCAATCCGACGTGTAAAAGGGGTTGTCAATCCCTTTCGGGTAGCGGCGCCTAAAGATAGGCAAACGAACGTGAATAAATTGTAGTAGATTGATAGATCGAACGCCAAATAAAATAAATAAGAATAAAATGCAACAAGGTATTTTTGTATTTTTGGTTTAATAGATCTGAAAATAAAAGCAAAGGAAAAGTAGATCGCAAAGGCAAATATATGAGAAAGAGACCCCGGGGGGGCGTAGGTTTCATTAGTGGCTTCTATCAGGAAAAAATAGCAAATAGTGGGTAAATAAATTACTGTTGGGCAATTGATAGAACTTCAAATAATCATGACGATATCCAGGCAATAATCATTATATAGGCATCACGTCTAAGATTAGTAGACCAACTCCTGCCTGCATCTACTACTATTACTCCACACATCGACCGCTATCCAGCATGCATCTAGTGTGTTAAGTTCATGGAGAAACAGAGTAATGCAATAAGAACGATGACATGATGTAGACAAGATCTATTTATGTAGAAATAGACCCCATCATTTTATCCTTAGTAGCAACGATACATACGTGTCGGTTCCCCTTCTGTCACTAGGATCAAGCACTGTAAGATCGAACCCACTACAAAGCACCTCTTCCCATTGCAAGATAAATAGATCAAGTTTGCCAAACAAAACCAAATATCGGACAAGAAATACGAGGCTATAAGCAATCATGCATATAAGAGATCAAAGAAACTCAAATAACTTTCATGGATATAAAAAGATAGATCTGATCATAAACTCAAAGTTCATCTGATCCCAACAAATACACCCCAAAAAGAGTTACATCATATGGATCTCCAAGAGACCATTGTATTGATAATAAAAAAGAGAGAGGAAGCCGTCTAGCTACTAACTACGGACCTGAAGGTCTACAAAGAGCTACTCACTCATCATCCGAGAGGCAACAATGGAAGTGGTGAACCCCTCCGTGATGGTGTCTAGATTGGATCTGGTGGTTCTGGACTCTGCGGCGGCTGGAATTAATTTTCCTCGACTCCCCTAGGGTTTCTGGAATATTGGGGTATTTATAGAGCAAAGAGGCGGTTCAGGGGGCACCCGAGGTGGGCACAACCCACCAGGGCGCGCCTGGGCCTCCTGGCGCGCCCTAGTGGGTTGTGCTCCCCTCGGAGCCCCCCCTGATGTCTACTATGCAACCTTCTTCTTGTAGACGTTGTTGGGCCTCCAAGTGCAGAGGTTTGTAGGAAAGTAGCAAATTTCCCTCAAGTGGATGACCTAAGATTTATCAATCCGTGGGAGACGTAGGATGAAGATGGTCTCTCTCAAGCAACCCTGCAACCAAATAACAAAGAGTCTCTTGTGACCCCAACACACCCAATACAATGGTAAATTGTATAGGTGCACTAGTTAGGCGAAGAGATGGTTTTACAAGTGCAATATGGATGGTAGATATGGGTATTTGTAATCTGAAAATATAAAAACAGCAAGGTAACTAATGATAAAAGTGAGCACAAACGGTATTGCAATGCGTTGAAACAAGGCCTAAGGTTCATACTTTCACTAGTGCAAGTTCTCTCAACAATAATAACATAACCGGATCATATAACTATCCCTCAACATGCAACAAAGAGTCACTCCAAAGTCACTAATAGTGGAGAACAAACGAAGAGATTATTGTAGATGCGAAACCACCTCAAAGTTATTCTTCGGATCGATCTATTCAAGAGTCCGTAGTAAAATAACACGAAGCTATTCTTTCCGTTCGATCTATCATAGAGTTCGTACTAGAATAACACCTTAAGACACAAATCAACCAAAACCCTAATGTCACCTAGATACTCCAATGTCACCTCAAGTATCCGTGGGTATGATTATACGATATGCATCACACAATCTCAGATTCATTTATTCAACCAACACATATAACTTCAAAGAGTGCCCCGAAGTTTCTACCGGAGAGTCAAGACGAAAATGTGTGCCAACCCCTATGCATAAGTTCACGAGGTCACGGAACTCGCAAGTTAATCATCAAAACATACATCAAGTAGATCACGTGAATAGCCCATTGTCACCACAGATAAGCACATGCAAGACATACATCAAATGTTCTCAAATCCTTAAATACTCAATCCGATAAGATAACTTCAAAGGGAAAACTCAATCCATTACCAGAGAGTAGAGGGGGAGAAACATCATAAGATCCAACTATAATAGCAAAGCTCACGATACATCAAGATCGTGCTGAATCAAGAACACGAGAGAGAGAGAGAGAGAGAGAGAGAGAGAGAGAGAGAGAGAGAGAGATCAAACACATAGCTACCGGTACATACCCTCTGCCCCGAGGGTGAACTACTCCCTCCTCGTCATGGAGAGCGTCGGGATGATGAAGATGGCCACCGGTGAGGGTTCCCCCCTCCGGCAGGGTGCCGGAATAGGGTCCCGATTGGTTTTTGGTGGCTACAGAGGCTTGCGGCGGTGGAACTCCCGATCCATTCTGCCCCCTGGAGGTTTCAGTATTTATAGGATTTTTTGGCGTAGGTCTCACGTCAGGGGGGTCTTCGGGTTGTCCACGAGGCAGGGGCCCACGCCCAGGGGGTGGGGCGCGCCCCCCACCCTCGTGGGCAGCCCGGGACTCTCTTGGCCCAACTCTTTTACTCTGGGGGGCTTCTTTTGGTCCAGAAAAAATCATCAAAAATTGGCACGTCAATTGGACTCCATTTGGTTTTCCTTTTATGCAAAACTTAAAAACAAGGAAAAAACAGAAACTGGCACTCGGCTCTGGGTTAATAAGTTAGTCCCAAAAATAATATAAAAGTGCAAAGTAAAGCCCATTAAACATCCAATATGGATAATATAATAGCATGAATACTTCATAAGTTATAGATACGTTGGAGACGTATCAGCATCCCCAAGCTTAATTCCTGCTCTTCCTCCAGTAGGTAAATGATAAAATAAATAATTTATGAAGTCTGAATGCTAGCAGGTGCATAAGTTTGATCAATGATAATTTCAATCACCTTTCCTAGCATCATTATATGTCATAACAATAGCTCAACTCATAAAACTTTTCATGATCAAGTAACAAGCTATTCACATGTTAAAGCCTAGACCATAAACCTTCTTGAAAACTAACAAACCGTGTTATTAGTCATCAAGCAATTACAATTCATCTTATTTTCAGGAAGAGTCTATGTCATAGCTTTGATTTAGCAAATCCCACATACTCAACTATCATATAATCTTCCATGATTGCTACCACTCAAAGCATATTTTTAGAACAAATAGCATCCATCTAACACAGAGAAAGATAGGGTCTTAATGTTTCGCCTCCCAACTTATTTCTCATATAGATAATTGTCAACAATAATAATTCATGATCAAATATATTTGAATGGCCATATATGCTCAGATCTTTCCATCACAAGATGCTTGCCAACTAAAGAGTAGGTTGGAATGAGGAGGAATACTACTGACTCTTGCATAAAAGTAAAAGATAGGCCCTTCGCAGAGGGAAGCAGGGATTTGCAGGGGTGCCAGAGCTCGAAGCAAAAACAGAGATGAAAATAATTTTCGGAGGTATGCTTTCATTGTCAACACAACGACCAGGAGTCCCAATATCTTCCATACTAGATACATTATAGGCGGTTCCCACACAGAAAGGTAAAGTTTTTACTCCCCCTCCACCAACATTCACACTCCACGCTTGTCTGAAACAACGGGTGCCGTCCAACTATCAACATTACTGGGGGAGTTTTGTTTAAATTATTTGCGATTTTGTTTTTGATCTTTTGATCATAGGACTGGGCATCCCAGTTACCAGCCATTTTCTCGTGAATGATGAGTGGAGTCCACTCATCGTGAGAATAACCCACCTAGCATGGAAGATACTGATAGACCCTAGTCGCTACATGAGCGATTTGGGCATACAAAACAGATTATTATTTGAAGGTTTAGAGTTTGGCACATGCAAAATTACTTGGAACGGTAGGTAAATACCGCATATAGGTAGATATGGTGGACACTCATGGAAGAAACTTGGTTCAAGGAATTTGGATGCACAAGCAGTATTCCCGCTTAGTACAGATATTTTGGCTAGCAGAGGATTCTAAATAGCAAGCACCACATGTTAGAGGATCCATAACAATATAACTTCTATACAAATATACCCAAGCATAACTCATTATGTTGTCTTCCTTGTCCAACTTCAACTAATTTTCTTAGGTTTGAAAATAATTAATGGGGCTCACAATCATAGAAGATGTCCAAGATAGTATACTTATATGTGAAATCTCTCTTCTTTCAATATTCTTTCATGAATTGTTCAAGTGACCAATACAATGTTTGCTAACCTTCAATAAATTTACCACCTTTACTTCTTATATGTGAAGGCATTACTCCGCATGGGAGAGGCATATGAAACATATATAATTTCAGATTTATGACATTCAAATCATTCAACCATTTACTCTTAGGATATAAGTGAAGCACACGAGTAAATGACAAACTACTCCAAAAAGATATAAGTGAAGATCAATGAGTAGTTAAATAATTATGTAGCTATGTGAAGATTCTCTCTCATTTAAGAATTTCAGATCTTGGTATTTCATTCAAAAAGCAAGCAAAGCTAAAGAAATAAAATGACACTCCAAGCAAAACACATATCATGTGGTGAATAAAAATATAGCTCCAAGTAAAGTTACCGATGAATGAAGACAAAAGAGGGGATGCCATCTGGGGCATCCCCAAGCTTAGACGCTTGGTTATCCTTGAATATTACCTTGGGGTGCCTTGGGCATCCCCAAGCTTAGGCTCTTGCCACTACTTATTCCATAGTCCATCGAATCTTCACCCAAAACTTGAAAACTTCACAACACAAAACTTAACAGAAAATCTCGTGAGCTCCGTTAGCGAAAGAAAACAAAACACCACTTCAAGGTACTGTAATGAACTCATTATTTATTTATATTGGTGTTATACCTACTGTATTCCAACTTCTCTATGGTTTATAAACTATTTTACGAGCCATAGATTCATCAAAATAAGCATGCAACACAATGAAAACAGAATCTGTCAAAAACAGAACAGTCTGTAGTAATCTGTATCAAACATATACTTCTGGAACTCCAAAAATTCTAAAATAAATTGGTGGACCTGAGGAATTTGTATAGTAATCATCTGCAAAAAGAATAAACTAAATATCACTCTCCAATAAAAAGTTGAAGCAAATCTCATGAGTGCTAAAGTTTCTGTTTTTTATAGCATGATCATAAAGACTTCACCCAAGTCTTCCCAAAGGTTCTACTTGGCACAAACACTAATTAAAACACAAAACCACATCTAATCAGAATCTAGATGGATTATTTATTACTAAACTGAACCAAAAAGCAATAAACTAAAATAAAATTGGGTTGCCTCCAAACAAGCGCTAACGTTTAACGCCCCTAGCTAGGCATGATGATTTCAATGATGCTCGCATAAAAGATAAGAATTGAAACATAAAGAGAGCATCATGAAGAATATGACTAGCACATTTAAGTCTAACCCACTTCCTATGCATAGGGATTTTGTGAGCAAATAACTTATGGGAACAATAATCAACTAGCATAGGAAGGCAAAACAAACATAACTTCAAAACTGTAAGCACATAGAGAGGAAACTTGGTATTATTGCAATTCCTACAAGCATATATTCCTCCCTCATAATAATTTTCAGTAGCATCATGAATGAATTCAACAATATAACCGGCACATAAAGCATTCTTTCTATGATCTACTTGCATAGAAATTTTACTACTCTCCACATAAGCAAAATTCTTCTCATTCGGGATAGTAGGAGTATCATAAGAGACTTGAATACTATAAATTGTTTCCACATTAAAAGAGTAATGTTCAGAAAAAGGGTAATCATAATCATGACAATCTTTATAAATATAATCATCACTACTTTTTATAGCATAAGTTTCATCACAATAATCATCATAAGTAGCAACTTTGTTCTCATCATAATCGATTGAAACCTCTTCCAAGATAGTGGATACATCACTAAATAAAGTCATGACCTCTCCAAATCCACTTTCATAAATATTATAAGATTCAACATCCTCCAAAATAGTGGGATCATTACTTCCTAAAGTTGACACTCTTCCAAACCCACTTTCATCAATATAATCATCATATGTAGCAGGCATGCTATCATCATAACAACTTTGCATATCAAAACTTGGGAGGCTAAAAATATCATCTTCATTAAACATAGCATCCCCAAGCTTGGGAAAAACATTAATTTCAGCAAATATATTCTCAAAAACATCATCTTCATCAAACATAGCATCCTCAAGCTTGGGTCTTTTCATATCATAAGCATAATCACTCTCATCATTAATAGTATGGATAGCACCAATAGTATAACAATTATCATATTCTTCCAAGCAAGTGCCAAAAAGATTTTCAAGATCATAAGAAGTATCATTATCTTCCCAATCATAATCATCACAACAAGCAATAGGCATAACGAGATCATCATCAAGTGCATCATCTTCCACAATTATTTTTGATTCATTTTCATGAGGCACAACAATAATAGGAGCAACATTATTTGGGAGAGATATCTTTTTACCTCTCTTACTTTTTCTTTTGTTCTTCTTCACCACATCATGAGTGGGTTCAATCCTCTTTTTGGAGCTCCTTATTAATGACATTGGTTGAATAGAAGGCTCCTCCTCGTTACCTGATTCATCATAAGAAATAATAGGAGAATATTGGGAATTCTCTTCCCTTTCGTTAGTATTCTCTTCATCCTCTATTTGTTTTCTTTATGTAATTGGCAATATAAGGATTTTCAATGCAATTCACCGCACAATACATATAAATTTCTTCTAGATCAATATCGAGGAATTTCTCGAGGTTATATTCTAGAATAATCTTTGTTTGACGTTTCATTTCTTCATAACCCAAAATCAAACTAAGTTCATTATAATGTTCAAGGGAAATCAAGTCATCACAATTTTTGGACACGATTCGATCATAAAACAATTTGCATTTGATATTTAAATGACCATGTTCATTACAAAGTTCACAAGTACGGCTAAGATATTTTAAATTTTCAGCACTAACATTTAGCCTTTCTTGCAACCATTTAGTTTCTAAATGCTTATGCCTCTTGCAATATCTATCTTCCCTACTTGGTGTGTACTTGCAAACCCAATGCACTCCACAAAAACTGACACGTTTATAGGAGACATTTTCATCATAACTAGTGCAATCATCATTAGTACGATGGATATTCAAAGAGTTAATACTAACAACATTGCAATCATGCTCATCACTCAAAGATTTAGTGCCAAACATTTTAATGCATTCTTCTTCTAACACTTTAGCACAATTTTCCTTTCCATCATACTCACGAAAGATATTAAAAAGATGAAGCGTATGAGACAAACTCAATTCCATTTTTTTGTAGTTTTCTTTTATAAACTAAACTAGTGATAAAACAAGAAACAAAAAGATTTGATTGCAAGATCTAAAGATATACCTTCAGGCACTCACCTCTCCGGCAACGGCGCCAGAAAAGAGCTTGATGTCTACTATGCAACCTTCTTCTTGTAGACGTTGTTGGGCCTCCAAGTGCAGAGGTTTGTAGGACAGTAACAAATTTCCCTCAAGTGGATGACCTAAGGTTTATCAATCCGTAGGAGACGTAGGATGAAGACGGTCTCTCTCAAGCAACCCTGCAACCAAATAACAAAGAGTCTCTTGTGTCCCCAACACACCCAATACAATGGTAAATTGTATAGGTGCACTAGTTAGGCGAAGAGATGGTTTTACAAGTGCAATATGGATGGTAGATATGGGTATTTGTAATCTGAAAATATAAAAACAGCAAGGTAACTAATGATAAAAGTGAGCACAAACGGTATTGCAATGCGTTGAAACAAGGCCTAAGGTTCATACTTTCACTAGTGCAAGTTCTCTCAACAATAATAACATAACCGGATCATATAACTATCCCTCAACATGCAATAAAGAGTCACTCCAAAGTCATTAATAGCGGAGAACAAATGAAGAGATTATTGTAGGGTATGAAACCACCTCAAAGTTATTCTTTCGGATCGATCTATTCAAGAGTCCGTAGTAAAATAACACGAAGCTATTCTTTCCGTTCGATCTATCATAGAGTTCGTACTATAATAACACCTTAAGACACAAATCAACCAAAACCCTAGTGTCACCTAGATACTCCAATGTCACCTCAAGTATCCGTGGGTATGATTATACGATATGCATCACACAATCTCAGATTCATCTATTCAACCAACACATAGAACTTCAAAGAGTGCCCCGAAGTTTCTACCGGAGAGTCAAGACGAAAACGTGTGCCAACCCCTATGCATAAGTTCACGAGGTCACGAAACTCGCAAGTTGATCACCAAAACATACATCAAGTATATCACGTGAATATCCCATTGTCACCACAGATAAGCACATGCAAGACATACATCAAGTGTTCTCAAATCTTTAAAGACTCAATCCGATAAGATAACTTCAAAGGGAAAACTCAATTCATTACAAGAGAGTAGAGGGGGAGAAACATCATAAGATCCAACTATAATAGCAAAGCTCGCGATACATCAAGATCGTGCCGAATCAAGAACACGAGAGAGAGAGAGAGAGAGAGAGAGAGAGAGAGAGAGAGAGAGAGAGAGATCAAACACATAGCTCTCGGTACATACCCTCATTACGAGGGTGAACAACTCCCCCCTCGTCATGGAGAGCGCCGGGATGATGAAGATGGCCACCGGTGAGGGTACCCCCCTCCGGTAGGGTGCCGGAACAGGGTCTCGATTGGTTTTTGGTGGCTACAGAGGCTTGCGGTGGCGGAACTCCCGATCTATTCTGTCCCCTGAAGGTTTCAGTATTTATAGGATTTTTTGGCGTAGGTCTCACGTCAGGGGGTTCTCCGGGTTGTCCACGAGGCAGGGGCCCACGCCCAGGGGGGGTGGGCGCGCCCCCCACCCTCGTGGGCAGCCCGGGACTCTCCTGGCCCAACTCTTTTACTCTGGGGGGCTTCTTTTGGTCCAGAAAAAATCATCAAAAATTGGCACGTCAATTGGACTCCGTTTGGTTTTCCTTTTCTGCAAAACTTAAAAACAAGGAGAAAAACAGAAACTGGCACTGGGCCCTGGGTTAATAAGTTAGTCCCAAAAATAATATAAAAGTGCATAGTAAAGCCCATTAAACATCCAAGATGGATAGTATAATAGCATGAATACTTCATAAATTATAGATACGTTGGAGACGTATCACCCTCACCAATCACTATCACAATCACCTATAGTGATGGTGTGGGAAGAGGAAGGTCCGGTACCTCGATGTGAAAAAACCCAATACCCTCAATGTCGTGCCCGTACATCATGAGCTCGTCGGTCACCGGACGGTCCGGGCATAGCAACGCGGGGTGCCTGGGATCCTTGCAGATGTAGTAGTAGGGTGGGTTGATGTAGGTGATTTGGGCATGTATGTGGACACCGCAGTTGAAGCACTCTATGCAGTCCAGAGCCGAGTCGTGAGCCCTATCCACTGAGGCACAAGGACCCATGGAAGAGGGGTCCTGGGGCGGGAGCGGCCCCGACAGTGCGGCCCTGACCCTAATGCTTCTTCTTATTGGCCACCCTTTGGTGGCCCTAGGCTGGTCTGGTTCCAGTGCCCATGCCCGCGGCCGGGGGTTGCTACAGATTGTTGTGTGGCGGCTGGTAATGATGAGACAGTGCAGGGGTGGCAGAGGCTGGGTCCGAGGGGGAGTCCAGCCAGTTCATCCCAGGGACAAGCTCCTATCCCGCCTGCGTGAGGGAGACGGGGATTGGCAGCGCGAAGCATGCCAATCATCCGGGAGCAGGGGGAACGGGATCGTACATGGCACTCGGAGCTGCCAGACAAGTGTCGGTCGATGGAACGACGACTGGCACGAGCTAGAGAGCGGCGTCCATTCCGAGCGGGTAGGTCGTGACTGAGGTCCTCCTCATGCCGAATGGCATCGGGGGAGGAGGGGGTCGAGGTACTCGTCGAGGCGCCGTTTGCTACGCGCCCCACCATCCTCCCACTCTCGAGGCATCCCTGGATCCGCCACTAGTGGTGGTGCGGGACCGGAGGAGGGGAGTACCGGGGTGACGGCAGCGCTGGTAGGAGGAGGGGGAGAGGTCACGGGCGCAGTAGATGGGGGAGCGGTGAGCGAAGGGCGATATGGGGGCACTGGAAAGCCCCGAGGTGGCCAAATTGAGCCACCCCGCGTTTTTTTAGGGGTGAAGCCAATTTATTCAGCAAAGTCCACAACGCGTGGGATACAAGTCGGAGCCTGGGGTTAGCCTAGCCAGATGTGGCGCCCCGGCCCTAGCGAGAGTGAATACTTGGCAAGTTTATGTGCGTCTCTATTAGCCACACGACCTTCAAACATAAAATTACAAACGAAAGAAGAAGCTCTACTTCTAATCTCTTGAATAATTGCAGCATTTCTGCCCATATGTGATTTTGAGATATCACTAACCACTTGCTTAGCGTTAGAGGCGATGATCAGGTTATTCAGGTTGAGGTCTTCAGCAAGGGCAAGTGCTTCACGGCATGCAATTGTCTCCAAAATCGTTGGGTCGTCCACTCCAGCAATGACCAGCACTGAGCTCCCTAGGTAGTTGCCTTGTTGATCCCTACAGAACGCAGCGGCTGATCCTCCCCTCCCAGTTCTGACACGGCGTCAACATGAATTTTGAACCAGCCCACAGGTGGAGCTCGCGGCCTGACCTAAGCAGGGAGACTGCCTCTTGTTGTGGGTTCCTTCTTGTTTTTTAGCACCTTGAGCTCCGCTATGAATCTCCTGAAAAAATCGGTGGTGGCCTGAGGTGTTTGAAAAATCCCTTCGTGAATTGCCTTCCGACGGGCCGTCCATATTGCCCACAGCGTGACCGCTAGCAGCACAAACTAGTCATGTGAGAGGGATTCCATAAGTGTAAAAAGCCATAGCTTAGCTTTTGGTTCAATGGTAGCAACAAGAGCTTGGGCAAGATCATCATCAACCAAAGCCCACACACATCTGGATGATGTACAGTTTAGCAGCGAGTGCCTCCATGAATCTGGTGCTCCACACATCCCGTAAGCAGAGCTGTCTGACATGTGTCTATGAGCTTGAACATCTTCTGTTGGGAGAGACTATTTTGATAAACGCCACAGAAACATTTTCACTTTACCCGGTACCTTTGTGCTTCATAGCGTTTTCCACGTTCCTTCTTCAGCTACTATCTTTGAAGAGCCTGCTGTGTTTTCCAACCAGGCCTCCCGACGCCTTCTGGTTTCCACTAACATGCGATATGCTAACTTGACCGAGAAAACACTGTTCCTTTCAAAGTTCCAGCTCCAGAAGTCATATGTGTTGCGTGTACATAAAGGAATGCTTAAGATGATCTTAGCAAGCATTGGACTGAAAACCTGGTTGACGCATTGGACATCCCATGTGGCACTGGTGTTGTCAATCAGCTCGACCACCCAGGTTGGTGGGTTGGCCACCCGGCATCCGTACGGGCACATCATCTCGTCCCTCGGTATCCAAGTATCCGTCCATATGTTGGTAGTTTCTCCATTGCCTATGCGGCGAATGATTCCTTGCTTTAGCACATCACGGCCTTCAACTATTGCCGCCAAACCTGGCTCGGGTGGCCGCCCAGGTTTGCCTACAATATATCTGTGTCCGGGAAGTAGACACTTTTCAGCACACGTGCACTAAGGGCCTCAGGATTCTGAAGGAGTCTCCATGCTTGGCGTGCCAGCATAGCTAAGTTAAAGAGCTTGAAATCCTTAAAACCCAGTCCTCCCATACCTTTTGGTTCTGTCATGGACTTCCATGAGACCCAGTGAGGTTTTCTCTTGCCATCCTTAGAGCCCCACCAGAATTTTCTTATGAGCATATTAAGGTGTTCACATAATCCCCTCGGTAACTTGAAGCAAGACATAGAGAAGACCGGGACTACTTGTGCCACTGCTTTAACCAGGACCTCTTTACCCGCTGTTGACATAGTATTCTCTAGCCAACCTTGCACTTTGCTCCACAAACGAACCTTGAAATATTTGAAAGCCCCATTTTTGGAATTTCCTATGTCAGATGGCATACCCAGATACTTTTCATTGAGTGTTTCATTTGGAACATTAAGATTGTCTTTGATCACTTCCCGAGTGCTATCAGGGACACCCTTACTGAAATAGATAGAATAGTTCGCAAAGTTAATCCGTTGGCCTGAAGCTTCACAGTAACTGTTCAGTACCAGGTTCACCTCTTCAGCACCAGCATTACTCGCCTTACAAAACAGCAGGCTGTCATTAGCAAATAACAAGTGACTTACCTGGGGCGCCGTAGGTGCCACTTGTAACCCACTCAGATTGGATGACTCATTCTTGGATTTTAACAGGCATGACAGGCCCTCTGCTGCAAGCAAGAATAAATAAGGGCTGATTGGGTCTCCTTGTCTGATCCCTCGTGATGGTTCAAACTCCTCCAACTTATTCCCATTGAAAAGCACCGAGAACTTAACCGAAGTGACTAAGTTCATCACTATAGCTACCCACCTTTCGTGAAGCCCAGTTTCATCATCACTGCCCTCAAATAGGGCCACTCGACCTCGCGTGTTTGGCACGGGAGCTCCTAATCGGTGCCTTGAGCGCCAGATAGGAGATCTGGCACCTACACACTTCCATAGTGGGCTGCAACTTCGAATCCCACTTGGTCGCTAACTATTTTCTCAAGTGTTTCGTTCAGTTGCTGGTCGCTAACTATTTTCTCAAGTGTTTCGTTCAGTTGCTGGTCGCTATACTTTTTTGGGGAGCTCCTAACCGGCGTTCTCAGCGTCGGTTCCACGTCCTGGCCCCCTAAGGCGATGGGACTGGGCCGGCCTAGCAAAAAAATTCAGTGCATAGAGGTTGTTTGCGTGAAAAAACACATAGAAAATAGTACAGGTAGAGGATGGAACTCGCGCCCTCCAACAGTGGACAACCAAGGCCAACCAACTGGACTACCAAGCGGTACTGACCGAATCCAGGGCCAATGCATAAAGTATATTTGTAGCTGCGCAATTTACTACACATGTAACGTTTAATGTAGCGCTATCATTTTTTAGTTATTTGAAAACATTTAGGAAAAAGTTCATTGGCTTTCGAAAAAAATCATTGATTTTTAAAAAAGTTCATCGGTTTTGAAAACAGTTCATTGATTTTGAAAAAGTGTTCATCAATTTTGAAAAGAGTTCATTGATTTTTAAAAAGGGTTCATCGATTTGGAAAAATGTTCATCAAATTTGAAAAGAGTTCATCAACTTTTAAAATAGTTCATCGATTTTGAAAAGAGTTCATCGATTTTGAAAAAAAAAGTTAATCGATTTTGCAAAAAGAATTCATTTATTTTGAAAAGGAGTTCAACAATTTTGGAAAAAAAGTTCATCGGTATTGAAAAAGAATTCACCAACTTTGAAAAGAGTTCGTCAATTTTGAAAAGAGTTCATCGATTTTGCAAAAGAGTTCTCAATTTTGAAAAGAGTTCATCGATTTTGATAAAGATTTTATCGATTCGAAAAAAAAATCGTCGGTTTTAAAAAGAGTTCATCGGTTTTGAAAAGAGTTCTTTGATTTTGAAAAGAGTTCAACGATTTTGAAATAAGTTTGTCGATTTTGAAAAAGAGTTCGTTGATTTTGAAAAAAAAGTTCACCGAATTCTAAAATAGTTCATCGATTTTGATAAAAAAGTTCATTAAATTAGAAAAGGTTCATTGAATTTGGAAAAAAATCACACATTTACGAAGAAAAGAAAAAGGAATAAGAAAAGAAAAATGAAAAAAGAACAGGAAAAAGAAGAAGAAAATCCCGCGACCTGGGGAAGGAAGAAAATAAGGAAAGGAGGATGACAGACACGAAGTGGATCATTGCCTTGTGGTAACCACGCTGCTCTCTCTAACGACACATCACAACTTGGACCAAATTGCCATTCTATTCACTCTCTTCTATTTGCTGATGACTTGCTGGTTTGTGGGCAAGATAATTTGCAAGAGGCTCAGGCTATGGCTAATCGCACTCATCAATTCTGTGCTATTTCTGGTCAAACTCCTAATTGGTCTAAATCTGCTATTCTTTTTAGTACTCGTGTTCCTCCTAACATTGTGCAAGACATTAAGCAGATTTTCCCTGTCTCTTCTTTGGATGCTAGTTTTGTTCGTCTTGGACACCCTTTGGTCCTACCTGCTAAGAATAGGGTTGCTTCTTATAACTTTGTTTTAGATAAATTCTCGCAAAAGTTGCCCTGTTATAAAGCTAATATGCTTTCTCATGCTGCTCGTCTTGAGTTGATTCGTTCTGTCTTCTCGGCTATTCCAGTCTATTATATGGCTAATATCATGTTCACTAAGAAAATTATTTCTAAGCTCACAGCTATTATTAGAAACTTCTGGTGGACAGGCATTCGACAAGATGATTCTACAAAAAGTCTTTGTCTCAGAGCTTGGAAAGACATTTGGAATTCTAAGAAAGAAGGAGGTTTAGGGATAAGAAAGTTGAAAGCCATAAATGAAGGTCTTCTGTTATCAGCAGCTTGGAGGTTAGCTAAAGATCCTTCTTCTTATTTGTATCTTGTTCTCCAGGCAAAGTACTTCCCTACTGCTACTATCTGGACTGCTAATGCTTCTCCTCCTAAATCTGCGTTTTGGGCCTCAATTCTAAAATTGTTACCTAAACTCGAATCTCACTCTTTTTATCAAATAACTCAAGGTAACATTTCAATTTGGAGCACTCCTTGGTGCAATCATTGGAATACTATTTATGATCATCTTATTCCTCAACAAGCTGGCTTTGTTTTTCCTGCTTTGGTTAAAGATCTTTGGCTTCCAGGGCAAAGGGTTTGGGATAATAATCTTGTCTATCAACTTTTCCAACAACCTCTGGCCTCAATCATTGTTCATAGTGACATTGTTGATAATGAGATTCCAGATTTGCTTTGTTGGGATTTAACTCCTAATGGCATTTGTTCTTCTAAATCTGCCTACAAACTTTGCTTGCAAGATATTCATGCTCATCCTAGGCAAGCTCCTACTGCTATTCCTGTGGATTTAAAGAATCTTCTCAGTTTAATTTGGAAACAAAAACTTATTCTTCCTCGAGTGCAAACTTTTGCATGGAGACTCTTGAGAAAAGCTTTGCCTACAGGTTTGCGTGCTGGTCGTTTCTCTATTCATATTTCTCAAAATTGTTGTCGTTGTGGACTTCAGGAAGATGAGTTTCATCTCTTTTTCTTATGTCATTTTGCTCGAGCTGCCTGGTTTTCCTCTCCTTGGTTTATTAAATCTGATGTTTTAATTCAAGGTCACTCCACAATGCAATCTGTTCTCATTTCTCTCATTCAAATGGGTCATCCGCATGGTTCTATTACGAATATTCTCAATTTTTTGTGGTGCCTTTGGAAATCTCGAAATGATTTTCTGTTTCGGAGAAATAAATCTCATCCCTCTCAAGTTAATGTAGCTGCTTCTACTTTAAATACTGATTTCCAAGATGATACCACAAATCTTTTAAATAATCATCAGTAGGTTGTTCAACCCATTCCTTGCAATCAGATTCCCTTGCCTGGTAATACTATCAAATATGACCTGTTAATTGTTGGACCAAAAGTCTTCTCTGATGCAGCCTTCAGAACTAAGAAAGTGCCTGGATTACAACAAGGGCAGGTGGCAACAGGTGTTGGTATTTTCATTTATGTTCCTTCTGATCAAGGAGAAATTAATGTTCAAATTCAGGCTTCAGCTTCTCCTACTGATACTCCTTTGCAAGCTGAGACTATTGCTCTTGCGGCTGCTGCTCGTATAACTTCCCGCCTCCATATTGTTCAGCCAACTTTCCTTACTGATTGTCTCTCTCTTGCTAAATGTGCTGCTCTCTCTAATATTTTAGATAGTTCTGTTCCTTGGAATATTAGAAAGGATCTTGCTATCTTCTTTAATTACTCCGCTGCTCTAAATTCCAAGGTGTTTCATATTTCTATAGAAATTAATGGCATAGCTCATAATCTTGCTCATCAACCTTTTAGATCTTCCAGGGATACTCAAGTGTGTTGTTTTGCTCATAATCACTCTTCTCTATCTTGCAGTATTGTCTCGCTCCTTTCTAATTTTGAAATGCCTAGAGTTAATATCCATACTATTCATTGTTACAAATGTCTTTGCTTCATGGCTTTGTTCATGCACAAAGCCTTGTTTCTTCTCTGCAGGTTCACATTAGGGGCTCTTACTTCATCTTTGAAGGCAATCTTGGTTATTCATCACATCAACTTCAGAGTCTTCTTTTTCAACTCTATAGGTTTGGCCATCCTTCTCATTTTTTCAAGTTTTAGAATTGCAATATACTGGTATGCTTTCCTCAATCTTGATTACATACATTGCAGACAGGAAGCAATAAATAAACATCTTAGCTGATTAACAAATAGGGAAACTGTAAACTACATCCTTTGGTATATACTTCCCATCCCTCAGCCGTAAAACCTTTTTGCCTTTTTTTTCCAAAATGTGGTATTTCAGCAGTTAGACCGATGTAGTACTCACTAAAAGTTTTGTTACATGAGTTTTACCTGTTATCTGTACATCTTCTTGCAGGAATTGTGCAAGGCAGCATGACTGTAAATGTCGACCCTTCATTCTCTTTTCTAAGCAGTGAGAGTACCACCCATCAAGTCTACCCATCATGAAAAATCAAATAAGTGTCACATTTTTTACACTTAACTACCACAATCAATATCCATTGCATCAAAACTGGAAAGTAAAAAAAGATAAAACAAGAACAAAGTCATGAACAAAGCATTGCGGAATCTGTAGATCAATTTCATGCAAGAAGAAAGAACTCACCCACCTACGGTTGCTTGCTATAATCCATGCAAATTAAAAGAACACCAATGACATACAGAGGTGCATAAATAGCCAGATCAGAAGAAGATTATTGAGAGAGAGCAGTCAGGAGCGAAGGGAGACTTGCCTCCAAGAGGCTCCCTCGATGCAAACATGAAATGAAAAATCAATTGAAGAAATAAGGACATTTCAAGTCTGCTCCAATGGAAGGGAAAACTTGAAATGGAAGGGCAAACCAAGATTGATAAGTACCACACCAGGAATGTAAGTTTATAATAGATATAGAAGTGACAATACGCAACAAGTTTTTCAAAATTTACAATGAACAACATGATTTGGCTTCTTGCTCTAAAATAGAAACAATCTGCAACACTAACTTGGTGACAATCCCACCAATTCAACAACGATGGAAATCTCTACCCTTCACTCCTTTGTGGCTTCTAGAATCAAAGGAGAACTACCATCATTGGAGGAAAGGGAAAAAATTAACAACAGTTCTTGCGGTTAAAGCATCTGTCGAGTGAAGGTATGCCACTATGAATCCTTCTTTTAGTAACCATCTGTACACAACAGCAGTAATGCCAAGGCAAAAAACTTGATCTCTGTTCATGATCATCTCATTATTGAAAAAGTAAATGTAAAACTGGCCTGCAAGATAAAAGCATTTCCCAGTAACTGAATGTAGAACCTGTGATGTGATCGTCTGTGCTCTTAACATTCGATTCTTGGGAATACTACCGATGAAATATAGTGCACACTCCAGATCTTATAACTTTTAATACATTTTCAACTAAGATTTTAAGCCATGAGATTATATGCCAATAGTTACATTTAAGCTTGTTAAAGCATAAAGCAGTCATAAAAAAGCAGTAAGAATAAGCTTCAGGACACAGTGAGGGCTGAAACTACTTATTTGAAAACAGTGAAACAACTCATTAAATTTAACTAATTTTAAGAGGTCCAGTTTTAAGAATTAATACTATACAACTAAGAGCAGGCTACAAAATAGTCAATCAAGAAGATTCAACTGTATACACTTGATAATTAGAGACAATGTTTTTAACCAAAATATTTTGACCAACACTTGAACCACCCCATTGACGTGAAATATATAATATGGTCAGTCAAGCATATTAAAATCAGTATATTAGAACTAATAAAAGTGCATTGAAAAGGCAACCATAAAGCAAGAACAACCAATGTCAAGAGCACTGACGATCACAGTAATGAGAAAAAGTAACACATGGCAAGAACAATGGGTGACGGACCTTCGAAATCCACGGAACTACATGATATCAGATCCCTAACAACACACATAATACCTACTAAGTAGCTGGTGCGAGAATAAGTCCAAAAATAGTTATTTGTTTTCTAAACCCAAAGACAGTTGGGGAGACCTAGAGACAGATAGTTTACGGGTCGGTGAAAGAGGCTGGTGACAAAACTGAGACACCATAATACATATGGATATGACAGACATGAGAACCTACATTAGCTTGGAAAAGGGGACTACATATCGTTGGACCCAGCTCTGAATAGAGAACCTACATATCATATCCAATAACTGAAATTTGTGCGATACATCCATAAAGGAATATTAGCAGGACGGGCAAAAATTGGTGGCTCAACATATTGTTTAAGCAAATAAATAGTCACTACTTTCTTGTGCGCAATGGAGCACGTACAGATTCAACAACTAAGCTTTAGTAACGACCGCATGGTTGATGTGGGAGAAACAACATAGCTATTGTAACACTGAGCCATGAGCCTTGCATGATGTGCAGGTAGGCTAACTTGATGGTGGAAAATCAGTGGCGATATGTCCACATTGGTATTGAAGAGCATGACAAATATAATCACTTTCAAAAGGAGACCACATGTGTTTGGATTCAGCTTTGAATAGGGGAGTTTATTTGACACACCTCTCCTCAATCAAATGGTTCAGGTCTAAAAATATATAATGGTGAACACAAGAGCAGAGTAGTCATGGTTGAGCCTATTTTGACTTTCTTTTTCTTATTCCACTTTGGAAAGGACAAAAGTGAACAAAAGCAGGCCTAAAACATATACTCCCTACATCCCCAAAATAAGTGTTTCAACCTTAGTACAACTTTAAACTAAAGCTAGTACAAAGTTGAGACACTTATTTTGGGACGGAGGGAGTAGCATTTAATGCCTTCACAACAGTTTTTGCATGGCCAGTTAACTCTGAAAGAAGTCTGTGATATTACACTTAACATGTAAAAGAGGCTCAAACACTAAATTAAATTCAAAATAAAAGTAATGCTCATGCAGCATATTTTGTATTTACAACATCATACAGTACCATCAAACGCTATATATTAGCTAGCTATAAGTAGGAATCTCTCATTGGATTGTGCCTCTAAATAATACTATGGAGGCATGAAACTAAGTATTTCCAGTCAGGAAAACAAAGATGCCTGCTTCCGCACCATGAATCGCAGAATTTTCATATAATTGTACTCACAAAGCTATTTAAACATAAAAGGAAACCGTAATACCTTGTATATTTGTACAACCTATCAAGAACAGAGTTGTGAATTAATCTCTTTGTATTGATGCCCTCATCACCAAGCCCACTATCACTGATGCCTTCTCTTCCGGCACCATAAGTAGTGTGGTCATTGTAGAAATATGACCAATTATATTCTACGTGTGTCTATCTCTACCTTGCGATTCCACTGCTCACTGTCGTGGTTGCACTGCTCATGTCGGATTAGAGTTATGGTGCCCTGCGAAACACGAGCAAAGTTTGAATAATCCAATGGTTATATTCTACTTAAACTGGGACCATTATGCATGATATTTTGTATGAATCGCTATGAGAGAGAGCTGAACAATTATATAGCAAATTGGGTGTCGTATTCAATTGTATCCACGGAAAATATATTACAATCTCTAAACTACAGTAGTGTACAAAGAAGCGACAACCAACGAAGGAAGCAGAAGCGGATGCTGACAGAGATGACAAACCCAAGTCTGGGAAGGATGACAGTCAGATAGATATCTCATCTCTACTTCTTCTCATCTCCCTTTATTAAGACGCGACAACATATGTATATATATGATGTGCACCCAACTCTGTCTTGAGCATTGCCCGCTGCTGAACCTGCACATGAAAAAACTGACAAATGTTCTTATTCTTGTTCTGCCTTATGCAACAGGTCCGACGAACCTACAACTCAGTATGTAAGTTAAGAAAAAATATGGGAATGATGGGGAAAAAGGTTGCTGCTAACCTGGAAGGGACACCGTGGCACCACCCACAAGAGAGGCTATTTGTACAGCAACACAACTCGGTGTAGGAATCAACAATAGTCACCCAAACACTAATCATATGGAACCTTAGAATGCCTTACCACGGCGCCATTCTAGCCAATAGCAGCACCTATTATGATGCCTTACCACCATGCCATTCAGGTCAACGCATCACCTAAAATAAGAATGAATGAATGATAACGCATGAGATATTACGACATTGTAAATAAAGATTCAGCTGGATACAAAAATCTAAAAATGTATCGAAAAGGATTACAATAAAACTCGTGGTTGATCAGACAAAACTGGTACATATAGCTCCTAACTCAACTAATCCGAAGTTCAAAATAATTCATCTTTGCTTCTCAAACAGAGATAAAGATTGTAATTACTACTACCTAAAGCATGCGATCAGTAAGCAATATCGACTTCAACTTGAAGTTAGTCACTCGAAGATATAAACAACAGATGTCATAAAACACACAACAATGGGTCAATGATTTTGCGGTTATTTTTGGAACAAAAGGACAATGCATCTTAGGCATTCCATTTCCCAAAAAACCAAATTAACACCAGTGTCCTAAAAATATTAGGTAGTTAGAATGGAACATCAGGAACCATGCTATGCTCTACCATGCAAGGAGGCTGAAATGTGAACAGGAGTAAGCAAGTGACGGATTCAGTAAAATTTTGACCATTAGTAACTTCTACAGAATGCGTCATATTTTGTATGTAATGTCGAAGTATCCACATTAAGATCACATGACAGGAAGTGGGAATTGAAGTGGCAACTGACCAAGCCTAGGTGAAAGGAAATCTTGAATCTGTACATTCATGCCTGAGACAAAGAACTGATCATTAGCACTGTAATTCACACAAAGGTAGCTATTTTTGTTTTCCTTATATAAATCCAAGAAATACCACTAATATAATTTATCAAACTGCGAATATCTACAAATTGAATTCCATTGCCCTTCAGTGTTTAGCAGACGCCTTTTAACAGGATTGTAGATAGCCTCAGGAAATGGCATATCATTTCACTTACTTTCCAAGTGTCAATGCAGAACTTTGTGTGACGCAACCCCTAACTTTTCCGACATGCAACGCTCCCCAAGAACATGGGAGGTCAATGGGTTCGTGTGTGTTGAAATAGACCTGGTCCCAGAGTACACGATATGGGATATTCTACCACAAAATATAAACCAATACAAAATCCAACTCAAGTGAGTGCTACATTGAAGACAATTTGATCTGAGTCGACTCGGATGAACTCAAAACTGAAAATGATTTGCCAGATTCCACACATTGTCAAAAGTCTTCGACTATAGAAAATACGTTTATGCTGAGTAAAAAGCATTGAAAGTTCAACCTTCTGTGTGACTCGACCCATTAAAAGAATGCAAATATTTCTAGTGGCATGGAAATTTTGGTGTGTGTATACCTAATAGAAGGTCAGTGCTGCAGTGACCTGAGTAATAACGAACTAAAGGACGAGTCAATTTTTATAACCGAAATACAGATGTGCAAACAGGCAAACGGGTTGATTGTAGCACTCAAAATTTAAGTTCCATTGAATCATGCGAGAGTGGCGTGGGGAACGACAGTCAGTTTACCGAGATCGAACATGGAGGACTTCCAGCAATCGTGGCTGCACCGTCGCTGCTGCGCCTAGGGCAGTTCGGGAAGGGGAAGATTGCCTACGACGCTATGGTTAACACGCATCCATGCCGGCGCTATCAAGCTGCACCCTGCGATCTCGCATGCAACACGTACTGAGATCTTGCGGTTAGTATCTCCGTTCGCTGTTGTATACTGTATGATGTTGATTTGCACATTATAAAACTCCTTGATTTAGATGAAACAAGCAAATCTGCATGCTATTTGTTTTTCTTTGAATTACTACAGCCATACTTGAAGAAAAGTCAGTTGTAGAACCTGAGCACTCACCCAATCTCAGATGCTGCTCAACACCCTCTGCTCCAACCCATAGAACATTCAGTCCTGCAGCAAATGAACTGAAGAACCAATCCCTGTTGCCAGCCTGCTCCCCATCCTACGCAGCTCCACCACATAGCAACGGGAGCGCTGCCTCGTGCTCCAACCCATACAATGGCCGGTGATGCTAATTGTGCTAAGGGCGAGAGGCGATAAATGAAGATTTGGAGAGGAAGAAACTGAGAGAATAGAGATGGGGAAAGGGATCTCACCGTCTCAAGCTCGAGCTCGCTGGCTGGCGGTCCTCCGCCTCGACCACCTCCATCCGGTCTCTCTATTTTTTGACCTTCCCCGTCTAGGCCTCGGGATCGAGCTTCGACCTACCACCGCCAGATCCGACCCCATCACCTTCTGGTTCCTTGCCTCCCCATGAAGTGTGCGCCGCCTGGAGCCTACCCCGTCGCTGCTCCTTCCTCGTGGAAACCCATGGCGGACGAGCCCCAGCGGCACGGCGGCGGCTGGTCCGGGGCGAGCGCGCGAGGAGAAACATTGGTGGGGCAGCGGCGGCTGGAGGGATTGGGGTGGGGTGCAGGGTTTGGGGCAGAGGAAGCCGCGCGACGCGCGAGGATACGCTCGTTCGCACCCGCCAGGAGTCCACCCAGCCAATAGAAAGTTCGGACGAGCCCACCAGTCATGGACGTGGAAAAACAACCGTGCGGTCAGAAGTAATAACACAGATCCAGTGTCCCGATCCAACGTCCAAAACGAGTTTTCACTAAGATCCAACGGCCAACGAAGCTGCAAATCGGGGAAGCCTTCTGGGAGTGAGTTGGCTAGCCTTTTTATTGATTTAAATTTCCTAGTACCTTATTATTGCCCTTATCATTCGGTTGTCCTGGATTTTGCTCTCGAAAGGATTCCTACCTTTTCCACTTCGGAGATTTCGCCTTCAAATCTCCACCCTCTCACTTGGAAGCTCTACGAGATTCCGCCCGCCTCTTCCGTCAGATCCCTCTCTGCACACCAGATTCTTTACATATTTTATCTTCATGCTCCAGCCTTAGCATGGGCAATGTATGAATATTGTGTTGAATTTGGAGCAAACAACAAAAGATGATACAACTAGAGAAGGGGATAGATATGATACGCCTATAATAATTCTGTAAGGTAGGCACTTTTCCCAAGCAGCATAATACGACATGTTTAAGTATGAACTAAGCACAGTAGACAAATCCTCTGGTTTTTCTTCTGGAAAGTTATGTATAGAACGTGTCTTCTATTGTATACAATTTTCTTCTTTAAAATAAATTAACTAAACAGCTTGTGTTGGTATCCTCACCTTTTTATCTGTTGAAATCCTATTTTACCTGGAATTTATTTGAAATTTTGGGTCACTTCATCTGTTGGTATTGCAGCTTACACCTGCAACATTATCAATGAAACTGAATCTGGAAAGTTAAGACATTAGACATCTGCCAACAAGTACCAACATGTCATCTTTGTCCGTCTGTACCCAGCGTTGATCTGATTTGAAGTTGGTTTGTTATATTCTTTAGTCGTGACTAGCACATATGCCCCTGCGTCGCAACAGGATAAAAAAATTACATGTCATTAGCTCAATATAAGAATGGATCAAGACCATCACATGTCCGAATTCTCTAGTTCAACATGGCACCCTTTCATTAGAGCCAAACCAGTATATTCTTTTTTATTGGCACATGCCCATAATTTGTTTTAATTATAATTAACCGACATATTCTCTTTTATTGGCACATGGAAGCTACCACTGTCAATAGTTTATGGTGTCCCTTATTCTGAACAAGCCGACTTAGCTCGATGTGCCGGATGCGGAGCAGGCCCAGTATGAGAGTGACTGAACTCACGACCTCAAAGACCCGACCACATGTTGCTAGCCACTCAAACAAGTGCGTTCTGCTAACCAATTGTCGGCGTGAATATTAAAGAATATAATGCAATATCAGATTCAAAACTTTTTTTGAACTTTTCAAAAACTGATAACTATGAAATGCCAAATATACTTGGCAACGTGAACAATTTTTCAAATTACGATTTTTTTAAATTCCACACCTTTTAAAAAACAGGAACAAAAAATTTAAATGGAACATTTCTTGAAATTCACATACATTTCTTAAAAACATGAACCTTCTTATAAAAATACAAAAAATTTCAAGTAGAGGACAACTTTTTAAAATGGGAACATGTTTTAAATATGCATAAGAATTTTTGAAAATGTGTTTCTTTATTGCAAACATTCTTTTCAATTTTAAAACATATCGCTAAAACAACAATATTTTTCGAACATTTTTAAAATGAATTTATTTAAATCTTTAATTTTTTTAAAATACAAACATTTTCCAAAAAAGGGAATATTTTGAAATTATGAACAAATTTTGGCACGACGAAAAAAATCGAAACATTGTTTAGAATTGGAACACATTTTTGTAATTCAGAACTTTTTACAAAATTTTGAATAAAAATTGAAATTGCGAACATTTTTTGAAAATTGTGAATTTCAGAAAAATAGTTAAAAATAGACTTGCAATGGGAAAAATAAAAATAGAAACAGGAAATAAAAGGAGAAATAAACAGAGAAAAATTGAAAGAGAACATAAACAAAAATGGGCCGCTGTCTTGGGCGCCGTGTGCGTAGCTAAAACTATTTGCCGCATTCAGCGGAAAATAGGATTTTCTTATTGCTGCGTGGGCAGAAAATAATGGGCTGAATTTGCTGGGCCATAGGGCGCGCGGCCCATGGACAAAATTCTGCACAAATCGTTTTTGCGTTGCTAATAGACGGACGTACAAAAGTTTAGTACCATCTCGGATAGAAAAAAATATATTGGCGGTGAACGGATGAAAAAATCGGAGAAACGCACCCTGCTTTATTAGTAGGTCTAGATATGGATATAGATACATACAGTTATAATAGAAATAATTAAAAGTAGCCCTCACTTATGTGAGGTTTAGTGTTAGGAAACTTCTATATATGGCATTAATGATTCATGTACAAACTACATAGGATGTTAATTGTGTGCCACAATGAACATGAGTAAAAGGGGAAACATGAACGAACCAGTAATTAGATTGAGAACAAACCAGTAATACAAGAGTACTATGTATTTGTAATTGTCAGGTATTTCTTTTTGTACTACTTCGATTGAGTTATATCTGGCGACTAAGTCATACATAAATTGGTGCTTCAGCTGTATTTCTTCACATGTTCTACACCTGAGATTCAAAAATTTGGTGGCATCTGATAGTTTATCCGAATTTACCAATGGTATTTCCTGACCTTTTCTGTTACTCTTATACCCTCACGCTCCTTAAAGTCAAAAAATATTTTCTTACTTTTATAGTTGATGCATCTTTTCCAGATGGACCACCACTTTGTCTAAGTATTTTTTTTGCGGGGGTTGTCTAAGTATTTATTTATTTCACATTGCACAATTTGTTACAAACCAGTACTCAACTAATCCCTATTTTTATTTCCTACAAGAGACGGTGTTTTCAGGGAATGATTTCTGCATTTGGCAAAAAACTTGATGGCTATTTTATTTCAATCTAAAAAGTGTACCATGTTATCCACAGAACTTAATTTCAAGTATAAATAGATATGAACAGTGAACATATCCACATATACCACACCAACTTATTCACATTAAATGTTCTTTTCATATTTAATTGATGAGAGGTACGTGTGCATCTGGTTATGTCAACTCTCTTGCTGAAAGTACTTTCTTTTTTGCTTTGTGGGTTTTTGTTTCCCGTAGGAACTGACAGAGTGGGTCTTTTTATTTTGTAAGTTGCTGAAATTAATCAGTCGAGCAAAGTATGTTTCTGGGGCAGGTTGATCCTCCATGCTACCAAACACATGCAGACTATTGCCCATACAACAATGAAGGTGCCATGTGCATGGACTGATGGTCGCCAACTGAACCAGTCACTTGTAGTCGACATTACCGATTCAGCCACTGATGGTTGCCCATAAATACATCCAGGGTGTTCTCTGTAAATAATTTTTTGTTGATATAAACTATCAAACTCCTCTCTAATGATACTAAGCTACTTGCAAAGTCTGCTATTTCGTGCATCAAAGGTGGATTGGATGACTTGGTCTAGATTGTAAGAGGGTGTATGCTGTTTTAGCCACTTGGATCCATAGTGTGTGACTGCGGGTGGCATGCGTGTAAATTTCCCTGGAACATATGTCACGTATATGGCCGCTCGCGGCTCACACGCCTGCCACGATTAACATCGAATCAAATATCATACATGTAAAATGGAACAACCGCAAGTGTCCACAACTTCTGCAGTCTTCGGATCTTCAATCAAAGGACATGAAATCAAAT
This sequence comes from Aegilops bicornis, assembly GCA_021605145.1. Taxonomy (NCBI): domain Eukaryota; kingdom Viridiplantae; phylum Streptophyta; class Magnoliopsida; order Poales; family Poaceae; genus Aegilops; species Aegilops bicornis. Next base: position 153,616,730 of record CM038669.1, read on the forward strand.
AGCGCAACACACGTCATCCAACTAAAAAATTACACAAGCAGGCGTGATAGTGAAAATTGGCGCAACGAAGCGCGCATTAGCATCTAGTTAACATCCATGAGCCTCGAACTGCGAGGTTGTTCGAGTCCCCGTCAGTCCTACGTAGCCCTGCACTCTATAGAAACTGCACGTGTAATAACAAAAAAAAATATGGAAATGCGGAGTAGTGTACATCTACAACATTTATCATGCTATATCCAAATACACCCTGTACTTAACTGCAAATGATCACGTAGCACGCCAATAGGCGTTCCGTTTCCCCTGAATTTGCGCGCATACCTCCATACGGCATGAGTGTTGTGCTTCAGCATATTTGTACTGACACGCCTTACCCACCCTGGACCACGCAAACATCTCCAGTGACTGTGTACACCCGGTGCACAGGGTCCACATCAAACTTTAAAACCTGTAGTCGGAACATTATTGCCATGTGGGCCGCCTCTTGGCCGCCTGATGAGGAGTTGGGGGCAAGAGAATGGACGGGCCGATGGGGGCATGGGGCTCTGTCCCCTTCTATATCAGGCGCAGACTCCTCGATCCCTCTTTGATACAGGCATTTCTCCCGCAGAAGAGCCAGAGACTATTCCCCTGCTTCTTGCTTTCCTTGCCCCATCTCTACCACGAGCGTTCCTGCTGCCATTGGTCCGATCCGACCTTGGAGGCCGCGCTAATGGCTGAAGGGAGTGCTTGTTTCAACTGGGACGTGGTGGCCTCGGCGGCTGGGAACCAGTACACGAGCTCCGGCCATGGCGGAGTTGCACACCACTTTGTCCATAATGATGGTGGTGCTCCAGCCGGGGCGGTTGTCGTCCCGGGCGCTGGATCAAGGGCTTCCAGTGGCATCAGCGAGATGGATCCCACCAGCTTCCCCGGCTACGGGAGCAGCGACGCCCCTACGGCAATCACGGCGGCTGCTCGGGCGCTGCCTCGTGCCAGATCTAGCAGCCAGGGGCTGACACGGTTCAAAGGGTCCTGGACCGTGGAGGAAGACACGTACGTAGAAAATCCAATCCTAAATTGCAAACCTTTTTCTTTGTCCTTCATCGGTTGCAGCTTCGTTGGTTTCTTTGTGGTTGTGCAGGCTGCTCAGGGCGAAGGTGCAGGAATTCGGCCTAGGGAGGTGGGCGGAGGTCGCGTTGTACCTCCCTAGCCGGAGCGGGAAGCAGTGTCGGGAGAGATGGACCAACCAACTTGACCCCAACATTGAGGTGATTTTGAAAGATTTAAATTTCTTAACTCCCTAGTCCCTACTAGCAGCTTGATTCTAGGGAATTTTGATGATCTATGATTGAGTGTGCTTAGGGAAAGAAATTCATCGTTGCATTATTTGATTCGTCACCATTCGGAAGTGGGTATTAACTCCCGGATAAATATTTAGTAGTCTTGCATGTCTTTAGTCTAATCAGTAAATGTGGCGATTAATTTCTTCATTTAGGCCACTAAATAATCACCCAAGTGATTTTCTGAAGAATTTTTTTTGTAGGGAAGTAATTTTCTAAAATTAATAGGGATTGATGTTCCTGCCCACACATTAGCATTTGAAACGTGTACAAGGATTTTGTGTTCAATCCGAAATAAAGGAATCTCACTTGCACTTACAAATATGGAAATTTAGTACTCCCACTGTTCACAAAGAGAAGATGATTTGGATATTTCAATATGGACTACACGGACTAAAGTAAGTGAACAAACACGCTAAAAAATCTATATACCTACAAATCAGAAAAATATATTAGAACATCTTATAAATGTGAGTGGAGGGAGTAATTGACATGGTGCCTCATTTTTAAAACTTAGTTAATTGCCCATGCGTTGCAACAGGAGTATAAACATTCTCGGAGATTAGCCCATGATCGCTTGTCTATTATTACATTGGTGTGCTATAATCTTAGCAAGATTTTGTATGCAATTGTCATGATTTACCTGCGATCGTATTGTTAAGCACTTATTTGGTAAGAATTTATTGACTTACCAAAGAAAATATTATTTATGAGAAAGATCGGAGATGGGAGTCAAAATATCATCTTATTGTTAAGCACTTATTTGGTAAAAATATTACTAACGTGCCAAAAAATATTATTATCTGAGAGAAAAAATCAGAGATGGGAGGAAAAAAATCAAATAGGAGAACGGAAGGGGGGAACCATATATATAGAGAGGTTGGATGAAGGAGAGGCTGAAATGAGAACTTTAGGTTCTTTTTAAGTAGTAGAGAAGAGATTCTTGGCCACTAAGCGATCACCCAATTAAAAAAATTGTCTTGATTATTTGTCAAATTACTACCTATTTGTGAGTTGCCACAATTTGATATCTCTAAAGTAAGAGTTGATGTTCTAGCCCACAAAGTAGCATTTGAGATGTGGTACTTTCATTAGTTGAATCATATCTAAAAACTAAGTCACATGCTTCCATATATAATGCTCATAGCCTAATTACACATGTTCCAAAAATTTGATGATGTTTATTTGTGAAATTGCTACTTTTTTATTATGGTTTTCCTGAATTTGGTAAATAGGAGTGGATGTTCCTGTCCCTAGATTAGCATTTGAGATATGTGTCTGCGACCTAATGGAGATCCACTCCACTCCCTCCAGATTGGACTAGCTATGCAAGGTAGGCCCTACTTTAGGGTGCATGTGCGGCCTGCTTTGCCGATGGAGATGTGCACGCCACCAGCCCATGCACCGACCCCCTCCCCCCGAGTCCTCTGTTTTTGGCCTGATGGAACCCGCATGCCCATCTTCATGCCTCGCTTCCCAAACCGTTAGTTCGGCAAAGCAACCCAACGATGACAGAGATCGACACTATGCAGGCCAGTTGCACTCTTGACAGAGATGGCATGCCACGCTTTGTGCCGGTGACGCCTCCCATTCTCCCTGCTCTCCGAGCAACAATCCAACCAGGTCGCCCACAACAAGGAGGGAAACATTCACGAGGGTTGCCGACTTTGACATCAACCAACACAGTCCGCACGTGAGTGCCAAGAAAATGGTCATGCACATCGCCTAGCTCATGAAAAGGCTTCTTTTCCAACATATGTGAGTCATTGGTGAGGGTGAATAGGTCAACGAGGAAGTGAATACCGCTTCGTGGCTCTATTCCAGAGGAGACCGCTAGACATAGAGAAGATCGCGCTTCGGGCGCTTTTGCAACTTGATGCGATTTGGCGACAAACATGGAGAATGTTTTGATGGAGCATGGTGGTGATGGTGGTCGAGAGATGCCATCGCCGATCAGCGAGTACATCACCGAAACGGCCTGATTTCCTTGGTTCATCTGATGATGTAGTTTAGTTCATATGTTAGACATCAATCATTCGGGGCGCCTGATTGTAGTAGTTGTTGTGTGCGGCTACTTATTGTCGCCCTGGCGAGGCACTGTGGACTTCTACCGGAGTTGTGTCCTTGACTGTTCGACTTTGCTTAGTTTCAACCTCAGTTTTTTGAATTGGGTTGTGCAAGCTCAATTTCCGGAATAGGAGAGCCACTATCGATGAAACCATTGTTGCCTCTGCGTGTCATCTTGCATATATCCAGGAAACTAAGCTTGACGTGGTTGACTCCATGATTATTGCCTTCCTTAGAGGCTACAAGCTGAAGGGGTTTCCCCAACACCCAACTACTGGTACATGTGGTGGGATTCTCATCTTGGGAAGAAGATCATGTTCATGTAGAGGATGTGCACTTTGGCACCTACACATTCTCTGCCAATGTCTCCATTTTTAGATCTGAAACCTCCTTTAAGACTACCACAGTGTATGGGCCGACAAGAAATATCCATAAAGGTATCTTCTTCGAAGAGATGATGAATGAAAAGCCCCATCCTCGAGATAAAGTATTGACATAGGCAACTTCAACCAAATATACCGCTCTAGAGATAATAACCATGCCAATGCAAACCATAGCCGCACCTTCTGCTTTCGGAATGCTCTTGTATTTTGTGAGCTACAAGAAACCCACCTCCAGAAAAAATGTACACTTGGGAAAATAAGCAAAGCAACCCAACCATGTCCATGCTTGATGGCTTCTTTTGCAATGAAGATTGGGATATCACTTTTGACAAGAACATTATTAATGCCCTCTCCTCATCACTTTCGGATCATTGTCTTCTCCTCCAAGTAAATGAGATAGCCCTTGGCGACCAAAGACCTTCCGCTTTGCTTTTTTTTGACCAACATGCCCGGATTTCACCAGTTGTTTCAAGATGCATGGATGAGCTCTCTAAGCACACTAAGCCTTATCAAAGCCTCTTTCACAAAGTTGAAAAGAATTAGTCAAAGGCTTAATACTTGGAGTAAAACTATTTCCTTCAACGCCAAAGTCCAACTTCACCTGACCTTAGAGATCATTCTTTGGTTGGATGAGGCATAGGATAATAGGGAGCTAAGTAATGATGAGAAGGATCTTTGAAAAAGATTTAAAATAAGTGTGGTTGGGCGTGGTCATGGAGAGAACAAGGAAGAGAAAAATCTTGAGGATCAAAAATATTAAAGACGAAGACGATAACACTTGTTACTTTCACCCGACGGTGAATGGGCAAGGGAGGAAAAATCTTATACATCTTCTCAAACATGGGAGTGACTGGGTGATGGATCATGACTACAAGAAAAACATTGTTTACTCACACTTCTCTGCTATAAATAAAAGAGTGCCTAGTGTGCAAAGAACATCAATTGGCCAATGATTCCCATTGCTGGCCATGACCTCTCCGCTCTTGGAGATGCCATCAAAAATAAGGAGGTCAAGGATGTGATCTTTGCCCTACCTAGTGACAAAGCACGCTGATGTCTACTATGCAACCTTCTTCTTGTAGACGTTGTTGGGCCTCCAAGTGCAGAGGTTTGTAGGACAGTAGCAAATTTCCCTCAAGTGGATGACCTAAGGTTTATCAATCCGTGGGAGGCGTAGGATGAAGATGGTTTCTCTCAAACAACCCTGCAACCAAATAACAAAGAGTCTCTTGTGTCCCCAACACACCGAATACAATGGTAAATTGTATATGTGCACTATTTCGGCGAAGAGATGGTGATACAAGTGCAATATGGATGGTAGATATAGGTTTTTACAATCTGAAAAATATAAAAACAGCAAGGTAACTAATGATAAAAGTGAGTGTAAACAGTATTGCAATGCTAGGAAACAAGGCCTAGGGTTCATACTTTCACTAGTGCAAGTTCTCTCAACAATGATAACATAATTGGATCATATAACTGTCCCTCGACATGCAACAAAGAGTCACTCCAAAGTCACTAATAACGGAGAACAAACGAAGAGATTATGGTAGGGTACGAAACCACCTCAAAGTTATTCTTTCCAATCAACCCGTTGGGCTATTCCTATAAGTGTCACAAACAGCCCTAGAGTTCGTACTAGGATAACACCTTAAGACACAAATCAACCAAAACCCTAATGTCACCTAGATACTCCAATGTCACCTCAAGTATCCGTGGGTATGATTATATGATATGCGTCACACAATCTCAGATTCATCTATTCAACCAACACATAGAACCTCAAAGAGTGCCCCAAAGTTTCTACCGGAGAATCACGACGAAAACGTGTGCCAACCCCCTATGCATAGGTTCATGGGCGGAATCCGCAAGTTGATCACCAAAACATACATCAAGTGGATCAATAGAATACCCCATTGTCACCACGGGTATCCCACACAAGACATACATCAAGTGTTCTCAAATCACTAAAAGACTCAATCCAATAAGATAACTTCAAAGGGGAAACTCAATACATTACAAGAGAGTAGAGGGGGAGAAGAAACATAAGATCCAACTATAATAGCAGAGCTCGCGATACATCAAGATCGTGCCAAATCAAGAACACGAGAGAGAGAGATCAAACACATAGCTATCGGTACATACCCTCAGCCCCGAGGGTGAACTACTCCCTCCTCGTCATGGAGAGCGCCGGGATGATGAAGATGGCCACGGTGAGGGTTCCCCCTCGTGAGGTGCCGGAATAGGGTCCCGATTGGTTTTTGGTCGCTACAAAGGCTTGCGGCGGCGGAACTCCCGATCTATTCTCGTCTCTGGTAGTTTTAGGGTATATGGGTATATATGGGTGAAAGGAGTACGTCGGTGGAGCTTCGGGGGGCCCACGAGGCAGGGGGCGCCCCCACCCTCGTGGACACCTCCCTTCTTTCCTGACGTGCACTCCAAGCTTTTCCGGTAGCTTTCCTTCCAAAAATAACTTCTCCAGTTGATTTCATTCCGTTTCGACTCCGTTTGATATTCCTTTTCTTCGAAACACTGAAATAGGCAAAAAACAACAATTCTGGGCTGGGCCTCCGGTTAATAGGTTAGTCCCAAAAATAATATAAAAGTGGATAATAAAGCCCAATATTGTCCAAAACAATAGATAATATAGCATGGAGCAATCAAAAATTATAGATAAGTTGGAGACTATCAAGCATCCCCAAGCTTAATTCCTGCTCGTCCTCGAGTAGGTAAATGATAAAAAAGATAATTTTTGATGTGGAATGCTAGTTGGCATAATTTCAATGTAATTCTTTTTAATTGTGACATGAATATTCAGATCCATAAGATTCAAGACAAAAGTTCATATTGACATAAAAATAATAATACTTCAAGCATACTAACTAAGCCATTATGTCCTCTCAAAATAACATGGCCAAAGAAAGCTCATCCCTACAAAATCATATAGTTTAGTCATGCTCCATTTTGTTCACACAAGAATGCTCTCATCATGCACAACCCCGATGACAAGCCAAGTAATTGTTTCATACTTTAATGATCTCAAACCTATAAACTTTCATGCAATATATGAGCGCGAGCCATGGACATAGCACTATGGGTGGAATAGAATATGGTGATGGGGGTTATGTGGAGAAGACAAAAAAGGAGAAGATCTCACATCAACGAGGCTAATCAATGAGCTATGGAGATGCCCATCGATTGATGTTAATGCAAGGAGTAGGGATTGCCATGTAACGGATGCACTAGAGCTATAAATGTATGAAAGCTCAACAAAAGAAACTAAGTGGGTGTGCATCCAACTTGGTTGCTCACGAAGACCTAGGGAACTTGAGGAGGCCCATTGTTGGAATATACAAGCCAAGTTCTATAATGAAAAATTCCCACTAGTATATGAAAATGACAAAACAAGAGACTCTCTATCATGAAGATTACGGTGCTACTTTGAAGCACAAGTGTGGCAAAGGATAGTAACATTGTCCCTTCTCTCTTTTTCTCTCATTTTTTTATTTGGGCTTCTTTGGCCTCTTTCTCTTTTGTTTATTTGGGCTTCTTTGGCCTCTTTCTATTTTTTTTATTTATTTGAACCTCACATGGGACAATGCTCTAGAAAATGATGATCATCACACTTCTATTTATTTACAATTCAATGATTACAACTCGATACTAGAACAAAGTATGACTCTATATGAATGCCTCCGTGATATCTTTGGGATATGCAGTGAATCAAGAGTGACATATATGAAAGAATTATGAACGGTGGCTTTGCCACAAATACTATGTCAACTACATGATCATGCTAAGCAATATGACAATGATGAATGTGTCATGATGAACAGTATGGTGGAAAGTTGCATGGCAATATATCTCGGAATGGCTATGGAAATGCCATAATAGGTAGGTATGGTGGCTATTTTTAGGAAGATATAAGGAGGTTTATGTGTGAAAGAGCGTATCATATCACGGGGTTTGGATGCACCGGTGAAGTTTGCACCAACTCTCGATGTGAGAAAGGGCAATGCAGTGCATCAAGAGGCTAGCAATGGTGGAAAGATGAGAGTGCGTATAATCCATGGACTCAACATTAGTCATAAAGAACTCACATACTTATTGCAAAAATCTACAAGCCATCAAAAACCAAAGCACTATGTGCATGCTCCTAGGGGGATAGATTGGTAGGAAAAGACCATCGCTTGTCCCGACCGCCACTCATAAGGAAGACAATCAAAGAACACCTCATGTTTCAAATTTGTTACATAACGTTTACCATACATGCATGCTACGGGACTTGCAAACTTCAACACAAGCATTCTTCAAATTCACAACATCTCAACTAGCACGACTTTGATATTATCACCTCCATATCTCAAAACAATTATCAAGCATCAAACTTCTCTTAGTATTCAACACACTCCTAAGAAAGTTTTACTATTTTTGTATACCTAGCATATTAAGATTAAGCACATTACCATGCTATTTAAGACTCTCAAAATAATATAAGTGAAGCATGGGAGTTCATATATTTCTTCAAAATAAAACTACCACCATGCTCTAAAAGATATAAGTGAAGCACTAGAGCAAGCAACAAACTACTCCGAAAGATATAAGTGAAGATCAAGGAGTAGTTGTATAATTATACAACTATGTGAAGACTCTCTAACATTTAAGAATTTCAGATATTGATACTTTATTCAAACAGCAAGCAAAACAAAATAAAATGACATGACGCTCCAAGCAAAACACATATCATGTGGTGAATAAAAATATAGCTCCAAGTAAAGTTACCGATGAAAGTAGACGAAAGAGGGGTTGCCTTCCGGGGCATCCCCAAGCTTAGACGCTTGGTTATCCTTGAATATTACCTTGGGGTGCCTTGGGCATCCCTAAGCTTAGGCTCTTGCCACTCCTTATTCCATAGGCCATCGAATCTTTACCCAAAACCTGAAAACTTCACAACACAAAACTTAATGAGAAAACTTCGTAAGCTCCGTTAGCGAAAGAAAACAAAACACCACTTCAAGGTACTATAATGAACTCATTATTTATTTGTATTGGTGTTAAACCTAATGTATTCCAACTTCTCTATGGTTTATAAAATATTTTACTAGCCATAGAGTCATCAAAATAAGCAAGCAACACAATGAAAACAGAATCTGTCAAAAACAGAACAGTCTGTAGTAATCTGTAACTAACGCAAACTTCTGGAACTCCAAAAATTCTAAAATAAATTGGTGGACCTGAGGAATTTGTTTAGTAATCATCTTAAAAAAGAATCAACTAAATAGCACTCTCCAGTAAAACGTTTTAGCTAATCTGTGAGCGGTAAAGTTTCTGTTTTTTACAGCATGATCATAAAGACTTCACCCAAGTCTTCCCAAAGGTTCTACTTGGCACAAACACTAATTAAAACACAAAACCACATCTAAACATAATCTAGATGGATTATTTATTATTAAACAGAACCAAAAATCAAGGAACTAAAATAAAATTGGGTTGCCTCCCAACAAGCGCTATCGTTTAACGCCCCTAGCTAGGCATGATGATTTCAATGATGCTCACATAAAAGATAAGAATTGAAACATAAAGAGAGCATCATGAAGAATATTACTAGCACATTTAAGTCTAACCCACTTCCTATGCATAGGGATTTTTTGAGCAAACAACTTATGGGAACAAGAATCAACTTTCATAGGAAGGTAAAACAAGCATAACTTCAAGATTTTAAGCACATAGAGAGGAAACTTGATATTATTGCAATTCCTACAAGCATATATTCCTCCCTCATAATAATTTTCAGTAGAATCATGAATGAATTCAACAATATAACCAGCACCTAAAGCATTTTTTTCATGATCTACTTGCCTAGAAAATTTACTACTCTCCACATAAGCAAAATTCTTATCATTCGGAATAGTGGGAGCAAACTCAACAAAATGACTATCATGTGATTGAAAATTAAGATCAAGATGACAAGTTTCATGGTTATCATTATTCTTTAAAGCATACGTGTCATCACAATAATCATCATAGATAGGAGGCATGCTTTCATCATAGTAAATTTGCTCATCAAAGCTTGGGGACAAAAATATCATCTTCATGAAAGATAGCTTCCCCAAGCTTGTGGCTTTGCATATCATTAGCATCATGGATATTCAAGGAATTCATACTAACAACATTGCAATCATGCTCATCATATAAAGATTTAGTGCCAAACATTTTAATGCATTCTTCTTCTAATACTTTGGCACAATTTTCCTTTCCATCATACTCATGAAAGATATTAAAAAGATGAAGCGTATGTGGTAAACTCAATTCCATTTTTTGTAATTTTATTTTATAAACTAAACTAGTGCTAAAACAAGAAACAAAAAATTCGATTGCAAGATCTAAAGATATGCCTTCAAGCACTCACCTCCCCGGCAACGGCGCCAGAAAAGAGCTTGATGTCTACTACGCAACCTTCTTATTGTAGACGTTGTTGGGCCTCCAAGTGCAGAGGTTTGTAGGACAGTAGCAAATTTCCCTCAAGTGGATGACCTAAGGTTTATCAATCCGTGGGAGGCAAAGGATGAAGATGGTCTCTCTCAAACAACCCTGCAACCAAATAACAAAGAGTCTCTTGTGTCCCCAACACACCCAATACAATGGTAAATTGTATAGGTGCACTAGTTTGGCGAAGAGATGGTGATACAAGTGCAATATGGATGGTATATATATGTTTTTGCAATCTGAAAAATATAAAAACAGCAAGGTAACTAATGATAAAAGTGAGCGTAAACAGTATTGCAATGCTAGGAAACAAGGCCTAGGGTTCATACTTTCACTAGTGCAAGTTCTCTCAACAATAATAACATAATTGGATCATATAACTGTCCCTCGACATGCAACAAAGAGTCACTCCAAAGTCACTAATAGCGGAGAACAAACGAAGAGATTATGGTAGGGTACGAAACCACCTCAAAGTTATTCTTTCCAATCAACCCGTTGGGCTATTCCAATAAGTGTCACAAACAGCCCTAGAGTTCGTACTAGGATAACACCTTAAGACACAAATCAACCAAAACCCTAATGTCACCTAGATACTCCAATGTCACCTCAAGTATCCGTGGGTATGATTATATGATATGCGTCACACAATCTCAGATTCATCTATTCAACCAACACATAGAACCTCAAAGAGTGCCCCAAAGTTTCTACCGGAGAATCACGACGAAAACGTGTGCCAACCCCTATGCATAGGTTCATAGGCGGAACCCGCAAGTTGATCACCAAAAAAACATACATCAAGTGGATCAATAGAATACTCCATTGTCACCACGGGTATCCCACGCAAGACATACATCAAGTGTTCTCAAATCATTAAAAGACTCAATTCGATAAGATAACTTCAAAGGGGAAACTCAATCCATTACAAGTGAGTAGAGGGGGAGAAGAAACATAAGATCCAACTATAATAGCAAAGCTCGCGATACATCAAGATCGTGCCAAATCAAGAACACGAGAGAGAGAGAGAGAGAGAGAGAGAGAGAGAGAGAGAGATCAAACACATAGCTACTGGTACATACCCTTAGCCCCGAGGGTGCACTACTCCCTCCTCGTCATGGAGAGTGCTGGGATGATGAAGATGGCCACCGGTGAGGGTTCCCCCCTCCGGAAGGGTGCCGGAACAGGGTCCCAATTTGTTTTTGGTGGCTAAAGAGGCTTGCGGTGGCGGAACTCCCGATCTATTCTCGTCTCTGGAAGTTTTAGGGTATATGGGTATATATGGGTGAAAGGAGTACGTCGGTGGAGGTTCGGGGGGCGCACGAGGCAGGGGGCGCGCCTTAGGGGGGGGCGCCCCCACCCTCATGGACACCTCCCTTCTTTCCTGACGTGCACTCCAAGATTTTCCGGTAGCTTTCCTTCCAAAAATAACTTCTCCAGTTGATTTCATTCCGTTTCGACTCTGTTTGATATTCCTTTTCTTCGAAACACTGAAATAGGAAAAAAACAACAATTCTGGGCTGGGCCTCCGGTTAATAGGTTAGTCCCAAAAATAATATAAAAGTGGATAATAAAGCCCAATATTGTCCAAAACAATAGATAATAAAGCATGGAGCAATCAAAAATTATAGATACGTTGGAGACGTATCACACGCGGGCCCGATGGCTTAACAAAAAATTCATCAAGGACTGTTGGGATATTATTGAGGATGACAACATGCTCATGATCAATAATTCCTCAGACCTCAACGTGGAAAACTTCCATTGTCTAAACTCATCAAATGTTACACTCATCCCCAAGAAAGATTGCACCAAGGACATTTCAAATTTTAGTACTATTAGCCTTATTTGTGTCGTGCCCAAGCTCATTGTCAAAACCCTTGTTCTATGAGGTTGGCTTTGCACATGAATGATATTGTTTCCATTGCGCTGATTTCATCAAGAGGAGATGTATCCACTATAACTTCATGTATATGCGCGATGTGGCTAGAAGATTTTACCACATCAAGACACCTACACTCCTCATCAAGCTCCACATAAAGAAGGCCATAGATTCCATTAGGTGGTATTATTTTATAGACATGTTGAGTCACCATGGCTTCCAAGGCCACTCCCGGGGATGGATCTCCACTCTCCCCTCCTAATCTTCTTCCCGAGTTTTGCTTAGTGCAATTGCTGAGGACCTGATCAAGCATGGTCATGGGCTTTGTCAGGGCCCCCCTTTCCCCTTTGCTTTTCGAGCTTGCCATTAACCCGCTGCAGCATATCTTGAACCAGGCTACAACCTAAGGAAAGCTTCATCCTCTTAGTGGGTGTCACATAGACATTCATGCTTCCTTTTAGACCAACGAAGTGACAGTTTTATGTGCGCTCCGGTCTTAACGCCCCTACGGAAGCTGTGCAGCCTTTCCTCGGCCTATCAAGGAACAAGTCCAATTCCTCGCCACCACGCTTGCCTATTTCAAGATACTAACATCCTTGTCAGAAACTGTAGAAGGAACATTGTTGCACCTATCTGGTGCGATAACATCGACCTTGATGACATCCTTCAGTCCTTCCCAGCAGGCCACTCATCCCTTCCCATAAGTTACCTTAGCCTACCCCTCGCGGTTAAAGAGTAGAGAGGGTCCACTTGCAATACTTAGAACATAAAGACGCCAAGAAATTAACACCTTGGAGAGGAAAACATGTTGCTACTGCAGGCATTCAAATGGTGCTCAGGAGGTGTCAATATACCATCTTTCACCACTTCACCTCCTAGTGGAGGTTCTTAGGAATACTGATAGAATGAGGTGTGCCTATCTTTGGGAATGGATAGATAAAGTGACCAGTAGTAATCGCGAAATTAATTTAGAGCAAGTTTGCAGGACGAAGGAGTTTGGTAGCCCAAGAATTCTTAATCTTGGAAGTTCACCATCGCGTTTTGCTTATGATGTTTATGGCTTGACCAGCATGACCCGCATAGGGCATGGTGCATTATGGGGATGTCGTGCCAATGATGATCATGATCCCTTCCCAGCGGGCACTAAGGTTATGACTGGCGATGGAAATAAATCCAAATTTTTGGAGTCATCATGGCTAGAGGGGCTGAGGCCTAAAGAGAATGCGCCAATTTTTTGGGGGATATCTTGCAAGAATGGCGACATCATATATAACAAGGATTTGGGAGATGATTTTTGGGTTCTAAAGATTGATAGTCAAGGAGGCCTAACACTAGGGCACATCAACAATTCATCATTTTGTGGGATAAACTTGCCAATGTCATCATCTAACCAGATGTCCCAGATACAATCATGTGGAAGCTGACTAACGATAGGAACTATACCACCTCGTCGGCCTACAAGGCTCGATTGACTGACCACATCTGATCCAACTTCTTATCCATGGCCTGAAAGGTTTGGGTATCTCCCAAATATGTAGGTTCTTTACTTGGATAGTCACCCAAAATGGTATTTGGACGGCAAATAGGCTACAATGTTGAGAGTGGCCAAATTGCGACTGATGCCCTCTTTGCAACCAAGTGTAAGAATCAGCAGCTCACCTCCTCTTCAAGTGTTGATTCTCTCTTTGAGTTTGGAACGATGTGGTTTCTTGGCTTGGTCTTCATGTTAGTGCGGATCTTTGGCAACATTTTGAGACTGTGAAGACTTGGTGGGAAGGAGTCCTCCACGACAATTCAAAGCCGAGGAAAGCTCTATTTTCATTTCTCCTTTTTGTTAGATGCGATATTTGGAAGGAAAGGAACCCGTGTGTCTTTCAAAACAAAGCGACATCGGTGGTGATCATTGTTTGCATCATACAAGATGATGCATGGCTTTGGGTTATTATGGGGGCTAAGAATTTGAGTAATGTAATTTCGTGAGAGTAATTTATTGTCTTTGTGTCACTTTTGTGGTATCTTACAAACTACTCTTGTTAATAAATAAAAATGGCAAATCTTTTGCCTTGTTCCAAAAAAGGGAGTCCAAAACTATAAATAAAAAATGACACTTGCACTTGCGATATAATTGATATTGCTAACTGAAATTTTTCTAGAAGTTTTGTAAATCTTGGCCACCTCAAATTGCACAATATTGATCCCCAACATTGTAGCACATGCAATATATGTGTAATTTTTAACAGGATTTGTCCAAAATAATCAAATACGTGTAATTTTTTACAGTATCTCTCCAAAATAAAGAAGTCACATCATTTTTTATATGAGTCCATCCGCCCCAAATAATTATTCCCATACTAACTTTTTTCCTTTCCATTTTCTATGAAGCTCATTCCACCACTTTAGTAATTTATATCAGCCGTAGGTTAGTTTGTGAGAGTATATGACGCTTGGTTGTCTGGAAATTTTCTAACCAATAAATTCCTAAGATACTTTAATATTCCTTATATACTTTGAGACGCATGCTATGTTTTATAATCTTGGCAAATTTTATCTTGTTCAAGACTGTTGCATTAGTTTTCTATTGTTTCAAAGTCTAACATAATGTTTCATGATGTACAGTAAATCTGATCCGAAAAAGTGCATTATTTGTTGCTACACAATGAAACATTATAATACACTTTGAAACAAGAAAAAACTTAGAAACATTTTGTTACTCTAGAAAAACAATTTTTTTGCTAACAACAAGAAAAGTTAATATAAATGTCAAAGAAATGGCGAATGGCGGTTGGCTTCTAAATAGACAACGCTTCCAATGACATATGGGTGTTGTCTCGCGTTCAAAAAAAGTCAAGTTAGAAAATACTACTTTTGGTGTGCAGTGTTGTGTTCAATTGTAATTCAATGGAATGTTATGTCATAATTAATTAACTCAAAAATATTTTCCTTGTAGAGGAAAAAATGGACCGAGGCGGAAGACATGAAGCTGATCAAGATGCATCAGACTTGGGGGAACTGTTGGTCGGTGATCGCCCGACTACTCCCCGGTCGGTCAGACAACGCCGTCAAGAACCACTGGAATGCCACCAAGCGCAGTCTGAACGCGAAGCGCCATCTCAAGAAGAGGAACAGTGAGCAGCCACCTCCTGGACAACTCTCCCTTCTTATGGAGTACATCCGTAGCCTTGACCCGCACACCGAATCACCCACAGAGACACCTCCGGTGTCCCCACCATTGTATCATGACCAACAACATGGTGGGAAAATGTGGATGGCCGGTACAGACTCTGTCATCGTCATCGCCCCTACCACACAGGCGTACCCGAGTTACCCTAATCCGGCCATGACTGGTATGTACTACCACCCAAACCCGACCAACATGCAGTACTGGGCGCCGGACTTGACTGTCGTCGATGGGAAAAAAGAGGGGTACTCATACTACATCCCTCCCAACACGCACCTGAACCACTGCCAGTCGTATGGTTTGTCGCCGACACAGATGGTTAGCGAGCAAGACATCCAGCAGGCGGCCAATGCGAGCATGAATTATGCATGCATCGGACAACATACCCTCCCAACGAACAATCTGAAGGCGGCGGCAGAGATGCACCATGAGTCCTCCACCAAGAACCAACAAGGCAACATGCGTGGTGGAGCTGGCGGATGGTCCTACTACTATGGCATGGATGCGGCTGCTCCAAGCGGCCCCGCAGGAGGTAGTGGTAGCGGGAACGACCCTGATGGCATTGACATGGTGTAGATGGCCTCGAGAGAGTTTGCCACACAGGACGAGGAGGTGGTCACCCTCAATCGGCTGACTAGATTCAAGTGAGACATACATGTCCCCGAAGGATTTCATGTCTAAGGAGAACAATGAGATTGTATGTGTGTTGAGCTTGTGTACTTTGTTTGATATCAATATTTTGTAAAGGTACTTTATGTGGTCCATTTGGGGAAGTACATTAATTTGTTCGCATTTGCTAATCCTTGGGAAATCGTTTTAGTTAATTTCGGTAGAGAAGAGGTAAAAAATGAGGCAAAGGAAAAGGTGAGATGGCCAGCCGCGACATCCTAATGTACCCGAGACATAAACGGTGTTACTGGCCACGACATCTCCATAAACGACTAACAGAGGGTTGATAGGTTCAGATTGAGAGGGGTGTGGTCACCTATGATAGAATATATGGCAGGGTGGGTGCGAATTAGAGGGAAGGCATGAGCGGCGGCATATCATACAAGAAATGGTAGTGAGGCAACGTGTGATAGCATTGTTAGTTAGGGTAGAGGTGGCGGTGCTGCCGACGATACAAATGGGTCAGTTGGAAGAGGAACCCACTAGGGGAGGAAGAAGGGTGGCCAACAAATCAACTAAAATAAAAAATACAGGCACGGTTAATTAGGTGGTACTTACTTTGTTGTACTAGTTGAGACACACTTGAAGTTGAGATGATAGAGTTGAATAAGTGCACTTGAAAAAATATTGTTGTGTCCCAAACATTAGAGTTCATATTGTGTAGCTGGAATAGACGATGCAGTTTAAAAAGTGCAATTGAAAAACGCGATGCACTCGAAACATTGTTGTTCAACGGGCGATATATGTAGTTGAAATAAATGAAAAATATAGTTGAAACACATGATGAAGTTTTTAAAATGCAGTTGAATCAACTACATAAAGTGTATGCTAGTTTCTTACCAACTAAACATTTATGAGTTAGTATTTTGCTTGTGCATATACTTATGATGTGCTTGTTTCAGAAATTTGGTGAAGCCATGTCATTATTATTTTTCACTTTTTTGCAGAGAGTGGCATCTTGTCGACAATATCCTTTATCTCCTCCACGGTTGCCCTTCCTCTTAATTTTTTCTAGTTCCACTTGCTCAAGGGATCGATATGCATTGATGGGTTTTCACATTCTCTTGATCTTCTGCAAACTTGAGTGGTCGATAAAGCCATGCATCATAATATATGCTCTCTCTCTCTCTCTCTTATGCATGGAAATAATCCATTCCTATCATCTCTCTCTGCATCAACTTTGTATTTGTGGCACTGACTGTGCCTCTGATGTCTTTTTTTACTAAAAGTGCATCAGTTGTCTTACGCTTACGTAATCACTATACCGCAGTTCACCATGAGGATGATGTAGCATCACAAATCTAGTGATAAACAATGTCAATGTTGGATTTGATGTATGGCAAGAGACAATGGTGACTGCATCCTACAAGGCTCTGCTCAGAATGGTTTGTGCAAACATGGTCATGGTATAGCTCCACAATGGCCGAGAGGTGTCTTCAAATAAATGTTCTCTTTCTATGTATTTTTGCAATTAAATTGTGGTATAAGGGGGTCCAAGCCCAATCCTCAATTGGCCAAAGTTCATTTATGGAATCCTCCTTATCAAATAGTTTGACTAACCATGTGAGACAACAAAAGATAGAAATTTTCTATAGCTTGACCCCGGGTCATCCCCATCTCCTTGCTAATGTGTGAATGATGGATCTAGGCAAGACCCATGTTACCAACCAGGGCCAAAGAAAAGACGTGAAAGACCTCAAGAAATAAAAACTCAAGTCCATGAGACCCTCGAGCCTAAAAATTTGAAGTCAATCCAACCACCCGGACATGTGGCCCATTCCATGGAAAGACATCCTGAGTTGATAGAAATTGATTCTAAGGAACCAAGGTTTATGAAAGTCAAAAGGAAATCACCCCAAACATGTAAGCAACGTAGATCCAACATCCAAATTCGGGCCAGCCACATCACTAGTGCAGAGATGTGCTATGCAAACGGTTTTCAACCCCTTTTGGTGAAACAGTTCCAAACCGTCGCTTAGCTAACATGGATGATAGGGGGTTCTGAGGGAGTCCTGGATTAGGGGGTGTCCGGATAGCCAGACTATAGCCTTTGGCCGGACTCCTGTACTATGAAGATACAAGATTGAAGACTTCGTCCCGTGTCCGGATGGGACTTTCCTTGGCGTGGAAGGCAAGCTTGGCGATACAGATATGTAGATCTCCTACCATTGTAACCGACTCTGTGTAACCCTAATCCTATTCGGTGCCTATATAAACCGGAGGGTTTTAGTCCGTAGGACGAACAACAATCATACCATAGGCTAGCTTCTAGGGTTTAGCCTCTTCGATCTCGTGGTAGATCTACTCTTGTACTACCCATATCATCAATATTAATCAAGCAGAGTAGTGTCGGTGTCAAAACCGCGGATCTCGGGTAGGGGGTCCCGAATCAAGGCCTAGGCGGATGGTAACAGGAGACAGTGGTACACGATGTTTACCTGTGTTCGGGCCCTCTTGATGGAGGTAAAACCCTACGTCCCGCTTGATTGATATTGATATTGTGGATGTTTACAAGAGTGGATCTACCACGAGATCAAGGAGGCTAAACCCTAGAAGCTAGCCTATGGTATGATTGTAAGGGTTGTTGTGATTGTAGTCCCACGGACTAAAGCCATCCGGTTTATATAGACACCGGAGAGGGCTAGGGTTACATAGAGTCGGTTACAATGGTAGGAGATCTACATATACGTATCGCCAAGCTTGCCTTCCACGCCAAGGAAAGTCCCATCCGGACACGGGGTGAAGTCTTCAATATTGTATCTTCATAGTCTTGGAGTCCGGTCGATGATGATAGTCCGGCAAATGATATTTCGGCTGATGATGGTAGTCCGGCTATCCGGACACCCCCTAATCCAGGACTCCCTCAGTAGCCCCTGAACTGTGCTTCAATGACGATAAGTCCGGCATGTATATTGCTTGGCATTGCAAGGCGGGTTCCTCCTCCAAATGATAGAAGATTGTGAACACCAGGATAGCGTCCGGCTCTGCAAAATAAATTCCACATTCCACCGTAGAGAGAATAATAATATATACACAAGTTCAATCTGCTGACGTTTTCCGTGGCGTGACGTCACACCACTACCAAGCCATTACTCGAATTGTTTTTTTCTTTACCACCTCAGCGCATTTAGCGAAGCGGTTTCCTTTGCACGTCTTGTCGAAGCAGAGATCGTGTTGCCCCGTAATCCGGGATTCTCATCAATACGGACGTGCGTAACCCAACCGCGCCCGTTCGCCACGCCCCCTCTATCGAAGGCGAGTCCCAAACGGTCACGGAGACGGCTCTTGGTATTCTCCCTCTTTATAACGGGACCAAGGCTCGTTTCTTTTTCTTCAATCTTCCATCGAATCCTCTCCATGCTCCAAGTTCCAGCACCTAGAGCTCCAGATTCGAGCACTTTGGACCTTTAACGATGTCCGGTTCCGACCTCCGTGGCGGTGGATGCCCTCCTCCGCCACGGAGGAGGACGTGCTAAAGCTGCGGGAGGCCAAGTACACGACTTACGAGATTTCAGACAGGTTGCTGCCAAGGGCAGGCCATCCCCACCCCGAGCCCGGCGAGTATGTTGTTTTCAGATCCCACCTCCGCCGGGGTTTAGGCTTCCCGATGGATCCTTTTGTGAGAGGGCTCATGTTTTACTATGGGTTGGAATTCCACGATTTGGCTCCGGAGTCCATCCTCCATATCTCCGCATTTATTGTCATCTGCGAAGCCTTCCTCCGCGTCACCCCTCACTTCGGCCTGTGGCTGAAGACCTTCGATGTGGCGCCGAAGATGATCGGGGGGCATCAAGCGGAGTTTGGCGGGGCGGCCATAAGTAGGAGGGCCGATGCCCCGTAGCCCGCTGGCTCCTTCCAAGAGGAGCTCGGCCTGTGGCAGCAAGAGTGGTTCTATATTACTGTTCCGAGGGGCCGCAGACAAAAGCCGCCGCCCCTATTCCGCCCGGGACCTCCACGACGGTTGATATCGTGGGTCAACCAAGGGCTCAACTGGGGGCCGTCAAAGGACGTGCCCCTACTGCAGGGCCGGATTTGAGATCTCCTAACGAGGGAGATCGATATGGTGGTGGTGATGCAGGTTATGCTAATTAGGCGTCTTACGCCTCGCAAACGCCATCCTCTCCGGCTATGGGAGTTCAATCCGAGGGCCCACGGATTCTTCAACACTTCATGGGTATGACACCCTGGAGATGTATAGCTTATTCTTCGGATCGCAAGAGGTGCGTCCGAATTGACCGAGGATGCTGGACTAAGCTGCAATCGCCGGATACTCAAGTAAGTAGTTCCAAGTCCGGACATACCGCTTGTTTGCCTTTTCGATAATCCGCTTTACGACCGATCTCCTTCTACACAGGAGTGGATAGCGGAAGCAAAATTAATACGTGTCCGGCCCCTCCCCGAGACCGCGCTGCATCCCGCTACTGGTCCGGATGCTTGAGGTTGCGCCTTCGGAGGAGGGCGAAGGGGAAAGCAGGAAAGCTACTGCCTCGCCTAAGGAGGCTCTTGAACGAGGGGGGATCGAGAATCCCTCCTACCAAGGGAAGAAGAGGACTACCTCCGAGGACCCGGGGGAAAAAGCCCCTAAGCGGGGGAAGAAATCTTCGCCAGAGGGTCCTGCATCCGGGGAGGCCCCGGCCGCACAATCTCCCTTAATGAGTCAGCCCTCCAACGAGCCGTAAGTAGAAAGAAAGGAGTTTTATAATAAGGGACATCCCTATTTGTGCTTCTGAGGATAACTAAAGCTTTTACCTTGTAGTTCGGATCTCCGCCCTTCGCAGATGAGCTCGTCTTCGGGGACCTTCGTCTGGAGATGATAGAGAGCGAGACGCCTCCGTCCGGGCGCCCGTCGGATAGGGCGGACGAGCCTAAAGTGTCAAATCACGGAGGGAGCCCGGGTTTGGCAAAGCCGGATAGTTCGGCGCCAATCGGTGTACGGTCAAGGATCTCGCTGAGAAGGCGTCTATCTCGTAAGATCAAAGACGCATTGATGAGCATGGTGATTGAAAGGATTTCGTCCGCCGAAGGCGGGTTGCATGATGCCGTCAGGAGTTTACTGGCGGGGTTTGAGGTACGTAAAAATGACACACCTTTTAACAGTTTTGCATATAGAATGCGCCCTGTATAGATAGTAGCCCCTGAGACTCGGTAGGTTGCGAAATCGACCGGCGTCGAGGATCAAAATCGCAGGTTTAAATTCCCGTCATGCCGATGCAGGTGGCGGGTCGTCTGGGGGCCAGCCGGACTGATGGAGTTGCTGAACTAAAGCGGCAACTCGATGTTGCGGATGCGGACATCACGCTGATCAACAGGCGACTTGATGAGTCGCAAGGTACGTGTTACTGCGCGGTCACTAGGTAAGGGAGCCGAAGCCAACTCCTTACAATATGTGCGTGAAATGCAGATAGTGCCGCTGCCGTGGAGAGTCTTCGGGCCGAACTTGCTCAAGCCAAGGAGCAGGCCAGAAGGGGTAATGTGGCGGCCTCGAGGGCGGCCGAGGAGTTGGCGGCCGAAAGGTCCGCACACTGCCGAAGCAGGGAAGAGATAGCCGAAATGGCCGTGAAGTTAAAAGAGGCTACCGACCACAATGAGGCTCTTGAGAAGGAGGGCCTAGCGGGGCAAGAAGACCTGCGGAAGGCCACCGCCGAAGCCAAGAATGCCCGCTCTGCAATGCGGGCTATGAAGGAAGAGCTGCACCAGGCCGGAGATATTGTAGTTGGCAAGCCCTTTCTGCTGTGCCGAAGGTTTACGGATCCAAAATATGCTCAGCTGGGCCAACTGTGGGGTTCAGAGGACCCTTATATGGACTTAGCAGCGAGTGCGGCGGATGCCGTTGTGCATTTTTGAAGCCAGAAGGATCACCAGGCGGAAGAGCTGTTTTGGTCTCAATTCCATAGTCCGGAGCGTTCACTCACCGACCGACCGTTTGGCTGAGTGGGCTGAGCTAAATAGGTTGTCCGGCTTGCTATGACTAATCTGATGACTCATATCCGCCGGATAGACCCCAGCCGAAGAGTTACTTTGGCTTATTGCAGCAATTTCTTGGGGCGGTGCCGCATATCAAGGCGATGAAGCGGTCGGCCTGCATAGAGGGTGCACGGATGGCGCTCGCCCGTGTGAAGACACATTGGACAGAGATGGATGCCACCGCTGTTGCGACCCCGGGTTCGGATAATAACCGGTTACCCGCCGAGCACTATTTTGGCGAAGTGCTGCGTGGTGCTCGTGTAATAGAGTCGCAGTGCTCAAAAAATGTTACGTTCGAATGAACGTTTATATGATGTATAAACGATATTTATGATGTAAGCGCCTTTTATACTTGTGCGTTCAAGTAATAGAATATCTCCTTTGCGGCCGTTCATGTATACGTATGTATAACCTGAAAGATGGCAGTCGTCGACTTCAGCCCCCACGCACAAGGTGCGGGGGTGTTCGCAAAAACTAGCGCGTTTTCACACTTAATCCGACGTCTCGGTCCTGTAAAGGAGGTGGTAGCGTAGCAAATGAGGCAACCGGACTATAATGCTTTATCACTTTCACTTATCCATGGAGTTCGAGGGTGGGGCTACGACATAGCCCTGGGGCACCGCGCTCTAATTCGGGCGCCAGACGCGTTCTGGCGGAAACGGCCCTTCGTCCAAAGCGAAGGAATCCTAAACATTCCCAAGGTCGATCGAGTGGTTGACAGTCTCTCGCTGTATCATGATGATCAGTTTTGGCTTTCTCTCGAGGTGCTCGCCAAATTAACTGGGGCACAATCGTAGTAGTTCTCCTGGAGCCGCGTTAGCCGATGATACGGAACGTAAGGCAGCAAAACACAGGAGCCGGGCAAACCCAACATTTGACCAAAGACATGATTCGGAGCTGATGCATATAAGGCCTAACTCGAGACGCCGAACACTCCCGAAGGTGTTCGGTCTTTATAATAGCGGGAAAAAAAAGCCCTAAGCCCCTTGTGTCCGTGTGCACGGGCAGGTTCTTCGGGCGCTGCCAATGCCAAAACGCCAGATCTCGGTCTGGTTATAATGATAAATCGGGGATTATAGCAACAAGAGCGATGAAGAAAGGTTTACGTAGGGTCTTAGTCTGAAAAGAGTCCTTGCAACGGGTCCCTACTGCACGTCTGCGCCTGTGTCTCCGTTGTGCCGTATCCTGGACGGGTGTGCACGCTGTTCATCTGTAAAAAGAGAAGAACTTGGTTGGAAAAGAAATCGTGCGAGAAAGTGCATTAAAATTGAAATATAGATTAAGAAAGCTGAGCCTATGCTAGCTCATTATAGCTTATGTGTGCAAACCCTTGTGAAGGGGTGTGCGGCTAGGTAGCCCCTAGCTTATTTATTCCGGACTTCGTCCAGCCGTGTCCGGGGTCTCAGGCGACCTTATGATGAAATGGTGCCACGTGGACCGGGTATTTTAAGCGTAAGAGACGCGTAATGCGGTATTGCATTGAAGCGGACGAGAGCTTCCCGTCCCAGTGGTGCTTGATAGCTACTTTTAAATGGGGCGACATGAAAGGTTAGCTTTTCTCGTCGGAAGTTGTCAGGTGACCCGAACACAACTTCTAGTAATAATGAATCTGTGCACCTGGCGTAAGGGCCTGGCGCCACTCCTTTTAAGGGAGTGCGGCTATGCCGAATTGTAATAGGGTCTATCCCCACTTGCGGATTGTGTCCAGATATAGCAGGTTTAAGTCACTGCCGCCGTCCATCAAAACCTGCGTTAATTGCAGTCCATCTATTGTGGGATCCGATATCAGGGCACTCTATCCTGCGCTCCGGATACTACTGGACTAATCCAGATGGTCGAAAGTGATTGGTTTTGACATCCAATCTTGGTCCACTTGGGTGGATCGTCTGACACTTGTCTTGGCGAGTGCCGTGTTGTCTTTCCGCGTTATCACGTGGAGCAAGTTGACTGTTTTGACTTCTCGAGGGAAAGTCTTTTGACTTCCGGTGCTCTGCTTGTGGGGTTCGTCATCGTCCTCGCTTGGCGTATCGAGCCCCTTTTGTCCGGCGTTAAGTCTGCCGGACTGTTTAAAAACCCAACAATTTCGGTTGGTATGGTTTGCAGGCCTTCCGGGAACGTGGATTTGACATATCCGATCTAAAATTTTGTTTAAATTTGATAGGTCATCTCTGTTGTCCTTAAGAGGCCGTGTTTTATTGTCTGGCCACGAGCTTTTGAATCCGGCATTGACCGCCGTGCCCCGTGGGCTTTTTTCTTTATTTCGGCGCTGATCTTTCCTGCACCGTGACTTTCCGTTTCCATCTCTGATCTCGGATGTACTCGGGTCGCTGGTGCTGCATCTTGCTAGCCAGCTGTACTCTCCTGCGCAAAAGCGCGTCATGAGGCTTGTAAGTGCGGCCATTGTTCTTGGCTTCTCATGGCCGAGGTGTTTGGCGAGCCATTCGTCTCGGACGTTGTGTTTAAAAGCTGCTAGGGCTTCTGCGTCCGGACAGTCGACTATTTGGTTCTTTTTGGTAAGGAACCTGTTCCAGAATTTGCGCGCTGACTCTCCGGGTTGTTGGGTTATATGACTCAGATCGTCTGCATCCGGAGGGCGGACATAAGTCCCTTGAAAGTTTGCCCTAAACGCTGGCCCCTCAAGCTCTTCCCAACTTCCAGGTGTTTTCTGGGAGGCTTTTGAGCTAATGCCGAGCGGGCCCTTTGAGCTTGAGGGGTAGGTATTTGATGGCGTGGAGATCGTCTCCTCTAGCCATGTGTATGTGTAGTATGTAGTCTTCTATCCAGACTCCGGGGTCTGTTGTGCCGTCGTATGCCTCTATGTTTATGGGTTTAAACCTGCTGAAATTCATGATCCGGCACCTCATCGGTGAAACATAGCGGGTGTGCGGCGCCCTATGTTGGGTGTGTGCTGTCTTGAACACTTGTCGTGGTGTGTTACTTCTGGGGTCCTCTTTTTGGCCCGTAGATGGACCTAGTTGGGCCGTCCGTTTTACCAGGATTATACTTCGGCTTGTGTGCAGCCCCGCTTGTCGCTTTGGGCCTGTCGTCTGGCCGTCTATCCGGCCAGGCGGCCTCTTTATTTTTTGGCTGTGAAGGCTCTATGGCTTCCTCGTCAAATTCTGGCAGCAGCTTGCGCTTCGGGTAGCTCTTAGTTTGATGGCCATTGCCATATTTGTCTGCGGTCTTGAATGCTTTGCTCCACTTCATTCTGAGCGTGTCTTCTGCTGTTTTGAGCTTCCGTTTCGCCTTCTTCAAACTTCTTGCAGTGGCGACGAGTTTTTTGCGTATGTTCTTATGCTCTGGTGTTGTGTCCGGACTGTTGATTGCTCCGTGAAGGGGTTGATTATCCGGCTCGTCCTGTTCGTCATCCGCTGGCTTGCCCTGCTCTATCGCTGGGTCGTTAGGAAGGCTGCTTTGATCGAGGCGGGACTTAGGACGGCGTCTGCGTCGCCGTTTTGGTTCTTTATCGGCGAGATTATCCTCTGCCGCGTCCCGTTGTTCCTCGTTATCGCTTTCCTTCGGGTTGTCCACCATGTATATGTCGTATGACGAGGTGGTCTTCCAAAGGTCCTGTAGGCACTTTGGTTCTTGGTAGTCTCCGGCATCGTCGCCCATACCGTCGATGTCTTCGGAGTCGTAGTCGAAATCGTCGGTTAAATTGTCGGCGGTGGCTACGAGGTGGGTGGTGGGTGGGATCTGAATTTCTTCGTCGTCCGCGTCCCAACCGTCTGGCCGTAGTTCGCCGTGGCTCTCTGATAGCGAGAGATGCTTCAATGAATTTATGATATCGCCGAAGGGCGAGTGCTGGAGGATGTCCGCAGCGGTGAATTCCATGATCGGTGCCCAATCGGATTCGTGGCGAAGCGCAGGAGGTTCGGAGTCCGGCAGAGTCCGGCACCTCGGAGTCATGAGCTTTATGCGGGACAAGGTAAGTGTTCGGCTCCATCGCCGTAGGAGTTGCAGCTCTCGAGGCGGTGTCCAACCATCCGTCCTCGATCCGAGCGATCGGCTCCGGACTATGAGTCGGAGCGGACTCGTGTGCGGCCTCCCAGGTGCTGTCCGGCGGCAGAGTTAGGTCATGCCCATCGTGACAGCGCGACACGCTCGGCTGTGGCTCAGATCCATCGAAGATCAAGTCCCCACGGATATCGGCCGTGAAGTTTAGGCTTCCAAACCTGACCTGACGGCCAGGGGCGTAGCTTTCGATCTGCTCCAGATGGCCAAGTGAGTTGGCCCGCAGTGTGAAGCCGCCGAATACGAAGATCTGTCCAGGGAGAAAAGTCTCTTCCAGGACTACGTCGTTGTTGATTGAAGAGGCCATCAAGCCTATCAGTGACGACACAAAGGAACTCTCAATGAAAGCACCAATGTCGGTGTCAAAACCGGCGGATCTCGGGTAGGGGGTCCCGAACTGTGCGTCTAGGCGGATGGTAACAGGAGACAGGGTACACGATGTTTACCCAGGTTCGGGCCCTCTTGATGGAGGTAAAACCCTACGTCCTGCTTGATTGGTATTGATATTGTGGATGTTTACAAGAGTGGATCTACCACGAGATCAAGGAGGCTAAACCCTAGAAGCTAGCCTATGGTATGATTGTAAGGGTTGTTGTGATTGTAGTCCTACGGACTAAAGCCATCCGGTTTATATAGACACCGGAGAGGGCTAGGGTTACATATAGTCGGTTACAATGGTAGGAGATCTACATATCCGTATCGCCAAGCTTGCCTTCCACGCCAAGGAAAGTCCCATCCGGACACGGGGTGAAGTCTTCAATCTTGTATCTTCATAGTCTTGGAGTCCGGTCGATGATGATAGTCCGGCAAATGATAGTTCGGCTGATGATGGTAGTCTGCCTATCCGGACACCCCCTAATCCAGGACTCCCTCAAGTAGGGTTTTGCCTCCATCGAGAGGGCCCGAACCTGGGTAAAAACATCGTGTCCCTTGTCTCCTGTTACCATCTGCCTAGACGCACAGTTCGGGACCCCCTACCCGAGATCCACCGGTTTTGACACCGACATTGGTGCTTTCATTGAGAGTTCCTTTGTGTCGTCGTCTTTAGGCCCGATGGCTCCTCCGATCATCAACAATGATGCGCTCCTGGGTGAGACTTTTCTCCCCGGACAGATCTTCGTATTCAGCGGCTTTGCACTGCGGGCCAATTCGCTTGGCCATCTGGAGCAGATTGAAAGCTACGCCCCTGGCCATTAGGTCAGATTTGGAAGTTTGAACTACGGCCGACATCCGCGGAGACTTGATCTTGACGGGTTCGAGCCACAGCCAAGCGCGTCGACCGTCTCCGGCGGGCATGATCTATCTCTGCCACCGGACAGTGTCCTGGAGGCCGCACCAGAGTCCGCTCTGACCTTTAGCTCGGAGCCGACCGTGCCGATCGAGGATGGGTGGCTGGACACCGCCTCGGGGGCTGCGATCTCCACGGCGATTGAGCCGTACACCTACCCCATCCTTTGCGAAGCTCGTGACTCCAAGGCGCCGGACTCCTCTCCGGACTCCGAGCCTTCCGTGCCCCTGCCAATCGAATCCGATTGGGCGCTGATCATGGAATTCACTGCCTCGGACATCTTTCAGCACTCGCCCTTTGGCGACATTCTGAATTCACTAAAGTCTCTCTCTTTATAAGGAGAGCCCTGGCCGGATTATGGTCAGGAAGGTTGGGATGCGGACGACGAAGAAAATCAAAGCTCACCCACCACCCACTTCGTAGCCACTGTCGATGATTTAACCGACATGCTCGACTTCGACTCCGAAGACATTGACGGTATGGACGACGATGCAGGAGGCGACCAAGAACCAGCGCCCACGAGCCTTTGGAAGGCCACCTCGTCATATGACATATACATGGTGGACATCCCAAAAGATGGGAATGGCGATGGAACAGCGGAGGATGACCCCTCCAAGAAACAGCCTAAGCGCCGGCGTCAGCAGCGCCGCTCTAAATCCCGCCACAGCAAAAACGGTGATTCCGGCACGGGAGACAATAACACCCCGGACAGTGCCGAAGACAACCCCCTCCAGCAAGATTCAGCGCAGGAGGATGGAGAAGCCAGTCCTCAGGAGAGAGCGGCAGAAAAAGAGGTAGAGGACGATAATTACATTCCTCCCTCCGAAGATGAGGCAAGCCGCGACGACGACGAATTTGTTGTGCACGAGGATCCTGTCGAACAAGAGCATTTCAAACGCAGGCTCATGGCCACGGCAAGCAGCCTCAAGAAAAGGCAGCAACAACTTAGAGCTGACCAAGATTTGCTAGCTCGCAGATGGACTGAAGTCCTTGCGGCCGAAGAGTACGAACTCGAGCGCCCCTCCAAGAGCTACCCAAGACGCAGGCTGCTACCCCGATTAGAGGAGGAAGCACCTAAACCTACATCACCCGTGCATGATATGGCTGACCGGCCACCTCGTGGCCGCGACAGAGAGGCCTCTCGGCCCTCAATTCAAGCCGCACCCCGTCGCCGCTCAAAAAATACAAAGGCACGGGGAAATGCGCCAGACCTGCGAGATATATTGGAGGACAAGGCAAGGCAGACAAGATCGATCTATGGATCGCGTGGGCGCCCCAAAAAACGTGACGATAACCGTTACGCCGGATATGGCAACTCCGGCTAGGCCGAACACAGTAGACAAAGCTCATTTGAGCTGTGTCGTGATATAGCCCAATACAGAGGCGCCACACACCCACTATGCTTCACAGGTGAAGTGATGGATCATCAAATCCCTGAGGGTTTCAAACCCGTAAACATTGAATCATACGATGGCACAACAGATCCTGCGGTTTGGATCGAGGACTATCCCCTTCACATCCACATGGCCCGCGGTGGTGATCTACACGCCATCAATTACCTCCCACTCAAGCTTAAAGTACCAGCCTGGCATTGGCTTAACAGCTTGCCAGCAGAGTCAATTGGTTGTTGGGAAGACCTAGAAGCCGCATTCCTTGACAATTTCCAGGGCACATATGTGCGACCACCAGACACCGATGACCTAAGCCATATAATTCAGCAGCCATAGGAATCGGCCAGACAATTCTAGACACGGTTCCTAACCAAGAAAAATCAAATCGTCGATTGTCCGGATGCCGAGGCCCTTGCAGCCTTCAAACACAACATCCGCGATGAGTGGCTTGCCCAACACCTAGGACAGGAAAAGCCGAAATCCATGGCAGCCCTCACAACACTCATGACCCGCTTTTGCGCGGGAGAGGACAGCTGGCTAGCTCGTAGTAACAACATGACCAAGAGCCACGTAATTCGGATACCAAGGACAGCGATGGCAGGTTGCGTTGCAACAAGCACAAAGCGCCGCATTAACGGCGATAATGCCGAGGATACATCAGTCAATACCGGATTCGGAGGCTCTAAACCCGGTCGTGGAAAAAGCCATTTAAAAGAAATACTGCAGGCCCGTACAATTTGGACCGAATACTTTCGATCGCTCGTGCGGATACATGGCACCCCAAAAGCCAACCAATCACACCAACAGGGATTGTTGGGTGTTCAAACAGGCAGGCAAGTTAAATGCGAAAACAATGACAAGGGGCTGCATAGCGATGACGAGGAGGAGCCCGGCCGCCCGAACAATAGAGGGCGGAAGGGCTTCCCCACGCAAGTGCGGACGGTGAACATGATATACGCAACCTACATACCCAAAAGGGAGCGGAAGCGTGCACTAAAGGGACGATATCTGGCGATGGAGCCGGTCGCCCCAAAGTTCAACCCGTGGTCTTCCTGCCCGATCACTTTTGATCGAAGGACCACCCACTAGCATCCGCCATGGCGGATTCGCCGCATTGGTTCTAGACACAATCATTGACGGATTTCACCTAACGAGTCCTAATGGGCGGCGACAACAACTGAACACTGCTTTATCGGGATACGGTCATAAAATGGGCATAGACCCATCAAGGATTAAACCCACGAAGACGACCTTCAAAGGCGTCATACCAGGTGTAGAGGCCAATCAGACAGCTCGATTACACTTGAAGTGTCTTGGATCCCGGATAACTTCGGAGCGAGGAGTTAATCTTAGACATAGTCCCGTTCCGCAGCGGCTATCATGCCTGCTCGGACGGATCGCATTTGCAAAGTTCAATGCGGTGCCGCACTACGCATATCTCAAGCTCAAGATGCCAGGTCCTCGAGGAGTCATTACGGTCAATGGAAACACCGAACGCTCTCTCCGGACGGAGGAGCATACGGCGGCCCTCGCGGCGGAAGTGCAAAGCAGCCTCTTAAGGCAATTCTCGAGTCCGGCTATTAAACGTCCGGACACCGTCAAGCGCGCCCGGAGTAACCTACAACAAGACCGCCTGGCACGTTCCGAGCATGCATAGCAATGCGGCCCAAGCCCCAGCCCTCGCGAAATCGTGAAACCAGTATTACGCGTACATAATTACGCTCTGGAAATACCATGGGCATAGGGGAAGGGGCACGACCACGGCATGCCCAGAATGCGGCTCAACCACACCAGGGGCTCCCGATTGTGTCATTCCTTTTTTTCTCTTTCTTTTTACTTTCATGACTCCGTTCTCACAAAGCCCGGTCCGGCATTAGAATTGCCGAACACACGATGCAATAGCCAGGGAAGCAGAAAGCTACGTCGAGTGTCCAGGTGGTCTCTATTACGAGCAATATATCTGTTTTACACAATATCCCGCGGCTTACCCCTGGAGGGAGACATGTTAAAAAGTCCCGTCCCTTGCTTATCGCACTATTTGTATTGCTCCGCTCTTACAACAACCCCTTTTGAATAAACAATATATAGCTTCTGCCTATTATTGATTTCCCTTATATATATATGTTCATTTATGACATTGTGCAACCGTACACTTTGGTACGGGCAATACACCAGGGGCTTAAGTACCCCATAACATGGTGTGATAAGTCTGAACACTTTCACAAGTGCTGCACCCCGAACTTATAACATTATATGCATCGGCTCTGAATCATGTCTTGGGTCAATAGTTGGGTTTGCCCGGCTCCCATGTTTTGGTACCTTACGTTCTGTTATATCGGCTAAGGTAGTATTTGGGAGAACCACTGCGATTGTGCCCCAGTTGAGCTGGGTTAAGCACCTCAGTGGAGAAAGCTAAAACTGACCGTCATGATAGAGCGAGAGCCGGTCGCTGTTCGAGAGGTTTTCGAGTCCCTAAAGACTTACGCTGCTTAGAGCAAGGAGTCGGCATTATGCAGCCTAGGCGTGGATAAGCGCCCGAACTCGATCTTCCGAATACCGGGGGCTTCATGAAATTTAGAATTATAGAATTCTATGGCTAAGTGAGAGTGTTCAAGCATTATAGTCCGGTTACCTTGTTCGTTGCGTTGAGCGCCTCCCTGGAAGGACCCAAGAATGGGAACAAGAGCGCTCAAGTTCATCCCGAACACCCCAGCACTCGTGGCATGGGGGCTGAAGCCAACGACTCGCCATTCTCTGAAATTTAATACACGACCGCACAGAAGGTAATATTTTAAATTAAAAAGTGTTGCTTAGCGCATATGAACAAGTTTTCAGCATACATGATAACAAATGCGAGTCTACTAAAAATTATATCTTTGGAGCATTCATCCGCTATAAGGCAGGCACCCTTGGGGCGCCCTCATAATACATTTCAGGCTTGCGATGCTCCTTCTTCGGTGGTGGTTCGTCCTTCACAAGCTTCTCGGCGTCCATCTTGCCCAGTGCACCTTAGCAAGGGCAAGGGCCCTCTGAGCACCTTCGATGCAGACGGAGTGCTTGATGACTTCAACCCATGGACGGCCCACCACCCGCCTCACCACTCAAGTAGCTCCAGTGCATGGCTTCCTTAGGCCACTGACCAAACTATGAGGCCCGCATGGCCTGTTCGGCCACCTTATGGAGCTCGACCAGCTGCTTCAACTGGTCGCTATAAGGGCACCGGGTGTCCGACCTCGACATCTTGAGACCAGAACACCTTCTCCGTCGAGCTTCCCTCCTCATTTCGATTAGAATGCGGCAGCATCAGCCACTGCTCAGGGCAGATCTGCGAATGCTCCTGGAGAGCTCCGGATTCGGGTAAGTAACAGATAATTCACTTTCACATGCTTGCTTTGCATATAGAATGCCTTACCCGCCACTATCTTCTTCATCGCTTCAATCTCCTGGAGGGCTTTTTGAGCTTCGGCCTTAGCGGCCTTGGCGCTCTCAAGGGCCGTGGCGAGCTCGGACTCCCGGGTCTTTGAGTCACGCTCCAAACTCTCGTGTTTTTCCACGAGAGCACGAGCTCTTGCCGCACCTCCGCCACCAGCGCCTCCTGCTTTTCTCGCTCGGTGCGCTCATGGCCGCATTGCTTTCGGACGGGACACCGCCTCCTTGAGGTCGCCACCTCGTTCGTGGCCTCTGCAATATTCATGTTATTCTGTCATTTTTGCAAACACATCTTTTAAATACTCCCATAAGGTATTACTTACCTTCCTTGTCCTCGAGCTGCTTTTTGGCAAGTCCGAGCTCGTTCTCGGACTGCTCGAGGTTATGCTTCAATGCACCAACCTCCACAGTCAGTGCGGCAGAGGTCAGCAGCGCAGCCTGCATTCCCATATTGACATACTTATGTTAGACTCCTGCGTATATCTTTTTAGATCCTTAGTTCGACATTTTCTTTCCGAACACCAAACTGAGCATCAGGGGCTACTGTCTATGCGGTAATATTTTTATATATCTTAAATACATACCTCAAAGCCTGTTGGAAGGCTGGCACATGCTTCAGTCAGCCCGCTCTTGGCGGACTGAACCTTCTGGATCACCACACTCATAACAGTGCAGTGCTCCTCGTCGAGGGAAGCGCCGTTAAGAGCCTCCATCAAATCATCCGGTGCCTCCGGTTGGGCCGGAGGTCACGGCGTCATGATCTTGCCCTTTTTACGAAGGGGTCACTGTCGGACTCGGAACCACTTGAAGGTTCGATGCGGAGTCGGCTGAGGCGGACTTGAAGCCCTTCGGGGTTTTATCCCCTTTGAGCCCGGATTCCGGGAGGTCTCCTTGCGGCGCCTCCATAGCCACCTCCTCCTGGCAGGGCCCCTTTTGGGACTCCACCCCGGCGTCATTCGCGGCGGGAGGAGACGAGGTGATCGGAAGTGAGGTGCTATTCACCTCCGACGAATCCAGGGAGCCGCTCGATGAATTGTCGAGCCTATCCTTGGGCGGGCTGCATGGTTATATCCGGCGTTGTAGGATGTTGTGCGACAAATGAAACGCCATGAGTTATTCTGGTGTCCGGACACTTACGATTTCGCCAGGGGCTTGGCCCTTGGGGCCCACCCCTCTTCGCTGTCATCGGCATTGGCGGTGTAGTCCGGAGGAAGGGTCCTTCCCTTCTTGGACCCTTCGGCCTCCCCAGTGGGGGCGGCCTTCCTTTTCTTCTCTCCCCCCGCTGGGGGAGAGGCCTCTTTTTCCTCCTCCTCGTCTTCGCGGGAGGAGTCCGCCTCGGCGTCATCGGACGATGAGTCCGATAACACCTGGCGCCGGGAACTCCTTCGAGTTCCCGTGGCCTTCTTCTTGGCCTTCTTTTCCGGCACCACGTGAGGTGCCGGAACCAGCAGCCCCGTCAATTGGGCGTCCGCTGGGTCTTCTGGCAAGGGAGCCGGACAGTCCATCTGTCCGGAGGTCTTCAGCCAGTCCTGTCAAAGGTGAGGGAGTTTTAGATCCCGCATAGAGTCAAACTATGAAAAAAGAGTCCCGTAAAGGGTAAAATAACTCACCTCGCTGGCTTGATGCTGCGAGTTGAATCCACGATCTTCCGTCGTGGATGCGGGAGCTTCGACGCCCTTGAACAGCACCTTCCAGGCGTCTTCGTACGTAGTGTCGAAGAGCCGGTTCAAGGTTCGGTGCTGTGCCGGATCAAACTCCCACAAATTGAAGGCCCGTTGCTGGCATGGGAGAATCCGGCGGATGAGCATCACCTGGATTACGTTGACAAGCTTGAGATTCTTGTCCACCAGGTTTCGGACGCAGGTTTGGAGTCCGTCCAGCTCTTCCGAATTACCCCACGTCAGGCCCGTCTCTTTCCATGAGGTGAGCCGTGTGGGGAAGCCAGATCAGTATTCGGGGGCCGCCGCGCATTGAGAGTCGCGTGGCTCGGTGATATAGAACCACCCCGATTGCCACCCCTTTATGGTCTCCACAAAGGAGCCCTCGAGCCATAGGACGTTGGCCATCCTGCCCACCATGGTGCCTCCGCACTCTGCTTGGCAACCGCCCCCTACCTTCGGCTTGACATTGAAGGTCTTCAGCCATAAGCCGAAGTGGGGCTGGATGCAGAGGAAGGCCTCGCACACGAAGATAAACAGCGAGACGTTGAGGATGAAATTCGGGGCCAGATCGTGGAAATCTAGGCCGTAGTAGAACATGAGCCCCCGGACGAATGGGTGAAGTGGAAACCCTAGTCCGTGGAGGAAGTGGGGGAGGAAAACCACCCTCTCATGGGGGCTGGGGGTGGGGATGAGCTGCCCCTCGTTGGGGAGCCTATGCGCGATGTCGCTGGACAAGTATCCGGCCTTCCGCAGCTTTTTGATGTGCCCCTCCGTGACGGAGGAGGCCATCCACTTGCCTCACGCTCCGGACATAGTTGGAGAAGGTTGAGGTGGGATGTGCGGACTTGGGCGCTGGATCTCGAGTGCGCGGAAATGTATAAGCAAAGGAGGAAGAAGGAGTGTGTGAAAAAGCGGATCCTTATCCCCTTATATGGACGGACAAAGCTATGCGTCCCCACCGGCCTGATAAAACTCGCTTATCTCCCAAGCGCCGTAATCAATGGCACGGTTGGGTTACCCACACCCGTATTGATGAGAATCCCGGAATAAGGGGACACGATCTCTGCTTTGACAAGACGTGCCAAGGAAACCGCCTCGCTAAACGTGCTGAGGTGGGATAGTGAAAATGATTCGAATAAAGGCTTGGCCGTGGTGTGATGTCACGCTGCGGAATACGTCAGCAGATTGAACTTGTGTAAATGTTATTCTCTCTACGGTGGTATGTGGAACTTATTTTGCAGAACCGGACACTATCCTTGTGTTCAAAATCTTCTATGAAGTATTCGGAAGGGGAACCCGCCTTGCAATGCCGAAGACAATATGCGCGCCGGACTCGTCGTCATTGAAGCCTGGTTCAGGGGCTACTGAGGGAGTCCTGGATTAGGGGGTGTCCGGATAGCCGGACTATACCCTTCGGCCGGACTCCTGGACTATGAAGATACAAGATTGAAGACTTCGTCCCGTGTCCGGATGGGACTTTCCTTGGCGTGGAAGGCAAGCTTGGCGTCTGGATATGTAGATCTCCTAGCATTGTAACCGACTCTATGTAACCCTAACCCTATTCGGTGCCTATATAAATCGGAGGGTTTTAGTCCGTGGGGCGAACAACAATCATACCATAGGCTAGCTTCTAGGGTTTAGCCTCTACGATCTCGTGGTTTATCTACTTTTGTACTCCCCATTTAATCAATATTAACCACGCAGTAGTTGGTTTTTACCTCCATCGTTTGGGCCCTAACCTGGTAAAAACATCGTGTCCCTTGTCTCCTGTTACCATCTGCCTAGACGCACAGTTCGGGACCCCCTACCCGAGATCCGCCGGTTTTGACACCGACAGGTTCCGTCCCACACGACTCAGATTAATCGTCTGTGATAGGGTGGGAGCATATGTGATGCCTGAACCTATCCCATGCGTGAATTCTCTGACAAGCATTTGTGATATATCAAATTTCCCAAATATTTGTCGGAGAATTAACGTATGGGATAGGTTCAGGCACAACATCATAAATTGTTAATGATTGTAAAGCGTGTATGATAAGGATAATATCACAAACATTTAGTTTCGCGGGACCATTTGTGAACGACAATTGAGTGCTTTATTGCACACGATTGCCATGGAAAAAACATGTGTGATAGTCTTGTTCAGCACCCATGTTTGCTCTCTGTGAAACATGTCTGACCATTAGGTATATCACGGACATTTTTCTTTTACAAACGGTGTGCGACGTAATGACCTGTAGAGCATTTTCCCACTAATTTAATCCCTGTAATTTAAAATTCTACATAATTTGAATAGGAAAGTAGGAAATAACTTACTTCATATCCGTCGTATATACATATAGGTTCAACAACCAATGCCGACGAGGGTGTGCAGGTCTATAGCCATGCGTGTGCGACTATGCCCCCACGCATGTGCAACTCTCGCAATCGTGTGTGAGCTACTATACGGATGAGAGTGTGCACTTCTGCAGTCATGCGTATACGACTATGCAGACGAGAGCGTGCAATTCCACGGTCGTGCATGTGCAACTATAATGATGAGATTTGCAACTCCGCGGCCGCGTGTGTGCAACTATACCGGTGAGAGTGCGCAACTCCGTGGTCGTGCGTCTGCGACTATGCAGACGGGAGTGTGCAACTCCGCTGCCACGTGTGTGTGACTATGTCGATGAGAGTGTGCAACTCCGTGACCATATGTGTGGGCTACCAAGTCGACAAGAGTGTGCAACTTCATGGTCATGCGTGTGCGACTATGCCCCCAGGCATGTGCAACTCCCGCAATTGTGTTTGAGCTAGTATACGGATGAGAGTGTGCACTTATGCAGTCATGCATGTGCGACTATGCGGATGAAAGTGTGCAATTCCACGGTCGTGCATGTGTGACTATAATGACGAGAGTGTACAACTCCGCGGCCGCGTGTGTACGACTATACCGGTGAGAGTGTGCAACTTGATGGCCGTGCGTCTGCGACTATGCGGACAGGAGTGTGCAACTTCGCTGCCATGTGTGCGTGATTATGCCGACGAGAGTGTGCAACTCCATGACCATATGTGTGGGCTACTAAGTCGACAAGAGTGTGCAATTTCGTGGTCATGCGTGTGCGACTATGCCGTCGCACCTATGCAACTCCCATAGTCGTGTGTAGCTGCTATGCCAACGAGAATGTGCACTTTCGCAGTCGCACATGTGCGCCCATAACGATGAGTGTGAAAGTGTCAACTCTATGGACGTGCGTGAGCTACTACGTCGACGAGAATGTGCAGCTCTGTGATTTTGTGTGCGTGACTATGCCGCCGCATATGTGCAACTCTCGGCATTCGTGCGCGAGCTACTAAGCCATTGAGAGTGTGCACTTGCACGCAGCAGCGTGTGCGACTATGCTGACGAGAGTGTGCAAATCATGGTCGTGCTTGTGCCACTATGCGGGCAAGAGCGTGCAACTCCACAATTGCACGTGAGCAACTACTCCAATGAGAGTGTGCAACTCAACGAGCTGTGCGTGTGCGAGTATGCTGCCACTCTGTTGAGTGATATTTTTACACTCATTTCGCCTTCATTTGAACCGACATATTTCAATTAAAAAGAGATGTTCGCTCCAACATTGGTATTAATGAATGCAAAGGATTCCACAAATCCTCTCCTTGATGTGTTTCCACAGGAAATGGGCCAAATATGGAAGAAATAGCGTGTGGAAATGGAATGGAAGAAGAATGGAGGAAGAAAGAATCAACATGAGACGTTTCTGTGAAGACAGTAGAAAAGACGACATTCCATACGAGTGCAAGCACCTGTATGGCGTGGCAGATCGTCCACCTCGACAACTTTCACTAAAAGGACCCCATCGAGATGTCAATAGAGAGAGCATCAGACGATGAACACAGCAGCCAATACCCCTTCTTCATCATCAACAAACCCTAGCCGCTGCCATCTCCATAGCCATCTCCAACACCACCATAGTGCTCATCCATCCCATTCATACTTGTAATCGTGCATCACGCAAGCCATCCATTGTAAAATATATTGCAATCAATCAATCAAGATGTGTTCTTCAATGTTTCCTTCCTGTGATCTGATCTCCATGTGTGAGTAGTTCGGTAAGGTATGGATTGAGGTATAAGCCTTGCAACCTGAGGTATTTGTTGATGGGATCAATGAAATACTTTGATATAGCATCCCTTATGTGTGAAATAGAATTACGTTCTCAGATTACAGGTTTCAAGCAAGAGGAACGTGAGCCACTAGCACTTGCGTGGGATAGAATGAAGGAAGCTATTAGAAAATGCCCCAATCAAGGAATGGAGGAATGGTTATTTCTCCATATGTTTTATAACGGTTTGAACCATATGTCGAAATCTATGCTTGATATAGCTGCAGGAGGAGCGATCATGGGAAAGCCCATAGAAGATGTTAAGAAATTACTAGATGATATGCAAGAGAACCACGCCCAATGACATGTTGATAGAACCACCACAAAAAGAGTGAATGCCATGGAAGATAACAGCACAGAGTTAACAACTAAGCTTGATGAACTTATCTCCGTGATAAAAGCTGAAGAAGAGGTAAACGTGAATGCTATCACTAGTGATGAAACTAGTGATGTGAATTTATTGCTCATAATAGCTACAATCCTAATTGGAAAAATAATGTATATGATCCTAGACTTCCTTATCCTATTAATGAGTGATACGTCCATTTTGAATCATGCTTTTATATTGATATTTATTGCATTACGGGTTGTTATTACACATTATGTCACAATACATATGCCTATTCTCTTTTATTTTACAAGGTTTGCATAAAGAGGGAGAATGCCGTGAAATTTGGAATTACAATTTGGAAAAGGAGCAAATATTAGAGACCTAGTCTGCACAACTCCAAAAGTCCTGAAACTCCAGGGAATTATTTTTGGAAATAATAAAAAATACAGAGCGAAGAAAATACCAGAGGGGGCCCACACCCTGGCCACGAGGGTGGGGGCGCGCCCTACCCCCTGGGCGCGCCCCCTGCCTCGTGGGCCCCCTGGTGGCCCTCCAGTGCCCATATTCTGCTATATGAAGTCTTTCGTCCGATAAAAAATCATAAGCAAGCTTTCGGGGAGAAACTCCGCCGCCACGAGGCAGAACCTTGGGAACCAATCTAGGCCTCCGGCAGAGCTGTTATGCCGGGGAAACTTCCCTCCGGGAGGGGCAAATCATCGCCATCGTCATCACCAACGCTCCTATCATCGGGAGGGGGACAATCTCCATCAACATATTCACCAGCACCATCTCCTCTCAAAACCTAGTTCATCTCTTGTATCCAATCTTTGTCCCAGAGCCTCAGATTGGTACCTGTGGGTTGCTAGTAGTGTTGATTACTACTTGTAGTTGATGCTAGTTGGTTTATTTGGTGGAAGTCATATGTTCAGATCCATTATGCATATTAATACCCCTCTGATTATGAACATGAATATGATTTGTGAGTAGTTACGTTTGTTCCTGAGGACATGGGAGAAGTCTTGCTATTAGTAGTCATGTGAATTTGGTATTCGCTTGATATTTTGATGAGATGTATGTTGTCTCTCCTCTAGTGGTGTTATGTGAATGTTGACTACATGAAACTTCACCATTGTTTGGGCCTATTGGAAGGCATTGGGAAGTAGTAAGTAGATGATGGGTTGCTAGAGTGACAGAAGCTTAAACCCTACTTTATGCGTTGCTTCGTAACGGGCTGATTTGGACCCATATGTTTCATGCTATGGTTAGGTTTATCTTAATACTTCTTTTGTAGTTGCGGATGCTTGCAATAGGAGTTAATCATAAGTGGGATGCTTGTCCAAGTAAGGACAGCACCCAAGCACCGGTCCACCCACATATCAAATTATCAAAGTACCGAACGAATCATATGAACGTGATGAAAACTAGCTTGATGATAATTCCCATGTGTCCTCGGGAGCGCTTTTCTCTATATAAGAGTTTGTCTAGGCTTGTCCTTTGCTACAAAAAGGATTGGGCCATCTTGCTGCACTTTATTTACACTTGTTATTCGTTACCCGTTACAAATTGCCTTATCACAAAACTATTTGTTACCGATAATTTCAGTGCTTGCAGAGAATACCTTGCTGAAAACCGCTTATCATTTCCTTCTGCTCCTCGTTGGGTTTGACACTCTTACTTATCGAAAGGACTACGATAGATCCCCTATACTTGTGGGTAATCACGACTCTTTTATGGCGCCGTTGCCGGGGAGTGAAGCGCCTTTGGTAGGTGGAATTTGGTAAGGAAAAAATTATATAGTGTGATGAAATTTACTGTCACTTGTTACTATGGAAAGTAATTCTCTGAGGGGCTTGTTCGGGGTATCTTCACCTCGACCAGTAGAGCAAAGAGTTGCTCCTCAACCTACCGAACCTACTGAAAATGAAAATGTCTACTTTTAAATTCCTTCGGGTATGATAGAAAAACTGCTAGCTAATCCTTTTGCAGGAGACGGAACAATGCATCTGATGAGCACCTAATATATGTGGATGAAGTTTGTGGATTATTTAAGCTTGCAGGTGTGCCCGATGATGTTATTAATAAGAAGGTCTTCCCTTTATCTTTGAAGGGAGATGCATTGACATGGTATAGGCTATGTGATGATATGGGATCATGGAACTACAAACGATTGAAATTGGAATTTCATTAGAAGTTTTATCCTATGCATCTTGTTCATCGTGATCGCAATTATATATATAATTTTTGGCCTCGCGAAGGAGAAAGCATCACTCAAGCTTGGGGGAGGCTTAAGTCAATGTTATATTCTTGCCCCAATCATGAGCTCTCAAGAGATATGATTATTCAAAAAATTTATGCTCGGCTTTCTGACAACAAGCGCTCCATGCTCGATACCTCTTGTACTAGTTCTTTTATGATGAAGACTGTCGGGGAAACTGATCCACGAACACCTATGGGACTGGCGGACCGAGCCCCTTTCGGTTCGGCGGGGGGCAGAGATCACACGAAGAGCGGATCGAGGCGAAGCACACGAGCAGTTTACCCAGCTTCGGAGCTCTCCGGAGAGATAACACTCCTACTGCTGCATGTCTGAGTGTATTGAGTTCTTGCTCGGGAGTGCCGAAAGTGCTACAAAGACACACTAGCTGCTAACGAGACCGAAAGCGTGAGTGTTTTTACGCCTTGAACCCTCCTCTACGTTGCGCATGGGCCTCCTTTTATATGCTAAAGGGGTCTTGACGGTGGCAACGTAGACAAGGGTAAAAATGGAAAAGGAATTGCGGTTGGTACAACTACCTGTACAGTGTATCATACCTAACCCTGACGGCAGGGGACAAAGGCATTAAATGCCCGTCTACATCGCCCAAACAGTGCAAAAAGGGACCGTCAGGGACGCCACCGCTTGCCACGATGGCAATCTTGTCAGCGTCGCTTGCCACCGCGCACCGCTGGCCGCCTGACCTCTTGCCACGCTAGCGCGGGAAGGTCGAGGCGACACGTTGGTGGATGTCTTTGGAGCTGGTCTGAGTGGTAGTTTACAACGGCAAGCGCCTTGCTGCGATCGTTGTCTTGTCGCGTCCGGAAGCTTGTCGCTCACCGGGCCTCGCCGGGACGCGTGGCGTGTCGCGGCAAGTTCCTTGAGATGCCTTGGTTGGCCTTCCCGGCAAGCTCGTCTTGTCGGGGCCTTGTCTCCTTGGCTTGAATACTTTGTTATTGAATGTCTCCAAAGGAACCACGGAGGACCTTGGCGGTCACCCGGCAAGCCTTGCTGGTGCTGCAATCGCTGCCCGTGCACAAGTTCGGGATACTAGGGTACCCCTACTCTAGTACACCGGCAGAGCCCGCGAACTGGGCCACCTGCGGTGCGGCGCTGTTGGGCCAGGCCCAAAACAGGGCACGGGCACGCATGGCCTGGGTTACGCCGTATCTCACTCTGTATCCACCGCGCCCTCCTCGAACGGCACGCGTCGAATGCGGCGTCGTGGGAGAGATCGTGGGTGGTTTCTTTATTCGGAAAGACGGAATGTCTGCCCCCTCCCTCTTTATAAGCAGGGGAAACAGGGGCAGTTCGCCCATCTCGCCGGTTGCCATTCCAATCTCAAAAACCTCCGCCGCTCCCCCAAAGCTGAAAGAGAGCAGCGCTCAGCCCCCCATCGCCACCGGCACCACCAACGCTGTCGATCTCTCTCACCACCTCTACCATGGCTCCGAAAGCCGGGAAGGTTGTGAAGTCGGCCGAGGCGCAGCTGCTCATGGGCGCGCGAAAGGAGCGGCAATCTTCCCCTCATTTCGCCGTGAAGGAGCTGAGGAGTATTACTACCTCTTACAGTCGACGGAGACTTGAGCGCATCCGCGCGAAGAAGGTACTCTCACCGCCGCTGAACTGGCTCGAATGGATATCCCTTCTTCGCGTTGTTCTTCTCTGCGGGCTCTGCCCGCCTTTCTCTGAGTTTTTTGTGTCATTATGAACACCTACGGGTTCCGCCTCCTTGACTTCACCCCCAACGCCGTTCTGACCATGGCAGTTTTCGCACATCTCTGCGAAAACTTTGTCGGAGTCTATCCAAATGTAGCTCTTTTTCGCCACTTTTTTATGCCCCGAGTTGAGAGAGGGGAGCCCTTATCCGGCGGAATCGCCTGGATCTCGAGAACTGGCAAGAAGGAAGCTTATCTGGAGGGAGAGCTCCGCAGCAAGTGGGATGAATGGAGAGCAGACTGGTGCTGGATTGTCGAGGAGAACCCGCAGCCATCAACAGGGAGCTGGCGCAGCTGGGGATGGAGGATCTCGGGTATTCCTCCGATGAGCACCTCCAACCCAGCGGCAAGCTCAGCTTGTTCTTCAAAGGCGTGGCGACGGCCCTCCAGCGACTCCGGGAGAAGATCCCAAAGCAGCTGGCCGGCGAAGTCGCGCATGATCTGCGCGGGAGCTCTTCAAAAGGTGCTTTGGTGAAGGTGGCCTTCCGCAACCCTGGCCTCAACCTCACAAACGCCCTCGGGACCTTGCCGCCGGATCTTGATCTGGAAGCGCTCAAGACCCTTGTTGCACCCATTGTGGACAAGGTGAGCGGGATCAAGAGGGTTGAGGGCGATCGCGTAGATTAGGCCGCCCGTTTTCTCTTTTTCTTGTAGCTGCTGGTCATGTTATGAGAACAATCTGTTAGAGCTGCGACAAGCTATCTTGTAATATGACTATTTCGGGTAGCGATTGCTATGTTATTTCCTTTACTTGATTCCTTCCTTTGTATGTTTTTGCCCTACGCTTTTAGGGGACTTGTCGGTATGAGGCACCTTAGCATAGCAAGCGCTGAGTCTTGAGACGTCAATGACCTTCTTTGGCGGTGCCGCTAACGACAAGAAACCTTGTCGCAACTAGTCGCAGCTCACTTAAGTTGTTGAGCGGACTCGAAACAAAGTAAGGGCGCAACTAGCTACGAGTTGGTTCCTCCGCGCACAGGTTTTCCATACAAAGCACGGTCGTTCAAGGAAGATAACTTAAAATTTTTAAAACTGATTGCTCAAACTTTAGCAACTTAGCTTTTCTATCGTGTGCTTCCCGGTAAGGCGAACCTTCCTCGAACGACGCTTGGTCCACACCATTATCTTCTCCTTTCCCCCCGGCATACTTGTGGGCGAGGGAACCTTCCTTTCTTTGAGAAAGAGAAAGAAGAGAAAATAAGGATATGGAGCCTTACGGCTCGTTATTGCTTACCGGGGGTAGGCGCTGCACAAAGTGTCAGATAACGCATGCAAAAAGAAAAGTAGAAAGCATGAAATTGACAAGATGTGCAGAG
This sequence comes from Aegilops bicornis, assembly GCA_021605145.1. Classification (NCBI taxonomy): domain Eukaryota; kingdom Viridiplantae; phylum Streptophyta; class Magnoliopsida; order Poales; family Poaceae; genus Aegilops; species Aegilops bicornis. The sequence continues at coordinate 153,660,222 of CM038669.1, forward strand.
CACATGAGCTTTACTTATGCACGGGGTCTGCGCCCGGCTTCGTACAAAGGATTACATGCAACATCGGCAAGACTTGTACAAAAGGTGGTTGCCAGAACAGGTTCCGGCAACCGCGCCCTCTGGGTAAAACTTACGAAGATGCTCAATGTTCCAGGAGTTGCTCACGGAATGCCATCTTCGGTCTCAAAGGCGGACAGCGAGAGCCTAGTGACTCGTTTCACCCGGTAAGGGCCTTCCCACCGGCGTCAACTTGTTGGAATTCTTGGCGGACTGAACGCGCCGAAGAACAAGGTCGCCTTCCTCGAGACTTCTGGCATTAACTTTGCGGCTATGGTAGCGGCGCAAAGCTTGCTGGTATCGAGCAGCTCGTACAACGGCCTGAAGACGGTCCTCCTCAAGGAGCAGCGCGTCATCTTGTCGCAACTGCTCTTGCTCAAGCTCATCATAAGCGAGCACTCGAGGTGACCCAGATCACGAGTTACGTAGGGAGAACTGCCGCTCCATAGACTAGAGCGAAGGTGTGCGGCGGTGGCTCGATTTGGCGTCGTTCGATCGACCAAAGAACCACCGGCAGCTCCTCAATCCAGTTCTTTCCGCACTTGTGCAGCCCGTCGAAAGTCTGGTCTTGAGCCCGCGCGAGCACTTCGATTCGCCCTCTCCGCTTGACCGTTACTTCTCGGATGAGCAGCGAAGCAAGCGAGACCTTGGCGCCAAGATCTTGGGCGTCTTGAATGAAGGTGCGGCTCGTGAATTGCGTGCCTTTTGTCGGTGATGATCCCGTTAGGGATCCCGGCGGCAAACAATCGACTGAAGAACTTGACTCTTGGTGTCTGTCACCTTCCTCATCGCTTCCAATTTTGGCCACTTTGTGAACTTGTCGATTGCAACGCATAAGTACTCAAAGCCCCGACAACTTCGGGAAAGGGGCCGAGGATGTCGAGCCCCGGACCAAAAATGGCCGGGATAAAGGGATCGTCTGGAGAGCTTGAGCTGGCTGGTGTATCTTCTTGGAATGGAACTGTCACGCTTCACACTTGGTTACTTGTGCGGTTGCATCACGGAGGCTGTCGGCCAAAAGAAACCTTGCCGGAACGCTTTGCCGGCAAGGGCTCTTGCGCCAATGTGGTGACCACATATGCCTCCATGTATCTCTGCCAACAACTTTTGTCCGTCTTCTCGGTGAATACACTTCAATTTCACACGGTTGAGTCTTCTTCTGTACAGTGTGTTGTCGACAAACTGGTACATACTTGACTGCCGGGCTACTCTTTCCGCTTCTTCTTGCTCTTCGGGAAGTTCTCTCGTCTGAAGGAACCGGACAATCTCTTTGTGCCCATGCTGGAGCTTGCGGCTCGACAACAAGGACTAAAGGCACATCTGCTGCTGCGGGAACATCCGCTTCTATGGCGAGAACCTGCGGCTCAGCCGGAGCTTGACGTTCCCCGGCAAGCTTGCCGGAGCAAAACTTGTCGGGAGCGTCTGCTTCGACGGAACAAACCCTAGGGCTTGCCGGAGAAGACTGCTCCTCAGCACCTTTGGTGTTGATCTTGAGGACCTTCTTGGCGGCGGCTTCGGGGAGCTCTGCCGGAAAATAGTCACCAGAAATCAACTTCCTCTTCTTGTTATGTCCAGTTTATGTCTTTACTGACGGTTGAGTCAGTTTGAGCACAAAGATCCCTAGTTCCTTGAGTAACTTAAGTCTGGCGCACTTGACGTGCCATCGGCAATGTCATTCTGAGCTCTTGGAATATGTTCCATCTGTAGGCCGTCAAAGTGCTCTTCTAGCTTTCTCACTTCATCAACGTAAGCTTCCATCAACAGACTCTGATAATTCTTGTTCACTTGGCGGACGACAAGCTGTGAGTCACCCCTGACAATGAGCTTCTTGATCCCAAGGTCTGCTGCGATCCTGAGACCGGCAAGCAAACCTTCATACTCTGCGGTATTGTTCGTTGCTTGATCCTTGGGAAAGTGCATCTGGACTACGTACTTGAGGTGCTCTCCGATGGGTGCAACAAGTAGCACGCCCGCACCGGCGCCTTGCAGCGAGAAGGCACCATCAAAGTACATCAGCCACTCTTTGCTTGCTTCCTTGACGGGGATGCTCGTTTCTGGAATTTCTTCATCTTGTGTTGGTGTCCATTCTGCTATGAACTCCACCATTGCTCTGCTTTGGATAGTCGAAGTGCTCTCAAACTTGAGGCCAAAGCTTGACAGTTCCAGTGCCCACTCGACAATCCTGCCTGTTGCTACGGATTTTGTAGTATCCTCTTCAGCTGAAAACGAAAGTGACGATCGTGGATCTCATGTGCTTGGAAGTAATGGCACAGCTTTCTCGAGGCCATGAGAAGGCCGAAAAGCAATTTCTGCACACCAGAGTACCTTGACCTAGCCCCCTGCAGAAGGGAACTGACAAAGTAAACTGGGCGCTGCACCATTCTTTCCTGCATCTTCTCACGCGCCTGCGCAGATCCATCCTTGTCGGGACCAGAGCTTGCCGGTGAAGTCCCCTGCTTGTCGCTGGATGCATCTGCCGTGGTTGCTGGCTCATCATCCGCCTCCCTCTCCGCTACTAACGCATCACTAACACTTGATTGGTTGCCGCTATATATAGCAGCAACTTCTCTTGTGGCTTAGGTGCGACAAGTGTTGGAGTGGACGACAGGTATCTCTTTAAGTCCTGCAGTGCAGCCTCCGCTTCCGGAGTCCATTTCTTTGGACCTGCCTTTTTCAATATTTTGAAAAATGGTAGGGCGCGCTCAACAGATCTAGAGATAAACCTGCTGAGAGCAGCTACGCAACCGACAAGTCTTCGTACATCCTTGACGCGCTTTGGTGCTTCAATCTGCTCAATGGCCTTGATCTTGTCGGGATTGGCTTCAATTCCCCGCTGAGACACGAAGAACCCGAGAAGCTTGCCGGAAGGGACTCCAAACACACATTTCTCGGGGTTAAGCTTGAGGTTGATCTTGCACAGATTTGCAAAGGTTTCGTCTAAATCTTGAATCAGAGTCGCCTTGTCCTTGCTCTTGACCACTATGTCATCCATGTAGGCTTCCACATTTCTGTGTATTTGCTCTTGAATCATGGACTACCCTTGCAAATGTTGAACCAGCATTCTTTAAACCAAAAGGCATCCGTACGAAACAGTATGTGCCACATGGGGTGATGAATGCGGTCTTCTCCTCATCCTCTTCTGCCATGAAGATCTGATGGTATCCTGAGTATGCATCAAGAAATGAAAGCAAGTCACATCCGGCCGTGGAGTCAACAATCCGGTCGATGCGCGGCAAGGGAAATGGGTCTTTGGGACAAGCTTTATTGACATCGGTAAAGTCGATACAAAGCCTCCATTTCCCGTTTGCCTTATGCGCACGACTACAGGTTGGCCAACCACGAGGGATGAGCACTCCTCCGACAAGGCCTGCTTCTTCCAATTTCTTGATTTCTTCGCGATGAATTCTTGGCGCCCAAAGGCTCGCTTCTCGACTTTACGCTTGACGGGCGCGCGATGAGGATGACGGCAAGATGGTGCTCGATTACTTTCACGGGAACACCGGGATGTCGACGGTTGCCACGCAAATACGTCGACGTTACGCGCAGAGAAAGCAACGAGCGCGCTTTCCTATTTAGGGTCGAGAGTGGCACTGATGGTAAAGGTACCACCAGCGCCATCCTGCTTGGCGGACACCTTCTTGGTCTCTGGTGGAGCTGCCATTGTCTTCTTAGACTTGCCGGTGGAGCTCGATGGTGCGTCCTCGACGGTAGCGCAGCACTCCGAAGTGGTGCGTTTGCGGAGTGGGCATCGTAACTCTTGCCGGACTTGGTCTTCTTCTTCGCCCGGAGCTTCAGCGGAAAGTGACTTGCAATCTGTTGCTTGCCGCTTCTCGGTAGATCTTGTCGGCGCAGATAAGAGCATCCTTCTTGTCGCCAGGGACAGAGATGACACTTATCGGGCCTGGCATCTTCAGCATGTTGTATGCATAATGAGAGGCTACCATGAATTTGGCGAGTGCTGGACGGCCGAGTATCCAATTGTAAGGCAATGGAAAGTCAGCAACGTCAAAAGTGACCCTCTCAGTCCTGAAATTCAACTCGCTGCCAAATGTCACCGGCAACGTGATCTTTCCCTTCGGCTTGCTCCTTCCCGGATTGATTCCTTGGAATGTGCCGGTCTCTTCGAGCTCGCCATCAGGGATCTGGAGTTTCTGGAGTACCGCGGAGGAGATCAGGTTCAAGCCGGCCCCGCCGTCAACTAGCATCTTAGTGACCTTGAGGTTGCGGATAGTTGGTGAAACCAACATCGGCAAGCACCCGACCGCAGTTATGCGATCAGGGTGGTCCTCAATATCAAAGATGATAGGCGTGCTGGACCATTTTAGAGGCTTGCGTGACTCGACGGGTGGTTCTGCCGCATTGACTTCCCGCACCCACTGCTTGAGCTGGCGGTGTGAAGTATGCAGAGAAGCACCGCCGTCAACGCCTGCAGGACCTCTGTGGCTTCGGAACTCCTGCTCATCGGTCTCGTCATCATCCATATCTTCATCGTCGTCGTCATCTTCATCCTTGTCGCGGCGCGGGAGGTCTGTCTCCTTCCTTGCCGTTGCTTGGCCTTGCCGCGGCGTCCTCCTCGGCCGGGGCGTTTCCTGCCGGCTCCTCCAGCACCTTCCTGGGCCTTCTCCTTGTCGCGTCGCTCGTATTCAGCCTTTTGCTGCTCGACAAGCTGCTCGGCCTTCTTGCAGCTCTGGAGGTCATGGCCCTTGGTGTGGTGGATCTTGCAGTACTGCTTGTTGGTGCCGTCCTTCATGTCGGCGACTGCCACAGCCTGGTAGTTGGTGCCTGCGGCAATCTCCTCGCCGGAGCTACCAGCTTTGGATTTCTTGGCGCCACCTCCGTTGTCGGACTGCTCAACAACTAGCACATCCTTGCCTTTCTTCTTCCTGTTGTTCCGCCGCCGGTTTTTCTTTGCCGGGGCAGCCTCCTCACTATCAGATCCTCCTGCTTATGTATTCTCTCTGGGGAGTTTCCTCCCTTCCTCTGCACGTGCACACTTGTCGGCCAAGGCATATAGCTCACTGATGTCTACGATCTTGCACATTGCCATCTCCTCCGCATCCTGCGGTTTCGCGACGTTCGATGGGAGCGCTGATTACATGGCAGGGTGGACATCTGGGATGTTGTGCTGTACACGGCTGAATCTCTGAATGTACTTGCGCAGGGGCTCTCCTTCCTTCTGGGCGAGCAGATGAAGGTCGCTCTCTTGGCCATGAGGCTTGTGGCCGCCTGTAAAGGCGCCGACAAACTGATGACATAGGTCTGCCCAGGATGATATGGAGTTGTCCGGCAAGTGCATGAGCCAGGATCTGACATTGGGCTTAAGCACCAGCGGGAAGTAGTTGGCCAGGATCTTGTCGTCCCGCCCCCCGGCAGCTTGCACCGTGATGGTGTAGATGCTGAGGAACTCTGACGGATGCGATTTGCCGTCGTACTTCCGAATGCGTCGGCAGAAATTCTTCGTCTTTGGGCCATCGGACTTGCCGCAGCTCACGAGTGAACGCAGGGCAACCTACCGCGTACGGCAAGTCGCCTGGTTCCCCTCGTGCATGCATGTCGACAGAGGGCCCAGCGCACTGGTCCGATTGACGCCGCGCTTCTCTCCGGCGCTCGATGCGAGTTCGAGCGTCTTCTTGCTGTCGTTCGTGAAGAACTTGGCGCTGATCGCGACGAGCTCGTGGATCTGATGATGCGGTGGAGTCGCTGTCAAGGTGGATCCTGCGAGTCAGCGATCTTGGCCTTCGGGGTGGAGAGTGCATGGTGGTTGCACACCCACCGGTTTCGTCGCCATCGGCTCGTGCCTGGAAGTCCTGCCGCGGCAGCAATGTACTCGGCTGCCGCGGAGTGTCGCCGTTGGCGAAGCCGATGAAACTCTGAATGGTGGCCCTCCATTCATCGATCTTGTCTGCCGTTGGAGGGTAATCCAGGAGCAGTTGAGCTCGCGCCAAAGCCTGCTGGAGTGGTGGGCGGCGATGGCGAAGCGCGCGAGGCGGATATGCTCGGACTTCTAACTATGTTAGAAGGAGCAGTATTCCGTCGGCGACCGTGTCTCGCTTCGTGCCCGGCATGTTGGCGTGCATGCTGGTCTTGAGCACCCCGAGATCCACCAGCTCGATCTTGGCCCAACGAACGTATGGCACTGCGAATACCATGACGCTGTCGGTCCTGCGTCTCATGAGATGGGCGCGGTGCATGTGCGGACGCCGAGTTCTGCGCAGCCTTGTCCTTGGATCTGGCAGCACCGTGAGCTCCCTCGTCGATGCCCGTTCTTCCGCCGGCGTCTACCCCACCACCCGTTTGCTCCGGTGGCGGTGGGATCGACGTGGACGGAACAGTTGCCGCCAAGTCTTCTTCTTCGGTGGCATGTCGATGAAGAAGATGAAGATCTAGCTTCGTGTGAACGTCGGATCAGGTTCACACAACCTCGACGCCCCTACAGCGCGCCCAAGATGTCGGGAAGCGATCCACGAACACCTATGGGACGGCGGACCGAGCCCCTTTCGGTTGGCGGGGGCGGAGATCGCACGAAGAGCGGATCGAGGCGGCTTACCTGCAGCGGTTTACCCAGCTTTGGAGCTCTCCGAGAGATAACACTCCCTCTTGCTGCATGTCCGAGTGTATTGAGTTCTTGCTCGGGGCGCCGAGTGCTACAGATACACACTAGCTGCTAACGAGACCGGCGTGAGTGTTTTACGCCTTGAACCCTCCTCTACGTTGCGCATGGGCCTCCTTTATATGCTAAAGGGGTCTCCGACAGGTGGCAACGTAGACAAGGGTAAAATGGAAAAGGAATTGCGGTTGGTACAACTACCAAAGACATGTATCATACCTAACCCTGACGGCAGGGGACAAAGGCATTAAATGCCCGTCTACGTCGCCCAAACAGTGCAAAAAGGGACCGTCAGGGACGCCACCGCTTGCCACGATGGCAATCTTGTCAGCGTCGCTTGCCACCGCGCACCGCTGGCCGCACAGCCTCTTGCCACGCGCGCCTGGAAAGGTCCCAGGGCGACACGTTGGTGGATGTCTTTGGAAGCTGGGTACAGAGTGATAGTTTGCATGACAAGCGCCTTGCCATGATCGTTGTCTTGTCGCGTCCGGAAGCTTGTCGCTCACCGGGCCTCGCCGGGACGCGTGGCGTGTCGCGGCAAGTTCCTTGAGATGCCTTGGTTGGCCTTCCCGACAAGCTCCTCTTGCCGGGGCCTTGTCTCCTTGGCTTGAATACTTTGTTCTAGAATGGCTCCAAAGGAACCACGGAGGACCTTGGCGGTCACCCGGCAAGCCTTGCCGCGGGGTGCTGCAACTGCCCGTGCACAAGTTCGGGATACTAGGGTACCCCTACTCTAGTACACCGACAAAGACTATTGAATTCAAATGCGATTTATTGGAAAGAATTAAATGCAACTCTGAAGATTGGGATCTCGACGAAGAGCATGAAGAAGAGAAATTATTGACAACTCTGAAGAAGCACCGTGCTGCTATTGGATATACTCTTGCTGATCTTAAGGGCATTAGTCTCACTCTATGTCAACATAAAATAAATCTGGAGAAATACACCAAACCAATTATTAATCACCAACGACGGCTGAATCCTAAGATGAAAGAAGTGGTAAGAAAGGAAATACTAAAGCTCCTTGAGGCAGATATAATTTATCCCATTGCTGATAGTCAGTGGGTAAATCATGTCCATTGTGTCCCTAAGAAGGGAGGTATTACTGTCGTTCCTAATGATAAAGATGAATGTATTCCGCAAAGAATTATTACAGGTTATAGGATGGTAATTGATTTCCGTAAATTAAATAAAGCTACTAAAAAGGATCATTACCCCTTGCAATTCATAGATCAAATGCTAGAAAGATTATCCAAACACACACATTTTTGCTTTCGAGATGGTTATTCTGGTTTCTCTAAAATACCTGTGTCAGCTGATGATCAAGCAAAGACCACTTTTACTTGCCCTTTCGGTACTTTTGCTTATAGACGCATGCCTTTTGGTTTATGTAATGCACCTGCTACCTTTCAAAGATGCATGATGGCTATATTTTCTGACTTTTGTGAAAAGATATGTGAGGTTTTCATGGACGATTTCTCTGTTTATGGATCCTGCTTTGATGATTGCTTGAGCAACCTTGATCGAGTTTTGCAGAGATGTGAAGAAACTAATCTTGTCTTGAATTGGGAGAAGTGCCACTTTATGGTTAATGAAGGCATTGTCTTGAGGCATAAAATTTCTAAAAGAGGTATTGAAGTTGATAAAGCTAAAGTTGATGCTAATGAAAAGATGCCGTGTCCCAAGGATATCAAAGGTATAAGAAGTTTCCTTGGTCATGCCGGTTTTTATAGGAGGTTCATTAAGGACTTCTAAAAAATTTCTCGGCCTCTGGCCAATCTATTACAAAAAGATATACCTTTTGTCTTTGATGATGATTGTGTAGAAGCATTTCAAATACTTAAGAAAGCTTTGATTTCTGCACCTATTGTTCAACCTCCTGATTGAAATTTACCCTTTGAAATTATGTGTGATGGTAGTGATTATGCTGTAGGTGCTGTTCTAGGACAAAGAGTGGCTAAAGAAATTAAATGTTATTCAATATGCTAGTAAAACTCTAGACAGTGCTCAGAGAAATTATGTTACCACTGAAAAGGAATTCTTAGCAGTTGTATTTGCTTGTGATAAGTTCAGACCTTATATTGTTGATTCTAAAGTAACTATTCACACTGATCATGCTGCTATTAAATATCTTATGGAAAAGAAAGATGCTAAGCCTAGACTTATTAGATGGGTTCTCTTGCTGCAAGAATTTGATTTGCATATTATCGATAGAAAGGGAGCTGAGAACCCCGTTCTGGACATAACTTGTCTAGGTTAGAGAATGTTCTTGATGACCCACTACCTATTGATGATAGCTTTCCTGATGAACAATTAGCCGTCATAAATGCTTCTCGTACTGCTCCATGGTATGCTGATTATGCTAATTACATTGTTGCTAAATTTATACCACCTAATTTCACATACCAGCAAAAGAAAAAGTTTTTCTATGTTTAAGACACTACTTCTGGGATGATCCACATCTTTATAAAGAAGGAGTAGATGGTGTTATTAGACAATGTATACCTGAGCATGCACAGGAACAGATCCTATGCAAGTGTCACTCCGAGGCTTATGGAGGGCACCATGCTGGAGATAGAACTGCACATAAGGTATTGTAATCCGGTTTTTATTGGCCTACTCTCTTCAAGGATGCTCGTAAGTTTGTCTTGTCTTCTGATGAATGTCAAAGAATTGGTAATATTAGTAGACGTCAGGAAATGCCTATGAATTATTCACTTGTTATTGAACCATTTGATGTTTGGGGCTTTGATTATATGGGACCGTTTCCTTCCTCTAATGGGTACACTCATATTTTAGTTGCTGTTGATTACATTACTAAGTGGGTAGAAGCTATTCCAACTAGTAGTGCTGATCATAACACTTCTATTAAGATGCTTAAAGAAATTATTTTTCCAAGGTTTGGAGTCCCTAGATATTTAATGACTGATGGTGGTTCACATTTTATTCATGGTGCCTTTCGTAAAATGCTTGCCAAGTATGATGTTAATCATAGAACTGCATCCCCTTATCACCCACAGTCTAGTGGTCAAGTAGAATTGAGCAATAGAGAGCTCAAATTAATTTTGCAAAAGACTGTTAATAGATCTAGAAAGAATTGGTCCAAGAAACTTCATGATGCATTATGGGCCTATAGAACTGCATATAGGAATCCTATGGGTATGTCTCCGTATAAAATGGTTTACGGAAAAGCATGTCATTTACCTCTCGAACTAGAACATAAGGCATATTGGGCCATTAAAGAGCTCAATTATGATTTCAAACTTGCCGGTGAGAAGAGGCTATTTGACATTAGCTCACTCGATGAATGGAGAACCCAAGCCTATGAGAATGCCAAGTTGTTTAAAGAAAAAGTTAAAAGATGGCATGACAAAAGGATACAAAAGCGTGAGTTTAATGTAGGTGATTATGTATTGTTATACAACTCTCGTTTAAGATTTTTTGCAGGAAAACTTCTCTCTAAATGGAAAGGTCCTTACGTTATCGAGGAGGTCTATCATTCCGGTGCCATAAAAATCAACAACTTCGAAGGCACAAATCCGAATGTGGTGAAAGGTCAAAGAATTAGACATTATATATCATGTAATCCCATAAATGTTGGAACTAATATTATTGAAACCGTAACCCTGGAGGAATACATAACGGATACTTTCCAGAATGTTTCAGACTCCGAAAAGGAATAGGTATGTGGTACGGTAAGTAAACCGACTCCAAAATAGTTCTAATGGCAATTTTTCTCCGTTTTGGAATATTTAAGAAAATAGGAAAATAAGAAATAGTCCGGGAAGGACACGAGGCTTCCACGAGGGTGGAGGGCGCGCCCCCAGCCTCGTGGGCACCTCGTGTGCCCTCCGGACTCTGTTTTCTTGCACGATACTTCTTTTGGTCGGTAAAAATTCATTATATAATCTCCCGTAGGTTTTGACCACCGTGTCACGCAAATATCCTCTATTTTCGTTTTGAGCTATTTTCTGCCAGAGTTGTCAAGGCCAAGCATCATGTCGTCCCCCGCCTCCAACAATGGTGACAACGATGCTTGGCTAATGAAGATAGAGCTGAAGAGGGAAGAACCCGTGGATATCAACAAAGAAGGAATCAAGAAGGCCACTGAGGACCGAGATCCAGCAGTAGAAGAAGAAGACATCCCTCCACCTCATCAAAATCTTCTTACCCCAACTGAGATTGAAGCTTTCAAGATGATTGAGTTAGCTCGTATACAAAACAAGTATCTCACACGTGAAAATATTTTGTTGAAGGAGCATATCGTCGCACTCAAGGGCATCATCCGCAAGTTGGAGGATCTCTTACGCTCGATGTGCGACTAGCCATCATCACCACCATCTCCTTCACCGACAAAAGAGATATAATCACATGAGTATGGGCACTCCCCTTGGCAACTGCCAAGCTTGGGGGAGGTGCCCCGGTGTCGTATCACCACCACATCTCTATCTTTACCGTTTTCTTAGTTCGATCCTTTTGGTAATATCTTGATCTAGTAGAATAAAGTTTTAGTGTAATTTAGTTTTGAGTTTTTCCTTATGATCTTTCTATGTAATCGAGTCCGTGAGTTATATATAATAAAGATTAGTGTTGAGTCAAGGGCTTGATTACTATGCTTTGATCTTGAGGGAATAAAAGAAAGAGAAAGAATAAAAAGAAATAAAGAGATCATATTGATCTTATGGAAAGTAATGACTTCACACATAGAGAGTATGATGATTAAAAGTTGTTGAGCGTTGACAAATATGCCTTTGGTCATCGTTGCAATTAGTAGGAAGTAATAAAGAAAGATATGTTTCACATATAAATATACTATCTTGGACATCTTTTATGATTGTGAGCACTCATTAAAATATGACATGCTAAAGAGTTGATGTTGGACAAGCAAGACAACGTAATGGGTTATGTTTTCTTACATCTGAAATAAATTATATTATCATCAATCGTCCAACATGTTGAGCTTGCCTTTCTCCCTCATGCTAGCCAATTATTTGCACCAAGTAGAGATACTACTTGTGCTTCCAAACACCCTTAAACCCAGTTTTGCCATGAGAGTCCACCATATCTACTTATGGATTGAGTAAGATCCTTCAAGTAAGTTGTCATCGGTGCAAGCAATAAAAATTGCTCTCTAAATATGTATGATTTATTAGTGTGGAGAAAATAATCTTTATATGATCTTGTGATGTGGAAGAAATAAAAGCGACGGACTGCATAATAAAGTTCCATATCACAAGTGGCAATATAAAGTGACGTTCTTTTGCATTAAGATTTCGTGCATCCAACCATGACAGCACATGACAACCTGTGCTTCCCTCTGTGAAGGGCCTATCTTTTACTTTTATCTCTTACCCTTATGCAAGAGTCATGGTGATCTTCACCTTTCCTTTTTACATTTTATCCTTTGGCAAGCACCTTGTGTTGGAAAGATCCTGATATATATATCCAATTGGATGTAAGTTAGCATGAACTATTATTGTTGACATTACCCTTGAGGTAAAAGGTTGGGAGGCGAAACTATAAGCCCCTATCTTTCTCTGTGTCCGATTAAAACTCCGTAACCACAAGTATTGCGTGAGTGTTAGCAATTGTGAAAGATTGAATGATAGTTGAGTATGTGGACTTGCTGAAAAGCTCTTACATAGGCTCTTTTCGATGTTATGATAAATTGCAATTGCTTCAATGACTGAGATTATAGTTTGATGGTTCTCAATGAAGTTTCCGATTCATACTTGACATTGTGAATAGATTATTACTTGAGCATAAGAAATCATATGACAATATCCATATATGTTGCTGTTATAAGAATGATCATGATGCCCTCATGTCCGTATTTTATTTTATCGACACCTCTACCTCTAAACATCTGGACATATTTATCGTTATCGGCTTCCGCTTGAGGACAAGCGAGGTCTAAGCTTGGGGGAGTTGATACATCCATTTTGCATCATGCTTTTATATTGATATTTATTGCATTATGGGCTGTTATTACACATTATGTCACAATACTTATGCCTATTCTCTCTTATTTTACAAGGTTTACATAAAGAGGAGAATGCCGGCAAATTTGGAATTCTGTCTTTGGAAAAGGAGCAAATATTAGAGACCTATTCTGCACAACTCCAAAAGTCATGAAACTCCACGGAAGTTATTTTTGGAAATAATAAAAAATACAGACCGAAGAAAATACCAAAGGGGCCCACACCCTGGCCACGAGGGTGGGGGGCGCGCCCTACCCCCCTAGGCGCGCCCCCCTGCCTCGTGGGCCCCCTGGTGGCCCTCCGGTGCCCATATTATGCTATATGAAGTCTTTCGTCCGAGAAAAAATCATAAGCAAGCTAATCTAGGGCTCCGGCGGAGCTGTTCTGCCGGGGAAACTTCCCCCCGGGAGGGGGAAATCATCGCCATCGTCATCACCAACACTCCTCTCATTGGGAGGGGCCCAATCTCCATCAACATCTTCACCAGCACCATCTCCTCTCAAACCCTAGTTCATCTCTTGTATCCAATCTTTGTCCCAAAGCCTCAGATCGGTACCTGTGGGTTGCTAGTAGTGTTGATTACTCCTTGTAGTTGATGCTAGTTGGTTTATTTGGTGGAAGATCATATGTTCAGATTCATTATGCATATTAATACCCCTATGATTATGAACATGAATATGATTTGTGAGTAGTTACGTTTGTTCCTGAGGACATGGGAGAAGTCTTGCTATTAGTAGTCATGTGAATTTGGTATTCGCTCGATATTTTGATGAGATGTATGTTATGTCTCCTCTAGTGGTGTTATGTGAATGTTGACTACATGACACTTCACCATTTTTTGGGCCTAGAGGAAGGCATTGGGAAGTAGTAAGTAGGTGATGGGTTGCTAGAGTGACAGAAGCTTAAACCCTAGTTTATGCGTTGGTTTATAAGGGGCTGATTTGGACCCATATGTTTCATGCTATGGTTAGGTTTACCTTAATACTTCTTTTGTAGTTGCGGATGCTTGCAATAGGAGTTAATCATAAGTGGGATGCTTGTCCAAGTAAGGACAACACCCAAGCACCGTCCCCCACATATCAAATTATCAAAGTACCAAACGCGAATCATATGAACGTGATGAAAACTAGCTTGACGATAATTCCCATGTGTCCTCGGGAGCGCTTTTCTCTATATAAGAGTTTTTCCAGGCTTGTCCTTTGCTACAAAAAGGATTGGGCCATCTTGCTACACTTTATTTACACTTTTTATTCGTTACCCGTTACAAATTACCTTATCACAAAACTATCTGTTACCGATAATTTCAGTGCTTGCAGAGAATACCTTGCTGAAAACCGCTTATCATTTCCTTCTGCTCCTTGTTGGGTTCGACACTCTTACTTATCCAAAGGACTACGATAGATCCCCTATACTTGTGGGTCATCATGGAGGAGCATCCAATAATTTTAATGGAGCTTATGCTAGCAATAGAAATACTCTTGAAGAAACTCTTAAATGTTTCATTGCTAGTCAAACCGAGCAAAATGAAAACTTCAAGAATATCTTGAAGAGCCTTGCTAACTTACTTGGTGAGTTAACCAGTAAGGTTGTTGGAATAACGAATGATGTGCATATAATTGAAGGAAGATTCAAGAATATGGAAGCACAAGTGGCTAAAGTAGCAGAGAGCCAAACACTAATTTTGGCTAAGTTTGTATGTAAACCAGAGCCCAGTCCAATTGAAGAAGTTAAAAGGGTTAGAAGAAATGAGGAGAAAGCTGAAGTACTTGACACAAATCATGTGCCAGAATACAATTATACAATTACAGACTTTGTGAAAATTATATCCATCAAGTATCCACTATCGGAGGTAACTAACAATGAAGCATATAATGTTTTTGTTGAACAAGCTGCAGCCATGGTATGTGAACTTGATGACGGACAGAAGAAGCTCTACGGTAAATTACCAGCTAAGCAAGAGGATGCTTTTGAACCTACCATAGAAATTGAGGTAGGATTGAATAAGTTTAATGTTTTATGTGATCTTGGGGTAAGTGTTTCCACTATCCCCAAATCAGTTTATGATAGTCTTAATCGTGGCCCTTATGTTAATACTGAGATCTTATTGAATATGGCTAATTCTACTTTTACTCAAGCAGTAGGCATCAAGCATGGTTGAGGGAGTCCTGGATTAGGGGGTGTCCGGATAGCCGGACTACCATCATCAGCCGAACTATCATTTGCCGGACTATCATCATCGACCAGACTCCAAGACTATGAAGATACAAGATTGAAGACTTCCCCCGTGTCCGGATGGGACTTTCCTTGGCGTGGAAGGCAAGCTTGGCGATACGGATATGTAGATCTCCTACCATTGTAACCGACTCTATGTAACCCTAGCCCTCTCCGGTGTCTATATAAACCGGATGGCTTTAGTCCGTAGGACTACAATCACAACAACCCTTACAATCATACCATAGGCTAGCTTCTAGGGTTTAGCCTCCTTGATCTCGTGGTAGATCCACTCTTGTAAACATCCACAATATCAATATCAATCAAGCAGGACATAGGGTTTTACCTCCATCAAGAGGGCCCGAACACAGGTAAACATCCTGTCCCTTGTCTCCTGTTACCATCCGCCTAGACGCACGATTCGGGACCCCCTACCGAGATCCGCCGGTTTTGACACCGACATTGGTGCTTTCATTGAGAGTTCCTGCGTGTCGCCACCGATAGGCTTGATGGCCTCTTCGATCAACAACAGCGTAGTCTGGGCGAGACTTTTCTCCCGGACAGATCTTCGTGATTCGGCTGACCGCCTTGCGGGCCAATTCACTTGGCCATCTGGAGCAGATCGAAAGCTACGCCCCTGGCCGCCAGGTCAGGTTTGGAAGCCTAAACTTCACGGCCGATATCCGCGGGGACTTCATCCTCGGTGGATCTGAGCCACAGCCGAGCGTGCCGTGCTGTCACGATGGGCATGACCTAACTCTGCCGCCGGACAGCACCTTGGAGGCCGCACACGAATCCGCTCCGACTCATAGTCCGGAGCCGATCGCTCGGATCAAGGACGGATGGCTGGACACCGCCTCGAGAGTTGCAACTCCTACGACGATGGAGCCGAACACTTACCTTGTCCCGCATAAAGCCCATGACTCCGAGGTGCCGGACTCCCTGCTGGACTCCGGACCTCCTGCGCCCTTGCCAGTCGAATCCGATTGGGCGCCGATCATGGAATTCACCGCCGCGGACATCTTTCAGCACTCGCCCTTCGGTGATATCATAAATTCACTGAAGCATCTCTCGCTATCCGGAGAGACCTGGCCGAACTACGGCCAGGAAGGTTGGGACGCCGACGACGAAGAAATTCAGAGCCCACCCACCACCCACTTCGTAGCCACCGTCGACGATTTAACCGACGTGCTCGACTACGACTCCGAAGACATCGACGGTATGGACGACGATGCCGGAGACTACCAAGAACCGGTGCCTACAGGACACCGGAAGACCACCTCGTCATACGACATATACATGGTGAACACCCCAAAAGATGGGGACGGCGAAGAAGAAGCAGCGGAGGCCGATTCCTTAAAAGAAACAGCCAAGCGCCGACGCCGGGCGCCGCTCTAAATCCTGCCACAACAAGAATGGAGATTCCGCACAGGAGATAATAACACCCGAAAGTGCCGAAGATAACTCCCTCCAAAGACGATCCAAAGGTCAGGAGGAGACAGGCAAGCCCTCAGGAGAGGGCGGCAGACGAAGAGGTCGAGGATGGCAATTACTTACCTCCCTCCGGAGACGAGGCAAGCCTCGGCGACGACGAATTCGTCGTGCCTGAGGATCCCGTCGAACAAGAGCGTTTCAGACGCAGGCTAATGGCCACGGCAAACAGCCTAAAGAAAAAGCAACAACAGCTTCAAGCTGATCAAGACCCATCTTGGCCGACTAAATGGACCGAGGTCCTCGCGTCAAGAGTATGAACTCGAACGCCCTTCAAAAGTTACCCAAAACGCAAGTTGCTCCCCGATTAGAGGAGGAGGCATACAAACCTGCATCACCAGCGCTGTCACGGCAGACCGACCACCTCGTGGCGCGATAGAGGCGTGCAAGCCCTCCACCAAAACTGTACCCGACATCGCTCTAAAAGCAGGAAGCCACGGGGGAACGCGCCGGACTTGCGAGATATATTGGAGGACAAGGCAAGACAATCCAGATCTATCTATGGATCACGTGGACGCCCCACGACCCACGACGAATACCGTCGCACCGGATACAACTACTCCGGCCGGGCCGAACACAGCAGACAACGCTCTCTCGAGCTACGTCGCGATATTGCTCAATACAGAGGCGCCGCACACCCACTATGCTTCACTGACGAAGTAATGGATCATCAAATCCCTGAAGGGTTCAAACCCATTAATATCGAATCCTACGATGGCACAACAGACCCCGCGGTCTGGATTGAGGATTATCTCCTCCATATACACATGGCGCGCGACGCATCTTCACGCCATCAAATATCTCCCGCTCAAGCTTAAAGGACCAGCTCGGCATTGGCTTAACAGCCTGCCCGCAGAGTCAATTGGATCTTTGGGAAGACACGGAAGTCGCATTCCTCGACAACTTCGAGACGCGTATGTGCGACCACCGGACGCAGATGACCTAAGCCACATAATCCAAAGAGCCGGATGAATCGGCCAGGAAATTCTGGACACGGTTCTTAACAAAGAAAAATCAAATCGTCGACTGTCCGGATGCAGAGGCACTCGCCGCCTTCAAACATAACATCCGCGACGAGTGGCTGGCCCGACACCTAGGACAGGAGAAGCCGAAATCCATGGCAGCCCTCACATCCCTCATGACCCGCTTCTGTGCGGGAGAGGATAGCTGGCTATCTCGCAGTAACAACCTCAGCAAAAACGCTGGTAGTCCGGGTACCAAGGACCGCAATGGCAGGTTGCGTCGAAACAAAAACAAACGCCGCATTAACGATTTACAAAGAATGAGGATCTGACGGTCAACGCAGGATTCCGAGGCTCCAAACCCGGTCAACGGAAGAAGCCATTCAAAAGAACCACTCCGGGCCCGTCCAATTTGGACCGAATACTCGACCGCTCTTGTCAAATACATGGAACCCCCGAAAAGCCAGCTAACCACACCAACAGATATTGTTGGGTATTCAAGCGGCAGCAAATTAATCGCCGAACACTGGTGACAAGGGGCTACACAGCGATGACGAGGAAGAGACCTGGCCGCCGAACAACAGAGGACAAAAGGGATTCCCCCCTCAAGTTCGGACGGTAAACATGATATACGCAACGCATATTCCCAAGGGGGAGCGGAAGCGTGCACTAAAGGGACGATATCGCGATAGAGCGATCGCCCCAAAATTCAACCCATGGTCCTCTTGCCCGATCACTTTCGATCGAAGAGACCATCCGACCAGTATCCGCCATGGCAGATTCGCCGCATTGGTTTTAGACCCAATCGTTGATGGATTTCACCTCACGAGAGTCCTGATGGACGGCGGCGTGCTGAACCTGCTTTATCGGATACGGTCGCCAAGATGGGCATAGACCCTTCAAGGATTAAACCTACAACGGCGACCTTCAAAGGCGCCATACAGGTGTCGAGGCCAATTATGCGTGCTCGATTACACTAGAAGTGGTCTACGGATCCCCGGATAATTTCCGAAGCGAGGAGTTAATCTTTGACATAGTCCCGTTCCGCAGCGGCTATCACGCTCTGCTCGGACGAACTGCGTTTGCAAAATTCAACGCGGTGCCGCATTATGCATACCTTAAGCTCAAGATGCCAGGCCCTCGTGGAGTCATCACGTCAATGGAAACACGGAACGCTCCCTCCGAACGGAGGAACATACAGCGGCTCCCGCGGCAGAAGTACAGAGCAGCCTTTCAAGGCAATTCTCGAGTCCGGCCGTTAAACGACCGGACACGACCAAACGCGCCCGGAGCAACATCAACCAAGACCACAGCACGTCCGTGCACGCCAGAGTAATGCGGCCCCAACCCCAGCCCTCGCAAAATTGTAAGACAAACTCTCCACAGACATAATTACGCCTGAGATACCATGGGCATAGGGGAAGGGCACAACCACAACAGACCCAGTGCAGTTCGGCCACACAAGGGGCTCCCAAGTGTGTCGCTCTTTTTCTTTTATTTTTCTCTTTTTATATAGAACTTCGGTCCGTGGCGAACTGCCCGAACTCATGATGCAACAACCAGGGAAGGACAAAGGCCGTGACGAACACTCAGGTGGTCTCCATCACGAGCATTAATTTGTTAAATACAACATTCCGCGGCCTACCCCTGGAGGGATACGCCTTTAATTCGTCCAATCCCTTGCTTTCCGCACTATTTGTATCATTCCGCACTGATAGCATATCTTCTCGAACAAAATGCAGCACTTTTTGCCTATAATTGCATTACTATATATATATATATATATATATATATATATATATGTTCATTTACGACATGTTGCACCCGTGCATCTTGGTATGACCAAATACACCAGGGGCTTATGTCCTCCGCATTATGGTGTGATAAAGTCCGCACAATTTCACAAGTGCGGCACCCCGAACTTATAGCATTATATGAATCAGCTCCGAATCATGTCTTTGGTCAATAGTTGGGTTTGCCCGGCTCCCATGTTTGGCACCTTACGTTCCGTTCTATCGGCTAAGGTAGCACTGGGAGAACCACTGCGATTGCGCCCGGGTTGAGCCGGGTTAACGCCTCAGTGGAGAAAGCTAAAACTGACCGGCACGATAGGGCGAGAGACTGTTCACTGTTCGAGAGGTCCTTTCGGGTCCTTCAAGACCTACGCCGCTTCGAGCGAAGTTCCGGATTATGTCCGATGAAGGCGTGGATAGCGCCCCACTTCGGTCTTCCGAATACTAGGGGCTTCGCCAAAATTTAAAATTATAGAATTCTATGGCTAAGTGAGAGTGTTCAAGCACTATAAGTCCGGTTGCCTTGTTCGTTGTGTTGAGCGCCTCCCTAGATGGACCCAAAAATGAGAACAAGAGTGCTCAAGTTTATCCCGAACACCCCAACACTCGTGGCATGGGGGCTGAAGCCGACGACTTGCCATCTCTCAGATTTAATAAACGGCCGCACAGAAGGTAATATTTTAAATTAAACAAGCGTTGCTTAGGCATATGAACAAAGTTTTCAGCGCCTTTGGATAACACATTGCGAATTCACTCAAAATTACATCCTGGGGCACTCATCCGCAATCTTGCGGGCACCCTTCAGACAGCCTTATAGTAAATTTCGGGCGTACGATGCTCCTTGCCCGCCGGTGGCGCGTCAGTGATTAGCTTCTCCGCATCCAGCATGCCCCCATGCACCTTTGCGCGGGCAAGGGCCCGACGAGCACCTTCCATACAGGCGGAGCGCTTGATAACCTCCACCCGGGGGCACACATCCACCATCCGTCAGACGAGGCCAAAGTAGCTCCTGTGCATGGCCTCTCCAGCCATGTACCGGACTATGAAGCCCTTCATGGCCTGCTCGGCCACCTTGTGAAGCTTCGACCGGCTTCAATTTGGTCGCTAGGGGGCACCGGATGGCCGGCCTCGACATACCGAGACCGAAGACCTTCTCCGTTGAGCTCCCTCCTCGGCTCGGTAGAATGCGGTGACATCGAGACACGCTGTGAGGTAGATCTGCAAACGCCCCTGGAGAGCTCCGAATTCGGGTAAGTAACACGTAATTTACATTCGCATGCTTGCTTTGCATGAAAAATGCCTTACCCGCCGCTATCTTCCTCATCAACTCAATCTCCTGAAGGGACTTATGGGCCTCGGCCTTGGCGGTTTAGCACTTTCGAGAGCGAGGCAAGCTCGGACTCTCGAAGTCTTTGAGTCACGCCCAAACTCTCATGCTTTTCCATGAGAGCCCGGAGCTCTTGCTGAACCACCGCCACCCGCGCCTCCTGCTTTTCTCGCTCTGCCCGTTGGGCCGCATTATGCTCGTCACAGACACGGCCTCCTTCTGTGGTCGCCACCTCGCTCGTGGCCCTGCAGTACCCATGTTATCCTTGTTATTTTTTGTTGCAACCTAAATCCTTTTCTGTAAGGTACAAATTCAAAGTGGTGTTACTCACCTTCTTTGTCTTGGAGCTGCTTCCTAGCGCGGCCGAGCTCTTGCCCGGACCGCTCGAGCCTCGCTTCAACGCACCGACCTCCGCGGTCAAGGCAGAGGTCGCAGCCTGCAACCCATATTGACATAATTTTTTAGCAACCTCACAGATATCTTTTTTTCAGATCCTCAGTCCGGCTTTTCTTTCCGAACACCGAACCGAGCATCAGGGGCTACTGTCTATGCGGTATTACATTGCATATTTTTAACTTCTTACCTCAAAGCCTGATAGAAGGCTACTGCAAGCTTTGGTCAGCCCGCCTTGGTGAGCTGCACCTTCAATCACCGCACTCATAATAGTGCGGTGTTCTTCCTCGATGGAAGCGCTCTGCAGCGCCTCCAACAAATTGCCCGGCGCCTCCGGTTGGACGGAAGCCGCCGGCGTCACGGTCTTGCCCTCGATCGAAGGGGCCGCCGACCGGACTCCGGAACCACTGCGGGTTCTGTTGTGGAGTCCGGCGCAAAGTCCGGGAGGACGCCTTGTGGCGCCCGAGCCTCCCCGATGGGTCCCTTCTTGGGTTCCCACCTCGGCCTCCTCGGCGTCGCGAGGGGTGGAGGCGGTCGGGATGGAGTCTACATCCGACGGAGCCAACGACCCGCTCGAAGAAGCGGGGAGATCATCACTGGCCGGACTACAGGCAGTATGCGGCATTAGAATGACACTATGTGACGCAGAAAAAGAAATTATAAATCATTCAGGAATCCGGATACTTACGATCTCGCCAGAGGCCTGGCCCTTGAAGGCCATTCTTCCTCGCCAACGTTGATGTTGGCGGAGCTGTCCGGGGGAATAGTCCTTCCCCTCTTGGACCCTTCGGCCTCCCCTGTTGGGGAAGCCTTTCTCTTCCTCTCTCCCTCCTCTGGGAGAGAGTCCTCTTCCTCCTCCTCATTTTCGGGGGAGGAATCCGCCCCGGAGTCGTCGGACACCTGAAAAAGGGCACTCTTTCGAGCACTGTGGCCTCCTTCTTGGTTTTCTTCTCGGCACCACGTGCGGTGCCGGAACCAGCAGCCTCGCTAGACGAGCCGCTCTTGGGTCTTCGGCATAGGAGTCGACAGTAATCTGCTCCGCCTTCTTCATCCAGTCTGTCAAAGGAAAAGGGGAAATTAAAACCCACATAGAGTCAAACTATGAAAACAAGCGTCCGTAAAGGGGTAGAATCACTTACCTCGTCGGCTGGCTCAAGGCCAAGCGAAATCCGCGATCTTCGCGGATGCGGGGCTTCAGCCCTTTTGAACAACACCTTCCAGGCGCCAGACGTCGTGGTCGAAGAGCTTGCTCAGCGCTGGTGCTGTTCGGATCGAACTCCCATAGATTGAATGCCCGCTCTTGGCATGGGAGAATCCGTGACGAGCATGACTGGACCACGTTAACCAGCCTGAGCTTCTTCACCAGCTTCTTGATACAGGCTTAGAGTCCCGTCAGCTCCTCCAAACTACCCCACAGCAAGCCCTTCTCTTTCCAGGAGGTGAGCTGCGTGGGGATACCAGATCTGAACTCGGGGGCTGCCGCCCATTTAGGGTCACGCGGCTCGGTGATATAGAACTACCCCGATTGCCACCCCTTGACGGATTCCACGAAGGCCCCTTCGAAAAAAAGGACGTTGGGCATCTTGCCCAACATGGCGACTCCAAGACTCGGCTTGAGTGCCCTTCACTACCTTCGGCTTGACATTAAAGGTCTTGAGCCACAAGCGGAAGTGGGGCTGGATGCAGAGGAAGGCCTCAGACACGATAAACACCGAGAGATGTTGAGGATGAAGTTCGGTGCGGATCATGGAAATCCAGGCCGTAGTAGAACATGAGCCCACGGACAAAGGAGTGAAGTGGAAAGCCCAGGCCGCGG
Organism: Aegilops bicornis; assembly: GCA_021605145.1. NCBI lineage: Eukaryota > Viridiplantae > Streptophyta > Magnoliopsida > Poales > Poaceae > Aegilops > Aegilops bicornis. The sequence goes on from CM038669.1 coordinate 153,682,860, forward strand.
AGGAAGTGGGGAAGAAAGACGACCCTCTCATGGGGCCTGGGGGTGGGAATGAGCTGCCCCTCGTCGGGCAGCCGGTGCGCGATGTCGCTGGAGAGGTATCCGGCGCCGCACAGTTTGGCGATTTGCTCCTCCTTAACGGTGGAGGCCAGCCATTTACCTCCCGCTCCGGACATGGTCGGAGAAGGTTGAGACGAGATCTTGATGCGAACTTGGGCGCTGGAGCTCGAGTGCTGGAGATGGATAAGCAAAGGAGGAAGAAGGCGTAGGTGAGAAGGTGAATCCTTATCCCTTATATGGGCGGGCGAAGTCTTACCGTCCCCCACCGGCCTGGTAAAACTCGCTTATCTCCCAAGCGTCACCATCAATGAAGCGGTTGGGTTACCCACGCCCGTATTGATGAGGATCCCGGATTAAGAGGAAACACGATCTCTGCTTCGACAAGACGTACCAAGGAAACCGCTTCGCTAAATGCGCTAAGGTGGTAAAGTAAAAAAAAATTCAAGTAATGGCTTGGTAGTGGTGTGACGTCATGCCACAGAAAACGTCAGCAGATTGAACTCCTGTATATATTATTATTCTCTCTATGGTGGAATGTGGAATTTATTTTGCAGAGCCGGACACTATCCTGGTGTTCACAATCTTTTATCATTTGGAGGAGGAACCCACCTTGCAATGCCAAGCAATATACACGCCGGACTTATCGTCATTGAAGCCTGGTTCAGGGCTACCGAGGAGTCTGGATTAGGGGTGTCCGGATAGCCGGACTACCATCATCAGCCGAACTATCATTTGCGGACTATCATCATCGACCGGACTCCAAGACTATGAAGATACAAGATTGAAGACTTCACCCCGTGTCCGGATGGGACTTTCCTTGGCGTGGAAGGCAAGCTTGGCGATACGGATATGTAGATCTCCTACCATTGTAACCGACTCTATGTAACCCTAGCCCTCTCCGGTGTCTATATAAACCGGATGGCTTTAGTCCGTAGGACTACAATCACAACAACCCTTACAATCATACCATAGGCTAGCTTCTAGGGTTTAGCCTCCTTGATCTCGTGGTAGATCCACTCTTGTAAACATCCACAATATCAATATCAATCAAGCAGGACGTAGGGTTTTACCTCCATCAAGAGGGCCCGAACCTGGGTAAACATCGTGTCCCTTGTCTCATGTTACCATCCGCCTAGACGCACAGTTCGGGACCCCCTACCCGAGATCCACCGGTTTTGACACCGACAATGGTCCTATAGTTCAAATTAATGATTTCCCTGCCATGATTGATCTTGTGATAGTGGATGTGCCCGAAGATCCAATTGCTCCTATAATTCTTGGTAGACCTTTTCTAAGGACTATCAAAGTCGTGATAAGTGTGTTTGACGGGAATGTTAGATTTGATTTACCCGCTAAAGATCCTTTTGTGAGACATTTCCCCAGGAAAAAGAAAAGGAAGGCCTACTCAGGGAAAGGCATCCTTGTGAATGCTAGAAGCTACAGTCTCAGTGTGTTTGTACCACCTTGGTCATCACTATGGTCGAGCTAACCAATAGAAAACAAGCACTTTGTGGGAGGCAACCTACGCGAATAATGTAGACAAGTAAGTTTTTATTTTAGTTTGAATAAAAAGAGTGATTGAAGTACTATACGAAGAAGTAAGTTTGGAATAGTAGTTCTAATGAAGGCTTTGCGTTGTGCCAATTGAATTATGTTTAAATATTGGAAATATGTCTATGTATTGTTTTGGAAGGAGGCATTTTCCCCATCTCTCTCTTTTCTTCTTCTTCTTCCTCCAAACCTCTCCAAACCCTAGTAAAACTTCGCCCTATCTCTCTACTCGCTTGATTTAAGTTCAAATCCTTCCGTGTGATCGATCTATGGTATGTTTCTCCTTCGATCCCCAAATTATTTTTTACGAATCCACGTCTACAAGCCTAGCATTGCCATGGCTAGGAGATCCATATTTTGATTCAAATTTGAGTTTGGCTTGGATTCACTGATGTATTTAGAGGAGTATGATGTTGTGATTGCCATTCTATCAGTATAGCTTATATGTGTTGGACTAAAAAATTGTTGTATAGATGTTACACGGGGGTCTTCTCACGTACGCGGTGCTTCGAGTTCATCCACTACACCGCCACGACAAGTTTTTACCCAGGGCATCGTCTTCACGAACCATGAAGCTACAAGAAAGTTTAGGCAACTAAGCTTGAGGAGGATCAATGCAACTAAGTGGGCTTGTGCGATAACACTCGCCAAGCTAGGTATTACTCATGATTTCAATTTTCTTTGTCATAATGTCGGGTTGCGCCATTTGTTTATCAGGGATGTGATACATATGAACGCTTGATGCTTGAGTTCTTTAGTACTCTTACGCATAATGTTGGTATGTTGCCCAACGCATATGAGGAGGAGATGATCACTTTCCATCTCCTAGACCAAGATTTCAACATCACTTTTCAGCAGTGGCATGATTACTTTGGCTTCACCAACAATGATGATGACATCTGCCATGTTCTTGATTTCACTAAGCCTGTAACGCCCCGGATTCGATGCGCTAGGTGTCTGCCAGTTATTCGCCGTCGTTGCCATGTCATTTGCTTGCGTGTTGCACTTTGCCACATCATCATCTGCATTTCATATCATGTTGTCATGTGCATCGCATTTGCATACGTGTTCGTCTCATGCATCCGAGCATTTTCCCCGTTGTCCGTTTTGCAATCCGGCACTCCTATGCCCTCCGGCGCCCCCTTTTGCCTCTTTTCGTGTGCGGGTGTTAAACGGTCTCGGAATGGACCGAGTCTTGCCAAGCGGCCTTGGTATAGCACCGGTAGACCGCCTGTCAAGTTTCGGATCATTTGGAGGTCGTTTGATACTCCAACGGTTAACCGGGTAACCGTAAAAGTCATCTTTGTCTTGCAGCCCAACACCCCTTCAAAGTGGCCCAAAACCCAGCAAACTTCCCTCCATGCTCTCGGTCGTTCGATCACGATCGCGTGGCCGAAAACCGTGCTCCATTTGGACTCTCCTAGCTCCCTCTATCTATAAATTAACTCCTCCCCCCGAAATTCGCGGATGAATTCCCCCCGAAACCCTAGCCTCCTTCTTCCTCCGCGCCCGGACACGTCCGGCCCGAGCCGGACAAAGTCGTCGCCGCCGCCCGGCCAACCAGAGGCTACCACGTGGGCGCCGCCGCCTCACGCGCCGCCCGCCGCCCGGGCAGGCGGCCCAGCTCTCCCGTCGCGCCGTGCCCGCCGCCGCGCTGGTCCGCGCCCTCCGCCGCCCTACGCCCCAGCGCGCCTTGCAGCGCCGCCCGAGATGCTCCGCCCGCGCCCGGCAGCCCATCTCCGCCCGGCAGCGCCCTGCCCGCCGCTGGAGCGCCGCCCGAGCGCCTCCGCCGGAACTTCGGCGCCGCCCGGCCGCGCCTCGCCGGCCCCGCCGACCCGCGCCTCCCTCGCTGGAGGCCGCAGCCTCGCCGGATCCGGGAAGGTGGATGAGATCCACCAACCCCGGGAACCAAACGGGCGCCCGCGCCCCGGATCCCTCTGTCCCGGATATCCTCGTCCCGTTGACTTTCGGAGGGCATAAATTTTCGCTAAGTCCCTCAGTTTTGCATATTTTGGTGCCTCATTCATCATGCCATAACTTGCTGCATACTGCTCCATTTCGTGCGTGTAATATGTCAAATTGTTCGCTGTGAGATGGTATACATTTCGTTCCATTGCACCATGTTCATTTGAGTCCATATGAATGCCTGAATCGTCGTTGCAAGAGGGCATGTTGCTGTTAATCTGCTGAAACTGTTATAACTTGATGATTTGTCATTTTTACCATGATTGATGTGTGCATCCTATGAGGTTGATGTCTACATGTGTTTTGATCTATGCCATGCCATCTTTACAGTGGTGTCATCCATGTATTTTTATGAGTTGTGTAGTGAGTTCATCAAGCTTGTTAAGTAGGGTACTTGCTGTTACTGTTTTGCATGTCTGATTCTGTTATATTTTGTTGCTATGTTAACCTGCTGCTACAAGTCATTCTATGCATAATCTGGAGATGTTCACTAAGTATGTTTTGTTATAAATGTCTTTCTCTATCCATCTATGCCCTTTGTTGCAATTATAGCCTGCTGTAACTTGTTGTAATCTTGCTCTCAAGTTGCTAAATAATGTTTCTGTCAGCCTGTTAACTTTAAGTTCAATGTTGCCATGACTGTTGTTAGTCATCCATAAACCCTATGAACTTGCTCTTGCCATGCTTAGCTTTATAAACATGTCTTCTTACTGTGAGTTGCCTTGCCATTCCATGTATTTCTCTGTGGTGAGTGGTTCAAGCTCACCAACATGCCTACTTATTGTTGTTCCTGCCATGTATGAATCTGTCACATAACTTGCCATGTTTACATGGGTGCCATCATATCTTCTGATCCTTTTTGGCTCATGGTCACTAAAGGACTTTTGTTCTATGAAATTAGTAGATTCATGCCATGCCTTTGTTTGCCATGATAAGTTCCTGTACCATGTTGTTTGATAGCTCTAAACATTGCAATCTGATGTTATTTCTGCTAAAGTCTGAAACTGTTAGTATTTGCAATCTTGCCATGTGTGTTTGAGCATGTTCTAGTGATTTATGGAGATATCTCAGTGTTCATGTTTTGTCATGCTTTACCTGTACATCATGCCCATGCCTTTTGTTATCATGTTGCGATTCTGTAGCATGTTGGTTTGATGCTTCCAATATGCCTACTTGCTGTCTTGGACAGATTGTTGCTATAACTTGTATTGTGTGTATGTGTTGAACCGCTGTCTGCTTTTGAGTGTGCTCTATATGAAACTTGCTTGATTTTGCATGTATCTTCATATTATCATGTTGCATCCATGTTTTCAGGTGTTTTCTTGATGTTTGTATGCATTTTGTATCAATGCCATGTTTAACCTGTTTTGCTCATATCTTCTAGGCCGTAGCTCCGAATTAAATGAACTTTATATGTAACTTGACTAGAATTTCGCGTAGATCACCGTGGTGCATCTTAACTTGCTGTTTAACAACTTGAACATAAGGTTTATTCAGATCTGGACCAATTTCGAAATTTGCATATGAGGACTTACCGGAATTGTTATATGTTGTTCCCGGCCTTATTTAAACTTGCCTTGATGTGTTGTTCTTGTTTGCATCATCTTTTGCCATGAGTAGCTTCATGTAGCTTTGTCATGCATCATGCTTGATTGTGCATCATGTCTTGTCTATGTGTGGTGTGTTTACCATGTTGTGTGCTTCTTCTTGTTAGTTCCTGTTTCGTTGCGATCGTGAGGATTCGCTCGCTCACGCTTTGGTCTGTCTTCGTGGCTTCATCTTCTTCATGGACTCGTTCTCCTTCCTTGCGGGATTTCAGGCAAGATGACCGTCACCTTGGATCTCACTACTATCATTGCTATGCTAGTTGCTTCGTTCTATCGCTATGCTGCGCTACCTATCACTTGCTGCTCAAGCCATCCCAAATTGCCATGAACCTCTAACCTTTGTCACCCTTCCTAGCACACCGTTGTTTGGCTATGTTACCGCTTTGCTCAGCCCCTCTTATAGCGTTGTTAGTTGCAGGTGAAGATGAAGTTTGTTCCTTGTTGGAACATGGAGATGTTGTTCCTTGTTGGAACATGTTTACTTGTTGGGATATCACAATATATCTTATATTATTAATGCATCTATATACTTGGTAAAGGGTGGAAGGCTCGGCCTTATGCCTGGTGTTTTGTTCCACTCTTGCCGCCCTAGTTTCCGTCATATCGGTATTATGTTCCCGGATTTTGCATCCCTAACGCGGTCGGGTGATTTATGGGACCCCCTTGACAGTTTGCTTTGAATAAGACTCCTCCAGCAAGGCCCAACATTGGTTTTACCATTTGCCTCACCACCACCTACTTTCCCTTGGGAGTAATTAACCCAAGGGTCATCTTTATTCAGCCCCGGCCAATGCTTGTCTAAGTGTTGGTCCAAACCAGAGCCACTTGCGGTGCCGCTTCTAGGCAACTTGGGGTATCGTTGGTTGCCGTCACGTCGCTCATCCGGTCGTAGCTTTGAGACGAGATCTGTGGCGGCTACTATCGTGGTGTCGGCACGCCGGAGGTCTTGCTGGTCTTGTTTTATTCCGTCGAAATGTTTTGTAGCCGGATTCCAGACCGATCGGGTCTTCCGGGAGAAGGAATATCCTTCGTTGATCGCGAGAGCTTATCATGGGCTAAGTTGGGACACCCCTGCAGGTTTGAACTTTCAAAGCCGTGTCCGCGGTTATGTGGCGAGATGGAATTTGTTAATATCCGGTTGTAGTAAACTTGAAGCAAACTCTTCTAAAATACACCAACCGTGTGCGTAACCGTGAGTGTCTCTTTTCGGGGTTGATCGAGAGGATAACACGGTTTCTGGGTTATGTCTGACGTAAGTAGGAGTTCAGGATCACTTATTGATCATTACTAGTTGATGACCGTTCCTTTGTTTCTCTTCTCGCTCTCATTTGCGTATGTTAGCCACCATATCATGCTTAGTCGCTGCTGCAACCTCACCACTTTTTCCCTTCCTTTCCCATTAAGCTTTGCTAGTCTTGATACCCATGGTAATGGGATTGTTGAGTCCTCGTGGCTCACAGATTACTACACCAACAGTTGCAGGTACAGGTTTCGCGATGACCATGATGTGAGAGTGATGTTTGCTTACTTTGGAGTTCTTCTTCTGCTTCTTCTTCGATCAGGGGATAGGTTCCAGGTCGGCTGACTGGCTAGCAGGTGGTGGATATTGTTTGAGTTTACATTTTATGTTTCATCCGTAGTCGGATGTTGATCTCTTGTATATGATGTTGATGTATTCTTGTGGCATTTGTGCCTTATGTATGTATCCCCATCTATTATGTAATGTTGATGTAATGATATCCACCTTGCAAAAGCGTTTCAATATGCGGGTCTATCCTTGGTGGGACCTTCGAGTTCCTTTTGGATAGGGTCGCATATTGGGCGTGACAAAGCCGCACCCAAGGGAAACTTTCAATTTGATGAGCACACTAGGCTCAAGAGTTAGTTGCATTGAAAGTCTGCTATACGTTATTTCTATGATGTTATCACTAACTCATTGCAGGAACGAGGAGAAGTTTCTAAGGTGAATGAAGAGAACTTGCTAGTTCTTGGGAAAGCAGAAAACCTTGACATCAGTTATCTGCCCAATCTAGGGGCAATACTTTTGCTGGACCTCACGCATCAAGCAAATCATGCACAAGGAGATATCGTGTGTGGCGGAGTGATCACTATTGTTACACCCCCGGTGTAATGCTATAGTAAAATCACCCTAATGATGCCTTGTCACCATGCCTACTAAGCTAATTATCACTTGATGAAAAAACAAAGTCAAATTTAAATTCAAATTACGAGTGAAATTAAGAAATTCACAAACATGAAAACAAAAATGTTCATAATGTTAAAAATAGTTTGTAGTTAATTATGGTGTAGAAACCAACGTTTTAGAAGTGCCTAGATGCCCTAAAATAATTAAAACAGGGGCCACATCTATTATTTAAATGCTTTTAAATAATAAAAATTGTAAAGTAATATATTTTTGTACTAAACATTTTGTGGCAGAGACATATTTTGTAACACTATATTAGGTGCTACTTTTGTATTTTATTAAAACTAAAATAAATTGAAAATAGTAAACATAAAATAAGTAAATAAATAAATAGAAAAATAAAAATAAAAATACGAAACACCCCCTCAGCCACTTGGCCAAGTTGCCACCAGGCTGGGCCAGCCGTCCCCCACTCATCCCCTTGCTATAGAGGCAGGGGGTTCCGTGGTGGCCATCCGTGGCGCCGTGGCCGCAGTGGTGACCATCGGCTGGCCCGCCCCTCGTACTTAACCCCAACGCCCCCACTCTCGTGCATGAACCCTAACCCTACCTCTCCTCCCTCCCCCCTCAATGTGCCCCCATCTTGCCCCTCTGTCGCTTATCGTCCCATGGACGTGCCCCGACGCCACCGCCCCGTCGTCGCCAACCGTCTCCATCCAAATATGTCAAAACCCTAAACTCCATCTCGGCCCCCATGATTCATTCTATCCGGCGCCATCGAGTTCACATGACATAGCCACAGCCAGAAATCCTAACAGTTCGGTCACACCGATACGGATCTAGGTCTCACCGAGATGGCCTTGCCAACTCCCTGTTGTCAGTTGCAATTATTTCGGTCTCACTGAAATTGCAATCGGTCTCACCGAGATGGCTTGACCAAGTCTTTGTTGCCTTATTACTTCACTTCGGTCTCACCAAGTTGATGCAATCGATGCCACCGAGATGAGTTTTGCCCTAAGACCTAGCACATCGATCCCACCGAGTTGTTCTAGTTGGTTCCACCGAGATTCCTAACATTCACATTTTGAACTAATCGGTCCCACCGAGTTTAGCTATTCGGTCTCACTGAGATTGGTCAAATGTGTGTAACAATTGGATCTTGTGTGGAGGCTATATATACCCCTCCACCCCCTTCTCCATACGTGAGAGAGCCATCAGAACGTGCCTACACTTCCACCATACATTTTCTGAGAGAGAACCACCTACTCATGTTTTGAGATCAAGATATTCCAATCCTACCACAAGAATCTTGATTTCCAGCCTTCCCCAAGTTGCCTTCCACTCAAATCATCTTTCCACCATAGCCAAATCTGTGAGAGAGAGTTGAGTGTTGGGAAGACTATCATTTGAAGCACAAGATCAAGGAGTTCATCATCAACACACCATTTATTACCTTTTGGAGAATGTTATCTCCTAGATTTGTTAGGTGTCGCTTGGGAGCCTCCGTCAAGTTGTAGAGTTGAACCAAGAAGTTTGTAAGGGCAAGGAGGTCGCCTACTTCATGAAGTTCTACCAGAGTGAGGCAAGTCCTTCGTGGGCGATGGCCATGGTGGGATAGACAAGGTTGCTTCTTCTTGGACCCTTCGTGGGTGGAGCCCTCCATGGACTCGCACAACCGTTACCCTTCCTGGGTTGAATTCTCCATCAAAGTGGATGTATGTTAGCACCACCTATCGGAACCACGCCAAAAATCTTCATGTCTTCATTGTGTTCGCACTCTCCAAACCCTTCACTTTACCTTAATATGCAATGTTTTACTTTCCACTGCTACACTCTTAGAATTGCATGTGTAGGTTGATTGCTTGACTTGTGTTAATTAAAAAATCTGTCCGCAACTAAAATTCGGAAAAGGTTAGATTTTAATTTGGTCAAGTAGTCTAATCTCTCCCTAGACATACTTTTGATCCTACAGGCGTGCTGACTGAGGGAGTCCTGGACTAAGGGGTCCTCGGGCGTCCGACCTGTTATCCATGGGCCAGACTGATGGGCTATGAAGACATGAAGGCCGAAGATTGTACCCGTGTCCGGATTGGACTCTCCTTGGCGTGGAAGGCAAGCTTGGCGACCGACTATGAAGATTCCTTCTTATGTAACCGACTCTATGTAAACCCTAGATCTCCCCTGTGTCTATATAAACCGGAGGAGGTAGTCCGGAAAGGACATACTCATTACCATAGTTATACAGGCTAGGCTTTTAGGGTTTAGCCATTACGATCTCATGGTAGATCAACTCTTGTAACACTCATATTCATCAAGATCAATCAAGCAGGAAGTAGGGTATTACCTCCATAGAGAGGGCCCGAACCTGGGTAAACATCGTGTCCCCTGTCTCCTGTTACCATTGATCCTAGACGCACAGTTCGGGACCCCCTACCCGAGATCCACCGGTTTTGACACCGACATTGGTGCTTTCATTGAGAATTTCACTGTGCTGTTGACGGAAGGTTCGATGGCCCCTTCAAACGTCGATAGTGACGCTGTCCAAGGGGAAACCATCCCCCCCGGACATATCTTCGTATTCGGCGGCTTCGTACTGCGGGCCAACTCGCTTGGCCATCTGGAGCAGATCGGTAGCTACGCCCCTGGCCATCAGGTCAGATTCGGAAGCTTGAACTATGTTGCGGACATCCGTGGAGACTTGATCTTCGATGGATTCGAAACCGCGGCGATCGCTCCCCCTCGCTCCGGCAAACATGACTTAATTATGTCATCGGACCGCGTCCAGGAGATGGTTCCTATAACCGCTACGGCCTTAGATCCGGAGCAGATTGCACCATCCCAAGCCACAGAGTCCGCGACGTTGGAGCCGCACACAGACTCAACACCAAGGAATATCTGCGTCAACGGAATTCCAGACTCGTTTCCGGCTATAAACTTCGAACCGCATGCCCCTGCAGATACCGAGTTGGATCAGTCATCGTTCTTTGAATTTAGCGCTGTAGACGTCTTCCAACACTCGCCCTTGGGCGATGTGCTAAATTCATTAAAAACCTGTCCCTGACGGGGGACTCACAGCCGAACTATGTCCGGTTCGAACTAGGGGCTGATGATGGGGAATTTTGCTTCCCACCCGCCACCCACTTCATAGCCACTGTCGAAGACTTAATCGACGAGCTTGATTATGGCTCCGAAGACATCGACGGTATGGATGACGATGTCGACAAGGAGCAAGGCCAAGACCCGCCATTTATTGGGTGTTGGACGGCCACCTCTTCGTACGACGTGTACATGGTTGATACACCTAAAGGATCTAGTGGCAATGACAAAGAAGAGCCGGATGTGAATAAACCCTCTGAGACGCAGTCCAGGCGCCGGCGCCCTAAACGCCGCTCTAAGTCACGTAGCTCAAAAGACAGCAACACTGGCACCGGGGAAAATAGTACTCCTGACGACGCCAAAAACAATGAAGACCTTGTTGGAGCAACATCCGAACAAGAGGAACAAGACAACGAGCAAGTTAACCCTGATAAACAGGCCATGCCCAGTGACCCGGAGGACGATAGTTACCGTCCACCCTCCAAGGATGATGAGAGCCTTGGCAACGATGATTTCATCGTGCCCGAGGCACCCCTCGAGTAGGAACGCCTCAAGCGCCAGCTAATAGCCACTGCAAGAAGCCTGAAGAAGAAGCAGCAGCAGCTCCAAGCTGATCAAGACCTGCTCATTGACAGGTGGACTGATGTCCTGGCAGCCGAAGAATACAGCCTCGAGCGCCCAGCCAAGGGTTACCCAAAGCGCAGACTGCTACCTCAGTTCGATGAGGAGGCACCAGATCTGATACCTTCCTCACGCAATGCGGACCGACCACCACGTGGCTGGGATAGTGCGGAGGACCGACCACCCCGCTGTCGGGATAAAACTGCAACTCAGGACGAACAACAGCCCGCCCCACCGCCTCGCAAAAATAGGGGCAGAATAGCTCGGGACCATACATACGACCTTCGGCAGGATCTGGACAGTAGAGCAGGACACACCAGATCAATCTACGGATCGCGAGGACGCTTCCCGGCTCGGGATGACGGCTACCTATTCGGACGTTACAAACCCAGACACACCCGGGCCGATAATCGCAGACGGACTTCATCGGAGGTGCACCGTGACGCGGCCTGATATAGAGGCGCCGCACACCCTCTCTGCTTCACAGGTGAGGTGTTGGATCACGAATTCCCCGAGGGGTTCAAGCCCGTCAATATTGAATCATACAACGGAACAATCGATCCCGCAGTATGGATTGAGGACTTTATTCTCCAGATCCACATGGCCCGTGGAGATGACCTCCACGCCATCAAATACATCCAACTAAAGCTTAAAGGGCCAGCTCGACACTGGCTAAATAGCCTGCCTGAAAACTCCATCGGCAGCTGGGAGGACTTGGAAGAAGCCTTCCTTGACAACTTCCAAGGTACATATGTCCGGCCACCCGATGCCGATGACTTAAGCCACATAGTTCAACAACATGGAGAATCATCCAGAAAATTCTGGACTAGGTTCCTAACCAAAAAGAACCAGATCATTGACTGTCCGGATGCCGAAGCCCTAGTGGCCTTTAAACACAGCATCCGTGACGAATGGTTAGCACGCCACCTTGGCCAAGAAAAGCCGAAGTCCATGGCAGCCCATACGGCACTCATGACCCTCTTTTGCGCGGGTGGGGACAGCTGGCTGGCTCGTAGCAAAAACACAGCCAGCGAGACAGGCCCCTCCGAGGCCAAGAACAGCACCGGCAAGCTCCAGCGCAATAGGCACAAACGCGAAGCAATGGCGATAACACCGACACCACCGTTAACACCGGATTCAGCAGCTCCAAGTCCGGCCAACGAAAAAAGCCCTACAAAAGGAACAGTGAGGGACCATCCAGCCTGGACCGCATACTCGATCGTCCATGCCAGATACATGGTACCCCAGATAAACAAGCCAATCACACCAACAGAGACTGTTGGGTTTTCAAACAGGCTGGCAAGTTAAATGCCGAAAACAAAGAAAAGGGATCACAAAGTGAGGACGAGGACGAAGAGCCCCGGCAGCCGAACACTGGGGGGCAGAAGAAATTTCCCCCTCAAGTCAAAACGGTGAACATGATATATGCTACACACATCCCCAAAAGGGAGCGCAAGCGAGCACTCAGGGACGTCTACGTGGTAGAGCCAGTCGCCCCAAAATTCAATATGTGGTCGTCATTCCCGATCACCTTCGATCGCCGAGATCACCCAACTAGTATCCGCCATGGCGGTTCGACCGCACTAGTCCTCGACCCAATTATCGACGGGTTTCACCTAACACGAGTCCTGATGGACGGTGGTAGCAGCCTCAACCTGCTTTATCAGGACACAATGCGGAAGATGGGCATTAATCCCTCACGAATCAAACCCACAAAGACTACCTTTAAAGGAGTCATATCAGGCGTAGAGGCCCGCTGTACGGGATCAATCACGCTGGAGGTGGTCTTCGGTTCTCCGGACAACTTCCGAAGCGAAGAGTTAATCTTCGATATCGTCCCCTTCCGCAGCGGCTACCACGCACTGCTCGGACGAACCGCGTTTGCTAGATTCAACGCAGTGCCACACTATGCTTATCTCAAGCTCAAGATGCCCGGTCCACGCGGCGTCATAACAGTCAACGGCAACACTGAACGCTCCCTCCGAACAGAGGAGCACACCGCCGCCCTAGCAGCAGAGGTACAGAGCGGCCTTCTCAAGCAGCACCATAGTACGGGTGCCGAGCCCCTGGACGTCATTAAGAGGTTCCGGACTACACTGCAACAGGACAACGCGGCTCTTCAAGAGCTCGATTAGCAATTCGGCCTCCGTCCCAGTCCCGATGAAGTAGTGGCATTCGTACCACGCGTACATAATTACGCACTCAAAATTCCATGGACATCGACGGAGGCACAAGCTAGCCCGGGATCTACAGTTCGGCTAGACCGATCCCGGACACACATATAACTTTACTATTTCCTTTTCCCTTTATCGCAGGTTTCTCTTATGCGGGCCTCTTTCGACGGCCTTATTTATGATCCTGTCAAAGGATAAATACACCGGATCGACACAAAGCACAGGCGTACATGGGAAGCCCTAGAGGCCAACTCAATGATTCCTGTACCCGTTTTCAGGACCCACACGCAGCTCACCTTTGGTTGTGGCATGTCAAGTAGCCGTTTGCTTATTGCACTATTTTGTACCTATGCGCTTTGACGCATTAATCCAACTATAATGGAAGCAGTTCATGATCCAAGTTCAAGAGCCCCAGATACTATCTTTGTTCTCCTTCTGTTTTCCTTTCAATTATTTATATCCTAGCAACCGTACACTCTGGTACGTTTCATATTTGCCAGGGGCTCCTCATCGCCCCATAACACAGCAATAAAGTCCGAACACTTCTTATAGAGAAGTTCGGCACCCTGAATTTAGCATTATATGCATCGGCTCCGAATCATGTCTTTGGTCAATAGTTGGGTTGCCCGGCTCCTGTGTTTGCTACCCTACATTCCGCTACATCGGCTAGGGTAGTAAAGGGAGAACTGTTGCGATTGTGCTCTGGTCTAAACAGGATGAGCACCTCAGTAGAGAAAGCCGAAAACTGACTGTCATGATGCGGCGAGAGCCGGTCAGCTGTTCGAGGGTTACAAATCGTTGGATATTTTTTCCGCATTCTGCAAAGGACCGGTACTTCGATCGAGATGTCGACAAAGACTCGTCCAGATACTGTGGGCTGCGCCCATGTTTTATTATAAAACTCCTATGGCTAAGTGAGGGCGTTTAAGTCACAAAGTCTGATTGCCTGGTTCATCGCGCTAAACAACCCCTTCAAGGACCATATAATTGGATCAAGATTGTTTGGATTCCATCTTGAACACCTCCGTACTACCTACGCGAGGGCAGAAGCCGACGACTGGCCAACCCTCAAATTTTATACACAACGGCCGCACATGAGGAAACAATCAAAAGATAACAAATATTATATTATAAACGAACTTTGTTTCAGTCATACAAAGCAAAGACAACACTAATGTTTTCATTTGAAAATAATGTCCTGCCCGCATTGCGCTGCTGCAAGTCGAGACACTTCTATGACATCTGCAAAATAACGCGCGGGTGCGCGGTGCTCCTTGCCCTCCGGAGGCCCTCTGGCCACTTCGACAACGTTCATCTTCGCCCACCACATCTTGCAACGGGTGAAGGCCATGCGGGCACCTTCGATGCAGACTGGTCGTTTGACGGTGTCCAACCGCGGACAGGCTTCCACCAGCCCCTTCACGAGTCCGAAGTAGCTGCCGGGCATAGCTTCGGCTGACCACAGCCGGATTATCAAATCCTTCATGGCCAGTTCGGCCACCCTATGCAGCTCCACCAGCTGTTTCAGCTGGTCCATAAAGGGAACCGGATGCTTTGGCGCAGCATACTGCGACCAGAACAGCTTCTCCGTCTCGGAAGAACTCCACAGCATCGGACACGCTGCATGGCAGATCCGCAAACGCCCCTGGGCAACTCCGAATCCGGGTTAGTAAAAGGTACTTCCTCTCCGCATACTTGCTTTGCATGTTAAATGCCTTACCCGATGCCTCTTGGATCTCCTGGAGAGCGCCCCGGGCCTCATGTCGCGCGGCCTCCTGACCCTGGCGAACCTTGGTAAGTTCGGTCTCTCGGGCCGACGCCTCGCGCTCCAAGGCTTCGCACTTCTTCACCACGTCCTGGAGCTCCTGCTGGACCTCCTTGACCCGGGCCTTGAGCTTTTTTCGGGCGGCTTGCTGCTGGACAGCCTTCCCCTCGGCTTCACCCAGGGCCTTTTTCAGGGCCTCGACCTCGGTCGCGGCTCCTGCACATATTACGACACTACGGTCAATATGCAGAGCATACTCTTTACAAACACACTGCAAGTCGTCACTCACCTTGCTTCTCCTGGAGCAGATTCTTAACCTCGCCGAGCTTGTTCTCGGTCCGCTCCAGCCTCTGCTTCAGTGCAGAGACTTCGGCAGTATGTGAGGTCGCAGCCAATAGCGACGCCTGCTTATTCATACATATTAAGTTAGTCTCCTATAACAAAAGATTTGATCCTCTGCCGGTTCTTCTCGCCGAACACTGGACAGTGTCTCAGGGGCTACTATCTACATGGGGTTTTTCTCTTTCTACGTCACTTACCTTGAAACCTGTCAACAGGTTGCTGCAGGCTTCGTTCAGTCCACTCTTGGCGGACTAAACCTTCTCGATCACCGCACCCATAAGGACACGATGCTCGTCCACAACGGAGGCGCCTCTTAGCGCCTCCATCAGGTTATCTGGCGCCCCTGGATGGACAGGGGCTAGCTGTGGAATCGACACACCCCCCTCCTTCAAAGGGGGCTGCTCGCCCGACTCCGGAGCCACATGGGTCTCCGGAATCGTATTCGGCTAAGGGCCGAACTGAATGCGGCCCTCTTCGCCGGTCTCCATGGGGATCTGCTCCCCCATGTGTCCAGCATTGGAGGTATCACCTTGTGGCTCCTCCCGGATAGCGTCCGGGGCTCCTCCCCAGCTCGAAGCGGTCCTCTGGGACAACACTTCGATGTCGTCCCTGGCCCCGGGGGAATAAGTAGGTGGCGGCGACATGCTGGCCATCTTCGCCGGATCCAACGAACGTCCGGATGAGGATCGCTGGATGAGGTCGCGGGCCGGACTGCAACAGTACGGTTAACCATATCAAGATAATGAAAAGAAAGGGCCGGATGTGTGCATGTGTGAGTCACGTCACTTACGATGCGGCTTGGGGCTTAGTGCGGGGGCGTCGTTCTGGACTCCTGTTAATGTCCCACGCGGTGTTGACGCTGGGACGCCTTTCCCCTTCTTGGGCGTTTCAGCCTCCAGATGCAAGGAAGCCGCCCTCTTCTTCTTTCTCTCCTCAGGGGGAGGTTTGTTCTCCTCCTCCTCATCTTCCTCGACATCATCCTCAGGGACGGAGGAATGTGCTTCGCCGCCTTCGAACGTCACGTCCGAAGTACCCTTGCGACGGGGGCCACTCTTGGCCCCCTTGGCCTTTTTCTTGGCCTTCTTCTCCGGCGCCTTATACGGCGCCGGCACCAGCATCTTCGCCAGACGCGGGATGACCGGTTCTTCGGGAAGCGGAGCCAGACACTGGATCCGCTTCGCCCTCTCCATCTAGTCCTGAAAAAGAAACAATAAAAGCTCATGCATCATCCTTGAAAAAACAAATAAAGAATACATTAAAAATGACATACCTCGCTGGCAAGGTGTTTGGCGTCGTGCCCGTGATCTAAATCTGCGGCCGGCGGTTTCTTGTTGCCCTTAAAGAGCAACTTCCAGGCACCTTCGTGAGTAGTCTCGAAGAGCCTTACCAAGGTCTGGTGCTTCTTCGAATTGAACTCCCACAGAGGGCGGCTTCGGCGCTGGCATGGAAGAATCCGGCGAACTAGCATCACCTGGATTACATCAACGAGCTTGACATCCTTGGTCACCATGCTTTGAACGCGCGTCTGCAGCGCTATCAGCTCGTCGGGCGAACACCAGTCCGGACTCTTCTCGACCCAGGAGGTGAGTCGCATGGGAGCACCGGAGCGGAATTCGTCAGCTATGGCCCAGGTGGTGCTGCGAGGTTCTGTGATGTAGAACCACTGCTTCTGCCACTCCTTTACTGTGTCCACAAAAGTGCCTTTGGGCCAGGAGACGTTGGACAGCTTGCTGACCATGGCTCCTCCGCACTTCGTGTGTTGGCCATCTGCCACCTTCAGCTTCACGTTGAAGACTTTGAGCCACAGCCCGAAGTGGGGTTGGATGCGGAGGAAGGCCTCACACACGACGATAAACGCCGATATGTTAAGGAAGGAATTCAGGGACAGATCATGGAAATCATCCTGTAATAATACATCAGCCCGCGGACGAAAGGGTGGAGTGGAAACCCTAGCCCACGGAAGAAATGAGGGATGAATACTACCCTCTCGGTGGGCTTTGG
This sequence comes from Aegilops bicornis, assembly GCA_021605145.1. Taxonomy (NCBI): domain Eukaryota; kingdom Viridiplantae; phylum Streptophyta; class Magnoliopsida; order Poales; family Poaceae; genus Aegilops; species Aegilops bicornis. The sequence goes on from CM038669.1 coordinate 153,700,185, forward strand.
CGTGGGGACGACTTGTCCCTCGGCCGGCAGACGGTGGGCGATCTCCTTCACCAAATATCCGGCCGCCCGAAGCTCGGTAATGTCCTCCTCCTTGACGGAGGAGACCATCCACTTGCCCTAACCTCCAGATCCGGATATGGTTGCTTGAGTGGAAAGGAGATGAGAACTTGGGCGCTGGAGCTCGACATTGGAAAGGCAGAGACAGAGAGAGGGCGTGAGAGAGGAAGAGGGAATCCTTATCCCCTTATAAAGGCAGCGAATATTAAACGCCTCCTCACTTGCCTTAAGATTCGCCTATTCCCAAGGGCTGTATGAACGGCACGGTTGGTTACCCATACCCGCATTGATGAGAATCCCGCGATAAGGGGACACGATCTCTGCTTTGACAAGACGTGCCAATGGTAACCGCGTCTCGGGACGTGGGGCGTCGAACACAAAAGCAGTTTGGAATTATGACCGGTCAGACGTAATGTCGTGCTGCAAAAAGTTGTCGGTGGATTATACTCGTGAAATATTATATCCTCTGCAGTTGTGCATACAGGTCCGGATACTATCATCGCATCTTAAGACTATCTTGGAGTTCAGAAAAAGGGGAACCCGCCTTACAATGCCGAAGACAATCTGCACGCCGGACTCCTCGTCATTGAAGCCAGGTTCAGGGGCTACTGAGGGAGTCCTGGACTAAGGGGTCCTCGGGCGTCCGGCCTGTTATCCATGGGCCGGACTGATGGGCTGTGAAGACATGAAGGCCGAAGACTATACCCGTGTCTGGATTGGACTCTCCATGGCATGGAAGGCAAGCTTGGCAACCGACTATGAATATTCCTTCTTATGTAACCGACTCTATGTAAACCCTAGATCTCCCCGGTGTCTATATAAACCGGAGGAGGTAGTCCGGAAAGGAAATACTCATTACCATAGTTATACAGGCTAGGCTTTTAGGGTTTAGCCATTACAATCTCGTGGTAGATCAACTCTTGTAACACTCATATTCATCAAGATCAATCAAGCAGGAAGTAGGGTATTACCTCCATAGAGAGGGCCCGAACCTGGGTAAACATCGTGTCCCCTGTCTCCTGTTACCATCGATCCTAGACGCACAGTTCGGGACCCCCTACCCGAGATCCGCCGGTTTTGACATCGACACTGACCTCTTTGGAGAGCCTAGGTAGGGCTATGATGTGTTGATCTTCCGAGGATGGGCATTACCCAGGAAAGTGTGTCTGGCCAGAGTAATCTTCTTTTGTGGTGTGTTTGTTGAGACCGATGAATTGTGGGTTTAAGATCAAGTTTATCTATGAAAAATATTTGAATCTTCTGAATTCTTTTATGTATGATTGGTTATCTTTGCAAGTCTCTTCGAATTATCAGTTTGGTTTGGCCTACTAGATTGATCTTTCTTGCAATGGGAGAAGTGCTTAGCTTTGGGTTCAATCATGTGGTGTCCTTTCCCAGTGACAGTAGGGGCAGCAAGGCACGTATTGTATTGTTGCCATCGAGGATAACAAGACGGTTTTTTTTTATCATATTGCATGAATTTATCCCTCTACATCATGTCATCTTGCTTAAGCCGTTACTCTGTTCTTATGAACTTAATACTCTAGATGCATTCTGGATAGCGGTCGATGTGTGTAGTAATAGTAGTAGATGCATGCAGGAGTCGGTCTACTTGTCTCGGATGTGATGCCTATATACATGATCATACCTAGACATTCTCATAACTATGCTCAGTTCTGTCAATTGCTCAACAGTAATTTTTTCACCCACCGTAAAATACTTATGCTCTTGAGAGAAGCCACTAGTGAAACCTATGGCCCCCGGGTCTATCTTCATCATATTAATCTTCCAACACTTAGTTATTTCTGTTGCTTTTTACTTTGCTTTTTATTTTACTTTGCATCTCTATTATATAAATACCAAAAATAATATCCTATCATATCTGTCAGATCTCACTGTCGTAAGTGACCGTGTAGGGATTGACAACCCCTTATCGTGTTGGTTGCGAGGATTTATTTGTTTTGTGTAGGTGCGAGGGACTCGCGCGTAGCCTCCTACTGGATTGATACCTTGGTTCTCAAAAACTGAGGGAAATACTTACGCTACTTTGCTGCATCACCCTTTCCTCTTCAAGGGAGAACCAACGCAGTGCTCAAAAGGTAGCAAGAAGGATGTTTTTGGCGCCGTTGCCGGGGAGGCTTACGCAAGGTCAAGTCAAGATTTGGACTCCCGACAACGAGCAATTTCTGGCGCCATTGCCGGGGAGTCTACGCAAAAGTCAACATACCAAGTACCCATCACAAACCCTTATCTCCCTCATTACATTATTTGCCTTTTGCCTCTCGTTTTCCTCTCCCCCACTTCACCCTTGCCGTTTTATTCGCCTTTTTTTCCGTTCGCCTTGATGTCTTTCTTGGCTCATTTTCTCGCTTGGTTGAAATAGTTGAGTATTTATTCCTAAACAGAGAAGCTAAGGTCTATGGATCCTCATCCACTTGCGAATCTTTTTAAGAGATCCAATTATGATGAACCAATTGCTAGTGAGTTTTGTGCACTAGATTAAGTTTTGCTTGAAATTTGTGAATCTGAAAATTGTGATGAAGTACTTTATGAAGAGATTCACAATAGCTCCTTGAATAGAAAGCATGATTGCAATGATTTTACTATAAATTCTCTTTATGTCAATCATGCTAATAATATGCAAAACCCTAAGCTTGGGGATGCTAGTTTTGCTATGTCTACTACTTGTTGCAATGATCATGATTGGGGTGATTCTTCTTATGATCTTGAAAATTTATTTAAGCCCCATGATGAATATGAGATTGATAATAGTATTTGCAATAATATTGAAAGTGGGTTTGGAAGAGTGTCAACTTTACATCCCACATATTTGGAGAATGTTCAATCTTATGAAATTTTTGATAAAAGTGGGTTTGGAGAGGTCATGACTTTAACTAATGTTAATCTCACTATTTTGGAAGAGTGTCAACTTTGCATGCATGTGGATCATGTTGAAAATATTTTATATGATAGCTATTTTGTTGAATTTTCTTATGATCCTACATGTAACTATTATGAGAGAGGAAAATATGGTTATAGAAATTTTTATCTTACTAAATTACCTCTCGTCATGTTGAGATTGCTATCGTCTCTTTCTTCTTCCTTGCACATGCTAGTTTTTGCTTGCCTTGCAAATTTGTTTACTTATAATATGCCTATGCATAGGAAGTATGTTAGACTTAGATGTGTTTGTCACGTGTTTTATGATGCTCTCTTTGCGCTTCAATTCTTGTCTTTCATGTGAGCATCATTAAAATTATCAATGCCTAGCTAAAAGGCTTAAAAAAAGCGCTTGTTGGGAGACAACCCAATATTTTTACTTGATGTTATTCAATAAATATTTGATCTATCCTCTGGTTAGATGTGTTTTTATGCTTTAATTAGTGTTTGTGCCAAGTTAAACCAATAGGATCTTCTTGGATGATAGTTATTTGATCTTGCAGAAATTTCCAGAAACTTTCTGTTCACGACAATAATTGTAAAAAATCACCAGAACGTGATAAAATATTGATTCCAATTGCGGCTGATCAATAAAACAATTGTCTAAGTCGTCCTATTTTGGCTGATTTTTTGGAGTTCCAGAAGTTTGCGTTAGTTACATATTACTACAGACTGTTCTGTTTTTGACAGATTCTGTTTTTCGTGTGTTGTTTGCTTATTTTGATGAATCTATGGCTAGTAAAAGAGTTTATAAACCATAGAGAAGTTTGAATACAGTAGGTTTAACACCAATATAAATAAAGAATGAGTTCATTATAGTACCTTGAAGTGGACTTTTGTTTTCTTTCGCTAACGGAGCTCACGAGATTTTCTGTTAAGTTTTCTGTTGTGAAGTTTTCAAGTTTTGGGTGAAAGATTTGATGGATTATGGAACAAGGAGTGGCAAGAGCCTAATCTTGGGGATGCCCATGGCACCCCCAAGATAATCGAAGGACACCAAAGAGCCAAAGCTTGGGGATGCCCCGGAAGGCATCCCCTCTTTCGTCTACTTCCGTCGGTAACTTTACTTGGAGCTATATTTTTATTCACCACATGATATGTGTTTTGCTTGGAGCGTCTTGTATGATTTGAGTCTTTGCTTCTTAGTTTACCACAATCATCTTTTCTGTACACACATTTTGAGAGAGACACACATGATTCGGAAATTATTAGAATACTCTATGTGCTTCACTTATATCTTTTGAGTTATATAGTTTTGCTCTAGTGCTTTACTTATATCTTTTAGAGCACAGTGGTGGATTTGTTTTATAGAAACTATTGATCTCTCATGCTTCACTTATATTATTTTGAGAGTTTTAAATAGCATGGTAATTTTCTTAAATAATCCTAATATGCTAGGTATTCAAGATTAGTAAAAACTTTCTTATGAGTGTGTTGAATACTAAGAAAAGTTCTATGTTTGATAATTGTTTTGAGATATAAAGATGGTGATATTAGAGTCATGCTAGTTGAGTAGTTGTGAATTTGAGAGATACTTGTGTTAAAGTTTGTGATTCCCGTAGCATGCACGTCTGGTGAACCGTTATGTGATGAAGTCGAAGCATAATTTATTTATTGATTGTCTTCCTTATGAGTGGCGGTCGGGGACGAGCGATGGTATTTTCCTACCAATCTATCCCCCTAGGAGCATGCGCGTAATACTTTGCTTTGATAACTTGTAGATTTTTGCAATAAGTATATGAGTTCTTTATGACTAATGAAGAGTCCATGGATTATACGCACTTTTCTTCCTTCCACCATTGCTAGCCTCTCTAATACCACGCACTTTTCGCCGGTATCATACACCCACCATAAACCTTCCTTAAAACAGCCACCATACCTACCTATCATGGCATTTCCATAGCCATTCTGAGATATATTGCCATGCAACTTACTACCGTTTCGATTATTATGACACGCTCCATCATTGTCATATTGCTTTGCATGATCATGTAGTTGACATTGTATTTGTGGCAAAGCCACCGTTCATAATTCTTTCATACATGTCACTCTTGATTCATTGCATATCCTTACATCACGGAGGCATTCACATAGAGTCATATTTTGTTCTAAGTATTGAGTTGTAAGTAAATAAAAGTGTGATGATCATCATTTTTTAGAGCATTGTCCAAAGTGAGGAAAGGATGATGGAGACTATGATTCCCCCACAAGTCGGGATGAGACTCCGGATGAAAAAAAAGAATTTTTTGGAATTTTCTTATTATCCTTTCATTTTTTTTACAGAATATTTTTCAAACTAAAAATAAAAAAGTGGCCATAAAACAAGAGGAAAAGGCCCAAATTAAAAAAATGAGAGAAAAAGAGAGAAGGGACAATTTTACTATCCTTTTACCACACTTGTGCTTCAAAGTAGCACCATGATCTTCATGATAGAGAGTCTCTCATTTTATCACTTCCATATACTAGTGGGAATTTTCATTATAGAACGTGGCTTGTATATTCCAATGATGGGCTTCCTCAAAATGTCCTAGGTCTTCGTGAGCAAGTGAGTTGGATGCACACCCACTTAGTTTCTTTTGTTGAGCTTTCATATACTTATAGCTGTAGTGCATCCGTTGCGTGGCAATCCCTACTCACTCACATTGATATCTATTGATGGGCATCTCTATAGCCCGTTGATACGCCTAGTTGATGTGAGACTATCTTCTCCCTTTTTGTCTTCTCCACAACCACCATTATATTCCACATATAGTGCTATGTCCATGACTCACGTTCATGTATTGCGTGAAGATTGAAAAAGTTTGAGAACGTCAAAAGTATGAAACAATTGCTTGGCTTGTCATCGGGGTTGTGCATGATTTAAATACTGTGTGGTGAAGATAGAGCATAGCCAGACTATATGATTTTGTAGGGATAACTTTCTTTGGCCATGTTATTTTGAGAAGACATGATTGCTTAGTTAGTATTCTTGAAGTATTTTTTTTATGTCAATATTAAACATTTGTCTTGAATCTTCTGGATCTAAATATTCATATCACAATTAAGAAGAATTACATTGAAATTATTACTAGTAGCATTCCGCATCAATAATTCTGTTTTTATCATTTACCTACTCGAGGACGAGCAGGAATTAAGCTTGGCGATGGTTGATACGTCTCCAACGTATCTATAATTTTTGATTGCTCCATGATATATTATCTTCTGTTTTGGACATTATTGGGCTTTATTATTCAATTTTATATTATTTGTGTTACTAACCTATTAACCGGAGGCCCAGCCCAGAATTGCTATTCTTTGCCTATTTCAGAGTTTCGTAGAAAAAGAATATCAAACGGAGTCCAAACGGAATGAAACCTTCGGGAACGTGATTTTCAGAATGAACGTGATCCAGGAGACTTGGACCCTACGTCAAGAAATAAAGGAGGAAGCCACGAGGTAGGGGGCGCGCTACCCCCCCCCCCCCCTAGGCGCTCCCTCCACCCTCGTGGGCCCCCTGTTGCTCCACCGACGTACTTCTTCCTCCTATATATACCTACGTACCCCAAAACGATCAGATACGGAGCAAAAAAAACCAAATTCCACCGCCGCAACCTTCTGTACCCACGAGATCCCATCTTGGGGCCTATTCCGGAGCTCACGAGGGGGGCATCGATCACGAAGGGCTTCTACATCAACACCATAGCCCCTCCGATGAAGTGTGAGTAGTTTACCTCAGACCTTCGGGTCCATAGTTATTAGCTAGATGGCTTCTTCTCTCTTTTTGGATCTCAAAACAATGTTCCCCCCTCTCTCGTGGAGTTCTATTCGATGTAATCTTCTTTTGCGGTGTGTTCGTTGAGACCGATGAATTCTGGGTTTATGATCAAGTTTACCTATGAACAATATTTGAATCTTCTGAATTCTTTTATGTATGATTGGTTATCTTTGCAAGTCTCTTCGAATTATCAGTTTGGTTTGGCCTACTAGATTGATCTTCCTTGCAACGGGAGAAGTGCTTAGCTTTGGGTTAAATCTTGCGATGTCCTTTCCCAGTAGGGGCAGCAAGGCACGTATTGTATTGTTGCCAACGAGGATAACAAGATGGGTTTTTATCATATTGCATGAATTTATCCCTCTACATCATGTCATCTTGCTTAAGGCATTACTCTGTTCTTATGAACTTAATACTCTAGATGCATCTTTGGATAGCGGTCGATGTGTGGAGTAATAGTAGTAGATGCAGCAGGAGTCGGTCTACTTGTCTTGGACGTGATGCCTATATACATGATCATACCTAGATATTCTCATAACTATGCTCAGTTCTGTCAATTGCTCAACAGTAATTTGTTCACCCACCGTAAAATATGTATGCTCTTGAGAGAAGCTAGTAGTGAAACCTATGGCCCCCGGGTCTATCTTCATCATATTAATCTTCCAACAATTAGTTATTTCCGTTGCTTTTTTACTTTGCTTTTATTTTACTTTGCATCTTTATCATAAAAATACCAAAAATATTATCCTATCAGATCTCACTCTCGTAAGTGACCGTGTAGGGATTGACAACCCCTTATCGCATTGGTTGCGAGGATTTATTTGTTTTGTGTAGGTGCGAGGGACTCGCGCATAGGCTCCTACTGGATTGATACCTTGGTTCTCAAAAACTGATGGAAATACTTACACTACTTTACTGCATCACCCTTTCCTCTTCAAGGGAAAACCAACGCAGTGCTCAAGAGGTAGCAGGTACCCAGGCATTCTGAGTATATGTTCACTGACAGAACTATTCTCCTCCATCTTGCAGCTATAGAACTTGTTGGAGACTTCATATCTCTCAACTCGGGCATTTGCTTGAAATATTAACTTCAACTCCTGGAACAATTCATATGTTCCATAACATTCAAAACGTGTTTGAAGTCCCGATTCTAAGTCGTAAAGCATGGCACACTGAACTATTGGGTAGTCATCAGCTTTAGCTTGCCAGACATTCATAACGTCCGGAGTTGCTCCTGCAGCAGGGCTTGCACCTAGCGGTGCTTCAAGGAAGTAATTCTTTTGTGCAGCAATGAGGATAATCCTCAAGTTACGAATCCAGTCTGTGTGGTTGCTACCATCATCTTTCAACTTAGCTTTCTCTACGAACGCATTAAAATTCAAGGGAACGGTAGCACGGGCCATTGATTTACAACAACATAGATATGCAAAAACTATCAGGACTAAGTTCATGATAAATTAAAGTTCAATTAATCATATTACTTAAGAACTCCCACTTATATAGACATCCCTCTAGTCATCTAAATGATTATGTGATCCATATCAACTAAACCATGTCCAATCATCACGTGAGATATGGAGTAGTTTTCAATGGTGAGCATCTCTATGTTGATCATATCTACTATATGATTCACGTTCGACCTTTCGGTCTGAGTGTTCCAAGGCCATATCTGCATATGCTAGGCTCGTCAAGTTTTACCCGAGTATTCTGCACGTGCAAAACTGTCTTGCACCTGTTGTATGTGAATGTAGAGCTTATCACACCTGATCTTCACGTGGTGTCTCAGCACGATGAAATATCGCAATGGTGCATACTCAGGGAGAACACTTATACCTTGAAATTTAGTGAGGGATCATCTTATAATGCTACCGTCGTACTAAGCATAATAAGATGCATAAAAGATAAACATCACATGGAATAAAAATATGTGACATGATATGGCCATCATCATCTTGTGCCTTTGATCTCCATCTCCAAACCATCGTCATGATCTCCATCATCACCGACTTGACACCTTGATATCCATCGTAGCGTCGTTATCGTCTCGCCAACTATTGCTTCTACAACTATCGCTACCGCATAGTGATAAAGTAAAGCAATTACATGGTGACTGCATTTCATACAATAAAGAGACAACCATAAGGCTCCTGCCAGTTGCCGATAACTTTTACAAAACATGATCATCTCATACAATAACTTATATCACATCATGTCTTGACCATATCACATCACAACATGCCCTGCAAAACAAGTTAGACGTCCTCTACTTTGTTTTTGCAAGTTTTACGTGGCTGCTACGGGCTTCTAGCAAGAACCGTCCTTACCTACGCATCAAAACCACAACGATTTTTTGTCAAGTGTGATGTTTTAACCTTCAACTAGGACTAGCCCTAGTCAAATTCGATTCAACTAAAGTTGGAGAAACAGACACCCGCCAACCACTTTTTTGCAAAACCAATTGCATGTCTGTCGGTGGAACCGGTCTCATGAACGTGATCATGTAAGGTTGGTTGGGCCGCTTCATCCAACAATACCGCCAAATCAAAATAAGACGTTGGTGGTAAGAAGTATGACTATTACCGCCCACAACTCTTTGTGTTCTACTCGTGCATATCATCTACGCATAAACCTGGCTCAAATACCACTGTTGGGGAATGTAGCATGCAATTTCAAAAAAAATTCTACGATCACGCAAGATCTATCTAGGAGATGCATAGCAACGAGAGGGGGAGAGTGTGTCCACGTACCCTCGTAGACTGAAAGCGGAAGCGTTAGGTCAACGTTGTTGATGTAGTTGAACGTCTTCATGATCCAACCGATCTAGTACCGAACGTACGGCACCTCCGACTTCAGCACATGTTCAGCTCGATGACGTCCCTCGAACTCTTGATCTAGCAGAGGGTCGAGGGAGAGTTTTTTCAGCACGACGGCATGGTGATGGTGATGGTGATGTGATTCGCGCAGGGCTTCGCTAAGCACTACGACGCTATGATCGGAAGAGTAAACTGTGTAGGGGGGCGCCGCACACGACTAAGAGAACAACTGTTGTGCCTCGGGGTGCCCCCTGCCCCCGTATATAAAGGAGGGGAGGAGGAGGCCAGCCATCAAGGGGCGCGCCAGGGGGGAGTCCTACTAGGACTCCACTCCTAGTAGGATCCGCCCCCCCTTTTTCCTTCTCATGGAGGGGGAAAGACGGAAGGAGAGGGAGAGGGGGAAAGGAAAGGGGGTCGCGCCCCCTTCCCCTTGTCCAATTCGGACAGTCCATGGGGGGGCTCCACCCATTGCGGGCTCTCCTCTCTCTCCCCTATGGCCCATGTTGGCCCATTGCTTCCCTGGGGGGGTTCCGATAACCCCCCGGTACTCTGATAAATATCCAAAACGTCCTAAAACCATTCTGGTTTCCAAATACTATCATCAAACATAACAATCTTTAACTCTCGACCATTTCAAGACTCCTCGTCATGTCCATGATCTCATTCGGGACTCCGGACAATCTTTGGTCACCAAAAGACATAACTCATAATACAAATCGTCATCGAATGTTAAGCGCGCGGACCCTACGGGTTCGAGAACTATGTAGACATGACCGAGACACATCTCTGGTCCATAAACAATAAGGGAGCATGGATGCTCATATTGGTTCCTACATTTCTACGAAGATCTTTATCGGCCAAACCGCAATAACAACATGCGTTATTCCCTTTGTCATTGGTATGTTACTTGCCCGAGATTCGATCTTCGGTATCCTCATACCTTGTCCAATCTCGTTACCGGCAAGTCTCTTTACTCATTCTGTAATGCATCATCCCTGAACTAACTCATTAGTCACTTTGCTTGCAAGGCTTATAGTGATGTGCATTACCGAAAGGGCCCAGAGATACCTCTCTGATACTCGGAGTGACAAATCCTAATCTTGATCTATGCCAACCCAACAAACACCTTCGGAGACACCTATAGAGCATCTTTATAATCACCCAGTTATGTTGTGACGTTTGATAGCACACAAGGTGTTCCACCGGTATTCGGGAGTTGCATAATCTCATAGTTAGAGGAATATGTATAAGTCATGAAGAAAGCAATAGCAATAAAACTTAACGCTCATTATGCTAAGCTAACGGATGGGTCTTGTCCATCACATCATTCTCCTAATGATGTGATCCCGTTCATCAAATGTCAACACATGTCTATGGTCAGGAAACTTAACCATCTTTGATTAACGAGCTAGTCTAGTAGAGGCATACTAGGGACACTTTGTTTTGTCTATGTATTCACACATGTACTAAGTTTCCGGTTAATACAATTCTAGCATGAATAATTAACATTTATCATGATATAAGGAAATATAAATAAGAACTTTATTATTGCCTCTAGCGCATATTTCCTTCATTAGCATCCCCCTATTTAATACGTGCGATCCTTGAGATTTTTTGCTTGGTTCCCATGACCTGATCCCTTTGTTCACTGAATGAGTATTTTGGGCTTATTATCCTTATGCATGATGTGGTTGAGCTCATTGACAAAACTGTTTACATGAGGTTGGCTCTGCAGATGAATGATATTGTTTCTGTTGCACAAATTGCTTTCATTAAGAGGAGAAGCATCCACGATAACTTCATTTATGTGCCCAATGTGGCTAGAAGATTTTACCACATCAAGACACACATGCTCCTCTTCAAGCTCAACATAAAGAAGGCCTTGGATTCCTTTAGGTGGGGCCATTTTACAGAAATGTTTAGTCACCATGGCTTCAAAGGCCACATCCGAGGATGGATGTCAACCCTCCCCTCCTCGACTTCTTCCTGAGTTTTGCTCAATGGGATTACCGAGGACCAGATCAAGCATGGTTGTGGCATTTTTAGGGATCCACTGTCCCCTTTTCTCTTTGAGATCGCCATTGACTTGCTGCACCATGTATTTAGCAAGTATATGACCTAAGGAAAACTTGATCCTCTTGATGGGCATCGCACAAGCACTGTGTTTCCCTTTACCTTGATAATGTGGTTGTTTTTTATGTGCCCCTATCAAGAAAGAAGTCCAATTCCTCGCCACCACGGTTGCCTCTTTTGGATAGACTATCAGCCTTGTTACAAATTGCAGAAAGATCCATGTTTCACCTATCTGGTGCAATAACACCAAGCTTGATGACATACTCTAGTCCTTCCCGACATGTTTCTTATCCTTCCCCATATGTTACCTTGCACTAGCCCTCATGGTCAAAATATTAAGGACGGTCCACTTGCAATAGTTTGAAGATTAAGCCGCTGGGAAATTAGCACCTTCGAGAGGGAAACATTTTCATAATGCAGGCCGCATGTTCTTGGTCAAGGTGGTGCTCACGGCTGTGGCCATACACCATCTTACACTGTTTGACCTCCTGGTGGAGGTTTTTAAGAAGATTGATAGCTTGAGGTGTTCCTATCTTTGGGTGAGGATAAACAAAGTGACCGAAGGCAAGTGAAATTAACTAGGAGCAATTTTGCAAGTTGGAGGAGTTTGTTGGCCCGGAAATTCTTAATCTTGGAAGTTTGCCATCGTGCTTCACTTACTATGGTTATGGCTTGACTAGGATGGCCAGCAGAGGGTGGGGTGCAGTATGGGGATGTCATGCAACAATGATGAAGTGATCTATTAGTGGCGGCCACTTAGATATGACTAGTAATAGAACTAAAGCCAAATTTTGGGAGTCATCATGGCTGGAGGGAGTGATGCATAATGATATAGCACCATTTAAAAAAATCCACTAGAAAGGTGGCATTGTGGACATGGTTTCAAGAGATAAGTTTTGGGTTCTACATAGTGGTAGTCAAGGAGGCCTGAAGCTAGAGCACATCCAATAATTCATCATTGTATAAGAAAAACTTGCCAATGCATGTCTTCATCCAACCAAACATCCGAGATACAACCATGAGAAAGTTGACCAACAACGGGAATTATACTGGCTCGTCGGCTTACACGGCTCAGTTCGTCGGCCTCATCTGATCCAACTTGCATGACATTGCTTGGAAGGTTTGGCCGTCCTAAAATGTAAGTTCTTTGCTTGGTTATCCATCAAAAATAGGATTAAGGGATAGTGGTTGCAACGTCGACAGTGACCAAATTGCGACTGGTTCCCTCTTTGCAACCAAGTGCAAGAATTAGTGCCTCACCTCGTCATCAAGTATCGGTTCTTGCCTCAAGTTTGGAATGACATGATCTCTTATCTTCATCTTCATGCTAGTATGATGCTTTGTCATTGTTTTGAGATGATGAAGTCTTGGTGGAAAGAAATCCTCCTCAATAATTCGTAGCCGAGGAAATCTCTATATTCTTTTCTCCTTGATAATGTGTCTTTCGAAATAAAGTGATGCCGATGGCGGTCATTGTTAGCCTCATCCAAGATGAGGCGCCTCTTTGGGCTATTGGGGGGGGGGCTAAGCATTTGAGTAGTGTATGTAGGAGAGTAATTTGGTGTCTTTGTGGTTCTTATTTTACGAAGTTCTCTTGTTAATCAATAGAAAGGTAAATATTTTTCCTTGTTCCGACGAAAAGAGCACAAAACCAATAAATAAAAATGACACTTGCACTTGTGATATAATCGATATTGCTAACTGGTTTTTTAAAGTTTTGTAAATCTTGGGCACCTCAAATTGCATAATATTGATTCCCAAAATTGTAGCACACGTGAAATATGTGTACTTTTTAATAAGATAAATGCAAAATAAATAGCCATGTCATTTTTTTTGTATGGGTCGATACTCTCCAAATAATTATTCACATACTAACTTTTTTCTTTCCATTTTTCTATCAAGCTCATTCCACCATTTCATCAATTTATATGTGGCATAAATCAATTTTGTGAGAGTATTAGGCTTAGCTGGAAGTTCTCTAACCAATAGATTCCTGAGATACTTTGAGATTCCTAGCTATGTTTTCTGATCTTGGTGAATTTTATATATCTTGTTTCAGAGTGTTGAATTAGTTTTTATTTTGTTTCAAAGTGAAACATAATGTTCCATTACATACCAGCAAATCTGATCAGAAACAAGTGCATTGTTATTTGTTGGTACACGAGAAAACATTATGATGCACTATGAAACAAGATACATATTTTTAATAAAATTTTGGTACTCTTAAAAAACACAAAATTTGCAACAACACAATAAGGTAAGATAAATCTGAAAGCAATGATGAACGGTGGATGCATGCACGAAATATCCATGCATGCTAGATGTGACGCCCTCGATTCAATCGTACATTAATCATACACGCAAATGTGTACGATCAAGATCAAGGACTCACGGGAAGATATCAAAACACAACTCTAGACACAAATTTTAAAAAAACAAGCTTTATATTACAAGCCAGAGACCTCGAGGGCTCGAATACATAAGCTCGAATACACAAGAGTCAGCGGAAGCAACAATATCTGAGTACAGACATAAGTTAGACAAGTTTGCCTTAAGAAGGCCAGCACAAAAGCATCTACGATCGAAAAGGCAAGGCCTCCTGCCTGGGAGCCTCCTAACTACTCCTGGTCATCGGAGGCCTCCACATAGCAGTAGGCATCGACGGTGGCATCTAGCTCCTGGGCTCCGACATCTGGTTGCATCAACCGGAAAGAAGAAGAAAGAGAGAAAAGGGGGAGAAAAGCAACCGTGAGTACTCATCCAAAGTACTCACAAGCAAGGATCTACACTACATATGCAACATTATCAAAGGAAGGTTGTATATGTGGACTGGGCTGCAGAAATGCCAGAATAGAGAGAAGGCCTAGTCCTATCGAAGACTAGCATCTTCTGGAAACCACCATCTTGGCATGAACAGGAGGGAGTAGAGTAGCATAAAGTAAAGTAGTAGTAGTGTTATCAACCTCGGCCAGAGATCCTTTCTCGACTCCCTGCGAGAAAGCAATCCCAGAGCCATACTATCCAGTTCTCATCTCCATTTCTCATATCCATTTCTCATCTCAGGTATCCAGTTCTAGTTGTATCGATCGGGATACAACTCCAAGTGTCCGTTACCGTAGGACAGGCTATCGATAGATGTTTTCTTCCCTGCAGGGGTGCACCAACTTACCCACCACGCTCGATTAACTCCGGCCGAACACACTTTCCTGGGTCATGCCCGGCCTCGGCCAAACAATACGCCGCAACCCGACCTAGGCTTAATAGAGAGGTCAGCACACCGGACTAAACCTATGCCCCCAGGGGTCATGGGCCATCTCCCCGGGAACTCCTGCACGTTGCGAGGGCGGCCGGTGAGCAGACCTAGCTACCTCCTTTCAAAAAGTAGGAGCTTACCAGTCCAACCCGGCGTGCGCCGCTCTGTCGCTGACGTCTATTAAGCTTCGGCTAATGCATACGGCGCAGAACACCCATACTATGCCCACATGATGGTTAGTTCTATCAAGACAGAGGCCCCTCGGATCAAATGTCCAAATCGTAGTGGATTAGGAACGCGCGGTAACAAGCAGAGACTCATGAAAGAAGTGACCCCGTTGCCCGGCCACGCCTCATAATTATCTCGCGGGCACCCTCCAGGTCAACCCGTCTCCACATCACTCGAAGCTCGCGCGGGTACCCCTCAGGGCCGACCCGTCTTTAGTAACATGGTTCACAGTAAAGTCATAGTAACCATAGTAACTGTGTGTCCAAACATCAAGGGGAAAACCCGAGGAATCACCCCCGGTGGATTCCACTCGATGTAATCATCAAGGTGAACGTAAGAGGAACCACCCCCGAGGTTCACACTTGAAGGGTTGCACAACGGAGTCGTATCGGAAGTGGTTAAGGCGGAATCACCCTCGATGACCACGACCGAATAGCTACACTACAGGGTTAACATCAGAAGTGCTGTAGAGGTCTCACCCTCGGCACTCGATAGTAACCCAAAGAGTGTCGAGCAACTAAGGGGAAAGTGATGTGAGGTGCCGGGGCCTGGTCTTCGATCCCGTTGATCGGGTCTTCAATGATGAAGCATGGGCAACAAGGACAAGGTGGGGGTCACTGATGGATCACTAACCAACCTATACTAAGCACTTTAGGATAAGCAGGTAAGGTACAACAGCAGATACAAAAGCAGGCTATGCATCAGAATAGGAGCAAACAATAACAGTAGGAAAATCTAATGCAAGCATGAGAGAATCGAATGGGCGATATCGGGATGATCAAAGGGGGGCTTGCCTGGTTGCTCAGGCGAGAAGGAGGGTCGTCGGTGACGTAGTCGATCACAGTGGCATCATCGGTCTCGGGGTCTACCGGAGAGAAGAGGGGGAAGAAACTGTAAATATAAAGCAAACATAGCATCACAAAGCATAACATGGCAATATGCTATGTTAGGGGTGAACTAACGCGGTACTACGCGTTGAAGATGGAGATGGAAAACATCCGGAGGGGTTTTCCCGGCATTTGGCATTTTCTGGACAGATGAATGAGAGGGGAAGGTTCCATGTTCAGTAGGTTAGAGGGGTGTGGCAGGTTTGTGGGTGACATATTCGGATCCGTCATATTTTTCTGAGCATTTTTCATATATAAAACATTTTCATCCGAGCTACTGTTTATTTTATATGAATTTCTAAAGTTTTAACCAATATCCTAGAAATCCCTGAAATTTTGCCAAGTCTGAGAATTCGATAGTTTTTTTAAACATCACTTAGCTATTTTCCGAAGGCTATAACTAGTGTTATGTATTTCTAATGAAAACACTACATATAAGTGTTTTACTCTACATCAAAAGAACTACAAGGCCAAGCCATTAGATTGCCTGAACAATTTCTTTATGTGAGTCCATTTACAGCTCAAGAAGTAGTTAAGACAAGAATCTGTTTTTCAGTTTTCTCTCTTAATGTAACATAGACTTTTGTCATTTTTATAGGAATTAATGCATGCCGTATTTGAATTTGGTCCAATGGAATAATTTGGAGGCTGTCATGTGTACTCCCAACACAAATTAATTTCAACGAAGTTAGACTTTGTTTGACTATAGTTTTGTTGACATCCAGAGAGCTAAGAAGGTAGAAATAACAAAAGCTAGCCAGCGCTAAGCAGAGCAGCGAAACGCAGCGGCAGGAGCGGCCGCAAGCGCGGGCGGGCATCTCTGGGTGAACGCAGCGTCTTGGACGGACAAGGGAGGCCACGGCGGTCAGGCACAACAGTGTAGCAGGCGGGAGTAGCAGCAATAAGAAGCAGAGCAAGGCTGAAGCAGCAGCGGCTCACATGGACGGCTGTGGGCACGGCTGGGCACGGGGACGTACGAGGCCCGAGCGTGGCCTAGCGCGGCTGGGAGGCGAGGCGAGGCGCAGACACGGGGTGGCCACGGCGCGGGGGTTCGGGCAGACGCGAGTTGCGCGGACACTGGCTTGACGGACGACGGCTATGGCTACGAGCGGGAGATGCACTCCGGAGATGGATCGAGACCGGGGCGAGGGGGAAAGTGGGGAGGAGCTCACGGCGAATCTGCAGAGGAGGGCAGCGGGCTCGGGGAAGGGTCGTAGGCAGTGGACCGAGCGGAGAGGCGACGACGTCCGCGGTGGAGAAGGTCGTCGATGGCGATGGTTCGAAGGCGTCCCGACTTGGGGTGGTCCCCGGGACGGACGTAGCCGCCCGCCGCGGACCTCCTGGATGTGCTCCCGCACGCCGGAGACAATGGCGGTCGCGACGCTTCACGGCGACGTGCTTCGATGGGCCATGGCTATCTCTAATCAGAGAAGGGAGAGGGTGAGGGAGTGAAGGTGGTTCGAGCTAGGGTTTGGGGGGAGGAATCCTGGCATCTTATAGGTCGTCGAGGAGGGCGGAATGGCCGCCACGCAGCCGAGGGCGCGGCCATGGCGTGCAGATGACTGCCACGACCGCCTCCGCTCAGAAGCAAGGAGGGAGACAAGTGGGAGGGGAGTGGGCTGGGCCTCCCTGTACTTTGCATTTTGGCCCAAGTGTACAGTGCATGTTCTATCTCTTTTCTTTTACCCTTTTATTTATTTAATACACTCGGTCTTTTATCAAACTTAGCAACTAAATGACTTTTGGTTAAATGTGTAAATTAGCACATAAATAATATGCAATATAATGGAGAGGCTACAAAGTTTGAGATCAATTTGGAAAGTATACATTTTAGTTTATTTTGAAACGACCATTTTATTTGTTGTTGGAGCATTTATTAATTTCCTAAGATTGTTTGGTGAGTCAAATGATGTTAGCCACAACATGACAATGATCAGGGGGAATTATAAAATAGTTTGAACATTTTATTTTTGACATTGGAAAACTTTTAAAGTTGGACTTGATTTTAAATTTTGAATTTGAACGGAGTTTGAATCGACGCGAGTTTAACAACAGTAATCATGGTGACGTGTCATCATTAGCAGAGGGTTACTGTAGCATGACACTGGGGGTGTTACAAATCTCCTCGACTACAAGAAATCTCGTCCCGAGATTTATGTGGGGAAGTAAAGAGTAACTTTGGGAGAACTGACCCTTATAGGGTTAATTATCTGATGAACAATTCAGGGAATGAGGCAGAAGTATCTCTCTAGTTGAAACTTAATAAAACATCGAGAGAAAAGTATGAAGGTACAATAGGAAGTTTCAAGCGGATGGACAATAAATTGATACCTGAACAGAGTGTGAGAAAGGGGTTCAAAGCATCAGGAATAGATCATCTCTCAGAAGGTGGCTCGTGACATGATACAAAGCCAAGCATGAGGAATAACCTTAGAAACAGGGGGTACAGGAGAGTTAGGTTTCGATCCTATGGAATTGTGGGTTATGGGCCCACCATGTGGGTTAAAAGTAGGAAGGGGCGATGACGTTTTGCATGATCATGTAAGCAAGGCATGTCAAAGGATAGACTGTCAATTATGTTGGCAACAACGTTGGTACCAAGGGCGAGGGACGAAGAGAACCATTTTCCTGCTCGTTAAGACGAGGCGGACCAATAGGAAAAGTTCTCATCCATCGGTGGCTACTGGAATGTCATCAGCAATAGTAACAAGGTCTTACTGACAGAGTTGTACACCGAGGTGTTAACCTAAGCAGAGAATTAACTCTGCTCGGATAAGTTAGATTACGAGAAAGGTTAAACAAACCAATGGAAATGAAAAAATGTGGTTATTAATTTAATCAGAACAATGGAAAGGAAAATGTGTTTAAACACAAATATCAGGAGTATATCCTTTCAAGGACAAGCAGATGATGATAGCCACAACAGGATACTAAGTAGATTACCATTTGGTAAAGGGGAGAGGAATGTTCATGACATTACCCATACCACAGTGTTTGGATAAGTGATCAAGAAACAATTAGCATTGCTCCTCAATGTTCTTAATGATGTTCAGAGTACCACAATCATGCTTCGGGGTAGCATTGACATGGTCATCAGGTAAAGGTCAGACCTTGGGAACACAAAGGATCCATCAAGAATTTATAGGACATCTCATGCAATTTTATCAGGAAAAAGATGAGGATGTGGCCGATGGGTTCAGCGGCAATCCATCGGCATGTCAAATAGTAAAGGATGTATTCCAACATTGTTTGAACAAGTTTGTGTCTTGAGCAAGAATGTTTTCGATGATAACACAAATCATCGAGGGGCAATGATGATATTTCTCATCATGAATTTAATTGATATCCTGGAAGAGCTCAGAATGTTGATAATTTTGTCGAGAGGTTTCATGAAGATGTAATCGATCAGCGATGACATCACGTCAAAGGAATTTTGAAGCAAAAAGGTTATCGGAACCACGAATATGACACAAACTTGAATTCAAACTTGTTGTTCAAGGTGAAATGATATGACGAGGAAGATCGACGTAAGTTGAGCTCATCATCGAAAATTGTGCTCCGAGAAGGACTAGGTAGCATGGTTAAAATTTAGCACGATAATGATATAGCCTATCAGGCTGGGAATGATGTGATTGGGTACAAACTAGTAAACAAAGAAGATTGATAAGAATTGTTGAATCGTAGAGCGGACACGATTCGTTTATCGGTGTAATTGAGTGTCCAACAACTCAGAACCCGTGGAAAATTTAGAATCGGCAAAAATAATAGTAGAGGAAGAACTCATAAGAAGTTATGTAGTTTCATGATATTCCCGAGATACCGGAGGGTAATACTCAACGACAGATCAAAGCAGAGGTTGGACTAGGGTATTGCTCTGCAGAAGACAAGTGCTTGAACTTGCACGAGAAATGGTATTTAAAGGAGAACATGGTCGGAACCACGGTTACAAAAGGCCAGATCCCAGATATAAGATGAACTTATACCAAGGTAATAATTAACTTAAGAGAAGCTTTAATGATAAGATCTACATCATGTCCATGGGCATGAACACAAAGTTCAAGGTCGACTCCCACTTCTGCAATGCATAACCTTTCATGCACTTCTCTTACAAAAATTGATTTGAGTGCGAAGATCTACCTGGTGAATTACCAGAGGAGTATGAACCTTGGAAAACTTTCGGGTTCACGCAGATTAAGGAAGGCATAGGTTCAACCCATCGGGGCATCTTAGGAACATATACCACAAACTTTAACGAGTAAATAACACAAGTTCAAAGGTAGAGCATGGTTGACCAAAGGAGAGAATGCAATTTAATGGCATTATGTATCCGGGAAGAACTCACAAGGTGATTAAATACGAGGGGCTCTGTCGGATAATGATCCAACAAAGGATGTGGTGGTCCACAAGGGATCTGATGTGAGGATCGATACTCAACCAGAAGAAGAAAGAATGCAAGGATATCAGATTATAGAAACAACTAACTAATTTGAAGCTCAAATGCAAAGGAATTATGATTTCCAAATCAAGGGATCAGAAGCAGACGCCCTGATTAAGGATGGATAAGTTGAATAGGCTTAGATCGACAATCAATCAAGGTTTGATTTCCCGAGAAACAGCTCGTGACCAGAGTGGAGTCTAAGCCAGAAGGATAACTAATTACCAGGGAATAACTAATGAATGTGTGCATTCACGCACACGTCGGATCAATAGGAAAGGAATGACAATCTCAAAAAAAGTTAATGAATATTGTTAGACATATGGAATTAACCATAATGCAAGACTATAAGGAAGAACATGTGCAATAGGCAACTAAGGATTAAGGAAGATCGATTAGTATTCCAAAGAATTTGTGAAACACATGAACAACTGGGGATGAACGAATCCCCGGTTAAGTGAATTATCCGTAGTTCAAAAAGAAGCTGCAAAGCAGAAGGCACAAAGGATTCTCGGAACAACGGAGAGTACTAGTGGTATCTTGTAATAACAGGAGCAACTAGGGATGAAGGTACAAGCGGCAAGGATGTTATTCAGGGGGATTATCGGTGGTCAGGAATCGCAATGGCGAAGGGCACAAGGGTCTCGGTAAAACATCGGAGAGTATCTTCAAAGTCTTCGGGTGCACCAAGCAATCATCTGGAGTGAGGGGCTATCCGGTAGAAAGTATTTACAAGAAACTAACGTTAGAGTTAGCAAAATCATTTAACCCGAATAGAAGAGAGATCAGAAACCCAGAGTATAGACAAGGAGTAAAAGATCCAAATACCACCCAATTGGCAACGTGGGCCCGTAAGCCACTCGGCCATGTAAGTAAAACCGTTTTCAAGTACTAGACTCAACTTCGGCCAAGGAGTTGGAAGGGGGGCTACCTACAGGCAGTCGGCTCTGATACCAACTTGTGACGCCCTCGATTCAATCATACACTAATCATACACGCAAATGTGTACGATCAAGATCAAGGACTCACGATAAGATATCACAACACAACTCTAGACACAAATTTAGAAAAAACAAGCTTTATATTACAAGCCAGAGGCCTCGATGGCTTGAATACATAAGCTTGAATACACAAGAGTCAGCGGAAGCAACAATATCTAAGTACAGACATAAGTTAGACAAGTTTGCCTCAAGAAAGCCAGGACAAAAGCATCTACGATCGAAAAGGCAAGGCCTCTTGCCTGGGAGTCTCCTAACTACTCCTGGTCGTCGTCGGCCTCCACGTAGTAGTAGGCAACGACGGTGGCATCTGGCTCCTGGGCTTCGACATCTGGTTGCATCAACCGGAAAGAAGAAGAAAGGGAGAAAAGGGGGAGCAAAGCAACCGTGAGTACTCATCCAAAGTACTCGCAAGTAAGGATCTACACTACATATGCAACATTATCAAAGGAAGGTTGTATATGTGGACTAGGCTACAGAAATGCCAGAATAGAGAGAAGGCCTAGTCCTATCGAAGACTAGCATCTTCTGGAAACCACCATCTTGCAGCAACAGGAGGGAGTAGAGTAGCATAAAGTAAAGTAGTAGTAGTGTTATCAACCTCGGCCAGAGATCCTTTCTCGACTCCCTACGAGAAAGCAATCCTAGAGCCATACTATCCAGTTCTCATCTCCATTTCTCATATCCATTTCTCATCTGAGGTATCCAATTCTAGTTGTATCGATCGGGATACAACTCCAAGTGTCCATTACCGTAAGACATGCTATCGATAGATGTTTTCTTCCCTGCAGGGGTGCACCAACTTACCCACCACGCTCGATTAACTCCGGCCGGACACACTTTCCTGGGTCTTACCCGACCTCGGCCAAACAATACGCCGCAACCAGACCTAGGCTTAATAGAGAGGTCAGCACGTCGGACTAAACCTACGCCCCCATGGGTCATGGGCCATCTTCCCGGGAACTCCTGCATGTTGCGAGGCCGGCCGGTGAGCAGACCTAGCTACCTCCTTTTAAAAAGTAGGAGCTTACCAATCCAACCCAGCGCACGCCGCTCAGTCGCTGACGTCTATTAAGCTTCGGCTGATGCATACGACGCAGAATGCCCCATACTATGCCCACGTGATGGTTAGTGCTATCAGGCCAGAGGCCCCTCGGATCAAATATCCAAATCATAGTGGATAAGGAACACGCGGTAACAAGCAGAGACTCACGAAAGATGTGACCCCGTTGCCCCGTCTCGAGGACTTGCGGCAAGGGCTAGGAATGCCAGACCACGCCTCGTAATTATCTCGTGGGCACCCTCCAGGTTAGCCCGTCTCCACATCACTCGCAATTAAGCTCGCGCGGGTACCCCTCAGGGCCGACCCGTCTTTAGTAACATGGTTCACAGTAAAGTCATAGTAACCATAGTAACTGTGTGTCCAAACATCAAGGGGAAAACCCGAGGAATCACCCCCCGGTGGATTCCACTCGATGTAATCATCAAGGTGAACGTAAGAGGAACCACCCCCAAGGTTCACACTTGAGGGGTTGCACGACAGAGTCATATCGGAAGTGGTTAAGGCGGAATCACCCTCGATGACCATGACCGAATAGCTACACTAGGTGGTTAACATCGAGAAGTGTTGTAGAGGTCTCACCCTCGGCACTCGATAGTAACCCAAAGAGTGTCGAGCAACTAAGGGGAAAGTGATGTGCGGTGCCGGGGCCTGGTCTTCGATCCTGTTGATTGGGTCTTCAATGATGAAGCAGGGGCAACAAGGAGAAGGTGGGGGTCACTGATGGATCACTAACCAACCTATACTAAGCAGTTTAGGATAAGCAGGTAAGGTACAACAACAGATACAAAAGCAGGCTATGCATCAGAATAGGAGCAAACAATAATAGTAGCAAAATCTAATGCAAGCATGAGAGAATGAAATGGGCGATATCGGGATGATCAAATGGGGGGCTTGCCTGCTTGCTCAGGCGAGAAGGAGGGTCGTCGGTGACGTAGTCGATCACAGTGACATCATCGGTCTCGGGGTCTACCGGAGAGAAGAGGGGGAAGAAACTGTAAATATAAAGCAAACATAGCATGACAAAGCATAACATGACAATATGCTGTGTTAGGGGTGAACTAACGCGGTACTACACGTTGAAGACGGAGATGGAAAACATCCGGAGGGGTTTTCCCGGCATTTGGCATTTTTTGGACAGATGAATGAGAGGGGAAGGTTCCATATTCAGTAGGTTAGAGGGGTGTGGCAGGTATGTGGGTGACATATTCGGATCCGTCATATTTTTCTGAGCTTTTTTCATATATAAAACATTTTCATCCGAGCTACGGTTTATTTTATATGAATTTCTAAAGTTCTAACCAATATCCTAGAAATCCCTGAAATTTTGCTAAGTCTGAGAATTCGATAGTTTTTTTAAACATCACTTGGCTGTTTTCCGAAGGCTATAACTAATACTTGGCTGTTTTCCGAAGGCTATAACTAATGTTATGTATTTCTAATGAAAACACTACATATAAGTGTTTTACTCTACATCAACAGCACTACAAGGCCATGCCATTAGATAGCCTGAACAGCTCCTGTAACAGGTCCATTTACAGCTCTGAAGTAGTTAAGACAAGAAATCTGTTTTCAATTTTCTCTTAATGTAACATAGACTTTTGTCATTTTATAGGAATTAATACATGCCGTATTTGAATTTGGTCCAATGGAATAATTTGGAGGTTGTCATGTGTACTCCCAACACAAATTAATTTCAACGAAGTTAGACTTTGTTTGACCATAGTTTTGTTGCCATCCAGAGAGCTAAGAAGGTAGAAATACCAAAAGCTAGGCAGCGCTACCGTAACATCTGCCATTCAGATGTAGCAGCAGAGAGCAAATAAACAACAGCAGCAGGAGGCGGCCGCAAGCGCAAGCGGCGGGCATCTGCGAGCTGAACGCTGGATGGACAAGGGAGGCCACGATGGTCAGGCACAGCGGCGTAGCAGGCGGGAGTAGCAGCAATAAGAAGCAAAGCAAGGTAGAAGCAGCAGCGGCTCATAGGGACAAGCAGAGGCGCGGCCAGCGCGGGACGGTTGTGGGAGCGGCCGGGCGCGGGGACGGACGAGGCCCGGGCGTGGCCTAGAGTGGCAAGGAGGCGAGGCGAGGCACATACATGGGGTGGCCATGGCGCGGGGGTTCGGGTAGACGCGAGTTGCGCAGACACTGGCCGTGACGGACGACGGCTATGGCTACGAGCGGGAGACGCACTCCGGCGAGGATCGAGACCGGGACGAGGGGGAAAGTGGGGAGGAGCTCACGGCGAATCTGTAGAGGAGGGCAGCTGGCTCGGGGAAGGGTCGTAGGCAGTGGATCGAGCGGAGAGGCGACGACGTCCGCGGCGGAGAAGGTCGCCAATGGCGACGGTTCGAAGTCGTCCCGGCTTGGGGTTGTCCCCTGGACGGACGTAGCCGCCCGCCGCGGACCTCCTGGACGTGCTCTCGCACACCGGAGACAACGGCGGTCGCGACGCTTCACGGCGACGTGCTTCGATGCGCCATGGCTATCTCTAATCAGAGAAGGGAGAGGGTGAGGGAGTGAAGGTGGTTCGAGCTAGGGTTTCGGGGGGGGGGGGGAGGAATCCTGGCATCATATAGGGCGTCGAGGAGGGCGGGATGGTCGCCACGCAGCCCAGGGCGCGGCCATGGCGTGTAGATGACTGCCACAACCGCCCCTCTGCTTCTGTAGCAAGGAGGGAGACAAGTGGGTGGGGGAGTGGGTTGGGCCTCCCTGTACTTTGCATTTGGGCCCAAGTGTACAATACATGTTCTATCTCTTTTCTTTTACCCTTTTATTTATTTGATACACTCGGTCTTTTATCAAACTTAGCAACTAAATGACTTTTGGTTAAATGTGTAAATTGGCACATAAATAATAGGCAATATAATGGAGAGGCTACAAAGTTTGAGATTAATTTGGAAAGCATATATTTTAGTTTATTCTGAAAAGACCATTTTATTTGTTGTTGGAGCATTTATTAATTTCCTAAGGTTGTTTGGTGAGTCAAATGATGTTAGCCACAACTTGACAATGATCAGGGGGAATTATAGAATAGTTTGAACATTTCATTTTTGACATTGGAAAACTTTTAAAGTTGGACTTGATTTTAAATTTTGAATTTGAACGGAGTTTAAATCGACGCGAGTTTAACAACAGTAATTGTGGTGACGTGGCATCATTAGCAGAGGGTTAATGTAGCATGACACTGGTGGTGTTACAGTAGAAAAGTGACTCTCGATTGACTTCTAAAAATATAATGCTCTGGGTAAAGGTAGTAGATACTACTTTCGGTTTGTTGTGTTGTTTTCAATTGTAATTCAATTGAATGTTATATCATAATTAATGAACTCATGAATACTTCCCTTGTAGAGGAAAATCTGGACCGACGCGGAAGACATGGATCTGATCGAGTTGCATCAGACCTGGGGGAACCGCTAGTAAGGGATCACCCGGCTACTCTCCGGCTGGTCGGAGTACACCATCAAGAACCACTACAATGCCACCAAGCGCAGTCTGAACGCAAAGCGCCAGCTCAAGAAGAGGAACACTAAGCAGCCACCTCCTGGCCAGCTCTCCCTTCTTGTGGAGTACATCCGCAGCTTGGAGCCGCACACTGGACCACCAGCAGAGACACCTCTGGTGTCCCCACCATTGTATCATGACCAAGAGCACAGTGAGCAGATGGGGATGGCCCGTAGAGATGCTACCGTCATCATCGCCCCTACCACGCAGGCGCACCAGACCTACCCCAATCCGTCCATGACTGGTATGTACTACCACCCAAACCCGACCAACATGCAGTGCTGGGCGCCGGATTTGAATGTCTTCGATTGGTAAAACAAGGGGTACTCATACTACATCCCTCCCAATGCACACCTAAACCACTTCCTGTCCTATGGTCTGTTGCCAATGCAGATGGTTAGTGAGCAAGACATCTAGCAGGCAGCCAATGCAAGCATGAACATGTCCGCGTTCACGGGACAACATACCCTCCCAACAATCAACTTGAAGGCGGTGGCCGAGATGCACCATGAGTCCTCTGCCAACAACCAACTGGGCAACATGGCTGGTGGAGCTAGTGATTGGTCCTACTACTACAACATGGACGCGGCTTGTCCGAGCGGCCCTGCTGGAGGTAGTGGTAGCGGTAGCGACCCTGATGACATCGACGTGGTGCAGATGGCCTCGAGCGAGTTTGCCATGCAGGACCGGGAGGTGGTCACCCTCAGTCGGCTGACTAGATTCAAGTGAGACATACATGTCCCCGGAGGATTTCATGTCTATGGAGAACATTGAGATTGTATGTGTTGTACTTATGTACTTTGTTTGATTTGAGTATTTTGTAGTGGTACTTTATGTGGTCCATTTGGGGAAGTAAATTAATTTGTCGTGTTTGCTAATCCTCGGGAAATCATTTCGGTCGATTTCGATAGAGAAGAGGTTGAAAACGAAGAAATTGCAAAGGTGAGACGGCCAGCCGCTGCGTCTCTAATGTGCCCGAGATAGAAACAATGTTGCTGGCCTCGGCATCTGCATCGAGGACTAGCAGAGGGTTGGTAGGCTCAAATTGAGAGGTGTGTGGTTGTCACATCCCTAGCTTCTGGCATTGCACTAGGCTAACTTCATGTGTGCATCATGTTTAAATTCCTTAGAAACTTGAAATGGGGATTGTCTAAACCATAGCACCAAATGAATTCAACTAGGGTCAAAATAAAATCTTTTTCATTGAACTCAAAATGCCCTCTGAAATGTTCAACATTTCTGGTTTGAGGTGGAAGCATCTACCAAAAATGGTTTACATTTTTGCAGGACATATTTGGGCTTTGAATTAATTCAAACATATTTGAATTGGAGTTATTTAAATGCTATATATATTTTAGATGCTCCAAAAATGTTGGAAGTTGTTATGGGTCACTGGAATAGTTCAGACATCACCCCTAATTACTTCCAGGATTTTATAAAATGGTTTAGTATTTTTACTAAATCAAAACAGATTACAGAGAAATAGAAAAACAAAAACAATTAAAGAGAGAGAGTGAACCACCAAACTCCGGATGATCTCAGGGGACTAAAACACCCCCTAGCTATCCTTCCCGTGCCCCGTAGTGGTCGCCCATGCCATCACCGAACTCCGGCCGCTGCCTAGCTCCCCGCCGCCGCCTACTCCGGCCATACCAGCCTCCGGCGTCCGCCCTGCTGGATGCGCTGCACTCACCGCTGCCATTAGACGCAAACGACGAGGCAAATGGTCGCCCGTAGCTCAATCCTGAGAGAACGCCGCCGCGGTTTGAGGTCGCCGCCGGTCATACTCCGGCAAGCTGACGTGGCGGATTAGAGTAGTACTAATTATGTCATTAGTCTAACCCTAGGACAATGACAGCTAGGCCCCACACCCTAACTAAACCAGGATTTGTTTGCGTTTAGATTAAACTAACTCCCTCGGGCCCCATAGGTCAGTTTGACCTGGCCACGTCACACGCTGACCGACCCCACACATCAGTATTGACTTGCTGACGTGTCTGTTGACCCGGCCCCACCTGTCATTGACACTGAACAGCCCTGTGTCACTGACGTGTGGCCCCCACACGTCAGGTTTGACCTGCTGACATCACAGTGACGCAGTGCTGACGCAGTTAATTATTTTCTAGATTTATTCTTATTCAGGAAATTCCAGAAAATAGCCAAAACTTCTAAAAATCATAGGAATTCAACCGTAACTCCAAATGAATTAATTTATATATGAAAAATGATCAGAAAAATCCAATCTATCCATCTTTACTGGTTTCATGCATGTTAGAACACATTAACCTTGCTGTTTAGATGAAACAAGTTAATGCACTAATATAACCTCTTAAAATGGGTTTGCATTTGAATCTTTGGTTCAAATGGACTCATCTCAATCTGTTCTAGCTTGCATTAGCTCAAAACACATTCATATTGCCATGTCATAGCATGCATCATATTGTGCATTGCATTGATCGTGTTTCTTCTCTGTTTATCGGTGTTGTTCCCCGTCGGTAGACGTTGTGATCGTTGACACTTATGAAGACTCAATGCTATCTTTAGAAGTGCCAGGCAAGCAAAACCCCCCTTGTTCATTCCGATACAATCCCACTCTCTCGCTCCTGCTCTCTTTTACTGCATTAGGACAACAACGATTCATTTGTTACTTGTTGCGGTAGCTGAACCCTTTATCCTCTGCATGACCTGTCATTGCCACAGTAAATAGATGAAACCCACTAGCATGAGTAGGAGTTGTTTGAGCCCTGATGTGCCTACTCATTCATGCTTGTTTATCATGCCTGCTTGCTTAGAGTTGAGTCAGGTCTGGTTCATCGAGGATGAATCGGAGGTGTGTGAACATGTCCTCTTGTGTGTGAGCTAAGTGTGTGAACACGATTTGGTAAAGGTAGCGGTGAGAGGCCATGTAGGAGTACATGGTGGGTTGTCTCATTGAAACCGTCCTCGGGAACTGAGTTACGTGTTTGTGATCCATGAACAGTTACTACCACACACTGGGATCCTTAATTGACTCTCTCGGCTTCTTAACCACCCTTGTTCTCTGTCCAGGAGTTGCAACTAGTTTCTGGTGTTTGTAGGATATGTGTTGGAGGCCGTGCATACCGCTGACCCTAGGGGTGGGCTATGATGCGGTAGATACACCGTGGCCCGGTGTACCGGTTCGCCCGTTTGGTGTCTCGGGAACCCTGCACACATCGTTCGGGGCCGTTAGTGGAAACCTCGGCCGGACTCCCTGCGGATGGAACCCGAATAGGCGATAAACCTGGACTAGGGACTCGAGTGTTTAGGTAGGCCGTGGCTGACACCCTCATTGGGCTTCCGCTTGAAGGTTGCCGAGTACATGTCTTGTAAACGGCGATAAGTGGTGAGAGCGTGTGTGAAGAAGTACACCCCTGCAGGGTTAACATCACCTATTCGAATAGGCGTGTCCGCGGTAAAGGACTTCTGGGTTGCCTATAACAGTTCATAGACAAGTGAAAGTGGATACTCCAAAATGCGCAAGATAAGCGTGAGTGCTATGGATGGCGTTCTCGTAGGAAGACGGGAGCGGATCCATAGTGGTGTATTGATATGGTGAATATGTGGACTCGTGTGCACCACCTCAAAGGAGTTGCTTGCAGTCGTAGTTCAGGATAGCCACCGAGTCAAAGCTGGCTTGCTGTAGTTAAACTCCACCACCCCCTTTGTTGATAATGATGCATATGTAGCTAGTTACGATGTAAGTCTTCTTTGGGTACATTTGTACTCACGTTGCCTATTTTATGTTTAGCAGAGAGGCGTCGGTCTCGCTAGTAGTTCCGCTTGGAGTTGACGTTTAGCTTGTTACCTCAGCTACGATCTTGTGCCCTCGGCAGATCTGGTAGATAGTCGGGCTTCTCGGCCTTTTTCATTTGTAGATATACGTATTCGGACATGTTAAGCTTCCGCTTGTGCTTTGACTTGTATGCTCACGAATGTTGGGTCATGAGACCCATGTTTGTAATATCTCGCTCCTCGGAGCCTAACGAATAAATACTTGAGTCGTAGAGTTATGTTGTGATGCCATGTTGTATTTACACATATCGAGCATATTGTGTGTATGTTTGAAATGCTTGGTATGTGTGGGATCCGACAATCTAGTTGTTTATCCTTGGCAGCCTCTCTTATGGGGAAATGTAGTCTAGTGCTTCCATAAGCCATAGTAGTCCGCTACAGCCCGGTTCACCGGAGTCCTGCTAGCCCAGCACTACTGCTCAGGACACTTGACTGGCCGGCGGGGAAATGTCACGCGGTGACATCTGGAGTCCTTCCTAGCCTGCTACAGCCCGGGTTCCCGGAGTCTTGTTAGCCCAGTGCTACAGCCCGAATTCACACGCTGCTGACCGACATGCTCGAAGTTGATTCATGTATGCCTGTTCCCATGGGTTAGTGCCGCTTTGGGTTCACGACTAGCCATGTCGGCCCGGGTTCTCTGTCATATGGAAGCTAGCGACACTATCATATACGTGAGCCAAAAGGCGCAAACGGTCCCAGGCCATGGTAAGGCGACACCCGTGGGAATACCGTGCGTGAGGCCGCAAAGAGATATGAGGTGTTACCAGCTAGATCAATGTGACTTGGAATCGGGGTCCTGACCGCTTTGGTATCAGAGCCTGACTGCATGTAGGATTACCAAGCCAAACTGGTCGAAGTTGTGTCTAGAAATGCTTTAGTTATGTAAGGGAATTGATTGTGGAAGGGAACGTAAGGCTCTTTTTACTCCTTATACCTCATGGCCTTCTGATCTAAGTCATCCTCTTCTCTTCTACGGGGATTAAGAACCAGGCCTTCTCATCTATCTATTAGGATGACGTGTTACTAATCCATAGACTTTTAAGATTGTTGGTTTTAAGCCCCAGTTCAGTTTCTACTACTTCCGTGTGTTCATAGTTGGTCTCAGAACCTTGTTATTGTGATGTTGAATGGTCATGCCACCATTTTTGCAGGATGTCTCAAATCATTTTGAGCATTTACAGCCGTTATGCTGTCCGAGTCATTCCAGATTTCTAAATAGTCTGATGCATTTGCAAATCCCTACTCTCTGTTTCTAATGTTCATTTGGGCCAGATTAATCACACAAATTAGTGTGTTGAGGTACTCCACTGCCTCGGCATATATGTTGGAGCTATTATTATGAACCTAGGTGTTTTAGGAGTCACCTAGTAATCTAGCCATGTTTTGTGTTCCCGGTGTGATGATTACGGCCATTATTCTCAAAGCATCCTCTCGATGCCATTTAGTAGTAGGTATTCTATTCACGGGTTCTTGAACCCGAGATTCACCCTACTTACCTAATGTTGATAATGTTGCTAGTTCCTTTAGGATATTAGTAACCTTTGTGATAGTCCTCGAGGTTCGTGGTACATCTTTCTTCCAATTACCATGAACCATTCTTGGCAGGTGTTCTTTTAAACCAAAAGATCACAACCAGATTGCTCTTGATGAGTCCTCCATTCTATATTGTGATTCTACCAGTTCTACCCCTTTCCGCATGGGTTGTCCGGAAGAAATGTTGAGCTTCGCTCCACATACCAATCTATGCATCCACAACTCAGAAAAACATATGTTCCTTTGAGTTGTCCCTCTTTACTTGTATCCTGATCTCCGTCTATCAATTTGTAGTCAGGAGTAGTCGTGCACTCGTGCTCATCGATGCCCATTATTCTTGTGGTCCGTCAAGCCATTACATTACGGAATGACTAGGAGAAACAAACTCGACACCTCCTCCATTTCTTGGAGTGGTCAAAGTAGTTGTATTCCGCAGATCAAAATGCCAATCCAGCTTTTGTTCTGTTCTACCCTGAAGTATTACCCACTTTATGTCAGGAACATCATGAGAATTGCACCTTCCCTTATGAATTCTTGACGTAGTGATACTTCTCGCCATCATCATTCGCTCCTCGGTTCCGTGTTGTTGCAACCGGAATACCGACAAGTGAATTGTGATGTGTGAAATTAATACTTCTAGCAACCATGTTGCTTAGTAGTAAATGGACAATAGTTTCACCCTTAGCGTGTTGGTTATTGAATCATCATTCTAAGATAGACTGTGCTACCTAGTCCTTATTTCCGGTGCACTCTTCGGTCAATGAGTTAGGATTATTCAATCCCTTGCTTATTGTTCATATCATCTTGCCCTGAAAAGCAAGGTTGATCTCGAGCTTAGTAACATACCGGTGGTTTGTGATTTTTCGAATATCTTCTCGGAAGTATTACCAGGTTGTCCCCTGACTGTTATGTTGAGCTCGTGATCAAGTTGGTTTTCCAATAAACCACTTTTCTCCAAGAATCTGTGTTGGATACCCCTGAGCTAGTTGGTTAAGCCAAACAACAACTTGGATAGTTGGGAGATAAAAGCTTGTCTAACTTAGTTCACTTCCAAAGGGATATCTTTGAGTGTGTGTGTGTGTGTTGAAGAAAGATGATATCTTCACCAATTGGTCCTCGTGATCAGTTGATGGATCTATTGCCTTGTCAAAGCTTTGACTTGGGTATGGGCTATCGTCAAGTCAAATCAGAACCAACGATGTTCGTAATGTTGTCTTACTCGTGGGTGATCCCTCGAGCTTATACCATTACATATTTTGGTCTGACCAATGCTATCACCATGTTCACATGATGGTGGAAGTCCAGTGATATGGAAATTCGGATGAGTTGTTGTTGAGCCCATTAACAGCATCTTGTCTCCACCATGATTCGTCTTAAACATTAAGCTAGTGTTGGAAACTTTGTAAACTTCCGTTCATGAAGCATATGTTTGGATGAAAGGAGTGACTTCCTCCAGTTCATGTGCATTTGATGCAAGTTGTCGCCGTGGATTCAAGAAGGTTAATGTGCTTCCTCTGGAATCACCCCAGATCAGTCATGCATACGTGCGAAGTATTCTGTGGTTTGGAGACTTGCAACCTCCATTCTATACGCGTCCCTAGCACACCAATCCACTGACTGATTTGTTCAAGGAGAAGGAGTTCCTTCATAAGAGCTAATCCGGACTTCTGTAGGGACTTCAATATCCTCGTTGATGGTTCCCCACCTGAACTCGGTAGTGTTTTATTATAAGACTACTATGTGGTCATGCTTGTCTCACACAACGTGATCACATGTTGTAGCAGAACCAGCTCATGTTTTGGAGCTTGCTATCTTAGTTCATTTCCCGAGAATCTCGCAACGCCATCTCATTGATTTGTGTTGCAAACTTTCATTTTCCTCTCCAGACCTGATGTCTGAAATATTATGTTACCAACCAGATCTGAATCTCAGGCAGATATGATGGTTGGAACACTCCCAGCATTTGCATTTTGTTCCCAGCTTGCACCTCAGTAATTACTGTTTAGGATCATCTTCAAAAGTGGTCCTACCATGGGTCCCATCCATCCCCGATGATAAGCAAAATCATCCATTGTGTTGTCTTCAACAAGGTAGTCCACATCATCCATTCGAATCCGGATATGCCATTCCTTTGAACTCCGCCAAACGATCAATCGTGAATGCCTTAGGCTGGTATAAAGAGTTTCAATGATCTCTGAATCAAAAATAATTCTTTTTTCCACTTAAGGGAATATTTCTGCGAGTCACCTTCCTTAAGATGTCTCGTTATGTATCATGGCAACTCAACTCCTCGCTACATTGACAACCGTTCACCACCTTCTTAAGTGTGGAATTGTGTCTACGTAGTGAACCTTCGTCATCTGTTACACTCCATCCCTCTGGTTGTATGTTTCATATCTCAGCTCGAGAAATGTTCAACGTCTCATTCCGTGAGTTGATCGTCGGTTGTCCGATCTTCGAGAAGATCGATCCTTCTAGAGTTTTCCCTTTCCTCTTGTTGTCATGATAGTTGGAGTTCTCAGAGCAAGACGTCGAGACCAAGATGGTGATCGAATCAACGTTCTTATGAGATGCAACCTGGATGGTGAAGATTGTGTTAGTTTGCGTTCCCCCTTCATCTTACCCTACGCTTGAATCTCGGGACGAGATTCTTGTTTAGTGGGGGTGAGTTGTCACATCCCTAGCTTCTGGCATTGCACTAGGCTAACTTCATGTGTGCATCATGTTTAAATTCCTCAGAAACTTGAAATGGGGATTGTCTAAACCCTAGCACCAAATGAATTCAACTAGGGTCAAAATAAAATCTTTTTCATTGAACTCAAAATGCCCTCTGAAAATGTTCAACATTTACGGTTTTGAGGTGGAAGCATCTACCAAAAATGGTTTACATTTTGCAGGACATATTTGGGCTTTGAATTAATTCAAACATATTTGAATTGGAGCTATTTAAATGCTATATATATTTTAGATGCTCCAAAAATGTTGGAAGTTGTTATGGAGTCCTTTGGAATAATTCAGACGGCACCCTAATTACTTCGAGGATTTTATAAAATGGTTTAGTATTTTTACTAAATCAAAATAGATTCTGAGTAATAGAAAAACAAAACAATTAAAGAGAGAGAGTGAACCACAGGCCAACTTACAGGCGCTCACTGGCGGCCCAAGATCTTTGGCTGGCCCATGGCGGCCACCGCTGCTTCCTCTCGCCAGAGTAGAGAGGTGGCGCTGGCGATGCTGAGCTCGCCATGGCGCCACCTGCTTGCCGCCCGCGCCCCTAGAAGTCTGGACGACCTCCACGTCGTCGCCCCGACCACCTGGACCCCTCCATTCGCCCCCAACGCCTCTCCCTCGCACGTTCCCCGCCATGGCCGAAGCCTCCATGGACGTGTCGCCGTAACCCGCGCACACAGCCACTGCCCACGCCTCCCCGACGTATCCAAGAGCTCCGCCGCCTCGTCTACGTCCTCCTCACCGCTCCACGCGACCGGAAGGGCACCGAAGCACCGTCCCCGACCTTTCTTCCCCGTCCACGGCCGACGGATGCCGCCGTCTGATTCGTCGTCCTCAGCGCCTCCCCGAGCCTTCCATGACCGTCTTCTACCCCGCTGTGAGCTCTCGAGCATTTCCCCCTTCTCCCCGCAGTGAATCTCTTCCCCTAACCAGCCTAGCCACCCAAGCCGAGAGCCCGTGCACGCCATGGCGCCATGGCGTCAGCGGCTACATGCGCCATAGCTTGAACCTGAGCATGTAATCGTGCTCGGGATGATGTCAGGGGACTAAAACACCCCCTAGCTATCCTTCCCGTGCCCCGTAGTGGTCGCCCATGCCATCACCGAACTCCGGCCGCCGCCTAGCTCCCCGTTGCCGCCTACTCCGGCCATACCAGCCTCCGGCGTCCATACCTTTCGATCGCTGCACTCACGCTGCCATTAGGCATAAGCGGCGAGGTAAATGGTCGCCCGTAGCTCAATCCCAAGAGAACGCCGCCGCGGTTTGAGGTCGCCGCCGGTCATACTCCGGCAAGCTGGCGTGGCGGATTAGAGTAGTACTAGTTATCTCATTAGTCTAACCCTAGGACAATGACAGCTGGGCCCCACGCCCTAACTAAACCAGGATTTGTTTGCGTTTAGATTAAACTAACTCCCACGGGCCCCACAGGTCAGTTTGACCTGGCCACGTCACACGCTCACCGACCCCACACGTCAGTATTGACTTGCTGACATGTCTGTTGACCCGACCCCATCTGTCATTGACACTGAACAGCCCTGTGTCACTGACATGGGGCCCCCACATGTCAGGTTTGACCTGGCCAACCCAGTTGACCTGCTGATGTCACAGTGATGTAGTGCTGACGCAGTTAATTATTTTCTGGATATATTCTTATTCAGGAAATTCCAGAAGATAGCCAAAACTTCTAAAAATCATAGAAATTCAACCGTAACTCCAAATGAATTAATTTATATATGAAAAATGATCAGAAAAATCCAATCTATCCATCTGTACTGGTTTCATGCATGTTAGAATGGGTTTACATTTGAATCATTGGTTCAAATGAACTCATCTCAATCTGTTCTAGCTTGCATTAGCTCAAAACACATTCATATTGCCATGTCATAGCATGCATCATATTGTGCATTGCATTGATCGTGTTTCTTCTCTGTTTGTCGGTGTTGTTCCCCCTCGGTAGACGTTGTGATCGTTGACACTGATGAAGACTCAATGCTATCTTCAGAAGTGCCAGGCAAGCAAAACCCCCTTGTTCATTCCGATACAATCCCACTCTCTCGCTCCTGCTCTCTTTTACTGCATTAGGACAACAACGATTCATCTGTTACTTGCTGCGGTAGCTGAACCCCTTTATCCTCTGCATGACCTGTCATTGCCACGGTAAATAGATGAAACCCACTAGCATGAGTAGGAGTTGTTTGAGCCCTGTTGTGCCTACTCATTCATGCTTGTTTGTCATGCACACTCTTGCTTAGAGTTGAGTTAGGTGCGATTCATCGGGATGAATCGGAGCTGTGTGAACATGTCCTCTTGTGTGTGAGCTAAGTGTGTGAACATGATTTGGTAAAGGTAGCGGTGAGAGGCCATGTAGGAGTACATGGTGGGTTGTCTCATTGAAACCGTCCTCGAGAACTGAGTTACGTGTTTGTGATCCATGAACAGTTACTACCACACATTGGGATCCTTAATTGACTCTCTCGGCTTCTTAACCACCCTTGTTCTCTGTCCAGGAGTTGCAACTAGTTTCTGTTGTTTGTAGGATATGTGTTGGAGGCCGTGCATAGCGCTGACCCTAGGGGTGGGCTATGATCCGGTAGATACACCGTGGCCCGGTGTACCGATTCGCCCGTTTGGTGTCTCGGGAACCCTGCACACATCGTTCGGGGCCGTTAGTGGAAACCTCGGCGGACTCCTGCGGATGGAACCCGAATAGGCGATAAACCTGGACTAGGGACTTGAGTGTTTAGGTAGGCCGTGGCCGACACCCTCGTTGGGCTTCCGCTTGAAGGTTGCCGAGTACATGTCGTGTATGTGGCGATAAGTGGTGAGCGTGTGTGAAGAAGTACACCCCTGCAGGTTAACATCACCTATTCAATAGCCGTGTCCGCAGTAAAGGACTTACGGGTTGCCTATAACAGTTCATAGACAAGTGAAAGTGGATACTCTAAAATGTGCAAGATAAGCGTGAGTGCTATGGATGGCGTTCTCGTAGGAAGACGGGAGCGGATCCATAGTGGTGTATTGATATGGTGAATATGTGGACTCGTGTGCGCCACCTCAAAGGAATTGCTTGCAGTCGTAGTTCAGGATAGCCACCGAGTCAAAGCTGGCTTGCTGCAGTTAAACTCCACCACCCCCTTTGTTGATAATGATGCATATGTAGCTAGTTCTGATGTAAGTCTTGCTGGGTACATTTGTACTCATGTTTGCCTATTTTATGTGTTGCAGAGAGACGTCAGTCTCGCTAGTAGTTCCGCTTGGACTTTGACGTTTAGCTTGTTACCTCAGCTACGATCTTGTGCCCTCGGCAGGATCTGGTAGATAGTCAGGCTTCTCGGCCTTTTTCATTTGTAGATGTCTGTACTCAGACATGTTAAGCTTCCACTTGTGCTTTGACTTGTATGCTCTGAATGTTGGGTCATGAGACCCATGTTTGTAATATCTCGCTCCTCGGAGCCTAATGAATAAATACTTGAGTCGTAGAGTTATGTTGTGATGCCATGTTGTATTTACACATATCGAGCATATTGTGTGTATGTTTGAAATGCTTGGTATGTGTGGGATCCGACAATCTAGTTGTTTATCCTTAGCAGCCTCTCTTATGGGGAAATGTAGTCTAGTGCTTCCATGAGCCATAGTAGTCCGCTAAAGCTCGGTTCACCGGAGTCCTGCTAGCCCAAAGACTACCGCTCGGGACACTTGACCGGCGGCATGTGTTTCACTTCGTTCTGTGGTTCCTTCGGGGAAATGTCACGCGGTGACATCCGGAGTCCTGCCTAGCTTGCTACAGCCCGGGTTCCCGGAGTCTTGTTAGCCCGGTGCTACAGCCCGGATTCACACGCTGCTGACCGACATGCTCGAAGTTGATTCATGTATGCTTGTTCCCATGGGTTAGTGCCGCTTTGGGTTCACGACTAGCCATGTCGGCCCGGGTTCTCTGTCATATGGATGCTAGAGACACTATCATATACGTGAGCCAAAAGGCGCAAACGGTCCCGGGCCATGGTAAGGCGACACCCGTGGGAATACCGTGCGTGAGGCCGCAAAGCGATATGAGGTGTTACCAGCTAGATCGATGTGACTTGGAATCGGGGTCCTGACAGTGGTCGTCAAAAACATAATATATGGCACGGTGTGTGGGATTTAGAGGAAAGGCATGAGCGGCAGCATATCAAACAAGTAAGGGTAGTGGGGCAATGTGCAACAATGTTGTCAGTTAGGGTGGAGGTGGCGGTG
This sequence comes from Aegilops bicornis, assembly GCA_021605145.1. Classification (NCBI taxonomy): domain Eukaryota; kingdom Viridiplantae; phylum Streptophyta; class Magnoliopsida; order Poales; family Poaceae; genus Aegilops; species Aegilops bicornis. The sequence continues at coordinate 153,738,493 of CM038669.1, forward strand.
CTCCCGACGATATGAATGGGTCAGTTGGAAGAGGAAACCACTAGAGGAGGAAGAAGGGTGGCCAACAAAATCAACGAAAACAAAAAGGGAACAGTTAATTAGGCAGTCCTTGAGGGAGTCCTGGACTAAGGGGTCCTCGGACGTCCGTCCTGTTAACTATGGGCCGGACTGATGGGCTGTGAAGATACGAAGACCGAAGACTGAACCCGTGTCCGTATGAGACTCTCCTTGGTATGGAAGGCAAGCTTGGCAACCAAATATGTAGATTCCTTTCTTTGTAACCGACCTTGTGTAACCCTAGATCCTCCTGGTGTCTATATAAACCGGAGGACTTAGTCCCACTACAAAAAAATACACTTCCGTGATGATACGTGTTTGTCACGGTAGGTCGTGTTTTTTGTCATGCATGTACATCCATGACAAATTTATGATAGAATCAAGATAGCCATACCGTGTCGTCAGAGAAGTGTTCCATGACATTACCAAAATTATCATCACGGAAGTGTCCACTTCCATGACGATAAATCACGCGTCACAGAAGTGCTTTCGTCAAGGGTGGTCGACACGTGGCATCCACCGTAAGGAACACCGTTAAGCTATCGGGTCGGGTTTTGGATCCGATAACCCGTTAACAGCCCCGACCAATGGGAAATTTCCACGTGTAAAATTCTTATTGGCGGACGAAACACGGTCGGCTCGTCGATGGGTTAGATAGGCGCCTATGATACGTTGACACGTGGCACGCCCAACAGAGGCCCATTCTCGTGAAAAAGGCCGGCCCGTTTGACTTGGTCAAAAGGTGGCGGGCCGGCCCATGTAAAGCCTGTTAACGGCCTGTTCACATATAGCCCATTTATAGCCCGCTAACCCAAGGCCCGTTACGCCCTATCCGAATTAGGCCTAGTAGCGCCGTCTGGGCCACCCAATATGATTCCAACCCATTTACACTTCTGGCCCATGTATGGCCCATGACGTCTTTCGGCCCATATGAGGCCCTATGTAACACTTGGCCTATTTGTCACGCCCAAGATGCGACCCTATCCTAAAGGAACTCGAAGGTCCCACCAAGGATAGAAGCGCATCTTGAAGACGATTTTGCAAGGTGGATATCATTACATCAACATTACATAATAGTGGGGATACATACATAAGGCACAAATGCCACAAGAATACATCAACATCATATACAAGATCAACATCTGACTACGGATGGAACATAAACAGAAGCTCAAATGACATCCACCCTGCTAGCCCATTGCCGACACGGAACCTATCCCCGATCAAAGAAGAAGCGAAGAAGAACTCCAATACAAGCAAACATCGCTCTCGCGTCATGATCATCGCATAACCTGTACACACTGGCGGTGGTGTAGTAATCTGTGAGCCATGAGGACTCAGCAATCCCATTACCATGGGTATCAAGACTAGCAAAGCTTAATGGGAAAGGAAGGGATAAAGTGGTGAGGTTGCAGCAGCAGCTAAGCATATATGGTGGCTAACATACGCAAATGAGAGCGAGAAGAGAAACATAGGAACGGTCGTCAACTAGTAATGATCAAGAAGTGATCCTGACTCCTACTTACGTCAGACATAACCCAGCAACCGTGTTCTCCTCTCGATCAACCCCGAAAAGAGACACTCACGGTTACGCACACGGTTGGTGTATTTTAGAAGAGTTTACTTCAAGTTTACTACAACCGGATTTTAACAAATTCCCATCTGCCACATAACCGCGGGCTCGTCTTTCGAAAGTTGAAACCCTTCAGGTGTGTCCCAACTTTGCCCATGATAAGCTCTCGCGATCAACGAAGGATATTCCTTCTCCCGGGAAGACCCGATCGGTCTCGGAATCCGGCTACAAGACATTTCGACAGCAATAAAACAAGACCAGCAAGACCACCCGATGCGCCGACAATCCCGATAGGAGCTGCACATATCTCGTTCTCAGGGCAACACCGGATGAGACTGGCTACGAGTAAAACCAAGCCTCGAGTTTCCCTGTTGTGGCCCATGGTGACTCGGTTCGAACCAAAGACTTAGAGAAGCAGCGGCCGGGGGCTAAAATAAAGATGACCCTTGGGTTGGCCGACCCAAGGGAAGGGTATAGGTGGTGGTGAGGCAAATGGTAAAACCAAGGTTGGGCCTTCTTTGGAGGAGTCTTATTCAAAGCGAACCGTCAAGGGGCCCCATAAATCACCCAACCGCGTTAGCGACGCATAAAATCTGGGAACATAATACCGATATGACGGAAACTAGGGCGGCAAGAGTTGAACAAAACACCAGGCATAAGGCCGAGCCTTCCACCCTTTACCAAGTATATAGATGCATTAATAATATAAGAGATATTGTGATATCCCAACATAAACATAATCCAACATGGAGCAATCTTCATCTTCATCTGCAACTAGCAACGCTATAAGAGGGGCTGAGCGAAAGCGGTAACATAGCCAAACAACGGTTTGCTAGGAAGGGTGACAAAGGTTAGAGGCTGACATGGCAAATTGGGAGGCTTGAAGAGCAAATGATAGGTAGCGCAGCAAAGCGATAGAACGAAGCAACTAGCATAGCAATGATAGTCATGAGATCCAAGGTGACGGTCATCTTGCCTGAAATCCTGCTAGGAAGAAGAACGAGTCCATGAAGAAGACGAACGGGAGTAGTCGAACGAATCCTCACAATCGCAACATTACTGGAACTGAGAAGCAACACCGGAAAGAAACAAACAACATGGTAAATGCACAAGCATAAACATGGCATGATGCACAATCAAGTATGATGCATGTCCGGTTTAATGAGGCATGGCATGGCAAAGTGCAACAAACAATACTACCAATTAAGTGGAGCTCAATATGCAACGAGTTGCATATTGACAAAACACCACATTGACATATTTAGTTTAATCTCGTTTAAGCTACCAAACAATATTAAATGTTGTTAAACATGGCAAGAGGTGAAGCATAAGTAAACTATCTATTTAGGCAAGTTTAAATGAGGCCGGAACAACAAATAACAATTCCGGAAAATCCTCATGAGCAATATTTTAGATTCGGTACTGTTCTGCCCTAAAACATATTTTATTGTTGTTAAACAGGAAAATAAACTGCACCATGTTAAACTAGGCATTTTTCCACCCCATTTACATATAAAGTTTATTTAAATCCGAGCTACGGTTATTTAGTTATGAAATAAATCATTTTAACATGGCATTTGAACAAATTTAAAGAAACAACATTTTAAACATGGATGAAAATAGCATATTATGAAACTAGATGAAAAACTAAGCATTTTGCATATATAAGTTGTTTTAATCCGATGCATGGTTTGTGAGATTTTAAATGCATGAACATGAGGGTTTTTCTGCAAATCAGACGTTCTCGGGATAAATGCGAAAATCGCAGCAGCAGGAAAAAAACACTACGGGCCGAATCTGTTGGCCCAACAGTGCACAGGGGCACTGGATATCTGATGCTCACCATGGGCTTGGCCCGGATCTGGCTTGGCTTGGCGCGGGATACGGCCCACGCCGATCATGCGGTCAACGGGCGAAGGGCGAAGCTGCTCTTTCTCAAGAACGAAGCAGCAGCAGCGGACGAGGAGCTGGTTCAGCGAAAGCGGCGGTAGGCGAGGGACTGAGCGGGCGGCGCAGATGGTCTCCTGCGAGGGCACCGGTGGCCGGGGACGGGGCCCAGGCGGCGGGATCCGGCCAGAACGGGCAAGGGCGGCGGAGGAGATCCGGACCCGGGGCACGAGCGCGGCGGAGCTCCTGCTACAAGGCGCCATGGCTGCTGCACAGGTTCTCGGACAGGAGAGAGAGGAAAAATGAGAGAGGAGGGAAGAACAGGAAGAAGGAGGAAAGGCAGGAGGAGGCCGATCCACAGGGTTGCAGTGGCGAGGAGGGACTTGGCGTGGTCGACGGCGCGGGCTGGGAGGCACGCCAAAGCGACACGGGCATCTCTTCGGGCACAACCGCGCCACGACAGCAAGATGGCGACGACGGGGAGACGACCCGGTCGCCGGGAACTGGACGAGGGGACGAGGTGATTGCGACTCCGGCAGTGCAGCTGCTACGGGTTGGAGCTGGGCCTCCATGACGGCGCTGCGAGGACAACAGAGAGAGAGAGCAGCGTGAGAGAGAGAGAAAAAGAGAGAGCGGATGGGGAAGGAAGGGAGCAGGGCACGGCAGGGAACTCATCTCCGGCGAGGTCCGGTCGCCGGCAGGTTGCGAGGAGGCATGGCTGGGAGCGAGGCTGTGGTGAATTGGCTGGATCTGAAAACGAGGAAGGAAGGTGGCTGGCTGTGCGTGGGTTGGTGAGGAGGGGATCTGGGAGAATCCCAATGAGAGAGTGGCGGCGGCGGGTAAGAGGAGATGGATGGATTGGACAGCCTAGGGTCTAGGGTTAGACTATATATATATAAGAAAGAGAGGAGTTTGGACCACCCGATCGAAATCCGGCGGATGAGAATAAATAGGTAGGGAAGTCCAAATAAAAAAACGGAGATGTTTTATAGATGTTAGGAGATGATCTGAATGCAACGGTGATTACTGAGCGATTCGGGTACGGGGCAGTTTCGGACACGGGCGAGGGGTCGATGCACTGTGCAAGAGGGTCAAACGGTCGGACAACAATGAACGGTTGCTCTCGAAAGGGATAAAAAAGGCAAGGGGGGGAACACGGCAACTACGAACGGATGCAAGCTTTATGAAAACGATGCCAATGCAATGTGAATGATGCTATGAGATGAGATGCACGACATGAACAAAATGCAAAACAAAAGACAAAAACCCAACCACGAAGGAAATAACATATCACATCTCCGGAAAAGGCAAGAGTTGGAGTTACGAATATGGAAAATTGTATCCGGGGCGTTACACTATTAATGGCCCGTGGTGAAACTGGCCCGTAATGAACAGTGTATCACTTTACACCCATTAACGGCACGTGGTGAAACTGGCCCATAATGAATAGTGTATCACTTTATACCCATTAACGGCCCATTATTCCGTTGGGCCGTTTCCAGCCCATGTTATCTTTCGGCCTTCTCAGAGCCCATTTATTCTTGGGCTCATTTCCAGCATTCGTTTACTTACGGCCCGTTCTTGTCATTTTTCGCTAGGGCCAAATTCAGCCCGTGGTTACAGTCGGCCCGTTTGTGGTCCGTTAATATGTTGGGCCGTTTTCATAGCGTCATCAAATACGGCCTACTAACGATGGCCCATTATGGTCGGCCCATGAATGGACGATTCCAACTCTAGCCCGTTTACGGCCATAATGCGACTTTATTATTGGCCCATGTTTGCCAATCGATCATACTGCCCGTATAAGGCCCATTGATGATACGGCCCGTAGAAGGCCCATTGTTTCTACGGCCGTAGAAGGCCCACTGTTTCTACGGCCCGTAGGAGGCCCAGTGTCACTATAGTAAATATTAGCCCATGGTTATTGTAGCCTAGTTTTAAAAAATAGGTTATTGCAGCCACTAGCAAACCGCAGAAAAGGAACTGCAATGACTACAAGCAAACAAATAAACAAGACAATAAGGAAATAAATAATCAAGCAACTTACGCTAGGCTATCACGGCTATCACACATATTACATCCACTGGGCATCAAAGTTCGCCACTAGTGCAAATAAACGCGCCGACAAAAGAATATACAAAACTGAGAGCACTTCAGAAGGCACTAGGCCTGACCAGGTCGGGCCCCCCAAATAGCTGAAGAAGCTGAGTAGACCTCAGTTGTGTCAACGATAGATGCATCTACACTAGATTTAAGGCATAATGGTGCGCACGGCAGTCATCTGACATCTTCATTGAGTCTTTGACTTCAAGTCGGTGCTGAGCTGAAGCAAGCCTTTCCGCTTTAATTTGAGACTGAAGAAGTCGAACTGATTGAGGCAGCAACTGCACAGAGGTTGTCTCACACCTGCTGGTGAGTAGCTTCAACTCATTGTCTTCATCAAGACAAGACCTTGGGGTCATCTCGCTGTCCTCAAGATGGTTTGGCTCACTATCTTCCCTAAAGTTCTGCCTGGCGTAAGAGATACGAGTCTGAAAGAGAAACAAGGAGACACGTAACATGTTTCACAATTATATAAGCAAATAAATGGATCTGTTCTGCATAAGGAACATGTTTTTACAACTACAATTTGAAACTGGTAGTTGTTGCAAACATCCAATCAGATGTAAACAGCAAAGAAAACAGCAGTGGAGGAAATTATGCCTATCCAAATCTATACTAGAACAAAGTTTGAAGGCTTGAGAAGGATGAACTTACATTACATGTTAACACGGGCTGGACAAAGCCCTTCTCCATGTTGATGGAAGGATAATTTAATAAATTCCACAAAGAAAATTCTTTATAAGCGTTGCCATTATTCTACATTTTGCAAAGAGTAAATATAGATCAAATAATATTGGAAGAAACAGAGGATAATGAAGCTCAGGTGCAGACTGATGATACATAATCAAATAGCAATTATTAAGTACATCGTTACAAGGCAAAAGGGAGAGAGGTACTGACAAGAGTAATGCAAAGCCCATTATTGTTTTGAGATCATATGATCCTTTGAGCAAGGAGATTCATCTGAAATTAGTTTTCATACAAGAGAGAAGGTAAGGCACACACAGAAATTTAGGAGTTCAAATTTTGAATTGATATCATTGACAGTACCTGACGCAGGGCTCCCAGCAGTTCTAATAGGGGTTTGACCACTGGAGTAGGGGTAAAGTGTGGTACAATTGGTCCTGTGTTTTTTGTGGCTGCTGATCTATCTGATTTAGCAGGTATCACTACCTTTTCCAAATACCTAGTTTGTACTCCTTGAGGATCTGCACTCACCCTCTTCCTTTTGGACATCTATTACAAAAGAACAACATTTTACTGGAAAAACATAGTGTGACGACACATGGAATAGGTACAGAAAATGGATAGGTATGGCATATACTCATATATAATGCTTAAACTAAGCAGATGGTGTAACAAAGTAGAAGTAATGCAAGAGGTCAGAAGCAAAATATGTGCGACCAATACAACTTTGCAAAGTTAGAGCAAGCACCTTGATGGGTGAATAAGATAGGCCATCCTCCACCATGCCAAGTTTGTTAGCCGGTGGATGGATTACGCAATATTCCTCTCGTATGCCCATTCTCATATTCATTTTGATAATGTTCAATATCGACATGCATGAAAACATAAAAACAAGTGAGATTTTCTTTGTAATGCAAGTGATTCTAATCCAATCTCGACTCCATGTAAACCCCTTTGTGCAATCTCTGCAATTCTTTTAAAAGATGACATGCATGCTGTAATATGTGGTTTGCATTAATATAATGTGGCCTACTACTCAAAATATGAGAGCTCCGGAAGTGATGACACTTCGCAGATGATAGCTTCAACATATAGTAAAGAAGAACAAGTTGACCTGACCTGATAGATTCAAAATATACTAAGGGAGAACAACTCGACCTGACCAGTCGACCGCAAGAGAAGAGTATCATCTTAAAGAAGAGTAGAAGAGCAAGCAGATTGAAGATATTACAAGTCTTTTAATACAATGTCGGTTGGCCACCCATGATGAACCAGAGCGCACAGAGAAATACTATTCTTTCCGGTCTCTCCATATGTGGCTCACATGCATTTCGAAACTAAAGTAGGAACATTTAGCTAACCAATTAAACATCTCTCAGATTTACTAATATCAGCAAAAATATCAGATATGAATTAGTACAACTAAGCTTGTTTAGCTCGATGGGTGGAGTAGTGCTATTACGACCACGAACCACGAGGCTGATTGTGGTCATCATAAAATGGGGAAAACATAAGCATGATGAGTACAGTGTTGACCGTGGCGATGGGATGGCAGATCTGAAGTCGCAAACCGCGCAAAGGTAGTTAGCAACCGATGTTTGCTTTGAAATAACAACTAAGATTTGGTATGGACAAGAAAGTACGGTCAACAGGTGACAAAGAAATGCAATTATGTTGTCTCTCTATATGTCGCGACATGCATTTGGAAACTCAAGTGGGACCTTTAGCTAACCAATTAAATGTGTCGGTTAACTAATATCAGTATCATATCACAATCATATTTGAACAACTAAGCTTTTGAATTCTGAGTGTTGTGTTGTTTAGCTTGAAGGGTGGAGTAATGCTAGTACGACAGAAAGCACCTACGCAGATCATAGTAGAGTAGATAAAGGGGAAAACCCTAAGCATCAAGAGAAAAATTAGGAAAGTGGAACTAGGTGGACCAGTGGGTGGCGCACATGCTTTTCGAAACGAATATAGGAACATTAGGTGACCAATTAAACGTTCTCTATTTTAGTGATATGAGCATCATATCAGATTCGTATTTCAACACGTAAGCTTTGGGTTGAGGTCTTGAGGAGCATTGCTAGCACGACACGAAGCACCTATGATGATGGTAGTGAATATAAAGCGGGGAAACCATAAACTTTATGAGTATAGTGCCCGTGCCATGGCGGATCTGAAGGTGCAAACCAGACAAAGCTACTTCGCAACCAATGTTTGCTTTCAACTAGTCACTACGATTTGGTACGGACAAGAAAAGTACAGTAAAAAACTACGATCTATTTTCCGGGTGAGATCAATAACTTAATCACATATGGAAGAGTAATACCTCTCTTGCAAAACCGTGTATGCCTATGCTGATACGTTCAGGGTGCTGGGGGTGCGATGGCTGTCGGCAGCGGGGAAGAAGACTTTAGACGGCAGACGGCCGGGTCGGGGGATATATCCTGTTGTCGTGGATGAGGCGGTCGTAGGAGCGGCAACGGCAAGGTGGACGATGGCGCCGATGAAGCGAGAGGAGGCGATGAAAGGATCCTGGTCCAGCACCGTGGATGAGAGACACCCATCTCTTGAAGTGGACGACGGGGTAGGGGTAGCGGCTCTGACAAGGTGGAGGATGGGGTGGAGGACAGAGGAGGTTGGCCGCAGTGCGGAGGTTGTCGTGCTGCCGACGGTGTATGAGTGGGGAAATGGAGGGGAGGGGGGATCTCAAACTTTGGGACGCGCTTCTCTGAAATGGGGGAAAGTTACGAACTTATCCCCCGTTTAAAATTTCGGACATCGCGTCGGTTGAGGATAGGACAGTAATCTCGCATCTCCCAAATATTTGCCGGTAACTATTTCGGGCGAGGAGAGGGTATTTTGCCACCCACGGTGTATGAACGGGGCTGACAGGTAGGGCGGTTGTGTCACGTCTGATGGAAGTTACACATCTGCCCCTATTTAAAATATTAGCCTACATCGATTTCGGACGAGGAGAGTTTGTTTTGCCACCCACGGTTGGCGCCCACGGTGTATGAACGGGGCTGACAGGTAGGGCGGTTGTGTCACGTTTGATGGAAGTTACACATCTGCCCCTATTTAAAATATAAGCCTACATCGATTTCGGACGAGGAGAGTTTGTTTTGCCGCCCACCGTGTATGAATGAGGAAATGGAGGAAGAGACACATGTCTTTCGGACGAGCTTGAATCAAATTTTTTTTTTGCCGCCCACGTTTGGCGCCCACCGTGTCTGAATGGGCTCAGAGGCCGTCGTGTCACGTCTGATTGAAGTTACTAGTCTACCCCTATTGACAGCAGTGTAAATCCTGTCGATAAGGATGTCAAGTGTCAGGGGTAGACAGTAATTTCCATCTCGCAAACACTTGCTTCGGGCAGCCCACAAATTATAGTGGGTGTTTAGCCGCCGTTCAAAACTCGGAGAATTAGCATTCACGCTTTCCCCGGGACCTGGCGAACTAAATTCAAATCCAATTTGTATTCGATTACGAATATCCACAGATAATTATACGTTTTGTTATTTATTTCTTCAAAACCACAACAAAGATTTATTCCACCTTTATATATGATTATGATTTAGAAATGTCGTGATCTTTGAATTCAGTAGGTTGGATACACTCTGAGTCAAACAGTTATTTCATCCAATACAATATGCTCACATGAAAAATAGTTCACCTTATGTCAATCATACAAGTACTGAGGATTACCTTGCCTAAAAAATTCGGATCATTACAACACATGGACAACATAGGGGTCAGCAACATAATCAATTCAGAGACATGACGCAACATGCAAGTACAATAATCTAATGACAATTTCAACTGGTATCTAAAGAAGAACCGGGATTATCTTGGGCTTCAGATAGCAGAAACAGCAGGACCTCCTCCGTCTTCAAATGCAACATTCTTACTTCCTCCAATTCTTGGGTTGCTTGCATAATGTGTGCCGCTAATTCCGTAATTTCCAGCCTCAAGATAAAGATTACCTCATTCATGGCAGCCACACCATGTCTTTCTGCCTCTAGTAGAGCCTCAAGCACTATAATATCTGTGCTCAGACTGCTCTCCGGCGGTGTTGCCTCTGAACTGCTACCATCGGGTAACATAGATGGCGCACTGCTTCCACAAATAGATTCTCGGGTTGTACATTGTGTCGTAGTGTGAACGGCATCCTGAAAGGTTTCCGCTGGACATCAGTAAGAGATAGTTATCGTATGATCCAGGCAGTAAGCTTACATGGTAAACGACGGACGAATTATTGCTGAGCATGGCAAACTATATTTAAATGGTTCGAAGCAGCATCAGCCGAAAAGAAATTAAAATGGTAAGATGAAACTAGGGATGTAAGTGGCAAATAAACAACATCCGCCAGTCCCATCTAGTTAGTTTTTGCTACCTCCCTAGTTCATTTTCCTCAAAAAACAAAAACTCTTTTGAACTATCATACCACTAGTGGACTTTAATCGGGATTAAACCTGACCCAGTTGACATCCCTAGTTGAAAGGGAGTGTACAACCGCTATATTTAAGTTGCCAAGGCATCTAAGCAGTTGAAATAATTTGAGAAAGCACTTAACAGTGTGGCCTCATATAAACTACGAAGACAGTCTTGTGATGAAGTTAAGGGGAAAAGTTAAGGACTCAAATGAAATAGGCATGCATTTCTTTACGATAGTACAACAGGCACTGCTGACATATTGGCCAACTCAGGTATAGCGTAACAACAAATAAGCATTCGAATCAAGCAATACAGCAAATCAGACAACTAAACTATTTGTAATTTGGTAGGATTACACGTTCAGGGCACAAGCCAAGAAAGCAGCCCACTCGCATTACATTTCACATGTACTAAAACACACTGGCTTACCATATGTTGCTGTGAAGCCTAGCTGTTGTTGCAACGTTCTTTGAAGATATCGTCAGCATCCCGTGGTTGCAAATCTAGTTGATGTAGTTTATTCTGCACCATCTATTTAGGTAAAATTAATTTTAATCGCATGCACTGGTCCGAATTGATCATCAATGGTTCATCTAAACTAATGAAAGAAGGGTGTGTGCATACACGACAATACTCCCTCCGATTCTTTTTACTTTGCGTATAACTTTTTCTTAGTTTTCTCGTATTAGTCTGCGCGTTGCCGATTCCTATCGCTGGTTTCCTTTTGTGCCCCACCCCATCCGCCTCTGCCCTGATTAATTGGCAAATTAGTCCAGAAAAATTAAACCAGTGCCCTCCTTGGTATGCGGGTCAAGAGTTATGCGCAGAGTAAATAGAATCGGAGGGAGTATATCTGCTTCCCTCTATTTTTATGCTTGTTCGAGGTGCCGGCCCCAAAAGAACAAATATTTTTCTTGATGGGGTTGGCAGCTCCATAATTAATAGAAGCATCAAATTAGTCATGCAACTTGGGAAGATCAAGAACACACAAACAAGTAATGAACAGAGGCTCGGAGCAATGATGTAATAGCTAGCATCAGAAAATGTAGGGTAAAACAAACAAAAAGCAGCGGAACCACATGCTAGTTTGCTGATGTGTAATTAAGCATAGAGAACATAAAGCAGTCTGATGGAACCAACAGGTGGCATCAGAACAAAACTAAAGCATATTAACTATATGTGCACTTTGGTATGTAATTTAGCACATGTAACATGTTCATCGCCGTAAGTATGGCCCTCTGGTGCAAGCAGAATAACGCGTCTCATGAAAAACTGAATGATGCCCCGAAGAAATTCAAAGGTGCGGTGCTTATGCTAGAAAAGTGAACGTAGGCGCTGGCCGTTGGATAATAGTACCTGATTCTCGGCGGCGTATGGGTATCGTTGTCATACTTGATAGCTAAGGATCGTTGATGGTGCTCGTGTTGCGGTTGAGTTTGGGCCGGCTGTCGCCGTTCTTTGAAGCAACCGGTGATTACGGTTGCGGCGCTGTCGACATACAAGAAAGCTCATCTGTGGTAAGTGAACAGTTGCACGATAAAGAGAAAACCGAAGGAGTACAAATCGAAATAACCTGATGAGGCTGCAACGTCGGTAAAGCAGGGCGGTGGAGTTGAATATGGCGTCCGTGGAGCGGGTCCGTGCGATGGATGAAGGCTTCAAGGCGCGTTACACGATGCTTTCGGTGAGGCGGATCTGTTGCGGTGGACGAGGACTTGTATGAAGGGCCAGCGAAGGCGGACGAGGGAGTCGATGAAGGGCCCTCTGTTGTGGTGGACGAGGGCGCCGGTTAAGCAGATCCGGTGCGGTGGATCATGATGGCGGTCAAGGAGATGCGAGCGGTGGACAAACCCGATCGCCAAGCGGCTCCGGTGAAGTGGTGAGTTGGCGCTGGGGGTTCCAAGGTGCGGAAGGTAGATTCTGGCCGGCGTTCGGGAACGGGGTACCCAGAACTTGCTCGCACTGCGGCGGCGTGGCTCAAAGGTGGCCCAAAGATGGCCCATCTTCATCAAGACAAGCTCGAGACCCTCGCGAGGCCAAGCCTCGTGGGGTGGACGACGGGAAGCTTCTCGTGCACGGCCTCGTGGGTGGCTCGCGAGGAGGCGGAGAGATCAAGGCAGGGTACCTCACGAGGTGCCCATGACGCAAGCCATGACGACCAAGGGCGCCAGGCGGGTGCCAGCCCACGCAGTGTCCTCATTTCCTCTTTGGTGCAAAGGAGGCAAGCGCAGGCGAGAGCATCAAGCAAAGGCAGCCATTTCGGTGCAACAAGACCAAGACCAACACAACGGCAGGAAGGAGGTCATCATGAGCCCAAGCCAAGGCCACCGTCGTGAGCCTTTGACAGGCGAGGACCAACTTTAGTCAGGCTAAGTGTACTAGATGTTTCCCTTCAAAATGGCCAATTGTTGGCGCCCTTCCCGCTCAATATTTGGGAATAGGCCCAGGGCCTTTGCTTATAAATAGGACTAGCCACCCACAGGGTAGAGGCATCTGGCATCTTCGATCCAGAATCCAGAACAGAGCTAGAGGTCAAGCAATCTAGAGAGAGAGAGAGCGACCGAACTCCCCCTAGCAGTTAAATGCCTGGCCAAGAAACAGACCCTCACGAGGTGGTTCTTCCTTGTATTGTTCATCATCAGCCTCGAGGCAATCCACCACACCACACCTTCGAGTATGGTATTACACCACAATGGTGGCCCGAACCAAAGATAAACCTTGTGTCTCTTGTGTTGCTCTCTTTGTAGTTTAGATCCTTGCGAGGCGACGAGGTGCAGGTAGGTAGGGGTGAGATCTCTGCGTGCACCCCAGAGTTCGAACCTAGAGGGTCTGCCGGAACCCGAGATCCGACATTTGGCGCGCCAGGTAGGGGTGCGCCGGAATCCGCCATCCACCGCCCTGTTCTTCGCCGCCCATCACATCCATGTCAGATGCTCGTCGGGCCCGCGCCGAGCGCCGAGCCGCTCTCACCACCCGCATCACCCAGACGGCCCCCGTCGGCGGCCGCCCCCGCCGTTCCCCATCGCCTGCCGTCAACGCCGCCACTGGCCCGGCGGGGAACGAACAACAAGCATCGTCCCAGCATCCGTCCATAAGGCGAGACGGCCGTACCGCTACTCCTTCGCTCGCCCCAGCTGGTTCTTCGTCTCGCGCGCTCCGCGCGCCCATGGAGGCTCGAGCCGTGCTCATCGCGGCAAACAAGCTCCTGCGTTACCGCCCCTTCGATGACATCTACGAAGAGTGGCTCGACCGCGTCGCCGAGCTCGTCCGTGCCGCAGGGGGCTCCCCCGCGCCGTCCTTCTCACTGCACCGCGCCCCGCCTTGCGCATGCGATGAAGCTCCGGGGGAGCCTCAGCCGCCTCCCCCTCAAGAAGGCGCCTTGGCCCCAAGGCGCGTGGCCCCTGGGCAGAACCCACTCCGTCCGGCACCAGCGCAGCAAGAGCAGAGCTACCAAGAGGTCCCTCACCCCCAAGAAGCTGCCCGAGTGCTCCCTGCACCGGCCCGTCACGACCGCGCTCCTGCTCCAGCATGCCAAGACCCCGCGCTGCTCCCAGCGGCAGCGCATGGGGACCCGCAAGACCAGGCCCTTCGTCACCAAAGGCCTCCCGTGGCCACTGCAGGCTGCCGCACCTTCACCGCCGAGCTACGCAGCGTCGCGTGGCCCGGCAAGTTCAAGCCAGACCTGCCTCCTCGCTACGACGGCATGGCCGACCCTGCGGAGTTCCTCCAGCTCTACGAGCTGGGCATCGAAGCCGCCAACAGGGACGAGAAGGTCATGGCGAACTGGTTTCCCATGGCGCTCAAGGACGGTGCCCTTTGGCTCCTCGAACACGGCTCTGGCACGATCTCCTCTGGGACGAGATGCGCACCGGCTTCATCGCTAACTTCCAAGGCACTCGCGACCGGCCTCCTGCCGTGGCGACATGCGCCGCATCAAGCAAAGAGCCGGAGAAACCCCGAAGTACATCCAGCGCTTCAACAACGCATGCCTCAAGATTCCCAAGGTGACCGAGGAGGCCATCATCTCAGCCTTCTCCGACGGTGTGCGTGACATCAAGATGAAGGAGGAGCTGGCGATGCATGAAGACCTGTGCACATCCCTGGAGCTGTTCAACTTGGCGACCAAGTGCGCCAGGGCTGAGGAAGGGCGCCTTTCCCTCCTCGAGCTGCCAGCTGCTGATCCAGAAGAGAAGAAGCCCAAGGTCAAGGACGTGAAGTGCAAGGGGGCTGCCATGCTCGCGGCAGAGCCAGATACCAAGCGAGGCAGAGATCAGCCCGAGTCTTCCAAGGGCAGCCGGTACTGTGTGTACCACGACCTCCACACCCACAACACCAATGAATCTCAAGAACTTCGAGCCGTGCAAGAAGGGCGAATCGGTCGACGCCTCGACCGCAGTGATCGAGGCTACGACCGAGAAGGAGGAAGAAACGCAGGACGCTGGGAAGACCGCGGCCCTCGCCAAGGGTGGCGCGACCGACCTCGCGAGGACCACTGGCAGGATCAGCCTCGCGAGGGAGGTTGGAGGGACCCGCCTCGCGAGGGAGGCTGGAGGGATCAGCCTCGCGAGGTTCGCCCGCAAGGCAACGCAGGCCTCCCTCCTCTGCCACCGCAGCCAAGGAGAAATGAGGACCACCATCAGGACGAGGGGGCTGGGGGCTTCCAGGAGCCGCGCGCGATCGCTTGCATCCTGGGCGGAGCTCAAGCCCCAGCCTCTCAATGCATCTTCAAGCAGTTCGCCCGCGAAGTGAATGCAGTCCTCCCCAAGCTCGAAGCCACGCGCCCTCTCAGGTGGTCAGCGTGCGCCATCATGTTCAGCTCAAGTGCGCGGCCACAGCCGGAGTCCTCCCGATGCTTTGCTCCCCAATCATCAGCAACGTGCAAGTTATCAGGACCCTCATTGATGGCGGAGCAGGGCTCAATGTCCTGTCCGTTGAGACGTTCAACAATCTCCAAGTGTCGTACCATCTGCTTCAGCCAACCAAACCTTTCTCCGGAGTCACCGATGGCTCCACAGTTCCGATTGGGCAGGTCCGCCTCCCTGTCACCTTCGGGGCGCGACAACTACCGCACCGAGCTCATTGACTTCGACGTCGCCCACATTCGCCTGCCACACACCAGCGCCTCCTAAGGAGCATCCTGGAGGCTCAAGAGGCCAGGCGTTCCGCAGTCCTGGCGGAGATATAGATGGTTCACGAGGAGCCACCAGCGCCTCCGGAGCCTCCAGAGGCTCCTGGGCCTGGGGGCTCGTGAAGATCAGCTTCCGCGGCCCACGGCTTCCGCTACTTCAGCATCCCTTCGTCTTCAACGTTAT
This sequence comes from Aegilops bicornis, assembly GCA_021605145.1. Classification (NCBI taxonomy): domain Eukaryota; kingdom Viridiplantae; phylum Streptophyta; class Magnoliopsida; order Poales; family Poaceae; genus Aegilops; species Aegilops bicornis. Next base: position 153,754,552 of record CM038669.1, read on the forward strand.
CAGGTGCATCCTTCGAGTTTCATTTTCAGGTGGGAGCGCCCCCCCAGGGCTGCATCATTCCCAGGCCGCGTGGGTCCGTCCCTGTGGCGTGTATCTCTTTTGCTTCATGCTCCTAGCTTACTTTATTGGGGGGCGCCCTTCGGGCTGCATCATCTCCAAGTCGCTCGGGCCAGACCCAGCGATGCCTGCCTTCCCTGCACCTATCTAAATGAACTTGCTCCTTCGTGATTAACGTGTTTGACCTAGTCGCCTGCTCGATTGACACCAACTGATGGAGCTGCTCCCTAACGGCACGACGCTTGCGCATGGGTCCGTCCCTGCAACACCGACAAACCTGAATGGCCGAGCTCTAGCCACGGCAGCCCCGCATGGCGCCACCTCGTCAAGCCTTCAGTGCCTCGTCACCCCTCCGGAGCAACCAACGGCTGACCGTCGCTTGTCATGGCGAACTCTTGTTCTTCTTGTGATGAGACTGCGGGATCTCTTCAAGGAGCAGTGCCAGGCGAGGCCCTCACGACGTCTTCTTCACTCGTCCGCGCGAACCGCTTGCACGTTAAAGGGGAGTACCTGAGCATCGCGACTCATGGGCTCCTACTGGCTCTCCAGCCCTCACCCTCTGGCCTTGTCCACGGCATCGCGACCTGGCATACCAGCGACGGCTGAGACCCGCTCGAGGGCCGGGACCCGAGGACGTAGAGTAGAAAGGGGAGCAAAGGTGAGAGAGAAGAGGCACGCGGGGATCTCGCCAGGCAACTCCTCGTCTGCAGATGCGCGGACCTAACGACGCACCAGGAAGCGGTTCCTGACTCCCGAGATAAGTCATCCTCTGGAAACACTAGCTATCGCAGCACCGACCTGGCACCTAAGGCAATCCCGTGTTAGCAACGTCGCGCTCCTTTCTCACTGAATGATGTCTGCTTGAGCGCTAAAGGGGACCTCCTGAGCATCGTGACTCAGGGGCTCTTACTGGACTCCAGGCCGCTCACCTCCTGGCCTTGACCACGGCATCGCGACCTGGCATACCAGCGACGGCTGAAGCCTGCCTTGGGACCGGGACCTGTCGGCGCAGAGCATCAAGCCCTCGTGAGGTTCAAAAGGAGGAACTGAGCTAAGACGGAATGAGCATCTCGCACTACTTCACGACAAGGATCATATTAACAAACAGAACCACAGGCACCTTACAAGCACCCACGGGGCGCGTTTTTCGATTCCTCGCAAGGAACAAAGAGAGCAGATCCTAAAGAATGCGAGCTACACGCGCGTCCGCAAGAGACGCCATCATCAACAGTGGGTCGTCAGGCACCGGCGCCAACCCCATCCAGATCAGAGGCGGCGGCGGCCCGATGAGCCCGCCCTTCTCCGCGAGCGGCGCAAGCTCAGGGGCTCGTAGCTGTCGTCGCTCGTCTTCGGAGTCGCGAAGAGCTCGGCGGAGTCGCTGAATCCTCCGACGCCTCCGCCGCCTGAGGACCTGCTGAGGGAGCGATCCGCGAGCCTGGTCCTCGCCACGGCGGGCCCCGACCACCTCTCTCAGGGCAGCGCTCCAGCCGGCGTCTTTCCGCGTCGAAGACCTTGAAGAACATCACGGAAGCGCCGTCATACTCCAGGTGGATCGCGAGGGCGCCCCTCGTCCTGCAGACCCGGGCAACCTCGCCCCAGCCTCGAGTCATGAAGACCTTGCCCGGAGCAACGACCACGACCTCCGCTTCGGTCGCAAGGGTGCTGCAGCCGGCGTTCTGCAACCAGAGCTCTAGAGATCCCCTCTGCGGAATCGCGAAGGCGAATCCAAGACTGAGGAGGCATGGCGGCGTGGAGCACCACCTCTCGGGAGGAGCCCTCGGCATGGACTCCGAGGGGAACAACGCGCACCGCCGTGACCCGTCGGCGCCGACGGCGGCATCGTCCATGGCGCTTGGCGGTAACTCCTTCAGGGCCCTCAATGCGGGCGTACAAGGGCAGCGGGAACACTGGCGGCGGCCGCTCGTACCAAGGCTTTGACACCTCCTGCCGGGCGCCCTCGTCTCGACGGCAGAGGGCTAGCCGTTTCTTTGGTAGAAGCGGGCCGGGACCCTCTCGGGGAGCCTTTCCTTTCTCTTCCGCGGAGAACCGGCGGATATGAGCCATTGCCGCAAAATGGAGCAAGGGATGGAGAAGAAGGAGAAGCAAGAAGAGATGGACCGGAAGGGCACGCGTCGTTCCCTACTTATAGCCGGGGAAGGCCAACCATGGACCTCCACGATCACAGGTAATCATGACCCGCTTTGCATGCAGGGACTTGTCAATTCATGCAGCCGTCGAGGCGTCGTGGGGAAGCAGGGACACCCACGTCCAATCAACCGTCACACGGTGCCCGAGGCCGCAGGCTGTTAGAGCCCGCGGCGCTTCGCACTTGCCCCTTCGCTTCTCTGCTCAGCCAAGTCCAGGCACGCCTTGGGCCCGGGGGCTACTGTCGGCGTTCTGGGAATGGGGGTACCCAGACTTGCATGCCTGTGGCCTGCGGCGTGGCTCAAAGGGTGGCCCAGCACGGCCCATCTTCATCAGCACAAGCTTGAGACCCTCGCGAGGGGCCAAGCCTCACGGGGCGGACGACAGGAAGCTTCCTCAGGCACGGCCTCGTCAGGCTGGTTCGCGAGGAGGCGGAGAGATCAAGGCGGGGTACCTCACGAGGTGCCCATGACGCAAGCCATGACGACCAAGGGCGCCAGGCGGGCGCCAGCCCGCGCAGTGTCCTCGTTTCCTCTTTGGTGCAAAGGAGGCAAGCGAGCGAGCATCAAGCAAAGGCCGCCGTTTCGGTGCAACAAGACCAAGACCAACACAACGGCAGGAAGGAGGTCATCGTGGAGCCCAAGCCGGCGTCACCGTTAGAGCCTTTGACAGGCAGGACCAACTTTAGTCAGGATAAGTGTACTAGACGTTCCCCTTCAAAATGGCCAATTGTTGGCGCCCTTCCCGCTCAATATTTGGGAAGAGGCCCAGGGCCTTTGCCTATAAATAGGACTAGCCACCCACAGGGTAGAGGCATCTGGCATCTTGGATCCAGAATCCAGAACAGAGCTAGAGGTCAAGCAATCTAGAGAGAGAGAGCGACCGAACTCCCCCTAGCAGTTCGTCGCCCCGACCAAGAACAGACCCTCGCGAGGTGGTTCTTCCTTGTATTGTTCATCAACCCCTGAGGAAATCCACCACACCACACACTGGAGTAGGGTATTACACCACAATGGTGGCCCAAACCAGTATAAACCTTGTGTCTCTTGTGTTGCTCTCTTTGTAGTTTAGATCCTTGCGAGGCGACGAGGTTCAGGTAGGTAGGGGCGAGATCTCTGCGTGCACCACAGAGTTTGAACCTAGAGGGTCTGCCGGAACCCGAGATCCGACAGATTCGGCGGGGCATGAGGTCCACCGCTGCGGCGGAGGACTAGATTCGGCGGCTTGCCGTGGTTGGTGGGGTCGGGGAGGGAAGGAGGGCTCGGGGAAGAATGTTGGGGCAAAGAGGGAAAACAATGGAGTTACCAAAGCAGCCCTTTTCCGTTCATGTGGCGAGGGTAAAACAGGAATATCGGAGGGCTAAACTTTCTAGCGTGATATTTCGATGTGAGCAGGAAGTTTGAAAGCTTTTGGCGCCTAAAATTATAAGTATTCTGCTCTCGTCTGGCCGACTATGATATCATGGCCGACAATTTGTTTGTTTTGCACGCAAAAAAAATGTGCAAGTTTTGAAAATCAATGTCTCCAACTCGAAACTTAGATTGTCTATTCAATTCAAATATGGATCATTGAGCTACTACAAGCCAATACAATCATACGGTCCAATTCAAATGAAATTCCAAATGTGTTTATCCTAAATATGATGACAAAAGCAAAAATGTGTATGTGTATGAATAAAGTGGATGATTATAAAGTTTGAACATGCCCGTATGTGTATATCTCTAGGTTTGATATATGAATTTGAAATCATGAAATCCTGGCTTAAAAAATGTACCTCCGTTTAAATGAATTACAAAAGCTAATGATGGAGTCGAATTCCAAAATTCCAATCTTAGGTTTGTAATTCTGGTACATCAAGGTATATAACGCAGGTTCAAAAGTATCGTTATCTCATAGTACAAACTGTGAAACAAATTGATCAACCATGAGTGCACAATATCTCAATTACGCTAAAGTCCCTCAAATATAGACACCTCACTCTTTATCTGAAGTCAACCGCCCCCGCCCCCCCGCCACCACCACCACCACACACACACATAGAGAGAAGTCGTTCTCTCCCCAAAACACCAACACATGAGCACATTAACACCCCTCTCTCTTGTAAAGTCCGGACCCCAACATAGGTCTTTATCACTTTGTCTCTCGGGCATGCACACATCTCTTCCCTCACTCTCTAGGTCTCTCGCTATCTCTCTTACCCAAGCACACACACTATGTAGTGTGTATATTTCCCATACACACAAAACGTCGCCCCCAAACGTCCATCTCCCTAGTTATGTGGTTCTCGCGCACTCACCTCACACACCACCCCCACTGCAAACAAGCACACTTTGTCTCCTTGTGCACCACTCTCCTCTTTCTATCTCTCCCACATGCGGACCCGCCCCAGCTCCTTCCATGTATAAATATATGTCCTAACTCTTTGCATAGCTCCCTAATGTATAATCGTTCTCGATTTCGCACATTGTTCTCTACACCATCTATTCTAGATCTCTCATGAAGTCCCTATCACACACACGATGACTCGCTTCCCTTGCGTCTCCGTTCATAGGCCAATTTAGGACAACATCAACATTGTCTCCCTATCTATACGCCATTTATGGACACAAACGACCCCTCTCGCCCCCTCTCTTTCTCTCTCTCCCTCTCTCTCTCTCTCTCTCTCTCTCTCTCCGTCGCTAGCTCTCTCTTTCTCTCGCTCTCACACCCCTCTCCCACACACACACTCGATGTCTCTTCCAAATAGTCTTCTCCCCTCGCCCGCACCCGTGCTATCTCGCTACTACACATGTCACACCATTCCCCCTTCCCTTATACTAGGTTTACATCATCAGTGGTCTCTCTACTCCACATACACTCTCTCCCTCTCACATACAAACGCGTGCACAAACACACACAGACACGCACAAACACCCATTTACCTGGATCCTCATCTCTCCTCATGTCCGCATGTGTATCTCACACACTCACTCTCTAATTATGTATATGTGTCTCCACGTTACACAACACAAAGCCCCATGTACATGTCTCTCTCTATCCTCCACACACATAGACACAAAGAATCTGTTATCATTGCCTCAGTCTCTAACATATCTCTCTCTCTCTCTCTCTCTCTCTCTCTCTCTCGCAAACACGCTCAACAAGGGTTTCCCCGTGAATAACTTACCGTCTATTCATCAACAGTCGTGGCAGTACGGCGAACACGAGACGTGAAAAAGAATAAATCTACACGTGCTTAGACCACCTAGTATGACTACTAGGACTAGAGCAAGCCAAAAAGCACGCCTCCATCACCCCATCCTTGTCGGCGACGGGAAAATCTTTGTTTTACATAGTCGAGAAGTCATTGTGCTAAGGCCCCACATGCCGAGGCGTTGAATAGAATGTAGATGCTAGTTTACGGAAGCAAGAATCGATAATATGTTTGTATCTCCATACTTATATTTCTTCTCTTATAAAAAACCGAGTTGGTGATGATGGTACGTGTGCCATCTTGCAATATAGACCATCCGATCTATATCTGACGGATGGAAATTAAACTAAAAGATACCCGCACCCCTCTCCACATTTGCAGACAAGGCCTTCCCTCGTTCATCCTTATCTCCAACAAACCGCATTGTTGAGAAATTAAGAAAGGAAGCCTCTGGAACAAACTGGCCTGGTGGTCGCTGCCGGCGTCGTCAATCCCCATGCCTCCGCTTAGTCCGAGCACCAACCACCACCACACCCCACTCCTCTTCACCTTATCTCATATTTCTCGAGATATCATTAGTTTTTACACATGGCATTACTCCCGCAAGGGTCAATCACAACAAGTGTTTTATAAAAAAATGCATCTTGATGTTCCGTGCAATGCACGGATCTTGCTAGTACTCCTACACAAGACTAAGTTGGTGATGTCGGTGTGTCTGCCATCCGTCGTTTCTGACCATTAGATCTACATCTAACGATTATGAGGTAAGTTGTTGCCTTTTCTCACCAACATCCCACTTGTCTACCAATTTGCAGAAAAACCCATAATTAGTATCTTAACACTACTGGAATCTGGCACTTTGCCATCTGCCATGGCACATGGCAAAGGCATGTTCGGCGGATGGCAAAGGCTTTGCCATCAGCCAGCAGATGGCAAACAGGTCGTCTGAAACCCTGCGGTAAAGGCTTCTTTGCCATCTGCTTGGCTGATGGCAAAAACTAATAACTTTGCCATCTATTTGGTGATGGCAAAGAGCTCGTGGCTTTGCCATCTGCTGGGAGATGGCAAAGCCTCTTAACGGGTTAGCTCCGTCGGAGGTTAACGGCATATTTTGCCATCGGCCAACAGATGGAAAGGCTGCGAGCTCTTTGCCATCGACCAAATAGATGGCAAAGGCTGACTCTTTGCCATCGACCAAATAGATGGCAAAGGCTGCAGGCTCTTTGCCATCGACCCGGCCAGATGGCAAAGGCTGCGAGCTCTTTGCCATCTGCCCGGCAGATGGCAAAGCTCTTGCCATCTGCCGCCAGATGGCAAAGTGACTATATTGCCCCATTTAATTTTGTTTTTCTTATATCAATTCATTTTCACATAAATCAAACACAAATATATTTATATGACCAATATAGCATATTCAAAGCACATATTACCAATAGTCATGAACACATATGTATCCAACACATGTTACCAATAGTAGCAAGTTTCATCCGTACATATACATAGTTTCATCAATATTACACAGTTTCATCCATAGGTAGCAAGTTTCACAAGGTCAAAACAAAAACTAAATACAAGCACTCCATCAACCCAAGCTTCCGTGATCTTAAGCAAATCTGTAAAATGGGCAAGAAGAAAGTTAGAAGAAGAAGATTATTATGATGCATCTTGAAACTTTTTGAAGAGACTTTGATGAATGAATGACTTACTACAAATCTGTAAAATGCTAAGTATAGGTCATTTTAGAGCTAGCCTAGGTTGAATAGGTCATTTTGAAGCTAAGTAAGGTTATTATGTCATTTTGGAGCTAGCTAAGCATATGAAGTCATTTAGGACCTAAAATATGTCATTTCTTAAGCATACTATATCATTTTAGAGCTAGCTAAGCATATTAAGTCTTTTTTGAGGAAAAGATGCTAAGTATAGGTCATTTTAGAGCTATCCTAGGTTAAATAGGTCATTTTTAAGCTAGCTAAGCATATTAAGTCATTTTGAAGGAAACAATGCTAAGTATAGGTCATTTTAGAGCTATCCTAGGTTAAATAGGTCATTTTGGAGCTAATTAAGCTTATTATGTAATTTTTGAACTAGCTAAGCATATTAAGTCATTTTGGAGGGAAAATGCTAAGTATAGGTCATTTTAGAGCTAGCCTAGGTTGAATAGGTCATTTTGAAGCTAAGTAAGGTTATTATGTCATTTTGGAGCTAGCTAAGCATATGAAGTCATTTAGGACCTAAAATATGTCATTTCTTAAGCATACTATATCATTTTAGAGCTAGCTAAGCATATTAAGTCTTTTTTGAGGAAAAGATGCTAAGTATAGGTCATTTTAGAGCTATCCTAGGTTAAATAGGTCATTTTTAAGCTAGCTAAGCATATTAAGTCATTTTGAAGGAAACAATGCTAAGTATAGGTCATTTTAGAGCTATCCTAGGTTAAATAGGTCATTTTGGAGCTAATTAAGCTTACTGTGTATTTTTTGAACTAGCTAAGCATATTAAGTCATTTTGGAGGAAAAAATGCTAAGTATAGGTCATTTTAGAGCTACCCTAGGTTGAATAGTTCATTTTGAAGCTAAGTAAGGTTATTATGTCATTTTGGAGCTAGCTAAGCATATGAAGTCATTTAGCACCTAAAATATGTCATTTCTTAAGCATACTATATCATTTTAGAGCTAGCTAAGCATATTAAGTCTTTTTTGAGGAAAAGATGCTAAGTATAGGTCATTTTAGAGCTATCCTAGGTTAAATAGGTCATTTTTATGCTAGCTAAGCATATTAAGTCATTTTGAAGGAAACAATGCTAAGTATAGGTCATTTTAGAGCTATCCTAGGTTGAATAGGTCATTTTGGAGCTAATTAAGCTTATTATGTAATTTTCGAACTAGCTAAGCATATTAAGTCATTTTGGAGGAAAAAATGCTAAGTATAGGTCATTTTAGAGCTAGCCTAGGTTGAATAGGTCATTTTGAAGCTAAGTAAGGTTATTATGTCATTTTGGAGCTAGCTAAGCATATGAAGCCATTTAGGACCTAAAATATGTCATTTCTTAAGCATACTATATCATTTTAGAGCTAGCTAAGCATATTAAGTCTTTTTTGAGGAAAAGATGCTAAGTATAGGTCATTTTAGAGCTATCCTAGGTTAAATAGGTCATTTTATGCTAGCTAAGCATATTAAATCATTTTGAAGGAAACAATGCTAAGTATAGGTCATTTTAGAGCTATCCTAGGTTAAATAGGTCATTTTGGAGCTAATTAAGCTTATTATGTAATTTTTGAACTAGCTAAGCATATTAAGTCATTTTGGAGGAAAAAATGCTAAGTATAGGTCATTTTAGAGCTAGCCTAGGTTGAATAGGTCATTTTAAAGCTAAGTAAGGTTATTATGTCATTTTGGAGCTGGCTAAGCATATGAAGTCATTTAGGACCTAAAATATGTCATTTCTTAAGCATACTATATCATTTTAGAGCTAGCTAAGCATATTAAGTCTTTTTTGAGGAAAAGATGCCAAGTATAGGTCATTTTAGAGCTATCCTAGGTTAAATAGGTCATTTTATGCTAGCTAAGCATATTAAGTCATTTGAAGGAAACAATGCTAAGTATAGGTCATTTTAGAGCTATCCTAGGTTAAATAGGTCATTTTGGAGCTAATTAAGCTTATTATGTAATTTTGAACTAGCTAAGCATATTAAGTCATTTTGGAGGAAAAAATGCTAAGTATAGGTCATTTTAGAGCTAGCCTAGGTTGAATAGGTCATTTTGAAGCTAAGTAAGGTTATTATGTCATTTTGGAGCTAGCTAAGCATATGATGTCATTTAGGACCTAAAATATGTCATTTCTTAAGCATACTATATGGAGGAAAAAATGCTAAGTACATGATTATGTCTCTAGTATCCATATGGCGAGAGAGAACCGGGCCGACATGACTAGTCATAGAACCAAGGTGGCACAAACGTCTGAGGGACAGGCATAGATGACCCAGCAATGCATGTGTCATCATCGTGAGTGCAACCAAGTCGTAGCAAGCTACAAGGACTTGGTGATACATCAGCGTGACATTTCCCGTGAGGGACGGACACAGGAGCAAAGAAGGACACATGCCGGTCAATCCATGTGTTCCGGAGCAAGAGCGAACTACCATGGCTCGATGGAAGCACTAGGAGGCATTTCCCTATATGGAAGGCTACCAAAGGCACACGACTAGGTGTCGAATCCCACACATACAATGCATTTCAAACATACACACGTTATGCACGATATGTCTAGATATATACAACATGGCATCACAACAAAACTCTATTAAGCAAAACACTTGGGACACTTACCGTCATCACGGAGGTGTAGGTGTAGGTGTAGGTGTAGGACCGGTCGCGCCAGTGGCAGACGGAGAAGGTTCGGTCGATGCTTGTCGGGAGTTACGCTGCACCAAAGATTATTTCCAATGTATCGTTAGCATGATGCAACTCAAATGTGAAGACTAGTAACTAATGACCGTTCAAATGAAACTCACCGTGCCCGCCGGAGCAATGACTGGCATCGGCGGAGGGTCCGCCGTTCTTCTCGCACATGGACTGCACATTTGGTTTTGTGAGTCAGTCATATTAGTTACTAATGAAAGGAACATTGCGTGCATGATTTAGCTAATATGAGAAGAAACTTACCACGAAGAGCTCGTACATGGCCAGTTAGCCAAGTCGTTCTGGTTCCTCTCCTCCTCCAACAGCCTAGCCGTCCTCTCCTCATTCTCCCTGTCCCTCTCCGCCGCTTTGCCGGTCCCTCTCCGCCAACTGCCGGTCCCTCTCCTCAAAAGCAGCACAGGTCTTCACTCTCTCTGCCTCAATAGCGATCTGCAACACCACTCGTTAGCATTGTAATCATCGACGACCGCAAACACAATGTAATGGAGGAAAGGCTCTTGAGTCTGTATAATTAACAAACCTGGAATTCGATTTCCACCGGTAAGTAACGACGGTATCTCAGGATCGAGCTGGCTGGCGCTTCTTGATCTGCGGAGAGTGCTACTACAACGTATCAGTCCATTACCAATGGCTAACGAGCCATGGGACCTCCCGCCACCAGATATCATCACCAGCTCTGGATCAAGAGGCGGCTCGGGTTAAAGTCCGGCCCTTTCCTCGCCTTCCCCGCTTAACGTCTGCACCATCTTGTGGTGGGAGGCCTCGTTCTTTGAAGTTCTTTGCATTTTCGAGGTCGGACTCGAGAGAATGCCTTGGCCTTCTTATGCGGTGCAATATTGGACATGCCATAGAGGTCGAACAGCTCGCACCTTTGGAGCCTTTTGTGTTTTGACTAAAAGAGAGGAACAGTATTAGTTAAGGACTCAAGCTAGCACAAAGAATGAATTTGCATGAATCATGAAGCAAACCACACATACCCAGTTTTTCCGTACCCATGTAGGTCGACGCTGCCTAGATGGTGTGGCACACCTTTCATTTTGAAACGCTTCTCCTTTGCTATGTTGTGGGCGACAGCGCCATTGGGGAGAGCACCACTCATCCACCAACACCTCCCAAAGCAGTCCATCTTGTCCGCACACCATCTCGGAGGCACCTAAGTTAAGCAAGAGAAATTTGAGCGCCACGCCTCTGAATCAAATCAAGGAAACTAAGTACAAGGCCTTAAGAATAGGTAATTACCTTCATGTACTTCTCCTTACTCAGATACTTGTCCGGCACTTCTCTTTTCTCCTCCTAATACCGATCAGTGCTAAGTAGTCTCGAACAGCCTGCGTCAGGAGCCTCGTGCGAAAGTTTCCAAGTAGGCGCCTACACTCGGCGTCGATAACCCGAGCCGCCGCCTCCTCCTGTCCCTCAGCACACCTGTAGAAGGTCTGCAATCAAACAAGAAAACATGGATTAGAAGGTCTGCAATCAAACAAGAAAACACATGTAGAAGGTATGCAATCAAAGAAGAAAACACAACGTAAATGACAAAGGAGAAATTACCCAAAACATGGCGATCACAATGTCGGCCACCGTGTCACACTCGACATCGCCGACCCTATGCTCTGGCGGGGCCGGGGCAGCCAAGTAGTGCTCCCAGGTCATTCCTAGCTCTGGAACCCGACCCTCACCGGGCAACGTGACCCACCCCGGGAAGCACTGGCAACAAATCACACCAAGTACAGTGTTGGGCCTGCTGACACCATCTTCGTGTGTCCAAGAACTTCAGTATGACAAGGCCAACGCATTAGATATTCGAAGAAACGTCAAGGCAAAAGGTTAAAAAAAGAGTAAATGCACTTACTTCTCCCCATTAGGCGCAATCAACCACCTGCGGTCGGGGTCGCGGGGTGGGCGGAGCTTTATGCGACCACGCTGGTAGACTTTCGCCCCTCAACCCACTCACCCTCGCTATAGCTATCAGGACTATTGTCTCCACCACGAACACAACCATGTGCACTCGACTCCGACTCAGCGTGACCCGGCTGAGCTCCGAGTCTCGTGAAGCGAGACTTCGGCAGCCCGAGGCTCCGACTCAGCGTGACCCCGTCTGAGCTCCAGAGTCTCGTGGGGCGAAGACTCGGCAGCCCAAGGCTCGGCGGCCCGAGGCTCGTCGTCGACCGGAGGCTCGTCGGTTGTAGGCGCGTCTGCCATAGACGGGTCCACCTCAGATGGCTCGATCTCAGACGGAGCAGCCCTGTGGTCGGGTGACTCAGCTGGGGGTGGCGGCGAGGAAGGCGTAGCAGCCTTCCTACCTCTCCCGACGCCACGTCCACCTCTGGCGGCCTTCTCCTTCTTACCCCTCGACCTCTCCGGGCCGAAGAAGAAGCGACCGTCGCTGGACTGCAAACTGAGATCTAAGCGCTCTCCGGAGGCTATGGGGGAATGGAACTACCCTCCCACCACGCACCGAGGTAGGAGCCCGGGCGCTCTCGACCCGCGCCCACCATCTGTCAACACGGAATGACAAAGAGTAAACGAAATTAGTACAACATAAAAAAATGAATACGACATGAATAATAATATGTATATAAATTCATTTTAGAGGAATAAATGCTAAGTATAGCTCATTTTAGAGGTATCCTAGGTTAAAGTCATTTTTGAGCTAATTAAGGTTGTTATGTCATTTTTGAGCTAGCTAAGCATACAAATTCATTTTGGAGGAACAAATGCTAAGTATAGCTCATTTTAGAGCTAGCTAGGTTAAAACTTGAACTAATTAATAATATATATGTATATAATAATAATGGAATACCTGACATGAACTATAATATTAATCTTCATCGTCATCATTAATAAATGCATCATCATCGTCTGTATATGCTTCGGGGTCAATAAATGCATCATCCTCATCACTGTCAGTAGTGACATGCTCATCATCATCATCAACATATGGAAGGCCTCCTGCATGTAATCGGTCAAGCATTGACAGGTCATCCGCAGCAGTAACCTCTTCTTGTTCCTGCTCAGGCTCGGATTCACTGCCGCTGTCTACTTGAATGTTATGAGGTGAGCGGTTCTTGAAACGTTTTTTGGAAAGACGCGTTTCTTGGAACAATTCTCCTTCATATGTACGGATTAACGTGAGGTTCATAATCCTCTTCATTGGGGGAGGTGGTCTAACACGTGGCGGCACTTCATAAACGACATCCCAACCTTCGAGATTTGGATCACTTTGGCGGGCCCACGGTAGATACAAAACTTGGGTTGCTGTTGAGCCGTAATATAGACATCGGGAACATCCAAATGGGTGCTTTGTTTGATTTCGACTAGCCCTAGATGTTCATGAGTCCTTCTAGTCTCTTTAATTTGGAACCAATGACATTTGAAGACTACTGACGTTCGGTGGGTTTGCACCATAGAATAGAAGTCCATAAATTGCTTCAACTCTTCCATAATACTCGGTATCTCCTTCGCCGATAGCAGAGACACAACAATTTGTAGACTTTCGGTCGGCCATAGATAGCTCTTTGCCATAGGTACGGAAGCGATACCCGTTGATGTCGTATTTGTCAAATGAATGGACCTTATAGTCAAAACCATTAGCGACTTGTCTCAATTCGGCGTCCATAGACTACGAACTAGCCTACAAGTTTATCTGAAAGGATTGTTGCATTAGCCAGAAATTAGAAGAAGAAATGAAATGGTATAATGGAAATTACCGTTTGTTTGAACCAAGAGATGAAACCAGGATAGCCGCCTCCATGCATTGCCAGAAGCTCATACTCTTCGACGGAATCCTTTTGGATAACCGCTCCATACGAGAATTTGGCGACGTATCGACTGTATCAAATATCCAGGAATAAGAGCAGTTCAAATGAAGTAGAGGTTGCGAAACAATGTACCGAGAACTTACTCGATGTGCGGCCGCGCCATTAGATTGTTCAAGATATACAACGTAATGGTCCGCCATTCGTCGTTATCCAACAATAAGGGAGTATAAGCACCGGCTGGTGCGAGCTTCCCTTTGAATAGGCTGAGGTTGGATCCACCCTTTTTAGGGTCGCCAACATTGTACCGAGGCTTCGGATTATGCAAATAACGATTTTTGGCTTTGTAGTGTGCTGGCACGAAGTTTGCCGCCTCCTCGATAATGAATGCCTCGGCCATCGATGCTTCAATTCGATGTTTATTTTTACATTTTGCTCAAGCGTCTTACGCATCCTCTCGATTGCGTAGCACCAACGATTCTGCAGGCCCCAGTCGTGCCTCGGTCGGGAGAGGCAAAATCAAATGCTGCATTGGATTAAAGACGCCCGGTGGAAAGATCTTCTCCAACTTGCAGATCAACTCCGGCGCCAACTCTTCCATTTCTTCTAGCAAGCCAGGCGATAATTCTTTCGCACATAGAACACGGAAGAAATAGCTCAGCTCTGCCAGTACTAGCCATTCATCCTCAGGGATAAAGCCACACAACATCACCGGTATTACCCGCTCAAGCCATATGTGCCAATCATGACTCTTGAGACCAAATATTTTCAATTTTTCAAGGCTCGCTCCCCTCTTTAGATTCGATGCATACCCATCGGGGAACATCAACTCCTTTTTCACCCACAGGAGTATTTCCCTCATAACCGGCCTTCCAAGATTGAACCATGCCTTTGGCTTCGCCCAATTCTTCTTTCCTTTTGGTTGTTTCATGTTTTGTAGCAGTCTATCACATAGAGCCTCTGATCGACTACGGCCTTAGGATTATCCTTCGTTTTCCCTCTATGACGAACAATGTACCAAAGAGGGCCTCGCCGACATTCTTTTGATGTGCATCACGTCGATGTTGTGTGGGCAAAGGAGGTCTTTGAAGTCTGGCAGATCCCACAAGCATATCTTGTGGGTCCAGCGTGTTCCGTATTATACCCCTTGAAATACCTGGGACGCTCTGGATCCGGCTCGAGGCGTTTAAGCGATCCAGTGCATTGGCTGTCAATGCGGGTGGTGCGAGTTTTTGACATCTCTACCTTTGATGAAGTTCTTCTTGTCTTTTACGAACTTATGGTGAGGATCCAGGAACTGTCTATGCATGTCGAAGCAAGAAAACTTGCCACCCGCTGCAAGCCGATTTAAACTCAAGAGCTGCCTTGCATGTGGGGCACGGAACCTTCCATGCACACACCAGCCAACGAATAAGCGCATACGCCCGGCAAGTCATGCATCAGTACATGTACCACACACGCATTAGGAAGTTTTTTTAGCGGCGTCATATGTCTTGATCCCATTATCCCAAGCTTCTTGCAGTTCATCCTTAAGCGGCTGCATGTACACATTCATATTCTTCCCGGATAGTTGGGCCCCGGAATTATCAACGTCGGAAAATGTTCTTTCTTTGCATAATCTGTCCGGGGAGATTGAGTGGAATGACAAATCTGAGCCAACAACTGTATTGGGCTGCCATCATACCAAACACATTGAACCCATCCGTCTTGTGGCTACTCGAGATTCCTTGGATGCGCCTCTTTTTCATCATGCAATGCATCGAAGTGTTTCCATGCAGCACCATCCGATGTGTGTACCATCATCGATTCCCATCGCATCCCGTTCGGTTCTTTTGCCCAATTTGTGCCATGTCATCTGTACGGCCATCTCTTCGACCATGAATAGGCGTTGAAGTCTTGGTATGATTGGCATATACCGAAGAACGTTAATGGGGATTTTGGTCCGACTCTTCTCACCCATACCGTTGTCTACCTCAACATACCTGGAAGACTTGCAAATGGGACAATAGTTCAAGTCCGCATATTGGAGCCTAAATAAGGCACATCCATTCTCACAGGCATCTATCTTCTCATAGGGCATCTTAAGTACAACGAGGATTTTGTCCGACTGGTACAGGTTTGCAGGCATTATATGGCCTTTGGGTAGAAAGCGTCCAAATAGTGTCACTATCGCGTCATAGCATTCTGCCCAAGTTGAATTGAGCCTTGAGCCATTACTTGTGCGATGGCATCCGGTGACAAAGCTCGGTGTGCTCATGGAGAGGACGCTTGAAGACTCCAACATATCATTGAAGCCCTTTGCAGATTCCTCCATCTCATCGTCCGAATCCGAGCATCATCAAAGTCTTGCACCATGTCTTCCATCCGGTACCATGCTCGTCGGTGACGGCGGCCCTCCTCGGCTCTGGAGCGTTGGGCAGACTCACCATGAAATGTCCACATCGTATAACCGGGCGTAAAACCCCACTTCTGCAGGTGTTTGATCATTTCAAACTCGACATCTTACGATCATTGTCGCTTTTCGAAGCAGGGGCACGAGGTTGTTTTCATCCATTTGCAAATGCGGCTCTGATAAACCCCTTGGTTTTGTCATCCATTCGAGGTCATCTCTTTCCGACTAGGGTGACCGGTGTACATCCACGCACGATCACTCATCTTGCCTAGCTACTGGACACACAAGAAATACATACATAACTCAGCAAACCGTATTCATCAGTTAATAAAGTTTCTCAGTTTTATTACGTCCATGCAACCTAGATGCTAATAGGTAAAGATAGGTCCTAATCCCACCCGAGTATGTGTAGATTGGGTTCGTTTTCCCATGCTCTGCTCCGGATCCGACACAAAATTTCGGCAGCACCTCCCATTGTTCTCTGATACGTCTCGGCAATAGCGAGAGAGGATGTGTACCGGAGAACAACAGAGAGGCAATCGGCGAAATTCTGCATCGATCCGGAAGAGCATATGGGAAAACGAACCCAATCTACACATACTCGGGCTGTCCGTGGATAACGTTGGACAATTCGAAGAATTACGGTTATAAATATGCAAATGAATGCATATTTATAGATGTAACCCTTTTCGAACGGGAGACGATAGTGGTCACGCATATTGATGATTGAATACACCTATAGCTAGCAAGTTTCATCGGCACGAAGACCGAACAGAGCAAATGAAGGGGAGAGGAGGAGATGTCATTTGTGCTCACCCACGAACGCAGGCGGAGCTAAATCGAACGCACGGGGAGGTTGTTGAACACCAGACCCTCACAGCGATGAAACAACTGCACATTTAAATCCACCCGATCAACGCAAATATATATGATGTTTTTCATCACAAAATTGGAAAATATATGACCTAACTCATAATTCATAAATAAATAGGGAGTGCCTATTTAGTACTTGATTGTTTTCCAATTCGGTATCATTCACATTTCCTGACAAATAAATAGAGGATTGTGCATGGAGTTGTTTTTCTAGCGTGCTCAGTTTTTTTAAAAGAGGTTTTGGGTTCTTTTTTTAAAACAGAGAAAAAACTATGGGTGCGTTTGGGAGCAAAGTATTTTGCTGTTTTTAGGAATACTGTGGTTTTTAAGAAAAACTTTGGTATTAAATACTTTGAAGTGTTTGGCTCAAAAATTAGGCTCCGTTTGGAAGTAATGTTTTATAAAACCTTAGTATTCCGATACTACAGTTTTTATACCAACGACAATGTATATTGTAGTTTATGAAAACAACAATTTTTCAAAGTATTGTGGAAACAATGGCATGTTTGGCAATCAAAGTATACATCGTTGTAATGGGTCCCAACCTCTTTGTTGTGTTTCTCAGTTTTTTAAAAAGAGGTCCCAACCTCTTTTTAATCTACAAAAATACTACAGTTTTGTGGATACTGCAGTTTATAATACTACAATTTTAACTAGAGCCAAACACCTCAAAGTATTTAAAACCATAGTATTTTAAAATACTGTAGTATTATTGAAATACTTCAAAAATACTTTGCAACCAAACACAGCCAGGCTATGTTTGATAGTAAAGTATTGTAAAAACCAAAGTATCAGAAACCAAAGCTCATTGCAAATAAAACTATGATAATCTCAAAAATTGTAGTATTCTTAAAATACTTAGGTTGTGTTTGATAGTAAAGTATTGAAAAAACCAAAGTACTGAAAACTACAACATTTTAGCATGTAGGTGTAAGATACCACAGTTTTGACATATCGCATTATAGTGAAGTATTGGGAATACTTTGGAGCTGTTTGGTAGTGTTGTATATATTGATGCACCTAATAACTAGCTAGCCGTTTTCTACTTGCTTACCCTATTACCCAAACCCAACGGCCATGCAAAAGGCCACCCATATGCACAAAGTCCATAGCCAAACTGTCAACGACCATGCCCAAAGCTCGTCCTGCAGCTTACAAAGATGAGAAAAACCATGCAAAGGCTGCCACCGGCCGGGCACCAGAAAGGCATATTTACGAAGAGAAGTAGGAGGCACGGTGATGCCATCTTCATGAGGCAGCAGGAGGTCTCTTCCTCGAAAGCAAGGCACTGCCACTTCATGCCACGGGCCTCCTTGAGAAGGAGCAGATGATTAAGCGTACTAGCCGTTTTTCCATGGTCGTCTCTTTATCTATCCACGGCAACTTTGAGGGAGAGGCGATCTCCAAAGAACGAAGCGGCGGTGGCCTGGAATGAACGAGGACGAAGAAACGTGTTTGTTTTTTGCCTGCTCTGTTTTTTAAAAGCGAGGTCCTGGGTTCTTTTTATTAGACGGAGAAAATACTTCATTTTGAGAAATCTTGTAGTATTAATACTACAGTTTTTGTGGAGACCAAACAGCTCAAAGTAATTAAAACCATAGTATTTAAAAAACTGTAGTATTCACAAAATACTTAGAAAATGCAGAGCTATCAAACGGGGCCTTAGGCTTAGTTTGGCAACAAAGTTTTACAAAACTGTTGTAATTGAAAACCACAAGATTCCAATCGGTAGGCAAGTAATACTGCAGTTTTCTAAAACCAACATTTTCTCAGTTTTTACACGTGTTTGGATGGTGTTGTTTTACCTAAGTTTTGACCAAGTATTTAGCATGCATGATCGAGTATTTAGCGGTTGCTAACGGCGGCGCCATGCACACGCCCGCCCGTACTAGATGCTCGGATCTGTAGAATGTGTCTACCCTGTTGCATCTACATGCATGTCACCTAACCTCGCCAAGTAAAAGATGATGTACCTACTCAACAGGACTACAATTAGATGCTGAGCTAACTAGACAAGTGCAAGAAATAGATCAATCACCGGCCTTCAATGGCACGATTAATTTAACCAGACGTACATCATTGTTCATTAATCAACTAGATTAAAGCAATACAATCTTAGGAGTGTTGCCATCATATTTTTTTCTATACGTGCATGTACTTCCGGTTCGGCCAAAATTCTATGTCGCGTAGAAAAGCGCCGCTGTTACAAAGATCGGCTATCTAGGCCTATCGGCCAAGTTGGATGCTACAGACGGTGGGTTCGTCAAGCGAAAACTTTCCTGTAGTGTGCCGCAGAGCTGCCGGTGGAAGGCGTGGACAATTAATACGGGATCATGTGTGGAGCCACTTCAACGACATGGACTTTGGCATTAGTGTGAAGTTGCAGCAACTAGCAAAGCTGGAGCAGAACATACGGTACCGAAATTTTAAGCGGAGAGTTTTGTGTTGTGGCTGTTTATTCTAATTTTCTGTTTGATAAAATTGTTCATGCTCATATTATAAAAACAGAATATGTATGTGCTTACTTTTGTTTATCGAACAATGTTTCCTTGCAGATGACATATTTGTATTGTTAAACCAGCCTCTAACTTACTCCATACAATGTTAGGGCACACACAACCTGACTCAAGAATTTGCTACTTTTGGTGATTTCCTTGGCATTTTGTTTTCATGCTTTTTTTATTATCTTTCCTACGGTGGTGATTCGATTTAAATTTTTGTCTGATTCATCATAAAGGAAATCTCTACATGTTGCGGTGGCTGATGGTTGTGAACTACTTTTAGCAGCAGTCTAAAAATAAGATCTATGTTCACTAATAAGGTCAAGAGAAAATGGTTCTATAATCGTATTTTTCTACTCAAAATATACAAGCTAGAGTTGTATAGCTTATTTTGGTTTACATGTATGCACCTTGCAATAATACTTTTTGAAGCAATATTATGGAGTTGGCCCATTCCTCTGTCTCTGCAGTTCTGCATTGTTGATTGAATGAAAAGTGCACTCATGTGCTACATCAATCTTCAACTTGCAAAATTAAATCCTTCGCAACATATGACTACAAATACTTTGTTTATAGGGCACTTTGTGTATATAAAACATGATATTCAATGTTATATGGCAATATGGTAATCTCCAAAACAGAAATTGCAAAGCCTCTACTTATTCATCTAGTATATCTAAGGATAGGCATGGACGAGCGCATACCTTTTTTCCCTGATGGTGAGCTAGTTCGATGGCGCCATGGCGGGGAGGGCCGAGAAGGGGGCGCCGTGGCCTGCTCGATGGAGGCGGGCTGGGCACGCCTTGATGTGGCAGGAAGGCGGGGAGGGCTGCTCGGTGGAGGGACGGGCGGCGGTCTTGGTACGGGCCGGTGAAGGGACGGCGCGAGGCGAGCTGCAGTGGCGGGAAGGGCGGGGAGGCGGGGAGGGCAGCGGTGGCCGGGAGGGGCAGGGAGGGCCGGCTGCGGTGGAGGGACAGGCGAGGGCGAGTGTGGCGGGAGGGGCGGGGAGGGCGGGGAGCGCTGCAGTGTGAGGAGGCGGGCAGTGGCGGTGTTGGGGTGGCGGAGCCGGGCGGGCGCCACAGGGTCGTCCGGGCAGCGTGGGTGCGCTTTGGGCAGTTTTGTTTAGACAAGTGGCGCTGGGTGGGTGAGGTGGGGAGAGAGAGGGGTGGGGCCGGGCTGGAGAGAGAGAGAGAGGAGGGGCCGGGCTGGGAGAGAGGGAGGGATTTTTTTTAGAAAAGAGGGGAGATAGTTCGACCTCTTTGCCATCTGCCAGCCGCTGGCTGATGGCAAAGATATGGGCCTTTGCCATCCGCTGGCAGATGGCAAAGAGGTGGGGCTACTGGCCGTTATAACGCTGTTATCCATTGGGCTCCACCCATTTCTTTGCCATCTGCCAACAGATGGAAAGATTCTTTGCCATCTATTTGGCAGATGGCAAAGAGGTGGGTTGACAGGCCGTTGCAACACTGGACCCTACCCACCTCTTTGCCATCTGCTGGCAGATGGCAAAGATTATTTTCCATCCACTAGCAGATGGCAAAGAATTGGCTGATGGCAACCATGTTCTTTGCCATCTGTCAGTTCTTTGCCATCTGTTTTTTATAAGCAGATGGCAAAGACATTCTTTGCCATCAGCTGGCAGATGGCAAAGAGCTGGCTGATGGCAAATTCCCAGTTTCCAGTAGTGTAAAACCAACCACATCCCTCCCTGACCTCACCAAAACAGCCCAAGGAATATATTCTAATTGAAACATAATATATCTCTAGTGGCATATGTATATCAAAATTAGAGTGTTTTCTACCAAGTTTGTGAATAAGAATTATTCTAATTATGATTCGTTGCAACGGACGTGAACATTGCTAGTATTTCCAACCATGCATTTCTTTTCCTAGTATTCCATAGTTTCGAGTTTTCCATCAAGATATTAGTCACTCATGGTTGATATTTACTTTCAATCATGTACACATATGCACTATGTAACTAGCCTTGCTTATTGGCTTCCAAAGCTTAACTTTCACTCCTACTTACAATATGTAGAGTATTTAACAAAAAGCTACCACTTTCAACCAGCCCTAGGAAGAATCTATTGTACAAAAACTAGCAAAAACATACCCAAAATTTCTTAATCCACGCCAAAAACTACCTAGTACTCCTACCGATTAGGTTCGTTTAAACCCATTTATGACAGGGTTGGCCCACATGTCCGTGTTGACGAGGCAGCTTAAACCAACAAATTTTGTTTGACCGTTAACACGAGGGACCCACATCTGACCTTCTATCCTGTTATTCCCCCTCAAATCATTATTTTTCCTGGACATTACTTCAAACAGTACTGATGCGTGTTCGTCGGTGGCGCCGGTGATGAGCGAGTTGGTTGTCGCTCCGCCGGACGGGCCGGACACCGCGCTGGCCTCCGCACGGGTTGGCAGGCTGGCCCGAGCGTGACTCACGAGCAAGCAAGCCGCCGCGCTGGCCTTCGCTCGAGCCAGATGGCTGGCCTTAGCGCGGCGCGCGCGAGCAAGCCGCCGCGCTGCCGTGCCAATCTAGCTAGCAAACCTTGCAGACAAGCAGCTGGATGGAGCTATCTTGGCTAGCTAGCGTCATGAAGCGCCAGATGTAGCTGGCATCCGGGCTGCCGCAACATGGGCTCACCGCCGGGCGGTTTTGACCTCGCCTGCCCGGCGGTAGTCAAGGCCCCATGGTCGAGGATGACTAGGTGGACGGGCCGGAGGTAGGAGGTCACCTCGAGGATTTTTGTTGGTAAGAGCATGTACAATGGTTGATAAGGTAGTCTTATCTTAAGTGCCCGCATTATGCAAGTGGTAGTAGTTTCTTGGCATTTTAGTGGTTTCTTGCATTATTAGAGCAAGTACAATAGAGCTGAGTCAGCGGGCTATAAGAAATAAACTACTCCCTCCGTCTATGTGTGTAAGTCATCTTACGTTGTCAACCGCGACCAAAGTGGAGTGGAAAACGAGAAAACTTAATGTCTTTTTGCTAATTAATAGCATTCCATGCAATGAACTAACCACTGCATATCATGTTGAATACATGCACAGCCCACATCCCTTATTGGTTGATATGTCACAAAACAAGAAACGAGGAGGGAGTTAATGTACGGTGCCTAAGTATTTTGGGATTATTTGGTTTTCGTAAGGTGACTTACACACCTAGACGGAGGGAGTAGTATATTTCTGCTTAGTTGGAGGAAAGAGAAGAGGAGAGAGAAGGTAAGCGGGCTCTTCGTGAAGAGCCAGCTCTAGCACGTGCTCCTAGGCACTTTGTGAGAATGAGGAGTAGGCCACATAATAAAAAAGTAGTACACTCTTTTGATCTATTATTGTACTACATGTTGGCTATAAGATGGGTCAGTAGATGACATGAGACCGGGCTTATAGCCAGCAGCTGGCTATTCTATTAACCATGCTATTAGGGGTTTCTTGTAAGGAACAATGTACGTACTACTAGCGACAAAAGGCGATTCTAGGTTGCGTTGTACTCCAACGAGTACTACTAGTGGTCGCGGGAGTGTATACCTCGTTTTGTGGGTTCGATCCCGGCCGAACGCACGGCGGCCTTTTTTTAAATAGTATTACTACATTTTGTCTGATGAGCAGGTCAGTAATGGAGTTTGATCATGTAGTACTTAGTTATTCCATTTCCATCCCGTAATTTCTCCGCTGCCCACCGTATTATATATAGGTCTGGGTCGGTGCCAACGAAGATTGGCTTGCATACCTCCGGCCGGATACCACCATCATTTTGCACAACATCCACAAAGCGGCTGCCGTTCAGTAGACCCTTCTCCACCATTGAGATCGGCCTTAGGGACTGGCTGGGCAAGAATACGTATGATGATGCCTACATGAGATTGAAGAAGATAGCAATTGCGGACCCGCCGACAAAGCGACGTGGCTACGACGATTACTATCTCATCACGGTGTTCGACATAAGGATTGCCATCAATGCAGGAGGCAGTAACGGCAGAGGCTGGCGCATGTTGGCGGCGGCAGATTTGTACCCTACATGTTCGAAGACACCGCGCCATCTAGGCCGCATCTTCACTTGTGACAAGCTGTGGACTTGTTTCATCTGGTTGACATCCTACGGTACGGGAGATTACAAACGGAATGCACAAACCATCATTTGCATCCCTAACGGTACTCCATTATTTTGCAGGGACCAGTCATCCCCTGATCAAAATAAGATCGCCGATCCTGGATGTGCATTTGCATCCGTCATTCGGTCTAACCTGGAACCTTGTAGCTGACTTTGGCATATTGGGATCAACTATCTTAGCAGTCGTTACCCATGGTACCACTGATGTGCAACATGGTCACACAATCTACCACGATCAGACCGTCACCATCTACCCAGGTATTCCATTTTTTAACCCTCTCACCTTCTCTTTCATTGTTGTACTAGTATTATACTTTGTAGTACTAGTAGGAGTACTTTTTACCTTGGAGGACAAGTATAGCTAGCTAGGCCCTTGAAGACTTGAACCCACTAGCTGCCACCATTTTTGTTTTTCCATGTCTTACTATCTCATCCATGTAGCCAAGAGTGGCTATATATAATAAGCCGCTTATTTTACTTCCTCTATACCGAGTAGTACTATTTGCTGCACAAAGACATCGACCGCCACATTTGAGCACAACATTATTATGCATGGACCTTGACTATGTACGTCACCATGTGTCTAGATCTAGGATGCCACGTGTACCAGATGAACGGCGTCGAGTTCGACCCCCGTGATGCTACGTGGGTGGCGAGGAACACTCTTGGAGAGTACTCGCTTTTCATCGGGGACATCTACCCCATTGTGAAGCGGATGCCACCTTCCGTGCACGACACGGAAGGCCTGCCGTTCATGAAGCATGGTTGTGTCTTCAGTGTGCACCGCCGGATGAACGACATGCTGGGACACGCTATCCCTGATTTATGCCGCTTCAGCTTGGATGAGTCTCCATCGTGTGGAACCGGACTAGAAAGCTGCAACAATGATACCTGTTGCCCACCGCTATGGATCGTGCCATCCATGAAGAACACCTGGGACTGGAACCTAAAGGAGGACATGTAGCCCATCTATAACGTGTAATTGTGAACGGTAGCGCTGTGAATATATGTAGACTAGTCGTGCACAAATTTATCACATGAGTTGGAGATGAACTTGTGTGGCATACTGGCATTTGTCCTTTAGAATTTATTACTAGTAAATGTGTTATGTGTACGTGCAACTTGTGTGGTTGTTGCACGGGCTCCAACACGCTCTTTGAGAAAAAAGGTGGCACAGCTTTGGATATACGTGACATGGCGGCATCATACAGTAGCATCGTTCACTATAGTTGTACTAGTACACTCCTACTAGGACGACAACTCCTATAAAAACTTGCGCTTGGCTCTTTGCATCTTCGGGAGGTTCAATAGATCGTACTCGTGTGAACCTTGCACTTGGCTCTTCGCCTCTTCGGAAGGTCCAACAATGATGATACTACAGTACAATATGCTTCTGGCAATATGACACCGATTGAACTGCTGCACGTCCACCGCGAGGGTGAGGGCGAGGGAGAGGGAGAGGGAGAGGGCGTTGTAGTCAAAATCCTCTCCTCGTCCTGTGAACCACCACGCGCATGGGCGAGGGAGAGGCGTAGTAAGCAAGCTTCTCCTTGTTCGGCGAGTTGACGGGACACATCAAAGCAGTACTAGTACTAGTAGTAGTAGTCCATGCTGCGTCCTTTCCGATTAATATGGCTTAATTTGAAACGATAAAAATACACTGGCGGACAACGTATGTAACAGTACGCTCTTTACGATCACTATATATAGTTTTGCGGCAATTATACGATCACTAGCTCATCGTAGAGCACCGTATTGCACCCTACTGACCGGCCACATAGTCGACATGGCACTTTGTTGACTGGTTAAATTGTCACCTGGTTTCGGGTCCCACTGCCGGTTGGCGAGAGCAAAGAAATCAGTTAAACAAAACTTTACGCAGCGCCGACATGAGTCCAACCCTTGCGCGCAAACCGCCCTGGCTGTGTATGTGAGTGCATGCACGTGTCCTCCCTCGGTCTTCCAACAAAGAGTGTACTACATGATGTACATCTACACTTCCAATGCATTTAGCCTTTAATCTAAATCGATATTGATTGACTAATACACCAACTTGTGCTGTAGGTATAGGCTACATGTCTATCCTTAATTACAGCATGCAACGGCCTTCATTTAATCTTCTTATCTCAATGGTCGGATGCACACATAAGTCTGCTACATTTGGGCGTTAATTATTCCCTGGTCAATGTGTAAATCTCTAAATGTACAGTCTTTCACGGACGTAGGGAGTAGGTTGAGCACTTGAGCGTGAGCGTGTGTGTTGCTTCGTGTGCTGTGTGCCGCATGGGTTGCGTGAGTGTTGCGTGCGTCCATGTGGAGTACGTGTGAGTGTTGCATGTTGCATGCATGCATGCATGGGGCTTACTCCTCCAATTGACATGTTCATATTTCAAGCTCCCTCTGTTCCCTCCATATGGTGATACTCCTCTGCTCCCAAATAGTACGGAGTAAAAGCCTCCCTCTGTTCCCAAATACGGAGTATTTGTCTTTCTACAGATTTCAACAAGTGACTAGGTATGGAGCAAAATGAGTGAAGTGAGCGTAGAGCCATAGGGATACTGTAGAAAGGAAGTCCTTGCGATCCATTATTCCCCATCTCGGTCAGAGAGAACTATTCAACTAGTCTTCGCAGTAAAGTGACAATACACGCTGCAGCAGATGGGACATGTAATTAATAAGCTGAACTAGCGTGTTGGTGTTACTAAATCAGCCTTACCCAAGATCGCCATCATGTTTGCCAAGAGAGCACGCTCAAACACGCCCACGCACCTCTGTCCTCCATTAATCGACATATGGGCCCTGTTGTGGTAGACCCACATGTCACCGGTGTAACTATTTACACTCCGAAGGACGGTATATCCTGGTAGTAGTACTAGTAGAATTGAGATTGAATGCACTTTATTCCCCGTCTTCCACTCTTTTTCCTCCTCTCTTCTTCCTCCTCCTCTCCTCTTCTTCCTCCTCTCTTCCCCATCGTTGGCCGCACACCATTTACCCCCGCTCACTGCTCGCACGCCCGCGCCACCTTCCTTGGTAGCTCGCGCGTACCATATCCCCCCGCTCACTGCTCGGCCACATGAGGAGAAGCTTCTTCGCTCGCCTGCCCGAATCCACTTCCCCACTGGCTCGCAGGCACCGAAAACCCCAGTGGCAGAACCAACTGACACGCAGAGCCGTGATTGGAATTCCCTCCCCGATGTTCTCTTGGAGCAGATATGTAGTCGTATGGACCTACTCAGCACCGTCCGTCTGGCCGCATGCTCGGTGTCTTTGTACCGTCTACTCGTCTGCAACCGGCCGGCTCTTTTCAAGACACCCTGCATGCTGATGCCCGATCCTCACAGGTGACCTAGACACCAACTTGACGATCCTACGGAGGTTTCCGTGGTGCCCCTCGACATGCTACCACTACCCGTCCACCTGTCCTTCATGCGCGGCCACTACTAGGCGGGCATGAAGGCCAACTGGATCGTCCTCATCCACCACACCGGTAGTCCGTGGCGTATCGTGGATATCTACACCCAGTGAGTGATCACCCTTCCATCGTTGGATACCGCCGCCATCGAGCCTCACGGCCCACTGGACACTCCTGCCTACTACGCACGAGACGCGTCAAGCTTTTGGCTCAACCTCTGTTTGCAGAAAGTTGTAATCTGCAAAGTGCCCACACCATCAGAAGACTACATGGATTACAAGCTCATTGCCTTGTTCAATAAGGGATTAGTCTATCTGGAATCCGGTCTCCATACATGGTTATGGCTCATCATCAATCCTGTTGAGGAAACATTTCTGTCTGATGCTATAGTGCACGATGGCATCGTTCTGTGATCGGCCTTACGATTGGCTGCCTATACTGGTGGAATCTATCGTGTGTAATTGTTCTATCTCATCTCATCTTTACCATATGAATACGACTGCCTGTTCATTTGTTACAAATTTAGAATGCATAGCATGACTATAACCACATCATTGCTATATGTTCCTCTCATTTCCTAGATTTTTATGACCACACATGTTATTGTTAGAGTTGATATGAGAACAATTGGCATCTAATGATTGTTAGAATACATATTATGAGCATAACATCATGATTGCTATATGTTAGTCTAGTTTACAAGATTTTTATAACAACGCATGTTATTGCTTAGAGTTGATATGAGAACAGTAGTAGTAAGTGCTATGGTAGAATATGAGTAGGCGCTATCATAGCTATTTTCCTCTCATTGTTACATGATGTTTGAACCATGACATATTGCTAGAATATGAAAGCCATTGGCTTATTTTTTTAACTTGGGGTATGATTATGACCACGGCATTGCAATTCTCTGTCTATGATATGTGTCACTGTTATAATAATCTTAATTCCACACATAGCTGAACATGATTGTTTATTTTTGTCCTTTTGGTCTCCAATTTGAATTGTTGCAGCAGACGAATGCGCTGGCCTTCATGATTCCAGGGACCTGGAATCATACCAGCCGATGGGTGGTGGTTTATCGCCGTTTCACCGACGGCGGTCATTTGATGCTCATTCGCACGCACTAAATTGACCAAACCATTACATCAAACCACATGCAGTACAATGCGTGGGGCGTTCGTGACATTGATGGCTATGGCTGCTTCGTGTTCGAGAAAGATCCCAGCTCCGTTGGGCCAGGCGTATTCAACTGGAGGCAGGTTTACAGCCTCGGCAACCACTCCTTGTTCCTCGGGCTCAATTATCCGATCATCCAACCAATCATCGATCATATCACCGGCGATGATTACTGTGCTATGCAACTTCCATTCGCAAGGGGGGGCTGTGTTTACACATCATACCATGGGTTTCATGAATCACCATATCCAGAGATTCGTCGACACAGCTTGTTGCCAGATAATCTTCAGTTTGTGAAAGGCATCAAGCTTCCATGCGATGGATGGCTTTCGCAAACCCGACATGCGGCGATGTGGTTCATGCCAACAACGAATATGCACAACTTGATTCGTGCTGATACCTAGACTGAGCCATGTATTCTGCTGCTGTAGCACGACCCTCTTTTGTTGGATATTATGTAATCGTTGTTAGTTTGAAACACTCCTCCGGTTTGAAGGATAGATACCTTCACGAGATCAAGTGCATCCTAACTCACTGCGTAGGATGTGCGATAATGATGATGGAGATCTTGTCAGAAGCCATATATATATATATATATATATATATATATATATATATATATATTATATATATATATATATCAGTTAGGCTTCAAGTGCTGCATTTGTTAGTTAAACCTATGCATAAATTGTGACACTAAATACGACTAGTAAGTAGTACAGTAGCAGTACTAGTATACGTCGGTCAAATTATTCATCATGTCCACAAATTGAATTGACGTGACAACACGCTGTGCGTGAGGTGACACAAGAATCCCGACGGCGTGTTCGGGTATTCTGGACTTCAGATTTGGAGTACCACTTATCTGTCGAAATCTTTCATCATTCACTTAAAAGCGATCGATTGATCATACATTGAGTACCATATAACCGGAATTGCCGATGCAAGTCGAAGAAGGATTGGCCGGTCTTGCCGGCTGGCGTCAAGTTCGATCCCACGGATCGAGCTGATCGAGCACCTTGAGGCCAAAGTGAGTCCGACAGCGCGAGATTTCAGACTCTCATCGATTTGTTCATACCAACCATCGACGGCGAGCACGGCATATGCTACACCCAACCTGAGAAACTTCCAGGTAAGACACCGATCGGCCGTCTACTTGCACAAACATATCCCTTTGTTTATAGCTCTATTTTTCTTTTTAGACACAGACCTGGTGAAGCAATTACAATTTGGCAGTTAATAAAAAGTGAAACAAGTGACTGCAACATGCCAAAGATGTAATGAAAATGCCAACTAGGTACACTAAAACTTGTATTCCACAATACTGCAGGTATCACACTGAGTGGCCTAAGGAAGCATTTCTTCCAGCAATTCCTGTATGCGTTCAAAAGGGGCACATGGACGCGTCGCAAGATACAATCGGAGTGCCGCATGCACGCGATGTGGCACAAGACCGGCAATACCTTGCCGGTGATGGTCAACGGTCGGGAGAAGGGCAGCAAAAAAGGTTCTAGTGCTGCACACCAACAAGAATTTCAACCAGCAGAGGACCAACTGGGTGATGCACAAGTACCACCTCGGGGACCTGGAGCAAGAGAAGGAGCGGGAGCTGGTCCTCTGCAAGATTTTCTACCAGACGAACACTAGGGACAGGAGTAAAAAGATTATAAGTTAGTTTGGTATTGGTAGTTGTACTACCTTGTCGTCCGCAAGTTGGTATGTTGTTAAAAACTTGCATTTGCTTCCAACCATCATGCCGAGGGTCGATGTGGATATAAAGCTGAATCATTTGTTTCGAAACGAATTTTCAGGCACCTGATTTTTATTTGATGGGTAGCATAAGCACCCGTCGTTCGAATTCCCAGTTCTCCAATTTTTTCGAAACAAGTGCATGCACTTATTATCACAATAAGAAACAATATCCGTGCTGCATCCCAGTTATCGATGCATACTTGCAGAATTCTCTCGTTTATTGAGCACGTATATTGTTTTTTCAGTCGAGCAAGTTTCAACTGGGTTGTAGACTGCCTGTGGTTGGTTTTGTTTTTAACAGCCCAGCCCATGACCACAACGGGCACAAAGATCCAGCAGGTATCTATCGGCCTCCTGCCCGCCGGGCGCTTAGTTATATTTTGTCTTACAAAATAAGGTGCAATTTTTTTTGAATCAAACACACAGCCCAGTTCTATTTTCCTCTTGAAACGCATGTCCTACATCCATTTTCTAATCTCTACCTATAGTTTTACTAGTTCATATACACGTATCATTATATTGAAAACACATAAAATTCCCTTTTCATATTTACATCCTTATTTTTGTTGTTTTTTCCCACCCAGCGCTGATTTTTTACCACTGGTTTTCCCTTAAACCAACTCAATTGTCCCACGTCTTATTTGCTTACAAAAACAAAACGATTTTTTTGGCAAATCAATAAGTTCTTAAAAAATGTTTATCATTTCGGGATTACAACAGTTCGGACTCCACCGAAATATGCAAAATAAGGTTGAACTTTTTGACCATGGTCCAGGGAAGAAAATGGGCTGTAATAAATTACTTAAGAATTAGCAAATGGGCTGCAAATTATAAAAAATAGCAAATGGGCTTTATGTTGTCTGCCATAGATTTGGAGGCTGACTTGTGGGCCTACTAAGTTCATGCGTACACAAGGTTTCTCAAAAGAAAAAACTTGGTCAACAATCGACTCTACCAGCGTCACGTCGTTAGATGTCAATCTAACGGCAATCGTGCTTCTTCAGTCTCTCGATCTTCCTGCCCCAAACCGCCCAAACCAGCATTGCCGGAACCGCCGCCTCCGTGGCGGCGGGTTGCTGGAAGGCCTCACGGCCCCATCATACTTGCATCCCTGGCCTATCTATCCCTCTACTCACCCACACCTCCTGTTATTTTCCGGCGATCGCAATTAACCACCAACCTCGTACTCTCCACCGCGTGGGCAGCCACTGCCATGTCTTCCCCGGCTCCGTGTCGTTCCCTTCGTAGACCTCGCTGTTGTCCACCGCCTTGGTGCTCTCGGCGCGGCGTGGTCAACGATGTCCATCCAGTGGCCGTAGTGCTTCTTCAACCTCTGGTATTCTTGCCCTAGCCGCCCAAAGCAGCGTCGGTCGTACCGCATGCTCCTGCCTCCCGTGGCCGGTTGTGCTGCCACGGAGGCCTCACCATCCCCATACTACTCCCACCGCTGGCCAGGCCATCCCTCCACTCACCGACTCCTCTTGTTATTCTACGGCGACGGCAGCCTCACACCGCAACCGAACCAGTGAACCCTCGTACTCCTCTCCACGTGGGCATCC
The DNA here is from genome assembly GCA_021605145.1 of Aegilops bicornis. NCBI lineage: Eukaryota > Viridiplantae > Streptophyta > Magnoliopsida > Poales > Poaceae > Aegilops > Aegilops bicornis. The sequence continues at coordinate 153,785,912 of CM038669.1, forward strand.
ACTGCCGCGTCTTTCCCGGCTCCGCGTCGTCCCCTTCCTAGGCCTCGCCGTCGTCCACCACCGTGGTGCTCTCGGCGCGGCGTGGTCAATGTGGTCAACGACCGACTTCCATCGGAAGAGTACTGTACATGGAGAGGCTGACAGCTGGGTCCACGGCAGCCGCAAGGAAGTGCCTCCTTATTACGCGCAAAATAATTATTCCTCCACCTGACAGCAGGGACCCACCGGACGGGCCACTAGTATTTCGCGGAAAAAACGTTTCCCCCCTGACTGCTGGGACCCATCGGACGGGCCACCCTATTTCGTGAAAAAAAGTTTGCCCCTGACTGCTGGAACCCACCAGATGGACCACCGTATTTCGCGAAAAAAACGTTCCCCCCGCTGTCAGCTCGGACCCACCAGAAGTGCCTCCTTATTACGCATAGAAAAATGAATACTCCCCCTGCTAGCTGGGACCCACCATGGTGGGAGGCTGACTTGTGGGCCTACTAAGTTGACGAGGACGGAGGGCTTTGTCAACTTAGTCAATATGAACGATTCTAGCTCCAGTGACCGTACGATGTCCATCCAACGGCCATAGTGCTCCTTCAACCTCTGGTCTTCTTGCTCCAAATTACCAAAGCGGTCACTGGTCGTGCTGCTGGTCTCGCCTCTCGTGGCCGGCTGTGATACCGCGGAGGCCTCACCGCCCCCTACTACTTCCACCGCTGGCCCAGGGTATCCCTCTACTCACCCACACCCCATGTTATTCTGCAGCGACGGTATCTTCACGCCGCAGTCAAACCAGTGAACCCTCATACTCCTCTCCGCGTGGGCATCCACTGCCGCGTCTTCCCCGGCTCCGCGTCGTCCCCTTCCTAGGCCTCGTCGTCGTCCACCGCCTTGGTGCTCTCGGCGCGGCGTGGTCAATGTGGTCAATGACCGACTTCCATCGGAAGAGTACTGTACATGGAGAGGCTGACAGCTCGGTCCACGGCCACAGCCCAATTTTTTTGTGATTTGCCAAGTAAGTCGCTTTGTCAGGCCTGTTGGGCTGCAAATCTTTGAAGACGAGGAGAGCTTCATTCGGCTGGCCGAGGCAATGGCCCATCAGTAATTAGAAATGGGTTGTAGATTTTTAAAACACATCAAACCGGCAATTAGTTTCAAATATCTTTTTTTCATTTCGAGATTTTAAATTACATTAATTTTTATGCGTGGAGAATTTGTTGGATTTTATATTGATATACATTTATTTTTAAAATCAGTTTGAATGTGAGTCGAAATTTCGGGATTAAAAACAGTTTGGACCGCTTTTGAAATATGCAAAATTTCGTATAATTTTTTAACCGTGGCCACAATATGGGCTGTAATGCTAACAAAAAGAATATGGGCTCCAAAAAAACCTTAATAATTAGCAAATGGGCTGTAAATTATTAGAAATAATGGAGATGGGTTGTATGCTGTTTTCCACATATTTGAGGCTTTCCTAAAAAAAAGGTTGACGCACAAGCAGTGACTGTTGGATGGTCATCCAACGGCCGTCGTGCTTCTTCAATCTCTGCTCTTCCAGCTCCAGCCGCTCAAACAAGCGCCGGCGGGACTGCTGCTCCTCCTCCTCGCGGCCGGCTCTCTTGCCGCAGAGCCTCCTTGCCCCACCGTACTCCCATCGCTGGCCTAGCCATCCCTCTACTCACCCACACCTATTGTTATTCTCCAAAGAACGGCAGACAAACCAAGAAACCTCGTGACAAATATACTCCTCCGCGTGGGGAAACAATCGCCGAAGTCTTTTCCTGCCTCCGTGTCATTCCCTTCCTAGGCCTCGGCTGCCGCCCACCGCCTGGGTGCTCTCGGCGCTGCTCGGTCAACGTGGGTCAACTAATCGACATGCATCTGAAGTGGATCAGACGTGGAGAGGCCGATACCGGGTCCACGGCCGCACGCAAGGAAATGCCTCCTTATTACGCGCAAAATAATGATTCCTCCACCTGACATCAGGGACCCACCGAAAGGGCCTTTGTATTTTGTGAAAAAAACATTACCGCCGCTGACAGCTCAGACCCACCAGTTATATCTTCGCACGTAAGGAAGTGCCTCCTTATTACGCACAAAAAAATGAATACTCCCCCTGTTAGCTGGGACCCAGTATAGTGGCAGGCTGACTTGTGGGCCTACTTAGTCAATATGCACGATTCTAGCTCCAGTGACCGTACGATGTCCATCCAATGGCCATAGTGCTTCTTCAACCTCTGGTCTTCTTGCTCCAGCCGCCCAAACCAGCGCCGGTCGTGCCTCGTGCTCCTGCCTCCCGTGGCCGGCTGCGATGTGGCGGAGGCCTCACCGCCCCTACTACTCCCACCGCTGGCGTGCCATCCCTCTACTCACACACACCCTGTTACTCTCACGGCAACGGCAGCCTCACACCGCAGCGAACGGTGAACCCTCGTACTTTCTACGTGTGGGCATCCACCGTCGCGTCTTCCCGGCTCCGCGTCGTCCCCTTCCTAGGCCTCGCCGTGCCGCCCATCGCCTCGGTGCTCTCGGTGGCGTGGTCAACGTGGTCAAGGAACGGCTTCCATCGGACGTGGACTATACATGAAGAGGCTGACAGCTGGGTCCACGGCCGCAGCAAGGAAGTGCCTCCTTATTACGTGCAAAATAATTATTCCTCCACCTGACAGCGAGGACCCACCGGACGGGCCACCGTATTTCGTGAAAAAAGTTTCTCGACCGCTGGGACCCACCAGCTACACCTTCGCACGCAAGGAAGTGCGTCCGGCAAAAAAACAAAACGATTCGCCGACCGCTGGGACCCACCAGCTACATCTTCGCAGGCAAGGAAGTGCCTGACAGTCGGGACCCACCTGGTCAAAGCGTACGTAGCGTTGTCATTCTGGTCGTGAACGTGTACGTACATATATACTGGTGGATGTAGAGGCGTGCACGTGTCGTAGTAGAGGCGCGTACGTGTCGTAGTAGAGGCGCGCACGTAGCATGTACACGTACGTACAGCGGCCAGGGTGCAAGAAATAAAATACGGCCATGTATGTGTACATACGGGCGGGGTCTCGAACGCTTACTTGCGCATACGTACGGCCAGGGCTCGTGTACATGGCTGGGTCGGAACGGAGAAACAACGTCGTCGTCGCGTTCATGGGGAGGCAACGGAATGCGTCGTGTTCATGGGGAGGCAACGGAATGCCTCATGTTCATCGGGAGGCAACGGAACGCGTGGGAGCCAACCGGCTGGGTCGGAATGGAATGCGTGGTCGTGTTCATCGGGAGGGCTTGGACGGAACAGGCGATGAAAACGAGGCCTGGAGTACCGCAGAAGCGGAGGAAGCGGCCTTGTGTTCGACCGCCACGCTCAAACGGGATCCTGTTCATCGTGGAGGGGTCCGACGCATCGCAAAATGCATTTAAATGGACCTCCTACGGTCGAAACGCGGGTCCTGTTGATCGGGAGGGGTGTGGCGTACCGCAAAACGGATTTAAACGGACTTGTGTTGGAGCGCCACGGTCAAAACGGGGTCCTGTTCATCGGGAAGGGTGTGGCATCGCCAAACGGGACTCCACGGGATCTGTTCATCTCCACCGTCGACCTCCTCCGGCCTCCATGGGCTCCTCGCTCATCCAGCCTCCACGGGCTCCTGTTCATCCAGCCTCCACGGGCTCCTGTTCCTCCAGCCTCCACCGTGCGCTACTCCACCGGCTACTGTTCAACCATCCCTCTAGCATCTACTGTTCATCCAGCCCTCCACGCCACGGGGTCCTGTTCAACCACCCCTCCACGGGCACCCCTCCACCGTCTACTATTCATCCAGCCCTCCACACCACGGGGTCCTGTTCAACCACCCCTCCACGGGCACCCCACCACCGCTCACTGCTCATCCAGCCCTCCACACCACGGGTCCTGTTCATCCACCCTCCACGGGCACCCTCCACCATCTACTGTTCATCCAGCCTCCACCACACCACGGGTCCTGTTCATCCGCAGGCAACGCCACCGCCATCGCTCATCCAACCCCCCGCAACGCCATCGCTCATCCAATCGATCGGCTTGATTAGCAGCAGTAGATGGCGAATCGCTCGATCGGGTTCAGTTAACAACCATCCATCGATTGCTCGGGTTCAAGAACGCGTAGCCTGCGGTCTGCAATCGCCGGGTTCGATTAGAGCCCAACGCCTCGCTTCAGTTCGATTAGAGCTAACGCCGCATACACACGCAGCAGCGTCGTGTACGAGAGAAACGCGCATCGCTCGGCCCCCGACCTCCAACCGTAACCGGGAACTCCTCGAAATTTTCCTCGCCCTCGCTTCTACCACGGTTTTTTCTGTCATGGACGGCCCAAAGAATGTCATGCATCTGCGTCTCCGGCCCGCCCAGGACGAAAATCCCATTTTCTGTCATGATTTTTTGTCATAGAAGTAGGAGCCCACCACATCTATGATGATACCGGGTTTTGCCACAATTATCATCATAGAAGTGTCATATGTATGACAGAAAAAAATTTCGTTCGGCCCAAAATGTCACGGATGTGTCTTTTTTTTGTAGTGTCCGGAGGGAGGATATTCATTACCATAGTCATACAAGCTAGACTTTTAGGGTTAAGCCATTACGATCTCGTGGTAGATCAACTCTTGTAATACTCGTATTCATCAAGATCAATCAAGCAGGAAGTAGGGTATTACCTCCATAGAGAGGGCCCGAACCTGGGTAAACATAGTGTCCCCTGTCTCCTGTTACCATCGACCTTAGACGCACAGTCCGGGACCCCCTACCCGAGATCCGCCGGTTTTGACACCGACATTGGTGCTTTCATTGAGAGTCCCACTGTGACGTCGACGACAGGCACTATAAGAAATATGTCAACTAGTGACCTTCTGTCAGTGACCCTGGAAGAATTGGTCGTAGATCTATGACCATTTGAGACCAATTGGTCAAAAGCTGTTCGGGGGGCTCCAAACCCTAAACCATTGCGACCATTTTGGTCAGAAAGGTCGTAATTTCCTTACACGAAATGGTCATAAAGCAAACAGTGCTGGTCCGCTGCCTTATTTCTAGTTGTTAACGACCAATATAGATGGTCATAGCCTTGTATATTGTGGTGGGTTGTGATGACTAGGCGCCATCTCATCAGTTTTGCATATGTGTCATGTCCATGTGTCAATTTTTGCCCTAGGTTGTGAAATATTTCTGTTGTTCCAAAAATTCCCAAAAAATTCTCATAAATTGTTTGGATCATATCTTCATAAAATATGTCAAAAACATTCCTTGCCTAGTTCAACAATAACTAAAAAATATTCATTTTCCTATTCTGCTCGTGAGCAAGACTTTGTGAAGGAAGTGTTATTTATATATTCTTGATTTCCCTAAAAATTTGTGAAGACATTCTTCTTAGTATATGATCATCCTCACCAAAACTCACGCCCATTGGCCATGTGCATTTCCGTGCACCGCTAATCAAACACTTGGCTGCTAATTCTTGTTTGAGCATAGTTCGGTCTCCTCATGAGAATCATATGTTATAATTTTCTTCTTAGCACCTACCTGGGGAGTGCCCAACCCACTAGACATGCCTAGGCCGCCCAAAATGCATGGCAACGCCACGGTCACGCGGTGACCATGCAGCGGGCATGCGAGCTTATGCGCCCTAGTGTTGGGGCCCTCGGCCACCATCCAAACCTCGATGTCTCGCCATCAAACCATGTATTTATGATTAAATAGATACTTATTTACCTAGAAATGATTTTTGGAAAAAAATAAAGAGCAAACTATGAGGCAGCTGCAGTTCAAATTTGACCCGCTTCCAACTGAATCGACGGGAATTTGTCTTTTTCACCAGAGGTGGATCAAAACTTTTGACATCCAACCATTTTGTCAATTGTGCAATAAATATGGCCTAGTATTTTATAAAATTGATTAGGTCCAATTTTGCAACAAATATATGGTAGGTCCTTCACACAAAAAACTCATTTTGGGCACTCGGAAAATGGAAAATGTATTTTCCAAGAAAAGAAAATGAAAACTCCCTTAGGCAACATTGTTTGGAATTCCAATATGCACCCTTGTGCACAATATGAGATCATTTGAACAAACTATGCCATGAATGTGGCCATAAGATTGATCATTTGGCTTGAAAGCCATGAATCTTCATACATGATAGCTCATTTCTGAGAACACTTATTTAAAATAATTACCGTATTACAAGTTTATTATTTTTCCTAGAAACTTGGTCACATATAATGACACGATGCAAAGGTTTTCCAATTTTTTGATATTTTTTGAATTTTTTATGCCCGTTTCAAAATGCGGTCAAAACGGCGGGCTTGACCGTTCCTAGCTAGTGGCTGAATCTTGGATTTTTTTTGGTGTTTCTCTGATTAAATAGATACTTATGTACCTAGAAATGATTTTTGGAAAAATAAAGAGCAAACTACGAGGTAGCTACAGTTCAAATTTCACCCGCTTCCAACTGAATCGGTGGAAATTTGTCTTTTTCACGAGAGCTGGATCAAAACTTTTTACACCCAACCATTTGGTCAATTGTGCATTAAATATGTCCCAGTATTTTAGAAAATTGATTAGGTACAATTTTGCAACAAATATATCGTAGGTCCTTCACAAAAAAACTCATTTTGGGCACTCGAAAAAATGGAAAATGAGTTTTTCGTCCAAAGAAAATGAAAACTTCCTTAGGCAACATTGTTTTCCATTCCAATATGCACCCTTGGTCACAATATGAGATCATTTGAACAAACTATGTCATGAATGTGGCCATAAGATTGATCATTTGGGTTGAAAGCCATGAATCTTCACACTCGATAGCTCGTTTTCGAGAACACTTTTTTAAAATAATTGCCGTATTACAAGTTTATTATTTTTTCCTGGTAACTTGGTCACATATAATGGCGCAATGCGAAGGTTTTCCAATTTTTTGATTTTTTTTGAATTTTTTATGCCCGTTTCAAAATGCGGTCAGAACGGCGGGCTTGACCGTTCCTAGCTAGTGGCTGAATCTTGGATTTTTTTTAGTGTTTCTCTTATTAAATAGATACTTATGTACCTAGAAATGATTTTTGGAAAAAATAAAGAGCAAACTACGAGGTAGCTACAGTTCAAATTTGACCCGCTTCCAACTGAATCGGTGGAAATTTGTCTTTTTCACGAGAGGTGGATCAAAACTTTTTGCACCCAACCATTTGGTCTGTGCATTAAATATGTCCTAGTATTTTATAAAATTGATTAGGTACAATTTTGCAACAAATATATCGTAGGTCCTTCACAAAAAAACTCATTTGGGGCACTCGAAAAAATGGAAAATGAATTTTCGTCCAAAGAAAATGAAAACTTCCTTAGGCAACATTGTTTGCCATTCCAATTTGCACCCTTGGGCACAATATGAGATCATTTGAACAAACTATGTCATGAATGTGGCCATAAGATTGATCATTTGGGTTGAAAGCCATGAATCTTCACACTTGATAGCTCATTTTCGAGAACACTTTTTTAAAATAATTGCCGTATTACAAGTTTATTATTTTTCCTGGTAACTTGGTCACATATAATGGCGCAATGCGAAGGTTTTCTAATTTTTTTGATTTTTTTTTAATTTTGTATGCCCATTTCAAAATGCGGTCAGAACGGCGGGCATGACCGTTCCTAGCTAGTGGTTGAATCTTGAATTTTTTTTGGTGTTTCTCTGATTAAATAGATACTTATGTACCTAGAAATGATTTTTGGAAAAAATAAAGAGCAAACTACGAGGTAGCTACAGTTCAAATTTCACCCGCTTCCAACTGAATCGGTGGAAATTTGTCTTTTTCACGAGAGCTGGATCAAAACTTTTTACACCCAACCATTTGGTCAATTTTGCATTAAATATGTCCCAGTATTTTAGAAAATTGATTAGGTACAATTTTGCAACAAATATATCGTAGGTCCTTCACAAAAAAAACTCATTTTGGGCACTCGAAAAAATGGAAAATGAGTTTTTCGTCCAAAGAAAATGAAAACTTCCTTAGGCAACATTGTTTGCCATTCCAATATGCACCCTTGGTCACAATATGAGATCATTTGAACAAACTATGTCATGAATGTGGCCATAAGATTGATCATTTGGGTTGAAAGCCATGAATCTTCACACTTGATAGCTCGTTTTCGAGAACACTTTTTTAAAATAATTGCCGTATTACAAGTTCATTATTTTTCCTATTAACTTGGTCACATATAATGGCGCAATGCGAAGGTTTTCCAATTTTTTGATTTTTTTTGAATTTTTTATGCCCGTTTCAAAATGCGGTCAAAACGGCGGGCTTGACCGTTCCTAGCTAGTGGTTGAATCCTGGAATTTTTTTGGTATTTATCTGATTAAATAGATACTTATGTACCTAGAAATGATTTTTGGAAAAAATAAAGAGCAAACTACGAGGTAGCTACAGTTTAAATTTGACCCGCTTCCAACTGAATAGGTGGAAATTTGTCTTTTTCACGAGAGGTGGATCAAAACTTTTTACACCCAACCATTTGGTCAATTGTGCATTAAATATGTCCTAGTATTTTAGAAAATTGATTAGGTACAATTTTGCAACAAATATATGCTAGGTCCTTCACAAAAAACTCATTTTGGGCACTCGAGAAAATGGAAAATGAATTTTTCCTCCAAAGAAAATGAAAACTTTCTTAGGAAACATTGTTTGCCATTCCAATATGCACCCTTGTGCACAATATGAGATCATTTGAACAAACTATGCCATTCCAAAATGCACCCTTGTGCAAAAAACACAAGAGAAACAAATAGACAAACACAACTACATAAGCTTGAAAAAGTATTTGATGTGCTCCACATGTGCTATGATTGTGAATTATAAAATTGATGTGCTCCAAATTTGCAACAAATATTTGCTAGGTTTTTTCTAAAAATATCATTTTGGACACTCGAAAAATGAGTCTCTTACAAAAAACTCATATCTTAGAACACTTTTTTAATGATATTAACAATATTCAAAGTTTGTTATTTTTACTGAAAAGTAGGTCACACTTGGTGACACAATGCGAAGGTTTTTTATTTCTATATTTTTATAAATTTCTTACGTCTTCAAATAGCAGACATGATTCAAAATCTCATTTTCAATCGATTACGACCAATTTAAATGGTCTTAACATCATCAAAGGGGATACTGCTCGATTGGTCTAAAATCAGCTCACGCGGATCATGCCTTAAACACCGTCGGATGCGTCCGGATCCAACGGCAGCCCACACCCCCCTCGTCGCTCTCACCCCCTCCCGAATCACTATGTATCCCTCTCATCCTCGTCCACCCACGAAACCCTAGCCCCCTTCTCCCAATCGCCGCCGCCGCCTCATCCCACCCAAATCCAATCCAAGTCAGAGCCCCCGGCCTCAATCTCCATTCCTGCGCGCGTCGGCCGCCTCCCTCCGGCGGAGCTCGACCCCCACCCCCAAAGCGTCGCTGCTCCACCCTCTCCCGCGAGGGTCTTTGCTGCCCGCGCGCGCACAACCTCTGTCCCCTGTTGCTCTCCCTGCTGGTCCTCCTCCCTCGCCCCGGATCCCTTCTCTACCTCGACCGGCCAGCGCGCCGCCATGACCGGACAGCCCAAGCTCGTGTCGCCCGCTTCGTTTTGTGCTGCCTCGTCGGTGGCGTTTCCCTCCTTCTCAGCCGCCTCCGCGGCACCGAGGGGCCGCGTCGCCGCGGCCAGGAGAGTCTCGCTCCGCGGAGCCGCACCCACGACCTGCTACCCCGCGCTCGCGCCAACTCCGGTGCTGCTCCACCCGCGCCCGTGCCACCCGCCGCTCCCGCCCCGGCGCTGCGGCGAGGCCGTCCCCGCCCACCATGACTTGGACGCCAAGTGGGATGCTGCCTCGACCTCTCCATCCGTCGCATCGCCTACGCCCCTCGCCGGCTTCGGGGGCCTCATCCTCTTCTGTAAGCTCCCCTCCGTCCCACCTCTCCCTTCCCCTCCCTTGCTCTGAACTATTGGGGGTTCCTGCACAGTTCATGAGATGGGACTCTAGCTAGCTAATGGTTGAGTGGTGTGAACCAGCGGAAGCAGTCTCTAGTAGCGCTAGTGGCCTGTCAGTCTGGCGCATGTTTACCGGCTGCGCAAGCAAGCCAAGTTTAAGGTTTACTTTTACTGAATTTGCTGAAACTGCCGGTGGCGCGTGTGAGTGTAACATGTAGGTCGCCGTCAGTCCTTGTAGTACATCAAGTCCTTAGGAAATCAGTTTAATTTTCAACAGTTCTGATCCCCTTTTCTCCTAAGATGACATACTTGCTTTCTTTCTCTGGACCTGATTACTAGAGTTATAAGCCATAGTTCTGAGTATAAGCCATATAAATAGCAAAAGATAACCATGAACCAAATTACCAGAAGTCATCTTCTGGAGTGCTTTGCTGACTTTCACAGATGTAGAATTGATACCATCACAGAGACCCTTGTCAGATGTAATGGCTACAATAACATTCTTCTTGACATTTACCCATGGCACTAGACAACAGCAGCAAGACCGTACTGCACTGCTGCTGAACTATTGGCCTGGCTGTGCACTGTACCTTGATTTGGTTTTAAGTAGCAAGGAGTGCCTTAGTACCTTTTCTGTCATATGGTGTTAGTACTTAGCATTCTGTTCTGTTTTGTGTTGTACTCCAATTAGGTGCTTGAAATTTCGTTAGTACCTCCAAAATTATATCATGCTTTTAAGATGTGCCATTGTAGGAGATTTCTTACCTTGGCCATAACAGCAATTTCATGTTGTTTCTTTTGTAATTCGATGGTTGTGATGCGATATCAAATAATGTGGTTACATCCTATTTACAACAAAGCTTGTGATCCTTACTAACAACTGCCCTCCACTCCGCAAGTCTGAGATTGAGTACGCTATGTTGGCGAAGGTCACCCAAGAACTTCACCAGCGGGTCAAGATGCACCCCAACCAAGACCCTGCAGGATCCGACTACTCCTACTCGGTCAATGTTTCCATTCTTGTCGGCCTTGACATGGTAAGAAAAGCAAACAAAGCTTGCTTCCCTGCGATTGCAACAATGTCGCTTGATGAGTTGATGCCATTCTTGATCTGATGTTCTGTATTCTTGAGATGTTGCAGATGGCCGACTTCCAGCTGATGCTGCTCGTCTACGCCGGCGGGGTTGTCCTCACGGCCCTCGTCACCGTCCTCAACTGGCCCTTCTTCAACCGGCACCCGCTCAAGTGGCCGGACGCCGAGGCTGATCGCCACCCCGTCCAGATCAAGACCGCATCAAATGACCACCGGGGGTAAGAAAAAGACCGAGAAGAACAAGTAGTCATGCTACTTATTGGTCCATGTGTCGCAGACATGTTTTATGATATCAGTTGCTGAACTTCTGAGTATGACATGCTAGATGTTGTGTTACTGAATGTTATATATGAGAAAAAATTAGCTTCCTTGGTGTCTGGATATCTGCTTTCATCGTCTTATGGGCAGTGCCCTATCAAAGTAAAGGAAATTATAACATGTGCTCAGATCATTCATCCGATTTTGAAACTAAATGCTTTGGTGCCACTCTGGATGTGCCTGTCCAGTAGAGTTCTGTACAGAAGGACTGGTGAGTTCTTAACAATCGCCAGGATATAAGTTTGTGACTGTTGGTCATTGCAAAACTAAGATACCTTATTAACAACTGCCTTGATTTGTTCTGGTGTTTTCAGGTTCAGTTGTGGCTACAAATTCTTTCATTTTTTGCTCTTAGTTTTGCTTTCAAGTGCAATATGTGCTTAGCTACTGTTTTACTAGTCGTTAGATGCGTGATAGACTGCATTGTAGTGTTATCTTGGTATCTCTGGTGTTTGTTTGTTTCAGTCATCATGATGTTCAAGATGATGGAGCTTGTGCGTTCTGAGATCATCATTAACCTGTGTGTTCATTACCAATTCCTTGTTTTGATTGATGCGCGTTCATTACCAATTCCTGAGGATGATTTGTGTTCCTCATGGCGATTAGTCTCGGGCGCTACAAGCTATTCTCTGTTGTGTGGTATATCCTGGAAACGACACATACATTCATATGCAGTCCTCTGTTATTTTTCTTTTCTGTGTATTAAAAGGATCTAAATGTGCGGACCAAATGATCTCATAGTTTAAATGCACCATAGTACTGCATAACCTTGGTACATTTACATGCACACGCACACACATTTGACTGCTGAATGTTTGAATTATTGGAATGCGGGGGTTGATCTGTTTATTCCCATGCTCTTTGCTGGTTTTATTTGTTCTTAATTTTTAGCCCACCACAGTTTCTACTTTTCTCAAACAAAGTGATAACAAAATTTACTGTGTATACCTTTTTAAGGAGTCCCTATACAGGTTATTATCCATGTCAATTTTATGATCAAATTCGAGATATACTTACAATGAGTATTTGTGTTTGGCATCTGCCATTCGCTGGCTCAGTGGTGCAAGATGGCTTGATGCTAATATCTCTGTGATTAGTTAGTAGTTAATGTACTTATCTTCATGTGTTATTCTTAGTATTGAGACATGTGAACACCCACACCCACACTGTCTCTGAACCACTTCTTCTCTGTTTACCAAATTTTAGTGTTTGTGAGATGTACTCTTGTAGTTGTCTTGCACACTTCTATCAACTCGTTGGTTGCCGATTACTTTGGAGCGAGTAGCACATGTCTCAAGCAAAGATTGATCATGGAGTAGATTGATTCGTCGGTACGCAGCAGGCTGGCTAGCTAGCCGATTGATTACAAGTGGTGCACATACACGCACAAAGAGTTTTGCCCTGGCTGGGTTGCACTCGTACAGTAGGTGACATGCACATAGAAGCACACATCGAAATACTGTGGTTTTCAATCACCATGGTTTTCTTAAAACTTCGTTGCCAAACTAGCCCTAAATATGTTCATTTTCTGGTTGGAATATTTGCACTAGTTCTGCTAGTTTAGAGTTTGGAGCATTTGACTTTTGCGTATCATATTCTGTATCATAGCCTACATCATGTTCTATATCATGCTCTGCATCATGCTGCTCCTTGGAAGGTCGGCTCCTCGACCGTAACTTTCACTCAACTTGTGCTCTGCTTGTGTCAGTACATGATAGCTTGATACCAGTTCCTTGTATTGCTGCTGCAGTTGTGCAAATTGCAATATGCAGGGCTTCCTAGTATGAATTTCTAATGACAACTAATTCAGAGTTTCAGTCTGAATCTCCATTTGCCTCTGATCTGAGCATGTGATTGACAAAAAGTACTTTTTCATAATTTTAGTGTTACTCTGAAAGTTTGAACCTGTTTGAATCACAATTTTCCTTTGTCTTCATTACTCAGGGACTTTGAAACTTCTCTTGTTATTTAGCCTCATATACTGGGTGCTACTCATTTACTGTTCAAGCCCAATTACCCAATCGATGCTATAGTATAGGGCTCATGTCGATGCTATAGTATAGGCATGTTAGCTGTCTATATGTAATCTAACTTGCACAGAGTGTGTGTGGCATGCAGGGAGGTGGTGATCTGGTGAACAATATATCCCTGGAAGACCTCATGTGCGCAGTGGGAGCCGGAGAAGGAGGGTTGCTTGCAAACCGCGACATCTTCATGTACAGGTTAGGTCCCGGTGTCCTCCTTCTTCCTCCGTTGATTAGCTTATGTTTGTGACGTTGTTTGGGTCTGCGGCACACTTCCTGCATTTAGGTCTCCCTGGTAGAGATAATCTGCGGCACACTTCCGGCTCACTTAGTATCATGTTTGGATCTGTGCACAAATTTCACAAGTTTGGATGCATCATAGAACTTGTGATGATGTTGTTTAGATTGCAGCAAGCCAGAATTCTGCTGTCATTCTCTTGCACTCTGCTATGCAGCTCTTGTTTACCTTAAATGCAACTATTGGTGCACTTGTTAAATGCCATTATTTGTGCTGTTTGCTTCCTTTGCATGCATGGTTATACAGTTTCGGTGCCCCCATGGCCTGAAATTCATTGAATTGTGGGCGTGTGCTTGATATCTTGTTGCTTAGGGTTTTGTTTCGAGGTTTCTTAATGTACTCGTGCTTAATAGACTACACCATAGAGGTCACTCTCATATGGATAATGAATCATTATCCTTTTTCTTGTATACCTGAGTTGTTCCTAATGAATAATTTACTGGACGAACAATCTTGTTTGCAGTAAGAATTCTATCATGCCAAAATATGTTGTCTGTGTATGCTTCGGTTAATATGGACCTGAATGGCAAGGGCTAGCCAACCTACTTAGCTAGATTAACATAACAGAAACAGTACACAACCGGCCAGCTCGTGTTTGCATTGCTGCCACATCGGCTAGCTAGATGCAACTGCCTAAGGGCTAGTCAACAAATTTTACAACATTCTGTGTTGTAGCCAAACACTTGCTCTGTATTCTGAATACTCTAAAAAACTATATTAAATTAAAACCATGGTATTGTGTACCTGCCAGCTAAATTACTGCAGTTTTTAATACTTTGGTTTTTTGATACTTTGTTGTTAGATTTAGTTTTATTTTGTTCCTAAACATTTTGTTCTACAATGTGCAGATGCTGGACTTCCATGTTTCTTTGCGAGCACCAGGACAAAGAAGTCGGATGAAGCATAGTTTTAGCTCATTGAGCTAGTTCTGGTAGTAATGAAGTCCTTGTAGCAGAACTTGTATGCGTAATAGTTCTGGGAGCTAGTACATTGGAATAATGCTGATCCTATTTGTATGTGTGTTACATGATGTAGCGGAACTAGGGCTCCTGTGATAGACGATGATAGACTTGGGCTGATACAGTTGGGCTGTATGTGTGTTATCTAATTGTAAACTTGATGCTGATCACATTTGTATGTATGTTATATGATGTAGCAGATTGCTTCCTGCTGTTATTTGAAGAATTGTGTCTGTTTTTTGTATTTGCATAAATCTGAAGATCATACCTTGACAGCAGGGTCCCACAAACTAGAACGCCACTTACCAGAATATGACAATTGGGGTGCATTAAAAAAAGAGAAACTAAGGCTACAGCCCAAAAATAAAAAGGCTGCAATGTTGGGCTTGGCCCATGAAGCTGACCAAAAATTCACAGGAAAAAAATAAATGGGCTGAATTAATGGGCTCGGCCCATATAGACACCGAATCGGACCGGGCTGAATATTATCAACGACCTTGTCAATTGGTCGTAGTTTTGCCACGTCAGATTGCCACGTTGGATCCGACGTGGCCTGGGCAGACAACCAGTGACCAAAACAAAAGGTCATGGGTTCAACGACGTTCTGTTTTGGTCGTAAACGTCTACGACCTTATCCCGAAGAAGGTCGTTAATTTCAGTTCTGACCGTCGACTTTTGACCTTGCTTTTTGGTCACAAAAAGGTCACAAATGAAAAACAGTGACCATTCAGTGACCAATAGTCAAGGTCACAAGTTGACATATTTCTTGTAGTGAGGGTCGATGGCTCGCCTTGTTCTCAAGGACGATATCACCGCTGGAGGAGCACTGGCCCTAGGCCAAACCCTCCGGCTGGGCGGCTTTACCATGACCGCCCGTTCGGTCGTTGAGCCGACGATGACCTCCCGGGTCATCGAAAATCCCTTCAGACGACTCCGAACACTCCAAGCAGATGGATCCCGGAGACTTCGCCTTTAAACGAGCTCCTAGATCGCATCGCCATCACGGGGTCGCTTCTGGACTATGATCGAATTGGGCTTAAACCCGATCAAAGAGAAATCAAATCTCCACCGATCACCCACCAGATAGCGGTAGTCGAGGAGCAAGACGACGACTCTTCCTCCATAATAAGGACGGACTATGTCCAGATCTCTGGTTTCGAAGAGCCGGACACCCACCTGCGAGGAGATGCATCCTGCCCTCCGAACATAGAATCGGACGACGGGCCTAAGAAATTAGTGGATACCTCGGAGCCCGATCTATTAAGTTTGGAAGACCTTCAGACTCCGGATCCAAAATTGGGTCAGGGTTCAGATTTAAAACCACCCACCCACCCAAATATAAGCGCTCTCATGAGCATACAACAGTAGTCTCAGGAAACGGTCCACCACTTCTGGGCCAGATTCCTTCTTGTCAAAGACAAGATTAAAGATTGTCACGACGAGGAAGTGATCTCAGCGTTCCGCAACAATTGCATGGACGAAGGAATCCTCAACGCCATCAATCGCCGTCGCATATTACACTTCGCTGACTTGGCAACTATCATACAGAAGTACAGCACAACGGAAAGCGCCTGGAAAATTCAGGCAGCCCGTTGGGAACCATCGGTCCCCACTCAACCCCTCATTCAGGCGAAAACGGCGCACCCTTGTAACACGCCGGTCCAATAGTAAAGAAATATAAGTCCATTACGGGGCGCGGAACCGTTCTGGAAGGATAGCTCGATGGGCAAGGTGGGGACGGCGTCTGGTATGTTGACTCTGGTGCTACCGATCATGTCACCAATGAACTAGAGCAACTTGCCCTACGCGAGACATATCACGGCAACAACCAGATCCACACCACCAGCGGTAAAGGTATGGATATTTGTCACATTGGTCAAGTTTTGCTTAATTCACCTACTCTTCAACGTGATCTCATTCTTAAGGATGTTCTCCATGTTCCTCAAGCTGACAAAAACCTTGCCTCTATGTCTCGTTTAGCCATCGATAACGATGTTTTCTTTGAAACTCACCCTCGCTATTTTTTTCATTAAGGATCGGGCAACGAGGGCACCTCTCTATCACGGTAGATGCGTTGGCGGCCTCTACCCCATCTCATCCGGAGCACTTAGCAACAAGCATCGTCAAGTCTACTCCGTCATCAAGCCCTCTTTCGCGCGGTGGCATCAAAGATTAGGACATCCCTCATCAGTTATAGTTAGGCAAGTAATCAATAAAGACAATCTTCCTTTGTCACATAGTTCAAATAATGAGTCTGTTTGCGAAGCATGTCAATGTGCACAGAGCCATCAGCTTCCCTATCCTAAGTCTATTAGTGTGTCTCATGCTCCATTACAATTGATCTTCAATGATGTATGGGGTCATGCTCGAGATTCTTTTGGTCGAAAAAATATTATGTTAGCTTCATTGATGATTACAGCAAGTTCACATGGATTTATTTGCTTAAGTATAAATCTGAAGTCTTTTCTATCTTCCAAGAATTTCAGAAGCTTGTTGAGCGCCACTTTGATAGGAAAATTATTTCGGTCCAAAGTGACTGGGGAGGGGAGTATGAAAAACTCAACTCCGTCTTCCGTAGCATTGGGATCACTCATTATGTGTCCTGCCCTCATGCTCATCAGCAGAACGGTTCTGCTGAACGCAAACACCGTCATATCGTTGAAGTTGGTCTATCTCTTTTAGCTCATGCATCTATGCCTCTCAAGTATTGGGATGAGGCCTTCATCACAGCTACATACCTTATCAACCGTCTCCCTAGTAAGGTCATTGGTAATTCCACTCCTTTAGAACGATTGTATCATCAAAAGCCAGATTACAACTATCTCAAAAATTTTGGTTGTGCTTGTTACCCCAACCTACGTCCATACAATCGTCACAAATTAGAGTTTCGCTCCACACAATGTGTCTTTATTGGGTACAGTAATCGTCACAAAGGATATAAATGTCTTGAACCATCCACTGGACGCATATATATCTCCCGTGATGTTATCTTTGATGAAACATTATTCCCCTTTTCCCTACTTCATCCCAATGCCGGCGCCTTGCTTCGTGCAGAAATTGCACTCCTACCAGACTATTCTACACATCCTGATCACGGGGATGAATTAAATGATCATGATCATGTGCAAAAATCCACAGAAATTTGTGTTTCTAATGGCTCTTGTATAGATTCTACTCGTCATTTTATGTGTACACAGGACAAATCTGGCACGGTCTCTGAGGATGATTCTGCTGCCAGCGCGCGATCCCAGGAGGATCTGCGGCAGTCTGCAGCGCAGGGCGGCGCGTGATCCCGCGCGGATTCGCTCCTGCGCCCCCTGGTGGCCGACAGTATAGCAACCGAAGGCGGACTCAGCGAACCTGGCGCGGGTCCAGCGTCCACGTGAAGTCTCGCTGCGCGACCGAGGCAATTTGTCGGCCTTGGCGAGGGCGAGCCACAGGCTGACACGCGTCGTCTGCCGCGACAACGCGGGACCCGCCGGCTGATTCTGTGCTGGCGGTTGATCCGACGCGTGCACAGGACGAGGAGCGGCGACAGCGCCAATCTACCTCGGATCAGGAGCCCCACCAACATGGATCTTCTGTGGACAACACAGAAGCTGCTGGATCTCCTGCGCCACAATCAACAGCAGCCGCTTCTATGGCTCCTTCACCTCCTCGTCGACACACCAGGTCTCAGTCAGGTATTGTCAAGGAAAAACAATACAGTGATGGTACAATAAAGTATAATCCGACTAAGCGTGCTTTTCTTGCCACTACTGGTGAACCTATTAATTTGCATGATGCACTTGCTAACAAGGATTGGAAGGAGGCCATGGATAATGAATATAATGCGCTCATAAAAAATCAGACATGGCATCTAGTACCACCGCAACGTGGTGCCAACATAATTGATTGTAAGTGGGTATACAAGATCAAAAGGAAACCTGATGGTAGTATAGACAGGTACAAGGCAAGGTTGGTTGCAAAAGGTTTTAAACAAAGGTTTGGAATTGATTATGATGATACCTTTAGTCCCGTGATTAAAGCAACTACCATTCGTCTTGTTTTGCCCATTGCTATTTCCAGAGGATGGAGCTTAAGACAGCTAGATGTTCAGAACACATTTCTTCATGATGTTCTTGAGGAAGAAGTGTTCATGCGGCAACCACCAGGTTATGAAAGCTATAGCACACCACATTATGTATGTAAGTTGGATAAGGCATTATATGGACTCAAGCAGGCTCCAAGAGCATGGTATTCTAGGTTGAGCATGCAGTTACAACATCTTGGGTTCACACCATCCAAAGCAGACACATCCTTGTTCTTTTATAGCAAAGGCAATATCACCTTTTGTGCTTGTTTATGTTGATGATATAATTGTTGCTAGTTCAAGTCAAGAAGCCACAACTTGTTTGCTTAAGGATCTAAAACTTGAATTTGCTCTCAAGGATCTAGGTGATCTTCACTATTTTCTTGGCATGGAAGTAAAGCAAGTCAGAGATGGCATACTTCTCTCACGAGAGAAATATACAGCTGATGTTCTAAAGAGGGTGGGATTGGAGAATTGTAAACCAGTCAGCACACCAATTTCCACCTCAGAAAAACTAACAGTTGATAGTGGAGAAGCTCTTGGTCCAGAAGATGCAACAAATTATAGAAGTGTTGTTGGTGCTTTGCAGTATTTAACACTTACACGTCCTGATATTTCTTACTCAGTGAACAAGGTGTGTCAATATTTGCATGCTCCTAGAACTACTCATTGGACATCCGTTAAAAGAATCCTAAGGTATCTCCAGTATTCTCAAGGGCTTGGACTGCAGATTGTCAAGTCCCCTTCTTTGCTTGTTCTCGCATATTCGATGCGCATCAAGGTGGTGTGCTAATGATAGAAGATCTACTGGTGGTTTTGTTGTGTTTCTGGGATCTAACCTTGTGTCATGGAGTGCAGGGAAGCAAGCTACTGTTTCAAGGTCAAGTACAGAAGCTGAGTATAAGTCGTTGGCAAATGCCACAGCTGAAGTAATGTGGATACAAACATTACTCTATGAGCTTGGAATCAAAGCTCCTAAGGCTGCACGATTATGGTGTGACAATATTGGTGCAATGTATCTTTCAGCAAATCATGTCTTCCATGCACGAACAAAACACATTGAGGTGGATTTTCATTTTATCAGAGAGAGGGTAGCTCGAAAGCTACTTGAGATCAGGTTCATTCCTACAGGCGATCAGCTTGCGGATGGGTTTACTAAGCCCTTGACCGAGAGAAGATTGGATGAGTTCAAATACAATCTCAACCTTAGCAAGGCTTGAGGTTTAGATTGAGGGAGAGTGTTAGAATTATTGTATAGGGATAGGAGAGGTTGTTTAAACTTGTATCTCTCAATTCTATCTCTTCTTCTCCTTATCCCATGTAACGAACTTTCCTGGTCGATCTCCTCCTCATCCTGGTCGATCTCCTCGATCTCTCTTTTTGTAACTTGTGAACCAAGGCTTTGCCTCAATATATATACAACACGGCCCGAGACAAAGGGTTCTACGCTTCCCAAATTACTTTATACGTATTTCCAGCACCTCTCGCACCATTTCCCCAGCCAGCGATGCTGGCGGCGGAGCTCCGGGATCAGGCCGGCCCTGAGCTCACGAAGCTGCTTTTTGCCTCTCTCAAAAGTAGCTGGTGCAGTGTCCACGAGTGACCCCTCATCAGTGTCCGCGTGCACTGAAGAACTGGCGTGGCGATCACAACAAGCTAGGAGTAGGGGCACCGACATGGCCGAGCGAACAGAGAAGGAACCACGGAGAAGGCCAAAAAAAGACAAGAACGAAGCTGAGAGGAAATGGTGCATTCTGCCTTCATAATGCATAACATCATATCTTGATACCATAGTTACTCAATTTATTACTATGCATCTTACTTCATACGGTATCATACCATGATACTTAAATTTGTGCCATCCCAAAAAAATACTTAGTTGACATGTATGATACTTTCTCTCTTCATTTTCGTAAGATGTTTTAGAACATTCGGACAATGCCCAAAATAGTTCAAAGCTGGCTGTCCAAAACATCTTATAAAAACGAACGGAGGGAGTACTAGCTTTATGACATTTTCGTTCTGATTAGCCTAGGACGAGGCGAAATCACGTTCTCTGATAGAGGACTTTGACTGCAGTTCATCCCCTAGGGCAAGCAAATATCGGGCGTATGTTACGGTACAGGTACAGGTTTCACTTATCCTCCTCCGGTGTGCACCAGGGAGCTCTGCTCACCGTCGTCGACCAGGACTCCCTATGGCCGTAGGGGAGGGGAGATGTGCGGCCGCTGTCCCCAGCGCGTGCAGCGAGGAGGAAGGGAAGAGCCGCCGCGCCGTTGCGGGCGTCGACGGCGACGATGACGCGCGGCTCTTGAGAGACCAGGATGGTGTTGCCGGCAATGCCGACGCTGCCGCTGCGGATGAAGGTGGCGGCAGTCTCTCCCTAGCGGTCCTCCCGGCAGAGGCAGACCCAAACGTCCTCCTCGCCGCCGCTGGCTGCTGCTGCTGCTCCGGTGTTGTTGGCTCTGACGATATCCCCTGTCTTCGCGACAAAGACTTGCGCAAGCTCCTGTCCGGTGTCTGTCACAGAAGGAGGGCCATTTTAAGATTGAAAACAGTTGGCAAACGTCAGACTGTAACTATGTCTAATTTTATTAGTTTTAGAAAAAAAACTAACGCCCACACCTGTGGCATCTTGCACATTGCCCATACGCCTTCTTTACCACTCATTTTGCCACATGTGAACAGATGACATCAGCAGAAATCTTTTTGGTTTTCGGCTTAAAAATATTTTATCTTCTAATAATTAAAAAATCGAATTAAAGATCCGTTTTCACCATTAAATCCATTTTGACGAGATCTTCAAAACTAGACCTCATGTTCATATGTTTCGACGAAAAATTTTTTGCCCAAAATTTGCCATGATGTTTACATTGTAGTTGCCATAGTGCTTAAACTAAAGTTGTCATGTGACAATTTCAGTTTGTAGAGCATGGCAATTTTAGTATTTTGATGATGGCAACTGCAGTACTTTGACCATGAAAATTATTTTTTTATGAATTATGGCAATTTTAAGTGCATGTATCATGACAATTTTAGTTTATGGTTCATGGCAAGTCTAGTTTCTTAATTCCCTGTTTTATAAATGTCAAAATTTACTTTTAAATATAGAAGAGAATAGCTGAAATATATCATGGCAACTTTAGTGTAAACACCATGGCAATTCATGTGCAATAGACATGATAACTTTTAACCTAAAAAAATTTCGTCGAAATATATTGACATGAGATCTAGTTTCGAAGACCTCGTCGCAAGGGATTTAACGGTGAAAACCGATCTTCAATCGGATTTTTCATTTAAGAGATAAAACATTTTAAAAACTGAAAATCCAAAAAGATTCTCACATGAATACATGCAGTGACGTGGCGCAGTCTGCGTGTTATAGGCCTTGTGGGCGGGTTTCGCTCCCACACTAGCGTTGTCCTAGTTTTAAAGGGGCTAGCAATTTCATTTTGGAAGTTATGGTATTGGCAAGCAATGAAATAGATGCTGCTATGAACAGTAGTATTAAATCACTATTCACATAGAATATTTATATCCTCGAAATGAGATGAAATTTTATTCCGGCATTTAACAGGTTTATAGAATATCACCCCCCCCTTATATAAAATGTTCTGTTAGATTTTCCCCAAATTTCATAAATGTGGTTTCCATTGAGTATGCACGGTGACAGGTTGTTTTCAGCTGATAGTTAAACTATTAGTCTTCAGGCAAATTTTTACTGTTGAGACAGGTTGTTTTGAAGGAAATTAGTGAGATAAGGTAATAAACTATAACCTCCATTTTTGGTGAAAGCCCTTTCAGCATTGCCAGCTTCCTCTCAAATGAGTTGCCCAGCATCTACATGCAACAAATAGAGAAACTAGTCATTAGATTGATCTAGAATTGATCGAGTGGGCAGCCACATTTTATGAGATTTGTGAACAACTCAAAATGAAGCCAGCATTGATGTGCACTTCAGTAGCACTTACAGCTGCAGCTTGTTTTGAGCTATCCCAGTTGAAGAAGCTGGTGAAAAATGCAGGTTCATCCCCTTCCGCGACAGCATACACGGTTGTGTCATTGATCGACCGTGGTCCATCCCGAGCAATGCCTGCCTGAAGGAACATCTGCAGGTAATGGAGAAGCACACTGAGTTTTGTGATTTCCCCGTCGCATAATCACAAGTTGGAAACACTATGACCTTGCCGAAGTCGAGGGCGTGCTCCTTGGACGTGACACCTGAGTGAAGTCCAACCCAGACGAAGATTTCTTCGCCGGTGTCCAGTATCAACGTCTCCTCAGTTGCCAGATCATCCTGCGAGAAGCTGAATACCTCCTTTGCCTGGAAGAATGGAATACCATAAGAAACTATTCAACCTTTTCAACAGAAATCAACAAGGTACGAGTCGGATGTATCCTTCATTTCTTGTGGTTCATTGTAAAATAGCACTAACCTTGAACAGACCTGAAAACAATCATGCAGGGTCAGAACTGATCTTATGCGCAGAGGCTATTGGAAGGAAAAATATATAACACTGTTGCACACACATTGTTGAAAAGTACACGTATATAGATGTGGATCTGTTGGCCAAGCCTTGACACACTTTTCTTTGGAGTATTCTGATCTTCCTCCTAATGTTGTCCAGAAACGGTCAGGTTCAGAACCTTCTCTTACTAACAATGATTGCTTCAGTGGCTGCAAAATAGCACTAAATATAGTCCATAAGGGGAATACATTACAATCTATAGAAATATTGTAACAAGACACAAAGGGGTTTGTTTGCAGTGTTATCCTTACACACAACTTATCCATCATTCTATCAAGTAGAACATGGTCACTGGGTGAAGAAAGACTTCCTAGCCACGTAAAGAAAGAAGCGCCGTCTTGCAAAATGTAACAGTGTGACGAATTAAGCGAACTTGCGGCCTGCAATTCAGTAAGTAATCCAGTAACCATAGGATGATTTAGAACAGCAGAGGATTAAATGATATTTAAGTGTGATTTGGCGTAAAATGCTAATTCTGAATATGCATTTGCATTCTGGTTTTGCCCAAACTCACCAGATGAACCTGAATGGCTTGTATGCAATCAGGTCTCAGCCCTTGAACCCGGAATAATGCGGCCCCATCTTTCTGGTACTGCTCAGTTCTATTGCTTTTCTGCAGAATAGAGTTCTTATATGCAGTACTCCTGCCACCCTGCGAACGAAGATGAGAAACTCCAGCATTCATATCCAAGTATGCATCCCTTCATTAACATCCAAGTACATGAACCACACAACATGAGAAGTATACCTTGAATATGATCAATGACTTGAATACTATGAAAAACAACTCTGGTTCTCTGCCCTCAAGCACTTGCCCCTGAAATTGCACTTCGCAATTGAGTGATACTTGAATAGCATGGCAAAGACTCTGTTTTTATTTTTGTTTGTCAACGCCAGGATTTAGAGTGGGATTAAGGAGTGAATTAGCTCACCACAACTGCACGTCCTTTGACTAAATCAGCCATGCTTGACATCAATGAAACTGTGGCAACTCTATCTTCCTGCAGCCAAATTCACAAACTAATTTAAGTAACATGCAAACTACTGACAACATGCCATATGCGTAAACAGAACCAAACACTATCTCAGTAGCATGGCTGCAGCTGACCATGTTAATGGCTTTAATTTCTGATTAGTGGAAGTGTTCCTTAGCAAGGGAAAATATGAAAAAGTGCCTTTGATTTACACAAGACTAGCAAAGAGTAAACCTGTACACTATCTTGTCCAAACCAAGCAAGGAACAGATGATAATCTTTTCCATCGTCAGCGTAGCTGTACTGTATGATATAGCATTCTCCGTTGTAAAGTTGCTCCTGCTCCTCGGTGCAAAGGAGTGTTACACAACCACGGTCCACCAGCCAAACCTGTGGTATATCCTATTTTGTTAAAAGACGGATTCACGCATGCATCGCATCTAGGCAATGAACTTTACCTTCAGAAAACCATTACTACTGATGAGCTGCCGCGGTTTATCATCTGGAATTTCTGCAACATCATATCCCTGATGCTTGAAAATTGCTGCAACACAATTCTGCATTAGACCTTGCCATGATATTCGCAGATTTAATGAAACCAATAGTTACAGAAAATTACTATGGTCCTCACACCTGCCACTTTCTCCCGCCCTGCCTCGTACAACTTCTGCACAACATTCTTAGGCCAATGCTGAAAATGCAGCTTAAAATCGACAATTTCATGACCTTCAGTCATTATAACAGTGCGGCCAATTGATGATCTGCCTTGTAAGTGTACGTACTCCTACAAAAATAAGAATTTGTTTCAAGCTTATGGAAAGACTAAAGTAGATACCACTAATCAAACATGTTAGCACGCCTCATCTGTTTCTTGTATGGTTGTAACTCATCTGAACTATATATTTTCTGAAGATAACAAATATCTGCATATGAGCATATTAAGAAAACAATTGTGGTTCTGGCAGGAACTTTCCTACCAAGTTAGCCTACAAAATAACTAGCAGATATGCAATGATAGCAAAAAGGAAAAAGGAAAATAATCAAGTATCCTTATGCTTACCTCTAATGCGGTAGCAGATGTCTTCTTCTCTGAAACTAGTGTTGTCATCCCTATCCACAAGAATATTTCAGCTCCACAGTCCAGTATGTAACTTCTGTCGGACTTCAGCATTTCTCTTTCTAAAACATGTGTCTCCATGGGAACAAGGATTCTCTTGTTAATCCTACATACAGGAAAGTTTACAAATGTAGTTTACATACTAACTCAAGGTTACAAATCGAGTCTGAATTAAGCTGGGGGTAGTCACCAAAAAAGTTTCTTGGGTGAGGTAGTCATCGGTTCCCCATTGGCCGCGTCTGGTACATCACGAGGAATAGGGGCATAGCCTCCAAAGAGGTTCCAGAACTCACCAGCATCTGAATCACCAGCAAGCTTTCCATCCTCTACAATCAGTAAAAAACAAAAATTGAAAATCTAAGAATATTCCATCCTTGCTAATGGAAGATGTAATTTCATTCAACACTACCTATTATCCCGATCTCACATCTGCCGCAGTGTCGATTTTCTCTCAGATGCTTTATGACATCTAATGCCATAGCCCTTGTTTGTATACAAGAATTACAACCGCTGAAAAGGAAAATCTTGGATGGTGTGTCCACTATAAATGCCGCCTTATGATCCAGAGAGGACCGCGAAAATGGAACCTACAAACATCATCAGAGTTGTCAGTCGTTAGTAGTCTTACATTGACTCACTGAGATGTGCTGGAAATCTTTGGTGTAGCAATTTTTACTTGTCTTAGACGAGCTACATGCTCTCCTTCACACCGAAACATCGTGGTCCCATCGCATTCATCCCCAGATCTTCTCCAGTGCGAAGAGAAGCTACCTTGTACAGGGATGATGCATGGTTTGAAGTATGACAAGAACTTGTCGGATTCTTCCCCTTGTGTTTCCCTGTACTGGATCGCGTGAGAGCCCAGCGCCGCATCCAACTCAACGGCCTTGTCAGAGGCCATCAAACAATCTTCCTAGGTGACCACAATGCAGGATGGACAGCAGGACACAAAGTAAGTCATGAGCAAAAGGCATTGGTAAGAAAAGAGTGACAAGAGGGCCCAATTAATTGATGTGGTCGTAACACACACACACCTCTTTGGCCTCCTCCCCTATCCAGTAATGCACATTATGCCTTCGAGTTCCGCTCTTGACTTCAGCTGTCTGAAACATTGTACAACATTTGAAATTACTCAGTGATGTAAATAGGCTAATAAAATGCACGATTTTACAGCTGAAACAGCCTACCCTGGAGAAGGACTTACATGGAGTATGATATAGCAGTTCCCAGTGTAGAACTTGCCATGCAAGGATTTTGCAATTGGGACTACATTGGTGCCCATAATACACCAGATATCCAGCCCTCTGGAATATTGTATTGATTTGAAGTTAAAATTTAAATAAAAAGCTGTACAGCCTAAGCTAGATTTATACTGCCTAACATTTACATCACTGGGGTAAAATGAAGAACAATATGTCTTAATGCACAAAACTTTTGAAGACACAAAAATTTATTTCCACGTTCATTCCCTGATTTGAGAGTTCCAAGCAGTTACTTTTCTTACAGATCTTAAGTAGTAACAGAGCAGCGTTATTGCAGTGCTGCTGCTCCTCGGTAAAAAAACAAAGAAAATGAATAGTAGCATTTTCTCAAGTGAAAGGGTAAAATTAGATGAGAGGGGGGAAGAGAAGGAATCAGGGAGGCATATTCAAATGATGATCCAAGCTTTGCCCGGAATCTAGTCCGAGAGAACAACTGAAAAAGAAGAAAAGGAACAGCAAAGAGGGTGAGGGGTTAGGGAGCAGGAGAGGGGACGTACGGCTTGTCGCCGACGCCGAGGAACTCGCCGTCGACGCCCTTCATTGTCGACATGGCCCCTCGAAGCACTGCAGCAAGAGGAGGCAATGCGAGCTCGCCCCCACCAAACAAGTGAGCAGAGCAGGGGAGGAAGAAGATGAAGAAAAGAAGAAAAGGAAAGGTGAGCAAGCAGCTGGTAGTGAAGTTTGGTGGAGCTGCAGAGGCTAAACAATTACTCACTTTCCCCTCCAGCGGGCTCCACCACAGCCGAGAAAGGTAATGGCGAGAGAAATAGAGGGCGCGTCCATTGCTTTGCCTTGAAGGGCGTGACGTGCGAATTTACCGTGCTGTCTGACTCGCACTCCCCGTGTTGTAGGGGCATCTCCGTAATCAACAAGGACGCATTTGGTTAGTTTCTCACTGGAGACTGGTTCAGTATATACAATCTCTCGGTCATTACCTGCATGTTGTTTGATTGCTTGTATCAAGCCCAGCTCACATTTTTTAATGTAAATTGCACTAGGCCCAGTCTGCATTAAAAAAACTGTCAATTTGAACGTTCCTCATGAGCCAGGCTAAGGGTGCTTTAAGTTTCATGCGGACCAGCTTCTACATGTCAGCTAGGCAACTAAACAACTTGCTACTTAAAGCAATTTTAGCAGACCCCGCATCCTTTCGACCCGCAAAACGCTTTTACAATTCGCGGAAAAACGCCTTTATGGGCCGGCGCGGACGGCCGCAGTTGCAGACCCCGCGTAATGGATCCGTAAAAAAGGATATTCCTAAAATATGTTTTTTTACGGGTTGGGGTTGCGGCGTCTGATCTGGCGCAGCTCCTCCCGGTCCGCAAAACTTAAATTTGCAACTTAATTTGATCTAGCATATTGCATTGCTTTGCTTTATTAACAACATTGGATACAAAAGGCATCATCAAATCTTTGCTAGAATAGCAAGACCAAAGAAAACAAGAACTACAAGTAGGCATTTTAGAAGATTTCCAACTTCCATAACTGCTCCCACTAGTTGGACTAATATCTTCTCCATGCATTCGTTGTTGATCTGTGGATTCTTGATTTTGCATTCTTCTTTCTTCATTTTTGATTCGGAAGAAGTAGATGTTGCTTCCCCTCTAGTTGCACATGCAGCCGCATCATTGCCTTCGATTGTACTAAGGAGTGCACTAACATTTATTAAGTTTCTTTCTATCAACAAATCAATGTATTGCCCTTCCCAAAACCAAAATGAGCATCCATCGTCCTACACAAAAGAATGAGCAAGCTCGAAGTGAGCCACCGCAATTGAACTAAAGAATGAACTATGAAACGAGCTACCGCGAGTGCACGTACCCCGTCGTTTTCGCATTTGAAGAACACCCATCCTGGGTGCTTCGGTGTGCTCGAATTGAGCCGCAACACTTTTTCGCGTGCAGTCGTCGCACTCTATGAGCGGCATCGGCAAGACGGCCGAACAAGTCCATGCCCGCAAACCTTCGGCGGCGGCGGGCGGACGAACCCGTACCTGCATGCAGCGATGCGCCCTTGCCTGGGCTGCGGGAGAGGCTCCCCGACCACTCCATCGCTTGGGGCAGCAACCGGCGGCCAGAAAAAGCCAAACCCGGCGGCTCGCGATGAAGTACCGCAGATTTGCAAATCCGGCGGCCCGCCGACGCAGGGGGGGGGAGGGGAGGCCTCGTGCGCGTGGCGGCCTTTCGGCGTGCTCCTTGGGCGGCGGCCGGCGGCAGCGCGAGGGGGGAGACGAGAGGAGGTTGGTTGGAGAAAGCGTGGGATGAAATGTCCCCCCACCAACCGCTTCCGCTTATATGCAGGGCACCGCAACCGCAGGGGGGGTGGGTGGGAGGGGGGGAACCCGCGTTTTCCCGGTTGGGTCGGGATTTTGCCACGCCCCCTAAAATTTTTTATGGCGGGCGGGATGCGGGTCCGATCGGTTGGTTTTCCGCCCCGACCCACATTTTGGCAGTTATTTTACGGGTCGGGGCGGGATGCGGGGTCTGCTAGAGTTGCTCTTAGCCCGCTAGAGCCTGGTTGGTTTTTTTGCGGCAAAGAGGAGTTTTATTCCAAATTTATAGGATTACAATCTACTGGCAAGAGATCCTGGATACACAGAGGGCCTCTCTGAAGCCAAACAGCAGTACACGATTTTGTACGACTATAATTAGCCTGGTTGGTCTTTAATGCATGCTACCAAACGCGGCCCAAATCGAACGCCCGCAAATGTGTGCGAGAGCACGACTAGCTTTCAAGTTCTTTTTTTTCTCTAAAACTTAGGGCTTCCCACCCTCAAATCTTCCGCAAACGTCCGAACCGTGAAAGCCATCAAACGTGGTCCTATATCGATCTGCGGCGTGGTTCAAATGTGTTTTCTCCCGCAAACCGGAGACAAAAGTGGGGAACCCTGTGCGAGTCCGGACCGTTGTCACACCCGCTTCTGACAGCCCTGGCCCACCCAAACCCCTCCTCCCTCGCTCGCGCGTGTTTTTGCCCACATTCATGCGCTGTACAGCACGCCGCTTCACATTGAAAGCGGCTCAGGACAGACGCGACCTATCACTGCCTCCGCCATTGAAGCGACGTGGCAGCCAAGGGTGCCGCCCGCTACACGCGCGGCTGAACACGCCTCCTCGCGGCATTCAAATGCCTCCATTAAACCCGCGTGGAAGCCGAGGAACCTACCCCGGACACACGTCCGTTCACGAGCGGGCCGGCATTAAATGCAACATCGGGTAAGCTCCTCCCGTCTGCCCTCTATTTAAACAAGGCCACACGCCGGACAAAAATCGCAGCATCAACTTCGCCACTCCCCATCTTCTCCTTCCATCATTTTCTCCACTCTTTCGATGGCATCCGACGAGCAGGAAGAGCAGTTCTCCGGCATAAAAGCCGGCAGGCTGGCCCTCCGAGCCGGCCTAATACGAGCGAGAAACTCGATGTTCCACCTACCTCACCTAGCCCGACGGAGCCAATTGCCGCCTCAAGCCGACGCGTGGTTCAGCAACTCGTCCCTTCAGGGCGGCTCGAGGAGGAGTGGCGAGTTGCTCCACGCCGGCACGGGCATCGTGGCTGCCGTCGACGATGACGCGTCGTCCCACATCTCCCGTGCCTGCGACCGTGCCATGCAGGCAGAGACAGAAGCCGGGATGCACGGAGGTCGACAAGTCGCTGGCCAGCGTGTCCTCGTCCGCCACCATCATTGAGGAGAAGTAGAATACGGGAGGCCGCTGCCGCTTGGGTCCCAGGAAGGCCACCACCGGCGTACACAGCCGGTGTCTTGCCCTCTTGCTGATCACCGTCGTCCCCTCACCCAAGAACCAACTTTGTTTCGTGCAGCGTAGGGACCCTTCCCGTCTGGTTGAAGCATCAGACAACGGTTTCACTATGCTGAGTGGTGGGGAAGCGAGTAGTCCTTTGCGCTGAAGCATATATGTAACACCCCCGATGCGGCTATATCTCCCACGTGTCGAGGCACGACTTAGAGGCATAACCGCATTGAAAGCAATGTTGCAAGTGAGGTAATCTTCACACAACCCATGTAATAAATAAGGGAAAGAGATACATAGTTGGCTTACAGTCGCCACTTCAAAAATTAAATAATTAAACATCCATCATTCATAGTACAATCATGGTCCTACTACGTAACCAAATTAAATGAAGATTCCCCAAATGCTACACAGATCCTCGATCGTCCCAACCGGGCACCACTCGATCATCAGGAAAAGACACATAGTAACGACCACGTTCCTCGTCGAACTCCCACTTGAGCTCGGTTGAGTCACTGACCGGCATCGTCGGCACCTGCAACTGTTTTGGAAGTATCTGTGAGTCACGGGGACTCAGCAATCTCACACCCGCGAGATCAAGACTATTTAAGCTTATAGGAAGGACAGAGTAGTATCGTGGAGCTGCAGCAAGCGACTAGCATATATGGTGGCTACTTCGCAAAGAGAGCGAGAAGAGAAGCAAAGCACGGACGTGAAACTAATAGCGATCAAGAAGTGATCCTGAACTACTTACGCCAGGGCATAACTCCAACATCGTGTTCACTTCCCGGACTCCGCCGAGAAGAGACCATCACGGTTACACACGCAGTTGATGTGTATTTTATTTGAGGTCAACTTCGGGTTTTCTACAACCGGACATTAACAAATTCCCATCTGCCTCATAACCGCAGGCACGGCTTTGAAAGATATTACCTGCGGGGTGTCCCAACTTAGCCCATTATAAGCTCTCACGGTCAACGAAGGATTATTCCTTCTACCGGAAGACCCGATCAATCTCGGAATCCCGGACTACAAGACATTTCGACAGCAATAAAACACGACCAGCAAAGCCGCCCGAATGTGCCGACAAATCCCGATAGGAGCTGCACATATCTCGTTCTCAGGGCACACCGGATTGTCCAAACTTCCGATAGGCCATCTCAGAGTTGCCCCTGATGGCCACCGGCGGTCGACAGGTTTGGACCGGCACTCGAGAGGAGAACTGGCCCGGGGTTAAAATAAAGATGACCCTCGGGCTCGCGAAAACCCGGGGAAAAAGGCTTAGGCGGCAAATGGTAAAACCAAAGTTGGGCCTTCTTGGAGGAGTCTTATTCAAAGCGAACTGTCAAGGGGGTCCCATAAATCACCCAACCGTGTAAGGAACGCGAAATCAAGGAACATAACACGGTATGACGGAAACTAGGGTGGCAAGAGTGGAACAAAACACCGGGCATAGGGCCGAGTCTTCCACCCTTTACCAAGTATATAGATGTATTAATTATAGCAGATATATATTGTGATATCCCCAACAAGTAAACATGTTCCGTTTAGGAACAACATCTCCATGTTCCAACAAGGAACAAACTTCAACTTCACTCGCAACTAGCAACGCTTATAAGAGGGCTGAGCAAAGCGGTAACATAGCCAATCAACGGTTTGCTAGGAAAGGATGGTTAGGGGCTGACATGGCAATATGGGTGGCATGATATAGCAAGTGGTAGGCATGGCAGCATAGGCATAGCAAAAGAGCGAGCATCTAGCATAGCAAAGATAGAAGTGATTTCGAGGGTATGGTCATCTTGCTCGCAATGTTCTCGTGAGTTGTCGAAAGCTTGATCCTCGTAAGCGTTCTCAACAGGTTCCTCGTTCACGTACTCGTCTCCGGCTCTACCCAAAGCAACAACACAAACAAAGGAACCACAATAAATCACGGTGCAATGCACAATCAACATGATGCAAAACATGACATGATATGCGGGATGTGATATGCAATGCGTATGCGCGCTCGGAAGGGAAAAGATGAACCAGGCATCAACTTGGCAAACCAAGTATGCCACTGGAAAGATGAGATGATTTCGGTTGAAATCGATATAAAGATCACCGGAATCGGATACACGGTTTGCAAAAGACAAGCAAAACAAGAATGGCACAAATCTGCCATTAACAGCATGATGCCACTTAGCAAGCAACAAATAATTAAGCTACTGCACCCAAACGTATCAACAAAGTACATGGCAGTGATCTAAACAAGATGCTTGACAAAAGATGAGCACTGAGCTTCGGCTAAATCACATCATAACAGGTTCAAACGAGCATGGCAAAAGTGCACAAAATATCAGGCTGGACATGGCAAAAACAGCATCAGGTTGCAATGTTCAGAGCAGCAAAACTACATGCTACAGGACCTTAAAATAGCAAAACATGGCATGGCATGAATCTACTCAAAGCATAGAACAAAAGTCCCTTACTGACCATAAGCCAAGAAGGACTCGAAAATATAGTAACACCCATGTCAATATTGAAAGTTTCGTTAACAGATTCAGCAACATGGCATGTCAAAAACTGATAACAAGTAGGCATGTTTGCAAGCTCAATGCACTCACTACAGAGCCTTAAATGATAAACTAAGCATACATTCATCAAGAAGACATGTCATAGAAGACATACATGGCAAGAACAATAACATAGCATAAATGGATCAACCACAACAACCTTGGCAAAATTGAATAACATGTAAACAATCTGCCAGGAAACATTTGATAGCAAAAGTAGAGCTCGATTGACTCAAGCTATGCTACTCCATAATTGCAAAAAAGGACATGGATGGATAGAGCAAGACATGTTTAACAAAACATCCTTACTAAAGTATCTCAAAATATGCATGGATCTCTCGGTAGCATCAAGTCAACATGGCATCAAAATATCAGCTAAACAGGGCTGAAAACAGCAACAACAGGACACCTACTTTGCATGCTTGTGCTAGTCACCACATAGACCACAAAAATACATGGCATATACTCCTGGAAAGATGGCATGACATATTACAAAACACATGTAGGACTCCAATTCATAGGATGCACACATTAATCATGGCAAAAATAACAAAAGTGCAAGTTCTGTTAAGAAACAGAAACTAACAACATATAGCACTCTTCCAACAGCATTTCGGGCATCGAGATGAGCTCAAATGAAAATGATGCAATGAGATGAAATGATCTACTCTTCGAGACGCACATTTTGACATATTATACGCACAAAATGGATCTACGGATGCGAAGATATAGCATGTTGAAAATTGCACGAAATAACAATGATCTAAGGACTTAGGAAAAAAAGGAGGGAAGAAGTCAACGGCGCCATGAGATCCGAGGCCGGATCGGGCTCGCCCGATCGGGCGACGCGGCGGGCGGCGCGCTGGGAGGAGGAGGCGCTGGGCGGCCGGTGCGGGAGCGGGCGCCGGAGGGCGGCGGCACGGCGGATCGGGCGCGAGGTCGGATCCGGGACCGGGCGATGGGCGACGACGCCCGGGCGAAGGCGGGCGGCGGGCGGGCGGCGCGAGTCGGAGGCGCTGGTGACTGGCGGGGCGGCGCTGAGGCGGCGTGAGGCGGTTTTGGCGGCCGGGCAGCGTGGCCCCGGCTGGCCGGGCGCGACAGGTGGCGGCCTCGAGTGGCCGAGAGGAGGCGGCGGACGGTTCGCGCAAGGGGCGGACGTGTCCGGCGCGCGGAGGAAGAAGAAGGCTAGGGTTAGGGTAGAATTGATCCGCGAATTTCGGGGGAGGTGCTTAAATAGGCATAGAGGGAGCTAGGAGAGTCCAAATGAGGTGTAGTTTTCGCCCACACGATCGTGATCGAACGACGGAGAGCATGGGAGTGACTTAGATGGGTTATTGGGCTGTTTTGAAGGGGTGTTGGGCTGCAACTTAAAAGAGGCCTTTGCGAGAGTGCGGTTAACCGTTGGAGTACCAAACGAGCTCCAAATGACCCGAAACTTGACCGGTGGTCTACGGGTGGTATACCAAGGCCACTAGACAAACCTCAGTCCATTTCGAGAAGGTTTAATACCCGCACATGGAAAAACGTAAAAGGGACCGCCGGGGGAGATAGGAGTGTCGGATTGCAAAACGGACAACGGGGAAAATGCTCGGAATCATGAGACGAACACGTATGCAAATGCGATGCACATGATGACATGATATAAATGCATGACATGGACAAAATGCAAAATGAAGAAAAACCCAACCACGGGGGGAATATCATATCACAATGCCGAAAATGGCAAGAGTTGGAGTTACAAATGGAAAGTTACATCCGGTGTTACAACACTCCACCACTACAAGAGGATCTCGTCCGAGATCTAGGACTGAAAGAACTCCGGATATTCGAACGGAGGTGATCCTCGCGCTCCCGTGTAGCTTCTCGGTCGGAATGGTGTGACCACTTCACTTTCAGGAATTTGATTGACTTGTTGCGAGTCTTGCGTTCGGTTTCTTCAAGAATAGCAACGGGTGCTCATGATAAGAGAGATCTTCTTGAAGGTCAATCTCTTCGAAGTTGATAGTGCGTTCAGGAGTCTTGAAGCACTTGCGAAGTTGTGACACGTGAAACACATCGTGCACGTTTGCAAAGTTGGATGGAAGCTCAAGTTGATAGGCGAGATCGCCTCTTTTCCCAATGATCTTGAAAGGACCCACGTATCTAGGGGCAAGCTTCCCTTTGATACCGGGCGACGAGTGCCTTTCATTGAGAGACGCGGAGGTAGACATGGTCTCCGATCTCAAAAGTCACATCACGGTGCTTATCATCATAATAGCTCTTCC
Organism: Aegilops bicornis; assembly: GCA_021605145.1. NCBI lineage: Eukaryota > Viridiplantae > Streptophyta > Magnoliopsida > Poales > Poaceae > Aegilops > Aegilops bicornis. The sequence goes on from CM038669.1 coordinate 153,821,090, forward strand.
GGCGCGATTAGCGGCTTTGAGATTCTCACGAATGACTTGGCACATTTCTTCCGCTTCGTGATCAAGTCATTGCTAAGAAGTTGGCGTTCACTGTCTCGGACCAATTGAGAGGAGTACGGCACTTTCGCCATAGAGAATTTCGAATGGGGCCTTGCCCGAACTCGCTTGGAAGCTGTTGTTGTAGGAGAACTTCGGCATATGGAAGACAATCTTCCCACTTCATACCGAAAGAAATGACACAAGCCCCGAGCATATCTTCAAGGATTTGATTAACTCGCTCGACTTGGCCACTTGTTTGAGGGTGGAAAGCTGTCTTTGAAACGAATGTTGGTGCCCATGGCCTTCGAAAAGAATCCCGAACTTGGAGGTAAAGATGCTGCCACGGTGCGAAGAGATCAATTGTGGAATGCCGTGCAAGGAGACAATCCTGGAGGTGTATAGCTCGCCAACCGAGCTGCTGTGATGGATTCTTTGATAGGAAGAAAATGAGCCACTTTAGTAAGCTTGTCAATGACAACGAAGATAGCATCATTTCCACGCTTGGACTTTGGAAATCCAGTCACGAAGTCCATTTCAATATGATCAAACTTCCATTCAGGAATAGCAAGAGGTTGGAGGAGACCAGCTGGTCTTTGGTGTTCGCTTTCACTCTTCTCGCAGACATCACACTCCTTCACGAATTGAGCAATTTCTCGCTTCATTCGAGTCCACCAATATGATTGCTTGAGATCATGGTACATCTTCGTACTTCCAGGATGAATGGATAGAAGCGAATTATGGGCCTCGTTCATAATGACTTTTCGTAGATCACCCTTAGGAACCACAATCCGGTCCTCAAAGAACAGAGTGTCTTTGTCATCAACGTGGAAGCACTTGTACTTGGAAATGCCCTTGTCGATACCACGTTTCACCTTTTTCACCATGGTATCCAGAAGTTGAGCCTCACGAATCTGATCTTCCAAAGTAGGAGAGACTATGAGGTTGGCAAGAAAGCCTTGAGGAACAACTTGAAGATTCAGCTTGGAAAGCTTCACAGAGATCCAATTTGAAAGGGCTTGAGGATTAGGCATTGCAGTAAGCCTTCTGCTCAAAGCATCTGCAATGACATTGGCTTTGCCGAGTATATTCAATACTTGGGTTGTACTCTTGAATCATTTCGACCCATCGAGTCCGCCTGAGGTTGAGGTTGGGCTGAGTGAAAATGTACTTGAGACTCTTGTGATCGGTGAAAATGTCCACTTTCCTTCCCAACAAGAGATGTCTCCAAGTAATCAAAGCATGGACAATCGCCGCCAACTCAAGATCGTGAGTGGGGTAGTTCTTCTCGTTGGGCTTCAAGCTGGCGAGAGGTATAAGCCACAACTCTCTTCTCTTGCATTAACACAAAGACCGAGACCTTGAAGAGAAGCATCACGAAAACTTCAAATGGCTTGGATTCATCAGAGGAGTCAAGACAGGAGCTGTGACGAGTTTCTCTTTGAGGGTATTGAAAGCAACGTCACACTCGTGGAGACCGGACATACTTCACATGCTTCTGGAGGAGGTTGGAAAGAGGCTTTGCAATCTTGGAGAAGTTCTCAACGAATCTTCGGCAATAGCTTGCAAGACCAAGAAAGTTGCGGAGCTGCTTGACATTCTGAGGAGGTTCCCAATTCACAATTGCGGACACCTTCTCGGGATTAACAGCGATGCCCTTGGCGGAGATGATATGACCAAGATAAAGCACTTCATCGAGCCAAAATTCACATTTGGAGAACTTCGCATAGAATTGATACTCTACGAGCTTGTCTAGCACCAATCGCAAATGTTTTGCATGATCCTTCTTATTCTTGGAGAAGACCAAAATATCATCAAGATAGACCAAGACGAATTCATTGGTGTAGGGATTGAAGATGAAATTCATCATCCGAGAGAATGTTGGAGGAGCATTGACGAGGCGAAAGACATGACATATATTCATAAGAACCAAAGCTTGTTACGAATGCTGTCTTGGGAATATCTTGTTCACGAATGCGAATCTGATGATAACCCATACGAAGGTCAAGCTTGGAGAACACTTGTAGCACCTTTGAGTTGCTCGAAAAGCTCATTGATGTTGGGAAGTGGATACTTGTTCTTGATTGTCTTCTTATTCAATGGACGGTAATCGACGCAAAGTCGGTCCGTACCATCCTTCTTCTGGACAAAAGAACACCACAACCCCAAGGAGATGAACTTCGGTCCGATCAAACCCAGACGCTCTTGTTCATCGAGCTGCTTCTTCAATTCCTTCACTCATCAGGTCCAAGCTTGTATGGACGCTTGCAAACGGGTTGATGCAGGGCTCAAGATCAATAACAAACTCAATCGGCCGATGAGGAGGCATACCGGAAGCTCTTACGGAAAGACATCTTGGTACTCACAAACGATCGAATCGAGAGATGGCATTCAGTTCGCCCTTCTCATTGAGAGAAAACAACGAATGGTTTCATCACGAAGCGGCATAGATGATCACATCATTAGAAGAGTGAGTCAATTGAATTTCCCTGGCAGCACAATCAAAATTTGAGCTTTGTCTTTGAGAAAGCCGATCCATTCCGAGAATAAGATCAATATCCGAGTCACCAAGAACAATTGGTTTAGCCAAAAATCTATAATCGCCCATCTTGATAGAAACATCCGGAACCATGTAGCTTGCATTCATGCATTTACCCGGAGAGACAACTGCTAATGGTCTAGGTAGCTCTTGGAAAGACAACTCATGCTTAGATGCAAAAGGTTTAGAGATGAAACTAAGCGATGCACCAGTATCAAATAAGACTTTTGCAGGAATGTCATTAACTGGAAGATTACCCATGATCACATCAGAAGAATCCTCTGCTTGAGCTGCATTCATCATATTCACCTTTGCAAACTTGGGATTATGCTTGACCCTTTGCATTCCGGAAGATTTCCACGGAGGAGGAGGCGGAAGGCGCCTTTGGTTGAAGCACTTGTTCGCATAGTGACCTTTCTCACGACATTTGTTGCAAGTCACCTCAGACAATGGACGGTGGTAAGGAGCACTTGACCTTGGAGCTTGAGAATTAGACTTGTTACGATAGCTGGGGTTGGGTGGGTGGGAAGATCCACGGCCACCTGAGTTCTTCTCACGATAAGGCCGATTTGAACGGAGGAGGAGGAAGGTAAAACTTCTGCTGCTTGGCTGCCACTTGAGAGGAAGAAGAAGACTGAATCGCATCCCGATTCTCTTCTTAGAAGCCTCACATTTGAGCTGGGCAGCTTCTTGCTTCAGTGCCATGTTGTAGAATTCATCATACTTAAGTGGCTCAAAAAGCACAAGAGCTAATTGCAGATCTTCTCTCAGACCACCTCTGAATTGATAGATCATACTCTTTTCATCAGGCACGTCTTGCTTAGCAAAACGAGCAAGCTCGAACTGGATATTGTATTGATAGACAGACATGGTACCTGCTTGAGATTGCGGAACTCCTCACGCTTGCTCTCAACAACACTTTTCGGAATGTGATGAGCTACGAAATCACGGCGGAACTCATCCCAGGTAATGACACGACCTCCTCTGGAATCTTTGTATTGCTGGTACCACTCAGCAGCTTGATCCTTGAGTTGAAACGAAGCAAACTTGACAAAGTCCTCAGGTCTGACATTGCTACAGTCAAAGTGCTTGCAGATGTCCACTAACCAATCGTCAGCGTCTGTGGCCTCGACACAGAAACTGAAAGACTTCGGCTGATTAGCGAGGAACTGACTGAGAGTAGCAAAGTGTGGCTGATGGTTGCCTTGACCTTGATTGCCTTGATTGCCTTGCCCCTGAGTACGTTCTTGCAAGAGCTGCAAAATCATCTGAGCATTGGCATTGGTGGCTGCCATGATAGCTTGCCGTGCCTCCGGAGGCGGAGGTGGAGGTGGAGGTGGAGGGTTCTGTTGATCCCCATCATTGCGATCCGGATTCAGACGCGTTGGCGGAGCCATCCTGAAGAGGGTGACATCCGTTAGTCCTTTGATAGACAAATTGATAAGTAGAATCAACGGATAGAAATTGCAACATATAGTCTTCACAATAAACATCCGAACAAGAATGAACGAATGAATTCCAAAAGATAATCATCACACGTCCAATAAGGTGAGAAGCCACTTAGATAAAGATATGGAAACAATTCGAATATCACAATTGAAAACCAAAGGTTGGCTTCTAGAATGAGCCGGAACAAACACATGACAGAGATTTCGCCCAAAGTGTTCGTGGTGGGGCCCTGCACGGCACGACGATATAGCGGCAAATCACGAATGACTAACAAGACGTCCCGAATCAGCATAGCCAAGGATTCTTTAAGACGTCTCGCGACCACTGTAAATCGACCGTGAATGGGCGGACCACTAGACGTTGGACCCCAATCTCAAATCATACATCTGTCGGAAAGAATATCCTGTAAGCTACTAGAATTCCCACCTATAAACTCCCGAAACTTTCTGGTTATGCAATCTGGTGTTGGGGATACAGGGACACAAAATATATCACCCAAACTAACAATACCTAGATCCGTTGTATCCATCCGTCAACACATAACCAAGAAATCCTCGGAAATCGTGTACCTCGACCTTGAAAAACATCCGTTATACAAGTCATGGCAATACTCCGCTCTCGCCACGATCTTTGGGCTATCAGGGTTATCTCACCAACAAGCGCACAAAAGAGATTTCGATGTTGGCAAAACTCGGTATTCGAATTGCAACGATAAAATTGTGACGACAACACCTTGGAGCTCAACTCCCGGGACACCGCCACAACCCCTAAATGTCGAGGCACCAAGAACAATGTTCTCGTCACAAAACCATCGAACGATTCCAAGATACCCACGTGATCCTAAAAATTTTTTAGTGAAATTTGAGGAGAGAAGAGTCAAAACACTACGTCGGGATACCTCACAGAGCTTTAAGGGACCGGGAAGTAAAAGAATCCTACTCTCCGATATATATAATCCTAAGACTCAAAACATTTTCCATTCTAGACTCAACAACGCCAAAGAAACAATCAAGTAGGGGCTCCTAAGTCGGGGAAGGCTCTGATTACCAACTTGTAACACCCCCGATGCGGCTATATCTCCCACGTGTCGAGGCATGACTTAGAGGCATAACCGCATTGAAAGCAATGTTGCAAGTGACGTAATCTTCACACAACCCATGTAATAAATAAGGGAAAGAGATACATAGTTGGCTTACAGTCGCCACTTCACACAGTACATAATTTAACATCCATCATACAATGTACACTCTAGGTCCGACTACGGATCCAAATTAAAAGTAGATACCCCAAATGCTACACAGATCCCGATCGTCCCAAGCTGAGCACCACTACCGATCATCAGGAAAAGACACATAGTAACGACCACGTTCCTCGTCGAACTCCCACTTGAGCTCGGTTGAGTCACCGTGACCTTGGCATCGCCGGCACTGCAACTGTTTTGGAAGTATCGTGAGTCACGGGACTCAGCAATCTCACACCCGAGATCAAGACTATTTAAGCTTATAGGAAGGACAGAGTAGTATCGTGGAGCTGCAGCAAGCGACTAGCATATATGGTGGCTACTTCGCAAAAAGAGAGCGAGAAGAGAAGCAAAGCACGGACGTGAAACTAATAGCGATCAAGAAGTGATCTGAACTACTTACGTCAGGCATAACTCCAACACCGTGTTCACTTCCCGGACTCCGCCGAGAAGAGACCATCACGGTTACACACGCGGTTGATGTGTATTTTATTTGAGGTCAACTTCGGGTTTTCTACAACCGGACATTAACAAATTCCCATCTGCCTCATAACCGCGGGCACGGCTTTCGAAAGATATTACCCTGCAGGGGTGTCCCAACTTAGCCCATTATAAGCTCTCACGGTCAACGAAGGATTATTCCTTCTACCGGGAAGACCCGATCAATCTCGGAATCCCGGACTACAAGACATTTCGACAGCAATAAAACACGACCAGCAAAGCCGCCCGAATGTGCCGACAAATCCCGATAGGAGCTGCACATATCTCGTTCTCAGGGCACACCGAATTGTCCAAACTTCCGATAGGCCATCTCGAGTTGCCTGATGGCCACCGGCGGTGACAGGTTTGGACCAGCACTCAGAGGAGAAGCGGCCGGGGTTAAAATAAAGATGACCCTCGGGCTCGCGAAACCCGGGGAAAAAAGGCTTAGGCGGCAAATGGTAAAACCAAAGTTGGGCCTTCTTTGGAGGAGTCTTATTCAAAGCGAACTGTCAAGGGGTCCCATAAATCACCCAACCGTGTAAGGAACGCGAAATCAAGGAACATAACACCGGTATGGCGGAAACTAGGGTGGCAAGAGTGGAACAAAACACCGGGCATAGGGCCGAGTCTTCCACCCTTTACCAAGTATATAGATGTATTAATTATAGCAGATATATATTGTGATATCCCCAACAAGTAAACATGTTCCGTTTAGGAACAACATCTCCATGTTCCAACAAGGAACAAACTTCAACTTCACTCGCAACTAGCAACGCTATAAGAGGGGTGAGCAAAGCGGTAACATAGCCAATCAACGGTTTGCTAGGAAAGGATGGTTAGGGCTGACATGGCAATATGGGTGGCATGATATAGCAAGTGGTAGGCATGGCAGCATAGGCATAGCAAAAGAGCGAGCATCTAGCATAGCAAAGATAGAAGTGATTTCGAGGGTATGGTCATCTTGCACGCAATGTTCTCAGAGTTGTCGAAAGCTTGATCCTCGTGGCGTTCTCAACAGGTTCCTCGTTCACGTACTCGTCTCCGGCTCTACCCAAAGCAACAACACAAACAAAGGAACCACAATAAATCACGGTGCAATGCACAATCAACATGATGCAAAACATGACATGATATGCGGGATGTGATATGCAATGCGTATGCGCGCTCCGGAAGGGAAAAGATGAACCAGGCATCAACTTGGCAAACCAAGTATGCCACTGGAAAGATGAGATGATTTCGGTTGAAATCGATATAAAGATCACCGGAATCGGATACACGGTTTGCAAAAGACAAGCAAAACAAGAATGGCACAAATCTGCCATTAACAGCATGATGCCACTTAGCAAGCAACAAATAATTAAGCTACTGCACCCAAACGTATCAACAAAGTACATGGCAGTGATCTAAACAAGATGCTTGACAAAAGATGAGCACTGAGCTTCGGCTAAATCACATCATAACAGGTTCAAACGAGCATGGCCAAAGTGCACAAAATATCAGGCTGGACATGGCAAAAACAGCATCAGGTTGCAATGTTCAGAGCAGCAAAACTACATGCTACAGGACCTTAAAATAGAAAAACATGGCATGGAATGAATCTACTCAAAGCATAGAACAAAAGTCCCTTACTGACCATAAGCCAAAAAGGACTCGAAAATATAGTAACACCCATGTCAATATTGAAAGTTTCGTTAACAGATTCAGCAACATGGCATGTCAAAAACTGATAACAAGTAGGCATGTTTGCAAGCTCAATGCACTCACTACAGAGCCTTAAATGATAAACTAAGCATACATTCATCAAGAAGACATGTCATAGAAGACATACATGGCAAGAACAATAACATAGCATAAATGGATCAACCACAACAACCTTGGCAAAATTGAATAACATGTAAACAATCTGCCAGGAAACATTTGATAGCAAAAGTAGAGCTCGATTGACTCAAGCTATGCTACTCCATAATTGCAAACAAGGACATGGATGGATAGAGCAAGACATGTTTAACAAAACATCCTTACTAAAGTATCTCAAAATATGCATGGATCTCTCGATAGCATCAAGTCAACATGGCATCAAAATATCAGCTAAACAGGGCTGAAAACAGCAACAACAGGACACCTACTTTGCATGCTTGTGCTAGTCACCACATAGACCACAAAAATACATGGCATATACTCCTGGAAAGATGGCATGACATATTACAAAACACATGTAGGACTCCAATTCATAGGATGCACACATTAATCATGGCAAAAATAACAAAAGTGCAAGTTCTGTTAAGAAACAGAAACTAACAACATATAGCACTCTTCCAACAGCATTTCGGGCATCAAGATGAGCTCAAATGAAAATGATGCAATGAGATGAAATGATCTACTCTTCGAGACGCACATTTTGACATATTATACGCACAAAATAGATCTACGGATGCGAAGATATAGCATGTTGAAAATTGCACGAAATAACAATGATCTAAGGACTTAGGAAAAAAAAAAAGGGAGGGAAGAAGTCAACGGCGCGAGATCCGAGGCCGGATCGGGCTCGCTCGGGCGACGCTGGCGGGCGGCGCGCCGGGAGGAGGAGGCGCCAGCGGGCGGCCGGGTGCGGGCGCCGAGCGGCGCCGAGGCGGCGGCGGCCACGGATCCGCGAGCCGGATCCATGAGGCGACAAGGCGACGACGCCGGCTGGCGGCGGGCGGGCGGGCTGAGGCGCGAGCTCGGAGGCGTCAGTGGGCGGCGGAGGCGGAGGGCGGCCATGGGCGGGCGGCCATGTGGGCTCAGCCGGCGGCCGGGCGGCGGCGGACAGTGTGGCGGCTCTGAGTGGCTGAGGGAGGCGGCGGACGTGTCCGGGCATGGACGATGTCCGGCGGAGAAGAAGAAGGCTAGGGTTAGGGTAGAATTGATCCATGAATTTGGGGAGGTGCTTAAATAGGCATAGAGGGAGCTAGGAGAGTCCAAATGAGGTGTAGTTTTCGCCACACGATCGTGATCGAACGACGGAGAGCATGGGAGTGACTTAGATGGGTTATTGGGCTGTTTTGAAGGGGTGTTGGGCTGCAACTTAAAAGAGGCCTTTGCGAGAGTGCGGTTAACCGTTGGAGTACCAAACGAGCTCCAAATGACCCGAAACTTGACCGGTGGTCTACGGGTGGTATACCAAGGCCACTAGACAAACCTCGGTCCATTTCGAGAAGGTTTAATACCCGCACATGGAAAACGTAAAAGGGACCGCCGGGGAGATAGGAGTGTCGGATTGCAAAGCGGACAACGGGGAAAATGCTCGAATCATGAGGCGAACACGTATGCAAATGCGATGCACATGATGACATGATATAAATGCATGACATGGACAAAATGCAAAATGAAGAAAAACCCAACCACGGGGGGAATATCATATCACAATGCCGAAAATGGCAAGAGTTGGAGTTACAAATGGAAAGTTACATCCGGGGTGTTACAATATACCTCCGCGGTTCACTGCTGCCGGTCATAAGGACGACGTTGAAGACTTTCCGCGTCGGCCGTAGACTAGTCCGATTTGCTTTTAGTTGAAAATATGTCAAAAATGTAATCGTTTTCGTCCGGTTTGTATGAAATTCGACATGTTTATATGAAATCCGGCCAAGTTTACATGAATTTCATCTCGTTTGCTGAAAAAGAATTTGAAATGTCTGCAGCGTTGGATGGCAGCCTCCCACATCCGTGTCTGTGGACTGGTACCCATCTGTCCGCAGACGGATGCGGGGAAAATTTTCGGGTCGCCGTTGGAGATGCTCTTAGCTTTTAAGTTCCTGAGGTGACTTCGTTTGCTAATACTAAAGCCCATGGGACTCTATACCCATAGGGTTTTCTTATAAATAATTCAATTCAAAGAATTTCCAATAATTTGATACTTGTTTTTCCTATGGTGTCTGATGTCTACTACGCAACCTTCTTCTTGTAGACGTTGTTGGGCCTCCAAGTGCAGAGGTTTGTAGGACAGTAGCAAATTTCCCTCAAGTGGATGACCTAAGGTTTATCAATCTGTGGGAGGGGTAGGATGAAGATGGTCTCTCTCAAGCAACCCTGCAACCAAATAACAAAGAGTCTCTTGTGTCCCCAACACACCCAATACAATGGTAAATTGTATAGGTGCACTAGTTCGGCGAAGAGATGGTGATACAAGTGCAATGTGGATGGTAGATATAGGTTTTTGTAATCTGAAAATATAAAAACAGCAAGGTAGAAAGTAGTAAAAGTGAGCGTAAACGGTATTGCAATGATAGGAAACAAGGCCTAGGGTTCATACTTTCACTAGTGCAAGTTCTCTCAACAATAATAACATAGTTGGATCATATAACTATCCCTCAACTTGCAAGAAAGAGTCACTCCAAAGTCACTAATAGCGGAGAACAAACGAAGAGATTATGGTAGGGTACGAAACCACCTCAAAGTTATTCCTTCCAATCAATCCGTTGGGCCATTCCTATAAGTGTCACAAACAGCCCTAGAGTTCATACTAGAATAACACCTTAAGACACAAATCAACCAAAACCCTAATGTCACCTAGATACTCCAATGTCACCTCAAGTATCCGTGGGCATGATTATACGATATGCATCACACAATCTCAATTCATCTACTCAATCCAACACATAGAACCTCAAAGAGTGCCCCAAAGTTTCTACCGGAGAATCATGACGAAAATGTGTGCCAACCCCTATGCATAGGTTCATGGGCGGAACCCGCAAGTTGATCACCAAAACATACATCAAGTGAATCACGTGATATCCCATTGTCACCACAGATACGCACGGCAAGACATACATCAAGTGTTCTCAAATCTTTAAAGACTCAATCCGATAAGATTACTCCAAGGGGAAAACTCAATCCATTACAAGGGAAAAGAGGGGGAGAAGAAACATAAGATCCAACTATAATAGCAAAGCTCGCGATACATCAAGATCGTGCCAAATCAAGAACACGAGAGAGAGAGAGAGAGAGAGAGAGAGAGAGATCACATAGTGAAAGGATCGAGATGGACCTAGAGGGGGGGTGAATAGGTACAATTACACATTTTAATTATTACTTAGCAATTTTAGGCAATAGTGCGGAATATGAAAGTGAGCCTAACAATTGCTAGTAGGTACGAAGTACTAGGTAAGTAACACAAGCATATAAGTGAGCAAGCACAATATGATGTAAGTAAGTGCAAACCAAAACAAGTAACCACAAGTATAGAGTTAGGGTTAGGAATAACCGCAACTCCGGGAGACAAGGATGTATGCCGATGTTCACTTCCTTGGAGGAAGCTAGTCACCGTTAGAGAGGTGGATGTTACCACGAAGGCACACCAACGCATACGAAGGCTCACCCTATTCTCCCTTTGAGACAACACCACGAAGATGTTTCTCAACCACTAGTGGTAGACCTTGGGGTGGTCTCCAAACCCTCACAAACTTATCCGGGGTAATCACAAAAGTCGATTCCTCTCCGAAGACTCCTACCGCCTAGGAGTCTCCAACCTCCAAGAGTAATAAGATCAATGAGGATTTGCTCAAGACTTGCTCAAATCACGAATTCCTTGGGTGCGAGAGAAGGAGGAGAAGTGGATCTATCACTTGATCGGACAACTTCTTTTCAAAGCTCTCAAATCCCTTGGGGATCTAAGATTTGGTGTGGAGAGATGAGAGAGAGTGAGTGTAGTGTTCTAGGGTTTGTTCAAAGTGAATGGTCAACCCCTCTCGTGGGGAGAAGAGGCGATATATATAGTGTGTGCTCAAATATGCCCGTTGTAGTGCAAGTGATCGGGCAGGCGGACATCCGGCTGGAGGCGGACATCCGGGCTGGAGAGCCACTTGGAGAACAGGCGAGCAGTAGGAAGCAGGGAGCCGGACATCCGGGGTCAAGCCGGACATCCGTGAACAGAAAGCCCGGACATCCGGAGATCGCCGGACATCCGGAGAGCAAACCAGCGTTCACGCAGTTACGGACATCTACGCCGGATTTCCGGGCCAAGCCCGGACATCCGGGCGAAGGAAAGCCGGACATCCGGGAGATCGCGGACATCCGGAGAGCAAACCAGCATTTCACTCGGTTACGGTCATCTACGATCGGATTTCCGGCCAAGTCCGGATATCCGCCAACACAAAACTTCAGCGCTCGAAATAAAACATCCATAACTTTTTCATCCGGACTCGATTTTGATGATCTTGGGCTGATTTTGAAGCTATGGAAAAGCTCTAGGTCCTCACTTAGAGAACCACCCAAGATAAACCAAAATGGAGGATGCAAAGTATGCAAAGGTTAGATCATATATGTTGGGGAACCTAGTTGGCCATGGATTTCTTTGGTATATAGGATATGAGTGGAATTTTGTTGGATAGGAGTGAAATATGCCTTTGTTGGAATATGATGTGAGGAAATAGAAATAGAAGATGTCGACTTGAGCAAATCTAGCACTATCCCTTTGATCCTCTCTTAATAGTGCGGGATCCCTATAACTCAAGAAACATAAAATGAAACATCGCTTTTACCACTTCAACCTTGAGAGAACTCACCGTATGCTCTTGATCCACACACAATTTTGACGAACCGGGGACCAACACCTGAAATCTACTTGGCAGCCATTGTCAGTCCCCTACATGTAAATTGTCATAAACAACCAAAACATAATGTAAGGGTATGATTGCACTTTCAATCTCCCCCTTTTTGTTTGTTGATGACAATCATACATGTAGTATCATAGATGTAATAAATAGTCTTAGCAATGATAATCATGGGAGCAAAATGGATCTGAGAATATGTTTAGTTACAATTTGCTTTTAGCTCAACCTCATTGTGTGCATGCGATGAATATATTTGGATAACCAACACAAAGGTGCATTCCATATGTAACTTAAAAAATTAAATAAGTAAGAGACGATCACATATGAAATCATCATAACACTTCAAATAGAATGAGAACATTTCATGGCCATGCCATAATCATAACATAGTCTCAAGCGAACAAGTACCACAAGTACCATAGGTTGGAAATAACATATCATAGCATGACCATATTACTACGATACTACTTCTCCCCTTTGCAAGAACAAGGAAAAAGGCGAAAAACTAAACAGTCTCAATCACTACGGATGTCATCATCAACATCAAGAAACTCGGGTAGTCAAGATGAGATGGAAAACCGAAAGTGGACGAGGATGGAGCTGCGGGAAGAGGATCATCATCACTAACGGGACTCCCACGGTCAGGGAGGCGCTGTTTGAGTATATTCTTGGAGATGACAAGGCGCTTCTGAACATCATGATTCTGCTGACAGCTGAAGGTGATTGCCTTCATGATAGCAGACTGAGCCTTACCCAAGAATGATTCAAAACGCCTACGTGGACCAGTCGAGGAAGATGGAGCAGAAGAACCAGTGGGCTGAGTAGGAGCAATGTCCTCTCACCAAAGCAGACCTCCTAGGCTGAGTAGAAGCCCTAGCTGTCACACGCATGTGAGGAGGAGGTTTCCAAATGGAGTGCACAGCTGACTTAACCACCTCAAAGGGAGCAGCAGGATCAATCGTAGCCTGAATATATGGGGCATGAGGAACTGGCGCGTCCGAATAAAACTGCAAGAAGACGGATCTCATGCCAAATGAAGTTGGCGGTGTCGAGGAGGCACAGTGGGTTTCTCATGCATATGAACCATCAAGTCAATACAATAGTTGCGAGCCCTCGAGCGATCTCCCTTCTTAGGATACAGAAAGCGAAGCACACCTGAAAGAGGATGAAGAAAGGTGCACGGAAGATGGATACCTCATTGGGTGGATATGCTTTTTCTTCGTCGAGTTAGCCGAGAGGGAGGTTTTACAAGAGGCAAGCAAGCATCAATCCCTTTGGGCTTGCCCTCTGGATCCATCTTGTGGATGCAATGGCCAACACCGAGAGACCCAAAATCTGAACAAACCTGTCATAGGTGATGCTCGGTGTAGTGTCATCGGTCATCCAAGTGAGGGTGTTATGCGGACCAAAGAAACAGGTGGCATAGAACGTAGAATGGCAGCTTCACTCCAATCACGCTTTGAAGGTCATTGCAGGACCAAGAGTCATGTCATCAATGATCTTGATGGGATCGTTAGGGAACATGGCAGGATTATCACGCAGGAAGTTTAGATCCAAGTATGAGTGAGGAGCAAGGCCACGCCCATGGACAAAGCTGGAATAGAGATCCTGCTGCATACGAGTCCGGAACCGAGGATCTTCGGCATCCGCCACCACCTCATAGGGATTAACATCCCGACGGAACTGAAGGTATTGCCCTGCCCCCACAGTCGTGAAGTCGTGAGTGGGGCGACCTCCACTATCAGGGAGCTCCATGGAGATGCGACGACCATGGGCAATGGGTATTGCAGAACCACGAACATGAGGCATCGGTGCCCTCCTAGTACTGTGCTTGGGCTGTCCAACAGATTGTCGTGGACGCTTGTCATCCTCTTCCTCTCCAACATAGTTTGCATCATCTGGATCCGAGGCCGACGGACTGGTGGATGGAGCTCGCTTATTCTTCTTGGTGGAGACCTTCTTTTTCTTGGGGCGCAGACTCATCGGAGTCGGTGGAGCCTTGCCGGCGATCAACTGGAATGGACAATGAATGGTTTCCAATAAGAAGGAGCCAAAGAACATGAACAAGGATACACCAAATTAAACCGTGGAATGAACAAATTACATTCCCATGGTTAAGTTGAGTAACCGAGTACATATAGAGGTGTTTGTAGGCTTAGGTAAATGTAACCTAAACGCGAGAGCAATAGATATGGCAAGATATACATTGAGAATAATGCAACCCACTAAGATTTAGTCACAAGCAAGGGGATATGAGAAGAAATAGCACCCTTACCCCGAGTAGACACCTCGGGACGCTTGGGACCGCAGGTCTTGGTACAAGCCATGAAGAACTCCGGAGATGAATCCCACCGAACACCGGCCCCTCCCGAGAGACTCAAGCCACAATCCGAGAAATGGATTGGATAGAATCAGAGATCAGAGGAGGAGAGTCCGCTAAGGTGGAGGTCGGGGCCGGAGGTCGGAGGAGATGGCCGGGCGAGCCGGGAGTGGTGGCAGGCGGCGGGCCGTGAGGGGAGATGAGGAAAGGGACGAAGAAAAAATGGAACTGCCCCGCCCCACCCCCTTCCTGTATATGCGACTTATGGCGACGGGCACGACATCCGGCAAGGCCCGGATATCCGGCAGTGGGAAACAGAGATCAGAGAAGCAGCCGGATGTCCGTTGAGGCCCGAATGTCCGCCACCGATGGCAGTTCATGAGCGTTTTGATGGGTTGGGAATGTTTCCACGGCGCCGGACGTCCGGCGCTAGACCCGGATGTCCGGTCACCGACGACGATATCTTGTGAGGGGAGATGTGAAGGAGGGGCTGACCGAGTAATTTTATATAGACACCGCCAAGTGGTTTTCATGAAATTAAGAAGGAGAACAACCTGAGACGTCTAAGGCCATGCTAAGATACATAAATAATCCAAACATGATTAGAACGAAGGGTCCATATAAGCATTGCACAAGCGGTGACTGAGGTCACCATGTTTGAGCATATGAAACATAGTACCACAAAGATAGAGACTTTGAGCACATGGTCACTACTCCATCATATTAAAGTATCCTAGTTTGTAAAAACTATGATAACTTTGAGAGTGTTGGTTCAATTTATGCATTTTGTAAGGTGAGAGGACTCATGGATTGAGTGTCTCCCCTAAATATATGCCTACATCAAAACAAGACATTAAGTTTAAGCATGGATGGGTACTAGATTTCATATAATATTGTCAAGCTCCAAGATACCAAGTTCACGCCTAAGTCGATGTAACCTTGCTTCATCCAATGGTTTGGTGAAAATATCCGCCATTGCAAATCTGTCCCAATGTGATCAATGTGAATATCGCCTTTCTCAACATGATCTCTTAAGAAGTGATATCTAATATCAATATGTTTGGTGCGAAGATGATCCTCGGGGTTCTCTCGCAATGTTGATAGCACTTTCATTATCACATAGAAGAGGCACATGCCTATAATGCGTGATACCATAATCCTTCAAAGTTTGCCTCATCCATAATAAGCCGAAGTTACTGTTGGCGGCAGCAATGTATTCAACCTGCTGTAGAGAGGGCAATACAATTTTGTTTCTTCGATGACCAACTTACCAAAGAGCGTCCAAGAAATTGACATGCACCAGAGGTGGACTTACGATCCACTTTGTCTTCGGCCCAATCCGCATCCGTGTATCCAATGAGATCAAACTTAGCATCCTTGGGATACCATAGACCCAACTTTGGGGTGTGAACAAGGTATCTAAGAATATGCTTAACCGCCTTTATGATGACTTTCCCTAGGGGAAGCTTGAAATCTAGCACACATGCATACACTAAACATGATGTCTGGTCTAGATGCACAAAGATAAAGCAATGAACCAATCATAGAGCGGTATTTAGATGGGTCGAAGGGGATACCGTCTGTGTCTTCAAGTGAGTGTTATTTTGGTTGGCATTGGTGTCTTACATGGACTAGCATCGGACATACCAAACTTCTCTAGGATATCCTTGAGGTACTTTGCTTGGGACAAGAAAATTCCTTCTTGAAATTGTTGAATTTGAAAACCAAGGAAGAACTTCAAATCCGCATTGAGTGACATTTCAAAATTCTTGGTCATTGAAGCCGCAAACTTCTTGCACAAATGAATGTTAGGAGAACCAAAAATGATATCATCTACATAGATTTGGCATAAGATCAAATCACCCTTATCCCTCTTAGTAAAAAGAGTAGGATCGATCACCCCTCTCACAAAACCATCATCGAGTAAAAACTTCTTAAGATGATCATACCAAGCACGAGGTGCTTGTTTGAGGCCATACAAAGCCTTATGAAGTTTATACACATAGTCTTTGTGATCGGGATCAACGAACCCAGGTGGTTGTGATACATATACTTCTTCTTGTAGAGGACCGTTAAGGAAAGCACTCTTCACATCCATTTGATGTAATGTAAAACCATTGAAAGCAGCATAAGCAAGTAAGATGCGAATGGATTCAAGACGGGCAACGGGGCAAAGGTCTCACCAAAGTCCAAACCTTCAACTTGTGAGTACCCTTGTGCCACTAACCTTGCCTTGTTTCGGATGATTACACCATTCTCATCTTGTTTGTTCTTGAAAATCCATTTTGTTCCAATGACGTTGTGTTCGGTAGGTGGCCTCTTGACTAACGACCACACTTGGTTGCGTTCAAAACTGTTCAACTCTTCTTGCATAGCAACTAGCCAATCGTTGTCTATCAATGCATCTTGTACCTTGATGGGTTCAAAACTAGACACAAAAGAGAAGTGAGCACAAAAGTTGGTCAAGTGTTTACGAGTGACTCTACCTTCCGATATGCGGTGAGTATTTTGTCGGCATCAACACGACCGCCACTTTCGTGGCATGATAGAGGTAAGGGTTTCACGAGGTTCAACTTCATGTCCATCGTCCACATCCTCAACATATGGATCATTAATGTGTGGAGGAAGATCTTCTTGTTCATATTGCATTAGTTGAGGTTCATCATCAATGATTGGACTTTCTTGTTCTTGTTCTTGAAGATTGTCATGAGGAGGAGCTTGATCATCCTCTTCAACTTGGGCTAAAGGTATCGGTTGAGCAATAGGGGCTTGTGGTGTTATGAATGTTGAAGTAGTTTGATGATGTGTGAGACTTCTATCTTCTTCTTCATCATCATGCGGTTCTTGTTCCATAGGAAGAAGTGCACCAACACCCATGGTCAAAATGTCTTGAGAAGAATCTTCTTCACCTACATCACTTAAATCAACTTGCTCCCCATGGGAGCCATTAAATTCATCAAACACCACGTCACAAGTTTCTACCACACATCCATTGGATTTGTTGTAGACTCTATATGCGTGAGAGTTTGATCCATAGCCAACAAATATACCCTCAATTGTTTTGGATTGAAATTTTCCTAACCTTTCTCTTTTGTTGAGGATGAAACATTTGCACCCAAATACACGAAAGTACTTGACATTTGGCTTGTTTCCAGTTAGCAGCTCATATGGAGTCTTTTTCCAATATAGTGCGGAGGAAAAGCCGGTTTGATGCATGACATGCGGTGTTGACAGCTTTGGCCCAGAAACTATGTGGTGACTTGTATTCATCCAACATGGACCTTGCCATCTCCACAAGTGTGCGGTTCTTCCTTTCGGCTACACCATTTTGCTGAGGAGTGTATGGAGCTGAATATTGATGCTCAATCCCTTCATCACTAAGGAATTCTTCCAAGGTATAGTTTTTGAACTCAGATCCATTGTCACTTCTTATTGCCAAGATTTCTTTGTCAAACTTGCGTTGTGCTTGCTTGGCAAAGTCAATGAAAGTGATCTTCGTTCGTCCTTGGACTTGAGGAAAAACACCCATGTATATCTTGAGTAATCATCAACAATGACAAGTCCATACTTTTTCCCACCAAGACTATCCCATGAAGGAGGCCCAAAGAGATCCACATGAAGGAGCTCCAAAGGCCTTGAAGTAGACACAATATTCTTGGGTGGGTGCTTTGATTGATGTTGCTTCCGGCTATACATGCACTGCACACACGATCTTTCTCAAAAGAGACATTTGTTAGTCCAAGGATGTGATTCCCCTTTAAGAGATCTTGGAGATTCCTCATGCCGACATGGGCTAGCCGGGCGATGCCATAGCCACCCTTGTCGGCCTTGGCCATTAGACAAGTTGCATGGAATGTGCTCTCTTCGAGAAATCAACCGTGTAAAGGTTGCCATCCAACTCTCCAACAAAGGCCACTTGAGAGTATCTCTCTTAAAGACTTTCACATCCGTTAGTCCAAATAGTGTATCATAACCAACAGAAGCCAATTGGCGGACAGAAAGCAAATGATATTTAAGGGATTGGACAAGCATGACATTTGCAAGAGACATGACATTTGCAAGAGACATGTCATTTGTGATAGCCACCTTACCCAACCCAAGTACCTGTCCTTTTAATCCTCCACCAAACATAATGCTCATAAATGGTTGAATAGCTTCCATGAAATCGTAGAGCAATTTGCTATCTCCGGTCATATGATTTGTACATCCACTATCAATCACCCATTTTACTCCACGGAGAAAGCTACCTACACACAATTATTACTTGGTTAGAGGCACCCATTTTACAATGCGACCTCTCAAGTTAGTCACAAGGGTCTTAGGGACCCAAATAGCATAAAAACAAAATGCCTTTTGGGGGCCAACAAACTTTGCATAAACTTCTCCATCCTTAGTCTTACGCAGTACATAGGATGGAGGCATGAACTCTTTTGGCTTGTTGAGAGTGGGCATGCCCCTTGTGGCCTTCCCACTAACAACCTTACCTTTCTCCTTGTGTCCTTCTCGTACAAAGGTTTCTTTTAAAGGGGTGGTGCAATTTTGGGAGGGCGTCGTCTTCTTCCTTGTGCTTGGGTCAAACCCGAGTCCCTCTTTGGAGAACGCTTCATTGTGTTGGCTCAACACCTCATTAAGGTTCTTTTGCCCTTGAGCACATGTCATGAGCCCTTTCTCGATTTGAGCTTTGAGAAACCGATTCTCCTCAAGGATGGATGCTAGATCACTACTAGAGTTAGTAGAACATGCATCAACATTGATAATAGGAGATGAGTAAGCCTTGGCTAGAGTTTCAAGATAATTAAGTTTGAGTGTCTCAAAACTCTTTGTAAGAAGGGTGAGCTCTTCTTCCTTAGTCTTGAGAGACACGGATAGAAGCTCACAATCCTTAGTGAGAGAGGCATGAGACTTTGCAAGCTTACTTTTATCATTCATCAACTCTTCACAAGAGCCAATAGCCTTTTTCAAGGAGGCAAGATCTTTAGTATGAACATCAATATTTGTACCAATTTTTAAACATAGTTCATCATTTCGGGCTTCCTCATATTTGATTTCCGCTCAAGGATTTCATATTTTTCCTTTTCCTCGATGACGAGGGTTTCAAGACCTAGGCCTCAAGAGAAGCATCATGCTCCTCTTTTTGCTTAGCAAGGGCCCGTTCTAGATCCTCCGACGTAAAGGACTTGACTTCAGAAGAAGCCCCGCCTTTATCCTTAGGATCTACAACAAGGGGAGTCCCATCTGGGTTCATCTCGCTCTAGGGCGGTTAAGCCACAAGAATAGAGCACGAGGCTCGATACCAATTGAAAGGATCGAGATGGACCTAGAGGGGGTGAATAGGTACAATTACAAATTTTAATTATTACTTAGCAATTTTAGGCAATAGTGCGGAATATGAAAGTGAGCCTAACAATTGCTAGTAGGTGCAAGTACTAGGTAAGTAACACAAGCATATAAGTGAGCAAGCACAATATGATGTAAGTAAGTGCAAACCAAAACAAGTAACCACAAGTATAGAGTTAGGGTTAGGAATAACCGCAACTCCGGGAGACAAGGATGTATGCCGATGTTCACTTCCTTGGAGGGAAGCTAGTCACCGTTAGAGAGGTGGATGTTACCACGAAGGCACACCAACGCCACGAAGGCTCACCCTATTCTCCCTTTGAGACAACACCACGAAGATGTTTCTCAACCACTAGTGGTAGACCTTGGGGTGGTCTCCAAACCCTCACAAACTTATCCGGGGGTAATCACAAAAGTCGATTCCTCTCCGAAAGACTCCTACCGCCTAGGAGTCTCCAACCTCCAAGAGTAATAAGATCAATGGGGATTTGCTCAAGACTTGCTCAAATCACGAATTCCTTGGGTGCAGAGAAGGAGGAGAAGTGGATCTATCACTTGATCGGACAACTTCTTTTCAAAGCTCTCAAATCCCTTGGGGATCTAAGATTTGGTGTGGAGAGATGAGAGAGAGTGAGTGTAGTGTTCTAGGGTTTGTTCAAAGTGAATGGTCAACCCTCTCGTGGGGAGAAGAGGCAGTATATATAGTGTGTGCTCAAATATGCCCGTTGTAGTGCAAGTGACCGGGCAGGCCGGACATCCGGGCTGGAGGCCGGACATCCGGGCTGGAGAGCCACTTGGAGAACAGGCGTAATGTAGTAGGAAATGGGGAGCCGGACATCCGGGGTCAAGCCCGGACGCTGGCGAACAGGAAAGCCCGGACATCCGGGAGATCGCGGACATCCGGAGAGCAAACCAGCGCTTCACGCAGTTCTCGACATCTACGCCGGATTTCGGGCCAAGCCCGGACATCCGCGAAGGAAAGCCCGGACATCCGGAGATCGGCGGACATCCGGAGGGCAAACCAGCATTTCACTCGGTTCTGGTCATCTACGACCGGATTTCCGCCAAGTCCGGATATCCGCCAACACAAAAACTTCAGCGCCCGAAATAAAACATCCATAACTTTTTCATCCGGACTCGATTTTGATGATCTTGGGCTCGCTTTGAAGCTCTGGAAAAGCTCTAGGTCCTCACTTAGAGAACCACCCAAGATAAACCAAAATGGAGGATGCAAAGTATGCAAAGGTTAGATCATATATGTTGGGGAACCTAGTTGGCCATGGATTTCTTTGGTATATAGGATATGAGTGGAATTTTGTTGGATAGGAGTGAAATATGCCTATGTTGGAATATGATGTGAGGAAATAGAAATAGAAGATGTCGACTTGAGCAAATCTAGCACTATCCCCTTTGATCCTCTCTTAATAGTGCGGGATCCCTATAACTCAAGAAACATAAAATGAAACATCGTTTTACCACTTTGCATAAACTTCTCCATCCTTAGTCTTACGCAGTACATAGGATGGAGGCATGAACTCTTTTGGCTTGTTGAGAGTGGGCATGCCCCTTGTGGCCTTCCCACTAACAACCTTACCTTTCTCCTTGTGTCCTTCTCGTACAAAGGTTTCTTTTAAAGGGGTGGTGCAATTTTGGGAGGACGTCTTCTTCTTGCTTGTGCTTGGGTCAAACCCGAGTCCCTCTTTGGAGAACGCTTCATTGTGTTGGCTCAACACCTCATTAAGGTTCTTTTGCCTTTGAGCACATGTCATGAGCCCTTTCTCGATGTGAGCTTTGAGAAACCGATTCTCCTCAAGGATGGATGCTAGATCACTACTAGAGTTAGTAGAACATGCATCAACATTGATAATAGGAGATGAGTAAGCCTTGGCTAGAGTTTCAAGATAATTAAGTTTGAGTGTCTCAAAACTCTTTGTAAGAAGGGTGAGCTCTTCTTCCTTAGTCTTGAGAGACACGGATAGAAGCTCACAATCCTTAGTGAGAGAGGCATGAGACTTTGCAAGCTTACTTTTATCATTCGTCAACTCTTCACAAGAGCCAATAGCCTTTTCAAGGAGGCAAGATCTTTAGTATGAACATCAATATTTGTACCAATTTTTAAACATAGTTCATCATTTCGTGCTTCCTCATATTTGACTTTCCGCTCAAGGATTTCATATTTTTCCTTTTCCTCGATGACGAGGGTTTCGAGTTCCTTAATGGAGATGGTGTACTTACTCACCATCTCCATAAGCATCTGAAACATAGTGAGCTTCCTTCCTTTGAGGGAGCACATGAACTTATTAAGTTTAGCAAGCATAGGATCAGTTAGATCATCATCCTCATGACTATCCTCCGCATCAAGATACTCATCACTAGAAGTAGAAGGCGTGAAAAGAGGAGGATTTGATCGTGGAGTTACCTTGACCTTGTCAGAAGAGCTTTGGTCCTCTTCTTCTTCAACCATGGCCTTTGCCATTAGGCATTTGTGAGCGTTGCCCTTGTAATCTTTCATGTAGTTGTAGGTGACCACATCACCACTCTTGTTTACTAACCTCAAGGTGTTTTGAGAGTCTTGAGCAACTCCGCAACACCACTAACATCATCCGGATCAGATTCTTCTTGAGCAACCATTGCCTTTCCATCTCTCTTCTTGAGCTTGGAGTTCAAAGGATTTGGCAACTTCTTCTTGGGAAAGGTCTTGGGAAACCTTGGTTTATCTTCTCTCTTCTCATAAGGGCACTCGTTGGAGAAGTGATTGGTTTCTTCACAGTTGTAGCATTTTCTTACTTTCTTCTTTTGGAATCTTCCCTTGAACTTACCCGCGCTTAAACTTCTTGACAAAAAGAGCCATGTCTTCATATGTAGGGCCCTCGTCGATTCAATCTCATCACCATCTTCGTCATCCTCTTCTTCTTCTTCACTTTGTTCATCTTCACATACATGCTTGGCCTTCAATGCAAGATTGATCTTTGATGATGGAGAACCATGCATGGCAAGATGTTTTGTGGCATTAGTCTTTGACTCTTCATATAGTTGAAAGGTGGATACGATGTCATCTGTAGTCATTTCCTTGAAGGTATGGTGTTGTCTTATGTCCCACACCATTTGATGGTGAAATGGAGCAAGAGCATGGAGTAACTTATCCACAAGGAACCTCCTAGTCATGTTGAATCCATCTTGTGTCTTGTCACACTCACATGACTCAATATCGGCAGTGAGTGTCATGAGACGCTCATGGAGTTGATTGGGGTTTCACCTTTCTCCATACAAAAGTTTTGCAATTGCCCTTGGCAATTTCATATTGAGCACTCCGGAGGGTAGAGGTGCCAGCTTTTGGATCGCATAACAGTTTCCCATAGTTCCTTGGCACTTGTGATGTGTATGAACGGTCTCCTTTGCTTTTCATCCAAGCCTCTCCTTATCCACATGATTGCAGTGTCATTGAGGTTCTTGTCATATATTTCTCTTGGAGTGGGGTTCTTTGGATCAACCACATGATAGCCATACTCCAAGATCTCCAACATCTCATCGCTTTCCATGTCGAAGATGGTCCTGCATAGCAACTCTCCACAAAGGAAAATCGGAAGTGGCACTAAGAAAAGGAGGACTGCCTTGAGGATTATATCTTGGTTTCTCAACCTGAGGTCTTGCATAAAGCCAAGGAACACTGGCGTGTTCATTGTTAGGAGGTTGTTGACCAAGTGATGGAGTAGGCACAGCTTGGCCTTGAGGCAGCACCACCGAGAGTGGTGCAAGCACCGAGGACAACGTGGCTAATCTCATTTGGACCAAGGCCTCAAGAGAAGCATCATGCTCCTCTTTTTGCTTAGCAAGGGCCCGTTCTAGATCCTCCGACGTAAAGGACTTGACTTCAGAAGAAGCCCCGCCTTTATCCTTAGGATCTACAACAAGGGGAGTCCCATCTGGGTTCATCTCGCTCTAGGGCGGTTAAGCCACAAGAATAGAGCACGAGGCTCTGATACCAATTGAAAGGATCGAGATGGACCTAGAGGGGGGGTGAATAGGTACAATTACAAATTTTAATTATTACTTAGCAATTTTAGGCAATAGTGCGGAATATGAAAGTGAGCCTAACAATTGCTAGTAGGTACGAAGTACTAGGTAAGTAACACAAGCATATAAGTGAGCAAGCACAATATGATGTAAGTAAGTGCAAACCAAAACAAGTAACCACAAGTATAGAGTTAGGGTTAGGAATAACCGCAACTCCGGAGAGACAAGGATGTATGCCGATGTTCACTTCCTTGGAGGAAGCTAGTCACCATTAGAGAGGTGGATGTTACCACGAAGGCACACCAACGCCACGAAGGCTCACCCTATTCTCCCTTTGAGACAACACCACGAAGATGTTTCTCAACCACTAGTGGTAGACCTTGGGGTGGTCTCCAAACCCTCACAAACTTATCCGGGGGTAATCACAAAAGTTGATTCCTCTCCGAAAGACTCCTACCGCCTAGGAGTCTCCAACCTCCAAGAGTAATAAGATCAATGGGGATTTGCTCAAGACTTGCTCAAATCACGAATTCCTTGGGTGCAGAGAAGGAGGAGAAGTGGATCTATCACTTGATCGGACAACTTCTTTTCAAAGCTCTCAAATCCCTTGGGGATCTAAGATTTGGTGTGGAGAGATGAGAGAGAGTGAGTGTAGTGTTCTAGGGTTTGTTCAAAGTGAATGGTCAACCCCTCTCGTGGGGAGAAGAGGCAGTATATATAGTGTGTGCTCAAATATGCCCGTTGTAGTGCAAGTGACCGGGCAGGCCGGACATCCGGGCTGGAGAGCCACTTGGAGAACAGGGCAGAACAGAGTAGGAAACAGGGGAGCCGGACATCCGGGGGTCAAGCCCGGACATCCGGCGAAACAGGAAAGCCCGGACATCCGGAGAGCAAACCAGCGTTTCACGTGGTTCTGGACATCTACGCCGGATTTCAGCCAAGCCCGGACATCCGGCGAAAAGGAAAGCCGGACATCCGGAGATCGCGGACATCCGGAGGGCAAACCAGCATTTCACTCGGTTCTGGTCATTCATTTATCGATTTCCGCCAAGTCCGGATATCCGGCCAACACAAAAACTTCAGGCGCTCCCGAAATAAAACATCCATAACTTTTTCATCCGGACTCCGATTTTGATGATCTTGGGCTGATTTTGAAGCTATGGAAAAGCTCTAGGTCCTCACTTAGAGAACCACCCAAGATAAACCAAAATGGAGGATGCAAAGTATGCAAAGGTTAGATCATATATGTTGGGGAACCTAGTTGGCCATGGATTTCTTTGGTATATAGGATATGAGTGGAATTTTGTTGGATAGGAGTGAAATATGCCTATGTTGGAATATGATGTGAGGAAATAGAAATAGAAGATGTCGACTTGAGCAAATCTAGCACTATCCCCTTTGATCCTCTCTTAATAGTGCGGGATCCCTATAACTCAAGAAACATAAAATGAAACATCGTTTTACCACTTCAACCTTGAGAGAACTCACTTCGTATGCTCTTGATCCACACACAATTTTGACGAACCGGGAACCAACACCTGAAATCTACTTGGCAGCCATTGTCAGTCCCCTACGTGTAAATTGTCATAAACAACCAAAACATAATGTAAGGGCATGATTGCACTTTCAATCTCCCCTTTTGTTTGTTGATGACAATCATACATGTAGTATCATAGATGTAATAAATAGTCTTAGCAATGATAATCATGGGAGCAAAACGGATCTGAGAATATGTTTAGTTACAATTTGCTTTTAGCTCCCCTCATTGTGTGCATGCGATGAATATATTTGGATAACCAACACAAAGGTGCATTCCATATGTAACTTAAAAAATTAAAGAAGTAAGAGACGATCACATATGAAATCATCATAACACTTCAAATAGAATGAGAACATTTCATGGCCATGCCATAATCATAACATAGTCTCAAGCGAACAAGTACCACAAGTACCATAGGTTGGAAATAACATATCATAGCATGACCATATTACTACGATACTACTTCTCCCCTTTGCCAAAGAACAAGGAAAAAGGGCGAAAACTAAACAGTCTCAATCATCGTGGACGGATGTCATCATCAACATCAAGAAACTCGGGGTAGTCGGCATGAGATGGAAAACCGAAAGTGGACGAGGATGGAGCTGCGGAAGAGGATCATCATCACTAACGGGACTCCACGGTCGGGGAGGCGCTGTTTGAGTATATTCTTGGAGATGACAAGGCGCTTCTGAACAGCATGATTCTGCTGACAGCTGAAGGTGATTGCCTTCATGATAGCAGACTGAGCCTTACCCAAGAATTATTCAAAACGCCTACGTGGACCACCGAGGAAGATGGAGCAGAAGAACCGATTGGGCTGAGTAGGAGCATTGTCCTCTCACCAGCAGACCTCCTAGGCTGAGTAGAAGCCCTAGCTGTCACACGCATGTGAGGAGGAGGTTTCCAAATGGAGTGCACAGCTGACTTAACCACCTCAAAGGGAGCAGTGATCAATCGAGCCTGAATATATGGGGCATGAGGGAACTGGCGGCGTCCGAATAAAACTGCAAGAAGACGGATCTCATGCCAAATGAAGTTGGCGGTGTCGAGGCACAGTGGGTTTCTCATGCATATGAACCATCAAGTCAATACAATAGTTGCGAGCCCTCGGCGATCTCCCTTCTTAGGATACAGAGTCTGAAGCACCTGCTGAAAAGAGGATGAAGAAAGGTGCACGGAAGATGGATACCTCATTGGGTGGATATGCTTTTTCTTCGTCGATTAGCTGAGAGGGAGGTTTTACAAGAGGCAAGCAAGCATCAATCCCTTTGGGCTTGCCCTCTGGATCCATCTTGTGGATGCAATGGCCAACACCGAGAGACCCAAAATCTGAACAAACCTGTCATAGGTGATGCTCGGTGTAGTGTCATCGGTCATCCAAGTGAGGGTGTTATGCGGACCAAAGAAACAGGTGGCATAGAACTGTAGAATGGCAGCTTCACTCCAATCACGCTGAAGGTCATTGCAGGACCAAGAGTCATGTCATCAATGATCTTGATGGGATCGTTAGGGAACATGGCAGGATTATCACGCAGAAGTTTAGATCCAAGTATGAGTGAGGAGCAAGGCCACGCCCATGGACAAAGCTGGAATAGAGATCCTGCTGCATACGAGTCCGAACCGAGGATCTTGACATCCGCCACCACCTCATAGGGATTAACATCCCGACGGAACTGAAGGTATTGCCCTGCCCCCACAGTCGTGAAGTCGTGAGTGGGGCGACCTCCACTATCAGGGAGCTCCATGGAGATGCGACGACCATGGGCAATGGGTATTGCAATAATATAAAAGTGGATAATAAATCCCAATATTGTCCAAAACAATAGATAATATAGCATGGAGCAATCAAAAATTATAGATACGTTGGAGACGTATCAGGCATCCCCAAGCTTAATTCCTGGTCGTCCTCGAGTAGGCAAATGATAAAAAGATAATTTTTGATGTGGAATGCTCATAGGTATAATTTCAATGTAATTCTTCTTAATTGTGGCATGAATATTCAGATCCGAAAGATTCAAGACAAAAGTTCATATTGTCATAAAAATAATAATACTTCAAGCATACTAACAAAGCAATCATGTCTTCTCAGAATAACATGGCCAAAGAAAGTTATCCCTACAAAATCATATAGTCTGGCTATGCTCTATCTTCACCACACAAAGTATTTAAATCATGCACAACCCGATGACAAGCCAAGCAATTGTTTCATATTTTTGACATTCTCAAAACTTTTTCAATCTTCACGCAATACATGAGCGTGAGCCATGGACATAGCACTATAGGTGGAATAGAATGGTGGTTGTGGAGAAGACAAAAAGGGAGAAGATAGTATCACATCAACTAGGCGTACCAACGGGCTATGGAGATGCCCATCAATAGATATCAATGTGAGTGAGTAGGGATTTCCATGCAACAGATGCACTAGAGCTATAAGTGTATGAAAGCTCAAAAAGAAACTAAGTGGGTGTGCATCCAACTCGCTTGCTCACGAAGACCTAGGGCATTTTGAGGAAGCCCATCATTGAAATATACAAGCCAAGTTCTATAATGAAAAATTCCCACTAGTATATGAAAGTGATAATATAGGAGACTCTTTATCATGAAGATCATGGTGCTACTTTGAAGCTCAAGTGTGGTAAAAGGATAGTAACATTGTCCCTTCTCTCTTTTTTCTCTCATTTCTTTTTTTTTATTTTTTTATTTGGGCCTTTCTCTTTTTTTATGGCCTCTTTTTTTCTCTTTTTTTATTTTTTGTTCGGAGTCTCATCCCGACTTGTGGGGGAATCATAGTCTCCATCATCCTTTCCTCACTTGGGACAATGCTCTAATAATGATGATCATCACACTTTTATTTACTTACAACTCAAGAATTATAACTCAATACTTAGAACAAAATATGACTCTATATGAATGCCTCCGTGATGTACCGGGATATGCAATGAATCAAGAGTGACATGTATGAAAGAATCATAAACGGTGGCTTTGCCACAAATACGATGTCAAGTACATGATCATGCTAGCAATATGACAATGAT
Source organism: Aegilops bicornis (assembly GCA_021605145.1). NCBI lineage: Eukaryota > Viridiplantae > Streptophyta > Magnoliopsida > Poales > Poaceae > Aegilops > Aegilops bicornis. Next base: position 153,849,673 of record CM038669.1, read on the forward strand.
GGAGCGTGTCATAATAAACGGAACGGTGGAAAGTTGCATGGAAATATATCTCGGAATGGCTATGGAAATGCCATGATAGGTAGGTATGGTGGCTGTTTTGAGGAAGGTATATGGTGGGCGTATGATACCGGCGAAAGATGCGCGGTATTAGAGAGGCTAGCAATGGTGGAAGGATGGGAAAAAGTGTGTATAATCCATGGAATCAACATTAGTCATAAAGAACTCATATTCTTATTGCAAAAATCTAGAAATTATCAAAGCAAAGAATTACGCGCATGCTCCTAGGGGGATAGATTGGTAGGAAAAGACCATCGCTCGTCCCCGACCGCCACTCATAAGGAAGACAATCAATAAATAAATCATGCTCCGACTTTATCACATAACGGTTCACTATACATGCATGCTACGGGAATCACAAACTTTAACACAAGTATTTCTCAAATTCACAACTACTCAACTAGCATGACTCTAATATCACCATCTTCATATCTCAAAACAATTATCAAGCATCAAACATTTCTTAGTATTGAACGCACTCAAAAGAAAGTTTTACAAATCTTGTATGCTTAGCATATTAGGATTTTTAAGGAAATTACCATGATATTTAAGACTCTCAAAATAATCTAAGTGAAGCATAAGAGATCAATAGTTTCTATAAAACAAATCCACCACCGTGCTCTAAAAGATATAAGTGAAGCACTAGAGCAAACGACAAACTACTCTGAAAGATATAAGTGAAGATCAATGAGTAGTCGAATAATTATTCAACTATGTGAAGACTCTCAAACATTTAATAATTTCAGATCTTGACACTTTATTCAAACATCAAGCAAAGCTAAAGAAAATAAAATGACGCTCCAAGCAAAACACATATCATGTGGTCAATAAAAATATAGCTCCAAGTAAAGTTACCGATGAACGAAGACGAAAGAGGGGATGCCTTCCGGGGCATTCCCAATCTTAGGCTCTTCGTTATCCTTGAATATTACCTTGGGGTTCCTTGGGCATCCCCAAGCTTAGGCTCTTGCCACTCCTTATTCCATAGTCCATCGAATCTTTACCCAAAACTTGAAATCTTCACAACACAAAACTCAACAGAAAACTCGTAAGCTCCGTTAGCGAAAGAAAACAAAACACCACTTCATGGTACTGTAATGAACTCATTCTTTATTTATATTGGTGTTAAATCTAATGTAATCCAACTTCTCTATGGTTTATAAACTATTTTACTAGCCATAGATTCATCAAAATAAGCAAACAACACACGAAAAACAGAATCTGTCAAAAACAGAACAGTCTGCAGTAATCTGTATCAAACGTATACTTCTGGAACTCCAAAAATTCTAACATAAATTGGTGGACTTGAGGAATGTGTCTAGTAATCATATTAAAAAAGAATGAACTAAATATCTCTCTCCATTAAAAAGTTTTAGCTAATATCGTGAGCGCTAAAGTTTCTGTATTTTTTACAGCATGATCATATAGACTTCACCCAAGTCTTCCCAAAGGTTCTACTTGGCACAAACACTAATTAGAACATAAAACCACATCTAACCAGAGGCTAGATATATTATTTATTACTAAAAAGGAGCAAAAAGCAAGAAATTAAAATAAAATTGGGTTGCCTCCCAACAAGCGCTATCGTTTAACGCCCCTAGCTAGGCACGATGATTTCAATGATGCTCACATAGAAGATAAGAATTGAAACATAAAAAGAGCATCATGAAGAATATGACTAGCACATTTAAGTCTAACCCACTTCCTATGCATAGGTATTTTGTGAGCAAACAACTTATGGGAACAAGAATCAACTTGCATAGGAAGGCAAAACAAGCAACTTCAAAACTTTAAGCACATAGAGAGGAAACTTGATATTATTGCAATTCCTACAAGCATATATTCCTCCCTCGTAATAATTTTCAGTAGCATCATGAATTAATTCAACAATATAACCAGCACCTAGAGCATTCTTTTCATGATATACTTGCATAAAATTTTTACTACTCTCCACATAAGCAAATTTCTTCTCAACAATAGTAGCGGGAGCAAACTCAACAAAATAGCTATCATGTGATTGAAAATTAAGATCAAGATGACAAGTTTCATGGTTATCATTATTCTTTAAAGCATACGTGTCATCACAATAATCATCATAGATAGGAGGCATGCTTTCGTCATAGTAAATTTTCTAATCAAAGGTTGGGGGACAAAAAATATCATCTTCATCAAACATAGCTTCCCCAAGCTTGTGGCTTTGCATATCATTAGCATCATGGATATTAATAGAATTCATACTAACAACATTGAAATCATGCTCATCATTCACATATTTTATGCCAAGTATTCTATGTAATTCTTCTTCTAACACTTTGGCACAATTTTCCTTCCCATCATACTCACAAAAGATATTAAAAAGATGAAGCGTATGGGGTAAACTCAATTCTACTTTTTCTATAGTTTTCTTTTATAAACTAAACGAGTGCTAAAACAAGAAACAAAAAGATTCGATTGCAAGATCTAAATATATACCTTCAAGCACTCACCTCCCCGGCAACGGCGCCAGAAAAGAGCATAGTTGACGGGGTGTGAGTGCCGCTTACCTAGCCCCCCCGGCAACGGCGCCAGAAAAGAGCTTGATGTCTACTATGCAACCTTTTTCTTGTAGACGTTGTTGGACCTCCAAGTGCAGAGGTTTGTAGGACAGTAGCAAATTTCCCTCAAGTGGATGACCTAAGGTTTATCAATCTGTGGGAGGGGTAGGATGAAGATGGTCTCTCTCAAGCAACCCTGCAACCAAATAACAAAGAGTCTCTTGTGTCCCAAACACACCCAATACAATGGTAAATTGTATAGGTGCACTAGTTCGGTGAAGAGATGGTGATACAAGTGCAATATGGATGGTAGATATAGGTTTTTGTAATCTGAAAATATAAAAACAGCAAGGTAGCAAGTGGTAAAAGTGAGCGTAAACGGTATTGCAATGATAGGAAACAAGGCCTAGGGTTCATACTTTCACTAGTGCAAGTTCTCACAACAAAAATAACATAGTTGGATCATATAACTATCCCTCAAATTGCAACAAAGAGTCACTCCAAAGACACTAATAGCGGAGAACAAACAAAGAGATTATTGTAGGGTACGAAACCACCTCAAAGTTATTCTTTCCAATCAATCCGTTGGGCTATTCCTATAAGTGTCACAAACAACCCTAGAGTTCGTACTAGAATAACACCTTAAGACACAAATCAACCAAAACCCTAATGTCACCTACATACTCCAATGTCACCTCAAGTATCCGTGGGCATGATTATACGATATGCATCACACAATCTCAATTCATCTACTCAATCCAACACATAGAACCTCAAAGAGTGCCCCAAAGTTTCTACCGGAGAATCACGACGAAAACGTGCCAACCCCTATGCATAGGTTCATGGGCGGAACCCGCAAGTTGATCACCAAAACATACATCAAGTGAATCACGTGATATCCCATTGTCACCACAGATACGCACGGCAAGACATACATCAAGTGTTCTCAAATCTTTAAAGACTCAATCCGATAAGATTACTCCAAGGGGAAAACTCAATCCATTACAAGCGAGAAGAGGGGGAGAAGAAACATAAGATCCAACTATAATAGCAAAACTCGCGATACATCAAGATCATGCCAAATCAAGAACATGAGAGAGAGAGATCAATCACATAGCTACTAGTACATACCCTCAGCCCCGAGGGCGAACTACTCCCTCCTCGTCATGGAGAGCGCCGGGATGATGAAGATGGCCACAGGTGAGGGTTCCCCCTTCCCAAGTAGGTGCAAACAGGGTCCCGATTGGTTTTTGGTGGCTACAGAGGCTTGCGGCGGCGGAACTCCCGATCTATTCTCTGTTCTGGAAGTTTTAGGGTACGTGAGTATATATGGGTGCAGGAAGTACGTCGGTGGAGCTTCGGGGGCCCGACGAGGCAGGGGGCACGCCCCCCACCCTCGTGAGCACCTCCCTCCTTTCCTGACGTGGGGTCCAAGTCCATCCGTTAGCTTTCCTTCCAAAAATAACTTCTCTAGTTGATTTCGTTTCGTTTCGACTCCGTTTGATATTCCTTTTCTTCGAAACACTGAAATAGGCAAAAACAAAGAACTGGCTGGGCCTCCAGTTAATAGGTTAGTCCCAAAAATAATATAAAAGTGGATAATAAAGCCCAATATTGTCCAAAACAATAGATAATATAGCATGGGCAATCAAGAATTATAGATACATTGGAGACGTATCAGTGTCCTCAAACAAAATATATTAGAAATATACTTCAGCTGCGTTTTTCCCCTACGCTGATGGCTAGGGTTTCCTTCCTCTTTGGTGATCTCGACCGCCTCCGAGTTCCCACCAGATCAGGCAGGCCTAGGCCTGTGATCCTCAATCTCTCTACGGGTAGACCCTCTACCCTGACTGGATGGCGTCTCCCTCGGATGCTCACTCGGCCACGAGCAGCAGCGGCAGCTATGCGGTGGCTGGCAAGTCTGATCTCGAAGGTTCTTTCAATAAGTTGGATCTTAACGATGAGGAGTTTTAGGATGTGGTGATTGATGAGGATGACCCAAAACTTCAAGAAAGCGCCCCGTGACTGGCTTTGGCTAGGGTTCACACCGGCAAAAACTTCAGTCAAACTGCGTTCTACAAGGACATGAGAGTTGCGTGGAACCCGGTGCATCAAGTAAGGCTCAGACCTGTTGGTCCCAATCGATTTATCGTCCAGGCATTATGCCTAGGGGATTGGGAACACATAATGATGTAGGGGCCATGGCTGTTCCGCAACTAGGCAGTTTTGTCGTCCATGTTTCACCCTCACATGGATATAGTATCCCCTGGTATTGCACCAGCAAGCTCATCCCTCCTGCCTTCTATTTAAACGAGGCCACACCCCGGGAAAAAATCGCAGCATCAAGTTCGCCGCTCCCCATCTTCTCCTTCCACCATTTTCTCCACTCCTTCGATGGCATCCGACGAGCAGGAAGAGCAGTTCTCCGGCATAAAAGCCAGCAGGGTGGCCCCCCCCCGAGCCGGCCGGATACGAGCGAGAAACTCGCTGCTCCACCTCCCTCGCCTAGCCCGACGGAGCCAGTTGCCGCCTCAAGTCGGTGCGTGGTTCAGCAACTCGTCCCTTCAGGCCGGCTCGAGGAGGAGTGGTGTCGTGGAATTGTCACGGCAGATGTCCTCATGAAAGGACTTAGTCGCGGGGCCATCGAACGGGTTAACTTAGAGGGGTTAAAGCGGACGCAAAGACACAAGGGTTATACTAGTTCGGCCCCTTCGATGAAGGTAAAATCCTACGTCTAGTTTGTAATGGGATTGATGTGATCTCGGCGACTCGGGAGCAATAGCTTCGCCTAAGCCTCGAGTTATAGTTTTCTGTCCCTAAACCGCCGCCGGGTCGTCCCCTTATATACACGGGCTGACGATCCGGCCGATCTCTGAGTCCCGAGGCCGGCTCATACCAGTGTCCGGCTCGGTCTCTCCTTTCTCTTATCTTACAACAAGTTACATGGTTATGGCGGTTTTACCATTATGGGCCCTAATTCGCCCATGGGCTCCGGGCCTCTAAGCTCTATGGCGAATCGCCACCTTCTGAGTCTTCATGGACTCCAATTATGGCTGAGGGTGAACCGGCCCTCTGAGGCGGTTTATATTCGATAGTTACATCCCCAACATTAGGCCCCATTGACTTGAACCTGTTCATGTTAATCTTCAACATCTTAGAAAAACTCTGAATATCTTCCTTCATATTACGTAAACCGCCATCTGCTTAAACCGCCGTGACATCATCCTCCGACCCCAAAGAACAGAAAGCATCTTGACGTCATCTTCATTAAAGAAGCCCAAACAATAAGATTCCCTTCATTTAATATCGTCCCGAAATCGAGGCGATCACGCGCCATTTGCCGCTTTCAACTCCTCGATTCTCGCGCCTGTCAATTACTCTGTCTCATTATAAATAGACCGGAAGGCCCTTTCTCTTCTTCCTCCTTCCGCACTTCTTCTTCCTTGCGACGCTCCAGCTCTGAAGCTCCGCCGTCGCCTCCGACCTCCGAACGGTGCCCGAGCACAAGGCCGCTACATCAACCTGGTCGTACCAGAGACTCTCGGGGCTCCTCCGCTGCCTGTGCATCTGGTAAGGCTCTTCCTCATGCCCTAGATCTGCAGCTTAAGGCTTACATTCATACCGTTGTTCCTAGGTGTTCATCCCTAGTCTCTTCATACCTGCTCTGCCATGGCTTCTTAATCCAACCGTAGCATATATCTCGTGCGGTAGCTGCTCCGCCTTCAGCTTAGCACTTCGCAAATCTTCCTTTTTACTCAGACCCTCTTGATAGAATGCCCTTACTTCCTTGTCCTTTATAAAGTTTGTATGGATCGCAGAAATTTTTCCTTACTGAATCTTCGGTAGATCCAAATTAATTCCGTTCATGTGTGAAACCTGTTTCTGTCAACACTTAGCAGATTTTTCAGTTCTGTCTCTTCCTCCTAAGGGCGGTTTAATTTTTTTTTGATAGCTAATCCGCCACACTCCATTAGTCCTCAGTTAAACCGGAATTTGGAACTGAATACCAAACTACCGGTTTAACATTGAATAATATGCCTGAACCATTAACGGTGAACCGGTCTTTACCTTTTCTTTCGCAGCTTTTTTCTTCCGGAATGGCCAAACAATTCTCAGCTTGCAATTGGGTCCGGTCCAAGATCACTGAGACGCAACTCAACGGGTATGTCACCGCCGGCGCTTTAGCCTCCAAGAATGTCCTTCATTGGCGTGTTCCGAACGCCGAATGCCCTCCTGAACATCAAGAAGGAGAAGCAATCATATTTATGCAACACTTAGACCGGGGATTCAGCCCGCCCGGATCAAAATTCTTCCGGGATGTCCTCGCAAGTTTCCAACTCCATCCACAAGATATTGGTCCGAACTCTGTGTCCAATATATGCAATTTCCAAGTGTTCTGCGAAGTCTATCTTCAAGAAGAACCATCTGTGGAGTTATTCCTGGATTTCTTTCATTTGAACCGCCGTACGGAGTTTTCGGATGGTCCTAGCACGGAACTGGGTGGCGTTTCAATCCAGAAAAGGAAGGAAGTAGACTTCCCTCACGCGAAACACCATAGCCATCCGAAAGATTGGAACCAAACCTGGTTCTATTGCCGGAATGCCGCTCCTAACAGCGAAAACCCCTTGCCGGGTTACCGCCCTCACCGGCTTAGCAACCATCACCCATTGCCTTTACGCTTGACCGCCGTAGAACGGAAGAATTTTGCGCCTCAAATTATCAAGCTCCGTGCTCTAATGGCCAATGGCTTAACTGGCATTGACCTTGTTCGATGTTGGGTTTCTTGGGGCATCTTGCCATTAAGCCGCCGCCCCGGATTGATGCATGAATACACTGGTAGCATCAAAGACCCTCAACGACGCCACGAGCTACCAATAATCGAAATGGAAGTTATTGAGACAAAGGAAAAGGATGCTCGATGAACCGATCTCCGTCTGCAGCCAAACCGGGTTGGCCCCGTTCTGTGTTTCCAACCAACCTCCTGCGGTAAGACTCCGCTCATCGCTCTATTGACTTTTTAATGCCTTATTGATATATATTAATCCTTGTTACTTCTCAGGCTAACAGCTCCTTCTGGAAACGAATCAAATCGGCCCGGGGTCCTCGCGTAAAGTCCAAGACCACCAAAAAAGCTGGTAAGAGGAAAACCGCCGAGTCCTACGAACCACGGAAGATGAAGATTCATAAGCTGAGGTAAAACTTGATTTACTTTGTCCCTTTTATCATTCATACTATTGGCGGTCACAATTCCCGTGATGATGCCGAGGCCAGCCATGCCGATCCTGTTGAGGTAATCCTTCTTTCTTCCGAATCTGATCTTGTACGGTTAAAAGAATTCACGCACAATCCGGAAAGTGAAAAAATCTCACCCCGTGCTCATTTAAATCCAAATCTTTCTTTGAAGACACATCAAAATTTGAAGAACGCCCGTACAACCCGGCACGGTCAACAAATTACGTCGTCCGGTTTACGACACCCCAACCCGGAAGCGTCGTCCGTGAGGTGATTTGTTCTCCTGAAAAGCGTTATCCTTTGAAAGGTTTCTTCCGATGTCCTCTCAATCCGTCTGATCCGAATTACCAGGCCTCTTCCAACTCATCTGGCGGTTCATCAACCACTCAACTGCCTCCTCTTAAAGTTGCTGTTGGGTGAGCATATTACTCTTTTTTTTGCATTTGTCGGTTTATCACACTCTAATTCCGAATGTTGCAGCACCAAGGCTCGCTTAAGTAAGAAGGCGAAGACCCTTGACCCTACTGCGGACGTTGATCCGGAGAAGACTCCAGAGCATCATGGCGAAAAGCACGAAGTCGCGAAAAACAGCTCTGCCGGTTTAACCAAGACGATAGTGCTAATCCACGGAGGTTGAGCCGGCTGTCCAAGTGGAAACATCACATCCTGCTCCATTGAGTCCTGCAGCGAACATGTTTCGATTGCTTTGATCCGCCGAGCCCGGTATGAAAGCACCAAGCCTGTGAAAGAATGCTAATACGGCCAGTCCGCCAAAGATGATGATGTCGTAGTGATCGGCACCGCCTATCGCTTCGCAATCCGGTTGCTCTATCAAAACACAGCCAAGGAAGAGTCTATTGCCATGAGCAAAGAGAAGGGAAAATTGATCTGTCGACTTATGACAATTTCTACGCCTAAGAACTTCACTCCGGCTTCGAACCGACTCTACACAAGTCGTGACCTCGAAGCCGATGCGGTGAATCTTATGAAGGAACGCTATGAGGTAAGGAGTTATGTCTCTCTTGTACTTACATTGTGTAGTAGCCCCCAAGGGCCGGTTCAACTGAGCATAGTTAAACCGGGACTTAATATAACACTCATACGTCTCAAACTTTAGTGCTGTAGCCCCCAAGGGCCGGTTCAACTTAGTGTAGTTAAACCGGGACTATAAGTTGTATCACCGTATCAAAACATGTTTGAGCAATTAGCCATTAGCCCCCAAGTGCCAAGTTGAATACCAGTATTGAGCTTGGGACTTCATGATGAAACAACTAACGTGATCCCTTTTTATCGTGAGTGAGATATGCCAACAAACCGGACAGCTCAATGACCTTCATGCCAACTGGAGACCCAACAAGCGTAAGCCTCCAAGGCCAAGGATGAGTTGAAAACCGCCTTGACCACTATGGAGCAGCTCAAGGAGTGGTTTAAATCTGGCAGGCCAACCGGGAGACAGAGAAGGCCGGGTTGCTAAACGGGCTGAAGATGTCAAGCAGCTCTTAAACCGGTGATGAAGAGCTCACCGGACTAAGGCGCCAGATTAACGCCATGACCTCTGCGATCTTTGGTAAGAGATGTTTCACCAAGGTTTGTGATTACTATTCCGTTTGACATTTCCACCGGTCTAACCTGAACTTCTTTAAACCGGTATAGGGAAGCGTATTGCTCATCCGGCTCGGACATGCGGAAGAAGCTCAAGGCCGCATATACGCTGATTGAGCAATCGTATACCGGCACCCAAATGAAGTCATATGTGCGACATCGTATGATAACGCAGCTCCGTCTTTGATCAAAGATACGCTGGACCGGCTATCCATTATCCCGCACAACTTGAAGAGTTGAAACGATCCATGACCGGCTGGCACTTTATTGGCTCTAACTCGCGCCAAAGCATGGATAGCGGACCTTGATCCGGTGACATAGCCAAGGGCTTCCCAGCTCAAGAAAATGGCGAAGCCTTTGATAATAATGCCCTCAAACGGATAACAAAGGAGATGCGTCCTTCCGGGCGAAGTCAATCTGGCGAAGCCAACCCGGCGGTTTACCGCTCTTTCTATGATGCAAACAATAGGCGGGTGGAAGTTGTCATTCGGAAGTGCGTAACCTTGTTCCCCAATCCGTAAGCACACTTATGCCCTCGACGTTGATCCGCTGAGCTTATAAGTGAAGAGGCTGTCTTCGGGCTTTAAACCGGATTGATCGGTCCACCAATGACTTTCGGCCATTGGGTGATGAGGAGGAAGAAGCTGAACCGACGCCAGACGACCCATCTTCTTCACGTCAACCCGGCAAGGAAGCTTGATCCGTCAAGCCAGGTTGATGCATCATAAGCTGCTAGTCATGATACCATTGAAATATTGGGCCTCTGAAGGCCTTGTAATAGAATAGCCATCACTTTTGTTTTGAATATGCCTTTATGCCTTCATTACGCAACCTTCGTGCGAGAGGTGCCGATACTTTTGATTGAATAATCGAAACCTTCAATCTATATTGCTCGCAATCACAAATTAAAGCGCCACGGCGGCTTGTGTCGCCACCGCTTGTGACGCCTATATGTATATGTAAGGAAATATTGAGGTATATGATCAAAATTTTGTGATACAAAAATACCTGCCAGCGTCGGGCATGAAGTTGGCTTAGCCAACCTGAAAGCGGAGGTTGTATAAACCATTACCGTCAAAAGAGAAAACAGCTCCTGTGTTTATAATGCCGGTTTACCATGTAAACCATGCCGGGTCATGTTAAGCCCCCTGTTACTCCATAATGGGATGTTAACAGGAAAAGTCAAACCGGAAAAGTTATTTCCGGATTAAAATAAACCGAAAGCCGTCAATTGACTGGTTGAACCGGTTTGAAAAAACATTATCGGTTTAAAAACACAACAAAAAATCAAATAACAATTTGCAGAAAGAGGCTTTACTGAGCCGATCAGATGGTATTACCATGGCCGGACACGACCAAGCTCCCAATAAGGTGTAGCTATGGTTCAAGTCAGCCAGGTCCCCAACTGAAACCATGGCATTATGCCGATCAAGTGGCGTGGCAATGGTTCGGGTTCGACCAAGCCCCCAAGTGACTCTATGGCCTTAGGCCGATCCTGAGGCGTGACTGGTTCAGACTTGACCATGTCCCCAAGTGATCTGGTGGCTTTCGCCCATCAAGAGGTGTGGCATTGGTTCGGATACGACCAAGCCCCCAAGTGACATCAAACAGCTTCCGAAAAGGAAGTTCAGGGGGAAACCGGAGGCCGTTTTAAGACAACAACTCCATGTACCCAAACCGGATGCTTACAGAACGGATACCCCGCTTTAGCCGAGGCTCCAGTTTTATTGCTTTTATTCATAATATATACATTGTCATAATATGTACATAAGGAGAGCCGATAGCTCAGGTATAATAAGGCCGAAGATGAGCTATATTCCACGGCCTGTTGGTCTCCTCTTCGACGCGGCGTGAGTCTTTACGCTCTCGAATATCGATCAAATAGTATGACCCGTTGTGCAGATTCTTGCTGACCACAAAAGGCCCTTCCCAAGGTGGGGATAGTTTGTGCATATCTGTCTGGTCTTGAATGAGCCGAAGCACCAAGTCTCCTTCTTGAAAGGTTACGGTTACGACCCGTCGATTGTGATACCGACGAAGATCCTGGTAAATCGCTGAGCGAGCAGCTGCCATATCTCGCTCTTCATCCAGTCGATCCAAAGCGTCCTGCCGTGCTGTCTCATTATCTGCCTCAACATAGGCCGCCACACGAGGTGAGTCATGACGGATATCGCTGGGGAGGACCGCCTCCGCTCCATAGACCATAAAAAATGGTGTGTATCCGATTGGATCTGTTAGGGGTAGTATTTATACTCCATAACATGACGGTAACTCTTCTACCCAACAGCCCGGCGTCCTCTCAGAAGGGACCATAAGCCGGGCTTGATACCTCTCAGGATCTCCTGATTAGCTCGCTCGCTTGACCATTGGACTGTGGGTGAGCTCTTGAAGAAAGCGTCAAGCCGGATGTGCTCACGTTCACAAAACTCCTTCATGGCACCTTTGGACAAATTGGTACCATTATCTGTGATTATACTGTGTGGAAAACCAAACCGGAAGATCACCTTTTTGATGAACTGAACCGCCGTGGCCGCATCACACTTGCCAACAGGCTCTGCCTCGACCCACTTTGTAAATTTATCAACTGCCACCAACAAGTGTGTCTTTTTGTCCTTGGACCTTTTAAAGGTCCAACCATGTCCAAATTTCAGTCGCAAACGGCCAAGTAATTGGAATCATCCTCAATTCTTGGGCGGTATATGAGCACGTCTAGAAAACTTCGGCAACCATCACATCGCTGACCAGATCTTCCGCATCGGCATGGGCGGTCAACCAATAAAAACAATGGCGAACGCCTATAGCCACCAAGGATTTTGAACGGCGTGGTGACCACAGTCCCCTTCGTGGATCTCACGCAATATTTCACAGCCTTCCTCGGGGACACACGAGTTGAAACGCCTCGACACACTGCAATGATGCAACTCACCATTAACAATGGTCATAGACTTAGACCGCCGAACTATCTGTCGGGCCAACATCTCATCTTCTGGTAACTCGCCCCGGCTCATGTACGCCAGATAAGGGAGCGTCCAATCCGGAATGACATGCAGGGCTGCCACCAACAGAGCCTCCGGATCAGGAATAGCCAAATCTGCTTCATCGGGGAGCTTGACTGACGGGTTGTGCAGTACGTCAAGGAAGACATTGGGCGGGACCGGTTTGCGTTGAGAGCCCAACCGGCTTAAAGCGTCCGCCGCTTCGTTCTTCCGTCGATCCACATGGTCCACCTGATAGCCTTTGAAATGACCTGCAACAACATCCACCTCCCGACGATATGCGGCCATGAGTGGGTCTTTGGAATCCCAAGTGCGGACACTTTGGGCCACCAAGTCCGAGTCATCAAGCACTTAACCCGGCTTAGATTCATCTCCTTAGCCATCCGAAGACCATGGAGCAAGGCCTCATACTCAGCTGCATTGTTAGTACAAGGGAGCGATGGCGGAAGGGCGTAACAAAACTTGTCACCTCGTGGGGAAGTTAACACGACTCCAGCCCCCGAGCCTTCCAGCTGCCTGGACCCGTCAAAGTGGATGGTCCAATAAGTATGATCCGGCTTTTCTTCAGGCGCTTGTAACTCCGTCCAATCATTAATGAAATCCACAAGTGCCTGGGATTTTACTGCCGTCCGAGGCATATACTTTAAACCGTGCGGCCCAAGCTCTATCGCCCACTTAGCAATCCGGCCAGTCGCCTCCCGGTTCTGTATGATATCACCTAAGGGAGCTGAACTGACCACCGTGATGGGATGCCCTTGAAAATACTGCTTCAGCTTCCGTCTTGCCATAAAAACTCCATACACCAGCTTCTGCCAATGCGAGATATCTCGCTTGGACTCAATAAGCACCTCGCTGATATAATAAACCGGACGTTGAACCGGATGCTCCTTCCCTGCCTCCTTCCGCTCTACCACAATGGCTACGCTAACTGCCCTGGCATTAGCAGCAACATATAGCAGAAGCGGCTCTTTGTCAATGGGAGCGGCGAGTACAGGCGGGTTGGCCAATTGCCGCTTCAAGTCCTCCAACGCTTCATCAGCAGCCGGGCTCCAGACAAACTGATCTGTCTTCTTCAAAGATTCGGTGCAAAGGAATGGCCTTCTCTCCGAGGCGGTGATAAACCGCTCAACAAGGCAATCCGGCCCGCCAATCGCTGGACATCATTGATACACTTTGGCTTAGCCAGGGAGGTGATAGATGTAATCTTCTCCAGATTAGCTTCAATCCCTCTGTTGGATACAAGGAAACCCAATAACTTGCCTGCCGGAACACCGAAAACACATTTGGCCGGGTTAAGCATCATCTTGTACACCCGCAGGTTGTCAAAGGTTTCTTTCAAATCCTCAATCAGTGTTTCCTTCTTCCTTGACTTAACCACAATATCATCCACATAAGCATATGCGTTACGGCCGATCTGTTCATGCAAGCAATTACATGCATACGCCGATAAGTTGCTTGGGCGCTCTTGAGCCCAAAAGGCATAGACACATAATGTAAGGCTCCAAAGGGAGTGATAAATGATGTCTTCTCCTGGTCCTTAACCGCCATTTTGATCTGATGATATCCAGAATATGCATCCAAAAAGCTCAAACGCTCACAACCCGCCGTAGCATCAATAATCTGGTCAATGCGGGGGAGGGCAAAAGGATCTGCCGGACAAGCCTTGTTAAGATCTGTGTAATCCACACACATGTGCCAAGTGCCGTTTTTCTTAAGGACCAGCACCGGATTAGCCAGCCACTTTGGATGGAAAACTTCAACGATAAAACCTGCTGCTAAGAGCCTGGCAACCTCCTCTCCAATGGCCTTACGCCTTTCCTCGTTAAACCGGCGAAGGAACTGCTTTACCGGTTTGTACTTGGGATCAACATTAAGAGTGTGCTCAGCGAGTTCCTCGGTACACCGGCATGTCGAAGGCTTCCATGCAAAAATGTCCCGATTCTCACGGATGAACTTCGATGAGCACGCTTTCCTATTTAGGATCCAAGTTGGCACCGATGATGAACTGCTTGGGCCGAATCACCGAATGTAAGTCAACAAGTTTAGTCTCAACCGCCGATTTAAACTTGAGGGCGGATCGTGCTCTGTAGTTGGCTTCTTCAACGGGGTCATATCCATGGGATCAACATTATCTTTATAGTACTTTAGCTCTTCGGTGGCACAAACCGACTCTGCGTAAGCCACATCACCTTCCTCACACTCTAAAGCAATCTTGCGACTCCCATGAACCGTTATCGTTCCTTTGTGACCCGGTATTTTTAGTTGCAAATAGACATAACAAGGCCGTGCCATGAACTTGGCATAAGCCGGCCGCCCAAACAGGGCGTGGTAAGGACTTTGAATTTTCACCACTTCAAACGTCAATGTTTCCGATCTGGAGTCATGTTCATCCCCAAAGGCCACCTCCAGAGCTATTTTACCAACTGGATATGCTGATTTGCCAGGCACCACACCATGAAACCTTGTATTGGACGGCTTGAGATGTTTATCTGTTAACCCCATACGACGGAAGGTCCGATAATCTGAGATGTTGATGCTGCTCCCTCCGTCCATAAGCACCTTGGTGAACTTGTATCCTCCCACCTGAGGCGCCACCACTAGGGCTAGCTGACTCGGATTGTCAAACCGGGGAGGATGATCCTCTCTACTCCACACAATCGGCTGCTCCGACCAGCGTAGGTAATGAGGCACGGCCGGTTCAACAATGTTGACTGCCCGCTTCTGAAGTTTCCGGTCTCGCTTGTCCAAGCTAGTGGTGAAGACGTGATACTGCCCACCATTCAACTGCTTCAGATTGCTCTGATAACCCGACTGCTGCTTGCTGATTGTAACCACCTTGGTTGTTACGATTGTCTTGATTGTTACGCCCGCCGGATTACCATTAAACCACGGACCGAATTTCCTCCACCGTAACCCGGCCAGACCTCGAACCGCCGCCGGGGCCTTGATCATACCGGAAAGCGTCGGAACTTTTGAACTCCTGCATAATGTAACAATCCTTCCAGAGGTGGTTTCTTTGGCGCCTCGCCGTCCCATGCTTCGGACAGGGCTGATTCAACAGATAATTCAACCAGTCCGGATTGTGATTAGGCGCACCACCTCGGTTCGGATGTTTACCCTTGCGCCGTTGGCCCTTGTCCTGCGCGTTGGTGTTGGCTACGAAGCCCATGTTACCATTCGCCTTACGCTTGTTTCCTCCATTACCCGCCGAGTGATGCTGCTGGCCTCTGGAGTTGCTGTTCTGTTTTCCCTTCCCTGTTTCATCCTCCTCCTCGGACTCGGGATCCTTGGTACTATCAGAATCAGCATACTTCACTAAAACGCCCATGAGAGCGCCCGTGTCATTGCAAAAACGCTTCATGCGACCCAGCTTCAATTTTAAAGGTTTGAACCGGCAGTTGCCCTCTAGGGTTAAGATTGCGTAATCGGTGTTGATCCGTCAGAAGAATGTAGAACTTCTGAAACGCGGCGCACCCAATGGGTTGTGGATTCTCCCTCAGCCTGGACACAAGCTGCCAAGTCCACCACAGACATGGGCTGCTTACAGGTGTCTTTGAAATTCTGAATGAACCGGGTCCGCAACTGGGTCCATGAACTGATGGAATTGGGTGGCAGGTTTTTCAAACAAGTACGGGTCGTGCCTTCAAGCATCATGATAAAATACTTTGCACATGCAGCTTCATCCACATCCAGCATCTCCATGGCCATTTCATAGCTTTCTATCCATGCTTCGAGCGGATCGGCGGTATAATTGGGCACCTTGCGTGGCCCCTTGAAATCTTTGGGCAAGCGTATATCGCGTAAAGCGGGGACGAGGCAAGGCACCCCGAAAGAGCTAGATGTAAGTCCAGGCTCTAAAATAGTCGGTCGAACCGGCGCAAGCTGATAATCCTGATGCTGTGCTGCTAACTCGGCCCCCCTACGTGCCCTGGCCCGGTCCACCACCTCTTGAGCGTTTTCGAAACCACCCGCCGGGTTGTTGCCGCGGGGTGCACCGTGCTGCGCATTACTTGACACGACCGGTTCATCTGCATGCCTGCTATAGCTCGCTCGGGCGGGGTGGAGTGGATCCGATCGCGGCTGTATGAATACGCTTCTGTTGGACGAGCCGTCCTAAGGAGCTCTTTGACCCGTAGCGTTTCCACCGCTGTGGTGAATCGCCTTCGATTGGAATCGCCTCCAACCGCGCCGCAGCCGCAACAAGGTTATCCATCGGGTTGGAGTAGTGACTGGAGGTGTTTGCACAGCTTGAGGCGCTACCGGCATGATGGCGAGGTAGATCTATCACACGGGGCTGAACCGGCGCGCCCGTCCCAGGTGCTTCCGCCCGGTTCACCACTGGCGGTGGATTACTGGTCCCTGCTCCTGGGGTGTTGAAGAGGTCTCTTCCCTCGAAAACCGAGGGCAAACAGGATCTATATTTTCTTTTCATGACTTTCATGCGACGCATTCTGATCCAGCATGAGCCTATAAGCCTGCGCATCCAAAGCGCCCGCTTCGCCACCATCCTAGCGTCTGTAGCTGCCAGATCCGCTTTAGCCTGAGTGATTTGCTCCTTCACCTTTGCAATCTCTGCATTATGCAGATCTTGATCTGTCGGGTTAGCCTCTGCCATGAGCACAGCCAACGCATCAAATAGTTCTGATAAAACTTGAGCCGGTGGGCGCACAGGGCCTCCTGCCCCGGCTGCCACCACTGCTGTCGAACCGGCGACCATTGTCGCGGCGGTTGAGGAGTGAAGCGTCGCTTGTGTACCGGCCATGAATATTCCAACCCGGTTGGGCAGATCAAAGGGTCCGAATCATCACCGTCGCAACAGCCCCCGATTCGGCCATCTTGCAGCTGGTACAGAGATTCAGTTTCTCCAGTCGATGACTCGTCATCCGAGTAGACAACGGTTTTGCCACCTGAAGCTGATCCGTCCTCGTAGTTTCTTCCGTGGATGACTCCCACGAAAGCACGCTTGACAACCGGTTTAGACAGGGCAGGTTTCGCCCGCTGAGCCGTCTCGACGAGGTCGGTGCAGATGTCCGGCTCAGGCCCTGGCTCACCGATCTTGCCGATGAACACGTGTATGCTACCAAAGGGGACCCGGTACCCGTACTCAATCGAGCCGGCCTCGGGGCCCCAGCCTGCATCGTCGATGTAGAGCTTGCCATAACGACTCTTGGTCATCCGCCCACAGCATAGCCTTCGAGTCCTTGAACTTTCCCTCTAAGATCATCAAACCATCGATGCGATAGCCCCACGGTGGGCGCCAACCGTCGTGGAATTGTCACGGCAGATGTCCTCATGAAAGGACTTAGTCGGCGGGGCCATCGAGCGGGTTAACTTAGAGGGGTTAAAGCGGACGCAAAGACACAAGGGTTATACTAGTTCGGCCCCTTCGATGAAGGTAAAAGCCTACGTCTAGTTTGTAATGGGATTGATGTGATCTCGGCGACTCGGGAGCAATAGCTTCGCCTAAGCCTCGAGTTATAGTTGTCTGTCCCTAAACCGCCGCCGGGTCGTCCCCTTATATACACGGGCTGACGATCCGGCCCGTCTACAGAGTCCCGAGGCCGGCTCATACCAGTGTCCGGCTCGGTCTCTCCTTTCTCTTATCTTACAACAAGTTACATGGTTATGGCAGTTTTACCATTATGGTCCCTAATTCGCCCATGGGCTCCGGGCCTCTAAGCTCTATGGCGAATCGCCACCTTCTGAGTCTTCGTGGACTCCAATTATGGCTGAGGGTGAACCGGCCCCTACAGGGCGGTTTATATTCAGTAGTTACATCCCCAACAAGTGGCGAGTTGCTCCACGCTGGCACGGGCATCGTCATTGCTGTCGACGACGCTGCATCGTCCCACATTTCCCGTGCCTGCACCCGTGCCATGCAGGCAGAGACAGAAGCCGAGATGCGTGGAGGTCGACAAGTCGCTGGCCAGCGTGTCCCTGTCCGCCACCAATTGAGGAGAAGTAGAATACGGGAGGCCGCTGCCGCTTGGGTCCCAGGAAGGCCACCGCCGGCGTACACAGCCGGTGTCTTGCCCTCTCGCTGATCACCGTCGTCCCCTCACCCGTGTACCTCCCCGAGCCCCGCTGCCCTTGACCCCACGCCTCGCGGCGAGGCCCGCGACCTCCTCTCTCCCTCGCCCCGCGCTCACCATGACCCCGTCGCGCCCACGTCGCGCCGCGCACAAGACGCTCCCACGCCCGGCCCGCACTCTGCGCGCTCGGGCTGTGCGAGGCCACCCTACGCTGCCACCGCGACCCCGCCCGCTCACGCGCTGCGCGCGCCGCGTTCTGCCGCCCGCACGCCTCGCTGGCGCCTAACGCCCGTGGCGATCGCGCCCTTCTCCGCACGCGCCCGCCTGCTCTCCCTCCCACGCGCCCACTGCCGCCTGGCCGCGCCACCAACCCCCGCCATCATGCACCGCTGGTCCGTTCGCGTCGTCCCACTCCTCGTGCCCACCGCCGCGGAGCCCGCCCGCCTTGCCTCTCTCCGCCCTGCCGCCCTCGTCCCCGCTGCTGCCTGCCGCATCTGGCCTTTGCACGCGCGACCACTCCCCTTTGTTGCTTCCTGCTCGCTGCCCCGCCTCCATCGCTGAGCCGCCGTGGCCGCCTCGCCGCTGCGGCACCCTTCGCCCTGCCTGCTGCTCGGCGCCCTTCGCCCTCCCCTTTCGGCACCGACGGCCCGGAGCTTGGGCTCTGCCCCGCGGTGCTGCCCCGTGCCGCCCGGGTCCGGCGCCCACGCGCGGCGACCATGCCGCATCCACGCCCGTTAACCGCACACCCGGTTGGCCCTATGGGCCACTGCCCAGTGGGGCCCCCTCATGTCCCTTTCAAAAAAAGAATAAAAATAATAATAATTAAAATTAATTAATTAATTAACCCTGATTAACTAACCTAATTAGCTAATTAAATTAACTAATCTGTTAACTAGACTAATTAACTTGGTTAATTAGCTAACAGCCTATGACATGCGGGACCCATGCGTTAGTTTGACCAAGTCAACTGATTGTTGACTGCTGACATCACCCTGATGTCATGCTGACGTCATAATGGAATTTTCTAATTAAATTAATTCTGTTAATTCTAAAAATGAATTAAAACTTTGAAAATTAATATTAAATGATCCGTAACTCGGATGAAAATACTTTGTACATGAAAGTTGCTCAGAACAATGAGACGAATCCGAATACGCAACCTGTTTGTCCGCCACACATCCCTAGCATAGCAAACACGCAACTTTCCCCCTCCGGCTCATCTGTCCGAAAACACGAAACACCGGGGATACTTTCCCGGATGTTTTCCTCCTTCGCTGGTATCACCTTCCACCGCGTTAGGGCACACCTAACACCACTCATTGTATTGTCATGCTTCGTCATGCATATGTTTGCATTATATTTATTGTTTCTTCCCCCTCTTCTCTCGCTAGACTCCGAGACCGACGCCGCTGCTACCTAGTACGACTACGGTGTTGACGACCCCTTCTTGCCAGAGCAACCAGGCAAGCCCCCCCCCCCTTGATCACCAGATATCGCCTATTCCTTCTCTCTACTGTTTGCATTAGAGTAGTGTAGCATGTTACTGCTTTCTGCTAATCCTATTCTGCTGCATAGCCTGTCATTGTTGCTACAATTGTTGATACCTTTACCTGCTATCATAAATGCTTAGTATAGGATGCTAGTATTCCATCAGTGGCCCTATACTCTTGTCCGTCTACCATGCTATACTACTGGATCGTGATCACTTCGGGATGTGATTACGGGCATATGCTATATACTTTATACTGTTACATTACTTATGATACTGTTTGGAGATGAAATTTGAAGGCGGTGGCTCCATCCCGGTAGAGGTGGGCACAGGTTCCCGACGGCCCCGATCGTTACTTTGTGGCGGCGATAGGGCAGGTTGAGATCACCTAGGAGAGAGGTGGGCCTGGCCTCGGTCGGCGTCATGATTACTTCATAATAACACGCTTAACGAGATCTTGGTATTTGATCTGAGTTGGGTCGTTGACCTTATACGCACTAACCGCCACGTGGGACAAGATATGGGCAACCGGCATCGTGGTATCAGCCGAAGCCTTCGTGACATCAGCGACTGAGCGGCGCGCGCCGGATTGGACCGTAAGCTTGCTCTTGTATTAAGGGGACTAGGTCTGCTTTCGGCCGCCCTCGCAACATGCAGGTGTGCAATGGGCGATGGGCCCAGACCTCTACGCCATAGGATTTAGACCGACGTGATGACCTCTCTGTTGTGCCTAGGTAGGGCTGCGACATGTTGATCTTTCGAGGCCGGGCATGACCCAGGAAAGTGTGTCCGGCCAAAGGGGATCGAGCGTGTCGGGTAATGTGGTGCACCCTGCAGGGAAATTTATCTAGTCGAATAGCTGTGATCTTCGGTAAAAGGATGACTTGGAGTTGTACCTTGACCTTATGAGAACTAGAACGGGATACTTAATAAAACACACCCTTCCAAGTGCCAGATATAACCCGGTGATCGCTCTCACACAGGGCGACGAGGGGAGGATCGCCGGGTAGGATTATGCTATGCTATGATACTGGGTGAACTTACCATCTACTCTCTTCTACATGCTGCAAGATGGAGGCTGCCAGAAGCGTAGTCTTTGACAGGACTAGCTATCCCCCTCTTATTCTAGCATTCTGAAGTTCAGTTCACTGATATTGCCTCTTTACACTGATACCCATGCATATGTAGTGTAGATCCTTGCTTGCGAGTAGTTTGGATGAGTACTCACGGTTGCTTTCTCCCTCTTTTCCCCCTTTCCATTCTTCTTGGTTGTGGCAACCAGATGCTGGAGCCCAGGAGTCAGACGCCACCGTCGACGACGACTCTTACTACACCGGGGCTGCCTACTATTACGTGCAGGCTGCTGATGACGACTAGGAATAGTTTAGGAGGATCCCGGGCAGGAGGCCTGCGCCTCTTTCGATCTGTATCCCAGTTTGTGCTAGCCATCTTATGGCAACTTGTTTGATTTATGTCTGTACTTAGATATTGTTGCTTCCGCTGACTCGTCTATGATTGAGCACTTATATTCAAGCCCTCGAGGCCCCTGGCTTGTATTATGATGCTTATATGACTTATTTTATTTTGAGTTGTGTTGTGATATCTTCCCGTGAGTCCCTGATCTTGATCGTACACGTTAGTGTGTATGATTAGTGTACGATTGAATCGGGGGCGTCACAAGTTGGTATCAGAGCCGACTGCCTGTAGGAATCCCCCTTCCACACTCCTTGGTCGAAGTCGAGTCTAGACATTGCAAAACTTTTTACTAACATGGCTGTGTGTCTCACGGGCCCACGTCGCCATTGGGTGGTACTAGGATCTTTTACTCCTCGATCTTTACTCTGGGACTCTGAACTCTCTTCTATTCCGGTTAAATGATTTTGCTAAAATATAACTTTAGGTTCTAAAAAATACTTCCTCCCGGAGAGCCCCTTTAGGCCAGATGATCGCCTGCTACACCAGAAGATTCTGAAGACACTCTATGATGCTTTTCCGAGACCCTTGTGCCCTTCGCCATTGCGATCCCTACCACCGATAAATCTTTATGGATAACTACCTACTTTTGTCGTTCATACCTTCATCCCCAGTTTCCCTTGTTACTACAAGATGCCCTTAAATACTCTTCGATGTTCCAAGCATCCTTTATGCTTACTACCCCGCAGTTCCTTGCCGCATGAATACCCCTACGAATAATTCTTCACCCTTATCAAGGAACTGTTCATTACTAGTTGATCATATGATCCACAAGGTACATTGATATACTATCCAGTCTTCCGGTAATTCTCTGCCAGCTGTTGCTATGAAAATACTTGTCTGCTTGCATTATGGTTGTGTTCCATATGTGTAGCAATATTCATTAGTATCCCTTGTCGTCGTCATTTTCAGCCTTTGATTTGATACGTGGTGAATGCTCGCAATCCTCAGTCGAAATCCTAGAATTCATCCTTCCGGATCAGACGTCATTTTAAACATGAACTGGTTCTCGACCAACCGAATTGCCGTCGATTGTACCCCTAAGTCTACTCAACTTATCCATCCTTAATCAGAGCATTTTCTTCTGATCCCTTGATTTGGAAATCGCAATTCCTTTGCATTTGATATTTGAATTAGTTAGTTATTCCCATAATCTGATGCCTTTGCATTCTTTCTTCCTCTGATTGAGTACCGATACTCACGTCAGCTCCGATTATGGACTGCCAAACCCATTGCTGGGTTGTTATCCGATGGTATCATTCATATTCAAATCTTGTGAGTTCTTTCCCTGATACATAATGCCTTTGGTAAATTGTATCCTCTGCTTTGACAACCATGCTCTACTTTCGAGCTTGTTGTCTGTGTCAAAACCGACGGATCTCGGGTAGGGGGTCCCGAACTGTGCGTCTAAGGCGGATGGTAACAGGAGGCAGGGGACACAATGTTTACCCAGGTTCGGGCCCTCTCGATGGAGGTAATACCCTACTTCCTGCTTGATTGATCTTGATGATATGAGTATTACAAGAGTTGATCTACCGTGAGATCGTAGAGGCAAAACCCTAGAAGCTAGCCTATGATTATGATTGTTGTTCTTGTCCTACGGACTAAACCCTCTAGTTTATATAGACACCGGAGGGGGCTAGGGTTAAACAGAGTCAGTTACAAGGGAGGAGATCTACATATCCGAATTGCCAAGCTTGCGTTCCACGCAAAGGAGAGTCCCACCTGGACACGGGACAAAGTCTTCAATCTTGTATCCTCATAGTCCAACAGTCCGGCCAAAGTATATAGTCCGGCTGTCCGAGGACCCCCTAATGCAGGACTCCCTCAGTAGCCCCTGAACCAGGCTTCAATCACGATGAGTCCGACGCGCAGATTGTCTTCGGCATTGCAAGGCGGGTTCCTCCTCTGAATGCTCCATAGAAGATTTTGAACACAAGGATCATGTCCGGCTCTGCAAAACAAATTCCACATACCACCGTAGAGAGTACAATATCCCACAAATCTAACCTGCTGACAAATTTCAAAGCGTGACATCACGCCACGGCCCGGTCATTATTCGAACCGTTTTTCTCAACCAGCTACAGCACATATTGCGAGGCGGTTTTCTTGGCACGTCTTGTCGAAGCAGAGATCGTGTCCCCTTATCACGGGATTCTCATCAATACGGGTGAGGGAGTCCTGGATTAGGGGGTGTCCGGATAGCCGAACTATCACCGTTGGCCGGACTCCTGGACTATGAAGATACAAGATTGAAGACTTCGTCCCGTGTCCGGATGGGACTTTCCTTGGCGTGGAAGGCAAGCTTGGAGATACGGATATGTAGATCTCCTACCATTGTAACCGACTCTATGTAACCCTAACCCTATCCGGTGTCTATATAAACCGGAGGGTTTTAGTCCATAGGATGAACAACAATCATACCATAGGCTAGCTTCTAGGGTTTAGCTTCTCTGATCTCGTGGTAGATCCACTCTTGTACTACCCATATCATCAATATTAATCAAGCAAGAGTAGGGTTTTACCTCCATCGAGAGGGCCCGAACCTGGGTAAAAACATCGTGGCCCTTGTTTCATGTTACCATCCGCCTAGACGCACAGTTCGGGACCCCCTACCCGAGATCCGCCGGTTTTGACACCGACATTGGCGCTTTCATTGAGAGTTCCTCTGTGTCGTCATCTTTAGGCCCGATGGCTCCTTCGATCATCAACAACGACGCGGTCCAGGGTGAGACTTTTCTCCCCGAACAGACCTTTGTATTCGGTGGCTTTGCACTGTGGGCCAATTCACTTGGCCATCTGGAGCAGATCGAAAACTATGCCCCTGGCCATCAGGTCAGATTTGGGAGTTTGAACTACACGTCCGACATCCGCGGAGACTTGATCTTCGACGGATTCGAGCCACAGCCAAGCGCGCCGCACTGTCTCGATGGACACAATCTAGCTCTGCCAACAAAGGTGCCTCGAGGCCGCACGGTCCGCTCCGACCCTTAGTTCGGAGCCGACTCCGCCGATCGAGGACGAGTGGTTGGACACCGCCTCGGGGGCTATGATCTCTACGGCGATTGAGCCAAACTCCATCCCTGCCCTTTGCGAAGACCGTGACTCCAAGGTGCCGGACTCCTCTCCGGACTCCGAACATCCCGTGCCCTGGCCAATCGAATCCGATTGGGCGCCGGTTATGGAGTTCACTGCCGCGGACATCTTTCAGCACTCGCCCTTTGGCGACATCCTGAATTCACTAAAGTCTCTCTCTTTATCTGGAGAGCCCTGGCCGGACTACGGCCAGGAAGGTTGGGATGCGGACAACGAAGAAATTCAACGCCCACCCACCACCCACTTTGTAGCCAGTCGATGATTTAACCGACATGCTCGACTTCGACTCCGAAGACATCGACGGTATGGACGACAATGCTGGAGACGACCAAGAACCAGCGCCCACAGGGCACTGGAAGGCCACCTCGTGATACGACATATACATGGTGGACATCCCAAAAGATGGGAACGGCGATGGAACAGCGGAGGATGACCCCTCCAAGAAACAGCCCAAGCGCCGGCGTCGGGCGCCGCTCTAAATCCCGCCACAGCAAAAGCGGTGATTCGCACGGGAGATAATAACACCCGGACAAAGGTTAAGACAACCCCCTCGGCAGGATTCAACACGGGAGGAGGGAGAAGCCAGCCCTCATAATAGAGCGGCGGGTGGAGGTGGAGGACGATAATTATATGCCTCCCTCCGAAGATGAGGCAAGCCTCGACGATGACGAATTTGTCGTGCCTGAGGATCCCGCTGAACAGGAGCATTTCAAATGCAGGCTTATGGCCACGACAAGCAGCCTCAAGAAAAAGCAGCAGCAGCTTAGAGCTGACCAAGACTTGCTAGCTGACAGATGGACTGAAGTCCTTGCAGCCGAAGAGTACGAACTCGAACGCCCCTCCAAGACATATTGGAGGACAAGGCAAGGCAAACAAGATCGATCTACGGATCGCGTGGGCGCCCCACGACACGCGACGATAACCGTCACGCCGGATACAACAATTTCGGCCGGGCCGAACACAGTAGACAAAGCTCATTTGGGCTGCGTCGCGATATAGCTCAATACAGAGGCGCCGCACACCCACTATGCTTCACAGACGAAGTGATGGATCATCAAATCCCCGAGGGTTTCAAACCCGTAAACATCGAATCATATGATGGCACAACAGATCCTGTGGTTTGGATCGAGGACTACCTCCTCCATATCCACATGGCCCGCGGTGATGATCTACACGCCATCGAATACCTCCCACTCAAGCTTAAAGGACTAGCTCGGCATTGGCTTAACAGCTTGCCAGCAGAATCAATTGGTTGTTGGGAGGACACGAAGCCGCATTCCTTGATAACTTCCGGGCACATATGTGCGACCACAGGACGCCGATGACCTCAGCCACATAATTCAGCAGCGGAAGAATCGGCGGAGAATTGCGGACACGGTTCCTAACCAGTAAAAATCAAATCGTTGACTGTCCGGATGCGGAGGCCCTTGCAGCCCTCAAACATAACATCCGCGATGAGTGGCTTGCCCGGCACCTAGGACAGGAAAAACCGAAATCCATGGCAGCCCTCACAACGCTCATGATCCGCTTTTGCGCGGGAGAGGACAGCTGGCTAGCTCGTAGCAACAACTTGACCAAAAACCCTGGTAGTTCGGATACCAAGGACAACAATGGCAGGTTGCGTCGCAACAAGCACAAGCGCCGTATTAACGGCGATAATGCTGAAGATACGACAGTCAATGCTGGATTCAGAGGCTCTAAACCCGGTCAGCGGAAGAAGCCGCTCAAAAGAAATACTCAGGGCCCGTCCAATCTGGACTGAATACTCGATCGCTTGTGCCAAATACATGGCACCCCCGAAAAACCAGCCAACCACACCAACAGGGATTGTTGGGTCTTCAAACAGGCAGACAAGTTAAATGCCGAACTCAATGATAAGGGGCTGCATAGCGATGACGAGGAGGAGCCCCGGCCGCCGAACAATAGAGGACAGAAGGGTTTCCCCCCACAAGTGCGGACGGTGAACATGATATACGCAACCCACATACCCAAAAGGGAGCGGAAGTGTGCGCTAAGGGACGTATATGCGATGGAGCCAGTCGCCCCAAAGTTCAACCCATGGTCCTCTGCCCGATCACCTTTGATCAAGGGACCACCCCACTAGCATGCGCCACGGTGGATTCGCCGCATTGGTTCTTGACCCAATCATTGACGGATTTCACCTCACTAGAGTCTGATGGACGGCGGTAGCAGCTGAACCTGCTCTACCGGGATACGGTCGCAAAATGGGCATAGACCCCTCAAGGATTAAACCCACAAATACGACCTTTAAAGGCGTCATACCAGGTGTAGAGGCCAATTGTACAGGCTCAGTTACACTCGAAGTTGTCTTCGGATCCCCGGATAACTTCCGAAGCGAGGAGTTAATCTTCGACATAGTCCCGTTCCGCAGCGGCTATCATGCACTGCTTGGACGAACCGCATTTGCAAAGTTCAATGTGGTGCCGCACTATGCATACCTCAAGCTCAAGATGTCAGGCCCTCGAGGAGTAATCACGGTCAATGGAAACACCGAACGCTCTCTCCGAACGGAGGAGCACACGGCGGCACTCGCGGCGGAGGTGCAAAGCAGCCTCTCACGACAATTCTCGAGTCCGGCTATTAAACGTCCGGACACCGTCAAGCGCGCCTGGAGTAATCTACAACAAGACCGCCTGGCACGATCCGAGCATGCATAGCAATCCGGCCCCAACCCCAGCCCTCGCGAAATTGCGAAGCCAGTACTTCAAGTACATAACTACGCTCTGGGGATACCATGGGCATAAGGGGAGGGGCACGACCACGACACGCCCAGAATGCGGCTCAACCGCACCAGGGGCTCCCGGTTGTGTCATTCTTTTTCTTTCTTCTTTTCTCTTACTTTCAGGACTCCGTTTTCTAGAAGCCCTGTCCGGCACTAGAATTGTCGAACTCACGATGCAACAGCCAGGGAAGCAGAAAGCTACGTCGAGTGTCCAGGTGGTCTCTACTACGAGCATTATACCTGTTTTACATACCATCCCGCAGCTTACCCCTAGAGGGGGGCATGTTAAATAGTCCCATCCCTTGCTTATCGCACTATTTGTATCGTTCTGCTTTCATTGTAGTACCTTTTTGAATAAACAATACATAGCTTTTGCCTATTATTGCACTCCCTTCTTTATCTATATATATGTTCATTTATGACATGTTGCACCCGTACACTTTGGTACGGCCAATACACCAGGGGCTTAAGTACCCCGAAAATATGGTGTGATAAGTCCGAACACTTTCACAAGTGCGGCACCCCGAACTTATAGCATTATATGCATCGGCTCCGAATCATGTCTTGGGTCAATAGTTGGGTTTGCCCGGCTCCCATGTTTTGGTACCTTACATTCCGTTATATCGGCTAAGGTAGCGCTGGGAGAACCACTGCGTTTGTGCCCCGGTTGAGCTGGGTTAAGCACCTCAGTGAAGAAAGCTAAAACTGACCGTCATGATAGGGCGGGAGCCGATCGCTGTTCGAGAGGTTTTTTCGGGTCCCTAAAGACTTATGCCGCTTAGAGCGAGGAGTCGGCATTGCCCGGCCAAAGGCGTGGATAGCGCCCCGAACTCGGTCTTCTGAATACTAGGGGCTTCGCTGAAATTTAAAATTATAGAATTCTATGGCTAAGTGAGAGTGTTCAAGCAATATAAGTCTGGTTGCCTTGTTCGTTGCGTTGAGCGCCTCCCTCGAAGGACCCAAGAATGGGAACAAGAGCGCTCAAATTTATCCCGAACACCCCAGCACTCGTGGCATGGGGGCTGAAGCCGACGACTTGCCATCTCTCAAATCTAATAAACGGCCGCCTGAAGGTAATATTTTAAATTCACAAATGTTGCTTTATGCATATGAACAAGTTTTCAGCGTCTGAGGATAACAAATGCGAGTCTATTAAAAATTACATCTTTGGAGCATTCACCCGCTATAAGGCGGGCACCCTTCATGATGCCCTCATAGTACATTTCGGGCGTGCGATGCTCCTTGCCCTTCGGTGGCCCGTCCGTCACAAGCTTCTCCGCATCCAGCTTGCCCCAAAGCAGCACTTTAGCACGGGCAAGGCCCGACGGGCATCTTCAATACAGACGGAGCATGACTTCAATCCATGGACAAAGGCCCACCAGCCGCCGCAGACTAGCCCAAGTAGCTCCTGTGCATGGCTTCCAATGGCCACAGCCAATTATGAGGCCCTTCATGGCCTGTTCGGCGACCTTGTGGAGCTCGACCAGCTGCTTCACTGGTCGCTCAGGGCACCGGATGTCCGGCCTCAACATATCGAGACTGTAACACCTTTTCCGTCGAGCTCCCTCCTTGGCGCGGTAGAACGCGGCAGCATCGGACACACTACGGGGCAGATCTGCGAATGCTCCTGGAGAGCTCCGGATTCGGGTAAGTAATAGGTAATTCACTTTCACATGCTTGCTTTGGATAAAGAATGCCTTACCCACCGCTATCTTCTTTAATGATTCAATTTCTTGGAGGGCTTTTTGGGCTTCGGCCTTAGTGGCTTTAGCACTCTCAAGAGCCGAGGCGAGCTCGGACTCTCGAGTCTTCGAGTCACGCTCCAAACTCTCGTGTTTTTCCACGAGAGCCTGGAGCTCTTGCCGCACCTCCGCCACCCGCGCTTCCTGCTTCTCTCGCTCGGTGCGCTCCACGGCCGCTTTTCTTTCGGCCGCGGACACCGCTTCCTTTAGGGTCGCCACCTTGTTCGTGGCCCCTACAATACCCACGTTAGTCCTGACATTTTCGCAACCAAATCCTTTCTATAAGGTATTTCTTTAATAAGGTATTACTTACCTTCCTTGTCCTCGAGCTGCTTCTTGGCAAGGCCGAGCTCGTTCTCGGACCGCTCGAGGCTCTGCTTCAATGCATTGACCTCCAGCCAAGGTCGGCAGAGGCCAAGAAGGCAGCCTGCATTCCCATATTGACATACCTATGTTAGACTCCTCACAGATATCTTTTAGATCCTCATCCGCTTTTCTTTCCGAACACCGAACTAAGCATCGTGGGCTACTGCCTATGAGGTAATATTTTTACATATTCTAAACTTACCTCAAAGCCTGTTAGAAGGCTGGTACAGGCTTGATCAGCCCGCTCTTGGCGGACTGAACTCTCTGGATCACCACACTCATAACAGTGCGGTGCTCCTCGTCGATGGAGGCGCCGTTAAGCGCCTCCAGCAAGCTATCCGGTGCCTCCGGATGGACGGAGGTCACTGATGAAGTCATGTACCTGGGGTAGGGTCATAGACCTGCCCAAAGGTACCCTCCACAAGGACACTCACAAGAGAAGCAGCCTTCCAGTCGACCTGGTAGGTTTCCACTCGACAGATTCAAAGACACTCGACTACGAAGACCCACTCGACCACCAGGAGTCCAAGAGCCACTCGGTACCCAAACGGTCTGTAGTTAAATAGTCTTTATGACCTTAATGACACTTTATGTAAGGCGTTACCAGTAACGCCTAGCTTTAAAGCACCTTAAACCCTCTACTACGTGGGCTGGCTGGGGTCCTGGCGCACTCTATATAAGCCACCCTCCCTGTAGAGGGGTTCGCACTCATAACACATACACGCATATAATCCAAATGACCGCCTCCGGGCTCCGAGACGTAGGGCTGTTACTTCCTCCGAGAAGGGCCTGAACTTGTAAATCCCTTGCGTATACAACTACTCCATAGCTAGGATCTTGCCTCTCCATACCTACCCCCCATTCTACTGTCAGACTTAGAACCATGACAGTTGGCGCCCACCGTGGGGCTGGTGTTCTAGCGATTTGTTGGAGAAGTTGGGATTCTTTCGATCTCCGGCATCATGGTTTCAGGTGGAGTTCTGGTCGACGGCCACGAGATCCGTCTTGGTGCACTCACGTTCGTTGCCGACGACTCCGCTTGGCTTCAGGAGGCTCCACTCGACGTGGACGTGCTCCCCGTCCGCGGGGCGACGCACTTTCGCGCGCGTGTCCGCGGTGTCCTCCTGCGGCAACCGTCGACTCAGTATGGGTCGGCTCCTGCGCTGTCTTCACTCCCAGTCTCCCATCGGTGCAAGCGTTCCGGTCGGTCGAGGCTTCAGCGGTGGGTGAGGCATGCGGTGGCCCGCCAGTCGGCCATCCCCCAAGTCGCGGCGGTCGAGCCCGACGAATCTCTCTACGACCTGTTCGACCTATCGAATGGCTCCGTAGAGACTGCGTCCGAATGCGATAGCAGTGACCCGGCGGCATAGGTTCTGATGGTCGATGGACCATGCAGTCCCCCTGGATTCACCCGCACCAACGAAGGTGGCGGTGGAGGCGATCCGGTGCAAGCCCACGAAGAGTACTTGCCCGAGCCCCTCACTTCGCTCCAGAGGGAGGAGCTTCGCCGTCGGAACATGGATGCACTTCACACTCCTATCATTGGAGAAAGCTCGCGCCTTGGAGGATGCGCGCTTGGCCAACCTGGCTGAGCGCACTCGACTGGAGAATCTTCAGCGAGTACTCGACGAGCGTACGCGACCAAGGGTTCCAGAATCCAGTCGACGCCAGCTCTTTCAACCACCAACTCAGGTATATCGAACTCCGATTCAGAATTTAGCAGCTGCCACCCGTATAGCAGAGTCAATTCAGCCTTCCCAGTCGGAGGCGGGTAGAGGTTTGCAGCAAATCAGGGATTTGCTCCGGGCGGCAGGAGATCAAAACTCAGTTGTATCCCAGTCGCGGAACAGGGTTCACAGCCGATCCGTCGCTGCGAATTCATTCCAGTCGGCCCATAGTCCAAGATCGCCCCCGAGGCGTGAGGAACGTGGGGGCCGGCGTGATGATCAATACAAGGGCCGCGAGCAGTATGAGCACCGATTCAATCGCAACGATCGACATCGAGTGCCCACTCCTCCCCCAAGGGGTGGATCATACGCTCCTCGGCAGCAGGACGACAGACGCTAAAACAGTGTTGGGCGAAGAGTTCCAGTCGACCCCACGGAACCAGGCTTTGATGCGAGATCCATTAGGTTTGGTCGACAGGAACAGAGCTCACCGAGACGGCCATGATAGAGATGTTCCTTCCAAAGCAGAGTTCATGTCTTGGGACCAGAGTGTTTCAAAGAGAGCCATCGTGGCCGCAGTGATTCCTCCCAACTTCAGGTTGGCGATCGAGTCAACAAGTTCATCGGAGAATCCAAGCCCCGACACTTGGCTTTAAGATTACCGAGTGGCGGTTCAGATCGGCGGTGGCAACGATGAGGTAGCCATGAAGCATTTGCCTCTTATGTTGGAGGGGTCACCAGGGCGTGGTTGAATCGATTAGCACCCAAAGCAGATTTACACTTGGGAAGATCTTGCCCGAGTGTTTGTCAGGACATTTGAAGGAACTTGCAAACGACCAGCAGGTTTGACAGAGTTGCAGTCGTGTGTGCAAAAGTTGAGTGAAACTTTGAGAGATTATATCTAGAGGTGGATCACTTTGCACCACACAAATGAGAATGTATCCGATCACCAGCAGTCTCAGGCCTTCAAGGAAGGTGTCAAGAATGAGAATTGAGTTTGAAGTTTGGTCGAACCGAGATATGACCCTGAGTCGGATGATGGAGATTGCCACCAAGTATGCAAATGGTGAAGAAGAGGATCGGCTCCGGAGTGGTAAATATAAATCGTCCGCCAATGAGACCGGCGGAGGAAATTCCAGTCGGAAGCAGAAGCGCAAAGCCGAGCCAGCGGCTCCCAGAGAGGCCTTGGCAAAGGACCCGAGGAAAGTTCAAGGGGAAACCTAAGGGTCCTTGGAACCCCAAGAAGGTGAAAGACCAGGATGGAAACGACGTGTTGGATTTGCCATGTCATATTCATACAAAGAAAGATGAAGAGGGTAAGCTCATTTACCCGAAACATACCACTCGATGTTGTCGGCTCTTGATTCAGCGGTTCCCAAGGGAAACAACTCAAGGATAAGGACAAGGAGACAGACGAAGTTGAGGACAAAGATGATGGTGATGGTGGATATCCTCGGTCAATTCCACCCTGATGATTTTTGCTGACGTCGAAAGCAAAAGTCGATTGAAGGTTATCAATCGGAAAGTGAACTTGGTTGCTCCGGCGACTCCCAATTATCTGAAATGGTCCCAGACCGCCATCACATTCGACCAGTCTGATCACCCGACGTACATTGCCACCCCTGGGAGGCAAGCATTGGTGTTCGACCCAGTTGTTGAAGGCACTCGACTGACCAAAGTCCTGATGGATGGTGGTAGTGGCTTGAACATATTATACGCGGAGACGTTGAAAGGGATGGGCATTCCGATGTCCAGACTCAGTACCAGTAACATGAGCTTCCACGGAGTCATTCCTGGAAAGAAGGCTGAGTCACTCGGCCAAATTGCTCTCGATGTAGTTTTTGGTGATTCAAAGCATTTCCGGAAGAAAAGTTGACCTTCGAGGTCGTGGATTTCAGAGCGCTTATCACGCTATTCGGGAGACCAGCTTATGCACGCTTCATGGCTCGACCATGTTACGTGTATCTTAAACTGAAGATGCCTGGTCCCAAGGGCGTGATCACTGTCATGGGCAATCGGAAGAAGGCAGAAGAGTGCTTCCAGAAAGGCTCTAAGATCGCCGATGCTCAGTTGGCAGTGGTAGAGTTACAAGAGTATCAGAAAACTGCAGATCTGAGTGATTTGTTGTGAGCTAAGAAGCCTGATACGGAGTCAGCATTCCAGTGGACTGGCGAGACGAAACAGGTTCACATTCACCCGACTGATCCCAATGCTGCTCCGACCAACATCTCAACAACACTCGACTCAAAATAGGAAGAAGCGCTCATCCAGTTCCTCCGTGAGAACTGGGACATCTTTGCATGGAAGCTCACGACATGCCGGGTGTTCCTGTGGGGCTAGCCGAGCATCGCCTACGAGTCGACCCAAACTTCAACCCAGTGATAGAGGATCGTCGGCGGTCCGCCGTCCCGTAGAGAAAGGCCATGGGCGAGGAGGTGGCTCGGCTCTTAGCAGCAGAGTTCATCCGAGAGATCTACCACTCCGAGTGGCTCGCCAACGTTGTCATGGTCCCCAAGAAGGACAAGTCGTTGCGCATGTGCATCGATTTCAAGTATATCAATCGGGCCTGCCCGAAAGATCATTTCCCTCTTCCTCGCATCGACCAAATAGTCGACTCAACTGCGGGATGCGAGAGGTTGTCTTTTCTAGACGCCTATTCCGGGTACCATCAGATCCGTCTGTATGGACCCGATGAGATTAAAACAACGTTCATCACTCCATTCGGGTGCTTCTGTTATGTCACCATGCCATTCGGTCTCAAGAATGCCGGAGCCACATTCATGAGGATGATTCATAAGTGTTTGCTCACTCAAATCACCGGAATGTGGAAGCGTACATGGATGATATAGTGGTCAAGTCACGAAGAGGTTCCGACCTGTTGACTGACCTTGCTGAAACATTTGCCAATCTCAGGAGGTATGATATCAAGCTTAACCCATCAAAGTGTACATTTGGAGTTCCTGGTGGAAAGTTACTCGGTTTTCTCGTTTCTGAGCGAGGAATCAATGCTAACCCAGAAAAAGTTGGCACCATACTCCGAATGAAGCGCCCTGTGTGTGTGCACGATGTCCAGAAACTTACTGGATGCTTGGCCGCTTTAAGTCGATTCATCTCTCGCCTCGGTGAAAAGGCATTGCCTCTTTACCGACTGATGAAGAAGTCAGACAAGTTCGAGTGGACTCTAGCAGCGTTTGCAGAGCTCAAAGCTCTGCTCTCCACCCAGCCGGTGCTTGCTGCTCCAATCAGCAAAGAGCCTTTGCTGCTTTACATTGCAGCCACTGGACAAGTCGTCGACTGCATTTACGGTCGAGCGGAAGAAGAAGGAAAAGCCTTCAAAGTTCAACGCCCAGCTTTATTATCTTTCCAAGTGTTGACCTCACAAAGCAAAGATACCCTCACTATCGTAGCTTGTTTATGGGATTTATATGACCAATAAGAAGGTTGCTCATTATTTCTCCTCGATCATTCCATTACGATCGTAATGACGCCCGTTGTCGGAAATTCTTCATAACAGAGATGCAACCGGTCGAGTGGCAAAATGGGCGATTGAACTCCTTCCCTTGATATCAAATTCGAGGCAAAGAAAGCCATCAAGTCCCAAACAATAGCAGACTTCCTCGCCCGTGTACTGAACAGCAGCGTCCGACTCCAGTTCACTCGGAGCACGGGACTATGTTGTTCGATGGTTCCCAGATGTCGAACGGTTACGGTGTAGGGGTTGTATTGGTTTCCCGAGGAGATAGGCTCAAGTATGTTCTCCAGATTCACTTTGATTCTTCCAACAACGAAGCAGAATATGAAGCACTCCTGTATGGGTTGCGCATGGCCATTTCACTCAGCGTCCGTCGCCTTATGGTCTATGGCAACTCGGATCTAGTTGTTAATCAAGTGATGAAGGAGTGGGATGTCAGAAGCCCAGCTATGACAGGTTATTGTAATGCAGTGAGAAAGCTGGAGAAGAAATTCGAGGGGTTAGAGCTTCATCATATACCCCGACTGAAAAATCAAGTCATGGATGATTTGATAAGATAGGGTCCAAGAGAGGACCCATTCCCAGTGATGTATTTTTGGAACACATTCATGCTCCATCAGTGCAGGAGGATCCTTTCACAGAAAGTCCCGCAGCAAAAGAGTGCCAATGATCCGACTGAAGTTGAGGTCCCAGCCGTGGTCGACCTGATTATGGAAGTTGTGGTCGTGACTCCCGACTGGACAGTGCCGTACATCGCATATATCCTAAGGAAAGAACTCCTAGAAAATGAAGAAGAGGATCGACAGATCGTCCGTCGATCCAAGGCCTTTACAGTGATCAAGGGACAATTGTACAGAGAAAGCGCGACTGGAGTCGGCCAGAAGTGTATCACGCCAGAAGAAGGTCAGATAATTCTTGAGGATATCCACTCGGGGACCTGTGGCCATCATGCGTCCTCTCGGACCATTGTGGCTAAAGCATACCGGCGGGATTTTACTGGCCGAAAGCAAATGAAATGGCAAAAGAAATAGTCGACAAGTGTGAAGGATGTCAGTTCTATTCCAACATGCCGCACAAGCCAGCCTCAGCCTTGAAGACCATTCCACTCGTTTGGCCCTTCGCTATTTGGGGATTGGACATGATTGGACCGTTGAGAACTGGAAGAAGCGGCTTCACTCATTTGCTAGTAGCAGTCGACAAGTTCACCAAGTGGATCAAAGCCAAGCCCATCAAGAACCTCGATGCATGCACTGCTATCAGTTTCATCAGAGAGTTGATATTCAGATATGGAGTTCCGCATAGCATCATCACTGACAATGGGTCAAACTTCGATAATGACAAGTTCAAAGCCTTCTGCGCCTCTCAAGGCACGCGGGTCGACTACGCTTCAGTGGCTCATCCTCAGTCGAATGAACAAGCAGAACGAGCGAACGGCCTCATTCTCAAAGGGCTGAAACCACGGCTGATGCGTGATCTCAAGCACTCAGCAGGAGCTTGGGTCGACGAACTTCCATCAGTTCTTCCGGGATTGAGGACCACTCCTAATCGGTCGAATCGGGAGAACTCCATTCTTCCCGATCTATGGAGCTGAAGCAGTTCTGCTGAGTGACCTGCTTCACAATGCGCCTCGAGTTGAGCTATACTCTGAAGAAGAAGCGGAACAAGCCCAGCAAGATGCAGTCGACCTCTTGGAAGAGAAGACAGAGATGGCCTTGATCTGCTCGACTATCTATCAGCAAGACTTGCGTTGATTCCATGCCGTAAATGTGAAGTGTAGAGCCTTCCAAGAGGGAGATTTGGTCCTCCGAGTGTATCAACATAAACCACACAAGCTCGCCCCCACTTGGGAAGGTCCCTTCGTCGTCACAAGAGTCCTCCACAATGGAGCATATCATCTCTACAACGTTGATCGCCAGATCGACGAGCCTCGAGCTTGGAACGCGGAGCTGCTCCGCCCCTTTTACACTTAAAACTGACTCGGTTGAGATATAATAAAAGTACTTTTGTAGTTAGTTTATCTAAAACAAGAATGTTATAATTTTCCCAGTGATTGTTATTGCTTTTTGTTGAAATTTCCCCAAGTGGGTGGCTTAGCTGCGAATCCGATTTGCCTAAGTTTGTAAAAAAAAAACCTTTCCGAAAAGTGCAGGCAGGTCTCTCACTCGGGGGCTTAGCTGCGAATCCGCTTCGCCTAAGTATTCAAAATCCTACCGAGTGGCGAGCCAGCCTCCCACTCGGAGGCTTAGCTGCAGTCCAAGTACTCGCCTAAGTATTCAAAATCCTACCGAGTGGCGAGCCAGCCTCCCACTCGGGGGCTAAGCTGCAGGCCAAGTACTCGGCGTAAGTATTCAAAATCCCACCGAGTGGCGAGCCAGCCTCCCACTCGGGAGGCTTAGCTGCAGTCCAAGTACTCGCCTAAGTATTCAAAATCCTACCGAGTGGCGAGCCAGCCTCCCACTCGGAGGCTTAGCTGCAGTCCAAGTACTCGCCTAAGTATTCAAATCCTACCGAGTGGAGAGCAAACCTCCCACTCGGGGGCTTACCACAGCCCAAGGATTCGCCTTAGCATCCAAAATAATAAAAATCCTACCGAGTGGAGAGCAAACCTCCCACTCGGGGGCTTAGCTACAGCCCAGTGCTTGCCGAAGTCATATAAATCCCACCGAGTGGAGAGCAAACCTCCCACTCGGGGGCTTAGCTGCAGCCCAGTGCTCGCCTAAGTAATAAAAATCCTACCGAGTGGAGAGCAAACCTCCCACTCGGGGGCTTAGCTGCAGCCCAGTGCTCGCCTAAGTAATAAGAATCCTACCGATCGGAGAGAAAAACTCCCACTCGGAGGCTTAGCTGCAACCTAGTGTTCGCCTAAGTAATAAAAATCCTACCGAGTGGAGAGCAAACCTCCCACTCGGGGTCTTAGCTGCAGCCCAGTGCTCGCCTAAGTAAGGAATTCATCCCAATCCGCAAGGACAACGAGGTGCAGGTCGACTGCTACCTCCTCCTTCGGAGCTTCGCCACAAGTACAACGTGCGGGCCATCCCAATCCGCAAGGACGACGAGGTGCAGGTCGACTGCTACCTCCTCCTTCGGAGCTTCGCCACAAGTACAACGTGCAGTCCATCCCAATCCGCAAGGACGACGAGGTGCAGGTCGACTGCAACCTCCTCCTTCGGAGCTTCGCCACAAGCACAACGTGCAGTTTGTCCCGATCCGTAAGGACGACAAGGTCAGTCGCAGTCTGTGTTCCACCTCTACCTGCAGGATAGATGAAGCACAAGTCGATTGGAATTTCAACGACATATCTTCCGAATGAGGAATAAAGTTCTCTCGAAGGCAAACAAAGCATGTTAAAGGAAAAATCAAGTTCGGATAAACGTCCTACGGATCCAAAGGTGCTCAGGCGTTAAGCACATTAAAGTTTATCGATTCTGAAACCACTCGGCATTCGAGGCAAATTTAAAGTGGGACTTAGAAGTTTTTACCTCCCATGGAGGACTGGAAGGTGCAAAAAAATGCTCGAGGTCGATTCCGTCGGAAATACGGGTAGCAGCAGCGATGAAAGTCTCCATGAAAGATCTGAAGTCGTGCTTCCTGGTATTGGCAACCTTGAGAGACACCAGCTTGTCCTCTTGCGCTTCTTTGCAGTGGACACGGACCAGATATAGAGCAACATCAGCACCACACCTGGCAGAAGACTTTTCCATTCTTGCACTCGACTTGGAATCTCATTCAGTCGAGTCATCAGGGATTCAAGATCATTCTGAAGAGTCTGTTCTGGCCAGAGAGTCGAGTCGATCCGCGACACTGCAACTTTCAGTCGAGCAAGATAATCCACCACGCTAGCAACGCGAGACTCCAGTCGGAGCACATTCATAGCAGCTTCGTCCTTCACAGGAGAGTTGATGGGGTCCAAGCTGGTTTCCACTCGACTGGTTTCTTCTTCAAAGTTTTGGCAGAATTCTGAAAACACAGCTTAGACTCAAAATAACGATCATGTGATGAGCTGGTGAGAGAAAGACAGTCGGATAAAAGAGACTACCTTCAAGCATGAGAAACCGCTTCTTGGCGAGCCCTCCAAGATAAATCTCCAGGTCGTTTCGCTTCCCCGCCAGTTGGCCAACCTTGTCGAATGTAACAATCTTGTCGTTCTTCAGTCGGCTAACTTCCTTGTTAGCCACGTCAAGAGAGGATTTCAGCTTGGCATTTTCATCTTCGAGTTTGTCGATTGAGGCAAGCTTCTCTTCAGCGAGCTTTGTTTTCTCCAAAGCCGCCTTCTGTGCCTCTGCAAGGTCAAGGTCCTTCTTCTTCAAAGTCTCT
Organism: Aegilops bicornis; assembly: GCA_021605145.1. NCBI lineage: Eukaryota > Viridiplantae > Streptophyta > Magnoliopsida > Poales > Poaceae > Aegilops > Aegilops bicornis. The sequence continues at coordinate 153,888,491 of CM038669.1, forward strand.
TCTAGTTTATCTGCAAAGCAACAATGAGAACAGAGTTGAGAATGAGCGAGAAAAACAAAGGCGATCGTCAAAAATTCTCACCAGCCATACCTTTTGCTTCATCCTTTGCCTTCGCAAAATCTCCCGAGCAAGCTTCAAATCGAGGTTGAGCTGGATCTGCTTTTCTCTAATCTCAGTATAGCGAGCCACAAGCTCGCAAGATTTCTACAAAGAGTCAACCAACGAAAGACATCAAAGACAGATCACTTCCGAAAGTGATTAAGGAAACATAGTAGCATTTCTAAGACTACATCGAATCAAAACATTCGACAAGAGTCTCGGGACTACACTACCAGCGGTGCACTCAGCGTGTTCCCCACTGGTTTACCAATTTGGTTCGACCAATCGACCAAAAGAGGCAAAAAGGTTATGATTCTAAAACCATGGCTAATTGTCGCTAGCCACCAAGAAGAAGAAAGTCGATCAAGACGCAATCGACCATAGTCTCGGGGACTACACCCGGTGGGTGCACTTAGCGTGCCCCCACCGGTTTTACAGCCCATTCGACTTGGTCCGTCCAGGTCGAGTGAAGAAGATCACAACATAAAGACTATAGCCGACTGCACGCAGTCGACCATAGTCTCGGGGACTACACCCAGTGGGTGCACTCAGCGTGCCCCCACAAAAGTTCAATCGACACACACACCCAGTGGGTGTACAGATATGGAAATCTCCAGAAGAAAGCAGTTTCAGATAGCATATCCTAACAAAGCAAGCGACGACTGACTTACTTGGACATTGCTCTGGAGAGCTGAATTGGCATCATAGGCCGCCTGACTAGCCTCTCGAGCCGCTTTCACCTGCTCCATCATGATCCCTGCCTGGCGTATGGCCTCCTTAGCAGCACTTACTTGGTCTTCCGGGACGTGGTGGGTGGCAAAGAGAGATGGTGGATCAGCAGTCGACGAAGTGGGTCGGGCACTTGTCAGCGGTACAGCGAAAGACACAGAAGTCCGAGTGGGGTTGCCTCCCTCGGAAATCGGCGTCTCAGGAATCGCCGCGACTTGAGCAGCCTTGCCAAAGAAGCGCTTTCTTGTTCTTCCTCTTCCTCAATGGCGCTTCCTCGTCATCATCGGGGAGATCAATGACGTGAGGCGGAACTACAAGAAAGATTCAGAAGTAAACATGGAAGTCCAATCGACTAAAAGCTCCAGTCGACTAAAAGTGAAACCTCAAAGATCTTACCAAGGTTGGAGGTGACCGCATCCTCCATTTCTGATCTTCGTGCTTGGCTGAAGTCTCGGAGGTAGCGGCGCTGTAGATTTCAAGAATCGGCTGATCAGTCATCAAGTCGACCAAAAGTTCACTCATGTTGAATAAGGAAATACAAGGTTCTGTTGGTTACCCGGAGATGGTGGGGATGAACATTCGCATCTTGGGCAGGGCCTTCGCCGGCTTTGACGACGTTGCTCGAGGTTGCTTCGGTGGTTTCTCAGTCGGCGCGGGAGAAGTTGTCCTAGGTCGCTTGCCGATCGACCGGTGGGCACAACAGCTTTATCACGCCCGGCCGCCGGGTCGTGCGTCAACTTGGACCTTCCCTCCGAGCGAGGAGGATCGACGTCTTCCTCCTCTTCCTCCTCCTCCTCCTCATCATCATCAGAGCCATCATCCTCCTCATCCTCCTCGCCGTTGGACTTCCATTCTTCCGGACTCTCACCTCCACTTCCTTGTTCTTCCTCGATTGTTTCCTGCGCCCCGTTGGGCATCGAGTACATCTCAGTGGTGACCTAGAAGACAACAAAACAAGGTGAAAGCCAGTCGATGAATTGGCGTCAAAACAGAATGAATGCAGCAGAATCACAGTCGGAGATAAGTGGTGATACCTTATGCAGTTGGTAACTCCGGGTCGAGTGGTGGAATCCTCCTAGCTCCGTGAGGGTTGTCTTTATTTCTTGTGATGGCAGTCATCCACTTCTCCAGCGTGGCGTCATCAACCTCCTCTGTATGGACCCGAGTGGTATCATCCGTACCAGAGTACATCCACATTGGATGACCTCGGTATTGGAGTGGCTGAATACGCCGTCGGAGAAAAACCTCCAGGAGATCCATGCCGGTCACCCCATCGCGAATAAGCTGGACTACATGCTCCATCGGCAACTTTACTTGGGCCTTCTCCTCTGGTAACACCTTGTGGAAGATGGCTTGTTCACTCGACTCATGGAGAAAGGAGGGAGCCCAGCTTGATCGCCTCAAGGCCGGCTGGTCTTGGCAAGAAAACCAGGTCGATCGCCACCCTCTAACCGAGTCGGGAGAGTCATAGCTGGAAAGGCGCTCTTCCCCTCATTTGGACCCCGAGTCCCCCACACATCTGGATTACTTGGGTCCTCTCGTCATTCGGGCTCGTTTTCTTCACCGTCTGAGAGCGACAGGTGAATATGTGCTTGAAGAGACCCTGGTGCGGTCGACAACCCAAGAAAATCTCGCATAGCGAAATGAAAGCATCAAGATACACAATGGAGTTTGGAGTGAAATGGTGGAGTTGCGCTCCAAAAAAGTTCAAAAACCCCCGGAAAAAAGGATTTGGCGGCAGAGAAAACCCCCTATCTACGTGGGTGGCCAGGAGGACACACTCACCCTCTTCAGGCTGCGGTTGCCACTCCGTGCCCGGAAGCCTCGCCGACCCATGGGGATCTGTCGCCGTTGGCGGATCGGTGAGATCCTTCTCGGTGATGGTCGAGCGGATCCAGCCTCCTTGGACCCAGCCCTCACGGCAGCTTGGACTGCGAAGAGGAGCCGCCTGACCGGGCGCTCTCCCTTGGCCTTCGCCGCCGCCTTCTTCAACTGCTCCAGATCTGCGGTCTTGTCCTTCACCATGGTCGCCAAGCAGAAAAGTACCGAGCTTCGCGCCGGATGACGAGAGCGGCGAGAAGGTTTGGAGGTGGAGAGAGGAGAAGTGCGAGGTCGTGACTGTTCAAAATGCCCGACCAGCGCTTTTATATGGGGCCGCTTCGAGTGGCTGACCGGTAGGCCCAGTGCAATCCTGCCGCAATCCCGCAACAAAGCGCTGTGATGATACGTGGCGAAAAAGGCGGCATGAAGATCGAGGCGTCATCGTCTTATCCCATCCGAGTGACGCGGTTTTCTCCGCTTCGCGCGCTTCCCAAAATTTGGATCCCGCGAAATCCGCTAACCGCAGAGCAACTCGTCAGATAACAGATTTTCCTCCAATCCGTCGCTCGGAAATCCTCAGGTTCACAAAGTTCACTCGACAAATGTGAAGAATGGATCAAGGCGACTGAAAGAGAAGTTGATGCCATCACTAAAAGGTCGTTGATCCAGAGTAAGACGCACTCACAACACGAAGAACAGGTCGGAAAGATTATCAACTCCTTCCTCACTCAAACCTCGATCCATTCGGGGCTAATGATGAAGTCATGTACCGGGTAGGGTCATAGACCTGCCCAAAGGTACCCTCCACAAGGACACTCACAAGAGAAGCAGCCTTCCAGTCGACCTGGTAGGTTTCCACTCGACATATTCAAAGACACTCGACTACGAAGACCCACTCGACCACCAGGAGTCCAAGAGCCACTCGGTACCCAAACGGTCTGTAGTTAAATAGTCTTTATGACCTTAATGACACTTTATGTAAGGCGTTACCAATAAGCCTAGCTTTAACGCACCTTAAACCCTCTACTACGTGGGCTGGCTGGGGTCCCGCACACTCTATATAAGCCACCCTCCCTGTAGAGGGGTTCGCACCGTAACACATACGCATATAATCCAGTCGACCGCCTCGGCTCCGAGACGTAGGGCTATTACTTCCTCCGAGAAGGGCCTGAACTCGTAAATCCCTTGCGTATACAACTACTCCATAGCTAGGATCTTGCCTCTCCATACCTACCCCCCATTCTACTGTCAGACTTAGAACAACGACAGCCATCGTCGCAGTCTCGCCCTTCTTACGAAGGGGCCGCTTGCCGGACTTCGGAACCACTGAAGGTTCCGGTACAGAGTCCGGCACAGGGCCGGACTTAGAGCCCTCTGGGGTCTCGCCCCCTTTGCACCCAGAGTCCGGGAGGTTGCCTTGCGGCGCCTCCAGGACAATCTCCTCCTGGCTGGGCCCCTTTTGGGACTCCACCGCGGTGTCGTCGGCGACACGAGGAGAGGAGGCAGTTGGAAGTGAAGTGCTATTCACATCCGAGGAACCCAGGGAGCCGCTCGACGAAGCGGCGAACTCGTCGGGCGGGCTACATGGTCATATTCAGCGTTAGAAGACACTACGCGACAAATAAAAAGTCATGAACTATTCCGGAGTCCGGACACTTACGATCTCGCCAGGGGCTTGGCCCTTGTCGGCCACTCCTCCTCGTCGTTGTCGGCGTTGGTGGAGAAGTCCGGAGGAAGGGTCCTTCCTTTCTTGGACCCTCCGGCCTCCCCAGTCGGGGCAGCCTTCCTTTTCTTCTCTCCCCCACTGGGGGAGAGGCTTCCTTTTCCTCCTCTTCTTCCTCAGGGGAGGATTCCGCCTCAGAGTCGTCGGACGATGAGTCCGACAGCACCTGGCGCTGGGAGCTCCTTCGAGTTCCCGTGGCTTTCTTCTTGGCCTTCTTCTCCAGCACCACGTGAGGTGCCGGAGCCAAGAGCCCTGGCTAATCGGGCGTCCGCTGGTCTTCGGCAAAGGGGCCGGACAGTTAATCTGTCCGGACGTCTTCAACCAGTCTGTCGAGGTTAGGGAGTTTTAGATCCCGCATAAACTCAGACTATGAAAAAGAGTCCCAGAAGGGTAAAATAACTTACCTCGCTGGCTTGACGCTGCGAGCTGAATCCGCGATCTTCGGTAGCGGATGTGGGAGCTTCGGCGCCCTTGAACAGCACCTTCCAGGCATCTTCGTACATAGTGTCGAAGAGCCTTTTCAGAGTTTGGTGCTGTGTCGGATTGAACTCCCACAATTTGAAGGTCCGTTATTGGCATGGGAGAATCCGGCGGATGAGCATCACCTGGATTACGTTGACAAGCCTGAGATTCTTGTCCACCAGGTTTCGGACGCAGGTTTGGAATCCAGACAGCTCGTCCGAATCACCCCACGTCAGGCCCATCTCTTTCCATGATGTGAGCCGGGTGGGGAAGCCAGATCGGAATTCGGGGGCCGCCGCCCATTGAAAGTCGCGCGACTCGGTGATGTAGAACGACCCCGATTGCCACCCCTTTATGGTCTCCTACCATTGTAACCGACTCTGTGTAACCCTAACCCTATCCGGTGTCTATATAAACCGGAGGGTTTTAGTCCGCAGGACGAACAACAATCATACCATAGGCTAGCTTCTAGGGTTTAGCCTCTCTGATCTCGTGGTAGATCCACTCTTGTACTACCCATATCATCAATATTAATCAAGAAGGAGTAGGGTTTTACCTCCATCGAGAGGGCCCGAACCTGGGTAAAAACATCGTGTCCCTTGTCTCCTGTTACCATCCACCTAGACGCACAGTTCGGGACCCCCTACCCGAGATCCGCCGGTTTTGACACCGACAACGGGTGTGGGTAACCCAACCGCACCATCAATCGCGGGGCTTGCGGAATAAGCGATTTTATGGGGCAAGTAGGGAGGCGCATAGTTTCTACTGCCCTTATAAATGGACAAGGACTCCTCTTTTTCACCCACGCCTTCTTCCTCCCTGCCCATCCATTCTTGCGCACTCAAGCTCCAGCGCCCAAGTTCTCATTTTGTACGCAAAGCCATTCCAAACATGTCCGGAGCGGGAGGCAAGTGGATGGTCTCCTCCGTTACGGAGGAGAACATTACGAAGCTCCGGGAAGCCGGATACCTGGCCGCAGACATCACGCACCGGCTCCCAGATGCGGGGCAGATCGTCCCTACTCTAGAACCCCACGAGAGGGTTGTATTCCTTACCCACTTCGTCCGCGGCTGGGATTTCCCCTCCTCCCATTTGTCCGTGGGCTCATGTTCTACTACGGGCTGGACTTCCATGATCTGGCCCCCAATTTCATCCTCAACGTCTTAGCGTTTATCGTCGTGTGCGAGGCCTTCCTCCGCATCAAACCCCACTTCGGCCTAAGGCTGAAGACCTTCAACGTGAAACCGAAGGTGGTGGTCGGTCAGAAAGCAGAGTGCGGAGGCGCCATGGTGGGCAAAATGCCCAACGTCACCTGGCTCGCAGGCTCCTATGTGGAGACCGTGAAGGGGTGGCAATCGGAGTGGTTCGACATCACCGAACCGTGCGACACCAACTGGGTGGCGGCCCCCAAATTTTGATCCGGCATCCCCATGCGGCTCACCTCCTGGAAAGAGAAGGGCCTATCCTAGGGTTCATCAGTGGAGCTGACCGGACTCCAGAACTGTGTTAAAAACATGATAAGCAAGAAATCAAGCTTGTCAACGTGGTCCAGGTCATGCTCTTCCGCTAGATCCTTCCATGTCAAAGACGGGCATTCAATATGTGGGAGTTCGACCCGGCCAAGCACCAGACGCTTCGAGAGCCTTTTGACACGACGCACCAAGACGTTTGGAAGGTGCTGTTCAAGGCTGCCGAGGTACCTCCTCCCCTTGCTGAGGATGGCGGACTCAGCGCAAAGCGCCCTGCCAATCCGGTAAGCTCTTTATATCTCATAAGATGTTCCTTTCCCCAGTATAATCATGTGAGGGATCTGAGCCTCCACGCCATTTAACAGGACTGGGTTGCGACAGCGGAGCGGATTGATTGTCCGGCCCCACTGCCCAAAGATCCAGCAACGGCTCTCTTAACGGAGATGCTGGTTCCGGCACCCTATGAGGCGCCGGAGAAGAAGGCCAAGAAGAAGGTCGTGGGGACCAGGAAAGGTCTCCGGCGCAAGGTTGTATCGGACTCATCGTCCGATAATACCAAGGCGCCCTCCTCCAATGAAAACAAGGAGGAGCAAGAGGAAAGTTCTCCCCCCCCCCCAGCCAGGGGAGACAGGAAAAGGAAGGCCGCCCCATCTGGGGAGGCCGAAGGGTCCAAGAAGGGAAGGACCCTCCTTCCGGACTACTCCACAATAGCCGCTTACAGCGACGAGGAGTGGTTGCTCAGGGACAAGCCCCTGGTGAAGTCGTAAGTATCCGGATACCATAATAGTTTTGATATGTTTTGTTTTATTACTTCTTATCATGCCAAACATGATCATGCAGTCCCTCCAAAGCCCATATCGATGTATCCTCCTCGGGTGATTCTTTGGGCCAGTCGGCGATGAACAGCGATTCACTCCCGACCGCCACCTCCCCCCGCCCTACGGACGACGTCGAGGTGTTGTCTCAAAGGGCACTGAACCAAGGGGAGATAGTTCTGGAGGCGCTGCAAGGCGACATCCCAGATGCTGGGCACATGGGGGCCAAGACTCCCATGGGCTCTAATGACGGGGGCGACAAGCTTAGCCCCCAGTCGAATACTGCGCCGGAACCTCCAGTGGCTCCGGATGCTGTCAGGCGACCCCTCGCTAAGGGGGGCGAGCCGTCTGTGCCGATGGACTTTGTCCATCCAGAGGCATCGGACAATTTGCTGGAAGCGCTTAGCGACGCTTCCATTGACGAAGAGCACCGCACTATCATGGGTGCGGTGGTCGAGAAGGTTTGGTCCGCCAAAAGCGGACTGACTGAAGCCTGTGCCAGCCTCCTAGCAGGCTTTGAGGTAAGTAATCAAATTATGAGAAAATGTTACAGCATAGACAGTAGCCCCTGATGCTCTGTTTGGTGTTCGCAAAGAAAGGCCGAACAGAGGATCAAATAATAATCATAGGAGTCTAATCAGAATATGTCTATGTGAATAAGCAGCCATTGCCGCCGCCGCTGCCAGACGGGCGGAGGTCTCCAGATCAAGCGGGACCTTGAGCGGTCCGAGGAAGAGCTCGGCCTTACCAAGAGGCAGCTCGAAGAGAACAAAGGTAAGTGATACCCCGTCTGTATATTGATAAAAAAAAGAAGGTGGTTGTTAGATCATAGGATCGTCATGAATTTTGCTAGGGGCCACGACCGAAGTGGCGGCCTGAAGAAGGCGCTGCCCGAGGCCGAAGACAAAGCGGCCAAGGAGCGCACCGAGCGCGAGAAGCAAGAGGCCCGGGTCGGCGAGGTTCAACAAGAGCTCGAGGATTTTGTCAAGAAATACGAGTCCTTGGAGCGTGACTCTAAAACGCAGGGGTCCGAGCTTGCGAAGGCCCTCGAGAACGCACAAAATGCCAAGGCCGAAGCCCAAAAGGCCCTCCAGGAGATTCAGGCGGTCAAGAAGATAGCGGCGGGTAAGGCATTCATTATGCACAACAAGCATGTGAAGGAAACTTTCCTTTTACCCGAATTCGGAGCTCTCCAGGAGCGTTCGCAGATCTACCCAGTAGTGTGTTGGATGCCGCGGAGTTCTACCGGGCCGAGGAAGGGAGCTCGGCGGAGAAGTTGTTCTGGTCTCAGTTTACTAGGACCGAACATCCGATGCCCTTGAGCGACCAGCTGAAGCAACTGGTCGAGCTTCACAAGGCGGCCGATCTGGCCATGAAGGGTCTCGTAGTCCGGATGTGGCCTGGCGAGCCCCTGCCTGGTAGCTACTTCGGCCTGGTAAGGCGGCTTGTGAATGCCTGCCCATGGTTTGAAGTCATAAAGCGGTCTGTCTGCATTGAGAGTGCGCGCAGGGCATTTGCCCGGGCAAAAGTGCACTGGGCGAAGATGGACGTCGAAAAGCTAGTGAAGGAGGGGCCACCGGAGGGCAAGGAGCATCGCTACGCCGAAAAGTATTATGACAGTGTTCTGAAGGGTGCTCGTCTTGTGGAGGAGGAATGTGCTAAGGATGTAATATTTGAATGAATGTACTCATGTGATCCTGTAATATGAAAACGAGTTCATGTGCGCTACATAACGCTTTTTGATTTAAAATATTACCTTCTGTGCGGCCGTTTATAAAATCTGAGAGTTGGCTAGACGTCGGCTTCTGCCCCCATGTAACTAGTACTGAGGTGTTCGGGATAAACATGATCACTCTTTATCCCAGTTTTGGGTCCTTCGAAGGAGGTGTTCAACACAACGAACCAGGCAATCAGACTATTAAGCTTTATCACTCTCACTTAGCAATAGAAGTCTATAATTTTAAATTTTGGCGAAGCCCCTAGTATTCGGAAGGCCGAACTTGGGGCGCTATGTACGCCTAAATCAGACTAGGCCGACTCCTCGCCCGAAGCGTAAAAAATCTTTAAGGATTTGAGACCTCTCGAACAACGACCAACTCTCGCCGCATCATGACAGTTAGTTTTCAGTTTTCTCTACTGAGGTGCTCGTCCGGAAGAAACGGGACACAATCACAGTAGTTCCCCCAGTGCTACCTTAGCCAATATAGCAGAACGTAAGGTAGCAAAACATGGGAGCCGGGCAAACCCAACTATTGACCCAAGACATGATTCAGAGCTGATGCATATAATGCTATAAGTTCGGGGTGCCGCACTGTCGAAAGTGTTCGGACTTTTCATGCCGGTTTAGGAGGTACATTGAAGCCCCTGGCGCACTGGACGTATCAGAATGTACGGGTGCAATTTGTCTTAAATAAGCAAACAAGGGAAAACGATGAAGGAATGCAATAATGAGCTAATGCTGTACATTGTTATTTAAATGATACGTCAAAGCGTATGTATACAAGTAGTGCAATAAGTAAAAATAGGACTATTTGACATGTCCTATCCAAGGGCAAGCTGCGTGTGGGTATGTAAAACAGGTATAGTGATGTCTACTACGCAACCTTCTTCTTGTAGACGTTATTGGGCCTCCAAGTGCAGAGGTTTGTAGGACAGTAGCAAATTTCCCTCAAGTGGATGACCTAAGGTTTATCAATCCGTGGGAGGCGTAGGATGAAGATGGTCTCTCTCAAACAACCCCGCAACCAAATAACAAAGAGTCTCTTGTGTCCCCAACACACCCAATACAATGGTAAATTGTATAGGTGCACTAGTTCGGCGAAGAGATGGTGATACAAGTGCAATATGGATGGTAGATATAGGTTTTTGTAATCTGAAATTATAAAAACAGCAAGGTAACAAGCGATAAAAGTGAGTGTAAATGGTATTGCGATGCTAGGAAACAAGGCCTAGGGTTCATACTTCCACTAGTGCAAATTCTGTCAACAATAATAACATAATTGGATCATATAACTATCCCTCAACATGCAACAAAGAGTCACTCCAAAGCCACTAATAGCAGAGAACAAACGAGGATATTATGGTAGGGTACAAAACCACCTCAAAGTTATTCTTTCCGATCAATCCATTGGGCTATCCTATAAGTGTCACAAACAGCCCTAGAGTTCGTAGTAAAATAACACCTTAAGACACACATCAACCAAAACCCTAATGTCACCTAGATACTCCAATGTCACCTCAAGTATCCGTGGGTATGATTATACGATATGCATCACACAATATCAGATTCATCTATTCAACCAACACATAGAACCTCAAAGAGTGCCCCAAAGTTTCTACCGGAGAGTCAAGACGAAAACGTGTGCCAACCCCTATGCATAGGTTCATGGGCGGAACCCGCAAGTTGATCACCAAAACATACATCAAGTAAATCAATAGAATAACCCATTGTCACCACGATTATCCCATGCAAAACATACATCAAGTGTTCTCAAATCCTTAAAGACTCAACCCGATAAGATAACTTCAAAGGGAAAACTCAATCCATTACAAGAGAATGGGGGGGGGGAGAAACATCATAAGATACATTAAGATCGTGCCAAATCAAGAACACGAGAGAGAGAGAGAGAGATCAAACACATAGCTACTCGTACATACCCTCAGCCCCGAGGGTGAACTACTCCCTCCTCGTCATGGAGAGCGCCGGGATGATGAAGATGGCCACCGGTGAGGGATCCCCCCTCCGGCAGGGTGCCGCAACAGGGTCCCGATTGGTTTTCGGTGGCTACAGAGGCTTGTGGCGGCGGAACTCCCAATCTATTTTGTTCCCCAAGTTTTTAGGGTATATTGATATATATAGGTGGAAGAAATACGTCAGGGGAGCCACGAGGGGCCCACGAGGGTGGAGGGCGCCTGTGGGTGGGCGCGCCGCCTTGTGCCTCCCTCGTTGTTTTCCCCGACGTGCACTCCAAGTCTCCCGGTTGCTTTCTTTCCAAAAATAACTTCTCCAAGGTTTCATTCCGCTTCAATTCGCTTTGATATTCCTTTTCTTCGGAACACTGAAACAAGGGAAAAACATGAACTAGCACTGGGCTCTGGGTCAATAGGTTAGTCCCAAAAATAATATAAAAGTGTTTATAAAGCCCATAAACATCCAAAACAGATAATATAATAGCGTGGAACAATCAAAAATTATAGATACATTGGAGACGTATCAGCATCCCCAAGCTTAATTCCTGCTCGTCCTCGAGTAGGTAAATGATAAAAACAGAATTTTTGATGTGGAATGCTACCTAACATATTTATCAATATAATCTTATTTTTTGTAGCAAGAATATTCAGATCCATAAGATTCAAGATAAAAGTTCAATATTGACATAAAAATAATAATACTTCAAGCATACTAACTAAGCAATTATGTCCTCTCAAAATAACATGGCCAAAGAAAGTTCATCCCTACAAAATCATATAGTTTAGTCATGCTCCATTTTCACACACAACAATGCTCTCATCATGCACAACCCCGATGACAAGCCAAGCAATTGTTTCATACTTTAGTAATCTCAAACTTTATAAACCTTCACGCAATACATGAGGGTGAGCCATGGATATAGCACTATGGGTGTAATAGAGTATAATGATGGGGGTTATGTGGAGAAGACAAAAAAAGAGAAAGTATCACATCAACGAGGCTAATCAATGAGCTATGGAGATGCCCATCGATTGATGTTAATGCAAGGAGTAGGGATTGCCATTCAACGGATGCACTAGAGCTATAAATGTATGAAAGCTCAACAAAAGAAACTAAGTGGGTGTGCATCCAACTTGCTTGCTCACGAAGACCTAGGGCACTTGAGGAGGCCCATTGTTGGAATATACAAGCCAACTTCTATAATGAAAAATTCCCACTAGTATAAGAAAATGACACAAAAAGAGACTCTCTATCATGAAGATCATGGTGCTACTTTGAAGCACAAGTGTGGTAAAAGGATAGTAACATTGTCCCTTCTCTCTTTTTCTCTCATTTTTTAGGCCTTCTCTTTTTTTATGGCCTTTCTCTTTTTTTATTCCTCACTGGGACAATGCTCTAGAAAATGATGATCATCACACTTCCATTTATTTACAACTCAATGATTACAACTCGATACCAGAACAAAGTATGACTCTATATGAATGCCTCCGGCGGTGTACCGGGATATGCAATGAACCAAGAGTGACATGTATGAAAGAATTATGAACGGTGGCTTTGCCACAAATACTATGTCAACTATATGATCATGCAAAGCAATATGACAATGATGGACGTGTCATGATAAACGGAACGGTGGAAAGTTGCATGGCAATATATCTCGGAATGGCTATGGAAATGCCATAATAGTTAGGTGTGGTGGCTGTTTTGAGGAAGATATAAGGAGGTTTATGTGTGAAAGAGCGTATCATATCACGGGGTTTGGATGCACCGGCGAAGTTTTCACCAACTCTCGATGTGAGAAAGGGCAATGCACTGCATCAAGAGGCTAGCAATGATGGAAGGGTAAGAGTGCGTATAATCCATGGACTCAACATTAGTCATAAAGAACTCACATACTTATTGCAAAAATCTACAAGTCATCAAAACCAAGCACTACGGCGCATGCTCCTAGGGGGATAGATTGGTAGGAAAAGACCATCGCTCGTCCCCGACCGCCACTCATAAGGAGGACAATCAAAGAACACCTCATGTTTCAAATTTGTTACACAACGTTTACCATACGTGCATGCTAATGGACTTGCAAACTTCAACACAAGTATTTCTCAAATTCACAACTACTCAACTAGGACAACTTTAATATCACTACCTCCATATCTCAAAACAATCATCAGGTATCAAACTTCTCTTAGTATTCAATGCACTTATATGAAAGTTTTTATTATACCCATCTTGGATGTCCATCACATTAGGACTAGTTTCATAACCAAAGCAAACTACCATGCTGTTCTAAAGACTCCCAAAATAATATAAGTGAAGCATGAGAGTTCATCTATTTCTTCAAAATAAAACTACCACCATGCTCTAAAAGATATAAGTGAAGCACTAGAGCAAATGACAAACTACTCTGAAAGATATAACTGAAGATGAATGAGTAGTTGAATAAATATGTAACTATGTGAAGACTCTCCCATTTAAGAATTTCAGATCTTTATATTTTATTTAAACAGCAAGCAAAGCTAAATAAAATGACATGACGCTCCAAGCAAAACACATATCATGTGGTGAATAAAAATATAGCTCCAAGTAAAGTTACCGATGGAAGTAGACGAAAGAGGGGATGCCATCCGGGGCATCCCCAAGCTTAGCCTCTTGGTTATCCTTGAATATTACCTTGGGGTTCCTTGGTCATCCCCTAGCTTAGGCTCTTGCCACTCCTTATTCCGTAGTCCATCGAATCTTTACCCAAAACTTGAAAACTTCACAACACAAAACTTAACAGAAAACTCGCAAGCTCCGTTAGCGAAAGAAAACAAAACACCAACTCAAGGTACTGTAATTAACTCATTATTTATTTATATTGGTGTTAGACCTACTGTATTCCAACTTCTCTATGGTTTATAAACAATTTTACTAGCCATAGAGTCATCAAAATAAGCAAACAACACACGAAAAACAGAGTCTGCCAAAAACAGAACAGTCTGTAGTAATCTGTATCAAACGTATACTTCTGGAACTCCAAAAATTCTAAAATAAAATGGTGGACCTGAGGAATTTTTCTAGTAATCATATGCAAAAAGAATCAACTAAATATCACTTTCCAGTAAAACGTTGAAGCAAATCTCGTGAGCGCTAAAGTTTCTGTTTTTTACAGCATGATCATAAAGACTTCACCCAAGTCTTCCCAAAGGTTCTACTTGGCACAAACACTAATTAAAACAAAAAGCCACATCTAAACAGAATCTAGATGGATTATTTATTCCTAAACAGGAGCAAAAAGCAAGGAACAAAAATAAAATTGGGTTGCCTCCCAACAAGCGCTATCGTTTAACGCCCCTAGCTAGGCATGATGATTTCAATGATGCTCACATACAAGATAAAAATTGAAACTCAAAGAGAGCATCATGAAGAATATGACTAGCAAATTTAAGTCTAACCCACTTCCTATGCATAGGGATTTTGTGAGCAAACAACTTATGGGAACAATAATCAACTAGCATAGGAAGGCAAAACAAGCATAGCTTCAAGATTTTAAGCACATAGAGAGGGAACTTGATATTATTGCAATTCCTACAAGCATATGATCCTCCCTCATAATAATTTTCAGTAGCATCATGAATGAATTCAACAATATAACCAGCACAAAAAGCATTCTTTTCATGATCCCCAAGCATATAAATTTTATTACTCTCCACATAAGAAAAATTCTTCTCATGAATAGTAGTGGGAGCAAACTCAACAAAATAACTATCATGTGATTGAAAATTAAGATCAAGATGACAAGTTTCATGGTTATCATTATTCTTTATAGCATACGTGTCATCATAATAATCATCATAGATAGGAGGCATGCATTCATCATAGTAAATTTGCTCATCAAAACTTGGGGGACAAAAATATCATCTTCATCAAACATAGCTTCCCCAAGCTTGTGGCTTTGCATATCATTAGCATCATGGATATTCAAGGAATTCATACTAACAACATTGAAATCATGCTCATCATTCAAAGATTTAGTGCCAAACATTTTAATACATTCTTCTTCTAACACTTTGGCACAATTTTCCTTTCCATCATACTCACGAAAGACATTAAAAAGATGAAGCATATGAGGCACCCTTAATTCCATATTTTTGTAGTTTTCTTTTATAAACTAAAATAGTGCTAAAACAAGAAACTAAAAGATTCGATTGCAAGATCTAAAGATATACCGTCAATCACTCCCTCCCCGGCAACGGCGCCAGAAAAGAGCTTAGTTGACGGGGTGTGAGTGCCGCTTACCTAGCCTCCCCGGCAACGGCGCCAGAAAAGAGCTTGATGTCTACTACGCAACCTTCTTCTTGTAGACGTTGTTGGGCCTCCAAGTGCAGAGGTTTGTAGGACAGTAGCAAATTTCTCTCAAGTGGATGACCTAAGGTTTATCAATCCATGGGAGGCGAGGGATGAAGATGGTCTCTCTCAAACAACCCTGCAACCAAATAACAAAGAGTCTCTTGTGTCCCCAACACACCCAATACAATGGTAAATTGTATAGGTGCACTAGTTCGGGCGAAGAGATGGTGATACAAGTGCAATATGGATGGTAGATATAGGTTTTTGTAATCTGAAATTATAAAACAGCAAGGTAACAAGTTTATAAAAGTGAGCGTAACCGTATTGCAATGCTAGGAAACAAGGCCTAGGGTTCATACTTTCACTAGTGCAAGTTCTCTCAACAATAATAACATAATTGGATCATATAACTATCCCTCAACATGCAACAAAGAGTCACTCCAAAGCCACTAATAGCAGAGAACAAACGAAGAGATTATGGTAGGGTATGAAACCACCTCAAAGTTATTCTTTCCGATCAGTCCATTGGGCTATCCTATAAGTGTCACAAACAGCCCTAGAGTTCGTAGTAAAATAACACCTTAAGACACAAATCAACCAAAACCCTAATGTCACCTAGATACTCCAATGTCACCCCAAGTATCCGTGGGTATGATTATACGATATGCATCACGCAATCTCAGATTCATCTATTCAACCAACACATAGAACCTCAAAGAGTGCCCCAAAGTTTCTACCGAAGAGTCAAGACGAAAACGTGTACCAACCCCTATGCATAGGTTCATGGGCGGAACCCGCAAGTTGACCACCAAAACATACATAAAGTGAATCAATAGAATAACCCATTGTCACCATGGTTATCCCACGCAAGACATACATCAAGTGTTCTCATATCCTTAAAGACTCAATCCGATAAGAGAACTTCAAAGGGAAAACTCTCCATTACAAGAGAGTAGAGGGGGGGGGGAGAAACATCATAAGATCCAACTATAACAGCAAAGCTCGCGATACATCAAGGTCGTGCGAAATCAAGAACACGAGAGAGAGAGAGAGATCAAACACATAGCTACTGGTACATACCCTCAGCCCCGAGGGTGAACTACTCCCTCCTCATCATGGAGAGCGCCAGGATGATGAAGATGGCCATAGGTGAGGGATCCCCCCTCCGACAAGGTGCCGGAACAGGGTCCCGATTGGTTTTCGGTGGCTACAGAGGCTTGCGGCGGCGGAACTCCCGATCCATTCTGTTCCCCGAAGTTTTTAGGGTATATTGATATATATATATATAGGTGGAAGAAACACGTCAGGGGAGCCACGAGGGGCCCACGAGGGTGGAGGGCGCGCCCAGGGGGGTGGGAGCACCCCCCCTGCCTCGTGCCTCCCTCATTGCTTTCCTGACGTGCACTCCAAGTCTCCCGGGTTACTTTCTTTCCAAAAATAACTTCTCCAGAAGGTTTGATTTTCTGTTTCGACTCTGTTTGATATTCCTTTTCTGCGAAACACTGAAACAAGGGAAAAACAGAATCGCACTGGCTCGGGTCAATAGGTTAGTCCCAAAAATAATATAAAAGTGTTTAATAAAGCCCATAAATGTCCAAAACAGATAATATAATAGCATGGAACAATCAAAAATTATAGATACGTTGGAGACATATCATATAGCAATCGTTATCAGAGACCACCTGGGGATTCCCTTGTACATCAAAGCTTCTTGCTTCCTTGATGTTTCCTTCCCGTGACGGGTCCGATAATCAGGCGATCGGAGAAGGCCTTCAGAGAATAGGGGCCTGAAAGGAAGAAAATGTTAAAGATATACGGGTCCTGAAGCGGTTGAGCCGCATTGTGGGCCGTGCCATAGCCATGCCTCCGCCTATTCCCATGGTATCTTGAGTGCGTAATTATGTACGTGCGGCGCAAATTTCGCCGCTTGACTGGGACTAGGACGGAGGCCGAATTTCTAGGCGAGCTCTGAACGTGCCTGGCGATCCTGTTGCAGGGTACTCCGGACTCGCTTGAAGGTGTCCGGGGGCTTTTTCGCCGAATTGGTGGTTTGCCTCGTATATTGCTGGCGCTTCGCCGCGAGGGTCGCAGCATGTGCTCTCCGCGGAGCGAAGCGCTCGTGTTTCATTAATCGCTATAACCTCGCGAGGTCCTCGCATTTTGAGCTTGAGGTATGCATAATGCAAGACCGCATTGAATCTGCAAATGCGGTTCGTCCGAGCAAAGGCGTGATAGCCACCGCGGAAGGGGACGATATCAAGATTAACTCCTTGCTTCGGAAGTTGTCCGGAGATCCGAGGACCACTTCCAGTGTGATTGAGCCCGTGCAACAGGCCTCTACACCTGGTATGACACCTTTAAAGGTGGTTTTTGTGGGTTTGATCCTTGAGGGGTCTATACCCATTTTGTGCACTGTATCCTGATAGAGCAAGTTCAGGCTGCTGCCACCATCCATAAGGACTCGAATGAGGTGAAATCTGTCAATGATGGGGTCAAGGACCAATGTGGCAGAACCGCCATGACGGATACTTATGGGGTGGTCCCTGCGATCGAAAGTGATCGGACAAGAAGACCATGGGTTGAACTTTGGGGCGACTGGCTCCATCGCATAGACGTCCCTTAGTGCGCGCTTCCGTTTCCGCTTGGGAATATGGGTAGCGTATACCATGTTCACCGTTTTCACTTGGGGAGGAAATTTCTTCTGTCCTCCCCGTGTTCAGCGGCCGGGCTCCTCCTCGTCGTTGCTATGCAGCCCTTTTCCTTGTTTTCCGTGATTCAACTTGCCGGCTGTTTGAACACCCAACATTCTCTCGCTGGTGTGGTTGGCTGGTTTATCGGGGTGCGGAATTTGACACGAGCGATCGAGTATGCGGTCCAAACTGGACGGGCCCGGATTGCTTCTTTTGAACGGCTTTTTCACGACCGGATTTAGAGCCACCGAATCCGCATTAATCGCCGTGTCTTCGCATTGTCGCCCGTTGTTGTGGCGCTTTGTGTCTCATGTGATGTGGCCTGCCGTTGCTATCTTTGGCATCCGAATTGCCGTGATTTCTTGATGTGTTGTTGCCGCGAGCCAGCCTGGCTTGTCTTCGCCCGCACAAAAGCGGGTCATGAGTGTCGTGAGGGCTGCCATGGACTTCGGCTTCTCTTGGCCGAGGTGTCGGGCGAGCCACTCGTCACGGATGTTATGCTTAAATGCCGCTAAGGCCTCGGCATCTGGACAGTCGACAATTTGGTTCTTTTTAGTTAGGAATTGAGTCCATAATTTCCTGGCTGATTCCCCTGGCTGTTGGGTTATGTGACTCAAGTCATCGGCATCCGGTGGTTACACATAAGTGCCCTGGAAGTTCTCAAGGAATGCGTCTTCCAAATTCTCCCAACTGCCAATGGAGTTTGCCGGCAGGCTATTCAGCCAATGCCGAGCCGACCCTTTGAGTTTTAATGGGAGGTACTTGATGGCATGTAGATCGTCACCGCGGGCCATGTGGATGTGGAGGAGGAAATCTTCAATCCATACCGCGGGGTCTGTTTTACCATCATATGATTCAATGTTCACGGGTTTAAAACCTTCTAGGAATTCGTGATCCATTACTTCGCAAGAAGCATAGGGGTGTGCACCTGCGTGCCGGGCTATGTCACGACGCAGTTCATACGAGTCTTGTCTGCTGTATTTGGCCCGGCAGGATTTTCTTTTAGTATATCCGACGTGACGGTCGTCGTCACGCATTGGGGCGCGCCCCCGTGATCCGTAGATCGATCTTGTATGTCCTGCTTTGTTTTCCATTACGTCTCGCAGGTCCTGCGTGTGTAAGTGCATCTAGTGCCCCTTAGTGATTTTGGTGTATTGTAGACTTATAGGTTAAGGGACTAATGTGTTTGTTAGTGTACACAGGTCTATAAGTCTATGAGGAGTTTGATATTTACAGAGAAAGTCTAATTCCCTAAAAATGAAGTTCTTTGATCAAGACTTTGATATTCAAGACTTTCTCAAGACATTGAAAGTGAAGAAATTGGTGTGACCTTGAAGACTTGGTATTCATTTGAGGAACATGAAGCGTGAAGACTTTTGTTCTCGTAGTTTCGCTTTCTTTCTTGAGTCATAGGAAACACCGCATCGTTAAAGGGGGTCGAGGAAATACTAAGGAAAATTTTCCATGTGATGCTCAACTCAAAATCCTACACCTACCAATCCCTTCGAAAGTGAAGCCTTTGGAAATCTCATACAGTTCAGTCAATTTCTTCAAAGGATGTAGACGAAGTTCTTCTAGTCGCCGAGGAATTTGTTCGACCGAGGAGTTTGGAATTCGCCATGCGGATTGCCTACACAAGTGAGGAACATGATAGCCCCGAGGAATTTGAGATTCAAATTTCGACTGCTGTCGTGTCACAAGGCCACCTGTCCCAAAATATCTTATCCACCTAACGGTCATATCATTGAAGGGCATTTATGTTCGATCATGTCGGGTTGCTCCCTAGGCTATAAATAGCCGCCCCTACAACCACTAGCTGGTTGGCTGCTCCGAGAGAAACTGACACTTGTCATTTGAGAGCAACCCATCCTCCGAGGACTTTGAGCGAAAATTATCGAGTGAGGAAAACCCAAACACCAAACCCCTACAAACCCAAAGTGATTGAGCATCATCAAGAGATTGATCCTGCGTGGATCTCGACGCTTGTTACCTTTGAAGACTGTGCTTCTTCCAGACGGTTAGGCATCATGGTCTAGAGCATCCAAGAGGAATTGTGGATCGCCGAGTGACCAAGTCTGTGGAAGGTTTGGAAGTCGCTCAAGACTTACCACGAGTGATTGGACGAGGTCTGTGTGACCTTAGTTCAAGGAGAATACGGTGAGGACTTGGTGTCCCGAGGTGCGTGCTCAGCGATCGGGTGTCCGGATCTGTGTGTCCTTGAGTTTAAATACTCACCGCTTCCAACCAGACGTATAACCGAGACAAAGAGCTTGAACCGGTCTACCAAATCATTGTCTTCACCAACCTTATCGGTTCTATTTCCTCAACCCTCTCATTTCCTCATTATTGTGTTGAGTGTTCATTCATATCTGTGTTTGAAGACTTTGATCAAGACTTTCTCAATTTCCTCGCTCAATTTCTTCACCGCTTTGTCTTCATCTTGTGCTATCCTCGTGTTTACGCTTTACAGACTTCTTTGATTGTCTTCATTTCATCATGATGACCAAGCCCGCATTCTCTTATGCTTACTTCTGAGTACTTATTCCGCTGCAAGTAGTTCTTCGCTAAGGAATTTCCTCACCGGCAAATTCCTCAGTGAAGAATTCATAAAAATCACCTATTCACCCCCCCCTCTAGTCGATATAACGCACTTTCAGCGTGTTGCCCCGGCCCTTGGTGTTTTTGTTTAACTGGAGACGGGGTGCGAGCTGGACTTCGGGTTGATATGCCGCTTTGTCTCGGCCACGAGGTGGCCGGTCAGCCGCATCATACGCTGGAAGTGTAGGCTTTAATGTTTCCTCCTCGAGTTGGGGTAGCAACCTGCGCTTTGGGTAACCTTTGGTTGGGCGCTCGAGTTCGTATTCCTCGGCCGCCAGACCTCACCCATCTATCCGCTTAGCAGATCTTGGTCAGCTTGAAGTTGTTGTTGCTTTTTCTTCGTGCTTTTTGTTGTGGCTATAAGCCGGCGCGTGAAGCGCCTCGCCGACGGATCCTCAGCACGATAAATTCTTCGTCACGAGGCTCACCTCATCTTCGGAGAGAGGCATGTAATTGTCATCCTCTCGATTCTCCGTCTGCTGTTCGCTCCTTAGGGCTAGCTTGCCCATCCTCCCGCCAAGCCTGGCCGAGGGGATTGTCTTCGTCTTTGGCACTATCTACAGCGTTATTGTCTCTTGTGCCGGTATCGCTGCTTTTGCTATGGCGGGGCTTAGAGCGGCGACGATGACGCCGGTGCTTAGATTTATTCTCGAGGGGATTGTCCTCCGTTGCCTTATTGCCATTGCTTTCTTTGGGGGTGTCCACCATGTATATATCATATGATGAGGTGGCAGTCCAGCGCCCTGTGGGCGGTGGTTCCTGTTCTTCTCCTGCATCGTCGTCCATACCGTCGATGTCTTCGGAGCCGAAATCGAGCATGTCGGTTAAGTCTTCGACAGTGGCTATTAAGTGGGTGGTGGGTGGGGAACGAATTTCTTCGTCGTCCGCTTCCCACTCAAGCCGGACATAGTTCGGCCAAGGGCCTCCTAACAAGGAGAGAGACCTTAATGAATTCAACACGCCGCCTGTGGGGCGAAAATAAAGATATCCGCAGAGGAAAATCCATGATCGGTGCCCAATCAGATTCGATAGGGCACGGACGTTAGCGGTTCGGAGTTCGTGGTCGGGACGAATCCAAGGGTCCGGCAACACAGGTCTCATAGGAGGTGAAGTCAGTATTCGGCTCTATCACCGCTGAGTGTGCGATCTCAGTGGCGGGGTCCATCCACCCGTCCTCGGACGACACGATCTGCTCTGGATTGAGGGCCGGAGTAGCTACAGGTGTAATCTCCCGAACACCGTCCGACGACAGAGCTAAGTCATGCTCGCCGTGGATCAGGCGGCGACTCGACATGGGCTCGAATCCGTCAAGATCAAGTCTCCGCGGATGTCGGTAGTATAGTTTGTTTCAAACCTGACCTGACGGCCAGGGGCGTAGCTCTCGATCTGCTCCAGATGGCCAAGCGAGTTGGCCCGCAGTATGAAGCCACCGAATACGAAGATCTGCCCGGGGAGAAAAATATCACCCTGGATCGCATCGTTGTCGATGATCAAAGGAGCCATCAAGCCTTTATCGTGACGGCACAGTGGAACTCTCAATGAAAGCACCAATGTTAGTGTCAAAACCGGCGGATCTCGGGTAGGGGGTCCCGAACTGTGCGTCTAAGGCGGATGGTAACAGGAGGCGGGGACACAATGTTTACCTGTGTTCGGGCCCTCTCGATGGAGATAATACCCTACTTCCTCGCTTGATTGATCTTGATGATATGAGTATTACAGAGTTGATCTACCGCGAGATCGTAGAGGCTAAACCTCGGAAGCTAGCCTATGATTATGATTGTTGTTCTTGTCCCACGGACTAAACCCTCCGGTTTATATAGACACCGGAGGGGCTAGGGTTACACAGTAGTCGGTTACAAGGGAGGAGATCTACATATCCGAATTGCCAAGCTTGCCTTCCACGCAAAGGAGAGTCCCACCTGCACACGGGACGAAGTCTTCAATCTTGTATCCTCATAGTCCAACAGTCCGCCAAAGTATATAGTCCGGCTGTCCGAGGACCCCCTAATCCAGGACTCCCTCACTTGTGTTAATTACTCCTAAAAATTTGTGGTATATGTTCCTAAGATGCCTCGATGGGTTGAACCAATGCCTTACCTAATCTATGTGAGCCCGAAAGATTTCACGAGCCATACTCATCTGGTATTTCACCAGGTAAAACTTTCAACACTAATGCCTTTATCAAAACGAGAAGTGAATGTAACGTTGTGCTTTGGAGAAGTGGGAGTCGACCTTGAACTTTGTGTTCATGCCCATGGATCCAACATGGAATCTATCATGGAAGTTTCTTTTATTAGTAATGCTCCCCTTGTTATAAGTTCATCTTGTATCTAAGTTGGGCCTTTGCAACCGTGGTTCCGACCACGATTGATCATTTTTTATCCTATTCTCGGACAAGTTGAAGTACTTGCCTTCTGCGGATAAATACGCCACTTCAACCTCTATTCTGATATGCCTTCGAGTATTACCCTCGGTATCTCGAGAATATCATGAAACTACATAACTTCTTATGAGTTCATCAACTATTAATTCTTACCGATTCCAATTTTCCCCGGGGTTCTGAGTGGTAAATCACTCGAGGACATCGATAAGTGAATCAAGACCTCACTACGATTTAACAACTCTTAGTAATATTTGTTGCTTACGATTTTGTACTCGATCATGTCATTCTCAGTCAATTGTCTAAACCATCATCGTCATGCTGAATCTTGACCATGCTATCTATGTCCTTCATCCCCGGAACACCATTACATCAATACACTAAACTTAAATCGAGCCTTCAACATTATGTTCGTTGTCTCAAAAGGCTATTTTGATTCTGAGCTTGCATTCTTATCTGTGGTTCTGACAACCTTTCGCTTCACCATTTGTTTGGCTTGAGGTTATCGCTGATCGATTATATCTTCATGAAACCTCTCGACAAATGTGTCGTGATCATCATGAACGTTCTGAGCTCTTCCAGGGTATCAATCAAACTCATTATGACAAATATCTTCCTTGCCCCTCGATGATTTTTGTTATCATCGACAACATTATTGCCTTCCCTCTGGCACAAACTTGTTCATTTTTGTGTTGTACCTTGAGTTCCTTGCTATTCAGCTTCTGTTGCTTTCTACCTTGGAGTATTACCATATTTGATGTCAAGGATGTCGTGAGAATTGCTCCACCCATGATGTCTTGAAATAGTAATACTTCTCGCCATCTCCGTTCATTATTGGTCCCCGTGTTGTTTCTAACCGGAATACCGAAAATTGAACTAAGATGCGCGAATTCAAAACTTCTAGCAACTATATTGCTTTGAAGTGAATGGTCGATAGCTTCATTCTAAGTCTTTTGGTTATTGAATCACCATTCTAGCATTGATCATGCTACCTAAGCCCATATTTCGGGTGCACCTTTCAACCAATGTTTACTCGTGGATGTTCTCCTCGAGCATACGTCGTTATATCTTTTGATCTAACCATTGTTATCTCCTTGTTCACATAATTGCGGAAATCCATCTTGTGGAATTGTTGATGAATTGTCGCTGAGTCCATCAACCACCTCCTCATCCTCTCCTTGGTTTAATGATGAACTCTTGTTTTGGAACTCGCTTACATAGTTCAATTCCCGAGAATCTTACAATGTCATCTCGACAATTTGTGTTGCACCTTTCTTCTCAGGCATCCTAAGTCTGAGTTATCCTGACACCAATCAGATCTGAATCTCGGTCGGATATGATGGTTGGAACATATTTCAAAGAGTTATAACATTGGTCTTTATGTGACCCGGTAAGGTGATGTCGTGCCTAACACTCCTAGCCGGAGGTCCTATTGTTATAGCTTCCTTTTTAGCAAGGATATCCATTCTTCCATGAGGAAATTGTAAAACTTATTCTACAAGTTGTTCCTGATGGATCCTTCATGCATCCAAATTCTAAACCTGACTTGTTGACCATGTCAATGCTAACTCAAAGCATGTCTGTGGTACTCTAATCATCGATAAGAACATTTTGAAGCACCATGCCAAATTTCCTTATCAATCATCCAAACAGCATTGTATGGGTAATGTTATGAAATTACTCTCCCCTTACCTAAATGGTTTTCTACTTTCTATCCTGTCATGGATATCATGCTCTGCTTGTCATTGGGAAGGATATACCCCTGAAATATGTGTTTAAACACATTTTCTTTTCCATTGTTCCGTTTAATCTGATGATCACATTTTCCTTTACATTGCTTTCTTGTGATCTATATGATCTAAGCAGTAATAATATGTAAACACCTCAGTGTACAACTCTGTCAGTGAGACCATGTTTCTACTGTTGATGACATTCCGATAACCGACGATGGACTAGAACTTTGCCTATTGGTCTGCCTCGTTCAACGAGCAGGAAAATGGTTCTCTTCGTCCCTCGTCCTTGGTATCGATGTTGTTGCCGACATAACGACATACTATCCTCTGACATGCATTGCTTACGTGATCGTGCAAGACGTCACCGCCCTTCCTACTTTTAACCCACATGGTGGGCCCATAACCCATAGTTCCACAGGATCGAAACCTGGCTCTCATGTACATCACTGTTCCCAAGGTTATCCCTCATGCTTGGCTTGGTATGTAATTCACGAGCCACCTTTCGAGAGATCACCAAATTTGGTATCCGAAACAATATGTATGCCCATTGCTTTGAACCCCTTTCACACTCTGTTTCAGGCAACAAATGATTGCCTATCCGCTTGAAACTTCTTATTGCACCTTCTTACCTTGCTCTCGATATTTTCTTAAGTTTCAATTCAAGAGTTACTTTCGGCCACCTTCCCGATGTTATCGACCAGATAGCCAACCTTGCAGAGGTAGGTTCTTCCGGAATACCCACAAGTTATTCTTTCGTAAGTACGATGGAGTTCCTGAAGAAAGGATGACGACTTCATCATGATGACTTGAAGCAGAGGACTGAAGACATCAATGTAATGGATCGACCTGTTCGAGAAGAGCAACTATGACCGAGAAGAATCGTTAGAATTTCGTAACCAGATCCCTTCCCCCTTATAATCGCTCCTAAATCTCGGGACGAGATTACTTGTAGTGGAGGAGAATTGTGACGCCCGGATAATCAAGCTACAGTAATTCTCTGCTAATGATGCCACGTCACTTCGGACATCAAGTTGCTAATCTCGTTTTATTTCGAAACCGATTCAAATTCAAATTCAAAATCAAGAAAACAATAAAAGTTTTCAGATATTAAAACTAAAATGTTCGGAGTGAACCAAATATTGCATAGGTAATTAAGGTGGAGAAACCACACCTTTATAAAACGTTTAAGTACTATAATATGAATAAAACAACAGTAAAAAATTATTTAAATACCTTTTGTAATTAATGAAATGTCAAACTAATTTATTTGAGGACTAGCCTTTTTGTGACTATGGGCTAAGTTGAAATACTAATTTAGATGTTGCGTGTATATTTTACTAAAACTAAAACAATTGGAAACAAAACTAAAACAGAAAAAATAGAAGAAATATAAAAGGAAAATAGTAAAACAATAAGAAAGGAAAAGAAAGCCCTCCCTGGGGGCCAACCAGCCTAGCTGGACACTCCAGTCGGCCCGGCTGGAACGACCCACCCCACCTCACCTACTAACCCCTCGGGACACCGAACCCTAGCCCACGAACACCACTCCCCCCTCCCGCACGATCCTCCTGGTCTCCTCCCCGCTTCCCCATTTCTGTATCTAGATCGGGATCGAGCCCGGCGACGACCACCCCCAACGCTGCTGGACTGCGTTGCCGCTCAACCGCTTCCTCGTCGGAACCACCACGCCGGCCTGCCTTCCCATCTCCGACAACGTCGTCGTCCCCGTGTACCTCCCTGAGCCCCGTTGCCCTTGACCCCACGCCCCACGGTGAGGCCCGCGACCTCCTTTCTCCCTCGCCCCGCGCTCACCATGACCCCGTCGCGCCACGTCGCGATTTCACAAGGCTCCCACGCGACGTCTGCGCCCGCTTCGGGATCGCGCCCGAGGCCACCTCGCTGCCACCGTGACCCCGCTACTACGCGCAAGGCTTGCGTCTTTCTGCCACCCGCACCGGCGCCTCGCTAGCGCCAGCCACGGTGGCGACCGCGCTTTTCTCCAAGACGCGCCGCTTACTCTCCCTCCACCGCCCGGCGCGCCACCAACCTCGGCCGTCAGGCGCTGCTGGTCCGTTTCAAGGCTCCTCGTGCCCACCGCTGCGGTGCCCGCCCGCCTTGCCTCGCTCCGCCCTGCCGCCCTCTTCCCCGCTGCTTCCTGTCGCGTCTGGCCTTTGCATGCGCGGCCGCTCCCCTTTGTTGCTTCCTGTTCGCCACCCCGCCTCCATCGCTGAGCCGCCGCGGCCGCCTCGCTTCGCGGCACCACGCCTCGCTGCTTGGTGCCCTGCCACGCCTCGGCACCCGGCGCCGGAGCTTTGGCTCGCCTGTCGCTTCGCCGCCTGGTCCGCGCCACGCTACGGCGACCACGCCGCATCCGCGCCCGTTAACCGCACACCCAGTTGGCCCTATGGGCCACTGCCAAGTGGGGCCCCCTCACGCCCCTTTCAAAAAAAGAATAATAATAATAATAATTAAAATTAATTAATTAATTAACCCTGATTAACTAACCTAATTAGCTAATTAAATTAACTAATCTGTTAACTAGACTAATTAACTTGGTTAATTAACTAACAACCTATGACATGCGGGACCCATGCGTCGGTTTGACCAAGTCAATCGATTGTTGATCACGACATCACCTCGATGTCATGTTGACGCTATAATGGCATTTTCTAATTAAATTAATTCTGTTAATTCTAAAAATGAATTAAAACTTTGAAAATTAATATTAAATGATCCGTAACTCGGATGAAAATACTTTGTACATGAAAGTTGCTCAGAACGATGAGACGAATCCGAATATGCAGCCCGTTTGTCTGCCACACATCCCTAGCATAGCAAACACGCAACTTTCCCCCTCCGGTTCATCTGTCCGAAAACACGAAACACCGGGGATACTTTCCCGGATGTTTTCCTCCTTCGCTGGTATCACCTTCCACCGCGTTAGGGCACACATAACACCGCTCATTGTCTTGTCATGCTTCATCATGCATATGTTTGCATTATATTTATTGTTTCTTCCCCCTCTTCTCTTGCTAGACTCCGAGACCGACGCCGCTGCTACCTAGTACGACTACGGTGTTGAGGACCCCTTCTTGCCAGAGAAACCAGGCAAGCCCCCCTTGATCATCAGATATCGCCTATTCCTTCTGTCTACTGCTTGCATTAGAGTAGTGTAGCATGTTACTGCTTTCTGTTAATCCTATTCTGCTGCATAGCCTGTCATTGTTGCTACAATTGTTGATACCTTTACCTGCTATCCTAAATGCTTAGTATAGGATGCTAGCATTCCATCAGTGGCCCTACACTCTTGTCCATCTGCCATGCTATACTACTGGGCCGTGATCACTTCGGGATGTGATTACGGGCATATGCTATATACTTTATACTGTTACATTACTTATGATAATGTTCGTAGATGGGGGCCGAAGGGGCAGGTGGCTACATCCCGGTAGAGGTGGGCCTGGGTTCCCGACGGCCCCCGACTGTTACTTTGTGGTGGAGCGACAGGGCAGGTTGAGACCACCTAGGAGAGAGGTGGGCCTGCCTCGGTCGGCGCCCGCGGATACTTCATAATAACACGCTTAACGAGATCTTGGTATTTGATCTCGAGTTGGGTCGTTGACCTTATACGCACTAACCGCCACGTGGGACGAGATATGGGCAACCGGGCGCCGTGGTATCACCAAGCCTTCGTGGACGCTGCCGATCGAGCGGGCGCTGCCGGATTGGACCGTAAGCCTGCTCTTGTATTAAGGAGGCTAGGTCTGCTTTAGGCCGCCCTCGCAACATGCAGGTGTGCAATGGGCGATGGGCCTGCACTGCGCCAAAGGATTTAGACCGACGGTCAATTCTCTCTCACAGCCTAGGTAGGGATGCGACGTGTTGATCTTTCGAGGCCGGGCATGACCCGGGAAAGTGCGTCCGGCCAAAGGGGATCGAGCGTGTCGGGTAATGTGGTGCACCCCTGCAGGGAAGTATATCTATTCGAATAGCCGTGATCTTCGGTAACAGGACGACTTGGAGTTGTACCTTGACCTTATGACAACTAGAACCGGATACTTAATGAAACACACCCTTCCAAGTGCCAGATATAACCCGGTGATCGCTCTCACACAGGGCGACGAGGGGAGGATCGCCGGGTAGGATTATGCTATGCTATGATACTGGGTGAACTTACCATATACTCTCTTCTACATGATGCAAGATGGAGGCTGCCAGAAGCGTAGTCTTCGACAGGACTAGCTACCCCCCTCTTATTCTAGCATTCTGCAGTTCAGTCCACTAATATTGCCTCTTTACACTGATACCCATGCATATGTAGTGTAGATCCTTGCTTGCGATTACTTTCGATGAGTACTCATGGTTGCTTTCTCCCTCTTTTACCCCTTTTCATTCTTCTCGGTTGTTGCAACCAGATGCTGGAGCCCAGGAGTCAGACGCCACCGTCGACGATGACTCTTACTACACCGGAGGTGCCTACTATTACGCAAGTGTCGACGATTTACCACTGTGAGTAGTTTAGGAGGATCCCAGGTAGGAGGCCTGCGCCTCTTTCGATCTGTATCTCAGTTTGTGCTAGCCATCTTATAGCAACTTGTTTAACTTATGTCTGTACTCAGATATTGTTGCTTCCGCTGACTCGTCTATGATCGAGCACTTATATTTGAGCCCTCGAGGCCCCTGGCTTGTATTATGATGCTTATATGACTTATTTTATTTTTAGAGTTGTGTTGTGACATCTTCCCGTGAGTCCCTGATCTTGATCGTACATGTTTGCGTGTATGATTAGTGTACGATTGAAATGGGGGCGTCACATGTTGCGCTGGCCGTAGACTAGTCCGATTGCGTTTCTAGTGGAAAATATGTCCAAAATGTAATCATTTTCATTTGGTATGAAATCTGTCATGTTTATATGAAACCCGAGCAAGTTTACATGAATTTCATTTGGTTTGTTGAAAAAGAATTTGAAATGTATGCAGCGCGTTGGATGGCGGCCTTGCTCTTAGCTTTTAAGTTCCTGAGGTGACTTCGTTTGCTAATTCAGAAGCCCATGAGACTCTATACCCATTGGGTTTTCTTATAAATAATTTGATTCAAATAATTTCCAATAACTTGATACTTGTTTTTCCGATGTGTCCTCAAACAAAATATATTAAAAATTCAATCATGGTTGTAAACTAAAAACTGAAGATGGTTTTATACGAGTTTTTTTTTACATTGGACTGGATTGTGGATTGAATAGAAAAAAGTAGACTATATTATTTTTACCAGAAAAAAGTAGACTATATTGTTTTGGTTTGGATATAGAATTTACTAGTTGGGAATAGGTACCCACCAGAAAAATAGATCATGGGATATCCATTAAGAATGCTCCTAATTGGCGCCTTCTGTGCCAGTTTTATAAAGAGCGCTCACACACTGCCCGTTCGTGGTCCAGCCCAATAAGGCCTCTTCCAATGCACTGGTGCTTACATGTGGTGCTAAGCACATTAAAAACTTTAGCAACTAAAGTCCCAATGCATAGATGCTTAACTTGTTGGTGCTAAGCATCCTTCATTTAATGATTTTGCAACTAAAGTTCTTCTTGCACTGGTGGGCTTCTTCCATTTAAGTGTTTTGCCTAGGTTCTCGTGCTTGGCATTGTTTCTTCCTGGGGTCGGCACACTCATCTCTCTCCTCTTAATTATCTTGCCACATCAGATTTTTTGCCAACATGGCAGCCTTAATACCTGTACAAAATGGAGCATTGGGAGGGGCCTAAACGGGGCGAGCATCTCACTTGGTCCCCTTGTTCATTCGTTTCCTAGTTAAATGTTCCAGTTGATCGGTCGACCGTTAACCAGCAATCAGTTGACTACTAACTTTCCAAAAAGTTCACAAAATCTGAAGAGAAAAAAGTTCACGAGTTAGAAAAGGTTCATGAATATGAAAAAAACCACAAAAATGAAAAGGTTCACGAATTTAAAAACTTCAGAAATCTGAATAAAATCGTAAACTAAAAAATGTTCATGAATTTGAGGAACGTTCACAATTTTTGGAAACGATCGTGATATAAAAAGTTCACGACTTAGGAAAAAGTCTACCAATTTTTGAAAAGTTCGCTATTTTGAAAAAATAAGTTCAAAAATTTGAGAAAATGTTTACGAATTTGAGAGAAGTTCTCATGCTTGAACAAAAAATGAAAAAGAACAAAATACCGGTTCAGAAACCAGCAGGAAAAAAGAAATCATCGAGCGACTGGGGTCGGCCCATTCCGATCGCCTTCAGGCTTCACATACCATTAACACAGTAAGTTACGTTGAATGTGCTGAATAGGATTCCCGGTACATCAATTAGTTGGGCATCAAATGTCCTCGTGGCGTAAGCCCAACGGCCCATGGATGCAAGATGCGGCCCACTATGTTGTCACTCAACCCCGATACAGTAGGAAAATCCATGCAAAGGTACTCGAAATACAAACTCCCTACAATTTTTTATCCTCCCTAGAATTGCATCGTCTTCTCGAATGCGCTTGGGAGCAAGCCATTTTTTTAAACAAGAAATCTTTCAACACTAACACTGAACAAATAGAAGGATTTGCATATGAGCATTGCACCTAGCACTCGGACATTCACAAAAAGGCTAGGAAAAGGAAAAACATGATCATTCTAAACAACTGAGATGTGACTACAATGATAGGAAACTTGCCTTGCCCAACCTCTAACCATGAATAGCGAAATGGCGATGCATAGAGCCTTCATTGATGCATCACAACAATGTTTTTCACCCCGAAAGTATGGCCACAAGACACAAAGGCGGTCCTAGTCAACCCCTATTATAACTAAGGTGGTGTAAGTCCACCAGGATGCAAACATGACTCTTGTCGATGAGCAGAATAAAAAATATTAACCGAAACTCGGTAAGGGTGTCACCAAGGATGCACAAATTTCTATGTACGTTACATCTCAAAAGCCCACATCCCGCACATGTGAGCACTATCATTGCTCGCGGCCAACAAGCCTTGCCTCCAAAAGAGGGAAGGCCATCGCATTGTGTTGCCACATTGGAAGACTCAGCGAACAGAGACTGGCTAGTGGGGGATGCAGTCAATTCTTGGAACCTCGACAAGATTTTTTTGGTAAATTTGAATGGTCCAAAGAAAGAAAATCCTAATTCAAGCAAACCTTTTCCATAGAGTTCCAAGAAGATGCAACAATGGAGCCCGGGCAGCCACCCGGTGTTGTTAGAGCTAGCTCCGGCGCTGAAGACTGCACCCCCAAATAAGGAACGATGACGTGACACTAACACCACATGAGCATAGGGTTCTCGCCAAAGCTAGAGAAGCGGGAGGTAGGTGCAATCGAAGACCAGGACTACACCTCAAAGTAGGCAACAATGCCCAATAGTGTCATCATAGCCGCCGACAAGGTCTCGCTAGGAGAATTTCCAGTGCATCCGCCATGCTGATGGTACTTGTGCGCCGATGTCGAAAATACACACAAATGTCCAAATCATGCTAAACTGGACCATAAATTTGTCCCATTAAAGTGATCAACACTGATTTATTTTCTTTTTGTTTCTCAAGCTGTGAATTCAAATTTAATTTTAATACATGATAGATGTATGTGATCCCTACATTCTATAAAAAAATTTAATACTTGTTGAGTGCTTTTTGGTCTACCAGTACATCATTAGCACCACAAGGGTCCCTGACTGGTTGTTTCAAGTTTATAAAAGGTGTACCACTAGAAATTTCTAACGTACTTATTACAAACCCAATAGTACACTATTCTTTGTAGTATATACCTCTATTAATTTCTTTTCCGGTGATACATTCAAAGTTGTTTGAAAGTCGATTTGGACATCAAGGCCGCCAGTTCTTAGAGAAGTGTTGGTTTTAACCCTATCTTGTTTTTGGTTCTGTTAAATACTAAGTACTTCCTCTGTTTTTATTTACTATCCATATTAGCATTGTGCTAATTTAAATGTACAAAGTTTGACCAAGTTAATATAAAACTTAGGGTTCCTCTGCCTCCCGCCGTCGCCGCCGTCAGTCAACCTCGACTCCGTTGGCCTTAGGGCCATGGTGGCGTGGTGGATCCCCACCCTTGCCGGCGAGAGGGCTCTGTTTTTAGACATTTCTTCGAGTTTTGTTAAGGTTTTTGTCCTGCTTAGGAAGATGAGACGACGCCGATTCCCTGAAGATGGAATAAGGTTCTCCCTGCCTAGCCACCGTCCCGGTGGTGTGTCTAGCCTCGTCAGTGGGCGTGTGGAGGCGTGTCTCCGGTAGATCTGTGCTTGGTGGATTTGCTCTAATCTGGTCGTAGTTCGTCTATGTTTGTGTTTCTTCAGGTTCGATCCTTCTGATCTATGCCACTCTTCGTCAGCGGCAGTTGTTGTACTGCCTATGCGACCTTAGCACAGCGACTTCCCAACTGTGAACTACAACAAGTTTTGCCCGACTCCGTCGAGGGAGGGACGATGACGGCAGTGCCTCTTCGACTCCTTCAGTGCTTGTAATCGTCGCTAGGTGGTCTACAGATTTTTGGATGTAATTTTTTATTATTTTCAGTGTTTGTTGTACTGCCATGATTGAAGATGAATAGAAGGAAGTTTTCTCACAAAAAAAAGTTTATAGAAAATAAACATTTTCAACAAGTATTTAATGATAAATACAGTTTTTTTCAGACAAATGAGATAAATACAGATAACACTTCTCTAATTTTTTTTGGTTATTTTGATACATATGGATAAATATTTTGTCTTGTCAATTTTTGATAACATACTAACAATTTCATTATGAATGTAATGGTATTGATTTAGTATTATGGATGTTAATATTTGACTCAAAGAATTTTCATATGATTTTTTGAATGATTTATATCCTTGTGGTTTTTCCCTACATAGGATTGAATCCTATAAGATTTTTTGTAAAAAAAAACATTTGTATTTCATTTCATAAGAAATCTGGAATTCCCCCAACCCTTTTGGAAAAGATCGTTTGCCTTTCCAACTATTAACGACCAAACAAACTCAAATCACGTAGGATTCACATGGACATGACATTCCAATCCTGTACTTTCTTTCTATTACTGGGCTTTTACAATTCTGCAATCAACGAGGCCCTAAACATCAAAGTAAGCATTGGGAGTATTAAACAATAGACTCATTAACTAATCAATACTCTGCAATTTCCCTGAAAAAAAATGTGTGGCACGAGAAAAACCAGTTCACTCTCAAAAGTGGAAACACGCCGTAAAATATAGGTTGCTCTGTGTACATTTTGATGAAATACATGCCAACAAAATGTGACCATGAGAGCATCAGCATGGGTCTGAATTAAATCCAGGTGATAATAAGTAAAGAAATTCAAAAGTTGCTCTCTTGATTTGCATCATAATTAAGTCACAACAGTTCTAGCTCAATGGGAAATGATCTTATAGACTAGTAGTAGTACTAATCGAGACGCATCAAGCCTTCGGGATAAATTAGATAGTAGGATAAGGTGGTGATGACCAAGCTATTTGATGGTAATATAGGCCGTGACCAGCGTAGTAGCATGGTCGTCTGAATGAACAGACTTGGGCACGACGAACTGGGCCAACTCGCTGACGTCTGGGAATCCATCGGTGAGATCGGCGAAAGGAACATTGAATTCAGATTCTTGGTAATGGCTAGCTGCCGAGTAGCGGAGCTCGAGTTGCACCGTCTTGGATGCAGCAGCCGACGACCATGACTCGACGGCAGCGGGGTAAGGACTAATGCAGACCGCAGCGATGGTGCGACCAAACGGGTGGCTCACAACGTTTAGCAGGAGCAAGAGCTGGTTGCCGCCGTCACGGACGGCCGTGGTGACGACGTTGAAGCCGTCCTGGAGGTCGACGTCGAAGCTCTTCCCGACGCGGTCCTCGGTGGTGAGCGTCCATCCGTGCACGGCGGTGAAGTGGTCCAGGAGCGCCGCCATTGAGCCGACGAATTCGCAGGCGTCCGCGGGGCAGCGCGTGCCCGGCGCGTGCGCGCACGCCAGTCCGTGTTCATGCATGTCGTAGTAGGCCGGCGTGGCGTCGCAGCCGTGAGCGGCGTTGGGGCACGGCATGCGGACGGTCTCCACCAGGTTCTCCATGGCGCGGCACCGGCGGTAGCCAGGGCCGCGGCACGCCGAGCACACCACCTGCCCCAGGTCACACTGAAAGCATCTCCATGTAAGAAACGTGTTATCTATGGCTGAGCGAAGGATGGATGTGTGCGTAGGTGTATGTTGTACCTCGAAGATTGGCGGCTTGAGTGGGAGGCCGCAGACGCCGCAGTGGAGGGCACTGGCATCCTCCACAGTCACGACCGCCAGGTCCGCGGCACGCCGAGCACACCACCTGCCCCAGGTCACACTGAAAGCATCTCCATGTAAGAAACGTGTTATCTATGGCTGAGCGAAGGATGGATGTGTGCGTAGGTGTATGTTGTACCTCGAAGATTGGCGGCTTGAGTGGGAGGCCGCAGACGCCGCAGTGGAGGGCACTGGCATCCTCCACAGTCACGTTCGTGACCACCGCGTGCTCCGCCGGCCACGGAACCGTGGAGGGACGCCTTTCCGGCGCCCAGCACTAGTAAAAAAGGGGGCAATGACCCAGGCCTGCTCAGTCCATTAGTCCCGATTCTGCCATGAACCGGGACCAATGAAGATATTTGTCTCGGTTTATGAGCCTAGAGGGCCGGCCGGGCCACGTGGGTCATTGGTCCCGGTTCGTCTGGCCCTTTTGGTCCCGGTTGATGGGATGAAACGGGACCAACGAGCCTCGCTCCTGGCTCATCATCATTGGTCTCGGTTGGTGGCATGAACCGGGACCAATGGCTTCCTTTAGTCCCCGTTCATGCCATGAACCGGGACCAATAGTGCTGCCTATATATACCCCCGCGTAAGAGCAGAGCACACTCCTCTGTTTTTTGTTTTAGCCGAAGGGAGAGGGCTTGGTGGTGCTCTAGCTCACCTTCTATGCACACAAGGTGTTCGATGGAATGCCTGAGCCACACTACTTAAGCTTTCTCCTCTCCAAGCTCGACCTTCAAGCTCCATTTTCCTCAATATTTGTCTAGGTTTAGCGGTCCGTCACGCTCCGTCCCCGTCTTCACCGCCGTCGATCACCCGCGCCGATCTCAACGCCGGCACCACCGTGGTGAGCCTCTTGTTCTTATCTTCTTTACGAAAGGAAAAATATTCTTACTTGTATGTTTAGATAGATACTTGTATTATTTTCTTACTTTTATTATTGCATCTTATATAGTGCGATGGTTTTGGTATCCGCCCCGTCGGCCCTAAATCCTGTCTATGATTCGGATGTGGTATATATTATCTTTTCATAACTATTGGTTCATTTATTGTTTATGAAAATTATGCCACCAACGTGACATAGATTTTATTTATCTAGGAGGTTGTTGAACCGAAATTCCAACCGACCCTATTGTCGAGAGGTTAAATTTAGTTGAAGAAGAAAACAATTTCTTGAAGTAAAAAATAAAAAACTTGAGGAGGAGAAGATGATATTGGAGTTGCATGTTATGGATGTCGCCGATGATCACAAGATCAAGATGGATGCAATGCGCTTGAAGATTAGAAAGATTAGAAAATATGCCATTCATACCGAGGCTTGGTATCATTATGCCGTTGGATCAGCTTGTTACCTTGGTTGCGATTATGATCGCATTTGTTTTCGCATTGAAATGTTTTACATAGTTTCAATGTATGGTTTAATTAATTTAGATGCTCTGCAGAGCTTTATGTTGTTAGATGAGAACTATGTATGTACTTTGGTTTTTATGTGATGATAAACTTCTATTAACTTGGTCACTTAATTATCTATTCATGATGTTCTGTAATGATTTTTGACACACTTAATTATATATAATGCACGCAGATGAACCGGCAATGGATGTACGGTGACAGACACACCTCCGAGTACACTAAGGAAGTGCATGATTTTCTCGAAGTGGCTGAGGCAAAAAACCAGAATGGTTTTATGTGTTGTCCATGCCCTATATGTGGGAATACGAAGTCTTAGTTTGACCGGAAAATCCTTCACACCCACCTACTTTACAAGGGTTTCATGCCACACTATAATGTTTGGACGAGGCACAGAGAAATATGGGTTATGATGGAAGACAGCGAAGAAGAAGAGTACGATGACAACTATGTGCCCCCTGAATACGGTGATGCTACTGAATATCAAGAGGAACCAGATGATGTGCACGATGGTGCTGCAACGGGCGAAGCTGCTGAAGATCAAGAGGAACCAGACGATGTGCCCGATGATGATGATCTCCGCCGGGTCATTGTCGATGCAAGGACGCAATGCGAAAGTCAAAAGGAGAGGCTGAAGTTCGATCGCATGTTAGAGGATCACAAAAAAGGGTTGTACCCCAATTGCGAAGATGGCAACACAAAGCTCGATCTTGTATTGGAATTGCTGCGATGGAAGGCAGAGAATGTCAGGCTCGATAAAGGATTTGAGAAGCTATCAAAATAATGAAGAAGAAGCTTCCAAAGGATAACAAATTGCCCGACAATACATACGCAGCAAAGAAGGTCATATGCCCTCTAGGATTGGAGGTGGAGAAGATACATGCATGCCCTAATGATCGTGCATCCTCTACATGCGGTGCATACAAGGATCTGAACGCATGCCCGTATGCGGTGCATTGCGGTATAAGATCGACGAGATGACCCCGTGATGTTGACGGCGAGCCTCCCAGAAGAGGGTTCTGCGAAGGTGATGTGGTATGCTCCTATAATACCATGGTTGAAACGTCTGCTCGTAAACGGAGAGCATGCCAAGTTGACACAAGTGAGGACCGTAAGAAAGACGGAAGTTGAGAGCACCACGACGGGTCGCAGTGGAGAAAAATCGAGAGAAAGTACTGGGATGAGTTTGCAAAGGACCCAAGGAACGTATGGTTTGCTTTAAGCGCGGATGGCATTAATCCTTTCGGGAGCAAAGCAGCAATCACGAGCACTGGCCCGTGACTCTATGTATGTATAACCTTCCTCCTTGGATGTGCATGAAGCGGAAGTTCATTATGATGCCGCTTCTCATCCAAGGCCCTAAGCAACCCGACAACGACATTGATGTGTACCTAAGGCCATTAGTTGAAGAACTTTTACAGCTGTGGAATGGAAACGGTGTACGTCGTGGGATGAGCACAAAAGGAGGAATTTGACCTAAAGGCGTTGCTTGTTCGTGACCATCAACGATTGGCCCGCTCTCAAGAACCTTTCGTGACGGACAAACAAGGGATACCACGCATGCACGACCGCTTACTTGACACCGATAGTATATACCGGAAGCTGCAGGAAGAATGTGTACCTGGGACATCGTCGATTTCTTCCGACAATCCATCAATGTAGAAAGAAAGGCAATCATTTCAAAGGCGAGGCAGATCACCGGAAGAAGCCCGCCATGCGTACCGGTGATCACGTACTTGCTATGGTCAATGATTTACACGCAACATTTGGAAAGGGTCCCCGCGGACTAGCTGTTCTGAATGACGCTAAGAATCACGCACCCATGTGAAAGAAGAAATCTATATTTTGGGACATACCCTACTGGAAAGACCTAGAGGTCCGCTCTTCGATCGACGTGATGCACATGACGAAGAACGTTTGCGTGAACCTGCTAGGCTTCTTGGGCGTGTATGGGAAGACAAAAGATACACCTGAGGCATGGGAGGACCTGCAACGCTTGCGAAAAGAGGGCATGCCTCCAAGCAAGTATGAAGGTCCCGCCACCACGCTCTACGAAAGAAGAGAAAGAAATCTTGTTTGAATGCTCGCTCAAGATGAAGGTCCCGACCGGCTTCTCGTCGAATATAAAGGGAATAATAAATATGCGGAGAAAAAGTTCCAGAACCTAAAGTCTCATGATCGCCACGTGATTACGATGCAACCGCTTCGTTGCATTGAGGGGGCTTCTACCGAAAACGTCCGATTAGCCATTGTGAAGCTATGTGCATTCCTCAATGCAATATCTCAGAAGGTGATCGATCCAGAAATCGTACCAACGCTAAGGAGTGATGTGGCGCAATGTCTTGTCAGTTTCGAGCTGGTGTTCCCACCATCCTTCTTCAATATCATGACGCATGTCCTAGTTCATCTAGTCGACGAGATTGTCATTACGGGGCCCGTATTTCTACACAATATGTTCCCTTTGAGAGGTTCATGGAGTCCTAAAGAAATATGTCCGCAACCGTGCTAGGCTAGAAGGAAGCATCTCCATGGGCCATCAAACAGAGGATGTCATCGGGTTTTGTGTTGACTTCATTCCTGGCCTTAAGAAGATAGGTCTCCCTAAATCGCGGTATGAGGGGAGACTGATTGGAAAGGGCACGCTTGGAAGGGACTCAATAATATGCAGGGACGGATATTCTTGGTCTCAAGCACACTACAGTTCTCTGAGAACTCTACCTTGGTGACCCGTATGTCGATGAACACAAGAATCTGCGCTCCAAACACCCGGAGCAAAGGCGACGACTAGATTACATGTGAACACATCAGGACTTTCAGCGGTTGGTTGGAAACACGTCTCGAGGTGACAACACTGTTTGTGATGAGCTGTACTTGTTGTCCAGGGACCATCTTCGACTGTAATGATTTGGAAAGGATACGAGATAAATGGGAATACATTTTACATGATTGACCAAGATCAAAAGAGCACCAACCAAAACAGCGGTGTCTGCTTTGATGCAGCAACCGGTAGGGGAAATGACACATATTATGGTTACATAGTGGACATATGGGAACTTGACTATGGAGTAGATTTTAAGGTCCCTTTGTTTAAGTGCAAATGGGTCAATCTGTCAGGAGGCGGGGTACAGGTAGACCCACGATGCGGAATGACAACAGTGGACCTGAAAAATCTTGGGTACACCGACGAACCGCTCGTCCTAGCCAATGATGTGGCACAGGTTATCTATGTGAAGGACATGTCTACGGACCGAGGAAAAGAAAAGATAAGGAAGCGAATACATCATACGATGAGCCAAAGCGCCACATAGTTCTTTCAGGAAAAAGGGACATCCTGGGAGTGGAGGGAAAGACAGACATGTTTGAAGAGTATGAAAAGTTTCATGAAATTCCTCCCTTCAAAGTCAAGGCTGACCCAAGCATCCTGATAAACGATGAAGATTATCCATGGTTACGGCGCAATAAGCAAATGACACAAGCGAAGAAAAAGTGAAGACTTTCTCCCGCAACTATTATGATGATACCATGCCAACTTTGTAACAGACAAGTATGATACCATTGTCCGTTTTGTACATGCACATGCTATGCCAACTTTTTCAGAGTTCATTTGAAAACTATGAGTTTAGGTCGAATTTTCTCTATAGGTGCATCTATGTTCATATATTAGTCCACGCCCATGCGGCTCACTGCCCATGACCATTAGTCCCGTTTTGTGCCACAAACCGGGACTAAAGGGTTAGTCCTCGTTGCACTCAGAGTTCAGTCCCACCTCGCCAACCGAAGGGCGCTCACACCGGTTTATAAGCCCGTCCCTCTCTGCCTTGTTGAGCTCCTCTCAAAGTGAAAATAGATGCCCCTATCTGAGAATTTGACCTAAATTCATAGTGAATTTCTCTGAAATTCATAGAAATTGATTATGAATTTAGGTTTAATTTTCTCTATAGGTGCATCTATGTTCATTTTTAGTAAACTTAATCACAAACTTGTGATTCACACAAATTTCAAAGAATTCAAATTTTAACTATTCAAATTTGAAAACTAATGGCACAAACATAAAGTTTATAATTTTTCTGAAACTAATGCCACTAACAGAAAGTTTATAATTTTGCTGACCTAAAAGCAAAAAGAATTAAAATATAAAGCAAAAAACCAAAAGAAAATAAATAATGCAGAAAACAAAACAAAAAAACTGGAAAAAAAATCAGAGTATCAACAATAAGTATTTTGTTGTAAGTAGAAACAAAATAAAATAAATAAAGAAAAAAAGAAAACAAAAAAGTGTTTTCAAATTTGAAAACTAATGGCACTAACAAAAAGTTTATAATTTTTATAAAACTAAAAGCAAAAATAATTAAAAAATAAAGCAAAAAACAAAAGAAAGTAAATAATGCAGAAAACAAAACAAAAAAACTGGAAAAAAATAAATATAGCAACAATAAGTATTTTGTTGTAAGTAGAAACGAAATAAACTAAATAAAGCAACAAAGAAAACAAAAAGACAAAAAGACAAAAAAAAGTGCCACCTACTAGGCCCCCACGGCCCGAATACGACTAGAAACCCTACCATGGGCCAGGATTCAGGCCTGCGGGAGGCCCAGTAGGCCCACAGGCACACATTGCACGGTTAGGCCCGAAAGCCTGCTTTAGAGAGGAGCTCGAGAGGAAGGCGCACCGCACCTTATAAACAGTGCGGCTCCCCTCAACTAGCGAGGTGGGACTAAACATTTGGGCGCGGGGGCAGACAAGGCCTTTGGTCCCGGTTGGTGGCACCAACCGGGACTAAAGGGGCATTGGTCCCGGTTCGTGGCACAAACCGGGACTAATGCCCCCCTTTAGTCCCGGTTGGTGCCACCGGGACAAAAGGCCGTCGCCGTCGCTCAGCGCCCTCGCCGGCCGTCGCCCGCCTACCGCCGTCGCCCGCGCCTCGTCGCCCGCCGCCCCCACCTTTGTCGCCCGCGCCCTCGCGGCCGTGCCCGACACCGTCACCGTGACGCCTGCCCAGCGCCATCGCCGCCCGGTCCACGCCTCCCTTTTCTGATGCAGGCGGCCGCCTCCTATATGCATTATTTTTTCATATATATATATATATATATATATATATATATATATATATGTTGATGATGATATGATGATGTTGATGATGTTGATGACATGATGATGTTGATGATATGTTCATGTTGATGATATGATGATGTTTTTTTTCATATATGCATTTTTTCATATATGTATTATTTTTTTAAGTTGTTAGTAGATATCGATTTTAGGTTAGTGCATTTTATCACTGATTTTAGGTTAGTTGATCGATTTAGTGCATTTTATGTTTTTTGCATTTTAGGTTAGTGCATTTTATGTTAGTGGAGAGGAAAAAGTAAAATAAGGAAAAGGAAGAAAAGAGGAAGGAAGAAGAAGGAATTAGAAGAAAAAGAAGGAGAGGAAAAAGGAAAATAAGTAGAGAAAGAAGGAGAAGAAGAAGGAGAAGACGAGGAGAGGAAGAAGAGGAAGAAGAAGAAAAGAGGAGAAGAAGAAGGAATAGAGGAGCTTCTTCTCCTTTTTTTCTCCTCTTTTTTCTTCTTCTTCTTCTTAATTTTATCGGGAACGAGGGTGTCGAGGATCGCCGAGGGTCGAGGGTCGGGAACTAGGGTAGAGGGTCGAGGGTCGTTAAGGGGTCAAGGGTCGAGGGTTTGTGGTCGAGGGTTCGAGGGATCTATAGGGTCGAGGATCGAGGGTCAAGGGTTCGAGGTCGCCTAGGGGTCGAGGGTTCCAGGT
This sequence comes from Aegilops bicornis, assembly GCA_021605145.1. Lineage (NCBI taxonomy): Eukaryota > Viridiplantae > Streptophyta > Magnoliopsida > Poales > Poaceae > Aegilops > Aegilops bicornis. The sequence continues at coordinate 153,930,506 of CM038669.1, forward strand.
CGTCGAGGTTCGAGGTCGAGGATCGCCGAGGGTCGAGAGGTTTCCTAGTGTCAAAGTATTGAAGAAATCCATGGCTTCATCATTAGCCGGAAGTATTCAGTATGATGGTGCGAAGTCCTCCAAAGTTATTCGGAATGGAGTCCCGGACAGGATAATTTGCCTTTCAGATTTAACTTCAGCAAAGGCCTTCCAAATAACGATATTCGGAAGGTTCTTGCTGAACATTGTACCAAAAAGCTTAATTATCCTATCTGGGACTCCGCTCCAAAATAACTTTGGAGAGCTTGCACCATCATGCACCTGTTACTTTCGCCTAATGATGAAGACATGGTTTTGTTGAATCCTTTGACACTAGGCAACCTCCCGACCCCTCGGCGATCCTCGACCCCTTGACCCTCGACCGCTAGGCGATCCACGACCCTCTACCCTACTGCGGGCGTCGATGCCCACGTCACTTGTGGGATATAGATGTTTGTTCATATATAATGTAGATGTCTATGTATGTATGGAATGATATCAATGGATGTATGTTATCGGGGTCGAGGGTCGTTGAACATGAGAGGAAGAAGAGGATAAAAAAAGAAGAGGAAGAAGAAAAAAAAAGAGGAGAAGAAAGAATAGAGGAGTTCTTCTCCTCTATTCTTTCTTCTCCTATTTTTTTTCTTCTTCTTCCTCTTTTTTTTATCGGGAACGAGGGTCGTCGAGGGTCGCCGACCGGTAGAGGAAACCCTAATTAAATAGCAAGTATCATCGGTGTGAGATACATGTGGTCGTTGGTGTGGACACTACATCCACGTCCCACAAGTGACGCGGGCGTCGATGCCCACGTCACTTGTGGGACATAGATGTAGTGTCGTCGTTGTTGTTGTTGATATACCCCCTCCCAATAGCTTCATGTATTTTTAAGAAGGAAAAAAACAAGCATATTATTTTCCCATGTACGTATATCATCGTTGTCGATATAACCCCTCCCGATAGCTTCAACACGTGGGGGGTTGATATTACCCTCCTTGAAGCGTTCTCGAGGCCACCTAACCCTTGAAGCGTTGTCGAGGCCACCCAAACCCTAGAGAAGCAGCGTCGAGGCCACTAATTAATATGATTCCTTATTGTGATTAGCTAGCTAGTTCTACGTTTGCCACTAATATATACATATCTGTCATGTTTGAATAATAATTGCCATGTTGTAAATATTTGTAGAAACTATGGACACCCCGCCCCGAGATGAAGCACAAGAAGCGTTGTTGAGGGACATAATCGCAGAAGGAAGTGATGCCGTCTGCTCGTTGATGTTTCTCAACGACACCGACGGTCTGGAAGGAGAGGGTGAAGAAGCAGCTGGCTATGATTATGATGGCTCCGATGACCCAATGCCGGTGCAAGAAGGAGAGAGTGAAGAAGTAGACCGTGAGGATGGCTCCGGTGATCACTGAACCGAGTCCGGCCAGGTATATATATTAGTTAAGCCTGTGCCGACTAGCTAATTGATGCATTCATTGTTTGGTATGTACACATATTAATTAACTCTCGTCTTTGTTCTTTTTTCTAGCCCTCCGGATCGAGCACAACTTCGGTAAAGAGACGAGGCCCGAAGAAAAAGTTGAGCTCGGATGAAAAGTTTGAGATCATAGAAATTGCGCGCGACGGCCAACCGATTTAACCCATCCGGACAAAGAAGGCATTTGTTGCTCAGTGCGGGGTTCTGGTTAGGGACAGGATCCTGATTAGCATCCAGCAATGGTATAAGCCTAAGAACGACCCTGAGGTGTCTTATGTCAATGATATGCAGAAAAATGATCTTTGGACTGAGCTGAAGTCAAATTTCACCCTACCGCCAGAGGATGATCCGGAGAAGCCAGTTGAGAAATTAATCAAGTCTTTTGCTCTTAAGAAGATGGCAGACCTATTCGTGAATTGGAAGAAACACCTGAATAAGTTTGTCGATAAAAAGAGACCCCAGAATTCAAGGGCAAATATGAGAAGATCGAGAGATGGTAGCCCGCATTTGCGCCCACAAGACATCGGAAAAGAGTAAAAAGATGTCGGCGACAAACAAGAAAAATGCTGCGAAGAAGAAGCTTCACCATCGCACGGGTCGTGGCTACCTCATAGCCCGCCTAAGTGGGCCAAGGCTGAGAATGATCTCGCTTGATAAAGGGATCGAACCAGAGACAATGAAGCGGCCAGAACCGTTGCGGGACTTGGTCCTTCGGCTGGCGGAACCTTGGACCTCAGTATCGTGGAAGTGCGTTTGGGACGGATGAACAATTGGACATACCACCAAGAGGCTTCAAGAATATATCGGCAAAGACAAAGAAGGACGTTCTTTCCAGACAGAGAGAACGACGAGCTCACAATGGCCCTGGGGAGTCGTGAGCACCCTGGACAGACACGAGGCAAGCCAAGCTCCGTTTCGTGGAAGGCTAGGTTTCCGGACGCAGGCGGTTACAAATGCCAGGAGAGGAGGAAGAAAGTGCAGCAGACCAAACTGCAGGCGCTGCATGCAAGGGTACAAGCGATATAGGAACGAGAAGCAGATCCAGCAAACGACCTGCCGAAGCTTCCCCCGAAGCTACCCCGCCATCTCAGCGGAGAACCAGCGTGGCTTCCACCGAGCTGCTTCAGCCGGAGCATGCCTTGACGGCTCCTTCCAGCTATCCCGTGGATGCTATCACGGATGCTGAAAATTGCCACCTTATGGCGCAATGGATGAATTTGAAGGTCAAGGCGGCTGTTGGCTCTGTTTACCTACTAAACCCGACGCAACTTTTCACTGCCGGCCGATTCCAGAAGGATATGCTAAGGTGATGGTGGATGAAATAACGGAGGGATTTGAGGACCTCCGGCTTGACCACCCTACCGGTGAAGGGGAGACTCGGCTGGGTTACGCTCAAGACTCGATGCCTATGGTGGAAGGATCTCATCAACCTTCCGAACTGGACGCCTCCGCCTCCTCCTCCTCCTCCTCCGGCGAGTCAGGGCACTCCGCCTCCTCCACCGCCGAGTGACGATCAGGGCACTCGGCCGGCTCCTTCTCCGGCGTGTGGCGGCACTCCGCCTCCTTCTCCGCTGCGCGCTTGACGCCCGAGCAGCCAGCCTCCTCCTTCTCCGCCTCGCCGGCAGCGGAAGAGACCCGCCGCCCGCTCGGCTGCTCCGTGGCGTCGTAGTCCTTCTCCTCCGCCCGTAAGCAAGGAAATAAGACATCCGCTCCGTCTCGCTCTGCGGCGTCTAGCAGTACAGCCAAAGGCGGGAGGACATCTGATTCGGTCCTTCTCTCAAGACTCGGAGAAGTTACCGTCTGAGAGGACCGAGGAGGAAAAGCGTGAAGATCCTGCGGACGAAGTGAAGGACTTCTTTGAAGGGTTGAAAGCAAAGAGACATCCACCTCCGGAGGAGAAGGTAGATCCGGTGAAAGCGAAGCGCACTGCTGCCCCGACAAAACCACCCAAGTCTCCGTCGAAAGGCAACTATGAGCGCATTATTGGAAAGGCATTCGCCGAAGCGGAGAGGTCGGGAAGTACTAAAAGTGATCAAAGGATGAAAGAACAACGAGCTGGGAAACAAATTGCCCAGCTCGGCGAACAAGCGAAGCAATTGTGCCCCCCGCTCAAGGTGTCTGCTAGCGACATCGTCGATCCGAGGATGGTGCCCGGTTATGGCAATCCTGGAGATTACCTGCCCGACGATGTACATTATGATTTCTTGGAGGTGCAGATACAAAGATACGAGTACGGGAAGCCTCTCGTCAAAGATGAAAAATCTCTATCAACGAGATGCAAATATTGCATGATTGGTACATGAAAACCTGCAGAGAGTCTAAGGGGAGGAGTACTTTGTATGTGAGAGTTAAAAAGGAGCATGACCTCGTTGGAATTGAACTGTTGCCTATTCCATTTGAGGAGTTTTATCAGTTTTTCAATCAATTGGCCCTCGATAAAGCAACGGTCACCTGCCATCGCCTGTAAGTAGTACTACTTTTGTCATTAAGTCTCTCTATATAACTCAGCTCTTTCATTGCATGTATTTATAATTATCCTCACTATATTATGCAGATTGAAGATCGCCGAATTGAAGAAAAGACAAGTGGGTGATATTGGGTTCATTAACACATATCTCATAGATTCAACTGAGGTTGAATTTCATGCCAAAAATACCGAGGCCAACTTGCTACAATCATTGGTAATAAATGAACACAAAGATATAATACTCTTTCCTTACAACTTCAAGTGAGTGTTACTGTCTTGTGGCATATTATGTTTCCCTTTATTAGTCCAAGTTATAGTAATGTAATATTGATGAGTTATGCATGCGTGCGCAGCTTCCACTATATTCTCCTAGAGATTAAGCTTGGGTAGGGAGTAGTAACTGTCTTAGACTCGAGACGAAAAGATCCCCAGGAGTATGCGGACATGACTGAAATGCTCGAGAAGTAAGTTAAATCGATCATTATCCACCATATCAGCAACTTTGTTCATTTCTGATATCAAGTAATTGTTTTCTTTGTATGGCAGGGTTTGGAGAAAATTCACCAAAAAAGCTACGGGACTACCGAAGAAGCTGCAATTTAGACACCCGAAAGTAAGTACTATAGTAGCATATTCCACGCATCTCCTAGCGATTCAAGCGCTAGTTTCATCAATACCATTTAGCATGCTTGCTAATTATCAGTTTGATTGACCTCTATTTCTTGTAAAGTGGTTGTGGCAGGAACAAGGGAATGATTTACTGTGGATACTACATTTGCGAGTCCATCCGCCACACGACATTCGTGAGCGGGCTACTCGACAAACAATATGAAGTGCGTAAATAACAATATTCACAATTTTATTTTATTACCATCATTTGTGTTGAGTTTCATTCATTCATATATATATGTATTGACCCCTTCTTAAAATTAGATGTTTCGGATGCGGGATGAACTCCTAGCACCAGATCGCATGCGAGCAATTCAAGAGGAATTGACGGCATTCTTTCTTGACCACGTGATCGCTGAAGACGGAGAATACTATGTGGACCATGGGTCCGTATGTTAGGAGATTATATTTGTAAAAGATAATTATTGTATATATGTAGCCGGTAGTGTTGGATAGATATACGAGAACTTGTTGTTCGACCAATCTCTCGGAGAAGGAGAGGTGGTCGATATCACTTCTCTCTGTATGCATATATGTTCATGACGATCTTCCTGCTTCCTTCCTTTGCTTACTAGCTAGCTAGCGTGTCTAGCTAGTCCTCTCTATACGTATGTATAGTACGTAGCGTCGACCAAGCACGGACAAAAGAGAGGACACTTATCTCTATTAATTAGCTAGCTAACACAATATATGAAACACCTAAATTAACCGCCCAAAACCCCCAAACCCCCCTTTTAAAAAAAACCCAGCCACTTAAATGCTGACGCGTGGATGCATATTGGTTTCGGTTGGTGCCACCAACCGGGACCAAAACCCTCTGCTGGGCTCGGCAAGACAGAGCCACGTGGAGGCCCATCTGTCCCGGTTCTGGATGGAACCGGGACTAAAGGTCCAGGGCATTAGTACCGACCCTTTAGTCCCGGTTCAGGAACCGGGACTAAAGGCCCTCACCAACCGGGACAATAGGCCCTTTTTCTACAAGTGCAGCCGCTCCAGTTCTCCCGCGCCGCCTCCGATGGCCAGCTGCGCCATGACCCAGCGCCCCGTGCCGGTGACGACCAGGGGCCCCAAGTGCCGCCGGTGACCCGCACCTCCGTTGTCACCAAGTTGGCCCGGCTGTCCGTGAACCGGGCATCCGTCGACGGCCTGGTTCCCAAGGTTTCGACGACTGCCTCGTCCACTGGCGACCTGGTGCTTGTGCCCCAGGCATCAGAAGTTGGCCTAGCGCCCCCGGACACCCACGCCGCCACGACGTCCTCCAACGGGCGCGGTGCGCCCTCTCCGGCCGTCTGCTGTGAACTGCCGCCTGTGTTCGCTGTGATGGACCACGCCATACTTCGCCGGTGGTCGCCTCACTCAGTCAGTGTCTTTATTTGTAGCACTAGTAACGTGTAGGTGGTCGCCTCACTAGTTGTTTTTTGAGAACTAGGTCGCCTCACTAGTTGTTTGCAAGCCTCTTGGGCCTGTTTGCAAGCCTCTTGGGCTATGTTTTTTTAGGGAAGGCTACGCTGCCCTTTTATTATCCCATCGATCACCGGTACATTGTCGACCATTTATCGCTCCATATGAATTCCAAACGGCTTCGTTTCGTCTTCCTCCAAAATAAAGCTGGCCTTCAAACGCCTTGTTCCACGAATTTCCCAATCCAAAGGTCATAGTACCCGATTCATTAGAACATGTAAACATTTCTTTTCTTCCCTAAAAAAACATTTCTTTTCTAAGTTTGGACATTTCTCATGGATTCGATGCACTTCCTATCCGTGCTCCAGTGTTTTTTAACTTATATTTTATTTGTTAAAATTATGATAAAAATATGACCCAAAATACGAATGAGACTAGTAAACCAGAATGATGATAGTAGTAAGAAACATTGTGTTCTTTCTTTGGTGTACGCTACGCGTCAGCCGAGTGAAGACTGGATCAGATCGGCCGCCTTGATAGTTGTTGATGGAGCGTGAGACGGCTCTTCAGCCTACTGCCAAGTAAATTGCAGACTTTGCAACAAGCATCATGTTATGCTCGCTTGCTTTGCAAACAACCCCTTGTTGCAATGGTTGGATGCTTAACACCAATCACAACCTGCTTCGTCCGATCTAGCATCAAGTCCTACAACATTTGCAACAAGTATCATGTTGCACTCACTTGCTTTGCAACATACCCCTTGTTGAAATGGTCAAACCATCTCATTAAAGGAAATATGCCCTAGAGGCAATAATAAAGTTGTTATTTATATTTCCTTATATCATGATAAATGTTTATTATTCATGCTAGAATTGTATTAACCAGAAACTTAGTACATGTGTGAATACATAGACAACCAGAGTGTCATTAGTATGCCTCTACTTGACTAGCTCGTTGAATCAAAGATGGTTAGGTTCCCTAGCCATAGACATGAGTTGTCATTTGATTAACGGGATCGCATCATTAGAGAATGATGTGATTGACTTGACCCATTTCGTTAGCTTAGCACTTGATCGTTTAGTATGTTGCTATTGCTATCTTCATAACTTATACATGTTCCTATGATTATGAGATTATGCAACTCCCGAATACCGGAGGAACACTTTGTGTGCTACCAAACGTCACAAATCTAAACTGGGTGATTATAAAGGTGCTCTACAGGTGTCTCTGATGGTACTTGTTGAGTTGGCATAGATTGAGATTAGGATTTGTCACTCCGATTGTCGGAGAGGTATCCCTGGGCCCTCTCGATAATGCACATCACTATAAGCCTTGCAAGCAATGTGACTAATGAGTTAGTTGCGGGATGATGCATTACGGATCGAGTAAAGAGACTTGCCGGTAACGAGATTGAACTAGGTATTGAGATACCAACGATCGAATCTCGGCAAGTAACATACCGATGACAAAGGGAACAACGTATGTTGTTATGCGGTTTGACCGATAAAGATCTTCGTAGAATATGTGGGAGCCAATATGAGCATCCAGGTTCCGCTATTGGTTATTGACCGGAGACGTGTCTCGGTCATGTCTACATAGTTCTTGAACCCTTAGGGTCCGCACGCTTAACGTTCGGTGACGATCGGTATTACGAGTTTATGTGTTTTGATGTACCGAAGGTAGTTCGGAGTCCCGGATATGATCACGGACATGACGAGGAGTCTCGAAATGGTCGAGACATAAAGATCGATATATTGGATGGCTATGTTTGGACACCGGAATGGTTCCGGGTGAGTTCGGACATTTACCGGAGTACCGGCAGGTTACCGGAACCCCCCGGGGAGTCAATGGGCCTTAATGGGCCATAGTGGAAAGGAGGAGGAGGCGGCCAAGGTGCCCCCCAAGCCCAATCCGAATTGAGAGGGGGGCCGGCCCCCCTTTCCTTCTCTTCTTCTCCCCCTTGCTTCCCTCTCCTACTCCAACTAGGGAAAGGGGAATCCTACTCCCACCGGGAGTAGGACTCCCCCCTTGAGCGTGCCTAGGAGGCCGGCCCTCTTCCCCTCCTCCACTCCTTTATATACGGGGGAGGGGGCACCCCATAGACACACAAGTTGATCATTGATCTCTTAGCCGTGTGCGGTGCCCCCCTCCACCATAATCCACCTCGGTCATATCGTTGGAGTGCTTAGGCGAAGCCCTGCGCCGGTAGATTCATCATCACTGTCATCACGCTGTCGTGCTGACGAAGCTCTCCCTCGACACTCAGCTGGATCGAGAGTTCGTGGGACGTCACCGAGGCGAACGTGTGCAGATCGCGGAGGTGCCGTACTTTCGTTACTAGGATCGGTCGGATCGTGAAGACGTACGACTACATCAACCGCGTTGTCATAACGCTTCCGCTTACGGTCTACGAGGGTACATGCACTACACTCTCAACAAACTGATGACGAACCATAGCCTTATAATCTAAATAAACAGGAGGCAACTCAATATCATACTCATGTATGGGTATATTAAGAAAATTAGCTAAACGGGTTGCATAAATTCCACCAAAGAAATCTCCATTAAATTTATTATTATGCAACCTACGTGCAACAATGGCTCCCAAATTATAATGTTTATCTCCCAATACAGCACTCCTGAGAACATTGAGGTCTGGGACACATATGTGACATGCTTCATCCTTACCATTTATTCACCTACCTATGAAGAGAGCAAAATAATGTATAGCAGGAAAATGAATGCTCCCTATGGTAGCTTGTGCTATATCTCTAGGTTCCCCCACAGTTATACTAGCAAGAAAATCTCTAAATTCAGATTTGCGAGATTCACTAGGACTACCCCATTGTGGAAGTTTGCAAGCAGTATTAAAATCCTCTAAATCCATAGTATAAGAATTTTCATAAAGATCAAACAGGACAGTTTGAGAATTACGTGAAGATGAAAATTCAAACCTCCTCACAAAGGAATCAGTGAGATAGTGGTACTAACAGCACTTATCTGCCTCGGAGCTTACAAGATTAGCGTTACGCACATATGCGTTAAATTCTTCCTTGATTCCTTCTCGATCCATGAAGTCCTCCGAAGGCCATTCACAAGCCCGCACTTGAGCGTCCCTTGGTGGTTCATCGTCGGCATCACTCATTGCGAGCCTAGGTCCTTGCTTTCTTAAAGGGCCACCTTGGTACATTTTTCTAAACATATTTCTTCCTCTAAAAAATTTCTGAAAATTTTAGTAACTTCAAATAAAACTGAACCAAACTCAACAAAATTGATAGCAACTACTCCCACAAGTGCCTAGAGACTATATCATGCATTAGAACTACTTGGAACCATAAAATTTGACATGCAAGCTCAAGAACATGGTCACCTAGGAAGCACAAATTTGCAATGAATAAAGCACTAGAACCAAAACTAATTGGACCATTGGAGGACTCACATACCAAGGAACAATCCCTAAAGCAGTTTTGTGAGAGGTGCTTTGAGCAAGGAGATCGAAGATTGCAGCAAAATGAGCTAGAACTCGTGCTTGAGCTGGTTGGTGATTTTTTTAGGAGGAATAAGAAGTGCGTGGGTGCAGGAATAAGTGGAGGGGAGCCACCATGGGACCACGAGGCAGGGGGTGCGCCCAGGTGGGTGGGCACGCCCTAGACCCTCGTGGCCAGGTGCTTGCTCCCCCTGTTGTGTTCTGAATGCGAGATATTCTCAAATATTTCAGAAAAAATCATATTTCAATTTCGGAGCATTTGGAGAACTTTTATTTCCGGGGTATTTTTTATTGCATGGATAATTTAGAAAACTGATGTAAAATACTATTTTTACTTTATTTCAACTAAATAATGAAAGTAGAAGGAGGGTACAGAAGGTTGTGCTTTCTAACTTCATCCATCTCATGCTCATCAAAAGGAATCCACTAACAAGGTTGATCAAGTCTTGTTAACAAACTCATTCTGACTAACATGGAACCGGAGAAATTTCAAATAACACTATGTTACCTCAACGGGGATATGCACATCCCCAATAATAATAATATCATATTTCTTCTTGACAGTAGGTAGAGGAAATTCAAAACCTCCAAAAATAATCGATGGAATTTTTCCAATAGAGTTGATACTATGAACTTGAGGTTGTTTCCTCGGAAAGTGTACCGTATGCTCATTGCATTAACATGAAAAGTGGCATTGCCTTTATTGCAATCAATAACAGCCCCTGTAGTATTCAAAAAGGGTCTTCCAACAATAATAGACATACTATCGTCCTCGGGAATATAAAGAATAACATAGTCTATTAAAATAGTAACATTTGCAACCACAACAGGTACATCCTCACAAATACCGACAGGTATAGCAGTTGATTTATCAGCCATTTGCAAAGATATTTCATTAGGTGTCAACTTATTCAGTTCAAGTCTACGATATAAAGAGAGAGGCATAACACTAACACCGGCTCTAAGATCACATAAAGCAGTTCTAACATAATTTCTTTTAATGGAGCATGGTATAGTGGGTACTCCTGGATCTCCAAGTTTCTTTGGTATTCCACCTTTAAAAGTATAATTAGCGAGCATGGTGGAAATTTAAGCTTCAGGTATCTTTCTTTTATTAGTAACAATTTCTTTCAGATACTTAGCATAAGGATTCATTTTGAGCATATCAGTCAAACGCATACGCAAGAAGATAAGTCTAATCATTTCAGCAAAGCGCTCAAAATCCACATAATCCTTTATCTTGGATGGTTTGGGAGGAAAAGGCATGGGTTTCTGAACCCAAGGTTCTCTTTCCTTACCGTGATTCTTAGCAACAAAGTCTCTCTTATCATAACGTTGATTCTTCGATTGTGGGTTATCAAGATCAACAACAGGTTCAGCTTCTACATCATTATCATTGCTAGGTTGAGCATCAACATGAACATTATCACTAGGTTCATGTTCGTCACCAGATTGTGTTTCAGCATCAGAAATAGAAAGATCATTGGGATTCTCAGGTGTGTCTACAACAGGTTCACTAGAAGCATGCAAAGTCCTATCAGTTTTCTTTTTCTTCTTTTTAGAAGGACTAGGTGCATCAATATTATTTCTCTGAGAATCCTGCTCAATTCTCTTAGGATGGCCTTCAGGATACAGAGGTTCCTGAGTCATTTTACCAGTTCTAGTAGCCACTCTAACAGCAAAATCATTATTCTTACTATTCAATCATTGAGCAAATCATTCTGAGCCTGAAGTACTTATTCTACTTGAGTGGTAACCATAGAAACATGTTTACTAATGAGTTTAAGTTCACCTTTAACTCTAGACATATAATCACTCAAGTGTTCAATCATATAAGCATTACGTTTTAATTCTCTACCAAAATAAGCATTCAAGTTTTCTTGTTTGACAATAAAATTATCAAACTCATCTAAGCATTGGCTAGCAGACTTATAACAAGGAATATCACCTTCATCAAATCTATAAAGAGAATTTACCTTTACTATGTGTGTCGGGTTATCAAGACCGTGTTTTTCTTCAATAGGTGATGGATTAAAATCATGTATTTCTTCAATAGGCGGTAAATTAAGACCATGCATTTCTTCAATAGGAGGTAAATTCTTAACATCTTCAGCTCTAATACCTTTTTCTTTCATAGATTTCTTTGCCTCTTGCATATCTTCAGGACTGAGAAATAGAACACCCCTTTTCTTCAGAGTTGACTCAGGAAGTGTCCAATTATTTTCATTAGTCAACATATTATTCAATAGAATTTCAACTTCATCTGGTGTTCTTTCCCTGAAAATAGAACCAACACAACTATCCAGGTGGTCTCTGGAAGCATCGGTTAGTCCATTATAAAAGATATCAAGTAGTTCATTTTTCTTAAGAGGATGATCAGGCAAAGCATTAAGTAATTGGAGAAGCCTCCCCAAGCTTGTGGGAGACTCTCTTCTTCAATTTGCACAAAATTATATATTTCCCTTAAAGCAGCTTGTTTCTTATGAGCAGGGAAATATTTAGCAGAGAAGTAATAAATCATATCCCGAGGACTACACACACAACCAGGATCAAGAGAATTAAATCATATCTTAGCATCACCCTTTAATGAGAACGGAAATATTTTAAGGATATAGTAATAGCGAGTTTTCTCATCATTAGTGAACAGGGTGGCTATATCATTTAATTTAGTAAGATGTGCCACAACAGTTTCAGATTCATAGCCATAGATAGGATCAGATTCAACCAAAGTAATTATATCAGGATCAACAGAGAATTCATAATCCTTATCAGTAACAAAGATAGGTGAAGTAGCATAAGCAGGATCATACTTCATTCTAGCATTCAGAGTTTTTTGTTTCAAATTAGCTAATAATTTCTTAAGATCACTTCTATCATTGCAAGCAAGAAAGTCTCTAGCAGTTTCTTCATCCATAACATAACCCTCAGGCACAACAGGCAATTCATATCTAGGGGGAGAATCTTCATTATCACTTTCATCAATATTAGCAGGTTCAATAATTTCATTCTCTCTAGCCCTAGCAAGTTGTTCATCAAGGAATTCACCAAGTGGCATAGTAGTATCAAGCATAGAACTAGTATCATCATAAGTATCATGCATAGCAGAAGTGGCATCATCAATAACATGCGACATATCAGAATTAATAGCAGAAGCAGGTTTAGGTGTCGCAAGCTTACTCAAAACAGAAGGTGAAGCAAGTGCAGAGCTAGATGGCAGTTCCTTACCTCCCCTCGTAGTTGAGGGATAAATTTTTGTTTTAGCGTCTTTCAAGTTCTTCATAGTGACCAGCAGATATAAATCCTAAGTAACTCAAAGAATAGAGCTATGCTCCCCGGCAACGGCGCCAAAAAATAGTCTTGATACCCCACAAGTATAGGGGATCGCAACAGTTTTTGAGGGTAGAGTATTCAACCCAAATTTATTGATTCGACACAAGGGGAGCCAAGGAATATTCTCAAATATTTGCAGTTGAGTTGTCAATTCAACCACACCTAGATAACTTAGTATCTGCAGCAAAGTATTTAGTAGCAAAGTAGTATGGAAGTAACGGTAATAGTAGCAAAGTAATATTTTTGAGTTTTGTAGTAATTGTAACAATAGCAACGATAAAGTAAATAAGGGAAGAACAATATGTGAAAAGCTCGTAGGCATTGGATCGTGATGGAGAATTATGCCGGATGCAGTTCAACATGTAACAGTCATAACATTGGGTGACACAGAACTAGCTCCAATTCATCAATGTAATGTAGGCATGTATTCCGAATATAGTCATACATGCTTATGGAAAAGAACTTGCATGACATCTTTTGTCCTACCCTCCCATGGCAGCGGGGTCCTAGCGAAAACTAAGGGATATTGAGGCCTCCTTTTAATAGAGTACCGGACCAAAGCATTAACACATAGTGAATACATGAACTCCTCAAACTACGGTCATCACCGGGAGTAGTCCCGATTATTGTCACTTCGGGTTGCGGATCATAACACATAGTAGGTGACTAATGAATTGCAAGATAGGATCAAGAACTCACATATATTCATGAAAACATAATAGGTTCAGATCTGAAATCATGGCACTCGGGCCCTAGTGACAAGCATTAAGCATAGCAAAGGCATAGCAACATCTATCTCGAAACATAGTGGATACTAGGGATCAAACCCTAACAAAACTAACTCGATTACATGATAAATCTCATCCAACCCATCACCGTCCAGCAAGCCTATGATGGAATTACTCACGCACGGCGGTGAGCATCATGAAATTGGTGATGGAGGAAGGTTGATGATGACGACGGCGACATATTTACCTCCCCGGAGCCCCGAACGGACTCCAGATCCGCCCTCCTGGGAGAGTTTAGGGCTTGGCGGCGCCTCCGTATTGTAAAACACGATGGATCTTTCTCTCTGATTTTTTTCTCCCCGAACACGAATATATGGAGTTGGAGTTGAGATCGGTGGAGCTCTAGGGAGCCCACGAGACAGGGGGCGCGCCCCCACCCTCGTGGAAAGGGTGTGTGCCCCCTGGCCTTGATTCTTTCGCCAGTATTTTTTATTATTTCCAAAAATAATATCCGTGAAGTTTCAGGTCATTCCGAGAATTTTTGTTTCTGCACAAAGATAACGCCATGGCAATTCTGCTGAAAACAACGTCAGTCCGGGTTTGTTCCATTCAAATCATGCAAGTTAGAGTCCAAAACAAGGGCAATAGTGTTTGTAAAAGTAGATACGACGGAGATGTATCAACTTTCCCAAGCTTAAACCTTTTCTTGTCCTCAAGCAATTCAGTTGATAAACTGAAAGTGATAAAGAAAAACTTTTACAAACTCTGTTTTCTCTTGTTGTTGTAAATATGTAAAGCCAACATTCAAGTTTTCAGCAAAGATTATGAACTAACCATATTCACAATAACACTTAGGTCTCATGTTTACTCATGTCAATGGCATAATCAACTAGTGAGCAATATAATAAATCTCGGAGAGAACACTTTCTTAAAACAATCATGATATGATATAACAAGATGGTATCTCGCTAGCCCTTTCTGAGACCGCAAAACATAAATGCAGAGCACCTTTAAAGATCAAGGACTAGCTAAACATTGTAATTCATGGTAAAAGAAATCCAATCATAGTCATAACCAATATAAATTAACAGTAATGGATTCAAATGACAGCGGTGCTCTCCAGCTGGTGCTTTTTAATAAGAGGGTGATGACTCAACATCAAAGTAAATAGATAGGCCCTTCGCAGAGGGAAGTAGGGATTTGTAGAGGTGCCAGAGCTCGATTTTGAAATAGCGATAAATAATATTTTGAGCGGCATACTTCCATTGTCAACATAACAACCGAGAGATGGCGATATCTTCCATGCTACACACATTATAGGCGGTTCCCAAACAGAATGGTAAAGTTTATACTCCCTCTCCACCAACAAGCATCAATCCATGGCTTGCTAGAAACAACGAGTGCCTCCAACTAACAACAGTCCCGGGGGAGTTTTGTTTGCAATTATTTTGATTTGATTTGCAAAAAGCATGGGACAAGGCATCCCGATGACCAGCCATTTTCTCGTGAGTGAGGAGCGGAGTCCACTCCTCTTGAGAATAACCCGCCTAGCATGGAAGATACGGACAGCCCTAGTTGATATATGAGCTATTCGAGCATACAAAACAGAATTTCATTTGAAGCTTTAGAGTTTGGCACATACAAATTTACTTGGAACGGTAGGTAGATACCGCATATAGGAAGGTATAGTGGACTCATATGGCATAACTTTGAGGTTTAAGGAATTGGATGCACAAGCAGCATTCCCTCTTAGTACAAGTGAAGGCTAGCAAAAGACTGGGAAGCGACCAACTAGAGAGCGACAACAGTCATGAACATGCATTAAAATTAATGAACATTGAGTGCAAGCATGAGTAGGATATAATCCACCATGAACATAAATATCGTGAAGGCTATGTTGATTTTGTTTCAACTACATGCGTGAACATGTGCAAAGTCAAGTCACTTAAATCATTCGAAGGAGGATACCACCCTATTATACCACATCACAACCATTTTAATAGCATATTGGCACGCAAGGTAAACCATTATAAACTCCTAGCTATTAAGCATGGCATAAGCAACTATAATCTCTAATTGTCATTGCAAACATGTTTATTCATAATAGGCTGAATCAGGAACGATGAACTAATCATATTTACAAAAACAAAAGAGATCGAGTTTATACCAACTTCTCTCATCTCAAATAGTCCATCATATATCGTCATAATTGCCTTTCACTTGCACGACCGAACGATATGAATAATAATAATAGTGCATGTGCATTGGACTAAGCTGGAATCTGCAAGCATTCAATAAACAGGAGAAGACGAGGCAATATGGACTCTTGGTTAGATCAACAATAATGCATATAAGAGCCACTTTAACATTTTCATTATGGTCTTCTCCTATCGACCCCCAAAGAAAAGAAAAGAAATAAAACTATTTACACGGGAAAGCTCCCAACAAGCAACAGAAGAACAGGAAATATTTTTGGGTTTTCTTTTAATTATTACTACTACAGCAAGAAAGATAAACTAGCTAAACGCTAGAACTATTTTTTTGGTTTTCTTAAGATTTTTCAAACACACAAAAAGAAAGCATAAAAAGAAAATAAACTAGCATGGATATTACAGTGATAAAGTATGAGCACCGATAACTAGCAACGAATGTGTCAACATGAATGTGATGTCGGTGAGAGATACGTACTCCCCCAAGCTTAGGCTTTTGGCCTAAGGTGGTCTCGTGCCACGGCGGGCCTGGCAGATGTCCAAAGTTGTAACTGGGGTCGTACTGAGATGCAGCGACTATTGCATCGTGGGCTACAACTTGGAGGCGGGCTGTCTCCTCCTCCTCTTATACTCGTCCGCCTCCTCTCCGGTTATAAAATATCTCCCTTTTGCCTGAAAGTCAAAGAAAGTAGGAGCAGGGACATTGACGTGATAGGTGCGTTGTCTGTCATAGATTAGTCGGTACTGGAGGAACTGATCATTCCTCTCAACAAACAGATGACGAACCATAGCCTCATAATCTAAATAAACAAGAGGCAACTCAATATCATACTCACATATGGGTATATTAAGAAAATTAGCTAAACGGATTGCATAAATTCCACCAAAGAAATCTCCATTAAATCTATTGTTATGCAACCTGCGTGCAACGACCCCCAAATTATAATGTTTATCTCCCAATACAGCACTCCTGAGAACAGTGAGGTCTAGGACACATATGTGACATGCTTCATCCTTACCATTTATTCACCTACCTATGAAGAGAGCAAAATAATGTATAGCAGGAAAATGAATGCTCCCTATGGTAGCTTGTGCTATATCTCTAGGTTCCCCACAGTTATACTAGCAAGAAAATCTCTAAATTCAGATTTGTGAGGTTCACTAGGACTACCCCATTGTGGAAGTTTGCAAGCAGTATTAAAATCCTATAAATCCATAGTATAAGAATTTTCATAAAGATCAAACAGGACAGTTTGAGAATTACATGAAGATGAAAATTCAAACCTCCTCACAAAGGAATTAGTGAGATAGTGATACTAACGACACTTATCTGCCTCGAATCTCACAAGATTAGCGTTACACACATGTGTGTTAAATTCTTCTTTGATTCCTGCTCGATCCATGAAGTCCTCTGAAGGCCATTCACAAGCCCGCACTTGAGCGTCCCTTGGTGGTTCATCGTCGGCATCGTGCATTGCGAGCCTAGGTCCTTCCTTCCTTGAAGGGCCACCTTCGTAAATTTTCCTAAACATATTTCTTCCTCTGAAAAATTTCTGAAAATTTTAGTAACTTCAAATAAAAGTGAACCAAACTCAACAAAATTGATAGCAATTACTCCCAGAAGTGCCTAGAAATTATATCATGCATTAGAACTACTTGGAACCATATTAATTTGATATGCAAGCTCAAGAACATGGTCACCTAGGCAGCGCAAATTTGCAATGAATAAAGCACTAGAACCAAAACTAATTGGACCATTGGAGGACTCACATACCAAGGAACAATCCCCCAAAGCAGTTTTGTGAGAGGTGCTTTGAGCAAGGAGATCAAAAATTGCAGCAAAATGAGCTTGAACTCGTGCTTGAGCTGGTTGGTGATTTTTTTGGGAGGAAGAAGGAGTGTGTGGGTGCAGGAATAAGTGGAGGGGAGCCACCATGGGCCCACGAGGCAAGGGACGCGCCCAGACCCTCGTGGCCAGATGCTTGCTCCCCCTGCTGTGTTCTCAGTGCCAGATATTCTGAAATATTCTAGAAAAAATCATATTTCAATTTCGGGGCATTTGGAGAACTTTTATTTTCGGGGTATTTTTTATTGCATGGATAATTCAGAAAACTGACAGAAAATACTATTTTTACTTTATTTCAACTGAATAACAGAAAGTAGGAGGGTACAGAAGGTTGTGCTTTCTAACTTCATCCATGTCATGCTCATCAAAAGGAATCCACTAACAAGGTTTATCAAGTCTTGTTAGCAAACTCATTCCGACTAACATGGAACCGGAGAAATTCCAAATAACACTATGTTACCTCAACGGGGATATGAACGTACCCAATAATAAGAATATCATATTTCTTCTTGACAGTAGGAAGAGGAAATTCAAAACCTCCAAAAATAATCGATGGAATTTGTCCAATAGAGTTGATACTATGAACATGAGGTTGTTTCCTCGGAAAGTGTACCGTATGCTCATTGCCATTAACATGAAAAGTGACATTGCCTTTATTGCAATCAATAACAGCCCCTGCAGTATTCAGAAAGGGTCTTCCAAGAATAATAGACATACTATCGTCCTCGGGAATATCAAGAATAACAAAGTCTATTAAAATAGTAACATTTGCAACCACAACAGGTACATCCTCACAAATACCGACAGGTATAGCAGTTGATTTATCAGCCATTGCAAAGATATTTCAGTAGGTGTCAACTTATTCAGGTCAAGTCTACGATATAAAGACAGAGGCATAACACTAACACCGGCTCCAAGATCACATAAAGCAGTTCTAACATAATTTCTTTTAATGGAGCATGGTATAGTGGGTTCTCCTGGATCTCCAAGTTTCTTTGGTATTCCACCTTTAAAAGTATAATTAGCGAGCATGGTGGAAATTTCAGCTTCAGGTATCTTTCTTTTATTAGTAACAATTTCTTTCATATACTTAGCATAAGGATTCATTTTGAGCATATCAGTCAAATGCATACACAAGAAGATAAGTCTAATCATTTCAGCAAAGCGCTCAAAATCCTCATCATCCTTTTTCTTGGATGGTTTGGGAGGAAAAGGCATGGGTTTCTGAACCCAAGGTTCTCGTTCCTTACCGTGATTCCTAGCAACAAAGTCTCTCTTATCATAAAGCTGGTTCTTTGATTGTGGGTTATCAAGATCAACAACAGGTTCAGCTTCTACATCATTATCATTGCTAGGTTGAGCATCAACATGAACATTATCATTAACATTATCACCAGGTTCATGTTCAACACCAGATTGTGTTTCAGCATCAGAAATAGAAAGATCATTGGGATTCTTAGGTGTGTCTACAACAGGTTCACTAGAAACATGCAAAGTCCTATTAGTTTTCTTTTTCTTCTTTTTAGAAGGACTAGGTGCATCAATATTATTTCTCTGAGAATCCTGCTCAATTCTCTTAGGATGGCCTTCAGGATACAGAGGTTCCTGAGTTATTTTACCAGTTCTAGTAGCCACTCTAATAGCAAAGTCATTATTCTTACTATTCAATTCATTGAGCAAATCATTCTGAGCCTTAAGTACTTGTTCTATTTGAGTGGTAACCATAGAAGCATCTTTACTAATGAGTTTAAGTTCACCTTTAACTCTAGACATATAATCACTCAAGTGTTCAATCATATAAGCATTACGTTTTAATTCTCTACCAAAATAAGCATTGAAGTTTTCTTGTTTGACAATAAAATTATCAAACTCATCTAAGCATTGGCTAGCAGACTTATAACGAGGAATATCACCTTCATCAAACCTATAAAGAGAATTTACCTTTACTACCTGTGTCGGATTATCAAGACCATGTGTTTCTTCAATAGGTGATGGATTAAAATCATGTATTTCTTCAACATGCGGTAAATTAAGACCATGTATTTCTTCAATAGGAGGTTAATTCTTAACATCTTCAGCTCTAATACCTTTTTCTTTCATAGATTTCTTTGCCTCTTGCATATCTTCAGGACTGAGAAATAGAACACCCCTTTTCTTCGGAGTTGGCTTAGGAGTTGGTTCAGGAGTTGGCTCAGGAAGTGTCCAATTATTTTCATTGGTCAACATATTATTCAATAGAATTTCAGCTTCATCTGGTGTTCTTTCCCTGAAAACAGAACCAGCACAACTATCCAGGTGATCTCTGGAAGCATCGGTTAGTCCATTATAAAAGATATCAAGTATTTCATTTTTGTTAAGAGGATGATCAGGCAAAACATTAAGTAGTCGGAGAAGCCTCCCCCAAGCTTGTGGGAGACTCTCTTCTTCAATTGGCACAAAATTATATATTTCCCTTAAAGCAGCTTGTTTCTTATGAGCAGGGAAATATTTAGCAGAGAAGTAATAAATCATATCCTGGGGACTACGCACACAACCAGGATCAAGAGAATTAAACCATATCTTAGCATCACTCTTTAATGAGAACGGAAATATTTTAAGGATATAGTAATAGCGAGTTTTCTCATCATTAGTGAACAGGGTGGCTATATCATTTAATTTAGTAAGATGTGCCACAATAGTTTCAGATTCATAGCAATAGAAAGGATCAGATTCAACCAAAGTAATTATATCAGGATCAACAACGAATTCATAATCCTTATCAGTAACAAAGATATGTGAAGTAGCATAAGCAGGATCATATTTCATTCTAGCATTTAGAGTTTTTTGTTTCACCTTAGCTAATAATTTCTTAAGATCACTTCTATCATTGCAAGCAAGAAAGTCTCTAGCAGTTTCTTCATCCATAACATAACCCTCAGGCACAACAGGCAATTCATATCTAGGGGGAGAATCTTCATTATCACTTTCATCAATATTAGCAGGTTCAATAATTCCATTCACTCTAGCCCTAGCAAGTTGTTCATCAAGGAATTCACCAAGTGGCACAGTAGTATCAAGCATAGAAGTAGTATCATCATAAGTATCATGCATAGCAGAAGTGGCGTCATCAATAACATGCGACATATAAGATATAATAGCAGAAGCAGGTTTAGGTGTCGCAAGCTTACTCAAAACAGAAGGTGAATCAACTGCAAAGCTAGATGGCAGTTCCTTACCTCCCCTCGTAGTTGAGGGATAAATTTTTGTTTTCACGTCTTTCAAGTTCTTCATAGTGGCCAGCAGATATAAATCCCAAGTAACTCAAAGAATAGAGCTATGCTCCCCGACATGGCGCGGAAAATAGTCTTGATAACCCACAAGTATAGGGGATCGCAACAGTTTTCGAGGGTAGAGTATTCAACCCAAATTTATTGATTCGACACAAGGGGAGCCAAAGAATCTTCTCAAGTATTTGCAGTTGAGTTGTCAATTCAACCACACCTGGATAACTTAGTATCTGCAGCAAAGTATTTAGTAGCAAAGTAGTATGGAAGTAACTTGATAAAGAGCAAAGTAATATTTTTGGTTTTGTAGTAATTGTAACAATAGCAACGGTAAAGTAAATAAGCGAAGAACAATATGTGAAAAGCTTCGTAGGCATTGGATCGGTGATGGAGAATTATGCGGATGCGGTTCATCATTTATGATCATAACATAGGGTGACACAGAACTAGCTCCAATTCATCAATGTAATGTAGGCATGTATTCCGAATATAGTCATACGTGCTTATGGAAAAGAACTTGCATGACATCTTTTGTCCTACCCTCCTGTGGCAGCGGGGTCCTAGCGGAAACTAAGGGATATTAAGGCCTGATTTTAATAGAGTACCGGACCAAAGCATTAACACATAGTGAATCCATGAACTCCTCAAACTACGGTCATCACTGGGAGATGTCCCGACTATTGTCACTTCGGGGTTGCTGGATCATAACACATAGTAGGTGACTAATGACTTGCAAGATAGGATCAAGAACTCACATATTCATGGAAACATAATAGGTTCGAATATGAAATCATGGCACTCGGGCCCTAGTGACAAGCATTAAGTATAGCAAAGGCATAGCAACATCAATCTCAGAACATAGTGGATACTAGGGATCAAACCCTAACAAAACTAACTCGATTACATGATAAATCTCATCCAACCCATCACCATCCAGCAAGCCTACGATGGAATTACTCACGCACGGCGGTGAGCATCATGAAATTGGTGATGGAGGATGGTTGATGATGACGACGGCGACGGATTCCCCTCTCCAGAGCCCTGAATGGATTCCAGATCAGCCCTCCCGAGAGAGTTTAGGGCTTGGCGGCGGCTCCGTATCATAAAACGTGATGAATCTTTCTCTGTGATTTTTTTCTCCCCGAACACGAATACATGGAGTTGGAGTTGAGGTCGGTGGAGCTCCAGGGGGCCCACAAGGCAGGGCGCCTTGGGTAGCGCCGCCTCACCCTCATGGAAAGGGTGTGGGCCCCTGGCCTTGATTCTTCGCCCGATATTTTTATTATTTCCAAAAATAATCTCCGTGAAGTTTCTGGTCATTCCGAGAACTTTTGTTTACGCACAAAGATAACACCATGGCAATTCTTTGAAAACAGCGTCAGTCCAGGTTAATTCCATTCAAATCATGCAAGTTAGTGTCCAAAACAAGGGCAAAAGTGTTTGGAAAAGTAGATACGACAGAGACGTATCAGTCACTGAGCCGAACGTGTGCAGATCACAGAGGTGCCGTACTTTCGGTACTAGGATCGGTCGAATCATGAAGACGTACGGCTACATCAACCACGTTGTCATAACGCTTCCGCTTACGGTCTATGAGGGTACATGGACTACACTCTCCCCTCTCGTTGCTATGCATCACCATGATCTTGCGTGTGCTTAGGAATTTTTTTGAAATTACTACGTTCCCCAACAGTGGAGTCCGAGCGAGGTTTATGCGTAGATGTTATATGCATGAGTAGAACACAAGTGAGTTGTGGGCGATAATAGTCATACTGCTTACCAGCATGTCATACTTTGATTTGGCGGTATTGTTGGATGAAGCGGCCCGGACCGACATTATGCGAACGCTTACGCGAGACTGGTTCTACCGACGTGCGCCGCTGCAATTGGTGTGGCGGGTGTCGGTTTCTCAACTTTAGTTGAATCGAGTGTGGCTACGTCCGGTCCTTGTTGAAGGTTAAAACAGCACATACTTGACGAAAAATCGTTGTGGTTTTGATGCGTAGGTAAGAACGGTTCTTGCTCAGCCTGTAGCAGCCACGTAAAACTTGCAACAACAAAGTAGAGGACGTCTAACTTGTTTTTGCAGGGCATGTTGTGATGTGATATGGTCAAGACATGATGCTAAATTTTATTGTATGAGATGATCATGTTTTGTAACGGAGTTATCGGCAACTGGCAGGAGCCATATGGTTGTCGCTTTGTTGTATGAAATGCAATCGCCATGTAATTGCTTTACTTCATCAATAAGCGGTAGCGATAGTGGTAGAAGTAATAGTTGGCGAGACGACAACGATGCTACGATGGACATCAAGGTGTCGCGCCAGTGACGATGGTGATCATGACGGTGCTTTGGAGATGGAGATCAAAGACACAAGATGATGATGGCCATATCATATCACTTATATTGATTGCATGTGAAATTTATCCTTTATGCATCTTATTTTACTTTGTTCAACGGTAGCATTATAAGATGATCTCTCACTAAATTTGAAGGTACAAGTGTTCTCCCTGAGTATGCACCGTTGCGAAAGTTCGTCATGCCGAGACACCACGTGATGATCGGGTGTGATAAGCTCTACGTTCACATACAACGGGTGCAAGCCAGTTTTGCACACACAGAATACTCGGGTTAAACTTGACGAGCCTAGCATATGCAGATATGGCCTCGGAACACTGAGACCGAAAGGTCGAGCGTGAATCATATAGTAGATATGATCAACATAGTGATGTTCACCATTGAAAACTACTCCATCTCACGTGATGATCGGACATGGTTTAGTTGATTTGGATCACGTGATCACTTAGATGATTAGAGGATGTCTATCTAAGTGGGAGTTCTTAAGTAATTTGATTAATTGAACTTTAATTTATCATGAACTTAGTACCTGATAGTATTTTGCATGTCTATGTTGTTGTAGATAGATGGCCCATGCTGTTGTTCCATTGAATTTTAATGCGTTCCAAGAGAAAGCTAAGTTGAAAGATGATGGTAGCAACTACACGAACTGGGTCCATAACTTGAGGATTATCCTCATTGCTGCATAGAAGAATTATGTCCCGGAAGCACCGCTAGGTGTCAAACCCGCTGCAGGAGCAACGCCAGATGTTATGAATGTCTGGCAGAGCAAAGCTGATGACTATTCGATAGTTCAATGTGCCATGCTTTACGGCTTAGAACCGGGACTTCAACGACGTTTTGAACGTCATGGAGCATATGAGATGTTCCAGGAGTTGAAGTTAATATTTCAAGCAAATGCCCGGATTGAGAGATATGAAGTCTCCAATAAGTTCTACAGCTACAAAATGGAGGAGAATAGTTCTGTCAGTGAGCATATACTCAAAATGTCTGGGTATAACAATCACTTGATTCAACTGGGAGTTAATCTTCCTGATGATAGTGTCATTGACAGAATTCTTCAATCACTGCCACCAAGCTACAAGAGCTTCTGATGAACAATAATATGCAAGGGATGGATAAGACAATTCTCGAGCTCTTCGCAATGCTAAAGGCTGCGGAGGTAGAAATCAAGAAGGAGCATCTAGTGTTGATGGTCAACAAGACCACCAGTTTCAAGAAAAAGGGTAAAGGGAAAAAGGGGAACTTCAAGAAGAATGGCAAGCAAGTTGCTGCTCAAGTGAAGAAGCCCAAGTCTGGACCTAAGCCTGAGACTGAGTGCTTCTACTACAAAGGGACTGGTCACTGGAAGCGGAACTGCCCCAAGTATTTGGCGGATAATTAGGATGGCAAGGTGAACAAAGGTATATGTGATATACATGTTATTGATGTGTACCTTACTAATGCTCGCAGTAGCACCTGGGTATTTGATACTGGTTCTGTTGCTAATATTTGCAACTCGAAACAGGGACTACAGATTAAGCGAAGATTGGCTAAGGACGAGGTGACGATGCACGTGGAAAATGGTTCCAAAGTCAATGTGATCGCCAACGGCACGCTACCTCTACATCTACCTTCGGGATTAGTTTTAGACCTGAATAATTGTTATTTGGTGCCAGCGTTGAGCATGAACATTATATCTGGATCTTGTTTGATGCGAGACGGTTATTCATTTAAATCAAAGAATAATGGTTGTTCTATTTATATGAGTAATATCTTTTATGGTCGTGCACCCTTGAAGAGTGGTCTATTTTTGTTGAATTTCGATAGTAGTGACACACATATTCATAATATTGAAGCCAAAAGATGCAGAGTTGATAATGATAGTGCAACATATTTGTGGCACTGCCGTTTGGGAAATATTGGTATAAAGCGCATGAAGAAACTCCATTCTGATGGACTTTTGGAATCACTTGATTATGAATCACTTGGTACTTGCGAACCATGCCTCATGGGCAAGATGACTAAAACTCCGTTCTCCGGAACAATGGAGCGAGCAACAGATTTGTTGGAAATCATACATACTGATGTATGTGGTCCGATGAATGTTGAGGCTCGCAGCAGGTATCGTTATTTTCTCACCTTCACAGATGATTTGAGCAGATATGGGTATATCTACTTGATGAAGCATAAGTCTGAAACATTTGAAAAGTTCAAAGAATTTCAGAGTGAAGTGGAAAATCATTGTAACAAGAAAATAAAGTTTATACGATCTGATCATGGAGGAGAATATTTGAGTTACGAGTTTAGTCTTCATTTGAAACAATGCGGAATAGTTTCGCAACTCACGCCACCGGGAACACCACAGCGTAATGGTGTGTCTGAACTTCGTAATCAAATTTACTAAATATGGTGCGATCTATGATGTCTCTTCACTACTAGGGAAAACCCTAGCAGTAGCGCGGGTATTTTGCCTATCAGTAGCGTGGGACGACACGCTACTGATAAGGCTGTACATCTAACGTGTAGCGGTAGCGCGTGTCGTCCCACGCTACTGCTATACATGGCTAGCAGTAGCGCGCTTTAGTGAAGAGCGCTGCTGCTAATATTTGCAGCGCTTTTTAGCAGGAAGCGCTACTGCTAACTTTGTTCCCCTCGCTACTGCTAGTTCTATTATTTTTTTTTCTGCATATTTGTTTTGTATTTGAATAGGCTTTATACAATAATCTTTAGCATCTCATACACATACAAATGTAATCATAGCATATACATACAACTAGTCTCATCAAATCATGTCATCATCATAATCATCATCCAACACAGTGGTCTCTCGTCATCATCTTGAAAATAGCGATACAAGTATCGATTACTTGCAACTACATCGTCATCCATCTAAACAATGATATACACGAGAAGAGCTATCACTTTGAGTGAGAGAGGAACTATGCAGTACATGAGTTCGTATCCCTCTCTCGCATTAGCGTGAACCTAAACTAACCATCTGCCGCCGGAAACCGAAAACCGGTACACCTGCCTGACACTCCGTCCACTCGCCGTATATATACTCCCGGCGTAGCACTTCTTCGCCATCGATGATCTATGCACTTGCATCGTCACATGAGTCAATGATATGCAACATATATAGTTGAGCAACAAAAAGAGACAGACTTGGCAAAAATAGAAGCAACATATCATAAGCATAAATAACAAAGTTGATCGTACCCAAAATGCCCTAACTAGAGTGATCGTCGCTAGTCGAGGAGGACGGTTTAATTACATCACAAATAAAGTTTCATCGTGCATAACTCAAAGTTTCATCATACAGAAAGTATGGACTAAACGAACACATTGTCATATATCGACAATCACTCCAACATGTCGTGCCATCCATCCAAGTCAGGGAGATAGTCCCCGAGCCTAGTGAAAGGCTTCAGGTCGAGATGCTGAGAGGCTACCCGTGTTCGGACGTCTTCCCGCCACATTTGTCCTTCTTCGTAGAACATCCCTGTTTTTCCAGCGACCTCCTTCATGATGATTTGGGCAAGTTCGCGCTGGATGTGATAGAACTCAGCTCGAAGTCGATGATCCTCGATATCTCCTACGTTCTTTGCCCATTGCAGAATATGGGCATTGCCGGATGTAGGTGACATGCGAAGGTTCTGGTGATCACGTCTGTACTCCAGCATGTGGTGTAGGACATAGAATTGATCATTAAGAGAATCACTCGGTTGCTGGATGCAGCAGAAGTCAGTCTTATGGCCGAAGGCGGGCCTGCCATCCCTTCTCTTCTTGTCCTTGACCTCTCCACCCCATGCGTCATAGTAAAATATAGCACTGTCGAGAACATCCTTGATGTGGTTTTAATCCTTTTTGTTAATGTTCTTTGACGAGTCCAAGTAAAGAGCATGGGAGTATCGGGGGTAGAGGATGATGAGGACGGCGCGCCCGCCGCTGCGCAAAATAAGTACACCTCAAATAATTAGCCTCCACCAATGATTGAAATCGAAGGAAGGATATCCGCGCGGATGACTTACAGGGGATGATAAGGCACGAGAGTCGCCTCCTTGTCCTTATTGGTTGGCATGAAATTGATGATGTATTCCCTCGCATATTCACGGTGCTTTGCGCAGACTCCCAAGAAGCCCTCGTGCATGAAGTACGGGTCCGTGACACAGATATGAGGTATCTGCTCAACTCCGATGATGTAGTTCATGTGCAAGGCATAAAGGCGGACAAACGTAAAATCCAGCTTCTTCACGTGAAACATGTCGAATATGTAATCGAATCGAAGGAAGAACTTCTCGGCGGGGAATGTGTCGACGCATTTACAATTGCCGCAGTAACGTTAACCACGAGAGTGGGTATCCCGGATCTTTCGAGGCGATGATGCCTTTCTCTATCCGCATCACATCGTCATGAAGTCTCCTTAGATCGCCGAACCTCGCCCCTAGTGTTGCTGCAGGTAGGATTGGTTGATTGGGGATATGCCATTTATCCGCACTAGGGATATCTATACGGTCTTGAACCCGAGGCTGCTGAGACGGCTGGATCATAGGATCAGCTTTTTTGCCTTTCCTCGATCTTTTCCTAGACTTCTTTACTACCGGAAGGTCGCCCATAATACGTTCAGCCTCCAGAGACGGCAATTAAGGCACCGACTCATGACGCTCAAACACTAAGGAGGCGCCAGTATAGACATATTGTTGAGTGCCATCGTCATCCTCATCCTCATCTATGGCGATGTCACCAGCGACTAATGGAGCCTTTTCCTCACCCCTCCACTATCACCTAGCACGACAGCCGACGCTAATTGGCTAGGTGAGGTGTTGATGTTCATACCTAGCTGCGTGCTCGTGGGTGTGCTCCCGACCGCCTCCAGATGAAGCAAACTCTTTGGCCACAACAGGACCCACCCATTGCAACAATCACCAAGCCGCCATGGGGTCTCGTCGTCATCCCCCACTAGTACCATAGGAGGCAAATTCTCGTGGCCTGGTTTGACACTGGGCACGGAAACCTTGAAGACGTTCGGGGGGATTGGCCGGTTGTGGAACAATAGTTCCTTCGGCTTCATTATCGTCGCCTTCCCCACGTCCACCTTTTGGTCGCCGATGGTGTACAATATGGTGCACGGGGTTTCGTCGGCCTGCAAAGAAAAGTCTGCGACGTGAGACATCCGAAAGGCAACGAAAACGGGAGATTATACATTTATTGAAGGGGGCCGGTGTGACAAATAACATGACGGTGTCGAGCTCAGCCAAAGACGAAGCACCACCGAGCACGTCCGGTGCCGGAGCCGGTGCGGGAGCAGGTGCGGGAGAAACGCTAGTCGAGCTGCTCCCCAAGAAGTCAGCAAGGGGAAAGTTCGCTGCATTTTTTCTGGATTTTGCCTGGTCCAATTGAAAACGGCCGGAACCAAGGGAGTAGACATATCTACAACCACCTGTTTTGTGGCAGCTACCGTTGTTGCGACTGTCTGAGATGATTTCTTCTCAACCGCAATCTCAACCTTCTTGTCGATGTTTTCTTCAGTTAACCTCCGTCTTTCCTTTCTCTCCTCCGTGGTCTCACGGTAGTACTTCTTCCACGTGGCGCCGTCTCTACGACACCGTGCACGCGGCCCATACGACGGTCGAGTCTCCACCGGGAGTCATTTCAATATGTTCAATGCCCGGTTGAATGGAGTGTCCCACTTGGGCCTCGCCAACGCCTCAGACGGCGAGTCCCTTTCGGCCGCAATCCTTTGCTGCTCTCTCTGCAAAAGGAACAAGGATCGTTTACAAATATGACTAACGTGTAGTCGAATTGATCAGAAACTAAAATTACCAGCAGTCTCATGAACTCCACCGTGACCGCGTTCGTCTCGAAAACCTTCTTCACTGGGTCCCAACGGTGCCGGGCCCTGAGGACGTCACGCTCCTGCGGGACGGTGAACTCCACCAAGGGGTCTAGGATGCCCAGACTCGCGGCTTCCTGATAACCCACAAGTATAGGGGATCGCAACAGTTTTCAAGGGTAGAGTATTCAACCCAAATTTATTGATTCGACACAAGGGGAGCCAAAGAATATTCTCAAGTATTAGTAGTTGATTTGTCAATTCAACCACACCTGGATAACTTAGTATCTGCAGCAAAGTATTTAGTAGCAAAGTAGTATGATAGTAGTGGTAACGGTAACAAAAGTAATAGTAGCAAAAGTAATATTTTTGGTGTTTTGTAGTGATTGTAACAGTAGCAACGGAAAAGTAAATAAGCGGAGAACAATATGTGAAAAGCTCGTAGGCATTGGATCAGTGATGGAGAATTATACCGGATGCGGTTCATCATGTAACAGTCACAACATAGGGTGACGCAGAACTAGCTCCAATTCATCAATGTAATGTAGGCCTGTATTCCGAATATAGTCATACGTGCTTATGGAAAAGAACTTGCATGACATCTTTTGTCCTACCCTTCCGTGGCAGCGGGGTCCAAATGGAAACTAAGGGATATTAAGGCCTCCTTTTAATAGAGTACCGGAACAAAGCATTAGCACATAGTGAATACATGAACTCCTCAAACTATGGTCATCACCGGGAGGGGTCCCGATTATTGTCACTTCGGGGTTGCCGGATCATAACACGTAGTAGGTGATTATAGAGTTGCAAGATAGGATCAAGAACTCACATATATTCATGAAAACATAATAGGTTCAGATCTGAAATCATGGCACTCGGGCCCTAGTTACAAGCATTAAGCATAGCAAAGTCATAGCAACATCAATCTCAGAACATAGTGGATACTAGGGATCAAACCCTAACAAAACTAACTCGATTACATGATAGATCTCATCCAACCCATCACCGTCCAGCAAGCCTATGATGGAATTACTTATGCACGGTGGTGAGCATCATGAAATTGGTGATGGAGGATGGTTGATGATGACGACGGCGACGAATCCCCCTCTCCGGAGCCCCGAACGGACTCCAGATCAGCCCTCCCGAGAGGTTTTAGGGCTTGGCGGCGGCTCCGTATTGTAAAACGCGATGAATTCTTCTCTCTGATTTTTTTCTCCCCGAAAGCAAATATATAGAGTTGGAGTTGAGGTCGGAGGAGGTCCAGGGGGCCCACGAGGTAGGGGGCGCACCCTCCACCCTCGTGGATAGGGTGTGGGCCCCCTGGTCTTCATCTTTTGCAAGGATTTTTAATTAATTCCAAATAGACGTTTCGTGGAGTTTCAGGTCATTCCGAGAACTTTTGTTTCTGCACATAAATAACACCATGGAAAGTCTCAATAAAACAGCACAAGACGGGTTAGTTCCATTCAAATCATGCAAGTTAGAGTCCAAAACAAGGGCAAAAGTGTTTGGAAAAGTAGATACGACGGAGACGTATCAACTCCCCCAATCTTAAACCTTTGCTTGTCCTCAAGCAATTCAGTTGACAAACTGAAAGTGATAAAGAAAAACTTTTACAAACTCTGTTTGCTCTTGTTGTTGTAAATATGTAAAGCCAGCATTCAAGTTTTCAGCAAAGATTATGACTAACCACATTCACAATAACTCTCAGGTCTCATTTTACTCATATCAATGGCATAATCAACTAGCGAGCGATAACAATAAATCTCGGATGACAACACTTTCTCAAAACAATCATAATATGATATAACAAGATGGTATCTCGCTAGCCCTTTCTGAGACGGCAAAACATAAATGCAGAGCAACTTTAAAGATCAATGACTGACTAGACATTGTAATTCATGGTAAAAGAGATCCAATCATAGTCATACCCAATATAAATTAATAGTAATGGATGAAAATGACAGTTGTGCTCTCCAGCTAGTGCTTTTTAATAAGAGGGTGATGACTCAACAGAAAAGTAAATAGATAGGCCCTTCGCAGAGGGAAGCAGGGATTTGTAGAGGTGCCAGAGCTCGGTTTTGAAATAGAGATAAATAATATTTTGAGCGGCATACTTTCATTGTCAACATAACAACCACGAGATGGCGATATCTTCCATGCTACACACATTATAGGTGGTTCCCAAACAGAATGGTAAAGTTTATACTCCCCCTCCACCAACAAGCATCAACCCATGACTTGCTCGAAACAACGAGTGTCTCCAACTAGCAACACTCTCGGGGGGAGTTTTGTTTGCAATTATTTTTATTTAGTTTGCATAAAGCATGGGACTGGGCATCCCGGTGACCAGCCATTTTCTCGTGAGTGAGGAGCGGAATCCACTCCTCTTGAGAATAACAAGCCTAGCATGGAAGATACGGACAACCCTAGTTGATACATGAGCTATTCAAGCATACAAAACAGAATGTTTATTTGAAGGTTTAGAGTTTGGCACATACAAATTTACTTGGAACGGCAGGTAAATACCGCATATAGGAAGGTATAGTGGACTCATATGGAATAACTTTGGGATTTAAGGGATTGGATGCACAAGCAATATTCCCGCTTAGTACAAGTGAATGCTAGCAAAAGAATGGGAAGCGACCAACTAGAGAGTGACAACAGTCATGAACATGCATTAAAATTAATAAACATTGGATGCAAGCATGAGTAGGATATAATCCACCATGAACATTAATATCGTGAAGGCTATGTTGATTTGTTTCAACTACATATGTGAACATGTGCCAAGTCAAGTCACTTAGATCATTCAAAGGAGGATACCACCCCATCATACCACATCACAACCATTTTAGTAGCATGGTGGCACGCAAGGTAAACCATTATAACTCATAGCTAATCAAGCATGGCACGAGCAACTATGATCTATAATTGTCATTGCAAACATGTTTATTCATAATAGGCTGAATCAGGAATGATGAACTCATCATATTTACAAAAACAAGAGAGGTCGAGTTCATACCAGCTTTTCTCATCTCAGTCAGTCTATCATATATCATCATAATTGCCTTTCACTTGCACGACCGAATGATGTGAATAATAATAAGAGTGCACGTGCATTGGAATAAGCTGGAATCATGAGCATTCAATAAATGTAAGAAGAAGACAGGGTAATATGGGCTCTTGGTTAAATCAACAATAATGCATATAAGAGCCACTTCAACAATTTAATCATGGTCTTCTCCTATCGACCCCCAAAGAAAAGAAAAGAAATAAAACTATTTACACGGGAAAGATCCCAACAAGCAAAATAAGAATGGGAAATCTTTTTGGGTTTTCTTTTTAATTATTACTACTACAGCAAGAAAAGTAAACTAACTAGAAGCTATTACTATTTTTTTTGTTTTTCTTAAAGTTTATCAGACACACAAGAAGAAAGCAAGAAAAGGAAATAAACTAGCATGAATATTACAGTGAAAAAGTATGAGCACCGACATCTAGCAATGAGTGTGTGTAGAAATAAATGTAATGTCGGTGGGAAATACGTACTCCACCAAGCTTAGGCTTTTGGCCTAAGTTGGTTCATTGCCACGGATGGCCTGGCGCATACCCGTAGGTGTAGCTGGGGTCGTACTGAGATGCAGCAGGTATCACCTCCTGAGCTGCAGCATGGCGGCGAGCTGCCACCGCCCTCCTCTCGTACTCATCTGCCTCCTCTCTGGTTATAACATATCTTCCTTTTGCCTGGTAATCAAAAAAGGCGGGAGCAGGGAGAGTAATACGGACATCACGACGTTTATCAAAGATTAAGCGATACCGGAGAGGTGATTCATTCCTCTCGACAAACTGGTGGTGGACCATAGCATTATTGTCTAAATAAGTAGGGGGCAACTCAACATCATTGAGGGAATCCTGGATTAGGGGGTGTCCGGATAGCCGAACTATCACCGTTGGCCGGACTCCTGGACTATGAAGATACAAGATTGAAGACTTCGTCCCGTGTCCGGGTGGGACTTTCCTTGGCGTGGAAGGCAAGCTTGGCGATACAGATATGTAGATCTCCTACCATTGTAACCGACTCTGTGTAACCCTAACCCTATTCGGTGTCTATATAAACCGAAGGGTTTTAGTCCCTAGGACGAACAACAATCATACCATAGGCTAGCTTCTAGGGTTTAGCCTCCTTGATATCGTGGTAGATCTACTCTTGTACTACCCATATCATCAATATTAATCAAGCAGGAGTAGGGTATTACCCCCATCGAGAGGGCCCAACACGGTAAAACATCGTGCCCCTTGTCTCCTGTTACCATCTGCCTAGGCGCATAGTTCGGGACCCCCTACCCGAGATCCGACGGTTTTGACACCGACATTGGTGCTTTCATTGAGAGTTCCTCTATGTCGTCACCTATAGGCCCGATGGCTCCTTCAATCATCAGCAACGACACAGTCCAGGGTGAGACTTTTCTCCCGGACAGATCTTCAGATTCGGCGGCTTTGCATCGCGGGCCAATTCGCTAGGCCATCCGGAGCAGATCGAAAGCTACGCCCGCCATCAGTCAGACTTGAAAGCTTGAACTATACGGCCGATGTCCGTGGAGACTTGATCTTTGACGGATTCGAGCCACGCCCAAGCGTGCCGCCTGACTGTCTCGATGGGGTACGATCTAGCTACGCCGCCAACAAAGGCCCCGGAGGCCGCTCAAAGGTTCGCCCGACCCTTAATCCGGAGACGGTTTCGCCGATCGAGGACGAGTGGTTGGACACCGCCTCGGGGGCTGAAATCTCTACGGCGATTGAGCCGAACACCATCCATGTCCTTTGCAAAGCTCGCGACCGGACTCCGAACCTCCCGTGCCCCTGCCAGTCGAATCCGACTGGGCGCCGGTTATGGAGTTCACCGCCGCAGACATCTTTCAGCACTCGCCCTTTGGCGATATCCTGAACTCATTGAAGTCTCTCTCTTTGTCAGGGGAGCCCTGGCCGAACTACGGTCAGGAAGGTTGGGATTTGGACGACGAAGAAATTCAACGCCCACCCACCACCCACTTTGTAGCCACCGCCGATGATTTAACCGACATGCTCGACTTCGACCAAGACATCGATGGTATGGACGGCGATGCCGGAGACGATCAAGAGCCAGCGCCCACGGGCACTGGAAGGCCACCTCGTCATATGACATATACATGGTGGACATCCCAAAAGATGGGAATGGCGATGGAACGGCGGAGGATGACCCCTCCAAGAAACAACCCAAGCGCCGACGTCAGCGGCGCCGCTCTAGATCCTGCCACAGTAAAAACGGCGATTCCGGCACGGGAGACAATAGTACCCCGGACAGTGCCGAAGATGACCCCCTCCAGCAGGACTCAGCGCAGGAGGAGGGAGAAGCAAGTCCGCACGACATTGCGGCAGAAAGAGAGGTAGAGGACGATAATTATGCGCCCCCCTCCGAATACGAGGCAAGCCTCGACGACGCATTTAATCTGCCGTGCCAGAGGACCCCGTCGAACAAGAGCATTTTAAACGCAGGCTCATGGCCACGGCAAGCAGCCTCAAGAAAAAGCAGCAACAACTTAGAGCTGACCAAGACCTGCTAGCTGACAGATGGACTGAAGTCCTTACAGCCGAAGAGTATGAACTCGAACGCCCCTCCAAAATCTACCCCAAACGCAGGCCGTTGCCTCGATCAGAGGAGGAATCACCCACGTCACTAGCGCACGACATGGCAGACCGGCCACCCCGTGGCTGCGACAGAGAAGCCTCTTGGCCCTCCGCTCAAGCCACGCCCCAACGCCGCTCAAAAAGTACCAAGGCACGGGAAAACGCGCCGGACTTGCGAGATATATTGGAGGATAAGGCAAAGCATACAAGATCGATCTACAGATAGCGTGGGCGCCCAACGACTCAGATGATTATCGCACGCCGGATACAAGAAACCCGCCGGGCGAACACGAGACAAAGCTCATATGAGCTATGTCGTGATATAGCCCAATCTGAGGCGCCAAGACACCCACTATGCTTCATGATGAAGTAATGGATCATCAAATCTCGAGGGCTTCAAACCTGTAAACATCGAATCATACGATGGTACCACAGATCCTGCGTCCGGATCGAGGACTATCTCCTCCATATGCACATGGCCCGCGGTGATGATCTACATGCCATCAAATACCTCCCACTCAAGCTTAAAGGACCAGCTCGGCATTGGCTCAACAGCTTGCCAGCAGAGTCAATTGGTTGTTGGGAGGACCTGGAAGCCGCATTCCTTGATAAATTCCAGGGCACATATGTGCGACCACCAGACGCCGATGACCTTAGCCATATAATTCAGCAGCCAGAAGAATCGGCCAGACAATTCTGGACGCGGTTGCTAACAAAGAAAAATCAGATCATCGACTGTCCGGACGCAGAGGCGCTAGCAGCCTTCAAACACAACATCCGCGATGAGTGGCTAGCCTGGCACCTAGGACAGGAAAAGCCGAAATCCATGGCAGCCCTCACCACACTCATGACCCGCTTATGCTGGAGAGGACAGCTGGCTAGCTCAAGCAACAACTTGGCCAAACACTCGGTAGTTTAGATACCAAGGACAGCAATGGCAGGTCACGCCGCAACAAGCATAAACGCCGCATTAACGGTGATAATGCTGAAGATACGACAGTAAATGCCGGATTCAGAGGCTCTAAACCCGGTCAGCGGAAGAAGCCATTCAAAAGAAATACCCAGGGCCCGTCCAACTTGGACCGAATACTCGATCGCTCGTGCCAAATACATGGCACCCCCGAACTCAATGACAAGGGGCTGCATAGCGATGACGAGGAGGAGCCCCGGCCGCCGAACAATAGAGGATAGAAGGGTTTCCCCCCACAAGTGCGGACGGTGAACATGATATACGCAACCCACATACCCAAAAGGGAGCGGAAGCGCGCACTAAGGGACGTATACGAGATGGAGCCAGTCGCCCCGAAGTTCAACCCATGGTCTTCCTGCCCGATCACCTTTGATCGAAGGGACCACCCCACTAGCATCCGTCACGGCGGATTCGCCGCTTTGGTTCTTGCGCCAATCATCTACAGATTTCTCCTCACTAGAGTCCTGATGGACGGCGGTAGCAGCCTGAACCTTCTTTATCAGGATACAGTGCGCAAAATGGGCATAGACCCCTCAAGGATTGAACCCACAAAGACGACCTTTAAAGGCGTAATACTAGGTGTGGAGGCCAATTGTACAGGCTTAGTTACACTCGAAGTGGTCTTCGGATCCCCGGATAACTTCCGAAGCGAAGAGTTAATCTTCGACATAGTCCTGCTCAGCGGCTATCACGCGATCGCTTGGACGAACCGCATTTGCAAAGTTCAATGCGGTGCCGCACTATGCATACCTCAAGCTCAAGATGCCAGGCCCTCGAGGAGTAATCACGGTCAATGGAAACACCGAACGCTCTCTCCGAACGGAGGAGCACACGGTGGCCCTCGCGGTGGAGGTGCAAAGCAACCTCTCACAGCAATTCTCGAGCCCGGCTATTAAACGTCCGGCTACCGTCAAGCGTGCCTGGAGTAACCTACAACAAGACCGCCTGGCACGGTCCGAGCATCGCCAGAGTAATCCGCCCCAACCCCAGCCCTCACGAAATTGCGAAGCCAAGATTACGCGTACATAACTACGCCCGAGATACCATGGGCATAAGAGGAGGGCACGACCACGACGCCTGCACGCGGCTCAACCGCACCAGGGGCTCCCGATTGTGTCATTCTTTTTCTTTTTTCTTTTTTTCTTACTTTCAGGACTCCGTTTTCCAAAAGTCATGTCCGGCACTAGAATTGCCGAACTCACGATGCAACAGCCAGGGAAACAGAAAGCTACGTCTAGTGTCTAGGTGGTCTCTACTACGAGCATTATACCTGTTTTACATACCATCCCGCAGCTTACCCCTGGAGGGGGACATGTTAAATAGTCCCATCCCTTGCTTACCACACTATTTGTATCGTTCTGCTTTTATTTGCAGTTCCTTTTTAATAACCAATATATAGCTCTTGCCTATTATTGCATTCTTTCCCATTATATATGTTCATTTATGACATTGAGCAACCATACAATTTGGTACGGCCAATACACCAGGGGCTTATGTACCCCAAAAACATGGTGTGATAAGTCCGAACACTTTCACAAGTGCGGCACCCTGAACTTATAGCATTATATGCATCGGCTCCGAATCATGTCTTGGATCAATAGTTGGGTTTGCTCGACTCCCATGTTTTGGTACCTTACGTTCCGTTATATCGGCTAAGGTAGCGCTGGGAGAACCACTGTGATTGTGCCCCGGTTGAGCTGGGTTGAGCACCTCAGTGGAGAAAGCTAAAACTGACAGTCATGATAAGGCGAGAACTGGTCGCTGTTCGAGAGGTTTTTTCGGGTCCCTAAAGACTTTGTCACGCCCAATATGCGACCCTATCCAAAAGGAACTCGTCGGTCCCACCAAGGATAGACCCGCATATTGAAACGCTTTTGCAAGGTGGATATCAGTACATCAACATTACATAATAGATGGGGATACATACATAAGGCAAAAATGCCACAAGAATACATCAACATCATATACAAGATCAACATCCGACTACGGATGGAACATAAACAAGCTCAAACGACATCCACCACCTTGCTAGCCCAGGCTGCCGACCGGAACCTATCCCCGATCGAAGAAGAAGCGTAAGAAGAACTCCAATACAAGCAAACATCGCTCTCACGCCGGGATCATCGCAAACCTATACCGCAACTGTTGGTGTAGTAATCCGTGCCCCACGATGACTCAGCAATCCCATTACCATGGGTATCAAGACTAGCAAAGCTTAATGGGCAAGGAAGGGGTAAAGTGGTGAGGTTGCAGCAGCGACTAAGCATATATGGTGGCTAACATACGCAAATGAGAGCGAGAAGAGAAACAAAGGAACGGTCACAACTAGTAATGATCAAGAAGTGATCTTGAACTCCTACTTTCGTCAGACATAACCCAGAAAACGTGTTCTCCTCTCGATCAACCCCGAAAAGAGACACTCACAGTTACGCACACGGTTGGTGTATTTTAGAAGAGTTTACTTCAAGTGTACTACAACCGAATATTAACAAATTCCCATCTGCCACATAACCGCGGGCACGGCTCTCGAAAGTTTATACCCTGCAGGGGTGTCCCAACTTAGCCCATGATAAGCTCTCGCGATCAACGAAGGATATTTCTTCTCCCCGGGAAGACCCGATCAGTCTCGAAATCCCGGCTACAAGACATTTCGACAACAATAAAACAAGACCAGCAAAGCCGCCCGATGCGCCGACAATCCCGATAGGAGCTGCACATATCTCGTTCTCAGGGCAACACCGGATGAGACATCCTACGAGTAAAACCAGACCCCGAGTTTCCCGAGGGGCCCCGCATCTAGCGGTTCGGGCCAACACTTAGACAAGCATTGGCCCGGGGGGGGGGGGCTAAATAAAGATGACCCTTGGGTTAATTACTCCCAAGGGAAATATAGGTGGTGGTGAGGCAAATGGTAAAACCAATGTTGGGCCTTGCTGGAAAAGTCTTATTCAAAGCGAACTGTCAAGGGGGTCCCATAAATCACCTGACCGCGTTAGGGACGCAAAATCCGGGAACATAATACCGATATGACGGAAACTAGGGCGGCAAGAGTGGAACAAAACACCAGGCATAAGGCCGAGCCTTCCACCCTTTACCAAGTATATAGATGCATTAATAATATAAGATATATTGTGATATCCCAACAAGTAAACATGTTCGATGAAGGAACAACATCTCCATGTTCCAACAAGGAACAAACTTCGCCTTCACCGCAACTAACAACGCTATAAGAGGGGCTGAGCAAAGCGGTAACATAGCCAAACAACGGTTTGCTAGGAAGGGTGCAAAAGGTTAGAGGTCGACATGGCAATATGGGATGGCTTGAGGAACAAGTGATAGGTAGCGCAACATAGCGATAGAACGAAGCAACTAGCATAGCAATGATAGTAGTGAGATCTGTGGTAGCGGTCATCTTGCCTGAAATCCCGCTAGGAAGAAGAACGAGTCCATGAAGAAGATGAAGCCACGAAGACGAACCAAGCGCTAGACGAACGAATCCTCACGATCGCAACGAAACAGGAACTAACAAGAAGAAGCACACAACATGGTAAACACACCACACATGAACAAGGCATGATGCACAACAAGCATGATGCATGACGAAGCTACATGAAGCTACTCATGACAAGGGATGATGCAAACAAGAGCAACACATCAAAGCAAGTTTAAATGAGGCCGGAAGCAACATAGAACAATTCCTAAGTCCTCATATGCAAATTTCGAAATTGGTCCAGATCTGAATAAACCTTCTGTTCAAGTTGTTAAACAGCAAGTTAAGGTGCACCACGATGATCTACACGAAATTCTAGTCAAGTTACATATAAAGTTCATTAGATTCGAGACTACGGCCTAGAAGATATGAGCAAAACAAGATAAACATGGCATTGATGCAAAATGCATACAAACATCAAGCAAACACCTCAAAACAAGGATGCAACATGATAATATGAAACTACATGCAAAATCAAGCAAGTTTCATATAGAGCACACTCAAAACGGAGCAACGGTTCAACACATACACCCTATACAAGTCATGACAACAATCTGTCCAAAACAGCAACTAGGCATATTGCAAACATCAAAACACTATGCTACAGCAGTAAACGTAATAAAAAAAGGCATGGGCATGATGTACAGGTAAAGCATGACAAAACATGAACAGTGAGCTATCTCCAGAAATCAGTATAACATGCTCAAACACACATGGCAAGATTGCAAATAATAACAGCTTCATACTTTAGCAGAAATAACATCAGGTTCACAAGTTTAGAGCTATGAAACAACATGCTACAGGAACTTAACATGGAAAACAAAGGCATGGCATGAATCTACTCAAAGCATATAACAAAAGTCCTTTACTGACCATGAGCCAAAAGGGCACAGAAAATATGATGGCACCCATGTAAACATGGCAAGTTATATTACAGATTCATACATGGCAGGAACAACAATAAGTAGGCATGTTGGTGAGCTTGAACCACTCACCACAGAGCAATAATTGGCATGGAAAGGCAACTAACAGTAAGAAGACATGGCATAGAAGCTATACATGGCAAGAACAACAACATAGAATGCAAGGATCAACTACAACAACCTTGGCAAAATTGAATAACATGTAAACAATCTGCGAGGAAACATTTTATAGCAAAAGTAGAGCTCGAGTGAGTCAAGCTAGGGTGATCCATAATTGCAAAAATGGCATGGATGGATAGAGAAAAACCATATGTTCAAAACATCCTTACTGAAGTATCTCAAAATAAGCATGGAACTCTCGATAGCATCAAGTTTACATGGCATAAAAATATCGCAGTAAGCAGGGGCTGAAATCAGCAACATCATGAAGCCTAGTTTGCATACTTGTGCTAGTCACTACAGAGATCACAAAAATACATGGCATACACCCCTGTAAATATGGCATGGAAAATTACAAAACACATATAGGACTCAAGTACATAGGGTGCACACATTAATCATGGCAAAAATGACAAAAGTGCATGTTCTGATAAGAATCTGAAACTAACATCACATAGCCCTCTTCTAACAGCATTTAGGGCATCAAGATGAGCTCAAATGAAAATAATGCAATGGAATGAAGTGATTTACCCGTCGAGGCGAACAACTTGACATATTACACGCACAAAACGGAGCTACGGACGCAGATATACAGCACGATGAACATAGCATGATAATTACTGCAGATCTGGGACAGTCATTTTTTACAACGAAAACAGTGAGCGGGGGGAAACTATGCCGCGCAGGCGTGGAGTTAGGCGGGTTCTCACCATGTGGGCTGAGGCCCAGGTTGGGGAATTGGGCCAGGGCGAGGTGGGCCGGGTCGCGGGGAGGCCCACGTGGGTCAACGCGCGGGTGGATCGGGCTCCTCCCGATCGGTCCCGGACGGCGAGCGGCGAGGCGACCTCCGGCAAGGTCACGCGGGACTCCAGCATGGGCGGGGCGAGGCAGAGGTCCGGCGGGCAACGGGGAGCTCCGAATCCGCCGGAACTGGGATCTGCCGCCGGTGCCGGATCCAAGCAACGGCGGCGGCGCGCGTAAGCTTCAGCGGCAAGGAAGACGCGCGCGGGCGCTTAGCTGCCGCACGGCCGGGCGCGGAGGGGCTCCGGCGAGGCGGGACGAGGAGAGGCCGGCGGCGGCGCTTGGGTCGGCTGCGGCGACCATTGAGAGGAGGCGGGGAGGAGCTGGGCGGCGCGGCTCCGACGGGGTTGCGGGCGTGCGCTGCTCGGGGCAGGGGCGCGGGCTCCCCGGGCTGCATTGGTGGCGGATCGGTCCCGGGCGGCCCACGACGGGCTGGATCTGGGCCCCGAAGGGCCCGGTGGCGGGGAGGCGGCTGAGGGGGCGACGACAAGTGGCGGCGGGGGAGAGGGCCGGCACTGAAAACGAGGAGGGAGCGCCTGGGAGGTAGGGAAGGCTAGGGATGCCCAAAAATGGACTAGGGTGTCCTTATATAGCAGATTTGCTAGGGTTTGGGGTCTAGGGGTTTCGGGACCCTCGGATCGCGATCCAACGGCTCCTGCACGAGGGGGGTATGTTGGACCTAGGCGGGCTGTGTAGAATGCCTTGGGCTGAGAAGAGAGGGATGAAGTGCGGCCCGGCACGGTTTCCGGATACCGAAAACGTCCGACGATTAAACCGACTATATTGCGGTTATTGGTTTAACGGTTGGGCTATCAAATGGACTCCGAACGCGATGAAACTTGGTAGGCGCTCTGTCTACACTATAATAAGACCGCACGACAAGTTGCAACCCATTCCGAGAACATTTAACACCCGCATACCTAAAAGAGGCAAAAGGGGGCGCCGGGAGACATAGGAGTGCCGGATAGCAAAACGGACAACGGGGAAAATGCTCGGATGCATGAGACGAACATGTATGCAAAATGAAATGCACATGATGACATGATATGAAATGCAGATGATGACATGGCAAAGTGCAACACGCAAGCACATGACATGGAAATGGCAGCGAATAACTGAAGGACACCTGGCGCATCGAATCCGGGGCGTTACAACACTCCTCCACTAACAAGAGATCTCGTCCCGAGATCTTAGGACCGAGACGGAAGGGAAAAAGGAAGATGCGAAACAAGAACTCAAGATAAGAAGCAAAGAATCGAGAGCACACGAGAAGAAGAGAGAAACGACGAGAATGGCGAGAATCGAAGGCTCACGGAATCAGATAGGCTATGAAATCACTCTGGTTAGAACAAGATAAGAAACGAATAAGATTGAAAGGATTTAGGCAGCACTTTGGCTGAACATGGAAGGAGTTGGAACTGAGATTGGCAAAATGTAACGATAGTTGACGAGAGGAACAACACAATGCCTCCGGAAGAATTGAAAGAATGGAATGAAAAGAACTTAGAAGGAAGGATTGAACGGAGTTGTTGAGAAAATTAACGACGAGAGAATAAGCTTGTTGTGGACTTATGGATAACCTCTCAAAATTATGAGGTGATAACCAACCACAAGCAGAAAAGATTAAATAGCTGAGAAGAACGAACAAATGCAAAACTCAAATTCTAAAGAATACGGAAAATTAATTACACTTAGAGATGCAAGAAGAAAAGATACTTGAACTCCACCAACAAATCTTGATGAACTCTTGAAGAATGAATTAAATCATGAAGAGCTACCATGAAGAACTCCGGTAACAAAAGGATGAGATAGAATGAAGGAAGAAAGAATAAGATTAAACCTTGCGGTGATTTAGATGGAGGTTCCAACGAGATGGTCGAGGAAATTAATTGAACTCCGGAAAAGAAAAGATGGAAAGACTTGGAACTAGAATTTATTCATCAAGAACAAACTCCGAAGGAAAGGATTACTCACTTGGATGAAATAAGAATAAGATTTATTGTATGCTTATCCTTCATCAAATTAAATTGATGAAAAGAAATGGATTTGGCATAATACTTATTCTTCTTGAAAAAGGATTGAGAAGTGACATATCGCAAACTTGAGAAGGTCTTCATGAACCACCCGTAGGATTGAAAA
Organism: Aegilops bicornis; assembly: GCA_021605145.1. Taxonomy (NCBI): domain Eukaryota; kingdom Viridiplantae; phylum Streptophyta; class Magnoliopsida; order Poales; family Poaceae; genus Aegilops; species Aegilops bicornis. The sequence goes on from CM038669.1 coordinate 153,973,728, forward strand.
GAACGAATGAATTAGTATGATAATCAAAGAAAAAGAATCTTGAACGAACCACCGTAAGAATTACGAAAATGACTGATGAAAGAGACTGAATCTTCGGGAAGAATTAGAAAAGCACGGAGATACTTGAGGGAATTTAGAGAAAAGAGATTGAAGAGATCGCGAACTGATTAACGAATGCTTGAACGCAGCATCGGTAGAATATTGAGACGAACGAAGGGGCACGAATATGGAATAATTGGAGAACGAATTTGAAAAACTTAGAATGGAGAGATATTCCGAAAAGATGGCCTCCGAATGATCGGAACAGAAAAGCAACTCCTGAAATACTCCGGATGGGTTAGAAAAGAATCTCTGACAAACGGAATAATTCGAGAGGATAGCCTGAAGCTAGAACCACGAATCTTCGGGAGAATGGGCAAGATTTAGAGGAAAACTCTTCTTCAATCTTCAAAGACGACGATAAACACCACCAAAAATTTTGAGATACTCCAGGGGAACGAAAAGCGAAGAGGTTGAGCCAACAATGAAATGATTTGAAATCGATCTTGGAAAAACATCTGACTGATGAAATTCATACTTACGTCAAATTTCGAAAAGAATTGGGAATAGCTCCGGGGAAATTAGAAGAGTCAGGTAAGATCCTGGGAAAGACCTGTGGGTTAGGGCCCACTAAAAGAAAACACCATTAGAAAGGGATGTTGAACAGATAGATGATGCACCGGAACAATTGAAATATTTGAATGAGGTGACAACCTCGAATTAATTGGAACACAAACGAATCTCCTGAGATGTCTTTCGAACTCCGGAATGATAAACTGGCGAGAGGCGAATGAGCAAGGGGAAAACACTTGGTCCAAGGAAAAGAATATGATCAACCCGAAAAAAACTTGAATTGAGAGCACCGGAAAAAGAAAAGGGATGAAGAATGATGAACAAGACGAGAATACACCGGTTGAAATAATTGAGGGAAGATCAAGAGACTCCGCATTTAATGAAATTGATGGCTGAAAAAGACTCGTGCTCCGTGAAGAAGAGGGTGGGAGGGCGGGAAAACAAAGGCAACTTGGAAGGGGGAACCAACGAATATCTTGAAGAGAAAACACCGGTTGAAATCATTGAGGAGAGAGAGAAAAAACTTCACATGAGTAGGAAGGATACTCGATTACGGACTCCGGTTCCGAGAAGAAGAAGGGTGGGTGGGTGGGAAAAGAAAACAACTGAGGATTGGACTTGACAACGATGAAGAGGCTTGAGTCAACTTGACGAGAAATGCACCGGATAAAAGGAGCTGAGGAACAACTACCGGAAAACCAACTGCGTGAACCTAAAGAAAATTTTGAAGGGGAAGAGGAGTAATTCAAAACACCTACGTCAAGATTCCTTACGGAGCGATTTAAGGGCTGAGGAGTAAAAAGAATTCCTACTCTCCGATATAACCAGACTCCAAAAATAGTTTTCTTCTAGACTCAACAATGGCCAAACTACACGATCAATCAAGGGGGCTCCTAAGGTCGGTCGAGGCTCTGATACCAACTTGTCACGCCCAATATGCGACCCTATCCAAAAGGAACTCGACGGTCCCACCAAGGATAGACCCGCATATTGAAACGCTTTTGCAAGGTGGATATCATTACATCAACATTACATAATAGATGGGGATACATACATAAGGCACAAATGCCACAAGAATACATCAACATCATATACAAGATCAACATCCGACTACGGATGGAACATAAACAAGCTCAAACGACATCCACCCTCGCTAGCCCAAAGGCCGACCGAACCTATCCCCTGATCGAAGAAGAAGCAGAAGAAGAACTCCAATACAAGCAAACATCGCTCTCATGTCAGGATCATCGCAAACCTGTACCTGCAACTGTTGGTGTAGTAATCTGTGAGCCACGAGGACTCAACAATCCCATTACCATGGGTATCAAGACTAGCAAAGCTTAATGGGCAAGGAAGGGGTAAAGTGGTGAGGTTGCAGCAGCGACTAAGCATATATGGTGGCTAACATACGCAAATGAGAGCGAGAAGAGAAACAAAGGAACGGTCGTCAACTACTAATGATCAAGAAGTGATCCTGAACTCCTACTTACGTCAGACATAACCCAAGAACCGTGTTCTCCTCTTGATCAACCCCGAAAAGAGACACTCACGGTTACGCACACGGTTGGTGTATTTTAGAAGAGTTTACTTTAAGTTTACTACAACCGGATATTAACAAATTCCCATCTCGCCACATAACCGCGGGCACGGCTCTCGAAAGTTTATACCTGCAGGGGTGTCCCAACTTAGCCCATGATAAGCTCTCGCGATCAACGAAGGATATTTCTTCTCCCGGAAGACCCGATCAGTCTCGAAATCCGGCTACAAGACATTTCGACAACAATAAAACAAGACCAGCAAAGCCGCCCGATGCCGACAATCCCGATAGGAGCTGCACATATCTCGTTCTCAGGCAACACCGGATGAGACATCCTACGAGTAAAACCAGACCCGAGTTTCCCGAGGGGCCCGCATGATCTACTCGGTTCGGGCCAACACTTAGACAAGCCTTGGCCCGGGAGGCGAACTAAAGATGACCCTTGGGTTAATTACTCCCAAGGGAAATATAGGTGGTGGTGAGGCAAATGGAAAACCAATGTTGGGCCTTCTTTGGAAAAGTCTTATTCAAAGCGAATCTGTCAAGGGGTCCCATAAATCACCCGACCGTGTTAGGGACGCAAAATCCGGGAACATAATACCGATATGACGGAAACTAGGGCGGCAAGAGTGGAACAAAACACCAGTGCATAAGGCCGAGCCTTCCACCCTTTACCAAGTATATAGATGCATTAATAATATAAGATATATTGTGATATCCCACCAAGTAAACATGTTCCAAAGAAGGAACAACATCTCCATGTTCCAACAAGGAACAAACTTCGTCTTCACCTGCAACTAACAACGCTATAAGAGGGGCTGAGCAAAGCGGTAACATAGCCAAACAACGGTTTGCTAGGAAGGGTGCAAAAGGTTAGAGGCTGACATGGCAATATGGGATGGCTTGAGGAACAAGTGATAGGTAGCGCAACATAGCGATAGAACGAAGCAACTAGCATAGCAATGATAGTAGTGAGATCCAGGGTAGCGGTCATCTTGCCTGAAATCCCGTTAGGAAGAAGAACGAGTCCATGAAGAAGATGAAGCCACGAAGACGAACCACGCGTAGACGAACGAATCCTCACGATCGCAACGAAACAGGAACTAACAAGAAGAAGCACACAACATGGTAAACACACCGCACATGAACAAGGCATGATGCACAACAAGCATGATGCATGACGAAGCTACATGAAGCTACTCATGACAAGGGATGATGCAAACAAGAGCAACACATCAAAGCAAGTTTAAATGAGGCCGGAAGCAACATAGAACAATTCCGGTAAGTCCTCATATGCAAATTTCGAAATTGGTCCAGATCTGAATAAACCTTATGTTCAAGTTGTTAAACAGCAAGTTAAGGTGCACCACGATGATCTACACGAAATTCTAGTCAAGTTACATATAAAGTTCATTAGATTCGGAGCTACGGCCTAGAAGATATGAGCAAAACAAGATAAACATGGCATTGATGCAAAATGCATACAAACATCAAGCAAACACCTCAAAACAAGGATGCAACATGATAATATGAAACTACATGCAAAATCAAGCAAGTTTCATATAGAGCACACTCAAAACGGAGCAACGGTTCAACACATACACCCTATACAAGTCATGACAACAATCTGTCCAAAACAGCAACTAGGCATATTGCAAACATCAAAACACTATGCTACAGCAGTAAACGTAATAAAAAAAGGCATGGGCATGATGTACAGGTAAAGCATGACAAAACATGAACAGTGAGCTATCTCCAGAAATCAGTATGACATGCTCAAACACACATGGCAAGATTGCAAATAATAACAGCTTCATACTTTAGCAGAAATAACATCTGGTTAACAAGTTTAGAGCTATGAAACAACATGCTACAGGAACTTAACATGGCAACCAAAGGCATGGCATGAATCTACTCAAAGCATTTAACAAAAGTCCTTTACTGACCATGAGCCAAAAGGGCACAGAAAATATGATGGCACCCATGTAAACATGGCAAGTTATATTACAGATTCATACATGGCAGGAACAACAATAAGTAGGCATGTTGGTGAGCTTGAACCACTCACCACAGAGCAATAATTGGCATGGAAAGGCAACTAACAGTAAGAAGACATGGCATAGAAGCTATACATGGCAAGAACAACAACATAGCATGCAAGGATCAACTACAACAACCTTGGCAAAATTGAATAACATGTAAACAATCTGCGAGGAAACATTTTATAGCAAAAGTAGAGCTCGAGTGAGTCAAGCTAGGGTGATCCATAATTGCAAAAATGGCATGGATGGATAGAGAAAAACCATATGTTCAAAACATCCTTACTGAAGTATCTCAAAATAAGCATGGAACTGTCGATAGCATCAAGTTTACATGGCATAAAAATATCAGCAGAACAGGGGCTGAAATCAGCAACATCATGAAGCCTAGTTTGCATACTTGTGCTAGTCACTACAGAGATCACAAAAATACATGGCATACACCCCTGTAAATATGGCATGGAAAATTACAAAACACATATAGGACTCAAGTACATAGGGTGCACACATTAATCATGGCAAAAATGACAAAAGTGCATGTTCTGATAAGAATCTGAAACTAACATCACATAGCCCTCTTCTAACAGCATTTAGGGCATCAAGATGAGCTCAAATGAAAATAATGCAATGGAATGAAGTGATTCACCCGTCGAGGCGAACAATTTGACATATTACACGAACAAAACGGACCAACGGACGCAGATATACAGCACGATGAACATAGCATGATAATTACTACAGATCTGGGACTTAGTCATTTTTTACAACGAAAACAGTGAGCGGGGGGAAACTATGCCGCGCTCAGGGCGTGAGTTAGGCGGGTTCTCACCATGTGGGCTGAGGCCCAGGTTGGGGGAATTGGGCCAGGGCGAGGTGGGCCGGTTCGCGGGGAGGCCCACGTGGGTCAACGCAGGTGGATCGGGCTCTCCTGATCGGTCCCGACAATGAAGCGGCGAGGCGACCGCAAGGTCGCGGACTCTAGCGTGGGCGAGGCACAGTGTCCCGGGCAACGAGGAGCTCGAATCCGCCGGGAACCAGCGGATCTGCCGGCCGGTGCCGGATCTGGCAACGGCGGCGGCGGCGTAAGCTTCAGGCAAGGAAGACGCGCGCTGGCGGCGCTTAGCCGCCGGCACGGTCGGGCGCGTGAGGGGCTCGGGCGAGGCGGACGAGGAGAGAGGCCGGGCGGCGCTTGGGTCAGCGGGCGGCGACTGCTGAGAGGAGGCGGGAGGAGCTGGGCGGCGTTCGACGGGTTGCGGGCGGCGCGCTGCCGGGCAGGCGCGGGCGCCTGCTGCATCGGTGGCGGATCGGGCCCGGGCGGCCCACAGCGGGCTGGATCTGGGCCCCGAAGGGCCCGGTGGCGGGGAGGCGGCTGAGGGGGCGACGACAAGTGGCGGCGGGGGAGAGGGCCGGCACTAAAAACGAGGAGGGAGCGCCTGGGAGGTAGGGAAGGCTAGGGGTGCCCAAAAATGGACTAGGGTGTCCTTATATAGCAGATTTGCTAGGGTTTGGGGTCTAGGGGGGTTTCGGGACCCTCGGATCGCGATCCAACGGCTCCAGACACGAGGGGGGGTATGTTGGACCTAGGCGGGCTGTGTAGAATGCCTTGGGCTGAGAAGAGAGGGATGAAGTGCGGCCCGGCACGGTTTCCGGATACCGAAAACGTCCGACGATTAAACCGGCTATATTTCGGTTATTGGTTTAACAGTTGGGCTATCAAATGGACTCCGAACGCGATGAAACTTGGCAGGCGCTCTGTCTACACTATAATAAGACCGCACGACAAGTTGCAACCCATTCCGAGAACATTTAACACCCGCACACGAAAAGAGGCAAAAGGGGGCGCCGGGAGACATAGGAGTGCCGGATTGCAAAACGGACAACGGGGAAAATGCTCGGATGCATGAGATGAACATGTATGCAAAATGAAATGCACATGATGACATGATATGAAATGCAGATGATGACATGGCAAACTGCAACACGCAAGCACATGACATGGCAATGGCAGCGAATAACTGAAGGACACCTGGCGCATCGAATCCGGGGCGTTACAGACTTATGCCGCTTAGAGCGAGGAGTCGGCATTGTCCGGCCAAGGCGTGGATAGCGGCCCAAACTCGGTCTTCCGAATACTAGGGGCTTCGCCGAAATTTAAAATTATAGAATTCTATGCCTAAGTGAGAGTGTTCAAGCACAATAAGTCCGGTTGCCTTGTTCGTTGCCTTGAGCGCCTCCCTCGACGGACCCAAGAATGGGAACAAGAGCGCTCAAGTTTGTCCCGAACACCCCAGCACTCGTGGCATGGGGGCTGAAGCCAACGACTTGCCATCTCTCAAATTTGATAAACGACCGCACAAAAGATAATATTTTAAATTAACAAGCGTTGCTTAGCGCATATGAACATGTTTTCAGCGTACAGGATAACAAATGCGAGTCTATTCAAAAATTACATCTTTGGAGCACTCATCCGCTATCTGGTGGCACCCTTCAGACGCCCTCATAGTACATTTCGGGCTTGCGATGCCCTTGCCCTTCGGTGGCCCGTCCGTCACAAGCTTCTCCGCATCCAGCTTGCCCCAATGCACTTTAGCACGGGCAAGGGCCCGACGGGCACCTTCAATGCAGACGGAGCGCTTGATGACTTCAATCCATGGACATGCATCCACCAGCCGCTGCACTAGCCCGAAGTAGCTCCCAGGCATGGCTTCCAGTGGCCACAGCCGTACTATAAGGCCCTTCATGGCCTGTTTGGAAACCTTGTGGAGCTCGACCAGCTGCTTCAGCTGGTCGCTCAGGGGCACCGGATGTTCGGCCTCAGCATACTGAGACCAGAACACCTTCTCCGTCGAGCTCCCCTCCTTGGCGCGGTAGAACGTGGCAGCATCAGACACACTACGGGGCAGATCTGCGAATGCTCCTGGAGAGCTCTGAATCCGGGTAAGTAATAGGTAATTCACTTTCACATGCTTGCTTTGCATAAAGAATGCCTTACCCGCCGCCATCTTCTTTAATGATTCAATTTCTTGGAGGGCTTTTTGGGCTTCGGCATTAGTGGCTTTGGCACTCTCAAGAGCCGAGGCGAGCTCGGACTCTCGAGTCTTCGAGTCACGCTCCAAACTCTCGTGTTTTTCCACGAGAGCCTGGAGCTCTTGCCGCACCTCCGCCACCCGCTCCTCCAGCTTCTCTCGCTCGGTGCGCTCCGCTGCCGCTTTGCCTTCGGCCGCGGACACCGCTTCCTTCAGGGTCGCCACCTCGTTCGTGGCCCCTACAATACCCACGTTATTCCTGTCATTTTTTGCAACCGAATCCTTTCTATAAGGTATTTCTTTAATAAGGTATTGCTTACCTTCCCTGTCCTCGAGCTGCTTCTTGGCAAGGCCGAGCTCATTCTCGGACCGCTCGAGGCTCTTCTTCAATACATTAACCTCCATGATCGGTGTGGCAGAGGTCAAGAGCAGCCTGCATTCGCATATTGACATACTTATGTTAGACTCCTGCGTATATCTTTTTAGATCCTTAGTCCGCTTTTCTTTCCAACACCAAACTAAGCATCAGGGGCTACTGTCTATGCGGTAATATTTTTACATATTCTAAACTTACCTCAAAGCCTGTTAGAAGGCTGGTACAGGCTTCGGTCAGCCCGCTCTTGGCGGACCAAACTTTCTGGATCACCGCACTCATAACAGTGCGGTGCTCCTCCTCGATGGAGGCGCTGTTAAGCGCCTCCAGTAAGCTATCCGGTGCCTCCGGTTGGACGGAGGACACCGGCGTCTTACCCTTCCTACGAAGGGGCCGCTTGCCGGACTTCGGAACTGCTGAAGGTTCCGGTATGGAGTCCGGACAAGGGTCGGGCTTAGAGCCCCTGGGGGTCTCGCTCCCCTCGCGCCTGGAGTCCGGGAGGCTGCCTTGCGCCACCTCCTGCGCCACCTCCTCTTGACCAGGCCCCCCTTGGGGCCCCACCTTGGCGTCGTCCGCAGCGTAAGGTGAGGAGGCGGCCGGAAGTGAAGTACTGTCCACTTCTGACGAATTCAGGGACCCGCTCGACGAAGCGGCGAGCTCGTCCTTGGGCGGGCTGCATGATTGTTCGGCATTAGAGAACACTATGCAATGAAAAAAGCCATGGGTATCCGGACACTTACGATCTCGCCAGGGGCTTGGCCCTTGTTGGCCACTCCTCCTCGTCGTTGTCGGCGTTGGTGGAGAAGTCCGGAGGAAGAGTCCTTCCCTTCTTGGACCCTCCGGCCTCCCGGTTGGGCGGCCTTCCTTTCTTCTCTCCCCGCTGGGGGAGAGGCTTCTTTTTCCTCCTCCTCTTCCTCGGAGGAGGATTCCGCCTCAGGGTTGTCGGGCGATGAGTCCGACAGCACCTAGCGCCGGGAGCTCTTTCGAGTTCCTGTGGCCTTCTTCTCCGGCACCACGTGAGGTGCCGGGGCCAGCAGCCCCGTCAATCGGGCGTCCGCTGGGTCTTCTGGCAAAGGGGCCGGACAGTTAATCTGTCCGAACGTCTTCAGCCAGTCCTGTCAAAAGTTAGGGAGTTTTAGATCCCGCATAGAGTCAAACTATGAAAAAAGAGTCCCATAAAGGGTAAAATAACTTACCTCGCTGGCTTGACGCTGCGAGCTAAATCCGTGATCTTCGGTAGCGGATGTGGGAGCCTCGGCGCCCTTGAACAACACCGTCCAGGCACCTTCGTACGTAGTGTCGAAGAGCCTTTTCAGAAGTTGGGTCTTGTGCGGATCGAACTCCCACAATTTGAAGGCCCGTTGTTGGCATGGGAGAATCCGGCGGATGAGCATCACCTGGATAACGTTGACAAGCCTGAGATTCTTGTCCGCCAGGTTTCGGACGGAGGTTTGGAGTCCGGATAGCTCGTCCGAATAACCCCACGACAGGCCCGTTTGTTTCCATGATGTGAGCCGCGTGGGGAAGCCAGATCGGAATTCGAGGGCCGCCACCCATTGAGAGTCGCGGGGCTCAGTGATGTAGAACCACCCCGATTGCCACCCTTTTATGGTCTCCACAAAGGAGCCCTCGAGCCATAGGGCTTTGGCCATCTTGCCAACCATGGCGCCTCCAAGACTCCGCTTAGCGGCCGCCCACTACCTTCGGCTTGACATTGAAGATCTTCAGCCATAAGCCGAAGTGGGGCTGGATGCAGAGGAAGGCCTCGCACACGACGATGAACGCCGAGATGTTGAGGATGAAATTCGGGGCCAGATCGTGGAAGTCCAGGCCATAGTAGAACATGAGCCCCCGGACAAATGGGTGAAGTGGAAAACCTAGTCCGCGGAGGAAGTGGGTGAGAAACACCACCCTCTCATGGGGCCTGGGGGTTGGAATGAGCTGCCTCGTCGGGGAGCCGGTCGCGATGTCGCTGGACAAGTATCCGGCCTTCCGCAGCTTTTGATGTGCCCCTCCGTGATGGAGGAGGCCATCCACCTGCCTCCGCCCGGACATAGTTGGAGAAGGTTGAGGTGGGGTGTGCGGACTTGGGCGCCGAGCTCGAAAAGCGGAAATGGATGAGCAAAGGAGGAAGAAGGCGTAGCCGAAAAGGTGGATCCTTATCCCCTTATATGGACGGACGAAGCTATGTGTCCCCCGCCAGCCTGGTAAAACTCGGTTATCTCCCAAGCGCCGTAATTAATGGCGCGGATGGGTTGCCCACGTCCGTATTGATGGGAATCCCGGAATAAGGGGGCACGATCTCCGCTTTGATAAGACGTGCCAAGGAAACCGCCTCGCTAAACGCGCTAAGGTGGAACAGTAAAAAACGATTTGTATAAAGGCCTGGCCGTGGTGTGATGTCACGCCGCGGAATACGTCAGCAGATCTGTGCAAAGGTTATTCTCTACGGTAGTATGTGGAACTTTTTTTGCAGAGCCGGACACTATCCTTGTGTTCAAAATCTTCTATGAAGTATTCGAAGGAGGAACCCGCCTTGCAGTGCCGAAGACAATATGCGCGCTGGACTCGTCGTCATTGAAGCCTGGTTCAGGGTCTACTGAGGGAGTCCTGGATTAGGGGGTGTCCGGATAGATGAACTATCACCGTTGGCCGGACTCCTGGACTATGAAGATACAAGATTGAAGACTTCGTCCCGTGTCCGGATGGGACTTTCCTTGGCGTGGAAGGCAAGCTTGGCGATACGGATATGTAGATCTCCTACCATTGTAACCGACTCAGGTAACCCTAACCCTATTCGTGTCTATATAAACCAAAGGGTTTTAGTCCATAGGACGAACAACAATCATACCATAGGCTAGCTTCTAGGGTTTAGCCTCCTTGATCTCGTGGTAGATCTACTCTTGTACTACCCATATCATCAATATTAATCAAGCAGGAGTAGGGTATTACCTCCATCGAGAGGGCCCGAACCTGGGTAAAAACATCGTGTCCCTTGTCTCCTGTTACCATCTGCCTAGACGCACAGTTCGGGACCCCCTACTGAGATCCGCCGGTTTTGCCACCGACAATCATCCTCATGAATGTCCACACCAAGAAAATCAGCTAAGCGGGTTGCTTAAATTCCTCCAAAGAAATCTCCATTAAATTTATTATGATGCAACCTACGTGCAACAATGGCTCCCAAGTTATACGATTTGTCTCCTAACACAGCACTCCTAAGAACACTGAGGTTAGGGACACACATGGGACATGCTTCATCCTTACCATTTATGCACCTACCTATAAAGAGAGCAAAATAATGTATAGCGGGAAAATGAATGCTCCCTATGGTAGCTTGTGCTATGTCTCTAGATTCCCCCACAGTTATGCTAGCAAGAAAGTTTCTAAATTCAGATTTACGGGGTTCACTAACACTACCCCATTGTGGAAGTTTGCAAGCAGAAGTAAAATCCTCTAAGTCCATGGTATAAGATTTTTCATAAAGATCAAACAGGACAGTTGGAGAATTACATGAAGATGAAAATTCAAACCTCCTCACAAATGTACTAGTGAGATAGTGGTACTGGGGGCATTTATCTTCCTCAAAGCTCACAAGATCGGCGTTACGCAAATATGCATTAAATTCTTCCTTGATTCCCGCTCGATACATAAAATTTTCTGAAGGCCATCCACAGGGCCACACAGGAGCGTCCCTTGGTGGCTCCTCGTCAGCATCACGCATTGCAAGCCTGGGTCCTTGCTTCCTTGAAGAACCACCTTGAAACATTTTCCTAAGCATATTTCTTCCTCTGAAAAAAATTTCTGAAACTTTATTTAGTAACTTCAATCAAAAGTAAACCAAACTCAATAAAATTGATAGCAACTACTCATACAAGTTCCTAGAGCCTATATCAAGCATTAGAACTACTTGGAACCATATAAATTTGACATGCAATCTCAAGAACATGGTCACCTAGGCAGCACAAATTTGCAATGAACAAAGCACTAGAACAAAAACTAATTGGACCAATGGAGGAGTCACATACCAAGGAACAATCCCCCCAATCAATTTTGTGAGAGGTGCTTTGAGTAAGGAGATCGAAAATCGTAGCAAAATGAGCTAGAACTCGTGCTTGAGCTGGATATTGGTGTTTGTGGGAGGAAGGAGTGTATGGGTGCAGGAATAAGTGGAGGAGGGCCACCGTGGCCCACGAGTGGGGCGCGCCTGTGGGGTAGGGCGTGCCCTCCACCCTCGTGGCTGTGCTTGCCCCTCCTGCTGTGTTCTCGACTGCGAAATTCTCAAAAATTCTAGAAAAAAACATATTCCATTTTCAGGGCATTTGGAGAACTTTTATTTTCGGGGTATTTTTATATTGCACGGATAAATCAGAAAACAGACAGAAAAATACTATTTTTACTTTATTTCAACTAAATAACAGAAAGTAGAAAGAGGGTATAGAAGGTTGTGCCTTCTAGTTTCATCCATCTCATGCTCATCAAAAGGAATCCACTAACAAGGTTGATCAGGTCTTGTTAACAAACTCATTCCGACTAACATGGAACCGGAGAAATTTGAATAACACTATGTTACCTCAACGGAGATATGCACATCCCCAATAATAAGAATATCATATTTCTTCTTGATGAGGAAGAGGAAATTCAAAACCTCCAAAAATAATCGATGGAATCTTTCCAATAGAATTGATACTATGAACTTGAGGTTGTTTCCTCGGAAAGTGTACCATATGCTCATTACCATTAACATGAAAAGTGACATTGAATTTGTTGCAAACAATAACAGCCCCTACGGTATTCAAAAAAGGTCTTCCAAGAATAATAGACATACTATCGTCGTCGGGAATATCAAGAATAACAAAATTCGTTAAAATAGTAACGTTTGCAACCACAACAGGCACATCCTCACAAATACCGACTGGTATAGCAGTAGATTTATCAGCTATTTGCAAAGATATTTTAGTAGGTGTCAACTTATTCAAGTCAAGTCTACAATATAAACAGAGAGGCATAACACTAACACCGGCTCCAAGATCACATAAAGCAGTTTTAACATAGTTTCTTTTAATGGAGCATGGTATAGTGGGTACTCCTGGATCTCCTAGTTTCTTAGGTATTCCACCCTTAAAAGTATAATTAGCAAGCATGGTGGAAATTTCAGCTTCAGGTATCTTTCTCTTATTTGTAACAATATCTTTCATATACTTAGCATAAGGATTCATTTTGAGCATATTAGTTAATAGCATACGCAAAAAGATAGGTCTAATCATTTCAGCAAAGCGCTCAAAATCCTCATCATCCTTTTTCTTGGATGGTTTTTGAGGAAAAGGCATGGGTTTTTCAACCCATGGTTCCCTTTCTTTTCCATGTTTCCTAGCAACAAAGTCTCTCTTATCATAATGTTGATTCTTTGATTGTGGGTTATCAAGATCAACAACAGGTTCAATTTCTACACCATTATCATTACTAGGTTGAGCATCATCATGAACATCATCATTAGCATTTTCATTAGGTTCATGTTCATTACCAGATTGTGTTTCAGCATCAGAAATATATATATCATTTGGATTCTCAGGTGGTTCAGCAATAGGTTCACTAGAAGCATGCAAAGTCCTATCATTTTTCTTTTTCTTCCTTTTAGAATAACTAGGTGCATCAATATTATTTCTCTGAGAATCTTGCTCAATTCTCTTAGGGTGGCCTTTAGGATACAAAGGTTCTCGAGTCATTCTACCAGTTCTAGTAGCCACTCTAACAGCATAATCATTTTTCTTACTATTCATTTCATTGAGCAAATCATTCTGAGCTTCAAGTACTTGTTCTACTTGAGTGGTCACCATAGAAGCATGTTTACTAATGAGTTAAAGTTCACCTTTAACTCTAGACATATAATTACCCAAGTGCTCAAGCGTATCGGAATTGTATTTCAATTGTCTACCAAAATAAGCATTGAAGTTTTCTTGTTTGACAATAAAATTATCAAACTCTTCTAAGCATTGTCTAGCAGACTTATAGTGAGGAATATCACCTTCATCAAATCTATAGAGAGAATTTACCTTTACTACCTGTGTCGGGTTATCAAGACCATGAGGTTCTTTAGTAGGTAATGGATTAAGATTATATGTTTCTTCAACAGGCGGTAGATTAAGACCATGTATCTCTTCAATAGGAGGTAAATTCTTAACATCTTCAGCTTTAATACCTTTTTCTTTCATAGATTTCTTTGCCTCTTGCATATATCTTTAGGACTGAGAAATAGAACACCTCTCTTCTTTGGAGTTGGTTTATGAATAGGCTCAGGAATTGGTTCAGGAGTTGGCTCAGGAAGTGTCCAATTATTTTCATTAGTCAACATATTATTCAATAGAATTTCAGCTTCATCTGGTGTTCTTTCCCTGAAAACAGAACCAGCACAACTATCCAGGTGGTCTTTGGAAGCATCGGTTAGTCCATTATAAAAGATATCAAGTATTTCATTTTTGTTAAGAGGATGATCAGGCAAAACATTAAGTAGTCGGAGAAGCCTCCCCCAAGCTTGTGGGAGACTCTCTTCTTCAATTTGCACAAAGTTATATATATCCCTCAAAGCAGCTTGTTTCTTATGAGCAGGGAAATATTTAGCAGAGAAGTAATGAATCATATCCTGGGGACTACACACACAACCAGGATCAAGAGAATTAAACCATATCTTAGCATCACCCTTTAATGAGAACGGAAATATTTTAAGGATATAAAAGTAGCGAGATCTCTCATCATTAGTAAAGAGGGTGGCTATATCATTTAGTTTAGTAAGATGTGCCACAACAGTTTCAGATTCATAGCCATGAAAAGGATCAGATTCAACCAAAGTAATTATATCAGGATCAACAGAGAATTCATAATCCTTATCTCAGAATACGATAGGTGAAGTAGCAAAAGCAGGGTCAGGTCTCATTCTATCATTAAGAGATTGCTGATTCCATTTAGCTAATAATCTCTTGAGCTCATATCTATCTTTGCAAGCTAAAATAGCTAAGGAAGCTTCTTTATCAAACATATAACCCTCAAGAATAACAGGCAAGTTTTCATCATCAATTTCATCAATGTAATCAGTTTCAATAATTTCTTTCTCTCTAGCCCTAGCAATTTGTTCATCAAGAAATTCACTAAGTGGCGCAGTAGTATCAAGCATAGAAGTAGTCTCATCATAAGTATCATGCATAGCGAGTGGCATCATCAATAACATGCGACATATCGAGCGAATAGCGAAGCAGGTTTAGGTCTCGCAAGCTTACTCAAAACAGAAGGTGAATCAAGTGCGAGCTAGATGGCAGTTCTTTACCTCCCTCGTAGTTGAGGGATAAATTGTTGTCTTAGCGTCTTTCAAGTTCTTCATAGTGACCAGCAGATATAAATCCCAAGTGACTCAAGGAATAGGGCTATGCTCCCCGGCAACGGCGCCAGAAAATAGTCTTGATAACCCACAAGTATAGGGGATCACAACAGTTTTTTAGGGTAGAGTATTCAACCCAAATTTATTGATTCGACACAAGGGGAGCCAAAGAATATTCTCAAGTATTAGCAGTTGAGTTGTCAATTCAACCACACCTGGATAACTTAGTATCTGCAGCAAAGTATTTAGTAGCAAAGTAGTATGATAGTAGTGGTAACAGTAACAAAAGTAAAAAGTAATATTTTTGGTGTTTTGTAGTGATTGTAACAAAGAGTAACGGAAAAGTAAATAAGCGGAGAACAATATGTGAAAAGCTCGTAGGCATTGGATCGGTGATGGAGAATTATGCCGGATGCGGTTCATCATGTAACAGTCATAACATATGGTGACACAGAACTAGCTCCAATTCATCAATGTAATGTGGGCATGTATTCCGATTATAGTCATACGTGTTTATGGAAAAGAACTTGCATGACATCTTTTGTCCTACCCTCCCATGGTAGCGGGCTCCTAATGGAAACTAAGGGATATTAAGGCCTCCTTTTAATAGAGTACCGGAACAAAGCATTAGCACATAGTGATTACATGAACTCCTCAAACTATGGTCATCACCGGGACTGGTCCCGATTATTGTTACTTCGGGGTTGCCGGATCATAACACATAGTAGGTGACTATAGACTTGCAAGATAGGATCAAGAACTCGCATATATTCATGAAAACATAATAGGTTCAAATCTGAAATCATGGCACTCGGGCCCTAGTGACAAGCATTAAGCATAGCAAAGTCATAGCAACATCAATCTCAGAACATAGTGGATACTATGGATCAAACCCTAACAAAACTAACTCGATTGCATGATAGATCTCATCCAACCCATCACCGTCCAGCAAGCCTACGATGGAATTACTCACGCACGACGGTGAGCATCATGAAATTGGTGATGGAGGATGGTTGATGATGATGATGGCGACGAATCCCCCTCTTCGGAGCCCCGAACGGACTCCAGATCAGCCCTCCCGAGAGGTTTTAGGGCTTGGCGGCGGCTCCGTATCGTAAAACGTGATGAATTCTTCTCTCTGATTTTTTTCTCCCTGAAAGCAAATATATAGAGTTGGAGTTGAGGTCGGAGGAGCTCCAGGTGGCCCACGAGGGAGGGGGGCGCGCCCTCCAACCTTGTGGACAGGGTGTGGGCCCCCTGGTCTTCATCTTTTGCAAGGATTTTTTATTATTTCCAAATAGATATTCGGTGGAGTTTCAGGTCATTCCAAGAACTTTTGTTTCTGCACATAAATAACACAATGGAAATTCTGCTGAAAACAGCGTCAGTCCGGGTTAGTTCCATTCAAATCATGCAAGTTAGAGTCCAAAACAAGGGCAAAAGTGTTTGGAAAAGTAGATACGACGGAGACGTATCACTTCCGCGTCCTCCTTGGCCCATATGGACCTCTTCCCGCCGTAGCCACGGCTTCCGAGGTGGTGGCACCCAATATTCCTTTGTTGAAGCCCCTTCATGTACTCCGACTTTTTTTTGGCAGCTTCCGCCTAGCAAGCTGCCTTGAATATTTGAAATTGCTCTGCAGTGATTGTTGGATTATCCTTTACAATCTCGGAGTAGGGTTCCTTTTTGTTTATGATCCTTGATTTCACCTTTGTTTTCCAGGCGGCCAACGCATCGCTAAACTTGGACATGGCGTGTTTGTTTATCTTCTTCATTGCCGGGTCCTTATCTGGATCTTTATAATCCTTTTCATTCCGGAACGGAAACAAGAATATCTTGTGCAGCTTCTTTAGAAGGGAGGGCCTCATATTATCTATCTTCTGTAGTTTCTCATCGTTGATGGTGGCAGTTGTCCATACGATGCAGCCTATTTGATTGTCGTAGCATGCGCGCGCTTCCTCGGGCGTGTTTGGCTCAAAATTGTTGTCGTCCACCTCCATGACCACCAGTCTAGTAGTCCTGAGTTTGTTAGGAAGCCGTTTCCTCTTTGCTTTTGGTTCTACACCGGCTCCGCTCCCTGAGGCAGCGCCGGTCTCAGTCTCAGCGCATGTCTCGATGCCGGTCTGAGTCTCAGCGCCGGTCTCGGTCTCAGCACCGGTTTGCGTGTCGGTCTCAGTCCCTGATGCGACCGGTGGGCCTAGCAACAACATCGGTTGATCATCGGCAAGGCTAAAAAATTTGTCTGCTGCCAGGTAGACGTCATCGCAATAACCAAAACCCCGTCCTTCATTGTTGCTAGCCATGTTTCCTACTATTAAATCTAGTCAATTAATTCTAGACCTAATAAAATGAATAATGACATAAAAAAGGCCTATGTTTTGTAGGAACGTTGACTCCTTCCCAGTGCGGCAAATCCCGGGAACTCGTTATGTCCTAGTTTGTAGCACAAGTCATGCCGAAGTTCACGGAAAATTTCCGCATGACCTTTGCTAAAAAGTGGACAAATCGAGAACCTGAAATTTTCCGAAACGGAAATGAATCAACATTCCAGCAAAACATAGGCCAATCAGCTTCATTCCCTGGAAACAGTGTTCAAATATCCATCTTCAACACCTCAACACATGTCCAAATATACACGAGCAACCACATGTCCAAATATACATGTCCAAATTTCACAAGCTAATTCAAAAACATAGAGTAGAAGAAAATTCATTTAACTACTAATAGAATAAAATTCAGTTAACTTTAGTGCTCTATAATGATGAAAGGAAAAAATTCAGTTAACTACTAATTTCATTCATTTAGGTTATTCATTTAACTTCACCTAATTAACCCATCTGTACCACTACTACTAGCAGCACTACTGACCTAATTAACCTAGCAAAACTCTACTGCCCTAACTAAAAAACATCTAATTAACATCTACTAGTACCACTACTGCCCTAACCTAATTAACATCTGCTAGTATCACTATATACTACAAGCAGCATCTACCCTAACTAAACCCTACTGCCCTAACTAACTTTTGTTGTAAACCAAATTTTTTGCTCTAAACTAATTTTTGCTCTAACATCTACTACTTACATCTTTTGCTCTAAACTAATTTTTTTTGCTATAAACTAACTTTTGCTCTAAAAAGTAGAGAGAGGAGTGGGGGGAGGGGTGGGGGACTTACAAAGAGGGGAGAGACGGTAGCGGGGAGGTGCTCGGCGACGGAGGCAGGGCGGAGAGGGCACGGGCAGCAGCGGTCCTGGGCGGGCTCGGGCGGCGGTGAGGTCGAGGGCAGCGATGGTGAGGTCGAGGGCGGCCTCCGGTGGCGGCGGTGAGGCTGAGGACGGCCTCGGGCGGCGGCGGTGAGGATGACAGCGTCCTCGGGGGGAGACGGTGAGGTTGCGGCGTCCACGCCGACAGGAGACGTCGGCGAAGTGGGGCGACGGTGAATAGGGGAGATGGCGGCGAGGGCAAGGGATTTGGGGGAGAGGTGGTGGCTGGGGGAGGGAAACCGCTGTTTAAGTGAAACGTAACGGTAGCACATTCCTGAAAACGCGCTATAGCTAAGTTAGCTACAACGCGTTTCCTGAAACGCGCTGCTACTATTTATTTCTCCTTTTTCCCTTTTTTCATTTATTTTTATTTACATTTTATTTTTTTCCTTTCTCCTTTTTCTATTTCTTTCATTTTCATTTACTTTTCTACTTGTTTTTCATTTTATTTTATTTTTGTTAGCAGTAGCGCCTTACACATAAATGCGCTGCTACAATAGAATTAGCGGCAACGCTGTTTCTAAAAGAGCGCTACTGCTATGTGTGGCTGATCGGCTTAGTGGTGGGAATTTTTGTAGTAGCGCTTTTACAAAGGGACGCGCTACTGCTATATGTGTATCTGCAACGCGGTTATTTCGCGCGTGCTACTGCTGTCTAGCAGTAGAGGCCTTTTTTACATGCGCTACAGCTAAAGTTCTGTGTATAGGCTTTTCCCTAGTAGCGCTTACTGATTTACCGCTATCGTTTTGGAGTTATGCTTTAGAGACGGTTGCATTCACGTTAAATAGGGCACTATCTAAATCCGTTGAGATGACACCTTATGAATTGTGGTTTGGCAAGAAACCCAAGTTGTCGTTTCTTAAAGTTTGGTGCTGCGATTCTTATGTGAAAAAGCTTCAACCTGATAAGCTCGAACCCAAATCGGAGAAATGTGTCTTCATAGGATACACAAAGGAGACTGTTGGGTACACTTTCTATCACATATCCGAAGGCAAGACATTTGTTGCTAAGAAAGGATCCTGTCTAGAGAAGGAGTTTATCTCGAAAGAAGTGAGTGGGAGGAAAGTAGAACTAGATGAGGTAACTGTACCTGCTCCCTTATTGGAAAATAGTTCATCACAGAAATCTGTTCCTATGACTCCTACACCAATTAGTGAGGAAGCCAATGATGATGAGCATGTAACTTCAGATCAAGTTACTACCAAACCTTGTAGGTCAACCAGAGTAAGATCCGCACCAAAGTGGTACGGTAATCCTGTTCAGGAAGTCATGTTACTTGACCATGACGAACCTACGAACTATGAGGAAGCGATGATGAGCCCAGATTCCACAAAATGGCTTGAGGCCATGAAATCTGAGATGGGATCCATGAGAACAAAGTGTGGACTTTGGTTGACTTGCCTGATTATCGGCAAGCCATCGATAATAAATGGATCTTCAAGAAGAAGACGGACGCTGACGGTAATGTTACTGTCTACAAAGCTCGACTTGTTGCGAAAGGTTTTCGACAAGTTCAAGGAGTTGACTACGATGAGACTTTCTCACCCGTAGCGATGCTTAAGTCCGTCCGAATCATGTTAGCAATTGCTGCATTTTATGATTATGAAATTTGGCAAATGGATGTAAAGACTACATTCCTGAATGGATTTCTGGAAGAAGAGTTGTATATGATGCAACCAGAAGGTTTTGTCTATCCAAAGGATGCTAACAAAGTGTGCAAGCACCAGCGATCCATTTATGGACTAGTGCAAGCATCTCGGAGTTGGAATAAACGTTTTGATAGTGTGATCAAAGCATATGGTTTTATACAGACTTTTGGAGAAGCCTGAATTTACAAGAAAGTGAGTGGGAGCTCTATAGCATTTCTAATATTAAACATGGATGACATATTGTTGATTGGAAATGATATAGAATTTTTGGATAGCATAAAAGGATACTTGAACAATAGTTTTTCAATGAAAGACCTTGGTGAAGCTGCTTATATATTAGGCATCAAGATCTATAAGGATAGATCAAGACGCTTAATTGGACTTTCACAAAGCACATACCTTGATAAAATTTTGAAGAAGTTCAAAATGGATCAAGCAAAGAAAGGGTTCTTGCCTGTGTTACTGTGGGGATCCCGACTCATAAGTCGTGATCACCGAATGCACGTGTACAGTGATCATAGAGATCAATGCTCACTGAACACACAGAAGATGTATAACAAGAGTCTTACATCCATACATACCGTCTTACATAAATTGTGACCATTATGGTCAATTCGTGAGTATAACTTCACATCGGAAATCTTCGTCGATAACTTGGACCCATGCCCTCTGCCTTACCCCTACAGATATTCTGACTAGGAAGCGTCCTAGCTCGCATGTTCATCACCGAAGTATTCTTTATCATATCATGTTCTTTCATGCCTGGACAATAAAATAACTAGTGGCAAGCCAATGAGTACTTTGAATGTACTCGCAAGCAACCCATGTTTTGGTTCAAGATACAACAATGCATGATATAGGTAAATTTTGCAGAAAGCTAGTTTTGTTGTGCTATGACATGTTCAACAATTGGTAAAACATGCATCATACGAATTCAAGTAACCATAGGGACTGGTTACAGATATCAACATAAATGGAGTGGGCATCAACCCAACTCAATCATGTCAAGTCCTTTGACTTGACCCAAGTAGGTCTTCCCACTTAACCAAACACACACACTGGTTTGTATTCATGTGGACGTAGCCCAAGAGCAGTTACCCAACTGTCCTTGACCGTGGACACGGCTATTCGAATAGTTTTACAATCTGCAGAGGTTGCACACTTTACCCACAAGATCCGGGGAACTTACATGTCATCCACGACCATTGGTACCTCAAGTACCTGGGTAAGCACCGATCACTATCTTTCCCTAGACAACACTAACATAGAGTCCACTCGATTGGTAGTAACCTCCGTGCCCAACATTTCACATCTTAAAATTGTGGAGCCTTGCTCCCATATTCATCACATACCACAAGCACGGGGTACCAACGGTGTGTCCGGTGCCCTGTGAAAACAGTCATGGCCGCCCTACCTGGCACGACCCCGTCTTGAGAGAGCGAAACAATGACTCTCCCGTCACTAGTAATGCGAGCTCCAAGCTAGTATCAGCCTAGCACTACAAAAAAATACACTTCCGTGATGGTACGTGTTTGTCACAGTAGGTCGCGTTTTTTGTCATGCATGTACATCCATGACAAATTTATGACAGAATCAAGATAGTCATACATGTGCTTTGTCAGAGAAGTGTTCCATGACATTACCAAAATTATCATCACGGAAGTGTCCACTTCCATGACGATAAATCGCGTCACGAAGTGCTTTTCGTCAAGGGTGACCGACATGTGGCATCCACCATAACGAACGCCCGTTAAGCTATCGGGTCGGGTTTTGGATCCGATAACCCGTTAACAGCCCCGACCAATGGGGATTTTCCACGTGTAAAATCATCATTGGCTAGAGGAAACATGTGTCGGCTCATCGTCGGGACAGGTGGCACGGCCCAACAAGTTTAAATGGGCCGCCCAACTAATGGCCCACAAGATTTTGCGGACCATAATGGGCCGGCCCAGCTAAAGGCCCACGAGATTTTGCGGACCATAATGGGCTGGCCCAGCTAAAGGCCCACAAGATTTTACGGGCCATAATGGGCCGGCTCAGGTAAAGGCCCACAAGATTTTTGTGTGCCATAATGGGCCGGCCCAGGTAAAGGCCCACAAGATTCTTGCGGATCATAATGGGCCGGCCCAGCTAAAGGCCCACGAGATTTCGCCGACATTAATGGGCCGCCCAGCTATAGGCCCACAAGATTTTGAGGACCCTAGTAGGCCGGCCCATTAACTGGCTACCATGTTTTGGGCCAAATGCCGGCCCATATCTGATCCGGTCCATTAATGGCTCGCCACGCTCCGAGCCTAATAGTGGCCCATATGAGATCCGGCCCGTTAATAGCCTACCATGTTCTGGGCCAAATTACGGCCCAGATCAGGTCCGGCCCTTTAAGAGGTTTTGGGCCTAATTATGGCCCATATCAGATTCGGCCCGCCAACTGGACACTATGCTTTTGGGCCCACTTGCTAAAGGCCCACTTAGTAATTCGGCCTGATATTAGTTTTGGCTTGTTAAGGGCCCGTTTAACATTTCAGCCCTATATTAATTTCAGCCTGTTAAAAGCCCGTCATATAGTTGGGCCTAACTACGACCCGGTTTGCATCCGGCCTGCTCGCAGCCGATATCTGATTGGGCCAAACAAGGACCGAGACAATTTTTTGGCCTGTTAAAAGCCCGTGATTTGATTCGCACAATCATCGGTCGGGGTTCATTTCGGGCTGTTGCCGGCCCATGAGCTGTTCGGCACGTTTCAGGCCCAACCTACATCGTGATTGCATGACGGCCCGATTATGTACCATAATTTTACGGTTTGGCCGGTTTACTGCGAAGACAGGATATATATATATATATCTATATATATATATACAGTAAAATAACTGTAACATCGTGAAAAGAAAAAATAAACACGCCGAAAAAATAATATACAAAACCGATAGCACTTCAATAGAGTTCAAGAAAGGTTAGCCTCGCTTAGGGAGCTGCAAAGCATAATGAAAGCAAGATGATGAGGCGCGCTTGTTCAACACTTATATCTTCCTCACTCGAAAAGATAAACAAGCGGACATATGACATGTTTTGCACATAAAAGTATCGATCTTGACAATTCATCACATTTCTTCTTGTGAATAAAGTGACATAGTTTAAATTTGCATTAACACAATATGGTATTGTTCAGGTCAAGACATGGCAGGAAATGACATTGTGAAGGAGTTGGCAGCTTCATGACACCACTGGATTACAGATCAAGAACTCATAAGTATCAATGGTTAGTGTGTTGTTAATTTATACCATTTCAGATTGGCAAATAAAGAGACGGTTTAAATAATAGTAGAATGATATGACATTGTTCATAGTTAAGACATTGCAGAATATGACATTGTGCTGTAGTGGGTAGGTTCACCACGCCATTGTATTACGGATGAAGAATGAAGCATACATGCGTGCAAAAGAAGATCACTTGCTCTGTATAGTTTAATTTACATGGTATGAAGAAGGAACTTGGTTGTACAACTGAAAACTTAAATGAGAAAGGACAAACTTTTGTTTATGAACTACATAATAAACTTTAAACAAGCAATTTGATGCAAACACCAAAAATAAACAGCTGTCGCAGTCATGCCTAACCAAATATATACAATAAAGTTTGAAGGCTTGAGATGGACAAACTTACATTATTGGTGAAGACAGGCTCTATAAAGGCCTTGTCCATGCTGATGGGGGGCAATTCAAGAAGTTTACCACAGAATCTTCTTCAAAAGCATTGCATTTATTCTACATTTTGTTAAGAGTAAATATGGATGTGATAATATACGAAAAAATGGAGAATATTTAAGATAAGATGAACGGTGATGCTACATAACCAAGTAGCTATAAATGTAAATGCAGTGATACAGGCAAAAGGTACAGCCAAGAGCAATGCACAGCTAAACTTCTTCAGTACCAACCTTATGGTAAGAGTAAATATAGATCTAATGTGTAGAAAATGGAGGGCAAAGGAAAATAAGCTGCAGAGTGATGGTACATGAACAACTACCTGTCATTATAAGTACACTGATAAAGGACAACATGTACTTACAAGAACAATGCAGAGCTAAAAAAAACATTGGCATTGGATATATTCTACACTAATGTAACCATTCATACAGATCAGATAATTTGGAGCGAACAATTGATAAGCAAGCTATCATGCATACTGCTGTCACATAATGAACGAGGTATGTATGCAAGTACAGTGATACAGGACAAGATGTACTAACAAGAGCAAAGCAAATAGCATATATTTGTGATATCCTCGTCGTTCTTGTCAAACCTGAATTCTTCTTCGAGCAGATTTCGCAAAAAGATCCGTAAGGCACATGCGGAAAAGTAGAAGTTCAAATTGTCATGTGATTTCATTGACGATTACCTCATCCTGAACGAGACCAGTGCATAACAAGGTTTTTCCATTCAATGTCTTCTAAATTTAGCACAGGAGACTTCACCGGAAATTCGTTTATAGACTTGCCATCAAAGTGTGATTTCCTCAGGTAACACCGATACTGCTGCAATGCTTCCTTGAAAAGCACAAGCAAGCTTAGTTACAACAATGTAATGTAAATCATTGATGTGTTCAACCAGCAGAAAACAGGAAAATAATAACCATGAATAATAGCACTTACACGTAAGTTGGACAGGAAGATATGAAAATGGTGTTTGTCTTCACAATAATCTTCCCATGATGGGAATATATGCATGTAGTCCCTAAAAACATTAGCATTGTCTTTTAAACGGGGAATAAATGGAATGGGGTTCCAATCTGCAGGAATTGGCCGTCTCTGCAGTTGGGATAGGTCTTCGGCCGGTGGACTTGTTGTACTTTTTGCTGGAGTGGGATTTTTCTGTGGTACAGCTGGTGCTATGGCAAATGAAATCGGTATACCTTTTGCTGGAGTGCAGGTCCTGTGTGGTGGGGCTAGTGGTGTGGCCAGTGAAGTATGGGTACAGTCTGCTGAAGTCGGTCCTACGTTTTGTGTCACTGGTTGTACAACCAATATAAGTGGGCGCCGTCGATTTCTCCGGCACCACCACGCTTTTCAAGGACTTTCTTGCCGGTGCTCCTTCGTGTTCGGCAATCACCCTCTTCCTTTTTGATGTCTGATGCATAAGAACAACATTTGAGTGGAAAAACATGGTATGATGACAGATGGAATATGTATTGATAATGGATGGGCATGGCATCTCGAATTATATGATGAGTAAACTAAGAAGATGGCGGTGCAACAAAGTAGAAGAAATGCAAGACAACATATGGAAGATACGCGCAATCAATAAAACCTTGCCAAATTAGAACATGCACCTTGATGGGTGAACAGGACAGGCCATCTGCCTTTGACTCCTTGAGGTTAGAATAGTCATTAGGATGATATTCTGAACAAGAATCAAAAGGTGGGGAGCGTACGAGTTTCATTGCTTCCAGAATGGCACTCAATGCCTTGCTGCCAATTTTGTAAGTCATTGCAGTGTTCCACAATATTCTTCTAATGCGCGGATTCTAATATTCACTGTAATTGCGTATAATATCTGAGAACCATGAAAACATAAATAGCTGTGAGATTATCTTTGTAATGAAGATGATATTCTAATATAGGGGTGCCCCTGTAAACACTTGTGTGTTATAACTGGATTCTGATGAGAGAGCTCATGTGTGCTGTAATATGGTGCGTGCATTTATATAATCTAGCAGAAGTACACAAAAAAATAGGCTCCAGAAGTAAGGATAGCTGGCAGATGATAGGTTCGTAATATACTGTATAGAGAGTTTATTGCCAAACCATGATAACAAGAGCACACAACAACTAGGCAGATCATCGTGTACATAACAGGGGTACACCATAACCAGGATATATAAATCGGGAAAGTGGAACTGGCTGGAAATTACGGTGTTGTATTGCCGCTAGTAATTGAAAGCCTATCGATCACGTACAGGCCAGCTCTATCAGCTGTTGACTGCAGATGTCCCTGCTCCCCTTCCTGACAAGGAACATAATGTGCTACCCATACAGAACACCGCACGGGCCGCCGGCCGAACCTACGGCCCCACCGCATGTGTTCCTCCGCCACCCCCACCCCCGCCCCCACCTGCATCGAGTTTTCTTCGTTCGACGATGCCCCGCCATCGCCCCCACAACCATCGTCTCCACCCGAGCCCCTTCGATCGCACCGGCGAACTCCGGTGAGCTCTGAAAAATCGACTGACCCAATTTTAAAATTTAGTCTACTGTGATTTAACTAGGGTGGAATATAAAAGGGGAAAACCATAAGCATTGGGAGTATGGTGTTGAGCGTGCCATGGCGGATCTGAAGGTGCAAACCGGACAAAGGCAACTTCGCAACCAAGACAAGAAATCAGAGTAAAGCAGTGGTGATCTATTTTCTTGCTTCGATAAATAAGTTGAGCAGATACGAAAGAGTACCGCCTCTGGTGCGGCGCCGTGTACGCATCTGCTGAGAATTTGACGGTGCTGCGGTAGCGATGGCTGTCGGCAGCGTGGAAGCAGATCTAGGAGGGTAGACGGTGGCGGCGGGGCGCGGTGGACGAGACGGTCGTAGGAGCGGTGCCGGCAAGGTGGACGACGACGGGGATGAAGTGAGAGGACGGGATGCAAGGATCCCGGTCCGGAGCGATGGATGAGAGAGGTCGATCTCTTGTAATGGACGGCGGCGTCGGGGTATCAGCTTCGGCATGGTGGACGAGGACAGCGGTGGATGGGGTGGCGGACGACGGCGGACGGAGGAGGGTGGGGTGGAGAGGGTGTTTTGGCGCCCACGGAGTATGAATGGGGAAAAGGGAGGTAGAGAGGAAGGGGGAACCATGTATTCAGGGCGCTTTGTCTCAAATGCGAGGAAATTTACAAACTTAGCCCCCGTTTCAAATTTCTACTACATCACAACAACACTAGTCGGTTGGGGATAGGATGGTAATCTCGCATACACCGAATATTTGCCGACGAGAGTTTGTTTTTGGCACCCACCGTGTATGAATATGAATCAGGGAGGGAGTTGATTTCGGCCGAGGACACACTGTGTTTTGGCGCCCACCGTGTATGAATCCGGGTGAGAGGCGCATTTGGGTGAAATTACAAACCTACCCCTGTCGAAACCTATAGAAATCCAGCAGATAGGCTTTGCGTGGCAGGGATAGACAGTAGTGATTTCCATCTCGCAGATTTTGGTTTTGGGCGGTTACTGCGACTTTCCCCGCTTCGTTCAAATTTTGGAGAGTGCACGTTTACCGTGGCAACTCGGTCGAATCCCGCTTGTATTCTATTTTTTCAAGGGATCCATTTTCAATTGGAATTACATTCTATATACATCATTTTTTTATATACTTTCAAAAGCACAACAAAGAATTCTGCTCCTTTATATGTATAATATGATTTACGAATAAAACGATCTCGAAATCTTAAGGTTGAATTCAAAAAAAAATTAACCAAATTATGTTCTACTAAAATGTATGTATCAGTAATACCTACATATTAAATAACATAGATGTGCGTGAATTCATATGAATATGCATGTTTGATAGATCAATTTTGGTTCGAGTATGGATTACATGTATCATCATCTCGAATTCAAATATTTGAATCCCTTTTTGTTCACTCCTTTCACGCCCATCTCTCTCGCATGCATGCTCCTTCGTGTAGCTATCACTCTCTTTTCTCCAGCTCACCAAGACGCTCACTTCATGTTTCTCCTATCCTCGCAAACATGGTCTCTCGACGTCTCCCTTGAGAAGTGTCACACTCTCCCTATCATTATACATTACACGGTTTTCATTATCTCTCACGTCTCTACTGTTCTCTGGTATTACTCGGTACCTAAGCTTTCTTTTTCACCACCAAACACACTGTCTCCACTCATCTTTCACTTTGTCTTTCTCTCTATGGGATTCTCTCACACACCCTATATGTCTCTACATATGACTCATACCACTAAAATTACTCTCTCTATCTCTCCTGTAGACACAACATTTGTTGCGCTCTCGTTTTCATCTCCATCCCAGACTGACATTATTCATTTGTTTACCAACCAGACAACCCCGACTACCATCTCCTCTCTCTCTCACTCACAGACACACACACACACACAACTCCTGCTTTCACTCCCCTTCCCGACTACCGTCTCTCTCACACACACACAAAACTCTCGCCAAGCACCCGACTCGTATTTCTCTCACAAACATTTATCGACTAGCTAGCCTCTAGATAGGTTTATACACCCGCACACTCATTCTTCCACCATCGTATGTCTCTCTCCCGCTCCTTGTATCTATGTAGATTTTTCTTCCCTTCTCGAGACACGCCCTCTCGATCGTGCACACACACACTATCGCCTCATTTTAAGCTGATACCTATCGCACACACACTCCTTGTGTCTTTGTCACACATGCACTCCGTACTCCTCCACTCTCCCTCTCTCTCTCACACACACATGGGCTTTTTGCAACAACTAGCAAGATGCCCATGTGTTGCATGGAACATCAAGATGCATTTGTATGAGTAGTTTATCTTGTGGGGGGAAAGGATGAACGAGGGAAGGCCTTATTTGCAAATGTGGAGAGGGGTGGGTATCTTTTGCAAAATTGCCATAGTTTCCTTCCTATTAAATGGGATATAGATCGGATGGCCTATATTGCAGGATGGCAGGCACACGATCATCACCGACAATGCTTATTATAAGAGTAGGGATAAAAAATAGGGTTGGTGATGATGGTGGGCCTGCCATCCTGCAATGTAGGTCATCTGATTTATATCTGACAGATAGGAAGGAAAATATGGCAATTTACCCGCACTCTACACCACATTTGAAGATAAGGCCTTCCCTCGTTCATCCTTTTCTCCCACAAGATCTTGATGTTACGTGCAACGCAGGGGCATCTTGCTAGTAAGAGTAGAAATTAGACATATACCACTTCTCGAATCTTGAAACCAACAACATTCCTCCCATATCTCATCAAAACCGCCAAAGGAATATATTTTGAGTGAAACATAACATATTTTTAGTGATATACGTGTTTCAAAGCTAGACTTTTTTTTTCTATCAAATCGGTGAATATGTATTAATCCAGTGGCGGAGATAGGCCTGGGGCGGCTAGGGCTATAGCCCCAGGCCTAGAAACGACTTCCTTTGTAATTTCTTCATGCAAAGCAAAGAAAACCATAGAAGTTTATCACTCAACATAGCACAGCCCCAGGCGTAGTCTGCATTTAGCTCCGCCATTGTATTAATCTACTTTGATCATGTGGCAACGCATTGGCACATTGCTAGTAGTTATTTTTATTATTTGGACACCGGACAAGCGGTGGAGTACATATACAAGAGAAGAGGCGCACGCACGCAGTCGGCCTCTCGATGTCTTGCACACATGAGTGTTACGTAAAGGCGATGTTAACAAATAAACCCTAAAACCCTGTGCATGAGTGCTGCATTCGCGGGTACCGGGTACGTGGTGGAGCACCTTTGTAGGAATAGTCAGCTCGCGTGATAATTTGATCCGTAGGAGTTGATGGTCGGGACCACAGGTGAACGACTTGGAGCGCGGTGGCTCGCCAGTTGCCACAGATCGAGTAGCCATGTTTAAAATATCATTTTTTTAGCGGGGTTAAGAGTTCCGATTTTTAATGGCGCGTTATAAGTAGTAAGTAGTTTTTAGAACGATTGGTATGGAGCGAAAATGGAATTCATAGTACTACGTACCTCCTTGGCGTATGGTTGTATGGTTTGTTTCTTTTTTGCGATGGAGGTTGTATGGGTTTATGTTGCGAGATGTTGAACCTGGTAGTTCTAGGGAAAATGCTATAGTTTAGATTTAGATGCTGGTTTTCAGTAATGAAAATCGGAAGGGGAAACCCTTCTTTGATTAAAAAAAACTACTACCTCCATTCTGGTTTACTAGTCCGCATCGTACTTTGGGTCAAAGTTTGTCCACGAATTTTACTTGTAAAATGTGAATGGAAAACGAGATTTTGGTATACCCAAACAAAAAAGGACTGGAGGGAGTGATTGCTCTGACACGGATGCGACCTCTCATAGCGCAGGCATTGAACCGGCGCGCCGGCCAAGAGGGCCGCACTCGCTGCAGGCCCGGCTGAGCACGCCTCCTCGCCGCGTGCAACCAGCTTAAGACTGCCCCTTTGCCTTGAGTGAATCCGATGCGTGTGCCGGCAACACGTCCTTCCATGAGCGGCAGGCATTTTAGAACACAAAATTGACTAAAATATATTTAATTTACGCATGGTCTTGACTTGTTGTGCTCGCACTGGTAGCAGGAACTAGTAGAGGACTTTCTTTATTTATAACTCTCCTCACATTTTTTTTGGCTTTGAAGTGAATCATGGTTGTGGACATTATGTATGAATGTGCAGATATTTGTGAACATGAGTTTGATGTGGAAGTTGAACTTGGAATGTCGGGCTTGCGCGTGAACTATACCATATCCAATGCTTCGTCTGTTATTGTTTGGAAAGTAGTTGATGTTATTACATGACCCGAACAAAACATTTTGTGCCACGTCAGTAGATGCACGGACATCACAACAGGCATGCTGACTGGATAAACATTTGAACCTAGCTATTATGAAGGAAATTTTGTATTGACAACAGTTTTAGATAGCAGGAGACGCCTAGCCTGCTCTGCCTCTGCTAGCTTATTTCTGGCTTCTTCCATCTCTTCTTTGGCTTGGGTGAAGAGAGCATCTGATTGCTCTTTTCGCTTCTTCAGGAACTCAGCTACATTCTCAAGGGCTGTTGCACGCTTTCTTTCAATCTTTACTAATGCCACGAGGACACGAACAGCTGACGACTCCACCTGGCTTGTGTGTAATCCAGCATCATCTGGGAATTTGCACCTTGTGTCTAATCCAACATCATTAGGGAACTGGCACCTTGTGTGTAATCCAGCCTCATTTTGGAAACATGATCTCGAGGTTGACCATACTTACCTCCTCGCAGGAACTGCATCCTGACATGGAGTTACTTCTTTTTTAGATCAATACTCAGAGCAACCTAGATCCATTTAGTTGAAGCCAGATAAACAGAACTCGGAAAAGTGAATTCAAAAGGAAATAAATAAATAAAAACAGACTACAAGGTGAGAACACCAACTTCCTAGATCAAGCTAAAAACGAAAGCATTAGGACGATTAAGACTCTTCTTATTACACATCAAAGAACACCAGGCTTAAGAGAAACAGAAACTACAACATATACACATCGAAGAACTCGAGGCTACAC
Organism: Aegilops bicornis; assembly: GCA_021605145.1. Lineage (NCBI taxonomy): Eukaryota > Viridiplantae > Streptophyta > Magnoliopsida > Poales > Poaceae > Aegilops > Aegilops bicornis. The sequence continues at coordinate 154,004,856 of CM038669.1, forward strand.
GAAAGTAATTGAAAGGGTGTTACTTACCAAAGCTCGTTTTCCAGGTTCGGTGCAGCTCCTCTTTAACTTGCCACGCTCCTTGAAGATGTCCCGAATATCCCGTGTTTGGTCTTCATTGCTCCTCTGCATGTTCACACTCGTGTTTAAAATCTCAACATGGCAAGAAAAATATACTACTAGTAATACCCGCGCATCTTGTGGGCAACATTAAAGCACTAAATGCGCCATGTTAGAGCATCTCCAACAAGATAAACTACTCATACAAATGCATCTTGATGTGTGCAACGCATGGGCATCTTGCTAGTTCTAAAAACCTTTCCATCATTTGCCACACTACTGGTTGCAAATGAAAAACCTACCCAAGCACAACATGTAGCGATACAGAGCGACGACAATTACAAGCTGATATTCATTTGGACAATGGAGGCTATAACCAATTACTTTTACGGGAACAATAGCACCCAGGAAATTTGAAGGGTAGGTACGAACAAAATTGGAACTGCACATGTACTGCTAAGCGATTCAATACACACATTACCAATCGAGGAGGAGAACGATGGTCGCGGCAGCCTCCGTGAGTCATGGTCGGCAACGGGTGGCAGTTCATTGTCCATGACGGTGGTGCTTCTGCGCTTGGCGTCGGCTTCCGGGAAGCAGATCCGAGACCGTGGAAGACGATGCCGGGGAAGAGGCTCCGTGTATGACGACGACGGTGGACCGGCTCCAGTGCGGCGTACGAGGTCGTCGATGAGGCAGATGCGCTGCGGTGGACGATTGCGCCAATGTAAAGGGGAGGAGCACGAAGGTTGCGGTGCCGTGGACAAGTCTATTTTGCGGTGGGGATAGAAATTGGGGAGTATTCAGGTGTACTTGAGGGAGTCCTAGATTAGGGGGTGTCTGGATAGCCGAACTATCACCGTTGGCCGGACTCCTAGACTATGAAGATACAAGATTGAAGACTTCGTCCCATGTCCGGATGGGACTTTCCTTGGCGTGGAAGGCAAGCTTGGCGATACAGATATGTAGATCTCCTACCATTGTAACCGACTCTGTGTAACCCTAACCCTATCCAGTGTCTATATAAACCGGAGGGTTCTAGTCCGTAGGACGAACAACAATCATACCATAGGCTAGTTTCTAGGGTTTAGCCTCCTTGATCTCGTGGTAGATCTACTCTTGTACTACTCATATCATCAATATTAATCAAGCAGGAGTAGGGTATTACCTCCATCGAGAGGGCCCAAACCTGGGTAAAAACATCGTGTCCCTTGTCTCCTGTTACCATCCGCCTAGACGCACAGTTCGGGACCCCCTACCCGAGATCCGCTGGTTTTGACACCGACATTGGTGCTTTCATTGAGAGTTCCTCTGTGTCATCATCCTTAGGCCCGATGCCTCCTTCGATCATCAACGACGACGCGGTCCAGGGTGAGACTTTTCTCCCCAGACAGATCTTCGTATTCGGCGGCTTCGCACTGCGAGCGAACTCACTTGTCCATCTGGAGCAGATCGAAAGCTACGCCTCTGGCCATCAGGTCAGATTTGGGAGTTTGAACTACACGGCCGACATCCGCGGAGACTTGATCTTCGATGGATTCGAGCCACAGCCAAGTGCGCTGCTTGTCTCGATGGGCACGATCTAGCTCGCCGCCGAACAGTGCCCTGGAGGCCGCACCAGCGTCCGCTCCGACCCTTAGCTCGGAGCCGACTCCCCCGATCTAGGACGAGTGGTTGGACACCGCCTCGGGGGCTACGATCTCTACGGCGATGGAGCCAAACTCCATCCCTGTCCTTTGCGAAGACCAGGACTCCAAGGTGTCGGACTCCTCTCCGGACTCTGAACCCTCCGCGCCCCTGCCAATCGAATCCGATTGGGCGCCGGTTATGGAAATCACTGCCGCGGACATCTTTCAGCACTCGCCTTTTGGCGACATCCTGAATTCACTAAAGTCTTTCTCTTTATCAGGAGAGCCCTGGCCGGACTATGGTCAGGAAGGTTGGGATGCGGACGACGAAGAAATTCAACGCCCACCCACCGCCCACTTTGTAGCCACTGTCGATGATTTAACCGACATGCTCGACTTCGACTCCGAAGACATCGACGGTATGGACGACGATGCTGGAGACGATCAAGAACCAGCGCCTACAGGGCACTGGAAGGCCACCTCACATCGACATATACATGGTGGACATCCCAAAAGATGGGAATGGCGATGGAACAGCGGAGGATGACCTCCAAGAAACAGCCCAAGCGCTGGGCGTCGGGCGCCCGCTCTAAGTCCCGCCACAAAGAAAATGGTGATTCCGCACGGAGATAATAACACCCGGACAAGGTTGTCAGAGACAACCCCCTCCAAAGCAGGATTCAAAGACAGAGGAGGGAGAAGCCAGCCCTCATGATAGAGCGGCAGACAGGGAGGTGGAGGGCGATAATTATATGCCTCCCTCCGAAGATGAGGCAAGCCTCGACGACAGCATTTAATTTGTCGTGCACGAGGATCCCGCCAACAGGAGCATTTCAAACGCACGCTTATGGCCATGGCAAGCAGCCTCAAAAAGCAGCAGCAGCTTAGAGCTGACCAAGACACGCTAGGCAGCGGATGGATCAAGTCCTTGTAGTCAAGAGTGTGAACTCGAACGCCCTCCAAGAGATACCCCAAACGCGATCTGCTACCCCAATTAGAGGAAGCACCCAAACCTACATCACCGGTAGCATGATGCGGCCGACCGCCTCCCGTGGTCGCGACGGAGAGGCCTCTAGACCCTCCATTCAAGCCGCACTCCGGCGTCGCCGAAAAGTACCAAGGCATGTGGAAATGCGCCGCACCGGTGAGACATATTGGAGGACAAGGCAAGGCAAACAAGATCGATCTACGGATCGCGTGCGCCTACCGACACGTGATGATAACCGTCACGCTGGATACAGTAATTCTGGCGGGCGAACACGATGAGACAAAGCTCATTTGAGCTGCGTCGTGATATAGCTCAATCTGAGGCGCCAAGACACCCAGTATGCTTCACAGACGAAGTGATGGATCATCAAATCCCTGAGGGCTTCAAACCCGTAAACATCGAATCATACGATGGCACAACAGATCCTGCTGTTTGGATCAAGGACTACCTCCTCCATATCCACATGGCCCGCGGCGATGATCTACACGCCATCAAATACCTCCCACTCAAGCTTAAAGGACCAGCTTGGCATTGGCTTAACAGCTTGCCAGTAGAATCAATTGGTTGTTGGGAGGACCTTGAAGCCGCATTCCTTGATAACTTCCAAGGCACATACGTGCGACCACCAGACGCCGATGACCTCAGCCACATAATTCAGCAGCCAGAAGAATCGGCCAGAGAATTACTGACACGGTTCCTAACCAAGAAAAATCAAATCGTTGACTGTCCGGGTGCAGAGGCCCTTGCAGCCTTTAAACATAACATCCGCAACGAGTTGCTTGCCCGGCACCTAGGATAGGAACAGCCGAAATCCATGGCAGCCCTCACAACGCTCATGACCCGCTTTTGCGCAGGAGAGGACAGCTGGCTAGCTCGTAGCAACAACTTGACCAAAAACCCTGGTAGTTCGGATACCAAGGACAACAATGGCAGGTCGCGTCGCAACAAGCACAAGCGCCACACTAAAGGCGATAATTCTGAAGATACGGCAGTCAATGCCGGATTCAGAGGCTCTAAACCCGGTCGGCAGAAAAAGCCGTTCAAAAGAAATATTCAGGGCCCGTCCAATCTGGACCGAATACTCGATCGCTCGTGCCAAATACATGGCACTCCCGAAAAACCAGCCAACCACACCAACAGGGATTGTTGGGACTTTAAACAGGTAGGCAAGTTAAATGCCAAACTCAATGACAAGGGGCGGCATAGCGATGACGAGGAGGAGCCCCGGCCGCCGAACAATAGAGGACAGAAGGGCTTCCCCCCACAAGTGCGGATGGTGAACATGATATACGCAACCCACATACCCAAAAGGGAGCGGAAGCGTGCACTAAGGGACGTATATGTGATGGGGCCAGTCGCCCCGAAGTTCAACCCATGGTCCTCCTGCCCGATCACCTTTGATCGAAGGGACCACCCCACTAGCATCTCCCATCATGGATTCGCCGCATTGGTTCTTGACCCAATCATCGACGGATTTCACCTCACTAGAGTCCTGATGGACGGCGGTAGCAACTGAACCTGCTTTATCGGGATACAAAGGCGCAAAATGGGCATAGACCCCTCAAGGATTAAACCCACAAAGACGACCTTTAAAGGCGTCATACCAGGTGTAGAGGCCAATTGTACAGGCTCAATTACACTCGAAGTGGTCTTCGGATCCCCGGATAACTTCCGAAGCGAAGAGTTAATCTTCGACATAGTCCCGTTCCGCAGCGGCTATCACGCACTGCTTGGACGAACCGCATTTGCAAAGTTCAATGCGATGCCGCACTACGCATACCTCAAGCTCAAGATGCCAGGCCCTCGGGGAGTAATCATGGTCAATGGAAACACCGAACGCTCTCTCCGAAAGGAGGAGCACACGGCGGCCCTCGCGGCGGAGGTGCAAAGCAGCCTCTCACAACAATTCTCAAGTCCGGCTATTAAATGTCCGGCCACCGTCAAGCGCGCCCGGAGTAACCTACAACAAGACCGCCTGGCACGATCCAAGCACGCGTAGCAATCCGGCCCCAACCCAAGCCCTCACGAAACTACGAAGCCAAGATTACGCCAGACATAACTACGCCCGGAGATACCATGCGCATAAGGGAGGGCACGACCACGCACGCCTGCACGCGGCTCAACCACACCAGGGCTCCCGATTGTGTCATTCTTTTCTTCTTCTTTTTTTCTTACTTTCAGTACTCGCTTTCCAGAAGTCTGTCCCCAAGACTAGAATTGCCGAACTCACGATGCAACAGCTGTGGAAGCGAAAGCTACGTCGAGTGTCCAGGTGGTCTCTACTACGAGCATTATACCTGTTTTACATACCATCCCGCAGCTTACCCCTGGAGGGGGACATGTTAAATAGTCCCATCCCTTGCTTATCGCACTATTTGTATCGTTCCGCTTCCATTGCAGTACCTTTTTGAATAAACAAGACATAGCTTTTGCCTATTACACCCCTTTCTTTATCTATATACATGTTCATTTCATGACATGTTGCACCCATACACTTTGGTATGGCCAATACACCAGGGGCTTAAGTACCCCAAAAGTATGGTGTGATAAGTCCGAACACTTTCACAAGTGCGGCACCCCGAACTTATAGCATTATATGCATCGGCTCGAATCATGTCTTGGGTAAATAGTTGGGTTCGCCTTGGCTCCCATGTTTTGGTACCTTACGCCCGTTATATCGGCTAAGGTAGCTGGGAGAACCACTGCGATTGTGCACCGGTTGAGCTGGGTTGAGCACCTCCTTTGGAGAAAGCTAAAACTGACCGTCATGATAGGGCGAGAGCCGGTCGCTGTTCAAGAGGTTTTTTCAGGTCCCTAAAGACTTATGCCGCTTAGAGCGAGGAGTCGGCATTGTCCGGCCAAGGGGTGGATAGCGCCTCGAACTCGGTCTTCCGGATACTAGGGGCTTCGCCGAAATTTAAAATTATAGAATTCTATGGCTAAGTGAGAGTGTTCAAGCACTATAAGTCCGGTTGCCTTGTTCGTTGTGTTGAGCGCCTCCCTCGAAGGACCCAAGAATGGGAACAAGAGTGCTCAAGTTTATCCCGAACACCCCAGCACTCGTGGCATGGGGGCTGAAGCCAACGACTTGCCATCTCTCAAATTTGATAAACAGCCGCACAGAAGGTAATATTTTAAATTAACAAGCGTTGCTTAGCGCATATGAACAAGTTTTCAGCGTACAGGATAACAAATGCGAGTCTATTAAAAAATTACATCTTTGGAGCACTCATCTGCGATACGGCGGGCACCCTTCAAGACGCCCTCATAGTACATTTCGGGCTTGCGATGCTCCTTGCCCTTCGGTGGCCCGTCCGTCACAAGCTTCTCCGCATCCAGCTTGCCCCAGTGCACTTTAGCACGGCCAAGGGCCCGACGGGCACCTTCAATGCAGATGGAGCGCTTGATGACTTCAATCCATGGACATGCGTCCACCAGCCGCTGCACTAGCCCGAAGTAGCTCCCAGGCATGGCTTCCAATGGCCATAGCCGAACTATGAGGCCCTTCATGGCCTGTTCGGCGACCTTGTGGAGCTCGACCAGCTACTTCAGCTGGTCGCTCAGGGGCACCGGATGTTCGGCCTCAGCATACTGAGACCAGAACACCTTCTCCGTTGAGCTCCCCTCTTTGGCGCGGTAGAACGCGGCAGCATCAGACACACTACAGGGCAGATCTGCGAATGCTCCTAGAGAGCTCCGGATTCGGGTAGGTAATAGGTAATTCACTTTCACATGCTTGCTTTGCATAAAGAATGCCTTACCCGCCGCTATCTTCTTTAATGATTCAATTTCTTGGAGGGCTTTCTGGGCTTTGGCCTTAGCGGCTTTGGCACTCTCAAGAGCCGCGGCGATCTCGGACTCTCGAGTCTTCGAGTCACGCTCCAAACTTTCGTGTTTTTCCACGACAGCCTGGAGCACTTGCCGCACCTCCGCCACCCGCTCCTCCTACTTCTCTCGCTCGGTGCGCTCCGCGGCCGCTTTGCTTTCGGCCGCGGACATCGCTTCCTTCAGGGTCGCCACCTCGTTCGTGGCCCCTACAATACCCACGTTATTCCTGTCATTTTTTGCAACCAAATCCTTTCTATAAGGTATTTCTTTAATAAGGTATTGCTTACCTTCCCTGTCCTCGAGCTGCTTCTTGGCAAGGCCGAGCTTGTTCTCGGACCGCTCGAGGCTCGCTTCAATGCATGGACCTCCGCACAAGGCGGCAGAGGTCGGCCAGCAGCCTGCATTCGCATATTGACATACTTATGTTATACTCCTGCGTATATCTTTTAGATCCTTAGTCCGCTTTTCTTTACGAACACCGAACTAAGCATCAGGGGCTACTGTCTATGCGGTAATATTTTTACATATTCTAAACTTACCACAATGCCTGTTAGAAGGTTGATACAGGCTTCAGTCAGCCCGCTCTTGGCGGACTGAACTTTCTGGATCACCACACTCATAACAATGCGGTGCTCCTCGTTGATGGAGGCGCCGATAAGCGCCTCCAGCAAGCTATCCGGTGCCTCCGGATGGACGGAGGTCACCGGCCTCGCAGTCTTGCCCTTCTTACGAAGGAGCCGCTTGCCGGACTTCGGAACCACTTGAAGGTTCAGACGGAGTCCGCACAGGGCGGACTTAGAGCCCTCTGGGGTTCGCCCCTTTGCGCCCAGAGTCCGGGAGGTCGCCTTGGCGCCTCAGACCACCTCCTCTGGCTGGGACCCTTTTGGGACTTCCACCGCTGTGTCGCCGGGCGACACGAGGAGAGGAGGCGGTCGGAAGTGAAGTGCTATTCACATCCGACGAACCCGTGGAGCCGCTCGGCAAACGGGCGAGCCTGCGTCCTTGGGCGGGCTACATGGTCATATTCGGCGTTAGAAGACACTATGCGACAAATAAAAAGTCATGAACTATTCCGGAGTCCGGACACTTACGATCTCGCCAGGGGCTTGGGCCTTGTTGGCCACTCCTCCTCGTCGTTGTCGGTGTTGGTGGAGAAGTCCGGAGGAAGGGTCCTTCCTTTCTTGGACCCTTCGGCCTCCCCAGTCGGGGCGACCTTCCTTTTCTTCTCTCCCCCCGCTTGGGGAGAGGCATCTTTTTCCTCCTCGTCTTCAGAGGAGGATTCCGCCTCAGAGTCGTCGGACGATGAGTTCGACAGCACCTGGCGCCGGGAGCTCCTTCGAGTTCCCGTGGCCTCCTTCTTGGCCTTCTTCTCCGGCACCAAGTGAGGTGCCGGAGCCAGCAGCCCCGTTAATCGGGCGTCCGCTGGGTTTTCTGGTAAGGGGGCCGGATTAATCTGTCCGGACGTCTTCACCGATCTGTCAAAGGTTAGGGAGTTTTAGATCCTGCATAGAGTCAAACTATGAAAAAAGAGTCCCATAAAGGGTAAAATAACTTACCTCGCTGGCTTGACGCTGCGAGCTGAATCCGCGATCTTCGGTAGCGGATGTGGGAGCCTCGGCGCCCTTGAACAGCACCTTCCAGGCATCTTCGTACGTAGTGTCGAAGAGCCGTTTTAGAGTCTGGTGTTGTGCCGGATCGAACTCCCACAATTTAAAGGCCCGTTGCTGGCATGGGAGAATCCGGCGGATGAGCATCACCTGGATTACGTTGAAAAGCTTGAGATTCTTGTCCACCGGGTTCCGGACGCAGGTTTGGAGTCCGGACAGCTCTTTCGAATCACCCCACGTCAGGCCCGTCTCTTTCCATGATGTGAGCCGTGTGGGGGAGCCAGATCGGAATTCGGGGGCCGCCGCCCATTGAGAGTCGCGTGGCTCGGTGATGTAGAACCACCCCGATTGTGACCCCTTTATGGTCTCCACAAAGGAGCCCTCGAGCCATAGGACTTTGGCCATCTTGCCAACCATGGCACCTCCGCACTCCGCTTGGCGGCCGCCCACTACCTTCGGCTTGACATTGAAGGTCTTCAGCCATAAGCCGAAGTGGGGCTGGATGCATAGGAAGGCCTCGCACACGACAATAAACGCCGAGATGTTGAGGCCGTAGTAGAACATGAGCCCCTGGACAAATTGGTGAAGTGGAAAACCTAGTCCGTGGAGGAAGTGGGTGAGGAACACCACCCTATCATGGGGCCCGGGGGTGGGAATGAGCTGTCCCTCATCGGGGAGCCGATGCGCGATGTCGCTGGACAAGTATCCGGCCTTCCGCAGCTTTTTGATGTGCCCCTCTGTGATGGAGGAGGCCACCGACTTGCCTCCCCCTCCGGACATAGTTGGAGAAGGTTGAGGTGGGATGTGCGGACTTGGGCGCTGCAGCTCGAGTGCGCGGAAATGGATGGGCAAAGGAGGAAGAAGGCGTAGGTGAAAAGGTGGATCCTTATCCCCTTATATGGACGGACGAAGTTATGCGTCCCCCGCCAGCCTGGTAAAACTCGCTTATCTCCCAAGCGCCATAATCAATGGGGCGGTTGGGTTACCCACGTCTGTATTGATGAGAATCCCGGAATAAGGGGGCACGATCTCCGCTTTGATAAGACGTGCCAAGGAAACTGCCCCGCTAAACGCGCTGAGGTGGAACAGTAAAAACGATTCGTATAAAGGCATGGCCGTGGTGTGATGTCATGCTGCGGAATACGTCAGCAGATCTGTGCAAAAGTTATTCTCTCTACGATGGTATGTGGAACTTGTTTTGCAGAGCCGGACACTATCCAGGTGTTCAAAATCTTAAATGAAGTATTTGGAGGAGGAACCCGCCTTGCAATGCCGAAGACAATATGCGCGCCGGACTCTTCGTCATTGAAGCCTGGTTCAGGGGCTACTGAGGGAGTCCTGGATTAGGGGGTGTCCGGATAGCCGAACTATCACCGTTGGCCGGACTCCTGGACTATGAAGATACAAGATTTAAGACTCCGTCCCGTGTCCGGATGGGACTTTCCTTGGCGTGGAAGGCAAGCTTGGCGATACGGATATGTAGATCTCCTACCATTGTAACCAACTCTGTGTAACCCTAACCCTATCCGGTGTCTATATAAACCGGAGGGTTCTAGTCCGTAGGACGAACAACAATCATACCGTAGGCTAGCTTCTAGGGTTTAGCCTCCTTGATCTCATGGTAGATCTACTATTGTACTACCCATATCATCAATATTAATCAAGCAGGAGTAGGGTATTACCTCCATCGAGAGGGCCCGAACCTAGGTAAAAACATCGTGTCCCTTGTCTCCCATTACCATCCGCCTAGACTCACAGTTCGGGACCCCCTACCCGAGATCCGCCGGTTTTGACACCGACGGTACTACTCTGGGTGCCGGGGTGGGGTTGGCTGGGTAGGGTGAACCTGAAGTTACGAAAACAGCCCCCTACCAAGCGTCATCTGTAGGCCTGTTCCGAAGGCTATGATGGTAACTTCCCACTGCTCGAATCAGGGTCATGGGAGATTTTCCCGCCGACCTCAAAATTTTGTGACACTTTGGACTCCCGTGTGGCGTGTTGAGTGATTCGGCTAAGCAACTAGCGAGTAGTAGTAGTAAACTCTGCATATTAGGTTTGATCAAGTCAAACTTCCTAAAGTTTGACCAAGTTTATAGAAAATATAAACATTTACAATAACAAATATGTATGATGTGAAAGTACATTCAATAATGAATCTAATGGTATTTATTTGTTATTGTATATGTTAATATTTTTTGTTATAAGCTTTCTGAGATTTACAAAACTTGACTTTGACAAATGCTAATACACGGACTTAGATAAAAACGGAGGGAGTACACATTTGTTTTCTTAGTTTGTAGTGAACTAATCATTTGTTGAAATTGTGAAATAAATATATTAGGCTATTGACTTCGAATGTAATGGTCTATACAATTCAATAGTTACAATCATTGTCGAATCCCAAGATGTATACAAGGTCTATAATACTTCACAACATGCTCAAACTCACATAATCCCAGTCAAATGAGAATCTAAATGCATTTCATAGTTATTACTTTGTAGGATGCAACAAAAACAACCATAACTCTACATCAGCCATTATAGAAGCAACATTTTGACATATCCCAATGTGTGAATGAAACGTGCAGAGAGAGCTTTTGAAGATGGAGCAGATAGGGAGGGAAAGATTGTATGTATGTGGACGAGAGAGTAGGAGATAAACCTAACGAGACAGAGAGATAGAGATAGAGAGAGAAAGAGAGAGGAAGAAGTTAGGTCTGTGAGAAAGATGCATACATGTAATATACATGAGATGCATGTGCATCTGGATTCTGTATACGTGGAAGGAGAAGAGACAACATGTTTGATGAGAGAGCTAGAAAAACATGGACGAGAGGGGAAGGATCTCGTGGGTTGAGGGATTGACAATTTTGTGCGGGGGAGAGAGGGATCCGTAATTTTGTCCAAGAGAGAGAGAGGGTGGGGGGAGGAGTCAGTCAGCCGTCGTCACATCACCCTGCTTCCAAATGACCCCGCATTCTCTAGCACGGTGTGGTCGCCGTCTTCGATCTGCTCGTTGCCCTCTTTGTAGATTGAGGTGTTGTGCATGTTGGGGTGCAAAGAAGCACAAGCGAGAGTGGTCTCCGTATAACCTTGGATGGGGATGAATTTTGTGCTCGGGGGTGTGTGTGTGTGTGTGTGTGTGTGTGTGTGTGTGTGTGTGTGTGTGTCTGTGTGTGTGTGTGTTGTGTTGCGTGTGTCAGATATTGAGAGAAAATAAACCTAAGGAGAGAAATGGGTATTCACGAAGAGATTGTGCGGGCCTTGAGGTGGGCAGGGGCTGGGTGAGGGTGTCAAAATGTGCGCGTTGATGCATGTGTTGCATGCGACCGTCACGAGGTGGACGAATCGAGAGAGATGGTTGTTGTGTTACGGATGCTCCTCTCTCTGTCTCTCTCTCTCCCTCTCTCTCTCTCTCTCTCTCTCACACACAAAAACACAAGTAAACTAGAAGACCGTTCTCTCATGTATACACAACGTATCGGCATCTGTCTATGTCTCACTCATGCATGATCATTTGCACATTCACACCTCTCTATGTCTGTATCACACGCACATCGTCTCCACATTGCCCTTCCGCCACAACACACATATGGACACATACACACATTCTCTCTCAGTCACACACACATAATCAGTATTAAAAAAAACTAGGGCGCACCTAAAACGTCCAAATCCAAATAAACACGAACTGGAGCTAAATTCAAATATATGGAAATATTGCAGCGTCAAGAACTTTCACAGGAAAAAAAGTTGAGTAATATTCGAGGATTGTTTTCACACACACAAAAAGGTTCGGTGGATGTCCTTCGAGCGCGACACGGTGACTTACCGTTCGATCGACCGCGCAGCCGCGGTTCACGCGCTTGCACAGGATTTCGTATTGTGGTTGTGGTACTAACTAATAAAAGCGCTGCCCAAGTCTAATGTTTACGTGTACTAGTATGGTTTTCTTTTAAGTTTGACCAACCTTATATATATAACTAATGTAAGCTCCCACACGCGCACTCATCAATATGCCGCTGCTGCCGTTGCGCATGCCGGCGCCCGCCTGCTCCGGCCAACAATTTCTCGCCCATCACCGTTGTGTCGCCGCCATCCCTGTGCCACGAAGCCGAAGGCTCGCCCGCTCACGTCGTCTATAGTCCCGCCTCGCTATGCCGCCACGCTGCCAAGCACGCGAGCAGCTGGTGGAGCCGCGTCTATGCACGCAGCGTACGAAGAGGAGGACGAGTGCGTGCTCCAGCACGCCGGTGAGGAGGAACTAGCGTGTCATTGTCGTGCATGGTGGCTGTCGCGGTGGAAGCCGGTCGCGCGCGCGTCGAGCCCACAAACCAGGTGCGGACACGGAATCTACCTTCGAGACCTTGAATGCCACGTGGATCCTGCAATCTGAAGGAGCAATTTGGGCCAGTCGACTCATGTGAGCCGTTTGATGCAACATGGATAGCTAGAAGGCTTCTTCCACCTCTTCTGCCGTCTTCTTCCTTCGCTCCGTCGAACTTCTTTCAAAAATCGACTGACCCAAATTATACTACTAATACGTAACGACACGATGAGGAACATGAAGATACGAGCAGTAGTACCAACTGCAAGAAGAACAGTAGTAAGACATAGTACTAGTACTACTGTACGTACTAAAGAGTTCAAATAACGAGAAAGAACATAAACATAGTTCTGCTAGGTCCTTAGCACAGCACACCCTTGAAAATAAACTAAGCAAGTAGTGCGCTTGACACTGTAGTAGAACCAGCATGAGCGACTGCACTGCCACCTACTCGGAGTCCGAGTCCACGTCCTCGACTTCGTCCTCGTCCCTCTTCCTCTTCCTCTTCGCCGACGCTTCTTTGCTTGAACCGGACACTAGGCTCTGCTTCTGCATTCAATCCTTGTAGATATTTAAACAAAGGTAGGCATCCATTGCCGCGTACATGATGTGATCTTCATCTAATGTCTTTGACTCCCATGCATGATGAAACTCGTGATGAGGTTTCTTCAGTTTAGCGTACGAAGGATCAATCATGGCCGCTGCCAGGGTCAGCATTGAAGGTTGAGAGGAGGACACCAGGCTTGCCTTCTGGAGATCGAAGGACTGGCCTACAACTAGACCTATCCGACGCAGGACGTCACTGTCGTTCTTAAAGCCTACAGTAACGAATTTCACTCTTTTGTCCTTGAGGAAGTTCTTAAAATCCTGGCGCTCAACGTCCGCATGGCATATGTGGTAGACCAAGCAAACGTTATGTACGCAAACCTGGATCATGGCGGGCTTCTTCCTCTCTTCGTCCTCTAGATCCTTCTCTCGTCCCAGGACTGTGGTATACTCAACATCTAGCCCAGCGACCCACTCATCCGTTGAACTGTTGAACATGCGTAGGAAGCGAGCAAGCCATGCTTTCACCGTCTCGGATCCACGTGTGTAGATGACAATGAACTGATCGCCGGTGATGGCTCTAACCTGGTACTCAGCGGCGACCATGGAGATGTGGGAGGCCATGGATTTTGGAGGAGGGTTAGGAGAAGTTGAAATGTTGTACCCCGCAAAAAAAACTAGGAGCGAACTAATGTGGAAGGACGGGACGACTGGGAGCGAACTGTTGTAAGGTAGAAGACGGGGACGAGTAGGGCGTGCGAACGGCGTGGGGTTGCTGGCTTGACCGGTGGATAAACGGCTGCAAGCCCCCAAAGAGTTCTCGAGAACTATGCGGGACCCACTAGATGTCATGTCTACTAGACCCATATCGTAGGCCTGACGGTATAGCTTCTGCGCGTTCGCACGCCATACCGGTAGCGTGGATGTAACTTCACTTAATTCCGTCAAATGTCGCGCCTCCCACGACCTTCGCCTCCCTCGGCGTGGTCGCGCCTTTGAGACTTCGACCGCTATAAATGAGCATTTTTTGACTTTTTTTAGACAAGCAATTTTTTGCCTACTCCGCATGCATGATACTCCCTCCGGTCCTTTTTACTCTCACAACCCGTTTGCAAAGTGTTTGACCAAATTTATACTTTTTTGAACACCACCTTATATTAATTAACCAACCACACGTACACTCATTCGGTACTAAATTCACCACAGTGTATGTATGTTATTTACAGAATACCATCTAATCTATTGTCAAAGCTATACTTAGCGATTAAGTGTGCCACCTTATTGGCCGAATGGCTAATCTTTGACAATTGAAGATTGTTGATCAACTTCGAGATGCTCAACGCTTTCATCTTCAGGTCATGCATAGCAGACCTGTCATAGTCCCCCGATGCAAGATACGCTACCACAAAAGCGCAACCAGTCTCTAAAATTACAGGATTATGAAGAGAAATGCCTATGTAGAGACCGGCAATGCAAGCCCTAAGCTCTGCTTACTCCATGCTTTGACAGGCATCAATGAAATCCCACGACCAAATTTATACTAAAAATATCAATATCTACAATACTCCCTCTGCCTAGGTGTGTAAGTCATCTTACGAAAACCAAATAATCCCAAAACACTTAGGCGCGGTGCATTAACTTCTACCTCGTTTCTTGTTTCTTGACATATCAACCAATAGGAGATGTGGGTGTGCATGCTTTTAATGACATGAGACTACCAAACACGACATGCAGTGGTTAGTTCATTGCATGCAATGCTATTAATTAGCAAATAAACATTAAGATCTCTCGTTTTCCCCTCCTCCTTGGTCACAGTGCACAATCTAAGATGACTTACTCACCTAGACGGAGGGAGTACTGATTATAATGAGTATAAGAACCACGTTTTATAATGAGTGTATAAATATTGATTTGACATTGTGAATGTTGACACATTGTGGAATAGTTTTGAAGTCTGCAAAAGTACTCAACTAGTGTTGTCGTTCTTCACAAAAAATGTGTTTACCAATGCATGCATGAACACTAGTTACTCTAACCCCCTCTCTTCTTTAATTCTTTGCCACATCAAAGATGTTTGCTATTCCCATGTGCATGATACCAGCTAAGATACCACCATTATGGCCAGCCTTAATCATCGCATGCAATAATTTAGTGCACCTTGAAATATGAACATGTGTGGGGCATGTATGTTTTTAATGACTTGAGACTATACCTAGACCGGCATGCAAGATGACTTATTATGCACCATTCCCCATACCTGCAGGAAGCCTGTTCGTCTCCAAATCATTTCCTCTCCATGTGTGGAAACAATATGCCTGCCAAACTCTCCTTCTCCCTCCGGCGGTCCCACCACTCCACCCCGTGTGAAAAAATCTGCATGCATGACTCTCCTCCCCCCATGCTCGTCCAATCCATTGTGACCTGCAATATTTCCACCCCTTCGCTCCCCCGTAATTTACTCCAACAAATATGCCCACGTAGCTGTTACTTAACTGCAGGTGCATTGGGTCACTGACATATGGGCCCAACAGGGGTCTGGCCCGCATGTCAGTGATTTAATCGACCTCTTGATTAAGTCAGCAAATTCGATCCATATCTTACGTAGGTGTGCCATTGCTCGCTATAAATACTTCTCCTCCCATGACATCACTATCTCCTCCCCCTCACGTTCACTTTCATCGCTATCTCCTCCCCCTCTCTCTCTCTCTCTCATGTCGACCACCATGGCATCGCCCCTCCCAAGCCCTAGGAGCCCCTCGCTGCACCGCGCGGATGGTCACGCATCGTCGTTTCGTTCCTCGCCGCCACTAGTCGAGGAGGACGCGTCGGTGTTCCGCTCCTTGCTGCTATGCGACGCATCGCCGTTCCGTTCCTCGCCGCCACTAGTCGAGGAGCACGCGTCGGCGTTCCGCTCATCGCCGTGACGCGACGCGTCGCCGTTCCGTTCCTTGCCGCCACTAGTCGAGGAGGACGCGGCCGACGTTTCGCTCGCCGCTGACGGCCGAGGTGGACGCGGCCGGTATTCCCAATCTCGCCAAAGACGCTGGCCGGAGGACGCGTCGGCTCCCCGCCACGAGGAGAACGCGCGCCGCCGCCGAGCCCCTCAGACTTGAGGAGCTTTGGAAAGAAATGGATGTCGCCTTGTGGGAGGCTTTGCCTCCAGCAGAGCGTGCCAAAATAGAGGCGGAGAAGAAGGCCGAGGAAGAGAAGCGCACCACGGAACAAGCTGCCTGGGAGGCCTATGTCGCGTCCGAGAGAGTCAGGCAATTGGCTCTTTGGTAGGAGGCTCGTGCGAGGGCCGTTTGGGTGGCGGAGGATGCCCGCGCCGATGCCCTGAGTGCAGTCGGGCCCAAGCGCCTCATCTACGCTTGGCGGTACGTGGACCGGGTGCATGCTTCCGGCGAGGAGGAGTACCTGTTGGCGCCGGATCACCATACCGGTGAGATCGCGCTCGTCCGCCGGCAAGTCATTAATCAGCACCTCGCGAGTTGCGAGGCCGAGGAAGAGGCGTTGTGTCGGCGGCTGAAACAGCGCGCACTGGGCAGTCGTGGCGCGCCGCAAGCGCTCCTGCGAGCGCCGTGGCTTTTAGGAGGAGTATAATTTTTGTTGTGTAAGGCGATCTCATTAGTTTTGGGATGCAAATGATAAATCCTGAACGTTCAGGAATTTTTAGCGTCCTTAATTAAGTATGTAAAAGGGAAAGTTTGGAAACCTTGTGTATTCGTACGCATTTTGCAAGTACGTGCATATAGCACAAACTTTACTATATACTATCGCACTACACGACTCTCTCGATATATGCTTGCAGATTGTAGCTATTCCCTCCGTCTGTGTCAATAAGTCATCTTTGGTTGTGCACCGTGACCAAGGAGGGAAGACTTATACACCTAGACGGAGGGAGTACTACTATTACTTATGTACGTGCAAATGCATGTTTTAACATTACGATGCAGTTTTTGTAAAAGTAGAAAAACAGCACTAGTCAAGCTCGTGAAACAATTCAATGCAAAAAAATGCAAAAATGCTCGTTTGATTGTTTACTTTTAGCTTCCTTCTCTGTGGTTATTTCTC
The DNA here is from genome assembly GCA_021605145.1 of Aegilops bicornis. Classification (NCBI taxonomy): domain Eukaryota; kingdom Viridiplantae; phylum Streptophyta; class Magnoliopsida; order Poales; family Poaceae; genus Aegilops; species Aegilops bicornis. The sequence continues at coordinate 154,021,908 of CM038669.1, forward strand.
TGCCGTACTTTGTACGGAGTATCTCACTGGTTGGAAAGGCATGCAAATTCACAAACCGCTTCCTACACCCAGTATCGAATTTTTTGCCTAACAAGTTGGGTCGTGCAATTGGAATTCCAACTTGAGTACTACTACTAGTAGGAGTACCAGGGGCCAGTTCTTTTAGGCTTCTAGATTAGTAATCCCATAACTACTACCTCCGTCATGGTTTATTGGTCCCCATTGTAATCTGTGTCAAATTTTGATCATAAATTTAACTAATGAAATGTTAGTGCATGTCACATGCACTACTCCATCCGTCCAGGTGAGTAAGTCATCTTAGGCTGTGCACCGTGACCAAGGAGGAGGAGAAAACGAGAAACGTTAATGTTTATTTCGTAATTAATAATATTGCATGCAATGAACTAACCACTGCATGTCGTGTTTGATATCTCAAGTCATTAAAAGCATGCACACTCTTTATCTCTTATTGATTGATTTGTCAAGAAACAAGAAACGAGGTAGAAGTTAATGCACCGTGCCTAAGTGTTTTGGGATTATTTGGTTTTCGTAAGATGACTTACACACCTAGATGAAGGGATTACAATGGTGAGGAATAAACCAGTTAAATCTTTGGTCAAAATTTAGCACAAATTACAATGGTGAGGAATAAACCAGGACGGAATAGTAGTTTAGAAGCCCAAATAAATGAGTGAGGCGCCTTATTGTTACTCTCCATTGTGACTAGTCTTGTGGGAAAAGCTGGGAAGCCGCCAAAAGAACTGGCCCTAGGAGTAGTAGCTAGGGATCGAGTGTAGATGAACCGGAGAAAGTAAAGGCAGAGAGATGAAATGCAAAAAGACGGAGGGATGTGATGGTTGCTTGTCCGCTTATTTTACCAGGCCACTTATTATCGGGAGTGGTTGGGTTTTGTGATATGACGGCTTCTTGCCACGCCACGCAGCGGGGTGAGAGGTGAGACTCTGCAGCGCGCCGCCCTCTACACTAGTACTACTACTCCCTCCATCCATTTTTACAGGGCCTAACTTGTCAATCTCTCGTACCAAGGCATGTCCGCAAAAAGAGGAACTGATTTTGGGACTAGTATCTGGATCCCGTTTAATCTTGCATGCAGCCTCCTTTGGATGCCTAGCCGCTGGTCTCCCTTCCTTTAATCCCTCCCATGCAAATTACTCTCCTCCCTTTTCTACATGCATGCCCAACCATAATTCCTCAAATCATGCATGCATTGGCTGAAATATAGAGCTCGCTCCTCCTTTGAAAATATGGTGGTGCTATCCATGCATGCAAATCAATGCGACGCAGAGCATTTTCACGATGAAGGGACCACGCACGACTTGCAAGAGAAAATTAAGATGGAGATGCCTCGGTTAGTTCATTTGGATAGGTTTGTTCAGATATTATTTCATCTCTAGAGCTCACAAACATCCGGGTGAAATAGATAAAAAGTATCTTTTGCAAACAAAAGCGTTCAACTGTTCAACCTGCATCCAAAACTTGTGAAGAAATAACTCTTATTGTGCTTTGCAGGAAATGAACTTCAAGAATTAGTTTTTGAGTATCCATTGTTATACATGTTGGCTTCATATGACATGGAACTTTCTTATAGCCAATAGTTGGCTATACTATTTAAGTATTAACCGTGCCCTTATACACCTAGACGGAGGGATTAAATCTGGATGACTTGGGAGGGGGCAGAGGATATGTAAGAAATGGTTCATCATAAGTCTTTCACCAGTACTGTAGTAAAAATTCATACATGGAACATTCTAGACTAAACCATAAATGGATACACTTTTATTCATGCGTGATACTCCAATGGAGCAAGATCATGCATGGAAGTCTCCACATGCTTAGACAACGGATTACATTGAGTGAAGACCAATGATCAACATTTAACTTGCTAATGCAGATGTCCAGGTGAACCTCCTTGGAGTCCCCGTGCACATCGTTGGGGTTCAAATAACACCGTGCCCTTTCCATGTCCACATCAGCGGGAAAGTCCCATCTCGGCAGAGTCCAAGTATGCTTGGCGTAGCCAGTGTCGCCGCCCACGTACCTCCGAGGGGTAGTAATAGTGATCACGCACCCGTACATCAGCCTCGTGTCAGCGTCAACGTCAGCGGCGTCGCCCATGACGCACACTACAGAGATGTGGCGGCGGCCTGCGCGGGCCTCGCCGGTGGTCACGATCCAGAGGAAGACGCTGTCGTCCTCCTCCGAGACTAGCAGGCGACGCTGATCCTCCAGCGACTCCGGCACAGTGAACGGGTAGCACGTCTCGTACTTGATGTTCTTCGCCAAGGGCCAGTAGTGATTGCCGCACGCCTGCGTCAGGTGATGCACGATGTCCGCCGACGAGCCCCAAAACGGCACCGGGCACTCATAGCGATGAGACGAAGGGCTCCTTGGAGGCATCGACCAGGCCGTCCATGAAATGGGAGTGGCTGTAGGGGACGTTCCGCCAGTTGAATATATGAGAAAGTTACTACGAGATTTACTACAAAATTAATCATGACGGCTATAACAGAGATTAAACTAATCATGCAGACTAGCAAAGTAGATGAACAGATCGAATCTAAGACACTGACTAGAAACATGAATTCTACCACGATTTCAAACAGGAAGGACAGAAACACATACGGTGCAACGGGAGCAGCACCATTGGTGTAGAGGTTGTCGCCCATGTCGTTGAGGAAGAGGTTGCCGAGGTCGGGGAAGAAGTCGTCATCAGTGAAGTCGTCGCTGCTAGCAGTCGCGAGAGTGCGCTCCCCAAATTTCAACAGCGCCCGCCGAATGGAGTGCAAGATGGAGTGGCTGTAGGGGACGTTGCAGCCGCCGAATGGAGCACAAGAGTAGCCCACGAAGCAGTAGATGGTGCTCCTCCCTAGTCTCTATTCTTATCTCTGTCTCTACTACTCTTCTTTGTTTTTTATAATATACTGGTTGTAGTTGTCCAATCGAATAGTATGTCTGGCATCGACATGACCCTACGCTGCTGGTATGTGTCTCGTAAGTCAAGCGGCGTGCTGTAGTCATCATCACCTGTCCACTTCCTGCAGCACATATTCGCTTCTCCATCTTTGTCCGCACATAATCTCGTCCAATCTTCCATCCCCGCTAAGGCGCCTCCCCCCCTCGTCCGAAACCCAAGCACTAACAATGGCAGAACCGAGCAGCGTCCGCCGAAAGAGTGGCTGGAATTTGCTCCCCACAGAGGTAATCAAGCTCATTGTTTCGCGTGTGGACAATCTCAGTACCATGCCGCCGCTTGGCAGGCTCGCTTGGGGCTGTACCGTTTACTCAAAGCCCTCAGGCCGGAGCTTTTTAAGCCAGCTCCTTGCTTGCTGATGCCGCCTGATCTTTAGAAATGGCGTGTCACACAGCATAACGATCGTAGGGTCGCGAGCATCAACCCCCTTGACTACGATCCGATCCCCGACAGCCTCAACTACATTAACGGTATGTACTAGGTCGGCATGAACACGTCTTGGATGGTGCTCGTCGACGGTCGCGACAGCTGGATGCTCGTGGAGGTCTACACCCGGCGATTGATCCCCCTTCCTTCGATTAACACTGCACTGCTTTGGCACCGCGGCCCAGAATACTCGGAATCTTACAGTAGCCAAGATGATACCAAGTTTGATTTGATCAAGGTTGTAATCTCCCAAGTGCCACAAGATCTGTGAATTATAAAGACTTCAGGCTAATTGCGTTCTTCAACCGCGGTCTCGCCTATCTGATAGGTCACTGTGGTAAGTGGATAAATCTGCACATCCATCGCAGGATCATACATCCTCCAAGGTTCTCTGATGCCATTGAACACAAGGGCTTCATTTACGCTCTCGGCTCCTTCTATGGCTGGACGTATTGCTGGCCTAATCCAGTCATCGCTACAAATAGCTGTTACAGCAGTATGTTACTTTCCTATGATATCATGATGGCTTGCTTATATTACTGCCAACATTTGCTAAAAAATATTCATGTTCATAACATGTTGTTCTTAAGATTGACTAAACCAAGGGCCCTTTTTTATTCGACTCCAACTTGATATGATGTTGTAGGCCGCCTGGTGTCCCTACCCATCCTAATCCCAGAACCTTTCAAAGAAAAGCGGCATGGCAGTTGCAGGTGGTTCCTGGCTCGATCAGACGACGGCGAAAGATTGATGATCGTTCGCACGTACCGGATGTGTAGTTTCACGGAATACAATCACAGTCACTGCAAGGTCTTTGAGTAGGATCCCAGCTTCTCTAGGCCTTCAGGAATTTTTGACTGGAGGCCGGGTAAGTAGCCTTGGTACACGCTCTCTGTTTGTCGGACTGAATTATCCGATTAACCAGGAGATAACCGACGGCAAGGATAATGATGGTAGAGCGGTTTCGTTCATCAGGCAAAACTGTGTACACAGCTGCACCATGCGCCCCTCGCATGCACCATACCTCGATATGTGCCGCCATGCTCTGCAGCCCAAAGTAGGAGAGAGGGTCGCAAGTATCAGACTTTGACCTGCTGGCTGGAGTTTCCCCCGTCAGGCACCCATCTGGTTCAAGCCGTCAGCCAATCTCCACAGCTTAATAAATAGTAATGTCTAACTGAGCCAGTTAGTTAGATGCGTACACTTGGTGTAGTAGGATCTTTATTTAGTTTGATGCATACACTTGTTCTTTTTTGGTAGCCCTTTTGTAATGATGGCTAATGTTTGGTTTGGAAGAGAGAGCTGCGTCTTCACTCTTCTGGCCTGCTTACTGCTTTTGTTGCACCCCCAGCCCTGGTTGTTGCTGCTGTTGTTTTCAATGTACAATCAGTAGTATATTTCGTCTGTTGGTTGAATAAATGTGTTGTTAGAACGACAAACACAATGTTTGGAAGTCGTTGCACGGTTAGATCCTTTAGTGCCCCGTACCGTACGTAGCGCATACTATTTATCGTACGGAACACTTTTTTTTTAAACTCGGGACACATTTTCCACTTGTTGATAACATGCAGCCCACTGATGAAGGCCCAATAGAGAAGCCCATAATTAACTGGAAGGGAGGCTCTCACATGAATCCGGCCCAGGTACATGCTCATGGTCCCCTAAACATAAATAAGTAAATACATAAATAAATAAATAAAGCTAAATGCTCATGCACCAGTTCTTTGGGAAAATAGGTAGCCTAGTATTTCTTTTTGAAGAATACCCAAGCTAGGCCTATTTGTTTTCTCCGGATTACTGGGCTGCAAATCTTTCAAGACGAGGAGGGATGCATTCCGGCCTGGCTTAAGAGTATGGTCAATGTCTGTTAAAAGTAATATCAAAAGGGGTTGAAAATTCCAAAAATTTATAGCAAATGGGATATAAGTTTCTTTTTTTGTTTTTGTTCTTCATCGATATCTTATACTTATTTCATTGGATTTAATATGACATAGTACTAATTTATTTTTAAATTTGTTTTAGTATGGCTATTAATTTTGGATTAAGAATATTTCGTTCCTCAAAGAAAAATTTGTGAATTTTCAAAATTTCCCACATATTTAGTTAATTTTTTGACCTCGCAATCTTGACGAGAAAATGGCCAGCAATTCTAAAAATGGAAAACGGGTTGCAATTTAGAAAATGAGTAAAAATTATAAAAATAATAGCAAATGGGCTGTACATGCCACAGATTTCGAGGCTAACTTGTTTACGCAAGGCTTTGTCAGTGAACACACGATTCTAGCAGCAGTTAGTGTTGGATGTCCATCCAACGACCGACGTGCTTCTTCAATCTCTGATCTTCCTGCTCCAGCCGCCTAAACTAGCGCCATGGACTGCTCGCTCCCTCCTCTTGTGGCTGTTGTGATGCCTTGCAGCTTCCCCGGCCCACCCTACTCCCTCCTCGGCACGGCCGCACGCAATCAACTGCCTCATTATTACGCCGAAAAATGATTCCTCCCATGAAATCTGGGCGCACGGTTGGGAGGCTGACTCAGGCCTACTAAGTTGACGACAGACGCAGGGCTTGTCAACTTAGTCAACAACGATTCTAGCAGCGAAGAATCGTTGGATTTGAATCGAACGGTCCTGCTGCCTCTTCAATCGCTGCTCTTCTTGCACCACCGCCCAAACCAGCGCCGGGAGACCGCATGCCGCTTTGCCTCGATGTTGGCTTATGCCGATGAGGCCTCATCGCCCCCTACTACTCCCACCGCTAGCCAGGCCCTGCGGCAACGGCAGCCTCACACCATAGCCAAACCAGTGAACCCTCATACTCCTCACCGCGTGGGCATCCACTGCAGCGTCTTCCCCGGCTCCGCGTCGTCCCCTTCCTGGCCTCGCCGTCGTCCACCGCCTTGGTGCTCTCGGCGCGGCGTGGTCAATGTGGTCAACGACATTCCATCGGAAGAATCTTGACGTGGAGAGGCCGACAATGGGTCCACGGCCTGACCCTAGTTTTTTGTGATTTGCCAAGTAAGTCGCTTTGTCAGCTGTTGGGCTGCAAATCTTTCAAGACGAGGAGAGCTTTCATTCATTTGGCCGAGAAAATGGCCCATCAAGAATGAGAAATGGGTTGTACATTTTAAAACACATCAAATCGGCAATTAGTTTCTAATATCTTTTTTTCATTTCGAGATTTGAAATTACATTAATTTTTATGCATGGAGAATTTGTTGGATTTTATATTGATATACATTTATTTTTAAAATCATTTTGAATGTGAGTCGAAATTTCGGGATTAAAAACAGTTCGGACCGCACCAGATATGCAAAATTTCGTATAATTTTTTAACTGTGGCCACAATATGGGCTGTAATGCTAACAAAAAGAATATGGGCTGAAAAAAACCTTAATAATTAGCAAATGGGCTGTAAATTATTAGAAATAATGGCAGATGGGTTGTATGCTGTTTTCCACAGATTTGAGGCTTTCCTAAAAAAGGTTGGCGACAAGCAAAGGATCGTTGGATGGCCATCCAACGGCCGTCGTCTTCTTCAATCTCTGCTCTTCCTGCTCCGGCCGCTCAAGCAAAGCGCCCGTGAACTGCCTGCTCCCTACTCCATGATCGAATTCTGCTGCCATGTGAGCCTCACCGCCCACCGTACTCCCATCGCCGCCTAGCCACCCTCTACTCACCCACACTGTTATTATTCTCCTGCGACGGCAGGCAGACGATAAACCCTCGCAGTCGTACTCCCCTCCGTGTGGGAAACAACCGCCGAGTCTTCCGTGCCTCCGTGTCGTTCCCTTCCTAGGCCTCGCCGTCGTCCACCGCCCTGGTGCTCTCGGCGCGGCCTGGTCAATGTGGTCAACGACCGACATGCATCTGAAGTGGACTGTACGTGGAGAGGCCGACAGCTGGGTCCATGGCCGCACGCAAGGAAATGCCTCCTTATTACGCACAAAATAATGAATCCTCCACCTGACATGAGGGACCCACCGAAAGGGCCTCTGTATTTGATGAAAAAAAGGTTACCGCCACTGACAGCTCGGACCCACCAGCTATATCTTCGCACGCAAGGAAGTGCCTCCTTATTACGCACACAAAAATGAATACTCCCCCTGTTAGCTGGGACCCAGTATAGTGGCAGGCTGACTTGTGGGCCTACTAAGTTGATGGGGACGGAGGGCTTTGTCAACTTAGTCAATATGCACGATTCTAGCTCTAGTGACCGTACGATGTCCATCCAACGGCCATAGTGCTTCTTCAACCTCTAGTCTTCTTGCTCCAGCCGCACAAACCAGCGCTGCTCGTGCCTCGTGCTCCTGCCACCCGTGGCGGCTGCAATGCACGCGCGTGAGGCCTCACTACACCCTACTAATCCCACCGCTGGCCAGGCCATCCCTCTACTCACCCACACCCCTTGTTATTCTGCGGCGACGGCAGCCTCACACCGCAGCCGAACCAGTGAACCCTCGTACTCCTCTCCGCATGGGCATCCACTGCCGCGTCTTCCCCGGCTCCGCGTCGTCCCCTTCCTAGGCCTCGCCATCGTCCACCGCCCTGGTGCTCTCGGTGCGGCGTGGTCAACATGGTCAAGGACCGACTTCCGTCGGGCGTGGATCAGATGCGTGGAGAGGATGACAGCTGGGTCCACGGCCGCAGCAAGGAAGTGCCTCCTTATTACGTGTAAAATAATTATTCCTCCACCTGACAGTGGGGACCCACCGGACAGGCCACCGTATTTCGCCCCCTGACTGCTGGGACTCACCAGCTACATCTTCGCACGCAAGGAAGTGCCTGACAGTCGGGACCAACCTGGTCGAAGCGTACGTAGCGTTGTCATTCTGGTCGCGAACGGTAATGCGTACATATATCTTGGTTGATGTAGAGGCGGCGCCGCGTGTCGTAGTAGAGGCGCCAAGACGTAGCATGTACACGCACGTCTGGCGGCAGGGTGCAAGAAAGAAAATACGGCCATGTATGTGTACATACGGGCGGGGTCTCGAATGCCTACTCGCGCATACGTATGGCGAGGGCTCGTGTACATGGCTGGGTCGGAACGGAGAAACAGCGTCGTCGTCATGTTCATGGGGAGGCAATGGAATGCGTCGTGTTCATCGGGAGGGCTTGGACGGAGCAGGCGATGGAAACGAGGCCTGGCGTAGCGCAGAACGGAGGAAACAGCCTTGTGTTCAACCGGCCACGTCAAAGCAGGATCCTGTTCATCGAGGGGTGCAGCGTGCCGCAAGCGGAGGAAGCGGACCTCCCTACGGTCAAACGGGTCCTGTTAATCGGGAGGTGTGGCGTCTGAAAAACGGACGAAATGGACTTGTGTTGGAGCGCCACGGTCGAACGGGGTCCTGTTCGCCGGGAGGGGTGTGGCGTGCAAAAACAGGACTCCACGGGATACTGTTCATCTCCACCGTCGACCTCCTCCAGCCTCCACGGGCTCCTGTTCATCCAGCCTCCACCGCGCGCTACTCCACCGGCTACTGTTCAACCACCCCTCCATCGTCTATTGTTCATCTAGCCCTCCACACCACGGGGTCCTGTTCAACCACCCCTCCACGGGCACCCCTCCATAGTCTACTGTTCATCCAGCCCTACACACCATGGGGTCCTATTCAACCACCCCTCCACGGGCACCCCTCCACCGTCTACTGTTCATCCAGCCCTCCACACCACGGGGTCCTGTTCATCCACCCCTCCACGGGCACCCCTCCACCGCTTCACTGCTCATCCAACCTCCACCACACCACGGGTCATGTTCATCCAGAGGCAATGCCACCGCTCCTTTATTCATCCAACCCCCTCCCCATAACGCTCCTTATTTCATCCCATTGACCGGCTTGATTAGCAGCAGTAGCGAAGAATCGCTCGATCGAGTTCGATTAACGTACCATCGATCGATCGCTTGGGTTCGATAACGTGTAGCCTGCGGTGCAATCGCCGGGTTCGATTAGAGCCCAACGCCTCGCTTCGGGTTCGATTAGAGCCAACGGCTCGCACACACGCCAGACGTGTGTACGAGAGAAGCGGCGCATCGCCGCCCCGACCTCCCACCGTAATCGGAACTCCCCAAAAAATTCTCCCCTTGCTTCTACCACGGTTTTTCCGTCATGGACGGCCCAAAGAATGTCATGCAGTGCGTCTCCGCCCGCCTGTGACGAAAAGCCCATTTTCTGTCATGATTTTTTTTCATAGAAGTAGGAGCCCACCACATCTATGATGATACCGGGTTTTGTCACAATTATCGTCATAGAAGTGTCATATGTATGACAGAAAAAAAATTCATCCGGCCCAAAATGTCACGGATGTGTCTTTTTTTTGTAGTGTAGGTATCAATAATGCCCTTTCCCATATAAGGGTAGAGTGGTTGCGCATGTAAGGTTGGAATAACGGTCGCAACTTAAACCAATCCATTTTGAAAACAACACACACACTTGCCTCGGTACACCACTTCGTCATCAAGTGGTTACCCAACTCATTATCTCCCTCGGGCATAAGTGGCACCCGACAGGGTTTTCGAAAAGTCTTTTGAAAATACTTTGTCTCCATCACCATGCATATTCCCATCCCTTTTTGCGTAGCAACTACTTTAGCATCCTATCTACTCCCACCGGCATAACCCACATAGGAAGCTAGGGTCATGCATAATGCAAGTATCAACAAGGAAGTATCAGAGGCAACCCATCAAAGTGGTTACCACCTCATCATGATTCCGTTGCAACAACAATATGGTGCTACATGACATGCAAAAAAGGGTTTCATAGACATGGTCAAAGGGCTGCTTGCCTATTTTAACAAAGTCTTCAAGGTCTTCAAATATATCTGATCCAACTCCGAGCATTTCGTCTACTTCGTCAACTATCGTCGAAAGCAACCATAATAAGCAACACAACAAGGCAGAAAATAAAAGTTCTCTAAAAAATATTAATTCGACTTTTCTAGGACATCTCTGGTTATATGAAAAATAACTAGAGTGGTTTCATTGGAATTGGGTCAGTGGATATTTCTAAACATTTTGATATGATGGAATCAAGGGGTTTATGGATTTGCTAGAAGTGTATAGAAATATACTTTTGAAAAATGAGCTCCCATTTAACAAAGTATGATTTTAGAATCATCTATGTTTTGGTTTCACTGGATTTGGAGTTCAAATGAATATTCTATGGATTTGCAAAGTTGACAAACATGAAGAAATGGCTCATTATTTTGTGGGGTACAGAAAGTATTAATAAAGATGTTCAAAACCTAATTTATGAAATTAGATGTATCTACAAATTTGAATCATGGCATTTGAATCAAATTTGAGCTCTCTGTGATTTTCTAAAGTTCATCACAGAAATGGAAAATGGGGTTTTGATAAGTATGTGTGAAGATAAAGTTCCTGGAAAAATGTGCAAGTTGTACCATGAGATAGATCATGAGTTTATGAGCTACTAGAAATTTGAATCATCAAATTTGGAGTTAATTTGAATTATTTATGGATTTTACAAATTGTACAAAAAGAAAAAGGGAAAAGTTTTTACCCAAACGGGCTGTATTTGGGCAGCAACAGCGTGCACTGGGCGAGGCCTAACGGCAGGGCACCACTGGGCCGGCCCAGCAGCTCAGCCACGCGGGCGATAGGGCGAGGTTGAAGGCGCCTTCGCGGAGTACGCTTCTGCGCAGGGGAAGCAGATTCGCTGGAGCCGTATCCACTTAAACGAATGGGCCCGCCTACTGGGTCACTGACGCGTGGGCCCCAGCGGCGGTCGTCTTCTACCTTTATACGTCTCCAACGTATCTATAATTTTTTATTGCTCCATGCTATATTATCTTCTGTTTTGGACATTATTGGGCTTTATTATTCACTTTTATATTATTTTTGGGACTAACTATTAACCGGAGGCCCAGCCCAAAATTGTTGTTTTTTGCCTATTTCAGAGTTTCGCAGAAAAAGAATATCAAATGGAGTCCAAACGGAATGAAACCTTCGGGAACGTGATTTTTGGAACGAACATGATCCAGTAGACTTAGACCCTAATTCAAGGAAGCTTCTAGGAAGCCACGAGGTAGGGGGTGCGCCTACCCCCCCCCCCACCAGGCGCGCCCTCCACCCTCGTGGGCCCCACGTTGCTCCACCGACGTACTCCTTCCTCCTATATATACCTATGTACCCCCAAACGATCAGATACGGAGCCAAAAACCTAATTCCACCGCCGCAACCTTCAGCACTCTACGAGATCCCATCTTGGGGCCTGTTTTAGAGCTCACGGAGGGGGGCATCGATCACGGAGGGCTTCTACATCAACACCATAGCCCCTCCGATGAAGTGTGAGTAGTTTACCTCAGACCTTCGGGTCCATAGTTATTAGCTAGATGGCTTCCTCTCTCTTTTGGATCTCAATACAATGTTCTCCCCTCTCTTGTGTGGATCTATTAGATGTAATCTTCTTTTGCGGTGTGTTTGTTGAGACCCGAATTGTGGGTTTATGATCAAGTTTATCTATGAACAATATTTGAATCTTCTGAATTTTTTTATGTATGATTGGTTATCTTTGCAAGTCTCTTCGAATTATTCGTTTGGTTTGGCCTACTAGATTGATCTTTCTTGCAATGGGAGAAGTGCTTAGCTATGGGTTCAATCTTACGGTGTCCTTTCCCAAAGGATGAGGGGCAGCAAGGCACGTATTGTATTGTTGCCATCGAGGATAACAAGATGGGGTTTTTATCATATTGCATGAATTTATCCCTCTACATCATGTCATGTTGCTTAAGGTCTTACTTTGTTCTTATGAACTTAATACTCTACATGCATGATGGATAGCGGTCGATGTGTGGAGTAATAGTAGTAGATGCAGGCAGGAGTTGGTCTACTTGTCTCGGACGTGATGCCTATATACATGATCATACCTAGATATTCTCATAACTATGCTCAATTCTTTCAATTGCTCAACAGCAATTTGTTCACCCACCGTAAAATACTTATGCTCTTGAGAGAAGCCACTAGTGAAACCTATGGCCCCCAGGTCTATCTTCATCATATTAATCTTCCAACACTTAGTTATTTCCGTTGCTTTTTATTTTGCTTTTATTTTACTTTGCATCTTTATCATACAAATACCAAAAATATTATCCTACCATATCTATCAGATCTCACTCTCGTAAGTGACCGTGTAGGGATTGACAACCCCTTATCGTGTTGATTGCGAGGATTTATTTGTTTTGTGTAGGTGCGAGGGACTGTGCGTAGCCTCCTACTGGATTGATACCTTGGTTCTCAAAAACTGAGGGAAATACTTACGCTACTTTGCTGCCTCACCCTTTCCTCTTCAAGGGAAAACCAACGCAGTGCTCAATAGGTAGCAAGAAGGATTTGTGGCGCCGTTGCCGGGGAGGTCTACGCAAAAGTCAACATACCAAGTACCCATCACAAACCCTTATCTCCCGCATTACATTATTTTCCATTTGCCTCTCATTGTCCTCTCCCCCACTTCACCCTTTCTGAGGGAGTCCTAGATTAGGGGGTGTCCGGATAGCCGAACTATCACCATTGGCCGGTCTCCTGGACTATGAAGATACAAGATTGAAGACTTCGTCCCGTGTCCGGATGGGACTTTCCTTGGCGTGGAAGGCAAGCTGGGCAATACGGATATGTAGATCTCCTACCATTGTAACCGACTCTGGGTAACCCTAACCCTATCCGGTGTCCATATAAACCGGAGGGTTTTAGTCCGTAGGACGAACTACAATCATATCATAGGCTAGCTTCTAGGGTTTAGCCTCTCTGATCTCGTGGTAGATCTACTCTTGTACTACCCATATCATCAATATCAATCAAGCAGGAGTAGGGTATTACCTCCATTGAGAGGGCCCGAACCTGGGTAAAAACATCGTGTCCCTTGTCTCCTGTTACCATCCGCCTAGACGCACAGTTGGGACCCCCTACCCAAGATCCGCGGTTTTGACACCGACATTGGTGCTTTCATTGAGAGTTCCTCCGTGTCGTCACCTATAGGCCCGATGGCTCCTTCAATCATCAAGAACGACGCAGTCCAGTGGTGAGACTTTTCTCCCTAGACAGATCTTTGTATTCGGGCGGCTTTGCACTACGGGCCAATTCGCTAGGCCATCCGGAGCAGATCGAAGCTACGCCCCTGCCATCAGGTCAGATTTGGAAGCTTGAACTATACGGCCGATGTCCGCGGAGACTTGATCTTCGACGGATTCGAGCCACGTCCGAGCGTGCCGCACTGTCTCGATGGGTACGATCTAGCTCTGCCGCCGAACAGTGCCCTGGAGGCCGCACCAGTGCCCACTCCGACCCTTAATCCGGAGCCGGTTTCGCCGATCGAGGACAGTTGGTTGGACACCGCCTCGGGGGATGAAATCTCTATGGCGATTGAGCCGAACACCATCCCTTTCATTTGCAAAGCTCGTGACTCCCAGGTGCCGGACTCCTTCCCGGACTCCGAACCTCCCGCGCCCCTGCCAGTCGAATCCGACTGGGCGCCGGTTATGGAGTTCCCCGCCGCGGACATCTTTCAGCACTCGCCCTTTGGCAATATCCTGAACTCATTAAAGTCTCTCTCTTTGTCGGGAGCCCCGCCTAACTTCTGATCGGGAAGGTTGGGATTCAGACGACGAAGAAATTCAATGCCCACCCACCACCCACTTTGTAGCCACCGCCGATGATTTAACCGACATGCTCGACTTCGACCAAGACATCAACGGTATGGACGACGGTGCCGGAGATTTATCAAGATCCAGCGCCCACGGGCAATCGGAAGGCCACCTCGTCATATGACATATACATGGTGGACATCCCAAAAGATGGGAATGGCGATGGAACGGCGGAGGATGACCCTCCAAGAAACAACCCAAGCGCCGACGCCAGCCGCGCTCTAAATCCCGCCACAAAGAAAACGGCGATTCCGCACGAGAGACAATAATACCGGACGGTTGCGAAGACGAACCTCTCGGCCGAGGACTCGGCGCGGGGAGGAGGGAGAAGCAGAAGTCCGCACGACAAAGGCGGCAGAAGAGAGGTAGAGGACGATAATTATGCGCCCCCTCCGAAGACAAGGCAATCCTCGACGACGACGAATTCGTCGTGCCAGAGGACCCCGTCGAACAAGAGCGTTTCAAACGCAGGCTTATGGCCACGGCAAGCAGCCTCAAGAAAAAGCAGCAGCAGCTTAGAGCTGACCAAGACTTGCTAGCTGACAAATGGACTGAAGTCCTTGCAGCCGAAGAGTATGAACTCGAACGCCCCTCCAAGAGATACCCAAAACGCAGGCTGCTACCCCAATTAGAGGAAGCAGCACCCAAACCTACATCACCAGCGCATGATGCGGCCGACCGGCCACCACGTGGCCGCGATAGAGAGGCATCTAGACCCTCCATTCAAGCCGCACCCCGGCGCCGCTCGACCAAGGCACGGGGAAATGCGCCAGACCTGCGAAACATATTGGAGGACAAGGCAAGGCAAACAAGATCGATCTACGGATCGCGTGGGCACCCCACGACACATGATGATAACCGTCACGCCAGATAAAGCAACTCCGGCCGGGCCGAACACAGTAGACAAAGCTCATTTGAGATGCGTCGTGATATAGCCCAATACAGAGGCGCCACACACCCACTATGCTTCACAGACGAAGTGATGGATCATCAAATCCCCGAGGGTTTCAAACCCGTAAACATCGAATCATACGATGGCACAACAGATCCTACGGTTTGGATCGAGGACTACCTCCTCCATATCCACATGGCCCGCGGTGATGATCTACACGCCATCAAATACCTCCCACTCAAGCTTAAAGGACCAGCTCGGCATTGGCTTAACAGCTTGCCGCCAGAATCAATTGGTTGTTGGGAGGACTCGAAGCCGCATTCCATGATAACTTCCAGGGCACATATATGCGACCACCAGACGCCGATGACCTCAGCCACATAATTCAGCAGCCGGAAGAATCGGCGGAACAATTACGACGCGGTTCCTAACAAAGAAAAATCAGATCGTCGATTGTCCGGATGCAGAGGCGCTTAGCAGCCTTCAAACAAAACATCCATGACGAGTGGCTAGCCCGGCACCTAGGACAGGAAAAGCCGAAATCCATGGCAGCCCTCACCACACTCATGACCCGCTTTTGCGCGGAGAGGACAGCTGGCTAGCTCGAAGCAACAACTTGTCCAAACACCACGGTAGTTCGGATACCAAGGACAGCAATGGCAGGTCGACGCAACAAGCATAAACGCCGCGTGCGCGGTGATAATGCTGAAGATACGACGATAAATGCCGGATTCAGAGGCTCTAAACCCGGTCGATGGAAGAAGCCATTCAAAAGAAATACCCAGGGTCTGGCCCAACTTGGACCGAATACTCGATCGCCATGCGGATACATGGCACCCCCGAAAAACCAGCCAACCACACCAACAGGGATTGTTGGGTGTCAAGCAAGCAGGCAAGCTAAGCACCGAAAACAATGACAAGGGGCTGCATAGCGATGACGAGGAAGAGCCCCGGCCGCCGAACAATAGAGGACAGAAGGGCTTTCCCACACAAGTGCGGACGGTGAACATGATATACGCAACCCACATACCCAAAAGGGAGCAGAAGCGTGCACTAAGGGACGTATATGCGATGGAGCGATCGCATACGAAGTTCAACCCATGGTCCTCCCGCCCGATCACATTTGATCGAAGGGACCACCCACTAGCATCCGTCACGGCGGATTCGCCGCATTGGTTCTTGACCCAATCATTGACGGATTTCACCTCACTAGAGTCCCGATGGACGGCGGTAGCAGCCCCGAACCTGCTTTATCGGGATACAGGCGCAAAAATGGGCATATACCCCTCAAGGATTAAACCCACAAAGACAACATTTAAAGGCGCCATACCAGGTGTAGAGGCCAATTGTACAGAGCTCGATTACACTCGAAGTGGTCTTCGGATCCCCGGATAACTTCGAAGCGAGGAGTTAATCTTCGACATAGTCGCGTTCCGCAGCGGCTATCACGCACTGCTTGTACGAACCGCATTTGCAAAGTTCAATGCGGTACCGCACTACGCATACCTCAAGCTCAAGATGCCAGGCCCTCGAGGAGTAATCATGGTCAATGGAAACACCAAATGCTCTCTTCAAACGGAGGAGCACACGGCGGCCCTCGCGGCGGAGGTGCAAAGCAGCCTCTCACAGCAATTCCCGGGTCCGGCCATTAAACGTCCGGCCACCGTCAAGCGCGCCCAGAGTAACCTACAACAAGACCGCCTGGCACGATCCGAGCACGCCAGAGTAATCCGCCCCAACCCCAGCCCTCGAACAAATGAAGCCAAGATTACTATGCGTACATAACTACGCTCTGGGGATACCATGGGCCTAAGGGGAGGGGCACGACCATGGCACGCCCAAAATGCGGCTCAACCGCACCAGGAGCTCCCAATTGTGTCATTCTTTTTCTTTCTTCTTTTTTCTTACTTTCAGGACTCTGTTCTTCAGAAGCCCTGTCCGGCATTCGCGCCGAATACACGATGCAACAGCCAGGAAGCAGAAAACTGCGTCGAGTGTCCAGGTTGTCTCTATTACGAGCAGTATACCTGTTTTACATACCACACCGCAAACTTACCCCTGGAAGG
The DNA here is from genome assembly GCA_021605145.1 of Aegilops bicornis. Taxonomy (NCBI): domain Eukaryota; kingdom Viridiplantae; phylum Streptophyta; class Magnoliopsida; order Poales; family Poaceae; genus Aegilops; species Aegilops bicornis. Next base: position 154,038,937 of record CM038669.1, read on the forward strand.
GGGACATGTCAAAAGTCCCGTACCTTGCTTATCGCACAATTTGTATCGCTCGCTTTTATTTGCAGTTTCTTTTTAATAACCAATATATAGCTCTTGCCTATTATTGCATTCTTTCCCATTATATATGTTCATTTATGACATTGCGCAACCGTACAATTTGGTACGGCCAATACACCAGGGGCTTATGTACCCCAAAAACATGGTGTGACAAGTCCGAACACTTTCACAAGTGCAGCACCCCGAACTTATAAAATTATATGCATCGGCTCCGAATCATGTCTTGGGTCAATAGTTGGGTTTGCCCGGCTCCCATGTTTTGGTACCTTACGTTCCGTTATATCGGCTAAGGTAGCGCTGAGAACCACTGCGATTGTGCCCCGGTTGAGCTGGGTTGAGCACCTCAGTGGAGAAAGCTAAAACTGACCGTCATGATAAGGTGAGAGCCGGTCGCTGTTCGAGAGGTTTCTTCGAGTCCCTAAAGACTTATGCCGCTTAGAGCGAGGAACCGGCATTGTCCGGCCAAGGCGTGGATAGCGCCCTGAACTCGGTCTTCCGAATACTAGGGGCTTTGGCGAAATTTAAAATTATAGAATTCTATGGCTAAGTGAGAGTGTTCAAGCACTATAAGTCCGGTTGCCTTGTTCGTTGCGTGGAGCGCCTCCCTCGATGGACCCAAGAATGGGAACAAGAGCGCTCAAGTTTATCCCGAACACCCCAAAGACTCGTGGCATGGGGGCTGAAGCCAATGACTTGCCATCTCTCAAATTTGATAAACGGTCGCACATAAGGTAATATTTTAAATTAACAAGCGTTACTTAGCGCATATGAACAAGTTTTTAGCGTACAGGATAACAAATGCGAGTATATTCAAAAATTACATCTTTGGAGCACTCATCCGATATACGGCGGGCACCCTTCAGGACGCCCTCATAGTACATTTCGGGCTTGCGATGCTCCTTGCCCTTCGGTGGCCCGTCCGTCACAAGCTTCTCTGCATCCAGCTTGCCCCAGTGCACTCTAGCACGGGCAAGGGCCCGACGGGCACCTTCAATGCAGACGGAGCGCTTGATGACTTCAATCCATGGACAGGCCTCCACCAGCCGCTGCACTAGCCCGAAGTAGCTCCCAGGCATGGCTTCCAATGGCCACAACCGAACTATGAGGCCCTTCATGGCCTGTTCGGCAACCTTGTGGAGCTCGACCAGCTGCTTCAGCTGGTCGCTCAGGGGCACCGGACGTTTGGCCTCAGCAGACTGAGACCAGAACACCTTCTCCGTCGAGCTCCCCTCCTTGGTGCGGTAGAACGCGGCAGCATCAGACACACTACGGGGCAGATCTGCGAATGCTCCTGGAGAGCTCCGAATCCGGGTAAGTCATAGGTAACTCACTTTCACATGCTTGCTTTGCATAAAGAATGCCTTACCCGCCACTATCATCTTTAATGATTCAATTTCTTGGATGGGCTTCGGCCTTAGCGGCTTTGGCACTCTCAAGAGCCGAGGTGAGCTCGGACTCTCGAGTCTTCGAGTCACGCTCCAAACTCTCGTGTTTTTCCACGAGAGCCTGGAGCTCTTGCCGCACCTCCGCCACCCGCCTCCTCCTGCTTCTCTCGCTCGGTGCGCTCCGCGACCGCTTTGCTTCGACGCGGACACCACTTCCTTCGTGGTCGCCACCTCGTTCGTGGCCCCTACAATACCCACGTTATTCCTGTCATTTTTTGCAACCAAATCCTTTCTATAAGGTATTTCTTTAATAAGGTATTGCTTACCTTCCCTGTCCTCGAGCTGCTTCTTGGCAAGGCCGAGCTCGTTCTCGGACCGCTCGAGGCTCTTTGTCAATGCATTGACCTCCGCAGTCAGTGCGGCAGAGGTCAGCAGCGCAGCCTGCAATCGCATATTGACATACTTATGTTAGACTCCTCGTGATATCTTTTAGATCCTTAGTCCGCTTTTCTTTCCGAACACGAACTAAGCATCGTGGGCTACTGTCTATGCGGTAATATTTTACATACTCTAAACTTACCTCAAAGCCCGTTAGAAGGCTGATGCAGGCTTCAGTCGGCCCGCTCTTGGCGGACTGAACTTTTCTGGATCACCACACTCATAATAAAGGTGGTGCTCCTCGTTGATGGAGGCGCCGTTAAGCGCCTCCAAGAAGCTATCCGGTGCCTCGGTTGGACAGAGGACACCGGCGTCTTACCCTTCCTACGAAGGGGCGCTTGTCGGACTTCGAACCGCTTGAAGGTTCGGTATGGAGTCCGGACGAGGATCGGGCTTAGAGCCTGGAGGTCTCGCTCCTCGCGCTCGAGTCCGGGAGGTTGCCTTGCGGCGCCTCCTGCGCCACCTCCTCTTGACCAGGCCCCTTGGGGTCCCACCTCGGCGTCGTCTGCAGCGTGAGGTGAGGAGGCGGCCGGAAGTGAAGTACTCTCCACTTCCGACGAAGCTCGAGGACCCACGGCAAGCGGCGAAGCTGCCGTCCTGGGCGGGCTGCATGATTGTTCGGCATTAGAGAACACTATGCAATGAAAAAAAGCCATAGGTATCCGTGACACTTACGATCTCGCCAGGGCTTGGCCCTTGTTGGCCACTCCTCCTCGTCGTTGTCGGCGTTGGTGGAGAAGTCCGGAGGAAGGGTCCTTCCTTCTTGGACCCTCCGACCTCCCGGTTGGGGCGGCCCTCCTTTTCTTCTCTCCTCACCGGGAGAGGCTTTTTTCCTCCTCCTCTTCCTCGAGGAGGATTCTGCCTCAGGGTTGTCGGGCGATGAGTCCGACAAAGACTGGCGCCGGAGCTCCTTCGAGTTCCCGTGGCCTTCTTCTTGGCCTTCTTCTCGGCACCACGTGAGGTGCCGGAGCCAGCAGCCCGTCAATCGGGCGTCGGCTGGGTCTTCGGCAAAGGGGCCAGACGGTTAATCTGTCCGACGTCTTCAGCCAGTCTGTCAAAGGTTAGGGAGTTTTAGATCCCACATAGAGTCAATCTATGAAAAACAAGAGTCCCATAAAGGGTAAAATAACTTACCTCGTTGGCTTGACGCTGCGAGCTAAATCCGCGATGTTCGGTAGCGGATGTGGGAGCCTCGGCGCCCTTGAACAGCACCTTCCAGGCATCTTCGTACGTAGTGTCGAAGAGCCTTTTTAGAGTTGGGTGTTGTGCCGGATCGAACTCCCACAATTTGAAGGCCCGTTGTTGGCATGGGAGAATCCGGCGGATGAGCATCACCTGGATAACGTTGACAAGCCTGAGATTCTTATCCGTCGGGTTTTGGACGCAGGTTTGGAGTCCGGATAGCTCGTCTGAATCACCCCACGACAGGCCCGTCTCTTTCCATGATGTGAGCCGCGTGGGGAAGCCAGATCGGAATTCGGGGGCCGCCGCCCATTGAGAGTCGCGCGGCTCGGTGATGTAGAGCCACCCCGACTGCCACCCCTTTATGGTCTCCACAAAGGAGCCCTCGAGCCATAGGGCTTTGGCCATCTTGCCAACCATGGCACCTCCGCACTACGCTTGATGGCCGCCCACTACCTTCGGCTTGACATTGAAGATCTTCAGCCATAAGCCGAAGTGGGGCTGGATGCAGAGGAAGGCCTCGCACACGACGATGAACGCCGAGATGTTGAGGATGAAATTCAGGGCCAGATCATGGAAGTCCAGGCCGTAGTAGAACATGAGCCCCCGGACAAATGGGTGAAGTGGAAAACCTAGTCCGTGGAGGAAGTGGGTGAGAAACACCACCCTCTCATGGGGCCTGGGGGTTGGAATGAGCTGCCCCTCGTCGGGGAGCCGGTGCGCGATGTCGCTGGACAAGTATCCGGCCTTCCGCAGCTTTTTGATGTGCCCCTCCGTGACGGAGGAGGCCATCCACCTGCCTCCCGCTCCGGACATAGTTGGAGAAGGTTGAGGCGGGGTGTGCGGACTTGGGCGCTGGAGCTGAGTGCGCGGAAATGGATGAGCAAAGGAGGAAGAAGGCGTAGGTGAAAAGGTGGATCCTTATCCCCTTATATGGACGGACGAAGCTATGCGTCCCCCGCCAGCCTGGTAAAACTCGCTTACCTCCCAAGCGCCATAATCAATGGCGCGGATGGGTTACCCACGTCCGTATTGATGGAAATCCCAGAATAAGGGGGCACGATCTCCGCTTTGATAAGACGTGCCAAGGAAACTGCCTCGCTAAACGCGCTAAGGTGGAACAGTAAAAAACGATTCGTATAAAGGCTTGGCCGTGGTGTGATGTCACGCCGCGGAATAGGCCAACAGATCTGTGCAAAGGTTATTCTCTCTACGGTAGTATGTGGAACTTGTTTTGCAGAGCCGGACACTATCCTTGTGTTCAAAATCTTCTATGAAGTATTCGGAAGAGGAACCCGCCTTGCAATGCCGAAGACAATATGCGCGCCGGACTCGTCGTCATTGAAGCCTGGTTCAGGGGCTACTGAGGGAGTCCTGCATTAGGGGGTGTCCGGATAGCTGAACTATCACCGTTGGCCGGACTCCTGGACTATGAATATACAAGATTGAAGACTTCGTCCCGTGTCCGGATGGGACTTTCCTTGGCGTGGAAGGAAAGCTTGGCGATACGGATATTTATATCTCCTACCATTGTAACCGACTCTGTGTAACCCTAACCCTATCCGGTGTCTATATAAACCAGGTTTTAGTCCGTAGGACGAAAGACAATCATACCATAGGCTAGCTTCTAGGGTTTAGCCTCGCTGATCTCGTGGTAGATCTACTCTTGTACTACCCATATCATCAATATCAATCAAGCAGGGGTAGGGTATTACCTCCATCGAGAGGGCCCGAACCTAGGTAAGAACATCGTGTCCCTTGTCTCCTGTTACCATCCGCCTACACGCACAGTTCGGGACCCCCTACCCGAGATCCGCCGGTTTTGACACCGACACTTGCCGTTTTATGAATCAAGATGATAATACCTACATCTATCCTTGCTTTTATGCCTAGCTAGGGGCATTAAACGATAGCGCTTGTTGGGAGGCAACCCAATTTTATTTTTATTTTTTTTCTTTTTGCTTCTTTTTAGGAATAAATATTTGTTATATCCTATGGTTAGATGTGTTTTTATGTTTTAATTAGTGTTTGTGCCAAGTTAAACCTATAGGATCTTCTTGGATGATAGTTATTTGACCTTGCAGAAAATTCTGGAAACTTTCTGTTCACGAAAATAATTGTTAAAAATCACCAGAACGTGATAAAATATTAATTCCAATTGATACTGATCAATAAACATATTTTCTAGGTCCTCCTATTTTGGCTGATTTTTTGGAGTTCCAGAAGTTTGCGTTAGTTCCAGATTACTACAGACTGTTCTGTTTTTGACAGATTCTATTTTTCGTGTGTTGTTTGCTTATTTTGATGAATCTATGGCTAGTAAAATAGTTTATAAACCATAGAGAAGTTGGAATACAGTAGGTTTAACACCAATATAAATAAAAAATGATTTCATTACAGTACCTTGAAGTGGTCTTTTGTTTTCTTTAAGCTAGCAGACTCACGAGATTTTCTGCTGAGTTTTGTGTTGTGAAGTTTTCAAGTTTTGGGTGAAAGATTTGATGGATTACGGAACAAGGAGTGGCAAGAGCCTAAGATTGGGGATTCCCATGGCACTCCCAAGATAATCTAAGGACACAAAAAAGCCAAAGCTTGGGGATGCCCCGGAAGGCATCCCCTCTTTCGTCTACTTCCATCGGTAACTTTACTTGGAACTATATTTTTATTCACCACATGATATGTGTTTTGCTTGGAGCGTCTTGTATGATTTGAGTCTTTGCTTTTAGTTTAACACAATCATCTTTGCTGTACACACCTTTTGAGAGATACGCACATGATTCGGAAATTATTAGAATACTCTATGTGTTTCACTTATATCTTTTGAGTTATATAGTTTTGCTCTAGTACTTCACTTATATCTTTTAGAGCAAGGTGGTGGATTTGTTTTATAGAAACTATTGATCTCTCATGCTTCACTTAGATTATTTTGAGAGTCTTAAATAGCATGGTAATTTGCTTAAATAGTCCTAATTGCTAGGTATTCAAGATTAGTAAAAACTTTCTTATGAGTGTGTTGAATACTAAGAGAAGTTTGATACTTGATGATTGTTTTGAGATATGGAAGTAGTGATATTAAAGTTGTGCTAGTTGAGTAGTTGTGAATTTGAGAAATACTTGTGTTGAAGTTTGCAAGTCCCGTAGCATGCACGTATGGTAAATGTTATGTAACAAAATTGAAACATGAGGTGTTCTTTGATTGTCCTCCTTATGAGTGGCGGTCGGGGACGAGCGATGGTCTTTTCCTACCAATCTATCCCCCTAGGAGCATGCGCATAGTGCTTTATTTTTGATGACTTGTAGATTTTTGCAATAAGTATGTGAGTTCTTTATGACTAATGTTGAGTCCATGGATTACGCACTCTCACCTTTCCATCATTGCTAGCCTCTTCGGTACCCTGCATTGACCTTTCTCACATTGAGAGTTGGTGCAAACTTTGCCGGTGCATCCAAACCCCATGATATGATATGCTCTTTCACACATAAACCTCCTTATATCTTCCTCAAAACAGCCACCATACCTACCTATTATGGCATTTCCATAGCCATTCCGAGATATATTGCCATGCAACTTTCCACCATTCCGTTTATCATGACACGTTCATCATTGTCATATTGCTTAGCATGATCATGTAGTTGACATAGTATTTGTGGCAAAGCCACCGTTCATAATTCTTTCATACATGTCACTCTTGGTTCATTGCATATCCCACACACCTGGAGGCATTCATATAGAGTCATATCTTGTTCTAGTATCGAGTTGTAATCATTGAGTTGTAAATAAATAGAAGTGTGATGATCATCATTTAATAGAGCATTGTCCCAAAAAAAAGAGAAAGGCCTAAAAAAGCCCAAAAAAAGAGAAATAAAAAGTGACAATGCTACTATCCTTTTTTTACACACTTGTGCTTCAAAGTAGCACCATAATCTTCATGATAGAGAGTCTCTCGTTTTGTCACTTTCATATACTAGTGGGAATTTTTCATCATAGAACTTGGCTTGTATATTCCAACAATGGGCCTCCTCAAGTGCCCTAGGTCTTCGTGAGCAAGCAAGTTGGATGCACCACTTAGTTTCTTTTGTTGAGCTTTCATACATTTATAGCTCTAGTGCATCCGTTGCATGGCAATCCCTACTCCTTGCATTAACATCAATCTATGGGCATCTCCATAGCTCATTGATTAGCCTCGTTGATGTGAGACTTTCTCCTTTTTGTCTTCTCCACATAACCCCGTCATTATACTCTATTCCACCCATAGTGCTATATCCATGGCTCACGCTCATGTATTGCGTGAAGGTTTATAAAGTTTGAGATTACTAAAGTATGAAACAATTGCTTGGCTTGTCATCGGGGTTGTGCATGATGAGATCATTCTTGTGTGACGAAAATGGAGCATGACTAAACTATATGATTTTGTAGGGATGAACTTTCTTTGGCCATGTTATTTTGAGAGGACATAATTGCTTAGTTAGTATGCTTGAAGTATTATTATTTTTATGTCAATATTGAACTTTTATCTTGAATCTTTCGAATCTGAACATTCATACCACAATTAAGAAGAATTACATTGAAATTATGCCAAGTAGCATTCCACATCAAAAATTCTGTTTTTATCATTTACCTACTCGAGGACGAGCAAGAATTAAGCTTGGGGATGCTTGATACGTCTCCAACGTATCTAGAATTTTTGATTGCTCCATGCTATATTACCTTCTGTTTTGGACATTATTGGGCTTTATTATTCACTTTTATATTATTTTTGGGACTAACCTATTAACCGGAGGCCTAGCCCAGAATTGCTGTTTTTTGCCTATTTCAGTTTCGGAAAAAAGAATATCAAACGGAGTCCAAACGGAATGAAACCTTCGGGAACGTGATTTTTGGAACGAACATGATCCAGGAGACTTAGACCCTAAGTCAAGGAAGCTTCTAGGAAGCCACGAGGTAGGGGGCGCGCCTACCCCCCCCCCCCCCAGGCGCACCCTCCACCCTCGTGGGCCCCATGTTGCTCCACCGACGTACTCCTCCCTCCTATATATACCTCACGCACCCGAGCGACGTGACACGGAGCCAAAAACCTAATTCCACCGCCGCAACCTTCTGTACCCATGAGATCCCATCTTGGGGCCTGTTTCGGAGCTCCGCCGGAGGGGGCATCGATCATGGAGGGCTTGTACATCAACACCATAGCCCCTCCGTTGAAGTGTGAGTAGTTTGCCTCAGACCTTCGGGTCCATAGTTATTAGCTAGACGGTTTCCTCTCTTTTTTGGATCTCAATACAATGTTCTCCCCCTATCTTGTGGAGATCTATTCAATGTAATCTTCTTTTGCGGTGTGTTTGTTGAGATCGATGAATTGTGGGTTTATGATCAAGTTTATCTATGAAGAATATTTTAATCTTCTGAATTCTTTTATGTATGATTGGTTATCTTTGCTAGTCTCTTCGAATTATCAGTTTGGTTTGGCCTACTAGATTGATCTTTCTTGCAATGGGAGAAGTGCTTCGCTTTGGCTTCAATCTTGCGGTGTCCTTTCCCGTGTGATGAGGGGCAGCAAGGCACGTATTGTATTGTTGCCATCGAGGATAACAAGATGGGGTTTTTATCATATTGCATGAATTTATCCCTCTACATCATGTCATCTTGCTTAAGGCGTTACTCTCTTCTTATGAACTTAATACTCTAGATGCATGATGGATAGCGGTCGATGTGTGGAGTAATAGTAGTAGATGCAGGCAGGAGTCGGTCTACTTGTCTCGGACATGATGCCTATATACATGATCATACCTAGATATTATGATAACTATGCTCAATTCTTTCAATTGCTCAACAGTAATTTGTTCACCCACCGTAAAATACTTATGCTCTTGAGAGAAGCCACTAGTGAAACCTATGGCACTCGGTCTATCTTCATCATATTAATCTTCCAACACTTAGTTATTTCCATTGCTTTTTATTTTGCTTTTATTTTACTTTGCATCTTTATCATAAAAATACCAAAAATATTATCCTATCATATCTATCAGATCTCACTCTCGTAAGTGACCGTGTAGGGATTGACAACCCCTTATCGCGTTGGTTGCGAGGATTTATTTGTTTTGTGTAGGTGCGAGGGACTCGCGCGTAGCCTCCTACTGGATTGATACCTTGGTTCTCAAAAACTGAGGGAAATACTTATGCTACTTTGCTGCATCACCCTTTCCTCTTCAAGGGAAAACCAACGCAGTGCTCAAGAGGTAGCACACCTCCCGCGCGTGCTCTGGCCGCGGGGAGGAGCGGCTACCGACGGCGATAGTCGGGGCTACAGAGCGTCTCCGGCGACGCTCCGCCTACCAGCGTTCTCAGGAGGATGAGCCGCATCCATCGGTGTACGGCTCGCTTGCCGAGGAGAGCCGTAGCAGCGACAGCCTGGACGACCGTGGAAGAGGCCGTCGGCCATCTTCGGCTTCGAGCATATGACGCTCCTGGGGATGAAAGGCGGCGAGGGAAAGACTTGTGGTGGTGTCAAGAGGGTGCGAGGTTGTCAAGGGGGAAGAGAGAGGGGCCGAGGCCTGCGGATTTGAGCAGCGGCCTGCGGCTCGGCACCGGCCTAGGAGGATGATGGAGAGCGCGAGGAGGGGAGTGGGTTGGTCCAGGGGGTGCACGAGAGGGAGAGAGAGCCAAAGGAGTAGAGAAGGGGCTCGGGGTGGCTTTCGGTGTCAAAACCGGCGGATCTTGGGTAGGGGGTCCCGAACTGTGCGTCTAGGCGGATGGTAACAGGAGACAAGGGACACGATGTTTTTACCCAGGTTCGGGCCCTCTCGATGGAGGTAATACCCTACTCCTGCTTGATTAATATTGATGATATGGGTAGTACAAGAGTAGATCTACCACGAGATCAAGGAGGCTAAACCCTAGAAGCTAGCCTATGGTATGATTGTTGTTCGTCCTATGGACTAAAACCCTCCGGTTTATATAGACACGGATAGGGTTAGGGTTACACAGAGTCGGTTACAATGGTAGGAGATCTACATATCCGTATCGCTAAACTTGCCTTCCACGCCCAGGAAAGTCCCATCCGGCCACGGGACGAAGTCTTCAATCTTGTATCTTCATAGTCTTGGAGTCCGGCCGTGACGATAGTCCGCTATCCAGACACCCCTAGTCCGGAATCCTCGGTAGCCCTGAACCAGGCTTCAATGACGATGAGTCCGGCGCGTTGATTGTCTTCGGCATTGCGAGGCGGGTTCTTCTCCAAATTCCATATACTTGTCGAATAGTGTCCGCTTCGATAAATGTTGCGCCTAAACCTGCGCCCAATAATGGCCATCTTCCACGTGTTTGAATGAATGTGAAAAGCCAGGGTATTTTTACAATATTCCCCCTAGCCGCGCAAAGGAGTCGCTTATAAAAGGGGCAAGGATCTAGATCTAAGTCACACCATCCCCCCTTTGCGAGCTTTCATCGGAGCGCCTCTGACCAAAGCCCATTCCATCATGGACAGTCGACATGGCTCCTCCTCTCGCGCTCCCAGCCCCCAACTAGGAAATTGGGAGAGATGCTCAGTCCCGCATAGCGAGCTAGTTATACTCCAAGCTAAGGGATTTCTCCCTCCGGCCTTCATGGTTCCGGTTCGAGCTGGACTTGCCACCTACAAGGGCGGAAAGCAAGCGGGGAGCGTCCCTGATCCCTCTAAAGGAGAGCGGGTGTGCTTCATCTCTTATCTAGTAAGAGGACTCAGATTTCCAATCCATCCGTTTCTCCGGGGGCTTTTGGAGTTCTACGGCCTCCAACTGCACCATCTTACTCCTGCTTCCATCTTGCACATCGCGGGCTTCGTGGCCCTTTGCGAACTGTTCTTGGGCGTCGAGGCTCATTTCGGGCTGTGGAAGAGAATATTCTGCCTAGTTCCCGTTCTCATGAGGGGTCAATATATCAAGTGGGCGGAGCCGAGCTATGGCGCATCGCCGGGACCGGATACCTGTCCGGAACCCCAAAGAAGGCGTCCGAAGACTGGCCTTCGGAATGGTTTTACATGGAGGACGTCCCGCTGCCAGATCCTGTTCGGATTGGCCTTCCGGAGTTCAGCAATGCTCCACTAAAGAAGCGCCTAAGCTGGCGCCCTCGGAGCCCCCGGAGAGAAGATGACCGGGATGTCCGTTATTTGATGAGCCGAATAAGGTTACTGGCTCATGCCGGACTGGCCATGACAGGAGTCATGGCAATCTGCATTATGAGGAGTGCAGCCGCTCCAATCTGAGGCCACCCCATGTGGGACTTCAACGGGAGGACGATGCCACCCGCCATGGCCGCAAAGGGCGGGATCGGTCACCGAACTGGTGAAGATCTTGTCTGCCATGTACAAAGGAGAGGAGGAGGATTTCCTCCGTGTCAACCCACTGAAGGAGTTTTCTTCGAATAACCCTCGAAGATGGGTAAGCAAACATCCTTGTGATCTGTCCGATCCATATTCCCGTAGTTAAATATCTCATTTCATGGTTTTTGCGCAGGAACTGCGCCGGACTGTGGAGAAGATACACAGCCCACCCCCACAACCCGAGGATCCGGAGCGATCCCTCGATCCGACCTCCGAAGAGGATCCGGATATAACGGTGGAGTTGATTGACGGGGTGTTCTACCAACTTAGCATCGACAACGCTTTGGTAGCCATTACGGCTGATTACCCCGGAATACTTCCAGCCCCACAGGTAACTGAGACCAAGATCCCAAAACCCTGATAATGACCCATCCATGCTTATTTTTGATCACCGTATACCAACGGTGCTTCATAGGGGGTACCTTCGAGGCAGGAAGCCGAGCCCATGGCGATCGCCAACAAAGGGCGGTCGGCCCGTGAGGCTAAAAAAGAAGTGCGGTCCGGATCGAAACTCCGCCGCAGCGGTATGGCATGTCACCATACTTCCAGGATTGATTCAAGGAAGGCGTACTTAACGCTGATGCTCTTTTCAGGAAAAAGCGCCACGGATCGAGCCCGGAGAGGCTGCCGATCGAACCTTCACCGGACAAGCTTCAAAGCCAGGTCCGGAGGCTGAGGTGAGCACGAGACGTGCGTCGGATGCTCCTCCGACAAAGTATGCCGACAGGTTGTCCGCCACCAACTCCGAGGTGGAGAGCGCCTTGAATCCTGGCGCCACGACAGTTCTTCGTGGACGCATGTTTCTCCCGAGGCGTTGAATGCCTTTGATTCGGGAGATGCGCATCTCCATGCCGCTCAAGATGGTCTAGCGAGCCACGGAGCGGTATGTGAAGGACATACGGTAAGGAAATTTGTGATTATATATGCCAAGTAGCCTCGAGACTTAAAATAGTTAGAATAACTGATTTAAGGATCATTTGTTATCTTGAGGATCTTCTGAAAAGAATACCCGCTGTCCCCAGAGCTGGAAGAGTGCAGGCCCAACTTGAGGCCGCACAAGCCGCCACGGGGAGCCCTGAGACCCCTCTGGTAATATATGCTTCAAAAGATAAATAATATATGAAGTGCGGCGGTGTGTAAATCGACAAAAACATTGCAGATGGCGCGGACTAGATCCGGACAAGCAACAGCTCTTACGCCCGGTTAAAGGCGGGCGAGAGCGTGCTTACGAGTGCGGGCGGAGAAGAATAACCTCCAAGACGCCAACACCAAGCTGGTTGAGGAACTAAAGGACGTTCATGCCCAGTTAGCTGACTCCGTAAAGGAGAATCAGCGGCTTCGTCGCGGCATTTTTAGTAAGTGCTTGAGCGAACTTTGAAAAGAGTTCGGCGCGGAAGGCCACTAACAAAAACATTTTTGTAGGTTTGCTCACAGGTCGTCCTGAGGAGGAGATGCCCAATTCTTCGGGTAATCTTCTTCCCGAATTGCATCGGTACCTGCAAACGAGTCCGGCGGTGATGAAAGGCATCGGCCAAGCCTTGTGGCCATCTATCTCCCTGCCCAAGGCGTTGGGGAGCTGGCGGAGCGGCTTCAAGGAGCACGGCGGCGCTTAGGCTATGGAAGATATCGGCTGCCGTCAAAGGCGCGCCGAGGAGGCTGGGCCATGGTGAAGACGCGGTACAGAAAGGCTGACCTAAACCACATGGACGAGGTCGGACCTGTGGGGCCGGATGGGATGGAGATCCCTGTAAGCTTAGTGTACGGCCAAGTAGAATTGGCCGCCAAGTATTCCTAGCAAGATTGTAAATTAGATAGCCTATTAGAAGGCATTGAGGAGGAATACAATGAGTCGAGTTGACTATGTAAAATTATGACATGAAAGAATGTCTTCTAGCCGGATTGTAGATCGTTTGTCATAGCGGACCTTTTAAGCCGACCTCCGGACCCAATAGTCCGGAGTGTGTCCGAATACCTTCGTGGTTATATAAGAACCATGGTATGCATGGAGACCAGGCGTAGGGGTCATTGTTGCTGTATGTCGGACAAGTGCCCAACTAGTTATGTTATATTACATGGGTAGTAAGAAACATCTTCCAGGAGAATAGTTCCGTTAGGGGTTCCTTCCGCTGGGATGCATGCCCTAAAGTGCATGTCAAAGCTGCTATAAAAGCAGAAAATCATCTGGGGGCAGATATGTAAATAGTTAAAAACATCTTTCAGTTCACCGGCCGAATATTCCCTTAAGAACGCTAGCTTTCGGCTTCACCCAGTCTGAGGTACACATCCGGCTGACCCGGCAGTAACAATCGCAAAGGTGCTCCCTTTACATCCTAGCCGAACAATCGGGAGCGTAGGGTAAGCACAGAGCCGAGCAACCCAGCTTGGCCAAAACTTAAGTCATATCGATGCATATAATGGTGAATGAAAGGTACATGTGGAAGTTTAACACATGTGTTGGGCATGAAAGCCCGTATAAATAAGCTTCAGTTAAAGAAGCCCCCAGGTATAATGAGCGCGGACAGCGCGTCAAGTGTATGCGAAAAAAGCGCAAACGAGCCTCTAGAGGCTACAAGAGGAAGAAGGGGGAAGGAGAGAAATAGGAGACAACAAAAAGCAAAAAATAAAGAATGCGGATGGAGGAAGGAGACGAACTTGGAGTCCAACACTTAGGCGTAGAATCTTCGTAGACGGGCTGCGTTCCATGGGTTCGGCTCGAGTCGGTTATCCGATGCGTTTCGCAGACGGTATGCTCCGCCGGTCAGGACCTGGTCGATGATGAAGGGACCTTCCCATTTGGGCTTGAGTTTGTCCTTTTTCTTGTCCGCCAGGCGTAGAACTAGTTCGCCAACGTTATAAGCTTTGGCCCGTGCATTTCCTGCTTTGATATCTTCGAGCCTGCTTTGTTGATAGAATGCGGAACGAGCCTTTGCCACGTCGCGCTCCTCCTCCAATGCGTCCAAACTGTCCCGCCGATCGAGCTCGGCTTCTCTTTCTTCGTACATGCGCACTCGAGGTGAGTCATGTATTATGTCGCAGGCAAGGCGCATCTGCACCGTACACCATGAAGAATGGTGTGAATCCGGTAGTACGATTCGGCGTGGTCCGTAGCCCCCAGAGTACGGAGTCGAGCTCCTCCACCCAGTGCGTGTTAGATTCCTTGAGGGACCGCACTAGTCTGGGTTTAATGCCTCTCATTATTAGACCATTTGCCAGTTCGACTTGGCCGTTGGTTTGAGGGTGATAGACTGAGGCGTAATCGAGCTTGATCCCCATGTTTTTGCACCATGATTTGACCTCATCGGCCGTGAAGTTGGTGCCATTATCAGTGATGATACTGTGGAGGACACTGTATCGGTGCACTACCCCTGATATGAAGTCTATCACTGGTCCGAATTCGTCCGTTTTAACAGGTTTGGCCTCTATCCATTTGGTGAATTTATCCACCATGACCAATAGGTATTTTTGCTTGTGGGTTCCTCCCTTGAGGGGTCCAACCATGTCAAGCCCCCAGACCGCGAACGGCCAGGCGATGGGTATAGTTTTAAGGGCGGTGGGTGGCATGTGGCTTTGGTTAGCAAAAGTCTGGCAACCGACGCATCGCTGGACTAAGTCCTGCGCAGATTCTGCCGGCCGTCGGCCAATAAAATCCTGTCTGGAAGGCCTTGCCTACAAGGGCCCGGGCTGGCGTGGTGCCCACCCAGTCCGCCTGAATTTCAGCCAGGAGGTTTCGCCCTTCCTCTTGGAGATGCACCTTTGAAGGACTCGGTAGTGCTTTTCTTATAAAGCTCTCCCTCATGGACTTTATAGGCTTTAGGCGCCGTACTATGCAGTTTTGGTCTTCGGGAGTTCCTGCCTAGTTAGGTAGGCTAGGAATGGTTCCGTCCCACGGGCGATAACCGCCATTATATCGTGAGCAGAGGGTGTTATCTCGGGGGCGGAGCCTCCGGTTGTGTCAGAGTGTTCGGCGTCAGGCGGTGCGATTGGGTCCGGATTGTTATTGCCGGACTCCCCTTCCCATAATACGGATGGCTTGAACAGCCATTCCAAAAAGATATTGGGTGGGATGGCATCGCGTTTTGCACCGATGCGCGCCAATATATCCGCCGCCTGGTTGTTATCCCGGGCTATATGATGAAATTCGAGCCCTTCGAACCGTGCTGATATTTTTAGGACCGCATTGCGGTATGCTGCCATTTTCGGATCTTTGGCGTCAAAGTCTCCGTTTATTTGGGATATCGCGAGGTTTGAATCCCCGCGCAGCTCTAGGCGTTTAATGCCCATGGAGACTGCCATCCGGAGGCCGTGCAGAGGGCCTCAGATTCGGCTGCGTTGTTGGAGTCTGTATACATTATCTCGAAGGACGTATTGGACTGTGTCCCGGTTGGGGACGTCAGACGACGCCAGACCCAAGGCCAGCCAACATTTTGGAGCCGTCAAAGTGCATGATCAATTGGAGTATGCGCCGTACTCTTAGGGAGTTCGGCTTGATCCATTCGCCACGAAGTTGGCCAAAAACTCGCGACTTGATAGCTCGTCGTGGCTTATAAGTTATGTCGAATGGGAGGAGCTCTATGGCCCATTTAGCAATCCGCCCGTCGCGTCGCGGTTGTTTATAATGTCATTAAGAGGTGCCGTAGGCTACCGTTATCGAACACTCTTGAAAGTAGTGTCGCAGCTTCCAGGATGCCATGAACACCGCGTATGCTATCTTTTGATAGTGTGGGTACCGGGACTTGCATGGAGTTAGGACAGTGGACACATAATAAACCGGTTTTTGAACAGGGAACCGGTGTCCGTTTGTTTCTCGTTCGACAACGAGCACCGCACTGACAACTTGATGTGTTGCGGCGATATATAATAGCATTGGTTCGCCCACGTTGGGCGCGGCCAGGACCGGATTTGTTGCCAAAATGGCCTTTATTTCTTCGAGTCCGGCCGTGGTGGCATCCGTCCACTCGAAGTGTTCGGTGCGGCGGAGGAGGCGGTAAAGAGGTAATGCCTTTTCTCCTAAACGGGAGATAAAGCGTCTTAGAGCCGCTACGCATCCCGTCAATTTTTGTATTTGTTTGAGGTCTTTTGGAATATCCAATTGTGACAGAGCTCGAATCTTGGCTGGGTTTGCTTCAATTCCTCTACCGGACACAATGAAGAGAGAATTCCTTATTTGGCCCTTTCTTAAATTTTGGTTCCCTTTTTGGCCCTAGTAAAAAAATTCTTCCTGTTCTGGCACTCAAATTTCAGTTTGTTCCCTATATGACATTTCCGTCAGTTTTGGCAACTAACACCGTTAAATCTGACATGAAAAGTCCTTTTTACCCTTGGTGTAGTTTGTGACCAAAATTGGACAGAACCTCCCTTGTATTTTGATGATATATCCCCTGTACAGTTCATATATGCACAAATTATAATATACTTGGAGCAGATTCACATGTATGCAAACTAAAAGTTCATAGAAACTTGGTCCAGTTCACATATCATAATCAGTCCACATATTTAGTCCTCTACACACATTCAGGTTCACATAGAGTTCACATATAATAGTCCAGGTTCACATCATGTCAAATACAACACATGAAGGACAAATATAGCACGCATAAAAGCCTGTGTTCACATATAGATTACATAGACAGCTCAAAAGTTTCCAAAATGAATCATGATATAGAAAGGGATCCAATGAGAATCACAAGCTAAGTCTCCTTTTGCTTTGTGTGCTCATTGCAGGGATGGAAGGATTCATTTTTTTGCTTCGTGTGCCCATTGCAGGGCTGTCATGTGGCACCATGGGAAGGTGTGGCAACTTATCAGCAACCTCTTTGCTTTTTCTTTTGGCATGTAATTTCAAAGCAACAGATGCTTTCTTGTTGGCCACACAAATGGACTGAGTTGTTGATCTACACATACACATTAATGGCAACACATCATACATCACATATAGTAGCCTGTGTTAACAATAGAACAATGCATAAGATAACATAAAATTCGGAAACAACCATAAGTTACCTTTTTGCTACTCCGGATCCAGATTTACTCCCTTTCCTTTTCCCTCAGATCTTTTCTCCAACATTTCTCTATAGAGAGAAAAATGCAATTAGAATACAAAACTAAAATATCATCAAATCTACTACAAAATTCAGAACTAGTTCTTACCTTTTGATGCTCCAAGAATTGAGTTATCATGTTTTCTCTTTTTCGTAGTTGTAGGTTCCAAGCTTTGGCTATGGTGAGAAGTTACTTAGAATTCAAAGACAGATTTCATATAATTATGAGCATGAGTGTAAAGTGGCTAACCTTGGCGGAAAGCACATAGAGGCTGCTGGAGCATCATCCTCGCAAGGCACAATTGATGCTTTGGTGGTCTTTGCCCTCTTCTTTGGTGGTCCTCTACATGAGCAACAAAAAAGTAGTTAACATGTATGGCTGCTTACAAAAAAATGCAAGCGAAGCAAGTTACACAATTAAATTTATTACCTCACAGCTAAAATAGCAGCAATGTCATCTGGGTTACCCTTCTTGCATTTATGCCAATGATGCCCATAGTCCTTACAAATAGGGCATAAGTATTGGCCGCTTTTTCTTTTCTTCTCACTGCAGCCTTTATACCTCTCAGTTTTATGCCTACCACCGTGGATTTTAGTAGTGGTGGAAACATGAAGAATCCATGGTCGATTTAGGCCATTGGTTCTTGTCAACCATGGCAGGAATTAGTTGGTCATAGGCTGCTCTAAATTTGTCAATGGAGTAATACAAGTCCACATAATTCTGTATGTGTGCATCAATAAGAGATGTGATAAATGCTAGACCATGCTTGCAAGGAAGGCCAGAAACTTGCCATTGTCTACAAGAACATGTCTTGTCAAGCAAGTTGACCACAAACCTAAAGCCGCTGCCTCCCAATGCCGTCACTTCAGCGACTTCTTCTGAGCTTTCTACCACCTCCAAGTTTAATTCTCTAGTCTTTGCATTCAACTTCTTAATTATGTGGGGAAGAATCAACCCAACCAACTTCCTTGCTACTTTCCTCCTTCGGTTCCACATGATCATAATCATCCGCCTAACCTTATCAAAGAAGTCATCCAAGTTCAAGGACTTGTGATGCTTAATCCAATTATTGAAGCACTCAGCCAAGTTGTTTGTAACATAATCCACCTTGGAAATTGTTGAGAACTGACTCCTAGACCACAACCTAGTGTGCCACCTCCTAAGATATGCGGTTGCCGTTGGTTTTGCTAGGTCCATTGCAGCCCAATTTTTTTCAAATATATATGGGTTCCATGAGTAAGCAGCAGCCCAAAGGTGGTCATCAAACACCTTTCCATGGAACTTCTTCTTGAAGTTGGACACCAAGTGAAACATACATTCCCTATGTTCAGCCTCTGGGAACACTTCTTTTACACCTGTCATCACTGGTTGCCCAGCGTCGGTGCATATGGTTAAACCCCTTGGGGATCCTATGGCTTGTCTAACCATTTGCATGAACCAGATCCAATTCTCATTAGTTTCAGAATCGAAAACACCCATACAAACCGGATACATCCAACTATGGCCATCAACGGCGGTAGCACTAGCTACCGCCTTGAACCTACCTGTCAAGAAGGTGCTATCTACTGCCAAGTATGGCCTGCAGCCATTAAGGAACCCATCGATGCAAGGCTTCAAAGCAACGAAAATTCTTTTAAATCTGATTTTATCTTTTATTGTGTGATGATCAATGATCACTATGCTACCGGGGCAGCAACTTTCAATTTGCGCCTTGAAACTATACGGATTATCAAAGCTTGTATCCCAATCACCATATAGTTCCTTCAAGGCTAGCAACTTACCCATATAGACTCTCTTAGAGTTGATGTCGATTCCATGATGCTCTTTCAGCTTCTTTCGCAATGCCTTTGGTCCTAGAGTTGCATCCTCAATTAGCCAGTCCTTCACGTGCTCACATATCCACCGCTTGTTTGCATTATTCAACTTCTTTTTTTCTTTTTGTACTAGAGAAATCATGACCAGAAGGGTTCTTTCTCACCTACAAAGATGAACATAGAAAATTAGTACTAGAGTAAAGACCATGACCACAAATTAAGCACACATGAGTAAAGTTAGAAAATTACCATTCTTGTGCACTCATCTTCCATTGTAGAAGCATATATCCTCCATGGACACTTATCTTCATCCCTTCTTGAACAATAAGCTCTGAACCTATGTGGTGCACTCTTTTCGGTGTCG
This sequence comes from Aegilops bicornis, assembly GCA_021605145.1. NCBI lineage: Eukaryota > Viridiplantae > Streptophyta > Magnoliopsida > Poales > Poaceae > Aegilops > Aegilops bicornis. Next base: position 154,058,570 of record CM038669.1, read on the forward strand.
AACTCAAATTCATGTTTGATTGCATGTTGAGAAAGCGCCAATTTAAACTCGCCATATTGGGATATTTTCTTCCTTCGTTCATTGGAGGATCTAATTTATTATATTCAATGTGTGGTGCATGATCTGCCTCGTGATATTCCTCATCTTCCTCTACTTCAACCTCTGACATGCTCTCATCCTCGCTCTCAACCTCGCTCTCAACCTCGCTCTCAGCCTCGCTCTCATGATCAGGAACATAGTCTTTGTCCTTTTCTTTATTGGAACAAGGAACCATGATAAGAGGTACATGTTCATCCTCTAAATAAATATTTTCCTCATCAACACCAACATGCTCATTCTCAGTCTTGGGTTGCGAAGATAATCATCATCATCTTGTCCTATGTTGTTAGGTTGGCTATGCGCATCACTATGCCACTCTGTTATAGGCTCATATGGTTCCGATGGATCACAATATGCAACAAACATGTGCACAACCTTTGTCTTAGAGTGTTTCTCAAACATCAACATCAATTCTTGGTCGGATGTTACTTGTGGGTAGATTTTAAGAAAATCATCATAATCTTGAACATGTGCAACTTCCAAATAACGAGAAGTAATCTTGCTCTACGATTGATTCAACCAAGTCCTTATAATTTGTTAAGTCGGAATCAATAACCTTATCAAAACAGAAGCATTTGATATCCTTTCTAGCCTTTTTTGGGTTGCCAAACAAACTGATTTTCAGCACATAAGTTGAATTTTGATCCATCTGTAAAAACCAAATAAACTTAATCATCGATTGCATTTGGGATCCATCTCTAAATTCAGATTTTGCAGCAAATATCCATCTCTAAATGAAACTCCTAAGTAATCTGTTGCATTTGACAAATCTAGAAGAGAGGTGCAGCAAATATGTTGCATTTGGGATCCATCTCTAAGTAATCTTCAAGGCCATCTCTAAGTAATCTGTCAAATTTAAAGAAGAGATCACTCACCCATCTAGAGAAGCCGATGTAGCCGCATCCTTCGGTGATACTTGGCCTTGCTCCGGTGTTGCGCCTTTACCACGCAAGGCTGAGACCACCGCACAATGAGCCTCCCCACCATGGCCGCCTCCGCCTCCCCACCATGGCCGCTTTGCCCGTCGTCAACAGGTTGGCCGCCCCCCGCCTCCCCACCATGGCCGCCTCGCCCGTCCTCCTCGGGTTGACCACCCCCCGCCTCCCCACCATGGCCGCCTCGCTCGTCCTCCTTGGGTTGGCCACCCCCCGCCTCCCCACCATGGCCGCCTCGCCCGTCCTCCTCGGGTTGGCCACCACCCGCCTCCCCACCATGGCCGCCTCGCCCGTCCTCCTCGGGTTGGCCGCCGACCGCCTCCCACCATGGCGCGTCGCCCATGGCCTGGTCCACCTCGCCCACCTCCATGCGCCGCTTGTTGGGTGCCTCGCCAGCGCCGCCCATGAGTGCAGCGCTAGGTTTAGGTCTCGGGAGGAGAAGGGGAATCGGGGAGATGGGGAATCGAGGCGAGAAGGAGGGTTCTATTTTCTTTTTTTAGCGTGCTATAAACCAGGGGTAATCGACCTTTCTGTCATAGTTGACGGTGTTAACGGCAAAGAACGACGGAAGTGTCGTGGAAGGAAGAAAATAAAGTTATGGTGTCAAAGAAGGAAAAAATAAATTTTCAGGGCCAAAAAGGGAACCAAAATTTAAGAAAGGGTCAAATAAGGAATTCTCTCCACAATGAAGCCCAGGAGCTTTCCGGCTGGAACGCCGAAGACGCATTTTTCCGGATTGAGCTTGATGTCATATTTTCGAAGATTGTCGAATGTGAGCCTCAAGTCGTCTACTAGAGTTTCGACGTGCTTGCTTTTCACGACAACGTCATCTACATATGCTTCCACTATTTTGCCGATCTGGTTTGCAGACATGTCTGAATCATGCGCTGATATGTTGCGCCGGCGTTTTTGAGCCCAAAGGGCATTGTGTTGAAGCAGAACGGGCCGTATGGAGTGATGAATGTTGTTGCAGCTTGGTCCGGCTCCGCCATCTTGATTTGGTGGTAGCCGGAATACGCGTCGAGGAAGCCTAATGCGTCGTGTCCTGCTGTAGCGTCAATGATTTGATCAATTCGAGGGAGGGGGAAGGGATCCTTTGGGCAAGCCTCATTAAGGTCTTTGAAATCAACACATAGGCGCAAGGATTTATCCTTCTTTGGTACCATCACCAGGTTTGCTAGCCAGTCCGGATGTTTTATATCTCTGATGAATCCGGCCTCCAAAAGTTTGGCTAGCTCCTCTCCCATGGCTTTGTCTCTTGGGTTGGGAAAAGCGCCGAAGAGCCTATTTGACCGGCTTGAATCCTTTTAGGATGTTTAGGTTGTGCTCAGCCACCGACGTGGGATTCTGGCATGTCACGAAGGGTGCCAGCAAAGATGTCCCGATTTTCTTGTAGAAATTCTCGTAGTGCGGTGTCTACATCAGGGTTTAATTGTGCCCCGATGGAGGCCGTCTTTGCAGGGTCCGTTGGGTGGACTTGGAATTTGACTATTTCGTCCGCTGGTTTAAAAGAGGTGCACTTGGATCTTTTATCATGTATCACATCGTCCCTGTTCACCGTGGAGTGCATCGTGGTGAGTTCCTCGGCCGCTAGGGCTTCGGATAGTGCCTCGAGGGCTAGTGCGTCCGTCTTATTTTCGCCGCGGAGTGCTATGTTCGGATCACTAGCGAGAGTGATGATTCCGTTGGGACCGGGCATTTTAAGCTTCATGTACCCATAATGGGGTATAGCTTGAAAAATTGTGAATGCCTCTCGTCCTAATAAAGCATGGTATCCGGCTGTTGAGCAGGGCCACTTGAAATGTGACCTCCTCGGACCTGTAATTGTCCGGGCGAGCGAACAACGCCCAGCGTGATTTTTCCTGTGCAGCATGCTTCCGGCCGGGATTATTCCTCTAAAGGTTGTGCTGCTTCGCTCAATGCGGTTCGATCTATTTCCATTTTTCGTAGGGTTTCCTCATAGATGAGGTTTAATCCGCTACCGCCATCCATGAGTACCTTAGTAAGGCGAAAATCTACTATCGAACTCGGGACCAATGCGGTTGGTGCCGGGCAGTTCGGAATTTAGGTTAAATCACCGGCATTGAAGGTAATAGCTGTGTCCTCCATGGATTTATTGTTGCTACTTGGTAGACTTCGCAAGGTTGTGGAGTTGTCGTTTCGCATGTTATTTGATGCGAAAGTGTCGAAGACTATTAACACCGTCTTGGTGTTCTTTGGGCTGGTATTCTGAAGCTAGAAGCTCTTCGCCACTTTTGGCCACCTGCCATAGTATCCAACATGCTCGAAGGCTATGAGTTTGAGTGGCGCCCTCTGTGCTTTGAATTTTGCAGGGTCCGTTTAGTCAACCCTCCAGTACGGTTCCGTACCCTTTAGGGGGTTTTTGTTTTTTGATATTCAACCCAGGTGCTTGATAATGAAGCAGCCTTTTGTTCCGGTCTAGGGATGTATTCGGGGCCGGATTGTCCCAAAATTTACTTTCGGTTTTCCAGGCGCTCTCCATCGCACAGTACTTTTGTACGATGGTCACCAAGTTAGAAAAGCGTGTGATTTCGCGACGACTTATGGCGTTTAGGATTCCCTTGTCCGTGCAATTATTGCAGAAGATTGGTATTGCATCCTCCTCTCGGCAGTCCTTTATCCTGTTCATAACCAGGAGGAATCTGGCCCAATAATGATGTCTTGTTTGGCGGGCTCTTGCGAATTCGAGAGAGATCGCTAATGTTTGGGTGGGCGGGTGGCGATAAATCCGGAACCCCGTCAATTTAGGACTCAAGGGCGGGAGGTTTCGAACTTCGGAAGCTTGGATTTTTGAGTGCTATCCAATGAGTCCGACCCGCCGCCTGACTTTAAGTTCAGGGCTTGATCGACATCCGTCCCTCCGCAGGAATCCGGCATGGAGGGATCGGAATCCGGACGTAGCTAGTCCTTAAGATAGGAGAAGATTCGCCGGATTGCTCCTCTATCATAGCAACCTGATGGGTAGCCTGGGGAGAGTTGATCTCTCTCAGATCGGTTTTAGGCCCGATCCGGTCGTAATCTGTGGCGACTCCCAGGGCGGCGATGCGATCCAAGAGCTCGTTTACGGAGGAGAGCTCAATCGGATCTAACTGTTCGGCAAGTTCCGAACTGACATGGAGATTGGTTTCGATGACTCGAGAGGTCATCGTCGGCGCGACGGCCGAACTAGCGGTCATGAGAAAACCGCCTAGCCGAAGAGTCTGACCAGTGGCCAAGGCTTCTTTGGCGATGGTATCGTCTTTAAAGACAAGATGAGGCATCCTACGATGGCGACGGCAGAGGAACTCTCAATGAAAGCACCAATGTCGGTGTCAAACCGGCGGATCACGGTAGGGGGTCCCGAACTATGCGTCTAGGCGGATGGTAACAGGAGACAAGGGACACGATGTTTTTACCTGTGTTCGGGCCCTCTCGATGGAGGTAATACCCTACTCTGCTTGATTAATATTGATGATATGGGTAGTACAAGAGTAGATCTACCACGAGATCAAGGAGGCTAAACCCTAGAAGCTAGCCTATGGTATGATTGTTGTTCGTCCTACGGACTAAAACTCTCCGGTTTATATAGACACCAGATAGGGTTAGGGTTACACAGAGTCGGTTACAATGGTAGGAGATCTACATATCCGTATCGCCAAGCTTGCCTTCCACGCCAAGGAAAGTCCCATCCGAACACGGCACGAAGTCTTCAATCTTGTATGTTCATAGTCTTGGAGTCCGGCCGTGACAATAGTTCGGCTATCCGGACACCCCCTAGTCCGGGACTCCCTCAGTGGCCTTAAGTAGCCGACCCATGGCTCACCGTGGATGCGGCGCACGGGTGGCCGTGGAAACGGCTCGGGCGGCAAGGGGAGCGAGCGAGGGGTTGTTTGCGGTGCTCGTGGAGGTGGAGTAGGGCGCCAGGAAGAGAGACAGGGAGCGGGGCGAGCTCCAGGTGGAGCCACGAGCTCGCACGTACATTGGCGGGCTCAGGCGGCTCTGGGCACGCGCGGCACGGGCAGGACAGAGAGGGAAAGGAGGAGTCCAGCACGGTGGCGTGTTGCGAACGTCGAGGCACCTCGACTGGCGCAAGGGGGAGGCTCGAGGTGGTCGTGGGACGCGGCATGGGACGCGGCGTCAACGGTCGCCTGCTTTGCCTCGCGCTCTAGAGCATGCAAATGGCCGGTGTCCGCGGCTTTTCGCGCGCACCCGCGCGTCCACTTGTGTCTGGCGTTTGCAGGAAGAGTAAACAAGAGATAGGGAGGCTTTGGATGCTCTGGAACTTGCCAGGAGTGGGAGAGAGATGATAAAGGGAGGGAAAAGTGGCTGTCCAGAGAAGAAGAATGGTTCTCTGCCCGCCTTAATCATTGCTCCTTGGGCAGCAAAGCATGTAGGAGTTAGAGGGGGAGCAGGTGAGGCCGTGGTTCAGCTCATGGAGATTAGTGGAAGGGGTTGAAACATGGAGCTTTAAATTTTGTCAGAAGGTGTTTGATGGTGGTTTGGGCAAGAAAATGCATTCTCCTTGCCATCATATTTACCAGGAGTGAGTGGCATCACATAATAGTAGTGAGCACCAGTTTTGAGGTCAAATGGAGAAAGTGGCCAATGCAACTTTTGTAAACCCTAGAAATTAGCAGAAATGGCTTTACCAAGATTTAGTCATGCAAATCTATTCTCCTTGATGCACCACTTGGTGTAGTGTCATCATTTGAGGATTTGAACATGTCCACAAAAATTCAGATCAAAAGGACACACTTGGCAATGTAGAGTTGTTCAAATTTGGTTCTGGATAGGAAGGGTTTTAGATCACTTTGATCATGATATCCTTCTCTCCAACTTGTGCCATTTGGTCTAGATGCATTATTACACCATTTGAGCATGTGCACCAAGTTTGAGAGCATTTGGACATGTTTGACAGTGCAAAGTTGTTCAAACTTGAAAAAGGACAGAAGTGGTTTTGAGAGGGTTTCATGGGGTTATACTATTCTCCATGACATGATACTTGGCAATATCATCAAGCTGGCCATTTTTGACAAGGTAGAATATTCCTGGATCTAATGGAGAACATTTCATGTGTAAATATTTCAAAAGCTTGAAATATCCAGAAAGGGTTTTTGAGGGATTTGACCAATAATTTGAACATGACCATGTTTTGAAACTCTTATATATGGAAAATATATGTCCACTGAGTTTCCTTGATTTTTCCCAAATATTTTTGAAGCTTTAAAATAATTTTTACCTATTAAAGACCATTTCAGGACTTGAGAAAAAGCCTTTAAATAAAATAGGAAGATAACTTGTAGAATTATATTTTTGTGGTTTCTGGGTGTCCTATATCTAATAGGAGTCAAATATATTTTTAGAAAGATTTTTACTGCCCTTAATTAAGTACTTGCAGTGCAAATCTCAATTCAAGGGGTTTTGGAAAAATAATTTTTGAGAATACTATTTGGCCAAATTATTTTTGTGTCCTATACACATGGCATGATCATTGGGCAAGGTTTTGGATCAAGGAGAAGAGGTATAAGAGTTGGAGGATTTATTTGATTTTTAGAGCACTTGCAAACAACAGTCAAACATTCAATGAAAGCAAAGACAAAACACTCAAAAGTTTTTGTCAAACCACATTTTGTCATGATTTACTAGCTTAAGTGTTGTGGCATGAAAATCAGGGTGTGACAGACCTACCCCCCTTACAAGAATCTCGTCCCCGAGATTCCCAGACTAGGCGCGGAAAGGGATACAGAAACTTGGATCTGGGGTAGTCTTCAAGTCCTCATGTTGCTTCTGCTTCCGTGTGGTGCTCCATTGAACTTGAATTACTTGATGGTGTGGCTTTGTGTATGACATTCTTCTTGATCCAAGTTGCTAATGGGTAGCTCGCGGTAGGTTAGGTTGGGCTAGGGGTCGATGGCTCGGTGGTCGATGCCCTCGTAGAGATCGGGCTAGTTAGGAAGTTGGAAACACTTCCGGGGGTGTGTCGCGTGGAAGAAACTGTGCACAGTGGGTAACTCAGGTGGTAACTCCAGCTGGTAGCCGTCTACTCTTCAATCGTCTTGTAGTGATCTTGAAGAGGGTCGACAATCTTGGTGTGAGCTTCACTTTGACATGAAAATGTTAGGTTCCTTTGAGAGAAGTGGCTTGTAGATACACCTGGTCTTCGACGCGGTGGTTTACTTCTTGACGATGGTGGTTGGTGTATTTCTTCCTTCTTGACATGGCGGTCTTCAAATGTTCCCTAACCAGCTAAACGACTCTTCTTTCATGTTTGGGTAGACAAGTAGGTCACCAATTAAAGATGTCAGCCAACTTGTCCAAGTACTCTAGGAGGACTTGCCCATGGGGTACATAACATAGGCTAGGGTACTGGTGGTGGTCTCGGTTGAGCATTGGCAAAGGTCTTCTCGACCTAGAGCCAAAGCCCGTGGTCGTTGTCGGTGTCAAAACCGGCGGATCTCGGGTAGGGGGTCCCGAACTGTGCGTCTAGGCAGATGGTAACGGGAGACAAGGGACACGATGTTTTTACCTAGGTTCGGGCCCTCTCGATGGAGGTAAAACCCTACTCCTGCTTGATTAATATTGATGATATGGGTAGTACAAGAGTAGATCTACCACGAGATCAAGGAGGCTAAACCCTAGAAGCTAGCCTATGGTATGATTGTTGTTCGTTCTACGGACTAAAACCCTCCGGTTTATATAGACACCGGATAGGGTTAGGGTTACACAGAGTCGGTTACAATGGTAGGAGATCTACATATCCGTATCGCCAAGCTTGCCTTCCACGCCAAGGAAAGTCCCATCGACGAAGTCTTCAATCTTGTATCTTCATAGTCCAGGAGTCCGGCCAACGGTGATAGTTCAGCTATTCGGACACCCCCTAATCCAGGACTCCCTCAGTAGCCCCTGAACCACGCTTCAATGACAACGAGTCCGGCGCGCATATTGTCTTCGGCATTGCAAGGCGGGTTCCTCCTCCGAATACTTCATAGAAGATTTTGAACACCAGGATAGTGTCCGGCTCTGCAAAACAAGTTCCTCATACCACCGTAGAGAGAATAACTTTTGCACAGATCTGCTAACGTATTCCGCGGCGTGACATCACACCACGGCCAGGCCTTTATACGAATCATCTTTACTGTTCCACCTCAGCGCGTTTAGCGAGGCAGTTTCCTTGGCACGTCTTACCAAAACGGAGATCGTGCCCCCTTATTCCGGGATTCTCATCAATACGGGCGTGGGTAACCCAGTCGTGCCCGTTGGCACGCCTCCTCTATCGAAGGCGAGTCCCGAACGGTCACGGGATGGGCTCTTGGTATTCAACCTCTTTATAACGAGACCAAGGCCCGCTCCTTTCTTTCAATCTCAATCGAATCCGCCCCTCGCCTCGAGTTCCAACACCCAAAGCTCCAGAGTTAGGCACTTCGGACCTTCAACGATGTCCGGCTCCGACCTGCACGGCCGGTGGATGTCCTCCTCCGTCACAGAAGAAGATGTGCTAAAGCTGAGAGACGCCAGGTATCTCACCGGCGAAATTTCGCATAGGCTGCCTGCCCAAGGGCAGGTTATTCCCACTCCCGAGCCTGGTGAGAGCGTTGTATTTGTGTCTCACTTCCTTCGGGGTTTAGGCTTCCCGACGGACCCTTTTATAAGGGGGCTCATGTTTTATTATGGGCTGGAATTTCATGACTTGGATCCGTAGTCCATCCTCCACATCTCGTCGTTCATTGTCGTGTGTGAAGCCTTCCTCTGCATCACCCCTCATTTCGGATTGTGGCTCAAGACCTTCAAAGTGGAGCCGAAGATGATCAAGGGGCATCAGGCAGAATGCGGAGGGGCTGTTATAAGCAAGAATGCGGACGCTCCATGGCCCAAGGGCTCTTTTCAAGAGGAGCTCAATCTATGGCAACAGGAGTGGTTTTACATCACTGCTCCCAGGGGCACCAAATGGGCGGCGCCACCCGCCTTCCGCTCGGGTCCTCCACTGCGGCTGGCGTCATGGGTCAATAGAGGGCTCGACTGGGGACCGTCCAAGGACGTACCTCTGTTGCAGGGCCGTATTCGAGACCTCCAAGAGAGGGAGATCAATCTGGTTGTAGTAGCGCAGGTTATGCTGAGTCGCTGCACCTTGCCCTGCAAACGTCGCCCCCTCCGCCTGTGGGAGTTTAATCCGGAGGGACCACGAGCTCTTCAACATTTTATGGGCGTAACGCCCGTGGAGATGTACCAATTGTTCTTCGGATCACAAGCAATGTGTCCGGACTTAACCGAGGATGCAGGTCTGAGCTGCAATCGCCCGGACACTCAAGTAAGTAGTCCTGTACACGGACCTGCTATCCTCATATTTATCATATACTTGCCCTTGAAAGAGCTATCCTTTAAACAGGAGTGGATAGCAAAAGCAAAACTGATCAGGTGTCCGGCCCCCCTCCCTGAGACCATGCCGGATCCGGTATTAACCAAGATGTTAGAGGCTGTGCCTTTTGAAGAACGAAGGGGGGAACGAGGAAGCTACTTCCTCCATGAAGGAGGCTATCAGGAAAGGGGGGATCGAGAATCCCTCCCTCCGAGGTGAGAAGAGGACCGCTTTTGAAGATCCGGAGACCAAAGCCTCGAAGCGGGGGAAGAAATCTTCACCAGAAGGTCCTGCGGCGGGGGATGCCCTGGCCGCACTATTTCCCCAAGGAGATCAGCCCTCCAGCGAGCTGTAAGTAAAAAAAGGGGGGAGTTTATAAAATAAAAGACATCCCTATCTTATTTCTGAAGGTGATCGAAAGTTTTACCTTGTAGTTCGGATCTCAGCCCTTCACAGCAGAGCTCTTCTTCAGGGGATCTTGATCCGGAGATGATGGAGAGCGAAACGCCTCCGCCTGCCGTACCGTCATGCGAGGCGGGTGACCCTGAGGTGTCGTCGCGGAGGGCTTCTCTGAATCCGGTGGGGCCAGAAGGAAGCCGTATGTCCCCTCAAAGCCCTCCAAGTCCGGCCTTCGAAAAAGGCCACCGGACGAGTCCAGCACCAACGGGTGTACGGTCGGAGGAGCTGAAGGATCTGCTCGGGTGCGCGTCCATCTCGGAAGATAACCGTACGTTAATGAGCACGGTGATTGAAAGGATTTCATCCGTTGAGAGCGGGTTTCATGAAGCCGTCGTAAGTTTACTGACGGGTTCTGAGGTACGTAAAATGATGTACCTTCTGACAGTTTTGCATATAAAATGCGCCCTATATAGATAGTAGCCCCTGAGACTTGGTGCGGTGTCAAAAATGATGGCGCGCCGAGGATCATAACCCCAGGTATAATATGCGCTCTTCCTATGTAGGTGGCGAAGCATCCGGTGGCTAGCTGGGCTGATGAATTTGCCGAGCTGAAGCAGCGACTTGACGTGGCGAATGCGGACATCACGCTTGTTAATAAGCGGCTTGACGAGTCACAAGGTATGCAACTGCTCCGCGGACACCTGGTAAGGGAGCTTAATGCCCATGTCTTACAACGTGTATGCTTAATGCAGATGGTGCGCTGCTATGGAGAGCCTTCGGGCGGAGCTCACCCGAGCCAAGGAGCAAGCCAGAAAAAGTGATGCAGCTGCTTTAAAGCGCAGAGCTAAAAGCCGAACAGGCTGCTCACTGCCAAAGCAAGAAAGAAATGGCCGAGATGGCCGTGAAATTGAAGAATGCTACTGACCGTTGCGAGCTTCTTGAAAAAGAAGATCGAGCGAAACGAGATGACCTGAAAAAGGCCACCACCGAGGCCAAGGATACTTGCTCTGCGATGAGAGCTATGAAGGAGGAGCTACGTCAGGCCGAAGATATTGCGGCTGGAAAGCCCTTTCTGCTGCGGAAGAAATTCATGGATCCGAAGTACGCTCAATTGGACCAGCTGTGGGGTGCGGAGGATGCTTATCTGGACTTGGCGGCGAGTGTCGGAGACGCGGCTGAACACTTTCGAGGTCAAAAGGATCACGGAATGGAAGAGCTTGTTTGGTCGCAGTTCCATAGTCCGGAGCGTCCACTCTCGTTAACCGATCGTTTGGCCGAATGGGCTGAGCTGAATAGGTTGTCCGGACTTGCCATGAAGGTTGTCGTGACTCATTTGTGGCCGAAAAGCCCCAAGCCAAAGAGTTATTTTGGCTTGATGCAACAGTTCCTTGGTGCGGTGCCGCATATCGATGCAATGAAGCGGTCAGCATGGATAGAGGGAGCGCGGATGGCTCTTGCCCGTGTCAAGACATACTGGGCGGAGATGAAGGCCACCGATGTTGCATCCCAAGATTCGGACAAAAGTCGAGTACCTGCCGAGCACTATTTTGAGGAAGTCCTGCAGGGCGCTCGTTTAATAGAGACGCAATGCTCGAAGGATATTATGTTTAAATGACATGTATGATTTCTGAAAACAACGTCTCAATATAAGAGTTTTTTATACTTGTGCGTTCAAGTAGTAAAACGCCTCCTGTGCGGCCGTTGATGTATATGTGTATATAACCTGAAAGATGGCAGTCTTGACATTACGCACATAGTGCGGGGGTGTTAGCAAAAAAGGCGCATTTTCACACTTAATCCAACGTCTTGGTACTGTGAAGGAGGTGATGGCGTAGCAAACTAGGCAACCGGACTATAATGCTTTATCACTTTCACTTAGCCATAGGAGTTCGATGGTGGGGCTACTATATAGCCCCTAGGGGCACCGCGCTCTCCCGAATTCGGGGCACGTATGTGCCTGACCGGGAAACGGTCCTTCGTCAATGCGGGGGAATTCTAAACATTCCGGTGGGTCATCGAGTGGTTGACCAGTCTCACGCTATATCATGACAGTCAGTTTTAGCTTTCTCCACTGAGGTGCTCAACCCAGCTCAACCGGGGCACAATCGCAGTGGTTCTCCTAGCGCTACCTTAGCCGATATAACGGAACGTAAGGTACCAAAACATGGGAGCCGGGCAAACCCAACATTTGACCAAAGACATGATTCGGAGCTGATGCATATAAGGCCTAACTCGAGACGCCAAACACTCCCTAAGGTATTCGGTCTTTATAAAACGGGCAGAATAATAATGCGTAAGCCCTCGGTGTCCAGTGCACGTGCAAAAATTCTGGTGCGGCCGATGCCAAAACGCCAGCCTCCTCCTCGGTTATAGCAAGAAACCGGGGGATGTGTATCAACAAGAGACAGTAAGAAAGGTTTACGCAGGGTCTTAATCTGAAAAGAATCCTTGCAACGGGTCCCTACAACACGTCTGCGCCTGTGTCTCCGTTGTGCCGTATCCTGGACGGGTGTAGCACGTTGTTCATCTGTAAAAGACAGGAACTTTAGAAAAAAGGATCGTGCGAAAAAATGTACTTTATATTAAATAAACAGAGTACGGTTCGAAAAGTGAATAAAATTGAGCTTTATTGTCTCTTGTTGTACATGCGTGCAGCCCTTGTACGGGGTATGCCGCTAGTAGGCGCCGGACTTCGTCTAGCCGTATGCAGGGTTCGAATGGCCTATTCAGGTGCTTTGATTTAGCGGAGCCGGACTGGTGTGGGGCTGTCAAGGCAGTCTCACGTTCTTCCGTGCTCGAGTAACACTTAGTACTCCCTTTTAATGAGATGATGCCGCGTGGACCGGGCATTTTAAGTGTAAGAGATGCATAATGCGGTATTGCGTTAAAGCGGGCGAAAGCTTCACGCCCCAGTAGTGCTTGATAGCTACTTCCGAATGGGGCGATGTGGAAGGTTAATTTTTCGCAGCGGAAGTTGTCGGATGAGCTGAACACAACTTCTAACAGTAGGGAGCCCGTACAATGGGCATATAGGCCTGGCATTACCCCTTTGAAGGAGGTGCTGCTATGGCGAATTTTGGTTGGGTCTATCCCCATTTTGCGGATTGTGTCCTGATATAACAGGTTTAGATCGCCACCTCCGTCCATTAGGACTTGTATAAATTGGAGTCCGTTGATTATAGGATCTAATATCAAGGCAGTCCATCCTGCGTTCCGGATACTTCCGAAATAGTCCTGATGATCGAAGGAGATTGGTTTTGACAACCATCATTGGAACTCTGCTGGGATAGGTCATGCGGCGCGTGTTTCTATGGGCGCCGCTTTGTTTTTCCCTTTTGTCACTTGAAGTGAGTTCACTGTTTTGACTTTTTGTGGGAAATTCTTTTGTTTTCCGATGCTCTGCTTGTGGGGTTCGTCATCGTCCTCGCTTGGTGTGTCGATCCCCTTGTGTTCGGCATTGAGTTTGCGGACTGCTTGAAGACCCAACAATCTCTGTGGGTATGGTTTGCAGGCTTCCCGGGAGTACTGTGGATTTGGCATATTTTGTCCAAGATTTTGTTTAGGTTGGATAGCTCTTCGCTGCTGTCCTTGAGGGGCAGTTTTTTATGATTCTGCCGGGAGCTTCTGAATTCGGCATTGACTGCCGTGCTCTTCGGGCTGTTTCCCTTTGTCCGGCGCTGGTCTTTACTACGTCGTGGTTTTCCATTTCCATCCCTTACTTCGGATGTACTTGGGTTGCTGGTACTGCATCTTGCCACCAACTATCCTCTCCAGCAAAAGCGGGTCATGAGGCTTGTTAATGCAGCCATGGTTCTCGGCTTCTCTGGCCGAGGTGTCTGTGAAACCATTAAATCTCGGACATTGTGTTTGAAAGCTGCTAAGGCTTGACCACGGACGATCAACTATTTGGTTCTTTTTGGTAAGGAACCTGTTCCAGAATTTGTGGGCTGACTCTCCGGGTTGTTGAGTTATATTACTTAAATCGTCTACATCCGGAGGACGGACATAAGTCCCTTGAAAGTTTGCCCGAAAAGCATCCTCAAGCTCTTCCCAACTTCCAATGGTATTTTCAGGGAGGCTTTTGAGCCAATGCCGGGCTGGCCCTTTGAGCTTGAGGAGTAAGTATTTTATGGCGTGGAGATCATCTCCTCTAGCCATGTGTATGTGGAGGATGTAATCCTCAATCCAGACTCCAGGGTGTGTTGTTCCATCGTATGCCTCTATGTTTACGGGTTTGAATCCCGCTGGGAATTCGTGATCCAGCACCTCATCGGTGAAACACAGGGGGTGTGCGGCACCCCTATATTTGGGTGTGCCGTGATGTTCGGATATTTGGCGTGTTGCATTGCTTTGAAGAGATTGCTTTCTCGGCTCATAGATGGACCTAACTGGGCCATCCTTTTGATGTGAATCCGTATGCGGATCGCGTACCGGCCTGTGTGTGGCCCCGTTTGCCGCTCTCTGTTTGCCGTGGGGTCGTCCATCCGACCGGGTGGCCTCCTTGTTTTTTGGTTGTGGGGGCTCTACGGCCTCCTCATCAAATTCGGGCAGTAGTTTTCTCTTTGGGTAGCTCTTTGTTCGGGCGATCGTCGCCAGATTTGTTCCGCGGTATTGAGTACTTTGCTCCATCTGATTACGAGTGCATCTTCCGCTGTTTTGAGCTTCACTTACGCTTTTCAGGCTTGTGGCGGTGGCGACGAGCCTTTTGTGGAGGTTCTTATGCTCCAACAATTTGTCCGGCGTGAGATCGTCCGGACTGTTATCTTCGCCGGGGACGGTTTGTTTATCCAAGTTGTCCTGTTCGGACGGTTGCTCGATAGCATGTTCATCGTCCACCGGTTTGCCCTGCTCTAAGGCTGGGTCTGTGTGGCTAACGTCTTTGTCGAGGCGGGACTTGTTGCGGCATTTACGTTGCCGTTTTGACTGCTTTTCGAGGGATTTATCCTCCGTAGTGTCCCGTTGTTCTTCGTCGTCACTTCCTTTAGGTGTATCCACCATGTATACATCATGGGATGAGGCGGCTGTCCAATATCCTATAGGTGCTGGTTCATGGTTGTCTCCTACATCGTCGTCCATACCGTCGATGTCTTCGGAGTCGAAATCGAGCACGTCGTTTAAGCTTTCGACGGTGGCTACAAAGTGGGTGCTGGGTGGGCGTTGAATTTCTTCGTCGTCCGCATCCCAACCTTCCTGACCGTAGTCCGGCCAGGGCTCTCCTGATAAAGAGAGAGACTTTAGTGATTTTAGGATGTCGCCAAAGGGCGAGTGCTGAAAGATGTCCTCGGCAGTGAACTCCATGACCGGTGCCCAATCGATTGGCAGGGGCACGGAGGGTACGGAGTCCGGAGAGGAGTCCGGCACCTTGGAGTCACGGTCTTCACAAAGGACAGGGATGGAGTTCGGCTCAATCTCCGTAGAGATCGTAGCCCCTGAGGCGGTGTCCAACCACTCGTCCTCGATCGGGGGAGTCGGCTCCGAGCTAAGGGTCGGAGCGGACGCTGCGGGCCTTCTGTAACTGTTCAGCGGCAGAGCTAGATCGTGCCCGTCGAGACAGTGCGGCGCGCGTGGCTATGGCTCAAATCCGTCGAAGATCAAGTCTCCGTGGATGTCGGCCGTGTAGTTCAAACTGCCAAATCTGACCTGATGGCAAGGGGTATAGCTCTCGTTCTGCTCCAGATGGCCAAGTGAATTGGCCCGCAGTGCAAAGCCGCCGAATACGAAGATCTGTCCGGGGAGAAAAGTCTCTCCCTGGACCGCGTCGTTGTTAATGATCGAAGGAGCCATCGGGCCAAAAGACGACGACACATAGGAACTCTCAATGAAAGCACCAATGTCGGTGTCAAAACCGGCGGATCTCGGGTAGGGGGTCCCGAAATGTGCGTCTAGGCGGATGGTAACAGGAGACAAGGGACACGATGTTTTTACCCAGGTTCGGGCACTCTCGATGGAGGTAATACCCTACTCCTGCTTGATTAATATTGATGATATGGGTAGTACAAGAGTAGATCTACCACGAGATCGAGGAGGCTAAACCCTAGAAGCTAGCCTATGGTATGATTGTTGTTCGTTCTCTGGACTAAAACCCTCCGGTTTATATAGACACCGGATAGGGTTAGGGTTACATGTAGTCGGTTACAATGGTAGGAGATCTATATATCCGTATCGCCAAGCTTTCCTTCCACGCCAAGGAAAGTCCCATCCGTACACGGGACGAAGTCTTCAATCTTGTATCTTCATAGTCCAGGAGTCCGGCCAACGGTGATAGTTCGGCTATCCGGACACCGCCTAATCCAGGACTCCCTCAGTCGTGATCCAACCATGTCGTGGCTTGGTAGGGCTAAGGGTTTCAAGGATCCTAGTGTGCGGGTGAACGTTTATTATCTTATCCTTGAGCACGATTTCTGAGATGCCAATAGTTGTCCCTAGACCTTCAAACAATTCTCATCAGATTACCGAAAGAATCATCTCGCATAGGTCAACTCCAATCATCACTCATGCTATTCATATCCTCAAGGCTCTTGAGAGCAGGTCTAACAAAATCGTGCATGTCAAATATGCCCAAACTCCTGTGTATGGCTATCCCTATGCAAATATCCATGGGTAGAGCATACAAGCTTCCAAGCTTGAATTAAACATGACAATCCAAGTGATCATCCTATTCTTCCAAGGTCCATGTTAGTGTATCTCTATCCTAAGGAAACACGTCGTATGCCACTCCAAACTCTTGTTTCCTTCCTATGAATCAACTCCATCAACCTGTTAACTTCCATCAATCACTACATAATCCTTTAATTCTACAAATCCAATGTCTATGGTGTTCCACATGATCTCCTAAAGTCCTTATAATCCCCAAATACTTAAAGGGCTAGCTTACTGTAGTCATTCCACCAATTTTCATTATCATGGTCAAGTAAACTCCAAGGACAAGCTTATATAGAATCCTAAATCAACTTCGACAATTAATCCAGTCTCCTAGAATATCGTCCACCGAGAAACATGGTATCATGATCAAGATCATCAGTCTAAATCCAATTTTACTTCGAACCATGTAAAATTACTCTGCATCCATACTCCACTAGGGTAACCTATTTAATCCAAATCTCATGTCCCGCAAGAATTCCTACCATTCTTCCAAGTCATTATCGTATTGCCAACTATCTTCTATCAATATCCCCTAGCTAAGTCAAATCCTTATACTTCCAAGAATTTCAACTTGTGATCATAACTGTCCTACTAAATCCAGTTTACTCCAGGGGGTAATGAAAGTTATGCTAATCTATAATCATGATCCCACAAGTTCATCTACCAACATGAAAGCCTCATAATCCACCAAAGTCTCAGATAATTCCTCAAGGTCACTGATATAAACTCATCAAGTCATTTGTCCTCTATTCCTATATCCTCAAATTGGTCTTCCCTATGGCATCGTCAGTTCTTGTGTTATATTATGTGCTCATTCCCTACGTCCACTAGTTCCATAATGAACCCAATGTTGAGCGAGGTTACGGAGGCTTAACTGGTTCTCTTGCAATTCTGTGAGTTAAGCACATGGTTAAGGATTCGAGATGGGTTATCTCATGAATTCTCGAAGGGTCTAGGGATGGGGTTCCAGTCATGAGGGGTAATACTACAGGATTGCACTTGGTCGAGGATGCTGTAGGAAAAGTCCTCCGTGCTAGTTGGTTCCAAAGTAGAGCCCTTGGTGTATCTTGTCTTGCCGACCTTCAGTTGAGGAGAGAGATGAGAGGGAATCGTAGCATAGAGAAGGGGGATGCCAAAAGGGGGGTTTGTTGTGCAGGTGAAAACAAACGGGTTCCAAAAAAGGGTCAAAAACAAACAACAAAATAAGGTAGGTGATATAGTCGCGTACTTGTTGCCTAGGGCAAAAGTGCAACTTATATCAAAATACAAACAAATAAAAACAAGCAACACATAATCATGGTTCTATTCTAACCATCATAGGGACTCGACTGCGCATAGGGGGGTACACGACTCATCCTACCCTAGGGGTTCTCGGACTCAGTAGTCGTGCTTTGCTTCGTGCCTCGTGCAGTCTTCTGGGTATTCCTCAGGTGTTGCTATGTCTCTTGTAGTTGTTTGATGAAATGATCAGGGTTAGGCCTGAAGATTCTTCAACAACTTCTCGCCTGTTGAAGTGATGGGGTGAAGATGGCTCCTCGTAGCAGGCATTGACTCGGTCTTCTGTTGTCTTCTTAATCATGGCGATCCCTTTTTGTCTTCTAAGGCGTTGATGGTACCAGGTAGGTATACCCTTATGCAAGGACATTAACAAGGCATAGTAGAGGTCCAACATGTCGGTTACGTTGATGACAACATCGACACCAAGAGTGGGGGGATGAAGAGAACCGTTTTCCTACTCACTATAGTGAGGCGGACCAAATGGTGAGGTTCTCATCCACCGGTGGTTGCCGATGCATCAATGATAAGGACATGGTTGCTCTAGTAGCGATGTATATCATGATCTTGCATTTCCTATGCCCTGATCATCATAGGCTAAGGTCGCATCATCTTGGGGCAGTGTCAAGGGTGTCACCATCTTCCGAGTCTTGGTTTCCTCAAATCCTTGAGAAGGTGTCTACTGTCTTGTCGTGGTGTCGCCAAACTTGTGTTTAGAAGATGTGGGTGAATGTTTGGAAAGGTGTCTTCTAGACTATCCACGAGGATTACAAGCAATCCAGTGGTCAGGGGCATAAAGGAACTAGCGACCATTTTAAAAAGTTTTGAAGGGGAAGAGATCATAAGTTTTGAAAAATTCAGAAGGGAAGAGTAGTAGAGATAGTTTTGAAAAATAGTAATAGCGTTGAAAATATTTTTACCCTATCTAACGACCATGCTAACAAAGGCTTCCTACAGTTAGGATGGCTCTGATACCAGCTCTGTGGGGACCCCGACTCATAAGTTGTGATCACCGAACGCACGTGTACAGTGATCCCAGAGATCAATGCTCACTGAACACACAGAAGCTGTATAACAAGAGTCTTACATCCATACATACCGTCTTACATAAATTGTGGCCATTATGGTCAAGTCTTGAGTATAACTTCGCAGCAGAAATCTTCGTAGATAACTTGGACCCACGCCCTCTACCTTAACTATCAGCGTTCTGGGAACGGGGGTCCCCAGACTTGCCTGCCTGCGGCCTGCGGCGTGGCTCAAAGGGGGGCCCATCACAGCCCATCTTCATCAACACAAGCTCAAGACCTTCGCGAGGGGCCAAGTCTCGCGGGGCGGACGACAGGGAGCTTCCTCAGGAACGGCCTCATCAGGCTGGCTCGCGAGGAGGCGGAGAGATCAAGGGGGGGGTACCTCGCGAGGTGCCCATGACGCAGGCCATAACGACCAAGGGCGCCAGGCGGGCGCCAGCCCGCGCAGTGTCGTCCTTTCCTCTTTGGTGCAAAGGGAGCAAGCGCAGGCGAGAGCATCAAGCAAAGGCGTCCATTTCGGTGCAACAAGACCAAGACCAGTCCAATGGCAGGAAGGAAGTCATTGTGGAGCCCAAGCCGGCGTCATCACCAGAGCCTTTGACAGGCGAGGACCGACTTTAGTCAGGATAAGTGGACCAGATGTTCCCCTTCAAAATGGCCAATTGTTGGCGCCCTTCCCACTCAATATTTGGGAAGAGGCCCAGGGCCTCTGCCTATAAATAGGGCTAGCCACCCACAGGGTAGAGACAGGAAGAAAAGTAGCAAGAGAACAAATGAGAGAGATAGAGAGAAGCGACTGAACTCCCCCTAGCAGTTCATCGCACCAGCCAAGAAGAGACCCTCGCGAGGCTGTTCTTCCTTGTATTGTTCATCACCATCAGCCCAAGAGGCAATCCACCACACCACAAACTAGAGTAGGGTATTACACCACAATGGTGGCCCGAACTAGTATAAACCCTGTGTCTCTTGTGATGTTCCTTTCGTAGTTTAGATCCTAGTGAGGCGGCGGGGTGCAGGTAGGTAGAGGGCTAGATTCCGCGCGCACCCCAGTGTTCGAACCTCAAGGGTCTGCCGGAACCCGAAATCCGACATTAACCCTACAGACATTCTAACTAGGAAGCGTCCTAGCTCGCATGATTCGTCACCGAAGTATTCTTCATCATATCCTGTTCTTTCATGCCTGGCAAATAAAATAACGAGTGGCAAGCCAATGAGTACTTTGAATGTACTCGCAAGCAGCCCATGTTTTGGTTCAAGATACAACAATGCATGATATAGGTAAATTTTGCAGAAAGCTAGTTTTGTTGTGCTATGACATGTTCAACAATTGGTAAAACATGCATCATACGAATTCAAGTAACCATAGGGACTGGTTACAGATATCAACATAAATGGAGTGGGCATCAACCCAACTCAATCATGTCAAGTCCTTTGACTTGACCCAAGTAGTTCTTCCCACTTAACCGAACACACACACTAGTTTGTAAACATGTGGACGTAGCCCAAAAGTGGTTACCCAACTGTCCTTGACCATGGACACGGCTATTCAAATAGTCTTACACTCTGCAGAGGTTGCACACTTTACCCACAAGATCCGGGGAACTTCCGTGTCATCCACGACCCGCGGTACCTCAAGTACCCGGGGTAAGCACCCGGTCACTATCTTTCCCTAGACGACACTAACATAGAGTCCACTCGATTGGTAGTAACCCCCGTGCCCAACATTTCACATTTTAAAATTGTGGAGCCTCGCTCCCATATTCATCACATACCACAAGCACGGGGTACCAACGGTGTGTCCGGTGCCCTGTGAAAACAGTCATGGCCGCCCTACCTAGCACGACCCATCCCGAGAGAGCGCAACAACGACTCTCCCGTCACTAGTAATGCGGGATCCAAGCTAGTATCGGCCTAGGTAATCAATAATGCCCTTTCCCATATAAGGGTAGAGTGGTTGCGCATGTAAGGTTGGAATAACGATCGCAACTTAAACCAATCCTTTTTGAAAACAACACACACACTTGCCTCGGTACACCACTTCGTCATCAAGTGGTTACCCAACTCATTATCTCCCTCGGGCATAAGTAGCACCCGACAGGGTTTTCGAAAAGTCTTTTGAAAATACTTTGTCTCCATCACCATGCATATTCCCATCCCTTTTTGCGTAGCAACTACTTTAGCATCCTATCTTATCCCATCGACATAACCCTCATAGGAAGGTAGGGTCATGCATAATGCAAGTATCAACAAGGAAGTATTGGAGGCAACCCATCAAAGTGGTTACCACCTCATCATGATTCCGCTGCAACAACAATATGGTGCTATATGACATGCAAAAAAGGGTTTCATAGACATGGTCAAAGGGTCGCTTGCCTGTTTTAACAAAGTCTTCAAGGTCTTCAAATATCTCTGGTCCAACTCCGAGCATTTCGTCTACTTCGTCAACTATCGTCGAAACCAACCATAATAAGCAACACAACAAGGCTGAAAATAAAAGTGCTCTAAAAATATTGATTTGACTTTTCTGGGACATCTCTGGTTATATGAAAAATAACCAGAGTGGTTTCATTGGAATTGGGTCAGTGGATATTTCTAAACATTTTGATATGATGGAATCAAGGGGTTTATGGATTTGCAAGAAGTGTACAGAAATATATTTTTGAAAAATGAGCAAAGGCACCCATTTAACAAAGGATGATTTTAGAATCATCTATGATTTGGTTTCACTGGATTTGGAGTTCAAATGGATATTATATGGATTTGCGAAGTTGACAAACATGAAGAAATGGCTCATTATTTTGTGGGGTACCGAAAGTATTAAGAAAAATGTTCATAACCTAAGTTATGAAATTATATGTATCTGCAAATTTGAATCATGGCATTTGAATCAAATTTGAGCTCTCTGTGATTTTCTAAAGTTCATCACAGAAATGGAAAATGGGGTTTGATAAGTATGTGTGAAGATAAAGTTCCTGGAAAAATGTGCAAGTTGTACCATGAGATAGATCATGAGTTTATGAGCTACTAGAAATTTGAATCATCAAATTTGGAGTTAATTTGAATTATTTATGGATTTTACAAATTGTACAGAAAAGAAAAAGGGAAAGGGTTTTACCCAAACGGGCTGGATTTGGGCAGCAACAGCGTGCCAGGCTTAACGGTAGGGCGCCACTGGGCCGGCCCAGCAGCTCAGCCACGCGGGCGATAGGGCGACGTCGAAGGCGCCTTCGTGGAGTACGCTTTTGCGCGGGGGAAGCGGATCCGCAGGAGCCGTAACCACTTAAACGGACGGGCGCACCTACTGGGTCGCTGATGCGGGGGCCCCAGCGGCAGGTCATCTTCCACCTCCCGCGCGCGCTCTGGCCGCAGGGAGGAGCGGCTCCCGACAATGATAGCCGGGGCTACAGAGCGTTTCCGGCGACGCTCCGCCCACCGGCGTTCTCAGGAGGATGAGCCGCATCCATCGGTGTACGGCTCCCTTGCTGAGGAGAGCCGTAGTGGCGACGGCCTGGACAACCGCGGAAGAGGCCATCAGCCATCTTCGGCTTCGAGCATACGACGCTCCTAGGGATGAACGGCGGCGAGGGAAGGGCTTGTGGTGGTGTCAAGAGGGTGCGAGGCTGTCAAGGGGGAAGAGAGAGGGGCCGAGGCCTGCGGATTGTACAGCGGCTAGCGGCTCGGCTCCGGCCTAGGAGGAGGATGGAGAGCGTGAGGAGGGGAGTGGGTTGGTCCAGGGGGTGCATGAGAGGGAGAGAGAGCCAAAGGAGTAGAGAGGGGGCTCGGGGTGGCCTTAAGTAGCCGACCCGCGGCTCACCGTGGACTCGGCGCACGGGTGGCCGTGGAAACAGATCGGGCGGCAAGGGGAGCGAGCGAGGGGTTGTCTGCGGTGCTCGTGGGGGTGGAGTAGGGCGCCAGGAAGAGATAGAGGGAGCGAGGCGAGCTCCGAGTGGAGCCACGAGCTCGCACGCTCATTGACGGGCTCGGGCGACTCTGGGCACGCGCGACACGGGCAGGACAGAGAAGGAAAGGAAGGGGCCAGCGCGGTGGCGTGTTGCGGACGTCGAGGCACCTCGGCTGGCGCAAGGGGGAGGCTCGAGGTGGTCGGGGGACGCGGCGTCAACGGTCGCCTGCTTTGCCTCAAGGCTCAGAAGTGCAAATGGCCAAGGCGTCCATGACTTTTCAAGACGCACCAAGACGCCCACTTGTGTCTGGCATCTGCAGGAAGAGTAAACAAGAGGGAGGGAGGCTTTGGATGCTCTGGAACTTGCCAGGAGTGAGAGAAAGATGAGAAAGGGAGGGAAAAATGGCAGTCCAGAGAAGAAGAATGGGTCTCTAGCCCCCTTAATCATTGCTCCTTGGGCAGCAAAGCATGTAGGAGTTAGAGGGGAAGCAAGTGAGACCGTGGGAAAAGGTTCAGCTCATGGAGATTAGTGGAAGGGGTTGAAACATGGAGTTTTAAATTTTTTCAGAAGGTGTTTGATGGTGGTTTGGGCAAGCAAATGCATTCTCCTTGCCATCATATTACCAGGAGTGAGTGGCATCACATAATAGTAGTGACCACAAGTTTTGAGGTCAAATGGAGAAAGTGGCCAATGCAACTTTTGTAAACCCTAGAAATTAGCAAAAATGGCTTTACCAAGATTTAGTCATGCAAATATATTCTCCTTGATGCACCACTTGGTGTAGTGTCATTATTTGAGGATTTGAACATGTCCACAAAAATTCAGATCAAAAGGACACACTTGGCAATGTAGAGTTGTTCAAATTTGGTTCTGGACAGGAAGGGTTTTAGAACACTTTGATCATGATATCCTTCTCTCCAACTTGTTCCATTTGGTCTAGATGCATTATTACACCATTTGAGTATGTGCAGCAAGTTTGAGAGCATTTGGACATGTTTGACAGTGCAAAGTTGTTCAAACTTGAAAAAGGACAGAAGTGGTTTTGAGAGGGTTTCATGGGGTTATACTATTCTCCATGACATGATACTTGGCAGTATCATCAAGCTGGCCATTTTTGACAAGGTAGAATTTTCCTGGATTTAATGGAGAACATTTGCTGTGTAAATATTTCAAAATCTTGAAATATCCAGAAAGGTTTTTTGAGGGATTTGACCAATAATTTGAACATGACCATGTGTTGAAACTCTTATATATGGAAAATATATGTCCACTGAGTTTCCCTGATTTTTCCCAAATATTTTTGAAGCTTTAAAATAATTTTAACCTATTAAAGACCATTTCTGGACTTAAGAAAAAGCCTTTAAATAAAATAGGAAGATAACTTAAAATTATATTTTTGTGGTTTCTAGGTGTCCTATATCTAATAGGAGTCAAATAAATTTTTAGAAATATTTTTACTACCCTTAATTAAGTACTTGCACTGCAAATCTCAATTCAGGGGTTTTTGGAAAACTAATTTTCAAAAATACTATTTGGCCAAATTATTTTTGTGTCCTATACACATGGCATGATCATTGGGCAAGGTTTTGGATCAAGGAGAAGGGGTATAAGAGTTGGAGTATATATTTGTTTTTTAGAGCACTTGCAAATAGCAGTCAAACATTCAATCAAAGCAAAGACAAAACACTCAAAAGTTTTTGTCAAACCACATTTTATCATGATTTATTAGCTTAAGTGTTGTGGCATGAAAATCAGGGTGTGACAGTTACAAGGTGTGAGGTTGAGTCAGACTGAATGCCCAACCACTACAGAAGATAGAGAGAAAATGAAAGTTGTTCCCTATGCTTCAGCCATAGGCTCTATCATGTATGCAATGTTGTGTACCGGACCTGACGTGTGCCTTGCTATCAATTTAGCAGGGAGGTACAAAAGTAATCCAGGAGTGGATCACTGGACAACGGTCAAGAACATCCTGAAATTCCTGAAAAGGACTAAGGATATGTTTCTCGTTTATGAAGGTGACAAAGAGCTCGTCGTAAATGGTTACGTCGATGCAAGCTTTGACACTGATCCGGATGACTCTAAGTCACAAACTGGATACGTATTTACATTGAACGGTGGATCTGTCAGTTGGTGCAGTTCTAAACAAAGCGTCGTGGCAGGATCTACGTGTGAAGCGGAGTACATAGCTGCTTCGGAAGCAGCAAATGAAGGAGTCTGGATGAAGGAGTTCATATCTGATCTAGGTGTCATACCTACTGCATCGGGTCCAATGAAAATCTTCTGTGGCAATATTGGTGCAATTGCCTTGGCAAAGGAATCCAGATTTCACAAGAGAACCAAGCACATCAAGAGACGCTTCAATTCCATCCGCGATCAAGTCAAGGAGGGAGACATAGACATTTGCAAGATACATACGGATCTGAATGTTGCAGACCCGTTGACTAAGCCTCTCTCACGAGCAAAACATGATCAGCACCAAGACTCAATGGGTGTTAGAATCATTACTGTGTAATCTAGATTATTGACTCTAGTGCAAGTGGGAGACTGAAGGAAATATGCCCTAGAGGAAATAATAAAGTTGTTATTTTTATTTCCTTATATCATTATAAATGTTTATTATTCATGCTAGAATTGTATTAACCGGAAACTTAGTACATGTGTGATTACATAGACAAACAGTGTGTCACTAGTATGCCTCTACTTGACTAGCTCGTCGAATCAAAGATGGTTAAGTTTCGTAGCCATAGACCTGAGCTGTCATTTGATTAACGGGATCACATCATTAGAGAATGATGTGATTGACTTGACCCATTCCGCTATCTTAGCACTTGATCGTTTAGTATGTTGCTATTACGTTCTTCATAACTTATACATGTTCCTATGACTATGAGATTATGCAACTCCCGAATACCGGAGGAACACTTTGTGTGCTACCAAACATCACAACCTAACTGGGTGATTATAAAGGTGTTCTACAGGTGTCTCCGATGGTACTTGTTGAGTTGGTATAGATCGAGATTAGGATTTGTCACTCCGATTGCCGGAGAGGTATCCCTGGGCCCTCTCTGTAATGCACATCACTATAAGCCTTGCAAGCAATGTGACTAATGAGTTAGTTGCGGGATGATGCATTACAGAACGAGTAAATAGACTTGCCGGTAACGAGATTGAACTAGGTATTGAGATACCGGCGATCGAATCTCAGGCAAGTAACATACCGATGACAAAAGGAACAACGTATGTTGTTATGCGGTTTGACCGATAAAGATCTTCGGAGACTATGTGGGAGCCAATATGAGCATCCAGGTTCTGCTATTGGTTATTGACCGGAGACGTGTCTCGGTCATGTCTACATAGTTCTTGAACCCGTAGGGTCCGCACACTTAACGTTTGGTGATGGTCGGTATTATGAGTTGATGTGTTTTATGTACCGAAGGTAGTTCGGAGTCCCGAATATGATTCCGGGTGAGTTCGGGCATTTACCGGAGTACCGGGAGGTTACCGGAACCCCCGGGGAGTCAATGGGCCTTAATGGGCCATAGTGGAAAGGAGGAGGAGGCGGCCAAGGTGCCCCCCCCCCAAGCCTAATCCGAATTGGGAGGGGGGCCGGCCCCCCTTTCCTTCTCTTCTTCTCCCCCTTCCTTCCCTCTCCTACTCCAACTAGGGAAAGGGGAATCCTACTCCCACCGGGAGTAGGACTCCCCCCTTGGGCGTGCCTAGGAGGCTGGCCCTCTCCCCCTCCTCCACTCCTTTATATACGGGGGAGGGGGGCATCCCATAGACACACAAGTTGATCATTGATCTCTTAGCCGTGTGTGGTGCCCCCCTCCACCATAATCCACCTCGGTCATATTGTTACAGTGCTTAGGCGAGGCCCTGTGCCGGTAGCTTCATCATCACCGTCATCACGTCGTCGTGCTGACGAAGCTCTCCCTCGACACTCAGCTGGATCGAGAGTTCATGGGACGTCACCGAGCCGAACGTGTGCAGATCGCGGAGGTGCCGTACCTTCGGTACTAGGATTGGTCGGATCGTGTGAAGGCGTACGACTACATCTACCGTGTTGTCATAACGCTTCCGCTTACGGTCTACGAGGGTACATGGACTACACTCTCCCCTCTCGTTGCTATGCATCACCATGAACTTGCTTGCGCGTAAGAATTTTTTTGAAATTACTGCGTTCCCCAACACTCATCCCAACCGCAAACTACTTCTTCTGATCTACTACCGAGTTAGCCGCAACCTTTGCAACAAGCACCATGTTGCATATGCTTATTTTGCAATATACCTCTTCTCTTGTTGCAATGGTCAAATCATTTTGTGTCAATAGCAACCTGCGCCATCTGATCTACCCTCGAGTCAGTTGCAGCCTTTGTAACAAGCCCCATGTTGCACTCGTTTGCTTTTGTATCATGGGCCAAGTTGCAAAGGTTGGAGATGTTTGTGAGCCATTCGATAAAAACAGATCTGACACTGATCCTAGTAACCCCCAAGACTCAGGCCGAGCACGCGTGGCCGGCCTGAGGATTGTAATCCTGAGGAGAAAACCATACCAAATTAATAGATGTTGATCGAGAGCCTCGGGGCTTAGGTTGAGCACGAGTGGCCGACTGAGGCTCACTTCAGATCGTATTCTTGATTGTTTTTGTATAAAGCAAAGATGGAAACACAATACATGAGCGAGGAGTTGGCTCGGTGACAGGGTCCTGTACCCAGCGTATCTCACATAAGGGAGCCCGGCCTCCTCAAATACATAGGGCCCACTAGGCCCAAAACTAGAAGGAAGCCCTAAGAGGCGGATCCGACCGTCTTTCTCTCCAAGGCCAGGGGGCATGGTGCCCAAGATCACATCTACCCCCATGTAAACCTAGACCTCTCTTGTATATATAAAGGGAGGTCTAGGGTCCCCTCATTCATCATCCAATCTATACCTCTTGCAGTGTTTTTTGTTTCACAGAAAATCCATAACAAACGAAATCCGAACACGATAAAATTTGGAGAGATATTTTTTCGAATATATGTGATTTTTGGAAAAAAAAAGAATAAACGCAGGATAATGCTCAAAGGGCCCACAAGCTCACACGGTGCGCCCCTACCCCGTGGCGTGCCAATCAGGCTTGTGGCCGCCTCGAAGGTCAGTTGGCGTGTCCTTCTACCGCAAGGAAGCTAATATCCTGGCAAAAGTACCCTCAAAAATTTAGCCCAGTCAGAGTTATGGATCTTCGGAATATAAGAAACGGTGAAGGGACAGAATATAGGAACACGAAACAGAAGAGAAATAGAGAGAGAGAGAGAGAGAGAGAGAGAGAGGGAGGGAGAGAGGGAGGGAGAGAGAGATCCAATCTCGGAGGGCTCCTGACCTTCGGGAGCCACGGTGGCCAAGGACCAGAGGGGAAACCCTCCTCCCATCTAGGGGGAGGACTAGGAAGAAGAAGAATAAGGAGGGGGCTCAATGCCCTCTCTCCTGGTGGCGTCGGGGAATCATCTGACGGCAATCTATACCAACAACTTTGTCGCCGTCATCATCAACTCTCTACCTCTCCTTACAGTGGTGTAACCATTCTCTCACTACTGTAATCTCTACTAAAACATGGTGCTTTATGGCACATATTATTATTCAATGATGTGTTTCCATCCTATGATATTTGATTAGATCCTTTTTGTCTCACGGGTTAATTGTGGTATGGCGTGATTGATATGAGTTGTATGTTATTATGGTGTTGTCCTATGGTGTCCTCCTTGTCGGGTAAGCGTGTGGGATTACCGTTGTAGGTTGCAATATATTCATGATTCGCTTATAGCGGGTTGCGGGGTGACGGCAGCCTAAACCCGAGTAAGAGAATTGTTGCGTATGGTAGTAAAGGGGACTTGTTACTTAATGCAATGGTTAGGTTCACCTTAATGAATTTTAGTAGTTGTGAATGCTTGCTAGAGTTTCAATCGTAAGACCATATGATCCAAGTACGAAAAATATGTTAGTGTATGTCTCTCCCTTATTGCATATAATAAGAATCACACATGTCATATTCAATTGCCTATGGACAATTCTTCTTATTGTTCTACAAAAAGCTCTCCACTAAATAATTAAATTTTATTATCTCGCAAAGTACTTGTAGTTTATTCTTGTAAACTTATCTTATTACACGTACAAAGTAGTTTTATTCTTATTCTAGGTAAAGGAACGTTAAATGTGCGTAGGGTTGTATCCATGGTTGATAGAAAATTGAGAGAATATTAATTCTAACTTTAGCTCCTCATCGGGTTCGACAGTCTTACTTATCAAAAAAGACTACAACTGATCTCAAATAATTGTGGGTTATCAAGACATTTTTCTGGCGCTGTTGTTGGGGAGCAATAGCGTGGGGTGAATATTCTCGTGTGCTCTTGTTGGCTTTATCAGTTAGTAGTTTTTATTTTCTGTTCTAACTTGTTTATATCTTTAGTTATGAATTTGGAACACGAAATAACAAAAAAAATAGTTGTACTTGTAGATGAGGAACCTCCTAAAACCCCCGATGATGGTTATGTGGAAAAAATTAAATACAACTTTGATAATCCTGATAAATCGCCATTCACCTTGATAATTGGAGATACTTCGGATCACCAGGAATACTTTAGGGATTATCGCTTGTCCCATAAAGGAAAACACTTATGGGATCACATTAAAATATTGCGTTGGTATGCTTGGAATTCATGCTTAAGATATGATTATACTTGTTACTCTAAGATGAATGCTCGACACCTTTCCTTTCAATGTGAATTTAATGATAATGAAATGTTGACTTCTTATGCTAATGGTGTATATGATTACTATGATGTGGAACAAATAGAAGAATTTATTATTTTTAAGTGTGCTTATGAAATTGAATCTTTATTTGAAAAGTATGAAGATTGTGATGATGCTCTTTACAGATCTAAAAATTATGCTATACTTAAATATTGCTATGAGAATTATAAATACAACGCCGAATGAATTTATTGAGAAAATATCTCCTACTTGTGAGCTGCGTTGGGACTTTTCGCAAAGAAGAAGGGTGAAGCAATATAGTAGCTGATAAGTATTTTTCTGAGTGAGAACCAAGGTTATCAAACCAATTAGAGAACCACACAGATCCTAGTGAACAACACATATGCCCTCCGGTTTAGTAAGGCCATCACTTTAGCATCTCGATGCTTGGTCAACATGTTCTCCTTCATCTTTGTCATTTCACCAATTTGATCTCTCAAAGTGATGGCCTTAGATCCATCATCAAACATATTTTTACATTATAGATGTTGACATTTTATTCTATAATCTTGAACAAGCATATATTGGTTTGACTCACGAAAACCGATGCACCTTATATTATACTCCCTCCATCCCAAAATAAGGTTGTGTTTGATAACATAGTACTATCTAAACCAATGTATAAAAAATTGCAGTAATTTTGCCTGTAGGCATGAGATATCATGGTTTTACCAAAACAGAGTATTTCGGAGTATTCACAATACATAGAACCTGTTTGGCTGTCGCCGCACAACGCTGTAAATTGTGCTGCCTAGCCGTTGCATTTAAGCACTCAGCAACTCTGTTTTTAAAAAAAGAAGTTTGGGGTTCTTTTTTTTATGCAGAAAAAAAACTACAGTTTTCCCAATACTACAGTATTAAAACCAGGGTTGTGAGGGGCAACCAAACAGCTCATTGTAAATAAAACTATGGTAATCTTAAAAAATGTATTCTTACAATACTTAGAAAATATTTTGCTATCAAACAGGGCCTAAGTATCGCAACATTGTACTAACTTTAGTACAAAGTTGTACTAGTCAAGACATTTATTTTGGGACGGAGAGAGTAGATGTCAGTGGTGTGCTGTTTATGAGTTGAGACCATGCCATTAGTAATTGTGGTAGTTATGAATAGTAAATAGAAAAAATATTAGAAAAGGTAAATAAATAATCTAACATTTTTGTAACATACATAGTCGATTGGTATATTTGCATCTGAAATTGCACGGAGAAATGACATTCATAGTATACTAGGCAAAAATGACAAAATCAAAGTATATTAAAATACACTGTTTGATGAATAATGAACTTTTGATTGTATTTACTTCGGTAAGAATACCACGGATATCAATACTTCACGAAACTTCACACGCGAGTGAAATGGTCAACCAATTTCAATAACCCAAAATCTCTGAATTTTTAAGTTTTTTTGTATTTTATTTTCGGATTTAATTTATATGGGTGCGCGTGAAACCATTTCGCCTCTATATTTTGAAGATGTGAAATCGATAGTCTCGCGGTTGTACTACTTGCGTGCTGTATTGAACTGTCAATAGAAAGACGTGCCTCTGCCCAGAGCTACTAGATGGGATACAGACGTGCCTATGGCTGGAGTATGCTACTAGGTGAGAGAAAGAGATTTAATACTCCCATGCAAAGGAGGCGTGCGGGAGGTCGTCTGCAGGTCGTGCTGAGCTCCTGTTGTCACGTCGCTGCTCCGCTCTGGGCTAGGCTTGTAGGCTGGTTCCCCCGCACAAGCTGCTCCTTGTCAATCTCCACTGTCGCCCGGGTTTTCTCCCCAGCGTTCCGAGCAAGCAAAAATTGATGAGCCCTAGCCCGGACGGAGCGGCAGTGACATTTTTTTTTTTGCGCGACCGTGACAAGTGGGATAAGTTGGGTGGTGCAGATAGCCAGAAGTCAGATAGATGCTCGTAGGCGGTCCAGTTACAGCTGTATGTTCTGCTTGGCCCTGCGGTCTGTAAGAACAGTGAGGGAGATAGTCAAAGATGGACGTCAATGCAGAAACTGCTGAGCCTGCCACACCGGCATGAGTTGAATCCGGTACTCCTCCAAGGGTGACAGAAGGAGCTTTAGTCCAACTCCATCGCGCGACTCCAAACGGACGTTCGTTTTGTTCGGATTCTGTCCGTTTGGATAGGGATTTGAGGTCGTGTCCAGGCCTGTCCTGGGATACGGTGACCCTGCGCCCAGCGAGCGGCCGTATCCATTTGCCCCATCCTGTCCGCGTATATTTCTTTGCAAGTCCTTAAACTTTTTTTATCATTCATTTTTTGGTACATGACAATACATCATCACATTTTGACTAGTAAAACAAGGCCAAAGAAAACGATAACCACAAGAATACATTTGAGAAGATACCCAACTTCCATAACTGCTCCCTTGAGTTGGGTTAGGGCCTTCTCGATGCACTCATTGTTGATCTGTGGAGGAGGCACGACGTTGCACCCTCCTTTCTTCTTCAAGCCAGAAGTAGACGTTGCTTCCTCACACGTAGTATCGTGCCTTGTTGCTTCTTCAAGACGTAGTATCGCGTGCCTAGCCTCTAATCTAGCAACAATTGCACTTGTCTCATCTAAAGCCTCTAGGCTAGCTAAAAGTGCACGAACATGCAATACATTTCGCTCTATCAACATATCGATGTACTCTTCTTCCTAATACCAAAACTTGCATCCGTTCTATACAATAAAACTTAAAGTTAGCACCACTAGTCTAATCCAAGAGCACAAACCGAAGCTAAAAGAGCACATACCCCAGCGTTTAAGCACTTGATGAACACCCATCCGGGATGCTCCGGCGTAGACATCGCTGGCGCACGACCACCCCTGGGCAGTGGTCGCACTTGATGAGGGGCAACGGTGCGCCGACGAGCTTTTGGGCAAGCACCGAGCCCGGCCGGCCGCCATTCGTGTATCTGCCGGCGGGCCACCCTTGGGCAATAAAACTTAAAGAGAGGGGAAGAGTGGAGTGGATGCGGCCGGAGGGAGGCAGGGGGCGTATAGAAAAATGCCCGTCTGTGCATCGACGGGCGGGCGAAGGAGGACACGACAGACGACCGGCGTCACAGCGTGGTGTCCGTTTCACCCCAAAAGCGGCGCAAACTTGGGCCGCGGATGGGTCGAAAGCGGACACAAAGCGGGCAAAAGTCCGTTTGAGGCCGCGCGCTGGGCCGCCTCTTTTGTCCCTTTAACCCCAAACGGACGGGGGCGGACAGGATAGGGTGGCGCGGTGGAGTTGGCCTTACTACGCGAGGCGTGCGGTGCGGACAAGGTCATCTGTAAGGCTGGTCATGGTGGGGAGTAACTTAAACTAGTAACATACATACGTTACTAGTCTATGTTACCACCTTCATAGTGGGGAGTAACATATATATAGTATCATGCAAACCATCATTTATTAAGATGTAGACTCATTTTGCCTTGGGATGTGTTATGTTACAGTAACATATTATGTTACTCCAACCATCTCTCTCCTCATTAAGTACATGCCATGTAAGCAAATTTTTCTTGGGATGTGTTATGTTACTTGCTATGTTACTCCCACTATGAGCAGCCTAAGTCGTGCTGACTTCCGAGACTCGTCCCCGTCTTGTCACTTCGCTCGTCTACTCTGGTTCTAGACTATAGGCTAGTGTAGGATGGTTCCTAAACGGACACGGCGGGTATGATTGGCCGCTCTCCGACCGAACGACGCAACGCCCTCGTGGGTACGACGCAACTCCGCCGGCAAATTTGACAATTTTGACCTCTGGGCGAAATCAATTCACGGAATGAACTGCCCGTGAAACTATTTCACATCAATGACCTTTTTGTGTAGCGCCTGCCACGACGGCGCCACACCCTACGGTGCAGCGCCTAGCTCGGGAGCGTTGCACTCTAGTCCACCGTGGCAGCCCCTGGACCCGCACCCAGCAATGCAACGCCTTTGAGCTAGGCGCTGCACCGTAGGGTGTGGCGCCCGGCTTGTGGGCGTTGCACATTGACTTAGATGCAGCCGTCGCGCGCTAGGCCTCCGCCACCCACCCCATTCTTCAGCGATTCTGAAACATAGTTGCGGGTGGCTCCTCTCCCCCTCTCAATCCCCTCTTCAAAAATCTTCAGATCTGACGATTTGGTCCGTGGATTCCTTCACCAATCCATCCTAGAAGGTACTTTTCTCCGATCCCCTTCTTTCTATCCATAGAATGTATGCTATTTCGGAGATTTGAAGAACCCTTGTTTGAATCTTTCATGTATTAGATTTGGGGAACTTTTGTTTGAATCTTGCATGTATTAGATTTGGGGAACCCTTGTTAGATTAGAATGTGGTTTGGATACATAGGTTGACATGTTATTTATATAGTTTGGATACATAGGTTGACATTTTATTTATATGGAAAAGATATTTGTATTGAATCTTGCATGAAATAGGCTTAGTTTAGTTTATTGAAATTACATTTGTATTGGCAAGAATGGTTTGGATACATATGCTTTGAATTTTGCATGTAGTAGCCGTACTTTAGTTTTTTTGTATTCAAAAGATAATCGTGTTGACAAGAAAGCTTTCTTTCAAATTGTTAGGATGGTTTGGCTTCTCGATGATCATTGAGACAAACAACACCGGTCGTACACTATGTCGGTGGAGCGGCGGGTAATAATGAAAGTTGCCGGTGTTATGAATTTCGTGTTTTTTTTCAAACACATACCCCCCATATGTAATGATTTGTTTGTTTGCTTGTAGGAGCTTGCACCTCTGAAGCTTCGGGCTCACGGGGTCAACCTTGGGTGGATGCACTATGATGAGCGGTACACACCGTATGTTAGGGAGACAAGACTTCTCCCTTTCATTCAGTTGGTCAGCCGGTCGACGCCACCCAACAATGCTCCAGCACTCACCGCGCTTACTGATCATTGGAGGCCGGAGACACAAAGTTTCCATCTTCGGACCGGGGAGATGACCGTGACGCTCCATGATATAGCTATGATCACCGGTCTTCCTATTGATGGGAATCCTCTATGTATGAGCACCGATTCTGATGGGTGGCGCGAGCAGATGTTTGCCCTTATCGGTATGGTTCCTCCGGAGCCTCGGGAACCAGACGTAGAAGGCAAGAAGAAGGAAAGAGTCGCAGCCGGTGCTACTTTCACGTGGATTGTATCAAACTTCAGTATTTGCCCTGAGGATGCTAATGAGGACACGGTGAAGACATATGCTCGTGTCTACATGTGGTACGTGATATCCAGGACTATGTTTGCTGATGGCACATGCAAGAATGCTCCATGGATGTGGCTCAAGGCGTTGACCGTCTTCGATAGGAAATGGAGTTGGGGTTCGGCGACACTGGCTTACTTGTATAGACAGGTATGAAGTTGTTTCTGTTTCACTTCATTGGTACATTATGAATGCGATCTTGCTCTTAATTCAACCATGTTCTCTTTTATGCTTGATTGGACGAAGCCTTTGTAGGCTATCTGGAGGTATTGGTGGTTGTTTGCTCGCACTTTCCATATGGAGCTGGGAGCGTTTGCCGGTTGGACGACCGAAGACCGTGAAGTATGAGGATTGGGACGACAAAGACGACCCACTACGGCTCCCCACTTGGGCTTACAAGTGGGATGTGTTAAATGAGATGACGGATAATCCCTCGGTCATGTACAAGTTGTACAGGAGCGAGCTGGACGCGATCACGCCTGAGCAGGTGAACCAACATTGCATAAGTGATTATCATACTTGTATCGTAACTCGATATCAATTTTGCATTCTATCCCATTTTGCAGGTGGAATGGGAGCCGTATGGAAAATGAGAGAGTTTTGGTAACCCTATAGAGTTCAGGCTGAATCCGATGTGCACTAGGGATAGGGATCTCTGGCATATGCGGTGCCCACTGATATGCAACTGGGCAGTTGAGCTTCATCTGCCACATCGGGTGTTCCGCCAGTTTGGTTTGTTCATGCCACACCCGCCGGACTGGGAGGACACGGACAAGTTGCTACACGCGTAAGATATAATTAACCTTGAGCAGTTAGCAACTTCTCGACGGTTTCGATGATGCTAATATTCTGTTTCTAACTTGCAGGTTGGATAGGAAAAAGCAGTGGAAGATCAAGGATTGGGCCAACCATCACAGGAAGTATATCGTGCAGTTCGCACTTAGTGTGGAGCAAGCAAGGGCTGGAAAACGAGCCCAGCTTCATGAGCACTGCCCGATCGCGTTCAACAACTATCTCACATGGTTTCTTGCAAGTACCCGCGTGGATGTATGCAAGCCGGCGTATGCTGAGGAGATTCTGCAAGAACCCACCGTTTGTGATGAGGTAGCCCAGCACAAGTACAACGCATTAGTCAGGAAAGGCAACTCAGTGATCCCTTCAGCTCCAATAATAAACTTTGTGGTATTTTCCCTTTTTGCTTTTCCATTCGCACTATTTCACATCTCCGCTTGCCTAACACTTTGATACCGTTTCTGTTCATAGCGTGCCCGGATCAAGAAAGCGGTGATGAGACCGAGACTATTCTCGAAACAACCCGGCCGGCAAAAGCGATGGGGAAGGTGCACCGAGCATTCATTAAGGTTCACATCTCCTTCAAACTAGCACTTAACATATGTTGCTACGTTCCATGTCTCATTCACTTGTACATGTTGCAGCGCCAGGGCCAAAAGTTAAGGCGGCTATCAAACCTTTTCAGTTGTCGTGACCCCGAGTATGTATCACCAGAACGGTCTAGGTCGGCGACACCATCAGATCCCGCTTCAGTGCAGGGCCATGGTGAACCTTTGGAGGATGAGGATGAGGATGTGGGTGTGGTCACCAAACAGGTAGGGCATGGCAATCCATATCTTCTGTTGATGCATTGCTAACTATATCCTCACACACGGTCTTTCCATATCTTCTGTTGATGCATTGCTAACTATATCCTCACACACGGTCTTTCCATATCTTCTGTTAATGCGTAACCGAGTAGTTGTCGAGCCACATCTTCAATTCCAACAAGGTGTCGAACTTAGAACCTTTAGCAATACGGTTCTTGTAGTCTCCCAAATCACGATGAGAGCTTGGCCTAACCCCAAGAGGTACACATTGGCCACCATCTACCACGGCTTCATCTGCGAGACTAACATCCTTGAACAATGTAGTCCGATGATCCCGACCAAATACCTTCTCGAAAGCTTCGGCCTCCTTCACCGTGAACCCATCCGCATCAACTTGTTCATCGGGACCATCGTCATCCGAGTCCGATGCATATGCACGGGAAAAAGGGATGGAATGGTCCATTGTCTCTTGCAAATGATATTTGTTGAGATCACCCACATTGTTGTCATGGAGATCAACTTCATTGTCATATTCCGCATACTCATCATTGTCCTCTTGCAAAGCTTCATCTTGGTTGTTTGTAAACGCGCTCAATGTTGGCCTCACTTCTTGGGTCAAAAGAGATTCAACAATTTCATCTCGCTTCAAGGGTGGGGGCCTACTAGCAACCAAAGGGGAGGGGTTCCGGTTCAAGTCCAAATGCAAACTTGAATCAACCTTCTTCGTTGCAAATAACTCAAGAGCCTTGTCTAGTGATTCGGCCACCGTCTCCTTGTATGCAATCCAACGTAGCTCCGAGTTGACCCACATTGTCTTCCAACGGATGTGCATTCCAAAACCAACATTATGCCTTCCCTCCAACTCAATGATATCACTAGGGTCCATCCAATTCAAATCTTTCCTAACTTGTTGCAAGAGCTCCGCATAGCTAGGACTACTATCAAACACCATGTCAAGCTCATCCGGGTCCGGTTCTATATTGCCTTTCAAAAAGGCGTCTTTGTCCCCATGGTGAAAAAACACATGTGTTCTTCCCATCCCTATAAGCATTCAAAGAAACACAAGGTAGCATTTCTTCCACGAGTACTAATCCAAGGATTAACACGGAATAGAAACCCTAATGTATATATATATATATATATTTATATATATATATATATATATATCAAACAACAACCCTAACCCTAACCATAACCCTAACCCTAACCATAACCATAACCATAACCATAACCCTAGCCCTAAACCTAACCCTAGAACCAACATAAGAACACCCATAAGAAGAACCCTAGCATACTAACAAAGCCTAATCATAGAAATTGGCAAACAAACATCTCACATCTCCATGCAAATCTCTAGATCCAAACAAAACTAGGGTTTCCCCAAACTAGCAACAAATGAGCAATGGGAGAACTTTACTTGGACCAAAACAAGGGGATCGGAGAATATTACCTTGAGGGAGGGTTTGACTTCGAAATCCACGGACAAATTCTTCAAATTTGCAAGATTTGGGAGAGGATTTGAGAGGGGGAGAGAGTGGGAGAGGGGGCAAAGCTCGGGGAGAGAGTGGGAGAGTGTGTGGTGGGGGGGTGGGGAGGGGGGCTAGCCAAGTGGCTGGATAAGTCACAGTGCAGCGCCTATCCGCTAGGCGCTGCACATTACATGTGTGGCGCCTAGCAGCCAGGCACTGCACTTTACATGTGTGGCGCCTAACTCAGAGGCGTTGCACTGCTGGGTGCGGGCCAGGGGCTGCCACGATGGAATAGAGTGCAACGCCCCCGAGCTAGGCGCTGCACCGTAGGGTGTGGCGCCGTCGTGGCGGGCGCTACACAAAAAGGTCATGGGTGTGAAATAGTTTCACGGACAGTTCATTCCGTGAATTGATTTCGCCCAAAGGTCAAAATTGTCAAATTTGCCCAACTCCGCCTGTCGCCGGCCGTCCTCGAGCCCGGTCCGCCTACCCGGCTACGTCCTATGAGAGCAACTCCAATGGGGCGACTCATTTCGTTCGTC
This sequence comes from Aegilops bicornis, assembly GCA_021605145.1. Lineage (NCBI taxonomy): Eukaryota > Viridiplantae > Streptophyta > Magnoliopsida > Poales > Poaceae > Aegilops > Aegilops bicornis. The sequence goes on from CM038669.1 coordinate 154,096,791, forward strand.
CGCGTCTGTTTGGGTCGGCGCGGACAAAAGTGGCGGCCCAACGCGCCGACCCAAACAGACGCTCGTCCGTTTTTCGTCTGCGGGCGACCCATTCCAAGCCCAATTTTGAGCCAGATTTGCGTCGACGTGGACACGAGATGGACGCGCGCGCGCCTACTCCTCTTCCCGGGCCCGCCGGTCGGTGGCAGCCACCAACATTTCCCCCCATTTTCCCCAAAAATGCTCCCGCCCGCGCGCGCCCCCACCCCCCAACCAGCCATGGAGGACGCCATCGACCTCGACCTTGACGCCGCCGCCGGCCTCGCCTCCCTCGCCTCGTCCAGCGCCGTCGCCCCCTCCGGGAAAGGCATGCCTCGTTCCCCGCGCAAGACCGCCGCCGCGACCAAGCCGAAGAAGGCGCTGACGCTCGAATAACGGGCAAGGGAGTCGGCCAAGAGGAAGGGCCGGAGGCATGCCGCAGACGCGAGGGATGAGGCCGCTGTGCAGGCCGCCGCTGTCGCCGCCGCGCAGCAGGAGTTCACCAACGACCGCGTCGCAGCGACATCGAGGGAGACGCTCTACATGCTAGGGGTAAACCCTAGCCAGCACAGCGTCCTCCAAGCCGCCGTCGCCGCGGCCAGCACCGGATCGTCGGCGTTTCCTCGGATGGTGATGCCCGACTCACCCCGCGCGTCGGCTTGCAACCCGGTCCCCGGCTTCCACGTCTACCCGCAGGCCTCCCGCCTCTCCGGGGAGTGCTCACCCGACGTGAGCGTGGTCGCGCCTTCCACGCCCGCGCCCGCGCCCATCGACCTCAACGCCACCCCGGTGGTCGGTGGCTCGTCGTCCGGCGGCACGAGGAAACGCGCGCGACAGACGCCGGCCGGCGGGCTCCCGGACGCCCGTAACCTGTTCGAGGAAATGCCGTCCGCCGTCGACGAGGACTACATGCAAAACCTCATCTTCGAGGGTGGTGCACTGGTCGCTGGCTACGATCCCGACGAAACACAAAGCCAGGACGGCCGCGGGGCGTTCACGCCGGCCGCTGGCTATGATCCCGATCAAGCGGGCTTCATGTGTGATCAGGTCGGCATCGACCTGGACGGCTTCCCCCTCGACAACGAGTTCCCGGAGGACTATGGGCTAGAGGAAAAGGACGAGTGCGACATCGAAGTGGAGCCTTTGTTCGAGGACGAGCTCGCCAACCAATCCGCCAGTCCTAAACCGAAGCGCAAGAGCAAGCGCACGGAGGCATACACAGCTGCCGAGGACAAGCTTCTTTGCGAGTGTTGGCGAGACACTGGACAAGACCCAAAGACGGGCGCCGAGCAAAAGCATTCGACCTTTTGGACTCGTGTGCACCGCGAGTTTCATGAGCGCAAGAAGTTTCCACCTTACCAATTTGTGAGCACGCGAGGGTGGGTCTCCATTTCCAAGCGGTGGAGGGTGATCCAACAAGAGTGCAACAAGTTTTGCGCCACCGTTGAGAGTGTCAAGGCCCGCCCCGTGAGCGGCATCGGCATGCAAGACATGGTATGATAGCAAGCAAGCCGCCCTATTTTGTGCCATCAAGATCATCCTTTTACGTCTTCATTTGCTATCACTTGCCCATATGCTTGCATGGAAACATTTTGTAGGCATTTCAAGCTTTTGAGGCATTCAAGGTTCAACACAATGGCAAGTGCTTCAACCTCTCCCATTGCTATCGGGTCATCAAGGACGAAGAGAAGCTCAAGGCGCAATATGCCGCCCTCAAGGCACGTGGGGGGAAGAAAGCCGTGGAGGATGTTGGGGAGGGCGAGCCGGCACGGCCGAGGGGGAAGACCAACTCCAAGAAGGAGGACAAGCGAGATGCGGCCACCAACACCTTGATCGCAAGCGTGGATGGCATGATTAATAAGGACTCAAGGGACGAGGAGCACCTGCGTTTCAAGGCGGAGCAAATGGATGCTTTCATGGAGATCCAAAGGAGGAGGCTTGATCTTGACGCCGAGAAGCAAGCCAAGATGTTCGAGCTCGAGGCGAAGAAGCAAGCCAAAATGCTAGAGATCGAGGCTGCCAACGCCAAGGCAAAGGCGAAAGAAGTGGCTCTTGCAAGCATGATGACCGGGGTGGAGATCATGAAGGTGGATCTCAACACCGTGTCGCCAAGGAAGAGGCCGTGGTTCCAGAAGATGCAGGCCGACATGCTCAAGTTCGACGACGAGTGATCTATGGCGTCGAGGGCCATCTTTTTTGTATGCCGGCAGGTGTGACGGCATGGCCACGGGAGCCGCGATGGCGTGGTAGAACTCAAGTCTCACCCTTTTTTGTGTGCTGGCATGTGTGCCGGCCGGCTGGCGAGTGCGCCAGCATGAACTAAGGTATTTTCTGAAGCCGGCATTGTATGGCGACGCTGGCATGGTGCCGGCATGAGACATGGCCGCTGGCATGATTGGCCGCGGGCCTTTTTTATTTAAAAGTTGAATGTGGACATGAAATGGGTCGGCGCGTTGGGCGCACTACCGGCCCAAATGTAAAACTGGGCGGACGCCGGGCGGGCGGCCGACCCAAACGGACAAAAAGCGGACAAATGCGCTGTCCGTTTGGGTCGCCCCATTGGAGTTGCTCTGATGTGCTTGTTTTGGTTCAAGAGATATACGGCCACTTGGTTCGAGGCCTGGAGAAAAATTGCCTGGCCACAAACTTGCGTGGAATGTGCCTGAACTATGTTTGGTTGATGTCCTAGACTTACGCTTCTAGCCTGGCACGACAAAGCCGATACGCTCATTAGCTTTGTCAGTGGCCAGCAGGCATGTGATTAGCCTGGCCAGGCGATCCATTCCTTACGCCTTTGGATGTCTCGCCGCAGCTGCCTGGCATTTTTTTTATTTCTTTTGCATGGTATGGGTAGGTGTTGAGTATTTTATGTACTAATTTGTACCGTAATCAGCAACAGCCTCACGACGCGAACCAAACGCCACATGCCTGAGCAGGTAAAAATATCAGCATTCTCAGGCAACCTTCAGGCATCAATTTTCACCAGGCATGAACCCCAGGTCTCCATCCAAACAGGCCCAACAAAACGATCAGAAATGGTACTACTACCATTTTTTTGCAAAAATGCTACACCTACGGAATCTATTAAGTAAAGCTACGTTATTTATTTTCCTCAACTATTTTTGTTGAGGGGTTAAACCAAGCTTTATAACTAAAAGTCCACATGGCGTGAAATACAAATCGGATCATGGGTTGCCCTAGCCAGACATGTCGCCCCTGATCAAGAGAATGTGCAAACTTGGCTAACCTATTCGCATCCATATTAGATGCTCTACCTTCAAAAGAGAAAGTACAATTAAAAAATGTTGCTCTTTGGTTGATCTCTGAGATGATTGCCCCATACTCTCCATGGGACTGCTTGGTAATGTCATTGATCACTTGCTTCGAGTCAGAGGCTATGACAAAGTTGTTCGGTAGCAAGTCCTCGACGAGCGCCAAACCTTCCCGACATGCTATAGCCTCAAGTGTCGTGACATCTGAGGGAGTCATGGATTAGGGGGTATCCGGACTGACGGACTGTGTACTACATCTGGACTATTGAAGCGTGAAGATACAAGACTCAAGACTTCGGCCTGTGTCCGGATGGGACTTTCCTTGGCGTGGGAGGCAAGCTTGCCGATCCGGATATTATATTTCCTTCCTTGTAACCGACTCCATGTAAACCCTAGCCCTCTCCGGTACCTATATAAACCGGAGAGGATGGTCCTTAGAAGGCCGATCAAAATTACAATCATACCATCATAGGCTAGCTCTTAGGGTTTAGCCTCTATGATCTCGTGGTAGATCTACTTACTACCCCTATCATCAATATTAATCAAGCAGGAAGTAGGGTTTTACCTCCATCGAGAGGGACCGAACCTGGGTAAACATCTGTGTCCCTTGCTTCCTGTTACCATCAGCCTTGACGCACAGATCGGGACCCCCTACCCGAGATCCGCCGGTTTTGACACCGACATTGGTGCTTTCATTGAGAGTTCTTCTGTGTCGTCGCCGTCAGGCTCGATGGCTCGTCTCATTGTCAAGGACGACATTACTTCAGAGGGGGTTCTGGCTGTAGGCCAGACGCTCCGGCTAGGCGGCTTTATCATGGCTGCCCCATCGGCGGTGGCGCCGACGATGACTTCTTGGGTCATCAATCATAACCTTCGCGTCAGTTCGGAACTTGCCGAACAAATGGATCCAATGGAGCTTTCCTCCCTTACGAACTCTGGATCGCATCGCCGCTCTGGGAGTCGCTACAGACTACGACCAGATTGGGCATAAACCCGACCAAAGGGACATCAGGTCCCCGCCGGCCACCCATGAGACAGCGGTACGGGAGGAACCACACGCGGATCGCCCCTCAACTTTGAGGACAAGTTGTGTTCGGATCACCGAACTCCTTGAGCCAATGACCTGCTCAAAGGAAAACCTGACCTAGGTCCCGGACATAGAATCGGGCATCGGGCCGAAGAAATTGGGCACCCCGGATCCTGAGCTGTTTAGCTCGGGACCACCCGCGCCCTTGGGCGTTAGATCGGATCAAAATCCGGACTCTAAACTAGACCTAAACCATCTCTCCCGCATCAGGCAAGAGCCCCAGGAAACTGTACATCGCTACTGGGCCAGATTCCTCCTTGCGTTTAACAAGGTCAGGGACTGCCGCGAAGAGAACATGGTCTCACTTTTTTGCAAAAACTGCACGGACGAAGGACTCCTCAATGCAATAAGCCGCCGCAACATGAATATGCAACGTCATGGACTTGGCGACCATAGTAATGGAGATCTTGTGCGATGGAGAGCGCTTGGAAGACCCAAACAAAATTTTGGGATAGTACTTCTCTCGCCAAAACCTTTGTCCGAACTAAACGGACGAACTCTCGTAAGTCGTCCGACCCAACCCCCAAGAAACCAAAGATCACTATTACTCAATTCTACTTGACCACTAGACTGTGGGTGATAAGGAGATGCAATTCTATGATTAACATCATATTTAGCAAGCATTTTACGGAAAGCACCATGAATAAAGTGTGAACCACCATTTTAATAGAGGTGTTATGATCAGCACTACTAGTTAGAATAGCTTCTACCCACTTAGTAACGCAATCAACAACAACTAAAATATGTGTATATCCATTAGAGGCAGGAAAAGGTCCCATATAATCAAAGCCCCAAACATCAAATGGTTCAATAACAAGTGAATAATTCATAGGCATTTCTTGACGTCTACTAATATTACCAATTCTTTGACATTCATCACAAGACAAGACAAACTTACAGGCGTCCTTGAAGAGAGTAGGCCAATAAAACCAGATTGCAATACCTTATGTGTAGTTCTATCTCCAGCGTGGTGTCCTCCATAAGCTTCAGAGTGACACTTGCGTAGGATCATTCTGTTCATGCTTTCGGTACACAACGTCTAATAACACCATCTACTCCTTCTTTATAAAGATGTGGGTCATCCCAAAAGTAATGTCGCAAATCATAAAAGAACTTTTTCTTTTGTTGGTATGTGAAGCTAGGTGGTATAAATTTAGCAACAATATAATTAGCATAATCATCATACCATGGAGTGCTACGAGAAGTGCTTATGACATTTAATTGTTCATCAGGAAAGCTATCATCAATAAGTAGTGGGTCATCAAGAACATTCTCTAACCTAGATAAGTTGTCTACAACGGGGTTCTCAGCTCCTTTTCTATCAACAATATGCAAATCAAATTCTTGCAGCAAGAGGACCCATCTAATAAGTCTAGGTTTAGCATCTTTCTTTTCCATAAGATATTTAATAGCAGCATGATCCGTGTGAATAGTTACTTTAGAATCAACAATATAGGGTCTGAATTTATCACAAGCAAACACAACTGCTAAAAGTTCCTTTTCGGTAGTAACATAATTTCTTTGAGCATTGTCTAGGGTCTTACTAGCATAATGGATAACATTTAATTTCTTATCAACTCTTTGCCCTAGAACAGCACCTACAGCATAATCACTAGCATCACACATAATTTCAAAGGGTAAATTCCAATCAGGTGGCTGAACAACAGGTGTAGAGACTAATTCTTTCTTAAGTATTTCAAATGCTTCTACACAATCATCATCAAAGACAAATGGTACATCTTTTTGTAATAAATTAGTCACAGGCCAAGAAATTTTTGAGAAGTCCTTAATGAACCTCCTATAAAATCCGGGCGTGACCAAGGAAACTTCTTATACCTTTGATGTCCTTGGGACATGGCATCTTTTCAATAGCATCAACCTTGGCTTTATCAACTTCAATACCTCTTTCAGAAACCTTGTTCCTCAAGACAATACCTTCATTAACCATAAAGTGGCACTTTTCCCAATTCAAGACAAGATTACTTTCTTCACATATCTGCAAAACTCGACCAAGATTGCTCAAGCAATCATCAAAAGAGGAACCATAGACAGAAAAGTCGTCCATGAAAACCTCACAAATCTTTTCACAAAAATCAGAGAATATAGCCATCATGCATCTTTGAAAGGTAGCAGGTGCATTACATAAACCAAAAGGCATACGTCTATAAGCAAAAGTACCAAAAGGGCATGTAAAAGTAGTCTTTGATTGATCTTTAGCCGACACATGTATTTGAGAGAAACCAGAATAACCATCTAGAAAGCAATAATGTATATGTTTGCATAATCTTTCTAGCATTTGATCAATAAAAGGTAAGGGTAATGATCTTTCTTAGTAGCTTTATTTAATTTATGGAAATCAATTACCATTCTATAACCTGTGATAATTCTTTTATGGAATCAATTCATCTTTATCATTAGGGACAACAGTAATACCTCCCTTCTTAGGAACACAATGGATGAGGACTTACCCAGCGACTATCAAAGAATGGGATAAATTATACCTTCCTCCAGAAGCTTGAGTATTTCTTTTCTTACCACTTCTTTCATTTTAGGATTCAAACGTCGTTGAGGATCACGAACTGGTTTAGCATCCGCTTCCAAATTTATTTTATGTTGACATAGAGTGGGACTAATGCCCTTAAGATCATCGATAGTATATCCAATAGCGGCACGGTGCTTCTTCAGAGTTTTCAATAATCTTTCTTCTTCATGCTCTGAAAGGTTAGCACTAATAATAACATGATATATTTTCTTTTCATCAAGATAAGCATATTTAAAATTATCAGGCAATGGTTTAAGCTCAAACACGGGATCACCCTTGGGTGGAGGAGGATCCCCTAGGATTTCAACAGGAAAATTGTGCTGCAGAATAGGTTCTTGTTTAAAGAATACTTCATCTATTTCCCTTCTTTCATTCATGGATATCTCATTTTCATGGTCTAGCAAATAGTGTTCTAAAGGATCACTAGGAGGTACGGCAATAGAAGCAAGACCAATAATTTCATCCTTACTAGGAAATTCTTCCTCACGATGTTGTTTACTAAATTTAGAGAAATTAAACTCATGAACCATATCATCCAAGCCAATAGTAACAACATTCTTTTCACAATCTATCCTAGCATTAACAGTGTTCAAGAAGGGTCTACCAAATATAATGGGCCAAAAGCTATCTTGTGGAGAACCAAGAACAAGAAAAGCAGCGGGATATTTGGTTTTTCCACACAAGACTTCAACATCTCTAACAATTCCCATTGTAGAAATAGTATCTCTATTGGCAAGTTTAATTGTAACATCAATATCTTCTAACTCAGCAGGTGCAATTTCATGCATAATTTCTTTGTATAAGTCAATGGGTATTAAACTAGCACTAGCACCCATATCACATAAGCCATGATAACAATGATCTCTTATTTTAACAGAAATAACAGGCACGCCTACCACAGGTCTATGTTTATCTTTAGCACAAGGTTTAGCAATTATAGCAGTTTCACCACAGAATTGAATAACATGCCCATCAATATTATCAGACAAGAGATCTTTAACAATAGCAATATTAGGTTCTACTTTGACTTGCTCAGGGGGTGTATAAGTTCTAATATTGCTTTTACGAACAACAGATGAAGCTTTAGCATGATCCTTTACACTAATAGGGAAAGGTGGTTTCTCAACATAAGAGGTAGGAACAATAGGATCATTATAAGTGACAGTCTTTTCTCAACTTTCATAGGTGCAGCTACTTTTACTTCTATGGGAGGATGATATTTAAACCACTTCTCCTTAGGGAGATCAACATAAGTAGCAAAAGATTCACAGAAAGAAGCTACTATCTCAGAGTCAAGTCCATATTTAGTGCTAAACTTACGGAAAATATCGGTATCCATAAAAGATTTAACACAATCAAACTTAGGCGTCATACCTGACTCCTTACCTTCGTCGAGGTCCCAATCTTCAGAGTTGCGTTTAATTCTATCCAATAAATTCCATTTAAACTCAATAGTCTTCATCAAAAAAGAGCCCGCACAAGAAGTATCGAGCATGGTGTCGTGGTTCTAAGTCTGACAGTAGAATGGGGGTTAGGTATGGAGAGGCAAGATCCTAGCTATGGAGTAGTCGTATACGCAAGATGTTTACGAGTTCAGGCCCTTCTCGGAGGAAGTAACATCCCTACGCCCCTGAGCGGGAGGCGGTCGATCAGTATTATGTGCATATGAGTTACAGGCATGCGAACCCTTTACACCGAGGAGGGGTGGCTTATATAGAGTTCGCTGCACCCTCCAAATTTCGGTTATGTAGGGATTAAGGTACATTAAGAGAGGGTGTTACTGGTAACGTCCCACATAAAGTGCTATGATGACCATAAAGCCACTTAATGACCGACCGTTTGCATGCAGACTGACTGTAGATCTTCTGGCGGTCGAGTGGTTGGCTGGTGGTCGAGTGTCTTCAGGTCCGTCCGAAAGTGGAATCCTTCTAGGTCGATCGAAAGGTGTTTTCTTCAAGAGATGTCCTTGGGGAGGGTATCTTGGACAGGTACATGACCCTACCCTAGGTACATGACTTCATCAGTAGCCCCCGAATGGATCGAGGTTTGAGTGGGGAAGGAGTTGAGAACTCTTCCGACCCACTTTTTGTGTGATGAGCATGTCTTGTCCTGGATCAATAAGCTTAGGTGACGGCTTCAACTTCTTTTTCAGTCTCCTTGATCCATTCTTTGTATCTGTCGAGTGTGTTTTTTGTACTTGGTGTACTCCGAGTGACAGGACGGAGGAAATCTTCTGTCTGGCGATTTGCTATGCAGCACGCGGATTTAGCGGGATTCGAATTTTCGGGAAACAAACGGGGCGGAGGAAGCCACAGTAATCGGACGGGATAAGGCAGGGACGCCTCGATCTCCACGCCACCTTTTTCGCCACGTATCTCGCGGGCGACTATTGCGGGATTTGACAGGATCGTCCGGGCCTACCAGTCAGTCACTCGGAAGTAACCTCATATAAGGCCTCGGACGGTGGTTTTTGAATAGTGTGTTCCCCTTTCCTCCTCCCTTCTCCATATTCATCCGCCGCGTGCGATTCCTCCTCCGCGTTGCTGCTCCGTGCGCGCCTCGTCGGCGACAATGGTGAAGGACAAGACGGCGGCTTTGGAGCGGGTGAAGAAGGTGTCGGCGAAGGCAAAGGGAAGAGCGACCAATCGGGGCGGATCCTCGTCGAGGGCCGGCTTGCCGCAGGGCTGGATCCAGGGCGACTGGATCCGCTCGACGATCAGCAAGAAGGATCTCGACAACATGGCCAATGAAGGACGAATCCTCCATGGAACGGCGCGGCTCCCGGGGAAGGAGTGGACGCCACAACCTCTGGAGGGTGAGTGCGTTCTCTTGGCCACCCATGTCGACCGCGGGTTTTCTCTACCGCCTCACCCTTTCTTTCGGGGATTTCTGAACTTCTTTGGGGCACAACTTCACCACTTCACTCCCAACTCCATCGTGTATCTTGCTGCTTTTGTGTCGTTGTGTGAGAATTTCTTGGGTTGCCGGCCTCATTGGGGCCTTTTCAAGCACATTTTCACTTGTCGCTCCCAAACGGTGAAAAAGGCCAATCCAAGTGACGAGAGAACTCAAGTGATTCAGATGTGTGGGGGTCTTGGGGTCCAAATGAGAGGAAAATGCTCTTTTTCGGCCATGATCTTACCCGAGTCAGTCCGTGGATGGCAGTCGACTTGGTTCTACTGCAAGGACCAGCCAATGGCAGGGCAGTCGACTGGACTCCCTCGTTTTTCCATGGACCGAGTGAGCAAACCATCTTCTTTGAAAGTGATCCCGGAAGTGAAGGCGCAGGTGAAGGTGTTGGTCGAATGAGTTGTCCAGCTCATTCGAGACGGGGTAACAGGCATGGATCTCTTGGAGGTCTTCCTTCGACGACGCATCCAGCCGCTTCAAGCCCCAGACCATCCGATGTGGTTGTACTCCGGCACTGAGGACACCGCTCGGATCCACCCGGAGGAGATCGAGGATGCCATGCTGGAAAGATGTCTTGGGGGCATCACAGGAAACAAGGACAACCCTCGAGGGGCCAGGAGGATCCCTCCACTTTCGACCAGTCCTAAGTAACAAGGTCCATTCCTCGCATCTTTGATTGTTATCCTGTTTTCTCCATCTTGTTTGCTTCAAATCAGTCGATTGACTTTGTCTTGTTTGTTGTCTTCCAGGCCACCACTGAGATGTATTCGATGCCCAACAGGGCGCAAGAACCAGTCAAGGAGGAAGGGAGCGGAGGTGAAAGCCAGGAGGAATGACAATCCGATGGTGCGGAGGATGAAGATGATGACAGTTCCGGCGAAGAGGAGGAGGAGGAAGAGGAGGAAGAAGTCGACCCTCCTCGCATGGAAAGGGGATCCAAGCTCACCCATGACCCCGCGGTCGAGCATGGCAAGGCAACCGCGCCTGTCGGGCAGTCGATGAAACGCCCTCGGACGACATCTCTGGCGCCGACTGAAAAAGCGCCGAAGCAACCCCGAGCGACGCCATCAAAGCCGACGAAGGCTTTTCCCAAGATGAGGATGGCCATTCCCACCATTTTCGCACAAAGAATTCGTGTTTTCTTGTCCGCACGGACACATTTTTGGTCGACTTGTTGACTGATCAACTGATTTCTGAAACCTGCAGTGCTGCTACCTCCGAGACCTCAGTTAGAAATGAAGACTAGGAGATGGAAGATGCTGCCACCTCTAACCTTGGTATGATCTCTGTAGTTTCTCTTTTGGTCGACTGGATTTCCGCTTTTAACTTTGAATCTTTCCTGTAGTCCCTCCTCATGTCATTGATCTCCCCGATGATGATGATGAGGCGCCGTTGAGGCGGAGGAGGACTGAGAAGGCGCTTCTGGCAAGATCGATCAGGTTGCATCGATTCGAGGTGCTGGTTCATGAGGGTGGCAACATCACTCGGACTTCCGTGTCTTCGCTGTGCCGCTGACGAGTATCCGGCCTTCATCGTCGACTGCTGATCCGCCCTCCCTTTTCGCCAAGCACCACGTCCCAGAGGACCAAGTGGGTGCTGCTAAGGAGGCTATACGCCAAGCGGGGATCATGATGGAGCAAATGAAGGTGGTCCAGGAAGCCAGCCAGGCGGCCTATGATGTCAGCTCAGCTCTTCAGAGCAACGTCCAGATTAGTTGATCACCACTTGTTATGTTAGGATATGCTACCTGAAAAACTCTTCTTTCAGAAGATCTTCGTATCTGTACACCCGCTGGGTGTGTCGACTGAATTTTTGGACTGGTGGGGGCACGCTGAGTGCACCAACTCGGTGTAGTCCCCGAGACTATGGTGGATCACCGGGCAATCGACCGTAGTCTTTATACTTTGTATTTCTTTGATAACTTCTTCACTCGATGCCTTTCCGGACCATGTCGAATGGAATCTTGAAACCGGTGGTGGCACGCTGAGTGCACCCACTTGGTGTAGTCCCCGAGACTATGGTGGACTGCTGGCAGTCGACCGTAGTCTGAAGAACACTTTTTTTATGATACCGAGGCTGACTACTGACAGTTAGCTATGGTTTAGGACCATAACCTTTTCTTCTCTTTCGGTCGACTGATCGAACCGAGTCGGTAAGACCAGTGGGGGCACGCTAAGTGCACCCACTAGGTGTAGTCCCCGAGACTACTGTCGAATATTTTGATTCGGCTGTAGTCTTAGAAACGCAATGATTTTTTTAGTCACTCGGAAGTAACCTATCTTTGATGTCCGCCGATTGATTCTTCGGAGAAATCTCGTGAGCTTGTGGCTCGCTATACTGAATTGGAAAACAAACAGATCCAGCTCAACCTTGACTTGAAGCTTGCTCTGGAGAACTTGCAGAAGGCGAGAGACGAAGCAAAAGGTATGGCTGGTGAGAACTTGACGACTGTCTTTGTCTTTCTATCCCTTCCTAATTCTGATCTCACTGTCATTTTGCAGACAAAATGGAGGAGGCTCTGAAGAAGAAGGATCATGACCTTGCCGAGGCGCAGAAAACGGCTTTGAACAAAACCAAGCTCGCGGAAAACTGGAAGAAGAGAACGCCAATCTGAAAGCTGCTCTCGACGCGGCCAACAAGGAGGTTAGCCGACTGAAGAACGACAAGATAGCTCTAAGCGACAAGGCTAGCGAACTGGCGGGGAAGAGGAATGATCTAGAGGCTTATCTGGGAGGGCTTGCCAAGAAGTTATTCCTCATGCTTGAAGGTAATGCCTCTTATCCGACTGACTTGTTATCACTGACTCATGATAGAACCATTAGCTTGAACTCGAGTTGTGTTTGCAGAATTCTTTCAGAACTTCAAGGAAGAGACTAGTCGAGTGGAGACAAGCCTGGACCCCATTAACTCCCCTGTGAAGGATGAAGCCGCCATGAATGTGCTCCGACTGGAGTCTCGCATCGCTGCTGTGGTGGACTACCTCGCTCGACTGAAGGTTGCGGTGTCGCGGATTGACTCGACACTCTGGCTAGGCGAAACACTTCAAAATGACCTTGAGTCTTTAATGACTCGACTGAATGACGTTCTAAGTCGAGTGCAGGAATGGAAAAAGTCTTCTGCCAGATGCTGTGCCGATGTTGCTCTGTCTCTGGTCCACGTTCACTTCAAGGAGGCGCGAGAGGAAAGGCTGGCGTCCATCAAAGTTGCCAATACCAAGAAGTACGACTTCCGATCTTTCATGGAGACTTTCATTGGTGCTGCCACCCGGATCGCTGATGGGATCGACTTGGACCAGTTCGTCGCGCCTTCTAGTCCTCCACCTGAGGAGTAAAAAACTTCTATGATTCGTCTTAAATTTGCCTCGGAATGCCGAGTGATCTTGTAACCGATAAACTTTAACAGGCTTGAGGCCTGGGTACTTCTGCATCCATAGGATGTTATCCGAACTTTACTTATCGTCGAAATATGCTTTTGTTTGCCTTCGAGTGAACTTTGTTCTTCACTCGGATTATGCTTCAATGTTTGAGATGCAGCTACGAGGTGGAAAATCCAATCGACCTACACTTCGTTGTTCTTGCAGGCAAGGATGGAGTTCGGATTGTACTTATGGCGCAGCTCGCAGAGAAGGTATCAGTCGACATGCTCCTCGTCGTCCTTGCGGATTGGTATGTAGTGCACGTTGTACTTGTGGCGCAGCTCCGAAGGAGAAGGTAACAGTCGACCTGCACCTCGTCATCCTTGCGGATTGGAATGGATTTCGTACTTAGGCGAGTACTGGACTGCGACTAAGCCTCCGAGTGGGAGGATTGCTCTCCACTCGGTAGGATTTTGGGATACTTAGGCGAGTACTGGACTGTAGCTAAGGCCCCGAGTGAGAGGTTCGCTCTCCACTCGGTAGGATTTTTCAAACTTAGGCGAGTACTGGACCGCTGCTAAGCCCCCGAGTGGGAGGTTTGCTCTCCACTCGGTAGGATTTTTCAAACTTAGTAGCATCTTGGACTGCTGCTAAGCCCCGAGTGGGAGGTTTGCTCTCCACTCGGTAGGATTTTTTCAAACTTAGGCTAGTAATCTTGGACTGTTGCTAAGCCCCGAGTGGGAGGTTTTCTCCACTCGGTGGGATTTTTCAAACTTAGGCAAATCTTGGACTGCAGCTAAGCCTCCAAGGAGGATTTTTGTGTCGTAGCTCTGAAGGGGAAGGCAACAGTCGACCTGTACCTCGTTGTCCTTGCAAAGCGCACATTGTATTAAATACTTAGGCGAGTACTTGGACTGCAGCTAAGCCCCCGAGTGGGAGGCTGGCTCCTCACTCGGTAGGATTTTCAAACTTAGGCGAGTACTTGGACTGCAGCTAAGCCCCCGAGTGGGAGGCTGGCTCACCACTCGGTAGCATTTTAGACACTTAGGCGAGTACTTGGACTGCGGCTAAGCCTCCGAGTGGGAGGCTGGCTCCTCACTCGGTAGGATTTTCAAACTTAGGCGAGTACTTGGACTGCAGCTAAGCCCCCGAGTGGGAGGCTGGCTCACCACTCGGTAGGATTTTCAGATACTTAGGCTAAACAGATTCATAGCTAAGCCCCGAGTGGGAGGCTGGCTCTCCACCGGTAGGGATTTTTTACAAACTTAGGCAAAACGGGTTAGGCTAAGCCACCCACTGGGGAAATTTCTTATGTAAACGAAAAGTAATAACAATCATCGGAAAATTATAACATTCTTGTCTTTGATAAACAAACTACAGAGGTACTTTTATTACATCTCACCCGAGTGAGTACTTAAGTGTAAAAGGGGCGGAGCAGCTCCGCATTCCAAGCTCGAGGCTCATCAATCTGGCGATCGACGTTGTAAAGATGGTACGCTCCATTATGGAGAACTCTGGTGACGATGAAGGGACCTTCCCAAGTGGGAGCGAGCTTGTGTGGTTTCTGTTGATCCACTCGGAGGACCAAGTCTCCTTCTTGAAAGGTTCGGCTCTTCACATTTCTAGCATGGAATCGACGCAAGTCTTGCTGATAGATGGTCGAACGGATCTGGGCCATCTCTCTCTCCTCTTCAAGGAGGTCGACTGCATCTTGCCGGGCTTGCTCCGCTTCATCTTCAGAGTAGAGTTCGACTCGGGGTGCATTGTGAAGCAGGTCACTCGGCAGAACTGCTTTAGCCCCATAGACCATAAAGAATGGAGTTCTCCCAGTCGATCGATTAGGAGTGGTCCTCAATCCCCAAAGAACCGACGGAAGTTCGTCGACCCACGCTCCTGCTGCATGCTTGAGATCACGCATTAGCCGAGGTTTCAGTCCTTTGAGAATTAGACCATTTGCTTGTTCTGCTTGTCCATTCGACTGGGGGTGAGCAACTGAAGCATAGTCGACTCGCGTGCCCTGAGAGGCGCAAAAGGCTTTGAACTTGTCGGAATCGAAGTTTGACCCATTGTCAGTGATGATGTTGTGCGGAACTCCATATCTGAATATCAACTCTCTGATGAAACTGATAGCAGTGCATGCATCGAGGTTCTTGATAGGTTTAGCTTCGATCCACTTCGTAAACTTGTCGACTGCCACAAGAAAATGAGTGAAACCGCTTCTGCCAGTTCTAAGTGTTCCAATCATAACCAACCCCCAAACAGCAAAAGGCCAGACGAGTGGAATGGTCTTCAATGTTGAGGTGGGTTTGTGTGACATATTGGAGTAGAACTGACATCCTTCACACTTGTCGACTATTTCCTTTCCCATTTCATTTGCTTTTGGCCAGTAAAATCCCGCTCGGTATGCTTTAGCCACAATGGTCCGAGAGGACGCATGGTGACCACAGGTCCCCGAGTGGATATCATCAAGAATTATCTGACCTTCTTCTGGCGTTATGCATTTCTGGCCGACTCCAGTCGCGCTTTCTCTGGATAACTGTCCTTGATCACAGTAAAGGCCTTGGATCGGCGGATGTTCTGTCGAGCCTCTTCTTCGTTCTTCGGGAGCTCTTTCCTTAGGATATACGTGATGTACGACACCGTCCAATCGGGAGTGATGACCACGACTTCCATGACCAGGTCGACCACAGCTAGGACCTCAACTTCAGTCGGATCAGTGGCACTTTTTGGCTGCGGAGCTTCTTCGATGAAAGGATCCTCTTGAACTGACGGTGTGTGGATGTGCTCCAAAAACACAACACTGGGAATGGCTTCCCTCTTGGACCCTATTTTCGCCAAATCACAAGCAGCTTGATTTTTCAGTCGGGTACATGATGAAGCTCTAACCCCTCGAACTTCTTCTCTAGCTTCCTCACTGTATTGCAATAACCAGTCATGGCTGGACTTCTGATGTCCCATTCCTTCATCACTTGATTAACTACTAAATATGAGTTGCCGTAGACTAGGAGGCGACGAACACCGAGTGAAATGGCCATACGCAACCCATACAACAGTGCTTCGTATTCTGCTTCATTGTTGGAAGAATCAAAGTGAATCTGGAGCACATATCTGAGCTTATCTCCTCGGGGGGAAACCAACACTACCCCAGCACCGGAACCATTCAACATCTTGGAGCCGTCAAAGAACATGGTCCAGTGCTCCGAGTGAACTTGAGTCGGTAATTGTTGTTCGATCCACTCGGCGATGAAATCTTCTACTGCTTGGGACTTGATGGCTTTCTTTGCCTCAAATTTGATATCAAGGGGAAGGAGTTCAATCGCCCATTTCGCCACTCGACCAGTTGCATCTCTGTTGTGCAAAATCTCTGATAATGGGGCGTTGCTGACGACTGTAATGGAATGATCAGAGAAGTAATGAGCAACCTTCTTCGCGGTCATATAAATCCCATACACAAGCTTCAGATAATGAGGGTATCTTTGCTTTGATGGGGTTAATACTTCAGAAAGATAATATCTTGGTATTTGAACTTTGAAGGCCTTTCCTTCCTCTTCCCTTTCATTGTAAATCTTGTCTTGACGACTTGTCCTGTGGCTGCAATGTAAGCAGCAACTGCTCCTTCTTGATTGGGGCAGCAAGCACCGGCTGAGTGGAGAGGCGAGCTTTGAGCTCTGCAAATGCTGCATCAGCTTCAGGAGTCCACTCGAACTTGTCTGACTTCTTCATCAGTCGATAAAGAGGCAATGCCTTTTCACCGAGGCGAGAGATGAATCGACTTAAAGCGGCCAAGCATCCTGGATGCTTCTGGACATCGTGCACACGCACAGGGCGTTTCATTCGGAGTATAGTGCCAACTTTTTCTGGGTTGGCGTCGATTCCTCGCTCGAAACGAAAACCGAGTAACTTTCCGCCAGGAACTCCGAATGTGCACTTTGATGGATTAAGCTTGATATCATACCTCCTGAGATTGGCAAATGTTTCAGCAAGGTCATTCAACAGGTCGGAACCTTTCCATGACTTGACCACAATGTCATCCATGTATGCTTTCACATTCCGACTGATTTGAGTGAGCAAACACTTCTGAATCATCCTCATGAACGTGGCTCCGGCATTCTTGAGGCTGAATGGCATGGTGACATAACAGAAGCACCAGAATGGAGTGATGAAAGCTGTTTTGATCTCGTCGGGTCCATACAGACGGATCTGATGGTACCCGGAATAGGCGTCTAAGAAAGACAACCGCTCACATCCCGCAGTCGAGTCGACTATTTGGTCGATGCGGGGGAGAGGAAAATGATCTTTCAGGCAGGCCCAATTGATATGTTTGAAGTCAATGCACATGCGAAGTGACTTGTCCTTCTTAGGGACCATGGCGAGCCACTCGGAGTGGTAAATCTCTCGGATAAACTCTGCTGCTAAGAGCTGAGCCACCTCCTCGCCAATGGCCTTTCTCTTCTGGACGGCGGACCGTCGAAGATGTTCTTTAACAGGTTTAACTTTTGATTCGACTAGTAGACGATGCTCAGCCAGTCCCCTGGGAACACCCGGCATGTCAGCAGGCTTCCATGCGAAGATGTCCCAGTTCTCACGGAGGAACTGGATGAGCGCTTATTCCTATTTGGAGTCGAGTGTTGTTGAGATGTGAGTCGGAGCAGCATTGGGATCAGTCGGATGAATATGAATCGGTTTCGTCTCCCCGGACGACTGAAATGCTGACTCCGTGGCGGGCTTCTTGGCTCACAACAAATCACTCGGGCCTGCAGTTTTTTGGTACTCTTGCAGCTCTACCACTGCCATATGAGCATCAGTGATCTTAGAGCCTTTCTGAAAACACTCTTCTGCTTTCTTCCGATTGCTAGTGACAGTGATCACACCTTTGGGACCTGGCATCTTCAGTTTGAGGTACACATAACATGGTCGAGCCATGAAACGCGCATATGCCGGCCTCCCCAGGATAGCGTGATAAGCGCTCTGGAAATCCACGACCTCAAAGGTCAACTTTTCCTTGCCACATCGAGAGCAATTTGGCCGAGTGACTCAGCCTTCTCTCCAGGAATGACTCCATGGAATCTCATGTTGCTGGTGCTGAGTCTGGACATCGGAATGCCCATCCCTTTCAACGTCTCTGCATACAGTATGTTCAGGCCACTGCCACCATCCATCAAAACCTTAGTTAGTCGAGTGCCTTCGACGACTGGGTCGACCACCAACGCTTGCCTCCCAGGGGTGGCTATGTGTGTCGGGTGATCAGACTGGTCGAACGTGATGGCGGTCTGTGACCATTTCAGATAATCGGGTGTCACCGAGCGACCATATTCACTTCTCGGTTGATAACTTTCATTCGACTTTTGCTTTCAACGTCAGCAAAAATCATCAGAGTGGAATTGACCTGGGGGTATCCACCGTCACTATCTTCCTTGTCCTCAACTTTGTCTGACTCCTTCTCCTTGTCCTTGGGATGCTTCCCCTAGAACTGCTGAATCAAGAGCCGACACTTTCGAGTG
This sequence comes from Aegilops bicornis, assembly GCA_021605145.1. Lineage (NCBI taxonomy): Eukaryota > Viridiplantae > Streptophyta > Magnoliopsida > Poales > Poaceae > Aegilops > Aegilops bicornis. Next base: position 154,115,476 of record CM038669.1, read on the forward strand.
GTATGCTTTGGGTCAATGAGTTTACTCTCTTCATCTTTCTTCGTGTGAATGTGACATGGAAAGTCCAACACATCATTTCCATCTTGGTCTTTCACTTTCTAGGGGCTCCAAGGCCCCTTGGATTTCCCCTTGAACTTTCCTGGAGTCACGGCCAAGGCTTCTCCAGGAGCAGCTGGCTCGGCTTTCCGCTTCTGTTTCCGACTGGAGTTCCCTCCCCCGGTTTCATTAGCGGCTGGCTTGTACTTGGTGGCAATCTCCATCATTCGACTTAGAGTCATGTCTCCGGTCCGACCGAATTTCAGACTCAATTCTCTGTTTTTAACGCCTTCCTTGAAGGCACAGACTGCCTGATGATCAGATACATTCTCTACTGTGTGGTGCAAAGTGATCCATCTCTGGATGTAATCCCTCAGAGTTTCATTCGACTTCTGCACACACGATTGCAACTCTGTCAACCCTGTTGGCCGCTTGCAAGTTCCTTCAAATGTCCTAACAAACACTCGGGCAAGATCTTCCCAAGTGTAAATGCTGCTGGGTGCTAACTGATTCAGCCATGCTCTGGCCGATCCCTCCAACATAAGAGGCAGGTGTTTCATGGCCACTTCATCGTTACCGCCGCCAATCTGGACAACCACTCGGTAGTCCTCAAGCCAGGTATCCGGCTTGGACTCACCAGTGAACTTATTGACTCGATCGCCAACTGAAGTTGGGAGGAATCACCAGCTCGATGGCTCTGCTAAAACACTCTGGTCCCGAGGCGTGTACTCTGCTGGCGATGGGCGCATTTCTGTCATGGCCTTCTCGGTTAGCTCTGTTCCTGTCGACCAGACCTTGAACGATGACGGATCTCGCATCAAAGCCTGGTTCCCTGGGGTCGACTGGAATCCTTCGCCCAACACTGTGCTGGCGTCTGTCATCTTGCTGTCGAGGCACATATGACCCACCCCTTAGGGGAGGAGTGGGCACTCGACGTCGATCATCACGATCGAATCGGTCCTCATACTGATCACGCCGGCCTCCATGTCCCTCACGCCTCGGGGGCGATCTTGGGCTATGTGCCGACTGGACTGTATTCACAGCGACGGATCTGCTGTGAATCCTGTTCCGCGACTGCGATACAGCTGAATTTTGATCTCCTGCTGCCCGGAGCAAATCTCTGATCTGGAGTAAGCCTCTGCCAGCCTCCGACTGGGAAGGCTGAATGGACTCTGCTATACGGGTTGCAGCTGCTAGATTCTGAACGGGAGTTCGGTATACCTGAGTCGGTTGTGGAAAGATTTGACGTCGACTGGACGACGGGACCCGTTGTTGCCCTCGTTCGTCGAGCACTCGCTGGAGATTTTCCAGTCGAGTGCGCTCAGCCAAGTTGGACAAACGCGCATCTTCTAAGGCACGGGCCTCGGGGGTTTCTCCAACGATAGGAGTGTGAAGCGCATCCATGTTCCGGCGGCGAAGCTCCTCCCTCTGCAGCGAAGTGAGGGGCTCAGGTTGGTACTCTTCGTGAGCCTGCGCCTGCTCGCCTCCGCCAATGCCTCTGTCGACGCGGTGGAAACCAGGAGGGCTGTGTGGTCCGTCGACCATCAGAACCTCCGCTGCTGGATCACTGCTATCGCACTCGGATGCAGTCTCTGCGGAGCCAGTCGACAGATCGAATAGGCCGTAGAGAGATTCGTTAGGCTCGATTGACGTGACTTGAGGGGTGGCCGACTGGCGGGCCACCGCATGCCTAACCCACCGCTGAAGCCTCGACCGACCGGAGCGCTTGCGCTGGCGAGAGACTGGGAGGGAGGACGGCACAAGAGCCGACCGATACTGGGTCGACGGCTGCCGCTGGAGGACGCACGCGCGAAAGTGTGTTGCCCCGCGGACGGGGAGTGCGTCGACGTCGAGTGGAGCCTTCTGCAACCAAGCGGAGTCGTCGGCGATGAACGTGAGCGCACCGAGACGGATCCCGCGGCCCTCAACCAAAACTCCACCTGAAACCATGATGAATGGGATCGGAAAAACTGCAACTTCTCCAACAAGTCGCTAAGACACGTGCCCCACGGTGGGCGCCAACTGTCGTGGTTCTAAGTCCGACAAGAGAATGGGGGTAGGTATGGAGAGGCAAGATCCTAGCTATGGAGTAGTCGTATACGCAAGATGTTTACGAGTTCAGGCCCTTCTCGGAGGAAGTAACAGCCCTACGTCTCGGAGCCCGGAGGCGGTCGACTGTATTATGTGCGTATGAGTTATAGGGGTGCGAACCCTTTACCCTGAGGAGGGGTGGCTTATATAGAGTTCGCCAGACCCCTACAGCCCTCAGTTATGTAGGGATTAAGGTACATTAAGAGAGGGAGTTACTGGTAATGTCCCACATAAAGTGCTATGATGACCATAAAGCCACTTAATGACCGACCGGTTGCCTGCAGACTGACTGTAGATCTTCTGGCGGTCAAGTGGTTGGCTGGTGGTCGAGTGTCTTCAGGTCCGTCGAGTGGAATCCTTCCAGGTCGACTGAAAGGTGTTTTCTTTAAGAGATGTCCTTGGGGAGGGTATCCTAGACAGGTCCATGACCCTACCCTAGGTACATGACTTCATCACATGGTGCGATTGTTATCATAAACCCGAGCATAAAAACTTTTAATAATTATTTCTCTTGAGAGCTCATGATTGGGGCATGAATATAACATTGATTTAAGCCTCCCCCAAGCTTGAGCGATGCTTTCTCCTTCGCGAGGCCAAAAATTATATATATAATTGCGATCACAACGAACAAAATGCATAGGGTAATACTTTTTATGAAATTCCAATTTCAATCTTTTATAGTTCCATGATCTCGTATCATCACATAGCCTGTACCGTGTCAATACGTCTTCCTTCAAAGATAAAGGAAAGACCTTCTTATTAACAACATCATCGGGTGTACCTACAAGCTTAAATAATCCACAAACTTCATCCACATAGAGTACATGTTCATCAGGATGCTTTGTTCCATCTCCTGTAAAAGTATTAGCCAGCAGTTTTTCCATCATACCCGAAGGAACTTCAAAAGGAGTTTCATTTTCAATAGGTTCAGTAGGTTGAGGAGCAACTCTTTTGTTTCTTTGGATGGGGTGAAGATACCCCGAACAAGCCCCTCAGAGAATTACTTTCCATAGTAACAAGTGACAGAAAATTTCAGCACACTATATAAATTTTTCCTACCAAATTCCATTTACCAAAGGCGCTACACTCCCCGGCAACGGCGCCAGAAAAAGGTCTTGATGACCCACAAGTATAGGGGATCTATCGTAGTCCTTTCGGTAAGTAAGAGTGTCGAACCCAACGAGGAGCAGAAGGAAATGATAAGCGGTTTTCAGCAAGGTATTCTCTGCAAATCTTGAAATAAGTGGTAACAGATAGTTTTGTGATAAGATAAATTGTAACGAGCAACAAGTAACAAAAGTAAATAAAGTGCAGCAAGGTGGCCCAATCGTTTTTGTAGCAAAGGACAAGCCTGGACAAACTCTTATAATAGGAAAAGCACTCCCGAGGACACATGGGATTATCGTCAAGCTAGTTTTCATCACGTTCATATGATTCGCGTTCGGTACTTTGATAATTTGATATGTGGGTGGACGGTGCTTGGGTGTTGTTCTTACTTGAACAAGCATCCCACTTATGATTAACCTCTATTGCAAGCATCCGCAACTACAACAAAAGTATTAAGGTAAACCTAACCATAGCATGAAACAAGTGGATCCAAATCAGGCCCTTACGAAGCAACGCATAAACTAGGGTTTAAGCTTCTGTCACTCTAGCAACCCATCATCTACTTATTACTTCCCAATGCCTTCCTCTAGGCCCAAATAATGGTGAAGTGTTATGTAGTCGATGTTCACATAACACCACTAGACGCTAGACAACGTACATCTCATCAAAATATCGAACGAATACCAAATTCACATGACTACTAATAGCAAGACTTCTCCCTTGTCCTCAGGAACAAACGTAACTACTCACAAAGCATATTCATGTTCATAATCAGAGGGGTAATAATATGCATAAAGGATCCGAACATATGATCTTCCACCAAATAAACCAACTAGCATCAAATACAAGGAGTAATCAACACTAGTAGCAACCTACTAGCACCAATCCTGGACTTGAAGACAAGAATTGGATACAAGAGATGAACTAGGGTTTGGAGATGAGATGGTGCTTGTGAAGATGTTGATGGAGATTGCCCTCTCCCGATGAGAGGAGCGTTGGTGATGATGATGGCGATGAATTCCCCCTCCCGGAGGGAAGTATCCCCGGCAGAACAGCTCTTCCGGAGCCCTATATTGGTTCTGCCAAGGTTCCGCATCATGGCGGCGGAGTCTCGTCCCGAAAGGTTGCCTCCTGTTTTTTTCTCATCGAAACACTTCATATAGGAGAAGATGGGCATCGGAGAGCCACCGGGGGGCCCATGAGGTAGGGGGCGCGCCCCAGAGGGGGGGGGGCGCCCGCCACCCTCGTGAGCAGGGTGTGGGCCCCTGGCCTTCATCTTTGGCGACGATTTTTGTTTATTTATTTTAAGATATTCTTTGGAGTTTCAGGACTTTAGGAGTTGCGTAGAATAGGTCGACAATATTTGCTACTTTTCCAGCCAGAATTCCGGCTGCGGCATTCTCCCTCTTCATTTAAACCTAGTAAAATAAGAGAGAATAGCCATAAGTATTGTGACATAACGTGAAATAACAGCCCATAATGCAATAAATATCGATATAAAAGCATGATGCAAAATGGACGTATCAGAAGCCATAAGAATAAATACTTATTGGTCATGGTGGACAAATTCACCAAATGGATAGAAGCTAAACCAGTTAAAACGGCTGAATCCGGACCAGTAATAGACTTCATATCCGGGGTCGTACACCGATACGGTGTCCCCACGTAATCATCAACGATAATGGCTCAAATTTCACAGCCGATTTAAGTGAAAACTTGGTGCGCAAAATGGGCATCAAGCTCGACACGCTCCGTCTACCATCCCCAAACAAATGGCCAGGTAGAGCGGGCAAATGGTCTCATTATGAGCGGCATCAAACCCAGACTAGTGCGATCCTTGACAGAGTCGGATACGCACTGGGTGGAGAAGCTCGACTCTGTACTCTAGGGGCTACAGACCACGCCAAATCGCACCACCGAATACACACCATTTTTTATGGTGTACGGCATGGAAGCAGTATTACCTTGCGACATAATACATGATTCGCCATGCGTACGCATGTACGAAGAGAAGGAAGCCGAGTTAGATCGGCAGGACAATCTGGATGCCCTGGAGGAGGAGCGCGATGTCGCAAAAGCCCGTTCCGCGTTCTATCAGTAGGAGGCTCGACGATATCAAAGCAGAGAAGTGCGGGCCAAAACTTACAATATTGGCGAGCCCGTTCTACGCCTACCGGAGAAGAAGAAGGACAAACTCAAACCCAAGTGGGAGGGTCCCTTCGTCGTTGACAAAGTCCTCACCAGAGGAGCGTACCGCTTACGTAATGCATCCGATAACAGACTCGAGCCGAACCCATGGAACGCGGCCAGACTCCGGAGTTCTACGCCTAGCGCCGAACTCAGTGTTCGTCTCCTAACCCCTCCTTTTTAATTATGCTCCATCCTTTTTTCCTTTCTCGACCTTTTTCTCTCTTCACACAAAGTATTCAATACAGTGCGGATTTCCGGATCACCCCGGCCGCACTAAGTGTGTAAGCAATACCCGGGGGCTTCCTATACGGAAGCTAAAAATGATTACTCACTTGGCTTTCTGCCCATCACATATGCATTCTTTTTCCATATGTGCCTTTTCTTCACCATTATATGCATCGATATGACTTAAGATGTTGCCAAGATAGGTTGCCTGGCTCTTGTGTTTATGCCCTATGTTCCTGTTAATTCGGCTAGGGAATAAGGGGAGCACCTCTGCGATTGTTACTGCCGGTTCAGCCGGATGTGTACCTCAGACTGGGTGAAGCCGAAAGCTAGCTTCCTTAAGAGAATATTCGGTCGGTGAACAAAAGATGTATTCGTTTATTATAACATAAATCCCTAGAAGTCTTGTATCCTGCGACATCGTTCGCAGTCCAGACATGTGCATCGTCGCATGCGCATCGTGCCGGGAAAGGAACCCCTAACGGAACTATTCTCTCTGGAAGATGTTTCTTACTATCCATGTAATATAACATAACTAGTTGGGTACTTGTCTGTTCAAGCACTTATGACCCCTACGCCTTGTTTCCACGCATACCCCGGTTTTGCATAACTGATCGGGTATTCGGACACACCCCGGACTATAGGATCCGGGGGCTGAAGCGAAAAGGTCCGCCATGACAAATGATTTTAATCCGACTAGGGGCTAATCATGCCCATTAAATTACACAGTCACTTGGACTGACTATATTCCTCCTCTATACCTTCCAACAGGCTATCTAGCTTACAATCCTGTTGAGAATACTTAGCGGCTAACGCTACCTGATCATACACCAGACTAACAGGAATTTCTTGCTCATCGGGCCCCGCCGGTCCCACTTCGGCCATATGGTTCGGGTCCAGCTTGGTGTAGCGCGTCTTCACCATTGCCCAGGCTTCTCTTGCTCCTTGCCGGCATGTTGATATCTTCCATAGACGGAAGCGCCGCCGGGCTCCTTGAAGCAAGTCCGCAAGTTCCCCCATGCCATTCGGCAGTAGGCTCGATGCCCACAAAGCCTGAGCGACACCCTGCATCGCTTGCCGAGCTCGCTCGTGCAATTGCGAAAGGTCTTGCAGTAAATCACTTGCAGATGAGGGCATCTCCTCCTCAGGGCGACCCGTTAACATTCCTGCAAGCAAAATTCTTTCAATATACTTCCTCGCCGAACTATACTACAGTTCGTCTAGGCACTTATCAGAATGCCGCGGCCGAAGCCTCTTGTTCTCCTTCACGGAGTCCCACAGCTGAGCGCGAAGATCTTTTAACTCCACGTCCAGCTGGACTTTGGCATCTTGAAGATCGTTCTTCTCCCGCCTAACTCGCATAAGAATGCGCTCGCCAGCCTCTAGCTGCTTTTTGAGATGCGACGTGTCCTCTCTTACGCCCTCCGGATGCACCCCGGGGTTGTCTGCAGAATTTTCTGTTAGACTTGTCACGTCAGCCATTTACAAACTGGTGCATTTTCGTGCAATTGTGAGAATTGTTACCAGATGAGGGCTCTTTGGGTTCCTCTAATTTGGCAACTGCGACCCTCAGTTCGGCCTTGCATCCCTCCAGCTCCGGAAATAATTGCTCGTTCTTCTCTACAAGGACCTGTACATAAATGGATCCTTAAAACTGTTGTTTCAACCGTTTCAAGTCTCAGGGGCTACTGCTATACATACTTATTAAAATTTCTCACCCGTAGGTCTTTTGTATACTGGTTTGTCGCTTGGGCAAGCCCGCCCCGAGTAGCTTGAATGTATGTGTCTGCCGAATTGAAGGCATTAAACGCCTCTTCGGAAAAGATGTTGTTCCGAAGTACGGCCCGTCGGCGCATGTGATTCATGGCGCTCTCTACTTCAGAATTCGTGGTTGAGAGCATGTCTGATACGTCTCCGTCGTATCTATAATTTTTGATTGTTCCATGCCAATATTATTCACTTTCATATACTTTTTGGCAACTTTTTATATTATTTTTGGGACTAACATATTGATCCAGTGCCCAGTGCAGCCTCTCACATTGCATGTTTTATGTTTCAGAATATCCATATCAAATGGAATCCAAACGGGATAAAACGGACGGAGCTTATTTTTGGAAAATATGGAAAATTCGGAAGAAAAATCCATGCGAGGCGGTGCTCGAGGTGGTCACGAGAGGTAGGGGGCGCTGCCCCCTGGGCGCGTCCCCTACCCTCGTGATCCCACCGTAAGGCGGTTGATGCTCTTATTTTGCCGCAAGAAAGATAATATTCGGAAAAAATCTGGGCGAAGGTTTCAGGCCAATGGGAGTTACGGATCTCCATATATACGCGAAACGGTGAAACAGAGCGAGCAGTAACACGTAAACAGAGATAGATCCAATCTCGGAGGGCTCTCGCCCCTCCCAAGCCATGGGAGCCAAGGACCGGAGGAAACCCTTCTCCCATCTAGGGAGAAGGTCAAGGAAGAAGAAGAAGGAGGGGCTCTGTCCCCTCGCTTTCGATGGCGCCGAACGCCGCCGGGGCCATCATCATCACCGCGATCTACACCAAAGGCACCTCCGCCATCTTCACCAACATCTCCATCACCTTTCCCCCTCTATCTACAGTGGTCCACTCTCCCGCAACCCGATGTACCCTCTACTTGAACATGGTGCTTTATGCTTCATATTATTATCCAATGATGTGTTGCCATCCTATGATGTCTGAGTCGATTTTGGTTGTCCTATCGGTGGTTGATGAATTGCTATGATTGATTTAATTTGCTTGTGGTTATGTTGCTGTCCTTTGGTGCCCATCATATGAGCGCACGCGTGGATCACACCATAGGGTTAGTTGTATGTTGTTAGGACTATGTATTGGAGGGCAAGAGTGATGTAAGCTTCAACCTAGCATAGAAATTGATGCATACGGGATTGAAGGGGTCCAATATATCTTAATGCTATGGTTCGGTTTTACCTTAATGAACGTTAGTAGTTGCGGATGCTTGCTAATAGTTCCAATCATAAGTGCATAGAATTCCAAGTAAGGGATGACATGCTAGCAGTGGCCTCTCTCACATAATACTTGCTATCGGTCTAGTAAAGTAGTCAATTGCTTAAGGGACAATTTCGCCACACCTACCATCACTTTTCCACACTCGCTATATTTACTTTAGTTGTGTCTTTACCTTAGCAGCCCCTAGTTTTATTTTCGTGCTTTTTACTTTCTTGCAAGCTTACCCGGAAACACCTACAAAGTACTTCTAGTTTCATACTTGTTCTAGGTAAAGCGAACGTCAAGCGTGCGTAGAGTCGTATCAGTGGCCGATAGGACTTGAGAGAGTATTTGTTCTACCTTTAGCTCCTCGTTGGGTTCGACACTCTTACTTATCGAAAGAGGCTACAACTATCCCATATACTTGCGGGTCATCAAGACCTTTTTCTGGCGCCGTTGCGGGGGAGTCATAGCGTGGGGTGAATATTCTCGTGTGTGCTTGTTTGATTTATCACTAAGTAATTTTTGATTTGTTGTTCTTAGTTGTTCTCTATCTTTAGTTATGGATATGGAACACGAAATACCAAAAAAATTAGGTGTACATGCCACTCATGGAGATGGGGAACCTCCTAAAACCCTCGATGCTGGTTATGTGAAAGATATTATGTACTACTTTAATAATCTGAGAAAACCCCATTCAATTATGTAATGGGAGTAACGTTGGATCAACGTGAATACTTTAGGGATTATCGCTTGACACACAAAGGAAACTATTATGGGATCAAATTCATATATTGAAGTGGTATGCTTGGCAACTATGCGTGGAATATGATTATACTTGTTGCTCTAGGATGAATTCTCCACACCTTCCCTTTTCATGCAAATTTAATGATAATGAAACCTTAGCTTCTTATGCTAGAGGTATATATGATTACTCTGATGTGGAACAAATAGAAGAATTTGTTGCTTTTATGGGTGCTTATGAAATTGAAGCTATGTGTAAAGAGTTTGAGGATTTTGATGATGTTGTTTATAGATCTGAAAATTTAGCTATCCTCAAATATTTCTATGAGAATTATAAATACAATTATGAAATTAATGCACTTATTAAGAAAGTCTCCGCTGTCCAAGAAGAGACTAATATTTTGCAGGAATCTATGGAAGAAGAAATTGATGAAACTGTGAGCTCATTGGATGAAAAAGATGATGAGGAGAGCGAAGAACAAAAGGAGGAAGAGCGGATTAGCTACCCGTGCCCACCTTCTAATGAGAGTAACTCTTCGACTCATACATTGTTTAATTCCCTTTCGTGCTTACTGAAGGATGATTGCTATGATGATTGTTATGATCCCGTTGATTCTTTTGAAATATCCCTTTTTGATGATGCTTGCTATGCTTGTGGCCAAGATGCCAATATGAATTATGCTTATGGAGATGAACTTGCTATAGTTCCTTATGTTAAACATGAAATTGTTGCTATTGCACCCACGCATGATAGTCCTATTATCTTTTTGAATTCTCCCGATTACTCTATATCGGAGAAGTTTGCACTTATTAAGGATTATATTGATGGGTTGCCTTTTACCGTTGCACATGAAGATTTTGATGAATATAATATGCATGTGCTTGCTGCTCCTACTTGCAATTATTATGAGAGAGGAACTATATCTCCACCTCTCTATGTTTCCCATACGATAGAATTGCAAGAAACTGCTTATACTATGCATTGGCCTTTACTATGTGTGCATGAATTGTTCTTTTATGACATGCCGATACATAGGAAGAGAGTTAGACTTCGTCATTACATGATATATGTTACTTTGTGCTCACTACTAAATTACAAATAATTGCTAATTAAAATTGGCTTTGATATACCTTGGGATCCGGGTGGATTCACTACTTGAGCACTATATGCCTAGCTTAATGGCTTTAAAGAAAGCTCTGCCAGGGAGACAACCCGGAAGTTTTAGAGAGTCATTTATTTCTGTTGAGTGCTTTCATATAGTTTAAAAACAAAAAAAAAAGAGGGGAACCCAAAACTTTTTCAAAAAGAAAAGTGAAAGTAAGAGAGACAAGCATTGTTTAAGTGGGAGAGCTCCTTGAACTTTGTTCATGCTCACGGCAACTTTGTGAATCTTGATTACAGAAACTTTTCAACAAAATAATTATCCTTGTACAATTCCATTGTATTATAAAAATAATGTGCCAAGGTTTGCCTTTAGGGTGTTTACAATACTTGTTGGTTTGTACGGTGCAGGACAGAAACTTTGGCTGTAGTGCGTGATTTTTAATTTTTTACTGGAACGTCAAATGGTTCTGATTCTTTTTGAACTGTCTTTCTGTGCAAATTTGTTATTTTTCCTAATTTTGGCAGAAATTTTCAAGTATCATAAGTATGGTGAATGTTCAGATTTATACAGACTGTTCTGTTTTAGACAGATTCTGTTTTTGATGCATAGTTTGCTTGTTTTGATGAAACTATCAATTTATATCAGTGGGTTAAGCCATGAAAAAGTTATATTACAGTAGAAAACATGCAAAAAAATATGAGTTGGTTTGCAACAGTACTTATAGTAGTGATTTGCTTTATTATACTAACGGATCTTACCGAGTTTTCTGTTGAAGTTTTGTGTGGATGTAGTGTCTAATCGAGGATGTTTCGATGTCAGAAGAAGGAAGAGAGGCAAGAGCTCAAGCTTGGGGATGCCCGAGGCACCCCAAGTAAATATTCAAGGAGACTCAAGCGTCTAAGCTTGGGGATGCTGGGGAGGCATCCCCTCTTTCTTCAACAAGTATCGGTATGTTTTCGGATTCGTTTCGTTCATGCATTATGTGCAAGTCTTGGAGCGTCTTTTGCAATTAGGTCTTTATTTTTCTTTTATGCACCATGCTGGTATGAGATAGTCCTTGGTTGATTTATAGAATGCTCTATGCACTTCACTTATATCTTTTGAGTATGGCTTTATAGAATGCTTCATGTGCTTCACTTATATCATTTGAAGTTTGGATTGCCTATTTCTCTTTATATAGACAACCGCCGTTTATAGAATGCTCTTTTACTTCACTTATATTTGTTAGAGCGCGGGCACATCTTTTGTAGAAAGAACTAAACTCTCTTGCTTCACTTATATCTATTTAGAGAGATGACAGGAACTGGTCATTCACATGGTTAGTCATAAAATCCTACATAAACTTGTAGATCGCTGAATATGATATGTTTGATTCCTTGCAATAGTTTTGTGATATAAAGATGGTGATATTAGAGTTATGATAGTGGGTAGTTGTGGATTGTAGAGACACTTGTGTTGAGGTTTGCAAGTCCCGTAGCATGCACGTATGGTAACCGTTGTGTGACAAATTTGAAGCATGGGGTGTTTCTTTGATTGTCTTCCTTATGAGTGGCGGCCGGGACGAGCGATGGTCTTTTCCTACCAATCTATCCCCCTAGGGGCATGCGTAGTAGTACTTTGCTTCGAGGGCTAATAAACTTTTGCAATAAGTATATGAGTTCTTTATGACTAATGTGAGTCCATGGATTATACGCACTTTTACCTTTCCATCATTGCTAGCCTCTTGATTGCCGTGCATTGCCCTTTCTCACCTCGAGAGTTGGTGCAAACTTCGCCGGTGCATCCAAACCCCGTGATACGATATGCTCTGCCACACATAAGCCTCATTATATCTTCCTCAAAACAGCCACCATACCTACCTATTATGGAATTTCCATAGCCATTCCGAGATATATTGCCATGCAACTTCCATCATCATCATATACATGACTTGAGCATTCATTGTCATATTGCTTTGCATGATCATAAGATAGCTAGCATGATGTGTCATTGCTACGCTAGATCATTGCACATCTCGGTATACCGCCGGCGGCATTCATATAGAGTCATATCTTTGTTCTAGATATCGAGTTGTAAGTAAATAAAAGTGTGATGATCATCATTATTAGAGCATTGCCCCAGTGAGGAAAGGATGATGGAGACTATGATCCCCCCACAAGTCGGGATGAGACTTCGGACGAAAAAAATAAAAAAATATATAAAAAATATATATATAAGAGAAAGGCCAAAAAAAAGAGAAGGCCCAAAAAAAAGAGAAGAAAACAAAAAAAAGAGAAAAAGAGAGAAGGGGCAATGTTACTATCCTTTTACCACACTTGTGCTTCAAAGTAGCACCATGTTCTTCATAGAGATAGTATCCTATGCTTTCACTTTTATATACTAGTGGGAATTTTCATTATAGAACTTGGCTTGTATATTCCAACGATGGGCTTCCTCAAATGCCCTAGGTCTTCATGAGCAAGCAATTTGGATGCACACCCACTTAGTTTCTTTTGTTGAGCTTTCATACACTTATAGCTCTTAGTGCATCCGTTGCATGGCAATCCCTACTCCTCGCATTGACATCAATTGATGGACATCTCCATAGCCCGTTGATTAGCCGCGTCGATGTGAGACTTTCTCCCTTTTTGTCTTCTTCACATAACCTCCATCATTATATTCTATTCCACCTATAGTGCTATATCCATGGCTTGCGCTCATGTATTGCGTGAGGGTTGAAAAAGCTGAAGCGCGTTAAAAAGTCTGAACCAATTGCTCGGCTTGTCATCGGGGTTGTGCATGATGGGGGCATTTTGTGTGACGAAAATAAAGCATGGCCAAACTGTATGATTTTGTAGGGATAAGCTTGCTTTGGCCTTGTTGTTTTGAAAAGACATGATAGCTTTATTAGTGCATTTCGAAGTATTATTGTTTTTATGTCAAATGATAGACTATTGCTTTGAATCACTCGTGTCTTAATATTCATGCCATGATTAGACATATGATCAAGATTATGCTAGGTAGCATTCCACATCAAAAATTATTCTTTTTTATCACCTACTCGAGGACGAGCAGGAACTAAGCTTGGGGATGCTGATACGTCTCCGTCGTATCTATAATTTTTGATTGTTCCATGTCAATATTATTCACTTTCATATACTTTTTGGCAACTTTTTATATTATTTTTTGGGACTAACATATTGATCCAAAGCGGTTCACATGCATTGCATGTTTTATGTTCCGCAGAATATCCATATCAAACGGAATCCAAACGGGATAAAAACGGACGGAGCTTATTTTTGGAAAATATGTAAAATTCCAGAAGAAAAATCCACGTGAGACGGTGCCCGAGGTGGTCACGAGGTAGGGGGGCGCGCCTGCCCCCTGGGCGCGTCCCCTACCCTTGTGAGCCCACCGTAAGGCGGTTGATGATCTTCTTTTGCCGCAAGAAAGATAATATTCGGAAAAAAATCTGGGCGAAGGTTTCAGGCCAATCGGAGTTACGGATCTCCATATATACGCGAAACGGTGAAACAGAGCCGTAATGTAACGCGTAAGCAGAGAGATAGATCCAATCTCGGAGGGGCTCTCGCCCTCCCAAGCCATGGGAGCCAAGGACCCGAGGGGAAACCCTTCTCCCATCTAGGGAGAAGGTCAAGGAAAGAAGAAGAAGGAGGGCTCTCCCCCTCGCTTCCGGTGGCGCCGGAACGCCACCGGGAGCCATCATCATCACCGCGATCTACACCAGCACCTCCGCCATCTTCACCAACATATCCATCACCTTCCCCCCTCTATCTACAGCGGCCCACTCTCCCGCAACCCGCTGTACCCTCTACTTGAACATGGTGCTTTATGCTTCATATTATTATCCAATGATGTGTTGCCATCCTATGATGTCTGAGTAGATTTTCGTTGTCCTATCGGTGGTTGATGAATTGCTATGATTGATTTAATTTGCTTGTGGTTATGTTGCTGTCCTTTGGTGCCCATCATATGAGCGCGTGCGTGGATCACACCATAGGGTTAGTTGTATGTTGATAGGACTATGTATTGGAGGGCAAGAGTGATAGAAGCTTCAACCTAGCATAGAAATTGATGCATACAGGATTGAAGGGGGACCAATATATCTTAATACTATGGTTGGGTTTTACCTTAATGAACGTTAGTAGTTGCGGATGCTTGCTAATAGTTCCAATCATAAGTGCATAGAATTCCAAGTAAGGGATGACATGCTAGCAGTGGCCTCTCTCACATAATACTTGATATCGGTCTAGTAAAGTAGTCAATTGCTTAAGGGACAATTTCTCCACACCTACCATCACTTTTCCACACTCGCTATATTTACTTTAGTTGTGTCTTTACCTTAGCAGCCCCTAGTTTTATTTTCGTGCTTTTTACTTTCTTGCAAGCTTACCCGAAAACACCTACAAAGTACTTCTAGTTTCATACTTGTTCTAGGTAAAGCGAACGTCAAGCGTCGTGAAATTAGTCGATGGCCGATAGGACTTGAGAGAGTATTTGTTCTACCTTTAGCTCCTAGTTGGGTTCGACACTCTTACTTATCGAAAGAGGCTAAAACTATCCCGTATTCTTGCGGGTCATCAATGTCTGCACTCTCTGTTGGAGAGCTATGCGGTGCTGGCCCTGTATCCGCCTCCGCCCCCGAAGCCGGTTCTGCAACCCGGCTGGTGGAGGCGTGATTGGTAGGGTCTCCGGATATAGTCCGGTTATTCCTCTTCCTGCCATACACAAAGGGCGCTGTCATATTTTAAACTCTCTAATTGCAAGACATGTTATTGCTTTATCTCTATAGCGGAGTGTCAACCCTCACCGCCTTCCTCTTGAGCCTGCCCGATCTAGACACCCGTGGTTGATGAGTCCCTAGGGGCTCGGCCCCTCGCTCCAGCCATCGTTTATGCAAATAGAACGACGCCTCAAAGGTAAATTATAACACCTAAGGGGAGTCCTCTTCGAAGGATAGGGTTTTCTAGTTCGGCTTACACACGAAGCAGGGAGCAGTCCAGGGTAGTCGGCCGTAGTGGCCACTAGGGCGCCATCCCTACTTTGATAGAATAAGCCGTTGACAAGCTCCACAGTGATATCCGGATCCACTTTAAGTCCCGGATCTAGGGCCCTTCCAGGGTCCTCTGGTTGCGGGGAGGGGCTGAAGATTCCTTCTACGGCCCTCCTTAGTTCCTGCCCGGAAGCATTGATGCAAGTAATCTTAGCAGAAGAATGCTAGAATAAAGCAGGGAAAAAGAATGGCAACTTACCCACGATGGGGGTTTGTACATGGAGAATCCGTCCCGTGTTTTTATGCGAAGGAATTCCTCCTCTTCCCCTTTGAACAGATCGGACAATATCCTTGCCAGAGCGACAGCGGAGTCCGGACCCTTACGGCCGCAGCGGGTGGCGTCGTCTTCCCCGTTGAAATGCCACATGGGCTTCCCCCGATATTGGAGCGGCCGCTGCTCCCCGGACATGGTTTCTAGATGTCACAACGTCCACATGAATCTTGGCGAAGCCCTGTGGAGGCGCCTTACGTTTTGTAGGTACGCTCGCTGATGTACCTCGCTGTCATACATTCTATAGTTCCAGATCAGCCAAAAAACATGCAATAAATTGGTGAGTAGCTTATGGGCTTTGGAAGTTTTGTTCGTGAGTTGCCTTTGTCATCGCCCACCACAAAGCCCAAAGAGTGATCGCCATTCGAATGAAGGCACCATGTGATAGTGTTTCAATCATAGCAAATAATTAAGCACCGTTTGGCACTTGGTTCTGTGGTCTCACATAAGCATTCGGCTAACTCTCCATCCACCATATCCCAAACACACCGGGACATGCATATTGCATTCCATCATAGAATGACACCACGAGTCCTCCGCACCGCATAGCGCACGTGTACTGGTTGTGGACATGTTCCTTTGCCTCCTTATACCTTCAGTTGGATTTCCTTTCCTCAACTAATCACCCCCCTGATTTTCAGTGGGTGGGCCTGGGTCTGTTTTCCCTCCCAACCAAATCTGGCTAGCTCAGCCGAAATATGCCCTAGAGGCAATAATAAAGTTATTATTTATATTTCCTTATATCATGATAAATGTTTATTATTCATGCTAGAATTGTATTAAACCGTAAATTTAGTACATGTGTGAATATATAGAAAAACTAAGTGTCACTAGTATGTCTCTACTTGACTAGCTCGTTGAATCAAAGATGGTTAAGTTTCCTAGCCATAGACATGAGTTGTCATTTAATTCACGGGATCACATCATTAGAGAATGATGTGATTGACTTGACCCGTTCCGTTGGCTTAGCATTTGATCGTTTAGTATATTGCTATTGCTTTCTTCATGACTTATACATGTTCCTATGACTATGAGATTATGCAACTCCCGGATACCGGAGGAACACTTTGTGTGCTACCAAATGTCACAACGTAACTGGGTGATTATAAAGGTGATCTACAGGTGTCTCCGATGGTACTTGTTGAGTTGGCATAGATCGAGATTAGGATTTGTCACTCCGATTGTTGGAGAGGTATCTCTAGGCACTCTTGGTAATGCACATCACTATAAGCCTTGCAAGCAATGTAAATAATGAGTTAGTTGCGGGATGATGCATTCCAGAACGAGTAAAGAGACTTGCCGGTAACAAGATTGAACTAGGTATTGAGATACCGACGATCGAATCTCAGGCAAATAACATACCGATGACAAAGGGAACAACGTATGTTGTTATGCGGTTTGACCGATAAAGATGTTCGTAGAATATGTAGGAGCCAATATGAGCATCCAGGTTCCACAATTCGTTATTGACCGGAGACGTGTCTCGGTCATGTCTACATAGTTCTTGAACCCGTAGGGTCCACACACTTAACGTTCGGTGACGATCGGTAATATGAGTTTATGTGCTTTGATGAACCGGAGGTAGTTTGGAGTCCCGGATATGATCACGGACATGACGAGGAGTCTCGAAATGGTCGAGACATAAAGATCGATATATTGGATGACTATGTTTGGACTTCGGAAAGGTTCCGGGTAAGTTCGGACAAATACCGGAGTACCGGGGGGTTACCGGAACCCCCCGGGGATTATAATGGGCCTATTGGGCCTTAGTGGAGAAGAGGAGGGGCGGCCAGGGCAGCCGCGCGCCCCCTCCCCCTCTAGTCCGACTTGGACAAGGAGGGGGGGCGCCCCCCTTTCCTTCCCCTTCTTTCCTCCTTCCCTCTCTCCTACTCCTACTGTTGGAAGGGTTGGAGTCCTACTCCCGGTGGGAGTAGGACTCCCCTTGGGGCACGCTTAGGAGGGCCGGCCCCTCCCCCTCCTCCACTCCTTTATATATGGGGGAGGGGGGCACCCCATAGAGACACAAGTTGATCAGTTGATCTTTTAGCCGTGTGCGGTGCCCCCCTCCACCATAATCCACCTCGGTCATATCGTAGCGGTGCTTAGGCGAAGCCCTACGTCGGTAGCATCATCATCACTGTCATCACGCCATCGTGCTGACGTAACTCTCCCTGGAAGCTCTCCTAGATCGTGAGTTCGTGGGACATCACCGAGCTGAACGTTTGCTGAACTCGGAGGTGCCATGCATTCGGTACTTGGATCGGTCGGATCATGAAGACGTATGACTACATCAACCGTGTTGTCATAACGCTTCCGCTTATGGTCTACGAGGGTACGTGGACGACACTCTCCCCTCTCGTTGCTATGCATCACCATGATCTTGCGTGCGCGTAGGATTTTTTTTGAAATTACTACGTTTCCCAACAGTGGCATCCGAGCCAGCTTTTATGCGTAGATGTTATATGCATGTGTAGAACACAAGTGAGTTGTGGGCGATACAAGTTATACTGCTTACCAGCATGTCATACTTTGATTCGGCGGTATTGTTGGATGAAGCGGCCCGGACCGACATTACGCGTAAGCTTACGCGAGACTGGTTCTACCGACATGCTTTGCACACAGGTGGCTGGCGGGTGTAAGTTTCTCCAACTTTAGTTGAATCGAGTGTGGCTACACCTAGTCCTTGTGAAGGTTAAAACAACACATACTTGATGAAATATCGTTGTGGTTTTGATGCGTAGGTAAGAACAGCTCTTGCTCAGCCTGTAGCAGCCACGTAAAACTTGCAACAACAAAGTAGAGGACGTCTAACTTGTTTTTGCAGGGCATGTTGTGATGTGATACGGTCAAGACATGATGCTAAATTTTACTATATTAGATGATCATGTTTTGTAACAGAGTTATCAGCAACTAGCAGGAGCCATATGGATGTCGCTTTATTGTATGAAATGCAATCGCCATGTAATTGCTTTAATTTATCACAAAGCGGTAGCGATAGTCGTAGAAGAAATAGTTGACGAGACAACAACGATGCTACGATGGAGATCAAGGTGTCGCGCCGGCGATGATGGTGATCATGACGGTGCTTTGGAGATGGAGATCAAAGGCACAAGATGATGATGGCCATATCATATCACTTATATTGATTGCATGTGATGTTTATCTTTTATGCATCTTATTTTGCTTAGATCGACGGTAGCATTATAAGATGATCTCTCACTAAATTTCAAGGTATAAGTGTTCTCCCTGAGTATGCACCGTCGCGAAAGTTCATCGTGCCGAGACACCACGTGATGATCGGGTGTGATAAGCTCTATGTTCACATACAACTGGTGCAAGCCAGTTTTGCACACGCAGAATACTCGGGTTAAACTTGACAAGCCTAGAATATCCAGATATGGCCTCGGAACACTGAGACCGAAAGGTTGAGCGTGAATCATATGGTAGATATGATCAACATATTGATGTTCACCATTGAAAATTACTCCATCTCACGTGATGATCGGACATGGTGAGGGAGTCCTGGACTAGGGGGTGTCCGGATAGCCGAACTATCATCACGACCGGACTCCAAGACTATGAAGATACAAGATTGAAGACTTCGTCCCGTGTCCGGATGGGACTTTACTTGGCGTAGAAGGCAAGCTTGGCGATACGGATATGTAGATCTCCTACCATTGTAACCGACTCTGTGTAACCCTAACCTATCCGGTGTCTATAAAAACCGGAGGGTTTTAGTCTGTAGGACGAACAACAATTATACCATAGGCTAGCTTCTAGGGTTTAGCCTCCTTGATCTCGTGGTAGATCTACTCTTGTACTACCCATATCATCAATATTAATCAAGCGAGAGTGCGGTATTGCCTCCATCGAGAGGGCCCGAACCTGGGTAAAAACATCGTGTCCCTTGTCTCCTGTTACCATCCGCCTAGACGCACGATTCGGGACCCCTACCGAGATCCGCGGTTTTGACACCGACATTGGGGCTTTTCATTGAGAGTTCCTCTGTCGTCCACCGATAGGCCCGATGGCTCCTTCGATCATCAACAACGACGCGGTCCAGCGGCAGACTTTTCTCCCGGACAGATCTTTGTATTCGGCGGCTTTGCTGCGGGCCAATTAAGCAGCCATCTGGAGCAGATCGAAAGCTACGCCCCTGGCCATCAGGTCAGATTTGGAAGTTTGAACTATACGGCCGATGTCCGAGGAGACTTGATCTTTGACGGATTTGAGCCGTAGCCAAGCATGTCGCACTGTCTCGATGGGCATGATCTAGCTCTGCAGCCGAACAGTGCCCTGGAGGCCGCACCAGCATCCGCTCCGACCCTTAATCCGGAGCGGATTCCCCGATCGAGGACGAGTGGTTGGACACCGCCTCGGGGGCTACGATCTCTACGGCGATTGATCCGAACTCCATCCCTGTCCTTTGTGAAGACCTTGACTCCAGTGTGCCGGACTCCTCTCCGGACTCCGAACCCTCCGCGCCCCTACCAATCGAATCCGACCGGGCGCCGGTCATGGAGGAGTTCACTGCCGCGGACATCTTTCAGCACTCGCCCTTTGGTGACATCCTGGATTCACTAAAGTCTCTCTCTTTATCCGGAGAGCCATGGCCGGACTACGGTCATGAAGGTTGGGATGCGGACGATGAAGAAATTCAACGCCCACCCACCACCCACTTCGTAGCCACTTTCGAAAGCTTACATGACATGCTCGATTTCGACTCCGAAGACATCGACGGTATGGACGACGATGTAGGAGACAACCATGAACCAGCGCCTATAGGATGCTGGGCAACCACCTCATCCCATGATGTATACATGGTGGATACACCTAAAGGAAATGAAGACGAGGAACAACGGGACGCTACGAAGGATAAATCCCTCGAAAAGCAGTCAAAACGGCAACGTAAACGCCGAACCAAGTCCCGCCTCAACAAAGACCCAGCCATAGAGCAGGGCGAACCGGTGGACGACGAACAAGCTATCAAGCAATCGTCTGAACAAGACAACTTGGATAAACAACCCGTCCCCGGCAAAGACAACAGTCCGGACGATCTCACGCCGGACAAACTGTTGGAGCAAAATAACCTCCAGAAAAGGCTCGTCGCCACTGCGCGTAGCCTGAAAAGCAAGCGGAAGCTCAAAACAGCGGAAGATGCACTCAGGATCGAGATGGAGCAAAGTATTCAACACCGTGAACAAATCTGGCTGACGATCGCCGAACAAAGAGCTACCCAAAAAGAAAGATACTGCCCGAATTCGACGAGGAGGCCTTAGAGCCCCCACAATCAAAAAGTAAGAAGGCCACCCGGTCGGATGGACGACCCCACGGCAAAAAGAGAGCGGCAAATGGCGCCACACACAAGCCGATATCCGATCCGCTTAAGGATTCACATCAAAAGGATGGCCCAGTTAGGTCCGTCTACGGGCCGACAAAGCAAGCTCTTCAAAGCAATGCAACACGCCAAATATCCGAACATCACGGCACACCCAAATACAGGGGCGCCGCACATCCCCTATGTTTCACCGATGAGGTCTTGGATCACGAATTTCCGGCGGATTCAAACCCGTAAACATAGAGGCATCTGACGGAACAACAGACCTCGAGATGCGGATTGAGGATTACATCCTCCACATACATATGGCTAGAGGATATGATCTCCACGCCATAAAATACTTACCCCTCAAACTCAAAGGGCCAGCTCGACATTGGCTTAAAAGCCTCCCCGAAAGTACCATTGGAAGCTGGGAAGAGCTCGAGGATGCGTTTGGGCAAATTTTGAGGGACCTATGTCCGCCCTCCGGATCTGAGATGATCTAAGTCACATAACTCAACAGCCCGGAGAGTCCGCCCGAAAATTCTGGAACAGGTTCCTTACTAAAAAGAACCAAATAGTCGACTGTCCGGACGCCGAAGCCTTAGCAGCCTTCAAACACAACGTCCGAGACGAATGGCTCGCCAGACACCTCGGTCAAGAAAAGCCAAGAACAATGGCCGCATTAACAAGCCTCATGACCCGCTTTTGCGCGGGAGAGGATAGCTGGCTAGCAAGATGCAGCACCAGCGACCCAAGTACATCCGAAGTCAGGATGGAAACGAAACCACGGCGCGCAACAAGGACCAGCGCCGGATTAAAGGGAACGGTCCAAAGAGCGCGGCAGTCAACGCCGGATTCAAAAGCTCACGACAGAACAATAAAAAACTGCCCCTTAAGGACAATAGCGATGAGCTATCCAACTTAAACAAAATCTTGGATAAGATATGTCAAATCCATAGTACTCCCGAGAGGCCTGCAAACCATACCCACAGAAATTGCTGGGTCTTCAAACAGTCCGGCAGACTCAACGCCGAACACAAGGGGCTCGACACACCAAGTGAAGATGATGACGAGCACCACAAGCAGAGCCCCGGAAAACAAAAGAATTTCCCACAAGAGGTTAAAACAGTAAACTCACTTCACGTGATCAAAGGGAAAAACAGATCGGCGCCCGCTAAAATGCGTGCTGCACAAACTACCCTAGCGGAGTACCAACACTGGTTGTCAAAACCAATCACCTTCGACCATCAGGACTATTCCGAAAGTATTCGGAACGTAGGATGGACTGCCTTGATATTGGATCCCATAATTGACGGATTCCAATTTACACACGTCCTCATGGATGGTGGCAGTGACATAAACCTGATATATCAGGACACAATCCGCAGGATGGGGATAGACCCAACCAAAATTCGCCATAGCAACACCTCCTTTAAAGGGGTAATACCAGGTCCATATGCCCATTGTACGGGCTCCCCTCATTAGAAGTTGTGTTCGGTTCATCCGACAACTTCCGTCATGAGATTAGTCTTCCATGTCGCCCCATTTAAAAGTAGCCATCAAGCACTATTGGGACGTGAAGCTTTCGCCCGCTTTAACGCAATACCGCATTATGCATCTCTAACACTTAAAATGCCCGGTCCACGCAGCATCATCTCATTAAAAGGGAGTATTAAGTGTTACTAGAGCACGGAAGAATGTGAGACTGCCTTGACAGCCCCACACCTATCCGGCTCCGCTAGTCAAAAAACCTGAATAGGTCATTCAAACCCCGGACACGGCTAGACAAGTCCGGCGCCTACTAGCGGTGTACCCCCATACAAGGGGCTGCATGGATGTACAACAAGAGACAATAAAGCTCAATTTTCTTCACTTCTTCGAATCGTACTCCGTTTATTTAATATAAAGTACATCTTTTGCATGATCCTTTTTCTTTCAAACTAAGTTCCTCTCTTTTACAGATGAACAACGTGCTACACCCGTCCGAGATACGGCTGCACGGAGACACACGGTATGACGTTGAGGGACCCGTTGCAAGGATTCTTTTCAGATTAAGACCTGCGTAAAAACTTTTTACTGTCTCTTGTTGATATACATCCACCGGTTTCTTACTATAACCGAGGAGGAGGCTGGCGTTTTGGCATTGGCCGCACCAGAATTTTTGCGCGTACCTGGACACAAGGGGCTTAGGGCATTATTCTGCCCGTTTTTATAAAGACCGAATACCTTAGGGAGTGTTCGGCGTCTCGAGTTAGGCCATATATGCATCAGCCCGAATCATGTCTTTGGTCAAATGTTGGGTTTTCCCGGCTCCTGTATTTTGCTGCCTTACGTTCTGTATCATTGGCTAACGCGGCACCGGAGAACTACTGCGATTGTGCCCGGTTCGGCAAGCGAGCACCTCAGTAGAGAAAGCCGAAAACTGACTGTCATGATACAGCGAGAGACTGGTCAACCACTCGATGACTCACCGGAATGTTTAGGATTCCTCCGCATTAACGAAGGACCGTTTTTCGGTCAGGCACATACGCACCCCGAATCCGGGAGAGTGCGGTGCCCCCAGGGGCTATATAGTAGCCTCACCCTCGAACTCCTATGGCTAAGTGAAAGTGATAAAGCATTATAGTCCGGTTGCCTAGTTTGCTACGCTACCACCTCCTTAACAGGACCAAGGCGTTGGATTAAGTGTGAAAAGCGCCTTCTTTGCAAACACCCCGCACTATGTGCGTGGGGGCTGAAAGCCAAGGACTGCCATCTTTCGAGTTATATATACATATACTTAAACGGCCGCACAGGGAGTAGTCTATTACTTGAACGCACAAGTATAAAAAGCTCTTATATTATATTGAAACATTGTTTTCACAAATCATACATGTCATTTAAACATGATATCCTTCGAGCACTGCGTCTCTATTAAACGAGCGCCCTGCATGACTTCATCAAAATAGTGCTCGGCAGGTACTCGGCTTCTGTCCGAATCTTGGGACGCAACATCGGTGGCCTTCATCTCTGCCCAGTATGTCTTGACACGGGCCAGAGCCATCCGCGCTCCCTCAATGCACGCCGACCGCTTCATTGCGTCGATACGCAGTACCTCACCAAGGAATTGCTGCACTAAGCCAAAATAACTCTTTGGCTGGGGTCCGCACAGCCACAATCGAGTCATGACATGCTTCATGGCAAGTCCGGATAATCGATTCAGCTCGGCCCATTCGCCAACCGATTGGTCAGCGGAAGAGGACACTCCGGACTATGGAATTACGACCAATATAGCTCTTCCCTTACATGCCCCATCGGCCTCGGAAGTGCTCAATCAGCGTCCATGGCGCTTCGCCGCTAAGTCCAGATAAGCATCCTCCGAACTCCACAACTTGTCCAACTGAGCATGCTTCGGATCCGTATATTTCCTCCGCAGAAGAAACGGTTTTCCAGCCGCAATAGACCCGGCCTGACTCAGCTCCTCCTTGGCTGCTCTCAACACGGAACGGGTATCCTTGGATTCGGCGGTGGCCTTTTTCAGGCCCTCTTGCTCCGCTTGACATTCTTTTTCAAGAACCTCGCAGCGGTCGGTAGTATCCTTCAATTTTCTGGCCATATCGGCCATTTCCTCTTTGCTTCGGCAGTGAGCAGCCCGTTCGGCTTCTAGCTCTTCGGCCGCCCTTAAAGCGGCCGCATTACTATTTATGGCTTGCTCTTTCGCTCGGGCGAGTTCCGCCCGCAGCTCCTCCACAGCAGCGGCACCATCTGCATTAAGCATACAAATAGTAAGACATGGGCGTCAAGCTCCCTTACCAGGTGTCCGCGTAGAAGTCGCATACCTTGTGACTCATCAAACCGTTTATTGACCAGCGATGTCCGCATCCGCCTCGTCAAGTTGCCGCTTTAGTTCGGCATATTCATTAGTCCGGATGGCCACGGACGCCCGCCACCTGTTTAGGAGCGGCGATATGTTATAATCGAGATTTTGATCCTCGACGCGCTGTCAATTTTGACAACATACCGAGTCTCGGGGCTACTATGTATCTGTGGCGCATTCTATATGCATAACCGCCGAAGGTACATCATTTTGCATTTCGAACCCCCGCCAAGAAGCTTCGACGGCTTCATGCAATCTGCTCTCCGCGGATGCAATTCTTTCAATTACCGTACCCATTAGAACACGGTGATCTTACGAGATAGCCGCTTCGCCCGAGCAGATCCTTGACTCCTCCGACCTTACGCCCGATTGGCGCGGACCGTCGGCCCCGCCGGACTTAGAAACCCTCTGCGGCGACACCTCGGGGTCATACACTTTCCAGACGAGGTGCGGCAGTGGAGGCGTTGGCTCTCCATCATCTTCGGAAGAAGATCCCCCGAAGACAAGCTCTGCTGAGAAGGGCTGAGATCCGAACTACAAGGTACAATTTCGGTTATCTTTAGAAATAAATACAAGGATGTTCCTTATTCACAAGACCCCTTCTTTTTTACTTACGGCTCGCTGGAGGGATGATCCCCTTGGGGAAATAGTGTGGCTGGGTTACTTCCCAGCGCCGGACTCCCTAACGAAGATTCCTTTCCCCTCTTTGAGGCCTTGACCTCCGGATCTTCCGAAGCGGTCCTCTTCTCTCCTCGAAAGATGAGACTTTTAATCCCTCCTTCCTTGATAGCCTGCTTCATAGAGGCAGTTGCTTCCCCGCTCCCCCCTTCGCCTTCTTCAAAAGGCGCGGCCTTCAACATCTTGGTCAGCATGGGATCCGACGTGGTCTCTGGGAGGGGAGCCGGACACCTTATTAACTTTGCCTTGGCTATCCACTCCTGTTCAAGAAACGGCTCCTTTAAAGGGCATATATATATGATAAATGAATGAACAACTTGTCCGGTTACAGGACTACTTACTTGAGTATCTGGGCGATTGCAGCTTAGTCCTGCATCCTCAGTCAGGTCCGGACACTTCTCTTCTGATCCGAAGAACAGTTTATACATCTCCACGGGTGTCGTGCCCATAAAATTTTGGAGAGCTCGTGGTCCCTCCGGATTAAATTCCCACAGGCGGAGGGGGCGACGTTTGCAGGGCAGAAGGCGTCGGATTAGCATAACCTGCGCCACTGCAACCAGATTGATCTTTCTTTCTTGGAGGTCTCGAATACGGCCCTGCAGCAAAGGAACGTCCTTGGACGGCCCCCAGTCGAGCCCCTTGTTGACCCATGACGCCAGCCGCTGTGGTGGACCTGAGCGGAAGGCGGGAGCGCCACCCATTTGGTGCCCCTGAGAGCGGTGATATAAAACCACACCCGTTGCCACAAACGAAGCTCCTCTTGAAAAGAGCCCTCGGGCCACGGGCGTCAAGACATTTGCTTATGATCGCCCCTCCAAGACTCTGCTTGCGCCCCTCGGTCATCTTTGGCTCCACCTTGAAGGTCTTGAGCCACAATCCAAAGTGAGGGGTAATATGGAGGAAGGCCTCACATATGACAATGAATGACGAGATATGGAGGATGGACTCAGGATTCAAGTCATGGAAATCTAGCCCATAATAAAACATGAGCCCCCGCACAAAGGGATCCGCTGGGAAGCCTAAACTCCGAAGGAAGTGAGACACGAACACCACGTTCTCGCCGGGCTCGGGAGTGGGAATGACCTGCCCTGGAGCAGGCAGCCTATGCGAGATCTCGCCGGTTAGAAACCTGGCGTCTCGCAGCTTTAGCACATCTTCTTCTGTGATGGAGGAAGACATCCATCGGCCGTGCTGGTCGGAGCCGGACATTGTCGAAGGTTCGAAGCGCCTAAATCTGAAGCTTTGGGTATTAGAACTCGAAGCGCGAGGCGAACTCGATGGAGGGTGTAAAAAAGAAGAGGGCCTTGGTCTCATTATAAAGAGGTTGAATACCAAGAGCCCTTCCCGTGGTCGATTAGGACTCGCCTTTGATAGAGGAGGCGTGCCAACGGGCACGGTTGGGTTACCCACGTCTGTATTGATGAGAATCCCGGAATAAGGGGGCACCATCTATGCTTTGATAAGAGGTGCCAGGGAAACCACCTCGCTAAACGCGCTAAGGTGGAACAGTAAAAAACGATTCATATAAAGACCTGGCCGTGGTGTGATGTCATGCCGCGGAATACGTCAGCAGATCTGTGCAAAAGTTATTCTCTCTACGGTGGTATGTGGAACTTGTTTTGCAGAGCCAGACACTATCCTTGTGTTCAAAACCTTCTATGAAGTATTCGGAGGAGGAACCCGCCTTGTAATGCCGAAGACAATATGCGTGCCGGACTCATCGTCATTGAAGCCTGGTTCAGGGGCTACTGAGGGAGTCCTGGAATAGGGGTGTCCGGATAGCGAACTATCATCACGGCCGGACTCCAAGACTATGAAGATACAAGATTGAAGACTTCGTCCCATGTCCGGATGGGACTTTCCTTGGCGTGGAAGGCAAGCTTGGCGATACGGATATGTAGATCTCCTACCATTGTAACCAACTCTGTGTAACCCTAACCTATCCAAAGGTCTATATAAACCGAAGGGTTTTAGTCCGTAGGACGAACAACAATCATACCATAGGCTAGCTTCTAGGGTTTAGCCTCCTTGATCTCGTGGTAGATCTATTCTTGTACTACCCATATCATCAATATTAACCAAGCAGGAGTAGGGTATTACCTCCATTGAGAGGGCCCGAACCTGGATAAAAACATCGTGTCCCTTGTCTCCTGTTACCATCCGCCTAGACGCACAGTTCGGGACCCCCTACCCGAGATCCGCCGGTTTTGACACCGACACATGGTTTAGTTGATATGGATCACGTGATCGCTTAGATGAGGATGTCTATCTAAGTGGGAGTTCTTCAGTAATATGATTAATTGAACTTTAATTTATCCTGAACTTAGTACCTGATAGTATTTCGCATGTCTATGTTGTTGTAGATAGATGACCTGTGATGTTGTTCCGTTGAATTTTAATGCGTTCCTTGAGAAAGCTAAGTTGAAAGATGATGGTAGCAATTACACGGACTGGGTCCGTAACTTGAGGATTATCCTCATTGCTGCACAGAAGAATTACGTCCTGAAAGCACCGCTAGGTGCCAAACCCGCTGCAGGAGCAACGCCAAATGTTATGAATGTCTGGCAGAGCGAAGCTGATGACTACTCGATAGTTCAGTGTGCCATGATTTACGGCTTAGAACCGGGACTTCAACGACTTTTTGAACATCATGGAGCATATGAGATGTTCCAGGAGTTGAAGTTAATATTTCAAGCAAATGCCCGGATTGAGAGATATGAAGTCTCCAATAAGTTCTATAGCTGCAAGATGGAGGAGAATAGTTCTGTCAGTGAGCACATACTCAAAATGTCTGGGTATAACAATCACTTGATTCAACTGGGAGTTAATCTTTTGGGTGATAGTGTCATTGACAGAATTCTTCAATCACTGCCACCAAGCTACAAGAGCTTCGTGATGAAATATAATATGCAAGGGATGGATAAGACAATTCCTGAGCTCTTTGCGATGCTAAAGGCTGCGGAGGTAGAAATCAAGAAGGAGCATCAAGTGTTGATGGTCAACAAGACCACCAGTTTCAAGAAAAAGGGTAAAGGGAAGAAGGGTAACTACAAGAAGAACGGCAAGCAAGTTGCTGCTCAAGTGAAGAAGCCCAAGCCTGGACCTAATCCTGAGACTGAGTGCTTCTACTGCAAAGGGACTGGTCACTGGAAGCGGAACTGCCCCAAGTATTTTGGCGGATAAGAAGGATGGCAAGGTGAACAAAGGTATATGTGATATACATGTTATTGATGTGTACCTTACTAATGCTCGCATGAGCACAGGAATTTGATACCGGGTTACATTGCTAATATTTGCAACTCGAAACGGGGACTATGGATTAAGCGAAGATTGACTAAGGACAAGGTGACGATGCGTGTGGGAAATGGTTCCAAAGTTGATGTGATCGCGGTCGGCACGCTACCTCTACATCTACCTTCAGGGATTAGTTTTAGACCTGAATAATTGTTATTTGGTACCAGCGTTGAGCATGAACATTATATCTGGATCTTGTTTGATGCGAGACGGTTATTCATTTAAATCTGAGAATAATGGTTGTTCTATTTATATGAGTAATATCTTTTATGGTCATGCACCCTTGAAGAGTGGTCTACTTTTGATGAATCTCGATAGTAGTGATACACATATTCATAATGTTGAAGCCAAAAGATGCAGAGTTGATAATGATAGTGCAACTTATTTGTGGCACTGCCGTTTAGGTCATATTGGTGTAAAGCGCATGAAGAAACTCCATTCTGATGGACTTTTGGAATCACTTGATTATGAATCACTTGGTACTTGCAAACCATGCCTCATGGGCAAGATGACTAAAACGCCGTTCTCCGGAACAATGGAGCGAGCAATAGATTTGTTGGAAATCATACATACTGATGTATGTGGTCCGATGTATGTTGAGGCTCGCGGCGGGTATCGTTATTTTCTCACCTTCACAGATGATTTGAGCAGATATGGGTATATCTACTTGATGAAACATAAGTCTGAAACATTTGAAAAGTTCAAAGAATTTCAGAGTGAAGTGGAAAATCATCGTAAGAAGAAAATAAAGTTTCTACGATCTGATTGTGGAGGAGAATATTTGAGTTACGAGTTTGGTCTTCATTTGAAACAATGCGGAATAGTTTCGCAACTCACGCCACCTGGAACACCACAACGTAATGGTGTGTCCGAACGTCTTAATCGTACTTTACTAGATATGGTGCGATCTATGATGTCTCTTACTGATTTACCGCTATCATTTTGGGGTTATGCTTTAGAGATGGCTGCATTCACGTTAAATAGGGCACCATCTAAATCCGTTGAGACGACGCCTTATGAACTGTGGTTTGGCAAGAAACCAAAGTTGTCGTTTGTTAAAGTTTGGAGCTGCGATGCTTATGTGAAAAAACTTTAACCTGATAAGCTCGAACCCAAATCAGAGAAATGTGTCTTCATAGGATACCCAAAGGAGACTGTTGGGTACACCTTCTATCACAGATCCGAAGGCAAGACCTTCGTTGCTAAGAATGGATCCTATCTAGAGAAGGAGTTTCTCTCGAAAGAAGTGAGTGGGAGGAAAGTAGAACTTGATGAGGTAACTATACCAGCTCCCTTATTGGAAAGTAGTTCATGAGAGAAATCAGTTCTTGTGACTCCTACACCAATTAGTGAGGAAGCTAATGATGATGATCATGCAACTTTTGATCAAGTTACTACCGAACCTCGTAGGTCAACCAGAGTAAGATCCGCACCAGAATGGTACGGTAATCCTGTTCTGGAGGTCATGTTACTTGACCATGACGAACCTACGAACTATGAGGAAGCGATGATGAGCCCAGATTCCGCAAAAATGGATCGAGGCCATGAAATCTGAGATAAGATCCATGTATGAGAACAAAGTGTGGACTTTGGTTGACTTGCCCGATAATCGGCAAGCCATCGAGAATAAATGGATCTTCAAGGAGAAGACTGACGCTGACGGTAATGTTACTGTCTACAAAGCTCGACTTGTTGCGAAAGGTTTTCGATAATTTCAAGGAGTTGACTATGATGAGACTTTCTCACCCGTAGCGATGCTTAAGTCCGTCCGAATCATGTTAGCAATTGCCGCATTTTATGATTATGAAATTTGGCAAATGGATGTAAAGACTGCATTCCTGAATGGATTTCTGGAAGAAGAGTTGTATATGATGCAACCTGAAGGTTTTATCGATCCAAAGGATGCTAACATAGTGTGCAAGCTCCAATGATCCATCTATGGACTGGTGCAAGTATCTCGGAGTTGGAATAAATGTTTTGATAGTGTGATCAAAGCATATGGTTTTATACAGACTTTTGGAGAACCTGTATTTACAAGAAAATGAGTGGGAGCTCTGTAGCATTTCTAATATTATATGTGGATAACATATTGTTGATTGGGAATGATATAGAATTTCTGGATAGCATAAAAGGATACTTGAATAAGAGTTTTTCAATGAAAGACCTTGGTGAAGCTGCTTATATATTGGGCATCAAGATCTATAGATATAGATCAAGACGCTTAATTGGACTTTCACAAAGCACATACCTTGATAAAGTTTTGAAGAAGTTCAAAATGGATCAAGCAGAGAAAGGGTTCTTGCCTGTGTTACAAGGTGTGAGGTTGAGTCAGACTCAATGCCCGACCACTGCAGAAGATAGAGAGAAAATGAAAGATGTTCCCTATGCTTCAGCCATAGGTTGTATCATGTATGCAATGCTGTGTACCAGACCTGATGTGTGCCTTGCTATTAGTTTAGTAGGGAGGTACCAAAGTAATCCAAGAGTGGCTCACTGGACAACGGTCAAGAACATCCTGAAATATCTGAAAAGGACTAAGGATATGTTTCTCGTTTATGGAGGTGACAAAGAACTCGTCGTAAATGGTTACATCGATGCAAGATTTGACACTGATCCGGATGACTCTAAGTCACAAACCGGATACGTGTTTATATTGAACGGTGGAGCTGTCAGTTGGTGCAGTTCTAAGCAAAGAGTCGTGGCGGGATCTACGTGTGAAGCGGAGTACATAGCTGCTCCGGAAGCAGCAAATGAAGGAGTCTAGATGAAGGAGTTCATATCTGATCTAGGTGTCATACCTAGTGCATCGGGTCCAATGCAAATCTTTTGTGACAATACTGGTGCAATTGCCTTGGCAAAGGAATCCAGATTTCACAAGAGAACCAAGCACATCAAGAGACGCTTCAATTCCATCCGCGACCAAGTCAAGAAGGGAGACATAGAGATTTGCAAGATACATATGGATCTGAATGTTGCAAACCCTTTGACTAAGCCTCTCTCACGAGCAAAACATGATCAGCACCAAGACTCCATGGGTGTTAGAATCATTACTGTGTAATCTAGATTACTCACTCTAGTGCAAGTGGGAGACTGAAGGAAATATGTCCTAGAGGCAATAGTAAAGTTGTTATTTATATTTCCTTATATCATGATAAATATTTATTATTCATGCTAGAATTAAAACCGGAAACTTAGTACATGTGTGAATATATAGACAAACTAAGTGTCACTAGTATGCCTCTACTTGACTAGCTCGTTGAATCAAAGATGGTTAAGTTTCCTAGCCATAGACATGATTTGTCATTTGATTAAAGGGATCACATCATTATACAATGATGTGATTGACTTGACCCATTCCGTTAGCTTAGAATTTGACCGTTTAGTATATTGCTATTGCTTTCTTCATGACTTATACATGTTCCTATGACTATGAGATTATGCAACTCCCGAATATCGGAGGAACACTTTGTGTGCTACCAAACATCACAACGTAACCGGGTGATTATAAAGTTGCTCTACAGGTCTCTCCGATGGTACTTGTTGAGTTGGCATAGATCGAGATTAGGATTTGTCACTCTGATTGTCGGAGAGGTATCTCTGGGCCCTCTCGGTAATGCACATCACTATAAGCCTTGCAAGCAATGTAACTAATGAGTTAGTTGTGGGATGATGCATTACAGAACGAGTAAAGAGACTTGCCGGTGACGAGATTGAACTAGGTATTGAGATACCGACGATCGAATCTCGGGCAAGTAACACACTGATGACAAAGGGAACAGCGTATGTTGTTATGCGGTTTGACCGATAAAGATGTTCGTAGAATATGTAGGAGCCAATATGAGCATCCAGGTTCCGCAATTGGTTATTGACCGGAGACGTGTCTCGGTCATGTCTACATAGTTCTCGAACCCGTAGGGTCCGCACGCTTAACGTTCGGTGACGATCGGTAATACAAGTTTATGTGTTTTGATGAATCGAAGGTAGTTCGGAGTCCCTGCTACCTCTTGAGCACTGCGTTGGTTTTCCCTTGAAGAGGAAAGGGTGATGCAGTAAAGTAGCGTAAGTATTTCTCTCAGTTTTTGAGAACAAAGGTATCAATCTGGTAGGAGACCACGCACGAGTCCCTCGCACATACACAAACAAACAAGAACCTCGCAACCAACGCGATAAAGGGGTTGTCAATCCCTCAACGGTCACTTACGAGAGTGAGATCTGATAGATATGATAAGATAATATTTTTGGTATTTTTATGATAAAGATGCAATGTAAAATAAAAGGAAATAAAAATAGCTAAGTGTTGGAAGATTTATATGATGGAAAATAGACCCGGGGGCCATAGGTTTCACTAGTGGCTTCTCTCGAGAGCATAAGTATTACGGTGGGTAAACAAATTACTGTTGAGCAATTGACTGAATTGAGCATAGTTATGAGAATATCTAGGTATGATCATGTATATAGGCATCACGTCCGAGACAAGTAGACCGACTCCTGCCTGCATCTACTACTATTACTCCACACATCGACCGCTATCCAGCATGCATCTAGAGTATTAAGTTCAAAAGAACAGAGTAACACTTTAAGTAAGATGACATGATGTAGAGGGATAAACTCATGCAATATGATATAAATCCCATCTTGTTATCCTCGATGGAAACAATACAATACATGCCTTGCTGCCCCTCACATCCTTTGGAAAGGACACATAAGATTGAACCCAAAGCTAAGCACTTCTCCCATTGCAAGAAAGATCAATCTAGCAGGCCAAACCAAACCGATAATTCAAAGAGACTTGCAAAGATAACCAATCATACATAAAAGAATTCAGAGAAGATTCAAATATTGTTCATAGATAAACTTGATCATCAACCCACAATTCATCGGTCTCAACAAACACACCGCAAAAGAAGATTACAACGAATAGATCTCCACGAGAATCGTGGAGAACTTTGTATTGAGATCCAAAGAGAGAGAAGAAGCCATCTAGCTAACAACTATGGACCCGAAGGTCTGAGGTAAACTACTCACACATCATCGGAGAGGCTATGGTGTTGATGTACAAGCCCTCCATGATCAATGCCCCCTCCGGCAGGACGCCGGAAAAGGCCCCAAGATGGGATCTCACGGATACAGAAGGTTGCGGCGGTGGAATTAGGTTTTCGTGGATGCTTCTGTTGGTTTGGGGGTACGTAGGTATATATAGGACAGTAGGGATGAAAATGGAGTGGAAACTTTTCGTTTTTCCGGAGAAAAAATGGAAATGGAGAGGAAATATAAAAACGGAAATGGAAATTTACAAAATGGAAGTGGAAACAGAATTTTTTATGCGTAAATGGAAACAAAAACGGAACGGTGTTTTCAGGTGGAACATGCATGGAAATGGAACTTTCCATTTCCGTGAATATGGAATTTCTGTTTTTACTATAGACCAATAGCTGCTTTGTAGCCCAACCACCAAAGGAAACACAATGATAGAATTAGTAGAATGGATTTAAGGCCCAACTTCTACTACCACACATGTACTCAGCTTGACCCTATATGCAATGGTCCGGTACTACTACAATACTATGCTAAGTTGCTAACATAATGATATTATTTTGTAGCCATGTTAACAACTCATTAAATTTGTTTGTTTTTGTGTGTATTTCTCTATGATTCAAGGGGTTATTAAGTTCCGATCAATGCCTATTTCTGTTTCCGTATCCGCTTTGTATTCGCTCCGTGTTCGTTTCCGATAATATCTGTTTCCGTATTCATTTCCAGGGTTTCTGTATTCGTTTCCGCTTCTGCAAAAGAATATGAAAACAAATATGATAGCACTCAGTTCCGTCTATTTCCGCTCCGTTTTCATCCCTATAGGACGGAGAAGTACATCGGTGGAGCAACGTGGGCCCCTTGAGGGTGGAGGGCGTGCCCAGGGGGTAGGCGCGCCCCCCTGCCTCGTGCCCTCCTGTTTGCTTTCTTGACGTAGGGTCCCAGTCCTCTGGATCACGTTCGTTCCGAAATCACATTCCCGAAGGTTTCATTCCGTTTGGACTCCGTTTGATATTCTTTTTCTGCGAATCACTGAAATAGGCAAAAAACAGTAATTTGGGCTGGGCCTCCGGTTAATAGGTTAGTCCCAAAAATGATATAGAAGTGTATAATAAAGCCCGTTAAACATCCAAAATAGAATATAATATAGCATGAAGCAATAAAAATTATAGATACGTTGGAGACGTATCAAGCATTCCCAAGCTTAATTCCTGCTCGTCCTCGAGTAGGTAAATGATAAAAACAGAATTTTTGATGCGGAATGCTACTTGGCATAATTTTCAATGTAATTCTCTTATTTTTGGTATGAATGTTCAGATCCGAAAGATTCAAGACAAAAGTTTAATATTGACATAAAAATAATAATACTTCAAGAAAATAACTAAGCAATTATGTCTTCTCAAAATAACATGGCCATGAAAGTTATCCCTACAAAATCATATAGTCTGGCTATGCTCTATCTTCACCACACAAAGTATTTAAATCATGCACAACCCCGATGACAAGCCAAGCAATTGTTTCATACTTTTGGCGTTCTCAAACTTCTTCAATCTTCACGCAATACATGAGCGTGAGCCATGGACATAGCACTGTATGTGGAATAGAATGGTGGTTGTGGAGAAGACAAAAAGACGGAGAAGATAGTCTCACATCAACTAGGCGTATCAACGGGCTATGGAGATGCCTATTAATAGATATGAATGTGAGTGAGTAGGGATTGCCAGGCAACTGATGCACTAGAGCTATAAGTATATGAAAGCTCGACAAAAGAAACTAAGTGGGTGTGCATCCAACTCGCTTGCTCACGAAGACCTAGGGAATTTTGAGGAAGCCCATCATTGGAATATACAAGCCAAGTTCTATAATGAAAATTTCCACTAGTATATGAAAATGATATCATAGGAGACTCTCTATCATGAAGATCATGGTGCTAATTTGAAGCACAAGTGTGGTAAAAGGATAGTAGCATTGTCCCTTCTCTCTTTTTCTCTCATTTTTTATTTTTTTATTTGGGCATTTTCTCTTTTTTTATGGCCTATTTTCCTTTTTTTTCTTTTTTTAGTCTGGAGTCTCATCCCGACTTGTGGGGGAATCATAGTCTCCATCATCCTTTCCTCACTGGGACAATGCTCTAATAATGATAATCATCACACTTTTATTTTCTTACAACTCAAGAATTACAACTCAATACTTACAACAAAATATGACTTTATGTGAATGCCTCCGGCGGTGTATCGGGATATGCAATGAATCAAGAGTGACATGTTTGAAAGAATTTTGAATGGTGGCTTTGCCACAAATACGATGTCAACTACATGATCATGCGAGGAAATATGGCAATGATGGAGCGTGTCATAGTAAACGGAACGGTGGTAAGTTGCATGGCAATATATCTCGGAATGGCTATGGAAATGCCATGATAGATAGGTATGGTGGCTGTTTTGAGGAAGGTATATGGTGGGTGTATGATTCCGGCGAAAAGTGCGCGGTATTAGAGAGTCTAGCAATGGTGGAAGGAAGAAAAGTGCGTATAATCCATGGCCTCAACATTAGTCATAAAGAAATCATATACTTATTGCAAAAATCTACAAGTTATCAAAGCAAAGTATTATGCGCATGCTCCTAGGGGGATAGATTGGTAGGAAAAGACCATCGCTCGTCCCTGACCTCCACTCATAAGGAAGACAATCAATAAATAAATCATGCTCCGACTTCATCACATAACGGTTCACCATACGTGCATGCTACGGGAATCACAAACTTTAATACAAGTATTTCTCAAAACCACAACTACTCAACTAGCATGACTCTAATATCACCATCTTCATATCTCAAAACAATTATCAAGCATCAAACTTCTCATAGTATTCAACACACTCATAAGAATTTTTTTTATTAATCTCGAATGCCTATCATATTTAAAGCAAATTACCACGCTGTTTTGTAGGACTCTCAAAATAATATAAGCGAAGCATGAGAGAACAATTGTTTCTATAAAACAAATCCACCACCGTGCTCTAAAAGATATAAGTGAAGCACTAGAGCAAAAACTATATAGCTCAAAAGATATAAGTGAAGCACATAGAGTATTCTAACAAATTCCGAATCATGTGTGGCTCTCTCAAAAGGTGTGTACAGCAAGGATGATTGTGTCAAACTAACAAATAAAGACTCAAATAATACAAGACTCTCCAAGAAAAACACATATAATGTGGTGAATAAAAATATAGCTCCAAGTAAAGTTACCGATGGAAGTAGACGAAAGAGGGGATGCCTTCCGGAGCATCCCCAAGCTTAGGCTTTTTGGTGTCCTTAGATTATCTTGGGGTGCCATGGGCATCCCCATTCTTAGGCTCTTGCCACTCCTTGTTCCATAATCCATCAAATCTTTTACCCAAAACTTGAAAACTTCACAACACAAAACTTAACAGAAAATCTCGTGAGCTCCGTTAGCGAAAGGAAACAAAACACTACTTCAAGGTACTGTAATGAACTCATTATTTATTTATATTGGTGTTAAACCTACTGTATTCCAACTTCTCTATGGTTTATAAACTATTTTATTAGCCATAGATTCATCAAAATAAGCAAACAACACACGGAAAACAGAATCTGTCAAAAACAGAACAGTCTATAGTAATCTGTAACTAACGCAAGCTTATGGAACTCAAAAAATTCAGAAAAAATAGGAAGACCTATACAATTGGTTTATTGATCAGCAGCAATTGGAATCAATATTTTATCACGTTCTGGTGATTTTTAACAATTATTTTCGTGAACAGAAAGTTTCTGGAATTTTCAGCAAGATCAAATAACTATCATCCAAGAAGATCCTATAGGTTTAACTTGGCACAAACACTAATTAAAACATAAAAACAAACCTAACCAGAGGCTAGATCAAATATTTATTCCTAAACAGAAGCAAAAAGTAAAAAACTAAAAATGAAATTGGGTTGCCTCCCAAC
Source organism: Aegilops bicornis (assembly GCA_021605145.1). Taxonomy (NCBI): domain Eukaryota; kingdom Viridiplantae; phylum Streptophyta; class Magnoliopsida; order Poales; family Poaceae; genus Aegilops; species Aegilops bicornis. The sequence continues at coordinate 154,153,416 of CM038669.1, forward strand.
AAGCGCTATCGTTTAACACCCCTAGCTGGGCATAAAAGCAAGGATAGATCTAGGTATTGCCATCTTTGGTAGGAAATTCTTCAATAAGACACCTATCATCCTTAGGATTTTATTTCTTTCTATTAATTATCAAACTTCTAGGAACAAAATCGAAAAAATCATTTGCAGCAAATGGTTCCTTAATGATAGCAAAGAGATTGGGATGAACACTTATTGATTTGAGATCCACAGTTTCCTTATTAGAGGATTCACCCTTATTTTTAGGAACATACATAAGCTTAGCAATTTTAGTAGGAGGACTTGGGGTATTCTTTATGGAAGAAAAGGCGGTTCCCAAGTTGGTAATGATACCCTCAAGTTTATCGATTCTCTTGGAATCATGATTTATTCTTTCATTAACTATGGGTTCCTTCTCCTTAATATTTTTCAAAGTGACTCCTACTTTAGATCCATATTGGGTAATTTGGTTGTGGATCTTTTTATCCAAATTTACAATTAACTCTACGGTAGCAACTTTATTTTTGATAATTTCAAGTCTTTGCATTACATGCTCCAAAGTTAACATAGTTCCATTAACCAAAAGAGGTGGTGAGCCAAACAAATCTATCATAGCATTATAAGAAATCAAAAGTATGGCTACCCAAGAAATTCCCTCCGGTAATGGTATCAAGAATATATATATACCAAGGAGTAACGGCTACATAAAAATTGCGGAGAAGAACGGAAGTAGATTGCTTCCTGGCAGATCTATTTTGAGCATTGCAAATTCTATACCAAGCGTCTTTTAGATTTTCTGCCTCCCTTTGCTTAATATTAAGAACTTCATTCTCGGGAGACAACGGAGAAGATAGAGGACTAGCCATAACGACAAGCAAGCGAAAAAGAGGCAAACGGAAAAGAGAGGACGAATAAAACGGCAAGGGTGAAGTGGGCGAGAGGAAAACGAGAGGCAAATGGCAAATAATGTAATGCGAGGGATATGAGTTTGTGATGGGTACTTGATATGTCTTGACTTCACTTGACTTGGCGTAGATCTCCCTGGCAACGGTGCCAAAAATCCTTCTTGCTACCTCTTGAGCACTGTGTTGGTTTTCCCTTGAAGAGGAAAGGGTGATGTAGTAAAGTAGCGTAAGTATTTCTCTCAGTTTTTGAGAACCAAGGTATCAATCCAGTAGGAGACCACAAACGAGTCCCTCACACCTACACAAACAAACAAGAACCTCGCAACCAACGCGATAAAGGGGTTGTCAATCCCTCAACGGTCACTTACGAGAGTGAGATCTGATAGATATGATAAGATAATATTTTTGGTATTTTTATGATAAAGATGCAAAGTAAAATAAAAGGAAATAAAAATAGCTAAGTGTTTGGAAGATTTATATGATGGAAAATAGACCCGGGGGCCATAGGTTTCACTAGTGGCTTCTCTCGAAAGCATAGGTATTACGGTGGGTGAACAAATTACTGTTGAGCAATTGACAGAATTGAGCATAGTTATGAGAATATCTAGGTATGATCATGTATATAGGCATCACGTCCGAGACAAGTAGATCGACTCCTGCCTACATCTACTACTATTACTTCACTCATCGACCGCTATCCAAAGATGCATCTAGAGTATTAAGTTCAAAAGAACAGAGTAACGCTTTAAGTAAGATGACATGATGTAGAGGGATAAACTCATGCAATATCATATAAACCCCATCTTGTTATCCTCCATGGCAACAATACAATACGTGCCTTGTTGCCCCTACTATCACTGGGAAAGGACACCGCAAGATTGAACCCAAAGCTAAGCACTTCTCCCATTGCAAGAAAGATTAATCTAGTAGGCCAAACCAAACTGATAATTCGAAGAGACTTGCAAAGATAACCAATCATACATTAAAGAACTCAGAGAAGATTCAAATATTGTTCATAGATAAACTTCATCATAAACCCACAATTCATCGGTGTCAACAAACACACCAAAAAAGAAGATTACATCGAATAAATCTCCACGAGAATCGTGGAGAACTTTGTATTGAGATCCAAAGAGAGAGAAGAAGCCATCTAGCTAATAACTATGGACCCGAAGGTCTGAGGTAAACTACTCACACATCATCGGAGAGGCTATGGTGTTGATGTAGAAGCCCTCCATGATCAATGCCCCCTCCGGCGGTTCTCCGGAAAAGGCCCCAAGATGGGATCTCACAGTGCAGAAGGTTGCGGTGGTGGAATTAGGTTTTCGTGGATGCTTACATTGGTTTTGGGAAATGCGTGGGTATATATAGGAGGAAGAAATGCGTCGGTGGAGCAACGTGGGCCCCACTAGGGGAGGCGCGCCAGGGTAGGCGCCTCCGCCTCGTGCCCTCTTGTTTGCTTTCTTGACGTAGGGTCCAAGTCCTCACGGATCACGTTCGATTCGAAAATCATGTTCCCGAAGGTTTCATTCCGTTTGGACTCCATTTGATATTCTTTTTCTGCGAATCACTGAAATAGGCAAAAAACAACAATTTGGGCTGGGCCTTCGGTTAATAGGTTAGTCCCAAAAATGATATAAAAGTGTATAATAAAGCCCGTTAAACATCCAAAACAAAATATAATATAGCATGAAGCAATAAAAAATTATAGAATTGTTGGAGACGTATCAGTCCCGGATATGATCACGGACATGACGAGGAGTCTCGAAATGGTCGAGACATAAAGATCGATATATTGGATGACTATGTTTGGACTTCGAAAAGGTTCCGGGTAAGTTCGGACAAATACGGAATCTGGGGGGTTACGGAACCCCGGGATTGTAATGGGCCTATTGGGCCTTAGTGGAGAAGAGGAGGCGGCCGGGCAGGCCGTGCGCCTCCCCTCTAGTCGAGAATTGGACAAGGGGGGTGGGCGCCCCTTCCTTCCCCTCTCCTCCTTCCCTCTTTCCAACTCCTACTCTTGGAAGGGTTGGAGTCCTACTCCCGGTGGGAGTAGGACTCCCCTTGGGGTGCGCCTAGGAGGGCGGGCCCCTCCCCCTCCTCCGCTCCTTTATATACGGGGAGGGGCACTATAGAGACACAAGTTGATCAGTTGATCTTTTAGCCGTGTACGGTGCCCCCCTCCACCATAATCCACCTCGGTCATATCGTAGCGGTGCTTAGGCGAAGCCCTGCATCAGTAACATCATCATCACCATCATCACGCCGTCGTGCTGAAGTAACTCTCCCTCGAAGCTCTGCTGGATCGTGAGTTCCTGGGACGTCACCGAGCTGAACGTGTGCTGAACTCGGAGGTGTCGTGCGTTCGGTACTTGGATCGGTCGGATCGTGAAGACGTACGACTACATCAACCGCGTTGTCATAATGCTTCCGCTTACGGTCTACGAGGGTACGTGGACGACACTCTCCCTTCTCGTTGCTATGCATCACCATGATCTTGCGTGTGTGCTACGTCTTGAGCTTGCGTTGGTTTTCCCCGAAGAGGAGAGGATGATGCAGCACAGTAGCGTAAGTATTTCCCTCAGTTTTTGAGAACCAAGGTATCAATCCAGTAGGAGGCCACGCACAAGTCCCTCGTACCTGCACAAAACAATAGCTACTCGCAACCAACACGATTAGGGGTTGTCAATCCCTTCACGATCACTTACGAGAGTGAGATCTGATAGAGATAATATTTTTGGTATAGAGATGCAAAGCAAAAAGTAAAAGCAAAGTAAAAACAAAGCAAGTAATAAAGTGATGGAGATTGATATGATGAGAATAGACCGGGGCCATAGGTTTCACTAGTGGCTTCTCTCAAGAGCATAATTATTCTACGGTGGGTGAACAAATTACTGTTGAGCAATTGATGAGAATTGAGCATAGTTATGAGGTTATCTAGGTATGATCATGTATATAGGCATCACGTCCGAGACAAGTAGATTGAAACGATTACGCATCTACTACTATTACTCCACTCATCGATCGCTATCCGGCATGCATCTAGAGTATTAAGTTAAAAAGCAGAGTAACGCCTTAAGCAAGATGACATGATGTAGAGGAATAAATTCATGCAATATGATAAATACCCCATCTTGTTATCCTCGATGGCAACAATACAATACATGCCTTGCAACCCTTTATGTCATCGGGTAAGGACACCGCAAGATTGAACCCAAAGCCATGCACTTATCCCATTGCAAGAGCTACCAATCTAGTTGGCCAAACCAAACGGATAATTCGAAGAGACTTGCAAAGATAACTCAATCATACATAAAAGAATTCAGAGAAGATTCAAATATTATTCATAGACAAGCTGGATCATAAACCCACAATTCATCGGTCTCAACAAACACGCCGCAAAAAGAAGATTACATGGAATAGATCTCCACGATAGAGGGGAGAATATTGTATTGAGATCCAAAGAGAGAAGAAGCCATCTAGCTACTAGCTATGGACCCAAAGGTCTGAAGTAAACTACTCACACTTCATCGGAGAGGCTATGGTGTTGATGTAGAAGCCCTCCGTGGTGGATGCCCCCTCCGTGAACTCGAACAGGCCCCAAGATGGGATCTCGTGGATACAGGAAGTTGCGGCGGTGGAATTAGGTTTTTGGCTCCTGTTCTGATCGTTTGGGGGTACGTAGGTATATATAGGAGGAAGGAGTACGTCGGTGGAGCAACAGGGGGCCCACGAGGCAGGGGGCGCCCCCACCCTCATGACCGCCTCTGTTACTTCTTGGAGTAGGGTCCCAGTCTCCTGGATCACGTTCGGTGAGAAAATCACGTTTCTGAAGGTTTCATTCCGTTTGGACTCCGTTTGATATGATGTTTCTTCGAAACACTAAAAAAGGCAAAAAACAAAAATTCTGGGCTGGGCCTCCGGTTAATAGGTTAGTCCCAAAAATAATATAAAAGTGCAACATAAAGCCCAATATAGTCCAAAACAGTAGATAAAGTAGCATGGAGCAATCAAAAATTATAGATACGTTGGATACGTATCAGGCATCCCCAAGCTTAATTCCTGCTCGTCCTCGAGTAGGTAAATGATAATAAAGAATTTTTGATGCGGAGTGATACTTTGGCATAATTTCAATGTAAATCTTCTTAATCATGGTATGAATATCCAGATCCGAATGATTCAAGACAAAAGTTCATATTGACATAAAAATAATAATACTTCAAGCATACTAACTAAGCAATTATGTCTTCTCAAAATAACATGGCCAAAGAAAGTTATCCCTACAAAATCATATAGTGCGGCTATGCTCCATCTTCCCACACAAAGTATTTAAATCATGCACAACCCCGATGACAAGCCAAGCAATTGTTTCATACTTTAACATTTTCAAAACTTTTTCAATCTTCACATAATACATGAGCGTGAGCCATGGATATAGCACTATAGGTGGAATAGAATGGTGGTTGTGGAGAAGACAAAAAGGGAGAAGATAGTCTTACATCAACTAGGCGTATCAACGGGCTATGGAGATGCCCATCAATAGATATCAATGTGAGTGAGTAGGGATTGCCATGCAACGGATGCACTAGAGCTATAAGTATATGAAAGCTCAATAAAAGAAACTAAGTGGGTGTGCATCCAACTCGCATGCTCCACGAAGACCTAGGGCATTTGAGGAAGCCCATAATTGGAATATACAATCCAAGTTCTATAATGAAAAATTCCCACTAGTATATGAAAGTGACAAAATGAGAGACTCTCTATCATGAAGATCTTGGTGCTACTTTGAAGCACAAGTGTGGTAAAAGGATAGTAACATTGTCCCTTCTCTCTTTTTCTCTCAATTTTTTTATTTGGGCCTTTTCTTTTTTTATGGCCTCTTTTTTTCTCTTCTTTTTTCTTCGTCCGGAGTCTCATCTTGACTTGTGGGGGAATCATAGTCTCCATCATCCTTTCCTCACTGGGACAATGCTCTAATAATGATGATCATCACACTTTTATTTTCTTACAACTCAACAATTACAACTCGATACTTAGAACAAAATATGACTATATGAATGCCTCCGGCGATGTACCGGGATATGCAATGACACATGAGTGACATGTATGAAATAATTATGAAAGGTGGCTTTGCCACAAATACGATGTCAACTACATGATCATGCTAGCAATATGACAATGATGGAGTGTGTCATAATAAACGGAACGGTGGAAAGTTGCATGGCAATATATCTCGGAATGGCTATGGAAATGCCATGATAGGTAGGTATGGTGGCTTTTTTGAGGAAGGTATATGGTGGGTGTATGATACCGGTGAAAAGTGTGCGGTATTAGAGAGGCTAGCAATGGTGGAAGGATGGGAAAAAGTGCGTATAATCCATGGACTCAACATTAGTCATAAAGAACTCATATACTTATTGCGAAAATCTAGAAGTTATCAAAGCAAAGTATTACGCGCATGCTCCTAGGGGGATAGATTGGTTGGAAAAGACCATCGCTCGTCCCCGACCGCCACTTATAAGGAAGACAATCAATAAATAAATCATGCTCCGAGTTCATCACATAACGGTTCACCATACGTGCATGCTATAGGAATCACAAACTTCAACACAAGTATTCTTTAAATTCATAACTACTCAACTAGCATGACTCTAATATCACCATATTCATACCTCAAAACAATTATCAAGCATCAAACTTATCTTAGTATTCAACGCACTCAAAAGAAAGTTTCACATATCTTGAATACCAAGTATATTAATATTGAGAAAATTACCATGCTATTAACGACTCTCAAAATAATATAAGCGAAGCATGAGAGAACAATTGTTTCTTTAAAACAAATCCACCACCGTGCTCTAAAAGATATAAGTGAAGCACTAGAGCAAAAACTATATAGCTCAAAAGATATAAGTGAAGCACATAGAGTATTCTAACAAATTCCGAATCATGTGTGGCTCTCTCAAAAGGTGTGTACAGCAAGGATGATTGTGGAAAACTAACAAATAAAGACTCAAATAATACAAGACTCTCCAAGAAAAACACATATCATGTGGTGAATAAAAATATAGCTCCAAGTAAAGTTACCGATGGAAGTAGACGAAAGAGGGGATGCCTTCCGGAGCATCCCCAAGCTTTGGCTTTTTGGTGTCCTTAGATTATCTTGGGGTGCCATGGGCATCCCCATTCTTAGGCTCTTGCCACTCCTTGTTCCATAATCCATCAAATCTTTTACCCAAAACTTGAAAACTTCACAACACAAAACTTAACAGAAAATCTCGTGAGCTCCGTTAGCGAAGGAAACAAAACACTACTTCAAGGTACTGTAATGAACTCATTATTTATTTATATTGGTGTTAAACCTACTGTATTCCAACTTCTCTATGGTTTATAAACTATTTTATTAGCCATAGATTCATCAAAATAAGCAAACAACACACGGAAAACAGAATCTGTCAAAAACAGAACAGTCTATAGTAATCTGTAACTAACGCAAGCTTATGGAACTCAAAAAATTCAGACAAAATAGGAAGACCTAGACAATTGGTTTATTGATCAGCAGCAATTGGAATCAATATTTTATCACGTTCTGGTGATTTTTAACAATTGTTTTCGTGAACAGAAAGTTTCTGGAATTTTCAGCAAGATCAAATAACTATCATCCAAGAAGATCCTATAGGTTTAACTTGGCACAAACACTAATTAAAACATAAAAACAAATCTAACCAGAGGCTAGATCAAATATTTATTCCTAAACAGAAGCAAAAAGTAAAAAACTAAAAATGAAATTGGGTTGCCTCCCAACAAGCGCTATCGTTTAACACCCCTAGCTGGGCATAAAAGCAAGGATAGATCTAGGTATTGCCATCTTTGGTAGTAAATTCTTCAATAAGACACCTATCATCCTTAGGATTTTATTTCTTTCTATTAATTATCAAACTTCTAGGAACAAAATCGAAAAAATCATTTGCAGCAAATGGTTCCTTAATGATAGCAAAGAGATTGGGATGAACACTTATTGATTTGAGATCCACAGTTTCCTTATTAGAGGATTCACCCTTATTTTAGGAACATACATAAGCTTAGCAATTTTAGTAGGAGGACTTGGGGTATTCTTTATGGAAGAAAAGGCGGTTCCCAAGTTGGTAATGATACCCTCAAGTTTATCGATTCTACTGGAATCATGATTTATTCTTTCATTAACTATGGGTTCCTTCTCCTTAATATTTTTCAAAGTGACTCCTACTTTAGATCCATATTGGGTAATTTGGTTGTGGATCTTTTTATCCAAATTTACAATTAACTCTACGGTAGCAACTTTATTTTTGATAATTTCAAGTCTTTGCATTACATGCTCCAAAGTTAACATAGTTCCATTAACCAAAAGAGGTGGTGAGCCAAACAAATCTATCATAGCATTATAAGAAATCAAAAGTATGGCTACCCAAGAAATTCCCTCCGGTAATGGTATCAAGAATATATCTATACCAAGGAGTAACGGCTACATAAAAATTGCGGAAAAGAACGGAAGTAGATTGCTTCCTGGCAAATCTATTTTGAGCATTGCAAATTCTATACCAAGCGTCTTTTAGATTTTCTCCCTCCCTTTGCTTAATATTAAGAACTTCATTCTCGGGAGACAACGGAGAAGATAGAGGACTAGCCATAACGACAAGCAAGCGAAAAAGAGGCAAACGGAAAAGAGAGGACGAATAAAACGGCAAGGGTGAAGTGGGCGAGAGGAAAACGAGAGGCAAATGGCAAATAATGTAATGCGAGGGATATGAGTTTGTGATGGGTACTTGATATGTCTTGACTTCACTTGACTTGGCGTAGATCTCCCTGGCAACAGTGCCAAAAATCCTTCTTGCTACCTCTTGAGCACTGTGTTGGTTTTCCCTTGAAGAGGAAAGGGTGATGCAGTAAAGTAGCGTAAGTATTTCCCTCAGTTTTTGAGAACCAAGGTATCAATCCAGTAGGAGACCACGCACGAGTCCCTCGCACCTACACAAACAAACAAGAACCTCGCAACCAACGCGATAAAGGGGTTGTCAATCCCTCAACGGTCACTTACGAGAGTGAGATCTGATAGATATGATAAGATAATATTTTTGGTATTTTTATGATAAAGATGCAAAGTAAAATAAAAGGAAATAAAAATAGCTAAGTGTTTGGAAGATTTATATGATGGAAAATAGACTCGGGGGCCATAGGTTTCACTAGTGGCTTCTCTCGAGAGCATAGGTATTACGGTGGGTGAACAAATTACTGTTGAGCAATTGACAGAATTGAGCATAGTTATGAGAATATCTAGGTATGATCATGTATATAGGCATCACGTCCGAGACAAGTAGATCGACTCCTGCCTACATCTACTACTATTACTCCACACATCGACCGCTATCCAGCATGCATCTAGAGTATTAAGTTCAAAAGAACAGAGTAACACTTTAAGTAAGATGACATGATGTAGAGGGATAAACTCATGCAATATCATATAAACCCCATCTTGTTATCCTCCATGGCAACAATACAATACGTGCCTTGTTGCCCCTACTATCACTGGGAAAGGACACCGCAAGATTGAACCCAAAGCTAAGCACTTCTCCCATTGCAAGAAAGATTAATCTAGTAGGCCAAACCAAACTGATAATTCGAAGAGACTTGCAAAGATAACCAATCATACATTAAAGAACTCAGAGAAGATTCAAATATTGTTCATAGATAAACTTCATCATAAACCCACAATTCATCGGTGTCAACAAACACACCACAAAAGAAGATTACATCGAATAAATCTCCACGAGAATCGTGGAGAACTTTGTATTGAGATCCAAAGAGAGAGAAGAAGCCATCTAGCTAATAACTATGGACCCGAAGGTCTGAGGTAAACTACTCACACATCATCGGAGAGGCTATGGTGTTGATGTAGAAGCCCTCCATGATCAATGCCCCCTCCGGCAAGACACCGGAAAAGGCCCCAAGATGGGATCTCACGGGTACAGAAGGTTGCGGTGGTGGAATTAGGTTTTCGTGGATGCTTCTGTTGGTTTTGGGGTACGTAGGTATATATAGGAGGAAGAAGTACGTCGGTGGAGCAACGTGGGCCCCACTAGGGGGGAGGGCGCGCCCAGGGGGTAGGCGCCTCCCTGCCTCGTGCCCTCTTGTTTGCTTTCTTGACGTAGGGTCCAAGTCCTCTGGATCACGTTCGTTCCGAAAATCATGTTCCCGAAGGTTTCATTCCGTTTGGACTCCATTTGATATTCTTTTTCTGCGAATCACTGAAATAGGCAAAAAACAACAATTTGGGCTGGGCCTCCGGTTAATAGGTTAGTCCGAAAAATGATATAAAAGTGTATAATAAAGCCCGTTAAACATCCAAAACAGAATATAATATAGCATGAAGAAATAAAAAATTATAGAATTGTTGGAGACGTATCAGTCCCGGATATGATCACGGACATGACGAGGAGTCTCAAAATGGTCGAGACATAAAGATCGATATATTGGATGACTATGTTTGGACTTCGAAAAGGTTCCGGGTAAGTTCGGACAAATACCGGAGTACCGGGGGGTTACCGGAACCCCCCGGGGATTGTAATGGGCCTATTGGGCCTTAGTGGAGAAGAGGAGGGGCGGCCAGGGCAGGCCGTGCGCCCCCTCCCCCTCTAGTCAGAATTGGACAAGGGGGGGTGGGGGCGCCCCCCTTTCCTTCCCCCTCTCTCCTCCTTCCCTCTTTCCTACTCCTACTCTTGGAAGGGTTGGAGTCCTACTCCCGGTGGGAGTAGGACTCCCCTTGGGGTGCGCCTAGGAGGGCGGGCCCCTCCCCTCCTCCGCTCCTTTATATACGGGGGAGGGGGGCACCCCATAGAGACACAAGTTGATCAGTTGATCTTTTAGCCGTGTACGGTGCCCCCCTCCACCATAATCCACCTCGGTCATATCGTAGCGGTGCTTAGGCGAAGCCCTACATCGGTAACATCATCATCACCATCATCACGCCGTCGTGCTGAAGTAACTCTCCCTCGAAGCTCTGCTGGATCGTGAGTTCTGGGGCGTCACCGAGCTGAACGTGTGCGAACTCGGAGGTGTCGTGCGTTCGGTACTTGGATCGGTCGGATCGTGAAGACGACGACTACATCAACCGCGTTGTCATAATGCTTCCGCCACGGTCTCACGAGTGCGTGGGCGACACTCTCCTTCTCGTTGCTATGCATCACCATGATCTTGCGTGTGCTACGTCTTGAGCTTGCGTTGGTTTTCCCGAAGAGGAGAGGATGATGCAGCACGATGGCGTAAGTATTTCCCTCAGTTTTGAGAACCAAGGTATCAATCCAGTAGGAGGCCACGCACAAGTCCCTCGTACCTGCACAAAACAATAGCTACTCGCAACCAACGCGATTAGGGGTTGTCAATCCCTTCACGATCACTTACGAGAGTGAGATCTGATAGAGATAATATTTTTGGTATAGAGATGCAAAGCAAAAAGTAAAAGCAAAGTAAAAACAAAGCAAGTAATAAAGTGATGGAGATTGATATGATGAGAATAGACCCGGGGGCCATAGGTTTCACTAGTGGCTTCTCTCAAGAGCATAATTATTCTACGGTGGGTGAACAAATTACTGTTGAGCAATTGGCGAATTGAGCATAGTTATGAGGTTATCTAGGTATGATCATGTATATAGGCATCACGTCCGAGACAAGTAGATCGAAACGATTCTGCATCTACTACTATTACTCCACTCATCGACCGCTATCCAAAGATGCATCTAGAGTATTAAGTTAAAAACAGAGTAACGCCTTAAGCAAGATGACATGATGTAGAGGAATAAATTCATGCAATATGATAAATACCCCATCTTGTTATCCTCGATGGCAACAATACAATACATGCCTTGCAACCCTTTATGTCACTGGGTAAGGACACCGCAAGATTGAACCCAAAGCCATGCACTTATCCCATTGCAAGAGCTACCAATCTAGTTGGCCAAACCAAACGGATAATTCGAAGAGACTTGCAAAGATAACTCAATCATACATAAAAGAATTCAGAGAAGATTCAAATATTATTCATAGACAAGCTGGATCATAAACCCACAATTCATCGGTCTCAACAAACACGCCGCAAAAAGAAGATTACATCGAATAGATCTCTACGAGAGAGGGGGAGAATATTGTATTGAGATCCAAAAAGAGAGAAGAAGCCATCTAGCTACTAGCTATGGACCCAAAGGTCTGAAGTAAACTACTCACACTTCATCGGAGAGGCTATGGTGTTGATGTAGAAGCCCTCCATGGTGGATGCCTCCCATGGAGCTCAAACAGGCCCCAAGATGGGATCTCGTGGATCTGAGGAAGTTGCGGCGGTGGAATTAGGTTTTTGGCTCCTGCTACGATCGTTTGAAGTGCGTAGGTATATATAGGAGGAAGGAGTACGTCGGTGGAGCAACAGGGGGCCCACGAGGCAGGGGGCGCCCCCACCCTCATGACCGCCTCTGTTACTTCTTGGAGTAGGGTCCAAGTGTCCTGGATCATGTTCGGTGAGAAAATCACGTTTCCGAAGGTTTCATTCCGTTTGGACTCCGTTTGATATTCTGTTTCTTCGAAACACTAAAAAAAGGCAAAAAACAAAAATTCTGGGTTGGGCCTCCGGTTAATAGGTTAGTCCCAAAAATAATATAAAAGTGCAACATAAAGCCCAATATAGTCCAAAACAGTAGATAAAGTAGCATGGAGCAATCAAAATTATAGATACGTTGGAGGCGTATCGAGGCATCCCCAAGCTTAATTCCTGCTCGTCCTCGAGTAGGTAAATGATAAAAGAGAATTTTTGATGCGGAGTGATACTTTGGCATAATTTCAATGTAAATCTTCTTAATCATGGTATGAATATCCAGATCCGAAAGATTCAAGACAAAAGTTCATATTGACATAAAAATAATAATACTTCAAGCATACTAACTAAGCAATTATGTCTTCTCAAAATAACATGGCCAAAGAAAGTTATCCCTACAAAATCATATAGTGCGGCTATGCTCCATCTTCCCACACAAAGTATTTAAATCATGCACAACCCCGATGACAAGCCAAGCAATTTTTTCATACTTTAACATTTTCGAACCTTTTCAATCTTCACGCAATACATGAGCGTGAGCCATGGATATAGCACTATAGGTGGAATAGAATGGTGGTTGTGGAGAAGACAAAAAGGGAGAAGATAGTCTTACATCAACTAGGCGTATCAACGGGCTATGGAGATGCCCATCAATAGATATCAATGTGAGTGAGTAGGGATTGCCATGCAACGGATGCACTAGAGCTATAAGTATATGAAAGCTCAATAAAAGAAACTAAGTGGGTGTGCATCCAACTCGCATGCTCACGAAGACCTAGGGCATTTGAGGAAGCCCATAATTGGAATATACAATCCAAGTTCTATAATGAAAAATTCCCACTAGTATATGAAAGTGACAAAATGAGAGACTCTCTATCATGAAGATCTTGGTGCTACTTTGAAGCACAAGTGTGGTAAAAGGATAGTAACATTGTCCCTTCTCTATTTTTCTCTCAATTTTTTTATTTGGGCCTTTTCTTTTTTTATGGCCTCTTTTTTTCTCTTCTTTTTTTTCGTTCGAGTCTCATCTTGACTTGTGGGGAATCATAGTCTCCATCATCCTTTCCTCACTGGGACAATGCTCTAATAATGATGATCATCACACTTTTATTTTCTTACAACTCAACAATTACAACTCGATACTTAGAACAAAATATGACTATATGAATGCCTCCGTGTGTACGGGATATGCAATGACACATGAGTGACATGTATGAAATAATTATGAAAGGTGGCTTTGCCACAAATACGATGTCAACTACATGATCATGCTAGCAATATGACAATGATGGAGTGTGTCATAATAAACGGAACGGTGGAAAGTTGCATGGCAATATATCTCGGAATGGCTATGGAAATGCCATGATAGGTAGGTATGGTGGCTGTTTTGAGGAAGGTATATGGTGGGTGTATGATACCGTGAAAAGTGTGCGGTATTAGAGAGGCTAGCAATGGTGGAAGGATGGGAAAAAGTGCGTATAATCCATGGACTCAACATTAGTCATAAAGAACTCATATACTTATTGCGAAAATCTAGAAGTTATCAAAGCAAAGTATTACGCGCATGCTCCTAGGGGGATAGATTGGTTGGAAAAGACCATCGCTCGTCCCCGACCGCCACTTATAAGGAAGACAATCAATAAATAAATCATGCTCCGAGTTCATCACATAACGGTTCACCATACGTGCATGCTACGGGAATCACAAACTTCAACACAAGTATTCTTTAAATTCACAACTACTCAACTAGAATGACTCTAATATCACCATATTCATACCTCAAAACAATTATCAAGCATCAAACTTATCTTAGTATTCAACGCACTCAAAAGAAAGTTTCACATATCTTGAATACCAAGTATATTAATATTGAGAAAATTACCATGCTATTAACGACTCTCAAAATAATCTAAGTGAAGCATGAGAGATCAATTTTCTTTAAAGCAAATCCACCACCGTGCTCTAAAAGATCTAAGCGAAGCACTAGAGCAAAACTATCAAGCTCAAAAGATATAAGTGAAGCACATAGAGTATTCTATCAAATTTCAATTCATGTATGGCTCTCTCAAAAGGTGTGTACAGCAAGGATGATTGTGGTAAACTAACAAGAAAAGACGCAAATAATACAAGACGCTCCAAGCAAAACATATATCATGTGGTGAATAAAAATATAGCTCCAAGTAAATTACAGATGGAAGTGGACGATAGAGGGGATGCTTCCGGGGCATCCCCAAGCTTTGACTTTTTGGTGTCCTTGGATTATCTTGGGGGTGTCATGGGCATCCCCAAGCTTAGGCTCTTGCCACTCCTTGTTCCATAATCCATCAAAAGAATTCACTCAAAACTTGAAAACTTCACAACACAAAACTCAATAGAATTCTCGTGAGCTCCGTTAGAGAAAGAAAACAAAAGACTACTTTAAGGTACTGTAATGAACTCATTCTTTATTTATATTGGTGTTAAAACTACTTTATTCCAACTTCTCTATGGATCATAAACTATTTTACTAGCCATAGATTCATCAAAATAAGCAAACGACACACGCAAAACAGAATCTGTCAAAAACAGAACAGTCTGTAGTAATCTGTAACTAACGCAAACTTCTGGAACTCAAAAAAATCTACCAAAATGAGAGGACCTGTACAATTTGTTTATTGATCAGCAGCAATTGGAATCAATATTTTATCAATTTCTGGTGATTTTTAACAATTCGGGCACTGAGCGCAAAGTTTCTGGAAATTACAGCAAGATCAAATAACTATCATCCAAGAAGATCCAATTGGTTTAACTTGGCACAAACACTAATTAAAAGATAAAACCACATCTAAACAGAGGCTAGATGGATTATTTATTCCTAAACAGAAGCAAAAACAAAAAACTAAAAATAAAATTGGGTTGCCTCCCAACAAGCGCTATCGTTTAACGCCCCTAGCTAGGCATAAAAGCAAGGATAGATCTAGGTATTGCCGTAGTAATAAGATAGATCGGTGAAGCTCATTTCATATTCTCTATGTTCGGCAGCAAGTTTTCTTTGAGGAAAGCAAAAGTAATCAAAATGGCTAAATTTAATAGGACAGAAGTCCCCAAGATCAATTTTAGGAGGTATAGGTTCCTCTTTCGGCCCTTCATATTGCGCAACCAATTCATCATTATAAGCATTCTTTTGACAGAACTTTGTGAGCCTATACTCAAGAGAGAATCCTAGCTCATTATTTCGAATAGCCAAATCATCATTAAGCTAGGAGATTTTATCAATTAAAATATTGGTAGGCACTTTTCTTCTAAGATTTTCATTGAAAGCAACATAGTCGATAGATTGAAAACGCATTATTTCTTCTTGATCAAAAAGGATAGATTCTATGTGTAACATCCCAAATTTTCAATTTGGAATGTTATACATTAAGTCATCATGCATATCATATTTTCTTGCATTTTGTTGATCCTAGAAATTCACGCAACTCAAGGACCCTCGGAGAGAGTTGTAGATTTTGAAATTTTTTGTATTTGAGTTCTCTCAAAACTATGAAAAGAGGATCATTGGATTTATTTATTTTATCTTCAAATATTTTTCCAATATCAAAAATAAGAGAGGGAATAATATGGCTTTCCCAAAATTTAGGAAAAATGAAGATTTAATAAATAAATCAAATTTTGGATTTTTCTCGGAGTTTATTTGCCTTAGGGAAAAATGCGTGTTTTCAAAAATTGCATTTTTGGCCCCGAGTAAAAGTTCATTTTGTTCGACTCATTTTTAGGAATCGGGGAAAGTTTACTTTATTAATTTTGGAGTTACTTTAGATTTTTTTTCTGTATTTTTCTGCGCGCGAAACCGATTAAAAAAAAAGAGAGCGCATCGCCTTGGGCCAAAGGCCCAAGCCGCCAAGCCAAGCCGCCGGCCGAGGCCAAGGCCATCGCTAGCACGTGCGCACCAGGGAGCCACGGAGCCCCAGGTTTCCTATTCTTTTACAAATCCTAGTAGGATTTGGACCCGTTTCGTTATTCCGTTTTTATTCCTAGGATTCCTAATCCTACTCTAATTCTTGTCCCCTACTCCAAGCAAAAACCCTCCCCTCCCCAATATAAATACCCAAGCACCCCCCCTCCAACACATCAAACCAACACCTCTCCTCTCCTCCGCAGCAGCAGCAGTGCCGCCGCCGCCGCCGCCGCCGCCGGCCTACACCACCGCCGCCGCCGCCGCCCTCGCCGCCGCCGCCCTACACCACCGCCGCCACCGCCGCCCTACGCCGCCGCCGCCGCCCCGCCACCTAGCCGCCGCCGGAGCCCCTCGTTTCTTCGAGGTACTAGCCCCGTGCCGCGTCACCTTTTCTTTTCCTCGGTTCGGTTTTTAAATAAATCGTTCCGGTTTTCTAGATCGGTTTTTCGTTTGGTTTTCTTTCCGAAACCCTAGATCGGTTTTCTCGCCGGTTTTACTTTCCGGTTTTGTTTATGCAAGCGTTAGCCGGACCGCTCGCCCTAACGAACGAGATCACCGTTTGCCGGTTAATGAACGTCCGTTCGTTCAACCGTTCGTCGTTTTCTTTCTCATCGGATTTATTCCGCTATTTTTCTGATAGCGATTTCAGATCCGATCTTCGTTCTAGTTTATCTTCTCGCTCGTTTATCGGAATCAGGTGATTCAAACGCCTGGAGTTTCATCTCGAAACCGCCGTTCCGATTAATCAACTTAAACAAAGTTTTGCTACTGTAAAATTTGGCTTAGTTTCAACTTGCTAGAACTGAGTTGTTTTCTTTCGTCGTTTGACTTTCGTTGCTTTATTTGATTCGATTCTTTTTGCAACCAGGGTTCTTAAGTTGAACTTTACGGTTAGATCTTTTATTCAAATTTACCTGCATTAGATGAGTACTTATTGTATGCTTGTTGTTTGTCTGCGATAGATCACCCGGAGTGCGCCGCTTGTTACTTCGAATCTCTAGGTTTCGCGGATCATCAGCAAGGCAAGTAACACTTGATCATATTTTCTCATACCCAGTTTTTATGCATTAGATCTATTCCTCAAACACTTGCATGATTAGGATCTAATTAAATTGTGGGATGGGAAGTAGATGAGGTAGTACCTATTACCTGTTTTATTACTAAACCTTTGGGAGTTACTTCTACGTTTGCTTATTTGCCATGCTATGCTACTAGACGTGGATTGGGTGAGTGTATCCATGACAGATGTGAGATTGTTAAATTAATGGTTTATTTAAGGTGGCAACTTAAAAACACATCTGGGTGGATTGAGGCACCTGGGGTATCCAGTGATTGCCTGTTTTTTTGGGACCCACCCAGGCTCAAAGGGATCATGAGATTATTCATGCTAGAAACTTCCGTGTGCAGCCACAAGCCATTATGGGCTCTGGCATAGTTGAGTAAGTCGTGCGAACTCTTATAGTGGTGGACTAGCAGATGTAGGGGATGTAGGTGTACGGTCTACCCGTCGTAAGGTGTTAGCGCTTACGAAGACTATGTCTCGGTCATCCGTTTCTCAAACACCCTGCAGTACGAGAAATCAAACGGAGGCGATCGAGTCTTGTGGGGAAAAGTGCGCAAACCTCTGCAGAGTGTATGAACTAATCATGATTAGCCGTGTCCCCGGTTATGGACATCTTGAGTATCTAGTACTTGAATATCATGTGAATCTCAACATGTTACTCTAATTAATATTGTTGGGTTTTTAGTGAGTACTTTTAATTGGGATTGAGGATGATGTCAACCATTCTCAATGTTTAACAACCACCATGATAGTTAAACAAATTTATTTCTTTGCAGTAAGAGGAAAAAGCGGCTTTATGCAAAACTGTAACCGTAGAGCTTTTCCACCAGCCATATATGCATGTAGTATAGGCTTATTCCTTCATTACTCTCTATGTGTTACATTGCCAGCATATTCCATGTGCTGACCCGTTTTCGAGCTGCAACTTTCATGTTGCAGACTTTTCAGAACTGACAGTAAGGTGCTTTAGGTCGTGGTTCTATTCTCGATGATACTGGAGTTGATGGACTCACTTATCTTCCAAGTCTTCATGTTATCGTTATTAGATGGCCTTAAGCCATATTTATTGTAATAAGTCCTCTTTTGGACCATGATGTAATAAGTGTGTGATTGCTACTCTGTTATAAATCCTTGAAATCTTGTGTGGTGTCGGCATTCTTGATCCAGGATGACGCCTTTGAGCACGAGACTTGATCCATTCGAATTCGGCTCGCTCTGAGAGATGGTATCGAGCACACGCTGTTGTAGAGACACGACCACTAAGTTAAAGCCATAGATCACTACTGTCTTCACATTTTCTAACTCCTCATCTTTTCTACTCTTTAGGATGAAGGACGCGAAGATCAATTACGCCCAACGGATGAAGGCACACCTTTTGGATTTCACTTGAAGGAAGTCACCAAGTACTGAACATTGGACTACCAAGCTTCACGGGACTTTCAACGCCACTCTGCTGAAGAGGAGCGCTGGAAGATTCAAGCTCATGTTCGGGAAGGACATTCGCCCCAATCACCAAGCCTATAGATAGTGTTTTCGGTGCACCAACTGAGTCCGGGAAAGAGCATGGCAGCTCATATCACCATGGGACGCATTGGAGAAGTTTACCAAGAAGACCTCAAGGACACCATCTATCAGTTGTGTGGACGCCGAGATGAACAATGGGAGATAGTCGGCACCAAGAAGGATAGATCTATTGCAGCTTTCATCCAGGAGTTAAACCAGCACATTCGGACGCCAGGAGAACCGGATGTGCAATGATATGATCGAATTGAAGGATGCGAAGGGAAGGATCATCGAACTTGAAGAAGAACTAAAGTCTACACGTAAGGACTATATGGGCGAGATCGTGGCTGTAGCAAGACACAATAACGATCTTAAGTATGAGATTGAAGAACTCAAGAAGAAATTGGCGCTCAAGAATGAAGACAAGTACGTCATTTGTCAGAGCAACTACATCATCATCGGCGACACCGATTCGGATCCAAGTGAACCCGACTTGGAAGACGAAGCTGGAGTAGACATCATGGAGTCTTCCACGGTTCAAATTAATAGATGACCCCACATATTAGTAGTATTCCTCCATGTAACATTTTTGTTCACGCACTTTTGCGATAGTTAGACCGTTGTAAGCCCTTTGTTTGAATTGAATGAAGTGATTTTGTGTGCATTTGCTCATATACATTTGGGTAGTGTTTCTCCTTAGACCCCACCCTATTCTTAATTTCTCGTCTTTTCTAAACCCATCGATGCCTCCGAGACGCGACCGGGTTTGTTTTTCCGCGGAGATTACCTTGATTCAGCACGAGTAACACTTTGATCCAAACACTAGTACAGAATCAAGGCAACAACAACAACAACAACCCACCGCCACCACCACCAGTTGACCATCTGGCTCGTTTCTTAAGGCTGAACCCGCCAGTGTTTTCTAGTAGCACCCAGCCGATAGTAGCAGATGATTGGCTCCGTAAGGTAGGGATGTTGGGGAACGTTGCAGAAAATTAAAATTTTCCTACGGTTTCACCAAGATCTATCTATGAGTTCATCTAAGCAACGAGTCAAGAGAGAGAGTTTGCATCTACATACCACTTGTAGATCGAGTACTAAGCGCTCGAGGGAGTGGTGATGATGATGGCGTTCCCAACGTGATTCCGATCACCGATGAGCAAAGTCCGAAAGGACAGCACCTCCGTGTTCAACACACGTGCGGAGACGATGGCGTCTCCTCCGTCTTGATCCAGCAAGGGAGAAGGAGAGGTTGAGGAAGACAACTCCAATGGCAGCCTGACGGCGTGGTGCAATTTGTCTGAAGGTTCTCCGGCAGGGCTTCGCCAAGCACACGCGGAGAAAGAGAGAAGTTGGGGAGGGAGGGCTGCGCCTTCAATGGTGTGTCTAGCCCTCCCCACCCCTCTATTTATAGGAGGAGAGGGCCAAGGGGCCGGCCATCTAGGGAAACCCTAGATGGGGGCGGACAAAGGGAGGAGGGAGGGTGGCTTGCCCCCCAAGCTAGGGCGCCCCTTTTTCCTTAGGGTTTCCTCCCTTGCCCTAGCCGCATGGGCCTAAGGGGAGGTGCGCCCAGCCCACCAGGCTGGCTCCCTCTCCCACTTAGCCCATGTGGCCCCAGGAGGTGGCCCCTCGGTGGACCTCCGGAACTCTCCGGTGGCCCCGATACATTACAGTATACCCCGAAAATTTCCGAGTCCGTTTAACCACTTTCCATATATAAATCTTTACCTCCGGACCATTCCGGAACTCCTCGTGACGTCCGGGATCTCATCGGGACTCGAACAACATTCGGTAATCACATACTTGTCTTCCTAATAACCCTAAGCGCCACCGAACCTTAAGTGTGTAGACCCTACGGGTTCGGGAGACATGCAGACATGACCGAGACTACCTCAAGTCAATAACCAACAGCGGATCTGGATACCCATGTTGGCTCCCACATGCTCCTCGATGTTGTCATCGGATGAACCACGATGTCAAGGGTTCAAGCAACCCCGTATTCTATTCCCTTTGTCCAACGGTATGTTACTTGCCCGAGACTCGATCGTCGGTATCCCAATACCTCGTTTAGTCTCGTTACGGCAAGTCACTTTACTCGTCTTGCAATGCATGATCCCGTGACGGACACTTGATCAATTTGAGCTCATTATGATGATGCATTACCGAGTGGGCCCGGTGAAACCTCTCCGCAATACGGAGTGACAAATCGATCTCGATCCGTGTCAACCCAATGGTCACCATCGGAGATACTGTAGTGCACCTTTATAGTCACCCGATTACGTTGTGACGTTTGATACACCCAAAGCATTCCCTCGGTATCCGGGAATTGAGCGATCTCATGGTCTAAGGAAGAGATACTTGACATTGGAAAAGCTCTAGCAAAGCGAACTACACGATCTTGTGCTAT
Organism: Aegilops bicornis; assembly: GCA_021605145.1. Taxonomy (NCBI): domain Eukaryota; kingdom Viridiplantae; phylum Streptophyta; class Magnoliopsida; order Poales; family Poaceae; genus Aegilops; species Aegilops bicornis. Next base: position 154,174,842 of record CM038669.1, read on the forward strand.
GCTTAGGATTGGGTCTTGTCCATCACGTCATTCTCCTAATGGCGTGATCCCGTTGTCAATGACATCCGATGTCCATAGTCAGGAAACCATGACTATCTGTTGACCAACGAGCTAGTCAACTAGAGGCTTACTAGGGACGTATTGTAGTCTATGTATTCACACGTGTATTACGATTTCCGGATAATACGATTTATAGCATGAATAAAAGACAATCATCATGAACAAGGAAATATAATAATAATGCTTTTATTATTGCCTCTAGGGCATATTTCCAACAGTCTCCCACTTGCACTAGAGTCAATAATCTAGTTACATTGTGATGAATCGAACACCCATAGAGTTATGGTGTTGATCATGTTTTGCCCGCGGGAGAGGTTTAGTCAACGGATCTGCGACATTCAAATCCGTATGCACTTTACAAATTTCTGTGTCTCCATCTTGAACATTTTCACGGATGGAGTTGAAGCGACGCTTGATGTGCCTGGTCTTCTTGTGAAACCTGGGCTCCTTTGCAAGGGCAATAGCTCCAGTGTTGTCCGCAGAAGAGTGTGATCGGCCCCGACGCATTGGGTATGACTCCTAGGTCGGTGATGAACTCCTTCACCCAAATTGCTTCATGCGCTGCCTCCGAGGCTGCCATGTACTCCGCTTCACATGTAGATCCCGCCACGACGCTCTGCTTGCGGCTGCACCAGCTCTTGCTCCACCATTCAACATATACACGTATCCGGTTTGTGACTTTGAGTCATCCAGATCTGTATCGAAGCTAAGCGTCGGCGTAACCCTTTACGACGAGCTCTTACGTCACCTCCATAAACGAGAAACATGTCCTTTGTCCTTTTCGGTACTTTAGGATATTCTTGACCGCTGTCCGGTGTTCCTTGCGGGATTACTTTGGTACCTTCCTACCAAACTTACGGCAAGGTTTACATCAGTCTGGTACACAACATGGCATACATAATAGATCCTATGGCTGAAGCATAGGGGATGACACTCATCTCTTCTTTATCTTTTGCCGTGGTGGGGCATTGAGCTGAGCTCAATCTCACACCTTGCAATCTGAGCAAGAACCCTTTCTTGGACTGATCCATTTTGAATTTCTTCAAAATCTTATCAAGGTATGTGCTTTGTGAAAGACCTATGAGGCGTCTCGATCTATCTCTATAGATCTTGATGCCTAATATATAAGCAGCTTCTCCAAGATCCTTCATTGAAAAACTTTTATTCAAGTAGGCCTTAATGCTGTCCAAGAGTTCTATATCATTTCCCATCAAAAGTATGTCATCTACATATAATATGAGAAATGCTATGAGCTCCCACTCACTTTCTTGTAAATGCAGGCTTCTCCATAAGTGCATAAACCCAAACGCTTTGATCATCTCATCAAAGCGAATGTTCCAACTCCGAGATGCTTGCACCAGCCCATAAATGGAACGCTGGAGCTTGCATACTTTGTCGACATTCTTAGGATCGACAAAACCTTCCGGCTGCATCATATACAGCTCTTCCTTAAGATATCCGTTAAGGAACGCTGTTTTGGCGTCCATCTGCCATATCTCATAATCATAGTATGCACGGCAATTGCTAACATGATTCGGACGGACTTAAGCTTCGCGACGGGAGAGAAAGTCTCATCGTAGTCAATTCCTTGAACTTGCCGATAACCCTTAGCGACAAGTCGAGCTTTATAGATGGTGACATTACCATCCGCGTCCGTCTTCCTCTTAAAGATCCATTTATTTTCTATCGCTCGCCGATCATCGGGCAAGTCTGTCAAAGTCCATACTTTGTTTTCATACATGGATCCTATCTCGGATTTCATGGCTTGAGCCATTTATTGGAATCCGGGCCGCCATCGCTTCTTCATAGTTCGAAGGTTCACCGTTGTCTAACAACATGATTTCCGGAGACAGGGTTGCCGTACCACTGCAGTGCGGGCGTGTCCTAGTGGACCTCTGAAGTTCGGTAGCAACTTGATCCGAAGTACCTTGATCATCATCATTGATTTCCTCTTGATTGGTGTGGGCATTACAGGAACATTTTCTGAGCTGCACCACTATCCCGTTCAAGAGGTAGTACTTCATCGAGTTCTACTTTCCTCCCACTTACTCCTTTCGAGAGAAACTCTTTTTCGAAAGGTTCCGTTCACGGCAACAAAGATCTTGCCTTCGGATCTAAGGTAGAAGGTATACCCAAGGGTTTCCTTAGGGTATCCTATGAAGACGCATTTTCGATTTGGGTTCGAGCTTTTCGGTTGAAGTTTCTTGACATAAGCATCGCATCCCCAAACTTTTAGAAAGCAGCGACTTAGGTTTCAAACCATAATTCATACGGTGTCGTCTCAACGGATTTAGACGGTACCCTATTTAAAGTGAATGTAGCTGTCTCTAGAGCGTATCCCCAAAAAGATAGCGGTAAATCGGTAAGAGACATCATAGATCGCACCATATCCAATAGAGTGCAATTCTGACGTTCGGACACACCGTTCTGTTGAGGTGTTCCAGCGGCGTGAGTTGTGAAACGATTCCACATTTTCTTAAGTGTGTGCCAAATTCGTGACTTAAATATTCTCCTCCACGATCTGATCGTAAGAATTTTATCTTTCGGTCACGTTGATTCTCTACCTCATTCTGAAATTCTTTGAACTTTTCAAAGGTCTCGGACTTGTGTTTCATCAAGTAGACATACCCATATCTACTCAAGTCATCTGTGAGAGTGAGAACATAACGATATCCTCCATGAAGCTTCAACACTCATTGGACCACACACATCGGTATGTATGATTTCCAATAAGTTGGTTGCTCGCTCCATTGTTCCGAGAACGGAGTCTTGGTCATCTTGCCCATGAGGCATGGTTCGCATGTGTCAAATGATTCATAATCTAGAGACTCGAATTCCATCGTGCATGGAGCTTCTTCATGCGCTTGACACCAATGTGACCAAGGCGGCGGTGCCACAAGTATGTGGGACTATCGTTATCAACTTTACATCTTTTGGTATTCACACTATGAACATGTGTAACATTACGTTCGAGATTCACTAAGAATAAACCATTGACTATCGGAGCATGACCATAAAACATTTCTCTCACATAAATAGAACAACCATTATTCTCGGATTTAAATGAGTAGCCATCTCGTATTAAACGAGATCCAGATACAATGTTCATGCTCAAACTTGCACCAGATAGCAATTATTAAGGTTTATAACTAATCCCGTAGGTAAATGTAGAGGTAGCGTGCCGTGGCGATCACATCGACTCTGGAACCATTCCCGACAAGATCGTCCACCTCGCCCTTCGCCGATCTCCTCTTATTCCGCAGCTCTGTTGTGAGTTACAAATATGAGCAACGGCACCGTATCAAATACCGGGGAGTTACTACAGTAATCGGTAAGGTACACATCAATTACATGTATATCAAATATACCTTTAGTGTTGCCGGCCTTCTTATCCGCTAAGTATTTGGGGCAGTTCCGCTTCGATGACCCTTCCCTTGCAATAAAAGCACTCAGTCTCGGGCTTGGGTCCATTCTTTGACTTCTTCTTCTTCCCGCAACTTGCTTTAGGCGCCGCAACCTCTTTGCCGTCCTTCTTGAAGTTCTTCCGCCCTTGCCCTTCTTGAACTTAGTGGTCTTATTGACCATCAACACTTGATGTTCTTTCTTGATTTCAACCTCACGACTTGACATTGAGAATACTTCAGAATGGTCTTCTCCATCCCCTGCATATTGTAGTTCATCACAAAGCTCTTGTAGCTTGGTGGGAGCGATCAAGGATTCTCACAATGACCGCCTCGTCCGGAGGTTTATGTCCAGTGGGACAAAGGCGGTGATGCAACCCGGACATTTTGAGTATGTGCTCACCGACAGAGCTGTTTTCCTCCATCTTACAACTATAGAACTTGTCGGAGACTTCATATCTCTCGACGGGCATGAGCCTGAAAAACCAGTTTCAGCTCCTCGAACATCTCGTATGCTCCGTGTTGCTCAAAACGCTTTTGGAGCCCGGTTCTAGGCTGTAAAGCATGCCGCCTTGAACGAGGGAGTAATCATCAAGACGAGACTGCCAAGCGTTCATAATGTCTTGGTTCTTCGGGATGGGTGCTTCACCTAGCGGTCCTTCTAGGACATATTGTTTCTTAGCAGCTATGAGGATGATCCTCGTGTTAGGACCCAGTCCGTATAGTTGCTGCCATCATCTTTCAGCTTGGTTTTCTCTAGGAACGCGTTGAAGTTCATGGTGACATGAGCGTTGGCCATTTGATCTACAAGACATATTATAAAGATTTTAGACTATTGTTCATGATAATAAAGTTCATCTAATCAAATTATTAATGAACTCCCACTTAGATTAGACATCCCTCTAGTCATCTAAGTGTTACACGATCCGAGTCGACTAGGCCGTGTCCGATCAACACGTGAGACGGACTAGTCATCGTCGGTGAACATTCTCATGTTGATCGTATCTTCCATACGACTCGTGTTCGACCTTTCGGTCTCCGTGTTCCGAGGCCATGTCAGTACAATCTAGGCTCGACAAGATAACCCAAAGTCAATCTGCGAGTGTAAATCTGTCTTAAACCCGTAGTATGAAAACGTAAGAATCCATCACACCCGATCAACACGTGGTGCTTAGAAGCGACGAACTGTAGCAACGGTTACGCTTAAGGGGAGAACACTTCTTGAAATTGTTCTAAGGGATCATCTTATTTACTACCGTCGATCTAAGTAAACAAGATGCATAATCATAATAAACATCACATGCAATTATAAAGTAGTGACATGATATGGCCAATATCATATAGCTCCTTGATCTTCATCTTCGGGCTCCATGATCATCCTGTCACCGGCATGACACCATGATCTCCATCATCATGATCTCCATCATCGTGTCTTCATGAAGTTGTCACGCCAACGACTACTTCTACTTCTATGGCTAACGCGTTTAGCAATAAAGTAAAGTGAGTTACATGGCGTTCTTCAATGACACGCAGGTCATACAAAATAAAGACAACTCCTATGGCTCCTGCCGGTTGTCATACTCATCGACATGCAAGTCGTGATTCCTATTACAAGAACATGATCTCATACATCACAATATATCATCATTCATCACAACTTGGCCATATCACGTCACATGACAATTGCTGCAAAAACAAGTTAGACGTCCTCTAATTGTTGTTGCATCTTTTACGTGGCTGCAATTGGGTTCTAGCAAGAACGTTTTCTTACCTACGAATAACCACAACGTGATCTTGTCAACTTCTATTTACCCTTCATAAGGACCCTGTTCATCGAATCCGCTCCAACTAAAGTAGGAGAGACAGCACCCGCCAGCCACCTTATGCAACTAGTGCATGTTAGTCGGTGGAACCGGTCTCACGTAAATGCGTGTAAGGTTGGTCCGGGCCGCTTCATCCCACAATACCGCGGAAGCAAGAAAGCGACTAGTAACGGCAAGTAAGTTGACAAGATCCACGCCCACAACAAAATTGTGTTCTACTCGTGCAAAGAGAACTACGCATAGACCTAGCTCATGATGCCACTTTGTTGGGGAGCGTTGCAGAAAATTAAAATTTTCCTACGGTTTCACCAAGATCTATCTATGAGTTCATCTAAGCAACGAGTCAAGAGAGAGAGTTTGCATCTACATACCACTTGTAGATCGAGTACGGAAGCGTTCGAGGGAGTGGTGATGATGATGGCGTTCCCAACGTGATTCCGATCACCGATGAGCAAAGTGCTTTGAAAGGACAGCACCTCCGTGTTCAACACACGTGCGGGACGATGGCGTCTCCTCCGTCTTGATCCAGCAAGGGAGAAGGAGAGGTTGAGGAAGACAACTCCAATGGCAGCACGACGTGGTGCAATTTGTCTGAGAGGTTCTCCGGCTGTGGCTTCGCCAAGCACACGCGGGAGAAAGAGAGAAGTTGGGGAGGGAGGGCTGCGCCTTCAATGGTTTGTCTAGCCCTCCCCACCCCTCTATTTATAGGAGGAGAGGGCCAAGGGGGCCGCCATCTAGGGAAACCCTAGATGGGGCGGCGGCCAAAGGGAGGAGGGAGGGTGGCTTGCCCCCCAAGCTAGGGGCGCCTTTTTTTCCTTAGGGTTTCCTCCCTTGCCCTAGCCGCATGGGCCTAAGGGGAGGTACGCCCAGCCCACCAGGGGCTGGCTCCCTCTCCACTTAGCCCATGTGGCCCCCGGGAGGGTGGCCCCTCGGTGGACCTCCGGAACTCTCCGGTGGCCCGATACATTACAGTATACCCCAAAACTTTCCGGAGTCCGTTTAACCACTTTCCATATATAAATCTTTACCTACGGACCATTCTGGAACTCCTCGTGACGTCTGGGATCTCATCCGGGACTCCAAAAAACATTCGGTAATCACATACTTGTCTTCCTAATAACCCTAGCGTCACCGAACCTTAAGTGTGTAGACCCTACGGGTTCGGGAGACATGCAGACATGACCGAGACTACCTCAGGTCAATAACCAACAGCGGGATCTGGATACCCATGTTGGCTCCCACATGCTCCTCGATGTTGTCATCGGATGAACCACGATGTCAAGGGTTCAAGCAACCCCGTATTCTATTCCCTTTGTCAGGCGGTATGTTACTTGCCCGAGACTCGATCGTCGGTATCCCAATACCTCGTTTAGTCTCGTTACCGGCAAGTCACTTTACTCGTACCGCAATGCATGATCCGTGACGGACACTTGATCAATTTGAGCTCATTATGATGATGCATTACCGAGTGGGCCCAGTGAAACCTCTCCGCAATACGGAGTGACAAATCCCAGTCTCGATCCGTGTCAACCCAATGGTCACTGTCGGAGATACCTGTAGTGCACCTTTATAGTCACCCAGTTACGTTGTGACGTTTGATACACCCAAAGCATTCCTACGGTATCCGGGAATTGAACGATCTCATGGTCTAAGGAAGAGATACTTGACATTGGAAAAGCTCTAGCAAAGCGAACTACACGATCTTGTGCTATGCTTAGGATTGGGTCTTGTCCATCACGTCATTCTCCTAATGACGTGATCCCGTTGTCAATGACATCCGATGTCCATAGTCAGAAACCATGACTATCTCGTTGACCAACGAGCTAGTCAATTAGAGGCTTACTAGGGACGTATTGTAGTCTATGTATTCACACGTGTATTACGATTTCCGGATAATACAGTTATAGCATGAATAAAAGACAATCATCATGAACAAGGAAATATAATAATAATGCTTTTATTATTGCCTCTAGGGCATATTTCCAACAAGGGAGGGAGTTGACCACTGCAGGATGTACAGATGGAGAGAAGGTGAAGTTTGCTGCACACCAGCTTGAAGGACCCGCAGCAACATGGTGGGAGAATTTTACAGCCACTTACCCTGTAGACACTGTCACATGGGATCAGTTTCAGCAAGCTTTCCGCACTGCCCATGTCTAAGCAGGAGCTATGGCCATGAAGAAGCGTGAGTTTCGCAACTTACGCCAAGGAGGAAGGACTATTGGACAGTATGTGGATGATTTTAGTAAGTTAGCACGTTATGCCCCAGATGACGTTGCTACAGATGCAGCTAAGCAGGAAAAGTTTCTGGAAGGGTTGAATGATGAGTTAAGCATGCAGTTGATGGTAGCAAGTTTCAATAACTACCAGGAGTTGGTAGACCGTGCCCTCGTGGATTGAAGGAAAGCAACAAAGAAATTGAGAATCGCAAGAGGAAGTATGGGCAGGGAAGTATAACTCGAGCCCAATGAAGCCCGTTATACCCCTAAACAGGGAGTTCAGTTTCAGCATACCCATGGAGGAGGTAATTCGCACAACCATAATGGCCACAAAAATGGGAATGGGAATGGAGGAAGCAACGGCCAGAACCGGACCACACCATCAACCCCAACCAAGAAAGACTTGAGCCATGTCACCTGTTACAAGTGTTCCAAGACCGGACATTATGCAAATGACTGTCCCGAAGGCCAAGGTGGAAATGGAAGCTCTGGAAAGAAGCCAAACCCTTTCAACAGGGGACAGGTGAACCACATTGATGTGAAGGAGGTTGAAGATCAGCCCGATGCAGTAATCGGTAAGTTTTTGGTTAAGTCATTTACTGCACTAGTTCTTTTCGATACCGGTGCAACGGATTCATACATATCAAGGGGATTTGTAGAAAAGTATAGCCTGCCTACTCAGATTCTTAAAACCCCTATGCTAGTAAGCTCACCAGGAGCGGAATATATGGCGGAACAAGGATGTTTTCAAGTACCATTAAGTATAGGAAGGCATGTGTTCCCGACGGATTTGATCATTTTGGAATCCCAAGGATTGGAGGTGATTCTCGGTATGGATTGGCTGTCGATGTATGGGGGAAACATCGATTGTGCAAGTAAGATGATTTTGCTCACCACACCAGAAGGAAGAAGGATTAAGTATGTATCGCGACATGGACCAAATAGGAATCAAGTAAATTCCTTATCAGGAGTTGTGCAGGAAGAGGTGCCAGTGGTGAAGGATTTCCCTGATGTATTTCCTGAGGAATTGCCAGGAATGCCACGGATAGAGACATTGGGTTTTGATTGAGCTTTTGCGGTGCATGTGCCCAATATCGAAACGACCATACAGGGTGCCCGCACAGGATTTGGCGGAAATCAAGACGCAGATTAAGGAGCTATTGGATAAAGGTTATATACGCCCAAGTTCTTCGCCTTGGGGATCACCCGTACTTTTAGTAGAAAAGAAGGACGGATCGTTAAGGATGGTTGTCGACTATCGTGGTTTAAATGAAGTAACAATCAAGAACAAGTACCCACTACCAATGATAAATGATCTGTTTGATCGTTTGCAAGGAGCTAGAGTGTTTTCCAAGATCGATATGCGATCGTGGTACCATCGATTGAATATTCGAGAGCAGGACATACCCAAGACAGCATTTACCACGAGATATGGACTGTATGAATATACCGTTATGTCATTTGGACTGACTAACGCGCCTGCCTATTTCATGAACCTGATGAACAAAGTGTTTATGGAGTTTTGGATAAGTTCATCGTGGTGTTCATAGATGATATTTTGGTTTTCTCGAAGAATGAAGAGGAACATAAGGAACATTTGCGATTTGTTTTGGAGAAAATAAGGAACATCATATATATGCCAAGTTCAGCAAATGTGAGTTTTGGCTAAAGGAAGTTGGATTTCTTGGACATGTTATATCCGGAGAAGGGATAGCAGTTGACCCCACAAAGGTTGAGACCGTAACCAAATGGGAAGCACCAACGACAGTTGGAGAGATCCGAGTTTCCTTGGACTCGCAGGATACTCTTGAAGATTCATTGAGAATTTCTCAAGGATTGCAATGCCTATGACGGAATTGCTGAAAAAGGATACCAAGTTCATATGGACTGAGCCTTGTGAGGCAAGTTTTCAGGAGTTGAAGAAAAGATTGGTTACCTTACCAGTGTTAATTTTGCGGATCGGACCAAGGATTATGAGGTGTATTGCGACACTTCACGTCGAGGACTTGGAGCAGTGCTTATGCAGGAAGGAAGAGTTGTTTCGTATGCTTCACGACAGCTAAAGCCTCATGAGTTGAATTATGCCACACATGATTTGGAGTTAGTAGCCGTTGTGCATGCATTGAAGACATGGAGACATTTTCTCATTGGAAATCATTGTGAGGTATACACGGATCACAAGAGTTTGAAGTACATCTTCACGCTTGAAGGAATTAAATCTCAGACGAGAGGAGATGGTTGGAGCTTATTAAGGATTATGATATGAGGTTGCATTATCACCCCGGGAAGGCTAACGTTGTAGCAGACGCATTAAGCCGTAAGAGCCACGTCAATACACTAATGGTGGGAGGAATACCCAAGGAGTTAGCCGAGGACCTTCGAGAGCTATGTTTGGAAATAGTTCTGAGAGGCTATGTAGCAGCATTGGAGATTCAGTCTACGTTCATGGACAAAATCAGAGAAGCTCAAAAGGCAGATAAGGAAGTTGCCTCTATAAAGGAGAAAATGAGCGAAGGAAAAGCTAAGGGATTTCGTAAGGATGAGCACGATACCCTATGGTTTGAGGACCGTGTGTATGTGCCAAATGAACCGGAGATCAGGAAGTTGATTATGCAAGAGGCACATGATTCCCCATATTCGATTCACCCAGGAAATACCAAGATGTATTTGGATTTGAGGAATACTTTCTGGTGGACCGGAATGAAGAAATATATTGCAGAGTATGTAGCAGTTTGCGATGTATGTCAATGGGTGAAGGCAGAACATCAGAAGCCAGCAGGATTGTTGCAACCATTGCCGATACCCGAATGGAAGTGGGATAAACTAGGCATGGATTTCATCACAGGTTTGCCAAAGACTCGCTTACGGCTATGACTCGATTTGGGTTATAGTCGACCGCTTGACGAAGGTAGCTCATTTCATTCCAGTCAAGACTACCTATAGCAGTGCTAAGTTAGCAAAGATATACATGACCAGAATTGTGTGTTTACACGGAGTTCCGAGGAGTATCGTATCAGATAGAGGAACCCAATTTACCTCAAAGTTTTGGAATCAGTTGCACGAAACTTTGGGAACCAGGCTGGAATTCAGTACAGCTTTCCACCCACAGACCGATGGACAGACTGAGAGAGTCAATCAGATTTTGGAGGATATGCTGAGAGCTTGTGCACTAGATTATGGATCTAGTTGGGATGATAACTTGCCGTATGCAGAGTTTTCTTATAACAACAGTTACCAAACCAGCTTGAAGATGGCACCTTCGAGGCTTTGTACGGAAGGAGGTGCAGGACACCGTTAGCATGGGACGAAGCCGAGACCGACAGCTTGTTTGGGCCAGATTTGATTAAGGAGTCTGAACGAAGGTTAAGTTGATTCACGATAGGCTCAAGGTAGCCCAGTCCTGCAGAGAAAAAGCTATGCGGATTCAAACGCAAGGCGATAGAATATGAAGTTGGAGACAGAGTATATCTTAGAGTATCCCCACCCGAGGAGTTAAGAGTTTTGAGTTACGTGAAAATTAGCACCACGTTTCGTTGGACCGTATAGGATCTTGCAACGCATGGGAGAAGTTGCTTATAAGCTAGAATTGCGGAAGGACTGTCGGGGGTTCATGATGTATTCCATGTTTCTCGGTGAAGAAATGTCACGCCGAGATGGCGGAAGTACCGCTAAGAGATACAAAGTGCCACTTGAAGCAATTCGGTTGAAGGATGATTTGACATATGAGGAGAGACCAGTCAAGATTCTCGATTATGCCCAGTGAGTTACTTGCAGCAAGGTTATCAAGTTTTGCAAGGTTCGATTGGAGCCACCACACCGAGGATGAAGCCACAGGAAAGAGAAGAAGATTTGCTCAAGGATCACCTCACCTATTTTCTAGCCAACCCGAATCTCGAGGGCTAGATTCATCTTAAGGGGTAGGTTTGTAACATCCCAAATTTTCAATTTGGAATGCTATACATTAAGTCATCATGCATATCATATTTTCTTGCATTTTGTTGATCCTAGAAATTCACGCAACTCAAGGACCCTCGGAGAGAGTTGTAGATTTCGAATTTTTTTGTATTTGAGTTCTCTCAAAACTATGAAAAGAGGATCATTGGATTTATTTATTTTATCTTCAAATATTTTTCCAATATCAAAAATAAGAGAGGGAATAATATGACTTTCCCAAAATTTAGGAAAAATGAAGATTTAACAAATAAATCAAATTTTGGATTTTTCCCGGAGTTTATTTGCCTTAGGAAAAAATGCGTGTTTTCAAAAATTGCATTTTTGGCCCCGAGTAAAAGTTCATTTTGTTTGACTCATTTTTAGGAGTCGGGGAAAGTTTACTTTATTAATTTTGGAGTTCGTTTAGATTTTTTTCTGTATTTTTCTGCGCGCGAAACCGATTTAAAAAAAAAGAGAGCGCAGCGCCTTGGGCCAAAGGCCCAAGCCGCCAAGCCAAGCCGCCGGCCGAGGCCAAGGCCATCGCTAGCACGCGCGCACCATAGAGCCAGGGAGCCCCAGGTTTCCTATTCTTTTACAAATCCTAGTAGGATTTGGACCCGTTTCGTTATTCCGTTTTTTATTCCTAGGATTCCTAATCCTACTCTAATTCTTGTCCCCTACTCCAAGCAAAAACCCTCCCCTCCCCAATATAAATACCCAAGCACCCCCCCTCCAACACATCAAACCAACACCTCTCCTCTCCTCCGCAGCAGCAGCAGTGCCGCCGCCGCCCTACACCACCGCCGCCGCCGCCGCCCTACGCCGCCGCCGCCGCCCCGCCACCTAGCCGCAGCCGGAGCCCCTCGTTTCTTCGAGGTTGTAACGCCCCCGATGCGGCTATATCTCCCACATGTCGAGGCACGACTTAGAGGCATAACCGCATTGAAAGCAATGTCGCAAGTGAGGTAATCTTCACACAACCCATGTAATAAAAAATGGAAAGAGATACATAGTTGGCTTACGATAGCCACTTCACACAAGTACATAATTAAACATCCATCAACCAGAGTACACTCAAGGTCCGACTACGGAACCAAAATAAAAGAAGATACCCCAAATGCTACGGATCCCCGATCGTCCCAAGCTGGGCACCACTACTGATCATCTGGAAAAGACACATAGTAACGACCACGTTCCTCGTCGAACTCCCACTTGAGCTCGGTTGAGTCACCTGACCGCATCGTCGGCACTGCAACTGTTTTGGGAAGTATCTGTGAGTCACGGGACTCAGCAATCTCACACCAGCGAGATCAAGACTATTTAAGCTTATAGGAAGGACAGAGTAGTATAGTGGAGCTGCAGCAAGCGACTAGCATATATGGTGGCTACTTCGCAAAAGAGAGCGAGAAGAGGAGCAAGGCACGGTCGTGAAGCTAGTAGCGATCAAGAAGTGATCCTGAACTACTTACGTCAGACATAACTCCAACACCGTGTTCACTTCCCGGACTCTGCCGAGAAGAGACCATCACGGTTACACACGCAGTTGATGTGTATTTTACTTGAGGTCAACTTCGGGTTTTCTACAACCGGACATTAACAAATTCCCATCTGCCTCATAACCGCGGGCACGACTTTCGAAAGATATTACCTGCAGGGTGTCCCAACTTAGCCCATTATAAGCTCTCACGGTCAACGAAGGATATTCCTTCTACCGGAAGACCCGATCAATCTCGGAATCCCGGACTACAAGACATTTCGACGGCAATAAAACAAGACCAGCAAAGCCGCCCGATTGTGCCGACAAATCCCGATAGGAGCTGCACATATCTCGTTCTCGTGGCACATCCGGATGAGCAGTCCATACAACTAAAACCAGACCTCAAGTTTCCTTGAGGGGCGCCGCACGAGGTTTCTAGTTCGGGCCAGCACTCGAAGGAGCACCGGTCCGGGGGTTTAAAATAAAGATGACCCTCGGGCTCGCGAAACCCGGGGAAAAAGGCTTAGGTGGCAAATGGTAAAACCAAAGTTGGGCCTTCTTTGGAGGAGTCTTATTCAAAGCGAACTGTCAAGGGGTCCCATAAATCACCCAACCGTAAGGAACGCGAAATCAAGGAACATAACACGGTATGACGGAAACTAGGGTGGCAAGAGTGGAACAAAACACTGCATAAGGCCGAGCCTTCCACCCTTTACCAAGTATATAGATGTATTAATTATAGCAGATATATATTGTGATATCCCCAACAAGTAAACATGTTCCAACAAGGAACAACATCTCCATGTTCCAACAAGGAACAAACTTCAACTTCACTCGCAACTAGCAACGCTTATAAGAGGGCCGAGCAAAGCGGTAACATAGCCAATCAACGGTTTGCTAGGAAAGGATGGTTAGGGGCTGACATGGCAATATGGGTGGCATGATATAGCAAGTGGTAGGCATCGCAGCATAGGCATAGCAAAAGAGCGAGCATCTAGCATAGCAAAGATAGAAGTGATTTCGAGGGTATGGTCATCTTGCTCGCAATGTTCTCGAGTTGTCGAAAGCTTGATCCTCGTAAGCGTTCTCAACAGGTTCCTCGTTCACGTACTCGTCTCCGGCTCTACCCAAAGCAACAACACAAACAAAGGAACCACAATAAATCACGGTGCAATGCACAATCAACATGATGCAAAACATGGCATGATATGCGGGATGTGATGTGCAATGCGTATGCGCGCTCCGGAAGGCAAATGATGAACCAGGCATCAACTTGGCAAACCAAGTATGCCACTGGAAAGATGAGATGATTTCGGTTGAAAACGATATAAAGATCACCGGAATCGGATGCACGGTTTGGAAATGACAAGCAAAACAAGAATGGCACAAATCTGCCATTAACAGCATGATGCCACTTAACAAGCAACAATAAATTAAGCTACTGCACCCAAACGTATCAACAAAGTATATGGCAGAGATCTACACAAGATGCTTGACAAAAGATGAGCACTGAGCTTCGGCTAAATCACATCATAACAGGTTCAAACAAGCATGGCAAAAGTGCACAAAATATCAGGCTGGACATGGCAAAAACAGCATCAGGTTGCCATGTTCAGAGCAGTAAAACTACATGCTGCAGGAACTTAAAGTAGCAAAACAAGGCATGGCATGAATCTACTAAAAGCATAGAACAAAAGTCCCTTACTGACCATAAGCCAAAAAGGATCTTAAAATATAGTAACACCCATGTCAATATTGAAAGTTTCGTTAACAGATTCAGCAACATGGCATGTTAAAAACTGATAACAAGTAGGCATGTTTACAAGCTCAATGCACTCACTACAGAGCCTTAAATGATAAACTAAGCATACATACATCAAGAAGACATGGCATAGAAGACATTCATGGCAAGAACAATAACATAGCATACATGGATCAACCACAACAACCTTGGCAAAATTGAATAACATGTAAACAATCTGCCAGGAAACATTTTATAGCAAAAGTAGAGCTCGATTGAGTCAAGCTATGGTACACCATAATTGTAAACAAGGACATGGATGGATATAGCAAGACATGTTTAACAAAACATCCTTACTTAAGTATCTCAAAATATGCATGGATCTCTCGGTAGCATCAAGTTAACATGGCATCAAAATATCAGCAAAACAGAGCTGAAAACAGCAACATCAGGACACCTACTTTGCATGCTTGTGCTAGTCACCACATAGATCAAAAAAATACATGGCATACGCCCCTGGAAAGATGGCATGACATATTACAAAACACATGTAGGACTCCAATTCATAGGGTGCACACAATAATCATGGCAAAAATAACAAAAGTGCAAGTTCTGTTAAGAAACAGAAACTAACAACACATAGCACACTTCCAACAGCATTTCGGGCATCAAGATGACCTGAAATGAAAATGATGCAATGAGATGAAATGATCTACTCTTCGAGGCGAACACTTTGACAAATTAT
Organism: Aegilops bicornis; assembly: GCA_021605145.1. Classification (NCBI taxonomy): domain Eukaryota; kingdom Viridiplantae; phylum Streptophyta; class Magnoliopsida; order Poales; family Poaceae; genus Aegilops; species Aegilops bicornis. The sequence continues at coordinate 154,190,241 of CM038669.1, forward strand.
ACGTGCAAAATGGAGCTACACATGCAAAGATATGCTACGTTGAAACTGCCACGAAATATTCACAGGATAAAAATACTTAGAAGAAAAGAGGGGGAAGAAGGTCAACGGGCTAGGTCGGGATCCGGATCGGGATCCGGCCCGATCCGAAGCGGCGGCGGTGGGCGGCTGCTCCGTGGCCGCCCGGCGAGGAGGAGGAGGCGGGCTGGTCGGCGGCGGCGCGGCAGCGGGCGGGCGCATGGCGGGCGCAGGCGGCGACGGGCGGCGCGGTCCGGAGATTTGCGACGGGGAGCCGGGAGCGTGGCGTGAGGCGCTGGCCGAGGGGGATCCGGCGCTGGGCGGCGCTGCCGGGCGAGGGAGGCGACTGGGCGGCGGAGGGCGCGGAGGCGCGCTGCTGGCGGGCACGCTGGAAGCCGGGCGGGTTTCGCCTCGGGCGGCGCGCTGGGCGGCGGCCGACACGTGTCGCGCGGATTGGTGCGGACACGGCGGCGGTTTCGTCGCGGCGGCGGACGGTCCGACGGGCGCGAGGAATTTTAGGGTTTCGGGAGGAAGAAGACCCGGATTTGGACGGGGGAGGTGTTTAAATAGGCATAGAGGGAGCTAGGAGAGTCCAAATGAGGTGTAGTTTTCGCCCACACGATCGTGATCGAACGACGGAGAGCATGGGAGTGACTTAGATGGGTTATAGGGCTGTTTTGAAGGGGTGTTGGGCTGCAACTTAAAAGAGGCCTTTGCGAGAGTGCGGTTAACCGTTGGAGTACCAAACGAGCTCCAAATGACCAAACTTGACCGTGGTCTACGGGTGGTATACCAAGGCCACTAGACAAACCTCGGTCCATTTCGAGAAGGTTTAATACCGCACATGGAAAAAACGTAAAAGGGCCGCCGGGGAGATAGGAGTGTCGGATTGCAAAACGGACAACGGAAAAAATGCTCGGAATCAAGAGACGAACACGTATGCAAATGCGATGCACATGATGACATGATATAAAATGCATGACATGGACAAAATGCAAAATGAAGAAAACCCAACCACGGAGGGAATATCATATCACAATGCCGAAAATGGCAAGAGTTGGAGTTACAAATATGGAAAGTTACATCCGGTGTTACAACACTCCACCACTACAAGAGGATCTCGTCCGAGATCTAGGACTGAAAGAACTCCGGATATTCGGAATGGAGGTGATCCTCGCGCCCTGTGTAGCTTCTCGGTCGAAATGGTGTGACCACTTCACTTTCGTGAATTTGATTGACTTGTTGCGAGTCTTGGCGCTCGGTTTCTTCGAGAATAGCAACGGGTGCTCATGATAAGAGAGATCTTCTTGAAGGTCAATCTCTTGAAGTTGATAGTGCGTTCAGGAGTCTTGAAGCACTTGCGAAGTCTGTGACACGTGAAACACATCGTGCACGCGTTTGCAAAGTTGGATGGAAGCTCAAGTTGATAGGCGAGATCGCCTCTTTTGCCAATTATCTTGAAAGGACCCACGTATCTAGGGGCAAGCTTCCTTTGATACCGGGTTGACGAGTGCCTTTCATTGGAGAGATGCGGAGGTAGACATGGTCTTCGATTTCAAAAGCCACATCACGGTGCTTATCATCATAATAGCTCTTCCGCGCGATTGCGGCGGCTTTGAGATTCTCACGAATGACTTGGCACATTTCTTCCGCTACGTGATCAAGTCATTGCCAAGAAGTTGGTGTTCACCTGTCTCGGACCAATTGAGAGGAGTACGGCACTTTACGCCATAGAGAATTTCGAATGGGGCCTTGCCCGAACTCGCTTGGAAGCTGTTGTTGTAGGAGAACTTCGGCATATGGAAGACAATCTTCCCACTTCATACCGAAAGAAATGACACAAGCCCCGAGCATATCTTCAAGGATTTGATTGACTCGCTTCGACTTGGCCACTTGTTTGAGGATGGAAAGTCATCTTTGAAACGAATGTTGGTGCCCATGGCCTTACGAAAAGAATCCCGAACTTGGAGGTAAAGATGCTGCCACGGTGCGAAGAGATCAATTGTGGAATGCTGTGCAAGGAGACAATCCTGGAGGTGTATAACTCTGCCAACTGAGCTGCTGTGATAGATTCTTTGATAGGAAGAAAATGAGCCACTTTAGTAAGCTTGTCAATGACAACGAACATAGCATCATTTCCACACTTGGACTTTGGAAATCCAACACGAAGTCCATTTCAATATGATCAAACTTCCATTACGGAATAGCAAGAGGTTGAAGGAGACCAGCTGGTCTTTGGTGTTCTGCTTTCACTCTTCCGCAGACATCACATTCATTCACGAATTGAGCAATTTCTCGCTTCATTCGAGTCCACCAATATGACTGCTTGAGATCATGGTACATCTTCGTACTTCGGGATGAATGGATAGAAGCGAATTGTGAGCCTCGCTCATAATGACTTTCAGTAGATCACCCTTAGGAACCACAATCCGGTCCTCAAAGAAAAGAGTATCTTTGTCATCAACGTGGAATCACTTGTACTTGGAAATGCCCTTGTCGATACCACGCTTTCACCTTTTCACCATGGTATCCAAGTTGAGCCTCACGAATCTGATCTTCCAAAGTAGGAGAGACTATGAGGTTGGCAAGAAAGCCTTGAGGAACAACTTGAAGATTCAGCTTATGGAAAGCTTCACAGAGATCCGGTTGGAAGGGCTTGAGGATTAGACTGCTGCGATAAGCCTTCTGCTCAAAGCATCTGCAATGACATTGGCCTTGCGGAGTATATTCAATACTTGGGTTGTACTCTTGAATCATTTCGACCCATCGAGTCTGCCTCGAGGTTGAGGTTGGGCTGAGTGAAGATGTACTTGAGACTCTTGTGATCGGTGAAAATGTCCACTTTCCTTCCCAACAAGAGATGTCTCCACGTTATCAATGCATGGACAATCGCCGCGAACTCAAGATCGTGAGTGGGGTAGTTCTTTCGTTGGGCTTGAATCAAGTAGAGGTATAAGCCACAACTCTCTTCTCTTGCATTAACACAAAGACCGAGACCTTGAAGAGAAGCATCACGTAAAACTTGAATGGCTTGGATTCATCAGAGGAGTCAAGACAGAGGCTGTGACGAGTTTCTCTTTGAGGGTAATGAAAGCAACGTCACACTCAGGAGACCATACAAACATCACAAGCATCAGGAGGAGGTTGGAAAGAGGCTTTGCAATCTTGGAGAAGTTCACAACCAAACATAGGCAATAGCTTGCAAGACCAAGAAAATCTGGAGCTGCTTGACATTCGAGGAGGTTCCCAATTCACAATTGCGGACACCTTCTCGGGATTAACAGCGATGCCCTTGGCGGAGATGATATGACCAAGATAAAGCACTTCATCAAGCCAAAATTCACATTTGGAGAACTTCGCATAGAATTGATACTCTCCGAGCTTGTCTAGCACCAATCGCAAATGTTTGGCATGATCCTTCTTATTCTTGGAGAAGACTAAAATATCATCAAGATAGACCAAGACGAATTCATTGGTATAGGGGTTGAAAATGAAGTTCAACATCCGAGAGAATGTTGGAGGAACATTGACGAGGCCGAAAGACATGACAGTATATTCATAAGAGCCAAAGCTTGTTACGAATCTTGTCTTGGGAATATCTTGTTCACGAATGCGAATCTGATGATAACCCATACGAAGGTCAAGCTTGGAGAACACCGTAGCACCTTTGAGTTGCTCGAAAAGCTCATTGATGTTGGGAAGTGGATACTTGTTCTTGATTGTCTTCTTATTCAATGGACGGTAATCGACGCAAAAGTCGGTCCGTGCCATCCTTCTTCCGGACAAAAGAACACCACAACCCCAAGGAGATGAACTCGGTCCGATCAAACCCAGACGCTCTTGTTCATCGAAATGCTTCTTCAATTCCTTCACTCATTAGGTCCAAGCTTGTATGGACGCTTGCAAACTGGTTCGAGTGCCGTGCTCAAGATCAATAACGAACTCAATCGGCCGATGAGGAGGCATACCAGGAAGCTCTTCTGGAAAGACATCTTGGTACTCACAAACGACTGGAATCTGAGAGATAGCATTCAGTTCGCCCTTCTCATTGAGAGAAAACAACCGAATGGTTTCATCACGAGCGGCATAGATGATCAAATCATTAGAATAGTGAGTCAATTGAATTTCCCTGGCAGCACAATCAAGCTGAGCTTTGTGCTGAGAAAGCCAGTCCATTCCGAGAATAAGATCAATATCCGAGTCACCAAGAACAATTGGTTTAGCCAGAAATCTATAATCGCCCATCTTGATACCGACATTCGAACCAAAACTCGAGAAGTCATCTGCTTAGCCGGAGAAACAATAGACAAAGGTCTCGCAATGCTTGAGTAACCAAATCATGCATAGCCACAAAAGGTCTTGAGATGAAAGAATGCGATGCACCAAAGATCAAATAAGACTTTTGCAGAATATCATCAAGCGAGAGATTACCCATTATCACATCGAAGAATCCTCCGCTTGAGCTGCATTCATCATATTCACCTTGGCAGACTTGGGATTATGCTTGACCACCGCATTGCTTGGAAGATTTCACAGAGGAGGAGGCGGAAGGCGCCTGGGTTGAAGCACTTGTTCGCATAGTGACCTTTCACGACATTTGTTGCAAGTCACCTCGTAGAGCGGACGGTGGTAAGGAGCACTTGACCTTGGAGCTTGAGAATTAGACTTGTTACGATAGCTTGGGTTGGGTGGGTGGGAAGATCCACGGCCACCGAGTTGTTCTGGCGATAAGGCCGACGGAACGGAGGAGGAGGAAGGTAAAACTTCGCTGCTTAGCTGCCACTTGAGAGGAAGAAGAAGACTGAATCGCATCCTCGATTGTCTTCTTAGAAGCCTCACATTTGAGCTGGGCAGCTTCTTGCTTCAGTGCCATGTTGTAGAAATCATCATACTTAATCGGCTCAAAAAGCACAAGAGCTAATTGCAGATCTTCTCTCGGACCACCTCTGAATTGATAGATCATACTCTTTTCATCGTGAACGTCTTGCTTAGCAAAACGAGCGAGCTTCGGAACTGGATATTGTATTGATAGACAGGACATGTTGCCCTGCTTGAGATTGCGGAACTCCTCACGCTTGCTCTCAACAACACTTTTCGGAATGTGATGAGCTCACGAAATCACGGCGGAACTCATCCTGTGTAATGACACGACCTCCTCACGGAATCTTTGTATTGTCGGTACCACTCGGCAGCTTGATCCTTGAGTTGAAACGATGCAAACTTGACAAAGTCCTCGTGTCGACATTGCTACAATAAAAATGCTTGCAGATGTCCACAAGCCAATCGTCGGCGTCTGTGGCCTCGACACGTAAAACCGAAAGACTTCGCCGATTAGCGAGGAACCGATCGAGAGTAGCAAAATGCGGCTGATTGTTGCCTTGACCTTGATTTCCTTGATTGCCTTGCCCTCGAGTACGTTCTTGCAAGAGCTGCAAAATCATCTCGAGCATTGGCATTGGTGGCTGCCATGATAGCTTGCTGTGCCTCCGGAGGCGGAGGTGGAGGTGGAGGTTCGTGATCCCCATCATTGCGATCCGGATTGTACGCTGCGTTGGCGGAGCCATCTGAAGAGGGTGACATCCGTTAGTCCTTTGATAGACAAATAGATAAGTAGAATCAACGGATAGAAATTGCAACATATAGTCTTCACAATAAACATTCGAACAAGAATGAACGAATGAATTCCAAAGTTAACATCACACGTCCATTAAGGTGAGAAGCCACTTAGATAAAGATATGGAAACAACATCTGTCTTAGAAGCAAATCGAATATCACAACTGAAAACAAAAGATTGGCTTCTAGAATGAGCCGGAACAAACACATGATAGAGATTTACGCCCAAAGTGTTCGTGGTGGGGCCCACACGGACCTGACGATATAGCGGCCGTCATGAATGACAAACAAGACGTCCCGAATCAGCATAGCCAAGGATTCTTTAAGACGTCTCGCGACCATCAGAATCGGCCGTGAATGGGCGGACCACTAGACGTTGGACCCCAATCTCAAATCATACATCCGCCGGAAAGATATCCCGTAAGCTACTAGAATTCCCACCTATAAACTCCCGAAACTTTCTGGTTATGCAATCTGGTGTTGGGGATACAGGGACACAAAATATATCACCCAAACTAACAATACCTAGATCCAAATTGTATCCATCCGTCAACACATAACCAAGAAATCTTCGGAAATCGTGGTACCTCGACCTTGAAAAACATCCGTTATACAAGTCATGGCAATACTCCCTTTTCGCCTCGATCTTGGGCTATCAGGGTTATCTCACCAACAACTGCACAAAAGAGATTTCGATGTCGGCAAAACTCAGGTATTCCAGAATCGCAACGATAAAATTGTGATGACAACACCTCGGAGCTCAACTCCCGGGACACCGCCACAACCCCTAAATGTCGAGGCACCAAGAACAATGTTCTCGCCACAAAACCATCGGAACGATTCCAAGATACCCACGTGATCCTAAATTTTTTTAGTGAAATTTGAGGAGAGAAGAGTCAAAACACTACGTCGGGATACCTCACAGAGCTGATTAAGGACTGGGAAGTAAAAAGAATCCTACTCTCCGATATATATAATCCTAAGACTCAAAACATTTTTCCATTCTAGACTCAACAACGCCAAAGAAACAATCAAGTAGGGGGCTCCTAAGTCGGGAAGGCTCGATTACCAACTTGTGACGCCCGATGCGGCTATATCTCCCACGTGTCGAGGCACGACTTAGAGGCATAACCGCATTGAAAGCAATGTCGCAAGTGAGGTAATCTTCACACAACCCATGTAATAAATAAGGGAAAGAGATACATAGTTGGCTTACAAATGCCACTTCACACAAAGACATAATTAAACATCCATCAACCGTAGTACACTCAAGGTCCGACTACGGAACCAAAATAAAAGAAGATACCCCAAATGCTACACAGATCCCCGATCGTCCCAACTGGGCACCACTATCGATCATCTGGAAAAGACACATAGTAACGACCACGTTCCTCGTCGAACTCCCACTTGAGCTCGGTTGAGTCACCCGACCGCATCGCCGGCACTGCAACTGTTTTGGGATGGATCTGTGAGTCACGGAGCCTCAGCAATCTCACACCCGCGAGATCAAGACTATTTAAGCTTATAGGAAGGACAGAGTAGTATAGTGGAGCTGCAGCAAGCGACTAGCATATATGGTGGCTACTTCGCAAAAGAGAGCGAGAAGAGGAGTAAAGCGCGGACGTGAAGCTAGTAGCGATCAAGAAGTGATCCTGAACTACTTACGTCAGACATAACTCCAACACATGTTCACTTCCCGGACTCCGAGAAGAGACCATCACGGTTACACACGCGGTTGATGTGTATTTTACTTGAGGTCAACTTCGGTTTTCTACAACCGGACATTAACAAATTCCCATCCGCCTCATAACCGCGGGCACGACTTTCGAAAGATATTACCCTGCAGGGTGTCCCAACTTAGCCCATTATAAGCTCTCACGGTCAACGAAGGATATTCCTTCTACCGGAAGACCCGATCAATCTCGGAATCCCGGACTACAAGACATTTCGACAAAGCAATAAAACAAGACCAAAGAAAGCCGCCCGATTGTGCCGACAAATCCCGATAGGAGCTGCACATATCTCGTTCTCGGGGCACATCCGGATGAGCAGTCCATACAACTAAAACCAGACCTCAAGTTTCCTTGAGGGGCGCCGACAGGCTCTAGTTCGGGCCAAAGCACTCGAAGGAGCACTGGTCCGGGGTTTAAAATAAAGATGACCCTCGGGCTCGCGAAAACCGGGGGAAAAAGGCTTAGGTGGCAAATGGTAAAACCAAAGTTGGGCCTTCTTTGGAGGAGTCTTATTCAAAGCGAACTGTCAAGGGGTCCCATAAATCACCCAACCGTAAGGAACGAAATCAAGGAACATAACACCGGTATGACGGAAACTAGGGTGGCAAGAGTGGAACAAAACACTGTGCATAAGGCCGAGCCTTCCACCCTTTACCAAGTATATAGATGTATTAATTATAGCAGATATATATTGTGATATCCCCAACAAGTAAACATGTTCCAACAAGGAACAACATCTCCATGTTCCAACAAGGAACAAACTTCAACTTCACCGCAACTAGCAACGCTTATAAGAGGGCCGAGCAAAGCGGTAACATAGCCAATCAACGGTTTGCTAGGAAAGGATGGTTAGGGGCTGACATGGCAATATGGGTGGCATGATATAGCAAGTGGTAGGCATCGCAGCATAGGCATAGCAAAAGAGCGAGCATCTAGCATAGCAAAGATAGAAGTGATTTCGAGGGTATGGTCATCTTGTCTGCAATGTTCTCAGAGTTGTCGAAAGCTTGATCCTCGTAAGCGTTCTCAACAGGTTCCTCGTTCACGTACATTTCGTCTCCGGCTCTACCCAAAGCAACAACACAAACAAAGGAACCACAATAAATCACGGTGCAATGCACAATCAACATGATGCAAAACATGGCATGATATGCGGGATGTGATATTCAATGCGTATGCGAGCTCCGGAAGGGAAATGATGAACCAGGCATCAACTTGGCAAACCAAGTATGCCACTGGAAAGATGAGATGATTTCGGTTGAAAACGATATAAAGATCACCGGAATCGGATGCACGGTTTGGAAATGACAAGCAAAACAAGAATGGCACAAATCTGCCATTAACAGCATGATGCCACTTAACAAGCAACAATAAATTAAGCTACTGCACCCAAACGTATCAACAAAGTATATGGAAGAGATCTACACAAGATGCTTGACAAAAGATGAGCACTGAGCTTCGGCTAAATCACATCATAACAGGTTCAAACAAGCATGGCAAAAGTGCACAAAATATCAGGCTGGACATGGCAAAAACAGCATCAGGTTGCCATGTTCAGAGAAGTAAAACTACATGCTGCAGGAACTTAAAGTAGCAAAACAAGGCATGGCATGAATCTACTAAAAGCATAGAACAAAAGTCCCTTACTGACCATAAGCCAAAAAGGATCTGAAAATATAGTAACACCCATGTCAATATTGAAAGTTTCGTTAACAGATTCAGCAACATGGCATGTTAAAAACTGATAACAAGTAGGCATGTTTACAAGCTCAATGCACTCACTACAGAGCCTTAAATGATAAACTAAGCATACATACATCAAGAAGACATGGCATAGAAGACATTCATGGCAAGAACAATAACATAGCATACATGGATCAACCATAACAACCTTGGCAAAATTGAATAACATGTAAACAATCTGCCAGGAAACATTTTATAGCAAAAGTAGAGCTCGATTGACTCAAGCTATGGTACACCATAATTGTAAACAAGGACATGGATGGATATAGAATGACATGTTTAACAAAACATCCTTACTTAAGTATCTCAAAATATGCATGGATCTCTCGGTAGCATCAAGTTAACATGGCATCAAAATATCAGCAAAACAGAGCTGAAAACAGCAACATCAGGACACCTACTTTGCATGCTTGTGCTAGTCACCACATAGATCAAACAAATACATGGAATACGCCCCTGGAAAGATGACATGGCATATTACAAAACACATGTAGGACTTCAATTCATAGGGTGCACACAATAATCATGGCAAAAATAACAAAAGTGCAAGTTCTGTTAAGAAACAGAAACTAACAACACATAGCACTCTTCCAACAGCATTTCGGGCATCAAGATGAGCTAAAATGAAAATGATGCAATGAGATGAAATGATCTACTCTTCGTGGCGAACATTTTGACATATTATACGCGCAAAATGGAGCTACACATGCAAAGATATGCTACGTTGAAACTGCCACGAAATATTCACAGGATAAAAATACTTAGAAGAAAAGAGGGGGAAGAAGGTCAACGGGCTAGGTCGGGATCCGGATCGGGATCCGGCCCGATCCGGCAGCGGCGGGCGGTTGCTCCGTGTGGCCCGGCGAGGAGGAGGAGGCGGGCCGGGTCGGCGGCGGTGCGGGCGGCGACCATGGGCGGCGGTCCGAGACGGCGACGGCTGAGCCGGCGAGGCGCGGGCCGAGGATCCGGCGCTGGGCGGCGCTGCCGGCGAGGGAGGCAGGCGGCGGAGGGGCGCGGAGGCGCGGAAGGCATGGCGGCGGCACGCTGGCCGGGCGGGCCACTGGCCGGGCGGCGCGGGGCGGCGGTCTTGACACGTGTCGCATGGATTGTTGCGACACGGCGGCGTGTTTCGTCTGGGCGGCGGCGGACGTGTCCAGACGGGCAGGAGGAATTTTAGGGTTTCGGGAGGAAGAAGACCCGGATTTGGACTGTGAGGTGTTTAAATAGGCATAGAGGGAGCTAGGAGAGTCCAAATGAGGTGTAGTTTTCGCCCACACGATCGTGGATCGAACGACGGAGAGCATGGGAGTGACTTAGATGGGTTATAGGGCTGTTTTGAAGGGGTGTTGGGCTGCAACTTAAAAGAGGCCTTTATGAGTGCGGTTAACCGTTGGAGAACCAAACGAGCTCCAAATGACCCGAAACTTGACCGGTGGTCTACGGTGGTATACCAAGGCCACTAGACAAACCTCGGTCCATTTCGAGAAGGTTTAATACCCGCACGGAAAAACGTAAAAGGGCCGCCGGGGAGATAGGAGTGTCGGATTGCAAAAGCGGACAACGGAAAAATGCTCGGAATCAAGAGGCGAACACGTATGCAAATGCGATGCACATGATGACATGATATAAAATGCATGACATGGACAAAATGCAAAATGAAGAAAACCCAACCACGGAGGGAATATCATATCACAATGCCGAAAATGGCAAGAGTTGGAGTTACAAATATGGAAAGTTACATCCGGGGTGTTACAGAGGTACTAGCCCCGCGCCGCGTCACCTTTTCTTTTCCTCGGTTCGGTTTTTCGTACATCGTTCTGGTTTCTGTTCCGGTTTTCTAGATCGGTTTTTCGTTTCGGTTTTCTTTCCGAAACCCTAGATCGGTTTTTTCTCACCGGTTTTACTTTCTGGTTTTGTTTAGCAAGCGTTCGCCGGATAGTTCGTCCTAATGAACGAGATCACCGGTTTGCTTCGGTTAATGAACGTCCGTTCGTTCAACCGTTCGTCGTTTTCTTTCTCATCAGATTTATTCCGCTATTTTTCTGATAGCGATTTCAGATCCGATCTTCGTTCTAGTTTATCTTCTCGCTCGTTTATCGGAATCAGGTGATTCAAACGCGTGGAGTTTCATCTCGAAACCGCCATTCCGATTAATCAACTTAAACAAAGTTTTGCTACTGTAAAATTTGTCTTAGTTTCAACTTGCTAGAACTGAGTTGTTTTCTTTCGTCGTTTGACTTTCGTTGCTTTATTTGATTCGATTCTTTTTGCAACTGTGGTTCTTAAGTTGAACTTTCTGGTTAGATCTTTTATTCGAAATTTACTGTGCATTAGATGAGTACTTATTGTATGCTTGTTGTTTGTCTGCGATAGATCACCCGAGTGCGCCGCTTGTTACTTGAATCTCTAGGTTTCATGGATCATCGACAAGGCAAGTAACACTTGATCATATTTTCTCATACCCAGCTTTTTATGCATTAGATCTATTCCTCAAACACTTGCATGATTAGGATCTAATTAAATTGTGGGATGGGAAGTAGATGAGGTAGTACCTATTACCTGTTTTATTACTAAACCTTTGGGAGTTACTTCTCGTTTGCTTATTTGCCATGCTATGCTAGTAGACGTGGATTGGGTGAGTGTATCCATGATGATGTGAGATTGTTAAATTAATGGTTTATTTAAGGTGGCAACTTAAACACACATCTGGGTGGATTGAGGCACTGGGGTATCCGATGATTGCCTGCTTTTTTGGGACCGCCACCTGTGCTCAAAGGGATCATGAGATTATTCATGCTAGAAACTTCCGTGTGCAGCCACAAGCCATTATGGGCTCTGGCATAGTTGAGTAAGTCGTCACGAACTCTTATAGTGGTGGACTAGCAGATGTAGGGGATGTAGGTGTACCGGTCTACCCGTCAGAAGGTGTTAGCGCTCGAAAGACTATGTCTCGGTCATCCGCTTTCTCAAACACCTTGCAAAGACGAGAAATCAAGCGGAGGCGATCGAGTCTTGTGGGGAAAAGTGCTAAACCTCTGCAGAGTGTATAAACTAATCATGATTAGCCGTGTCCCCGGTTATGGACATCTTGAGTATCTAGTACTTGAATATCATGTGAATCTCAACATGTTACTCTAATTAATATTGTTGGGTTTTAATGAGTACTTTTAATTGGGATTGAGGATGTCATCAACCATTCTCAATGTTTAACAACCACCATGATAGTTAAACAAATTTATTTCCTTTGCAGTGAGGGAAAACTGGCTTTATGCAAAATCAGAATCAGAGAGCTTTTCCACCAGCCATATATGCATGTAGTATAGGCTTATTCCTTCATTACTCTCTGTGTTATATTGCCAAAGATATTCCATGTCTTGACCCGTTTCGGGCTGCAACTTTCATGTTGCAGACTTTTTAGACGCATTTGTAAGGTGCTTTAGGTCGTGGTTCTATACTCGATGATGTCACTGGAGTTGATGGACTCACTTATCTTCCAAGTCTTCCGTATTGTTATCGTTATTAGATGGTCTTAAGCCATATTTATTGTAATAAGTCCTCTTTTGGACCACGATGTAATAAGTGTGTGATTGCTATTCTGTTATAAATCCTTCGAAGTACTGTGTGGTGTCAGCATTACTGATCCAGGGATGACGCCTGAGCACAGAGACTTGATCCATTCGGGTCGGGTCGCTACACTATGGGAGGACGGCCAGCGTCCACCCTATAATGCGCAAAGATTGCTAACAATCTCTAAGTGAAAGCAACTATTTGGAGTAGATTTGTGCACAGAATACTCCTTCCAAGACAATTTGCTTCCAAGGAGTAGTTTCAGTTTGATTGCAAGGAGTAGTTTCAGTAAAGTTTCAGCATGGTTTCAGTATAGTTTCAGCATGGTTTCAGTTTGCTTCCAAGGAGTTGTTCTCTGTCTGGTCCAATTCTGAAGAAATAAAAAGTGAATAGTTTGTTTGTTCCCTGTGTGGTCACTCTATTTTTTGAGTACTGACATTAGTTATGTTTGTTAGCAACAAGATATTTAAATGAAGCTTGTTCTATTTCAATTGTTCAATTGATGCCATGAAACTGAATATAGTAGTTGAAAACCCTGTTTTTCTTCCTGATCGTGAAAATTTTAAGTCCTGTTTGTGTTTTGGTTTTGTTGGTTGGCAATTATGTTTAGTTTTTCATTTCATGGGTGCTGTAAAATGTGCAGGTGGTGAGTTGAGGCTCAGCATACAGCTTGTTTGGACTAACCAAGAGGACTAGGTATGTTGCTTGCCCAAGCTAAGTGACACGCACGCGCCAAGTTTTCTGTTATATAATTACCTGTTAGTGCTTAGTTAAACTCATGATACGGCCATAGCAGATGGATGGTACTAGGTGTTGTTTTGTTTCTTGCCAATGTATTCAGAGAGCAGATGTGCCACTACAGATTTCTTTTCTTGAAGGCAGCTCACATAAGTTGAGCTACAAGTGAACAACTTGCTGATATTTGATCTGGAATGGAAGCTCACATAAGTTGAGCTGATTTTTGTCCATATGAAAGCAGAGGACGATATGGTCTATGTCCTTTTCATCCATATGAAAGTAGAGGCATATTGTGGTGCTAGTTTGCTGGGTTTTGTCTCTGACCATCGTGTCGTGATGAATTTGCAGGTACCCCGAGAGGCCCTTGAGTTTGTTGGAATGTTGATTAACTTCCGTTCCGGCAAATTCGGGTACTCCATATGTCCTATTTTCAGCAAAGGTCATGCTGAAATTTTCCGTGAATTTTAGCATGACTTTGCTAAAAATAGGACATACGGGGTACTGCGACTAATGCATGGGCCGGGTATCTTAGTACTTAATTAAGTAGGATCAATCGCCCCTTTAGTCTTGCTGCATTAAACCATAGGTGGCAATAGAGCCAAGTGATTAGGCCCAACTTAGAATTCTCCTTAGCATCGATAAACCCTAGATGATAAACCCAACATAGGTGGCAATAGAGCCAAGTGATTAGTGCCAAGTGATTAGGCCCAACCTAGGGTGCCTCGGCATCAATAAACCCTAAATGATGAAAACTTAACTTGGCTACCCCGGATGCCTCGGTGTCGATGAGAACCTAAATGATGTACGCTTAGGCTTTTAGGGTGCCTCGGCGTCGACAAACCCTAAATGATGAAAGCTTAGGCTTTTAGGGTGCCTCAGCGTCGACAAACCCTAAATGATGAGACCATGATCTTGTTCCTTGACAATAACCAACTTTTTGACCAAGATTTTTTCCTATTTAGAGCGAAACATGGCCCACAACGATGAGGCCGGTGGTTCGGGCGGCAAGCAATTCTGGGAGCTGTCCCAGGAGATGGAGGAACAACCTCAACAAGAATGAGGACGCCTTGGGAAGACACCGATCTCGACTACACGACCCCTAGTGGCGCTGGGGATGACACCGATGATGGTGCCGCCGAGGATGCCACCATCGATGATGGCGGCGCGCACACGGATGGCAGCCAACCGAAGAAGCAAAGGAAGGACCGGCGCCCGAATGCGCTCCGCACCCTCAAGGAGGAATTCACTCAAGTGGACTCCGACGGGCATCCAACGGAGCCCAAACATATAGTCACGTGGTAGTCGCTTCAGCTCGGGTGCATTCTCCGGAGCACCGTCTCGATCAACACCGATAACCTTAGGCATAAAGACCACGGGAATTTGCGCAACCTCCTCTTCACGAAGCTGCACGAACGATACAAGTTCCCCGCCGAATTTGAAAACACACGCCTCGTAGGGAATAAAGTGAACAGTGCCGCCCTCACGAGGATGAGCACGACCCTGTCTACTTGGAGAAGCGCGGTGAAGAGAATGATTGATAAAGGTGATAGTTATGAGAAGATCAAGGCGAAATATCCTTTGATGAGCGAAGATGTGTACAAGGAGTTCAAGATCAAGTGCGAGAGCAGCGCAACCTCCGAATCAAGTCGGTGGGGAAAGAAATGCGGAGTTGAACTTAGGGGAACACAAACTCGGTCCCGGGCGGTTACTGAGTGGCGGAGCCTATATGGGACAAGGAGGACGCGGAGGCCGTAGAGCAAGGCCTACCGCCCGCTTCGAGAAATACAGCGGTGACAAGCGGATCAGGAACTTTGTCGGGGCCGGTACAAGGAGACCCGATAACAAAGGAGCTTACCACGGATCCGAAGACCGTGGCGCTTGAGCTTGTTCAGTAAGGAATACACCCAGCGTAATTAGCTCCATATGGTTGGACTCTAATTAATCCCCAATATTTCTAAATGGTTCACGTTCCTTTCGCGGAGACCTTTGAAAGCGAGCGCCGGGTCGTCTCAAAGCTCCCCTTCGACACCCCTTTAAATAGGGCGTTGAACGTAATGAAAAACAAGGATAAGCTCGAAGCCGACGTCACCTGGTCGTGTGGCGGCAAAGGCTTGTCCACAAAATGGGGTCATACTATACCGCTGGTGTGCGGAAGGAGAAAAAGGCCAGCTCGGAAAGCCAGACGCGCGAGGTTCAAGAACTCAAGGCACAAGTGGCGCGGATTCTGGAGCTTGTCGAAGAACAAGTGGAACAACAACTGGGAACGAAGCTCAACGCCATGGTGCCTACGTTGATTCATGGGCTGATGACGTGGATTGCGGGCGCCCAACAGGAGGCCTCCCGGTTCCCGGCTTCACGGCCGACAACTTCGCCTGCGGCAGTGGCGCCATTGGTGTCTCCGGCGGCGGCGCCATTGGTGTCTCCGGCGTAGGCGGTATTGGTGTCTCCGGCGCCGGCACGGGCATTGGAGCTTAATGCACCCGGGTGTACGCCGGCCGGCACCTCGCCAGCAAGCGCCACCTCTGTCAGTTGCATGCCCGCCGTTGGCGGTGCCTCGACATTAGCCGAGCTCGACGACATCACGGTAACTAAGCCTCTCGGCCGATGACTTCATCTCCTTGCCTTTTGATCGGCATCCTCGACGCCACATACATGTTTTCGCAGGCACCGCCGGCGTTCCTTGCACTCTTACGCACTTCGTGGGCGCCGAGTTGGTCGATGTCGCCAAGGGCAGAATCGTTCAACCGGGCAACCGCATGTTCCACGGTAATCCGATGCCACCCACAGTGTATAGGGTTGAAGTGGTTCGGGTGCTGCCAGGCTGCGATGAGTTGTTACCTCCGATTCGACCCGCTGGGGCCGACGAAGAAGATGAGATGACCCTCAGTGCCTGCGTAAGCTGGCCCCTGCTTTGGCCGAAGAGCCAGATTTGTTTGGGGGCGGGGGACACCACCCCACAGACAAGACCGCCAGTCGTGCCGGCGCCAAGCCATGGCAAGAACGCCGCAACGCTACCGGACCTGCCGGACATCCCTATGGCACAGGATCCGGACAGCCCTATGGCACAGGATCCGGACAACCCTATGGCACAGGATCCGGACGGCGACGACAACGACGACGGTACATTTACCAAAGTTGATAAGTACTTTGCCGAACATGGGTACGCTGACGAGTTCTGCGGGCCTCTTTCTCAAGAACCCAACCAAGACGACCGCGATCTAGCTGGTACGACGGAGAAATCCAATTGCAACAGTGTCGTCTGGCGTTCAGTTCTTAGGACACGCCTCCAGCTCCCGCCTTCACCGAGCCTCAGATAGCTGAGGTGCGAAATATTATCAGCCCCAACACGCTCAAGAAGGCGGTCTGTGAGCAGAACTCAGTCCCATTACAGGAGATCAAGAAGAAGGGACGAAAATGAAAGACTAAAAAGGGCGCCGGTGCGAGCCAGCCGGCACCGAGTTTGATCCGTGCTCAGGACGGGCCACCTTCACCTAAGGATATCTCGAGGAGGGTGCATGTGGCGGGTAGGGCGATGCTACCGCCAAATATGCTGAATGCTGCAACCGCTCCTATGCGGAGTCTGCACGACAGTGTTCTTTCTTTGGAGAAGCGGCGTCTCAGAGAGAAGGATGTGGCATACCCGGTTTTCGTGGCCAAGGTGCCAGAGGGCAAGGGCTTTGTGGATGGCGACATCGGGGGTATGATCGTCCTGCGGTTTGATGACATCTTTGCTATGTTTAACCTTCATCCGCTGCACTACACCTTCGTTCAGCTGTTTTTATTTGAGTATGGAGATGCGGATCATTAGAGACAAGATCCGGACAGCCTGATAGTCGACCCCTTCGACATGCGTGCCAAGCACTTGAGCAGCGCTGGGGACCGCCAAGTTGCGAGTTCACACCTCGAAGGCGTCATTCTGGCAAACCCAGATAAGGATAACTTCCTTGTAGCTTACTTTCCCGAGTAAGTCATCCCTTAACCGCCCCGTAAAATATGATTTCTTAGATTTTGATCGTTCTTTTTTTCTCTAACATTCCGTGTTCTGTGCAGTGACACACATTGCACACTCATCCTCTTAAGCCTGAAATATTCCATGGCCACATATTTCGACCCGAACCGTAACTCCAAGATAGACTACACAGATGTCAAGAAAGTTCTTGATGATGTTCTCCCCGGCTACGCCAAATCTGGAGGCACCTTCACCAGGGCAGTTCGTGGCACGGCAAGCACATGTTCTCACACAATCTGAAGTTCTGCTGCGTCAAGCAGCCGTCTGTGATCGAAGGATGCCTACTACGCCCTCCATCACATGCGGGCGATCGTAAGGGACCATCATCAACTTCTGCTACTAGATAATCTCAAAGATTGGGCCGCGAGCTTGTCGGCAGTCCAGGACGCGGACCTCAGACAAGAATTCTTTCGCATCCAGTCGGGGTTTGCGAACATCATCCATCAAGATGTCCTTCATACCTCGGGGTAGTTCTTCCTCAGATATCAACCGTCCAACAGTGAGATAGATGAAACACTACAAATGCAGGGTGACAACAACCGCGATTTCATGACCATCACGGCTGCATGACGGCTTCATCCACGCTCTGTCCGATGAGTCGAGTCGAAAGTAGTGATGTGTAGTTCAAAACATTGATTGGCTCATGTTGTAATTATACTTTAATGATTTTGTATGTCTTTTTGGTTTGGACAGTCGTTCAACTTAGATGTAATCGATGCTATTTATTAGTAGGACCATGAATCGTGCTATTAATGTCTTGCTTTTCTCTTCCGATCCTTTTGTTGCATACTTACATATTGCTTATGTATTGTCTGTTGTTTGGCATGTGCATCATAGAGATGCCGTCGTATGTCGTGTACAAGGGTAAGGTTCCCGAAGTCTACGACGACTGGGAGGAGTGTCGGAGACAGGTTCACCGTTTCAGCGGTAACAGTTACAAAGGGTACACCACTAGGGCGGAGGCCGAATCTAGATATGCCCGCTATCTAGCGGGAGAGAGGAGGAAGCGTTGGAGGAACCGTATGAAGACTGGTTTGATCGCGATGATGCTCATCGTGATGACCGCTCTCTTCTATGTGATGGTAGTTTAGATGATCGATATCGACTTGTAATGTGAAGACAAACTTGATACTCGCGGTCTTGAGACTTGTAATGTTTTATCTTTGTTCGGTCTTTTGAATTCGGAGACTAATATGATGAATTGTATTCAGAGGCTAATCTTCTATTGTATTCGATGAATCTGATGTTGTTGTGTGCTGCTGTCTATATTCTGTGCAATAATATATTTTGTAACTTGTGCAAAAATCAGAAAAGAAAAAAAAACAAAATATTCATACTAATGGCGCATCACCACCAGGTGCGCCATTAGTATGCCAAAGGATACTAATGGCGCATCAACACAGAATGCGCCATTAGTATGACAAAGCACATGCTTACGTATGGCCCCCGGGAGGCACACTAATGGCGCATGGTGTTACATACTAATGGCGCACTGCTTGGTGTGCCATTAGTATACCAGATACTAATGGCGCACCAGTGATGCGCCATTAGTAAGAAATACTAGTGGCGTGCTACTAATGGCGCACTGGTAATGCGCCATTAGTAGGCAAAACCAGTGCGCCATTAGTAGGCCTTTTCCTAGTAGTGTTGTCTAGAGTTTTACTAGTATATTGAATAAAATTTATTTTTTATATAAATTTATTTTTTTATCAACTCTTTGCCCTAGAACAACACCTACAGCATAATCACTAGCATCACATATAATTTCAAAGGGTAAATTCCAATCAGGTGGCTGAACAATAGGTGCAGAGATCAATGCTTTCTTAAGTATTTCAAATGCTTCTACACAATCATCATCAAAGACAAATGGTATGTCTTTTTGTAATAAATTAGTCAGAGGCCGAGAAATTTTGGAGAAGTTCTTAACGAACCTCCTATAAAATCTGGCGTGACCAAGGAAACTTCTTATACCTTTGATGTCCTTGGGACATGGCATCTTTTCAATAGCATCAACCTTGGCTTTGTCAACTTCAATACCTCTTTCAGAAACTTTATGCCCCAAGACAATACCTTCATTAACCATAAAGTGGCATTTTTCCCAATTCAAGACAAGATTAGTTTCTTCACATCTCTGCAAAACTCGATCAAGGTTGCTCAAGCAATCATCAAAGGAGGATCCATAGACGGAAAAGTCATCCATGAAAACCTCACAAATCTTTTCACAAAAGTCGGAGAATATAGCCATCATGCATCTTTGAAAGGTAGCAGGTGCATTACATAAACCAAAAGGCATACGTCTATAAGCAATAGTACCAAAAGGGCAGGTAAAAGTGGTCTTAGATTGATCATTGGCTGACACAGGTATTTGAAAGAAACCAGAGTAACCATCTAGAAAGCAATAATGTGTATGTTTGCATAATATTTCTAGCATTTGATCGATAAAAGGTAAGGGGTAATGATCTTTCTTAGTAGCTTTATTTAATTTGCGGAAATCAATTACCATCCTATAACCTGTAATAATTCTTTGCGGAATCAATTCATCTTTATCATTAGAAACGACGGTAATACCTCCTTTCTTAGGGACACAATGGACATGACTTACCCACTTACTATCAGCAACAGGATAAATTATAACTGCCTCTAGAAGCTTTAGTATTTCCTTTATTACCACTTCTTTCATCTTAGGATTCAACCTTCGTTGATGATCACGGGTTTGGCATCTTCTTCCAAATTTATTTTATGTTGACATAGAGTGGGACTAATGCCCTTAAGATCATCAAGAGTATATCCAATAGCAACTCGGTGCTTCTTCAGAGTTTTCAATAATCTCTCTTCTTCATGCTCTGAAAGGTTAGCACTAATAATAACATGATATATCTTCTTTTCATCAAGATAAGCATATTTAAGAGTATCAGGCAACGGTTTAAGCTCAAACACGGGATCACCCTTGGGTGGAGGAGGATCCCCTAGGATTTCAACAGGCAAATTGTGTTTTAGAATAGGTTCCTGTCTAAAGAATACTTCATCTATTTCCCTTCTTTCATTCATAAACATATCATTTTCATGGTCTAGCACATATTGTTCTAAAGGATCACTAGGAGGTACGACAATGGAAGCAAGACCAATAATTTCATCCCTACTAGGCAACTCTTCTTCACGGTGTTGTCTACTAAATTTAGAGAAATTAAACTCATGACACATATCACCCAGGCCAATAGTAACTACATTCTTTTCACAGTCTATTCTAGCATTGACAGTGTTCAAGAAGGGTCTACCAAAAATAATGGGACAAAAGCTATCTTGTGGGGAACCAAGAACAAGGATGTAACATCCCAAATTTTCAATTTGGAATGTTATACATTAAGTCATCATGCATATCATATTTTCTTGCATTTTCCGATCCTAGAACATTTCACGCAACTCAAGGACCCTCGGAGAGAGTTGGAGATTTCATTATTTTGATATTTGGGTTTTTCTCAAATTTTGAAAATAGGATCAGTCGGATTTATTTGTATTTTATCTTCAAATATTTTTCCGATAAAAAAATAAGAGAGGGAATAATATGACTTTCCCAAAAAATTAGGAAAAATGAAGATTTAATAAATAAATCAAATTTTGGATTTTTCAGAGTTTATTTGCTTTAGGGAAAAAAATGCGTATTTTAAAAAATTGCATTTTTGCCCCGTATTAAAGTTCATTTTGTTCGACTCATTTTAGGAGTCGGGGAAAATTTATTTTATTAAATTTGGAGTTCATTTAGATTTTTTAATTTGTTTTTCTGTTTTTTAAAATCGCGCGCCACTTTGGGCCAAGGGCCCAGCCCGCCCTCTCCTCATGGCTTGCATGCTGGCCGCGGCCGTGGCCGTCAGGAGGACTCCTCCTCCTCCTGCTTGCCCCCTCCCAAGCAACCCCTCCTTATATACCCCCACCACCTCTCTCCTCCCACCCAGTGCCGCCGCCTCCCCAACCCAGCCCGCCGCCCGTGTGCCGCCCCTAGCGCCGCCGCCGGTGCCTCGCCAGCCGAGCCCGCCGCCGGTGCCCGGTGCCCGCCCCTAGCCGCCGACCGGGAGCCCGGTGCCCTTGGCGACCTCGCCGGAGGTAGCCACCGAGTCACCCCCCCGGTCCGGTTTTGTTTTAAAAACCGTCCGGTTTTTCTTTTGTTGTTCGGTTTTTTTTAAAACCCTAGATCGGTTTATTTTTTTCGGTTTAGTTAATTAGTGAACGTTCACCGATCCGTTCGTTTTAACGAACGCGTTCGCCGGTTAATTTCTGTTAACGAACGTCTGTTCTTTAACCGTTCGTCGTTTTTCTTTTAAATCGGATTTAATCCGTTATTTTCCGATCTCGATTTCAGATCCAATCTTCGAATCAGTTTATCTTCTCGCTCGTTTATCGGAATCAGGTGATTCAAGCGCCTCGAGTTTCGTTTCGAAACCGCCGTTCTGACTAATCAACTTAAACAAGGTTTTGCTACTGTAAAATTTGACCTAGTTTCAAATTGCTAGAACCGAGTTGTTTTCTTTCGACGTTTGACTTTCGTTGTTTTATTTGATTCGATTCTTTTCGCAACCAGGGTTCTTAAGTTGAACTTTCTGGTTAGATCTTCTATTCGAGATTTACCTATGCATTATATGAGTACTTATTGTATGCTTGTTGTTTGTCTGCGTTAGATCACCCGGAGTGCGCCGCTTGTTACCTCGAGTCTCTAGGTTTCGCGGATCGTCAGCAAGGCAAGTAACACTTGATCATACTTTTTCTACTACCCAGTTTTATGCATTAGATCTATTCCTCAAACACTTGCATGATTAGGATCTAATTAAATTGTGGGATGGGAAGTAGATTGAGGTAGTACCTATTACCTGTTTTACTTATGAAACCTTGGGAGTTACTTCTACGTTGCTTATTATGCCATGCTATGCTAGTAGACGTGGATTGGGTGAGTGATATCCATGACAGATGTGAGATTGTTAATTAATGGTTTATTTAAGGTGGCAACTTAAACACACATCTGGGTGGATTGAGGCACCTGGGGAACCCAGTTGTCTATTTTTTTTTTGGAAATCCCGGGGTACCTGTGTGATCTTCCTGTGTACCGCCACCCAGGCTCAAAGGGATCATAAGATTATTCAAATTAGAAACTTCCGTGTGCAGCCACAAGCCATTATGGGCTCTGGCATAGTTGAGTAAGTCGTGCGAACTCTTATAGGGGTGGACTAGCAGATGTAGGGGATGTAGGTGTACCGGTCCACCCATCGTAAGGTGCTAGCGCTTCTGAAAGGCTGTGTCTTGGTCATCCGTCTCACAAACACTATGTAGTGCGAGAAACCAAACGGAGGCGATCGAGTCTTGTGGGGAAAAGTGCGCAAACCTCTGCAGAGTGTACAAACTAATCATGATTAGCCGTGTCCCCGGTTATGGACATCTTGAGTATCTAGTACTTGAATATCATGTGAATCTCAACATGTTACTCTAATTAATGTTATTGGGTTTTTAATGAGTACTTTTAATTGGGATTGAGGATGCTGTCAACCATTCTCAATGTTTAACAACCACCATGATAGTTAAACAAATTTATTCCTTTGCGATGAGGGAAAAACTAGCTTTATGCAAAGCTGTAATCGTAGAGCTTTACCACCAGCCATATATGCATGTAGTATAGGCTTATGCTTTCATTGCTCTCTATGTGTTACATTGCGGCATATTCCATGTCTTTGACCCGTTTTGGGCTGCAACTTTCATGTTGCAGACTTTTCAGACGACGAGTAAGGTGTTTTAGGTCGTGGTTCTATACTTAGTGATGCTGATGGAGTTGATGGACTCACTTATCTTCCAAGTCTTCCGCTGTTATCGTTGTTAGATGGCCTTAAGCCATATTTATTGTAATAAGTCCTATTTTGGGACAACGCTGTAATAAGTGTGTGATTGCTACTCTGTATTAAATCCTTCGAAGTACTGTTTGGTGTCGACATTCTTGATCCAGGATGACGCTGAGCACGAGACTTGATCCATTCGGTCGGGTCGCTTCTGAGATATGGTATCGTCGAGCACACGACCGTAGAGACACGACCACTAAATTAAAGCCATAGATCACTACTCTCTTCTCATTTTCTAACTCCTCATCTTTTCTACTCTTTTAGGATGAAGGGCGCTTGAAGATCAAGTACACCCAACCGGATGAAGGCACACCTTTTGGATTTCACTTGAAGGAAGTCACCAAGTACACGAACATTGGACTACCAAGTTTCACGGGACTTTCAACGCCACTCTGCTGAAGAGGAGCATTTGGAAGATTCAAGCTCACGTTAAGGAAGGACATTCGCCCCAATCACCAAGCCTATAGATAGTGTTTTCGGTGCACCAACACGAGTCTCGGAAAGAGCATGGCAGCTCACATCACCATGGGACGCATTGGAAAAGTTTATCAAGAAGACCTCAAAGACACCATCTATCAGATTGCGGACGCCGAGATGAACAATGGGAGATAGTCAGCACCAAGAAGGATAGATCCATTGCAGCTTTTATCCAGGAGTTAAACCAGCACATTCGACGCCAGGAGAACCAGATGTGCAATGATATGCTCGAGTTGAAGAATGCGAATGGAAGGATCATCGAACTTGAAGAGGAACTAAAGTCTACACGCAAGGACTATATGGACGAGATCGTAGCATTAGCAAGACACAATAACGATCTTAAGTATGAGATTGAAGAACTCAAGAAGAAATTGGCGCTCAAGAATGAAGACCAGTACGTCGGCTGTCCAAGCGACTACATCAACATCGACGACACCGACTCGAGATCCAAGTGAACCCGACTTTGAAGATGAAGCAGAGGCAGACATCATGGAGTCTTCCACGGTTCAAATTAGTAGATGACCCCCACATATTAGTAGTATTTCCTCCATGTAACAATTAGTACACGCACTTTTGCGATAGTTAGATCGTTGTAAGCCTTTGTTTGAATTGAATGAAGTGATTTTGTGTGAATTTGCTCATATACATTTGGGTAGTGTTTCTCCTTAGACCCCACTCTATTCTTAATTTCTCGTCTTTTCTAAACCCATCAGATGCCTCTGAGACGCGAGCCCGGATTTGTTTTCCCGCCAGAGATCACCCAGTTGATTCAGCAACAGAACACTTTGATCCAAACACTAGTGCAGAATCAAGGCAACAACAACAACAACCCACCGCCACCACCACCACCTGCGGATCACATGACACGTTTCTTAAGACTGAATCCACCAGTATTTTCCAGTAGCACCGAGCCGATAGTAGCAGATGATTGGCTCCGTAAGGTAGGAAGGGAGTTGATCACTGCAGGATGTACAGATGGAGAGAAGGTGAAGTTTGCTGCGCACCAGCTTGAAGGACCCAAAGCAACATGGTGGGAGAATTTTACTGACCACTTACCCTATAGACACTGTCACATGGGATCAGTTTCAACAAGCTTTCCGCACAGCCCATGTTTCAGCAGGAGCTATGGCCATGAAGAAGCGTGAGTTTCGCAACTTAAGCCAAGGAGGAAGGACTATTGGCCAGTATGTGGATGATTTTAGTAAGTTAGCACGTTATGCCCCAGATGACGTTGCTACAGATGCAGCTAAGCAGGAGAAGTTTCTGGAAGAACTGAATGATGAGTTAAGCATGCAGTTGATGGTAGCAAGTTTCAATAACTACCAGGAGTTGGTAGACCGAGCCCTCATGATTGAAGGAAAGCTGAAAGAAATTGAGAATCGCAAGAGGAAGTATGGACAGGGGAAGTATAACTACGGAGCCCAATGAGAAGCCCGTTATACCCCTAAACAGGGAGTTCAGTTTCAGCATACCCATGGAGGAAGTAATTCGCACAACCATAATGGTACCAAGAATGGGAACGGGAATGGAGGAAGCAATGGATAGAACCGCACCACACCGTCAACCCCAACCAAGAAAGACTTAAGCCATGTCACCTGTTTCAAGTGTTCCAAGCCCGGGCATTATGCAAATGGTATCCGGAAGGCCAAGGTGGCAATGGAAGCTACGGAAAGAAGCCAAAACCTTTCAATAGGGGACAAGTGAACCACATTGATGTGGAGGAGGTTGAAGATCAGCCCGAGGCGATGTCGGTAAGTTTTTGGTTAAGTCATTTACCGCACTAGTTCTTTTCGACACCGGTGCATCGCATTCATACACATCAAGGGGATTTGTAGAGAAGTATAGTCTACCTACTCGGATTCTTAAAACCCCTTTGCTAGTAAGCTCACCAGGAGCGGAGTATATGGCCAGACAAGGATGTTTTCAAGTGCCATTAAGTATAGGAAGGCATGTGTTCCCGACGGATTTGATCATTTTGGAATCTCAAGGATTTTATGTAATTCTCGGTATGGATTGGCTGTCGATGTATGGAGGAAACATCGATTGCGCAAGTAAGACGATTTTTCTCACAACACCAGAAGGAAGAAGGATTAAGTATGTATCACGGCATGAGTCGAGGAGAGCTCATGTAAATTGCCTATCAGGAGTGGTGCAGGAAGAGGCGCCAGTAGTGAAGGATTACCTGATGTATTTCACGAGGAATTGCAGAATGCCACTGGATAGAGACATTGAGTTTTTGATTGAACTTTTGCCAGGAACAGGCCCAATATCGAAGCGACCATACAGGATGCCCGCACAAGATTTGGCGGAAATCAAGAAGCAGATTAAGGAGCTATTGGATAAAGGTTTTATACGCCCAAGTTCTTCACCTTGGGGATCACCCGTACTGTTAGTGGAGAAGAAGGACGGATCGTTAAGGATGGTTGTTGATTATCGTGGATTGAATGAAGTAACATGTCAGGACCCCGATTCCAAGTCACATCGACCTAGCCGGTAACACCTCATATCACTTTGTGGCCTCACGCACGGTATTCCCACGGGTGTCGCCTTACCATGGCCCGGACCGTTTGCGTCTTTTGGCTCACGTATATGATAGTGTCGCTAGCATCCACATGACGAAGAACCCGGCCGACATGGCTAGTCGTGAACCCAAAGCGGCACTAACCTATGGGGACAGGCATACATGAATCACTTCGAGCATGTCGGTCATCAACGTATGAATTTGGGCTGTAACCGGGCTAACAGGACTCCGGTATCCCGGGCTGTAGCGAGCTAGGCAGGACTCGAATATCACCGCGTGACATTTCCCGAAGAACGGACATAGGAACGAAATGAAACACATGCCGGCCAGTCAAGTGTCCAAGCAGTAGTCTTTGGGCTAGCAGGACTCGGTGAACCGGGTCAGAAGCGGACTACTATCGCTCAGAAGCACGAGACTTACATTTCCCCATATGAGAGGCTGCCAAGGATAAACAACTAGTTTGTCGGATCCCACCCATACCAAGCATTTCAATCATACACGCAATATGCCTGATATGAGTAAATACAACAAGGCATCACAACAAAACTCTACAACTCAAGTACTTTATTTAAAAGGCTCGAGGAGCCATACATAACATAGTCATACAGGTAGGGGTCACATGACCCAACACTCAAGTCATACAATCATACAAGCACATGCGGAAGCAAACTAGTCTCGAGTACAGACTCTAGAAAGAAAAGAAAGGTTGTTGGAGCCTTCCTATCTACAATGGCCCTTCACAAGTCTTAGATCGCCACGGTGGCTAATTCACTTTCGTCGATGTCAACATCTACATAGAATCCGTCGGAGGGGGTAGTATTGTCCTCTGGAAAACATTGATTAAACAAACATGAGTACAAAGTACTCAGCAAGTCTTACCACGTAATCCTATCATACATGCACATTCTCAAGAAGGAGGTGGAGTTATTTGCAAAGAAGCCAGCTTTGACTCTTGGCTAAGCTATCCCACGTGACACACTTTGTAAAGCATTTGTCGCACACGCAGTCCACTACTCACCATCACAATACTCCACCGTGGATCCTCTCTCGTCATCCCCGAGAGGGCCATCCACGATACTCACACTTATCTTGAGGCTTTTAGTAGTAACCATTTACTTGTCTATGAACTGATATAGGTAACCCAGAAGTCCTTCTCCGTGGACACGGCTATTAGAATAGATTATATTAAACCTGCAGGGTGTACTTCTTCACACACGCTCACCACTTACCGAAATCGTTTACCACGACATGTACTCGGCAACCTTCTGCCGGAAGCCCAACGTGGGTGTCGGCCACAGCCTACCTAAACACTCAAGTCCCTAGTCCAGGTTTATCGCCTATTCGGGTTCCATCCGCAGGGAGTCCGGCCGAGGTTTCCCATACGGCACCGAACGATGTGTACAGGGTTCCCGAGACACCAAGCAGGCGAATCGGGTACACGGGCCATGGTGCCTACCGCAACACAACCCACCCCTAAGGTCAGCAGCGTGCGGCCCCAAAGATGCTACAAACACGAAACTACTTGCAACTCCGGACTATGAACAGGGGTGGTTAAGAAGCGAGAGGGTCCATTGGTTTCGGGCCCAATGCGTGGTAGTAGCTAGTTCATGGATCACAAACACAGATCTCAGTTCTTAGGGTCGGCTTCAATGAAACAACCCACCATGTACTCCTATATGGCCTCTCATCGATACCTTTACCAAATCGTGTTCAACACTTTCACTCCCGAACCAACACAACCTTTCACTCCAGTTCATCATCCCGATGAGCCGGACTGACACAACTCTAAGCATAGCAAGCATAGCATGGTAGGAATCACAAACATGGCTCAATCAACTCCTACACATGCTAGTGGGTTTCATCTAGTTCTTGTGGAAATGACAGGTCATGCAAAGGAAGTGGGTTCAACTACCGCACACACAACAGTTGAATCGCGTTGTCTTAATGCAGTAAACGAGAGCGAAGCGAGAACATGGGTTTGTATCGGAATGATCAATGAATTGCTTGCACGATGGAACTGGGGTAGAGAACTGCCCTTGAGATGGGTAGTCGAGGTTATCTTCGGTGCCAGAACCTATCATGAAAACACACCGAAATAAACATACAAACAATATGCAACAATATGATGCATGCTATGACATGGCAATATGGATGTGTGTTGGCCTAATGCAAGTTGAAGGAACAGGGGATGAACTCATTTGAATCAAGATTCAAATGATAGCTCATTTGAGTTAGTCCTAATGGTGCAATATCTTATTCTGGTTATTCAGCATAGTTAACTTGTTTTAACATGCATGAAACCTGTACCAATGGATAGAGTGTATTTTTCTGATAATTTTTCATATATAAATCTTTGCATTTGGAGTTATAGAATAAAAGTTATAATCATTTGAAATTTGATTTATATTCTGGAATTTATTATATAAAAATAAATCCAGAATTTGAGTTAATCTTGTCGACATGAGGTCAGCGTGGACGTCGGGGGTCAACGGGGTCATCCAGGTCAAACCTGACCAGTGGGACCCGCATGTCGAGGTTAGTTTAACTAATTAAATTAATTAGAACTAATCCTAATTAGTTAACCGGGGTCCACATGTCATTGACTCAGACAGTCAGGGGGCCCACCGGCGTGGGTTAGTGGTCAACTTCATGGCGTCTAGCCGCCGGGCCGAGGCTTGACGCGGAGCAGAGTGCGTTAGACTTCCGGCCACCAAATGGGGCTGGGAGCATCTATGTGAAGCTGGAGGTGAGCCGCGATGTTTGGTGGGGTTAGTCGGAGTCGGGTGGCGGAGTGGCGCCCGGCGACGAAGTCGGGCGTGGCCTCGGGTGATGTCGGGTTAGTTGCTAGGGCTTCGGCGAGGCGCGGGAAGTGCATAGTTAGGCCCAGCGCAGCTCGGTGAGTGCGATGGGCGGTGGCGTGGCCGTTGGGTGGCCGGAGCCTCGTCGGCGACGAGCTCCGCGTCGGTGCGTTCGGGTGATCGCGGTTGGGTCGTTGGGGTGCACGAAGAAGAGCGTGGAGAGGATGGAGAGGTAGCCAGGCTCACGGTGATCTCGTAGAGAGTCTCGGCGGGTCGGGATGCTCGATGCGCGGCGACGGCGATGGGGATCTCCGGCTGACTCGAGCTTCGGTCCGAGGTTGGTGTAGAAGCTGGGGTGCTTAGAGCGGCGGGACTCGGCTAGCTAGGGGTAGTGGGGTGCGGCGGAGCTGCTGGACATGGTGGGAGGGGCATGGACGGCGGGGAGCACCTGGCGTCGACGGTGGCGTCGGCGATGGCGTCGGGCCAGTTGGGGGAGAGCGAGAGAGAGAGGCAGGGGAGAATGGGGTGTCGGGGGTTCGGGCGCGACGTGGAGGTCGTCGAGGCGTGGCGGCGAAGGGGTGAAGCAGGCGGCGGTGCGTGGCGCGCCCTGCGCTCGCCGGCTTGACACCAGTACTGCTGGCCGAGCCAAGCAGCTCGCTGGCGCGGCTGCTGGGCTGGGCCGGCAGGTGGGCCGGGCACAGGCGTCAGGTAAGGGTTTTTCCTTTTTTTAAGCCTTTTCTATTTTCTGTAACTCTGTTGGGGTTTTTAAAAATACCAAAACACTTTTAAAAATCACCAAAATGCTCCTGGTCACTTGTTGGAATATTCCCAACATGAAACATTTTGGTTTGGCAATTTTTGAACATTTAAAATAATTTTCATAATTTAAAATGCTCATTTCAAAAACTTGTGAATTAATCTTAGGACCCTTAGATGACCTAGAAAATGGTACACCTCCTTTGACATGGGTTACGAACCAAAACAAAGAGGATGAACATTTTGAAGGGCATTTCAGTGTTCATTGAAATAATTTTTAGTAAACCCTAGTTGTTTTAAGGGGGGGTGTTCTGGGTTTCCTGCCTTCCCCATTTCAAATTCAAATGAAATTTAAACATGATGCACACCCTAATGCATGGTCTATCTGGGATGTGACAACTCACCCCCACTCAAAAGAATCTCGTCCCGAGATTTAGGATCTGTTGCGAAAAAGGTGGGATACTCAAGTCGAAGACGATCCTCCCTTTCCCAAGTTGCTTCTTGCTCGGAATGGTTTGACCATTGAACCTTTAGAAACTTGATATTCCGACGTCGAGTGGTACGCTCGGCTTGATCGAGAATAATAACGGGATATTCTCGATAGGTGAGGTTATCTTGGAGATCAAGCGTTTGTGGTCTACTCCACGGATAGGATCCGAGAAGCAACGCCTGAGTTGGGAAACGTGGAAGACATCGTGGACTCTGGAAAGATGCGGAGGTAGTTCCAATTGGTAGGCAACTTCTCCTCGTTTGGCAAGAATGCGAAAGGTCCAATGTAACGAGGAGCCAACTTGCCTTTGATACCGAATCGATGGGTTCCCTTCAAAGGAGTAACCCGAAGGTAAGCCTTCTCGCCAATCTCATAAGCCATAGGCTTATGCTTGCGGTCATATTGGCTCTTTTGACGAGATTGGGCTGTTTTCAATTTCTCACGAATAACGTGAACTCCGCTTCTTCTCGCTTCCTGAATCATGTCCGGCCAAAGAGTTGTCTCTCCCTGCTTCTCGACCAGTTAAAGGCGTTCGACATTTCCGTCCCATAAAGAACTTCGAAAGGGGCTTTGCCCAGGCTGGCTTGATAACTATTGTTATAAGCGAACTCGGCGAATGGAAGGCATTTCTCCCAATTCATGCCGAAAGAGATGATGAAGCTCAAGCATATCCTCTAGGATTTGATTGACTCGTTCTACTTGACCACTTGATTGAGGATGGAAAGCGGTGCTAAAGGAGAGACGAGTTCCCATAGCGTTTTGGAAACTTCCCCAAAATCGAGAGGTGAAGAGACTTCCACGGTCTGAGTTAATCTCTAATGGAATACCATGAAGAGACACTATTCGAGAGATATACAACTCAGCTAGCTGGCTAGCGGTTATACTCTCACGAACGGGTAGGAAGTGGGCTACTTTGGAAAGACGATCAACGGCATTTACGAAGATAGCATTATTCCCTCTCTTGGTCCTGGGAAACCCGGTAATGAAATCCATACCGATTTTATCCCATTTCCATTCAGGAATTTCCAAAGGTTGAAGGGTACCAGCAGGCCGTTGATGCTCTGCTTTAACTCGACGACAGACGTCGCAATTAGCGATGTATTGAGCAATTTCTCTCTTCATCCTAGTCCACCAAAACCTCTAGCATAGATCTTGATACATTTTAGTACTACCAGGATGAATGGTGAGAGGAGAGTCATGAGCTTCCTTAAGGATCAATCGCCTCGAGTTGCGCACCTTAGGAACCACTAGACGGTCTCCAAAGAACACGACACCTTGTTCATCAATGGAGAAACAATCATGCGACTCCTTTCTTGATGTTTCTCCCGACACGGAGATTCCGGATCTACCTTACGTGCTTTGATGATCTGATCCGTAAGGGTAGGTTTCGCCACCGGGGTGGAAAGGAATCCTCGAGGAACAATGTGAAGATTAAGCTTACGTAAATTCCTCGTGGAGAATTGGTTGACTTTGTTGTAACATCAGATTGTTACAATAAGATTTGCGACTTAGGGCGTCAGCCATGACATTGGCTTTGCACGGGTGTAAGATATTCCTAAGTCGAAATCTGTAATCAACTTCGACCCAACGTCTTTGCACGAGATTCAAATCCGGTTGGGTAAAGATATATTTCAGACTTTGGTGATCAGTGTAGATTTCGCATAGCGATTACCCGTAAGGTAATGTCGCCAGGTTTTGAGTGCATGAACCATCGCTGCAAGCTCTAGATCGTGTGTGGGATAGTTATCCTCATGTGGACGAATCGCCGAGAAGCGAGGGCAATCACATGACGATCTTGCATGAGTATGCAACCTAGTCCTTGTCGCGAGGCGCCGCAATAGATAATAAAGTCCTTAGAGAAATCTGGTGGGACAAGTACGGAGCAGATGTCGCGCCTTTTCAGTTCCTCGAAAGCTGAACTTCGCCTGTGGCGCCCATTCGAACTTCTTATCTTTCTTGAGGAGTTCGGTTAGAGGTTTAGCAACTTTAGAGAAATTCTCGGTTAAGCGGCGGCAATAGCTCGCTAAACCGAGGAAACTCCGAACTTGCTTGACCGATTCAGGTGGAGTCCAATCAAGGACGGCTTGAACTCGCCGGGATTGACAGCAATGCCCTTACCAGAGATTACATGGCCTAGATAGGTCACTTACGGTAACCAGAATTCACACTTAGAGAATTTGGCATAAAGGCGGTGCTCTCAAGTTTCATCAATACTAGCCTTAGATGTTCGGCATGTTCTTCTTCATTCTTGGAGTAGATGAGTATATCATCGAGGTATACCACGCATTTAATTTATCCAAGTACTCCATAAAGATTGAGTTCATTAACCGAGAGAAGGTGGCTGGAGCATTGGTTAAACCGAAGACATGACGGTGTACTCAGATTGGCCATAACGAGTAACAAAAGCCGCTTTTAGGTATGTCCTCGTTCTTGATTTTGATTTGATGGTAGCCCAACCTCAAATCCATTTTGAAAAGATCGAGGATCCAAATGAGCTGATCATACAGGTCGTTGATCCCGGGAGCGGATACTTGTTCTTGATAGTGACCAAATTGATGTGTCGGTAATCTACAACCATCCGATCCGTACCATCCTTCTTCTTGACGAAGAGGACGGGCAAGCCCATGGAGATGAACTAGGACGGATGAAACCTTTTGCAAGGACTCATCGAGTTGTTTCTTGAGTTCAGCTAGTTCTAGGGTGCCATCTTATAAGGTCTTCTAGAGATTGGGACGGTTACGGGAATAAGATCTATCACTTAACTCGACATCCCCGCCGTGGAACACTGGCAGTTCCTTCCGAAAGACATCCGGAAATCACGGACTACCGGAATATCTTCGAGGTCCGGAAGGGGTTGGCATTTAAGGAGTAAAGTCGGCGCTTAGACACTCGGGTTAAAACATCCACCGCCTTGCCCGAAGGATGGGTAAGTTGAACGGTTCTAGTAGAGCAATCAATCTTGGCATAATGGGCTGACATCCACCCATACCCAAGATGATGTTTATGTCCGAGGACTTGAGAGCTATTAAGGAAGCAAGAAAGACTAATCACGACAAGAATTTCATTCCCATGACTTATTCTAGAGGTTTGCCATCTAGAACCAGGAGTTTGAATTTCCATGGAGGTAGGCATGTCACGTAATGTGGTGTTGTGCAATCGAGCATAGCTCTCGTAAATAAATGAATGAGATGCTCCAAAGATCAAAAGAACGGTTGCCGGATGGCAATTAACAAGAAGCGCATCGAGGACGACGTTGGGATCCTCATAGGTTTCTTCAGCAGTAAACATAGTTGACATGGCCACGAGCGGTGGCAACCGGTTTAGCATAGGGCACCTTCCCCTGGCTTGCCACGGCCAATGCAGACTTTCCAACTTGACTGGGTGGTTCGGGGACACTTTCATGGATGTAGTGGCCTGCCTCTCCACATTTGAAACAAGTTATCATATTGGGGCGTGGAGCAGCACTAGCAGCGGGGCCTCCATAAGTCTTGGGCGGAACATACTGCTGGTTGGGGCGAGGCGCCGCAAAGGATGGCCTCGGGGTGAACCTGGGTGGTAGAGCAGTATTTGGAATCCAAACTCGGCGCTTCTGGGATCCAGAGCCGGATGAAGATCCCGAGTCACGGATGTGCTTGCGAGAAGCCTCAAAATCAGTCTGCCTAGCCTCGTACCGATAGCCTTATTGACTAGCTTCGAAAGAGGTACACTCATGCAGACGGAGATCTCGGCGTAGCTCGGGGCTAAGTCCCTTGCGGAACCTTGCCTCGCTTCTTAGCATCGGTAGAAACTTCTTCGGGGCATAACGTGCTAACCTCCCAAATTCACGGCTGTAGGCATCCACCGATAGCCTACCTTGGGTGAAACTGCAGAATTCCTCACGCTTATGCGGTCCATAAGACCTTACGGAATATGATGCTCGCGAAGGCGGCTTGAACTCATCCCAAGTTGTAACTTGTCCAACCGGACGATAGCCTCATAATTTTCCCACCAGAGATCAAGGTGGCCTTCCAGATGATAGGCGGCAAAGGTAACCTTGTCGCCTCAGCCACGCTATGAACGCAGCTTGTGGTGGATGCCGCGAAGCCAATCATCTGCGTCCGAGTGGCTCGACGGAATATTTGAACTTTGGCGGATATAGCTTGACGAAATCGTTGAGTCAAACCACATCGCTTCTCGGCTGGCGCGTTGTGTTTTGTTCAATCCGCCCAATAAGCGGTTGGTCTCACGCTTATTGCGTGCTCGCTTCCAAAGATCACCTCAGCCAAGGATGGCGGTTGCGGCAGATTCACATTTACGGCTTGCACTACCCTCCCCGTTGCGGAACAGCAGGAGTGTTATGCAGTGTTGACCATCCTGGGAGACAAAGCAAAGGTTTAAACCAGGATGGCAGAATTAAGCAAGGGAGTGCGGAAGGTAATGGATAGCATGGAATGCAAAGAGGTTCATTCGTATGACATGGTAATATAAAACATATATATATATATATATATACCAACGGTCATACACACCATTCATAGTTTAGTACAAGCCTGACGGAGTACAACTATAAGGAAAGGCGTTACATCTCATCGGAAGCATCCCAACTTCTATACATTATTTTTCTACACTTCCGGAACGATACACACTAAGTCATATTCCACAAGTCACGCAGGACGGCGGAAATACAACTATTACAATACTAGGGATACTACTACTACTCAGACAGCTCCGTAGTAGTCCTCATAGAAGTCACCTCCCAATCTCGAAGTGGAACATGATCATCCGGAAATGCAGACAATCTGTGGAGCTTGTGGACCATAGGGACTGGATGTGGTCGTGGTCCAACAAACGGTGGCAGACGAGGCCCACGAGGAGGAGTGATGCCTCCTACCTCACGCCCACTCCATAAAGTCCGGCAGACCGCCCGCACAGGTACAAGTCCCTCATGTCCATATATCCGGCTTGCACGGCAGTGCAAACCTAGTCGAGTAGCCAAAGTGATCAAGACGGGCATTAAAGAGTTCCATACGCAAGGCCCGGTTTTCACGGTCCTTGTCTTCTAGCATCTCCGTGGTGGTGCGAAGAAGTGAGTCCTCATGGGATGCATCGCTGTACAAACCACGAAGGTAGCCATGCGCCCAGGGAGGGATCTTTGGCATGTAGCGGAAATCACCGCTGACCAAAGAAGGCGATTCGCTCGAATAATAGTCATCATAGAATAGGCTGCATCTTGCACGTACATTCCAATAGTGATCCCAAGTCCATAAGAACAAAGGAGCGGTTCAAGAGCTCGGGATAGGATGGATAAATCCTGACCGTGCATAGATATTGGCTTTGATTGAAATCCCTAAACCGCTTCCTCGACGGTATATTCAGGATACCATCGATAACCAGCCTCAACCATCACTCGAACCAACATTGCCGTGTGACCACACACACCAATGCAACGGGTCGACGAACCACTTGGTTACGGGGACGGTGGCCATCTCAAAGCACAACCACAATGCAAAGACATTAGAATTTCTAGGGAAAATCGGGCAGCATAACATCTCAGAATGCTCAAAATCAGATTTGAGACATTCAAAATCAGATTTGCAAAACCACTCAACAACATCATATCAAGGTTCTGGTTCAAATGATAGCATACTAAAATTTAGTAGCACCGAATCGAGGATGTAACCAACAATCCTATAAGTTACTACGGATTAGTAACACGTGAACACGATAGAGAGAAGAGAGCCTAGTCCTATACCCACGCCGAATGAGAAGAGGATGACTCAGATCGAGGGCATAAGGTAAAGGAGTAAAAAGAGCCTTACGTTCCCTCCCACAATCAATTCCCTACATATAACTAAAGCATTTCTAGACTCAACATCGACCAGTTTGGCTTAGCGAACCTACAGTGCAGCCCCGCTCGATGCCAACGCTGTCAGACCCCGATTCCAAGTCACATCGACCTAGCCGGTAACACCTCATATCACTTTGTGGCCTCACGCACGGTATTCCCACGGGTGTCGCCTTACCATGGCCCGGGACCGCTTATGCGCTTTTTGGCTCACGATATGATAGTGTCGCTAGCATCCACATGACGAAGAACCCGGCCGACATGGCTAGTCGTGAACCCAAAGCGGCACTAACCTATGGGGACAGTATACATGAATCACTTCGAGCATGTCGGTCATCAACGTATGAATTCGGGCTGTAGCACTGGGCTAACAGGACTCCGGTATCCCGGCTGTAGCAGCTAGGCAGGACTCGAATATCACCGCGTGACATTTCCCGAAGGGGACATATAGGAACGAAATGAAACACATGCCGGCCAGTCAAGTGTCCAAGCAAGAGTCTTTGAGCTAGCAGGACTCCGGTGAACCGGTCAGAAGCGGACTACTATCGCCGTATAACGAGACTTACATTTCCCCATATGAGAGGCTGCCAAGGATAAACAACTAGTTTGTCGGATCCCACCCATACCAAGCATTTCAATCATACACGCAATATGCCCGATATGAGTAAATACAACAAGGCATCACAACAAAACTCTACAACTCAAGTACTTTATTTAAAAGGCCCGAGGAGCCATACATAACATAGTCATACAGGTAGGGGTCACATGACCCAACACTCAAGTCATACAATCATACAAGCACATGCGGAAGCAAACTAGTCTGAGTACAGACTCTAGAAAGAAAGAAAGGTTGTTGGAGCCTTCCTATCTACAATGGCCCTTCACAAGTCTTAGATCGCCACCTGGTGGCTAATTCACTCGTCGATGTCAACATCTACATAGAATCACGGAGGGGGTAGTATTGTCCTCCGGAAAACATTGATTAAACAAACATGAGTACAAAGTACTCAGCAAGTCTTACCACGTAATCCTATCATACATGCACATTCTCAAGAAGGAGGTGGAGTTATTTGCAACAAGCCAGCTTTGACTCTTGGCTAAGCTATCCCACGTGACACACTTTGTAAAGCATTTGTCGCACACGAGTCCACTACTCACCATCACAATACTCCACCGTGGATCCTCTCGTCATCCCCGAGAGGGCCATCCACGATACTCACACTTATCTTGAGGCTTTTAGTAGTAACCATTTACTTGTCTATGAACTGATATAGGTAACCCAGAAGTCCTTCTCCGTGGACACGGCTATTAGAATAGATTATATTAAACCCTGCAGGGGTGTACTTCTTCACACACGCTCACCACTTACCGTCGCTTACACGACATGTACTGCAACCTTCAAGCCGGAAGCCCAACGTGGGTGTCGGCCACAGCCTACCTAAACACTCAAGTCCCTAGTCCAGGTTTATCGCCTATTCGGGTTCCATCCGCAGGAGTCCGCCGAGGTTTCCCATACGGCACCGAACGATGTGTACAGGGTTCCCGAGACACCAAACAGGCGAATCGGTACACCGGGCCATGGTGCCTACCGCAACACAACCCACCCCTAAGGTCGGCGTTACGTGCGGCCCCCAAAGATGCTACAAACACCGAAACTACTTGCAACTCCCGGACTATGAACAGGGGTGGTTAAGAAGCCGAGAGGGTCCATTGGTTTCGGGCCCAATGCGTGGTAGTAGCTAGTTCATGGATCACAAACACAGATCTCAGTTCTTAGGGTCGGCTTCAATGAAACAACCCACCATGTACTCCTATATGGCCTCTCATCGATACCTTTACCAAATCGTGTTCAACACTTTCACTCCCGAACCAACACAACCTTTCACTCCAGTTCATCATCCCGATGAGCCAGACCTGACACAACTCTAAGCATAGCAAGCATAGCATGGTAGGAATCACAAACATGGCTCAATCAACTCCTACACATGCTAGTGGGTTTCATCTAGTTACTGTGGAAATGACAGGTCATGCAAAGGAAGTGGGTTCAACTACCGCAGCACACAACAGTTGAATCGCGTTGTCTTAATGCAGTAAACGAGAGCAGAAGCGAGAACATGGGTTTGTATCGGAATGATCAATGAATTGCTTGCCTGATGGAACTGGGGTAGAGAACTGCCCTTCAGATAGGTAGTCGAGGTTATCTTCGGGGCGTAACCTATCATGAAAACACAATCAAATAAACATACAAACAATATGCAACAATATGATGCATGCTATGACATGGCAATATGGATGTGTGTTGGCCTAATGCAAGTTGAAGGAACAGGGGATGAACTCATTTGAATCAAGATTCAAATGATAGCTCATTTGAGTTAGTCCTAATGGTGCAATATCTTATTCTGGTTATTCAGCATAGTTAACTTGTTTTAACATGCATGAAACCTGTACCAATGGATAGAGTGTATTTTTCGATAATTTTCATATATAAATCTTTGCATTTGGAGTTATAGAATAAAAGTTATAATCATTTGAAATTTGATTTATATTCTGGAATTTATTATATAAAAATAAATCCAGAATTTGAGTTAATGCGTCAAGATGAGGTCAGCGTGACGTCAGGGGGTCAACGGGTCATCCAGGTCAAACTGACCTGTGGGACCCGCATGTCGTGGTTAGTTTAACTAATTAAATTAATTAGAACTAATCCTAATTAGTTAACCGGGGGTCCACATGTCATTGACTCGCATACCAATGGGGCCCACCGGCTGTGGGGTTAGTGGTCAACTCGCTGGCGCTCAGCCGGCGAGGCTGGCCAGACGCGGGCGTGAGCAGAGTGCGTTAGCACTTTCCGGCCACCAAATGGGGCGCGGGGAGCATCTATGTGAAGCTGGAGGTGAGCCGCGGTGTTTGGTGGGGTTAGTCGGAGTCGGGGTGGCCGGAGTGGGCGCCGGCGACGAGTCGGGCGGCGGCCGGGCTCGGGTGATGTCGGGTTAGTTGCTAGGGGCTCATGAGGCGCTGGAAGTGCATAGTTAGGCCCAGCGCAGCTTGGTGAGTGCGATGGACAGGGTGGCGTGGCGTTGGGTGGCCGGAGCCTCGGGCGACGAGCTCAAGGGCGGTGCGTTCGGGTGATCGCGGTTGGGTCGTTGTGGTGCACGAAGAAGAGCGTGGAGAGGATGGAGAGGTAGCCAGGTCACGGTGATCTCAGAGAGAGTCTCGGCGGGGTCGGGATGCTCGATGCGGCGGCGACGGCGATGGGGATCTCCGGCTGCTCGAGCCTCGGTCGAGGTCGGTGTAGAAGCTTGGTGCTTAGAGCGAGCGGGACTCGGCTAGCTAGGGGTAGTGGGGTGCGGCGGAGCTGCCGGACATGGTGGGAGGGGCATGGACGGCGGGGAGCACGGCGTCGAGGGTGGCGCGTCGGCGTTGGGGTGGGCGGGGTGGGGGGAGAGCGAGAGAGAGAGGCAGGGGAGAATGGGTGTCCAGGGGTTCGGGCGACGTGGAGGTCGCCCAGGCGTGGCGGGCGAAGGGGTGAAGCAGTGGCGGCGGCGTAAGTGCGCTCAAGGCCGGCCGGAGACAGTTGCTCGTCACTGGCCAAGAAGCCAGCTGGCGCTGCTGTTGGGCCGGCAGTGGGCCTGCACAAAGGCGTGTAAGGGTTTTTCCTTTTTTAAGCCTTTTCTATTTTCTCAGAACTCTGTTGGGGTTTTTAGAAATACCAAAACACTTTTTAAAAATCACCAAAATGCTCCTGGTCACTTGTTGGAATATTCCCAACATGAAACATTTTGGTTTGGCAATTTTGAACATTTAAAATAATTTTCATAATTTAAAATGCTCATTTCAAAAACTTGTGAATTAATCTTAGGACCCTTAGATGACCTAGAAAATGGTACACCTCCTTTGACATGGGTTCTGAACCAAAACAAAGAGGATGAACATTTTGAAGGGCATTTCAGGTTCATTGAAATAATTTTTAGTAAACCCTAGTTGTTTTAAGTGGGTGTTCAGGGTTTCTGCCTTCCCCATTTCAAATTCAAATGAAATTTAAACATGATGCACACCCTAATGCATGGTCTATCCGGGATGTGACAACTCACCCCCACTTCAAAAGAATCTCGTCCGAGATTTAGGATCTGTTGCGAAAAAAGGTGGGATACTCAAGTCGAAGACGATCCTCCCTTTCCCAAGTTGCTTCTTGCTCGGAATGGTTTGACCATTGAACCTTTAGAAACTTGATATTCGACGCCGAGTGGTACGCTCGGCTTGATCGAGAATACGAACGGGATATTCTCGATAGGTGAGGTTATCTTGGAGATCAAGTTTCGTGGTCTACTCCACGGATAGGATCCGAGAAGCAACGCCGAGTTGGGAAACGTGGAAGACATCGTGGACTCGGAAAGATGCGGAGGTAGTTCCAATTGGTAGGCAACTTCTCCTCGCTTGGCAAGAATGCGAAAGGTCCAATGTAACGAGGAGCCAACTTGCCTTTGATACCGAATCGATGGGTTCCTTCAAAGGAGTAACCCGAAGGTAAGCCTTCTCGCCAATCTCATAAGCCATAGGCTTATGCTTGCGGTCATATTGGCTCTTTTGACGAGATTGGGCTGTTTTCAATTTCTCACGAATAACGCGAACCTGCTCTTCTGCTTCACGAATCATGTCCGCCAAAGAGTTGTCTCTCCCGGTTTCGACTCAGTTAAGGGCGTTCGACATTTCCGCCCATAAAGAACCCGAAAGGGCTTTGCCCAGCTGGCTTGATAACTATTGTTATAAGCAAACTCGGCGAATGGAAGGCATTTCTCCCAATTCATGCCGAAAGAGATGACAGAAGCTCAAGCATATCCTCTAGGATTTGATTGACTCGTTCTACTTGACCACTTGATTGAGGATGGAAAGCGGTGCTAAAGGAGAGACGAGTTCCCATAGCGCTTTGGAAACTTTCCCAAAATCGAGAGGTGAAGAGACTTCCACGGTCTGAGTTAATCTCTAATGGAATACCATGAAGAGACACTATTCGAGAGATATACAACTCAGCTAGCTGGCTAGCGGTTATACTCTCACGAACGGTAGGAAGTGGGCTACTTTGGAAAGACGATCAACGCATTTATTTAAGATAGCATTATTCCTCTCTTGGTCCTGGGAAACCCGGTAATGAAATCCATACCGATTTTATCCCATTTCCATTCAGGAATTTCCAAAGGTTGAAGGGTACCAGCAGCCGTTGATGCTCTGCTTTAACTCGACGACAGACGTCGCAATTAGCGATGTATTGAGCAATTTCTCTCTTCATCCTAGTCCACCAAAACCTCTAGCATAGATCTTGATACATTTTAGTACTACCAGGATGAATGGTGAGAGGAGAGTCATGAGCTTCCTTAAGGATCAATCGCCTCAGGTTGCGCACCTTGGGAACCACTAGACGGTCTCCAAAGAACACGACACCTTATTCATCAATGGAGAAACAATCTGCGACTCCTTTCTTGATGTTTCTCCTGATACGGGAGATTCCCGGATCTACCTTCTGTGCTTTGATGAGCTGATCCGTAAGGGTAGGTTTCGCCACCGTGGTGGAAAGGAATCCTCGAGGAACAATGTGAAGATTAAGCTTACGTAAATTCCTCGTGGAGAATTGGTTGACTTTGTTGTAACATCAGATTGTTACAATAAGATTTGCGACTTAGGGCGTCAGCCATGACATTGGCTTTGCTCGGGTGTAAGATATTCCTAAGTCGAAATCTGTAATCAACTCGACCCAACGCCTTTGCTCGAGATTCAAATCCGGTTGGGTAAAGATATATTTCAGACTTTGGTGATCAAGTAGATTTCGCAACGATTACCCGTAAGGTAATGTCGCCAGGTTTTGAGTGCATGAACCATCGCCGCAAGCTCTAGATCGTGTGTGGGATAGTTATCCTCATGTGGACGAATCGCCGAGAAGCGTGAGGCAATCACATGACGATCTTGCATGAGTATGCAACCTAGTCCTTGTCGCGAGGCGCCGCAATAGATAATAAAGTCCTTAGAGAAATCTGGTGGGACAAGTACGGAGCAGATGTCGAGCGTCTTTTCAGCCTCTGAAAGCTGAACTCGCCTTGTGGCGCCCATTCGAACTTCTTATCTTTCTTGAGGAGTTCGGTTAGAGGTTTAGCAACTTTAGAGAAATTCTCTATTAAGCGGCGGCAATAGCTCGCTAAACCGAGGAAACTCCGAACTTGCTTGACCGATTCGTGTGGAGTCCAATCAAGGACGGCTTGAACTCGCCGGATTGACAGCAATGCCCTTACCAGAGATTACATGGCCTAGATAGGTCACTTACGGTAACCAGAATTCACACTTAGAGAATTTGGCATAAAGGCGGTGCTCTCAAGTTTCATCAATACTAGCCTTAGATGTTCGGCATGTTCTTCTTCATTCTTGGAGTAGATGAGTATATCATCGAGGTATACCACGCATTTAATTTATCCAAGTACTCCATAAAGATTGAGTTCATTAACCGAGAGAAGGTGGCTGGAGCATTGGTTAAACCGAAAGACATGACGGTGTACTCGTATTGGCCATAACGAGTAACAAAAGCCGCTTTAGGTATGTCCTCGTTCTTGATTTTGATTTGATGGTAGCCCAACCTCAAATCCATTTTGAAAAGATCGAGGATCCAAATGAGCTGATCATACAGTGTCGTTGATCCCGGGAGCGGATACTTGTTCTTGATAGTGACC
Organism: Aegilops bicornis; assembly: GCA_021605145.1. Lineage (NCBI taxonomy): Eukaryota > Viridiplantae > Streptophyta > Magnoliopsida > Poales > Poaceae > Aegilops > Aegilops bicornis. Next base: position 154,233,109 of record CM038669.1, read on the forward strand.
AAATTGATGTGTCGGTAATCTACAACCATCCGATCTGTACCATCCTTCTTCTTGACGAAGAGGACGGGGCAAGCCCATGGAGATGAACTAGGACGGATGAAACCTTTTTGCAAGGACTCATCGAGTTGTTTCTTGAGTTCAGCTAGTTCTAGGGGTGCCATCTTATAAGGTCTTCTAGAGATTGGGACGGTTTTGGGAATTAGATCTATCACGAACTCGACATCCCCGCTGTGTGGAACACTGGCAGTTCTTCCGAAAGACATCCGGAAATCACGGACTACCGGAATATCTTCGAGGTCCGGAAGGGGTTGGCATTTAAGGAGTAAAGTCGGCGCTTAGACACTCGGGTTAAAACATCCACCGTCTTGCCCGAAGGATGGGTAAGTTGAACGGTTCTAGTAGAGCAATCAATCTTGGCATAATGGGCTGACATCCAGTCCATACCCAAGATGATGTTTATGTCCGAGGACTTGAGAGCTATTAAGGAAGCAAGAAAGACTAATCTGTCGACAAGAATTTCATTCCCATGACTTATTCTAGAGGTTTGCCATCTAGAACCAGGAGTTTGAATTTCCATGGAGGTAGGCATGTCACATAATGTGGTGTTGTGCAATCGAGCATAGCTCTCGGAAATAAATGAATGAGATGCTCCAAAGATCAAAGAACGGTTGCCGGATGGCAATTAACAAGAAGCGCATCGAGGACGACGTTGGATCCTCATAGGTTTCTTCACAGAAACATAGTTGACATGGCCACGAGCGGTGGCAACCGGTTTAGCATAGGGCACCTTCCTACCGGCTTGCCACGGCCAATGACTTTCCAACTTGACTGGGTGGTTCTGGGGACACTCATGGATGTAGTGGCCTGCCTCTCCACATTTGAAACAAGTTATCATATTGGGGCGTGGAGCAGCACTAGCAGCGGGCCTCCATAAGTCTTGGGCGGAACATACTGCTGGTTGGGGCGAGGCGCCGCAAAGGATGGCCTCGGGGTGAACCTGGGTGGTAGAGCAGTATTTGGAATCCAAACTCGGCGCTTCTGGGATCCAGAGCCGGATGAAGATCCCGAGTCACGGATGTGCTTATGAGAAGCCTCAAAATCAGTCCGCCTGCCTCGGCGCCGATAGCCTTATTGACTAGCTTCGGAAAGAGGTACACTCATGCAGACGGAGATCTCGGCGTAGCTCGTGGCTAAGTCCTTGCGGAACCTTGCCTCGCTTCTTAGCATCGGTAGAAACTTCTTCGGGGCATAACGTGCTAACCTCCCAAATTCACGGCCAGAGGCATCCACCGATAGCCTACCTTGGGTGAAACCGCAGAATTCCTCACGTTTATGGTCCATAAGACCTTCTCGAATATGATGCTCGCGAAGGCGGCACTGAACTCATCCCAAGTTGTAACTTGTCCAACCGGACGCATAGCCTCATAATTTTCCCACCGAGATCGGCAGGGCCTTCCAGATGATAGGCGGCAAAGGTAACCTTGTCAGCCTCAGCCACGTTGGCGGAACGCAGCTTGTGGTGGATGCTGCGAAGCCAATCATCTGCGTCGAGTGGCTCGACGGAATATTTGAACTTTGGCGGATATAGCTTGACGAAATCGTTGAGTCAAACCACATCGCTTTCTCGGGCGCGTTGTGTTTTGTTCAATCCGGCTCCAATAAGCGGTTGGTCTCACGCTTATTATGCTCGCTTCCAAAGATCACCTCAGCCAAGGATGGCGGTTGCGGCAGATTCACATTTCGGTTGCACTACCCTCCCCTGCTCGAACAGCAGGAGTGTTGCGAGTGTTGACCATCCTGGGAGACAAAGCAAAGGTTTAAACCAGGATGGCAGAATTAAGCAAGGGAGTGCGGAATGTAATGGATAGCATGGAATGCAAAGAGGTTCATTCGTATGACATGGTAATATAAAACATATATATATATACCAACGGTCATACACACCATTCATAGTTTAGTACAAGCCTGACGGAGTACAACTATAAGGAAAGGCGTTACATCTCATCGGAAGCATCCCAACTTCTATACATTATTTTTCTACACTTCCGGAATGATACACACTAAGTCATATTCCACAAGTCACGCAGGACGGCGGAAATACAACTATTACAATACTAGGGATACTACTACTACTCAGACAGCTCCGTAGTAGTCCTCATAGAAGTCACCTCCCAATCTCGGAAGTGGAACATGATCATCCCGGAATGCATAATCCTGTGGAGCTTGTGGACCATAGGGACTCGGATGTGGTCGTGGTCCAACAAACGGTGGCGTGACGAGGCCCACGAGGAGGAGTGATGCCTCCTACCTCACGCCACTCCATAAAGTCCGCAGATCGCCCGCACAGGTACAAGTCCCTCATGTCCATATATCCGGCTTGCACGGCAGTGCAAACCTAGTCGAGTAGCCCAGTGATCAGCACGGGCATTAAAGAGCTCCATACGCAAGGCCCGGTTTTCCACGGTCCTTGTCTTCTAGCATCTCCGTGGTGGTGCGAAGAAGTGAGTCCTCATGGGATGCATCGCTGTACAAACCACGAAGGTAGCCATGCGCCTGTGGAGGGATCTTTGGCATGTAGCGGAAATCACTTGTTGACCAGCAAGGCAGTTCTCGCTCGAATAATAGTCATCATAGAATAGGCTGCATCTTGCACGTACATTCCAATAGTGATCCCAAGTCCATAAGAACAAAGGAGCGGTTCAAGAGCTCGGGATAGGATGGATAAATCCTGACCGTGCATAGATATTGGCTTTGATTGAAATCCCTAAACTGCTCCTCGATGGTATATTCAGGATACCATCGATAACCAGCCTCAACCATCACCGAACCAACATTGCCGTGTGACCACACACACCAATGCAACGGGTCGCATTTAACCACTTGGTTCTCGGGACGGGTGGCCATCTCGAAAGCACAACCACAATGCAAAGACATTAGAATTTCTAGGGAAAATCGGCAGCATAACATCTCAGAATGCTCAAAACCAGATTTGAGACATTCAAAATCAGATTTGCAAAACCACTCAACAACATCATATCAAGGTTCTGGTTCAAATGATAGCATACTAAAATTTAGTAGCACTGAACTGAGGATGTAACCAACAATCCTATAAGTTACTACGGATTAGTAACACGTGAACACGATAGAGAGAGAAGAGAGCCTAGTCCTATACCCACGTCGAATGAGAAGAGGATGACTCAGATCGAGGAGGGCATAAGGTAAAGGAGTAAAAAGAGCCTTACGTTCCTCCCACAATCAATTCCCTACATATAACTAAAGCATTTCTAGACTCAACATCGACCAGTTTGGCTTAGCGAACCCACAGCAGCCCTCGCTCGATGCCAACGCTGTCAGACCCCGATTCCAAGTCACATCGACCTAGCCGGTAACACCTCATATCACTTTGTGGCCTCACGCACGGTATTCTACCTGGTGTCGCCTTACCATGGCCCGGGACCGCTTTGCGTCTTTTGGCTCACGATATGATAGTGTCGCTAGCATCCACATGACGAAGAACCCGGGCCGACATGGCTAGTCGTGAACCCAAAGCGGCACTAACCTATGGGGACAGGCATACATGAATCACTTCGAGCATGTCGGTCATCAACGTATGAATTGGGCTGTAGCACTGGCTAACAGGACTCCGGTATCCCGGTGTAGTGAGCTAGGCAGGACTCGAATATCACCGCGTGACATTTCCCAAGGGACAGACATATAGGAACGAAATGAAACACATGCCGCCGGTCAAGTGTCCAAGCAGTAGTCTTTGGGCTAGCAGGTGACTCCGGTGAACCGGCTGTAGCGGACTACTATCGCCGGAAGCACGAGACTTACATTTCCCCATATGAGAGGCTGCCAAGGATAAACAACTAGTTTGTCGGATCCCACCCATACCAAGCATTTCAATCATACACGCAATATGCCCGATATGAGTAAATACAACAAGGCATCACAACAAAACTCTACAACTCAAGTACTTTTATTTAAAAGGCCCGAGGAGCCATACATAACATAGTCATACAGGTAGGGGTCACATGACCCAACACTCAAGTCATACAATCATACAAGCACATGCGAAGCAAACTAGTCTCGAGTACGGACTCTAGAAAGAAAGAAAGGTTGTTGGAGCCTTCCTATCTACAATGGCCCTTCACAAGTCTTAGATCTCCACATGGTGGCTAATACACTCGTAGATTTCAACATCTACATATAATCCGACGGAGGGTGTAGAAATGTCATCTGGAAAACATTGATTAAACAAACATGAGTACAAAGTACTCAAAGCAAGTCTTACCACGTAATCCTATCATACATGCACATTCTCAAGAAGGAGGTGGAGTTATTTGCAGCAAGCCAGCTTTGACTCTTGGCTAAGCTATCCCACGTGACACACTTTGTAAAGCATTTGTCGCACACCAGTCCACTACTCACCATCACAATACTCCACCGTGGATCCTTTCTCGTCATCCCGAGAGGGCCATCCACGATACTCACACTTATCTTGAGGCTTTTAGTAGTAACCATTTACTTGTCTATGAACTGATATAGGTAACCCAGAAGTCCTTCTCCGTGGACACGGCTATTAGAATAGATTATATTAAACCTGCAGGGTGTACTTCTTCACACACGCTCACCACTTACCGTCGTTTACACGACATGTACACGGCCACCTTCAAGCGGAAGCCCAACGTGGGTGTCGGCCACAGCCTACCTAAACACTTAAGTCCCTAGTCCATGTTTATCGCCTATTCGGGTTCCATCCGCAGGGAGTCCGGCCGAGGTTTCCCATACGGCCCCGAACGATGTGTACAGGGTTCCCGAGACACCAAACGGGCGAATCGGTACACCGGGCCACGGTGCCTACCGCAACACAACCCACCCCTAAGGTCAGCGTTGCGTGCGGACCCCAGCATGCTACAAACAACAGAAACTACTTGCAACTCCCGGACTATGAACAGGGGTGGTTAAGAAGCCGAGAGGGTCCATTGGTTTCGGGCCCAATGCGTGGTAGTAGCTAGTTCATGGATCACAAACACAGATCTCAGTTCTTAGGGTCGGCTTCAATGAAACAACCCACCATGTACTCCTACATGGCCTCTCATCGATACCTTTACCAAATCGTGTTCAACACTTTCACTCTCGAACCAACACAACCTTTCACTCCAGTTCATCATCCCGATGAGCCAGACCTGACACAACTCTAAGCATAGCAAGCATAGCATGGTAGGAATCACAAACATGGCTCAATCAACTCCTACACATGCTAGTGGGTTTCATCTAGTTATTGTGGAAATGACAGGTCATGCAAAGGAAGTGGGTTCAACTACCGCAGACACACAACAGTTGAATCGCGTTGTCTTAATGCGTAAACGAGAGCAGAAGCGAGAACATGGGTTTGTATCGGAATGATCAATGAATTGCTTGCACGATGGAACTGGGGTAGAGAAGCGCCCTTCGATGGGTAGTCGAGGTTATCTTGAGGCAGAACCTATCATGAAAACACAATCAAATAAACATACAAACAATATGCAACAATATGATGCATGCTATGACATGGCAATATGGATGTGTGTTGGCCTAATGCAAGTTGAAGGAACAGGGGATGAACTCATTTGAATCAAGATTCAAATGATAGCTCATTTGAGTTAGTCCTAGTGGTGCAATATCTTATTCTGGTTATTCAGCATAGTTAACTTGTTTTAACATGCATGAAACCTGTACCAATGGATAGAGTGTATTTTTCTGATAATTTTTCATATATAAATCTTTGCATTTGGAGTTATAGAATAAAAGTTATAATCATTTGAAATTTGATTTATATTCTGGAATTTATTATATAAAAATAAATCCAGAATTTGAGTTAATGCGTCAGCATGAGGTCAGCGTGACGTCAGGGGTCAACGGGGTCATCCAGGTCAAACTGACCAGTGGGACCCGCATGTCAGGGTTAGTTTAACTAATTAAATTAATTAGAACTAATCCTAATTAGTTAACCGGGGGGGTCCACATGTCATTGACTCAGACAGTCAACAGGGGCCCACCGACAGGGGTTAGTGGTCAACTTCGGGCGTCTAGCCGCTTGGCGAGGGCTGTGGCGGAGCAGAGTGCGTTGCACTTTCCGGCCACCAAATGGGCGCTGGGAGCATCTATGTGAAGCTGGAGGTGAGCCGCGATGTTTGGTGGGGTTAGTCGAGTCGGGGTGGCGGAGTGGGCGCCCGGCGACGAAGTCGGCGGCGGCCGGGCTCGGGTGATGTCGGGTTAGTTGCTAGGGGGCTCGGCGGCGGGAAGTGCATAGTTAGGCCCAGGCGCAGCTCGGTGAAGTGCGATGGACAGGGTGGCGTGGCCGTTGGGTGGCGAGCCTCGTCGTGACGAGCTCATGGCGGTGCGTTCGGGTGATCGCGGTTGGGTCGTTGTGGTGCACGAAGAAGAGCGTGGAGAGGATGGAGAGGTAGCCAGGCTCACGGTGATCTCGTAGAGAGTCTCGGCGGGGTCGGGGATGCTCTGATGCGGCGGCGACGGCGATGGGGATCTCCGGCGGCTCAAGCTCGGTCGAGGGCGGGGTAGAAGCTTGGTGCTTAGAGCGGCGGGACTCGGCTAGCTAGGGGTAGTGGGGTGCGGCGGAGCTGCTGGACATGGTGGGGAGGGCATGGACGGCGGGAGCACGGCGTCGACGGTGGCGCGTCGGCGATGGCGTCGGCCAAAGTTGGGGGAGAGCGAGAGAGAGAGGCAGGGGAGAATGGGGTGTCCAGGGGTTCGGGCGGCGACGTGGAGGTCGCCCAGGCGTGGCGAAGGGTGAAGCAGTGGCGGCGGCGGCTGCGTGGCGCCAAGGCTCGGCCGGCACAAGTTGCTGCTCAAGCGAGCAAGCTGGCTGCTGGGCTGGGCAAGGTGGGCCGGCACAAAGCGTCAGTAAGGGTTTTTCCTTTTTAAGCCTTTTCTATTTTACAGTAACTCTGTTGGGGTTTTTAAAAATACCAAAACACTTTTAAAAATCACCAAAATGCTCCTGGTCACTTGTTGGAATATTCCCAACATGAAACATTTTGGTTTGGCAATTTTTGAACATTTAAAATAATTTTCATAATTTAAAATGCTCATTTCAAAAACTTGTGAATTAATCTTAGGACCCTTAGATGACCTAGAAAATGGTACACCTCCTTTGACATGGGTTACGAACCAAAACAAAGAGGATGAACATTTTGAAGGGCATTTCAGGTTCATTGAAATAATTTTTAGTAAACCCTAGTTGTTTTAAGGGGGGGTGTTCTGGGGTTTCCTGCCTTCCCCATTTCAAATTCAAATGAAATTTAAACATGATGCACACCCTAATGCATGGTCTATCTGGGATGTGACATAACAATCAAGAATAAGTACCCACTACCAATGATAAATGATCTGTTTGATCGTTTGCAAGGAGCTAAAGTGTTTTCCAAGATCGATTTGCGATCAGGGTACCATCAGTTGAAGATTCGAGAGCAGGACATACCTAAGACAACATTTACCATGAGATATGGATTTGTATGAGTACACCGTTATGTCATTTGGACTGACTAACGCCTTTGCCTATTTCATGAACACGATGAACAAAGTGTTTATGGAGTTTTTGGATAAGTTCGTCGTGGTGTTCATAGATGATATTTTGATTTTCTCGAAGAATGAAGAGGAACATAAGGAACATTTGCGATTGGTTTTGGAGAAACTAAGGGAACATCAGTTATATGCCAAGTTCAGCAAATGTGAGTTTTGGCTAAAGGAAGTTGGATTTCTTGGACATGTTATATCCGGAGAAGGAATAGCAGTTGACCCCACAAAGGTTGACACTGTAACCAAATGGGAAGCAACCACGACAGTTGGAGAGATTCGGAGTTTCCTTGGACTCGCAGGATACAACCGAAGATTCATTGAGAATTTCTCAAGGATTGCCAAGCCTATGACGGAATTGTTGAAGAAGGATACCAAGTTCATATGGACTGAGGATTGTGAGGCAAGTTTTCAGGAGCTGAAGAAAAGATTGGTTACCTCACCAGTGTTAATTTTGCCAGATCAGACCAAGGATTATGAGGTGTATTGCGACGCTCCACGTCGAGGACTTGGAGCAGTGCTTATGCAGGAAGGAAGAGTTGTTTCAGATGCTTCCACGACAGCTTAAGCCTCATGAATTGAATTATGCCACACATGATTTGGAGTTAGTAGCCGTTGTACGCATTGAAGACATGGAGACATTTTCTCATTGGAAATCATTGTGAGGTGTACACGGATCACAAGAGTTTGAAGTACATCTTCACGCAGAATGAATTAAATCTCAGACAGAGCAGATGGCTGGAGCTTATTAAGGATTATGATATGAGATAGCATTAACACCCCGGAAAGGCTAAAGTTGTAGCCGATGCATTGAGCCGTAAGAGCCACGTCAATACCCTAATGATGGGAGGAATACCCAAGGAGTTAGCGGAGGATCTTGAGAGCTATGTTTAGAAATAGTTCCGAGAGGCTATGTGGCAGCATTGGAGATTCGATCTCACGTTGATGGACAAAATCGAGAGAAGCTCAAAAGGCGGAACAAGGAAGTTGCCTCTATAAAGGAGAAAATGAGTGAAGGAAAAGCTAAGGGATTTCGTGAGGATGAGCACGATACCCTATGGTTTGAGGACCGTGTGTATGTGCCAAATGACCCGGAGATCGGGAAGTTGATTACGCAAGAAGCACATGATTCACCGTATTCGATTCACCCAGGAAATACCAAGGCGTATTTGGATTTGAAGAATACTTTACGGTGGACCGGAATGAAGAAGGATATTGCGAGTATGTAGCGATTTGCGATATATATGTCGAGAGTGAAGGCGAGAACATCGAGCGGCAGGATTGTTGCAACCATTGCCGATACCGAATGGAAGTGGGATAAACTAGGCATGGATTTTATCACAGGTTTGCCAAAGACTCGCTCGGGCTATGACTCGATTTGGGTTATAGTCGACCATTTGACGAAGGTAGCTCATTTCATTCGATCAAAACTATCTATAGCGAGTGCTAAGTTGGCAAAGATATACATGACCAGAATTGTGTGTTTACACGGAGTTCCGAGGAGTATCGTGTCGAGATAGAGGAACTCAATTTACCTCAAAATTTTGGAATCAGTTGCACGAAACATTGGGAACCAGGCTGGAATTTAGTACAGCTTTCCACCCACAGACCGATGGACAGACTGAGAGAGTCAATCAGATTTTGGAGGATATGCCGAGAGCTTGTCACTAGATTATGGATCTAGTTGGGATGATAACTTGCCGTATGCAGAGATTTCTTATAACAACAGTTACCAAACCAGCTTGAAGATGGCACCTTTCGAGGCTTTGTACGGAAGGAGGTGCAGGACACCGTTATCATGGGACGAAGCTGGAGATCGTCGATTGTTTGGACCAGATTTGATTAAGGAGTCTGAACAGAAGGTTAAGTTGATTCGCGATAGGCTCAAGGTAGCCCGGTCCAGACAAAAGAGCTATGCGGATTCAAAACGCAAGGCGATGGAATATGAAGTTGGAGACAGAGTTTATCTTAGAGTATCCCCGCTTCGAGGAGTTAAGCGTTTTGGAGTTAAAGGAAAGTTAGCCCCACGTTTCGTTGGACCGTATAAGATTTTGCAACGCATGGGAGAAGTTGCTTATAAACTGGAATTGCCAGAGGGACTGTCAGGAGTTCATGATGTATTCCATATTTCTCAGTTGAAGAAATGTCACGCCGAGATGGCGGAAGTACCGTTAAGGGATACAGTGCCGCTTGAAGCAATTCAGTTGCAGGATGATTTGACATATGAGGAAAGACCCGTCAAGATTCTCGATTATGCCAGTGAGTTACTCGCAGCAAGGTTATCAAGTATTGCAAGGTTCGGTGGAGCCACCACACCGAGGATGAAGCCACAGGGAAAGAGAAGAAGATTTGCTCAAGGATCACCCTCACCTATTTTCTAGCCAACTTTGAATCTCGAGGGCTAGATTCATCTTAAGGGTAGGTTTGTAACATCCCAAATTTTCAATTTGGAATGTTATACATTAAGTCATCATGCATATCATATTTTCTTGCATTTTCCGATCCTAGAAAATTTCACGCAACTCAAGGACCCTCGAGAGAGTTGGAGATTTCATTATTTTCATATTTGGGTTGTTCTCAAATTTTGAAAATAGGATCGATCAGTTATTTGTATTTATCTTCAAATATTTTTCCGATAAAAAAATAAGAGAGGGAATAATATGACTTTCCCAAAAATTTAGGAAAAATGAAGATTTAATAAATAAATCAAATTTTGGATTTTTCGGAGTTTATTTGCTTTAGGGAAAAAAATGCGTATTTTAAAATTTGCATTTTTGCCCCGTATTAAAGTTCATTTTGTTCGACTCATTTTAGGAGTCGGGGAAAATTTATTTTATTAAATTTGGAGTTCATTTAGATTTTTTTTAATTTGTTTTTCTATTTTTTTAAATCATTGCGCCACTTTGGGCCAAGGGCCCGGCCCAGCCCAGCGCCTCGCCTCACCGCCACTTGGCCGCCATGGCGAGTCCGAGGAGGACTCCTCCTCCTCCCTTGCCCCCTCCCCAAGCAACCCTCCTTATATACCCCCACCCCCTCTCTCCTCCCACCCAGTGCCGCCGCCCCAACCCATGACCAGCCGCCGCCCGTGTGCCGCCCTAGCCGCCGCCCTTGGTGCCCAGTGCCCCGCCCCTAGCCGCCGACCCTTGGCGACCTGGAGGTAGCCACCGAGTCACCCCCGGTCCAGTTTTGTTTTAAAAACCGTCCGGTTTTTCTTTTGTTGTTCGATTTTTTTTAAAACCCTAGATCGGTTTATTTTTTTTTTGGTTTAGTTAATTAGTGAACGTTCACCGATCCGTTCGTTTTAACGAACGCGTTCGCCGGTTAATTTCTGTTAACGAACGTCCGTTCGTTTAACCGTTCGTCGTTTTTCTTTTAAATAGGATTTAATCAGTTATTTTACGAATTCGATTTCAGATCCAATCTTGAATCGGTTTATCTTCTCGCTCGTTTATCGGAATCGAGGTGATTCAAGCGCCTGGAGTTTCGTTTCGAAACCGCCGTTCCGACTAATCAACTTAAACAAGGTTTTGCTACTGTAAAATTTGAGCTAGTTTCAAATTGCTAGAACCGAGTTGTTTTCTTTCGACGTTTGACTTTCGTTGTTTTATTTGATTCGATTCTTTTCGCAACTGTGGTTCTTAAGTTGAACTTTCTGGTCAGATCTTCTATTCGAGATTTACCTGTGCATTAGATGAGTACTTATTGTATGCTTGTTGTTTGTCTGCGTTAGATCACCGGAGTGCGCCGCTTGTTACTTGAGTCTCTAGGTTTCGTGGTCGTCCGACAAGGCAAGTAACACTTGATCATACTTTTTCTACTACCCAGTTTTATGCATTAGATCTATTCCTCAAACACTTGCATGATTAGGATCTAATTAAATTGTGGGATGGGAAGTAGATTGAGGTAGTACCTATTACTGTTTTACTTATGAAACCTTGGGAGTTACTTCTACGTTGCTTATTATGCCATGCTATGCTAGTAGGCGTGGATTGGGTGAGTGATATCCACGACAGATTTGAGATTGTTAATTAATGGTTTATTTAAGGTGGCAACTTAAATACACATCTGGGTGGATTGAGGCACCTGGGGAACCCAGTGTTGTCTGTTTTTTCGAAATCCCGGGGTACCCGTGTGATCTTCCTATGGACCGCCACCCAGGCTCAAAGGGATCATAAGATTATTCAAACTAGAAACTTCCGTGTGCAGCCACAAGCCATTATGGGCTCTGGCATAGTTGAGTAAGTCGTGGCGAACTCTTATAGGGGTGGACTAGCAGATGTAGGGGATGTAGGTGTGCGGTCCACCCATCGTAAGGTGCTAAGCGCACGAAAGGTCATGTCTCGGTCATCAGTCTCTCAAACACCATGTAGTGCGAGAAACCAAACGGAGGCGATCGAGTCTTGTGGGGAAAAGTGCGCAAACCTCTGCAGAGTGTACAAACTAATCATGATTAGCCGTGTCCCCGGTTATGGACATCTTGAGTATCTAGTACTTGAATATCATGTGAATCTCAACATGTTACTCTAATTAATGTTATTGGGTTTTTAATGAGTACTTTTAATTGGGATTGAGGATCATCAACCATTCTCAATGTTTAACAACCACCATGATAGTTAAACAAATTTATTCCTTTGCGATGAGGGAAAAACTAGCTTTATGCAAAAGCTGTAACCGTAGAGCTTTACCACCAGCCATATACGCATGTAGTATAGGCTTATGCTTTCATTGCTCTCTATGTGTTACATTGCGGCATATTCCATGTCTTGACCGTTTTCGGGCTGCAACTTTCATGTTGCAGACTTTTCGAACTGACAGTAAGGTGTTTTAGGTCGTGGTTCTATACTTAGTGATGCCGATGGAGTTGATGGACTCACTTATCTTCCAAGTCTTCCGCTGTTATCGTTGTTAGATGGCCTTAAGCCATATTTATTGTAAGAAGTCCTATTTTGGGACAACGTTGTAATAAGTGTGTGACTGCTACTCTGTTATAAATCCTTGAATCTTGTGTGGTGTCGACATTCGATCCAGGGATGACGCCTGAGCACAGAGACTTGATCCATTCGGGTCGGGTCGCTACAAAGGAAGTCAGCAGGATATCTAGTTTTCCCACACAAGACTTCGACAGCTCTAACAATTCCCATTGGTTATATAGTATCTCTATTGGCAAGCTTAACTGTGACATCAATATCTTCTAACTCAGCAGGTGCAATATCATGCTTAATTTCATTGTATAAGGCAATAGGTATAACACTATCACTAGCACCTATATCACATAAGCCATGATAACAATGATCTCCTATTTTAACAGAAATAACAGGCACGCCCACCACAGGTCTATGTTGATCTTTATCACAAGGTTTGGCAATTCAAGCAGTTTCACCGCAGAATTGAATAACATGCCCATCAATATTATCAGCCAAGAGATCTTTAACAATAGCAATATTAGGTTCAACTTTAATTTGCTCAGGAGGTGTATAAGTTCTAATATTGCTTTTATTTACCACTGTTGAAGCTTTGGCATGATCCTTTATTCTAACAGGGAAAGGTGGTTTCTCAACATAAGAAGTACGAACAATAGGATCATTATAAGTGACAGTCTTTTCTTCAACTTTAGTAGGTGCGGCTACTTTTACTTATATGGGAGGATGATATTTAAACCACTTCTCCTTGGGGAGATCAACATAAGTAGCAAAAGATTCACAGAAAGAAGCTACTATCTCAGATTCAAGTCCATAAAGATTTAACACAATCAAACTTAGGTGTCATACCTGACTCCTTACCTTTGTCGAGATCCCAATCTTCAGAGTTGCGTTTAGTTCTATCCAATAAATTCCATTTGAATTCAATAGTCTTTATCATAAAAGAGCCAGCACAAGAAGTATCGAGCATGGATTGATTATTATGAGAAAGCCGAGCATAATTTTTTTGAAGAATTATTTCTCTTGAGAGCTCATGATTAGGGCATGAATAGAACATTGATTTAAGCCTCCCCAAGCTTGAGCGACGCTTTCTCCTTCGCGAGGAAAAAAATTATATATATAATTGCGATCACGATGAACAAGATGCATAGGATTAAACTTCTGATGAAATTCCAATTTCAATCGTTTATAGTTCCATGACCCCGAATCATCACATAGCCTATACCATGTCGATGCATCTTCCTTCAAAGATAAAGGAAAGACCTTCTTCTTAACAACATCATCGGGTATACGTGCAAGCTTAAATAATCCACAAACTTCATCCACAAAAATTAGGTGCTCATCAGGATGCTTTGTTCCATCTCCTAAAAAAGGATTAGCTAGCAGTTTTTCTAACATACCTGAAGGAACTTCAAAGGGAACATTTTCATTTGCAATAGGTTCAGTAGATTGAGGAGCAACTCTTTGCTCTAGTGGCCGGGGTGAAGATACCCCAAACAAGCCCCTCAGAGGATTACTTTCCATAGTAACAAGTGACAGTAAATTTCAGCACACTATATAAATTTTTCCTTGACAAATTCCACCTACCAAAGGTGCTTCATGTAACACCACAGTGTAATGAGGCTACAGTAATCCCTGAGATCAAGCTAATCTTTTTCCTATAATAGTGCTTGTTCGCTTTGATCAATATTCCATTTCAAATTCCAGTTGAATTAAATTTCAAATTATGAGTGAAATTAAAAATGCTCAAACATGAAAACTAAAATGTTCATCATGTGGAAAATATTCTTCTGGTAATATTGGTGGTGAACCAACATTTTTTGCAAAGTATCTAAATGGCCTAAAATAGCTATAATAGAAAGTTGTTAAAAAAGAAAAGAAAAAGTTAAAACAAAAACAAAACAAGAGAAAGGGGGCTAGAGCCCCTGGCCTCCCCTTGGGCTTCAGCCCACCCGAGCCAACTGGCCCAGCTAGGCCGGCCCACTCCTCCCCCTTGTCGTCTTCCCCCTCCCTCTTGTGCCCTGACCAGCAGCGTCTCCACCGGACCCCCTCGCCCGGCTCAAGCGGAGGATAAGGCCTCCACGCCCCGGACGCGTCGAGTCCTCCCCCTCACCTACCTCCACTCCCCTCTCTCGCCTCCTAGATCCACGTGCTCCTCCCCCTCTCTGTCTCGCTCGCCCGCCTCACCCGAGCACCATCGCCGTCGTCCCACCTCGCATCACCGTGGCGACCGCCTCCCTTGTGCTCCTCCGACGTAACCAGCCGCTCCGCCGCGCTCCGCTGTCGACTACGGCCACGAACGCGAGCTGGCAAGCCCCGCAACACCGGATCCCCGTCTTCTTCCTCCCGGGGTCGCCGAACGCCGCCGTCATCGATTCGGTCTTCCCCTGCACTCCTAACCTGTCCAGGGCCTTTCTTCCGCCGCGCCGTGAGCCCCTCATCCTCTCCCCTTGCTACCCTGGCCTCTTACGCTCCCGTAGCCACCACGTCCGCCATGGCCGAGCTCGGCTCCGCCGTGCAGCTAGTCGCTGTCGTTGTAATCGTTGCCAAGGCCGGGCAAGCACGGCAACGTGCTCAGGGCGTCTCCCTGGTGCCGCCCGAGCCTCTAGCTCGTCTCCCTGCGCCCTCTAGCTCCGTTTCCATCGCTGCCCGATCTCCGGCGTCCGCTCCACCGCTCGCCACCGTCGTCTCCGGCCGTTTCCGGCCAAACTATCGCCACAGAATGACACGGCGTCGAGAGGCCGTTCGAATGAACCCAACCGCACGCCTAATGGTGCCCCGTAGCACCGAAACCACCTTCGCTCAAAGTACGGCACCGCCCGCGGTGGTCGCCGTCGACGTTTCCGGTCGTTTCAGCCACTCCGACCACCGCCAGTCGACGCGTCGTCGACTCACCGTTCCAACGCACCCAACCGCGACCAAAACGGTGGCTTGTGCGCGGTTTTCGACCGGTGCCCATCCTCGCGCCACCGTGAACGTGCTCGCCGGTGTGATTCCGGCGGTTCGCCGCCCCGACCGACTGGATTGACTCTGGGCCCGCCGTGCCATCGACGGTGGGTCGATTGACACGTTGACCGGGTCAGCTGACTGGGCTGCCCAGTGAGACCGACGTGCGGGTCCCACCTCTTAATCCTCTAATTAAAACATTTTAATAATTAAAACTAATTAGTTTAGTTAATTAGACACTGACAGGTGGGCCCAGTAGTTTTACTAACTAAATTTAGATTAGTTTGAACCCTGTTTAACCCACTGTCTATGACAGGTGGGTCCCCCATCTCAGTTTGACTAGTCAACCGGACTATTGACTGTTGACGTCACTCATACATCATGCTGACATCATATTCCTTTTCTGTTAAATTAAGTAATTCCAGAAAAGTGTTTAATCTTTCAAAATTCATAGAAAATATCGTAGCTCGGATGAAAATGTTTTCTACATGGAAGTTTCTCAGAAAAATCCAACGAATCCGAATACGCGGTCCGGCCATCTGTCACATGCCCCTAGCATGCTGAACATGGAACATTCCCTCTCCGTTCATTTGTATGACACAGGTCCGGAACCGGAAATCATTCCCGGTTGTTTTTGTCCCTTCACCTTTATCGTGTAGCCATATGTTAGGTCACACCCGGCACAGCATATTGCCACGTTATGCTTTGTGATGCTACGTTTGCTTTATATTTACTATTTCTCCCCCCTCTTCTCTTCGGTAGACCCCGTGGCGGTTGCCGATGCCGCTGTGATCGACTACGTCACCGACGACCCCACCTTCTTGTCTGAGCAACCAGGCAAGCCCCCCCTTTGATCATCCCGATATCGCCCATTCCATTCTCTCATGCTTGCATTAGATTTTGCTATTGTTATTGTTTGCTCCTATTCTGATGCATAGCCTGTTTATTGTAACCTGCTCATTGTTACCTACCTGCTTATCCTAAACTGCTTAGTATAGGTTGGGTAGTGATCCATCAGTGACCCCACCTTGTCCTTGGTGCCCCTGCTTCATCGTCGAAGACCCGATCAACGGGATTGAAGACCAGGCCCCGACACCGCACATCACTTTCCCCTTAGTCGCTCGACACTACTGGGTTACTATCGAGTGCCGGGGGTGAGACCTCATTAGTACTTCTGATGTTACCCTATAGTGTAGCTATTCGGTCGTGGTCATCGTGGGTGATTCCGCCTTAACCACTTCCGATACGACTGTTGCGGTAACCCCTCAAGTGTGAACTTCGATGGTGGTTCCTCTTACGTTCACCTTGATGATTACATCGAGTGGAATCCGTCAAGGGTGATTCCTCATGTTTTCCCATTGGTGTTAGACACACGGTTACAATGGTTACTATGACTTTACACTGAACCATGTTACTAAAGACGGGTCGACCCTGAGGGGTACCCGCGCGAGCATAATTGCAAGTGATGTGGAGTCGGGTTGACCTGGAAGGTGCCCGTGAGATAATTACGAGGTGTGGCCGGGCATTCCTAGCCCTTGCCGCAAGTCCTCGAGACGGGGCGACGGGGTCACATCTTTCGTGAGTCTCTGCTTGTTACCGCGCGTTCCTAATCCACTACGATTTGGATATTTGATCCGAGGGGCCTCTGGCCTGATAGCACTAACCATCACGTGGGCATAGTATGGGCGTTCTGCGTCGTATACATCAGTCGAAGCTTAATAGACGTCAGCGACTGAGCGGCGCGCGCCGGGTTGGACTGCGTAAGCACCTGCCTTGTTGAAGGATGTAGCTAGGTCTGCTGATCGGCCGCGTACGCAACATGCAGGAGTTCCCGGGGAGATGGCCCATGACCCCTGGGGGCATAGGTTTAGTCCAGCGTGTTGGCCTCTCTATTAAGCCTAGGTCGGGTTGCGGCGTATTGTTTGGCCGAGGCCGGGCATGACCCAGGAAAGTGTGTCCGGCCGGAGTTAATCGAGCATGGTGGGTAAGTTGGTGCACACCTGCAGGGAAGAAAACATCTATCAATAGCCTATCCTACGGTAACGGACACTTGGAGTTGTATCCCGATCGACACAACTAGAACTGAATACTTGTGATGAGAATTGGTTTGTGATGATAACTGGATAGTATGGCTCTGGGATTACTTTCTCGCAGGGAGTCGAGAAAGGATCTCCGGCCGAGGTTGATAACACTGCTACTACTTTACTTTATGCTACTCTTATATCATCTGATGCTGCAAGATGCTTGAACAAGCTGAAGATGCTAGTCTTAGATAGTACTAGGCCTTCTTTCTATTCTGGCATTTCTGCAGCCCAGTCAACATATACAGCCTTCCTTTGGTAGTGTTGCATATGTAGTGTAGATCCTTGCTTGCGAGTACTTTGGATGAGTACTCACGGTTGCTTTGCTCCCCCTTTTCCCCCTTTCTTCTTATTTCCGGTTGATGCAACCAGATGTCGGAGCCCAGGATCCAGATGCCACGGCCGATGCATACTACTATGTGGAGACCGTCAACGACCAGGAGTAGTTAGGAGGCTCCCAGGCAAGAGGCCTTTCCTTTTCGATCGTAGTTGCTTTTGTGCTAGCCTTCTTAAGGCAAACTTGCCTAACTTATGCCTGTACTCCAATATTGTTGCTTCCGCTGACTCTTGTGTATCGAGCTTGTATTCGAGCCCTCGTGGCCCCTAGCTTGTAATATAAGGCTTGTATTATTTTAATTTGTGTCTAGAGTTGTGTTGTGATATCTTCCCGTGAGTCCTTGATCTTAACCGTACACATTTGCGTGTATGATTAGTGTACGATTGAATCGAGGGCGTCACAAGTTGGTATCAGAGCCGACTGCCTGTAGGTATCCCCCTTTCCAACTCCTTGGCCGAAGTTGAGTCTAGTCACTGAAAAACTTTTACTAACATTGGTTGTGTGTCTTACGGGCCCACGTCGCCATTGGGTGGTATTAGGATCTTTTACTCCTCGTCTATACTCTGGGACTCTGATCTCTCCTTCATTCGGGTTAAACGAATTTACTAACTCTAACATTAGGATCCCGTGACCACATTCACCCCAAAGTTGGATAAGCCATAGATATTCCTTAGAATAGTATTCTGAATGGTACACACACTGTCGTGTTGACTACTAAGTGGTATCCATCGTACCTCTTTCATTATGCATGTTTCATCATGAATGATCCTTGTCTTTGCAAATGCTCAATGCTAAACTACCCCCCTGTTACATGTTAGCAGGATGGTTAGACCCGCTGGTCGTGGCCACGGTGCCAACGATCCACCACCGCCCGAATTTCCTGCTGGGATGATGCGACAATTTGAGCTGAACCGCCAGTTCAAGGAAGGAATGATGGCTCAGTTTCCTTGTCCGAACATCAATCAACAACCAACCCCAGTAACTCTGCAGGACTTCTTGCGCTTCAATCCAACTATTTACCGCAGCTCAACTCAGCCCCTTGATGCTGATGACTGGCTTCGCGACATCACGTATGAAATGGAGTCTGCTAGTGTGGCCCCTGCTAGCTACGTCACCTTTGCATCTTTCTTTCTGAAGGGTCCCGCTGCTCAATGGTGGGACAGCCACAGTCGTACCCTACCTGCTGGAACGGTCATCACTTGGCCGGATTTCCAAGCTGCCTTCCGTGCCCTCTTCATTCCTCAGGGAATCATGGACAAGAAGAAGCGTGAGTTCCGCAACCTCACCCAAGGCAACAAGTCTGTAGATGATTATCAGCGGGAATTTCTGGACTTGTCACGTTATGCTGAAGAAGACATTGCAGCTAATGCTCGTAAGCAAGAGAAGTTTTGTGATGGACTTCACCCTGATATCAGGCTAGCACTGCTCATTCATGACTTTGCTGATTTCGCCACTTTGGTGAACAAGGCTATTCAGGTTGAGACTGGTCTTCAGGAACACCAGGGATCCCTCAGGCGCAGCCGTGACGCTGGCTCATCTTCGGGCCCGTCAGCGCAGAAGCGTCGGATATGGATTCCCCACAGCATGTATCGTCCAACTGCACCTGCACCAAGACAGTCCTATGCTGCACCTCCTCTGCCTCCTCCACCGCAGAGGCAGCCTCTTCGAGATGTACCATCCCAAGCTCCTGCTCCTGATCCCAATGATGGTCTATGCTTCAAGTGTGGCCTTCCAGGTCACCGCTCCAGGAAATGTCCTCAGAATCAGAACCAATTGGCTCTTCCTGCTACGGGTCATGGTAACAATCAACCCCGCAACAACAATGCCCGACCTTATGGTCGTGGGCAGGCTAACAACATTGATCTGAATGAAGCTCAAGACCAGCCTGCCACTGTGATGGGTACTCTCCTTGTTAATTCAGTACTGGCTTCTATTTTATTCGATTCAGGAGCATCACATTCATTCAAGTCAGAAAATTTTGCTTATGCACACGACATTCAATGCGAGCCCATGAACACTCCAATAGTGGTACGCACCCCTGCGGGTCGATGTCAAACTACCATGATTGGTCGCGACGTTCCTGTTGAAATTGAAGGGTTGGAATTCCTTGTTTCTCCCATTATTCTGGAGTCTTCCAATATTGACCACATTCTGGGAATGGAATGGTTGAAAGCGCATATCTTGCCTCTATCGCTTATGCGCCACCAAGGTCGTTCACCTCCTACATCCTTCCGATGAGATAGTAACCTACCATGCTCAGCTTGTTCAAAACGTTGAAGCACGACTTTATGCTTTGAATGCGTTGAACGCAGCACCTCTTGAGGGAATTGAAAAGATTCCAGTCGTTCGCGACTTCCAAGACGTATTTCGAGAAGAACTTCCAGGAATACTCCCTGCCCGGTCTGTCGAGTTCGTCATCGACTTGAAACCAGGCATCGTTCCTATTTCCAAACGACCCTACAAGATGCCACCTCATGAACTCCTTGAACTTAAGGAGGAAATCGACAAATCTCTTTGCAAGGGTTTCATTCGTCCAAGTTCCTCTGCTTGGGGAGCACCTTCTCTCTTCGTCAAGAAGAAGGACTGAATGAACCGTTTGGTCCAAGACTACCGTCCTATCAACCAAGCTACAATTCAGAACAAATATCCCCTTCCTCGGATCAATGATCTGTATGATCAACTGGCTGGTTCATCGATATTCTCTAAACTCGACATGAGGTTGGGTTACCACCAGATCCGTGTTCGTGAAGAGGATATTCCAAAGACCGCATTCGTCACTCGTTATGGTTCTTACGAGTACACCGTCATGTCTTTTGGCTTGACCAATGCTCCAGCTACATTCTCTCGTTTGATGAACTATATATTCATGGATTACCTCGACAAGTTCGTCGTAGTCTATCTGGATGATATCCTGGTATATTCAAAGAACAAAGAAGAACATGCTGAACATCTTCGACTTGTTCTAGAGAAGCTTTGAGAGCATCAACTTTATGCCAAGTATTCCAAGTGCGAATTCTGGTTACCCGAAGTCACCTACCTTGGGCATGTCATCTCCAAGGATGGTATTGCCGTCAACCCAGAGCGAGTTCAGGCTATTCTTGACTGGACCCCTCCGAAGACTGTCAAGCAAGTCAGAAGCTTTCTCGGACTAGCCAGCTATTGTCGCCGCTTTGTCGAGAACTTCTCCAAGATCGCCAAGCCACTGACCAATCTGCTACACAAAGGCGTTAAGTTTGATTGGACAGACAAATGTCAGGAAATTTTCCATGCACTCAAGGACAAGCTGACGTCTGCCCCAGTGCTTGCTCCCCTTGATTCTCGCAAGGACTTCGTCATTTATTGCGACACTTCACGACAAGGATTAGGATGTGTCCTAATGCAAGAGCGTAGGGTGATTGCTTATGCCTCCCATCAAGTACGTCCTCATGAAGAGAACTACCCAGTTCACGACCTCGAGCTTGCTGCGGTCATCTTTGCACTGAAGCTATGGCGACAGTACCTTCTCGGTAATCGTTGTGAGATCTTCACCGATCATTAGAGTCTGAAGTACCTGTTTACTCAGCCAGATCGGAACCTCCGTCAGCAGTGATGGATGGAAGCTATTGCTGACTACAATCATGTATATCCTATACCCCTGGCAAGGCTAATGTAATGGCTGATGCCCTGAGCCGTAAGTCTTATTGCAACAATCACATGGTCTACAAAGCTCAACCCCGCCTTTATGAAGAACTTTGCAAGTTGAACCTTCATCTAGTTCCACAGGGTTCTCTGAATAACCATGTACTGGAACCAACTCTTCTGAAAGCAATTAAGTCTGCTCAAGCCAAAGATGCTCATGTTGATTTGATGAAAAGGGATCTTGCCTTAGAGAAATTCAAATATTTCTCACTTGGTGAAGATGGAACCTTGTACTTCAGAGATCGCATTGTAGTACCCCGGTTTGAGCTTGTGACAGAGAAGGTGATGAAAGAAGCGCATGACACCCCTCTCTCTATTCATCCGGGAAGTACCAAGATGTATCTAGACATCCGTCAGAAGTATTGGTGGTCTAAAATGAAGCAAGACATTGCTTGATATATTGAAGAATGTGACGTTTGTTGTCGCGTCAAAGCAGAACTTCAGAAACCGGCTGGACTTCTACAACCGCTTCCGATTCCTGAATGGAAGTGGGATAAGATCCAAATGGACTTCGTCACTGGCCTTCCCAAGTCTCAGAAAGGTTACGGTGCTATCTTTGTCGTCATCGACCAATTCTCGAAGGTTGCTCACTTTCTGCCAGTCAAGGAGACAATCACTGCTAGTCAATTAGCAAACTTGTATATCTCCATAATTGTGTCACTCCACGGCATTCCAAAGGAGATCAGTTCAGACCGCGGTAGTATATTCACTTCGAAGTTCTGGGATAGTTTCCAAGAGGCAATGGGAACTCATATTACCTGGAGCACTGCTTATCATCCCCAATCCCAAGGCCAAGTCGAGCGAGTCAATCAAATTCTTGAAGACATGCTTCGGGCTTGTGTTATTTCTTTCGGCAAGAAGCAGGAAGAATCTCTCCCTTATGCGGAGTTCTCTTATAACAACTGCTATCAAGCCAGCTTGAAGAGGGCACCCTTTGAAGTGCTATATGGACGTAAGTGCCGAACCCCTCTGAATTGGTCAGAAACTGGGGAACGGATGCTCATTGGTACAGACATTATTCAACAAGCTGAAGAGCCGGTTCGCATTGTCCGGGATAACCTCAAGGCGGCCTAGTCCCGCCAGAAGAGCAACTATGACCGGAAACACTAGGGTTCAACTTATCAACCTGGTGAACAAGCTTATCTGCGTGTCACTCCTTTGAGAGGCACTCATCGGTTCAGAGTCAAGGGCAAGCTAGCTCCGCGCTACATTGGTCCTTTCCGCATTCTGGCCCGTCGTGGACTGGTGGCTTATCAATTGGAGTTGCCACCTCAGTTCTCTCACGTCCATGACGTCTTCCACGTGTCGCAACTTCGTCGATGTTTCAAGGATCCGGAACGTGAAGTGGATCCGGAATTGATTGAAGTTCAAGATGATCTCACATACAAAGAGCATCCGATCCGCATTCTTGAAGAAGCCGAACGTCAAACCCGCCAGAAGGTTACCAAGTTCCTCAAGGTGCAATGGTCGAATCATACTAAAGATGAAGCCACTTGGGAACACGAAGATAACCTCCGGGCTGAATACCCCGACCTGTTCCCTTCTACCTCTTAATTCTCGGAACGAGAATTTCTTTTAGAGGAGGAGAGTTGTAACACCACTATAAAAAAAAGACACATCCGTGACATTTTGGGCCGAACAATTTTTTTTCTGTCATACATATGACACTTCTATGACGATAATTGTGACAAAACCCGGTATCATCATAGATGTGGTGGGCTCCTACTTCTATGACAAAAAATCATGACAGAAAATGGGCTTTTTGTCCTGGGCGGGCCGGAGACGCGGCTGCATGACATTCTTTGGACCGTCCATGACGGGAAAAACCGTGGTAGAAGCAAGGGGGTGGAAAATTTCGGGGAGTTGCTGGTTACGGTGGGAGGTCGGGGGCCGAGCGATGCGCGTTTCTCTCGTAAGTACACGCGTGTGTGCGAGGCGTTGGCTCTAACTGAACCCGAGTGAGGCGTTGGGCTCTAATCGAACCCGGCGATTACGCTTTGCAGGCTACGCATCGAACCCGAGCGATCGATCGATGGCTGTTAATCAACCCGATGGAGCGATTCTTCGCCATCGCTGCTAATCAAGCGATCGATTGGATGAGCGGTGAGTGTTGCGGGGGTGTTAGATGAGCGATGGAGCGGTGGCGTTGCCTCACGAATGAACAGGACCCGTTGTGTGGAGGGTTGGATGAGCGATGACGATGGAGGGGTGGCCGTGGAGGGTGGTTGAACAAGGCCCGTGGTGCGGAGGGCTGGATGAGCGATGACGGTGGAGGGTGGTTGAACAAGAGCGGTGGAGTAGCGGCGGTGGGGGCTGGATGAACGAGGAGCCCGTGGAGGCTGGAGGAGGTCGACGGTAGCCCGTGGAGTCTGGAGGAGGTCGACGGTGGAGATGAGCGGTATCCGTGGAGTCCCGTTTTGCGGCACGCCACACCCTCCCGGCGAACATGACCCCGCTTTGACCGTGGCGGCCCAACACAAGTCCGTTCGTCCGCTTTTGCGACGCCACCCCTCCCGATCAACAGGACCCCCGTTTCGACCGTAGCGCTCCAACACAAGTCTGTTTCGTCCGTTTTGCGGTACGCCACACCTCTCTCGATCAACAGGACCCCCGTTTCGACCATAGGAGGTCTGTTTCCTCGTTGTGCGGTACGCCAGGCCCCTCCCGATCAACAGGATCCTGTTTCAAACGTGGCCGGTCGAACACAAGGCCGTTTCCGCCGTTGTGCGGCATGCCAGGCCTCGTTTCCATCGCCTGTTTCGTCCAAGCCCTCCCGATGAACACGACCACGCATTCTGTTCCGACCCAGCCGGTTGGCTCCCCATGAACACGACGAGGATGCTGTTTCTCCGTTCCGACCCAGCCATGTACATATGCGCGAGTAGGCGTTCGAGACCCTACCCGTATGTACTTACGTGGCCGTATTTTCTTTCTTGCACCCTCGCCAACAGACGACGTGTACATGCTACGTGCGGCGCCTCTACTACGACACATGCGGCGCCTCTACAACGACGGTATGTACGTACATGTTCGCGACCGAATGACAACCCCACGTACACTTCGACCAGGTGGGTCCCGGCCGTGCACTTCCTTGCGTGCGAAGATGTAGCTGGTGGGTCCCAGCAGTCAGGGGGCGAATCATTTTTTTGCCCAGACGCACTTCCTTGCATGCGAAGATGTAGCTGGTGGGTCCCAGCAGTCAGGGGGGAACTTTTTTCGCGAAATACGGTGGCCCGTCCGGTGGGTCCCCGCTGTCAGGTGGAGGAATAATTATTTTGCGCGTAATAAGGAGGCACTTCCTTGCTGCAGCCGTGGACCCAGCTGTCAACCTCTCCACGTACAGTCCACGTCCGATGGAAGCCATTCCTTGACCACGTTTACCACGCCGCGCCGAGAGCACCAGGACGGTGGACGACAGCGAGGCCTAGGAAGGGGACGACGCGTAGCCGGGGAAGTCGCGACAATGGATGCCCACGCATAGAGGAGTACGAGGGTTCACTGGTTCGCTGCGGTGTGAGGCTGCCGTCGCCGCAGAATAACAGGGGGTGTGGGTGAGTAGAGGGATAGCCTGGCCAGCGGTGGGAGTAGTAGGGGGCGGTGAGGCCTCTGCCGCATCACAGCCGGCCACGGGAGGTAGGAGCACGAGGCACGACCGGCGCTGGTTTGGGCGGCTGGAGCAAGAAGACCAGAGGTTGAAGAAGCACTACGGCCGTTGGATGGACATCGTATGGTCCTTTGGAGCTAGATTCGCATATTGACTAAGTTGACAAAGCCCTCCGTCCCCGTCAACTTAGTAGGCCCACAAGTCAGCCTGCCACTATACTGGGTCCCAGCTAATAGGGGGAGTATTCATTTTTTTTTGTGCGTAATAAGGAGGCACTTCCTTGCGTGCGAAGATATAGCTGGTGCGTCCGAGCTGTCAGCGGTGGTAACGTTTTTTTTTGCAAAAGACAGAGGCCCTTCCGGTGGGTCGCCCTGATGTCAGGTGGAGGAATCATTATTTTGCGCGTAATAAGGAGGCATTTCCTTGCGTGTTGCCGTGGACCCAGCTGTCGGCCTCTCCACGTACAGTCCACATCAGATGCATGTCGGTCATTGACCACGTTGACCAGGCTGCGCCGAGAGCACCAGGGCGGTGGACGACGGCGAGGCCTAGGAAGGGAACGACACGGAGGCAGGGAAGACTCGGCAGTTGTTTCCCACGCGGAGGGGAGTATGATCTGACGATGGTTTCTTGGTTCGTCTGCCGTCGCCGGAGAATAACGGCAGGTGTGGGTGAGTAGAGGATGGCTAGGCCAGCGATGGGAGTACGGTGGGGCGGTGAGGCTGTGGCAAAGACACGGCCGCATGAGGAGGAGGAGCGAGCAGTCCCGCCGGGCGCTTGTTTGAGCGGCCGAGCAGAAGAGCAGAGATTGATGAAGCACAACGGCCGTTGGATGGACATCCAATAGTCACCGCTTATAAGGCCAACCTTTTTCAGGAAAGCCTCAAATCTGTGGAAAACAAAGATACAACCCATCTGCCATTATTTCTAATAATTTACAGCCCATTTGCTAATTCTTAAGGGTTTTTGGAGCCCATATTCTTTTGTTAGCATTACAGCCCATATTTTGGTCACGGTTAAAAATTATCTGAAATTTTGCATATTTCAAAAGGGTCTGAACTGTTCTTAATCCCGAAATTTCGACTCACATTCAAACTGATTTTAAAAATAAATGTATATCAATATAAAATCCAACAAATTCTCCACGCATAAAAATAAGTGTAATTTAAAATCTCGAAACGAAAAAAAGATATTTGAAACTAATTGCTAGTTTGATGTGTTTTAAAAATGTATAGCCCATTTCTCATTACTGATAGGCCATTTTCTCGGCCAGCCGAATGAAGCTCTCCTCGTCTTGAAAGATTTGCAGCCCAACAGGCCTGACAAAGCGACTTACTTGGCAAATCACAAAAAACTGGGCTGTGGACTTGGACCCAGTTGTCAGCCTCTCAACGTACAGTACTCTTCCGATGGAAGTCGGTCGTTGACCACATTGACCACGCCGCGCCGAGAGCACCAAGGAGGTGGACGACGGCGAGGCCTAGGAAGGGGACGACGCGGAGCCGGGGAAGACGAGGCAGTGGATGCCCACGTGGGGAGGAGTACGAGGGTTCACTGGTTCGGCTGCGGCGTGAGGATGCTGTCGCCGCAGAATAACAGGGGGTGTGGGTGAGTAGAGGGATACCCTGGGCCAGCGGTGGGAGTAGTAGGGGCGGTGAGGCCTCCACGGCATCACAGCCGGCCACGAGAGGCAGGAGCACGCGGCACGACCGGCGCTGCTTTGGGCGGCTGGAGCAAGAAGACCAGAGGTTGAAGAAGCACTATGGCCGTTGGATGGACATCGTACGGTCACTGGAGCTAGAATCGTTCATATTGACTAAGTTGACAAATCCCTCCGTCCTCGTCAACTTAGTAGGCCCACAAGTCAGCCACCCACTGTAAGTGCATCTAGTGCCCCTTAGTGGTTTTGGTGTATTGAAGACTTATAGGTTAAGGGACTAATGTGTTTATGAGTGTACACAGGTCTATAAGTCTATGAGGAGTTTGATATTTACAGAGAAAGTCGACCCCTAAAAATGAAGTTCTTCGATTGAAGACTTTGTTATTCTGAAGACTTTCTGAAGACTTTGAAAATGAAGAAATTGGTGTGACCTTGAAGACTTGGTATTCATTTGAGGAACATGAAGCGTGAAGACTTTTGTTTTCGTAGTTTCGTTTTCTCTTTCTTGAGTCATAGGAAACACTGTACTGTTAAAGGGGGTCGAGGAAATACTAAGGAAAAATTTCCATGTGATGCTCAACTCAAAATCCTACACCTACCAATCCCTTCGAGTGAAGCCATTGGAAATCTCATACAGTTCAGTCAATTTCTTCAAGGATGAGACGAAGTTCTTACGGTCATTGAGGAATTTGTTCTGACCGAGGAGTTAGGAATTTGACAAAGGCGGATTGCCTACACAGTGAGGAACATGATAGCCCCGAGGAATTTGAGAGTCAAATTTCCGATCAAGGCCGTTGCAATGCGCCAGCTGTCCCAAAATATCTTATCTACCTAACAGTCATATCATTGAAGGGCATTTATGTCTTATCATGCCGGGCTGCTCCCTAGGCTATAAATAGCCGCCCCCTACAACCACTAGCTGGTTGGATGCTCCGAGAGAAACTGACACTTGTCATTTGAGAGCATCCCATCCTCCGAGGACTCTGAGCGAAAATCATCGAAAGTGAGGAAAACCCAAAACCAAAACCCCTACAAACCCATAGTGATTGAGCATCACGAAGAGATTGATCCCGCATGGATCCGACGCTTGTTACCTTTGAAGATCTGTGCTTCTTCCAGACGGTTAGGCGTCATGGTCTAGAGCATCCAAGAGGAATTGTGGATCGCCGAGTGACCAGGTTCGTGGAAGGTTTGGAAGTCGCCTTAAGACTTACCACGAGTGATTGGACGAGGTCATGTGACCTTAGTTCAAGGAGAATACTGATGAGGACGTGGTGTCCCGAGCTGCGTGCTTTCGGATCGGGTGTCCGGACTGTGTGTCCTCGAGTTTAAATACTCACCGCTCCAACCAGACGCATAACCGAGGCAGCAGTTGGAACTGGTCTACCAAATCATTTTCTTCACCAACCTTACTGGTTCTATTTCCTCAACTCTTTCATTTCCTCATTACTGTATTGAGCGTTTGTTCATATCTGTGTTTGAAGACTTTGACTAAAGATGTCGGATTTCGGGTTCCGGCAGACCCTTAAGGTTCGAACTCTGGGGTGCGCGCGGAGATCCAACCCTCCACCGTCTCGTACCTCGCTGAATCGCAAGGACCTAAACTACTAAGAAGAACAGCACAAGAGACACGAGATTTATACTAGTTTGGGCCACCGTTGTGGTGTAAAACCCTACTCTAGTTTGTGGTGTTGTGGATTGCCTCTTGGGCTGATGAGGAACAGTACAGGGAAGAACAGCCTCGCGAGGGTCTGTTCTTGGTGGGTATTACGAACTGCTAGGTGGTGTCCCGTCGCTCTAGCTTGAGGATCGGGTCTCTATCTCTCTATGGATGCCGATCGCCTTGATCTCTCTCTATCCCATCGCCCTCTGGATCGCCTCTACTATGGTGGCTAGCTCTACTTATATAGACGAAGGCCCTGGGCCTCTTCCCAAATATTGAGCGGGAAGGGCGCCAACAATTGGCCATTTTGAAGGGGAACAGCGGGTACACTTATACTGACTAAAGTTGGTCCTCGCCTGCCGAAAGGCTCTGGTGATGACGCCTGCTTGGGCTCCACGATGACTCCCTTCCAGTCGTTGGGGCTGGTCTTGGTCTTGTTGCACTGAAACGGATGCCTTTGCTTGATGCTCTCGCCTGCGCTTGCTCCCTTTGCACCAAAGAGGAAAGGAGGACGCCAGGCGCTGGCCGGCGCCGATCGGCGCCCTTGGTCGTCATGGCTTATGCCATGGGCACCTCGCGAGGTACCCTGCCTTGAACTCTCCGGGCTTCCTCATGAGCCAACCCGACGAGGCTGCGGCCTCGAGGAAGCTCTCGGTCATCCGCCTGGCGAGGCTTGGACCCTCGCGGCGTCCTTGAGCTTGTGTTGATGAAGATGGGCTGTCCGGGCCTCCTTTGAGCCACGCCAGAGGCCGCAGTGAGCAAGTCTGGGACCCTCGCTCCCGAACGCCGACAAGAGCCCCGGTCCACGCGGCGCCCGAACTTGGCCGAGCGGAGAGGCGAAAGGGTAAGTGCGAAGCGTCGTGGGCCCTAACAGCCTGCGGCCTTGGGCGCCGCGTGGCGGTTGATTGGACATATGCGCACTGCTCCCCCATGATGCCTCGGTAACCGCCCGGATTCGACAAGTCCCTGCATGCAAAGTTGGGCATGGTGACTGGTGATCGTGGAGGCCGACGGTTGGCCTCCGCCGGCTATAAGTACGGAACGGCGTGCGCCCTTCCAGTCTATCCTTCTGCTCCTTCTCTTCCTCGTCTCGTGTGGTTGCCATGGCTCCGATCCGCCGGTTCTCCAGGGAAGAGAAGGGAAAGGATCCTCAAGAGGATCCTGACCCGCTCCCCCCAAAGAAGCGGCTTGCTCTTCAGGGTGTCGTGGCAGAGCGCCGCCGAGGCGCCCATGCCACAGTGCGGCGGCCGCCACCATGGTTTCCTCTTCCTTGTACGCTGCAGATTGGTGGCCTGAAGGAGGTGACGCCGGGCGCCCTGGCGGCGCCGCCAGCAGCGCGCCGGGTCACGAAGGTGGGCGTCTTCCCCCCTGGAGTCCACGCCAAGGGCTCCTGCCGGGAGTTCGTGCTTCGCGTCGCCGCGCCTCCTAAGTCTTGGATTCGTCTTCCTTCTTTCTTCGCCTCCGTCGTCCGGCAGGGGGAGCCCCTGGGACTCTGGCTGCAGCACGCCGACTGCGGCACCCTCGTGACCGGGGCAGAGGTTGCGGTAGTTGCCCCGGGTGAGGTCTTCATGACTCGAGGCTGGGACGAGGTCGCCCGGGTCTGCAGGACGAGGGGCGCCCTCACGATCCACCTGGAGTACGATGGTGCTTCGGTGGTGTCCTTCAAGGTCTTCGACGCTGAGGGTCGCCGGCTAGAGTGCTGCCCCGGGAGAGGTGGTCGGGGTCCTGCCGTGGTGAGACGGAGGCCGACCGACCACTCCCTTGGCAGCTTCTCAGGCGACGAAGGCGCCAGAGGATCCAGCAACTCCGCCGAGCTCTTCACGACGCAGGAGACGGGCGACAACAGTTATGAGCCCCCGAGCCTGCGCCGCTCCCGGAGCAGGGCGAGCTCGTCAGGTCGTCGCCGCCCCTGATCTGGATGGGGTTGGCTCCGGACCGGGTGGCCCACTGTTGATGATGGCGTCTGCCGCTGTGGTCCCTATAGATAGGGATCCTTAGGATTCACGTCTTTTGTTCCTGCGAGGAGCCAAGAATGTACCCCGCGGGGGCTTGTAAGATGTTTGTAGCTTCGTTTGTCAATATGATCCTTATTGTGAGGCAATGCGGGATGCTCATTCCGTTCTAGCTCAGTTTCTTCCTTTCGACCTCGTGAGGGCTTGGTGCTCTCGCCGACAGGTCCCAGTCCCAAGGCAGCTTCAGCCGTCGCTGGTATGCCAGGTCGCGATGCCATGGTCAAGGCCAGGAGGTGAGCGGCCCGAGGTCCGGTAAGAGCCTCTGAGTTGCGATTCTCAGGGGGTCCCCCTTGGCGCTCAAGCAGCCATCATTCGGTGAGAAAGGAGAGCGACGTTGCTAGCACGGAGTTGTTGTCGGATTTCGGGTTCCGGCAGACCCTTAAGGTTCGAACTCTAGGGCGTGCGCGGAGATCCAACCCTCCACCGTCTCGTACCTCGCCGAATCGCAAGAACCTAAACTACTAAGAAAGAACAGCACAAGAGACACGAGATTTACACTAGTTCGGGCCACCGTTGTGGTGTAATACCCTACTCTAGTTTGTGTTGTGGTGGATTGCCTCTTGGGCTGATGAAGAATAGTACAGGGAAGAACAGCCTCGTGAGGGTCTATTCTTGGTGGGTGTGATGAACTGCTAGGTGGGATCCCGTCGCTCTAGCTTGAGGATCGGGTCTCTATCTCTCTCTGATCTGGATGCGGATCGTCCTTATCCTTGCGATCCCTCGATCTAATCCACCTATCTCTGAGTGTGGCTACTCCTATTTATAGGCGAAGGCCCTGGGCCTCTTCCCAAATATTGAGCGGGAAGGGCGCCAACAATTGGCCATTTTGAAGGGGAACAACGGGTACACTTATCCTGACTAAAGTTGGTCCTCGCCTGCCAAAGGCTCTGGTGATGACGCCTTCTTGGGCTCCACGATGACTGCATTCCGGCCATTGGGGCTGGTCTTGGTCTTGTTGCACCGAAACGGATGCATTTGCTTGATGCTCTCGCCCGCGCTTGCTCCCTTTGCACCAAAGAGGAAAGGAGGACGCTGCGCGGCTGGCGCCCGACTGGCGCCCTTGGTCGTCATGGCTTGCATCACGGGCACCTCGCGAGGTACCCTGCCTTGAACTCTCCGCCTCCTCATGAGCCAGCCTGACGAGGCCGTGCCTGAGGAAGCTCCTGGTCGACCGCACCGCGAGGCTTGGCCCCTCGCGAGGGTCTTGAGCTCGCCTTGATGAAGATGGGCTGTCCTGGGCCTCCATTGAGCCGCGTCGCAGGCCGCAGGCAAGCAAGTATGGAGACCCCCGTTCCCAGAACGCCGACAGTAGCCCCCGGGGCCACGGCGCGCCCGAACTTGGCCGTGCAGAGAGGCGAAAGGGCAAGTGCGAAGCGTCGTGGGCCCTAACAGCCTGCGGCCTTGGGCGCCGCGTGGCGGTTGATTGGACGTGGGGGGCCTGCTCCCCCACGAAGCCTTGGTAATCGCCCGGATTCGACAGGTCTCTCCATGCAGAGTTGGGCATGATGACTGGTGATCGTGGAGGCCGACGGTTGGCCTCCGCCGGCTATAAGTACAGAACGGCGCGCGCCCTTCCGGTCTATCCTTCTGCTTCTCCTCTTCCTCGTCTCGTCTGGTTGCCATGGCTCCGATCCGCCGGTTCTCCAGGGAAGAGAAGGGAAAGGCTCCTCAAGAGGATCCTGACCCGCTCCCCAAAGAAGCGGCTTGCTCTTCCGTGTCGTGGCGGAAGCCTTGAGGAGGCGCCTGCCTTTAGTGCGTGCGGCCGCCACCAGGGTTTCCTCTTTCCTTGTACGTGCAAATTGGTGGCCCTGAAGGAGGTGACGCCGGGCGCCACGGGCGGCACCGCCGACGACGCCGGAGGGTCACGAAGGTGTGTGTCTTCCCCCACAGGTTCGCCGAGGGCTCCTGCCGGAGTTCAAGCGTCGCCCGCGCCTCCTAAGTCTTGGATTCGTCTTCCTTCTTTCTTCGCCTCCGTTGTCCGTGAGGAGCCCTGGGACTTCTGGCTGCAAGACGCTGCTGCGGCACCCTCGCGACCGGGGCAGAGGTCGCAGATGGTTGCCCCGGCGAGGTCTTCATGACTCAAGGCCGGGACGAGGTCGCCTGGTCTGCAGGACGAGGGGCGCCCTCACGATCCACCTGGAGTACGACGGTGCTTCGGTGATATCCTTCAAGCTCTTTGACGCGGAGGGTCGCCGGCTGGAGTGCTGCCCTGGGAGGGGCGGTCGGGGCCCTGCTGTGGTGAGATGGAGGCCGACGGACCACTCCCTTGGCAGCTTCTCAGGCGACGAAGGCGCCAGAGGATCCAGCGACTCCGCCGAGCTCCTCATGACCTTGGAGACGGCGGCGACGACCACGAGCCCCGAACTCGCGCTCCGGAGCAGGGCAAGCTCGTCAGGTCGTCGCCGCCTGATCTGGATGGGGTTGGCTCGGACCGGTGGCCCACTGTTGATGACGGCGCCCGCCGCCGTGGTCCCTGTAGATAGGACTCCTTAGGATTCGCGCCTTTTGTTCCTGCGAGGAGCCAAGAATGTACCTCGCGGGGGCATGTAAGATGTTTGTAGCTTCGTTTGTCAATATGATCCTTATTGTGAGGCAATGCGGGATGCTCATTCGGTTCTAGCTCAGTTTCTTCCTTTCGGACCTCGTGAGGGCTTGGTGCTCACAATGACAGTGTCCCAGTCCCAAGGCGGCTTCAGCCGTCGCTGATATGCCAGGTCGCGATGCCATGGTCAAGGCCAGGAGGTGAGCGGCCCGAGGTCCAGTAAGAGCCTCTGAGTCACGATGCGGGGGTCTCCCTTGGCGCACAAGCAGCCATCATTCGGTGAGAAAGGAGAGTGACGTTGCTAACACGGAGTTGCATTGAGTGTGGGGATGGTGTTGCGATGACTAGTGTATCCGGAGGGTGACTTATCTCGAGGGTCGGGACAATGCTTCCTGGTGCGGCACCAGGTCCGTGCCTTGGCCGGCGAGGGATTGCGTGGCGAGGTCGCTTCGCGCTCCTTGGAGGGACCCTTCAGGTTCACCACAAAAGGAACAAGGGCTCGCCGTGGCGATCGTTAGTCCTGTCGTTAGTTGCTTTGGAGAGGCACGAGGGGCCTCACGAGGTGTGTCGGAGCACCCGTGAGCCAGCGCGGGACTCACGAGGCCCTACCTCAAGGCGGGTTGCGCCTGGCTCTGGGCCTTATCTTCGGGTGTGTTCCTGCAAATTTGGCCAGATGCCGGTGTTTCACGTCTTGAGTCCGGCTCTCGGGCTAGTCTCAGCCGTCGCTGGCAAGCCAGGTCGCGATGCCATGGACAAGACCAGAGGGTGAGGGCCGGAGAGCCGGTAGGATCCCTGAGTTGCGATGCTCAGGCACCCCCCCTTTAACGCACAAGCTAGGTTAGATGAGGCAACTCTACGTCCTCGGGTCCCGGCTCTCGGGCTGGTCTCAGCCGTCGCTGGCAAGCCAGGTCGCGATGCCATGGACAAGACCAGAGGGTGAGGGCCGAAGAGCGATGGGAGCCCCGAGTCGCGATGCTCGGGCACCCCGCTTTAACGCTGCAAGCTGGATTGGATGACGAAAGTCACGCCCTCGGTCCGGCTCTCGGGTTGGTCTATGCCGTTGCTGGCAAGCCAGGTCGAGATGCCATGGACAAGACCAGAGGGTGAGGGCCGGAGAGCCGGTAGGAGCCCTGAGTCGCGATGCTCAGGCACCCCCCTTTAACGTGCAAGATTTCGCCACCCAGAAAGAGGCATCAAATAACAAGCATGGTGGAACGAGAGCATAATCCTAAGGAAAACGCATGAGGGATACATGCCGCTGGGACTGGCCCGAGCGGCTTGGGGATGATGCAGCCCGAGGGGCGCCCCCAACAGGATAGGCTAACGACATGAAATAAAAGGGATACATGCCGCAGGGACGGACCCACGTGGCCTGGGAATAATGCGGCCCTGAAGGCGCTCCCAGCCGGAAATAAAACTTAAAGATGTCACCTGGTGATGTTGGGGATGAAGGGTTGTTGATGTAGCAGACTCGGTGGGCTGCGGGAGCCGATCCTCACGAGCCCCCAGGCCCGGGGGCCTCGGGAGGCTCCGGAAGCGCTGGCGGCTCCTCATGGGCCATCCCCATCTCCGCCAGGCCTGCGGCGTGCCTGACCTCTTGAGCCTCCAGGGTGGTCCTCATGAGACGCTGGTATGCGGCGGCCGCGTTTGGCAGGCCATAAGGCATGCGTACGTAGCTGTGGGGCGGACCCTCGCAACATCCCACTCGCGAGGGCCAGAGGCGCTCTTGAGATGCGGCTCGGTTGAGCCCTGGTATGTCGATGCAGACGCGCAGCCCACCATCCTCGCCTGGATGGGGGGCCACAGCGGGTAGGCGGCGGCTGCCCCTCATGACCCTTGACTCATGTAGCTCCTGAACGGCCTTGCTGATGAACTCTTGAGGGTTCATGGCCCTCCTGGTCTTGCTCCTGCTTGTGGAAAGCGTGCTTCAAACATGCCTCCAAGTGGTGCCCAAGCGCCTCCCTCGAGACCTTGAGAGGTCGGTGGCCCTCCAGGAGAGCCCCGAGCCTGCCTAAGGAGGTCACGGGCGCCGCTTTCCTATGCGATGGAAGGAGGCTCCCCCGGCCCGGTCACGGACCACGAGGGGCCTGTCTCTTGAAGAGCCGGGCCGGTCGATGTCTTCTTCTTCTTGGGTGCGGCCCGGAGGCCTTTTTGCTGCTGTGGTGCAGGTCTTCCGGTGATGCGGCCTGAAAAGCTTCGCTCCAGGAGCACACTTCATCTCTCTCTTCACAGTGGCACCGTGATGACTCCGCCGCTTCTGGCATCTTGAGGATGTTGTAGCCATGGTGGAGTTACGGCCATGAATTTGGTCAACGCTGGGTACCCGAGGATGGCGTTGTCTGACGACGAATGTAATGTGAGCGACGTCAAGTCGGCGAGCTCGGTGTGGTAGTTGTCGTGGGCCTCGAAGGTGACAGGAAGGCGCACCTGCCCGATCGGGACCGTGGAGCCGTCGGTGACTCGAGAAAGGCTTGGTTGGCTGAAGCCGTCAGAAGACACTTGAAGATTGTTGATTGTCTCCACAGACAGACGTTGAGCCCTGCTCCGCCGTCGATGAGGGTCTTGGTGACCAGCACGTTGCTGATGATTGGGGAGCAAAGCATCGGGAGGACTCCGGCTGTGGCTGCGCACTTGAGCTGATCCGCTGAGCTAAACATGATGGCGCACGCCGACCACCTGAGAGGGCGCGTGGACTCGAGCTTGGGGAGGACTGCGTTCACTTCACGGGTGAACTGCTTGAGGATGCGATGAGAGGCTCGGGCTTGAGCTCCGCCCAGGATGGAGGTGATCGCACGCGCTTCCTGGAAGCTGCCAGCCCCCTCGTCCTGATGACGGTCTTCGACTCTCCTTGGTGGCGGCGGCAGCGGAGGGAGGCCTGCGTTCCCTTGCGGACGATCCTCACGAGGCTGATCCCTCCAGCCCCCCTCGCGAGGTGGCTCTTACCAACGGTCCTCGCGAGGTTGGTCGCGGCTTACCTTGGCGCTGACCGCGAATCTTCCCAGCGTCCTGCATTCCTTCCTCCTCCTCGGCCATAGCGATCGCCGGCTTTCCGGGCGTCACGACTCCTTCCTTCAGCGACGGCCCGGAGCTCTTGACATTCATTGGTTTTGTGGGTGTGGAGGTCGTGGTAAACGCAAGACCGGCTGCCCTTAGAGGACTCGGGCTGATCTTCGCCTCGCTTGGTGTCCGGTTCGGCCGCAGCACGGCAGCCCCTTGCGCTTCACGCCCTTCGCCTTTGGACTTCTTCTCTTGGGATCCGGCGGCAGCTCGAGGAGGAGAGGCGCCTCCTCGGCTCGGGCGCACTTGGTCGCCAAGTTGAATAGCTCTGTGGAGGTGCACAGATCTTCATGCATCGCCAGCTCCTCCTTCATCTTGACGTCGCGCCGCGCCGTCCCGGAGAAGGCAAAGATGATGGCCTCCTCCGTTACCCCGGGGATCTTGAGGCGGCGTTGTTGAAGCGCCGGGCGTACTTTTGCGTGGTTTCCGGCCGCTGCTTGATCCGGCGCATGTCGCCACGGCGGGTGGCCGGTCATGAGTACCTTGGAAGTTGGCGATGAAGCGGGTGCGCATCTCGGCCTAGGAAGAGATCGTGCTGGGGCGATTCAGGAGCAGTCGCGGGCTCCGTCCTTGAGCGCCATGGGAAACCAGTTCGCCATGACCCTTTCGTCCCGTTGGCGGCCTCGATGCCCAGCTCAGAGGCTGGAGGAACTCCGTAGGGTCAGCCGTGCCGTCGTAGCGTGGAGGCAGGTCTGGCTTGAACTTGGCGGGCCACGCGACGCTGCGCAGCTCGGTGGTGAAGGCGCGGCAGCCCACCGTGGCCACGGGGGGCCTCGGACAGCAGAGAGCTTGGTCTTGCAGGCCTCCTTGCGCCGCGGCTGGGGGCAACGCAGGGTCTTGACGTGCTGGAGCGGGGAGCGCTCGGGCAGCTTCTTGCGGGCGAGGAACTTCTTGGCAGCTCTGCTCTTGCTGCCGGCGCTGGCGGAACGGGTTCCGCCAGGCCGCGCGCTTTGGGGCTGTGGCGCCGTCTTGAGGAGGAGGCGGCCGAGGCGCCCGGGAGTTTCATCGCTGCTGCAAGGCGGCGAGTGCGGTGCAGCGAGACGGACGGGCTGGGTCGCCTTCCCGCAGACGAAGCTTCGGCGGGCCACGCAGTCCAGCCATTCTTCGTGACGCGTCGTCGGGCGGTAGCGCAGGAGCTCGTTAGCGCGCGATGAGTGCAGCTTCGGGCCTCCATGGCGGCGAAGCGCGTGCTGACGATTAAGAACCAGCGGGGTGAGCGGCGTGGCGGTGCGGCCGCCCCGCCTCATGGACGGAGTCTTTGGACGATGCTCGCTGCTCGTTCCCCGCCGAGCCGGTGGCGGCGTTGACAGCAGTGACGGGAACGACGAGGGACGCCCGCCGACGGAGCCGTCTGGGCGACATGGGAGGCAAGGGCGGCTGCCGGGCGCGGGCCCGGCGAAGCGCCGACATGGTTGCGTGTGGTCGGGCGTAACGAGGGGACGAAGGCAGATTCCGGGCGCACTCCACCGGGCGCGCTTAAATGTCGGATTTCGGTTCCGCAGACCCTTAAGGTTCGAACTCGGGTGCGCAAGGAGATCCAACCCTCCACCGCCTCGCACCTCGCCAATTGCAAGAACCTAAACTACTAAGAAAGAACAAAGACAAGAGACACGAGATTTATACTAGTTCGGGCCACCGCTAGGTGTAATACCCTACTCTAGTTTGTGTTGTGGTGGATTGCCTCGGGGCCGATGAAGAATAAGACAGGGAAGAACAGCCTCGCGAGGGTCTGTTCTTGGTGGGTGTGATGAACTGCTAGGTGGGATCCCGTCGCTCTAGCTTGAGGATCGGGTCTCTATCTCTCTCTGATCTGGATGCGGATCGTCCTTATCCTTGCGATCCCTCGATTTGATCCACCTATCTCTGAGTGTGGCTGCTCCTATTTATAGGCGAAGGCCCTGGGCCTCTTCCCAAATATTGAGCGGGAAGGGCGCCAACTATTGGCCATTTTGAAGGGGAACAGCGGGTACACTTATCCTGACTAAAGTTGGTCCTCGCCTGCCAAAGGCTCTGGTGATGACGCCTGCTTGGGCTCCATGATGACTGCATTCCAGCCGTTGGGGCTGGTCTTGGTCTTGTTGCACTGAAACGGATGCCTTTGCTTGATGCTCTCGCCTACGCTTGCTCCCTTTGCACCAAAGGGGAAAGGAGGACGCCAGGCTGGCGGGCGCCTCGATCGGGCGCCCTTGGTCGTCATGGCTTGCGCCACGGGCACCTCATGAAGTACTTCGCCTTGAATTCTCCGCCTCCTCATGAGCCAGCCTCGACGAGGCCATGCCCGAGGAAGCTCCTGGTCGCCGCCTCATGAGCCTTGGCCCCTCGCGAGGGTCTTGAGCTATGCGTTGATGAAGATGGGCTGTCCTGGCCTCCTTTGAGCCGCGTCGCAGCAAAGAAAGTGTGCAAGTCTGGGGACCCCCGTTCCCAGAACGCCGACAGTTGCATCGAATGTGGGGATGGTGTTGCGATGACTAGTGTGTCCGGAGGGTGACTTATCTCGAGGGTCAGGACAACGCTTCCTGGTGCGGCGCCAGGTCCGTGCCTTGGCCGGCGAGATATTGCGTGGCGAGGTCGTTTCGTGCTCCTTGGAGGGACCCTGCAGGTTCACCACAACAGGAACAAGAGCTCGCCGTTGCGATCGTTAGTTCTGCCGTTAGTTGCTTTGGAGTGGCGCGAGAGGCCTCGCGAGGTGTGTCAGGGCGCCCGTGAGCCTGCGCGGGACTCAGGAGGCCCTACCTCAAGGCGGGTTGCGCCTGGCTCTGGGCCTTATCTTCGGGTGTGTTCTCGCAAAATTGGCGGATGCCGGGTGTTTCACGTCTTGGGTGTCGGCTCTCGGGCTGGTCTCGGCCGTGTTGGCAAGCCGTGTCGCGATGCCATGGACAAGACCAGAGGGTGAGGGCCGGAGAGCCAGAGGGAGCCCCGAGTCGCGATGCTCGTGCACCCCTTTAACGCATAAGCTCGGATTAGATGACGCAACTCTACATCCTCGGGTCCCGGCTCTCGGGCTGGTCTCAGCCGTCGCTGGCAAGCCAGGTCGTGATGCCATGGACAAGACCAGAGGGTGAGGGCCAGAGAGCCGGTAGGAGCCCTGAGTTGCGATGCTCACGCACCCCCCCTTTAACGTGCAAGATTCCGCCACCCAGAAAAAGGCACCAAATAACAAGCATGGTGGAGCGAGAGCATAATCCTAAGGAAAACGCATGAAGGATACATGTCACTGGATCGCCCGAGCGTTTGGGGATGATGCAGCCAGGGCGCCCAGCAGGATAAGCTAAAGACATGAAATAAAAGGGATACATGCCGCAGGACGGACCCGCGGCCCGGGAATAATGCGCCTCAAGGCGCCCCACCGGAAATAAAACTTAAAGATGTCACTGGTGATGTTGGGGATGAAGGGTTGTTGATGTAGCAGACTCGGTGGGCTGCGGAGCCGATCCTCACGAGCCCCCAGGCCGGGGCCTCGGGAGGCTCCGGAGGCGCCGGGCGGCTCCTCATGGGCCATCTCCATCTCCGCCTGTGGCTGCGGCGTGCTCGACCTCTTGAGCCTCCAAGATGGTCCTCATGAGACGCTGCACGCAGCAGCCGCTTTGGTGCCATAAGGCATGCGTCACGTAGCTGTGGGGTGGACCTCGCAACGCCCCACTCGCGAGGGCCGAGGCGCTTTTGAGATGCGGCTCGGTTGAGCCTGGTATGTTGATGCAACGCCAAGAACCCACCATCCTCGCCTGGATGGGGGCCACAATGGGTAGATGGCGGCTGCCCCTCATGACCCTTGACTCATGTAGCTCCCGAATGGCCTTGCCGATGAACTCTTGAGGGTTCTGGCCCTCCTGGTCTTGCTCCCGCTATGGGAAATGTGCTTCAAACACGCCTCCATCGTGGTGCCCAAGCGCCTCCTCGAGACCTTGGCGAGGTCGGCGGCCCTCTGAGGGAGAGCCCCGAGCCCCGCCTCGAGGAGGGCGTCAGGCGCGCTTCCTATGCGATGGAAGGAGGCTCCCCGCCCAAGCAGTGGACCCCCGAGGGGCCTATCTCTTGAAGAGCCGGGCCGGTCGATGTCTTCTTCTTCTTGGAGTGCGGCCTCGGAGGCCTCCTGCCGTCAGAGTCCGGGTCTTCCAATGATGCGGCTGAAAAGCTTCGCTCCGTGGAGCACATCGCATCTCTCTTCATTGTGGCACCGTGATGACTCCGCCGCTTCCTGGCATCTTGAGGATGTTGTAGCCATGGTGGGTTACGGCCATGAATTTGGCCAACGCTGTGTACCCGAGGATGGCGTTGTACGGCAGGCAAATGTGGGCGACGTCGAAGTCGATGAGCTCGGTGTGGTAGTTGTCGCGGGCCCCGAAGTTGACAGGAAGGCGGACCTGCCCGATCGGGACCGTGGAGCCGTCGGTAACTCCGGAGAAAGGCTTGGTTGGCTGAAGCTGACTGTAAGGTACTTGAACATTGTTGAATGTTTCCACGGACAGGACGTTGAGCCCTGCTCCGCCGTCGATGAGGGTCTTGGTGACTAGCACATTGCTGATGATCGGTGAACAAAGCATCGGGAGAACTCGCCGTGGCTGCGCAGACTTGAGCTGATCCGCCGAGCTGAACGTGATGGCGCACGCCGACCACCGAGAGGGCGCATGGACTTGAGCTTGGGGAGGATCGCATTCACTTCGCGGCTTAACCGCTTGAAGATGCGCCGAGAGGCCGGGCTTGAGCTCCACCCAGGATGCAGCGATCGCGACGCGCTTCCTGGAAGCCCCCAGCCCCCTCCCCGATGACGATCTTTGATTCTCCTTGGCGGCGGCGGCAATGAGGGAGGCTGCGTTCCCTTGCGGACGATCCTCACGAGGCTGATCCTCCGGCCCCCTCGCGAGGTGGGTCTTGCCAGCAGTCCTCGCGAGGTTGGTCGCACCACCCTTGGCACGGGCCGCGGTCTTCCCAGCGTCCTGCATTCCTTCCTCCTCCTCGGCCGTAGCCCCGGTCGCTGCGCTCGGGGCGCCTGCCGACCCTTCCTTCGCGCATGGCCCGGAGCTCTTGACATTCATTGGTGTGGTGGGCGTGGAGGTCGTGGTACACGCAGCATCGGGCTGCCCTTGGAGGACTCGGGCTGATCTTCGCCTCGCTTGGTGTCCGGGTTCGGTGCGAGCACGGCAGCCCCTTTGCGCTTCACGCCCTTGACCTTGGACTTCTTCTCTTCGGATTCCGCGGCAGGCAGCTCGAGGAGGAGATGCGCCCTCCTCACCGGGCGCACTTGGTCGCCAAGTTGAACAGCTCAGGAGGTGCACAGATCTTCATGCATCGCCAGCTCCTCCTTCATCTTGACGTCGCGCGCGACGCCGTCGGAGAAGGCAGAGATGATGGCCTCCTCCGCCACCCTCGATCTTGAGGCGCGCGTTGTTGAAGCGCTGGATGTACTTTTGCAGGGTTTCCTGTGGCTGCTGCTTGATTCAACGCATGTCGCTCACGGCGGGTGGCCGGTCGCGAGTACCTTGGAATTTGGCGATGAAGCGGGTACGCATCTCGGCCCAGGAAGAGATCGTGCCTGGGGCCAGATTCAGGAGCCAAAAGGGCCCTGCCCTTGAGCGCCATGGGAAACCAGTTCGCCATGACATTTTCATCCCCGTTGGCAGCCTCGATGCCCAGCTCAGAGCTGGAGGAACTCCGTAGGGTCGGCGGTGTCGTCAGAGCGTGGAGGCAGGTCCGCTTGAACTTGGCGGGCCATGGCGCGACGCTCTTGCGCTCGGAGGTGAAGGCGCGGCAGCCGCCGTGGCCGCTGGGGCCTCGTGACGGCAGAGAGCTTGGTCTTGCAGAGCCTCAACTGCGCCATGGGGCAGCGCAGGTCTTGACGCGTCTTTGGAGCGGGAGCGCTCGGGCAGCTTCTTGCGGGCGGGGAACTTCTTGGCAGCTCTGCTCTTGCTGCTTGGCCGGCGCTGGCGGAGCAGGTTCCGCCAGGCCGCAGCGCTTTGGGGCTGGGCGCCGTCTTGAGGAGGAGGCGGCTGAGGAGCACAGGGAGCTTCATCGCCAGCAGGCGAGTGCGGTGTGCCAGGGCAGACGGCGGGTCGCCTCTGCGCAGCAGACGAAGCTCGGCGACTTCGGTCGAGCCATTCTTCAGAGACGCGTCGTTGGCCAGAAGCGCAGAGAGCTTCGTTAGCGCGATGAGCGCAGCTCGGGCCTCCACGGCAGCGAAGCGCGTGTGGTGACGCAGAACCAGCGGGTGAGCGAAAGGCGTGGCGGTGCGGATCCCACCTCATGGGCCAGTCTTTGGGACGACGCAGCTGCCGTTTCGCCGGGGCGGTGGCGGCGACGGAGCAGCGAGGACGCCACGACGGGAGCCGTCTGGGCGACATGGGAGGCGAGGGCGGCTCGGCACTCGGCGCGGGCCCGACGAGCGTCAGACATGGTTGCGGTGGTCGGGGAAGAACGAGGCGACGAAAGGTCGGATTTCGGGTTCCGGCAGACCC
Organism: Aegilops bicornis; assembly: GCA_021605145.1. NCBI lineage: Eukaryota > Viridiplantae > Streptophyta > Magnoliopsida > Poales > Poaceae > Aegilops > Aegilops bicornis. Next base: position 154,275,632 of record CM038669.1, read on the forward strand.
TTAAGGTTCGAACTCTGGGGTGCGCGCGGAGATCCAACCCTCCACCGTCTCGTACCTCGCTGAATTGCAAGGACCTAAACTACTAAGAAGAACAGCACAAGAGACACGAGATTCATACTAGTTCGGGCCACCGTTGTGGTGTAATACCCTACTCTAGTTTGTGGTGTTGTGGATTGCCTCTTGGGCTGATGAGGAACAGTACAGGGAAGAACAGCCTCGCGAGGGTCTGTTCTTGGTGGGTATTACGAACTGCTAGGTGGTGTCCCGTCGCTCTAGCTTGAGGATCGGGTCTCTATCTCTCTATGGATGCTGATCGTCTTGATCTCTCTCTATCCCATCGTCCTCCTGGATCGTCTCTACTATGGTGGCTAGCTCTACTTATATAGACGAAGGCCCTGGGCCTCTTCCCAAATATTGAGCAGGAAGGGCGCCAACAATTGGCCATTTTGAAGGGGAACAACGGGTACTCTTATCCTGACCAAAGTTGGTCCTCGCCGGCCAAAGGCTCTGGTGATGACACCTGCTTGGGCTCCACGATGACTCCATTCCAGCCGTTGGGGCTGGTCTTGGTCTTTTTGCACCGAAACGGATGCCTTTGCTTGATGCTCTCGCCTGCGCTTGCTCCCTTTGCACCAAAGAGGAAAGGAGGACGTTGCGTGGGCTGGCGCCCGACGGGCGCCCTTGGTCGTCATGGCTTGCGTCATGGGCACCTCGCGAGGTACCCCGCCTTGAACTCTCTGCCTCCTCATGAGCCAACCTCGACGAGGCCGTGCTCGAGAAGCTCCTGGTCGTCCGCCTCATGAGGCTTGGCCCCTCGCGAGGGTCTTGAGCTTGTGTTGATGAAGATGGGCTGTCCTGGGCCTCCTTTGAGGCACGCCTTGAGGCCTTGAGCAGTGCAAGTCTGGGACCCCTGTTCCTGCAGCCGATGTAAGACTTTCTCAATTTCCTCAGTTCAATTTCTTGATCTGTTTGTCTTCATCTTGTGTTATCCTATGTTTACGCTACATACTCCATGATTGTCTTCATTTCATCATGATGACCATGCCTGTATTCTGTTATGCTTACTTCTGAGTACTTATTCCACTGCAAGTAGTTCTTCGCTTAGGAATTTCCTCACTTGCAAATTCCTCTGTGAAGAATTCATAAAAATCGCCTATTCACCCCCCTCTAGTCGATATAACGCACTATCAATTGGTATCAGAGCAGGGTACTCCCTTGTTCTGTGTGATTTTGGTTTAACCACCTGGAGTTTTAGTTATGTCGACCGCAGGTATGAAGAAAGTGACATGCCCTATCTTTGACGGTCATGATTATCCCAAGTGGAAGGCCATGATGAGGAAGCGCCTCATGGCTATGAACAGCGAAATGTGTGGACCGTCCATCGAGATTGGTCTTACCGATCTATGTAAGAAGGCAGGCGCTGATGGCATTCGCAAGTACACTCGACTTGACATCATGGCGAAGGACATCATCTGTTCCTGCCTATCCAGAGATGAATTCAAGCGCATTATGCATATTTGCAATGTGAAGCTTATCTAGGACCGAATCTCTGACGTCTATGAAGGTCATCGAACCCGTCATGATCCTTGGTTTGAGGACTTCAAGGAATCTCTCAAAACGATGACTTTTGAACCAGAATCATCATCTTCTGCATCATGTCTCACGGCAAAGGGTGACAAGGTAACCGAATGTTCCTCATCCGAGTTTAGTGACAAGGAATCTGATGATGATGGATCTGATGACGATATTGAACCTAGTTATACCAAACTTGTTTGCATTGCCACTAAACAACAAACGGCCTTGGAAAAGGTTCAAAACATGCTAGACAAAAGTAATGATATGTTGGGTGAACAAATGGATCGCACTAAAGTCCTGACTGAAAATCTTCAGAGACTTCAGTCTAGGTTTGACAGCCTTCAAGGTCATCATAACACTCTCTTATCTGATAATGAGAAGCTTTCTTATGAATTTCTTCAAAGAAAGCAAGATCTTGAGAAGCTAAGAGTGAGTTATGAAGATCTTCGAAGGAGCGCGATTCATTACTTGCTCAACAAATCAAGCGCTTCTCGGGAAGAATTTGTTCCTCCATGCTTAAAGTGCATTGAACGTGAATCGCTAATTCTTCACCGAATGTTCAAATGCTTCAACTATTACAAATTCTTCACCTGCCTCTTGCTATCACTAATTCCTCATCCGAGGACATTGCTAGTATCACTAACGATGCAGGGGTTGAAGGAATTGTACATGACAGTGCATGTACAAAAGCCTCAAAGGGCATCGACTCTTTGTGATGTGCTTAAAAGCAGATCCTCAACAGGAACCCTAGGAAAGAGGGTATTGCCTTTGAGAGGAAACTCAATCTTGATGGAACATATTGGAAGCCCCGAGCAGACCCCAAAACCTCATGGGTTGTCGCAAAGGGACCTCCGATTGATCCATCTAACTTATCCGGCTTTACATGTGAATCTCCTCATTCTTCCGATGAGTCATTTGACTCCAAGCGTAAACTGTTCAAAAATCAGAATGGTGAAGTATTTGCTAGATATGTTGGCACTAACTGCAGGAACGGTTCTCCTATGAAGAAAATCTGGGTTCCCAAGAAATGCTTGAAAGTCTTCAGGTGAATGTCCTCATGACACCACCTATGAAGCACAGGGACGCCAGATCAAACTCTTCATATGGACCAAATTCTTCATATGGATCCAAGTCCTCATACGGACCAAAGTCCTCACGTGGATCAAATTCCTCAAAAGGATCAAAGTCCTCATATGACTATCATCGTGCTAACAACTACATTTCGTGAGGGTAGAGCTAAGGGCTATGAATATGTGCATTGTTCTTCAAACCATTATGTTCATAAGTCCTCGAAGAATTTCTCGCTTATTCATATGCTTACCCTAACCCCTCTTATGTGAAACGAAATGGATTGGCCTCTATGCCACCATTCTCATATGGAGCTCAGAGAGTGATGAACTCTTTGCCACCCCTTCATATGTGGGTGGTGAAGAAAAAACTAATTTCCTCTGCAGGTCAGGTCTCCGCACGTGCTTTAACGTATGAAGAATTTCTCGGGGGCCTCGACAAAATTGCTGAAAGGACGCAGCTAATCATGAAGAAATGAACTTTCATTTCACACGTCCTCATACTGCTATATCTGTTTTATCGCTTGATGAAATTCATCTGATGAAATTGATATCATATTCTTCACCGATGAAGTATATGAGATCGTAAGTTGCGATAATTCATCCGCAGGATGATCAACCCAAAGCCAATGAGTGGGTCCTCGATAGTGGATGTACAAATCACATGACTGGTGACAAGAATCTATTGATGGATGCTCCCTTATCACCATCACATCTAAAGCATATCATCTTTGCTGACAAAAGCAAAAGTCAGGTATTGGGTCTAGGTAAGGTTGCGATCTCTAAGGACATACACATGGACAAAGTCATGCTTGTTGAGTCCTTAGGATACAACCTCATGCCAGTCTCAATGCTTTGTGATCTTGATATGGTTGTTGTCTTTGGCAAGTATCGTTGTGTTGTGATTATGGAAGCTGACAATTCCAAAGTCTTCGAAGGCTTTAGGAGAGGAGACTTGTATATTGTTGATTTCTATACAGGACCACAACCAGTCGTGTGCCTAGTTGCAAAAGCTTCAGAAGGCTGGCTATGGCATCGACGACTTGGTCACGCAGGCATGAGGAATTTGCACACGCTTGAGAAGAAGAAGCATGTCATTGGCATTGAGAATGTAAAATTCCTCAAGGATCACTTGTGTGGAGCCTGTGAAGCTGGAAAAATGACCAAGGCCAAGCATCCAAAGCAAAGACTATCATGACCACTACTCGTCCATTCAATTGCTTCACATGGACCTGTTTGGTCCTAATCATTACTCAAATCACTAATGATGCATCTCTATATGGCTTTGTTATTGTTGATGATTACTCTCTTTACACATGGGTACACATTGTCACTTACAAACATGAAGTGCAAGAAGTCTTCAAACGATTTTCCTCGAGGGCTTCAACCAACTTTGGTGTGAAGATCAAGCACATCAGGAGTGACAATGGAACTGACTTCAAGAATTCCGGTCTTGATGACTATCTTGATAAACTTGGTATTACTCATGAGTTATCTGCTCCTTATACTCCTCAGCAAAATGGCGTCGTGGAGCGCAAGAACAGAACTCTTGTTGAGATGGCTCGCACTATGCTTGATGAATACAAAGCGCCTCGTCGTTTTTGGATTGATGCAATTGATATCGCGTGCCACATCATCAATAGAGTATATCTTCACAAATTCTTCAAGAAGACTGCCTATGAACTCCTCACTGACAAGAAACCCAATGTGAGTTATTTCAAAGTCTTCGGTGCTAAATGTTGGATTAGAGATCCTCATCACAACGCTAAATTTGCACCAAAAGCACATGAAGGTTTTATGCTTGGTTACGGAAAGGACTCCCACACCTACAGAGTCTTCAACAATGTTCTTCACAAGGTTGTTGAAATTGTAGATGTGCGGTTCGATGAAACTAATGGCTCGCAAAGAGAGCACCTACCTTCTGTGATAGATGAACCAACACCTGAGGATTCTATCAAGTTCAAGGCGCATCGAGGATGTCATTCCCTCTTGAAGAATCTGCTGAAGAATTCATTCCGAACGCCAAGAACGCCGAAATGATGCACCAAGATAATGTCAAGAAAATGGTGTCAAGAAAATGCTGATCAAATTCCTCGACGACAACCAAATTTTATCCTCGTGTTGCAAAAGAAGTGCAAGTTGACAAGATCATCGATGACATTGAAGCACCAGGTCCTCTCACACGCTCAAAAGCTTCACATTTATATAACTTTTGTGGGCACTATGCTTCTGTCTCTATCACAGAGCCCACTAAGGTAGATGAAGCATTTCGAGCCTGAGTGGATTCAGGCCATGCAAGAAGAATTACATCAGTTCGAGCTCAACAATGTCTGGGAACTGGTCAAACGCCCAGATCCTCGCAAGCATAATATCATTGGCACAAAGTGTATCTACCGCAACAAGCAAGCTGAAAATGGCCTTCTGGTGAGGAATAAGGCACGACTTGTAGCTCAAGGCTACACACAGGTTGAAGGAATTGATTTTCATGAAAATTTTGCACCTGTTGCTAGACTTGAGGCTATTCGCATATTACTTGCTTATGCTAACCATCATGATATCATTTTATATCAAATGGATGTGAAAAGTGCATTCCTCAATGGTAAGCTTGAGGAAGAAGTATATGTTGCTCAACCCCTGTGTTTTGAAGATCCAAAGAATCCCGACAAAGTCTTTAGACTCAACAAGGCCCTCTATGGTCTCAAGCAGGCCCTCGGGCGTGGTATGATACCTTGAAGGAATTCTTCGTGAAGAATGGCTTCACACCAGTTCACTCGACCCTACTCTCTTTACTAAATCTTATGATGGTGAACTGTTTGTGTGCCAAATATACGTTGATGATATTATCTTTGGCTGTCAGATCGACCAACGTTATAGTGATGAATTTGCCTATATGATGAGTGAAGAATATCAAATGTCTATGATGGGAGAGTTGAAATTCTTCTTAGGTCTTCAAATTCGTCAACAGTGCAATGACATATTCATATCTCAGGACAAATACCTCAAAGATGTTCTGAGGAAATTCGGCATGCAAGATTGCAAAGGCGTCAAAATTCCTATGCCCACAAATGGCCATCTATGCACTTATGAAAATGGTATTGACTTTGATCACAAGGTATACCGCTCCATGATTGGTTCTTTATTGTACTTATGTGCATCTAGGCCAGATATAATGCTTAGTGTTTGCATGTGTGCCCGATTTCAAGCTACACCAAGGAATCACACCATAAGGCTGTGAAGCATATTCTTCGATATCTAGCTCACACACCAACACTAGGATTATGGTACCCCAAGGGCTCTACTTTTGATCTCATTGGATATTCTCGACTCGACTATGCTTTGGTGATCGTGGTGAACCGCAAGTCAACATCCGCTACTTGTCATTTCCTCGGACGATCTTTGGTCTGTTGGTCCTCGAAGAAACAGAATCTGCGTATCATCAGATATCTGCGGAAGTCGAGTACATTGCTGCTGGTTCTTGCTGTGCTCAATTCTGTGGATGAAGCAAACTCTCAAGGACTACGACATCAACGCCAAGAATGTGCCTCTCTCTGTGATGATGAGAGTGCCATCAAGATTGCTCACAACCCAGTTCGGCACTTTCAAGACAAAGCACATTCAGATTCGTCATCATTTTCTTCGCGATCATGTGTTGAAGGGCGACATCTTTATTGATCATGTGAAGACTCAAGAATAGCTAGCCGATATCTTCACAAAGCCCTTGGATGAGAAGAGATTTAGCAAGTTGCGGTGTGAGCTAAATATCTTAGAATCTTCGAATGTTCTTTAAAAGGACACACATCCTGACACTTATGCAAAATTGATGACTTAGATGTGCAACACATGAAGAAACGTTTTTCTTCAATCAATGAAGAATAACACTCTAAGTGTGAAGAAATTAATGAAGAATTTGATTCTCATAACCCTACGACAATTGTACGCGGTGTCTGAAATCATCATTCTTATACGGTGGGTCACGCCACCACCAAAGTTGAAAATCTTCAATTTGAGTTTTCCCCTGTTTTTCAAATTCTTCAAATTTGCAAAATCTTCACTATTTCCGTCGTTTTTCTTCATTGTCTATATATATATGTGGGTTTATGTCCTCTACAGCATTCACTTATGGCTATTTCTTCAAGTTGTGTTTTCTGCTAAGTGAATGTGATCGGACCCTTCCCCCTCTATGCTATACTCAACCCAATCTATTCACAAATTCTTCATGTGCGTCATATTTGAAACTCGTTCAAAATCTTTACTGTGTCCTTGTCAGCTAAAGAAATTACGAACAGAACTTTTAACTTATGTTATCCAAATTTTTGGCTTTGCCGCTCAAACCATTCCGCTTCCTATGATAGACTTATCTATTCACCCATGATCTAACACGATCTCAGTACGTGGGTGACACATGTCAAGCGAATGAGAAGGGTCAGGGGCACGTTCGTCCTAAATCTTCGGGCGAACAGTTTTTCACTGCGACTATAAATACCCCCTCTCCCCTTCCTCACTTCCTTTACTCCGCTCGACCGCTCTCTCTCGCTCGAGCTTCTCAAACCCTAGCGCCGCCGCTACTCCATCGTCGCCGGTGAGGAAGAGCTTCACTGCCTCAATTCGTCGCCGTCAGTTTCAAGACCGTCATGAAATCTTCACTCCGCCGCCGCCGTAGCTGTCTTCCTCCGCCGAGTTAGGGCGTGGAAGATCTGAACTGACGAGCTTCAAATCTACACTTCTCAGTTTGTCATGTTCTTCACTTTGGGTAATTAAGACTTACTTTTATTGCTCGCTTTGATTCTCAAGCCTTCCTGAAAATCTTCAAAGGTGTTTATTCTTCAAAGCTTCACACATATGAATACCTCACTAGTCATTTGTTCTTGAGTCGTTTCCCTAAGCATCATTTTCTTCAAGATTCATCAACTGTGTGGATCCTCAATCTATACAACTCTGGAACCTAAGACAAAGAACGCTTAGTGAAATTCTTCAAGGCTCATCTGGTCTAATTCCTCAAACTGTTCTTTTTGAAAAACCTTGTGAGAACGCATATGTCCTCTCCAAATTCCTCGCAACTATACTCTATTCACAAGTACTCATGTCCGCTGCTGAATCACTAGGTCTCATCAACTTAACTCATTTGCAGCGTTCCTCGAAGAAAAGTTGCATACTTCTTCAGAGGATTCAATTGTTCAAATTCCTCAACTGAAGAATATGGCAGACGGTAAGAAGTCACAGAAAGGATGAAAGAGGCCTGAGGTCATGACTGCTTTTGAAATACTTGAGGACATCTATGCTGACTATTGCACACCTGATGAGGCCAAGTTCGGAAAGAAGAACAAAAATCAGCGCAAAGTGCGCATACAGAGGATTGAAAGCAGATGGGCAAGATAATGGAGGGAGTACAGGTATGTTACTCCAAAGTATATGAAGAAATTCGCCCTTAATCCTCCATGCCCAAGAGCTCCATTGGCACCTGGCCAAGAAGCTGACCCCACCAGCATCAAGCGTGGGGAGGATTTTCCTGAAGAATGGGCCAAGCGCCAAGCCAAGTTGGCGAAGACAAGCCAAAGAAGCAGTGAGGAAATTCAACAAAGACTCTGCTACTGCTGCTGCCACTGAGGCCCCTGTCAAGCCTAGAAAATCAATGGCAAAGAAGCCCGCTCACAAGCCAAGTGCTTCCTCACCAATGCCCTCACGGCCAGAATCTTCAAAGCCCTCACGACCAGTTCCTCATGCTGCTCCTGCTCCTCCCAAATCCTCAGCTCCTCCTCCAAAGTCCTCATCTGCTTCGGCAAAGTCCTCAGCACCTGTACATCTGGCCACGTGCCAAAGGACTGCAGGCATATCTATTGCCTCTGGCGTCTCAGCGAGTTCCACAACTGCACCAAATTCTTCATCAGGCCCCACTCTGCTGAAGAAAAAGGCAACGGCTGGACGAGGCCCTCGGCCAAGTCCGAAGAAGAAACAAGTTACTTTGCAAGTGCCATATGACGATGAAGCTGATGATGACGAACTTGCAGAAATCATCAGAGACAGACATGAAAGGGCCGCTAGAGCCAAAGGCACACCTGTGCCACTGCTTTTGGATCCAAGGGCGATCCTCGAGTACATTGATCTCTGGCACAAGGATCCAGACACCCCCATGCCTGATTTTCATTTGACTCCTGGCCAAAGTCACATCTTGACCCATTTCATCATCAAGAGAAATGGAAATTTGAGAAGGCTAGGCAGATCAAAAGGATCAGTTCAGAAAGAGAAGTTCACGAGGAAACACGTTGTCAAAATGACACCGATGAACTCCTCAAGATCGATCTGAAATCAAAGCCCTCGCCGATGACTTTGATGCCTACTACGCTGATTGGCAAGGAGCGAAAGTCAGATTTGTCAACCTGACTAAGAAGTTCACAAATGTTGCAGCCCCAACGCAACAAGAAGTTCCTCAGGCTGGAGCCTCTGCTCAGCCTACTGAAGAACATGCCAGCACCGCTGATGATTTTCAGTCTGCTGAAGAAAATGCTAGTTCCTGTATTGATGACTCCATTCCAAATTACCGAAGAAATTGCCAGGCATCCACTAGTGGTGCGCTGAAGAAACTAAAGAAGTCGTGGCAATTGCATCGGGCCATACCGAGGAAATTCAAACAGATTCCTCAGCTCCTCCCGCGCGTACACCAACACCTATCCTTCCATCTGCATCATATGTGAAGAAGACCAAGGCTGCAGAGCGAGCTGCAGTGAAGAAAAGGAAAGCATCAGCTACTTCAAATTCTTCAGCTCCGAAGAAAATGAAGCCTATGACCAGCTCGTTTGAAAATCCAATTGATGATGTTCCAATCTCAACTATGCCATCAAAGGAACTTGTTCCTTTTGGTGAAGAATATGTGATCCCTAGTGGATCTGATGAAGAAAATCATTCTGCTGCTTTGTCAGAGCAGATTCATGAAGAAATTGAAGTGGATGCGATCCCTTCTACTCCTGTTGTATCCTCACCAATGCCTCAGTTCACAGCTGAAGAGGCTGGTGTTGAAGAAATTGAAGAAGAAGATGTGGATATTGGAAGTACAACGCTAGTGATGAACGATGACTTTTGGGAAAGTCAGCATCCAAATTCTCCTCTCTTCACCCCAATACAACAAATTCCTCAGTCCCCTGCACCAAGAGTTCAGGGCTCTGAAGAAACTCATCCCACCTCGTATGTGCATGAAGAAATTCCAGCCACTAGTGCTGAAGAACCTGCTGCTGCTGATCCTTTGAACACGCAGACTGCGGATGAAGAGGAACCAGAAAATCCTCAGCCTGAAGAACCTGAGATTGCGATTCCTGAGGTAGTGATGCAACTCACTGACACTCCTCTGCCAAAACCAAAGGATCCATTCTCACACAAGCAAAAGTTCAAGGCTGAAGACTTCTTTGGCGAGCATGTTTTCTTCAATCGACATAACCCTTATGATTCTCGTCGCATAAGGAAGAGGCATTTCTGGACAGCTAGTCAAGCCAACTTTTATTCCTCTGTGCTATTCGACAAAGACAAAGTCTTCGATCATGCACACATTCCTCACGTGGACATGGAATCTCTGCCAGGCTTCGAGCCAGTCCTCTGTGTTCTTCACGATGCTGGATTGCTGAATTTCTGCACTGACATATGTGATTGGAATGAAGAACCCATTCTTCAATTCTATGCGACGCTGCACATCACAGAAATTTCGAAGATGTGAATTCATGGGTGCTGGTGGATGTCCGAAAATACTCACTACAAGGCACCAAAGAATCGAATTGCTTCGTGCCCTTCCACTCGATCCTCCCTAGATGGTGCTCGTTGCATCTACAATGAACTGAGCTTACAAATCATTACATGCAAGTCTGATGAAGCCTTTGAAGCTGTGGCAGGCCCCACTTAACCAAATTCCTCGTCAAGGAATTATCAGATGTGCCTCGGACTGTCTATCGCATTCTGACGAAGACAATGAGTCCTATCAAAGGCCACGAATCAAATGATGAAGAAGTCGTTGGCATCATGAAGAATATGCTTTTCAATATCATTCATGGCATTCCCGTCAACTTCCATGATTTCTTCATGAGGACTCTGGCAAACATTGCTATGTCACCTTTTGAGCTGAAGCCTTATGCACCATGGATTATGAGGTTCATCAGGACAAGGTCTTCACTCAATTACAAGGCTGAAACTACGAACCATCGCAGCTACTTGCCTCCGATTGAAGTCCTCAAGCAGACATTTTCCTCACCGATGACAAAGGCAAGGCAACTGCTGTGATAGATGAAGGCATTCGTCCCATTGGATGGTCAATTTCGCAAGGTTGCATCCTACTCCACCAATGATGACTCGCCACACATGACTCGCCGCCAACAACTCGCTAAGCAAAATCCTCAAGCCACAACACCTGTGGTGATGACTGATCGTGAGTTACTCCTCGCCTTCATCGGAAAGTTGATCGCAATCATAAATGGGTCAAGCGTCGGTTTGGTTCAATTCTTCACAACATGACCTCAACACACAATGCGGTGAAGAAAAACCAATACTACCTCCATGAAACCTTCAACCGTGCACTGGCTGTTACATCTCATGTCTACAAAGAAAGAAGACCTGAAGAAAATGGGTCTCAAGGAAGAATTTGACTGGTCTGCACCTCCACCGAAGAAATTCAAGAAGGTCAAGGTTCCTTCCTTGGTGGCCAGCTCCTATTCATCGCGCGACACTGATGAAAATGAAGACTTGGACGACACTGCTGCAGGCCCTACTACGATAACCGACCCCGACAACGCTGGCGCTCCTCCATCAACTTGATATTCTTCAGGGGCGTTAGTCCTCGCCGATCCTTTTGGTCATTCGATGACAAAGGGGGAGAAATTTGAGTTAGTCTTCAAGTGGGTCTATTATATGGGCGTTTTTCTGCTAAGTTATAACTCTCGCTCTTCTGAAACTTTTATTGGATCGAGTTGTAATCTTAAACCCGATGGTGCTCTGATACTTTTGGTGTGTTCCTCTGCATGCTTATTCTTCGTTATATGTTAATACACGTATGTTGAATTACATCAGTCACCATATTTCATCATGCATTTCAAATTCTTCATATTATATGTCAAATGCATGTATGAATTACAAGATATAGGGGGAGATCTCCATGATTCAACTCTTCAAATGTGCATTGCCTCAAAAGCAAAATCCTCACTACGCACATCTTCAGGGGGAGTTCTTCTATTTCTTGCAATCAAATTCCTCAATATCAGTATTTGCACTTCATATGTTTATCCCCGTTGAAAACTTAACCTATATTGTCATCAATCACCAAAAGGGGAGATTGTAAGTGCATCTAGTGCCCCTTAGTGGTTTTGGTGTATTGAAGACTTATAGGTTAAGGGACTAATGTGTTTATGAGTGTACACAGGTCTATAAGTCTATGAGGAGTTTGATATTTACAGAGAAAGTCGACCCCTAAAATGAAGTTCTTCTTGAAGACTTTGTTATTCTGAAGACTTTCTGAAGATTTTGAAAGTGAAGAAATTGGTGTGACCTTGAAGACTTGGTATTCATTTGAGGAACATGAAGCATGAAGACTTTTGTTTTCGTAGTTTCGTTTTTCTCTTTCTTGAGTCATAGGAAACACCGTCTTTGTTAAAGGGGGTCGAGAAAATACTAAGGAAAATTTTCCATGTGATGCTCAACTCAAAATCCTACACCTACCAATCCCTTCGAGTGAAGCCATTGGAAATCTCATACAGTTCATTCAATTTCTTCAAAGGATGTGAGACGAAGTTCTTCCGGTCACGAGAATTTGTTCTGACTGAGTAGTTAGGAATTCGCCAGTGTGGATTGCCTACACAGTGAGGAACATGATAGCCGTGAGGAATTTGAGAGTCAAATTTTCGACCGTTGCTGCGCTGCGCGCCAGCCGTCCCAAAATATCTTATCTACCTAACGGTCATATCATTGAAGGGCATTTATGTCTTATCATGTCAGGCTGCTCCCTAGGCTATAAATACCCGCCCCCTACAACCACTAGCTTGTTGGCTGCTCCGAGAGAAACTGACACTTGTCATTTGAGAGCATCCCATCCTCCGAGGACTTTGAGCGAAAATCATCGAGTGAGGTAAAACCCAAAACCAAACCCCTACAAACCCAAAGTGATTGAGCATCACTGAAGAGATTGATCCTGCGTGGATCCGACGCTTGTTACCTTCGAAGATTGTGCTTCTTCCAGACGGTTAGGCGTCATGGTCTAGAGCATCCAAGAGGAATTGTGGATCGCCGAGTGACCGAGTCTGTGAAGGTTTGGAAGTCGTTCAAGACTTACCACGAGTGATTGGACGAGGTCTGTGTGACCTTAGTTCAAGGAGAATACGGTGAGGACTTGGTGTCACGAGCTGCGTGCTTTCAGCCGACTGGGTGTCTGGGACTGTGTGTCCTCGAGTTTAAATACTCACCGCTCCAACAGACGCATAACCGAGACAACAGCTTGAACCGGGTCAACCAAATCATTGTCTTCACCAACCTTACTGGTTCTATTTCCTAAACTCTTTCATTTCCTCATTACTGTGTTGAGTGTTTGTTCATATATGTGTTTGAAGACTTTGACTGAAGACTTTCTCAATTTCCTCAGTTCAATTTCTTCAGTCTATTTGTCTTCATCTTGTGTTATCCTGTGTTTACGCTTTCTGTACTCTGTGATTGTCTTCATTTCATCATGATGACCATGCCTGTATTATGTTATGCTTACTTCTGAGTACTTATTCCGCTGCAAGTAGTTCTTCGCTTAGGAATTTCCTCACCGGCAAATTCCTCTGTGAACAATTCATAAAAATCGCCTATTCACCCCCCTCTAGTCCATATAACGCACTTTCACCCACTATGGTGGGTCCCAGCTAGCAGGGGGTATTCATTTTTTGGTGCGTAATAAGGAGGCACTTCCTTGCATGCGAAGATATAGCTGGTGGGTCCGACACATCAGCAGGGGGGCGTTTTTCATGAAATCTGAAGCCCTTCCCACTATAGTGCACGTATAGTGCATAATAAGGAGGAACTTTCCTTGCGTGCGACCATGGACCTCATGGGTCCCAGCCGTCAGGCTCTCCACGTACAGTCCTCTTCCGATGACTCTCGTATGTTGACCACGCCTTGGCCGAAAGGCCGAGGCGGTGGACGGCGACAAAGCCCAAGACTGGAGCGACCGGAGATGGGGAAGACGCGGCAGTGGAGTCGCAGACGGAGAGTGGGAAACTTGACTGGTTCGGGTGCGGGGTGGGCCTACACTCGGCAGAGAATAACAGGAGGTGCGGAGTGGATGGATGGCATGGCCGTCGGCGGGGTAGCATTTCGCTGAGGAGCGCAAAACAACGCCGCTGGACGCCGAAGGATGGAGCCGGTCGCTGCAGCGCTGGGGGAAGAAGACAAGAGATTGAAGAAGAATGTCGGCCGTTGGATGTAAATCCAACGCCTTCTTAGGCTTTGACCTACTGGCCCACATGTCAGCCAGTCCATTTGTTTTCTAGTCCATTTGGTGGGCTGGGTGAAACAATGATGTAGCATCTATGAAGCCCGTTTAAATCCCATTTGCATTTTTCTCGAAATCCGTGGACTTGCTGGGCTGGGTGAAAATATCATGTTGGGCTAGACGGAGAAATGTTATAAAAACATAAACACATGATTGCACGTCAGCAAAATCTTTGCAAGCTTATGTACGCAATCACTAGGAGTTAACTTGGCAAGTTATATATAAACAATTATTATTATTATTTTGTAAGAACTTTCAACTTACGAAATAAAATATCATTTTAATTTGATGAGTTAATAGTACGTGGGGTATTATTATTTTTTAGGCTAGACGTGGGACAGTTGAGTTGGTTCTAGGGGAAAGTATTGGGAGAAAACTCTGTTTACATCGAAAAAGAAAGTGGGAGAAAATTCAGAGACCTTCTGGGTCCACCTGAGGAGATGAATATGTTGGGAGGAAGGAGATTCAAAGCACGGCAGCCGAGTGAACTAGTTTTTTTACGGACAAGTGAACTAGTTTACATACATAAGAAAATAGCCACTAAAAAAAGCAATCAGGTTAATGAGTTCTTAAAAGAAATATTTCGGACAAAACAGATAATTACGACACATAGGCTAATGCATGAAACACTCAGATGATAAAGGTGCTTATAAGCAGATAAAGTAAAACATCTAGACCTTCTGCACGCTTGATCATGGCCTGCGGCTGCCCGTGTACTTTCGTCGATTACGGGGAAGCAGAACCGCCCTCATGTCCAAGATCTTCCTGTACATGTCATAGCATGCGTATGCGTCCTTGGCCACGTAGGTTATGTAGGCTAGATTTAGAGGTACCTCCCACGTGTTTAGGTCGTCTTCTTTCATGTTGGCGTATCAGGGGTCGATGATGGTCTCAGCGAGGTCAACCATGGAGTCCTTCTCCTACCCGTTGCTGATGATCTTGTATTGCTTCTGGATGTCGACAAGCTTGTTGCACCAGATGGCCGAATCGTCGCGTTATTCCTTCTCTCCACCGTAGCGAAGGTGCAGTCAGCGCTGCCGATGAAACAGGCGAATTCTCCAGAACCTGGTGCAGCCATAGGACTGAGGTGAGGCAGAGCTTTACCGAGTCCGTATCGTTGGTGTACATCACATTCAACTTGGTGCAACCATAGGACTGAACGGCGAACTAACTCCTTGCTGAAGTCCATATCCAGCAGGCTCACCCCTCGGATCGCCATTGGAGTCTCTTCGAGTGAATGAGTGTGTAGGCGGCGGCAGCAGTTCGTTTTTCAGCTCTTGGGGAACTGGATTCAACAAAGAAGTCGAGTGTGTACAGTGACAACAGTTACTACCCTCCTCGTCTGCTGCACGCCCGTGAAGATGCACCCTCAACATTCAAACTCCTCCATTAAGAAACCTACTCGGCCACACGCCGGTTCACGAGCGGTTCTCAGACAGTATCTGTAATAACATGAGTTAGTGGTCACTTTACTTAAATTTAATTAGCTTTAATAGAAATTTATACTTAAAACAAGCAATGCATTGGCTCGTTCTATCAGTGCCACGGGATCAACATGCACAACAATTAGAATGATTATTCTCGGGACGCACACGATCAGCACATTTGTCGCACTTTCACAATGATAATACTACCAAGTTTGAACTGTTTGTTATGGTTGCTGTCCTCTGCATCATCATGCCGTGTTTCCCAGCTTGCAAGATTAAGAACCAACAAATAAGATCCAAATAATAAGTACAACAAAGATGCCTACACATCTCATTGATTCCCTGCTTGCAAGATTCATAACTAACAAATAAGATCCAAATAATTAGTAGAACAAAGATGCCTTCACATCTAATTGATTCCTAGCTTTCAAGATTCAGAACCAACAAATAAGATTCAAATAATAAGTACAACAAAGATGCCTACACATCTCATTGATTCCCAGCTTGCAAGATTCAGAACCACCCCATTAGAGCGTTTTGATAAAGTGAATATCGAGATTAAATCCATCTTGGCTAGCCATGTCATACAATCGAAGAACTTGGCGAATGCTCTTGACCATCACAACATCTGTAGTTGAGTATTCCCGTTTGCACAACATGTTTGCACAAAGACAAACAAGGAGACAGGAGAGCATGATTTCGCTCTAATAGCGGCCTCCTTGAACTCAACCTCCAGCTCCACTAGGATGAGGTCTGCCTGAGTTCCATGATTCAATTCATGCGCCTTTTTTCATGCGGTTCACCTGAAATGAAGCAAAGATTGCATCATTCAGCTAGCAAGAAGTACTTGCTCTTGTGAGTCAAGGTGTTCTTCTTTAGTAGTTGCACTAAAATTGAGGAACATTAAGGTTGGATGTCCGGCTCATGTAAGGTGCAACTATAATTTTATTATCCTTTTGTGCAATTCCACTAAAATAAAGTGCCATTGTGGTGACAGTGACGGCTCCATCTTGCAAAGGCTAATAAAATGTTGCATGAGATTACCAGCAGAACTTGACGGAGATTTTGGAAACTCCAATCACCATTTTGTGCAGTTCCACCAAAATTGAGAGATGTTGCCCACGTGACATTTTAGTTGAACTGCACAAGACACTCATTCCAAAAAAAGTGTTTTGTGCAGTTCACCAAAAGGTCACAATAGCAACAAGGTGAAATGGATATCCCTATCTGCACAAAATGATAGAAAGTAAACAGTTGTTGGTCAATAAGAATATACGAAACATATACAAAATGAAAAGAAGCATCTTAATTATGTTCATGGAAATCACGCAAGGACAGTAGAAATTTTAAAATGTCAGCAATGCTTCATGTTACCAGAAGCATTACGATCAACAATGAGATTCCTCAGATATGGGATTACTTTAATGGTGGCATTGCTTGTTTACCAGACACAGTAAATCAACAACAGCTAAAGAGTTGGTTTAAGGGCATGGGACCGTGGGGACACCAGGACACTCAGCAGCGTAAAGGAGCAACTTACTTATCATACTGGGGAAAATAGCAGGAGTGCCATTTGTAACACAGTTTAATTGCATCTTATGATTGGAGGCATTAGATTAACAATAACATTGGTTAGACATGTCCCTAACGTAACAGTGTGATCACTTCATTTTACATGCGCCCTTACATTAACAAGGGCAAAAGGTTGGTATAAGGACATGCGACAGTGGACGATCAAAGACAATGTACCTACAAGGAGGCATAAAGTGGTGATGCCGAGCTTGTTCACGCTTATGTGAGGGCAGCAAACCTAATCCTCGAGACCTTTTACTATGTGAGGGCAGCAAACCTAATCACGGAGACCTTTTACTATGTGAGGGCAGCAAATCTAATCTCGAGACCTTTTACTATGTGCTGGCAGCAAATCTAATCCTGAGACCTTTTACTATGTGAGGGCAGCAAATCTAATCCTGAGACCTTTTACTATTTGAGGGCAGCAAATCTAATCCTGCACTACTAGGAAAAGGGCTACTAATGGCGCACCAGTTTTGCCTACTAATGGCGCATCACTGGTGCGCCATTAGTATCACGCCACTAGAATTTTTTTCTAATGGCGCACCACTGGTGCGCCATTAGTATCTGGTATACTAATGGCACACTGGCAAGGCGCCATTAGTTTTGCCCATGATGCGCCACTAGTAATCAAGCTATACTAATGGCGCACCACATCGTAATGCGCCATTAGTAACAATTTTTTTAATTTTTTTTTCTTAATCTCAGTCACTATTTCACCTATGAGATATCCAACACATATATATACAACAAGCATCCATATAACAATCATAGCCAACATACAAGTTCCATCATATATACATACATAGCCAACACACAAGTTCCATCATATATACATACATAGCCAACACATAGTTCCATCGTTACATATTACAAAAGTTTCACATTGTTCATCCAACACCGTTATCCATCAATTCACAAAAGTTTCACATTGATACAAAATAAAAACACAAATGGAAAAGAAGCACTCCATCCATGTGCAAAATGATAAATAAGAAGTTAGAAGAAGAAAAAGAAGAAGACTAGAAGAATACTAGAAGAAGAAGAACACTAGAAGAAGAATAAGAAGAATTTTGGAAAAGAAGAAGAATAAGAAGAAGACTATAAGCTTATTATGTAAACTTGATCATTTTGTGCTAACATAAGTTATTTTGGAGCTAACCCTGTCTATTTCTTCTATGCTATCAAACCTAACAAACCTACTGGACAACATACAGGTATAACCGATACAACCAAACAAGGCAAGGTATTATACAGATAACATTTAGATTTCTTTACTTGAAAAGGATGCATAAAATATACCATAGACCTTTCTGTAGTGGAAGCACAAAATATCAATTGACCATAGACCTTTATGCACTAGAACCCGAACAAGGCAAGGCAAGGTATTAAGACAGATGTGAACACATGAGATAAAATCTAGAGACGTGAACACGTAAGATAATAAGAACTACTCGTCATCATCACCAATATTGTGACCAGTGTGATCTTCATCATCACTACCATATTGCATCATAGTTTCATCGTGGTCATCCTCCTCCTCGCTTTCATCCAATAATTCAATATGTTGTTTGACAAGTTTTGCTGCTACAACAGGATCAAAAAAGTGTTCTAAAAATACCGCTAACTACGCGGATGAAGATCGTGGCCCCTAAAGTGGCATGTGTTTCTGTCTTGGTTCTCCAAGACAAAGAAAGGAAACGGGCTCATGGCCCCTAACTACGCGGCACCACTGATCGTGGGCGCCGTGCCATCCCACAAGCGATCGAGGGGCGCCAGACTCACTCTTGGCGCTTAGCTAACTCGAGCTAAACTCATTGACGTAAAACAATCTCAAACTACTACCGATTTAAACCGATGAAACCGACAAAATCAAGAAATAAACACTATCTACTGAAGACTTGTCTTTATTCAACAGATTTGACCAAGCAAGGTAGAGTTGATTTCTCTCTTTACAATCGATAATGTAATATCAAGACATTACAATTAATAACAGAATCGTGACACGACATCAAGATAGTCATTTACTTCAAAATATGATAGTCAATTAATAACTAAATTCATAAATATTGCTCATATCTGCGAAAGTGCCCTTCTACTCCCGGATGCAAATGCACCTAGGTTGACAAGAAATTCCCAAAAATGACCAAAAAACAATCAGAAATTTCCAAATTTTTCTCGAGTTGTAATTTGGAGCAAATCCACTACTAGCGGCAACAAAGAGTTAAACTTTCAATGAAAGCAGAGGATAAAAACATTGCACAGAGACTGCATCAATCGAGACCAAAGCATGTACTTAAGCAGCATAGGAGTTCACATAGCTTATTCATATGGGTGAAGAAAGTGGATATGACATCTACTAGTATGACCAAGCCGAGAGGAGCACAATACATCTGCGTCTACTACTAAACAAATGAAACTGCAAATTCAATCCAACATGCCACTCCTAAAATTTCAGATTATCACCGCAGACATAGGAAATTGTAAGCATGCATTCAAACACAGGGGACTAAGCAAGCTCTCACATCCCCATGGACTAAGAAATTTCACTTTGGCTCGAATAACAAGAGGCAGATCATATTGCCAAAAAAATGAAACATCAAAGACCAGATAAACCGAGATGAGGTGAGAACAAAATTCATTGAATTAACAGATAACAGAGGGAAGGGAAGGGGAACGGAGGGAGCGTTGCCGCCAGGACGAGGAGGAGGAAGCCGGGCGACGAGGCCGATGCCGGGTTGCGGCTCGACGGTGTGGCTGGCGCAGCACTGGCTGTGTCGTGGTGGTCGTCTCCTCCTCCTCCTTGTCCTCGTGGTGGTGGGGGCGTGGGGGCGGGATCGGGCGGCGGCAGGGGACGGAGGGGACGAGGCGTGGGGGCGCTGGGGTCGGGCGGGCGGCAGGAACGGAGGGGCGTGGGGGCGGGGCGGGGTCGGGCGGCTGCAGGGACGGAGGGGGCGTGGGGCTGGGGGCGGGTTGGGCGGGCGGCGGGGACGGAGGGCGTGGGGGCGCTGGGCGGGGTTGAGGGCGTGGGGACGGAGGGGGCGGGGCGGCGCACGGTTGAAGTGAGGGGCGTCGAGTGGGGAGGAAGGGAGGGAGGGGAATAGGTGGAGTGGGGGGAAGCGTACTAATGGCGCACCGAGCGGCGGTGCGCCATTAGAAAGTTTTTTTGCCAAAAAGTAAAAAAAAATTACTGGCGCACTCTGTCGCCAGTGCGCCATTAGTAGTTCTAACTACTAATGGCGCACTTTGCCCGGATGCGCCATTAGAATGTTTGAAAAATGAAAAAAAAATGTTTTACTAGTGGCGCACCTTCTGCCTGGTGCGCCATTAGTGTATTCCACACTAATGGCGTATCTCCACCAGGTGCGCCATTAGTATATAGTAGTGGCGCACCACTTCTCTGGTGCGCCATTAGTGTCAATCCTATCTTTAGCCCTTTTCCTAGTAGTGCTGAGACCTTTTACTATGTGAGGGCAGCAAATCTAATCCTGGAGACCTTTTACTATGTGATGGCAGCAAATCTAATCCTGGACATACTCTGTTGACTTGTCCACCAGTCGCCACTTTCTATCCTTTTTTCAATCAATAATAGATCTCTTCCTTATCCAGTTTGTACTGCGTTTTCCCATTATTTCCCTTTTCAACCAAGAGACCGGTTGGGTATCCGGTCTCTACTACTTTCACCATATTATTTCCTCTTTGAATCAAGTCCTAGATTCATGCTACAACTTTCCCCCCTTTCTTCGTTGTTTGAACAAAGCCCTAGATCGAATGCATGAAGTAGCTTTACCTCTAATAATACTAAAAATTTAGGTGGCTTTGGAAGAGCTGATGGGAGTAGAAAAGGATGCACATGCAGACACGTGGGGAGCTGGGGCAGTAGAGCAAGGCCGCTTTCGAAGAACTTATACCTGAGGTCCACCGGGATGTCGGCGGCGGCAGGTCGGATCTGCGGACAATACGACAGGGAGGAAGAAGGGTCAGAGGACCTCCCGAGCCGGCGCTGTGTCGGAGAGAACGACATGGGCAGAGGATCGGGCCCCTCTGGCAGCAGTGGGTTTCCTCCCTCGGCGGTGATGACCGCGTGAACGATGCACCTTTTAGTCCTCTACACACACCGGCCAAAGGGATCCGGCCGGATCTGTGACCAGCGGTGAGCAGAGAGAAAATTTCGCTACCACTATCTTGTTTATATATGGAGAGGATGAGAGAATGAAGAGAGCAACCCTAATAAAGCAAGCGCTCAGGCCCCTGCATCCATATATAGTGGAGTGATTATCTTTTTTCTCTCCACAACAAGCGTTTCAATTTGTGTACGTGGCATTAAAGAAAAGAAACTCTCTATTTAAGGTGACTACTACTTACTACTACTTACTACTACAGTACTACCTCCATCCTGGTTTATAGGTCCCTTTTATAGTTTGTGCCAAATTTTGACTAAAGATTTAACTAACAAAATGTTAATGCATGTCAAGAAAAATTATCTCATTGGATTAGTATTTGAACATAGTTTTGAAAAATATAATGTTTGGTGACATGCGTGAACATTTTCTTAGTTTAATCTATGGTCAAAATTTGGCACGAAATACAATGGGGACCAATAAACCCGGACAGAGGTAGTATTGTTCACTTGTGCTCCCGCCTCCATTCATTGAACAACCCCACGGGTGAATAAACATACTGATAAATCTTGTATTTATATAGAACGAACAAGCTCTAACTATTTTCGCGCAGTTAAAAGTTGAGGGCAAGGCTTTTCCCGGGCAGTACGCACGACAGTTTTCGGGTAGGCGGTTTGACAGAGAGGCGAGGAGAGTGAGCGAGTGGGGCTGTGCGATTTGATGGAGCGTTACTGCTGGAAAGACTTGTGATATGACCACTCACTATAGTCATGAATTACTGGCGCTCCGACTGGGGTGATGCCCCCCTTCCGTTCCGCGCTCTAATCTGGTGCATGACACGTCGACCCGGATGCTGACTCTCCCACATGTCGGAGTAGTAAGAAGGATCAAAGAATGATGCGGTATATATACTACTCCCTCCGTTCCTAAATATAAGTCTTTGGAGAGATTTCACAATGGACCACATACGGAGAAAAATGAGTGAATCTACACAAAAAATGCATCTATATACATCCATTTGTGGTCCACAGTGAAATATCTACGAAGACTTATATTTAGGAACGGAGGGAGTACTACTCAGGTCGGAGGAGTGCGAACCACGGCAGCCCAGTGAACCAGCCGTGCGAACCACGATAGCCCAGTGAACCATCAGTAGAAAATAATGTGGTGATATGGCCATAAAAAACAATGTTCTACGGTCCACACTGTAGCATGTACAGTAACACTCCTGAGTTAGAGCTAGTTTGGGTTGAAATAGCCTCAAATTATTGAAACAAGAGGGGTTAGTTTGAGCTAGTTTGCTCTAACCTAGCTAAAAAAACTAGCCCAGTGGAGAGGTTCTAATTGGGTTAGTTATCCTCGGGCCCACTAAAAGAGAACTAAATAAATCTCACCTACCCGCACCAGATCGCTCCCCTAAAAAAATCTCACCTGCCCGCACCAGATCGCTCGCCCCCCTCTCGCACGACTCCTCTCTGTTCCCCATAGGGCCGCCCATGGCGTGCCGCCCTCTCTCTCCTCCGGCCGCCCTCTCCTTCCGGCCTCTGCCACCCTACTCCGGCCGCACTCTCCCTCCGACCTTCGAAGGTCGCCCCGCTCCCCCTTCACTAGTCATTTTCTCCCTCTATCGTGCGCGGCGGCGGCGCATCTACCAGGGAGGCCACGGAAGGGGTGAGTTTGTTCGTTCCTTCTCTGTCTCACGGCCATATCATTGATCTTGCTTGCTCTAGCGCTAATTCTGATTTGGAAAAGTAGATCCTGATCAAACTTGCTATATATTTGTGGTGCACGCATGGAATTGTTTGATGCTGCTTGAGGAGGTAATAAATCTTTCTAGAGGCCCAAAGATTCAGGTCACCTTTCTAGGTATTTCAATTTAGAGCTTGCATTATTTGTAGAGGCCCAAAGATTCAGTTCACCTTTCTAGGTATTTCAATTTCAGGGCTTGCATTGTTTCTAGAGGCCCAAAGATTCAGTTCACCTTTCTAGGTATTTGAGTTTCAGTCTTGCATTATTTCTAGAGGCCCAAAGATTTAGTTCACCTTTCTAGGTATTTCAGTTTCAAGCTTGCATTATTTCTAGAGGCCCAAAGATTCAGTTCACCTTTCTAGGTATTTCGATTCGAGCTTGCATTATTTCTAGACGCCCAAAGATTCAGTTCACCTTTCTAGGTATTTAAGTTTCAGTGCTTGCATTATTTCTAGAGGCCCAAAGATTGAGTTCACCTTTCTAGGTATTTCGGTTTCAGCTTGCATTATTTCTAGATGCCAAAAGATTCAGTTCTCCTTTCTAGGTATTTAAGTTTCAGGCTTGCATTATTTCTAGAGGCCCAAAGATTCTGTTCACCTTTCTAGGTATTTTAGTTTGTGCTTGCATTATTTCTAGAGGCCCAAAGATTGATTCACCTTTCTAGGTATTTTAGTTCTGAGCTTTCATTATTTCTAGAGGCCCAAAGATTAAGTTCACCTTTCTAGGTATTTAAGTTTCAGCTTGCATTATTTCTAGAGGCCCAAAGATTCAGTTCACCTTTCTAGGTATTTTAGTTTCGTGCTTACATTATTTCTAGAGGCCCAAAGATTCAGTTCACCTTTCTAGGTATTTTAGTTCTGAGCTTTCATTATTTCTAGAGGCCCAAAGAAAGTTCCTGGGCCTTCCTGGGGCCGGGCAAGCGGCCCTGCTACCCATGCTGGTGTCGACCTCAACTCGCAAGGGCCGGCGTCGGAGGGGTTCCCGGGGCTTGGGCTCTACAGAGCCTTCCTCCAGAGCGACGATGGCGAGCTCCTCCCTCGGTGCGTGAGGGGCTCCGGGCTCCCTCCCTATCATGAACGACTTCCGTGATGAGTTAGCTCATTCTTTGTTTCATGAAGTGTTTTTTTATTTTGTGAAGCTTGATTGACGACTTGTATGTTTAAGTGGGATATCTCATTTGTATGGACAAAGTAAAAATTATCATTTTTTGCATGCTTGATTTGTATAGATGGTTCGTTTATGTCAATTGTGATCGGAGGAGGCCATGAAGAGCCGGCCACACCAAGAGGGTGCTTGGATCCAAGGGACTTATTTTAGTCTCGACTAAAAATAGGGTCCAAAGTAGTCAAATGATTGAGATAGAGCATTTATTGTCAATCTAACCCTGCCATCCATACACCTCTTTGGTTTAGAGTTAGTTCAGGGTTAGAATCTAACTCTAACCTCTAACTGCGCTAGAGTTCTCCTCGTCTCAGTTCATCGCCATCATACTTTCCCCATTGCTGTGTTTTCAGTATCCTCCGAATCAAAGAGGCCCTTTTTTTGGGGAAAAATCAAAGAGGACCTTAGACTGGTTTAGGTCCGGTCATTTTTTATAAACGTGTTATGTCCAAAATTTAATGAACGTGCTCTGGTTTCCATGAAAATAATCCGGTTTCATGTAGTAATTCATTGATTTATTTATTCTTCTGCGGGGGGTTTGCATGTAATTCGTGAGGTCTGAAATGTAAAGTACCCCGGCATATGCTCCGAGTCATGCGTGCACTACGACCCAGATGCTCTATGTCCCACATGTCGGCGAATGGGAGCACGTGGAAATAGCCTAGGAGTACATATAGGAGGATAAATGTGTGAAAAAATATGTACTGTGAAGCGTAGCCGCGGTTCGAAAAGGAGACCTAAAGTGATGACAGCTATAGGTCGCACGCACCCAACTAGTGGTACTAGATATACGACTATTTTTTCCCTCAAAAAAAAGAGGCACGAGTGCTCAATAGTCCTATTCCATAAACACGAGTCCCATCTGACAACAGTCTGTATATCGCTAGCTCTCCTCCTCGCTTTCTCTCTTCTAATTCTAAACTCGGCCGACGCTCGTGGGTGGGGTGGGTTTGCTCAATCAAGGCCCCACCTCACAAAGTGAAAACGTTCTGTTGGAATAAAAATGCCATATACTCCCTCCGTTCATAAATATAAGCCTTTTTAGATACTAGTTCAAATGGAATACAGACATACGGATGTATGAAGACATAGTTTAGAGTGTAGATTCACTCATTTTGCTCGTATGTAGTAGTAACTTGCTGGAATCTTTAGAAAGACTTATATTTGGGAACAGAGGGAGTACTATACTAATAAAACATTAAGGCCACGAGGCGATGCAGTACTGGTTACAGGAGGCAAGAAGAAGAGATGCATCCATCGACGACGTCCACCTCCTCGACTCAGTATGCCGCCCACCGAACGGTGCCTAAGTAGCAGCGGCTTGTGGCTGTGTCGACGTGCTTCGAACAATGGCGTCCAAAGATTCCAATTACCGGAAGAAGGCCAACGTCTTTCTGTCCTCGCTTGCCTTGTAGTGCCCTATGTAGACAATTTCCTCGTGACGTGGATGTGCGGTCGACGGTTTCTTGCATGGCGAGGCCATTGGCGAGAGCGGCCCTCGAGGTGCACATTCTTCGTCGCGACCTCCAAGACTGCAGGGCCACTGTGGCTTGAAAGAGTTCGTCACCATGTAGGCCGATGAGGGTGGCGGCAATGAGGAGCCCGGGCGCTGGCCGGAGCAAGACGCGGCAAGGTTGTCCGCGCACTTCTTGACGGTGGTGAACTTGCGGATGGAGTTGACCATCATGTCGTCCATGCGAGAGGCGAAGCTGGCGTCAGCGAGGGCTACGATGCCTGCGGTCGCCAGCACCGTCTGGAAATGCTGCGCGGTGCGAGGCCGCAGGCCGGCGCCTTGGATAATTTGGCACAGCCGACTACCGCTCGCGTCCATCTTCTCCATAGGTGCTTGTGGCTTCTGGTCACTTGGTCTTGGATTGGAGTGAGCAGTGTTGCGTAGAGACTTGGAAGTAGATGGATTGGAGTGGTGGGGCGCCTTTATTATATGAGAGTCCAAACTCTGTTGCATTCACATCATCTTTGGCTCAGTGCTGCTTCTCCAATTAATTCCCTCTGCATGTAATTGAGGATGCATCATTGACCGTTCAATGTCTCGGGAACCGCTACCCTCTTCCTCCTTGGCATTCAAGCACCTATGGACCCGTCGGCTGACGAGGTGCCTATGGTGACTTCGTAAATTTCAAGATGATAGTGCCGTGCGTGTGTGCGTTCATAGGGGTGAGTGTATGCGCGTGTATATGAGCGCTTGCGTCTGTACTGTCTCAAAAAAACAACGTAAATGCGTGTCAAAAAGAGACTAGTCAGTATACTCAATATTGTGAACCTCGGAGAGGAAAATGATAGAACTAGTACGTATTTATTTACGGTGCAGATTCACTCATTTTGCTCCATATGTACTCCGTCTCGGTGTATTATAGTCACTTGTTGAAATCTCTAGAAGGGCAAATACTCCTTTCTGGTTTCTGAGGCTATACTAGCAAGTAGTTGTATGTACTAGTACAATAGTGGGCTCACATAGAAATTTTGTCTCATGCAAGAGCCTGGCTATATACGTGCTCCAATGTTCGCAACTGCAACGTTCGGTTTGCACTTGGCTCTTCGCCTCTTCGAGAATACGAACAATGATGTTACTACTACTGCTTCTACAATGTCGAATCCACTGCTGCATGTCCGTCCACCGCGAGCGGGACGGATAGCTTGTTGTAGAAGTACTACTAAGCAAAAGCCTGTCCTCGTTTGCGAGCAACAACGTGCATGGGCGAGGGAGAAGGCGTGTAGTAAAATCAAGCTTCTCCTCATTCTATGAGTTGACGCGACACATCATAGCACTGGCCCCACATGCTTGCCTCTAAACTTGGCTGAAAGACCCGCAGTGTACAATATATTTGCCGCAACCTCTAACATTTACCCACCACAAATTAAAATATATGTGGCCGTATGCATCGTTCTGATGCAGAGGGCGGGGAGCCCCCCCAACAAATTAAAATATATATTCCTGTCTTGACCAGATGAGCGTGCAAACTACAATCACTGTGGTGACGGTAGGGCCGTAAGACTATTTTAATTAAAAAAAACTTCAAGATGACCACATAGCATGGAGCCGACCCCAACGATTTTAGCTTACAGGCACGGTACACGCTATCTAGACTACTCTACACATGAAACTGCCACACGAGCGTCCGGGCTGCGCTTGGCTCTTCGCCTCTTCGGGAAGTTGAACAGTGATGGTGTACTACTGCACTAGAGGAGTACTACATTACGCTTCTGGACATCTGATACCGATTGAACTGCTGCATGTCCACCGCGTGCGGGAGGGAGAGCGTGTAGCGAAAGCTTCTCTTATTCTTGCCAGCCACCACGCTCATGGCGTGGGAGGGACGCTCCTGTCTTTGCGTGTATGACAGGTGGGCCTGACAGGTGTGTGGCCAACCTGTCATACAGCCAAAGGCAGATGCAGTTAAGTCCCCGAGGGAGAGGATAATCAAACTTCTCGTTGATGTATGAGATGACACGACACATCAAAGCACTGCACTCGATATATTTCAATAATTTGCGTTTACCGATGCATTAATTACAACGCATGCATGCATGCCGTGACTCTTCTTTTGATAGTACTTGCATGTGTTGATTTAATGCACCTTGAAGTAGTACTCCCTCCATTCCTAAATTATAAGTCTTTGTAGGGATTCCATTATGAATTACATACGGATGTATATAGATGCATTTTAAGTGTGGATTCATTCATTTTTCTCCGTATGTAGTCCACCTAGTGAAATCTTTATAAAGACTTACTCCCTCCGTTTGGAATTAGGCTGGTCATAGTGGGGAATAACTTAGACTAGTAACATGCATACGTTACTAGTTAGTGTCAAAAAACGTCTTACATTATGGGAGGGAGGGAGTACCTCTATAGTGCATAGTATCATAGATTAGTAGTATCATAGATGGTCCCATTTATTGCCATGCATGACACATAGTAGCACCATATTTATTATGTTACGGTATCTACCTATGTTACTATAACCATCTCTCTCTTCTTTAATTGCACGCCACATAAGCACGCTTATGCAGTCCCAAGTGCATGATACTACTTATGTTACTCCCACTATGGCCAGCCTTACTTGTCGCGAAAATGGATGTATCTAGACGTATTTTAGTTCTAGATACATCCATTTCCGAGACAAGTAATTCCGAATGGAGGTAGTACATTTAGGAACGGAGGGAGTATAAAATATGTGACGTAAGCTTTGTAATACCCCGGCCCAAGTCTAGAGATGGTTGTGCACGAGGAGGGCGAGATCATGCAGACCGAACAGGAACAGGACCCGACGATGGAGCTCTCTAAGGTCTCGATGGACCTCACCGTGCTCCACTGCCCCTTGTTCCTCCGCCCCTTGACGCCTCCAGTGTATGAGGTTCGAATACACCTCATCTGTTCGGCTGATTGAGCAAGGTGCAAGTTTCTTGATTGATGTGTTGTTGGATTGATTTTTGCAGTGCAAGGGAGGGCACCTTGCCTGTGCGGACTGCCGCGTCGAGCGCCCCGGGATCCAGCGGCAGTGCCAGAAGTGCGAGCGCGGTGGTGGCTTCGACGTGCAGAACACGGCGGTGGACTCCGTCCTTTCATCGATGAGGGTGGAGTGCCCGCACGAAGGATGTGGGCTCTACGTCACTTACCACAAGCTCGCCGATCACCAGAGCGTGTGTCCGCTCGCGCCCTGCAAATGCCCCGTGCCTGTCTGCGGCTACGAGGGCCCGCCGCCGGTGCTGTACCACCACATCAGCACCACGCATCACATGCCCGTGCACAGGATCCAGTACGGCAAGGTGCTCCAGCTGGAAGTGTCATTGTCGGAACCACGACTCTTGCTGTTCGCGGAGGAGGACCGCCGCACGTTTTTCTTGGTCGGCAGCGTGCTCGACATCGGTGCGCCTATCACCGTGTTGGTCGTCTGCAGCAGAGCAGGGGCGTCCCCACTGCCGCACTACTTGGCCAAGCTGTGGGCGAACGGCCCGCCGGGGGCGCCCAAAGGCATGACCAACACCGTCAAGGTGGAAATGGAGGTGACAAGCAGCAATGATCCCGGTGACGTCGACGTGCAGGAGCTGACCTTCTTGACAGTTCCGCCCAAGCTACTGGCCGGGGCTAAGCTTTTGTCCCTCCACATTCAGATTGATAAGCTCACGTCCTAAATGTTTCGACAGTGCCTTCTATTTATCTTAGTAATATGCAAATATAGGGATTACCTTGGTCTACTTTAGCTTAAGAAATGGTGGGTTTTGGTGGCGATGCAGCAATTACTTCGACATCAGATCGGTAATTTCCAACAGTCGAACGGATATTTTGTGTCTGTTGAATATAAAGTTCCTTTGGGTAAGAAGTACTACTTGTCATCAAAATGGATAAAGGGAGATGTATGTAGACGTATTTTAGTTCTAGATACGTCCCTTTTTATCCATTTTGATGACAAGCACTCCCTCCGTTCCACAATACATGCCTTCCATTCACTACTAGGGAAAAGGCTAGCAGCAGCGCAAATTTTAGGTGTATCAGTAGCGCGGGGAGCGGCGCTACTAATAAGGCGCTATAGCTAACACATAGCGATGGCAGCGTGCTGCCTTGGCCATCTTGCTACACAAGTGTAGCAGCAGCGCTTAGTGGAAGCTTCGCTACTACTAGTAGCTCTAGCGGCTCGGGCTGATCGCCATCGCTATCGCGCCGCTGGCCGCTAACTTTCATACACTCGCCATCGCTAATTTTAGTAGTTTTTTGTTTTTTTGGCATATTTGTTTTGTATTTGAACAGGCTTTATAGAATAATCTTTAGCACATACAAATGTCATCATGATACACATACAAATGCCTGCGAGACCACAAATGTAATCATAGCATATATATACAAATAGTCTCATCATAATCATCATCCAACACAAAGTGGTCTCTCGTCATCATCTCGAAAATAGCGATACATGCAAGTCTCGAATACTTGCAACTACAACAACGTCATCCATCTAAACAAAGGTATACGCAAGAAGAGCTATCACTATGAGTGAGAGCGGAACTATGCAGTACATGAGGTGGCGATTACGAGTCCTCTCTCGCGCTAGCGTGAACCTCAAGTAACTAGCTTCTCCTTCTTGTCTGCTTTTGAAGCCTTTATGGCTGGCGCCCGTGAACCCATTCACTTGCGCACGACACTCATGCCACTCGTTGTACACCCGGAACCTTCCCTTTGTACACGACATAGCAATTCCATCTCGCCATCAAGAAACTAGGTACCTGTTAGAGATGCATGTTCATGAAGAGGATGTACAATCATATATATGCAACAAAGTATACTAGAGCAACACCGAAAAAGAAAGGGTTAGCAACTAGACGCAACATACAGTATGCAAATTAATTAACTAGAGGTACGCAGGTCATCGTACGCAAACTAACAAAGTAGCGTTACGCAAGTTCGGCGAGGACCATGGACATCACAAAGTTTCATCGCTCTGAAAAGTATACAAGTTCAACCGACACATATCATCATCATCGGCATCATAAATCACTAGAAGTTCCATCCTTCCATATCATCGAGGATGAACCCTAGCTTCTTGAACGGCGTGAGGTCTAGACGTTGCATGCCTATGCGAGTTCGGACGTCATTTCGCGATATAGGGCCGTGGTGGAACATCCTTCTCATCGGCGACTTCTTTCATGATGATCGTCGCAATGTCGCTTTGGATGCGAAAGAAGTCATCTCTAAGTTTATAATCCGCTTCTCCATGAGATTCTAGCCACTTGTGGATATGATCATCATTTCGCTTCTCATGCGAAGCTTTGGTGATCTGTGTTGAACTGAATCATGAGATGGACGATGTAGAATCCATCCTTCTTGCTTGGTTTTGGGACATGGATGCAGGAGAAGTTAGTTTTATGCGCAAAACCCATCTTCTTGTTCCTTTGTTTCCTGATCTGCACGTGGCCACCTCGAATGCTGAAGCCTTAGAGAGCATCATCTAGAATATTCATTATGTGGGTGTAGTCTTTTTTCTCGTAGTCTCTGGAAGGGTCAAAATACACGGCGTGGGAGACTTGCGGGTAAAGAACGATAAGGACGGCGCGTCTGTTGCTGCGGGGAAAAGACACCACAAATTAGTCCCCATATGAGAGAGAAGGAATGATTGAAATGTACGAAAGGATTGTCCGGAACTGACTTACTTTGGATGATAAGGCATGAGGACAATTTCCCGGTCCTTATTCTGTACCATGAAGTTTTGGAGGTACTCCCTAGAAGTTTCACGCTCAAAGTCGCCGAGACTCAAGAAAGACTCGTGCATGTAGTACGGATCCGCCACACAGATTTGCGAGACTTCTTCACTCTTCATGACGGAGCTCATATGTAGCGCAAAAGGCGGACGATTGTAAAATCGAGCCGCCTTGTTAGAAACATCTCAAAGATATGTTCAAACCGCAGGAAGAACACCTCCATGGGCCGTATCTCGACGTAGCACTTCCCCTCGTGCACACGAGCCACGTATGTCGGATATCCCGGATCCTTTGAGGCTAGTAGGCTTTTCTCACCGATGGACATGGTCGTGCGGTCTCCACGAGATCCCCGATAGTGCCTCCAGCGGTTTCGGCGGTAGCATCGGCTCGCCCGTGAGATGGAACATGACCGCACCTTTCACAGTACACGCTCTTGAGAATGCATCGTCTGGCTGCTATGTCCTTCCGGCTTGTTTGGAGG
Organism: Aegilops bicornis; assembly: GCA_021605145.1. NCBI lineage: Eukaryota > Viridiplantae > Streptophyta > Magnoliopsida > Poales > Poaceae > Aegilops > Aegilops bicornis. Next base: position 154,307,485 of record CM038669.1, read on the forward strand.
CGCTTATCTTCCCCGATCTCTTCCTCTCCTTTTTCTTGGGCATACCTTCCGCACCCTTCCTTAACTCCCCGCCCCAAAGGTTGTTCCTGTGCTTAGTAATCAGACGACCCTCGCGTCCGGCTAGTTGAGCCTGTGTTGAGGCGGCATCTTCAGGCGTGTCCTGTGAGGATTTCATGAAGAGAGACGTTTTGCAATCCCTGCTACGACCCTGCCCGACCATATAATCCATATCCTCATTAGCAAGCTGATAGCCCGATTCGTCATATGGTTGACTCATCATATCTATGTCACAGTCATATGCGTTTTTATTGAGGAAATCCACAGGGTCGACCTCCGTCTCATCATCCATTCTACATTCTCTACAGGAGAAATTACATCAGCCAGATACTATTGCACCCCTTTCATCATGTCGCCTCACCGCCTCAAATGCAAGACTACAGAGCTGGTAATTGCGTGGCGGGGTGGTGGTCTCCGCACATGCTTGTTGTGTGGTTATTGGTGTGCTCTCGGCCGGCTCCATTTAATAAGATTCTTCGCCATAGCAGCACCCAACCCTTGCAGCCTTCAATCCATGGCGGGGTCTCGTCGTCCGCTCCCACATGCTTTGTCTTGGAGGAGGCAAATCCTCGTGCCCCGATTTCACACTGGTCAAGCTAACCCTAAAGTGCCCAGCGGGGATCGGCTAGTTGTGGAACGTGGTTTGCGAGGGGTCCATTATCATCCCCTTTCCCACGTCCACCTTCTGGCCTTTGATCAAGTAGAGTATGGGTATGGTGCACGGGGTTTATTTCGCCTGCAAACACATATGTCTATGGCGTAAAACAACCGAAAGGCAACAAAAATGGAATTATATATATATATATGTTGGTGCGACATGTAATTACCGTGACGGCATCTCAGACAAAGACGAAGGCCCACCTAGCGCGCTACAGACTGAGGACGGGCTGCTATGAGCGGGAGTGGCTGCGAGAGGAGGCCCGGTTGCGTGAGCAAGTCATGGTGCGATGATGTTGTTATTCATGGAGTTGCTCCCGACGAAACTGGGCAACAGGAAATCATGTACCGTCTTGTCTGGATTTTCCTTCGTCCAGTTGATGATAACTGGAACCAAGTTAGTAGCAAAATCATTTCTGCAGTGCGATTACAACTGCATTGATTTTCTTTGTAGCAACTCATATTTGTCCTCGGCTGCTTTTGGCGTCCTCGGTTGCTTTTTTCTTGACCGCGAAGCTTCACCTTCGTCGATGTCCGCCTGACTAAACTTCTTTTTCGCTTCTTGGCCTCCGGGCCCTCGTTGTAAAACACCTTCCACGTGGCGCCGTCTCCGGCGGTGCACACGACCATATTACATGCCACCGCCCAAAGGGAGTCCCTTAAGTTCGCTCAAGGCCCGGTTCGAGAGGGGTGTCCCACTTGGGCCTCATCGGAGAAGTAGGGCTTTTCGCAAGCTGGTGTTGCTTCTCCAGTAGTCTAATCAATTTCCTCGTGATCTTGTCCGTGTAAAAAACCTTTTACCTTGTCCCACTTGTAGCGGGCCCTGATGAAGTCACGCTCCAAGGGGTTGGTGAACTTTCAGCGAAGTCTGGGAGACCCGCGGCTTCACGTTCCGCGTCCTCCTTATCCCATATGGGCCTTTTACCGAGGTAGCCACGGCTTCCGAGGCGATGTTTCCCCGTGTTCTTTTGCTGAAGGCTCTTGAATTTCGCAGCCTTAGCCTTGGCTGGCTCGGTAGCGCAAGTGTCCTTGAACTTTTCGAACTCCTCTTCCGTAAGTGTTGGATTTTCCTCCAGAATCTTGGACAGTGGTTCATTAGCCTCAATAGCTCGTTTCACCCTCCCTTTCCAGGAGGCCAAATCATTGCTGAACATGCCCATGGCGTGATTGTTAATCTTTTTCATCTTCGGATCATCCCACGGTTGTTCTATGTTATCATCCTGGTCGGGAACTTGAATCTCTTGTGCAACTTCGTTAGGAGCAACTGCGTCAAATGTTCTTTACTCCTTAAGTCATCGTCGTTGATGCTCGCGCATTCCCATAGGATGCATCCTACTTGGTTCCCATAGCACTTGTGAGGTTCTTCCGGCTCTAACGGCTCAAACTTGCCAGGTGCCATCTTTGTGATCACAAGTCGTCCAATCCCTAGTTTGTTAGGTTTTCGTATCCTCTGCTTCTTATGCTTCCGCTTTTCGGTAGCGGCATCGGGGCCGGTACCTTCCCCACCGGTATCTTCCCCGCCTGTACCTTCCCCACCGGTCTCGGCGCCACCATCGGTGCCAGCGCCGTCGGTGTCGATGTCGGCGTCAGTACCATCATCAAGGCCGACCTGCAAATCTTGCTTAGCAGTCAAATAGTCAGGTACTCTTGTTCACCCTCATAATCCATCTCGTCTGCATCTTGGTTAGAAGCCCAGTTTCTTCGTTGTTCGACATGTTTCCTATGATTAAGTGTCCTCATTTATTTCTAGAAGTATGAATAAATGAGAAATGGCATAAAAAACAAATCTATGTGCCAGCACTCGATATGCCAACTATGTAGCACAAATCATGTCTTTATTCACGGGAAATTTCGGCATGACCTTTGCTAAAAAATGGACATATCGAGCGCCTGAAATTCACCGGAATGGAAATGAATCAACATTCCGGCGTAACATAGGCCACTCGGGTCATTTTCCAAACATGACATGTCCAAAACATGACATATCCACATATCACATGTCCAGTTAAAATTTGCATATAAATTCAGCTAATTTTGAAACCTAGCTAAATTCATAACTAAATAGATAACCTAATTAACATACTGCCCTAACTAAACCCTAAGTAAATTAACCGAAGAACCCTAGCAGAGAGAGGGGGGGGTTACATAGGGTGCAGGGGCGAGGAGGCAGGCCCGACGACGGCCGAGGTTGGGAGGGGAGGAAACAAAGGAGGGAGGCGAGGGCCAACGGGTCGGGGGCGAGCGCCGGGGTCGGCGGCGAGAAGGCGCCGGGTTGGGGCGAGGCCGGGCCGGGGCGAGCGCTGGGTCGGGGCGAGCGCCGGGCTGGGATCGGGGCGAGGCCAGGTCGGGAGCGAGCGCTGGGTCGGGGCGAGCGCTGTGGTCGGGGCGAGGGCTGGTCAGGGAGAGCGCCGGGGTCGGGACGGCGCCAAGGCCGGGTCGGGGCGAGGGACGGGGGAAGAGAGAGTGGGGATCTGGGGGGAAAGGCGGGATGAAGCAGGGGTAGCGTTGGGGACACAACTACTGAGTGTGAACCGCCCTGGAGGGGCCGGTTTACCCTCGTCCATGATTCAGGCCCACGGAGGAGGCCTGGAGCCCAGAGGCGAATTAAGGTCCATCTATGTAAACCGCCTTAGTATTGTAACTTGGGTTGTAAGTTAAGGAGAGACCGAGTCGGACGCTTGTATGAGCCGGATCGGGACTTCAGAGACCGGCCAAGGCCAACCCGTGTATATAAGGGGACGACCCGGCGGCGGATTAGGGACAGAGGATTCGAGGCTGAGGCAAAGCTATTGCTCCCTAGTCGCCGAAATCATATCAATCACATCACAACTGGACATAGGCTTTTACCTTCATCTAAGGGGCCGAACCAGTATAATTCCCGTGTCTTGTGTCCGCTTTAACCCCTCTAGGTTAACCCGTACGATGGCCCTACGACTAAGTCCTTTCATGAGGACATCTGCCGTGACAATTCCACGACGGTTGGCGCCCACCGTGGGGCTATCGCACGATGGTTTGATGATCTTAGAGGGCAAGTTCAAGGACTCGAAGGTTATCTGATGGGCGGATGACTAAGAGTCGCCGCGGCAAGCTCTACATCGACGATGCGGATTTGGGGCCCGAGGCCGGCTCGCTTGAGTCTGGTACCGGGTCCCCTTCGGGCGCATACACGTGTTCATTGGCAAGATCGGCGAGCGGGGCCTGGGCGGACGTCTATCTTGACCTCGTCGAGACGGCTCGTGGCGAAGAAGAGTCCTGCCACGCTAAACCGGGCGGTCGTGCATGTTTTCGTGGGAGTTGTCCACGGAGGCTGCGAGGACGGATCGACATCCGGTGACGAAACTGTTGTCTACTCCGGTGACGTAATCGTCACGGAGAAACCGAGTCTCTATACCAGCTACAAGATGGCCAGATCGGGGCTGTTCCGACGGTGAGAGTGTTCCGGACCCTTCGATCTACCCAACCGGGTTGGGATCTTCATGGCGATGCAGCGGCGCTTCACTCTTCGACCGTGGCGCCCCTGGTCGTCGGTTCAACAGCGGTGATGGCAGCCGGGGGAGGAGGCCCTGTGCGCCCGCCGGCTCAAGTTTTGTCAGAGCTTTTTGACGCATTGCTGTGCTCATGGCAGAGGCTAATCCACCGGATCAGGACCTGCACAACGCGGAGATTGCAAAGGTGAAGGAACAGATCACTAAAGCTAAAGCGGACTGGCGGCGGGCGCGAGGATGGCGGCGAACGGGCCGCTTTGGATGCGCAGCTTATAGGCTCATCTGGATCGAGCGCGTCGCATGAAGTCATGAAAAGGAAGTACAGGTCCGTTTACCTTCGGTTTTCGAGGAAGAGAGCTTTTCAACACCCGAGGCGGGGACCAGAATCCGCCACGGTGGTAAACCGCCGGAAGCACTGGACGGCCGCGCCAGTTCAACCCGTGTGATAGATCTACCTCGTCATCACACCGGCGCACCAGGCTATGCAGACACCTCCGGTCACTACTCCAACCCGATGGATAACCTTGTCGCGGCTGCGGCTTGCGGTTGGGCGATTCGATCGAGGGCGATTCACCACAGCGGTCGAAACCCGCCGGGTCAAGGAGCTCCTCAGACGGCCCCAGCTCAAAGAAGAAGCATATTCGTACGGTCGGGATCGGATCCACTCCACCCTCGCCCAAGCCGGAGCTATAGCCGACGCGTCGACGAACCGGCCGTATCAAGCAATGTGCAGCGTGGTCCGCCTCGCGGCAACAATCCGACGGGCGGCTTTGAGGATGCTCAAGTGGTAGTGGACCGCGCCAGGGCGCGTAGGGAGGCCGAGTTAGCAGCACAAGCAGAGGATCATCCGCTCGCGCCGGTTCGTCCGACCATCTTCGAGCCAGGGGTCACGTCTGGTTCTTTGGGGGTGCCTTGCCTCGTCCCGCTTACGTAACGTGCGCTTGCCCAAGGACTTCAAGGGGCTGCGCAAGGTGCCCAATTACACTGCCGATTTGGCTCCAGAAGCATGGATAGAAAGCTATGAGATGGCCATGGAGATGCTAGATATGGATGAAGCCGCATGTGCGAAATACTTCACAATGATGTTGGAAGGAACGGCCCGGACTTGGTTGAAAAATTTGCCGCCCAACTCTATCGGTTCGTGGACCCGATTGCGAACCCGATTCATTCAAAATTTCAAAGACACCTGTAAGCAGCCCATGTGCGTGGTGGATTTAGCAGCTTGTGTCCAGACGGAGGGAGAATCCACAACCCATTGGAGTGCGCGCGTTTGAAGTCTTACATTCTTGGACCGGATCAACCACGATTCCGCGATCTTGACCTTGGAAGCCAATTGCGGTTCGAGCCATTGAAATTGAAGCTGGGCGCATGAAGCGTTTTGCCATGACATGGGCACTCTAATGGGCGTTTTGGTAAAGTACGCTGATTACGATAGTACCAAGGATCCCGAATCTGAGAATGATGAAGTGGGGATGGGAAAACGAGCAGCAACCCGAGGGCCAGCGGCATCATTCGGCGAGCAATGGAGGGAACAAGCGTAGTTTAACGGCAACATGGGCTTTGTGGCCAACACCAACGCGAGGACAAGGGCAGCGGCGCGGGGTAGGCAATCAAACCGGGCGGTCACAATCCGGATCGTTTGAATTTTATATTGAATCAACCTTGTCCGAAGCATGGGACGAAGGAGGCACCGGCGAACCACCTTTGGAAGGATTGTTACATTATGCAGGAGTTCAAAACTCCAACTCTTTCCGGTATGATCAAGGGCCGTGGCGGTTCGTGGTCCGCCCGTTCTGATGGAGGAAATTCCGGCCCGAGATTCGTGGTAATCCGGGTGGGCAAGGCAATCGAGAATAATCAAAGTAACGAGCAATCGAACAATCGTAACCAAGGGGCTATAATCAACAAGAAGCAGCAATCGGGTTATCAAAGTAACCCAAAGCAGTTGAACGGGGACTGTACCACGCCTTTACCACCAGCTTGGACAGACGAGACCGAAAACTTGAGCGGGCGGTCGGCGTTGTTGAACCGCTGCGCCGCATTACTTACGCTTGGTCCGAGCAACCGATCACGTGGAGCAGAGAGGACCATCCTCCCGGGTTTACAATCCGGGTCAGCTAGCCTGGTGGTGGCACCCCGGTAGGAGGGTACAAGTTTACCAAGGTCCTTATGGATGGAGGAAGCAGCATCAACATCACGTACTCACGAGACCTTCCGGCGTATGGGGTTGACGGATAGGCATCTTAGGCCATCCAAAGACACGGTGTTTCACGGAGTGGTGCCCGGCAAGTCGGGCGTATCCGGTCGGTAAGATAGCTCTGGAGGTGACCTTTGGGGACGAACATGACTCGGATCGAAACATTGACATTTGAGGTGGTGAAAATTCAAAGCCCTTACCACGCCCTCTTTGGGCGGCCGGCTTATGCTAAATTTATGGCGCTGCCCTGTTATGTTTACTTACAGCTGAAAATGCCGGGTCACAAAGGAACGATAACGGTTCATGGGAGCCGCGGATCGCTTTGGAGTGCGAGGAAGGTGATGCGGCTTACGCAGAGTCGGTTTGTGCCACCGAGGAGCTAAAATATTATAAAGACAATGTTGATCCGTGGATATGACCCCTTTGAAGAAGCCAACTATGGAGCATGATCCGGACTTGAAGTTCAAATCGGTGGTGAGACGAAGCTTGTTGATTTTGTGCCCGGCGATTCGTCCAAGCAGTTCACCATCGGTGCCAACTTGGATCCTAAATAGGAAAGCGGCGCTCATCGAAGTTCATCCGTGAGAATCGGGACATTTTCGCATGGAAGCCTTTCCGACATGCCGGGTGTACCGAGGAACTCGCTGAGCACACTCTTAATGTGGACCCAAAATACAAACCGGTAAAGCAGTTTCTTCGCGGTTTAATGAGGAAAGGCGCAAGGCCATCGGAGAAGAAGTTGCTAGGCTCTTGGCAGCGGGGTTTATCGTCGAAGTCTTTCACCCAGTGGCTTGCCAATCCGGTGTTGGTTCTTAAGAAGAATGGCACTTGGCGCATGTGTGTGGATTACACAGATTTCAACAAGGCATGTCCAGCAGATCCTTTCGCCCTCCCCCGCATTGACCAGATTATTGATGCTACGGCGGGTTGTGAGCGTTGAGCTTTTTGGACGCCGTACTCGGTTATCATCAGATTAAGATGGCAGTTAAGGACCAGGAGAAGACGGCGTTTATCACCCCTTTGGAGCCTTACGCTATGTATCTATGCCTTTTGGGCCCAAGAGCGCCTAAGCGACTTATCGGCGTTGCGTTCAGAGTTGCTTGCACGAACAGATCGGCCGTAACGTGCATGCTTATGTGGATGATATCGTGGTTAAGACAAGGAAGAAGGAAACCTTGATTGAGGATCTAAAGGAAACCTTTGACAACTTGCGGGTGTACAAGATGATGCTCAACCCGGCCAAGTGCGTTTTTGGTGTTCCGGCAGGCAAGTTATTGGGTTTTCTTGTGTCCAACAGGGGGATCGAAGCTAATCCGGAAAAAATTACGGCTATCACCTCCTTGGCTGAACCGAAGTGCATCAGTGACGTCCAGCGTTTGGCAGGCCGGATTGCTGCGCTAAGCCGGTTTATCAGCCGTCTAGGCGAGAAGGCCATTCCTTTGTACCAGATGTTGAAGAAAACGGATCGGTTTGTCCGGAGTTCAAATTACCGATGAAGCATTGGAGGATTTGAAGCGGCGGTTGGCCAACCCGCGGTTCTAGCCGCCCCATTGACAAAGAGTCATTGCTGCTATATGTTGTCGCTAATGCCAGGCGATTAAGCGTGGCTATCGTGGTGGAAGCGGAAGGAGGCAGGAAGGAGTATCTGGTTCAACGGCGGTTTATTACATCGGCGAGGTCCTCATTGAGTCTAAACAGAGATATCCGCATTGGCGTAAGCTGGTATACGGGTTTTTATGGCAAGCGGAAGCTAAGGCAATATTTCCAAGGGCACCCCATCACGGTGGTCGATTCGGCTCCCTTGGGCGATATAATACTGAACCGGGAAGCGACTGGCCGGATTGCTAAGTGGGCTATAGAACTTGGGCCGCACTGTTTAAGATATGTGCCTCTGACGGCCGTAATATCTCAGGGACTTGTGGATTTCATTAATGATTGGACGGAGTTGCAAGCGCTCAAGAGAAGCCGGATCATACCTATTGGACCATCCACTTTGATGGGTCCGAGACAATTGGAGGGCTCGAAATTTGGCGTCGTCAGATTAACTTCCCCACGAGGTGACAAGTTACATTACGTTCTCCGCCTAATGTTCCTTGTACTAACAATGCATTTGAGTATGAAGCTTTGCTCCATGGTCTCCGGATGGCTAAGGAAATGAATCTCAGCCGGGTTAAATGCTTTGGTGACTCGGATTTGGTGGCCCAGCAAGTATCAGGTACTTGGGATTCCAAAGATCCACTCATGGCTGCATATCGTCGGGAGGTGGATGTCGTTGTAGGACATTTTAAAGGATATCAGGTGGACCATGTGGATCGTCGGAAGAACGGCGGTTGATGCTTTAAGCCGGCTGGGCTCTCAACGTAAACCGGTCCCGCCTAACGCGTCTTCCTTGATGTCTTGCACAATCCGTCGCTTAAGCTTCCGGATGAAATTGATTTGGCTATCCACGATCCGGAGGCTCAATTGGTGGCGGCCTTGCATGTCACTCCGGATTGACGCCTCCCTTATTTGGCATACATGAACCGGGCGAGTTACGAGAAGATGAGACGCGTTGGCCCGACAGATAGTTCGGCGGTCTAAGTCTATGACCATTGTTAATGGCGAAGTTGCACCATTGCAAAGGTGTCGGGCGTTTCGGCGTTGTGTGTCCCCGAAGAGGGCTGTTAGATTTTGCGAGAGATCCATGAAGGGGATTGTGTTCACCACGCCGGTTCAAAGTCCTTGGTGGCCAAGGCGTTCCGCCATGGTTTCTATTGGTTGACTGCCCATGCTGATGCGGAGGATCTGGTCAGACGATGTGATGGTTGCCAAAAGTTCTCTAGGCGTGCTCATGTGCCAGCCCAAGAATTGAGGATGATTCCAATTACTTGGCTGTTTGCGACTTGGGGTTGGATATGGTTGGACCTTTCAAGAGGTCCAAGGACAAAAAGACCCACCTGTTGGTGGCGGTTGATAAATTTACCAAGTGGGTTGAGGCAGAGCCTGTTAGCAAGTGTGATGCGCCACGGCGGTTCAGTTCATCAAAAAGGTGATTTTCCGGTTTGGGTTTCCACACAGTATCATCACGGACAATGGCACCAATTTGTCCAAAGGAGCTATGAAGGACTTTTGTGAACGAGAGCACATCCGGCTTGATGTTTCTTCCATAGCCCACCCGCAATCCAATGGGCAAGCGGAACGAGCTAATCAGGAGATCTTGAAAGGTATCAAACCCCGACTTATGGTCCCTATAGAGAGGACGCCGGGTTGTTGGGTGGAAGAGCTACCATCAGTGATATGGAGTATAAATACTACCCCCAACCGATCCACTGGATACACGCCGTTCTTTATGGTCTATGGAGCGGAGGCGGTCCTTCCCAAATGATATTCGTCACGACTCGCCTCGAGTGGCAGCTTATGTTGAGGCAGATAAGCGAGGCAAAGACGGCAAGACGATTTGGATCGACCGGATGAAGAGCGCGATATGGCAGCTGCTTTCGTTCGGCGGTTTACCGTGAGGATCTTCGTCGGTATCACACCGGCGGGTTAAAACCAGAACCTTTCAGAAGGAGACTTAGTGCTGCGGCTCATTCAAGACCGTAAAGATATGCACAAGCTATCCCCACCTTGGGAGGGGCCTTTTGTGGTCAGCAAGAATCTATACAACGGGTCCTACTATCGATTGATGTTCGAGAGCGAAAGGATTCACGACGCGTCGAAGAGGAGACCAATGTGCCATGGAACATAGCTCATCTTCGCCTTATTATACCCGAGCCATCGGCTCCACTTATGTACATATTAAGACAATGTATATGTTATGAATAAAGGCAATAAACCGGATCCTCGACTAAAGCGGGGTATGCATTACGTATCAAAGTCCGGTTTGGGTACATGGAGATGTTGTCGTGAAGCGGCCTCGGTTTAATCCTTGGCCTTGCTTTTGTGAAACTTTTGTCACTTGGGGGCTTGGTCGTGTCCGAACCAATGCAACACCTCTTGGCGGCGAAAGCCACCAGATCATTTGGGGGCTTGGTCGTGGTCCGAACCAATGCAACACCTCTTGACAAAGCGAAAGCCACCAGATCATTTGGGGACATGGTCACGTCTGAACCAACACGCCTCTTGGTCGGCCTAAGGCCATAGAATCACTTGGGGCTTGGTCGAACCCGAACCAATGCAATACCACTTGATCGGCGTAATGCCACGATGTCGATTGGGGACTGGCTGACTTGAACCATCGCTACACCTTATAGGGAGCTTGGTCCTGTCCGACCATGGTAACGCCATCTGATCAGGCTCAATAAAGCCTCTTCTTGCAAACAATCTTTGTTGTTGTTTTTGCTTCCATGTGTTTTTTATACATATAATTTGGCTTTTGTTTGTTGTCTTAAACCGACAAACCTTCTTTCAACCGGATTCAAGTTTTCAGAATTTGGTCCATTTTAATCCGGCGATTGATTGTTACGGATTGATTTTGCTGTTAACATCCCATTATGGAGTAACAGGGGCTTATCATGCCCGACACGATTTACACAAAGAATCGGCATTATACCTACGAGGATTGTTCTCCTTTGACGGTGATGGTTTATAAAGCCTCCGCTTCAGATTGGCTAAAGCCACTGTGTGCCCGACATCTGGCGGTATGTTTGTATCACAAATTTTTCTTATATAAATATATTGGCATCACAATCCAAATTGAGGCGCAAGCCGCCATGGCGGAGTTAAGAATTTGTGATTGCAGGCAAAATATGTTGAAGGGTTCACTACTTCAAAACCAAAGCATCCGCACCGCCATGCAAAAGTTCTGACCGAGGTTGTGAAGACATTGTTCAAAACAAAGTATTGGCTATCCTATTACAAAGCCTTTTGAGGCCCGGCGTTTCATGTGGGGTTATGCCTTGAAGCTTCGGAGGCGTCACCCGGCTTGACGAATTACGCTGCTTCGCCGGGTTGACGTGAGGTAGAGGGGGCGCCTGACATCGGTTAAACTTCTTCTTCTTCCTCACCCAAAGCCCGGAAGTCATTGGTGGACCAGTCAATCCGGGTTAAGGCACGAAGACAGCTTCTTCACTTATCAGCTCGGTCGGATCAACGTCGAGGCGTAAGTGTGCTTACGGATTGGGGAACAAGGCTCGCACTTGAGGATGACAAAATCCACCCGCTTGTTGGTGGCGTCATAAAAGAGCGGTGAACCGTCGGGTTGGCTTCGTCTGCCCGATTGACTTCGCCCGTGACGATTTCCTTTGTGATCCGTTTGTGGTGTCGTTATCAAAGGCCTCACCATTCTCTTGAGCACTGGGAAACCTTTGGCTATGTCCGCGGATCAAGATCCGCCATCCACGCCTTTGGCGCAGCGTCGGAAAGATAATGTGCCCGGCCGAGCCGCGGATCGCTTCAACTCTTCAAGCTGCCCCGGAACCATGGACAACCGGTCCAGGTTTCTCTCGATCGAGGACGGCGCCCGTTTTGTCGTATGATGTAGCATGATGACTTCATTGGCGCCGGTATACAACTGCTCAATCAGCGTATAAGCGGCCTTGATTTCCTCCGCACATCGAGCCCATATGTGCAATACGTCGTTTGCACTGCACGGTTTAAGACAACTCAGGATAAACCGCGGAAATATCAAAATTAAGATAGCGTGCATAGTTTCTTACCAAAGACGGCAGAGGTCATGGCATGCACTTGGCGCTTGAGTCCTGCAAGCTCTTCGGTCACCGGTTTAAGGGCTGCTTGGCTTCTTCCGCCCGTTTTTCAAACCGGCCTTCTCGGTGTCCCGATTGGCTTGTTCGGATTTATACCACTCCTTCAATTTGTTCCATAGTGGCCAAGGCCGTTCTCAATTCGTCCTTGGCCTTCGTGGTTTCGCTGCTTTGAGTCTCCAGATTGGCTCGCAGGTCTTTGAGTTGCACGCCTTGCTGCTCTATTTCATTACGGTAACAAAGGAAGCATGTTAGGTGTCTCATTATCAAGTCCCAAGCTCAATATACATATTCACCTTGGCACTTGGGGGCTAATGGCTAATTGATCTCGGTTTGCCATTTGGAGTGTAAATCAAGTCGGTTTAACTATGCTTTGAGTTGAACCGACCCTTGGGGCTACTATACAGACTAAAGTACAGAAAGACATAATTCATTACCTCATAGCGGTCCTTCATCCGGTTTACTGGACCAGCTTCAAAGTCACGGCCGGTGTAGAGCCGGTTCGTAAAGCCGGAATGAAGTTCTTAGGCGAGAGAAATTGTCGTAGCCGACAGATCAGTCTTCTCCTTGTCCTTGCTCATAGTAGTGGAACCTTCCTTGATGTTGTGCTTTGCTAAAGCGACCGGTCGGCTAGGAGCAGTGTAGCCAGTACCGGTCACAATAACATCGTCATTTTCAGCGGTCTTCTTTGGGCTTGATGTCGTCTTGGTCTGGCTCGGCGGTTCAACAATCACGACCCGCTCTGTGGACGGGTTTGATGGAGCAGGCTGCGAAGTTTCCACTTGGACCTCCGGTTCAACTTCGGTGGGTCGGCAGTATCATCTTTGTACAACTCGCCGTAACTATCTTTGGCGGCTTCGAGATTGTCGTGTGTTTGTTCCGGGGTCTATTCTCGATCAACATCTGCATTAGGGTCAAGGGTTATCGCTTTCTTAATCAAGCGAGCCTTGGTGCTTCAATATTCGGAATGGAATAAAGAAAAATTGGACAAAGCAATTGTAAACCGAGCAGACGGGACAGCGGTTGCATACCTGCAGCAACTTTAAGCGGAGGCGATTGCGTGGTTGATGAACCGCCGGACGAACCGGAAGAGGCACGATAATTTGGGTCGATGGATTCAGAGGACATCGGAAGAAACCCTTTAAGGGATAACGCCAGGAGAGCAAGTCACCTCACGGGCGACGCTTAGGGTTGGTGTGTCTGGTAAACCGGATGAGGTAATCGTTGGCCACTATGCTTGGGTCGTATGCGGCGCTCTTTAGCTTCTTGTGTCTTCAAAGAAAGGTTTGGATTTAAGTAAGCACAGGAATGATATCTTTTCACTTTCCGGACGGTGCGCGAATTCTTTTAACCGCACAAGGTCGGAATCGGAAGAAAGAAAGATTACCTCAACGGGTCGGCATGGCTGGCTTGACATCATCACAGGAAGCAAAGTTGTCGATAAAAGGAGTACAAGGGAACAAATCATAAGCAAGAATGAGCGCCAGCGGGAAGCCGGTTCTGGCGGCTCCCTCGTAAGAATGTCAAGTGTTACCTCAGCTCCTTACGATTCTGCGTCCTCTGGCGGATCGGAGGACTCGGCGGTTTTCTTCTTGCCTGCCTTCTTGGTGGCCGTGGCCTTTACGCGTCGCCCGAACCGGTTTAGTACGTTTCCGTATGAGCTGTCACCTGAGAAATAACAAGGATTAATACATATCAACAAAGTTTTAAAGACCCAAGAACGGTGAATAGAGCTTTACCGCGGCGGTTTGTTGGCAACACAGAATGGAGCCAGCCGGTTAGGCTGCAAACAGAGATTGGTTCATCAAGCATCTTCTTTACAATCTCCGTAACTTCAAGTTCGGTTATGGGCAGCTCGTGGCGTCTTTGAGGGTCTTTGAGGCTGCGGTGTACTCATGCATCAATCCGGGCGGCTTAGCGGCAAGACGCCCCAAGAAACCCAACACCGCACAAGGTCCACGCCGGTTAAGCCATTGGCCATTAGAGCCCGGAGCTTGATTATTTGAGGCGCGAAGTTCTTCCGTTCATGGCGATTAAGCGTCTTGAGCAGCGGATGTTGGTTCTTGAGCCGGTGAGGACGATAACCCGGCAAGGGGTTCTCGTTGGCAGGTGAGCGGTGTTCGGCAGTAGAACCAGGTTTGGTTCCAATCCTTTGGATGACTGTGGTGTTTGGCGTGAGGAAAATCCACCTCCTTCCTCTTTTGGATTGAAACGCCGCCCAGCTACGTGTTCGGACCATCGAGAAAATTGATGCACGCGGTTCAAGTGAAAAAATCCCGGAATAACTCCACAGATGGTTCTTCACGAAGGTAGACTTCACGTAAGACTTGGAAGTTGCATATGTTTGACACAGAGTTCGGGCCGATATCCTGCGGATGGAGTTTCAAACTTGCGAGGACGTCCGGAAAAATTTTGAACCGGGCGGGCATAATCACCGGTCTCAGTTCAGCATAAACACGATAACATCACCCTCTTGTGGCTCGTGAGGAAACTCGACATCACGAACACTCCAGTTGAGGACATTTTTTGGAGCCAAACCGCCAGAGTGACATAGCCGTTCGATTGTGTTTCGGTGATTTTGGACCGACCCAATTGCAAGCTGCGAATTGAGGGCCATTCCTAAGACTAAGCTGCGAAAGAAAGGAAGAGACGGTTTACCATTAAACGGTTCAGGCATATCATACATTGTTAAACCGGTGATTCAACATCCGGCTTCCCGTTCAGTTTAGCGAGGACTAATGGAGTGACGGATTAGCTGTCGACAGTTAAACCGCCGAAAATGGCAGAGTTGAAAAGTCTACTAAGTATGGATGTAAACAGTTTTCACATACGAATGGAGGTAATCGAGATCTACCGAAGCTCTAGTAAGAAAAACTTACGACCTATGCAAACCTTCATAAAGAGCAGGAGGGTTCAGATATTCTAAACTCGAGGATGCGAACAAAAGGAAGGGTGCATAAAGAGTTCAATGGACGGCAGAGCACTCACTTATACAAGATGCACGGTATGGCTGAGGCGTACGGCCATGGCGGAGCAAGTGAGAAGAAACTGATATGAACTGCGTGATGAACAGGATCTACAGATGGGATCTAGGGCTTGAGAGGAACCTTACCTGACGAGCGGAAACCGCGGAGGAGCGCCGAAAACTCTGATACGGTCAGGTTGATGCACCCGGCGATGAAGCGTCGTTCGAGCGTCGGGCGCGACGGCGGAGCTTCAGGCTAGAGCGTCCGCGAGGAAGGAGAAGAGCGGAAGAAGAAGAAGAAGAGAAAGGGGCGACCGGTCTATTTATAAGGGACCGGAGCAATCAACGGGCGCGAGAATCGAGGAGTCAAGAGCGGCAGACGGCGCAGCGGCCGCCTCGATTTCCGGGATAGCATTAAATGAAGGGAATCTTACTGCTTGGATTTCTTTATTAAAGAGGACGTCAAGGTGCCCCGACATGGAAATCGGAGGATGACGTCCACGGCGGTTCAAGCGGATGGCGGTTTACAAAATATGAAAGGAGATCGAAGAGTTTCTTGAAGGTGTTGAAGATTGACTTGAACCGTTCAGTCAATCTGGGGCCTAATGTTGGGGACACAACTATCGAGTGTGAACCGCCTGGAGGGGCCGTTTACCTCGTCCATGATTCAGGCCCACGGAGGAGGCCCGGAGCCCAGAGAGGCGAATTAAGGTCCATCTATGTAAACCGCCTTAGTATTGTAACTTGGGTTGTAAGTTAAGGAGAGACCGAGCCGACGCTTGTATGAGCCGGATCGGGACTTCAGACCGGCAAGGCCAACCCGTGTGTATATAAGGGGACGACCCGTGGCGGATTAGGGAGAGAGGATTCGAGGCTAAGGCAAAGCTATTGCTCCCTAGTCGCCAAATCATATCAATCACATCACAACTGGACGTAGGCTTTTACCTTCATCGAAGGGGCGAACCGATATAATTCCCGTGTCTTGTGTCCGCTTTAACCCCTCTAGGTTAACCCGTACGATGGCCCTACGACTAAGTCCTTTCATGAGGACATCTGCCGTGACAATTCCACGACAGGTAGTGAGAATTTTGGGTTAAGTGGACGTAGCAGCAGCGCGTTTGGACAAAACGCGATGCTACTACCTTCAGTAGCTGTAGCGGTTTATACGAAATGCGCTACTACTACCTTCAGTAGCTGCAGCAGTTTACACAAAACGCGCTGCTACTACCTTCGCTACTGCCAGTTTTCCTTTTTCTTTTCCTTTATTTTCTCCCACTTTTATTTCCCGAAGGGAGGGCAATATATATTGCATCATTTGATGGTTAAATATGTATGCAAAATAGGAACATATATATTACATCATTGGACCCATGCATAATAATGCATGGCTAAGTCATGTGTATACAAAATAGGAACATATATATATATATATATATATATATATATATATATATATATATATTACATCATTTGACCGATAACATACGGTTCCTCAGCGCTGACGTTTTTGTTTTTGAGTCAGCTTCTTTCCCTTCTTGTTCGTCGAAGAATAATTGAGCCCCTCATTGTGACTTTGCCTTTTCCATGGAGTATGATTTTTCTTAGGTAATGTAGTATTGATTCTTGTTTTGACGTATACTTCATCGTCATCATCATCTTCCCTCATTGGGTTGCCAGATCGATCATAGTCTTCCTCGTTGGCGACTCCATCCATTCCAATGATGTTCCTTTTGCCTCTCCGACGACAACACGACTGGGATTGCATGGGTCGGTTATGAAGAAGCATTGTGTCACGTGCTTAGCGTGTACCCATGGCTCGTTTTTTGCGATAGCGTTCACGGTAGCGCTCTTGGCGTCGGGTATAGTCATGGTAGTGAAAATCCAGTTTTCTCTTTCGACATTCTTAGCCCATCTAACATGGAACATCGTCGTGTTGTGCAGTCCAGAGTAGTCAAGCTCCCAGATCTCCTCGACCCTTCCATAAAATCATTCAGTTGCGTCGTTGTCGCTGCCGGTCATGCATTCCATCGTCACCCCTGAGTTCTGATACCAACTGTCCATATCTTTGGCCTCCGTGTAGAACGTGTATCCGTTGATATCATATGCCTGATAGGTTACGAGGTTGGGCGAGGGGCCATGTGCTAAGGCGTATATGAGCAATCCGTCCTTAGAGCCCTCTTTCGGGGGATTAGCAATAATATGCTCTTTGAACCAATGCAGGAAAGTGGAGTTGTGCTCTCTAGTAACTTCGGCGTCCGTCCTGCATAACCCCCGGTCACGATACTTCTTTGCGATAATTTCTTTGTGCAGTGCCACGAAAGGATCTACCTCATCTAGGTGTTGTAGCACTACCAAGTTTGCTCTGTCAAAGTCGTTGCGTCGATCTGAGCATGCCACGTGCAGTTCCCTACGACCGTTGCAGTGACCATCTCCTTCGAGCCTCCCATCGTGCTTGTTAACGGGCAAACCAACACTAACACCAGGCGGCTGGTCTGCGCCATATAGAAAATTCTCACAGAAAGAGATGCACTCTTGTGTCAAATAGCCCTGTACGATGCTTCTATCCGGACGGCATCATGTTGTGCAGGAATGACGGCCCCAGGTCTATTATGTCATCCACAATATGGACACACAGATGCACCATCACGTCAAAGAACGTGGGCGGGAAGTACATCTCAAGCTCATTCAGTATCACAACAATCTCTTCCTGTAGCCTTCGGAGCTGCTTCACACTGATCGACTTTCGAGAGATGACGTCAAAAAAGTTGCAGAGACAAATAAGCGTGTCACGGACGTGCTTGTCCATTATCCCTCTAAGGGCAACAGGTAGTATCTGCGTCATCATCACATGACAGTCATGAGACTTCATCCCACTGAACCTTTTCTTGTCCGTGTCTAGATATTTGCTTATCTTGCCACAGTAACCGGAACTAACTTTGACTCCGGTAAGGCACTTAAAGAATTGATTGATCTCAGCCTGACTTAAGGTGAAGCAAGAAGGGGCAATAATCCTCTTTCTTTATTTTCTTGCCCTTCTTCTCCCATGCCTCGTCTCCGTCTCTGTCTCGTCGACATTTTACGGGCGGCATGTGCAGATCTTCCCTGATTTTCAAATCTTGCAAGTCTTTTCTTGCCTTCGCCCATCCTTGGTCTTATCCGGCATGTTCATCGGTGTTGCGAGCAAGCTCTCAAGGACATTCTTACAGATATGCATTTGATCAAGGCAATGAGGTGTATCGAGTTTGTGCCAAGATTACTACAAGTCCCAGAACACAGACCTCGTCTTCCATACCTTCAGCAGCGGCTCCGGCGCCTTTCTCATCGTCTTTCCCGGCGCAGGACACTCCTTCCAGTTTTTCAACAGCTCATCGATTTTGGCACCGCTCCGCTTACATGGAGGTCCTCGATGCTCAGCGTGACCATTGAATAGATCTCCACGGTTTCTCCACGGGTCGTCCTATTCAAGCCATCTTCGATGCCCCATGTACACGATTTTCCCAGACCCGCCATCTTTCCTTGACGTTAGCTGCTGAGACATCGTATCATCCATGCACCGCGTGCATCCGCAATATCCATGGCACACCTGGCCTGCCACATATCCGTAACCGATAGTCGTGCACTATCGTGATCAGCGCGGCTCTCATGTTGAAATACTCGCCTTTGCTGGCGTCCCATGTCTTGGCCGGTGTTTTCCATAACGTGTCTAACTCCTCTTGAAGTAGCCCCAGATACAAATTAATATTATTTCCTGGTTGTTTCGGCCCTTGAATAAGCATGCTCATGTGAATGTACTTCGATTTCATGCACAACCAGGGGGGAGGTTGTACATCCATACAAACATGGGCCATGTGCTATGGTTGGTGTTCTGGTTGCCAAACGGATTCATGCCATTGGTACACGCGTCGAGCACGATGTTCCTTGGATCACATTCAAAATACCGATAGAAGATGTTCAACGCTCTCCACTGGCTTCCATCCTTCACGTGTCTCAGCTTCGGATCATCTCCATCGTCGGGCTTCTTCCTCTCCGTGCCCGGTAGCATTAGCTTTGCTTCCTTGGGATCTACAAAATACCTTTGGAGACGGGGAGTGATCGGTAAGTACCATACAACTTTACGGGGACATTTCTTCACGGCCTTCTTGTATCGAGAAGCATTGCACACCAGACAGCTTGTTTTTTCCGCGTGCTCCTTCCGATAAATTATGCAATCGTTGATGCATGCATGGTATCTAACGTGTGGCAGATCAAGAAGGCACACGATCTTCTTGGCCTCATCAACACTAGTAGGACATAGATTACCCGCGGGAAGAACATCCTTTAGGTACTTGAGATGCTCATCGAGGCTAGTGTCGGTCCATTTGTTTTTAGTCTTTGTCTTCAGGGGTTGGAGCGTGAAACTCAAGCGGGTCACCTCAGGATTGCAACCATCATACAATGGAGTGTTCGAGTCTACCACCAGTTGCTCCAGCTTAGCCTCCTCTCTAGAAGCAACTCTCTCAGTACTTGTCTCCTTGCGAAGTAGTGCTTGAACATGATGGTCCCGCACGATTGTACTTAGTACCGACGAACTCTGCTGCATGGAGTCCATGTTGTTCTCTCCGCCGCCATGTTCGGCTCCTTCTCCTCCGCCATGTCAGGCCCCTTCTCCGCCGCCATGTCCGGCCTCTTCCCCGCCGCCATTATCGATCATCTCTTTGTCTTTCCCCGTGTCATCATTACCTGCCCCGTCGGCATCCTCAACATCGTCATCCTCATCTTGAGTTATCCACCGAGTATAGCCATCCATGAAACCAGTCATGAGCAGGTGCGCTTCGGCACGACCATCGTCATAGGGGTCGAGCCAGTTATCCACCGAGTATACCCATCCATGAAACCATTCATGAGCAGGTGCGCTTCGACACGACCATCGTCATAGGGGTCGAGCCAAACTATTCCTTTGCATTTTCGACACGGACATAAAACCTCTGTCAGGTTATTTTCTTTCATGTCCTGCACCGCTGACCACAACCAACTGTCCACCATCGTTCCACTGACCATCATGAACGTCTGCACGGTAATAATAAAACAAATTTATTATAAAAATGCATGCATGCATCAAAGTCATACAAAAATTCGGCATGACCTTCCCTAAAAATAGGACATATATGGATCTAGAGTTTGCCCGGAATTCGCCGAAACGGAAATAAATCGACATTTCGGCAAAACATAGGCAACTCAAAAGCACAATTTGGTGTCAACTCATGCCACACACACAATTTTCATAAACATGCCACACTCAAAAGCATGAAATTTTAATCACCTCTATCTCGAGATCGAGCACACGGTGGAGATGATGTTGTAGGGAGATCAAAAGTGCACAAAGCTCTTCTTGACAAAGATAGATCTAGTTAGGAGGCAAATAGGTCACTTAACTAAATCCTACATCTACCTAGCTACCTAATTTGGGAGGAGACAACTTCAACTAGTGGAGGGAAGGAAAAGAGAAAGGAGATGCATTTATGGAAGTGGTGTAGTTAGGTAGGAGTAATGAAGAGAGAGAAAGGTAGATAGAAGAGGGAGAGTAATGGGGAGAAGTATTGAGGAAGAAGAATAGTGAGAATGGGAGCATGTGGGAGGTAGGGGAAAGGGAAGAGAGGAGGGGAGGGGGAGGGACGGGTGGGGAAAAGGTGGTGGGGTGGTGCGGATTAGCGATGGCAGGGAGCTAAACGCAGCTGCTGCTAAGGAAGTAGCAGCAATGAGCTTTGGGCAACAGCGCCATCGCTAACGGGACCAAAAAGTGTGGATATTTGAAATTTAGCAGTAGCGACCTCAGAAAAAGCGCGCTAATACTACATCCATAGCAGTAGCGCATCACGCGGCACCGCGCTGCTGCTAAATGGATTTTGGTGGGCACCGCCGGTTGATATTTGTAGCAGCGCGATTTACACTTAGCGCGCTACTGCTAAAAACTTGTCAGCAGCGAGTTTCCAGCACACGCGCTACTACTAATTAACAGCAGCGCTACTTTTTGAGCCGCGCTGCTGCTAAGATTCTGTGTATAGGCTTTTCCCTAGTAGTGATTTGTCAAAATATAGATGTATCTAGACATGCTTTAGTATATAGGTACATCCATGATAGAGCCAATCGGATGGTTGAGAACACTACAATTCGTAGCTACAGATGCGTGTGTGACTCCCAGATGCAGAGGCCGGGGGTCATCATCCTCCTTTTCGAGAAAAACAGACACGCGTGAGAGAGGACGAGTGCGTGCGTGCACCTCTTCTCTTCCTGTATAACGTACTACTAAACTCAGAGTACAAGTTTTTGTTGGTGGCACGATGGTGCGTGCAAGAAGTCCCGAGAGATAGTTTAATGCGTCTGAAAAAAAGGACTAGCCTAGAGCTCGCCACGCGGCTATTCCTGTCGAACGCCCCATTAACCGTAAGATATGTATACGACGGTGCCGATTATTGCACGCATACAGCAAGATACTCCCTCCTTTCCAGTTTATGGTGAGTGGTGGAATATTTTTTGTAGTTTGCAAAGGAACCTAATTAATGCTCTTGTTTTTCTCAAAAAATTATGTTTATCAATGCATGCATGCATAAAGTACATGCATTGGACAATTTTCTCTTAATACTTGCATGCAATGATTTAATGCACCTTGGTATCTGAACATGTGTTGGGGAACAACCAAATTGAGCCTTATAAAATGGAAAAACTATAATTTTGAGATAAGCCCTATAAAACCGGAAAGGAGGGAGTAGAAAAAGAAGTACTCCATCCGTGAATAGTGCCGCACTTCGAAACTAGAACCGTAAATAAATTTTGAGCTTGCGTCTTGTCACATTCCAAATTGCTATATTGAATTGCAAACTTGTTCACACCGATCACAACCTAAACGGTTTCCCACTTAGGAGCGTATTAGTACCACGCTATAGTGAAATCCAAACCCGATCACACCGATCACAACCTAAACGGTTTCCCACTCGAGGCGTATTAGTACTCGGTTATAAATACTAGTATGCCAAGATGATCGCACATTCCTCCTCATCAAAAAAACAAACAAGTCATTCAGCATCCTTCCCTTGCGTACGCCATGGCGGCGTGAGTTCTGGGTCGAGAGATTGCCACCAGGGAGAGGCGAGCATGGAAGCGGAAGCACGAGAGATGTCCCGCCTCGCGGCGAGAGCAACCGACATGTCCCGCCGTGCGGAAGTAGCAGCACAGAGGTCCCGCCGCGCCGCTGAAGCAGCATGGAGGTCCGGCCGCACAGTCGATGCAGCGGACTGATCCTGTCGCACCGCGGAAGCAGCAGAGATGTCCCGCCGCGCCGCGGCGGCCTGGGAAATTTCTCGCGGGCAGGAAACGACTGTTACAGGCGCATGCATGCGATCGTCCATAGCCAGATGGATTAGATCTTCGGCTTGGTGAGGTTGCAGGACAACGTGAAAGCCTCATTTGAACAGGCTACCGGCGTCATCCGGCAACTAAGGGAGGGCAATGAGAGGCTCCGGCCGAAAAGCGACTACCGAGGGAGAAGATCG
Organism: Aegilops bicornis; assembly: GCA_021605145.1. Taxonomy (NCBI): domain Eukaryota; kingdom Viridiplantae; phylum Streptophyta; class Magnoliopsida; order Poales; family Poaceae; genus Aegilops; species Aegilops bicornis. Next base: position 154,330,053 of record CM038669.1, read on the forward strand.
TCCGAAGTGCAGACCAGCAGGAGGAGACCAGTGCCTTGTTGAAGAGGACCGGCGTCATCGTCAAAAACTTATGGACGAGAATGACATGCTCCGCAACGAGCGCCAAAAGCTGGTGGAGGAATCCGTGGATGTTCTCAAGTAGCGTCTTGAGGACACGAAAGAGCTCATCGCCGCTCGCCACGGAGACTAGTTCCTGCGGCCTGTAGCAACGCATCAAGAAAGTAAGGATCAGCGAGCCAGATCCTTGTCTTCCTTCTTCTTTTGCCCTTGTGTATTTCGGGGCATAGCCGCATGCGGCTTTTTTAATTATATTTCTAATTATGTAAGACAATTAATCGTCCTTATCTTTCCTTGGAAGATCAATGTTGCGAGGCTGGAATGAAGAAAGCTCTTGCTGTGGTGACCCTGGCGTTGCTGTTCTTCTAGTTGCTGCTGGGCTTCCTTCATTTTCCTGGTTTCTTTTGATGTAATAATCGGTTTAGGATGTGGATTGTGTCATCAGTTGTGAAATGTTGGGTTCTAGCACGGATGTTTGGCCTTTATTGGCCTCTTGGGATCTTGCGATTTCAATCTGGTACGTAGCTTTTAGTCCTTCGTGTTAGGCTGGAGTTGTGCTGAACTTCTTGTGAATTGTGGTGGCTTTCAGTAATGAAAAATCGGAAGGGGCAAGCCCTTCTTTGATCAAAAAAATAAAAATCTTCCTCATATATTCATCAGTCTTGCTATAAGTCGCAGTAGATGCTATATAGGTCCGTCGGATCTTACATCAAGATCTGTGCTTTCAGATTATCTTTTCTCTCTCTTAAATCTCAGTCGAGTGAGACATAGCCACGCCATTAAATAGAGGCTCGGGCGCCATTAATGGAGACCTTGGGAGAGAGCTGGATGGCAGATGGAGGTCAAAGGGCTCTCCTCCCAATAAGCACGCGCAGGGGTCTGATCGCACGCCTCTCATACTCAAATAGCTACCACTGCAGGCGCCTCCTAGCTAATAAAAAATGGGGGCCAGCGTGGCGGCACGTAAATGGTACTAGTAAGTAGAACGCCCACGGTTTCAATAATACTTGTGTTTCCAATTGTAACGTGACAACACTTGTTCCAAAATGACTTTGTTGATTGTTAATGTGTGCGCCTTCGCAAATCGGACTGCAAATTTACCACAGAATGTTGGTGCCATGTCATGGCACCAAGCCAAGTTTCATTATTTTCATGCGTGTTTTCGATTTACAGGAATTAAAAAACTAAGTTTCTCAATGTTTCCAACCCAGCCACGACGCCCAGAATTTTGAATTTCATTCCCATTTCTTGCATGGAACCTAGAAATTTACCCGAGGACACACATGTGATTTTTCAACCAACTTTGGTGCACTGGAACATGTGCTTGTATTTCAAATTTGAATTATGCGCACAAAGGTGACACGTTCCCTCCGAGAACCACGAGCCTTCTTGAGAGAAGCTCCGATTTGCAAGAAGCTTATACCAAAATTTGTTCCTATTCGGCCAAATTTTTTTACCACGGCATGGTACTACCATGACATGACACCATGCCAAGTTTCATGATTTTAAAACCAAGTTTCTCAATGTTCTCGACCGAGCCACGATGCCCAGATGTTTGAATCTTATTCTCATTTTTTGCATGGGAGTAGAAATTCACCCGAGGACACAAATGTGATTTTTCAACCAACTTTGGTGCACGGGAGCACGTGCTTGTAGTTCAAATTTGAAGTATGCACATTAAATGACCAAAAACTCAATTAATGTGTAAATAAGGCCAAACGAAGATGGAATAATTCCAAAATTTAACAGGGCACTCATGTAGTTCTATGTTGCCTTTGTATAAACTCAAAGGGGACAACGTATATCGTTTCGCACTCAAAGGTGACACGTTCCCTCTCAGAACCACGAGCCTTCTTGAGAAAAGCTTCGGTTTGCAAGAAGCTTATACCAAAATCTGTTCCTATTCGGCCTTTTTTTTACCACAACATGCTAGTACCATGACATGACATCCATGCCAAGTTTCATGATTTTCATACGTGTTTTGGATTTACAAGAATTTCAAAACCAAGTTTCTCAATGTTCTCGGCTGAGCCACGATGCCCAGATGTTTTAATTTTATTCTCATTTCTTGCATGGGACCTAGAAATTCACCCGAGGACAAAAATGTGATTTTTCAGCCAACTTTGGTGCACGAGAGCATGTGCTTGTAGTTCAAATTTGACTTATGCACATTAAATGACCAGAAAATCAATTAATGTATAAAAAACGACAAAAGAAAACGGAATAATTCAAAAATTTAACATGGCACTAATTTAGTTCTATGTTGCATTTGTTAAGAAACTCAAGGGCAGTGGGGGGGGCAGCGTATATTGTTAAAAACTCAAATGTTGAACGTTCCCTCTTAGAACCACGAGCTTCCAAATCGGCCCAATTTTTTACCACAACATTTTAGTGCCATGACATGAAACCATGCCAAGTTTCATGATTTCCAGAAGAGTTTTGGATTTACATGAATTTAAAATCTAAGTTTCTCGATGTTCTCAGGCAGAGTCATGACACCCAGATGTTTGAATTTCATTCTCATTTCTTCCATGGGACCTAGAAATTCAACCAAGGACACACATGTGATTTTTCAACCCACTTTGGTGCACCGGAGCATGTGGATGCAATTCATATTTAGATTATGCACATTAAAAGTCCAGAAACTCAATTAATGTATAAAAAGGCCAAATGAACCCGAAATAATTCCACAATTTAACGGGGCACTCATATAGTTCTATGTTGCCTCTGTAAATAAAATCAGGGGGGAGGCAGCGTATATCGTTCCGCACACAAAGGTGACACGTTCCCTCTCGGAACCACGAGGCTTGTTCAGAGAATCTCCGGTTTTGCAAGAGGCTTATACAAAAACTTGTCCCAATTCAGCAAAAAATTATACGTATGAAAACAGGGTTTAGATTATCTCGAACATCTCGCTACCTAGACCAATAATGTACTATGATTTGAATTCAACATAAAATGGATACAAATATTTGAATTGGAGAGCGTATGGTACATGTAGTTCATAGTGAAATATGATTACTGCTATATGCATGTCTTTTTGTTATCAAGATAATATTTAAATTATTGTATAACTTGACAATGATCGTATTCAAATAAGGAAAATTGATTCAAATTTAGTCCATACGGTGAGCGACAATATATATGTTCACATGGTGGAGTAAAATGTTCATATATGATGGAAGATCAAAATGTACGACTACATCAATTATAAACCGCAAGGTCACCTAATGATATATTCAAATTCAACATAACGTGGATTCAAAAATTGAAATTCGAGATCATGGCATCTCTAATCATATAAAAAGGGACATTACTCTTTCTTTGGTGGGAATTGATTTTTTTTGTTGTTGTTGAGGGAAGTGCGAATCGATTTGGTACTGTGCAGGGTAATCTTGTTCTCCCGATTTTTTTTACATTTTTCTTGTAGTTTTTTCAATGGCATCTATAGCAATATAGTAAAAGGGGACAAGACTCTCTTGTGTCTTGTATGATTTTTTTACACGTTAAGTTTGTCTGTAGAACAAGGAATCCGCACCTTGTTATCCCGAAATTTTCAAGCTCGAGTATCTTTTGTCTCACCTGCTTTGAAACTCCCGCTTCTTCAACCCGCCGCCTTGTTATCCCAAAATTTGACGCCATGAGAACTCCCTCCTCATCCGAAATCGCTCCGCAGCCCAGACCATGAAATCCCCTTCTACCCCTCGGTAGGAAATGAAGCTCCACGTCATGGTGTCAAAACCGTGGGGTACACTGGTAACTTACCCTACATTTCGGACAAGCGCGTCCCTAAGCTTGGCTCCCCCTCCCCCTTCCCCCCCCCCCCTCCCCAATTCGTACACCGAGGCCGCCAAAACCCGCAAAACCCCACGCTCCTCCTTCGGCCTCCCGACCGCCGCCCAGCTGGAGACTCTTCCCCGACTACGTCGTCCACCGCAACAGCTCGCCGTCCCTCATCCACCGCACCGGATGAGGATCCGTTGTCGATCTCGTCGTCCCGCCTGATCAGCCGACCCGTCCTCCACCTCCAAGGAGCTGCCCCGACGTTCGCCTCATCTATCGCGCCACCTCAATCCCCACAGCGCAGTCTTGACCAGCCCCACCGGAACCGCAACACCCTCAACAATTCCTCCGATGAAGCCGAGGCCAACTCGGCGCCACCAAGGAGGTTCTGCACTCACCGCTGCATTTTATCTTTTATTCGATCTCACGGGGCTGCCAGTGATCGATACCGAGCAGACATGGCGTCTCCATCGACGGCGCCGTCGCCGACCACATCATCCACGGCGTCTCTCCCCCATGTCGTTGCTTCCTCGGCGGCGACTTCCACAGCGGCACTAGCTGCAGCTGCTCCGGCTCTCGCTCGCGCTGCGGCTCTGTTCTTGTTGTCGGTCACGCTGCTACACTGCTCCTGCTTTCGTTCGTGCTGCTGCTCTGCTCTTGCTCTCGCTTGCGCTGCTACTGCTGCTGCTGCACGACCTCCGGCACCTACAGGAGTTGCTGCTTTAGCACTCGCTCATGGTGCTACTACACGACTTGGTCTCTGCTAGTGTGTTCCCTGCTCGAGCGTCTGCTGATTTAGATCACTTCTTCTCTGCTACTAGTGCTCGAACGCCCTAAACATCTATTGCAATGCTCTGTTACTAGTTCAATTAGTTTCGACAGTAAAATTCAGTTAACGACTGTGAAGTTCATTTTCTTCAGTTAAGTTCAGAGTGAACAGTACTTACAGTATATGTCGGAGCGGCCATGGTGCGGCTGATGCGTTTTACATCTAGCACTTTTTGGTGACGTATTTTACATCATCTATTGCAGATGATATTAGGGTCCCACTTCAGATTAAAGTTGGCTGTCTTGTCATGCTTCAGCCTCGTCATTTGTACACCTTAAGCGGAGGCTGCTTTCGAACGACGGAACCGTCCCATCACGGTGAGCAATACCCTCGGCGCCCGTTCAGAGGCCTCGGATCTTCTTCCCCACCTCAAGCAGTCACACCGGCATCATCACCATCCTCCACGTCCAACCCAATGATGATGAGGTCCACAAGGCTATGCCAAAGAGGTTGTACACTCGTGCATCACTTTGTTTCTCCATTCCTCTGTTCTTCCAATTCATGTGAGCCAAACACCTGTGTTGACCGAAATCCTATGTTTCCAAATGCTCTGTTTTGCACGTGCATTCCTATCATATTCCTGTGTTTTTCCTGTCTCTGCGTTTATATAATCCTCCAATTCTAAGGAGCCCTTACAGATTTACTTCATTTTCAGATTGGCCTCAAAGAAAACTATGTGTGTTATGTCCTGCTCCTGCCGTGCCGTCATCCACCCCACCTGAGGTGAACCATCGACAGAAGCGTTCACTGCAGCGAAGATCCCCTGCAGACTTTCTTTTCGCCGCCTCGAGATCATCTTCCCTGCTGCCAAAGAGCCACGCCTAACTGCATTACCATCATCGATCGAAAGCAGATGAACACGAGGACTAGACAGTTCGGAAGAGAGGTCGCGATCTTTCGTGTTTGCTTACGTTATACATCGGTTATTATTACCGCTACTTTATCGCTCAATCTTGAGTTTTGAATTGCCCATGGGTCTCATATCGAGCCAAAGAACGAATAGTATCATCTACTACACCGGTTCATCCGGGGTCTTCTATGTGGTTCATGTTGGGTGGGCAACAAACAATAGATGATCCATTGTCTATCTTTTAAAGCTGAAGCTATAATCTACACGCTATCATTAGTTTTGGATCCATCCACTCGTTTGCTACCATCGGTCTTGATTTTTGCATGCACCCTTAGGCCTTACAAAATCTAACTATTTTTTATTATGCATGTCGATATTGTACACAATCGTATTGAACATGTAGAGAAAAAGAGAAGATCATTATGCATAAATATAATGTCATGCAGACGCTGCTCCATGGTGGCTAAAGTGCCCCCCCCTCTCCTGCATTTCCAAATTGTATTCCACAGGAAGATAACTGCATTGAGATGGAGATTCGGAAGGAGCCGACCATGCATGTTTACCACCGAGGTGTTTGCTCTAACACAGCATCTTGATGTTGGTCATATCATGCATATGGCGCCTTGCATTGCTTACATTATACATATTATATGTCATCATCTTAGTTTAGATTTGCTTTGTGTGAATGCCACCTGTTTGGTTTCTATGTCATACTCCCACCATTCCTAAATATTTGTCTTTTTAGAGATTTCAACAAGTGACTACATACGGAACAAAATGAGTGAATCTACACTCTAAAATATGTCTATATACATCCATATGTGGTAGTCCATTTGAAATCTCTAAAAAGAAAAATATTTAGGAACAAAGGGAGTATACATGAATCATGCAATGCCATCTTCTTTAGCCAGTCATCAAATACATGAATCATGCAATGCCATCCTGTTTAGCCAGTCATCGTATATGTGAATTGTATCATGCCATATTTTTTCCATAATGTATTCCATTTGTCAACAATGTTTATACATTCATCTACTCTTCCTGTGCATCAGCCATTTGAGTCGGTCATGGGAAAATCTGGAGTGAAAACAAGGTCTTCTGAGCAGTCAGTGCTACCTGTCGATGCAGATTTCTTGCTGGTTACAGATAGCTCCTCGGAGGAGGATTCAGAGAGATGACCAGTCGTATCCCCCCCCGAGGTGCATGCTCTAACTTGGCTGGGTTATATTGCTCATATCATGCATATGGTGTCTTGCATTGCCATGCCATCTGCTTAGATTAGACATGCTTTGTGTGAATGCCTCCTGTTTGCTTTCTATATCAGATATGTGAATTATGCAATGCCATGTTTTTTAGCCAGTTATCATATATGTGAATTATGCACCTCCATGGAGCCAGGCATCATATATGTGAATTATCTCATGCCATCTTTTTTTCATTACGTATTCCATTTGTCGACAATCTGTGTATATTGAACTACTCTTCATGTGTATCAGCTATTTGAGCCGGTTATGGAAAAATCTGGAGTGAAAACAAGGTCTTCAGAGCAGGCAATGGTACCTGTTGAAGCATATATCTCGATGGTTACAGTGAGCTCCTCAAAGGAGGATTCAGAGACAGATGACCAGTCCTATATCCCACCTGAGGTGTATGCTCTAAGTTGCAATGTTTATATTTCTCATATGAGGCATATGGTGTCTTGCATTGCTTAGTTTAGACATCATATGGACAATATTGAATTCTATCTGCTTAGTTTAGAGATCATACATGCGAGTGCCAGCTGCTTAGTATATGAATCAATTATGTCAATTATATCATGCCATCCTGTATACTTAGACAACATGTATGTAAATTATTTCATCCCAACCTATTTTAGAAAGACATCATATAGTTTTGTCATGTCATCCTGTTTAGGTACTCATCATATGTTGAATTATGCCATTATATCCTGTTAAGTTATCCATCATATATCTGAAACTGTGGTCATGCTATCCTGTTTAGTTAGGCATCATATATGTGAAATTGTGTCATGTTGTCCTGTTTGGTTAGACAACATATATGTGAATTACCACATACATCTATCATACAATGTCTCAGACGCTCAATTTCTTTTCTTGTTTATCACCCATTTGAATTGGAGGGGTGATGGCAGTATCTAGGGAGCAAAACCCGTTCTTCACAAAAGACAGTGCTACCCGTCGATGCAGATAGAACCATGGTTGTACTGGCCCACAAACTAGCCCCACCACACATAATCAAGACTCTTCCAGATTGCACACTTACACCGTAGGGCAGAGAACCAGCTACAACCCATATAACCGCAACCCCAGCGGATAGTAACCCACTTATAGTTGATAAAGCACCATGTTCACCACAGAGTACCCCCACACGAGCAGTTTGTAAACCTACTTCAGTGCCCAAAGCACGAAGACCACCACAGCTAACCCAAACTCCACGTCTAAAGCAGAAGAGCAACTGTTCTCAAGTCATATTCCGTAGCTATGGTCCATACCCCTTTGCTGTTGCATCACTGTATTTACTCATACCAACTACTTTCGAATTTGAAGGATCCAATTGAAACTCCAATGGCGCAACAGGTATGTTTTAAACCTATTTCTTTAACTGGATTGTTGTTCTAACTTCTTGCTCTATGTTGATTTCAGTTTAAGTTGTATAAACAGTTATGTTCTCATGTGATGCACATTACAAGTGCTGCCAATCCTGTGTAGTTTCTCACACTTATATTCTGTCTATGCTGCTGTGTCTTAAAAATATATGAGTTGAACTGTGTCTCTATCTTGATTAGGGAACATAAACTAGAATGATATGGACAATATAGTGACCATAGTACATAGATATATGTTTGTTTCATGCTGTTATCCTATCCACCTTACTACTGAACCGGTTTACCAAAATGAGTTTCGTATACTACAAGCTAAACCTGTGATGTGTCTGCTTGTTTCTCTTGTAGTATGCAAATAGAATATTGGAGAAGAGCACCCCACTATGCAATGGTAGAGAAAGTAATACATATAAGGTTCAAGATAGTGAGACAACCCTGTTGGTCTCCAAGAAAGGTGATAAAAATGATCTTTTAGACAGTGAGAAAACCCCACAGTCCTGCGTTGATGTAGTGTTCGAGTTACTGGCCAGTACCGCTGGCACAAGGTCTTCGAACTCGCTTCCTGAATCACTTGACTTCTTCGGGCCTCACCATGTCGAAAGGCATCGACACCGGTGTCTTTGCAGAAGAAGCCGAGGGACCGAGGAAGTCCCCGAGAATAAAGATGCGTACTTTCTTGTGCAAGAGCAAGTTTGGAGGATTTAAGAGCCAAACAAGAGAAAGTTAATAAGCTTGCTAAGCATCTTGCCAAAGATTATGGGTACCTAGGATATTGTTTCTTGAACTCTTACGAAGTGGTTTGATTACGGACTTGTTTTCTTCTTGGCGTTTATGTCGCTTGTGTTCCCTATATTTGCACTGGTGGTGAACTTTGATGCCCAATGGATGTAATATGTGTAATAGCCGTGATAGCCTAGCATAAGTTGCTTGCTTATTTATTTCCTTGTTGTCTTGTTTATTTGTTTGCTTGTAGTCAGTGCAGTTCTTTTTCCACGGTTTGCTAGTGGCTGCAATAACCTATTTTTTAAAACTAGGCCACAATAACCATGGGCTAATATTTACTGTAGTGACACTGGGCCTCCTACGGGCCGTAGAAACAGTGGGCCTTCTACGGGCCATAGAAAAGAGGCCTTCTACGCGCCGTAGAAACATTGGGCCTTCTACGGGCCGTAGAAACAATGGGCCTTCTACGGGTCGTATCATCAATGGGCCTTATACGGGTCGTATGATCGATTGGCCAAACATGGGCCAATCACAGGCCGCATTATGGCCGTAAACGTGCTAGAGTTGGAATCGTCCGTTCATGGGCCGACCATAACGGGCCATCATTAATAGGTTGTATTTGATGACGCTATGAAAACGGCCCAATGTATTAACGGACCACAAACGGGCCGACTGTAACCACAGGCTGAATTTGGCCTACAAGCAGGAAATGACAGTAACGGGCCGTAAGTAAACGAATGCTCGAAATGAGGCCAAGAATAAATGGGCTCTGAGAAGGCCGAAAGATAACATGGGCTGGAAACGGCCCAATCAATAATCGCCCTTAATGGGTATAAAGTGATACATCGCTCACTACGGGCCAGTTCACCACGGCCGTTAATGGGTCTAAAGTGATACACCGTTCATTGCGGGCCGCTTTCACCACGGGCCGTTAATAGGCCAAGAGTTACATAGGGCCTCACATGGGCCGAAGACGTCATGGGCCATACATGGGCGGAAGTGAAAACGGGTCGAATCATATTGGATGGCCCAGATGACGCCATCGGGCCTAATTCGGATAGGGCGAACGGGCCTTGGGTTAGCGGGTTGTAAATGGGCTATATGCGAGCAGGCCGTTAACGGGCTTTCCATGGGCGGCCCGTCACCTTTTGACCAAGTCAAGCGGGCGGCCTTTTCACGTGAATGGGCCTCTGTTGGGCCGTGCCACGTGTCGACGTATCATAGGCGTATACATCCAATGAGTGGATGACATCTATCCCAACAATGAGCCAACACGTGTTTCCTCCAGCCAATGATGATTTTACACGTGGAAATCCCCATTGGTCGGGGCTGTTAACGGGTTATCGGACCCAAAACCCGACCCGATAGCTTAACGGTGTTCAGTTACGGTGGATGCCACGTGTCGGTCACCCTTGACGAAAGCACTTCTGTGACGCGCGATTTATCGTCATGGAAGTGGACACTTTCGTGATGATAATTTTGGTAATGTCATGGAACACTTCTACGACAGCATAGGTATGACTATCTTGATTCTGTCATGGATGTACATGCATGACAAAAAACGCGACCCACCGTGACAAACATGTATCATCACGGAAGTGTATTTTTTTGTAGTGCACCCCGGTGTAATGAGGCTACAGTAATCCCTGAGATCAAGCTAATCTTTTTGCTATAACAGTGCTTGGTCACTTTGATCAATATTCCATTTCAAATTCCAGTTGAATTCAATTTCAAATTATGAGTGAAATTCAAAATGCTCAAACACGAAAACAAAAATGTTCATCATGTGGAAAATATTCTTCTGGTAATATTGGTGGTGAACCAACATTTTTTTTTGCAAAGTATCTAAATGGCCTAAAATAGCTATAACAGAAAGTTGTTAAAAAAGAAAAGCAAAAGTTAAAACAAAAACAAAAAGAGAGAAAGGGGGCTAGAGCCTGGCCTCCCTTGGGCTTCAGCCCACCAATAGCCCAGCCCGGCTAGGCCGGCCCACTCCCCCTGTCGTCTTCCCCCTCCCATCAGGCGAGCGGCACAGCGTCTCCGGACCCCCTCGCCGGCTCCAACGGGAGGAGAAGGCCTCCATGCCCCGGACGCCTCAAGTCCTCCCCCTCACCTACCTCCACTCCCCTCTCTCGCCTCCCAGATCCACAAGCTCCTCCCCCTCTCTGTCTTGCTCGCCCGCCTCACCCGAGCAACATCGCCGCCGCCCCACCTCGCATCACCGCGGCGACCGCCTCCCTCGTGCTCCTCCGACGTAACCAGCCGCGCTCCGCTCCGTCCGACTTACGGCCCTGAACGCGGTAGGCAAGCCCCGCAACACTGGATCCCTGTCTTCTTCCTCCCCGGGTTGCCGGACGCCGCCGTCGTTGATTGGGCCTTCCCCTGCGCTCCTAACCTGTCGGGGGCCTTTCTTGCGCCGCGCGGTGAGCCCCTCATCCTCTCCCCTCGCCCCCCTGGCCTCATGCACTCCCGTAGCCACCGCGTCCGCCATGGCCGAGCTCGGCTCTATCGTGTAGCTAGTCGTTGTCGTTGTAGTCGTTGCCAAGGTCGGGCAAGCACGGCAACGTGCTCAGGGCATCTCCCTGGTGCCGCCCAAGCCTCTAGCTCGTCTCCCTGCGCCTTCTAGCTCCGTTTCCATCGTTGCCCGATCTCCGGCGTCTGCTCCGCCACTCGCCACTGTCGTCTCCGGCCGTTTCCGGCCAAACTATCGCCACAGAACGACGCGGCGTCGAGAGGCCGTTTGAATGAACCTAACCGCACGCCTAATGGTGCCCCGTAGCGCCGAAACCACCTTCGCCCAAAGTCTGGCGCCGCCCGCGGTGGTCGCCGTCGATGTTTCCGGTCGTTTCAGCCACTCCGACCACCGCCAGTCGACAGGTCGTCGACTCACCGTTCCAACGCACCCTACCACGACCAAAACAGTGGCCTGTGCGTGGTTTCCGATCGGTGCCCGTCCTCGCGCCCCGCTGAACGCTCATGGCGTGATTCCGTGGTCGCCGCCTCGTGACACTGGATCGACTCTGGGGCCGCCCAGTGAGACTGACGTGCGGGTCCCACCTCTTAATCCTCTAATTAAAACATTTTAATAATTAAAACTAATTAGTTTAGTTAATTAGACACTGACAAGTGGGCCCAGTAGTCTTACTAACTAAATATAGATTAGTTTGAACCCTGTTTAACCCACTGTCTATGACAGGTGGGTCCCCCATGTCAGTTTGACCAGTCAACCGGACTATTGACTGCTGACGTCACTCATACGTCATGCTTATGTCATATTCCTTTTCTGTTAAATTAAGTAATTCCAAAAAATTGTTTAATCTTTGAAAATTCATAGAAAATAAACCGTAGCTCGGATGAAAATGTTTTCTACATGAAAGTTGCTCAGAAAAATCCAACAAATCCGAATACGCAGTCCGGTCATCTGTCACATGCCCCTAGCATGCTGAACATGGAACATTCCATCTCCGGTCATTTGTATGACACAGGTCCGGAACCGGGAAATCATTCCCGGTTGTTTTCCCCCTTCACCTTTATCGTGTAGCCATACGTTTGGTCACACCCAGCACAGCATATTGCCACGTCATGCTTTGTGATGCTACGTTCGCTATATATTTACTATTTCTCCCCCCTCTTCGGTAGACCCCGTGGCGGTTGTGCCGCTGTGATCGACTACGTCACCGACGACCCCTCCTTCTTGTTTGAGCAACCAGGCAAGCCCTCCCTTTGATCATCCCGATATCACCCATTCCATTCTCTCATGCTTGCATTAGATTTTTCTATTGTTATTGTTTGCTCCTATTCTGATGCATAGCCTGTTTATTGTAACCTGCTCATTGTTACCTACCTGCTTATCCTAAACTGCTTAGTATAGGTTGGATAGCGATCCATCAGCGACCCCCACCTTGTCCTTGTTGCCCCTACTTCATCATCGAAGACCCGATCAACGGGATCGAAGACCAGGCCCCGGCACCGCACATCACTTTCCCCTTAGTTGCTCGACACTACTGGGTTACTATCGAGTGTCGGGGGTGAGACCTCATTAGTACTTTTGATGTTACCCTGTAGAGTAGCTATTCGATCGTGGTCATCATGGGTGATGTCGCCTTAACCACTTCCGATACGACTCTGTCGTGTAACCCCTCAAGTGTGAACTTCGAGGGTGGTTCCTCTTACGTTCACCTTGATGATTACATCGAGTGGAATCCGTCAAGGGTGATTCCTCAGGTTTTCCCTTTGGTGTTAGACACACGGTTACTATGGTTACTATGACTTTACACTGAACCATGTTACTAAAGACGGGTCGACCCTGAGGGGTACCCACGCGAGCATAATTGCGAGTGATGTGGGTCGGGTTGACCTGGAAGGTGCCCGCGAGATAATTACGAGGCGTGGTCGGGCATTCCTAGCCCTTGCCACAAGTACTCGAGACGGGGCGACGGGGTCACATCTTTCGTGAGTCTCGCTTGTTACCGCTGCGTTCCTAATCCACTTTGTGATTTGGATATTTGATCCGAGGGGCCTCGCCCGATAGCACTAACCATCACGTGGGGCACGATATGGGCGCTTTTTCGTCGTATACATCAGAAGCTTAATAGACGCGTCGGGCGGCCGGTAGCAGGTTGGACTGCGTAAGCACCTGCCTTGTTGAAGGAGGTAGCTAGGTCCGCTCACCGGCCGTGGTACGCATAGCGTGCGGAGTTCCCGGGAGATGGCCCATGACCCCTGGGGGCATAGGTTTAGTCCGGCGTGTTGGCCTCTCTATTAAGCTAGGTCGGGTTGCGGCGTATTGTTTGGCCGAGGCCGGGCATGACCCAGGAAAGTGTGTCCGGCCGGAGTTAATCGAGCATGGTGGGTAAGTTGGTGCACCCCTGCAGGGAAGAAAACATCTATCGATAGCCTGTCCTACGGTAACGGACACTTGGAGTTGTATCCCGATCGACACAACTAGAACTGAATACTTGTGATGAGAATTGGTTTGTGATGATAACTGGATAGTATGGCTCAGGGATTGCTTCCTCGCAGGGAGTCGAGAAAGGATCTCCGGCCGAGGTTGATAACACAACTACTACTTTACTTTATGCTACTCTTATCTCTTCTGATGCTGCAAGATGCTTGAACAATCTGAAGATGCTAGTCTTCGATAGTACTAGGCCTTCTTTCTATTTTGGCATTTCTGCAGCCCAGTCCACATATACAGCCTTCCTATGATAATGTTGCATAAGTAGTGTATATCCTTGCTTGCGAGTACTTTGGATGAGTACTCACGGTTGCTTTTCTCCTCCTTTTCCCCCTTTCTTCTTCTTTCCGGTTGATGCAACCAGATGTCGGAGCCCAGGATCCAGATGCCACCGCCGATGCATACTACTACGTGGAGACCGTCGACGACCAGGAGTAGTTAGGAGGCTCCCAGGCAGGAGGCCTTGCCTTTTCGATCGTAGTTGCTTTTGTGCTAGCCTTCTTAAGGCAAACTTGTCTAACTTATGTTTGTACTCAGATATTGTTGCTTCCGCTGACTCTTGTGTATCGAGCTTGTATTCGAGCCCTCGAGGCCCCTGGCTTGTAATATAAAGCTTGTATTATTTTAATTTGTGTCTAGAGTTGTGTTGTGATATCTTCCCGTGAGTTTTTGATCTTAATCGTACACATTTGCGTGTATGATTAGTGTACGATTGAATCGAGGGCGTCACACTTCACTCCCCGGCAACGGCGACAGAAAAGAGTCTTGATGACCCACAAGTATAGGGGATCTATTGTAGTCCTTTCGACAAGTAAGAGTGTCGAACCCAACGAGGAGCAGAAGGAAATGATAAGCGGTTTTCAGCAAGGTATTCTCTGCAAGCACTGAAATAAGTAGTAACAGATAGTTTTGTGATAAGATAATTTGTAACGAGCAACAAGTAACAAAAGTAAATAAAGTGCAGCAAGGTGGCCCAATCCTTTTTGTAGCAAACGACAAGCCTTGACAAACTCTTATATAAAGAAAAGCGCTCCCGAGGTCACATGGGAATATCGTCAAGCTAGTTTTCATCACGGTCACATGATTCGCGTTCGGTACTTTGATAATTTGATATGTGGGTGGACCGGTGCTTGGGTGTTGTTCTTACTTGAACAAGCATCCCACTTATGATTAAGCTCTATTGCAAGCATCCGCAACTACAACAAAAGTATTAAGGTAAACCTAACCATAACATGAAACATATGGATCCAATCAGCCCCTTACGAAGCAACGCATAAACTAGGGTTTAAGCTTCTGTCACTCTAGCAACCCATCATCTACTTATTACTTCCCAATGCCTTCCTCTAGGCCTAAATAATGGTGAAGTGTTATGTAGTCGACGTTCAAATAACACCACTAGAGGCTAGACAACATACATATCATAAAAATATCGAACGAATACCAAATTCACATGACTACTAATAGCAAGACTTCTCCCATGTCCTCAGAAACAAACGTAACTACTCACAAAGCATATTCATGTTCATAATCGAGAGGGTATTAATATGCATATAGGATCTGAACATATGATCTTCCACCAAATAAACCAACTAGCATCAACTACAAGGAGAAATCAACACTACTAGCAACCTACTAGTACCAATCCCGGACTTGGAGACAAGAATGGATACAAAAGATGAACTAGGGTTTTGAGAGGAGATGGTGCTGGTGAAGATGTTGATGGAGATTACCCTCTCCCGATGAGAGGAGCGTTGGTGATGACGATGGCGATGATTTCCCCCTCCCGGAGGGAAGTGTCCCCGGCAGAACAGCTCTGTCGGAGCCCTAGATTGGTTCAGCTAAGGTTCCGCCTCATGGCGGCGGAGTCTCGTCCCGAAAGGTTGCTTATTATTTTTTCTCGATGAAAGACCTCATATAGTAGAAGATGGCCACCGGAGGGCCAACAGGGGGCCCACGAGGCAGGGGGCGCGCCCCCCACCCTCGTGGCCAGGTGGGTCCTCCTCTGACGTAATTCTTCCGCTCAATATTTTTTATTATTTCCAAAAATAACTTCCGTGGAGTTTCAGGACTTTTGGAGTTGTGCATAATAGGTCTCTAATATTTGCTCCTTTTCCAGCCCAGAATTCCAGCTGCCGGCATTCTCCCTCCTTATGTAAACCTTGTAAAATAAGAGAGAACAGGCATAAGTATTGTGACATAACATGTAATAACAGCCCATAATGCAATAAATATCGATATAAAAGCATGATGCAAAATGGACGTATCACCCCGCTGTCCCTTTCCCCTCCGAGTTCCTACTACCTCCGTCGGCGCCGGCACGCCGGCAAAGGGTGCGCGTGAACGTGCCAGTGCACCAGGCAGAGTGGCACTGGCAGCACCGCCAGCCTCTGCCGTACCCCGACGTGACCCTACCGCACGACTGGCATCTGGATCCAGATAGGATCCCAGTGCCGGCGGCGCTGGGTTCGGCTAGGGCACACGCGAAGGAGGTGCGGCGCCGGCGGGGGCTGCTGTCGCCGGAGCAGCGCCGCGACGCCTCCTACGCCACCGACTCGCCGAACTGGAAGAGGTGGTTCGCCTTCGAGCATGAGGAGGCGAGACGACGCGGCGTGCGCGAGGTCGATCGCAGCATGCTGCCGCCGCCGCTCGTCGTCCGTGAGGAGGACCAGGCGGCCCTTGCGGCGGTCTACCGGGAGAGCGAGGAGGACGAGCGGCACAGGGTGGAGGTGGTGAAGGAAGAGGAGGCTCGGTACGAGGCGGCCATGGCGCAGGCCCTTGCCCTCTCCACAGCCGGCGATTGCGTGGTGCCGCCGGTGTCCCCGTCATCCCCTCCCCGACTCAGCGTCAAGGCCGACCCGGAGCCCGAGCCAGAGCCGGAGCCGGAGCCCATCGAGTGCTACTCTTGGACGGGAGTGCTGCGCGAGTGGGTGTCCGTGCCACCGGTTTGGATGGGGGCGACCCCGGCGCAGGAGCAGGCGTACCTCGAGATGTGGCGCGGGCGCCGGCTGGCCGAGGAGCGCCGTCACGGTGAGTACGAGGAGATGCTCGAGCGCGACCTCGAGGAGGAGGCGCGCCAAAGTCATGGCTGCATAGGCGGTCAAGACAGCCCCAGCGCCCCGCCTGCCGCGAACAGCCCTCCGCGCACCGCCGCCTGCCCGAACAGCTGCCCGCGGCCTACATCGCAGCCGCCTGGAACACGGTGTTCCCCTAGGTCGGCCCTGCGCCGACGCTCATCGACCCTGAGGACGACGGCGACGACGCCTAGGGCAACGCACCACCTCGTAGTTTAGTTTTTTTTAGTTTTATTTAATGCTAATGTGGACGCGTGAACTCTCGTCGGCCTTCTTGGCCGGTTTTAATGTTTAATTAAGTTGTTTTTATTTTAAATATGCATGCACAATTTTTTTGTCAGCGTCATCAAAATGGGTCGAACGAGTGTTGAGCACATACGCCGACCCAAACACGTCCGTGTCCACCTGTCCGATTCAAACAGACAAAAAGCGGACGGAATTACCGTCCGTTTGGGTCAGTCCGCTTACTACATTCATGCGGAACCAATCGGCCAAGGAGTAACTACGTCTGTGAGATGCCTGTGAGTAAAATATTTGGATGTCTAGAGACAGGGTCCTGTTTGGTTCGCTCCCACAATGACTGAGGCAGATGTCAGTGTCCGATTTCGGAGGCCTGGGGCTGAGAACTGTGCCTGGGGCCTCAATCCAAACACGCCCTACACTGCTAGTAGCTTTTTCTTAACGTCTTCAGGTGTACAGTGCCAGGGTAAAACCGTGATATATACTGGCCGTGATAGAGGAAATGAGGTAGTATTTCCAGAGGAAAAAAAAAAGAAGAGAGCAAGAACAAGAAGGAACGACGCCCACTAGGCCACTACCTCGGGTTCCAGGTACGATGGAGCCGGCGGCGAAGCGCATGGCACTCGCAAACGTGACAGTGGAAGACGCCGATACCCTCGACTGCGGCATCTGCTACCTCCCTCTCAAGCCGCCAGTCTTCCAGGTACATACTGTACGCTCGTCGTCCATGCCATGCGGATCCATTGCAAGTTTGTGTACTAACAACACTGCCACGCCATTTCTGCTGCGTGTAGTGCGGCGTCGGGCATACCATATGCTCGCGGTGCCGCGACAAGATGGCGGCGGCGAGGAGGTGCCATGTGTGTCACGTCCGGTTGACCGGCGGCTATCGCCGGAACATCGCACTGGAGAAGCTGCTGGAGTCCATCCGGGTGCCGTGCGCGAACGCCGCCCACGGCTGCACCGCCACGCCGGCCTACTACGACCACCCCGGCCACCTCAAGGCGTGCCCTCACGCGCCGTGCCACTGCCCGCAGGCGGGCTGCGAGTTCGCCGGCTCCACGGCGGCGCTCCTGAACCACTTCGCCGACGCGCACGGGTGGCCGTGCACGACCGAGCTTCGGCCGTGGGCGTGCGTCGAGGTCCAGCTCCGTGACGGCTTCAACGCCATCTCCGCCCGTGCCCAGGGCCGGCAGTACCTGTTCCTGCTGAATGTGGTGTGGAACCCGTTTGGCCGTGCGGTCTCCGTGCTCTGCCTGCATCCTCGAGCATCGCCGGCGGCGCCATATTCTTTGGAGTTCGAGGTCAGACTCAGTTACCGCTGCAGCATCAACCACCGTGGCGACATGTGCCTCGGCCATAACCAGGAAACTACGTTTAAGGTAGGCTGCACCGATCTCTCCGGTGGGTTGCCGAGCTCCGAGGACTCTTCCCAGTTATTCCTGCACAAGTACGTCCATCCACATGACATCCATACTATCACGGCCAGTTTCGACGTAGTACGTGTTTCCATGGATGGAGGTGACTAATCAACAAGAAGAAGCACTTCACTTAGGAGGGTCTAGCAGTCTAGCCCCCGTCGTTCACCACTAATTTCGTCCCTGCAGTGTATTCTGTCGAGAACGTCTTTAGGCGAAATAGCTATCTTTTGGGATTTGCCACTCGTATTAGCGACCCTAGAAGATGTAATCTCAATGGCTTGTGCCTTTATAAATTGCGGTGCTCATCATGTTTTCTTTTTCCATCCAAAAATTGTAAGCGCTCAAAAGATTACAGGTCATAATTGCATTCGCATGCAAAGTCTGGGCATAGTTGCATGTCTCTGATGATGTAAGCACGGCATATTTTATTATAAAAATGTTTTATAGATTAGACCATACTAGCACATATACCATGCGTTGTAACGGGATAAAAAAATTACATGTCATTAGCTCAATATAAGAATGGATCAAGACCCCCACATGTCCGAATTCTCTAGTTCAACATGGCACCTTTTAATTAAAGCCAAACCAGTATATTCTTTTTTATTGGCACGTGCCCATAATTTGTTTCAATTATAATTAACCGGCATATTCTCTTTTATTAGCACATGGAAGCTACCACTGTCAATAATTTATGGTGTTCCTTATTTTGAACAAGCTGACTTAGCTCGATGTGCCGGATGCGGAGCAGGCCCAGTATGAGAGTGACCGAACTCACTGTCGTGGTTCTAAGCCTGACAGTAGAATGGGGGGTAGGTATGGAGAGGCAAGATTCTAGCTATGGAGTAGTTGTATACGCAAGATGTTTACGAGTTCAGACCCTTCTCGGAGGAAGTAACAGCCCTACGTCTCGGAGCCCGGAGGCGGTCGACTGTATTATGTGTGTAAGAGTTACAGGGGTGCGAACCCTTAGCACTGAGGAGGGGGTGGCTTATATAGAGTCCGCCAGATCCCTCCGGCCCTCAGTTATGCAGGGTTAAAGGTACATTAAGATAGGGGGTTACTGGTAACGCCCACATAAAGTGCTATGATGACCATAAAAGGTACATAATGACCGACCGTTTGGGTGTAGACTGGCTTTAGATCTCCTGGCGGTCGAGTGGTTGGCTCCATGGTCGAGTGTATTCCAGTTGGTCGAGTGGAACCCTTCCAGGTCGACTGAAAGGTAGTTTCTTGTAGAGATGTCTTTGGGGAGGGTGTCTTAGACAGGTCCATGACCCTACCCTAGGTACATGACTTCATCATTAGCCCCTGAATGGATCGAGGTTTGAGTGGGGAAGGAGTTGAACATACTCCCGACTCATTCTTGTGATGCAATAGTGTCTTGTCTTGGATCAAATGGACTTAAGTGACGGCATCAACTTCTTTTGACGCCTTGATCCATTCTTTGTATCCGCCGAAAGTGCGTTTTTGTACTTGGCGATTTCAATGATGTGACGGAGGAAATCCTTTGTCGGACGATTTTGCTTTCTGCGCATGGATTTAGCGGGATTTGAATCTTCGAAACGAGCGGGACAGAGAGAGAGCCGCAGTAGTCGGACGGGATAAGGCAAGGACGCCTCGATCTCCGTGCCACCTTTTTCGCCACGTATCGCGTGGGCGACTGTTGCAGGATTTGACAGGATCGCCTGGGCCTACCGGTCAGTCACTCGGAAGCAACCTCATATAAGGCCCAGGACTGGGGTTTTTCGAACAATGCGTTCCCCTTTCCTCCTTTCTTCCTCAGATTCATCCGCCGCGCATGCCTCCACCTCCGAACTGCTGCTCCACGCGCGTTCCGCCGGCGACAATGGTGAAAGAAAAGACGGCGGCTTTGGAACGGGCGAAGAAGGCGGCGGCGAAGGTGAAGGGGAGGGCGACCAGTCGGGGCGGATCCTCGTCGCGGGCCGGTTTGCCACAGGGCTGGATCCAGGGCGACTGGATTCGCTCGACCATCCGCCAAAAAGATCTTGACGACCTGGCCAATGAGGGACTTATCCCTCATGGATCAGCAAGGCTTCCGGGGATGGAGTGGCAGCCGCAGCCTTAGGAGGGTGAGTGCGTCCTCTTAGCCACTCACGTCGAGGGTGGCAGTCGACCTGGTTCTACTGCCAAGACCAGCCGACGCCGGGGCAGTCGACTGGACTCCCTCCTTTCTCCATGGATCGAGTGAGCAAGCCGTCCTCTCTGAAGGTGATCCCGGAGGAGAAGGCTCAGGTCAAGGTTTTGGTCGAGCGTGTAGTCCAGCTCATCCGTGACGGGGTGACTGGTATGGATATTCTAGAGGTTTTTCTTTGACGACGCATCCAACCACTTCATTATCGAGACCACCCGATGTGGATGTATTCTGGTACTGATGACACCACTCGGGTCCACCCGGAGGAGGTCGAGGATGCCACACTGGAGAGATGGATGACCGCCATCACTGGGAACAAAGATAACCCCCGAGGAGCCAGGAGGATCCCTCCACTCGACCAATCGTACGAGCCAGACAAGGTTCAATCCCGTATCTTTGACTCTGACTCTGTTTACTCCATCTTGTTTGCTTAAATCGGTCGGTGACTTTCATCTTGTTTGTCTTCTTCCAGATCACCACCGAGATGTACTCGATTGCCCAACGGGCGCAGGGAACCAGTTGAGGAGGAGGAAGGAAGGGAGGTGAAAGCCGGGAGGAATGGCGATCGACGGTGGGGGGACGAAGATGACGACAGCTCCGACGAAGAGGGGGAGGAGGAAGAGGAGGAAGAAGTCGACCCTCCTCGCATCGAAAGGCAGTCCAAGCTCACCCATGACCCCTTGATCGAAGCTGGCAAGGCTATCGCGCTGTCGGCGATCGAAGCGTCCTCGGACGACCTCTCCGGCGCCCGGTGAAAAAGCTGAAGCGACCCGGCGATGACGCCGTCGAAGCCGACAAAGGTTTTGCCCAAGATGAAGATGGCTATCCCCACTATTTCGGGTGCAATGCAGAACTTGAGCTTTTTGTTCAGCGAACATACTTTTTGGTCGACTTGTTGGTGATCAATCGATTTCTGAAATCTGCAGCGCTGCCACCTCCGAGACCTCAGTTAGGAACGAAGACCAGGAGATGGAAGATGCTGCTACCTCTAACCTTGGTATGATCGTTGCAATTTTGCTTTTGGTCGATTGGATTTCCGTTTTTAACTTTGAATCTTTCATGTAGTCCCTCCTCATGTCATTGATCTCCCTGATGATGATGATGAGGCGCCGTTGAGGCGGAGGAGAACTAAGAAGGCACCTGCCGGCAAGACCGCTCAGGTTGCATCGATGCCTGAAGTGCTGGTTCATGAGGGTGGCAACACCACTCGGACTTCTGTGTCTTTCGATGTGCCGTTGACGAGTATCCAGCCTTCAACGTCGATTGCTGATCCGCCTTCCCTTTTCGCCACGCACCACGTCCCGGAGGACCAAGTGGGTGCTGTTAAGGAGGCTATACGCCAAGCGGGGCTCATGATGGAGCAGATGAAGGTGGTCCGGGAAGCCAGCCAAGCGGCCTATGATGCCAGTTCAGCTCTTTAGAGCAACGTCCGGGTTAGTTGATCACCACTTGTTCTGTTAGGATATGCTACCTGAAAAACTCTTCTTTCTGAAGATCTTCGTATCTGTACACCCACTAGGTGTGTCGAGTGAATTTTCGGACTGGTGGGGGCATGTTGAGTGCACCCACTGGGTGTAGTCCCCGAGACTATGGTGGACTGCTGGCAGTCGACCGTAGTCTTTATACTTTGTATCTCTTCGATAACTTCTTCACTCGGTTTGGTCGGACTAGGTCGAGTGGGATCTTGAAACCGGTGGGGGCACGCTGAGTGCACCCACTGGGTGTAGTCCTCGAGACTATGGTGGACTGTTGGCAGTCGACTGTAGTCTGAAGAACTCCTTTCTCTCTTTTTTTTGTCTCTTTCGGTCGACTGATCGAACCGAGTTTGTAGGATCAGTGGGGGCACACTAAGTGCACCCACTGGGTGTAGTCCCCGAGACTACTGTCGAATATTTTGATTCGGTTGTAGTCTTAGAAACGCAATGATTTTTCTTGGTCACTCGGAAGTAACCCATATGTGACGTCTATCGACTAATTCTTTGCAGAAATCTTGCGAGCTTGTGGCTCGATACACTGAATTGGAGAACAAACAGATCCAGCTCAACCTTGACTTGAAGCTTGCACAGGAGAACTTGCAGAAGGCGAGAGACGAAGCAAAAGGTATGGCTGGTGAGATCTTGACGATCGCTTTTTGTTTTTCTGTCCCTTCCTAATTCTGACCTCGCTGTTATTTTGCAAACAAAATGGAGGAGGCTCTGAAGAAGAAGGATCATGACCTTGCTGAGGCGCAACAAACGGCTTTGAACAAGACCAAGCTCGCGAAAGAGAAGCTATCTTCAGTCAGAAAACTTGAAGAAGAGAACACCAATCTGAAAGCTGCTCTTGATGCGGCCAACAAGGAGGTTAGCCGACTGAAGAATGACAAGATAGCTCTGAGCGACAAGGTCATGAATGGCGGGAAGAGGAATGATCTAGAGGCTTATCTGGGAGGGCTCGCCAAGAAGCTATTCCTCATGCTTGAAGGTAATTCCTCTTATCCGACTGACTTGTTATCATCGACTCATCATAGAATCATTAGCTTGAACTCAAGTCGTGTTTGCAGAATTCTGTCAGAACTTCGAGGAGGAGACTAGTCGAGTGAGACAAGTCTGGACCCCATTAACTCCCCCGTGAAGGATGAAGATGCCATGAACGTGCTCCGACTGGAGTCTCGTGTTGCTGCTATGGTGGACTACCTCGCCGTGAAGGTTGCGGTGTCGCGGATCGACTCAACACTCTGGCCAGGCGAAACACTTCAAAATGACCTCGAGTCTCTAATGACTCGACTGAATGACGTTCCAAGTCGAGTGCAGGAATGGAAGAACTCTTCTGCTAGATGTGGTGCTGATGTCGCTCTGTCCCTGGTCCGCGTTCATTGCAAGGAGGCGCGAGAGGAAAGGTTGGCGCCCATCAAAGTTGCCAATACCAAGAAGTACGACTTCCGATCTTTCATGGAGACCTTCATTGGTGCTGCCACCGAATCGGCTGATGGGATTGACTGGACCAGTTAAATCGCGCCTTCCTCCTCACTTTGAGGAGTAAAAAACTTCTATGATTCGTCTTAAATTTGCCTCGGAATGCTGAGTGATCCTGTAACCGACAAACTTTAACAGGCTTGAGGCCTGGGTACTTCTGCATCCTTAGGATGTTATCCAAACTTTACTTATCGTCGAAATATGCTTTTGTTTGCCTTCGAGTGAATTTTGCTCTTCGCTCGGATTATGCTTCAATGCTTGAGATGCAGCTCTGAGGTGGATCCAGTCGACCTACACTTCGTTGTTCTTGCAGGCGCAGGAGAAAGAAACAGTCGACCTGTACCTCGTCGTCCTTGTGGATAGGGAGGGAGTGCATGTTGTACTTGTGGCGCAGGTCCGAAGGAGAAGGCAGCAGTCGACCTGTACCTCGTGGTCCTTGAGGATCGGGATGGAGCGCACGTTGTACTTGTGGCGCAGCTCCGAAGGAGAAGGTAACAGACGACCTGCACCTCGTCGTCCTTGCGGATCGGGATGGAGCGCACGTTGTACTCGTAGCGCAGCTCCGAAGGAGAAGGCAGCAGTCGACCTGCACCTCGACGTCCTTGCGGATCGGGATGGAGCGCATGTTGTACTTGTGGCGCAGCTCCGAAGGAGAAGGTAACAGTCGACCTGCACCTCGTCGTCCTTGCGGATTGGAATGGATTTCGTACTTAGGCGAGTACTGGACTGCAGCTAAGCCTCCGAGTGGGAGGGTGGCTCTCCACTCGATAGGATTTTTTAAACTTAGGCGAGTACTGGACTGCAGCTAAGCCCCCGAATGGGAGGTTTGCTCTCTACTCGGTAGGATTTTTCAAACTTAGGCGAGTACTGGACTGTAGCTAAGCCCCCGAGTGGGAGGTTTTCTCTCCACTCGGTAGGATTTTTCGAACTTAGGCGAGTACTAGACTACAGCTAAGCCCCTGAGTGGGAGGTTTGCTCTCCACTCGGTAGGATTTTTCATACTTAGGCGAGTACTAGACTGCAGCTAAGCCTCCCGAGTGGGAGGTTTGCTCTCCATTCGGTAGGATTTTTCAAACTTAGGCAAGTACTGGACTGCAGCTAAGCCTCCAAGGAGGATTTTTGTGTTGTAGCTCTGAAGGAGAAGGCAACAGTCAACCTGTACCTCGTCGTCCTTGCAAAGTGCACATTGTATTAAATACTTAGGCGAGTACTTGGACTGCAGCTAAGCCCCCGAGTGGGAGGCTAGCTCCTCACTCGGTAGGATTTTCAGATACTTAGGCGAGTACTTGGACTGCAGCTAAGCCGCCGAGTGGGAGGCTGGCTCCTCACTCGGTAGGATTTTCAGATACTTAGGCGAGTAGTTGGACTGCAGCTAAGCCCCTGAGTGGGAGGCTGGCTCCTCACTCGGTAGGATTTTCAGATACTTAGGCGAGTACTTGGACTGCAGCTAAGCCCCCGAGTGGGAGGCTGGCTCCTCACTCGGTAGGATTTTCAGATACTTAGGCGAAACGGATTCGTAGCTAAGCCCCCGAGTGGGAGGCTGGCTCTCCACTCGGCAGGGATTTTTTTTACAAACTTAGGCGAAACAGGTTCGCGGGGAAGCCACCCACTGGGGGAAATTTCTTATGTAAACGAAAAGTAATAACAATCACTGGGAAAATTATAACATTCTTATCTTTGATAAACAAACTACAGAGGTACTTTTATTACATCTCACCCGAGTGAGTTCTTAAGTGTAAAAGGGGCGGAGCAGCTCCGCATTCCAAGCTCGAGGCTCATCGATCTGGCATTCGACGTTGTAAAGATGGTAAGATCCATTGTGAAGAACTCTGGTGACGATGAAGGGACCTTCCCAAGTGAGAGCGAGCTTGTGTGGTTTCTGTTGATCCACTCGGAGGACCAAGTCTCCTTCTTGAAAGGCTCGGCTCTTCACATTTCTAGCATGGAATTGACGCAAGTCCTGCTGATAGATGGTCGAGCGGATCAGGGCCATCTCTCTCTCCTCTTCAAGGAGGTCGACTGCATCTTGCCGGGCTTGCTCCGCTTCAGCTTCAGAGTAGAGTTCGACTCGGGGCGCATTGTGAAGCAGGTCACTCGGCAGAATTGCTTCAGCTCCATAGACCATATTGAATGGAGTTCTTCCAGTCGACCGATTAGGAGTGGTCCTTAATCCCAAAGGACCGACGGAAGTTCGTCGACCCACGCTCCTGCTGCATGCTTGAGATCACGCATCAGTCGAGGTTTCAGCCCTTTGAGAATTAGAACATTTGCTCGTTCTGCTTGTCCATTCGACTGGAGGTGAGCAACTGAAGCATAGTCGACTCGTGTGCCCTGAGAGGCGCAAAAGGCTTTGAACTTGTCGGAATCGAAGTTTGACCCATTGTCAGTGATGATGTTGTGCGAAACTCCATATCTGAATATCAACTCTCTGATGAAACTGATAGCAGTGCACGCATCACGGTTCTTGATAGGTTTAGATTCGATCCACTTCAGAACTTGTCGATCGCCACAAGCAAATGAGTGAAACCGCTTCGCCAGTTCTCGATGGTCCAATCATATCCAACCCCCAAACAGCAAAAAGGCCGACGAGTGGAATGGTCTTCAATCTTTGAAGCGGGTTTGTGTGACATATTGGAGTAGAACCGACATCCTTCACACTTGTCGACTATTTCCTTTGCCATTTCATTTGCTTTTGGCCAGTAAAATCCCGCCCGGTATGCTTTAGCCACGATGGTCCGAGAGGACTTATGGTGACCACAGGTCCCCGAGTGGATATCATCAAGAATTATCTGACCTTCTTCTGGCGTTATGCACTTCTGGCTGACTCCAGTCACGCTTTCTCTGAATAATTGTCCCTTGATCACAGTAAAGGCTTTGGATCGGCGGATGATCTGTCGAGCCTCTCTTCGTTCTCCGGGAGCTCTTTCCTCAGGATATACGTGATGTACGGTACTGTCCAGTCGGGAGTGATGACCACGACTTCCATGACCAGGTCGACCACTGCTGGGGCCTCAACTTCAGTCGGATCAGTGGCACTTTTTGGCTATGGAGTTTCTTCAGTGAAAGGATCCTCTTGAATCGACGGTGTGCTGATGTGCTCCAAAAACACATCACTGGGAATGGCTTCCCTCTTGGACCCTATTTTCGCCAAATCATCAGCAGCTTTATTTTTTATTCGGGGTATATATTGGAGCTCTTACACATCAAACTTCTTCTCTAGCTTCCTCCTTTGCATTACAAGTAACGGTCATCATTTGGACTCGACGTCCCACTCCTTCATCACCTGATTAACAACTAGATCCGAGTCGCCATAAACCATGAGGCGACGGATGCCGAGTGAAATGGCCATACGCAACCCATACAACGGTGCTTCGTATTCTGCTTCATTGTTGGAAGAATCAAAGTGAATCTGGAGCACATATCTGAGCTTATCTCCTCGGGGGGAAACCAATACTACCCCAACACCGGAACCATTCAGCATCTTGGAACCATCAAATAACATAGTCCAAAGGTTCGAGTGAACTTGAGTCGGTGAATCGTTGTTCAATCCACTCGGCGATGAAATCTGCTATTGCTTGGGACTTGATGGCTTTATTTGCCTCAAACTTGATATCAAGGGGAAGAAATTCAATCGCCCATTTCGCCACTCGACCGGTTGCATCTCTGTTGTGCAAAAACTCTGATAATGGGGCGTCACTAACGACTGTAATGGAATGATCAGAGAAGTAGTGAGCAACCTTCTTCGCGGTCATATAAATCCCATACACAAGCTTCTGATAATGAGGGTATCTTTGCTTTGACGGGGTTAATACTTTAGAAAGATAATATCTTTGGTATTTGAACTTTGAAGGCCTTTCCTTCCTCTTCCCGCCGACCGTAAGTACTATATTGACGACTTGTCCTGTGGCTGCAATGTAAGCAGCAATGGCTCCTTGCTGATTGGGGCAGCAAGCACCGGTTGGGTGGAGAGCGAGCTTTGAGCTCGCAAACGCTGCATCGCCTTGAGGAGTCCACTCGAACTTGTCCGACTTCTTCATCGATCGGTAAAGAGGCAATGCCTTTTCACCGAGGCGAGAGATGAATCGACTTAAAGCGGCCAAGCATCCAAAGAAGCTTCGGACATCGTGCACGCATGCAGGCGTTTCATTCGGAGTATAGTGCCAACTTTTTCTGGGTTAGCGTCAATTCCTCGTTAAGAAACGAGAAAACCGAGTAACTTTCTGCCAGGAACTCCGAATGTGCACTTTGATGGATTAAGCTTGATATCATACCTCCTGAGATTGGCAAATGTTTCAGCAAGGTCACCAATGTGTCGGAACCTTTCCGTGACTTGACCACAATGTCATCCATGTATGCTTCCACATTCCGACTGATTTGAGTGAGTAAACACTTCTGAATCATCCTCATGAACATGGCTCCGGCATTCTTGAGGCCGAATGGCATGGTGACATAACAGAAGAACCCGAATGGAGTGATGAAAGCTTTTTTGATCTCGTCGGGTCCATACAGACGGATCTGATGGTACCCGGAATACGCGTCTAAGAAAGACAACCGCTCACATCCCGCAGTCGAGTCGACTATTTGGTCGATGCGAGGGAGAGGAAAATGATCTTTCGGGCAGGCCCGATTGATATGTTTGAAGTCGATGCACATGCACAGTGAATTGTCCTTCTTAGGGACCATGACAACATTGGCGAGCCACTCAGAGTGGTAAATCTCTCGGATAAACTCTGCTGCTAAGAGCCGAGCCACCTCCTCGCCAATGGCCTTTCTCTTACGGACGGCGGGCCGTCAAGATGTTCTTTCATAGGTTTAACTTTTGAGTCGACTTCGTAGGCGATGCTCACCGATCCCACAGGAACACCCGGCATGTCAGCAGGCTTCCATGCAAAGATGTCGCAGTTCTCACGGAGGAACTGGATGAGCGCTTCTTCCTATTTGGAGTCGAGTGTTGTTGAGATCTGAGTCGCAGCAGCATTGGAATCAGTCGGATGAATATGAATCGGTTTCGTCTCCCCGGACGACTGAAATGCCGACTCTGTGGTGGGCTTCTTGGCTCACAACAAATCACTCGGGTCTGCAGTTTTCTGGTACTCTTGCAGCTCGACCACTGCCATCTGAGCATCAGCGATCTTAGAGCCTTTCTGGAAACACTCTTCTGCCTTTTTCCGATTGCCAGCTACAGTGATCACACCTTTGGGACCTGGCATCTTCAGCTTGAGGTACACATAACATGGTCGAGCCATGAACGCAGCATATGCCGGCCTTCCCAGGATAGCGTGATAAGCGCTCTGGAAATCCACGACCTCAAAGGTCAACTTTTCCTTACGAAAATTCTTGTAGTCACCAAAAACCACATCGAGAGCAATTTGGCCGAGTCACTCAGCCTTCTTCCTAGGAATGACTCCATGGAAGCTCATGTTCTTTGGTCTTTGAGTCCGGACATCGGAATGCCCATCCCTTTCAACGTCTCGCATACAATATGTTCAGCCACTACCACCATCCATCAAAACCTTAGTTAGTCGAGTGCCTTCGACGATCGGGTCGACCACCAACGCTTGCCTCCCAGGTGGCTATGTGTGTTGGGTGATCGACCGGTCGAACGTGATGGCGGTCTGCGACCATTTCGTAATCGGGTGTCGCCGGGCGACCATATTCACTTCATGTTGATAACTTTCAATCGACTTTTGCTTTCAACGTCAAGAAAAATCATCGAGTGGAATTGACACGAGGGTACCCATCGTCACTATCTTCCTTGTCCTCAACTTTGTCCGACTCCTTTTCCTTGTCCTTGGGCTGCTTCCCTGGAACTGTTGAATCAAGAGCCAGCCGCCGAAAGTGGTATGCTTTGGGTAAATAAGTTTACCCTCTTCATCTTTCTTCGTCTGAATGTGACATGGCAAGTCCAACACATCATTTCCATCTTAGTCTTTCACTTTCTTGGGGTTCCAAGGTCCCTTGGGTTTCCCCTTGAACTTTCCTGGAGTCACGGCCAAGGCTTCTCCAGAGCGGTAGCTCGGCTTTCCGCTTCGCTTCCGGATCGGAGTTCCCTCCACCGGTTTCATTAGCGGCTGACTTGTACTTGCCACTCCAGAGCAGATCCTCTTCTTCACCATTGGCGTACTTGGTGGCAATCTCCATCATTCGACTCAGGGTCATGTCTCCTGTCCGACCGAATTTCATACTCAACTCTCTGTTCTTAACACCTTCCTTGAAGGCACAGATCGCCTCGATGATCGGATACATTCTCATCTTGTGTGGTGCAAAGTGATCCATCTCTGGATGTAATCCTCGAGTTTCATTCGACTTCCGCACACAAGACTGCAACTCTGTCAACCCTGATGGTCGCTTGTAAGTTCCTTCAAATGTCCTGACAAACACTCGGGCAAGATCTTCCCAAGTGTAAATGTTGTTGGGTGCTAACTGATTCAGCCATGCTCTGGCCGATCCCTCTAACATAAGAGGCAGTTGTTTCATGGCCACTTCATCGTTGCCGCCGCCAATCTGGACAGCGACTCGGTAGTCCTCAAGCCAGGTATCCACCTTGGACTCACTAGTGAACTTACTGACTCCAGTCGCCAACCTGAAGTTGGGAGGAATCACCGCGGCTCTGATGGCTCTGCTAAAAACACTCTGGTCCTGAGACGTGTACTCTGCTGCTGATGGGCGCATTTCTGTCATGGCCTTCTCGGTTAGCTCTGTTCATGTCGACCAGACCTTGAACAATGACGGATCTCGCATCAAAGCCTGGTTCCCTGGGGTCGACTGGAATCCTTCGCCCAACACTGTGCTGGCATCTGTCATCTTGCTGCCGAGGCGCGTATGACCCACCCCTTGGGGGAGGAGTGGGCACTCGACGTCGATCATCACGATCGAATCGGTCCTCATACTAATCACCCGGCCTCCATGTCCCTCACGCCTCGGGGGCGGTCTTGGGCTATGTGCCGACTGGACTGTATTTGCAGCAACGGATCTGCTGTGAATCCTGTTCCGCGATCTACTGAATTTTGATCTCCGCCCGGAGCAAATCTACGATCTGGAGTAAGCCCTGCCACCACCGTGGGAAGGCTGAATTGGACTCGCTATACGGGCTGCATTTGCTAGATTCGAATGGGAGTTCGGTATACCGAGTCGGTTGTGGAAAGAGTTGACGTCGACCGGACGACGGACCCGTTCTGCGCTTCGTTCATCGAGCACTCATTGGAGATTTTCGGTCGAGTGCGTTTCAGCCAAGTTGGCCAAACGCTGCATCTTCTAAGGCACGGGCCTCGGGGTTTCTCCAACGATAGGAGTGTGAAGCGCATCCATGTTCCGGCGGCGGAGCTCCTCCCTCTGCCGAAGTGAGGGGCTCGGGTTGGTACTCTTCGTGAGCTGCGCCCGGCTTCGCCTCCGCCAACGCCTCCGTCGGTGCGGGAACCAGAGGGCTGCGTGGTCCATCGACCATCGTAACCTCCGCCATTGGATCGCTGATGTCGCTTTTCGGATCACGATCTCTGGAGCGGTCGGCCGATCGAGCAGTCGTGAGAGATTCGTCGGGCTCGATTGCCGCGACTTGGGGAGTGGCCGACTAGCGGGCCACCGCATGCCTCACCCACCGCTGAAGCCTCGATCGACCGAAGCGCTTGCGCCGGCGCGAGACCGGGAGGGAGGACGGCGCAAGAGCCGACCGATACTGGGTCAACGGCTGCCGCAGGAGGACGCCGCGTACGCACGCGCGAAAGTGCGTCGCCCCGCGGACGGGGAGTGCGTCAGCATCGAGTGGAGCCTCCTGCAACCAAGCGGAGTTGTCGGCGATGAACGTGAGCGCGCCGAGACGGATCTCGCGGCCCTCAACCAAAACTCCGCCTGAAACCATGATGAATGGGATCGGAAAAAATGCAACTTCTCCAACAAATCGCTAAGACACCTGCCCCAAGGTGGGCGCCAACTGTCGTGGTTCTAAGCCCGATAAAGAGAATGGGGGTAGGTATGGAGAGGCAAGATCTTAGCTATGGAGTATACGCAAGATGTTTACGAGTTCGTGCCCTTCTGAGGAAGTAATGTACTTACGCCCTGGAGCCCTGAGGCGGTCGATTGTATTATGTGTGTAAGAGTTAGGTGCGAACCCTTGGCAATCGAGGAGGGTGGCTTATATAGAGTTCGCTGACCCTCGGCCCTCGATTATGCAGGTTAAAGGTACATTAAGATAGGGGGTTCTTGGTAACGCCCACATAAAGTGCTATGATGACCATAAAGGTACATAATGGCCGCCGCTTGGGTGCAGATCGGCTTTAGATCTCTGGCGGTCAGTGGTTGGCTTCATGGTCGAGTGTCTTCCAGCTTGGTCGAGTGGAACCCTTCCAAGTCGACTGAAAGGTAGTTTCTTCTAGAGATGTCTTTGGGGAGGGTGTCTTAGACAGGTCCATGACCCTACCCTAGGTAAATCACTTCATCACTCACGACCTCAAAGACCCGACCACATGTTGCTAGCCACTCAAACAAACGCGTTCTGCTAACCAATTGTCAGCGTGAATATTAAAGAATATAATGCAATATCAGATTCAAAACTTTTTTGGACTTTTAAAAAACTGATAACTATGAAATGCCAAATATACTTGGCAACGTGAACAATTTTTCAAATTACGATTTTTTTAAAATTCCACACCTTTTAAAAACACGAACAAAAATTTTAAACGGAACATTTCCTGAAATTCACATACATTTCTTAAAAACATGAACCTTCTTATAAAAGTACAAAAAATTTCAAGTAGTGGACAACTCTTTAAAATGGGAACATGTTTTAAATATGCATAAGAATTTTTTAAAATGTGTTTCTTTATTGCAAACATTCTTTTCAATTTTTACACATATCACTAAAACAACAATATTTTTCGAACATTTTTAAAATGAATTTATTTAAATCATTATTTTTTAAAAAATACAAACATTTTCCAAAAAAAGGGAATATTTTGAAATTTTGAACAAATTTTGGCACGACAAAAAAAATTGAAACATTGTTTAGAATTGGAACACATTTTGTAATTCGGAACTTTTTACAAAATTTTGAATAAAAATTGAAATTGTGAACAGTTTTGAAAATTGTGAATTTCGGAAAAATAGTTAAAAAATAGACTTGCAATGGGAAAAATAAAAAAGAAACAGGAAATAAAAGGAGAAATAAACAGAGAAAAATTGAAACAGAACATAAACAAAAATGGGCCGCTGAGTCTTGGGCGCCGTGTATATAGCTGAAACTATTTGCCGCATTCAGCGGGAAATAGGATTTTCTTATTGCTGCGTGGGCAGAAAATAATGGGCTGACTTTACTGGGCCATAGGGCGCGCGGCCCATGGACAAAATTCTGCACAAATCGTTTTTTTCTTTGCTAATAGACAGACGTCCAAAAGTATAATACCACCTCGGATAGAAAAAAGGAATCTATTGGCGGTGTACGGATGAAAAAATTGAAGAAACGCACCCTACTTTATTAGTAGGTATAGATATAGATGTTCTCTTCGCATTTCATTTTCACCATCGACTTCGTCTGGTCTCATGGGGGCTTCACAACTTGATCACATTTTGATATATTTTGACACACATTTTTCTGACTTGCCATTTCAGGATAATTTTTTTTCGCGAATACGCAAAGCTCACGTATCATTTCATTGATAGAAGAAGTTAAGAATGAATACAATGAATACAGAAGGTGATACAACACATGACACGAACGCTAGGCGTGAACATGGTTATCCAGAGCAGAGAGACATGGGATGCTCGGCCCAAGAAGAGAAAACAACACAGCGAAAACTCGCAATCCTGAGAAGCAACCAAAACCAAAGCAACATGACGACCGATCTTCAAAACCATTATCGAGGACACCGCGAGCAAACAAGACAGCGCCTTCATTAAGGAGAATGACGCCGTCGCAGCCCGATCCGGATAGTTGGACCTAGGGTTTCCCCTGTTGCTCGAAGAGGGGCACAAATGTCGGCCATGGCAGCGCCTCCAAGAAGGGGACGGCACCCGCGGGTGTCGCCGCTGCCAGCATCGAAAGGTCGAGCATGGATTTTGCCTGGCCAGATCTGAGCAATCCCAAGCCGTCGGAGCAAGATCGAAGAAGATGAAGCCAAGTTGTCAGTTGGAACTGCCACCACAGGAAAGTGAGCTACGGCCGCTGCCAAAGGAGGCACCGGACGTCGCCGGACGTGAGAGCTACGGGACAGGTGGAAGACGGGGCGAGGTTGGGTGGCTCCGAAGTAGATGCGCGCAGGCGAAGCGGAGGTGACCAAAGACCCGAACGAACCAGGATCTGGAGAGGAGCGCAGATCAAGGCCGTTCGGACCGGTGCCACAGTGATGCCGACGAGCCAAGGAGCCGGAAAGGGGGCGCAGCTCCAGTAGCAAGCCAGATTCAGAGCCGCACCGGGGTGGATGCTGGTCAACCGAGTCACTTGCAGGGGTTGGAGCGGAGCAGCAGATATGCCGGCGAGCCGGAGGAGCCGGAAGGGACGCAGCGCACGCGGAATACCGGATCTGGAGCCGCACCGGCCAGCCATGGAGGGGGTTGGGGACGCGTCCATGGCCGCCGGGCTGAAGCCGCACCTGCAGGGTGGAGGGGGCGCGCGAGGGAGCTCACACCAGCCACGCACCCGGCCGGCGCGCTGCGGGAGGCAGCCGCCGCCGGGCAACCAGCGCCGCCAGAGCACCCGTAGCTCGGGGGTGGGGGAGGGGCGGGGGGACGCCGCAACAAGGGGAGGCGCGTCGGAGGAGAGCCAGGACACGGCGCGGCCGCGCCGGCCAGCCTCCGGCGGCGGGGATGCGGGGGCGGGCGGTAAGGACATGGAGGATGGGAAGAGCTCAGAGAAGCAGCTCGTCGGTGAAGAACAGCCCCGCCGCCACCATCTCAGGGCTCGGCGCGGCTTCGCCGGCCAGCCCTCCGGTGGCGGCGGCACGGGAGCAGATGGACGGGGGGCTCCGGGCGCTGGCGGCTAGGGTTCCCCCATGTCGCCCGATGCGGGCGACGCGGGGGTCAGAACTATTATGTCTCCATTTCAGGATAAATGAAGTTGTCATTGTATTGTGTGTGCCTCACGGGTTTGTATATTGGGTTACTCTACGCTATTCCATTATTTTAGAAATTGACTGTATTCATTTCTGAAACCAAGCTTATTTCATCTCTATTAACAGGAAACTAAAAAAATACTAAAAGAATAAAAAAATAATGTTTTTTTGCATGTAAGATGTTTGTGCGTGAGATCCGTATAATTTTTAGCTCGTTCGGACATCTAAGTAGCTCTCAGCAAAAAAAAATCGATCTAAGCAATGCACAAACAGTAACCTGTTTTACATATGTATTTTATGTCAATTTTTAGCTCTTTCGAACATCAGAGTAGCTCTCAGGAAAAAAATCAATCGATCCAAACAGTGCACGAACGGTACCTTTTTTCATATTTTTTACTTATATGTTCAAATGAGCTGAAAATTGGCACGGGCCTTACACATTTAAACATCTTCCATGCCAAAATAAAATCATACTTTTTTGAATTTTTCTAACATTTTTTATTGTATTGTTTACATGCAGGAACAGCTGAGCTCAGCATCCGTTTACCCGCTCTCTTGACTGTACCACTATTCATTCCTACATTTCAAAAGTCTGAACAGGTTTGTTTTGGCTGTGAGCGTTGCTTGACGTACTCAATTGTGTACAATTTCGATACGACACAGTATATGCAGCGTTGATCAACATAGATTCATGACCCATTGCATCGTCGTACCAAAATTGAACAGGATTTCATGGTACGTGCAGCAATTCCGTTTGCTGATTTGAAGCAAAGAAGCGATGGAGATCACTTATTTGTAATAGGATTTCAAATTTGTGAAGGTCGATCGGAAGGCTAAGAGCCTCTCCAATCGGACCCCTCATGTCCATCCCAAACGCCCGGGCAGACTGCCTGGTTACCGACCGATAAAAAAACACATCAAACCGAACCTTGCAAATTCAGCCCATGCCCTGACTGACACTTTCCATACCCGGCCCATATTTTGAATGGATATGTGGATGCCCGTGCACACCCGAAAACGCCCTTCACGTCATCTCCGACAAGTCAGACCGTCCCAAATCATATCAAAATTGACATCTCCTCGTCCTCTGATACGTCTCCAACGTATCTATAATTTATAAAGTATTCATGTTGTTATATTATTATTTTTGGATGTTTTACAATCATTTTATAGCAATTTTATATCAGTTTTTGGGACTAACCTATTGACCCAAAGGCTCAAAGGCTGCCGATTGTCGCTTTTTGCTTGTTTTTTACATCGTAGAAAATCAATATCAAACGGAGTCCAAACACGCGAATTTTTTTGTAGATTTTTTTGGACCAGAAGACATCCAGTGGGCTAGGGCACAACCCATCAGGGTGCGCCTGGGGGCCCAGGCGCGCCCAGGTGGGTTGTGCCCACCTCGGTGGCCTCTCGCACCCCCTCTTTGCCCTATAAATTCACAAATATTCCAAAAATCCTCGGGGCAACCCTAGATCAGAAGTTCCACCGCCGCAAGGCTCTGTAGCCACGAGAAACCAATCTAGACCCCTGCTCGCACTCACGGGAGAAGGGAATCATCACCGGTGGCCATCTTTATCATCCCGACGGCCACCACGACGAGGAGGGAGTAGTCCACCCTCGGGGCTGAGGGTTTGTACCGATAGCTATGTGTTTAATGTCTCTCTCTCTCTCTCTCTCTCTCTCTTGTGTTCTTAAGATGTCACGATCTTGATGTATCGCGGGCTTTGTTAATATAGTTGGATTATATGGTGTTTTCCCCTCTCTATCTTGTTGTGATGAATTGAGTTTTCCCTTTGAGAATTCGTTTTATCGGATTGAATACTTTTATGGATTTGGGAGCACTTGATATATGTCTTGCATATGAATACCCGTGGTGAAAATAGGGTATTATTCTGATTCACTTGATATATGTTTTGGCACTCAACTCGCGGATTCCCGAGGTGACATTGGGGTAATCTACACATAGGGTCGATCACGTTCTTGTCTTTGTTTCTCCTGTAGAAATCTTGGGGCACTCTTTGAGATTCTTTATGTTGGATTGAGCATTATGAATCTGAAATTATTTGGTGTTATTTTAGTACGAACTCTTGAATAGATCGAATGGAAAGAATAGCTTTCAGGTGGTTTCGTACCCTACAAACAATTTTGTCTTATGTTCTCCACTAGATAGGAACTTTGGAGTGATTCTTCATTGCACGTTGAGGGATGGTTATATGATCCAATTATATTAGCACTGGTGGAAGATTGCACTAGCGAAAGTAGGGACCCTAGGCCTTATTTTCAAGCATTGCAATACCGTTTGTGATCCATTTTATCAATTGCTACCTTGCCGTTTTTATTGTTTCTACTACAAAAACCAATATCTACTATCCATATTACACTTGTATCACCATCTCTCCGCCGAACTAGTGCACCTATACACATTACCATTGTATTTGGTGTGTTGGGGACACAGGAGACTTTCTATTATTTGGTTGCAGGGTTGTTTGAGAGAGACTATCTTCATCCTACACCTTCCACGGATTGATAAACCTTAGGTCATTCACTTGAGGGAAAATTGCTACTGTCCTACAAAACTCTGCGCTTGGAGGCCCAACACGTGTCTACAAGAATAAAGTTGCGTAGTAGACATCATCCTCTTCGACCAAAACCATCCCTTCATCATTCTCCATTTCCCGCCTCCGCGTAGCCGCTGACCTTCTCCCTTACTCGCCGTCCTCGACCGTCCTCACCGACAACCCAGTCCGCTGCCACGGCCATGGATGATGCCTCGGTGGAATCGGTCGGGGTCACCGGCCTGGCGGCTCCTTGCAAGGTGGAGAACCTTGACCGGAAGGAGCGCCGCCAGAGGCAGCGCGAGGCGGCAGCGAAGGCAGCTATGGAGGTGGCCAGTCCTGAGATGCCCTTCCCGCCTGCTGCTGATAAATGATGGTCAAGAGTCTTTGCAATTTACTACGGAGGATACCAATTCCTCGGTGTTTGAATTTGGGAAAACTTCACACACTAAAAGGAAGAAGCGGGTTGGTACGAAAGTAGTGAAGCCTAGAGGTCCGACATTCACACAATTTGAAGATGTTTTGTTGTGTGAAAGTCGATGTAAGACGGTCATGGACCCAATATGTGGAACCGAGCAAAAAGGTGAGAAATATCGGGGGGAAATCACAAACTTCGCCATTAGCAAAAACACTATGTGAAGCCACATCCAATCGTTACGAACCGTGTCCCATGCTCTCTCCAACATAGATGGTCACTCATACGAGAGGTGTTGAGCAAATTTATTGGTTATCTTAAAGAAGTTGTTAGCTAGAACCAACGCAGCATCGAAGTTCAATCCCATGCAACTTTGACGGCGGCATTGTACCATCAATTGGAGAAGAAAGACATTCACCTTTTCACATTATTGGATGAAAATAATGGGAAACTCAAATGGCAAACCGTGCTCAAGGATATTTAAAATGGCACAAAGAAGATGAAGAAAAATGATGGGTCTAACTCCGCTCAATCAATTGGATTAGATGAGGAAGAAGAAGAAATTGAGGGTGGACATGCAAGCAACCATGCCTAAGAGAAACTGGCAAGTGATGTGGAACAAGTGGGAGAACGATAGGGTGGCGCATGAAGGAGTAGTAAGCAAAATTGCCACTACTTGGACGGGCATTTTTCCGGGAAGGAGGTAAACAGGGAGGAAAGGTACAAGATGTTCATCTATATGCAAAGGGAGATGATGGAGTTCAACCGGAAGAGATTGATCTTGGTGAATAATATAGTTGAAATGGAGAGACAAAAGAAGGTTGCAAAATGGGATCTTGAAGAAACGGTGACAATAGAAGTTGCGGCTTGAAGAAATGGAAGTTGTGGCTTGCAAGAGAGGCGTAGTAGTCGAGGATCATGTTGCATGACATCAATCTCTTGTATGAAGAAGATAATAAGTGGTTGCTCCGCATGAAGAAGAGGATCATTGAACGCGACGACTGAAATCCTTGATTCATTCATGTATTGCTTATCTATGTATGAACTATTGAATTTTATTTTAGCTTGTACTAAATTTATTCAGGCTACACTATTTTTGTATGGTTGAATGTATGATGACTTTGCATGGATTTGGGTATTGAGATACGGCGAGTGTGGTTGTGGATGCAGGCATACGGGGTCCTGTCCGGCGCTGTCCGCGGATGCGTCGACGGGCGTATAGGGGCTCACATTTGGTACTTCTTTATTGTGGATGCTCTAATAGAGTGGCTCATGACATTGTGAAGTTTTGCTTTGATGCGTGCTCTGATGGTCATCTGGGGAGTAGTGTTCCGTGCTACATGTCTAATTTTTGTAATGGATGATAGTAAGAACATTATTCTTAATCAATATATGGGTGGGGAGGGGTAGTTCAAAATAAAAAAGTTATGGAGGTGACGATTTGGTATCAAGAAAATTACAACTTCATTACTTACTAGGTGGTAAATTTTAAAATGGATTTGTTGCCACCTAACAAAAGACAAAGTTATCATTGTATTCGTGTCAATGTTATCACAATGTTTGCATTAAAGTTATTGGGTGACAAATTTATCAATATCATGGCAAATTTGTTAATGCTTTGGTGGCAAAGATGATTTTTCTGTTGGAACGAACACACATGAGATATAGTATCAAAGCTCTCATTGAGACAAAGCTGGCAGTGAAGATCGATCATAAATTAGATACATGGTGTAAGAGCAGAAAATATTAAAGTTTGAAAAGTATCATTTGAAGTGTCAATGTCATTGACCGCATCATCCTTGAATGCATGAATACATGCATCGCATCGAGTATGTCCTAGAGCGAATATTCCCTATTAGCGTCAGAATTTCCTTTTTTTGTAAACTAAAACTTGTATTACTCAAACCCCACGAGTGTTACAATCTCGATCATACAGCAAGTTCAATAGCTCTGGGAGGACCAGATCCTACCCAGGTCATAGTTCTACCTTCCTCTCTAGCAAAGGAAGCCAAACAACCACTAACTTTATTTTGGGGTCTACGAATGTGAGTAATACTAGTCTCCCTAAGACTCATCATCAGCTTGATCTCTCTGATAAGATAAGCATAAATTGATCTGGTGATGTCACAACTCTTCCAAAATAGTCTGAAATAATTTTAGAATCCGTTATCCAGCAATGGCTTCCTTGCCTGCTCCCATTTTGACCCACTCCGGTGTTTTCTTTGTACCGCACCCTACAAAAGTATCTATTGTATCGTGTTTATTATTGCACTGTGTTATTTTATAAGTCTTGAAAACCTCTTTATAGTTATATTATCAATTGATTGGTTTGGTCTCACATGACCTAGTATTTTTTACACAAGCCTTATCATTTAAATAGATTAAGGGAGAAGTTCTTTTAGACAAAGCCCGATAAAGCAAGGAAACAAAGCAATTACTCATGACATTACATTAGTTAAATGCTTTGCAAGGCCCCATGGTGACATTTCCTCCAAGATCTTGGGAACGATGACACCCGTGGTGACGGAGAGGTTGTGAAAAACCTCACATTACGCTTTTTCCAAATCTCCCAAGCAATAAGCATCATATGGATAAGAGGGCTTTTCTAGATTGAGCCCTCTTGTGAAGGGTCTCGATCTACCACTCTTTGACCAAAACTGTCACGCCCCACTCGGAAGGAGAGATGTCTTGGAGACCTGGCCATGCCTCGACTTCACCCCAAACTCTGACCGTGAAACCACATTGATAAAGGAGATGGGCCGATTTCTATGGCACATGTTTGCATAATGGGCAAAGGCCAATTTAGTTAACATAATGAAAACTTGTATTTTGAACCAAATGGCCTAGCCAACTCTAGTTTTGTTAACATTATAGCATGTCTTTTGAACCAAAATTTACCTGGTCGAGCAAATTTGTAATAAACAATTCTTTTTAAACTATAATACAACTTAAACTACCCTTTTTTATTCAGACGAAAATGGAGGCTAGGTTTGCCAAGAATAAATTACCTTTTGTTACTCGAACAATCCCTTTTAGGGCTTATTTGGTTGATTCCTCCCTAACAAATTTGAGGGAGTGGGGGGGAGGGGGGGGGGGGCGAGGGGAACTGCACTTTTCACTTGCAAGAGATTTAACCCCCTCCCCACCCCACCCCATCACCACAAAACCGAACAAACCATTTTGCCATCAGTTCCACTCTTCTTGCTCCTTCGACGCATCATTTTTCTTATGCATTACTGAACCGAAGCTGCAGATGATGTAGCCAGGATGGAGACAAGGCCTCGACGAGTTAAGAAAAAGAGTAAGCATAATTGTTGTGGTAGATCTCAACATCTGTAAAGAGTTTGTATCAATTGGAAGCTTATATGTTTATCGTAAAGTTTACCTTGCCAACTATTTGGCTACCCAAATTTCGGTGAAATTTTTGCTTGTCGAAGAGTTAGCAAATATTCACAGGAAAATAAACCGGAGTTCTTAAAATGTCATTGCCAAGTTATAACCAAGCAAGTAACACAACAGGCGGCGACAAATTATATCCTTGTCTATGTCGCCGCATACGGCTCTGTGGCGCTAGTCCTTAGGTCACATGCACTTAATTTCCGTCCAATCAAGAAGCACTGACAACGATGCATCGATGGTACCATTTGATGGTAATAATGGTCGTGTGGTACTTGTGGGGGCTTGGATGTAATTTGTATTATGTTAAAGTGTACTTTGTGCTTCGAACGAACCTTTATAACATACTCCCTCAATCTCAAAATAAGTGTCTCAACTTTGGACTAACTTTACTACAAAGTTGTACGAAGGTTAAAACATTTATTTTGAGAGGGAGGGAGTACAATATTTGGTTATGAGGTGACCAACCTAGTGGCGACGCGCGGAGCGGCCGAGTGGTGATGAGGTGACCAACCGAGTGGCGACGCGCGGAGCGGCCCAGTGGTGATGATGTGACCAACCGAGTGGCGACGCGCGGAGCGGCCCAATGGTGATGAGGTGACCAACCGAGTGGCGACGCGGAGCGGCCGAGTGGTTATGAGGTGACCAACCTAGTGGCGACGCGCGGAGCGGCCGAGTGGTGATCAGGTGACCAACCGAGTGGCGACGCGCGGAGCGGCCCAGTGGTGATGAGGTGACCAACCGAGTGGCGACGCGCGGAGCGGCCCAGTGGTGATGAGGTGACCAACCGAGTGGCGACACGCGGAGCGGCTGAGTGGTTATGAGGTGACCAACCTAGTGGCGACGCGCGGAGCGGCCAAGTGGTGATGAGGTGACCAACCGAGTGGCGACGCGCGGAGCGGCCCAGTGGTGATGAGGTGACCAACCGAGTGACGACGCACGGAGCGGCCCAGTGGTGATGAGGTGACCAACCGAGTGGCGACGCGCGGAGCGGCCCAATGATGATGAGGTGACCAACCGAGTGACGATGCGCGGAGCGGCCGAGTGATTATGAGGTGATCAACCTATGACGATACGGGGCGGCTGTTGAAATAGACGCGTCCCGCGAAGTGGCGACGTGCGGAGCGTCCGTGCGAAGTAGACGCGTCCCGCGGAGTGACGACGCGTGGGTGGCCGAGTGTCGAGGACGCGTCCAACCGAGTGGCACGGCATGGGACGGTCGAGTTGAGCATGTCGTCGAGGACGCATCCGACCGAGTGGGAACACACGAATAATCAAGTGCCGGCATGTTAGTCGCCTGAATGTAGATTT
The DNA here is from genome assembly GCA_021605145.1 of Aegilops bicornis. Taxonomy (NCBI): domain Eukaryota; kingdom Viridiplantae; phylum Streptophyta; class Magnoliopsida; order Poales; family Poaceae; genus Aegilops; species Aegilops bicornis. The sequence goes on from CM038669.1 coordinate 154,372,435, forward strand.
CATGAAAAATGTATCTGGATGAACCTGGACGTGTCTCCAAGTAAACTAGTCATACCGAGTGTAGCATCTATCCGAATGAACGAATCCGCCCGAATAAATCAGAGGCGTACCTGTCCGAGTAAACAGAGTCATACATGTTCGAGTGTAGACTTATGCCTGTCCGACTGTACAAGAGTACCGGCTCGGAGCAGTGGAGCGTCTGGGCTGGCTTGTAAGCAACGCAGGGTGTGTGTGCGCTGGAGCCTGGTGCCTGTGGCTTTCCAAAACATGGACCAAAGCCAGATTAATTGCAAAGCTTGCATGGTGCAGCTAATTAATCCGGTGTTGAAGACGTCCTCCCCGTTAGCTTGCATGGCGCATCTAATTAATCCGGTGTTGAAGACGTCCTTCCGTTTCCTGTACTGGGCGCATTTATATGTATGCACGTAATCAAGGAGGAGGCAGCCCACTCACCTTGCGAAAAAAGAAAACCATGGCCAGCAGCCGGCGACGGAGGGAAGAATCGCCGCGCCCGGAGGAGCGACGGGCTTCCTATTTCCGCGCCGCGCCGGACCCGCGCGCACGCCGCGACGACCACGCTGGAGAAGCTGATGAGGGAGGAGTGCAGTGCGCCTGCGACGCCGGCGGGAGGTGCGCCTCCATCATGGAGATCACATCGGCATCAGGCCGGAGGCGGGATCCGGGAACATCGCTGGAGGTATGGTTCCGGCGCGGATGGACGCGCCAGAGGTCAGCGAAGCCGGACGGGCGGCGGTTGACTTGGTGGAGGCGTCGGTGGTCGACAACGAAGAAGACGGGCGACGGTGGACTGGCCATGAGCTCGGCCTCCATGGCGCTCGTCAGAACGGTGCTTGGTGGCACGGCCGCGCTGCAGCTATTGCTCGCGCTCGCGCATGTACATACAGAAGAAAAAACAACCATTGTTAGATTAAAGATCGATTGTAAAGAACAAAATAGAATGGAATGGGACTCCCTGATCTTTTTGTTTGTACGAATGGAGCGATGACCAGAGCTCTAGCGGCCAATTTCTCTGACGATGTTAGTTGATTCGCTGTTGAAGTTTTGAAGGAAAAACCATTTGCATCATGGCTCGATGGACGCCATGCCCCATGGTGGGCGCCAACTGTCGTGGGAATGACTCCGACAGTAAGAGAGGGGTAGGATAACGGAGCATGATCAATCGATATGCATATGGGTGACACGGTGGTTTTAGCGAGTTCGGGCCTCTCACGGTGGAGATAACAACCCTACGTCTCGTGCTCCGGAGAGGCTTTGTTTTATCTGAGTATATATCCGAAGATTACAATGTGTGTGTGAGGGAGAGAAACAGATCCCCATGCCTGAGCTAAGTCCTGAGACTAATGGTGGAAAGAGAGAGAGGTGGAAGAAAAGAACCCCCCGAGTCTAGTGGTGGGGGTGGCTTACATAGAGTGCGCCACCCCCTCACCTCCTATGTTATAAAGTGGAGTATCAATGCCATAATACCTGGCCACTACAAAACCGTTATCTTTGACTATTGGTCTTCGTGACATCCGAAAGTGAGTTACCTGGCCGAGTGGAATGAGCTCGTCGAGTGGAGTGCCGTTTTCCGAATAGTTGTTGCCGTCCGAGTGACTTTCAAGTTGCGGTACATCTGGACGGCGATCTGGTCGAGGGGCCCAGTACAAAGTGTACGGTGTCCATGGGTAGGGTCTTTAGGTCAGGCTTGTTACCCTACCCCCAATACATATCCTCGTGACTTAGGTCACATGCACTTAATTTCCGTCCAATCAAGAAGCACTGACAACGATGCATCGATGGTACCATTTGATGGTAATAATGGTCGTGTGGTACTTGTGGGGGCTTGGATGTAATTTGTATTATGTTTAGTGTACTTTATGCTTCGAACGAACCTTTATAACATACTTCCTTCATCTTAAAATAAGTGTCTCAACTTTGGACTAACTTTATTATAAAGTTGTACGAAGGTTAAAACATTTATTTTGAGAGGGAGGGAGTACAATATTTGGGATTTCTTTTCCTAAGAAAATAACACATCATTTTTTTTATAGAGTAGACTCTACAAATGGAACACGGTGTTTTGGCTCCTAGATGCATACACACCCATTGTCTAAATACACATTTTAAATAGTTGACAAACTCGGAACAAAAATCCCGCGTGTATATCCTGACATTCTATGTGCATGCACAATGTTTCGGTGAAAAACGACCTTTTTGTGGCTTGTGTAAAAAAATAAAGAAATGCAAAATGAATAGTTGTAATGAAGAATCAGAAATTGTCTTTTTTACACAAGCCACAAAAAATATCATTTTTCACCGAAAACTTTATGCACGCACATAGAATGTCCGGATATACACGCGGGATTTTTGTTCGAAAATTTTCAACTTTTTAAAATATGTATTTAGACAATGGATACATATGCACCTAGGAGTTATTATAATTTCCGCTAAAATGTCCAAACAATCCTACCATGGTGCAGCTCGGATCTTTGGTTTGAGTTAAAAGCACCAGGAGTCCTAGAACTTGCTCTCAATGTGATGCTTTAGTCCTACAACTTGAAATTTGACCCTACCCAGTCCCTCAACTTGCATAAGATGTGCAAATTTGGTCTTGACGAATCAGAGAGCGCCATGTGGACGTGTGGGTGCATACCCGGTCAGCGCATGCTCTTTTGCAAAGAGGCCCCTGGCGTTGCTGTGAATCAACCCGCACAGATGAGCACTACTCTGAATCAACCCACGAAGACACCAACTTACACTCCAAGGACACTGACCTAACCATTGGACAGCTTCACCTAATGTGATATTTTGATCTGCAAATGGCTGCCATTAAACAAAAGTAAATTAAGTAACAGTTACAAATACCGAACTATTATTCCACAAAAAAGAATACTGAACTATTTTAAGGCTAAATACAGCTTTTCTTGGTAAAATGCCTTATTGTAGGTTCATGAGAACAATACTGAACTATTATTACAGCAGCATGTTTTAACCTGTTGTTAGACGCTTCTTTTGCCCACCGGAGATTCCTTTGACCATTTCATCTCCGACAATGGTGTCAGCACGGATGTCCAGCCCTAAAATCTTGACTAGATCAAAATTAGCAATTCAGAAATCTCACCAGAATCAGGTAATCAACATGTTAATAAGGATTGGTTCCCGAAAAGAACAAAAAACCGAAGGATCATGTGGATGAACATGTAAAATTCTCAAATCAAGAATATAATTACTTCCCAAAAAACATGGAAACAGCCTTTGAAAAAGAGTGAGAGAGTAACACTAGCTCAATCTTGTGAAAATATAATAGTAAATTGCAATTTGCACCACCTAATTTGATGCCCATTTCGCTAAATAAGAGTCATTTCTCTTTACATAACATCAGGTATTCCAAGTCATGAGATAAAAGAAAATAATAAAGCAGGATAGGTGCCAGATAATACATGCATGCTACTACTGACGAGTTCAAATATGAAAGAACGCAAACATGCGAGTCTGACCAAGCTAAAAAGGCAACGGGCTGAAAGAAACACGTCGCTACCTTCATTGCGTACTAGCCACGAGACTCGTCTGTCTACCTTCGAGAGCCAATGCCTGAAAAGTAGTAGAAATTATGACACAGTAACAGACGAAATAGTGTGGGTACATCTATCCAAAGCTTGTTGGGTGCATCATACCTTCATGAATACATCAAGGTCCTCATCAGGCTTGATCCCAGCATTCTTTTCTCTCCTCAGAAGTTCAACGAGCATATCCGCAAGTCGGCGGTGTCAAAAGGGAAATCATCAAGGAACACCCCAATGACATGGTGGTGCGATAACCTACCATACTTTATACCAACACCCTGACAGAGCCCAGCAAACTCCAGGGTTTCTCTGACGGTCATCTCTTAAGCATGCCAGTCTTGCTGACTTACATAAGCAGATGTTCTTTGAGGCACAAATTCATTTAGATGGTGGCTGTTGTAAGTAATGCTCCCAGACATCTGCAATTACTGATGATGGTCAGTAATAATATATTGTTTCAGATATTGCACCTTGATTGATAGGCTCACTATACCTATCAGGATAGTTTTTTTAGGAAACAAGAGGGGATTTCTCCCTACTGCACTTTTATAAACTTTATAAAATAATTTTACATAGTACAACAAAAGCAGAGAAGGCTTAGGGTAGCTAATATCAGAGTTCTGAACTTCTAATATGATAGGGATGAGTGTTTCCATCAGATAATCATTTTCAGGAGCAGGATAATGCCAATATATCTCTCCACTTATCATCAAGTGATACACACATACAGATTTGGTCGAAAGTGATCGGATAGCGAAGATTTTCCCATCATCTATGAGTAATGAGCATAAAAAATTAAATGTAATTAATCTGATATCACACCTTTAGTCCAGGACCAAGTCGACCGGCAAGTGCTAAAAGCAAGGTGGTCATCCCGGAACTTGGAGGGCCCAAAAGCAGTGTCATTCTGCAGCAAGAAAAAAGAACATAAAATTTATCTGAATTAGTGACTTCTCTTCACAAAGATCTCTGTCAGAGCTTAGTCGATGCACCGGAAAAGCACCAGTTAATTTTCAATTGTACCTTGATGGGCGAATAATCCCATTAATGTTGTCCAATATAGGTAACTTCATTCTCCCCCCTCTGTAGATCCTCAGGTGCCTCAAAAATGCCTTAATGCCACAGAAAAATAAAGTAAGAACCTCAACAGCACATTGGCAATTGCTCTACTTTCGGCAAATGATTCACTTCACGGGCAGAGCTCCTACTTACAGCACAAACCCCAGTTTCATACACAGTAAAACAAGGGTGGTAATTGAATCGTAACAGAAACCCATGACTGATATTACTTTCACCTAGACAGAGGAATGAGAAGGGTGGAAATTAGTTTTTCCAGCTGTGGATCACGGGCCAACTACCTCTGTCAGGTTGCATATGAAGTTGGGGATGGTGGGCAGCGCCCTGCTGCCGACGTGCACGTACGCGTCCACCGTCAGGTCCTCGTACCTCACTTCGATCTTGGGGAACTCTATGTGCACCCTGCATCCCGGAAACGAGGTCAGTGTCCTTGGGGTGTAACTTGGTTGTGTAAGTTGGTGTCTTCGTGGGTTGATTCAGAGAAGTGCTCATCTGTGCGGGTTGATTCACAGCAACGCCAGGGGCCTCTTCGCAAAAGAGCACGCGCTGACCGGGTATGCACCCACACGTCCACATGGCGCTCTCTGATTCATCAGGACCAAATTTGCACATCTTATGCAAGTTGAGGGACTGGGTAGGGTCAAATTTTAAGTTGTAAGACTAAAGCATCACATTGGAAGCAAGTTCTAGGACTCCTGATACTTTTAACACCTTTGGTTTCTACAGAATGCAGGGAGAAGCAGAAACCTACAGCTGAGGGAAAACTGTAGTACAAGAGCCTACGGGCATATGACCTGCTGCTATGTGCACCCTACTTATCTCAGTTGTCGCAGTCGTGAGCCTAAACTACAGTGTACCCAATGGGATGTAACTTCACAAAAGGACTGTCACACTAAATCTCACGGACATGTCATCTCTTGTTCTCTTTCTCTGCCATAATGGTTGAGAACCTACCCATGCGCAAGAGAGCCTGGCTTGCGTGCATAGTTGAAATCCTGCAGAAATGTCCTGCGAGCAGCCAGGGTGACGGTCGTGCCTACTGCCTACTATTACGGTCTACGGACAACACTTCGGTCAGAGGACCGTCCTCTCACGTTGTTCATTAGTGTGCCTTGATCGTCACGGTTAGCCCAACTCCACCGCATGACCCATCGCGTCTGGTCCTGTCGGTTTGGGATAAAAAAGACAAATCAGATGGCCCAACGCGCTACGACTCATCTGATCCGTTTTGTATCCGGATCGATCCATTTTGAGCGCAAACATGCGCCGGGTATGGGTCACGACGGACAGCAAACCGACGCGTCGCTCGTCCGTGTCGGGGCCGCGTGATAGGCGGCCACCTATCTCCCATCGCCCGACATTAATGGCACACGCGGTCGGCCCCACCTGTCATCCGCCCAGACGAACGGTCGCCGTCCTTCTTAAATGGGGAAGCCGTGGACCGGTCGTCGTCCACACTCCCCACTTCAGCCCGTGCTGCCTCCTCGAAACCCGACACACCCCGAACCCTAGCTCGCCCTCTCCCCGTCCTCGATCTCGCCGGCCGGACGCCTTGCAGCCATGGTTTTCTGGAACACCGGCCGCAAGGGGAATTACGACCGCGAGGTGGTGCAGGCTCCCGTGTACCAGCCCGCCCCCGTGTACCATAGACCGCCGTCCCACCTCTGGACGCCGCCGGACTACGTCGACCTCGTCAGCGATGACAACGACCACTGAAGACGGCGACGAGCATGACAGGAGTGCGCGGGCGGTGTTTTTTATTTTGTTTTTATGTTAATATAGCAATGTGAACCGTGAAACTTTTTGTGGCCGTGATGGTTAACTTATGTTTTATGTTTTTATATTTATGTTTATTTACTTTTTTTAGGCATTTCATTTTAGTTTTTCTGTTTTTTTAATCACGTCCATTCAGGCCGCGCGTTGGACGCACCCACGACACAACGGACAGAAGCGGACATAAGCAAACCCATTGCCGTCCCAAACGGTTGAAATCCGGCCAAACCGGACGTCCGTTTAGAATCGCGCGGTGGAGTTGGCCTTAGCTCCGCGCCGCGACAGAATGGATTTGCACATGACTATTACTACGCCGTCTGCCACAAGGAAAAGCAGGTCTTGTCCGTCATTTGGAACGCACGAACTCAAAAGTAAAAATAACACTACAGAAATTGGGCTGCTATCAATGCTATGTATGTATATTCATTTCTTACACGTAGTGAATTACAGTAAAGCTACAAAACTGTCGTATAAATCTTTGAATGTCCTGAAGAAAAAATACAATAATTGTAAAGGCAGGTTTTTTGATGGCAATATTTGGTAAACAAAAAATTTGGAGTAGAAAGTTGGTATTTTTCTTAGAGATTGATGGAATCAATTAGTAATTAAATATTGAAAAAACTAACACCCACTTGTGTGGCATCTTGCACATCGCTCACACGACTCCATCACCATTCATTTTGCCACGTACGAATAGATGACATCATCAGTCATCTTTTTGGTTTTGGCTTAAAAATATTTTATCTCCTAATTAAAAAATCGAATTAAAAATCCCTTTTCACCATTAAATCCGTCTCGACGAGATCTTCAAAACTAGATCCCATGTTGATATGTTTTGACGAATTTTTTTTGCTCAAAAATTGCCATGATGTTTACACTGTAGTTGTCATAGTGCGTAAACTAAAGTTGCCATATGGCAATTTTAGTTTGTAGAGCATGACAATTTTAATCTTTTTAATGATGGCAATTTCAGTACTTTGACCATGAAAATTATTTTTTGTATGAACCATGACAATTTTAAGTGCATGTATCATGACAATTTTAGTTTATGGTTCATGGCAAGTCTAGTTTATTAATGTCCCGTTTTATAATATGTCAAAATTTACTTTTAAATGTAGAAGAAAAATAGCTGAAACATATCAAGGCAACTTCAGTGTAAACATCATGGCAATTCATGTGCAATAGACATGGCAACTTTTTAATAAAAAAAAATTATCGAAATATATTGATATGAGATCTAGTTTCGAAGATCTCGTCGGGAGGGATTTAATGGTAAAAACGAATCTTCAATTGAATTTTTTATTTAAGAGATAAAAAATTTTAAAAACTGAAAGTCTAAAATGATTCCCACATGCATGCATGCGGTGACGTGGCGTAGTCTGTATGTTATAGGGCGTGTGGGCGGGTTTGGCTCACACCACACGTATAGGCGTTTGCGTTGTCCTTAAATATTGGCATCCAACCAATCAGCCTCGTAGACGCGAATTGATGAAGACATAAGGTATGATCTCATGTTTGGTTTCCTCCAAAATTCTGATAGTATAGTCTTGGATGCCATGGGTGGGACCTGGTGTTTCCTCCAAATATTTGCACACTTTTTATGTTATACCCCTTCTGTCTTATCATGGAAGACATTTTTTGACACTGCATGAGAGTAATTTAGAGTTTCATGTGCAGCTTTAATTTCTGAGATTCACAAAATATTACTACAGTAGGCAACTATGAAATAGCAAAAGTGTTTATCTGCAGCGCTAACGGAGAGTATTACAGGTGCCAGGAACCACGCCAATCATTAGCACATGACAAAGGTCAGCAGCATCAAACGAGTAGTCTCGCCTACATCAGTTACTGTACCACATTGTGTAAAGGCCTTGTGTAAACTCATTAATACTAACAGAATGCATAACCCAGGACGAACCATTGATCCTTGGAACATTTCAAACTAACAAAGATATGCATGAGACCAGTAATGATATACTGCATCGTTTGCTTTATTTATAAAGCGGGGCGAAAGCCTTTTTCGGTATATACTGCATCTATCTTCCCGATGCTAATTACTACTACGCCGTCGAAATATAAGTCGCATTTTGATTGTCGTCGAGAGACAAGGGATCATCAATCAGTTAGTGCAGAAGTGGCATCATCAATAACATGCGACATATCGGATCGAATAGCAGAAGCAGGTTTAGGTGTCGCTAGCTTACTCATAACAGAAGGTGAATCAAGTGCAGAGCTAGATGGCAGTTCCTTACCTCCCCTCGTAGTTGAGGGATAAATTGTTGTCTTAGCGTCTTTCAAGTTCTTCATAGTGTCCAGCGGATATAAATCCCAAGTGACTCAAAGAATAGAGATATGCTCCCGGCAACATGGCCTTGAAAAAGGTCTTGATAACCCACAAGTATAGGGGATCGCAACAGTTTTCGAGGGTAGAATATTCAACCCAAATTTATTGATTCGACACAAGGGGAGCCAAAGAATATTCTCAAGTATTAGCAGCTGAGTTGTCAATTCAACCACACCAGGAAACTTAGTATCTGCAGCAAAGTGTTTAGTAGCAAAGTAATATGATAGTGGTGGTAACGGTAACAAAAGTAAAGACTGACAAAAGTAATGTTTTTGGTATTTTGTAGTGATTATAACAAAGAGCAACGGAAAGTAAATAAGCGAGAACCAGATACGGAAAGCTCGTAGGGCACCAGATCGTTGATGGATAATTATGCCGGGATGCGATTCGTCATGAAACAGTCATAACATAGGGTGACATGTAACTAGCTCCAATTCATCAATGTAATGTAGGCATGTATTCCGTATATAGCCATACGTGCTTATGGAAAAGAACTTGCATGACATCTTTTGTCCTACCCTCCGTGGCGGTGGGGTCCTAATGGAAACTAAGGGATATTAAGGCCTCCTTTTAATAGAGAACCGGAACAAAGCATTAGCACATAGTGAATACATGAACTCCTCAAACTATGGTCATCACCGGGAGTGGTCCCCGATTATTGTCACTTCGGGGTTGCCGGATCATAACACATAGTAAGTGACTATAGACTTGCAAGATAGGATCAAGAACTCACATATATTCATGAAAACATAATAGGTTCAGATCTGAAATCATGTCACTTGGGCCCTAGTGACAAGCATTAAGCATAGCAAAGTCATAGCAACATCAATCTCAGAACATAGTGGATACTAGGGATCAAACCCTTAACAAAACTAACTCGATTACATGATAAATCTCATCCAGCCCATCACCGTCCAACAAGCCTACGATGGAATTACTCACGCACGACGGTGAGCATCATGAAATTGGTGATGGAGGATGGTTGATGATGACGACGGCGATGAATCCCTCTCCTGAGCCCCGAACGGACTCCAGATCAGCCTCCCGAGAGAGATTAGGGCTTGGCGGCTCCATATCGTAAAACGCGATGATTTCTTCTCCCTGGTTTTTTTCTCCCCGAAAGCCAATATATAGAGTTGGAGTTGGCGTCGGAAGGTGTCCAGGGGGCCCACGAGGTAGGGGGCGCACCCTAGAGGGGGGGGGGGGCGCCCCACCCTCGTGGACAGGGTGTGGCCCCCCTGGTCTTCATCTTTGGCGAGGATTTTTTATTATTTTTTATAAGACATCCCGTGGAGTTTAAGGTCATTCCGAGAACTTTTGTTTTCTGCACATAAAACAACATCATGGCAATTCTGTTGAAATCAGCGTCAGTCCGGGTTAGTTCCATTCAAATCATACAAGTTAGAGTCCAAAACAAGGGCAAAAGTGTTTTGAAAAGTAGATACGACGGAGACGTATCAGCCACCGCGTACTTCATCTCTGGCGATAGACTGTCCCATAGTGCTTTCCCGCTGACGGTCATGGTGGATGCAGTGCAATAGAGGAGGATGTGGAGGGGCTGGTGTTGTGGTCTGGAGTTAGCCGGATGTCTGCCTTTATATAGTGGATTCCGGTGAGGCCAGGCATCCCGGTGCGTCAATGCACGTCACCGGAGTGGGTTGCCGGCGAGCCTTCTTAATGGCGGCAGAAAGACGGACATTAGCATTGAACGGGCGCCGTAGATATCTGTCATGTCCCATCCAGTCACGCGTCTCCGGCATTGTACATGCGCCGACACCGGAGATGCGTCGCGGGTGGCGCCCTCGGCAGGCGTGTCGCTTCAATGGTGGAGGCAGCGAGAGGTCGCGTCCTCCCCGAGCTGTCTGCAATGTTGAGCGGCGCGCTCTACAGCGACATGAATGTGGGCAGCTGGCACCGGGCGGGAGCGTGTGCAGGAGGGTGGGTTGGTGTGTCAGGGCGGTCAGAAAACGGGCTTGGGGTCGGTCCGGACTCCTGCAAACCTCCACAATGTTTGTCTCCGGTTTGGGGTAGAAATTGCGTCCGGACCGCTCCGAGGACCGACATAGGTCGGCGTTGGATGGCTTCCGCGGTTCGGACACCCCAGTCCGGACGGTTGCGGGTCCGCCATGGAGATGCCCTAATAGCTATCGGGAAGTTTCCGTTTTCGTGTGTTTTTTTGCAATATATATATGGGCTATTCTGTTACGCGTAACAGAATATATTATTCTGTTACCCTACTTGAACTGACGTAGTTTACAGGTTGGACTGACGTGGTTTTCTACTTGAACTGAAATTCCTGCGTGTACAGCGGGCGGAAACAGGGGAAGCAACCTGGAGCTTCCGGGCATTCTCCGGCGCGGTGCTGCGGGCCATTCGTTGCCAGAGGAGACGTGTAAGGGGTTTCACACGTGCGCGCGCTCACCTGGTCGTGTTTTGCGATCTGGAGTCACCGGAGGTGACGACGTGGTCATTTGGCGGGCAAACGTGTTTTGGGCCTTGGTGTTTACCCTGGTGTTCGTAGGCCTCATTTTACGTCCGGTTTGTTGTTTTGGATGTGAGAATTATCGGTATGTTAGAGTTTTTAGAGATTAATTTCATCTGTAATTTCTGATTACAAGTTTTGGTGTTTTTTGTCGTTTTCCACGCCCGCCATGCAAATGTGTTCTTCTTTTTCTGTTGTTTTACTTTCGAATTGGCGTTGCAGGGAGAGATATGAGGATTGTATGAAATATTTGCATTGTCAATTTTGCTTCTTTGAGTTGTTTCTACCCCGGATTCCCATGTTATATTGTCGTTGGCGGATGTGGTGTATGGCGGCTGACTGGAGCCTGCGATTTCTTGTAATCTGGTCAAACTGTGTAATTAAGTTGCATGTTTTCAGTGTTGTTTGAATAGCTGTCGTATGTGTAGTTGGACTGCTCCATGTCAAAGTTTCTTACCGTGCATTGACATCAGAGTAAGTATTTTTCTACTGGTTGCCTACTGATACCTCTGCACTTTGAGTATACAGCCCGAGCCCTCTGTCACTTTCATTCTACCAGCTGCAACCAAAGAAAAGCGAGATGGATCCTAAGCTGGGAGAGGTCACAGAGGAGGAGGGGGATGCCGTCGACGTGAGGGCTGCAGTAGCGGAGCAAAGGAGGAGGAGGAGGAGGAGGAGGCGCAGGCGTAGGCAGATGGCGGCACGACGTGTTGCCGAGGAGGAACTGGAGGCAGAGTTCAACAGACGCCTTGCGTGCGAGGTGATGGATACTTACAACTCCAATGAACTGGAGCTTCTTTTCCCAGAGGGCAGTGGAAGGAACCATATTCAGATCATAAGTTGGGCTAGGGCGAGAGCAGCCACGGCTCCACATCCATCCACCAGGGCCAAATGGCGTCGTTTCTTTGATCGTTATGACTGAAGTAGTGAATATTATGTTTTTAAGATTTGTGTTGTGAGGGAGCAGATGTTTGAATGACTAAATGAATTCAACTGTTTTACCTCTGAATGTGTTGTTTTATCTGCATATGTTTGTTATGTGCACTTTTGAACTACTGGTTTATCTGAAGTTGAACTGATTTGTGGTCAAATGTTGCATGGCTTCTATAATAACTATTTCCTACCAGCTGGCTGCCCACCTGCCTATTTATTATTTTTATAATCTACTAGTCTCCCTGGCTATAAATTCTATCCATCTATGTGTGGTGTGTGGCTCAGTCTCCCCCTCCTTTTTCTTCCTTCTTCCAGAATCAGATCTAGGTTCCTTCCTCTTCTCTCCGTTGTTTTCTTCGCTGTTCGTGTGTGTTCCATGGAGGATTATTCGTGCGGATGCCTGGCAAAGATGGTGCGCATAGCTGACGGTTGTGTGTACGAATCTGGTTTGGAGCTCACCCAGACTCAGCGCCGTGGGCAACTTTCTTGTCTACTATACAACAACCATGGGTTTCGTGCATCCTATGTTTGTCGCTTAACGGTTGGTGACTCGAAGGAATCATGGCTATGTGTTTCTATTCGTTTTGTTTTCTACTTTTTTGTAGGTCTCTTTTTGAATCCCATGGACCGTATCTGTAGTTTAGTTTTATCAATAGTTTATCTATATTTTTTATTTTGTTTTGTCAGAATTTAACAGTAGGGATTTCTGTGTGTATTTGTTCATTACTTAACAGTATTTTATCCATTTTTGTATAATCCTTGATCTGTTTTTTGTCAGGTGTTTTTACTGTAGGTGTATTGATATGTATATTTCTTCAGTTTAGTCAGTTCACATGACTAGTTAGTTTGGTGTTATTGTTTTGGTTCAGATTTTTTCTTTTCAGTTTGTTATGCAAACTGTTCCTATATCTGTGTAAAAATTTAGTTATGTCAGGTGTTCACTTTGTTTTGTACTCCCATGCCCATTTGCAGAAAATGTCACCCAGGATCAGGATTGTTGCTCCTAGTTCCGGTGTATTGAAGATGGAGACTTCAGACAAAAATGGGTATCAGTTGATGGAAGTTGGCTACCACATCGACTTGGATGGTTGCATCAACCTAACTACTGGGTGGAAGGAGTTTGTGGCAGAGTCTGGATTTGAGGATGGTGATGTGGTTATGGTTATGTTCTCCAGGGAAGATGACTCCCTGATGTTCATAATTTATGTGATGTAGGTTTAAATGTGGCAAATGACGCCGGTTGTGAGATTTGTGTGTGTTTGATTATGTTGCAGTATTTTTTTCTTTAAAACATTTGCATGTGGGATGGTTGAATTCTATGGTGTTATCAGATGGTTTGGAACAATTTATGTAATGCTTTCCTATTGTTTTTCTCAAGCATAACTTTTTTTAATATATATTCTTTATATTTAAACTGGAATAATTATAGTTGAACTGATGGGCATCCTTTGTTTTGACTGTGATATTTTCATGTACACGGCTCGCGGACGGAACTATATGCTGATGATCTTTGTACGACCCCTTTTGGTTTTTGAGTTTGCTGAACTTACATGCTGTTAATGATAGTACTGAACTATTTAGGTTGTCAATGAGCAATCAAATTTGTTTGTTGTATAACATTTTTTTCTTTTTTACATGATTTTTAGAGCACAATTTATCATTTTTTCAGTTGAATAATGATAGGTCTAGTATTTTTAAAAATAACAAGGATTTAATCTTTTTGCTGCACAATGCTAATTTTACTTGAACCTTATGAATTGTAGTAGTTGAACTTTTTATAAAAAAATTTCTGAAATTTTTATTACAATCTTCTACGTTTAAAGAACTAAAAAAATAATTTTTTTAGTTCTTAAAATTAACATGTGTTTGAACTTTTTACATTACTTGTTTTGAACTGATTTCTTGTGAGTTTTTTTTAAATTATCTGCATTTGTTTTTTATTTTGGTCGTGGGTGACCGGCAGGAATTTTGTAATGGGGCGAACTACTGTGTTGGGCCATCTACCTGAGCCGTTGTTTTCGGCCCAGATAGCTCGTCCGCGCGGTTGTGCAGTGTGGCGTGCGCATGCGCTCTGGGTTTTGTCCCACCTCGCTAGTCGAGGGGGCTCCGGACCTGTTTATAAGCACAGCCAAGGCTCACTTGGCGAAATCCTCTGAATACTTACCTGAGCGCTTATACACGACACTCTCTCTCTCTCATGACCCGTGGGCCCTGGTCGGCGGGCCCTGCGTTGTGCGGATTACTAGGGATTCGCCCACGGGCTCGAGTTCAAGTATCTAGCAACGTCAGGGCCTTCGCCTGACCTTGGGCGGTCAATTTTTTCTTTTTTTGTTTGTTTGAATCTAGTACTTGACTCCACCACTAACTTGCACTGATACTTTTTGTTCTGGTTCCTGTCAGTTTTGTGTAAGTGTAATCTATAATATTTTTGATTCTTAGCATTCTTACTTTCTAGTTATTATTATTTTTTGCGCTGACACATCTTCCTTGTATGGACTTGCCCCCATTATCTATCTTTAGGGGTGTGTGGGCGCGCGCGCGCGTGTGTGTGTGGGGGGACAGAATAACCGCACTATGCCTGTCAAACGAGCTCACTGCCGCGTTAGCGCGAGGCCGAGCCGGGGGGGGGGGGGGGTCGGGACCCCTCCTCCCCCATCCCGGGGAGGCCGAGCCAGGAACGAGTCGTAGCAGGCGACGACGCGGCGTGCCGCGGGGTCGCATGCGGATGCGAGTTCATAACATGACTTGCCCCCGCACCGCACCGCACCGAGGGGCATAGTTGAACTGACAGATCTTCCTTGTATGGACTTGCCCCCATTATCTATCTTTAGGGGTGTGTGGGTGCGTGTGTGTGTGTTTGGGGGGGGGGGAGAATAACCACACTGCGCCTGTCAAACGAGCGCACTGCCGTGTTAGCGCAAGGCCGAGCCGGGACCCCCTCCCCCATCCCGGCGAGGCCGAGCAAGGAACGGCCGTGGCAACGACAGCGGCGTGCAGCATGGCGCATCTTGAGGCGAAGTCTGTAACATGACTTGCCCCCGCACAGCACCAAGGGGCATAGTTGTATTGACACATCTTCCTTGTATGGACTTGCCTCCATTATCTATCTTTAGGGGTGTGTGGGTGCGTGTGTGTGTGGGGGGGGGGGACAGAATAACCGCACTGCACCTGTCAAACGAGCGCTCTGCCGGGTTAGCGCGAGGCCGAGCCGGGGGGAGGGGGGGTCGGGACCCCCTCCCCCATCCCGGCTAGGCCGAGCCAGGAACGAGCCGTAGCAGGCGACGACGCGGTGTGCCGCGGCGTCGCATTCGGAGGAGAGTCCGTAACATGACTTGCCCCCGCACCGCACCACACCGAGGGGCATAGTTGTACTGACACATCTTCCTTGTATGGACATGCCCCCATTATATATCTTTAGGGGTGTGGGTGCGTGTGTGAGGGGTGGGGGAACAGAATAACTGCACTGCGCCTGTCAAACGAGCGCACTTCCGCGTTAGCGCGAGGCCGAGCCGGGGGGGAGGGTGGTCGGGACCCCCCTCCGCCATCCCGGCGAGGCCGAGCGAGGAACGAGCCATAGCAGGCGACGACGTGGCGTGCCGCGGCGTCGCATGCGGAGGCGAGTCTGTAACATGACTTGCCCCCGCACCGCACCGCACCGAGGGGCATAGTTGTACTGATACATCTTTCTTGTATGGACTTGCCCCCATTATCTATCTTTAGGGGTGTGAGGGTGCATGTGTGTGTGTGTTTGTGTGTGTGTGTGTGGGAAACAGAATAACCGCTGCGCTTTATCAACGAAAGTGCCTTTGCAGCGTTAAGCGCAAGGCCGAGCCGGGGAGGGGGAGGACCCCTCCCCATCCCGGCGAGGCCGAGCCAGAACGAGCCAGAGCAGCGACGACGCTGGCGTGCCAAGGCCGCATGCGGAGGCGCAGTCCAGAATATGACTTGCCCCCGCACCGCACCGCACCGAGGGGCATAGTTGTACTGACACATCTTCGTTGTATGGACTTGCCCCCATTATTTATCTTCAGGGGTGTGTGGGTGTGTGTGGGGGAGGGGAACAAAATAACCGCACTGCGCTTGTCAAACGAGCGCACTGCCGCGTTAGCGCAAGGCAGAGCCGGGGGTGGGGGGGGAGGGGGACTCCCCCATCCTGACGAGTCCGAGCCAGGAAAGAGCCGTAGCAGGCGACGACGCAGCGTGCCGCGGCGTCGCATGCGGAGGCGAGTCCGTAACATGACTTACCCCCGCACCGCATCGCACCGCACCGAGGGGCATAGTTGTACTGACACATGTTCCTTGTATGTACTTGCCCCCATTATCTATCTTTAGTGGATTTGTGGGTGCGTTTGGTGGGAGGGGGGGAACAGAATAACCGCACTGCGCCTGTCAAACGAGCGCACTGTCGCGTTAGCGCGAGGCCGAGCCGTGGGGAGGGGGGTCGGGACCCCCCTCCCCCATCCCGGCAAGGCCGAGCGAGGAACGAGCCGTAGCAGGCGAGGACGCGGTGTGCGGCGGCGTCGCATGCGGAGGCGAGTCTGTAACATGACTTGCCCCCACACCGCACCGCACCGAGTGGCATAGTTTTACTGACACATCTTCCTTGTATGGACTTGCCCCCATTATCTATGTTTAGGGGTGTGTGGGTGCATGTGTGTATGTGTGTGGGTGGGGGGAACAGAATAACCGTGACCGGCTCATCAACGAAGCGCCTTTGCCAGCGTTAGCGCGAGGCCGAGCCGGGGGGGGGGGGGTCAGGACCCCCTCCCTTATCCCAGCAGCGAGGCCGAGCCAGGAACGAGCCGTAGCAGGCAACGACGCGGCGTGCCGCGTCGTCACATGCGGAGGCGAGTCCGTAACATGACTTCCCCCGCACCGCATCGCACCGCACCGAGGGGCATAGTTGTACTGACACATCTTCCTTGTATCGACTTGCCCCCATTATCTATGTTTAGGGGTGTGTGGGTGTGTGTGGGGGGTGGGGGGTGGGGGGAACAGAATAACCGCACTGCGCCTGTCAAACGAGCGCATTGGCGCGTTAGCACGAGGCCGAGCCGGGGGGGGGGGGGGAGGGACCCCCTCCCCCATCCCGGCGAGGCGAGCCAGGAACGAGCCATAGCAGGCGACGACGCGGCGTCGCATGCGGAGGCGAGTCCGTAACATGACTTGCCCCCACACTGCACCGCACCGCACCTAGGGGCATAGTTGTACTGACACATCTTCCTTGTATGGACTTGCCCCCATTGTCTATCTTTAAGGGTGTGTGGGTGCGTGTGTGTGTGTGTGGGGGGGGGGGGGGAAGAAACAGAAAAACCGCAATGCACCTGACAATCGAGCGCGCCTTGCAGCGTTAAGCGAGGCCGAAGTCAGGGGAGGGACCCCCCTCCCCCATCCCGGCGAGGCCGAGCCAGGAACAAGCCGTAGCAGGCGACGACGCGGCATGCCGCGGCGTCGCATGTGGAGGCGAGTCTGTAACATGACTTGCCCCGCACCGCACCGACAGGTATGCGGAGGCGAGTCCGTAACATGACTTGCCCCCATTATCTTATCTTTTTTAGGCGAAAAACCAGCACCATTATGAATTATTATTTCATTTGTACTTTTTCGATAATTTTTATTGTACTGTTGTGAGTTATTATTTGTACTTTTGCCGTTTGTTTTCTCCCTCTATATTTTTTATTGTATTTAATTTTTGCTATTATCTTTGGTAACTTCCCATAGATAGTGGGCTTTGCCACTATTGTGGGCTTTAGTCATTGGTTTTCTCCCACTCACCTTTTAACCTCCTCTCTCCCCGTTCCGCTCCGCTCCCCTCCCTAAATCAATTCCTTCTTCGTTCCCCTCTTCTTCTCTTCTCGCAGAGAAGTTTCTTCTCCTGTTTGTCCGCGGGAGCGTCGGCCGGTGGGTGTAACACTAGGGTTGGAGGTTTGAGTGCTCTGTTTGCTCCTTTTGCTCTACCGTCGATTTCCCTTGCATCCTCTTATGTACAGATTTCCCCTCTATTTCTCAGCTATTGCTCTCTTGCTGTCTCAGGTTGGATTCGCTAGGGTTCCTTTGCTCTTGAACGAGCGGTTGGCGACGATGATACAGGATTCCGTGGCGGATTTTGTGTTTGCTGGTAAGAGTTTTGCTTTGTATGGCGTGCTTCGTTTTTGAAATAGGTCAGAGCCCTAATTTTTGTTCATGTGTCTTGCAGATCTGGTTGGGCAGATTTCAGGTCTGTAGATCTCAATGGGTACATCATCCAGTCC
Source organism: Aegilops bicornis (assembly GCA_021605145.1). Taxonomy (NCBI): domain Eukaryota; kingdom Viridiplantae; phylum Streptophyta; class Magnoliopsida; order Poales; family Poaceae; genus Aegilops; species Aegilops bicornis. Next base: position 154,390,858 of record CM038669.1, read on the forward strand.
GGACAAGTTGAATGCAGGTGATTTTCCGTGTAATTTGGATGATGTTTTAACAGGTCTGGTTTTTAGGTTGTATAGGTGTTGTCGTATCGACTTTATAAGTTGTATGTATTTTGATAGCTGTTAATTTTTCCCTGGAATGTGTGGTGTGTATAGTTTTAACGGTTGATGTGACCTGCAAACAGGTTGTAGTACTGATCACCATCTGTAGTTTGAACTACTATCCTAGCATTTGAAATACGGTGTTGTAGTCAGTGAAGAACTATTATGATGTTGAAAGAGTTTTCATTCTGAAGTTTTTTGTGCGAGTGGTGGGTTGATATTGTTTTATTGGGTGCACTTGTGGTGTTCTTATAGTTGAACTGATTGCCTTGTTCGTGTAGTTTTTTGCTAAATATGATGTTGTTGCAGATGTTGGAGTGCCGGTGCCTCCCGATTCTGAAAAATCAAAACGCTTTCAAGATCTTGTGAATGTTATTTTTGAGACACCAAACCCTCTAGAAGAACTTCGAATGTTGTTGGTGTTTGCCTTATATTTGCTCTTTTTTTATCAGCCTTGAATACATAAATATGATTAGCTCTCACACTCCAAAAAAATTTATTTGGTTTTTAACAAACCCTTTATTTTGATTTGAAGGAGGCTATTTAAAATATTTCCAAAAGACCCTCCTTCTCAAAAAATTTCTCCTATGACAAATATTTTATTTTTGTGTCTTCCTCAATCTTGGTGTTTGGTATTAAAAACTTTCCTTCTGATGTTAACTCATCACAATAAATTTTTGGAAATTAATTTTTATTAAAAAGAAATCCTATGGGTTTTTGGGATTTATTCCTTTTATTGCAACCACCCATTTTTACCATGCCTCATGTTAAAGTTTCTCCCAAAACCCCTGCCTCCACTTTGGGTCAAGCCAAATATTCAATTCCAACAAGTTCAACCCATTTCTGATTTTATTCCATTTATTTTTCCCCCAAAACTATTTCTGCCATTATCTTTAGACCTAGGTGGTTTACAAAGGAAGTACCAAATTTACTTTGAGTTCTGATTCCAAATCAAATCCTCTGACTAGTCCTTAGCACCCCCAACCTAGAGCCATCAAGATCCACTCTTCCACAGTTCAAAATTTTCAAGTTTTACTCACTGCAAGTTTGGACCAGATTGGTCAAATTTGGTGAAATTCATATTTTTCCTTTTTCCAAAAATTCTGACAAAAATCAAGCAGCCCCCAGATGCATTGAGAGATCACCTCACCAAAGATCAGCTCCAGATAAATTTCCCACATGCCAAAAACTTTTCATCGAGCACCTGGCGTGCCTTTATTCTTTATCCTGATTCAGAAAAATTCAGGTTCAGTGTTTGGATTCAGACGACAGTGTCGTTTTCTTCAGAGATTGACATCCATCTCGCCAGTGCTCGCATTGGCCTCTTGCGCACCGCTCCCCCTCCTTCTCCAGAGCGCCGCAAGGTCGCTTGGCCGGGCGCGGGCGTCGGTGGCAACGTGGCTCGCCAGCTTCGGCAGCTTCTGCGGTGGCAGAGCCACCCGTGGCGACCAACAGCGGCCGACCCGGCTTTCGACGCCGACCAGCGCCGCCCGAACCACCCGAGGCCTCCGCGTGGCCTTCTCTTCCTCTGTGCATGCTGCGGCTCCGTCGTCGTGGCCTAGCAAGCACAGGGCGTGCTCTCTGCCGCCGACGGGCCCGCGAGGTGCCGTTCCGTCGAAACCACGGCACATGCCAAACCCAGCCGAGGTTAGCATTTGAGCGTAACCAGTGCACCATCGCGTTGATGCCCAGCCGCCTAAACCACCCGTTCGGCCACCGCCTCGCCGTAATCGCCGCCGGAGATTATCCCGTTCTCGGGACCGCCTCGGGCCGGCTATAAATAGCCACCCCAAGCTCGCCTTCGACCAGCACCACTCACCCCACCTCGCCAGAGCTGCGATCGACCCCTAGGAGGACCCCGAGGATGCCTTCTCCTCCGTCTCCGGCCGCCCCGATCCGCTTCGGGCTCCGGCGCGATCCACTCCGGTGAGGGCACCCCCTCCTCCCAAACCCTTCCCGTAGCCTCCTAGGGCACCCAATCACCTAACTCGCGCCTTGATTTGGCATTTGCAGCCTTCCCCGACGAGATCCAACATCACCCGAGCCGCCGTCCGCCGGAGTAAGGGCCGCCGTCCGCCGGAGTAAGGGCCGCCGTCAACGTGGTGCTCGCCGACGACCACCTCCACCACCCACAGACGCGGGAGAGCACACTGAGCCCGTAGGTAACCTTCGCTCCTCCCAACTCTCCGTGGATCGTCGCCGGCGACCACCGCAAGCTTCGGGCGCCGGCGCGCTCTGTTCGTCTCTCAAATTTTCAAACCTGATGAGTGGGACCCCCTCGTCAGCCTCTCTTTTCTATTCGAACCATTTTTCTGAAAAGCGCATTCGGGAAATACGCTTTCTAACTGAAACGTTTTTACGTCCTTTTACATTACGCCCTGAAACTTTCTGTTTCATTACAGGCAGGTCCCTGGACTAAAACTCTAATAACTTTTAAACATAAAATGATTTTTGATTGGTTCTTTTTATGTCCTCTTTATTTTTCTGTCTAGTTTTTATCATATTTATTTGAAAAATATTTGGAATACTTTTTGTGCACCTACGGTATTCACGTTAGTACATGTTTTCTTTGTACCGTAGATACGGGAAGAGGTGACGGAACCGCGAACTTCACCGAGCTAGACTCTGACTACTCCGAACCAGGCAAGCATGTTTGAACCTTTGATATGATGAGTGTTTTGCATGTTCGCTTAAGTACTTACTTCATGGCATGATTACATGGATACCCGTGAATGTTATGTTGCATGCAAAGCTATTGCGAATGAGCTTCGAAACTCGATGTGTTACTCGATGTGAGTTACATGATCATGTGGTGACATGATAGGTGGTAAGATGGTATTGTTGTAGCATGCCAGTCTTATGCCCAACCAATTAACTCCAGTGTCAATGTGAGTCAAGTCACGTTACCCTCCGTTCCTTTTCTTGTACTACCACATGTTTTCTTCATGGAATATGGTTTAGTAAGTTGTAAACCTCTTTCCTGGTACACACCAAACAGAGGGGCCGGGATGAGGGTTCCATGGCCCTGGATTAAAGCCCGTCATTCGGTCAGGGAGCATGCGTGTTTCCGGTTGGGACCGAGAGGGGCACCCTTAGAGCGCTTGAGATAAATTTGATCCCATGCTATTCGAGGTTGTGACCTCCCGTCTTAGAGTTTTTCTTGAGCGTTGCCTAGGGTGATTCTGGCGGTGAGAATGTGGAATTGGGTATGTACTGGTTAGATGTGTTTCTTCTAAAATACCGTAAACGAAACTAGTCCCTTGCGACTACTGAAATCGGTTGGCTGTGGTTAAATAGTACAAACTCTGCAGAGTCAAACTCATTCAAGTAACCGTATCTATGGTCAAGGTCTATGTTCAACCTGTCCTTGTCAGTCTTAGTGTCAGTCTCCTTGACAATCTCCGGTGAACAAACATGAGTGGTAAACTTGGCTATATGATTACTCCTGTGGATGGACTAACCTGTTTATTATCATTATGTGCTGAGTATTTTCCTTGGAAGGGTCTATACTGCTTGAATACGACAATGAAATATAAGCCCTTTATGTGATGTCGCTCAGACATCCGACTGTGGCATTTATGTTGTTTACTTTTGATATAAGCCCTTTATGTGATGCCGCTCAGACGTCCGAATGTGGCATTTATGTTATTTACTTTCGATATAAGCCCTTTATGTGATGTCACTCAGACGTCCGACTGTGGCACTCTTGTTATTTAATTTCAATATAAGCCCTTTATGTGATGTCGCTCAGACGTCCGACTGTGGCACTCTTGTTATTTACTTTCAATATAAGCCCTTTATGTGGTGTCGCTTAGACGCCCGACTGCGGCACGTTAATTTATTTGTTCCCTTTCGAGGCGTCGCTTCAGACACTCGATCGGTTTTCATTTAATTTTTTTGGGATTTCGGGAGGACTATCGCCTGACTTCCTTTTATTTAACATGTCGTGCAAGTTTATTATTTGAGTGTGCATTGCTAATTGCTCATGATGCATCATGCTTGCATTTGTTATATCTTATGTCCGAAATATCTTGTGAGTACAATCAAAGTACTCACCTGGCTTGTTGATTTGGCCAGATGTTGACGAAGGCGATCTTATGGATGAAGAGTTCGATAGCGAGTCCGATGCCTAGAGGAGTCCCAATCAGTCCCGTGCTATCCTGGATTTTGTCACTTGTACCATATCCGCTTCCGCTACCCGAATAAAATCATCGAGCCTCACTTCGACGCTCGATGAGCTACAAGAGTAGGAGTCATGTCACCCCCACTTCACTGTGACATATCCACCACCACTTTTAATACGAGTCAGTAGTATGCCACCACACCCTTGTGTCATATCCGCCTTTATGTATATTATTGGCGTGCTTGTAATAAATTGTTGAGCAACCTCAGCTCAACCCTGTAATATATTTAGTACTTCTGGATTTCTGTATCAAGAATTTTTCTACCAGTAAGGAGGATTCTCCTATACTGGAAATAAAAGTATCGGTTTCTCAATAAGTATTTTATTGAAAAACCGGTAGTGACAAACTTGGTACCGGAGCCAAGCTGACTGTAGGAAGCCACTAGGTGCGATCGCTAAACCGGTTATTAGCGTCTTAGTGCGATTTTAGCATTTTTGCAAAATGTAGCAATTTTCTGTTAGTCATCATAAATTTATGATCTAACTATTCGGATTTTTTTTCTACTTTTGTAGATGGCTAGCAGCGACTGTGAGTCACAGGTGTTCGCCAATGTACCTGAGGGGTTTATCAAGCTCCTCACCTACATCGTCTAGATCGCGATTGGGCCATCGGTTCGCCCAGTGTTTACACTCTACCAGCACAAGATCAGCGACAGTCTGTCTATGCACCAGGCCGTGGTGCAGGTCAAGGGAGGGCGTTCAGAGTCACGCCAGTTCCGGTTTGTTGGCAGGGCCATGCCTACGGAGAGGCATGCCATGCAGATGGCTGCCCGTGAGGCGATAGCTCGTCTCCGGGATGTTCTTCCTTCGATGAAGACTTGTCGCTACTTCTACCTCCCATGCCACGTGCCATACACTTGTCACTATGCATTCGCTTGCCCCAGGGGAGAGCGAGATGAGGCTATTGAGATGCTTGTTGAATACCTCCAGGCACTTGAGGCAGCTTTTGATAACCTTGTGGACGACCTTGTGGCTGCTCGTATGGACTCAGTCCATGGCTGTGCCGCCAACAGGAGGGAACTTCTCCACACCGCACCACCACTGACCTTCGTCTCGTCCTCTGCGTCCTATTCACTTGCCATCCTCGCCACTGCTCGTCGCCTGCCTACCATTGAGGAGTTTGACCAAGTCATCGCGCCCACTCCAGTCCGTGTTGCACCACCTCTTGCGCCCACTCCAGTCCGTGTTGCACCACCTATTGCGCCCGCTCCAGTCCGTGTTGCACCACCTATCGCGCCCGCTCCAGCTTCACAGCGCAGCACTTCACGCCTGGAGCCTATTAGTGAGGAGGAGGTTGAGTCCCCAGCATTACTGGGCCTCACCCTCGGCAGGCCAAGGGAAATCCTTACCATCTCCGACTGAGTGCGCCTAGCAGCCCTGCGAGGTGCCAGCTTGTATGATATGTTTATATGTATATAGGTTGTGAGGTGTAGTTTGTACGCGCATCATGTAGGAGCTGGGAGAAGTGCACTAGCCTAAATAACATGTCAGGAATGTGTACGCACATCCTGAGTGATGTATTGTATAATTACTGCTTGCGTGTAAGATATGTACTGAGCGGTCCTTCTCCATGCGCAATCAAATATTTTCTTGAAAAATCTTGGAGTGTTTAAATATTTTTTTTTGCCTTTGAGTATTTATTTATTTTTTCGGCTCAATTTCTTTTTCTTATGAGTTTTACAAAATATATCCCCAGAGTGGAAAATGTCTCGTCCTTGGACTCGTTCAATGCCAAATCCACCAGAAGAGAATTATGGCACCCAAACAAGCAACAATTTCACACAGGGACAGTCAAGTCAATAGGGTAGTGAGACAGCTTTTTCTCAAGTGTGCCGCCTTTATGAACAAAGCCAGCAACAACACCAAGAAATGATGAACCATGCCATCAATATGGGAAATCACCGTGGACCGTATCAGCAGCAATCCAAATTGTCAGAACTACAAAAGACGCGTCCCCCAACTTTCTCGCACACTGACAAACCTCTTGAGGCCGATGACTGGCTTCGAGACATTGAAAGGAAATTGATTATTGCACAATGTTCAGACCATGAGAAGGTACTATATGCACCTCACTACCTCACAGGAGCAGCTGCATCATGGTGGGAAAATTTCCTACACATGCACCCCAATGAGAATAACATCACCTGGGAGGAATTTAAAGAAGGTTTTCATGGGGCGCATATCCTCAGAAGCGTTATGAAGATCAAGAAGAGGGAGTTTGATGACCTCAAGCAGAGAGGCATGACGGTGACTGAGTACAACAGTTAGTTTACTCAATTATCTCGTTATGCCAACGAAGAACACATGACTGAGAATAAAAAGATGGAAAAATTCCTGGACGGTCTTGCACCAGCACTTAAATGCCAGCTGATTGTACACACCTTTCCGGATTTCAAAACGCTTGTGGACAAAGCCATTACCTTGGAAAACGAGCGCCGCAGTTTGGAAGATTTTCACAAACGCAAGAGGGACCAAACTACCCAAGCTCGCAACAACCGAAACAAGACTGACTTTCAGAAAAGTGGAGCAAACAAGTCCACAACCAATGTCGCACGCTCGATCAAGAATTTTCATGCAAGGGACAAGGATTTTACATACCGCCCAGGTGTTACTTGCTACACTTGTGGATAAGAAGGGCACTATGCTAAACAGTGCCCAAAGCCAAGAAACTCGGCTCCCAAGCCGAACAACGGTGGGAATAATTCAGCACCCAAGCGTAACAACTTCAACCCTAATAATAATCACAAGAAGGGTCACTTGAACCATGTGACCAAGGAGGAAGCACAGAATGCCCCGGATATCGTACTCGGTACGTTCCCTGTCAACACAATACCTGCCACAGTTTTGTTTGATTCTGGAGCTTCTCACTCGTTCATTTCAAAGAAATTTGCTTTGCAAAATGATTTTTTGATGCTTCTCCTAGAAAAGTCCATGATCATCAAGTCCCTCGGGATTAAGCAAGTCACTCAGAGTTACTGCCCAGGTGTGGTTATTGAGTTTGAGGGATTAAAGTTTCACGCCAACCTTATTGTATTGGAAAATAAGGGACTAGATGTCATCCTAGGAATGGACTGGTTAACCACCAACAAAGGGTTTATTGACTGCTTCAACCGGACGATAATTCTTACGCACCACCACGGGAAGACAATAAAGGTTTCAGCTCAAGAAAGACAAATATCACGGCAGCCAAGGTTGAACAAGGTGGACATTTCCGAGTTAAGCAAAGTCCCAGTAGTGTGTGAGTTCCCCGACGTATTTCCCGAAGAACTACCAGGCATGCCACCAGACCGGGAGATAGAATTTAGCATTGAGCTAGCACCTGGAACCACCCCCATTTACAAGAAACCATATAGGATGGCACCCTCAGAGTTGGTGGAATTAAGGAAGCAAATAAAAGAGTTACTGGACAAAGGATTTATTCGAGCCAGCTCCTCACCTTGGGGCTCACCAGTTTTATTTGCCAAGAAAAAGGATGGGACACTGAGATTGTGTATAGACTATCGAGCACTCAACATGGTCACGATCAAGAACAAATATCCGATGCCACGGATAAATGATTTATTTGACCAGCTCGCTCAAGCCAAGGTTTTCTCAAAAATTGACTTAAGGTCGGGATACCATCAATTAAAGGTACGGACAGAAGATATCCCCAAAACAGCCTTCACCTCCAGATACGGGCTGTATGAGTTTACAGTAATGCCGTTTGGGCTGACCAACGCCCCCGCATATTTTGTCCACCTCATGAACAAAGTGTTTATGAAATTTATGGACAAATTTGTTGTGGTGTTCATCGATGATATTCTGGTATACTCCAAGACGCCAGAAGAACATGCTGAACATCTCAGAATTGTACTGGGAGAATTAAGGAAACATCAATTATACGCCAAGTTCAGCAAATGTGAATTTTGGTTAAGACAAGTTGGTTTTCTAGGCCATGTGTTAACACAAGAAGGTGTTGCCGTAGACCCAGAAAAGGTCAAGGCCGTGCTTGGTTGGAAACCACCAGCTAGCGTAACGGATGTAAGAAGTTTCTTGGGAATGGCAGGATATTACCGAAGGTTCATTGAAGGGTTCTCCACCATAGAAAAGCCAATGACGCAGTTGCTCAAGAAGGATAAGAAGTTTGTATGGACTGAAGCTTGCGAGAAAAGTTTCCAAGAACTAAAGAGGAAATTAACGACATCACCAGTATTAGTCGTGCCAGACATACACAAAACTTTTGAGGTGTATTGTGACGCATCTCGGAAAGGCCTCGGATGCGTATTAATGCAAGAAGGCAAGGTAGTCGCGTATGCTTCCAGGCAACTTCACAAGCATGAAGAAAATTATCCTACTCATGACCTGGAGTTGGCAGCAGTCATTCATGCACTCAAAGAGTGGAGGCACTTTTTACTTGGAAATCGTTGTGAAATATACACAGACCATAAAAGCCTCAAGTATATTTTCACACAACCAGAACTCAATTTACGGCAACGACGCTGGTTGGAATTAGTGAAAGATTATGATGTTGGTATTCACTACCATACATGAAAGGCGAATGTAGTGGCAGACGCTCTTAGTCGAAACCCCAGCTCAGACAACGACGGTCTGCCAAACTTGAGACCTGAATTCCAGCAAGAGTTCGCCAAACTCAACATGGTGATGGTCGCTAAGGGCGATGTGTGAAATTTGGAAATACAGCCTACCTTAATGGAACAAATTAAGGAGGCTCAGCATGGACACCCCAGCATCGAGGGCATAAAAAGAAAAGTGAGTTTGGGCAAGGCCTCAGAATTTGTCATAGACGATAAGGGAATACTATGCTACGGAGACGGACTTTGCGTGCCGAATATAGAAGACCTAAACAGCAAATTCTAGCCGAAGGCCACACCGCCCCATATTCAATCCACCCGGGAGGAACCAAAATTTACAAAGACATTCAGGAAAAGTTTTGGTGGCACGATATGAAGAGGGATATAGCCACCTTCATTGCATGTTGTGATTCGTGTCAGCGCATTAAGGCCGAGCATCAAAAACCAGCAGGGTTATTACAGCCAAACAGGATACCTGAGTGGAAGTGGGATGAAATTGGGATGGACTTTATTGTTGGACTACCTCGGTCACAACACGGAAATGATGCCATATGGGTCATCCGCAGACAGATTAACCAAGGTGGCACATTTCATTCCCGTAAAGACAACCTACACCACTCAGAAGCTTGCTAAGCTTTATCTTTCCTGCATAGTTTGTCTGCATGGAGTCCCAAAGACTATAATATCTAACCGAGGCACTCAATTCGTCTCTAGATTTTGGGATCAATTACAGCAAGCTCTGGGAACTCAACTGGCATTCAGTACAGCATACCACCCCTGCATCGATGGACAAACTGAACGCGTAAACCAAATTCTAGAGGACATGCTGAGAGTGTGTGTCCTCACCTATGGGACCAGTTGGGAAGAAAGCTTGCCATATGCCGAGTTTGCATACAACAACAGTTACCAAGCCAGCCTGCAAATGGCACCCTTCGAAGCCTTGTATGGACGGAGATGTCGTACTCCATTGAATTGGTCAGAGACAGGAGACAGCCGTATCTTCGGCCCAGATATGCTCAAGGAAGCTGAGGAGAAAGTTAAGCTAATCAGGGACCGACTCAAGACAACTCAAAGCCGACAGAAGAGTTATTACGATCGAAAACATCGGGGAGTCAGTTTTGAACCCGGTGAGTATGTGTACCTCCGAGTATCTCCTATGAGGGGCCTGCAGCGATTCAAAGTTAAGGAAAGCTAGCACCAAGATTTATCGGACCCTTCTGTGTAGTTGCACGAAGAGGCACGGTAGCCTACCAGCTACACCTACCCGAGGAGCTGTCCGACGTCCATGATGTGTTCCACGTCTCACAGTTGAGGAAATGTGTGAGCAACCCAGAAAAGCAGGTATCTCATGAGGACATTGACGTACAGCCAGACCTCACCTACAGGGAACGCCCAATAAAAATATTAGAGGAGTCTGAAAGGAGAACCCGTCAGAAAGCAATTAAGTTTTTCAAAGTACAGTGGAGCAATCACACCGAAGATGAGGCAACATGGGAAAGAGAAGATTTCCTTCGGGCAGAACACCCACACCTATTTGAGGATCAGCTGAAATCTCGGGACGAGATTTTTCCCTAAGGGGTAGGTGTTGTGACACTCCAAAAAAAATTTATTTGGTTTTTAACAAACCCTTTATTTTGATTTGAAGGAGGCTATTTAAAATCTTTCCAAAAGACCCTCCTTCTAAAAAAATTTCTCCTATGACAAATATTTTATTTTTGTGTCTTCCTCAACCTTAGTGTTTGGTATTAAAAACTTTCCTTCTGATGTTAACTCATCACAATAAATTTTTGGAAATTAATTTTTATAAAAAAGAAATCCTATGGGTTTTTGGGATTTATTCCTTTTATTGCAACCACCCATTTTTACCATGCCTCATGTTAAAATTTCTCCCAAAACCCCTCCCTCCACTTTGGGTCAAGCCAAATATTCAATTCCAACAAGTTCAACCCATTTCCGATTTTTATTCCATTTATTTTTTCCCCAAAACTATTTCTGCCATTATCTTTAGACCTAGGTGGTTTACAAAGGAAGTACCAAATTTACTTTGAGTTTTGAGTCCAAATCAAATCCTCTAACTAGTCCTTAGCACCCCCAACCTAGATCCATCAAGATCCACTCTTCCACAGTTCAAAATTTTCAAGTTTTACTCACTGCAAGTTTGGACCAGATTGGTCAAATTTGGTGAAATTCATATTTTTCCTTTTCCAAAAATTATAAAAAAAATCAGGCAGCCCCCAGATGCATAGAGAGATCACCTCACCAAAGATCAGCTCCAGATAAATTTCCCACATGCCAAAAACATTTCATCGAGCAACCGGGCGTGCAATCTTTATCACAGCATTCGAGAAAAAATTCAGGTTCGGTGTTTGGATTCGCACGACAGTGTCGCTTTCTTGAGATTGACATCCATCTCGCTTGGTGCTCACGCTGGCCTCTTGCGCTTGCTCCCCTCCTTATCCAGAGCGCCGCAGGTCGCTTGGCCGGCGCGCGTCGGTGGCAACGTGGCTCGCCAGCTCCGGCAGCTTTTGAGGTGGCAGAGCCACCCGTGGCGACCAACAGCGGCCGACCCGGCTTTCGGCGCCGACCAGCGCCGCCCGAACCACCCGAGGCCTCCGCGTGGCCTTCTCCTCCTCTGTGCACGCTGCGGCACCGTCGCCGTGGCCTGGCAAGCACAGGGCGTGCTCTCTGCCGCCGACGGGCCCGCGAGGCGCCGTTCCGTCGAAACCATGGCACAGGTCAAACCCAGCCGAGGTTAGCGTTTGAGCGTAAGCAGTGCACCATCACGTTGATGCCCAGTCGCCTAAGCCACCCGTCCGGCCACCGCCTGGCCGTAATCGCCGCCGGAGATTTTCCCGTTCTCGGGACCGCCTAGGGCCGGCTATAAATAGCCACCCCAAGCTCGCCTTCGACCAGCACCACGCACCCCACCTCGCCAGAGCTGCGATCGACCCCTAGGAGGACCCCGAGGAGGCCTTCTCCTCCGTCTCCGGCCGCCCCGATCCGCTTCGGGCTCCGGCGCGATCCACTCCGGTGAGGGCACCCCCTCCTCCCAAACCCTTCCCGTAGCCTCCTAGGGCACCCAATCACCTAACCCGCTCCTCGATTTGGCATTTGCAACCTTCCCCGACGAGATCCAACATCACCCGAGCCGCCGTCCGCCGGAGTAAGGGCCGCCGTCGACGTGGTGCTCGTCGACGACCACCTCCACCACCCACAGACGCGGGAGAGCACACTGAGCTCGTAGGTAACCTCCGCTCCTCCCAACTCGCTGTGGATCGTCGTCAGCGACCACCGCAAGCTTCGGGCGCCGGCGCGCTCTGTTTCTCTCTCAAATTTTCAAACCTGACGAGTGGGACCCCCTCGTCAGCCTCTCTTCTCTATTCGAACCGTTTTTCTAGAAAGCGCATTCGGGCAAATACGCTTTCTAACTGAATCGTTTTTCTGTCCTTTTCGTTACGCCTGAAACTTTTGTTTCATTACGCATGTGTCCCTCGGACTAAAACTCTAATAACTTTTAAACATAAAATGATTTTTGATTGGTTCTTTTTCTGTCCTCTTTATTTTTCTGTCTAGTTTTTATCATATTCATTTGATAAATATTTGGAATACTTTTTGTGCACCCACGGTATTCACGTTAGTACATGTTCTCTTTGTACCGTAGATACCGGAAGAGGTGACGGAACCACGAACTTCACCGAGGTAGACTCCGACTACTCCGAACCAGGCAAGCATGTTTGAACCTTTGATGTGATGAGTGTTTTGCATGTTCGCTTAAGTAGTTACTTCATGGCATGATTACATGGATACCCGTGAATGTTATGTTGCATGAAAAGCTATTGCGAGTGAGCTTTGAAACTCGATGTGTTACTCGATATGAGTTACATGATCATGTGGTGACATGATAGGTGGTAAGATGGTATTGTTGTAGCATGCCAGTCTTATGCCCAACCAATTAACTCCAGTGTCAACGTGAGTCAAGTCACGTTACCCTCCGTTCCTTTTCTTGTACTACCACATGTTTTTTTCATGGAATATGGTTTAGTAAGTTGTAAACCTCTTTCCTGGTACACACCAAACAGAGGGGCCGGGATGAGAGTTCCATGGCCCTGGATTAAAGCCCGTCATCCGGTCAGGGAGCATGGGTGTTTCCGGTTGGGACCGAGAGGGGGGCACCCCTTAGAGCCGCGAGATAAATTTGATCCCATGCTAGTCGAGGTTGTGACCTCTCCGTCTTAGAGTTTTTCTTGAACGTTGCCTAGGGTGATTCCTGGTAGCGGAATGTGGAATTGGGTGTGTACTGGTTAGATGTGTTTCTTCTAAAATACCGTAAATGGAACTAGTCCCTTGCGACTACTGAAATCCGTTGGTTGTGGTTAAATACAAACTCTACAGAGTCAAACTCATTCAAGTAACTGTATCTATGGTCAAGGTCTGTGTTCAACCTGTCCTTGTCAGTCTCAGTGTCAGTCTCCTTGAAAATCTCCGGTGAACAAACATGAGTGGTAAACTCGGCTATATGATTACTCCTGTGGATGGACTAACCCGTTTATTATTATTATGTGCTGAGTATTTTCCTTGGAAGGGTCTATACTGCTTGAATACGACAATGAAATATCAACCCTTTATGTGATGTCGCTCAAACGTCCGACTATGGAATTTATGTTGTTTACTTTTGATATAAGCCCTTTATGTGATGTCGCTCAGACGTCCGACTGTGGCATTTATGTTGTTTACTTTCAATATAAGCCCTTTATGTGATGTCGCTCAGACGTCCGACTGTGGCATTTATGTTATTTACTTTCGATATAAGCCCTTTATGTGATGTCGCTCAGACGTCCGACTGTGGCACTCTCGTTATTTACTTTCAATATAAGCCCTTTATGTGGTGTCGCTTAGACGCCCGACTGTGGCACGTTAATTTATTTGTTCCCTTTCGAGGCGTCGCTTCAGACACTCGATCGGTTTTCAGTTAATTTTGTTGGGATTTCGGGAGGACTACCGCCTGACTTTCTTTTATTTAACATGTCGTGCAAGTTTATTATTTGAGTGTGCATTGCTAATTGCTCATGATGCATCATGCTTGCATTTGTTATATCTTATGTCCGAACTGTCTTGCGAGTACATTCAAAGTACTCACCTGGCTTGTTGATTTGGCGAGATGTTGTGAAAGCGATCTTATGGATGAAGAGTTCGATAGCGAGTCCGGCGCCTAGAGGAGTCGGTCGATCCCGTGCGATCCTGGATTTTGTCACTTGTACCATATCCGCTTCGCTACCGAATAAAATCATCGAGCCTCACTTGACGCCGATGAGCTACAAGAGTAGGAGTCATGTCACCCCCACTTCACTGTGACATATCCACCACCACTTTTAATACGAGTCAGTAGTATGCCACCACACCCTTGTGTCATATCCGCCTTTATGTATATTATTGGCGTGCTTCTAATAAATTGTTGAGCAACCTCAGCTCAACCCTGTAATATATTTAGTACTTTTGGATTTCTGTATCAAGAATTTGTCTACCAGTAAGGAGGATTCTCCTATACTGGAAATAAAAGGATCGGTTTCAACATAAGTATTTTATTGAAATACCGGTCGTGACATTAGCTACATCAGTTTTTCCTTTTCTTTTGTGTCTGATGCTATGCGCTTTATTTATCTTGTCTCTGCAATGTTAATTTTGTTTTAATTTTATATTTGCGTGCTTATATTATTGGTTTATGCAGTTAATGACAGCCATGGTGCTCCTGAGGACATTTCTGATGTTGTCAAAGATATTAATGATGGAATGTATTCTCTTAACGTTGATGATGGTGATGGCAGCTTGCAGTTATACATTACTCGATCCACAGTGTTGATGGCCTTGAGCACATTACTCGGTGAGGATGTTCCTATGCAGTTTTAGTTTGAGGATGATAGGATAAGAAAGAAGAAGTGTGATTTCCAGAGGAGAAAGGAGTTGGAACGGCGTCAAAAGGCTGCATGTGTGCAACGAAGTGATTGGGATGTTGCTCAAGCTCCTGAAGGTGTAGGTGATGAAGGTGGTGACGCAGCCTTTTCAACTGTTGATGGTGGATCTCATGGAAGTGGCATGCCTGTGAAGACAAACCTGATGCAAACTCGTTTGACGCAAGTGTTTACTCGTGATGCAGTTAAGGAGAAGAAAGCTATTTTGAAAAGGAAGATGTCAGATCGAAATGCTGATGCCACAGAGAGGCGTAGCCCACGTGTGAAAGCTGGTTCCCAACCTGGTAATAGCAAAGCTGATGGGGATAGTGTTGCTGTAAAGATTGGTCCAAGCACACTTGGTGGCTCCCCTGTTCGTCGGAGTCCACGAGTTTTGACAAATAAGAAGCCTTCTTCATCTCCTCTTCCAGAGCGCTCTTTGTTGAAAGAAAATAAGAAGCGTAAAGTTCCTCCTGCGAAGGTGAACAAAGGTGTGAAGAAGCGTGCTCGTGTCGAAGCTGAAGATGCTGTATCTGAAGAAGATGATATTGAAGTTGATTCTGAAGATGAATTTGCAGTGGTACATGTTTTGTACTGTATGTCACTAACAAGTTGTACTTGCAATGATTTAATTGTGTCTGGGTTGGTATGCTGGCCAGGCGAGGATGGTCATTGTTTGCATCAATTGAGAGTTGTACTGATGTTGTTTAAAAAGTTGAAATTGTGCAATCTTTTCTTTTTTCTACTTGCCTTCATATAGTTGTTTTGTTTTCTATATTCATTTATTTAAGCTGTGTATTCTTTATTTTCATTTACAGCCTGTTAGCGCTATGAGTCCGGTCAAGCCGGTGGGAGGCAATGTGTAGCGACCAGACCTTAAACAGTCTGATCTCTGTGCATGAGTATCATCCCTGGATTGGTAATGCTGACACGCACAGTACTTGAGGATTTATAATAGAGTAGCAATCACACACTTATTACATCGAATGTCTCAAAAGATAACTTGTTACAATAAATATGGCTTAAGGCCATCTAATACGATAACAGCAGAAGGCTTGGAAGATAAAGTGAGTCCATCAACTCCAATGGCATCACTGAGTGAAAGACAACGACGACCTATGGCTCCTTACTCGTCGTCTGAAAAGTCTGCAACATGATACGTTGCAGCCCGAAACGGGTCAACACATGGAATATGCTGGCAAGGCAACACAAAAGGGTAATGAACAGAATAATGCTATCACTACATGCATATGTGGCTGGTGGAGGCTGTATGGTTAATATGTTTTGCGGAAAGCCAATTTTTCCCTACAACAAAGGAATAAATTTTATTTAACTATCATGGTGGTTGTTAAACATTGAGAAGGTTCACCCAACTCAATCCCAATTAAGCATCATCATTAAACCCAATCAAATTATATTAGGAGTGATGAGATCCACATGATAATCCAAGAACTAGATACTCAAGATGTCCATAACCGGGGACACGGCTAACCATGATTAGTTTGTACACTCTGCAGAGGTTTGTGCACTTTTGCCCACGAGACTCGATCTCCTCCTTTGGATTTCTCGCACTACATAATGTTTGAGAAACGGATGACCGAGACACAGTCTTTCCGAAGAGGTCCCCTTAACCGATAGATAGGCCGGTACACCTACAATCCCCTACATCTGCTAGCCCATCATGGAAAGGTTTCCCACAACTTACTCAACTATGCCAGAGCCCATAATGGCATGTGGCTGCACATGGAAGTTTCTAGTATGA
Organism: Aegilops bicornis; assembly: GCA_021605145.1. Classification (NCBI taxonomy): domain Eukaryota; kingdom Viridiplantae; phylum Streptophyta; class Magnoliopsida; order Poales; family Poaceae; genus Aegilops; species Aegilops bicornis. The sequence continues at coordinate 154,407,418 of CM038669.1, forward strand.
ATAATCTTATGATCCCTTTGAGCCTGGGTGGCAGTCCATAGGAGAATCACACGGTACCCCAGGATTTCCAAAAAAATACAAGCAACACTGGGTTCCCCAGATGCCTCAATCCACCCAGATGTGTATTAAAGTTGCCACCTTAAGTTAACCATTAATTAACAATACTCACATCTGTCATGAATACACTCAAACCCAAACCACGTCTACAAGCATAACATAGCAATATAAGAAACGTAGAAGTAACTCCCATAGGTTTGATAATAAACAGGTGAATAGGTACTACCTCATCTACGTCCCAAACCCACAATTTAATCAGATCCTAAGCATGAAATTGTTTGAGGATTGATCTAATGCAATAAAACTGGGTAGTAAAGAGGTATGATCAAAGTGTTACTTGCCTTGCTGATGATCCGTGAAACCTAGAGACTCGTAGTAGCACGCTTCACACTCCGGGTACTCTATCACAAACAAACAAGCATACAATAAGCAATCAAGCAAAGATGCACGGGTAAAACTCAAATAAGAAAATCTAACCAGAAACTTCAACTTAAGAACTCCGGTTTGCAAAAAGAATCAAATCAAACGAAGCAACGAAAGTCAAACTGCGAAAGAAACAAGCTTCGATTACTAATCTGGACTAAAGTCAAAATTTTACAGTGGAAAAAACTTGTTTAAGTTGATTAAACAAAAAGAGAGCTTTGAGACGAAACTCTAGGCGCTTGAATCGCCTGATTCTGATAAACGAGCGAAAAAATAAACTAAAACAAACGATCAGAAATCGCGATCGAAAATAATCGCGAAAAATTCGAGAAAAAGAAAAACTGACGAACAGGCTAATGAGCGAACATTCACTGTCTGCGGTTAACGAGTGAAAACTGTTTGTTAAAACGAACGAACGAATGGCGTTCGCTAAATAACTAAACCAGGAAAAAATAAAACCGATTTATATAAAAAACATAAACCGCGGGTTCTTAAAAAAACGGGTGGCGGTGGCGGTTGCTACCTCCGGCGAGGCGGCGGCGGGTCCGACGGGGCGGTGGGGCTCCTGCGGGCCTCCGGTGATGCGGCGGTGGTGGCGATGGTCGGCGGCGAGGGACAGCCGAGCGGCAAGTCCGCGTCGGCAAGGGCGGCGCGGCGGCGAGGGCGGATCCGGCGACGGCGGGGGCTTAGGGTTAGGGTTAGGCGCGGGTGGGCTCGGGTGGGTTGGGGGTCGCGAGCGGCGGCTTATAAGAGGGGGCCGGCTGGGGAGTCTTGGCCGGTTACAGTCCGGAGTCGGTTCATTTTTTTAAAATAATTCAACACAGAAAACGAAGAAAAGAAATACTAAATGGACTCCAAAAATCCTGAAATAAATTTTCCCCGTCCTCTAAAAATCTACCGGACAAGGTGAACATTTATTTGGGACTCTAGTGCAATTTTGAAAAACGCATATTTTTCCTAATTCAAATAAAATGGCGATAAAACTCCGAATAAAATTCTTATTTGATTTTAATATTAAATCTCCAATATTTCTTTATTTTGAGGAGGTCATTTTATCCTCTCTCTTTTATTTTTATAAAAGAAATATTTGAAGAGAAAATAATTAAAACCAAACGGTCCTCTTTTCAAAATTCGAGAAAACTCAAATATGAAAATAACGAAATTCCCAACTCTGTCCGTGGGTCCTTGAGTTGCGTAGAATTTCTAGGATCAAGGCAAAATGCGATAAAATATGATATGCAATGATGACCTAATGTATAACATTCCAAATTGAAAATTTGGGAAGTTACAAACCTACCCCCCTTAAGATGAATCTCGCTCTCGAGATTCGGGTTGGCTAGAAAATAGCTGAGGGTAATCCTTCCATAGGTCTTCCTCTCGTTCCCAGGTGGCTTCATCTTCGGTATGGTGGCTCCACTGAACCTTGCAAAACTTGATAACTTTGTTGCGTGTAACTCGGCTGGCAAACTCGAGAATCTTGACTGGCTTCTCATCGTAGGTCAAATCGCTATCCAACTGTATCGCTTCCAGTGACACTGTATCTCTCAGAGGGATATCGGCCATCTCTGTGTGGCACTTCTTCAACTGACAAACGTGGAACACATCGTGAACTCCTGACAATCCTTCGGGTAATTCCAACTTGTAAGCAACTTTTCCCATACGTTCCAAAACTTTGTATGGTCCCACAAAACGTGGTGCTAACTTTCCCTTAACTCCAAAGCGCTTCACTCCTCGAAGTGGTGATACACGAAGATACACTCAGTCTCCGACTTCGTAAACTGTCTCCTTGCGTTTAGAATCCGCATAACTCTTCTGCCTGGACTGGGCTTACTTGAGTCTATCGCGAATCATCTTAACCTTCTCTTCAGACTCTTTAATCAAATCTGGTCCAAACAATTGTCGGTCTCCAACTTCATCCCACAACAACTTCAAAAGGGGCCATCTTCAAACTGGCTTGATAGTTGTTGTTGTAAGAGAACTCTGCGTAAGGCAAATTATCCCACAAAACTGGCTTGATAACTGTCATGAGTGTATTGACATGACTCTTGCGGCTCAACGCATCGGCTACTACGTTAGCCTTTCCGGGATGATAATGCAACTGCATATCATAATCCTTAATGAGTTCCAACCATCTCCTCTGCCTAAGATTCAACTCCTTCTGCGTGAAGATATACTTCAAACTCTTGTGATCCGTGTATACCTCACAATGGTTTCGATGAGAAAATGTGTCCAAGTCTTCAACGCATGCACTACGACTGCTAACTCCAAATCATGGGTAGTGTAATTCAACTCATGGGGTTTAAGCTATCGGGAGGCATATGAAACAACTCTTCCCTCCTGCATAAGTACGGCTCCAAGTCCTCGACGAGAAGCGTCGCAATACACTTTTCATAATCCTTGCGTTGATCTGGCAGAATCAACACTGGTGATGTAACCAAGCGTTTCTTCAACTCCTGAAAACTGGCCTCACATTCCTCAGTCCATTTGAACTTGGTGTCCTTATTTAACAACTCCGTCATAGGCTTTGCAATCTTTGACAAATTCTCAATGAACCTCTGGTAGTATCCTGCGAGTCCAAGAAAACTCTGGATCTCTCCAAGTGACGTGGGAGCCTCCCAATTTTTCACAGTGACAACTTTGGTGGGGTCTACTTCTATTCCTTCTCCGGATATAATATGTCCAAGGAATCCAACTTCCTTCAACCAAAACTCACACTTGCTGAACTTGGCGTATAGCTGATGTTCTCTGAGCTTCCCAAGTACTAAACGCAAATGCTCTTTATGCTCCTCTTCATTCTTCGAGTAGACTAGAATATCATCAATGAACACCACAATGAACTTATCCAGAAACTCCATAAACACCTTGTTCATCATGTTCATAAAGTAGGCAGGTGCGTTAGTAAGGCCAAATGACATAACGGTATACTCATATAGCCCGTACCTCGTGGTAAAAGCTGTCTTAGGTATATCCTGCTCTCGAATCTTCAGCTGGTGGTACCCTGATCGCAGATCGATCTTGGAAAATACTTTAGCTCCTTGCAGCTGATCAAACAAATCATTGATCATCGGCAGTGGGTACTTGTTCTTGATCGGCACCTCATTCAATCCTCGATAATCAACAACCATCCTTAACGATCCATCCTTCTTCTCCACTAGATGCACTAGTGATCCCCAAGGTGACAAACTTGGGCGAATATAACCTTTATCCAGTAACTCCTTAATCTGCTTCTTAATTTCCTCCAAATCCTTTGTGGGCATTCTGTACGGTCTCTTAGATATTGGCCCTGTGCCTGGCAAAAGCTCAATCAAAAACTCATTGTCTCTATCTGGTGGCATGCCTGGCAACTCTTTTGGAAATACATCCGGGAAATCGCTCTCCACTGGTACTTCCTCCTGTACAACTCCTGATAAGGAATTTACTTGAGTCCTACTCGGCACATGCCAGGATACATACTTGATCCTTCTTCCTTCTGGGGTGGTGAGCAAAATCGACTTACTGGCGCAATCGATGTTTCCTCCATACATCGATAGCCAATCCATACCCAGAATCTCTTCCAAACCTTGCGACTCCAAAATTATCAGATCTGAGGGGAAAACATGCCTACCTATGGTCAATGGCATCTGAAAACATCCTTGGCTTGCCATATACTCTGCTCCTGGCGAGCTCACTAACATAGGTGTACTAAGAACTTTGGTGGGCAGTTTATACTTATCCACAAATCCCCTTGATATATATGAATGCGGTGCACCAGTATCAAAAAGAACGACTGCAGTAAATGACTTAACCAAAAACTTACCTATTACTGCATCTGGCTGGGCTTCAACCTCCTCCATGTTAACGTGGTTCACTTGTCCCCTGTTGAAAGGGTTGGGCTTCTTCCTAGATCTTCCATTGCCGATTCCATTCTTAGCTTCAGGACATTCATTGGCGTAATGTCCAGTCTTCTGGCACTTGTAGCAAGTAACGTGGCTTAGATCTTTCTTGGCGGGCGTTGCTGGGTTGGAACGGTTCTGTCCGTTGCTTCTTCCATTACCATTCCCGTTCTTGGAGCCACTATGGTTGTGCGAGATTCCTCCAGTGTGATTGTGACCTCCATGGTTATGCTGAAGGGGTCCTCCCGAGTTCAGGGTAAAATGGGGTCTCTGCTGAGCTCCAGAATTATACTTCCCCTATCCATACTTCCTCTTGCGGTTGTCAATCTGCTGCTGCTTCCCTTCAATCATGAGAGCTCTATCTACCAACTCCTGGTAGTTATTGAAATTTGCCACCATCAACTGCATGCTCAGCTCATCATTCAGTCCTTCCGAAACTTCTCACCTTAGCTGCATACATGGCGACGTCATCTGGGGCATAACATGCTAGCTTACTAAAGTCATCCACATACTGGCCAACTGTGCGTCCTCCTTGGCGTAAGTTGTGGAACTCGCGCTTCTTCATGGCCATAGCTCCTGTTGATACATGGCTGTGCCAAAAGCCTACTGGAACTGGTCCCATGTAACAACGTCGATGGGGTAAGTGGCTGTGAAATTCTCCCACCATGATGTTGCGGGTCCATCAAGCTGATGTGTGGCAAAACGCACTCTCTCCGCATCTATGCATCCTGCAGTGGTCAACTCCCTTTCAATCTTGCGGAGCCAATCATCTGCAACTATCGACTCGGTGCTATTGGAGAAAACCGGCGGATTCAGCCTTAGAAAATGGACTAAGTGATCAACAAGTGGTGGTGGTGGTGGGTTTTTGTTGTTGTTCCCCTGATTCTGATTCTGGACTAGTATCTGCATCAATGCATTCTGCTGCTGGATCAACTGAGTGAGCTCCGGTGGGAAAGCAAATCCATTGTCGCGTCTCGGAGGCATCTGTTGGGTTTAGAAAAGATGAGAAAACAGAGTAGAATGAGGTCTAGGGGAAAACACTACCCATATGCACATGAGACAAACACAATCATATCACTCAATCAATCAAGAAAGGGCATACAATCGGTCTATAACTATCGTTACATAAGTGCTCGGACTATACTATATACATGGTGGAATACTACTACTGATATGGTGGTCGACTAGAAAAAATGATCGGTCGAAGACTCCATGATATCTGCTCCAGCTTCATCAACATAGTCATCATCGCTATCGTTGGGGTCCGAGTCAGTGTCGTCGATGATGATGTAGTTCTCCGGGTAAGTGGAATCGTCGTCTTCTCCTCCTGGCGCGGGATCTCCCATGAGTACTCCCATCTTCTTTATCAGGTCATCATTCTTCTCCAATAGTGTTGCCATTTCCTCCTCATATCCATCGCGTGTAGACTTGAGTTCTTCCTCCAGCTCCGTGATCCTTGTCATCGCCTTCTTCAAATCTGTCATGCTTGCGCACATCTGGTTCTCCTGGCGTCAAATGTGCTGGTTTAACTCCTAGATGAAAGCTGCAATCGATCTATCCTTTCTGGTGCTGATCATCTCCCGTTGCTCATCTCGGCGCCCACAAATCTGGTAGATAGTATCCTTGAGATCCTTGTGGTAAATTTCTCCAATGAGTCCCATGGTGATGTGGGCTGCCATACTCTTTCCTAGACTCCAAGTTGGTGTATCAAAGGAAAACTCTATGGGCTCAATGACTTGCGTGAATGTCCTTCCTGGAAATTGAACTTGAATCACCCAGCGCTCCTCTTCTGGTAAAGTGGCGTTGTAAGTCCCGGTGAAGCTTGGTATTCCAATGTTTAGGTATCTAGTGACTTCCTTCAAGTGTCGTCCAAAGGGGGTGTCTTCATCTGGTTGTGCAAACTTGTTCCTCGCGTCTGCCATCCTAAAGACTAGAAAATGGAGAGGAGTCAGAAATGAGAAGAGAGTAGTTATCTTCGGCTTTAGCTTAGTGGTCGTGTCCTACAGTCAGCGTGTGCTCTGCTACCATCTTGTAGCGACCAGACCTCAAACAGTCTAATCTCTGTGCATCAGTGTCATCCCTGGATTGGTAATGCTGACACGCACAGTACTTGAGGATTTATAACAGAGTAGCAATCACACACTTATTACATCGAATGTCTCAAAAGAGAACTTATTACAATAAATATGGCTTAAGGCCATCTAATACGATAACAGCGGAAGGCTTGGAAGATAAAGTGAGTCCATCAACTCCAACGACATCACTGAGTGAAAGACAACGACCTATGGCTCCTTACTAAATGCGATGCGAAAAGTCTGCAGCATGATACATTGCAGCCCGAAACGGGTCAGCACATGGAATATGCTGGCAAGGCAACACAAAAGAGTAATGAACAGAACAATGCTATCACTACATGCATATGTGGCTGGTGGAGGCTGTATGGTTAATATGTTTTGCGGAAAGCCAATTTTTCCCTACAATAAAGGAATAAATTTAATTTAACTATCATGGTGGTTGTTAAACATTGAGAAGGTTCACCCAACTCAATCCCAATTAAGCATCATCATTAAACCCAATCAAATTATATTAGGAGTGATGAGATCCACATGATAATCCAAGAACTAGATACTCAAGATGTCCATAACCGGGGACACAACTAACCATGATTAGTTTGTACACTCTGCAGAGGTTTGCACAGTTTTCCCCACAAGACTCGATCTCGTCCGTTGGATTTCTCGCACTACATAATGTTTGAGAAACGGATGACCGAGACACAGTCTTTCCGAAGAGGTCCCCTTAACCGATAGATAGGCCGGTACACCTACAATCCCCTACATCTGCTAGCCCATCATGAAAAGGTTTCCCACAACTTACTCAACTATGCCAGAGCCCATAATGGCATGTGGCTGCACACGGAAGTTTCTAGCATGAATAATCTTATGATCCCTTTGAGCACGGGTGGCAGTCCATAGGAGAATCACACGGTACCCAGGATTTCCAAAAAATACAGCAACATTGGGTTCCCCAGTGCCTCAATCCACCAGATGTGTATTAAAGTTGCCACCTTAAGTTAACCATTAATTAACAATACTCACATCTGTCATGAATACACTCAAACCCAAACCACGTCTACGAGCATAGCATAGCAATATAAGCAACATAGAAGTAACTCCCATAGGTTTCATAATAAACAGGTGAATAGGTACTACCTCATCTACGTCCCAAACCCACAATTTAATCAGATCCTAACCATGCAATTGTTTGAGGATTGATCTAATGCAATAAAAATGGGTAGTAAAGAGGTATGATCAAAGTGTTACTTGCCTTGCTGATGATCCGTGAAACCTAGAGACTCGTAGTAGCACGCTTCGCACTCCGGGTACTCCATCGCAAACAAACAAGCATACAATAAGAAATCAAGCAAATATGCACGGGTAAAACTCAAATAAGAAAATCTAACCAGAAAGTTCAACTTAAGAACTCCGGTTTGCAAAAGGAATCAAATCAAACGAAGCAACGAAACTCAAACTGCGAAAGAAACAAGCTTCGATTACTAATCTGGACTAAAGTCAAATTTTACAGTGGCAAAAACTTGTTTAAGTTGATTAAATAGAAAGAGGGCTTCGAGACAAAACTCTAGGCGCTTGAATCGCCTGCTTCCGATAAACGAGCGAAAAGGTAAACTAAAAAGAAAACCGGATCATAAATCGCGATCGAAAATAATCGCGAAAAATCTGAGAAAAAGAAAAACTGACGAACAGGCTAACGAATCTAACGTCATTGCCTCATGTTAACGGTGAAAACCATTCGTTAAACGAATCGATTTAACGGCGTTCGCTAAATAACTAAACCGGGAAAAAATAAAACCGATCTATAAAAATAAAATAAACCGCGGGTTCTTAAAAAAACTGTATGATTTCCAAAGAAAGCCGGCGGCGGCGGCGGTTGCTACCTCCGGCGTGGCGTGGCGGGTCCGAGGCGGCGGGCGATCATGAGGGCTTCAGCGATGCGGCGGTGGTGGCAATGGTCGGCGACGAGGGGTGGCGGCGGCGGCAGATCTGGCGGCGGCGGCGGATCTGGCGGCGACGGCTTAGGGTTAGGGTTAGGCGTGGGTGGGCTCGGGTGGGCTGGGGGTCGCGGGCGGCGGCTTATAAGTGGGGGCCGGCTGGGGAGTCCTGGCCGATTATGGCCCAGAGTCGGTTCGTTTTTTTAAATAATTGCGCGCAGAAAAACAAAGAAAAGAAATACTAAACGAACTCCAAAAATCCTGAAATAAATTTTCCCCGTCCTCTAAAAATCTATCGGACAAGGTAAACATTTATTTGGGACTTGAATGCAATTTTGGAAAACGCATATTTTTCCTAATTCAAATAAAATAGCGATAAAACTCTGAATAAAATTCTTATTTGATTTTAATATTAAATCTCCGAATTTTTTTATTTTGAGGAAGTCATTTTATCCCCTCTCTTTTATTTTTATAAAAAAAATATTCAAAGAGAAAATAATTAAAATCAAACGATCCTCTTTTCAAAATTCGAGAAAACTCAAATATGAAAATAACGAAATTCCAACTCTCTCCTTTGTCCTTGAGTTGCGTAGAATTTCTAGGATCAAGCCAAAATGCTATAAAATATGATATGCAATGATGACCCAATGTATGACAATCCAAATTGAAAATTTGGGATGTTACACAATGCCGGAAAAGTTGCCTTGGATGAAGGTGACCAACGGAAATAGAACTTAACTGTGCGATGTTCGTTGGGAGAGGTTGAAGCTTGTGCTAAATTTCTTGAGAGTCGGCACGTGGCTAGGGTTCATGCAGCTGGTTTTGGTTCTATCTTCAAGTGGAAGGTGAAGTTTAACATTTCCCGCCCTCTGATGGGAGCTTTGTACCTGAGGATAGATCCTGATACAATGACTCTTGACATGGGTGAGGCTAATAAGAAGCTTCGCATCACTAGCGATGGTATACAACAATTTTTTGGGTTCCCTCGTGGTGGTCGTTCTCCACCAAGGTCGTCAGAGGACGGATATGACAACACTCTGATGAAGTTAAGATCGGAGCTTGACATTAGCAGGAACAAAGATATCAAGACAAAGGATTTGAGGGCTAGGCTCAAGGAACTTGTCAAGGATCCTAGAAAAGATGATCTTGCTCTGAAAGTGTTCTTCATTATTGTGTTTATGAAGGTTGTGTTGCCTGGTGCCACCCCGCGTGTTTCCAGAGAGGCAGCAATGTTTGAGAATCTCGTCATTGAGGACATGGCTAATATGGATTATTGCCAGCTGATGGTTGATGAGCTTAGAAGGGCTGTTGTCAGGTACCAAGAAGGTGTTACCCTTGGGAAGGCAATCACAGGCTGTGCTATAGGGCCTGTACTAATGTACCTTAACTGCCTTATCTGTGGCAAGATTACGGAGCCTGACATGCGAGTTCCCTGCATATGTTTCATGGATCCTGTCAAGCTTTTCGATCTGGTTGATGCAGATTTGGTAAAAGAAGGCAACGCAGATCCAAAGACTTGGGTGTTTGGGAAGCTTCCGGTGATTTTTATTTCTTTCGTGTCTTGCAGGCCTTTTTTTATTTAGGTATAGCTATTTTCCGGAGTGAACATGTGTCCTGAGAGTTACTGTTTAGATTTTGTCATTTCTTAAGCTTTGTGAGGTTTAGGTATGATTTTTAGTAATATTGTTTCATGTGTGGTTGAACTGAATATCTTTGTTCAACTGTCATGTCGATAGAATACTAACAAATTGGCCTTTGGCGATTAAAGATTGATAGTGCTGTTGATTTAAATCTGTTAATATCATGTTTTATTTTTCCCTGTGTGTTGCATTGATTAATTAACTCTTTTTTGCCCTTGTTTGTAGTGGAAAACTCAAGAGGAGGTTTTTTCCCGAGTGTATAAACGGCTAGTCCTGGAGATGCCGTCGTCTTAGGTTCCCAAGTTTTCATGTCTGCACGATGAGTTGAGAGATGGCCGTGGTGCTGAGCGTGCTGGTTATGTCCCCCTGGCCCTAGTAATGCTAGTACTTCACAGAGGCAGGGTTTTGGTATTGATGTTGCTGTTTCTGCGTTGGAGCACGCTGAGCATATTTTTAGAAATGTGTGTTCTGAGCTAGAAAAGGTCCCATCGACAGTTGAGCGCCTGAGTTGTATCAATGGTATCCTTCCTGAAGGTCATCAATTTAACGCTGAGGAAGCAGTGGACTATATTGAGATGGAGAGAATTTTAATTAGTGATATGCATGACGGTGCTGCTGATATAGTTCAGAGCTCGGTTTGTCTGTTGAAAAACATGAAGCATTTCAAATCTATGCAAGACTCTCGCTGCAAGCCATATGAAGAAAGTGCAAATGTTGTTATCAGGCAGATTGAGCAGGATGAGGCTGCTGCCACCAACAGCAGGGCTGGTGATGGTACTGAGGCTAATGTTTATGATCACGAAATGAATCATGTTGTCTTGGAGCGCCCTGTTGTTGATGTGAGTCAGTCCTCGGTGTTTGCAATTTTTACTATGTTGTTCTGCTGTCAGTATTGTAGTTGAACTTTCTCATCTTCATCTGTTTATTAATTTTCTTTCATGCAGATTGAGCAGGATGAGGCTGCTGCCACCGACAGTAGGGCTGATGATGGTACCGAGGCTAATGTTTCTGATCACCATACGAACGATGTTGACTTGGAGCACCCTGTTGTTGATGTGAGTCAGTCCTTTGATGTTTGTATGTTTTTACTATGTTGTTCTGCTGTCAGTATTGTAGTGGAACTTCCTCATCTTCATCTGTTTATTAGTTTTTCTTTTCATGCAGGAGACCAGTCATAATGTTGAGGCTGCTGTTGACCGTGGAGTTAATAATCCATCTACTGATAAGTGCAAGGTTATTTTCATTTTTATTGTGTTCATACATATTTCTTGAATTTTTATGCGCACCAATGTGCCTTGCTTGTTCATTTTTCTATCCCACACCGTTAAGAGTTTGCAGGTGATACCTACCTTTTTTTTACTATAGTTTAATTCCTTGTGTTTAGTGTTGCTAATAATAGCATTGTTTTTTGCTTCATTACATATGAATCAGGGTCCTGTTGTTGGCGACGAGCCTTGTTCGCCCGTTGGGATGTTCCTTTGAATGTTAGCTTGACAAGATCGATGACGTTCTTTGTGAATGCTTCTAAGGTTTTTTCTGTGCACCTCTTGCTAGCTTATTTTTGATTGTTAGTTTTGCTCATATTATTCACTTTTTTGAATTTTATTTCTTGGATGACTGATGTTGAGCGTGAGGCTGTCATTAGTGGTGGAGATGATGCTCGTGGTGTTCCATTGAGTAGTGGGCGCGATGTTGGTACCAAATTTGCTGATGAGGATGTTGGTGATGCCAGCATACTTGATGCCAAATCATCCGGTGTTGGTATTGCTGGGAATGAAAATGTTTCTGGTTGTGAAGATTTGCCGCTGGAGAATTTCCCGCCTAGAGGTCTTGATTACGGTGATGCATTGCAAGATGCCTCTAGCATGGAGGAGGTGCCATCCAAGGATGATGATTTACTTCTGTCGATTTCTTCTGGCCCCTTGACGCAGAGGAGCTTCGTGTCGCCCTGTGATTTTCTTTCTACCGACCCTGAAAGCGCAGCAATATTGGTGTCCTCTCAAGATCTCCCATCGTCAAACCCTGAAACTGGAGGCATATTGGTCTCATCACAGGAACTACCGTCGTTGTCAAACGGTGATAGTGCAGGTAAGGACTTTTAAATGAGGCGTACTTCTCAATTTTGGCATTTTGGACATGTTCACTTGTAGTGCTTGAACTTATTATTTTTCTTCTTTTTCTGCAAGCAGAAAGTGGTAATGTTGTTAAGATTGACATGTTTTTCTTCATTGTTATGAGGTTGCGCACGAACCGTACGAAATGGTTTGTTTGGGATTTTGCCCGTACCATTTTTGTCTCTTTTTTTTCTTTCTCTCATATGATTATTGTTGTTATTGCAGTAGTTTTAATTCATGTAATCTTTTGTGTTTTCCTAGTCACAAGCCGATGTTTCAAAATATAGAATGTGATGCCAGTGTTTGTTCTATTGCTAAAGCGTTTGTCCCCACTAGCATGCTCAACTCAGACAGTGCTGATGTTGTTTTATATTCTCTACGTCAGAAGTACCGAGACACTGACGAGTTGATAGTTCCTAGATGGGTGACGGTCAATATTTTGCTTTGTAGATAGGATGATAACTTGTTTTGCCAATTTTCTAACTGTTGTTGTTCTTTTTATACAACAGACCAAGATCCTTGATGGAAATATTGATTCCAATGTGCTAAATTGGTTCACGAGATCAGGAGCTGATGGTTTTGACCAAGTAGGTGAACTTGAACTTTTTGTACTCATGAACTAGAACTGTCATGTTTTGTTGCAAGTTTGGGAGGTGGGGGAATGAACTTGAGTAGCCTGCTTTTACCCCTGCACTTATGAATGATGTGTGCTTCTTTTTAAAAATTTGAACTTATTGTCGCAAGGAAATTGAACTGATATGTTTGTTGCAATATAAACTTGAGTAGCAATTATTTTTTGTAGTGTTTTGCTTACTCAATTCGAACTTATGATTATCTGATTTTTGTTTGAACTTCTGAATTCCAATTTCCTTCTTTTATTTTATTGTTTGGAGGCTGAATTTTTTGTTTCATTATGATTTGTTAAATTTATTTTTCCTCTGCAATTTTTTGTCAGCTTCTTTTCCCTACTTTTGATCCGCCATCATTTGCGGCTACCATGAAGCCTAGCGAAGAATCTGGGCATTGGTGCTTGATTGTTCTGAATTTGAGGTTCCGTTGTTTTGAGTGTCTTGATTCACTATGCGATGAAACCTGGAGTGATGCAGTTAGATTCTTAAGGACTATGACAGATAACATAAAGAAGCTTTGGAGGGAGTCCAACGTAGACAGGGCCAAACCATTCTTGCCGGTGCATATTGATGGTTTCTCTTGCGAGTTTCTGCGGGTGCTGTAGCAAAAAAACACGTGAGTATCCGTTTTTAATGATTTTTTGTTAGTTGTTTTTGTTGCTGGGAGGGTGGTGTTCCTGTATTTTGGGATTTGTGATGTACCCTTTTGTTTTTTACTTTTTTTAACAAGCATGATTGTGGATTCTTTCTGGTACAAAGCTGCAAGACCTATCATTGCCGGGAGGATGGTGTGATTGAAATGTTGGATTACAGCCACAAAGACATTCTTCACATTAGGAAGACTTTTCTGTATACCTGCGCAACTAGCAATCTGTTTGATGTTGACTTCCTGGTTTGTTTGGCATCGAACCCTGTACGTATGCATGACCTTTTGTAATTTTATGCAGCTTGTACTTCTTGATTAGTACTGTCATGAATTATGTATTTGAACTTTACCCTTGATGCGGTCTTTTCTTTTTTTATTTTTGTAGGTGAGTGGCTGGATCTTGATGAGCATGACTACAGGATCTTTGGCAGAAAGTTCTCGGAGCTCGAGCGCGTATCTATTGATCTTAGCCAGGGGCGTTCTCCAGAAAAGACAAGATCTGGTGTTATTAAGGGGCGGTTGGGAGCTCTGAAAGGTTCTACGGCTGCTAGTGCAGAGAGCCCCTCTACACCCAAGAATCCCATTGTGGAATTGATAGACAGCGATGATGATGCGTTTAACAAGATTGTTGGCACGGGAAGAGTCACCAGGAAGGCTGCTGCCAAGGGTTTATCCCCACTTGCTGGAATAGTGGCCCGTAGAGCTGGTGGTGCTAGGAAGGATCCTGCTTTGGATTCTGGCAGTGTTACAAGCACGAAGTGTGCACCCAGAGCTCCTATAAAGTTTTGCTCCCCTGTGCAGCAGCTTCACCCTCATAAATTCCCTCACTTGGACAAGGCTCGCATGTTGTATAATCTGTTGCTTAGCGATGAAGCACATGAGAAGTATGCCGAGTGAGCATCTCTCATTAGTTTCCTCTTCTTTTCCTCTATTGTTTGTAACTGCTAGATAAATATGACCTGAACTGTTACTTTTTATACAACTTGAACTACTATGAATGCCTTCTCTTGCTTCCCCTGCTTTTTGTTCTTGTCTGTGCTGCAGGAATACATTCTCAATGATACCTCAGCCTGATAGTAGCGTTACTAGCTTCACTGGGAAACACATCTGGGAAGTTTTTGCACCTGGGCAAATGATGGAGGGTGATGTAATGGACATCCTCATTCATGATTGGAAGTAAGATCCCGATAGAAATGTTGATTTTGCGTCTGGGAAAAGGGTATTGCCGAGTCCATATTTCATCACGGTAATCTATCTGATCATTTGTTTCTCTTAAACAAGACTGCCTATTGTTTTACGAGTTTTAATAATACTTTGCTTGTTGATCCTTTCCCCCTGTCTATTTCTTTCTGGGCTTTTTGCAGGTTGTGCTTGACTGTATGTTTTACAGTGGTAAAGATAAAGAGTTTAATGTGGAGAGTGCAGCGAGAGATTTTAGGAGCTATGTTAAAAAAGAGGAAGACTTGCTCACTGCCGACCTTGTGAGTTCTACTAGCTGATTTTTGGTTTTATTTGTTTGTTGTCATGCTGGTTTTTATTTTGAATATTTAATATATCTTTTTTGGTCATTTGTTTTTAGATCATGATGCTTCTATTCAAGCTTATGGTTTTACCAAAGGATAAGAAAGTGAACCACTTTTCCTTATATGTCATGAATCGGTACCGAAGTAGCGTCGACATCCTTGACTCTTTACCTTATCCGAAGAACCATCTTCCTTCAAAGAACACCTATCATAAAGACTGCGAGAAGATTGTGAGTGACATTTATTATCTGTACTGGATTAATTTTTCCTCATCTTTGTTTCTGCTTTTCTGAGACCTGAAAATTTATGGTTTCTTTTCTTTTTTTTACAGATCTCCAGGATGGTCCAAGAAATGAAGGCTGTGTATGGTGATGCTCAGTACAATGCGAGCAAGCAGCCCAAATGGGTGCTTTTTGCAAATAAACCAACATTTGTGAAGGTTCCACTTCAAGGGGCGAATGAATGTGGCCATTATACTATGAAGTATGCGGGATCCTATGATGGTGAAAAGATCGTTGGGAACATTCGAGATAATGATGTGGGCTCTAGTTGAGCTTTTCACTTTTCTGTGTTTGGCTGATTGTGTATTCTTCTTTTTAATGTGTCATGATTTTTGATAATTTGTTTTATTGTTTTGCAGCCTCGTATTGTTGATTGGAATGCTGAGGATCTGTATAGAGTTGTGTTCAACCGGAATAACCAGCTTCTGGCGACGGAGCTTCCCAAGGAGTTCTAGGCTTTGGCTCCTGGTGCATAGAAGAAATGGTCATCATTTGCATAGTGAAATGGATAGTTGTGTGATATATCTCTTGAAAGCATTGTAGGCTTTGATTAGAGTGTTTGGATGTCTTGTCAAGTACTATGTAATAACTGGTATATTTTGTGTTGTGTTTAAGTGTGGCACAATGTTTAACAATCTTTTTTTCCATGATGATAGTGTGGTTGAATAGCTGTTTTCACTTGTGTATGTTTCATTGGGCATTCATTTTGGTTAAGTTCTATTTTTTGTACTGAAGTCTTGTAAACTAGTTGAACTGAAAACACCTTTTTCCAAGTTCATTACGAGTTGTTGCTGGAAAAGTGAGATTTATTTTATTTTCATCTGTCCCAACCTAGGTTGGACCTTTATAGTTTTTGTACCCTCTTTTCTTGTACTTATAGTATAGTTCTGTTAGTACTGAATTGTAATGTCATTCAGCGTAAGGCTTTTAAAATTTGGTGTCACGATGGCACTTGTGGATCTAGCGTGAGTGGAGTGATACTTCCTTATTATGTAGAACTGATTTCATATAATGTATTAGAACTGGAGCTTTATTTTGGGATTGAAATTATTTACGACCAAGTTGCTACGTGATCTCTAGCCAGATTTTCTTTAAGTATAAGAAATTTAGCAAAATTTGAGAGCCAAATTTTTGTTTGAACTTCTTGAATTTTTGTAGTTGAACTTCATAGTAAAAGTTAAAACACTGGTTTAAATTAGCTACATTTAACAGACAGACGTATAATGTTCATAATTACTTCACTAGTCAATGTGGGCTGATGCTTTTGTTGTTTGTTTTTTTGTTAATTTTTGTCCTTGGTTGAACTATAATCTATTTGGTTGAGTCTTGGCCTTCTTTCTCAAGGCATTAATTGTTATCATCATAGCATTTACCGAATAAACTAAGTTGTACTGAGATTTCAATTGTGCTAGTACTTTGATCATTTTATTTTCTTGTGTTGTTTGAAACTAGTGCCTCACTGGACAATGTGGGCTGATGCTTCTGTTTTCTTTTCTTGTGATTTTTCTCCTTGGTCGAACTGATATTCTTTTGATTTAGTTTTGGCCTTCTTTTTTCTAGGCCGTGGTTCTTCTCAAGGCAATGTTAGGTATGATCATAGTACTTGCCTTATAGACTAAGTTGTACTGAGATTTCAGTTGTACTATTACTGTTATTCTTAGTGTGTCAATGTTTTATGGAATGTGAACTAAAGCTTCCCGTTCCTTTTTATATTTTGTAGAATGAATGTACCGTTTGTTCAAGTGTACCAGAACTCTCAGTCCTACCATGTTAGTGACTAGGAAATACCTACTGATTGTTCTTTGCTTTTCCTGTTGAAGTACTCAGTAAATTTCTAACTACTATTAGCACGATGCTGTTAGTAGTGAATGTTGTCCTTGGCTGAAACTTAGTCTTTTTAGTGTTCTTCTAAAACTAGAAACTGATTTCTTAGTGTGATAGTACTACCGTAAATGTCTAAGTTGTACTGAGCGTCCAAGTCTACTATTTGCTGTTGTCCTTAGTTAGTCTGCCACTATTTTTTTGTGAAAATATCCATGTGTGATTTTTGTTTCTCCATGACTAGTGCTACGTGGCAACCATCAAGTTTCAACTTCAACCTACTTCAACTTGAAATGATGGATCAACAAAATAGGAAGCTAGCAAACTTGTTGAACTACATAAGCAAATGATGTACTTAATAGACATATGCAAACTTGTTCAAACCGTGACACACATAACATGAGGTAGCTGGTTCAACATAACGAAAGCAAACTACAAATCTGAAACAACAAGATTAAGGACAGGCAGAAGTGCGAGCAACACAAATGTAGACTTTCATGCATCTTCATCCCTTGAAGGCTGTAGTGGTAGTAGAATTGACCTCCTGCTCTTTTGAAATATCCCAACCTGTCACGATGCTGTCGATTGTCTTCCATGACTTGTACGTGGCGTACGCATCTATTCCTGCGTACGTGACGAGGTTGTCTGGTAGCGGGCTGGTCCCCCACAGTTTGTGGTCTGCCTTGTCCATCTTCTTCTTCATGCCGCTGTAGAATGGTTGGATTACGCCGCCTCCGACATCGCCCAAGGAGTCGTAGTATTTTTTGGTCTTTGGATCTTTCCACTTGTGCTGCATGTCGATGAAGTTGTTGGGGTTGATCTCCAAACCAGACTTGTTCAGCATCCGCTTGTCACCTCCAATGCTGAAACCGAAAAATGTGTACAATTTCTCCTCCTGCAGGAAGTCTTTGAGGCGCTTGGGCCTGCAAGGGGGGAGACACACATTTAAAGATTAGTCTTCTTTTTTGAATATTTAATTCTTCTGCTTTTTGGTTTTACAAGCGATAATCCATGAGGTAGATGCTTATATAGTATAAGTCATGGATGAATGTAGTTCATAAACTAGTACACAAAGTCCTGAAATTAAATTCAACTACACCATGTTATTTTTTTTGCTATCTTCAGTGCTTCACCAAATGCTTCACCAAATTCAAGAATCATTTTACCAGATTCAATGATATATGTCTTGCTTGATTCAAGTTTAGTTTTCTTTTTGTTGAATAAAAACCTATACGATTGCTTGATACATCTTTGTGCATCAATTCTATATCAAGTTTAGAAATTAATTTGAGAAACATGTGCATCAAGACATGGACCTATACCACTTCACCAAACATCTTTTAATACATCAATTCTATAAACTATACTAGTGCATCAAGATCAAAATCTATGCTAGTACATCAAGTTCAGAAATTAATTTGGTGCATCAACTTCAGAATTCTATAAACATTTTCCAGATGCTAATCTGGTGAAACAATCCACTTCACAGTTTCAGAAATGCATGTAACTTGAGAAACATGTACTCGTGCATCCACTTCACAAACTATAGTAGTTCATCTAGTTGGGAAACAAGTTTAATGAAGTTTTTAGTGAGCAGTACTAGTACAACAGATGAATGAACAGTAGTATGGGTTACCATTTTGTGGCTGCTGCGATGTGGTACACCAAGCAGAGTTCCTCGACGCACAACTGCAGGACTGCCGCCATCTATGGAGGTTCATTGTCGCTGGTGTACTCCACATCAACTCCGATGATGCTTGGATACAAGCCGCCGCCCTTCATCCTGAGCCTCCTCATCACCTCGTGGGCCTTGTCTGGTTCGCTGGTGTAGACGATCTCCAGCGTCTCCTTGCCTTGGAGCTCAACCTCTGTGAGGGTTCTCGTGTACTCGCGCTTCTCGCCGGGGACATGAACATCGACAAGGTTGCTGCTCTTGTCCGACGGCTCGCCATGATGACACTTGGCGGACGGTTCCTCCGCCATCGCCTTCCTCCGGCGACTGTGGGCTTGGGAGAGAGAAGTTTGTGGTTTGTGTGCAGTGGAGATTGAAGCGGCAATGGTGGTTTCTGGGAATGAGGCAGAGATGGAAGACAATGGGGTATTTTGCAGTGCGTCGACGGGGATGTGTGGGAGGCGGTTCGTCGGGGGCGTGGGTGTGGTGGTCGTGGGGGTCCCCGTTTGCAGTCCCTTGTGGCAACTGCTCAGTGGGTGGCACGAGTGGTAGCCTGGAAGAAGCAACCGTCCAAGTCAAAGGGTTTTTACTATCGCACTGATCCGTCTTGTCAAGCTGTACTTATGATCTGCTAAATACCACTTGCACGCCTCAGGGGTGTTGATGATGGCATTTTGCACTGTTTAGGTGACGTATGCTTTGCGATGTTTTTCCGTGTGGATGTTAAGTATTGTTTCCACTGAAGTCTTATAGACTAGTTTATCTCAAAACATTTTTCAGTGCCCTAGGAGTTGTTGCTCAAAACTGGTACTTATTTTATTTTCATCTGTACTAACCTAAGTTAGGCCTTTATAGTTTTTGTATTCTCATTTTAGTGCACTTATGGTTTAGTGCTGTGTGAACTGAAATGTAATTTCATACAGCGTGCGGTTTTGAAATTTGGTGTCACAGTGGTGTGAGTGGCCTGACTGATCCTGCTTTTTTACTACTGATGTCATATGTATGTTTGAACTGAGTTTTTTTTGTTTTTTTGGGTGGGTTGGGAGATCGAGATTATTTTACAACCAAATCGTTCGTTAAGGTGTGGATAGATTTTATATAAATAAGAAATTTAGCAGAATTGACAAATAAATTCTATTTGAACTTCTTGCATTTTAGTAGTTAAAGTAGTCAGAATTTATATAAATAAGAAATTTAGCATAATTTACAAACATTATATATTTGAACTTCTTTTATTTTAGTAGTTGAACTTGTCAGAATTTATATAAATAAGAAATTTAGCATAATTGACAAACATTATATGTTTGAACTTTTTGCATTTTAGTAGTTGAACTTGTCAGATTTTATATAAATAAGAAATTTAGCTTAATCGACAAACATTATATGTTTGAACTTTTTGCATTTCAGTAGTTGAACTTGAAAGTAATATTTAATTTGGTTTTTAAAATTATGTACATTTAACAGATATGCTATTAAGTTCTCTTCTTTTTAGAGGTTCATTGTTTTTTTATCGTATTTTCTCCTCTTTTTTTATCATCCGTGGTGCAGAGCTAAAATTATTTTTATTTATATTTTTTGTATTTAAAGTTATTGCCTGCGAACTAGTATTTGAATTTATATATTTTTAGTTTTGAAAAATTTTCTTGTAGTTTATGTTTCTTTGCCCTGCCCTCTGGTTTGTTTAACTGGGCTTATTGGTGGGGTGTTTCTAGACGATGCAAGCTATTGGGCCGTTTTCCGGCCCAGATAGCTCGTCCCTGCGGCTGTGCAGTGCGGCGTGCGCGTGCGCTCTGGGTTTAGTCCCACCTCGCTAGTCGAGGGGGCTCCGGACCTGTTTATAAGCGCAGCCGAGGGTCACTGGTCGAACTCCTCTGAATACTTACCTGAGCGCTTATACACGGCGCTCGCTGGGCCCTGGTCGGCAGGCCCTGCATTGTGCGGTTTACTAGGGATTCACCCACGGGCTCGAGTTCAAGTATCTAGCAGCGTCAGGGCCTGCGCCTGACCTTGGGTGGTCAATTTTTTTCCTTTTTTGTTTGTTTGAATCTAGTACTTGACTCCACCAGTAACTTGGACTGGTACTTTTTGTTCTGGTTCTTGTCAGTTTTGTGTAAGTGTAATCTCTTTCATTTGAGTTTTTTTCCTTCTTTTTTGTGTTTGTTTCTGTGATTATTCTCAAGGGTCTTCTGGTGTCATTTTCAGAAATGGTACTTGCGTGTAGACTAAGTTTTACTGATAGTCCATTCATAGTAGCGCTTATGTTCTTAGTCTGACATTTTTTTTGGGTGATTACGGACTGATGCTTCTTTGTACTTTTTATTGTAGTAAGTATGTACTTTCCGATCAAGTGTACTAGTACTGTCATTCTTAATCTACAAGTGACCAACATAAGTGTGTGCTGATGCTTCTTAAGTTTTTTCTGTTTGTAGTTGATACGTCTCCAACGTATCTATAATTTTATTGCTCCATGCTATATTATCTACTGTTTTGGACAATATTGGGCTTTATTTTCCACTTTTATATTATTTTTGGGACTAACCTATTAACCGAGGCCCAAATTTCGTAATTGCTGTTTTTTGCCTATTTCAGTGTTTCGAAGAAACGGAATATCAAACGGAGTACAAACGGAATGAAACCTTTGGGAACGTGATTTTCTCACCGAATATGATCCAGGAGACTTGGACCCTACGTCAAGAAAGCCACGAGGTGGGCACGAGGTAGGGGGGTGCGCCCTACCACCCCAAAGCGCCGCCTCACCCTCATGGGCCCCTAAGGCTCCACCGACGCATTTCTTCCTCCTATATATACCTACGTACCCCCAAACGATCGACACGGAGCCAAAAACCTAATTCCACCGCCGCAACTTTCTCTCAGATCCACGAGATCCCATCTTGGGGCCTCTTCCGAGCTCACATGGAAGGAATCCAACACGGAGGGCTTCTACATCATCATAGCCCCTCCGATGAAGTGTGAGTAGTTTACCTCAGACCTTCGGGTCCTTAGTTAGTAGCTAGATCGCTTCTTCTCTCTTTTTGGATCTCAATACAATGTTCTCCCCCTCTCTCGTGGAGATCTATTCGATGTAATCTTCTTTTTGCGGTGTGTTTGTTGAGACCAATGAATTGTGGGTTTATGAACAATATTTGAATCTTCTCTGAATTCTTTTATGTATGATTGGTTATGTTTGCAAGTCTCTTCGAATTATCAGTTTGGTTTGGCCTACTAGATTGGTTTTTCTTGCAATGGGAGAAGTGCTTAGCTTTGGGGTCAATCTTGCGGTGTCCTTTCCCAAGTGGCGAGGGGCAGCAAGGCACGTGTGTATTGTTGCCATCGAGGATAACAAGATGGTTTTTATCATATTGCATGAATTTATCCCTCTACATCATGTCATCTTGCTTAAGGCGTTACTACATTTTCTTGAACTTAATACTCTAGATGCATCTTTGGATAGCGGTCGATGAGTGGAGTAATAGTAGTAGATGCGGTGAGTCGATCTACTTGTCTCGGACGTGATGCCTATATACATGATCATACCTAGATATGCTCATAACTATGCTCAATTCTGTCAATTGCTCAACAGTAATTTGTTCACCCACCGTAGAATACTTATGCTCTTGAGAGAAGCCACTAGTGAAATCTATGGCCCCCGGGTCTATCCTCATCATATTAATCTTCCTACGCTTTATTATTGCTTTGCTATTTATTTTACCTTTTATTTTACTTTGCATCTTTATACCAAAAATACCAAAAATATTATCTATCATTTCTATCAGATCTCACTCTAAGTAAGTATTTGTGAAGGGATTGACAACCCCTATTCGCGTTGGTTGTGAGGAGTTATTTGCTTTGTGTAGGTACGAGGGACTCATGCGTAGTCTCCTACTGGATTGATACCTTGGTTCTCAAAAACTGAGGGAAATACTTACGCTACTGTTCTCAAAAACTGAGGGAAATACTTACGCTACTGGATTTGCTTCAAGGAAATCCAATGCAAGCTCAAGAGGTAGCAAGAAGAATTTCTGGCGCCGTTGCCGGGGAGTCTACGCAAAAGCCAACATACCAAGTACCCATCACAATACCTTATCTCTCGCATTACATTATTTGCCATTTGCCTCATTTTCCTCTCCCCCACTTCACCCTTGCCGTTTTATTCGCCCTTTCTTTTCCGTTTGCCTTTTCCTCGCTTGCTCGTCGTTATGGCTAGCCCCTTATCCACTCCGCTGTTTCCTGAGTTTGAAGTCTTTCACTTTGAACAAAGACAAGGAGAAAACTTAAAAGATGCCTGGTTAAGAATAATGGAGTCTTATCGTAATTGTACCTTTGAAGTAAATCTGAGAATATTGCTTCACAATTTTTATGTTGGATTAAAAATGTCTCATAGACAACTTTTGGATTGCGTTGCCAAAGGCAATTTTATTGAAATTGATCCCCATATTGCACTTGAAATTATAGAAGGTATAGTGGGAACACTACCTCAGCAAAAGGGGCCTCATCCTATTCAGGAAGAGACACAAGTTCTTGAAAAAATTTGTGAAGTTACTAAGAATTTACAACATACGAAGCTACCAAACTTATATAATGATATAAGCAAAACATTGTACTTGATGACATAAGTAAACTTGTTCAACCATGACAAGCACGACATAATGATACTGGTTCAACCCAACTAGAGCAAACTACTAATTTGAAACAACAAGATAAAAAGCAAGCACAAGCGGAAGGAAAAGCGAAGGCGAGCTCGATGTATCTTCATCCCATAAAGGGGCAATAGGGGCGGTCGTAGAAGTTTTCAGCCTCCCGCTCTTTTGCAAATTTCGAACCATCTATGATGTAGTCGATTATGATCCATGACTTGTACGTGGCGTACGCATCTACTCATGCGTACTCGATGAGGTTGTTTGGCAGCGGGCTAGTCCCCCACAGTTTGTGGTCTTCCTGCATGTTGATGTTTTTCTTCATGCCTTTGTAGAATGGGTGGATGACGCTGGCTGCAACATCAGTCAAGGAGTCGTACTCTTTTCCGATGTATGGAACTCTCCACTTGCGCTGAATGTCGATGAACCTGTTGGGGTTGATCTCCAAACCGGACAACTTCAGCTTCTCTTTGTCGCTTTCAATGCTGAAACCGGCAAATGTGAACAACCTCTCATGCTGCAGCATGTCGTTCAGGCGCTTGGGCCTGCAAGGGGAGATACAATTTGAAAATTAGCATTACTTTGATGTTTGAATTATTCATTTTTGTGTTGTTTTACAAGCGATGAATCCATGATGTAGTTGTTTATTTAGCATAAATATTGGATGAATGTACTTCAAAAACTAGTAAACAAAGTTCTGAAATTAAATTCAAGTACATCATGTTATTTTTCTTTTTGGATTATACATAGTTCGAGTCCATGATGTATGTGCTGCTTTAGTACTAGTTTAGTTTACTTTTGTTCAATTGGACAACACATAACCAGTGCTTCACCAAGTTCTTAGATTTTTTGCTTACGAAAATAACATTAGACCAAATTCAGGAAATACTTCACTACATCAAGTTCAGAAACATGAATCCATGAAGTAAATGCTTATATAGCATAATTAATGGATGAATGTAGTTCAGAAACTAGTAAACAAAGTTCTAAAATTAAATTCAAGTACATCATGTTATTTTTCTTTTTGGATTATACATAGTTTCAGTCAATGTTGTATGTTCTGCTTTGGTACTAGTTTAGTTTACTTTTGTTGAATAGGATAACACATAACCAGTGCTTCACCAAGTCGTTAGTTTATTTTCTTATGAAAATAAAATTAGATCAAATTCAGAAAATACTTCACTACATCAAGTTCAGAAACATCTTTTTAATATATCAAGTACATAAACTACACTATTGGATCAAGTTCAGAAACTACACTAGTCGATCAACTTCAGAAATTAATCTTCTGCAAGATTTTCCAAATAGTAATCCAGTGCACCAGGTTCAAAAATATATGTATAGTGGATCTACTTGAGAAAATGCAGTAGTGCATCCACTTTTCACAAACCACACTAGTACATCTAGTTGGGAAACAAGTCTGATTAATTTTTCAGGATACAATACTAATAAAACAGATAAACCAAACAGGGCAAATGAGTAGGATGGCTCACCATTTTGTGGCCGCTATGATGTGGTACACCAAGCAGAGCTCGTCGATGCACAACTGCAGGACTGCTGCCATCTGGGGAGGTTCGTCTTCGCTGGTGTAGTGCACACCAATGCCGACGATCCTACGACGCTTGACGCAAGCCTTCTTCCAGAGCCTGGATATCACCTCGTCGGCCTTGTCTGGTTCGCTGGTGCAAACGATCTCCAGCATCTCCTTGCCGTGGAGCTCAACCCCTGTGAGGGTTTTGGTGTACTCGCGCTTCTCGCCGAGGACGTGAACGTCGACGAGGTTGCTGCTCTTGTCCGACGGCTCGCCATGATAATGCTTGGCGGACGGTTCCTCCGCCATCGCCTTCCTCCGGCGACTGTGGGCTTGGGAGAGAGAAGTTTGTGGTTTGTGTGCAGTGGAGATTGAAACGGCAATCGTGGTTCTGTGAATGAGTCAGAGATGGAAGACAATGGGGTATTTTGCAGAGCGTCGACGAGGACGTGTGGGAGGCGGTTCTTCGGGGGCGTGGGTGTGGTGGTCGTGGGGGTCCCCGTTTGCAGTTCCGTGTGGTAGCCACTCAGTGGGTGGCACGGGTGGTGGCCTGGAAGAAGCAATCGTCCAAGTCAAAGGGTTTTTACTGTCGCACTGATCCGTCTTGTCAAGCTGTACTTATGATCTGCTAAATCCCACTTGCACGTCTCAAGGGTGGTGATGATGGCATTTTATTGTCGCACTGATCCGTCTTGTCAAGCTGTACTTATCAGCTGCTTATCCCACTTGCACGTGTCAGGGTTGGTGATGATGGAGGTTTGTACTCCTCTACTGTGGTACTTGGACTGGTGACTGAAGTGTAATTGAACTTACCAAATACCAGTGAGACTATGTGTGATGCTAAAGTTTTTAAAACAATTTTTGTATTTTTTAAAGGATTGTTTATATCGAGATAATCTAGGAGTACTTTTTACAAATAAATTAGATTTTCATCAGTACAGGATGTATTGTATTCGCATTTTGCTTGAGGTAATTATGTTTATGTACTGATGGTCTTTCTGAACTAGGACCGGCAGAAGCAAACATAGCTTGTCTTTCCAAACGATGTTTTTTTGAGGTGTTCGCGGGTGTGTTTATTTTACTATGCCTTTGTACTGACGACTTAGAATTATCAGTACTGATGTACTATAAGAGTTTAAATTTTCCTTAACATTTTTTTGCTGAGTTACTGCTCGACAGTAGTGTTTGCGTCAGATAAATCCAGATAAGTTTTTTCAAATGTATTTGTGACTGCAATCAAAAGGATTATCAAATGGTTTACACTATAGTAATGTCACTGGTCCAGCGGGCACAAATCACAAATTATATCTTAACTATAGTAATGATCGAGAAATCGACGATATAGCTAGATAAGTTTTGGTAGCGGTAGTGTTTCTGAAATGTTTCCTCATTGTGTACCGAGGAAACTAAGACTACAAGCTTATTTTTCAGTTGACGCAGCACAATAACCACCATGGATTGTTCAGTCTTGAGCTTCTCCTAACTGGCCCCGAATGTTGTGCCTTGCCGGCGCCCTTTTTTGTTTGAGCCTTGGCAGCTTCATCGTCAGTTTCAGCTTCCTTGTCCCCGATACTGTCATCTTCATTGTCTTCATCTGATTGGTCGTCATTCTCGTCAAACTCTTCTTCTTCATCGTCTTAATTTGATTTTTTGGAACTCTGTACCTTGCCCTATTTCTGTTCAGCGCCACTTACCTCCTTGCCCACTTTGCACGTGCGGGCATTATGTCTGTCAGTTCCCCCACACTTGCGGCAAGTGTAGTTGTTACGTGTGTTGTCTCTATTGGTAGAAACCTGGGCGGCTCCAATCTGCTTGTGCAACATTTGCTTGTTGACAGTGGCATCTGTGCGGAGTGGGCATGTGCGGTAGTTATGGTTGCTCACGACGTTGCAGAATCCGCATGCCCTTATCCCGAGAGGTTTGCCGTCCGGGCCAAATTCCACGCGCTTGATGGGGCGTGGCGGCTTTTTGGCTGCTGCTTTTGCTGCTTTTGCTGCTTGCGTCTTACTCTTCCTCCCCTTTGTGTTTGAGAATATGGGTGGTTTAATCACCCTTTCCTGCTGCTGCCGGTAGGATGTCCTGTTGTCATGTCGTTTGACTGCAGTACCATCAAGCTCATGATCTTGCATGTTAGCATGTTGCTGCTCTTGAGTGTGCACATGGGCAAGCTCCCGTTGCTGTTGCTCATCTTCCTCGTTGTCGAACGGGTCAATAGCTCCCAGATGGTTCATCTTGGATAACATTGTAGCAATATCCTGCTCAATGGCTTCATTGTCTGTGACACCTCCATTTTCAGCAGAATGCATGGCGTCGAGTTCTTGTTCAAGTTTGTCCATGATGATCCGTGACCTCACCATTTGCTCTTAGCTTCTCAAGCTTTTTCTGTGCACCCTCATGTTCAGCGTCAGCAGTGAGCTTTCAATGCAGTATTGGGATGCCTTGTTTGACGCTACTGTCCGCAAGTCATTTCTGTTGAATGTTGGCTGGATGTTCGGGCGTTTGGTGTATCTCCCAAGGATGTATTTCTACGGAATCTTTGGCAGCCTTAATTATGCGGATCATGCACGGGACATGCCTTGAAAAGACCTGTATTTTTTGGAAGAGGTGCATGTTTTTTGTCATTTCATTCGAAGAAAAACTTTGCAAAAAAAGTAGTACAGTATGTAACATCATTTTTTAGTCCTCACCTGTGTGGTCCCATAGCCTGCACTCGCACTCATATGTTTCTCCCACGGGGTCTGCAACCACCTGGAACGCGTGCTGAGCCCACACAGACAGTTTTGCGGGTTGTTGTAGCGCACGAGGTACTTTGTGGGCTCTTCCATCTCTGTCGCCATGAAGAGTGTGCTCAGTTTTAGCCTCTTTCTGATCTCGCTGTACACAACTCATGAGTAAAGCTTTTCCATCTGGGCATTAAACCCATAGAAGGTCAGCGTGTTTTGTTCCTTCTGCACATGCAAGAATGATGACCAAATTATTAGTTTTCTCGCAGCAAAAAATTGTCTAACTAATAAAGTTTTACTTTAGTAAGCATGTTATTTTGTCTTCTGACGGTGATAGAGCTATACCCGGTTACCCATTGTCTCCAGGTTCTCTGTCTGCCTCCTTGTTTTAACGCAGGAGTTTACCTGGTTGACAAACCGGTGTAGGTTTTGTCTCTCACTTACGAAGTTCTTCTTGAGCACATAGTTCATGCTCTCACTTCGTTGTGTGGATGTCATTTTGGCGCAGAAAATATCTTTGAAGTAGGCTGATATCCATCTCTCACACTCGTTCCACATGGCCACCATCGTGGCATCATCATGGAGGTTGAACTTATCCATGAGTCTTTTCCAGACAGCCTCAAACTCAGTTGGCATGAGGGGCCAATTGAGGATTGATGTGAATTCATCCTTAAAGTCTTCTGGAGGTAGTACAGGTATGCGAGGTGTTCCCTGTACTTCTTCATAATGTGCCAGTGGCACAACTTGTGTACCATGTTCCTGAAAGCATCTGGGATCGCCAAAGCCATTGCCGGGCACTGGTCTGGTAATGAGAAAAGAGACATGGAGTGTTCAGCAGATGGTTGTGCATATATACCAATAGAACTGACACAACATTTTTACTGTGTTATTTTCCTTTTGGGGGGGGTGGTGGTTGGGGGTGGTTTTGGTAGTTGTATCTGTGAGGATGCATGTAGGAGCCTGTCGGCGTTCTGGGAACGGGGGTCCCCAGACTTGCCTGCCTGCGGCTTGTGGCGTGGCTCAAGGGGTGGCCCAGCACGGCCCATCTTCATCAGCACAAGCTCAAGACCCTCGCGAGGGGCCAAGCCTCACGGGGCGGACGACAAGGAGCTTCCTCAGGCATGGCCTAGTCAGGCTGGCTCGCGAGGAGGCGGAGAGATCAAGGCGGGGTACCTCACGAGGTGCCCATGACGCAAGCCATGACGACCAAGGGTGCCAGGGCGCCCAGCCTGCAGTGTCCTCCTTTCCTCTTTAGTGCAAAGGGAGCAAGCGCAGCGAGAGCATCAAGCAAAGGCATCTGTTTGATTGCAACAAGACCAAGACCCCGCAGAACGGCGGGAAGGAAGTCATCGTGGAGCCCAAGCCAGCGTCACCACCAGAGCCTTTGACAGGTGAGGACCAACTTTAGTCAGGATAAGTGTACTAGATGTTCCCCTTCAAAATGGCCAATTGTTGGCGCCCTTCCCACTCAATATTTGGGAACAGGCCCAGGGCCTTTGCCTATAAATAGGACTAGCCACCCACAAGGTAGGAAAGAGGATCCAAGAAGAGAGAGAGAGAGAGAGCGACTGAACTCCCCCTAGCAGTTCATCGCACTGACCAAGAACCCGACCCTCGTGAAATTTGTCTTCCTTGTATTGTTCATCATCGCCCAAGAGGCAATCCACCACACCACACCTTTGGAGTAGGGTGTTACACCACAATGGTGGCCCGAACCAGTATAAACCCTGTGTCTCTTGTGTTGTTCCTTTCATAGTTTAGATCCTAGCGAGGCGGCGAGGTACAGGTAGGTAGAGGGCGAGATCTCCGCGCGCATCCCAGTGTTCGAACCTAGAGGGTCTGCCGGAACCCAAAATCCGACATTTGGTGCGCTAGGTAGGGGTGCGCCGGAATCCACCTTCTGCCACTTCGCGTCCCATCGCATCGTCATCATCATGTCTGGCGACCAGGCGGGCAACCCTGATCCTGGCGGCTGGCCCGCCGCTTGAGCCAGCCGCCGCCGGGCGACCCCATGCCCTGTGCAGCTCGCGGTCCACAGTGGCGCTGCAGGCCCAGGGCGATGCAGACAGTAACGACAGCTCTCACGCCAAGCGGCAGCGCGGTCGGTTGCGAGGCCCTCCAACCACGCCACGCCACCACGGCGTCAGACACTCGACGGAGCAGGCGAACTCAAGGGCAGCTCATAGTGGCCCGAGAGCTACCTGCAATGCAGGCTCTTGGAGGCGGGCTGCGACGTCTTCGCTAGAGCGGGTGGCAGAGCTCCTGGGCTTCGCCGCCTCGGGGCTCACCCCTTCTGCACCTAACTCCCACCTCAGGTCCAGGGTGGCCCGCGTGGAGGCTCCACGCACGCCCGCGCAGCTCCAATCAGACTCCAAGGCCACCCCAATGCCAGCCAGGCCGTCAGCACCGGGCCAGCAGCGGCGCTGTCTCCGCCCCCGGCCAGCGAAGAAGGACTCGTCAAGACCCACGGCCCCAGTGGGCCACCGCGCTACCACCCCCAGGTGGGCGCCTCAAGCAGAACTGCGTGGCACGGGGAGCACTACTGCACGGCCTTCGGGATGGCGGCCCCAAAAGAGTACGTGCCCCACATGATGGACCAAGGGCATGCGCATGAGGACGAACAAGGATTGCTCCTCGGCCCAAGCCGGGGGGACGAGGCACCAGAAGCTGAGGTCTTCCAGGAGCCCCGGGAAGGCCCCATCGGCCACGCTGGAAGCAACAGTTATCGGGTACCGCCAATTCCTCACGAGCAGGCATACGCTAACCATGGATCGCAGGAGGTACAGGTCGCCACAGCGGGCGGCTGCCCCACTCCCGCAGTTTCCTACCCCTCAGGAGGAGGGCGCCGGGGGCTGCAGGAGAGGGGCCGAGATCCGAATCACCACCGCGGCGTTCGAACAAGGCGTCCTCGGGAGGTAGGCCCTCTGCTGGGAGGTGCCTCGGGGCCTGCCTGGCAGAGGACCCGTGGTCGTCGGGGAACTGGCTGGCGACCGCTCTACCCCATCGGCGGCGTCACGGTTTCGGTCGTCGTTGGTGGCACTAGAGTGTGGCGCAAGGCGGGGCCTCGTCTGGCGATATGAAGCAAGGCAGTACACATGAAGAAGGCCAGTGCTCGTGAGGCCCGCTGCCCGTGACACTCTCACGTAATAATGAGTGGGGCTGTACACCCGTAGTCTCAGGGGTGCCGGCCTCAGCCCTGGGGCTCCTCCCACGCCAGTGGCAGCACTTAGCTCCTTGGTGAGAAGACGTCCAAGACTAGACTAGGTGCGGACGCTGCCTTTTCCTCGCTTTCATTGCTTTTCCCTTGGTACATCGTTTTCCCCCATTGGATTTAAGTTGGATTTGAGCTTGAGATTTGCGTGTGTTCGGGGAAGGGGTGTTTAGTCTCGTTCGAGCAATCTCTCGCGTTCTGGTTACCACTTTGCCTCAGCTGCCTCCCCTCGTGAGCCCCTCGCGAGCCGGGCCAGGCCTAGCTTGCGTGCAGCCCAGACTGCTGTCACCACGCCCTCTCAGGAGGTTTTTATTACAGGTTCAATGGGCTCGTTCAGGGGACACTCGGAACACCGGAGCCCTCTGCAGGCTATCTCGAGGCCCATGCGGGTCGAAGGTAAACAAGCCAGCCAGCTCGTCGCAAAGCCAGCCACTTGGCGCAGGCGTACGGGTGATATCGCATCTACTAATACGCTGAATGCAAGTTTTTAAACGAGGGGCTCCCCCTCCCAAAATGCTCTTACAACCTTCAAGGCAAAGCCCGAACTCTATCTGCGCAGGGTAAGATAGCAGGGACAACATGCGGTCAGTCGGATAAATCCCCCAATGCATCCTCAGGGGCACCTACTGAATCGCTGCTGGCTTTGCTGGCCTCGCCATCGCTCTCCGCGTTGCCGTCAGCGGCGTCAGGGCCGTTCACCACGCCGCCCTCATCAGCAGCTACGATCACGCCGTCGTTATCATAAGCGAAGGCCCTGACGAGGGCATCCATGTTGTCTTCCACCCAGTGCGCCAGGTCGTCCCGGACGGCCTGGGGTACTGGGGCGATGGCGGCGTCAAAATTGAAGTTGGGGTCCATGTTTCGAAGATGGCTGAAGACACGAGAAAAGGCGCGCCCGAGCAGGGCGCGGCTCCTCTCCTCCACCAACCTGTTGGCTCTGACCGACCGCACCTCCAGCTGCGTCACCACGTCGGTGAAGAACTGAAGGTTGCCAGCATAGTTGACCGCGTGAGGCTCGCCAACGGCCGCCTCGCAGATGTTACCCAAGGCCGTGTGAGCTCTCTCCCGAAGCGTGGAGAGCATGGGGCAATACTCGTGCTCCAAGATCCGCCGATGGCGTATCTCGTCCTCATTCTGCCACGCAACGGCTTCAGCTTCGTCCACCCGTTGACGGAGAAGAAGCGCCTCGGCGCGGGAGGTAGTCAGCTCCTCCTGCGCCACGCCGAGGGCGGCCCGGGAAGCGTCGGCCCGCCGCGTCACTTCATCCAGCTTGGCCCTCAGGGCGGCGGTCCTGCCTTCAGCCTCAACCCTGATTAACCCTAGCCTCTCTCCGAACTCGCGCTCAAGGTTCGAGCGGGTCATCGCCACCCGACGTCCGACCTCTTCCAGGACTCGGGCCTCCCGTGCAGCGATGTCATCCTCCGCCTGCATCACCAAGCGCTCCCTCGTCTCTAGACGCTCAAGATCGCGTGCGCGTTCGCCAGCTTCCAGCGTCAGTGCCTCCTCACGCCTCTGGAGCTCTGCCTGGTCGACCGAAGCCACCTTCATCGACGCAAGGGCCGTCTCACGCAGCTCCACCTGCTGCTCCAGGGAATGGCACCGGGCCTGGAGTTCCCGCGCCCACTCCTCCGCCGCCTCACGCCACCGGTCAGCCTCTCGGGCCTCCTCGACAGCCCAGGAACGGGCCTCCCGAGAGGCTGTCAGCGACGCCTCGGCTTCCTCATTGTCGAGGTCACGCTGGTGGCGCGCAAGGGCAACAGCCGCCTTCAGCTTGCGCCTCTCTTCAGCCAGGCGCAGGCCCTCAGCCTCAAGGCGCATGTCTTCGTCAACGAGCTCTTCACCAAGCAGGCTCACCACGTCAGCCTCCCACCGGAGAAACCCTTGGCGAAGAGCGCGACGCTCCCAGGCGCGCTCGAGCACGTCTTCTGCGTCGTCGTCCGCCCCAAGTAAGCGCGGGGGGCCACGAATCAGCACTCCCCCTCTAGGCAGGGGGCTAGAGGCTGGCGGCCTCGCGATGGCCGGCACGCCGCCTCGCCGGCCCGAGCCAGCCCATCCCCAAATGAAGAGTGCAGGGCCGACCTCAGCCAGTTTCCATCCACGACCAGACGAGAAGCCCAAGGCAGGCTGGCTATGCCCCGAGAAGGCTCGCGAAGGAGGGTCGCGAGGCGCGCAGAGCCGCGATGCGCCACAGGATGGCTCACCTCTCCGACCGGCCTCACCACAAGGGCTCTGCTTGAGCTCGGAGCGCTCGAAGACGGTGGAGAGGGCGAAGCCTGGGGGGATGTCTCCTCAGCCATCTACGTGAGCTCGGCAGGAAGGGCCCTGCTGAGCCAGGATCAGCGAAAGCAACGGGAAGATCAGGAATTAGGAAAGGGGAAGGCTTACTCATCAATGGCGAAATACTTCCTGCGCTTCAGCAGGCGGCAAGGGTAATCGTCAACCAAGGCCTCCCTTCTCTTCCGGAGAGCCTCGAAGTCCATGCGGAAGCGGCCAGGAGTTGAACGAGGGGTCACTGCGACGAGGAAGAAGCATCAAGGTGACCAGCGTCGGGCGCCGTCTGATGCACGCCACGGTCGCCTCACCAAGAAGAGTAGATGGGGCCTCGGGGCCTCAACCACGGCGCCCATGGGCAGCGGCTCAACGCCTTCGGCCAAGAAGAAGACGGGCCTCAGAGCTGCCCCTTCAGAGTGCCGCTGGCGTCATCATCCCGGCGGGGGCCCCCTCAGCCTCCAGCGGCCCATGTCTCCCTGCTCCGCCACTCGAGGAAGGACCGCCGAGGGCGACTGGAAGGGCAGTCACCACCACTGGGTTCTCGCGAGGCCCGATGAGGCCTACGGGGCGTAGCCCCCATTCGTAGAAGCTGGGCATCTGATTCACAAAGTCGCCCCTATTCGAGCAAAAGTACAGCAAAGCCCCCCCTTGCCGGATACTGCCGGGGGAAGGATCCCCAGCCAAGACCAAGAGCACCTTCCTTAGTGCTTCAGGCGTCAGGTCCTCCTCCTGGAGCCTCATGCGATCATCACGCCCGCCGAAGGCCCACATCCGGTGGGAGTGACGCTGGAGAGCGGCAATGCGGCATAACAGGAACTCCTTCACCACCTTGGGCGCCACGCCGTCGGCGCCCTCGAGAACGGCGGCGACGCCAGACGAAGACGAGCCGGGGGCTCGTGAGCGTCTCCTGGCCCCAGCCTGAATTGGGGACAGCGGGAGATATTGGCTCCGAAAGCAGGGGGCTAGGCACCCCGACATCCACATACAGCCATCGCTCACGGAACCCCGACGCGGGCTGAGGAAGACTGAAATCAATCCCTGAAGCCGCTGTTTCTGGTGCGGCAATGAAGCTCACGCACCCCGAGCATTGGGTGGGGTCGACGAGGTGCAGAGAGAAGAAGTGATGCAGCAAGGCAACTGAAGGAGGGATGCCCATCATTGCCTCACAGACAAAGGCGGAGACAGCAAGAAGAGTAATGGATGCAGGACCCAAATGAATCATATGGATCTGGTAATGGGAAAGCACAATGTTGAAGAAATTGGAAAAGGGGGGAACCAGTCCCACCCACAGGGCGTCGGCAAAGTACCGGACCTCGGTGACTATTCTGTCGATGGAGAAGTGAGACGTGGGCCAGGCCGTCGTCCTCCGCTTTTCGTTGAAGATAGTGGCCAGAGCAGAGCTGACCTTGCCCAAGCCTTCTCGGTTGAGTATGATCGACCGATCGACGGCAGGAGCCGCCGACGACGGCGAGCGAGGCGGAGGCACATGTTTCTTCCCTTTCCCCTTCTTCGTCGGAGCCATGGCGACGGAAGGGGGGAGGATTCGAGATTTGATTGGAAGCGGAGACTGGAGCTCGAGAGCAGGAAGAGCAGAGGACGGTCGAAGCAGCAAAAAGAGGGACAACTGTGTGCAACCACGGGTCCGCCTAGCTGGGCGCAAAATAAGGAGACGTGGGGGAACAGGGCCGCCCACGTCCAATCAACCGCCACGCGGCGCCCGAGGCCGCAGGCTGTTAGGGCCCGCGGTGCTTCGCACTTGCCCCTTTGCTTTTCTGCTCAGCCAAGTCCAGGCACTCCTTGGGCCCCGGGGCTACTGTCGGCGTTCTAGGAATGGGGGTCCCCAGACTTGCCTGCCTGCGGCCTGCGGCGTGGCTCAAGGGGTGGCCCAGCACGGCCCATCTTCATCAGCACAAGCTCAAGACCCTCGCGAGGGGCCAAGCCTCGTGGGGCGGATGACAGGGAGTTTCCTCAGGCACGGCCTCGTCAGGCTGGCTCGCGAGGAGGCGGAGAGATCAAGGCGGGGTACCTCACGAGGTGCCCATGACGCAAGCCATGACGACCAAGGGCGCCAGGCGGGCGCCAGCCCGCGCAGTGTCCTCCTTTCCACTTTGGTGCAAAGGGAGCAAGCGCAGGCGAGAGCATCAAGCAAAGGCATCCGTTTCGGTGCAACAAGACCAAGACCGTCGCAACGGCAGGAAGGAAGTCATCGTGGGGCCCAAGCCGGCGTCACCACCAGAGCCTTTGACAGGCGAGGACCAACTTTAGTCAGGATAAGTGTACTAGATGTTCCCCTTCAAAATGGCCAATTGTTGGCGCCCTTCCCGCTCAATATTTGGGAAGAGGCCCAGGGCCTTTGCGTATAAATAGGACTAGCCACCCACAAGGTAGGAAAGAGGATCCAAGAAGAGAGAGAGAGAGCGACTAAACTCCCCCAAGCAGTTCATCGCACCAGCCAAGAACTGACCCTCGCGAGGCTGTCTTCCTTGTATTGTTCATCATCAGCCCAAGAGGCAATCCACCACACCACACACTGGAGTACGGTGTTACACCACAATGGTGGCCCGAACCAGTATAAACCCTGTGTCTCTTGTGTTGTTCCTTTCATAGTTTAGATCCTAGCGAGGCGGCGAGGTGCATGTAGGTAGAGGGCGAGATCTCCGCGCGCACCCCAGTGTTCGAACCTAGAGGGTCTGCCAGAACCCGAAATCCGACAGAGCCTTCCCTCTCATGCACCTTAAAAATGTCTTGAACAGCCATCTGAATGAATCTGCATCCTCATCTCTTATCAGGGCGAAACCAAGGAATGTAGTCTGTAAGTGGTTGTTAGTACCCACAAACACCCCAAGTGGCATATGGTACTTGTTGGTCTTATATGTGGTGTCAAACGTTACGCAGTCACCAAAGTCCTGATAGGCCCCTCGGCAGCTTGCATTCGCCCAGAATATGTTCTTAACTCTGTCGGACTCATCGAGTTGCATGCCACAGAAGAATTGCCTGTTTATAGCTTTCATCTCCCTAAAGAAGTTGACAGTCTTTAGGACATCATCTACATCATCCATCCTTGAATTCTTTGCTTTCCTGCATATTAAAAGTTCATTCAAAAATGCATGTTGAACTGGCGTTGCGTAATATGTTTGTACTGACAAAGGAAGAAAGACGGAGGCGGTTTATGGAGAAGAACAAGTTTGTACTTACAGGTTAATCAGGTCTTTGGCATTCATTTCGAGGAAGTAGCTACCAGGGTCATCACCACCCAGTATGCTCATGATTTGCGCGTGTTCAATGCCTTTGAACTATAGGTACTTGACGTACTCCAAGGTTGTTTTGTCAAAGTTTTTGTGGGAGTGCAAGAAGACAAGCATTTGCGGAGTGAGCTGTAGCCTGTGGTTGTGTTCCTAGACTATCTCTTTTACGACAAATGTTCCATCCTTTTCCCTCTTCAGCCTCATTTTAGCCCCGCAGTTAGTCCTGGATGTCGTCTTGTTTAGCTGTCTATTTGCTTCTGACACCTTCGATTCATAGACTCCATAGCACGTGCAATAAAGGTAGCATCTGGTCTTAAACTTGGGGCCTTCCCTGACAGCAAAACCCGTGTGCTTTGCATAGACGTTGTAGAAGTTCTTTGCTTCTTCGCAAGTTTCAAAGCGCATCTCTAGCCTTGGCAGAACGTAAGCTTCAATGTTAGGTGGTTGCACGCAACAGTGAGCAAACAAAAATGCAGTTATGAAAATGTTAGATGGGGTGGTCACAGTACCATGGTATGGACTGTGCTTGTATGTTTTTTTCTATATGGATACTTACATGTGTATAGCTCTGTGCTGCCTCCGGTGTTTGCTGTTCACCCTGGTGTATGGGCGCGGGTGGTGTCACCCTTGGCACATGCAGCAATGCATCCCTTGGAGGGAGCAATGTTGACGAAGATCTCCGTCTCTCATTGTACGTTCGTCTCGCCTCAGATTGATTGTGAGGTTGCTCCTGTCTATATGGCTCATATCTTGTACTTTGGAACCTGTTAGAGTGGCCAAAATTTCTGTCTCTTTGGCCTGGTCTTCCTGTCGCAACCGCTTTTGCAGCACAGATGATTGATATTGACGGAGCGATTGGTGGAAGCCTTGCTGCAACCCATCCACGGCTCCCTGTCCTTGCCTTTCTGCATGCGCTAGGGAAGGAAAACATTTGTTGTTGGGGAAATTGTTGGCCTTGTTGCAACCCAGCAGTGGCAAAGCTTGTATTCCCAGATATTGGTGTTTGCTGCATAGAAGAACCTGTCCGTGCTTCTGATGATTCCGGTGTATCTTGAAATCTGCCTGTATTGTTTTTTTGACTGAAATCTGCCTGTATTGTTGAAGTATCCAGGTGCTATTTCTGGTGTTACCCAACCAGGCGGTGCCCCATATCTGCTTGGCTCATCAAACGCTCGCTGCGTGTGCCGCCTTGCATGCTTTTGCAATGACATTCAACAGTTTTAGGATTAAT
The DNA here is from genome assembly GCA_021605145.1 of Aegilops bicornis. Lineage (NCBI taxonomy): Eukaryota > Viridiplantae > Streptophyta > Magnoliopsida > Poales > Poaceae > Aegilops > Aegilops bicornis. Next base: position 154,444,948 of record CM038669.1, read on the forward strand.
CTTTTCTGCATTTTTCTCGTATACATGCTATGGGTAACATGTCATGCACTGAAGGCAACATACAAGTTGAACTTGCATCGCTGGCCGTTATTTAAACTTTGTTCTCTGTTTTGTATCTGGTTTAGTTTTCAGTGGAACTGATTGTAGGATTTCGGGTTCCCGCAGATCCTCTAGGTTCGAACTCTGGGGTGCACGCGGAGATCTCACCTCCAACCTACCTACGCCTCGTCGCCTCGCAAGGATCTAAACTACACAAAGAGCAACACAAGGGACACAAGGTTTATACTGGTTCGGGCCACCATTGTGGTGTAATACCCTACTCCAGTGTGTGGTGTGGTGGATTGCCTCAGGGGCTGATGATGAACAATAAAGGAAGAACAGCCTCGCGAGGGCCTGTTCTTGGCCGGTGCGATGAACTGCTAGGGGGAGTTCAGTCGCTTCTCTCTCTCTAGATGCCTCTACTCTGTGGGTGGCTAGTCCTATTTATAGGCAGAGGCCCTGGGCCTCTTCCCAAATATTGACCGGGAAGGGCGCCAACAATTGGCCATTTTGAAGGGGAACATCTAGTACACTTATCCTGACTAAAGTCGGTCCTCGCCTGCCAAAGACTCTGACGGTGACGCCGGCTTGGGCTCCACGATGACCTCCGTCCTGCCGTTCTGCTTGTCTTGGTCTTGTTGCACCGAAATGGTTGCCTTTGCTTGATGCTCTCTCCTGCGCTTGCCTCCTTTGCACCAAAGAGGAAATGAGGACATCAGACGGGCCGGGCGCTCACCGGGCGCCCTTGGTCGTCATGGCATGCGTCATGGGCACCTCGTGAGGTACCCCGCTTGATCTCTCCGCCTCCTCGCGAGGTAGCCTGACGAGGCCGTGCTCGAGGAAGCTTCCGCCGTCCGCCTCATGAGGCTTGGCCCTCGTGAGGGTCTTGAGCTTGTCTTGATGAAGATGGGCCGTCTTGGGCCACCCTTGAGCCATGCCGCAGCCACAGTGTGCAAGTCTGGGTACCCCATTCCCACAACGCCGACAAGAGCCCCCGGCCCAAGGCGCGCTGGACTTGGCTTAGTAGAGAAGCGAAGGGCAAGTCCGGCGCCACGGCCCTAACAACCTCGCGGCCTTGGGCGCCAAGGTGGCGTGTTGATTGGACATGGGCCCCCACTTCCCCACAATGCCTCGCAAGAATCGCACGAATTGACGAGTCCCTGCATGCAAAGCGGGTCATGATTGCGTGTGATCGTGGAGGTCGACGGTTGGCCTTCTCCGGCTATAAGTACGGAACGGCGTGTGCCCTTCCAGTCCATCTCTTCTTGCTTCTCCTTCTCCATGGCTCCGTCGAAGAGGTTCTCGGCCGCGGAGAAAGGAAAGGCCCGCCAGGTGGCGCCTGACTATCCCCCGACCAAGCGTGGTCGAGGCCGTCCTCGCAAGCACCCTGTGGCTCCCGTAGCGGCTTCCCACGGCCGTGGAGGCGATCTCCCGCGCGGCGACGGGCGTCAGGCCCTTGATGGGGGCGCCCTACGACCGCACGACCTCCTAGGCCGCGCTTCCACTCGGCAGAGGTGCTTCCGGAGTTTGTCGTGTGGTCGGTGGAGCCGACCAGCACTAGGCTCCAGCTTCCCCGCTTCCTTTTAGGTGAACTTCCGGCCGGCGCCCGGCGACCTCACAGCTCGGCGGGCCGGTTGCTGCAGCCAGGCCTCCACTGAGCGGCTGAAGTCTCCGCCGCCGGGGCGTGGCCTTGACCAGCTGGCTGGCAAGCGTTTGCCAGCAGCGCATGGTCTAAGCCGGCGGTGCACCCTGCACTTCAAGTTCGACAGTGATGCCACCCTCTACGTGAGGGTGTTCGGGGAAGACGGTCGCCGCGCCGGGTGCTGCCCCGACGATGATGACCGCGGCCGTGGGCCTAGCCCCGACGACGATCGGGATGAAGATGACAGTGCGCGCGTGGTCGGCGGCGCTCGGGGCTCGTCGAGCTTCGGCGACTCTTCTTCGGACAACGGCTCCTCCAACGGTGGCCGCGACCAGCCTCCGCGCCGCCGTGCCCGCCTGGAGGGAGGTAGCGGGTCTGCCTGCCGTCGCGCCTCGATGAAGCGCGAGAGGGAGTCCGCCTGAGCTCCGGAGGCAGTTCGAGCCTTCGCCGCGAGTTGGTGTCAAGCAAGCCGCGCCTGTTTTGTTCTTTTCCTTTTCCTGCGCAAAGAGACTGTAGTGTAGGGCCCCGCGGGGGCGTGCTTGGACTGTTGTTGTTAATTATCGTACTGTTTCCACTCTTTCCGCTATTTTTGTGCCACACGCCTACGCGTAGAAATTACTTAGCTTGGGGGCGACCTGTCGCAGTCTTCGCCTCCCGAGGCCGAGGCCTCGTCGAACGCTTCATGCCCTGCAAAGATTAGCCAGGACAGGTAGCTTCCGGCCTCGGTTGAGGAGGCGACCGACCCAGGTCATGTGTTCGTGTCGCGGTGCCCGTGGGGCACGGACTGGAGGGGTGCTCCCGTAGTGGACCCGGTTAGGGAAGCCTCAAACAATAGGGGCAGAAAACACTCGCGAGGGTGCCCGCGTTGCTCCCTCACGAGACTCGCGCGAGAGAAATCGAGGCAGGAGAGAGAAGAAGGCAAAGAGTCACAAGCCAAAGACGGCAACAACTTCAATAAAACTTCAAATGGGAATGAACAAGCCAACTGCAAAAGCAAATGAAAAAGCCGCGTCCGGCACCTACTCTAGTCTTCGACGTCTTCTCACCGGTAGGAGACTAAGTGCTGCCACTTTGGGCGTGGGAGGGAGCCCAGGGCTGAGGCCGGCACTCCACGAGACTGCAGGCGTGTACAGCCCCAACTCATTATTACGTGAGAGTGTCACGGGTGGTGAGCTTCACAGGCATTGGCCTTCTTCACAGGCTCCGGGCCTTTCTTGGGGAAGCGAACTTCACAGGCTCCGGGCCTTTCTCAGAAAGTTAAGCTTCACAGGTGTTTGCCTTCTTCACATGCTCTGGACCTTTTCCAAAACGCAACAACTTCACAAGCATTCGCCTTCTTCACAGGCACCTGGCCTTTCTCAGAAAGATAAGCTTCACAGGCGTTTGCCTTCTTAACAGGCACCGGGCCTTTCTCAGAAAGATAAGCTTCACAGGCGTTTGCCTTCTTCACAGGCACCGGGCCTTTTTAGGGGTAAAACCTCCGGAGGTGCTGGATGTTCCACGCGTTCTAGACGGGCACCCCCTCTTGAGTCTCCAAGCGTGCGGAGCCGGGCCTGGAAACATGAACAACCTTGAACGAGCCCTCCCACATGGGAGAGAGCTTATGCAGTCCCTCCCTGGAGAGAACCCGTCTGAGCACGAGGTCCCCTACCTCAAGAGTCCTAGGGCGAATGTTGCGGCAGTGGTATCGCCCTAGTGCTTGTTGGTACCTCGCCGCTCGTAGCGCGGCCTCTCGACGATGCTCCTCCCCCAGCACGAGGTCCGTCCCCCGCATGGCGTCCTGCTGCGCCTCGTCGAATGCCAGGACCCGTGCAGAACGATGTCTGACCTCATGAGGGAGGACCGCTTCAGCTCCATAGACCAGGAAGAACGGGGTCTCGCCAGTCGGCTTGGTCGCGGTCGTGCGGATGGACCACAACACGGACTGAAGCTTATCGTACCAGCCTCTGCCGCGGACCTCCAGCTTCTTCTTGAAGGTCCTGGTTTTGAGGCCCCTCAGGACCTCTGTGTTGGCCCGCTCGGCCTGACCGTTGCTCCGTGGGTGCGCTACCGAAGCGTAGCTTACCTGCGTCCCAAGGTTAGCACAGTATGTTTTGAAGAGGTTACTGGTGAAATGCGAGCCGTTGTCGGTGATGATGAGGTTCGGCACCCTGAACCGGCTCACGATGCCCTTGATGAACTTGACCGAAGAACCTGCGGGGATGGTGCGGACGGCTTCCACTTCAGCCCACTTGGTGAACTTGTCCACGGCGATGTAGAGGTAGCGATAGCCTCCCGGTGCCCGAGGGAACGGGCCCAGGATATGTAGCCCCCAGACTGCGAATGGCCACGAGAGGGGTATAGTTTGCAAACCTCCCGCCGGCTGATGGATCTGCTTGGCATGGAATTGGCAGGCCTCGCAAGCCTTCACCAGTTCCATGGCATCATTGAGCGCAGTGGGCCAATAGAACCCACTGCAGAATGCCTTGCCAACGAGGGTCCGTGATGACGAATGATGCCCACAGTCTCCACCGCGTATATGCCGCGGCAGCTCCTTCCCTTGCTCCCCGGAAATGCAACGCATGGACACATCATTCGATCGCTTTTCGGTAGAGCTCTCCATCCTCGATGCAAGATGCCGTGGCTTGCCGCGCCACACGCTCCGCTTCCTCCTCCTTTTCCGGAAAGGTCCCTTGCGTCAGGTAACTCCGGAGCTCTGCGATCCAGAACCCCTCCTGAGGCTCCAGCATCAGGAGCAGACTCGCTCCTGAGGCCGGGCCGCAGACCGGGGCTCCCGAGGTAGGTGGTTGGGGGAGCTCTTCCCGAGGCTGCACCGTGCTTGACAGCGATGGCGTTGCCGAGGGATTGAAGAGCCGCTCCTCGAAGACGCCGGGTTCTTGAGGTAGCCGCCTGGATGCCCATTTGGAGATGTCATCAGCCTCTTGATTGGTGCCGCGAGGCACATGCTGCAACTCCAGTCCCCAGAACTGCTTCTCCATCCTGCGGACCTCCCTGAGGTAGGCTTCCATGTGCTCATCCCTCGGCTCGTATACTTTGTTGGAGAAGTTGACGAGGAGTTGTCAATCACCCTTGATGGTAAGGCGCTTCACTCCCAGGGCGATCGCACCTTTCAGGCCTGCTATCAGGCCTCCATATTATGCTATGTTGTTGGAGACCTTTTCTCCATGCTGGAGGCAGAGCTGCACGGCGTAGTAGAGCTTGTCTTGAGTGGGAGATATAAGCACTGCGCCAGCCCCCACGCCGTGTCTGGAGAACGCTGTCGGATTTCGGGTTCCGGCAGACCCTTGAGGTTCGAACACTGGGGTGCGCACGGAGATCCAACCCTCCGCCGTCTCGCACCTCGCCGAATCGCTGGGACCTAAACTACTAAACGGAACAGCACAAGAGACACGAGATTTATACTGGTTCAGGCCACCATTGTGGTGTAATACCCTACTCCAGTGTGTGGAGTGGTGGATTGCCTCTTGGGCTGATGAGGAACAATACAAGGAAGAACAGCCTCGCGAGGGTCTGTTCTTGGCGGGTGCGATGAGCTGCTAGGTGGTGTTCAGTCGCTCTAGCTACTGGTTCCTTGATGAGGATTTGGATCCCGGATCCCCTGCTCTGGGGGTGGCTACTTCTATTTATAGGCGAAGGCCCTGGGCCTCTTCCCAAATATTGAGTGGGAAGGGCGCCAACAATTGGCCATTTTGAAGGGGAACGGCGGGTACACTTATCCTGACTAAAGTTGTTCCCCCCTGCCAAAGGCTCTGGTGATGACGCCTGCTTGGGCTCCATGATGACTCCCTTCCAGCCGTTGGGCTGGTCTTGGTCTTGTTGCAATCAAAGCGGATGCCTTTGCTTGATGCTTCGCCGCGCTTGCTCCTTTGCACCAAAGAGGAAAGGAGGACACTGCTGGCTGGCGCCTTGTTGGCGCCCTTGGTCAAATCATGGCTATGCGTCATGGGCACCTCGCGAGGTACCCTGCCTTGAACTCTCCGCCTCCTCATGAGCCGGCCTGACGAGGCCGTGCCTGAGGAAGCTCCTTGTCGTCGCCCCGTGAGGCTTGGCCCCTCGCGAGGGTCTTGAGCTTGCGTTGATGAAGATGGGCTGTCCTGGGCCTCCTTTGAGCCACGCCGTAGGCCGCAGGCACGCAAGTCTGGGGACCCCCGTTCCCTGTAACGCCAAGCAGTAGCCCCAGCCCACAGGCGCACCGAACTTGGCCGAGCAGAGGCGAAAGGGCAAGTCTGAAGCGTCATGCCTGCGGCCTTAGGCGTCGCGTGGCGGTTGATTGGACGTGGGCGACCTTTGTTCCCCACGCCTCCTTATTTCGTGCCTTGCTAGGCGAGACACGCTGCTGTACACATCCATTCCCTCTCGCTGCTAAATGCGCCCTGTCCTTCCCCCTCTCGAACTCCAGCTTCCATTTTCAATCCAATCTCGAATCTCCCCCCCTTTCCAATTGCCATGGCTCCGACGAAGAAGGGGAAAGGGAAGAAACCTGGGCCGCCGCCTCGCTTTCGCCTTGGCAGCCCGCCGTCGACCCGTCGATCATACTCAATCTAGAGGGCTTGGGCAAGGTTAGTTCGGCTCGCCACCACCTTCAACGAATGCGGGAGGACGACGGCCCGCCCAAGGCCCCACTTCTCCATTGACAGGATAGTCACCGAGGTCCGGTATTTTGTCGACGCTCGTGGACGGGGCTGGTTCCCCCCTTTTTTGATTTCTTCAATGCCGTGCTTTCCCACTATCAGATCCACATGATGCATCTGGGTCCTGAGTCCATCACTCTCCTGTCGGTCTTCGCCTTCGTTTGTGAAGCAATGATGGGCATCCTTCCTTCGGTTGCCTTGCTGCGCCACTTCTTCTCTCTGCGCCTTGTCGACCCCACCCAATGCTCGGCGTGCGTGAGCTTCGTCGCCGCACCCGAGACAGCGGCCTCAGGGATTGACTTCAGCCTCCCCCCGCCCGCGGCTGAGTTCAGCGAGAGGTGGTTGTACATGGATGTGGGGGTGCCCAGCCCCCTGCTATCGGAGCCAACCTCACCTGCTGTCCCCAATTCAGGCTGGGGCCAGGAGATGCTTTCAAGCCCTCGGCTCATCTTTGTCTGGCACCGCTTCGCGTTCCTGAGGTCGCTTAAACTTGTGTGGCGGCGCCCAAGGTGGTGAAGGAGTTCCTGATGTGCCGTGGTTGCTCCTCTCCAACGCCATTCCCACCGGATGTGGGCCTTGGCCGGGCCTGGTGATCGTATGAGGCTCCGTGAAGAAGACTGACGCTCAAGCGCTTAAGGAAAGTGCTCCTGGTCCCGACCGGGCGACCCCAACCCCGTGGCATCCGCATGGAGGGGCCTTGTTGTACCTCTGCGCTGCATCAGGGTGATTTTGTGAACCAGATGCCTATCTTCGATGAATGGGGGCCGCGCCCCACTGGTCTCCAGGGGCCTCGCGAGAATCCAGTGATGGTGACAGCCCTTCCAGTCGGCCAAGGTGGCTCCTCCTCAAGTGGCGGAGCAGGGAGACACGAGCCGCCAGAGGCCGAAGGGACCCCCGTCGGGGTGACAGCGCCGGGCGACGCTCGTGAGGGAGCATCTCCCGAGGCCCACACCGCCATGGCTGAGGGCGGCAGCAGCTGCGCTGGCGCGCCTGGTGAGGCTCCGAGGCCCCGGCTTCTCTTGGTGAGGCGACCAGCAGCGTGCATCAGGTGGGTGCCCCTGATGCAGGTGGCCTTGGTGCTTCTCCCTCGTCGCAGGCTGACCCCTGCACTCAAATCTTGGGTCGCTTTCGCGTGGACTTCGAGGCCCTCTGGAAGAGAAGGGAGGCCCTGGGTGATGATTACCCTTGTCGCCTGGTGAAGCGCAAGAAGTACTTCGCCACTGATGAGTAAGCCTTCTCCTTCTCCAGCTCCTGATCCTCCTGCTGCTTGTACTGATCCTTGCCCTGCAGGCCCCTTCCCGCCGAGTTCACGGAGACGGGTGAAGAGCCGTCCCCCTTGGTTTCGCCCTCTTTCCCGTCCTTGAGCGCTCGGCGGTGGAGCCCCTTGTGGTGAGGGCGACCGGGAGGCGAACTGGCCCCGAGGCGCATGGTGGCCCTGCGCGCCTCGCGACCCTTCTTCGCGAGCCTTCTCGTGGCATAGCTAGCCTGCCGTGGGCTTTTCGCCTGGTCGTGGATGGCGATTGGCTGAGGCGCTTCTTGCGCTCTTCTTCTAGGGGTGGACTGGCTCCAGGTCGGGCTTCTGGCGGCGTGCACGGGTTGCCGTCGAGGGTGCCAGCCCCAGCCCCTGCCGGAGGAGTGCCGATTCATGGCTCGGCGCCCGCTTGAGGCGGTTGATGGTGTGGAGGGCGTGCACTGGCGCTGGGAGCGCCAGCGCCTTCGCCAAGGATTTCTTCGAAGGGCGGCTGACGCGGTGAGCCTTCTTGGTGAAGAGCTCGCTGACGAAGACGCGCGCCTTGAGGCCGAGGGCTTGCGCCTGGCCGCAGAGAGGCATGAGCTGGAGGGCGCTGTCGCCCTTGCGCGCCACCAGCGCGATCTTGATGATGAAGAGGCCAAGGCATCACTGGCAGCCTCTCGGGAGGCCTGTTCTCGGGCCGTCGAGGAGGTCCGGGAAGCTAACAGGCGGCGAGAGGCGGCGGAGGAGCAGGCATGGGAACTCCTGGCCCGGTGTCACTCACTGGATGAGCAAGTAGAGCTGCGCGAGGCAGCCCTCGCGTCGATGAAGGTGGCCTCCGTGACCGGCGGAGCTCGAAGCGTGAGGAGGCGTTGACGCTTGAAGCCGCCCGAGCAGCACGCTGTCTGGCGCTTGGAGACGAGGGAGCGCTTGGCGACGTGGGCGGAGGACGAGGTCGCTGCACGGGAACCCCGCGTCCTGGAGGAGGTCGGACGCCGAGTGGCGACGGCGCACTCGAACCTCGAGCGCGAGTTCGAGGAGAGGCTGGGGTTGATCAAGGCCGAGGCTGAAGGCAGGACTGCCGCCTTGAGGGCCAAGCTGGAGGAGGCGACGCGGTGGGCCGATGCTCTTCGGGCCGCCCTCGAGGTGGCGCAGGGGGAGTCAACCACCTCTCAGGCCGAGGCGCTCCTTCTTCGCCAACGGGTGGAGGAGGCCGAGGCCGTCGCGCCGAGAATGCGCGGACGAGATACGTCGTGGCCGAATCTGGAGCATGAGCATCGACCCCATGCTCGCCACGCTCGGGAAAAAGAGCCAACACGGCCTTAGGTAACATCAACAGGCGGCTGTTGGCGAGCCGCCTGTGATTAATTCACGCCGGCAACCTCTAGTTCTTCACCGGCGTGGTGGCGCGGAGGCGCCTTGATCGGTCGAGGCCAATAGGTTGGTGGAGGAGAGGAGCGGCGCTACTTGGGCGCCTTTTCTCGTGTCTTCAGCCATCTCCGGAACATGGACCCCCGCCCGACTTTGACGCTGACCATCGACCCAGTTCCCGGGCCGTCCGGGCGACTGGCGCGACCGGGTGGAAGACAATGTGGATGCTCTCGTCGGGGCCTTTGCTTCGGACAACGACGGGCGTGGTCGTGGCCGCCCGATGAGGGCGGCGTGGTGAACGGCCACGACGCCGCCGATGGCTACGCAGAAAGGTGACGGCGAGGCCGACGCTTAGCAACGGCTCGGGAGGTGCTCCACGAGGACGCATTGGGGGATTTATCCGACTGATCATGCATCGTCCCTGTTCCATTACCCTGCATGAATAGAACTCAGGTTTTGGCCTGATGGCTGTGAGAGCATTTTGGGAGGGGGAGCCCCTCATGTAAACCTTGTGTTCATCGTACTAGCAGGTGTTATATCGCCCATACGCCCGCGCCAAGTGGTTGGCTAAGCGACGTGCTGGTTGGCTGGTTTACCTTTATTTCGTACGAGCCCTGAGATAGCCAGTGGGAGGCTGCGGTGACCTGAGTGTCTCTTGATCGAACCCGTAGGATCTGCAGTAAAAACCCTTCGGAGAGGACGCGGCGGCGAGGCTTTGGGCTGGCGCAAAGCTAGGCTCTGGCCCGGCTCGCGAGGGGCTCACGAGGGAGGCGGTGAGGCGGAGTGGTAACCAAGCGAGAGATTTGCTCGAACGAGACTAAGCACCCCTTCCCCGAACACACGCAAATCTCAAATTCGAATCCAATTTAAATCCAGCGGGGGAAAGCGATAACCAAATGGAAAGGCGCAGAAAGCAGAAGAAAAGCCGGGTCCGGCACCTAGTCTAGTCTTGGACGTCTTCTCACCAACATGAGCTAAGTGCTGCCATTGGGCGTGGGAGGGAGCCCTGTGGCTCGAGGCCGGCACCCCCGAGACTCAGGCGTGTACAACCCCACTCATTATTACGTGAGAGTGTCACGGGCGGCGAGCTTCACAGCCTTGGGCCTTCTTCACAGTACCGGCCTTGCTTCATATCGCCCAGACGAGGCCCGCCTTGCGCCACACTCTAGTGCCATCAACGGCGACCGAAAACCAGGGCGCCGCCCGATGGGGTAGAGCGGTCGCCAGTTCCCCGACGACCACGGGTCCTCCGGTAGGGGCAGGCCCTGAGGCGCCTCCCCAGCAGAGGGCCTACCTCCTGAGAACGCCTTGCTCCGAACGCCGCGATGGTGATGTCGGATCTCTGCCCCTCTCCGGCAGCCCCCTGCGCCCTCCTCCCGAGGGGTAGGAGACCGCGGGAGCGGGGCAGCCGCTCGTTGTGGCGACATGTGCCTCCTGCGATCTATGGTTAGCGTATGTTTGCTCTTGAGGAAGTAGCGGTACTGATAATCGTCGCCCAGGCGTGACGGTGGGACCGTCCCGAGGCTCCTGGAAGAGATCGGCTTCCGGCGCCTCATCTCCCTAGCTCGGGCTGAGGAGCGAGCCTTGTTCTCCCTCATGCGGGTGCCCTTGGTCCATCATGTGGGGCATGTATTCTTCTGGCGCCGTCATCCCGAAGGCCACGCCGTAGTGCTCAGCGTGCCATGCGGCTCTGCTTGATGCGCCCACCATGGGGTGGTGGCGCGGCGGTCCACCTGGGCCGTGAGTTACGTCGAGTCCTTCTTCTCCGTGGGCCGGGGGCGGGGGCAACCCCGCCGCCGGCCCGGTGCTGACAGCTTCGCCGGTGTCGGAGTAGCTTTGGAGCCCGCGGCACGCAGCGTGGAGCCCGTGCGGGCCGCCTGGCACGAGGCAGGCTGGGTGCGAAGGGGTGAGCCCCGAGGCGGCGAAGCCAGGAGCTCCGCCACTCGGCTGCAGCAAAGACGTCGCGCCGCTCTCCAGCAGCCTGCACTGCAGCAGCTCTCGGGCCGCTGTGAGCGCGGCCCTCGAGTTTCCTGCTCCCGGCGGGTGTACGGTGACGTGGTCGCGGCGTGATTGGAGGCCCTTGCTGCCAACCGCGCCTGCCGCGGCGTTAGAGCCGTCGAAGCCTGTCCGCGATCACCCATGACCGCAGCACCCTGCGCGGACCGTGAGCTACTGGGCACGCAGGGTCGCCCGAGGCGACTCTGCCTGTGGCGAACCACGCCGCCTAAGGATCTGGGTTGCCCGCTTGGTCGCCGGACATGGTGATGACGATGCGACGGGACACGGGGTGGCAGAAGGTGGATTCCAGCGCACCCCTACCTGGCGCGCCAAATGTCGGATTTCGGGTTCCGGCAGACCCTTGAGGTTCGAACACTGGGGTGCGCGCGGAGATCCAACCCTCCGTCGTCTCGCGCCTCGCCGAATCGCTGGGACCTAAACTACTAAACGGAACAGCACAAGAGACACGAGATATATACTGGTTCAGGCTACCATTGTGGTGTAATACCCTACTCCAGTGTGTGGTGTGGTGGATTGCCTCTTGGGCTGATGAGGAACAATACAAGGAAGAAACTGACCTCATGAGGGTGCATTCTTGGCGGGTGCGATGAGCTGCTAGGTGGTGTTCAGTCGCTCTAGCTACTGGTTCCTTGATGAGGATTTGGATCCCGGATCCCTGCTCTGGGGGTGGCTACTTCTATTTATAGGCGAAGGCCCTGGGCCTCTTCCCCAATATTGAGCGGGAAGGGCGCCAACAATTGGCCATTTTGAAGGGGAGCAGTAGTGCGCTTATCCTGACTAAAGTTGGTCCTCGCCTGCCAAAGGCTCTGGTGATGACGCCTGCTTGGGCTCCACGATGACTCCCTTCCAGCCGTTGGGTTGGTCTTGGTCTTGTTGCACCAAAACGGATGCCTTTGCTTGATGCTCTCATCTGCGCTTGCTCCCTTTGCACCAAAGAGGAAAGGAGGACACTGCGAGGGCTGGCGCCCTTGGTCGTCATGGCTTGGGTCATGGGCACCTCGCGAGGTACCCTGCCTTGAACTCTCCGCCTCCTCATGAGCCAGCCTGACGAGGCCGTGCCTGAGGAAGCTCCTTGTCGTCCGCCCCGTGAGGCTTGGCCCCTCGCGAGGGTCTCGAGCTTGCGTTGATGAAGATGGGCTGTCCTGGGCCTCCTTTGAGCCACGCCGCAGGCCGCAGGCAGGCAAGTCTGGGGACCCCCGTTCCCAGAACGCCGACAAACGCCCCGTCAAAGTACATGACCCAACCGTCCGGTGCTTCGCTTCCCGGGGAGAGGGATCGATCCTCATCAGCCTTGAGGCCCGGCGCCTCCGCCCATTCCGCCACGAAGTCCGCTGGCGCGGCCCCCTTGATGACTCTAGTGGTGCTGAATTCTAGCTGAAACGCTTGCAGCTCGATGTTCCACTCAGCGACTCTTCCCGCTGAGTTGGGGCTCCTGAGCACCCTTTCCAAGGGGTACGCTGAGACAACCTTGATGGGATGGCCCTGAAAATAGTGTCGCAGCTTGCGCGAGGCCACCAATAGCGCGAGGAGGAGTTTCTGGGGCATGGGGTACCGCGCCCTCGCATCTCGCAACACTGTGCTGATGAAGTACACAGGGTTTTCGACGAGGTTGGGAGTGCTGGTGCTGCTGGCGTCCTCCGGAGGCCGTGGCGCCTCCTGAGACAGTGGAGCCCCCAGCGGCTGGTCGCCAGGGGGAGGGGTCTCTTCTGTTCCGAGTGCGCTTCCCTGCGGCGGCTGATCCTTCTCGGCTGTGGTAGTGGTCTCTGTGAGGCCCCCTTGATCCTGCTTCGCCTTGACCCGGGAAGCTGCCGCGGCTTTGGTCCAACGCTCTTCCCTAACCGCCACCAGGGCTGCGCTGGCAGAGTAGGGAGTGGCTGCAAGGTAGCGCACCAGGGGCTCTTGAGGGCGCGGAGCCACCATTATCGGAGGGCTGGTTAAGTACCTTTTGAGATCTTGAACGCCTTTGTCGGCCTCTTGATCCATTCAAAGGGGCCCTTTTTCTTCATCGGCTTGAAGAAGGGTAGCCCTCGTTCCCCCAACTTGGAGATGAAGCGTCCTAGTGCGGTCACGCCCCAAAGTGAGCTTCTGCATCTCTCTGAGGGTCTTGGCGGGCTCATGTCCTTGGCTGCTTTGACCTTTTTCGGGTTAGCCTCGATGCCCGCTGGGACACGAGGAAGCCCAAGAGCTTGCCGAGGGACTGCGAACACACACTTCTCCGGGTTGAGTCAGCAGTCCACTGCGCCGAGGCTCGCGAAGGTTTCCTCCAAGTCTTGTATCAGGGTTCTAGCCTCCCGAGACTTCACCACAATGTCATCGACATAAGCCTCAACATTCCTCCCGAGCTGCCGGCTCAAGGCGATGTGCATCAGCCGCTGAAAGGTCGCTCCTGCGTTGCGCAGCCCGAACGGCATGCATGTGTAGCAGTACACTCCACACGGGGCCAGGAAAGCTGTTTTTTCCACGTCTTCTACCGCCATGTTGATCTGGTGATAGCCAGAGAAGGCATCGAGGAAACATAACAGGTCGCACTCGGCGGTGGAGTCGACAATCTGGTCGATACGAGGGAGCGGGAATGGATCCTGCGGGCAGGCTTTGTTGAGGTTGGTGAAGTCGACACACATGCGCTCCTTCCCCCCCTTTCTTTGGCACGACAACTGGGTTAGCCAACCAATCTGGGTATCGGACCTCGCGAATGACCCCCGCCGCCTCTAGCTTGCGGGTCTCTTGGATGCTGAAAGCCTGCTTCTTAGTGGACTGCCGTCTCGCTTTCTGCTTCATGAGGCGCGCGTTGGGGCACACGTTGAGGTGGTGCTGGATTACGCCTCTTGGGACCCCTGCCAGCTGATCAGGTTCCCATGCGAACACCTTCTTGTTCGCGCGTAGGAACTTGACCAGGGGCCCTCCTCCGCCGGGCTCGAGGTTGGCGCCTATGGTGAAGGTGGCATTAGTGGATCCGTCCTCGTCGACGATGTCTGCTTGGTTTACGCCTTGTCTTGGGTGAACAATCGCTTCTTCTTGGCGGCGCAACCCCTTGGGCTCGAGGCGTCTCGAGTCAGCGGTGTGCCCGCGCCGCCATGATCTTGAAGACGAGCTTGAGCACTTGCAACGCAGCCCCGGTGTCTCCGGACACGGTGAGGACGTCGCTGCTCCCGGGCATCTTCATGAGGTTGCACGTTGTGTGAGTCGCGGCCATGAATCGGGCTAGTGCTGGGTAGCTGAGGATGGCGTTGTATGGGAGGCCGCTGGGGGCGATGTCGAAGTCGATTAGCTCCGTGCGGAAGTTGTCGTAGGTGCCGAAGGTCACCGGAAGACGGATCTGTCCCAGCGAGCCGGCGGAACCGCCTCCGACACCCAAGAAGGGCCTGCTGGGCTGAAGCCGCTTCGGCGGTACGTGGAGGAGGCTGAAGGCTTCAACCGAGAGCACGCTGAGGCCTGCGCCACCGTCGATGAGAGTCCTGGTGACGGCCACCTGGCAGACGGTGGGGGTGCACAGCATTGGGAGCGCGCCTGAGCAGGCTGAGTTGGAGGGGTGATCCTCCGGTGAAGGCCGAATCGCCCTTGGGCGCCGACCACCTGTGAGGAGCCCCATGTCAGCGGAGGCGGCGCCGATCTGGCGGACGAATGGCTTGATGTGGCGGCCTAAAGGTGGCGCCTGCGAGCCGCCCAGGAGAGCTGCGACGACCGGGGGCGCCGGCGCAGCGTGCTGGCCGAGGAAGAGGTCGCGCAGCTCCTCCCAAGAGGCCACGGAAGCTTGGCAGGTGGAGCAACCACATGCGCTGGGCGCCGGTGAGGGCCATGGTAAGCCGATTAGCTATGACCTCGTTGCCGCCTCGCCGAGGACGGCCCCCTCGTACGCCAACAGGAAGGCCAGCGGATCAGTCGTGCCGTTGTAGCGCGGTGGCGTCTCCGGCTTGAACTTGTTCGGCCACTGCACCCGTCGCAGGGCTGGGGCCAAGGCTCGGAGCCCCGTGGCCCCTGCGCCGGCACTAGCGACCGGAGCGGGCGGCGCACTGCTCATCATAGGGCGAATCACATGTTGGCGGAGAGCGGGTCGGGGGAAGGGAAAGCTCCGGCGCACCCCTACCTGGCGCGCCAAATGTCGGATTTCGGGTTCCGGCGGACCCTCTAGGTTTGAACTCTGGGGTGCACGCGGAGATCTCACGTCCAACCTACCTACGCCTCATCGCCTCGCAAGGATCTAAACTACACAAAGAGCAACACAAGGGACACAAGGTTTATACTAGTTCAGGCCACCATTGTGGTGTAATACCCTACTCCAGTGTGTGGTATGGTGGATTGCCTCAGGGGCTGATGATGAACAATACAAGGAAGAACAACCTCGTGAGGGTCTGTTCTTGGCCGGTGCGATGAACTGCTAGGGGGAGTTCAGTCGCTTCTCTCTCTCTCTCTAGATGCCTCTACCCTGTGGGTGGCTAGTCCTATTTATAGGCAGAGGCCCTGGGCCTCTTCCCAAATATTTAGAGGGAAGGGCGCCAACAATTGGCCATTTTGAAGGGGAACATCTAGTACACTTATCCCGACTAAAGTCGGTCCTTGCTCGCCAAAGACTCGACGGTGGCGCCGGCTTGGGCTCCACGGTGACCTCCGGCCCCGCCGTTCTCTTGGTCTTGGTCTTGTTGCACGAAATGGTTGCCTTTTGCTTGATGCTCTCTCGCGCTTGCCTCCTTTGCACCAAAGAGGAAATGAGGACCTTCTGGCGCTGGCTGGCGCCCTTTGGCGCCCTTGGTCGTCATGGCTTGCGTCATGGGCACCTCGTGAGGTACCCCGCCTTGATCTCTCCGCCTCCACGCGAGCCAGCCTGACGAGGCCGTGCCTGAGGAAGCTTCCTGTCATCCGTCCCGCGAGGCTTGGCCCCTCGCGAGGGTCTTAAGCTTGTGCTGATGAAGATGGGCCGTACTGGGCCACCCCTTGAGCCACGCTTGTGCCGCAGGCGAGCAAGTTCTGGGTACCCCGTTCCCGAACGCCGACAACGATGAACGATACATGTTCAACATCGATGTACTTTTTTAGCAATCGCTTGTAAATCGAACATTGAACTTCATCTGTTATGGAAAGTTTTTTTTATCTTTTTCCCTATAACTGATGCATAAACATTTTGGTGCACTGCTTGCAAATTGAAGATTGAACTTCAGAGATGTATGGATATGCATATATATAAAACTGATGCATGTCTTCTCTTTTGTTCATCTATAACTTATGCAACTACACTAGAAGTACTCCTAGTTTATGTATCATTGAACTTACTGTGTAACAAGTGTATATTTTTTCAACAACATTCTTTCACTAGTTCGAACTGACGCAACTACACGGCATGTACTATTAGAAATAACATCATACAACTTGCAGTGGTAGCTGAACCTTATATAAAGCCTAGTAGCTACTTGGACTGATGCATAAGTTTTTTTGGCTTAAGCCGAAGCTAGCATATTAGAGGTACTGACAGTAACCTCGACATCCAAATTGTACATCAAGTGGCAGGGGTGTAATGAACTGATCAAGCATTTGCAATGTACTATCAGGTTCTTCTTCATAGCATGACTGATGAACTGATGGACTGACAAAAACGTGGGAAGCAGACATTACCTCCAGTGGACTGACTTCTTCTTCTTCCTCTCGTGAAGGTGTACTGGCATGTTCTTGGGAGGCGGCGCCATTGATGCAGCTCCTTCTTGTGGTGGACATCTGGCAAAGAGGTCCGGGGAGGCAGCACCTTGCGGGGATCACTGCCCCGGAGAAGGAGCCCCGGCGACGGAGGGAGGCAGGAGGTGGGGATGACGGCCCCGTCGTTGGGTCCGGCGACAGAGGGAGGCAGGGGCGGGGATCACGGCCCTGTCGATGGATCCATCGGCGGAGGGAGGCAGGAGGCGGGGATGACGGCCATGTCGATGGATCCGGCGAAGGAAGGAGGCAGGAGGCGGGGATCACGGCCCCGTCGATGGATCCGTCGACCGAAGGAGGCAGGAGGCAGCGGCGGATCCGCCGTCGGCTAGTCGCGGCGCCGCGGGCTCCCTCGCTCCGGCTGCACCGTCGCTCGCTTGCCCACGACGGCTGCCTCCCTCGGAAGAAGGCGGGTTGGGTTCGGGCTGGGTCGGGGGGATTCTACGGTGGTCTGCACGTCACGCCTATATAGGGCGGAGGGGTAACAGAATAGTCCAGCCCTATATATATATATATGTATATATATATATAGAGAGAGAGATATATATATTTTACGTTTCATTTTTATCCTTACTACCCACCACACATGACACATATAGGTACCTGTATAGAGGCTATATTCTAATTAGTTAAGATCAATATTTGACTAATGACACATAAATTAGATATGTGAATGAAGTGATTGTTAGTAAATATCCTTATTTTTAGAACGCACAAGAGAATTATGCACCGATTTATTTAGAAAAGAGAATTAGTTACAATGGTTGTTGAGGGTTGCCATGGCAGATCCTAGACTCCATAGAGCCACCTACAAACATACATGAGACGATAACTCACGCACGTCCATGCCCATGCCCACATTGGCCAAATTTCGTGTTTTGACCTTTTTGCAAAAATTTAGTCGGATCTGACCCAGGTTGCCAAAAAAATCAGGATATGATCATTTTTGCAATCGCCATAGTATCTGGCGGTAGGGTATAACTGCCTACCGCCATGATCTTAACGGTAGGATTTAACTGCGCCATCACGACCGTTCGATATGAAAAATACCCTACCATCAAGGATTTTGACAGTAACCTATTGTAACCTACCGCCATGGTTTTTGGCGACATGCTCTATGAACCGCATCGCATGGTATGCCCCGCATGCGCAATGCACTGCGCTACTGTACATGCGCCTCTCCATAGCATAGCATGCAGACGAGCTTGCTACTCATCAACATGCAGCCCTAGAGCTAGCTAGCTACTCCCTCCCTTCCAAAATAGATGACCCAACTTTATACTAATTTTGTACTAAAGTTAGTACAAAGTTGAGTCATCCATTTTAGAACAGAGAGAGTAGTACGCATCAACATGCAACCTAGCTAGTAGCATGCAGACGAGCTAGCTACCAACGCATCAACTTTCAGCTGAGCTAGCTAGCTACTGGCATCAACATACACAGCGGAGTAATATGTGGCCTTGTTTGGATTCATGGGTTAGAGTTAGTTTGAATTAGTTTGGGCTCAGATAGTCATAAAGTATACAAACATGAGGGATAGTTTGAGCTAGTTGCATCTAACCCACCTAAAAAAACTATCCCACCCAAGAGGTGCTAATTGGGGCTAGTTCTTCTGGGGCCCACTAAAAAATCTCTCTATCCTCGCATCAGACCCCTCCTGCTCGCACCCCCTCGCGCGAGTCCTCTCCCGCAGCCTTCGCGCGACTCCTCTCTCGCTCCCCATTGCGCTGTCGACCGTAGCTCCGTGCCACCGGCACCCTAGGCGCGCCATCCTCTGGCCGCCGCTCGCCCTCCGACTTTTGAAGCTCGCCCCGCTCACCCGCTCCCCCGTCGCCCGTCTCTCTCTCTCTCTCTCTCCCTCCCTCCCTCTCGTGCGCGGCGGCGGCGCATCTACCAGGGAGGTCGCGAGAGGTGAGTTCGTTCGCTCATCCTCCTAGTCGTGCGCGTGGTGGGAATCTGAACCGGCGACGCAGCTGGATCAGTCGGAGGCCGGCAGCTAGGGCTTGAGGTGGCGTGCGTGGCCGGTGATTGAAGGTTGGGCGGCGGCTGTGTGCATGTGGCTGGTGCATGCATGAGCACGAGCACGGCTGCGTGTGCGGATGCGCTAATGATTCTTCTCTTCTGGTGCAGGTGATTTGAAGCCATAATTCCTCTTCTCCTCTCTTACGAAGTACCGTGAGTATAGCTTGGAGCAGAGCACCCGCGATGGACGGAGACGGCTTCAACGTGTGGGGTTCGCAGCCGTCGGCAAGCGGCTCCGCTACCCACATCGGTCTCGACCTCAACTAGAAAACGCCGGCATCGGAGGGGTTCTCGGGGCTTAGGCTCTATGGAGCTTTCCTCCAGAGTGAAGATGACGAGCTCCTCCCTGGGCGCGTCAGGGGCTCCGGGCTCCCTCCCTATTGCCCACCCTACGCCCGACGACTGAACTTCGATGACTCCTCCCCGGCGGCAACCGGTCAGGGAGGAGGAAACGGTGGCGTGTTCCTCGGTGAGTCGTCGTCGGGGGCAGGCGGCGACGTTCGGCAGCGCGCCAACTTGGCCGCCGCGTCACTCAGCCACCGTAACGGTGCACTGACATGTCATTCAGTGACAGCGGTAGCGTACCCCTCCGGGCCGCACCGAGGAGTGCTGTCGGTGGGCAAGCATCCAGCTCCGGCGCTCCCTTCGACAATGGTGATGAATAATTGGAGGATGATGTGGAGGAGTTAGAGAGCTCCGGAGGTCCCCCGGTGAGCCAAAGCAATAGAGCCCAATGGAATGATGCTAATACTGCTTGCTTGTTAGAATTGTGCATTGAGCAACGTGCAGCAGGAACGTATAATGGTACACAAATGAATGTTGAAGGGTACCAAGCTGTTGTCAACGACTTACTTGCTAGAAGGGGGTTGGTGTATCCCCGTTTGCAGGTGAACAACCAGATACTCGTACTCAAAACACCGACCTTTTTGGCGATACATGCAAGTGCACACAGGGTTGGGGAGGAAACCAGATGGAACCATTGATGCCGACTCTGAGTTCTGGATAACACACAGAGAGGTACACTTTTCACTAAGGCTAGTTTACTTGAATTCTGAAGTGTGCTCTCATATCTTAACTAGTTTTACTTTTTCACTATCCTGCAGAAGAAACCATACCTAAGGAAGTTGTTGTGGGGTCCTCCAGCAAATAAGGAGTTGCTTGATCAACTGTTCAGAGGTTACATTGTGGATGGAAGCACAACCTTTGTGCCTGGAGATGATGTAAGGGCATATTTCTCCCTATGTGGTTTTGGTGATTGATGACAATGCTTTTGCAGACTAATCGTGTGCAGTGAGCATTTCAGATATATCATGTCTAGGCACAAGACGATTTGGTGCCCCTTGGAACATATCGAAGACGGCGTTTCTCTACGTTTCTTTTCGGTGGACTTGAGTCATAGGAAAGCCGTACTATTAAGAGGGGGTCCGCTTTGGAAAGGTTTGTGTGGAATCATCACTTACACGTCTATTCCTTTTGCACCACCTTTCCGTTGCCTCTTTGCAGCCACCACAGTTTATCCGTGTCTCTGCAAAATGAAGGACTCCTACTGTTTGCTGTGCTGTGGGTAGTACCGCAGAGGCCCACGGTAGTACCGGCCAGTGACGCGGTAGTACCGCAGGCCCTTGCGGTAGTACCGCTCCCCTAGCATGGTAGTACTGTGGCCTCGGGCCGAGCACAACAGCACGAGCGGAAGTAGGAGCAGATGTAATTTTTTACAGTCGCGCCCTCGCGGCAGTACCACCCCTTGGTTGCGGTAGTACCGTGTCGTATTTTTGCACAGATCGTAACTCGGCGGAAGAAGCCACGGATGTATTTTTATTCGTACGTGCCTTCCCAGCCCAGACAAACCCTGCCTTGCGGTAGTACCGCAAGGGCGAGCGGTAGTACCGCTCCAGCAGTTCTACCGCTCTCTGCTTCAATGCAACAGGGCTGGTCTAGCTCTTGCACAAGAAGCGTAGTACCTCGGTGCTTGCGATAGTACCGCAGACCCTTGTGGTAGTACCGCATGTCTGGTGCAGTAGTACCGCATGTCGCGTGCTGGGTAAGTGGATAATGGTTGGATTTAAGCTATCACTATATAAGGGGAGTCTTCTTCTCCGAGTTGACTACCTCTTCCATCCCTAAGCTCCATTGCTGCTCTAAGCTCCATTTTCGCCCAATCTCTCTCCCTAGCCAATCAAACTTGTTGATTTTCTAGGAATTGGTTGAGAAGGCCCCGATCTACACTTCCACAAAGAGAAATTTGATCCCCCCCCACTAATCCCTTACGGATCTTGTTACTTTTGGGTGTTTGAGCAACCTAGATGGTTGAGGTCACCGCGGAGCCATATTCTCTTCTGGTGAAGCTTCATGGTGTCGTTGGGAGCCTCCAATAAAGGTATGGAGATTTCCCCAACCTTGTTTATAAAGGTTCGGTCGCCGCCTTCAAGGGCACCAATAGTGGAATCACGACATTTCGCATTATGTGAGGGCGTGAGAAGAATACGGTGGCCCTAGTGGCTTCTTGGGGAGCGTTGTGCCTCCACACCGCTCCAACGGAGACGTACTTCCTCTCAAAGAGAAGGAACTTCGGTAACACATCCTCATCTCCACCGGCTCCACTCTTGGTTATCTCTTACCTTTACTCGTGCAAGCCTATATTGTGTTGTATCCCTTGCTTGCTTGTGTGCTTGTTATTGTTGCATCATATAGGTTGCTCACCTAGTTGCATATCTAGACAACCTACTTTGATGCAAAGTTTAAATTGGTAAAGAAAAGCTAAAAATTGTTAGTTGCCTATTCACCCCCCTCTAGTCAACTATATCGATCCTTTCAAATGATTATGGCCAGAATCAAGAGGAAGATGTAGGGGCAGAAGAGGAAGAGGAGGAGTTTCAAGGAACACCTACAAGTACAAGCAACCAGAGGAGCCAGAGGGGCAAGAGGTCATTAAGCACTTCAAGCACGTTGACCAATCCATTGAAGAAGAGCAAGAGCCCAATGCTGAAGATTGTGAAGGACATAGCCAATACCGACAAGGTGTCTGTCGCAGCCAACACTAAGCAAATGTAGAAACGTGCAAATGAGAAGGTTGCATTTTCTGTGAAGAGGTGTCAGGAGCTGGCATTTGAGTGTGGCGAGTTGACTCTGTCTATGCTATGTCCAAGATGTTCAAAACGGAGTACCAAAGGGAGTTGTTTTGTGGCCTGTGAACTCCTGAGCTTAGGTTGGGTTACTTCAAGAAATGGTGCACGGACAAAAATTTGGAGTAGTTCTGAAGTGTGTGTTAAGATATTGAACCTATTTAAATTGTTGTATGTTGAACCTATCATGTGTTTGTGAGGTGTTGAACTATTATCTGTGTTGAACCAATTTTGTTTTATCTGCGGGCTGAATTAATTTCATTTGCTTACACTCCTTCGAGTTTTATGCTATGTGTTGACAATTTGGTACATGTGTTGAAGCAGGAAGAAGATCATGTTCCCATGACCGAGGAAGAAGAATATGATGGAGGTAGCACCAAGTGATGATGAGATCATATCCATGTGCCGCAACAATTTGGTGGAGTCCGAGAACTTAATCTTGAAGTTGGTTCCTATCTTGGGTATGTACTGATAACTACTTTGTGAAACTACCTAGGAGGGTTAGTGGAGATTCTGGTTGGTGTAGGAGACACTAGCCCGAGATACCCAATGCTATAACATGTTTAGGTTGAGAGACCTTTGTTTAACAGGCTACTTAATACTTTGGTGCAATCATATGGCTTGAAGTCCACTACAAAAATGACATCTGTAGAGGCTCTAGCTATGTTTTATGGATTGTTGGATCACCACAGTCAGTTAGACAGGCTAAGAACTATTTTAGGAGGTCTATGGAGACGGTAAGTAGGACATAATTGTACCCAAGGACCCAACATTTTTAGAGGTGCACCCAAACTTAGAAAATCTAGCATTCTGGCCACACTTCAATGACTGTATGGGAGCTATAGATGGGACACATGTGAATGTTGTGGTGGATAAGAGTAAGAGGGTTCCATACTTGAACATGCACAATGAAACTAGTCAGAATGTGCTTGTTGTTTGCGATTTTGACATGAGATTTTACAGTTGGGATGTTGGGATGGCCTGGTTCAGCACATGACATGAGACTTTTGAAAGATGCCATAACTACTTATCATCACAAATTTCCACATCCACCACCAGGTTTTCTACTTCAACTGTCTTGCAACATTTTTTATCCAATTACACTTGTTCATCTAAGTTTCATTGTGTTCCTTTCACAATATGTAGGGAAGTATTATGTGGTTGATGCGGGGTACCCAAACCGGCGGGGCTACCTTTCAGAATGGCAAAACGGCCCGCCACCACAAGGTATGAAAGAAACCTTCAAGAATGCAGATGCCAAAGTTAGGAATGTCATTGAGCGATCCTTTGGAGTGTTGAATATGAAATTTAGGATTTTGTTGAACATGCCAAAATTTCCAGAGGACAAGCAAACTAGAATTATTGTTGCTTTTATGGCTCTTCATAATTTCATTTGAGAGAGCAGAATTGCAGATCGGGAATTTGATGCCTGTGATGCGGATGAAAGTTATAACCCAATGCCTAGTTCTTGTGATGCGGATGAAAATTATAACCCAATGCCTAGTTCTTACGCAAGATTCGCATGGCCGTAAGACGAACCTCTTGTTGAAGATATCAACATGAATGCCTTCTGTGATGAGTTAGCTCATGCTTTGTTTCATGGAGTGTAACGCTTTTTGTGAAGCTTGATTGACGACTTGTATGTTTAAGTGGGACATCTCATTTGTATGGACAAAATAAAATTTATCATGTTTTGGACGCTTGATTTGTAAGGATCATTTGTTTTGTCAATTGTGAGCGAGAGGAGGCCACACAAGAGCTGGCCCCACAAAACCCGGCAGGAAAGAGGTTTTAAACTAACTCTAACCTCTAGCTAAGTTAGAGTATCCAAACAGGGCCACTATATCCAGTTAACTTAGACTGGCACACTCCACCGACATGCAGACCCTACCACCGAGGACTACGGTGGTAGGGTATAACTGCCTACCGCTAGGGACCATGGCGGTAGTGTCTTCTTCCCATGAAACGGGCATGACGGTGCCGGTAACTCCTACCGCCAGAGCCCCTGGCGGTAGGTTATGCAAACCTACCTCCAAGACCAATGACGGTAGAAAAAGGGTCAAATCCCTATTTTTTTTGCAACCGGGTCAAATCCGGCTAAACTTTCGTAAAAGGGTCAAAACACGAAAATCAGCCACCCACAGTCTTATGCTCATCCTTTTTAATCCGACACGCTAGTTGCCAAAGGCGCCATTCTCCTTCGATCCTTGCTAGTTGTTCGTAAAAATCTTGTCTTAACAATTAAAACTTAATCTTACATTTGTAGACTAAGGGGTGTTGTCTTCAGACGTTAATTAGATGTGGTCTTTTGTGACTTGCCCTTTGCGTCTTCCTAGAGTGCATGTATGCCCCCACTACATGATTGTGGATTATTAATGACAAAAATGCTAAAGTAATAATATTCTGCTACAAGTGACCCTAAAGCAACGACTAGAGAAAACACATCCCCTTCAAGCACCGTCGTCGAGCCCGTAAATTCGTCCCACCTCTGCCGGCCGTTCGACCAATGGTGGGAAGGGAAACTTTGGTGCCTCGGCCTTGGCTAATAGTTTAATTTAGGTTTTTAGTGCTCGTAGAATGGTGGTCAGACAAATGGCGATATTTTCTTTTAGTTGGTCTTTTGGGTTTCGACCATCTTCAAGTTCCTTCGCCTGGACAATGTTGACAGAGCTCCGATGTTGATTTATGTCTATTTTGAGTGGTAAGGTTTGAGTTTCTTGTCGTCGTGTGCGATAACGCGATACGGTGCCAGGCACTTTGGATTGATTCAAGTGTTCAACGGTGACGACCTTGCATCTAGGGCGTTGGTCTTTAGAGGCACGCGTGAAGGAAATATGCCCTAGAGGCAATAATAAAGTTGTTATTTATATTTCCTTATATCATGTAAATGTTTATTATTCATGCTAGAATTGTATTAACCGGAAACTTAGTACATGTGTGAATACATAGACAAACAGAGTGTCACTAGTATGCCTCTACTTGACTAGCTCGTTGAATCAAAGATGGTTAAGTTTACTAGCCATAGACATGAGTTGTCATTTGATTAACGGGATCACATCATTAGAGAATGATGTGATTGACTTGACCCAATCCGTTAGCCTAGCTCTTGATCGTTTAGTTTATTAGCTATTGCTTTCTTCATGACTTATACATGTTCCTATGACTATGAGATTATGCAACTCCCGAATACCGGAGGAACACTTAGTGTGCTACCAAACGTCACAACGTAACTGGGTGATTATAAAGGTGCTCTACAAGTGTCTCTGATGGTGTTTGTTGAGTTGGCATAGACCGAGATTAGGATTTGTCACTCCGACTGTCAGAGAAGTATCTCTGGGCCCTCTCGGTAATGCACATCACTATAAGCCTTGCAAGCAATGTGACTAATGAGTTAGTTGCGGGATGATGTATTACGAAACAAGTAAATAGACTTGCCGGTAACGAGATTGAACTAGGTATTGAGATAACGGTGACAAAGGGAACAATGTATGTTGTTATGCGGTTTGACTGATAAACATCTTCGTAGAATAGGTAGGAACCAATATGAGCATCCAGGTTCCGCTATTGGTTATTGACCGGAGATGAGTCTCGGTCATGTCTACATAGTTCTCGAACCCGTAGGGTCCGCACGCTTAATGTTCTGTGACGATCGGTATTATGAGTTTATGTGTTTTGATGTACCGAAGTTTGTTCGGTGTCCCGGATGTGATCACGGACATGACGAGGAGTCTCGAAATGATCGAGACATAAAGATCAATATATTGGATGACTATGTTTGGACATAGGAATGGTTCCGGATGAGTTCGGGCATTTACCAGAGTACCGGGAGATTGTCGGAACCCCCCGGGGAGTGTATGGGCCTTAGTGGGAGAGAGGAGGAGGCGGCCCAGGAGGGGGCGCGCCCCCCAAGCCCGATCCGAATTGGGAGGGGGCCTGCCCCCCTTTCCTTCCTCCCTCTCTCTTCCTTCCTTCCTCTCCTACTCCTACTTGAAATAAGGGAATCCTACTCGCGGTGGGAGTAGGACTCCCCTAGGGCGCGCCATAGAGAGGGCCGGCCCTCCCCCTCCTCCACTCCTTTATATACAGGGGAGGGGGGAACCCCATAGACACACAAGTTGATCATTGTCTTAGCCGTGTCCGGTGCCCCCTCCACCATAATCCACCTCGGTCATATCGTCGTAGTGCTTAGGAGAAGCCCTGCGCCGGTAGGTTCATCATCGTCGTCATCACGCCGTCGTGCTAACGAAGCTCTCCCTCGACACTCAGCTGGATCAAGAGTTCGTTGGGACGTCACCAAGCTGAACATGTGTAGATCGCGGAGGTGCCGTACTTTCGATACTAGGATCGGTCGTATCATGAAGACGTACGACTACATCAACCGCGTTGTCATAACGCTTCTTCTTACGGTCTACGAGGGTACGTGGACTACACTCTCCCGCTCGTTGCTATGCATCACATAGATCTTGCGTAGCGTAGGGATTTTTTGAAATTACCGTGTTCCCCAACAAAGGGCATCCGAGCCAGGTTTATGCGTAGATGTTATATGCATGAGTAGAACACAAATGAGTTGTGGGCGATAATAGTCATACTGCTTACCAGCATGTCATACTTTGATTCGGCGGTATTGTTGGATGAAGCGGCCCGGACCGACATTACGCGTACGCTTACGCAAGACTGGTTCTACCGACGTGCTTCGCACACAGGTGTCTAGCGGGTGTCAGTTTCTCCAACTTTAGTTGAACCGAGTGTGGCTACGCCCGGTCCTTGTTGAAGGTTAAAACAACACACTTGACGAAAGATCGTTGTGGTTTTTATGCGTAGGTAAGAACGGTTCTTGCTCAGCGCGTAGCAGCCACGTAAAACTTGCAACAACAAAGTAGAGGACGTCTAACTTGTTTTTGCAGGGCATGTTGTGATGTGATATGGTCAAGATATGATGCTAAATATTATTGTATGAGATGATCATGTTTTGTAACAGAGTTATCGGCAACTGGTAGGAGCCATATGGTTGTTGCTTTATTGTATGAAATGCAATCGCCATGTAATTGCTTTACTTTATCACTAAGCGGTAGCGATAGTCGTAGAAGCAATAGTTGGCGAGACGACAACGATGCTACGATGGAGATCAAGGTGTCGCGCCGGTGATGATGGTGATCATGATGGTGCTTTGGAGATTGAGATAAAAGGCACAAGATGATGATGGCCATATCATATCACTTGTATTGATTGCATGTGATGTTTATCCTTTATACATCTTATTTTGCTTAGTTCGGCGGTAGCATTATAAGATGATCTCTCACTAAATTTCAAGGTACAAGTGTTCTCCCTGAGTATGCACCATTACGACAGTTCGTCGTGCTGAGACACCACATGATGATCGGGTGTGATAAGCTCTACATTCACATACAACGGGTGCAAGCCAGTTTTGCACACGCAGAATACTCGGGTTAAACTTGACGATCCTAGCATATGCAGATATGGCCTCGGAACACTAAGACAAAAAGGTCGAGCGTGTATCATATAGTAGATATGATCAACATAGTGATGTTCACCATTGAAAACTACTCCATCTCACGTGATGATCGGACGTGGTTTAGTTGATTTGGATCACATGATCACTTAGATGATTAGAGGGATGTCTATCTAAGTGGGAGTTATTAAGTAATATGATTAATTGAACTTTAATTTATCATGAACTTAGTACCTGATGGTATTCTGCATGTCTATGTTGTTGTAGATAGATGGCCCGTGCTGTTGTTCCGTTGAATTTTGATGCGTTCCTAGAGAAAGATAAGTTGAAAGACGATGGTAGCAACTACATGGACTGGGTCCGTAACTTGAGGATTATCCTCATTGCTGCATAGAAGATTTATGTCCTAGATGAACCGCTAGGTGACGGACCTATTGCAGGAGCAGATGCAGACGTTATGAACGTTTGGAAAGCTCGGTATGATAACTACTTGATAGTTTAGTGCACCATGCTTTACGGCTTAGTATCGGTACTTCACAAATGTTTTGAACGCCACAGAGCATATAAGATGTTCCAAGAGCTGAAATTGGTATTTTAGACTCATGCCCGAGTCGAGAGGTATGAGACCTCTGACAAGTACTTTGCCTACAAAGATGGAGGAGAATAGCTCAACCAGTGAGCATGTGCTTAGATTGTCTGAGTACTACAATCGCTTGAATCAAGTGGGAGTTAATCTTCCAGATAAAATAGTGATTGACAAAGTTCTCTAGTCACTATCACCAAGTTACTGGAACTTCGTGATGAACTATAATATGGAAGGGATGACGAAAAACGATTCCTGAGCTCTTCGCGATACTGAAATCGGCGAAGGTAGAAATCAAGAAAGAGCATCAAGTGTTGGTGGTTGACACAACCACTAGTCTCAAGTAAAAGGGCAAGGAAAGAAAAGGGAACTTCAAGAAGAATGGCAAGCAAGTTGCCACTCCCATGAAGAAGCCCAAAGATAGACCCAAGCCTGAAATTGAGTGCTTCTACTTCAAAAGGATATGGTCACTGGAAGTGGAACTACCCTAGATACTTGGCAGATAAGAAGGGTGGCAAAGTAAACAAAAGTATATATGATATACATGTTATTGATGTGTACTTTACTAGTGTTTATAGCAACCCATCAGTATTTGATACTGGTTTAGTTGCTAAGAGTAGTAACTCGAAACGGGAGTTCCAAAATAAACAGAGACTAGTTAAGGGCGAGGTGATGATGTGAGTTGGAAGTGGAACAAGGGATGAAGTGAATGAGATGGACTTTAACAACCCTGGCCAGATCATTGACTGGCTAGTTAGGCAACCATCATCGGTGGTACCTAGTCGGGCATCTCGTTGGGCTTGGGTTCGTGAAAGAAATGATGTCATTTGTTGCAACCCCGGGCCGTACGACAAAGATGTCATGTTGATGGACGAATAGAGGGGGTTGAAACACATGATGTTGTAGTGTCATTTGGACTGTAATGGTATGTATCCTTATCATTTATGTAACCTATGTCATTTGAACCACTAAGAACTTTGTGATTTAGGTCATTCTAAATAAGTTATGCTTTGTGTTTGTCTTGTATCATTTGAGTTAAGTTTTGGTTTGTTCCATTTCATGTAGCATGGAAAACAGGACCTCAGAGGTGCAGATAGCATATGAGAAGTGTGAAGGAGAACGACGCCATAGGATGCTGAGGGAGCTTCAATATTGGATTAAGAGTTGTGAAGAGACAAACGCGGCTATGAGTGATCTGAACAAGTATGTGTTCTGTGAGTGCCCTGAAGAGCTCGAGATAGAAAAGTTGAAGATAGTTAAAGAGTAGCAGGAGAAGGAAGATGAGTGTAGATGGACTTTGGCAATGGAGATAGGGTTCTCCATAAGCATTGATGAATTCGAGGAGGTGGACATGCCAAAGCCCGGGCAGTACATTGGATGGGCAATCAAACAAGGAGTGTCGGAGAGTCCTAACCGGGGTGCTCGATGGGCCTGGTTCCGTGAGACAAAGGGTTCGATGATTCATTGGGCGGGTTCTGCCGAGTATGAACTGAAGCCTAATCGAAAGTGTGCGGAACAAATTGAACATATTAATACGATTAGGGCCTATTTTCTGGCTTATTAGGGGCTCCTTTTCGGGTCAGTTAAATTTGAACCAATGCTCTAAGTCAGTTAAATTTGGTAGATGGAACTTGATGTAATGAACTTGATGTTGTGATGTTATTTATGCATTTGCGTGGTATTTGATAATCTTGATTGAATATTAGGTATTTGGACAAATTTTCTAAGTCATTTCCGTAGTCATTACATTGTACGACTAAAAAATAAAGGCAAAGACCAAGGGGCAAAAAAAGAAAGGCAAAGGGAAGTGGCAGGTTGGGTGGCCACCCTACCGCCATCAAACATGGCGGTAGGGTGACCAACCCTACCGCCCAAAAAGGGGCCGAATTAGTTACAGGAGAGGCTAACATGGGAAGTAGACCTACCGCCACGACCCTCGGCAGTAGGCCTATATACCCTACCGCCATGAACCTCGGCGGTAGGACGACCAACCCTACCACAGAAATGTGGCTGAATTGGTCATAGGAGAGGCAACAAAAGGCAGTTGGGTGGCCAACCCTACCGCCATGGACCTTGGCGGTAGGCCGAATTGGTCACATGAGAGGCAGCAGAACATGGCGTAACCCTATCACCGTCACCATTGGCGGTAGGGTGGCCAACCCTACCACAGAACAGGGGAGCGTTTCGGTCACAGGATAGTTCTCCACCCTACCGCCAAGGCCTCTGGTGGTAGGGGTTCATATCCTACCGCCAGGACGTCTGGCGGTAGGGTGCAAAGCAGAGCAGAGTTTTCTCTGTTTTTCTTCTTCATCATTTCAAGACAAGTCAAGTCACAGCAACAACACAACAAATATATTTAATGACATAGTTTCATCACAAGTTTCACAAATCGAAGACATAGTTCATGACAGGTTTCACAAATAAAGTACATAGTTCATGACAGGTTTCACAAATCAAAGACACAGTTCATCACATGTTTCTCGAATCGAAGTCATAGTTCATGACTAGTTTTTTCGAAACAAAGGCCTTATTGGGTCACACGAGGCCATTTTACTTTCTTGTCATGTGCCTCGTCCTCCTCTTGGGCTTCACGAGCCCTTGCAAGCTTTCTTGCTCTCTCCTCTTCATAATCAATCTTCTGATTGCGTTCCTCTCCCCTCATGCTTCTTTCTCTCCATCTTCTCCTTTTCACGACGCTCTTCATCCAAGCCTCTCTAAAATGCTTCTTCAAACAACCGCTGCCTCCTTAGACAATCTCGATGTTGATCTTTTTTAACATCTTCTGGCACATCTTGATCTATCCATGTGAAGTACTTACAAAGTGGAGGCGGTGACTACGTAGGAATAAAGAACAAATTTGGTCATTAGTAAGATAGGTTCAAGTTGAAGCAACGGTTGAATACTCTTTGAACTTCAACAACTTACCCGCGGTACATCATAGGCGTGAGTTGGATGAGGTCGATCAAATGCATAGTTGGGACAAACAAAATATCTTCTTCCTTCTGTCCATGATTTCTTGCGATTGGTGGATACCTTAACTTTGTAAACATCTCCACACCAACATGATGGATTTCTCATATCTTTGCCCTTCACCTTATCCAACTCGGCGTCTGTCCACTTGTCTGGCATGTCCTTGCGGGGGGCCTCGTCATGGAACCGGAAGAAGCCATGCCTATAAAGAAAATTTAAAATAACATGTATATATGCAAGAAAAACAAATAACAAGACCGAATTAAGCCAACAAATTTAAGTACCGTTCACATTATTTCAACCATCCGGGTTAAGCAAGATGTCAATAGGCCTTCCTCTATCAACCCTTCTCATCCTACGACCACGGCCACCGGCTCCTCTAAGAGTCGACCATCCTCCACGCCCTCCAATACTGCCTCCTCATCCTCCGCGGCCACCACTCCTACCTCCTCGTGTGCCACCGGTACCACCTCTTCGGGCACCCATTTGACTAGTGGGATCCGGAGTGTTGGCATCGGTCCATGGCTTTTTGGTGCATTTCCTAACATTGTGTCCTGGCTCGTCACATTGACCACAAATATTGATGTCCGGTGCCTCCATGAAATGGCCGCTGCCAAATTGTTTCATTCCGGTGTATCCAGGTAGATCATCCAGGTCACCCCTAAACCTCTTCTTTCTTCTTCTTCCCTCTGTAGGCACCATGATTTCGGGGTTGGGGACGATGTGTGGCCCATCATACTCAGGCCACTATGACTGATTGAGGAAGGGATGAAACCTAGGAGCCCATGTCAACCTCGTTCATTCCAATGTGAACTCATGCAACCGCACGGTGGTACCATCGGATACGTTCAAGTTTCTGAACCTTACGGCGGTCATCACATGCGAGCAAGGCTAATGATACTTGTGAGGTCTCTCACACTAACACCACCGGGTCTTGAGGCGCACCTCATACGCTACTCCACCGTATGTCATGTCGTCCCTTGTTGTGCCACCCGACTCATCGACTTGGTAGATTTGTTCTTTTTCATTGAAACTAATGATTTGTCGATGCGAAGACTTGCGCGCTTGATGCTTCAACCAATCCTCAACTTTGAAGGGAAATTCCATTGTCTCAACTGTCCATTTGTCCGTCACTTCGGAATGCCTCAGAAAATACTCGTTGAGCTTGCATAAGGTATATTTCACTATTGCAGTGACCAGCAACGAACGGACACCCTTGAGCACATTGTCGAAGCATTCCACCATGTTACTTGTCATGTCTCCGTATCAGAAACCTCCTTCTTCGTAAGCATGTGACTGCTTATGCTTCTCCGGAAGATGCCTTGTCAAGAATTCTCTCCCTCCTTTGTTCTTCTCCAACGCCTTGAATAGTTTATCATAGCGGCTTTGGAATGTGTCGGTGTTGAATGCCACACAAACATGGGTAAGATCCATGCAAAACTCCTTACTCTTGCATGCCCGGTAAACGTTTGCCACGAAATGCCTCATGCACCAATGGTGTTGGAGCTTTGGATAGCCTAGAATGTCAACTTCTATTGCTTTGAGAATCCCATGATGGCGATCCGATATGATGCACACCTCTCTTTTGGGGCGAATCACCTTCGTCCTCACATGATCCATAAACCACTCCCATTTATCATCGTGCTCGGAAGGCACCAACGCAAATGCCACCGGCAATGCATTGTCATTGGACGAGTGGGCCATTGCTACCATCAACGTGCGCTTGTAATTTCCGGTCAAGAACGTGCCATCAATCGACAAGACAGGGCGGCAATGCCTAAATGCATCGATGCATTGCCCAAAGATCCAAAAATCTCGATGAAACACTCCCTCGATTGACTCGACCCTATGGCGCATGCTCGGGTTTCGATGAGCAATGGCTCCCAACATTCTCGAAAGAAAATTGTACGTGGTGACATAATCACCATGCAACATCCTTATAGTGTTTTCCTTGGCCATCCACACCTTTCCATACTTCGCCTCGTACTGAAATCGTTCGAAGACCGAACTCATTAGGAACTTCACCTTCATGGTTGGATCATGGGATATCTCATTCAATAATTTGTAGCCTAGATACTCGGACGTGAGTTGACGGTGTCCCTTGCTTCGGTCCGCTTTCTCCGGTTGTATGCACTCGTGGGTGGCCACACAACTCTTCAACTCCCATTGCCCAGTTTCCTTGATCTTTCTTCCATGGACCTTCCGTGGGCAACCTTCTTTGTCACATTTGATGGTGTAGCGCACTTTTTGGTTTGAATGACCAACAACGAACGACCTATGGTTCCAAATGGCATAGTCACTCAACCATATCTTGAACTCTTGCAAACAACCAAACTTGATCCCTTTCTTCAAATGAGCATTCTCGTCCTCACCCGGTGGCCTTGGATCACCCATCCTTGCGCAAGTTGATGGTTCGACCAAGCCCAACCTCATGCCACCATCAACAACGGGCAAGACTAAGATCACGAAACAAAGAGGGTCCTCTTTCCTTGCCATTGACCTTCGTGTAGACTTGATTTTCTTACGCCGTGAAAATCCATCCTCATCCAATTCTTCCGGTGGACCCTCACCATCCGACTCATACCTACACATACGGTTATAAGGGAGGTTACGGTCCATGTCTTGTTGATGCACAATGACATCCAAGTCACCGATGGGATTGTAAGGAATCTCTTCTTGTTCCGCATACACATCACCTTGAGCAATAACATATCCATCAACATGAGCAATTGCATCTTCATCAACATGAACAATTGTATGTTCATCAACATGAACAACAGCCTCATCTCCAACATGATCATCACCTAAAAAACTATGGCTCTAGCATTGATGTTCTCTTCATTTTGTTGGCTACTTGGTGGTTGGCTACCCGCACTGTGGTCATAGACCACGACACCATCATGTATTGGGGAGGACACATTTCGGTTCAAGTCGAGTAGCAGCCGAGGAACTTCAACCTTTGTGGCAAATAACTCAAGTGACTTGTCTTGTGATCCCTTATCTTTATCCTTATACACATCCCAATGCAATTGAGAGGTAATGGGCACACTCTTTAATCGGGACTTTACTCCCACTTGCACATCATACCTCCCAATAAGCTTCACACCGTCACTTGGGTTAATCCAATTGAGGACGCTTCTCACTTTCACAACAATATCATCATAGCTTGGGCTTGTGTCAAAAACCATGGCCTCCTCCTCTTCATCGGCATTTCCATCCTTGAAAGCTGCCTTGTCCAAATAATGCACATTCACTAGTTTATACATCTAAAAACAATGGAACAAAATTGAGTCATCCATGGACTGGTCATTTCATATGGATGAACTATCTAAAATATACATAATTTGAATCAAACAACTAGTATACCTTAATTATAGCATTAATCCTAACCCGAACCCTAGCCATAACCCTAACCTAACTAAACCTCTAACCCTAACACTTAAGCTAGCTTGCCACAGCAAGGATTGACACAAATTACTTAGGCCAACTAAGGGAGTCCTGGATTAGGGGGTGTCCGGATAGCCGAACTATCACCGTTGGCCGGACTCCTGGACTGTGAAGATACAAGATTGAAGACTTCGTCCCGTGTCCGGATGGGACTTTCCTTGGTGTGGAAGGCAAGCTTGGCGATACGGATATGTAGATCTCCTACCATTGTAACCGACTCTATGTAACCCTAACCCTATTCGGTGTCTATATAAACCGAAGGGTTTTAGTCCGAGGGACAAACAACAATCATACCATAGGCTAGCTTCTAGGGTTTAGCCTCTACGATCTCGTGGTAGATCTACTCTTGTACGACCCATATCATCAATATTAATCAAGCGGGAGTAGGGTATTACCTCCATCGAGAGGGCCCGAACCTGGGTAAAACATCGTGTCCCTTGTCTCCTGTTACCATCCGCCTAGACGCACGCTTTGGGACCCCCTACCCGAGATCCGCCGGTTTTGACAATCGACATTGGTGCCTTCATTGAGAGTTCCTCTGTCGCCACCTATAGGCCCGATGGATCCTTCAATCATCAAGAACGACGCAGTCCGTGGTGAGACTTTTCTCCCGGACAGACCTTCATATTCGGGCGGCTTTGCATCGCGGGCCAATTCGGTAGGCCATCCGGAAGCAGATCGAAGCTACGCCCGCCATCAGGTCGATTTGGAAGCATGAACTATACGGCCGATGTCCGCGGAGACTTGATCTTCGACGGATTCGAGCCCGAGCGGCGTGCCGCACTGTCTCGATGGAGTGCGATCTAGCTCTGCCACGCCAACAAAGGCTCGAGGCCGCACCAGTGCCTGCTCCGACCCTTAATCCGGAGCCGGTTTCGCCAATCGAGGACGGTTGGTTGGACACCGCCTCGGGGGCTGAAATCTCTACGGCGATTGAGCCGAACACCATCCCTGTCCTTTGCAAAGCTCATGACTCCCAGGTGTCGGACTCCTTTCCGGACTCCGAACCTCCCACGCCCCTGCCAGTCGAATCCGACTGGGCGCCGGTTATGGAGTTCACCGCCACGGACATCTTTCAGCACTTGCCCTTTGGCGACATCCTGAACTCATTAAAGTCTCTCTCTTTGTCAGGGGAGCCCTGGCCAAATTATGGTCAGGAAGGTTGGGATTCGGACGACGAAGAAATTCAACGCCCACCCACCACCCACTTTGTAGCCACTGTCAATGATTTAACCGACATGCTCGACTTCGACTCCGAAGACATCGACGGTATGGACGACGGTGCGGAGACGATCAAGAGCCCGGCGCCCACGGGCACCGGAAGGCCACCTCGTCATATGACATATACATGGTGGACATCCCAAAAGATGGGAATGGCGATGGAACGGCGGAGGATGACCCTCCAAGAAACAACCCAAGCGCCGACGTCGGTGGCGCCGCTCTAAATCCCGCCCACAAGAAAAGCGGCGATTCGCACGGGAGACAATAATACCCAGCATGCGAAGATGACCCCTCCAGCAGGGACTCAAGAGGAGGAGGGAGAAGCAAAATACGCATGACAAGGCGGCGGCGAGAAGAGAGGTGGAGGACGATAATTATGCGCCCCCTCCGAAGACGAGGAAAGCCTCGACGACGACGAATTCGTCGTGCCAGAGGAACCCGTCGAACAAGAGCGTTTTAAACGCAGGCTCATGGCACGGCAAGCAGCCTCAAGAAAAAGCAGCAACAACTTAGAGCTGACCAAGACCTGCTAGCTGACAGATGGACTGAAGTCCTTGCAGCCTAAGAGTATGAACTCGAACGCCCCTCCAAAAGCTACCCCAAACGCATGCCGTTGCCTCGATCAGAGGTGGAAGCACCCACGTCACCAACAAGACGACATGGCAGACCGGCCACCCGTGGCAGCGACAGAGAAGCCTCTCGACCCTCCGCTCAAGCCACGCCCGCCGCCCGCTCAAAAAGTACCAAGGCACGGAAAATGCGCCGGACTTGCGAGATATATTGGAGGATAAGGCAAAGCATACAAGATCGATCTACAGATCGCGTGGGCGCCTAACGACTGGATGATTACCGTCACGCCGGATACAAAGAAACCCGGCCGGGCCGAACACAAGAGACAAAGCTTATATGAGCTACGCCGTGATATAGCCCAACATGTAGGCGCGCCAAGACACCCACTATGCTTCACAGATGAAGTAATGGATCATCAAATCCTCGAGGGCTTCAAACCCGTAAACATCGAATCATACGATGGTACCACAGCATCCTGCGGTCCGGATCAAGGACTATCTCCTCCATATCCACATGGCCCGCGGTGATGATCTACATGCCATCAAATACCTCCCACTCAAGCTTAAAGGACCAGCTCTGCATTGGCTCAACAGCTTGCCAGCAGAGTCAATCGATTGTTGGGAGGACACGGAAGCCGCATTCCTTGATAACTTCCAGGCACATATGTGCGACCACCACGCCGATGACCTTAGCCATATAATTCAGCAGCGAAGAATCGGCCGACAATTGGGACGCGGTTCCTAACAAAGAAAAATCAGATCGCCGATCGTCCGGATGCAGAGGCGCTTAGCAGCCTTCAAAACAACATCCGCGACGAGTGGCTAGCCCGCACCTAGGACAGAAAAGCCGAAATCCATGGCAGCCCTCACCACACTCATGCCCCGCTTTTGCTGGAGAGGACAGCTGGCTAGCTCGAAGCAACAACTTGGCCAAACACCACGGTAGTTCGGATACCAAGGACAGCAATGGCAGGTCGCGTCGCAACAAGCATAAACGCCGCATTAACGGTGATAATCCTGAAGATACGACAGTAAATGCCGGATTCAGAGGCTCTAAACCCGGTCAGCGGAAGAAGCAACTCAAAAGAAATACCCAGGGCCCGTCCAACTTGGACCGAATACTCGATCGCTTGTGTCAGATACATGGCACCCCCGAAAAACTAGCCAATCACACCAACAGGGATTGTTGGGTGTTCAAGCAAGCAGGCAAGCTAAGCGCCGAAAACAACGACAAGAGGCTGCATAGCGATGACGAGGAAGAGCCCCGCCGCCCGAACAATAGAGGATGAAGGGCTTTCCCACACAAGTGCGGACGGTGAACATGATATACGCAACCCACATACCCAAAAGGGAGCGGAAGCGCACTAAGGGACATATACGGCGATGGAGCCATCGCCCAAGTTCAACCCATGGTCTTCTGCCCGATCACCTTCGATCAAGGGACCACCCCACTAGCATCCGTCACGGCGGATTCGCCGCATTGGTTCTTGACCCAATCATCGACGGATTTCACCTCACTAGAGTCCCGATGGACGGCGGTAGCAGCCTGAACCTGCTTTATCAGGATACAGTGTGCAAAATGGGCATAGACCCCTCAAGGATTAAACCCACAAAGACGACCTTTGAAGGCGTCATACCAGGTGTAGAGGCCAACTGCATAGGCTCTGTTACACTTGAAGTGGTCTTCGGATCCTCGGATAACTTCCGGAGTGAGGAGTTAATCTTCGACATAGTCCCGTTCCGCAGCGGCTATCACGCACTGCTCAGACGAACCACATTCGCAAAATTCAATGCGGTGCCGCACTACGCATACCTCAAACTCAAGATGACAGGCCCTCGAGGCGTAATCACGGTCAATGGAAACACCGAACGCTCCCTCCGAACGGAGGAGCATACGGCCGCCCTTGCGGCAAAAGTGCAGAATAGCCTCTTAAGGCAATTCTCCAGTCCGGCCAATAAACAATTAGACACTGTCAAGCGTGCCCGGAGTAACCTACAGCAAGACCGCCTGGCACGTTCCGAACAAGCGTAGTAATGCAGCCCCAACCCCAGCCCTCGCGAACTCGCGAAGTCAGTACTACGCGCATGTAATTGCGCTCTAAAGCACCATGGGCATAGGGGATGGGCCACGACCACGGCACGCCCAGAATGCGGCTAGACCGCACTAGGGGCTCCCGTTTGTGGCATTCCTTTTTTTCTTTTTCTTCCTTTTACTTTCAGGGACTGTTCTCCGGAAGCCCTGTCCGCATTCGCTACCGAATACACGATGCAACAGCCAGGGAAGCAGAAAACTGCGTCGAGTGTCCAGGTGGTCTCTATTACGAGCAGTATACCTGTTTTACATACCACGCCGCAAACTTACCCCTGGAAGGGGGACATTTCAAAAGTCCCGTACCCTGCTTATCGCACAGTTTGTATCATTCTGCTTTTATTTGCAGTTTCTTTTTAATAACCAATATATAGCTCTTGCCTATTATTGCATTCTGTCCCATTATATATGTTCATTTATGACGTTGCGCAACCGTACAAATTGGTACGGCCAATACACCAGGGGCTTATGTACCCCAAAAACATGGTGTGACAAGTCCGAACACTTTCACAAGTGCGGCACCCCGAACTTATAGCATTATATGCATCGGCTCCAAATCATGTCATGGGTCAATAGTTGGGTTTGCCTGCTCCCATGTTTTGGTACCTTACGTCCATTATATCGGCTAAGGTAGGCTGGGAGAACCACCGCGATTGTGCCTGCTGAGCTGGGTTGAGCACCTCAAAGGAGAAAGCTAAAACTGACCGGCCATGATAAGGCGAGAGCCGGTCGCTGTTCGAGAGGTTTCTTCGAGTCCCTAAAGACTTATGCCGCTTAGAGCGAGGAACTGCATTGTCCGGCCAAGGCGTGGATAGCGCCCGAACTCGGTCTTCCGAATACTAGGGGCTTCACGAAATTTAAAATTATAGAATTCTATGGCTAAGTGAGAGTGTTCAAGCACTATAAGTCTGGTTGCCTTGTTCGCTATGCTGAGCGCCTCTCGACGGACCCAAGAATGGGAACAAGAGCGCTCAAGTTTATCGAACACCCCAGCACTTGTGGCATGGGGCTGAAGCCAACGACTTGCCATCTCTCAAATTTGATAAACGGCCGCACAGAGGTAATATTTTAAATTAACAAGCGTTGCTTAGCGATATATGAACAAGTTTTCAACAGACAGGATAACAAATGCGAGTCTATTCAAAATTACATCTTTGGAGCACTCATCCGCTATACGGCGGGCACCCTTCAGACGCCCTCATAGTACATTTCGGCTTGCGATGCTCCTTGCCCTTCGGTGGCCCGTCTGTCACAGCATCGCCTCAGTGCACTTTAGCACGGGCAAGGCCCGACGGGCACCTTCAATACGTATATAGCGCTTGATGACTTCAATCCATGGACATGCGCCCACCACCGCT
Organism: Aegilops bicornis; assembly: GCA_021605145.1. Lineage (NCBI taxonomy): Eukaryota > Viridiplantae > Streptophyta > Magnoliopsida > Poales > Poaceae > Aegilops > Aegilops bicornis. The sequence continues at coordinate 154,484,411 of CM038669.1, forward strand.
GCACTAGCCCAAGTAGCTCCTGTGCATGGCTTCCAATGGCCACACCAACTATGAGGCCCTTCATGGCCTGTTCGGCGACCTTGTGGAGCTCGACCACCGCTTCAGCTGGTCGCTCAGGGCACCGGATGTTCGGCCTCGATATCGAGACCAGAACACCTTCTCCATCGAGCTCCCCTCCTTGGCTGTAGAACGCGGCAAAGATCGTATTACACCACGGGCAGATCTGCGAATGCTCTGGAGAGCTCCGAATCCGGGTAAGTACTAGGTAATTCACTTTCACATGCTTTCTTTGCATAAAGAATGCCTTACCCGCCGCTATCTTCTTTAATGATTCAATTTCTTGGAGGGCTTTTTGGGCTTCGGCCTTAGCGGCTTTGGCGCTCTCAAGAGCCGAGGCAAGCTCGGACTCTCGAGTCTTCGAGTCACGCTCCAAACTCTCGTGTTTTTCCACGAGAGCCTGGAGCTCTTGCCGCATCTCCGCCACCCGCTCCTCCTGCTTCTCTCGCTCGGTGCGCTCCGCAGCCGTTTTGCTTTCGGCCGCGGACACTTCTTCCTTCAGGGTCGCCACCTCATTCGTGGCCCCTACAATACCCACGTTATTCCTGTCATTTTTTGCAACCGAATCCTTTCTATAAGGTATTTATTTAATAAGGTATTGCTTACCTTCCCTGTCCTCGAGCTGCTTCTTGGCAAGGCCGAGCTCGTTCTCGGACCGCTCGAGGCTCTTCTTCAATGCATTGACCTCTGCAGTCAGTGCAGCAGAGGTCAGCAGCGCAACCTGCATTCCCATATTGACATACTTATGTTAGACTCCTGCATATATCTTTTTAGATCCTTAGTCCGGCTTTTCTTTCCGAGCACCGAACTAAGCATCGAGGCTACCGTCTATGCGGTAATATTTTTACATACTCTAAACTTACCTCAAAGCTGTTAGAAGGTGGTATAAGCTTTACCAGCCCGCTCTTGGCGGACTGAACTTTCTCGGATCACCACACTCATAACAAAGGCGGTGCTCCTCGTCGATGGAGGCGCCGTTAAGCGCCCAAAGAAGCTATCCGGTGCCTCCGGATGGGCCGGAGGTCACCGGCGTCATAGCCTTTACCCTTCTTACGAAGGGGCGCTTGCCGGACTGCGGAACCACTAAAGGTTCAGACGGAGTCCGCACAGGGCGGACTTAGAGCCCTCTGGGGTTTCGCCCCCTTTGCACCCGGAGTCCGGGAGGTCGCCTTGCGGCGCCTCCAGGACCACCTCCTCCTGGCTGGGCCCCTTTTGGGACTCCACCGCGGTATCGTCGGTGACGCGAGGAGAGGAGGCGCTTGGAAGTGAAGTGCTATTCACATCCGACGAAACCAGGGAGCCGCTCGACGAAGCGGCGAGCTCGTCCTTGGGCGGGCTGCATGGTCATATTCGGCGTTAGAAGACACCATGCGACAAATAAAAAGTTATGAACTCCGGAATCCGGACACTTACGATCTCGCCAGGGGCTTGGCCCTTGTTGGCCACTCCTCCTCGTCGTTGTCGGCGTTGGTGGAGAAGTCCGGAGGAAGGGTCCTTCCCTTCTTGGACCCTCCGGCCTCCCGGTTGGGGCGGCCTTCCTTTCTTCTCTCCTTCACCGGGGAGAGGCTTTTTCCTCCTCCTCTTCCTCAGAGGAGGATTCCGCCTCGTGGTTGCTCGGGCGATGAGTCCGACAAGACTGGAGCCGGAGCTCCTTCGAGTTCCGTGGCCTTCTTCTTGGTTTTCTTCTCGGCACCACGTGAGGTGCCGGAGCCAGCAGCCTGGCTAATTCCAAGGCGTCACTGGGTCTTCTGGCAAAGGGGCCGGACAGTTAATCTGTCTGGACGTCTTCAGCTAGTCCTGTCAAAGGTTAGGGAGTTTTAGATCCCACATAGAGTCAATCTATGAAAAACAAGAGTCCCATAAAGGGTAAAATAACTTACCTCGCTGGCTTGACGCTGCGAAATGAATCCGCGATCTTCAGAAGCGGATGTGGGAGGCTTCGGCGCCCTTGAACAGCACCTTCCGTGCATCTTCGCACATAGTGTCGAAGAGCCTTTTCAGAGTTGGGTCTTGTGCGGATCGAACTCCCACAATTTGAAGGCCCGTTGTTGGCATGGGAGAATTCATGGATGAGCATCACCTGGATTACATTGACGATCCTGAGATTCTTGTCCACCAGGTTTCGGACGCAAGTTTGGAGTCCGGACAGCTCATCTGAATCCCCCCACGTCTGGCCCGTCTCTTTCCATGATGTGAGCCGTATGGGGAAACCAAATCGGAATTCGGGGGCCGCCGCCCATTGAGAGTCGCGCGGCTCGGTGATGTAGAACCACCCCGATTGCCACCCCTTTATGGTCTCCACAAAGGAGCCCTCGAGCCATAGGACTTTGGCCATCTTGCCAACCATGGCGCCCAAGACTCCGGCTTGGCGCCCGCCCACTACCTTCGCTTGACATTGAAGATCTTCAGCCATAAGTCAAGTGGGGCTGGATGCAGAGGAAGGCCTCGCACACGACGATACAAACGCCACGATGTTGAGGATAAAGTTCGGGGCCAGATCGTGGAAATCCAGGCCGTAGTAGAACATGAGCCCCCGGACAAATGGGTGAAGTGGAAAACCTAGTCCGCGGAGGAAGTGGGTGAGGAACACCACCCTCTCATGGGGCCTGGGGGTGGAAATGAGCTGCCCCTCATCAGGTAGCTGGTGCGCGATGTCGCTGGACAAGTATCCGGCCTTCCGCAGCTTTTTGATGTGCCCCTCCGTGACGGAGGAGGCCATCCACTTGCCTCCCGCTCCGGACATAGTTGGAGAAGGTTGAGGTGGGGTGCGGATTTGGTATTTGGAGCTCGAAAAGCGGAAATGGATGAGCAAAGGAGGAAGAAGGCGAGGGTGAAAAGGTGGATCATTATCCCTTATATGGAATGGACGGGTTATGCGCCCCCGCCAGACTGGTAAAACTCGCTTATCTCCCAAGCGCCGTAATGAACGGGCGGATGGGTTACCCACGTCCGTATTGATGAGAATCCCGGAATAAGGGGCACGATCTCCGCTTTGATAAGACGTGCCAAGGAAACCGCCTCGCTAAACGCGCTTAAGGTGGAACAAAGAAAACGATTCGTATAAAGGCTCGGCCGTGGTGTGATGTCACGCCGCTGAATACGCCAGCAGATCTGTGCAAAAATTATTCTCTCTACGATGGTATGTGGAACTTGTTTTGCGAGCGGACACTATCCTTGTGTTCAAAATCTTCTATGAAGTATTCGGAAGAGGAACACGCCTTGCAATGCCAAAGACAATATGCGCGCCGGACTCGTGCGTCATTGAAGCCTCGGTTCGTGGGCTACCGAGGAGTCCTGGATTAGGGGTGTCCGGATAGCGAACTATCACCGCTGGCGGACTCACGGACTATGAAGATACAAGATTGAAGACTTCGTCCCGTGTCCGGATGGGACTTTCCTTGGCGTGGAAGGCAAGCTTGGCGATACGGATATGTAGATCTCCTACCAAAGGTAACCGACTGTGTAACCCTAACCCTGTTCGGTGTCTATATAAACCGAAGGGTTTTAGTCAAGGGACTAACAACAATCATACCATAGGCTAGCTTCTAGGGTTTAGCCTCTACGATCTCGTGGCAGATCTACTCTTGTACTACCCATATCATCAATATTAATCAAGCAGAGTAGGGTATTACCTCCATCGAGAGGGCCCGAACCTGGGTAAAAACATCGTGTCCCTTGTCTCCTGTTACCATCCACCTAGACGCACAGTTCGGGACCCCCTACCCGAGATCCGCCGGTTTTGACACCGACACCAACCATAAATGCCTCATAAATGCACAATAAATGCAAAACTAGAGGAAGAACTAGGGCTTGCAAAACTAGTTGATTCTACCAAAAGTAGATGATTTCAACCAATCAAATGAATGGGGGGGGGGGGGGAGAGGTACCTTGAGTGATGCAAATGCCCCCGATCCACCGGGCAAATCTCAAGCAATGGAGGGGATCTACTGGGTGCTTGGTGGGGGGGGGGGGGAGGGGGAGAGAGCTTCAGCTCGGAAAAGAAGATGAGTGGAGTGGGTGGGTGGTGAGTGGGCCCCACAACCTTATCCTCCAGGACCCTACCACTAGAGTTCTCGACGGTAGGGTGTTAGAGCCTACCGCCAGAGTCGGCGGCGGTAGGGCTCTTTGCCACGTCAGCCACCGTTAACGGCCAGATGGCCGTCAGCGGAACCTACCGCCAGACGTGGCGGCGGTAGCCTGTGTAAAGCTACCGCTAGGGTCTCCGGCGGTAGCCAAAAGGGTCAAATCTCGAAATTATTTTAGACCGGGGTCAGATCCTGCTAAACTACGTGAAAAGGGTCAAAACACACATTTTTGCCTTTTTTTTGCAACCCTTCTTCACAGTTTCTTGTATCCTTCGCAAGAAAGCTCGAACAGCTATCGAAGTGACATGCCTGAGCAGAATTAACTCTCTGTTGGTAATGACAGTCACATGTCAATCAAACTTCAACTCCTCTTTGACTTCGACGCACCCAAACCTCTGAAAGGTGCAGTTAGGCGAAAGCACCGTTGAACTGACCACAACAGCTAGGTGCTAGAGTACCTCTCCAACAATAGAAAATGGAATAAACAGTGTGCGAGGACAGGCCGGGCCGAATACGGATGCAAGATGCGTGGGCAGGAAGTGTAGACCAACAAGGCAATATGCGTGGGCGTGACAAATGGAGACCTACATTTGTGTTCCTGAGGTGACATTGTTTACAGAGTAAAATGCACTCACGGTACTCGAACTTGTACCACGAGTTCATTTTGGTTATTGTACATAGAAAGTCGGTCAATACGGTCACTATATACAAGTTAAGGTGATTATACGGTCACTGACCCGCCGTATAGCTTCGTATTTGTGTTGACTGGTCAAACACGCTCTCTTTTCCTCATGTGGGACCTACTTGTCAGTGAATGAAGGAAAGAATTGAGGAGAATAAAATTCTGGGGAAGTGGGGATTTGAACCTCGAGCTTCACACTGAAGTAACCGCGCGCTAGCCACCCGAACACAGAATAGTTGGTCGGTGCAAACAGTGCGTGCATATTTTATACAATAATGGTCACATGCATGCATGCACACAGACGATGCACGGCGCGCATAGAGCTCTTTTTTTTCATTTTTTTTAGAAACCACATAGATCGATTTCCTTTTTTTTTTGAGGGAGCACATAGAGCTGCTGCATCGTTGCACTTACCAGATAATATAGAAGCGGTGCTTTTGTGCACATAAAATTATTTTTTTATGGATACATAAATTTATATACTGTAGTTGCAATTATTTTCCCATTGCAATTAGTTCTTCTTGGAAAATTGTTTTGTGTGCTTTTTTTTGCGGAAAAAATTTGTTTTGTGTGTATAAATATGTTCTCACATTTTTTTTCACAGATGCCTTACAAACTATTATACATTTGTTTTGTATGTATATACAGTTCTCATGTTTCTTCATGAAAATTTGTTTTGTGTGTATAAATATGTACATACATTCTAAAGACAAACATTTGAACGAAAAAAAGAACTACATGCTCGAATTTCATCTCAAAATCATCTTCCATCTCCGACAAAAAATGCATTTTTTTATATCTGTGAACCACGGCGAGCAAAGCAAAATATATTGCGTGCACGTCATGTGTTGCTGCGTGCGTGCGTTCTTATTTGTATAAAAAAACTGTCGCACTGCATTAAGATACAAAACATCCGGTGCTCAATTGGCTATCGCATGCATGTTGTGCACCGGTTCGAATCCCCCGCTCCGTCAGAATTTTATTCTCCTATTTGATTCTTTCCTCCATCCACTGACAGGTGGGTCTCACATGGGAGGAGAGAGAGAACATGGTCACGTAGCATGTTTGACCGGTCAACATGGATAAAATACGACACTACACGGCAGGTCAGTGACCATATAATCACCTTAACTTGTATATAGTGACCGTATTAACCGACTTTCTGTGTACAATGACCAAAGTGAACTCGCGGCACAAGTTCGATTACCGTGGGTGTATTTTACTCTTGTTTACACTAGCTCACTGCTAATTTTGAAGCCCGTGAGACTATATATCCAAAGGGTTTGACAAGTGCAGACCAACTAGCCTTGAAGTTTGCACTAGCTCACTGCTAATTTTGAAGCCCATGAGTCTATATATCCAAAGGGTTTTCTTATAAATAATTCGATTCAATTTCTACGAATATCTTTGAGTCAAATAATTCTACTCTACTTGTTTTCCCTATGGTGTACGAAAACAAAATATCTTAGAAATTTAATCATGGTTGTGAACTAAAAAATGATTTTGTTTTTATATGAGTTGTTTTTTTCTGCATTGGATTAGTTCGTGGGTTGATAGAAAAACATAGGCTAGATAGTTTTGGGCTCGTTATAGAGTTGACATGTTGAGAACGAGATATCCGTAAAAAAAATAGATCATGGGTAGGGGAGCTAATATGTGCCGCATTTTACGGAGAATAACGAGCGCGACGCACAGGAGGCGTGCGACTGGGCTGGCCCACTGAGAGGCACCGCGAGGTGTGTCTACAATGGTAAAAATCCAAAAAAAACTGAAGTGAAACCACGAGGAATCAAACTAGTGACGTCTTTTTTAGGGATGGCAATGGGAACAATCCCCTATGGGGATACCTACAACATCCCCATCCCCATCTATTCCCTATCATCCCATCCCCATCCCCGTTTATATGACTGGGGATGAAATTTCCCTATACCAGTGCCCCACTGGGTAATGGGGCCCCATTAGGGTCCCCATTCCCATAAACAAATACTCATATACATAATATGACACCCTAAAATCAACATACATACATTGTGTTGTCCTTGTCCTGCTAATGCCTATCTAGGTCGTATTGACTTCTTGGTCATGGTGGCAGCTGAGGTGAGGATGTGAGATAGGTTTAAGGTTTTTTCAGAGCTTTTTTTTTGTTTTCGCAAGTTTGTTTGTGAATATTTTAAGGTTGACCGCAGTGTCACGGTTACTAACCGGGTCCCCGATGGGCATTGGGTCTGGGGAATAGGATATCGTCCCCATCCCCGTTGTACCCTATGGGAAATAAATTAGTTTGGTAGATATCCCCATGGGGATGTTTTTCGCCCATCCCCACCCCCTAATAGATGAAATCCCCATGGGTTTGGCAGGTATGGGCCCCGTTGCCATTCCTAGTCCTTTTGCTCTGAAAGCGTTGCTAGCCACCAGAACAAATGGCTATATGTGAACAATACCGCGATTGCATTTAAGAACTTTCTATGCGGGGTATTCCCCTTTTTCTATACGTGTATTGTGGCATATTGATTTATGAAAACTTGAACACATTTCAGAAAACGCGGTAAGAATTTTAGGGGAAATGTGAACAAAATTTGAAATTCCAAAACAGTTTTTAAAAAACACAAAAAAATTGGAATTTCAAGCAGTTTCTTAATTTTTTAACATTCTGAAAAAAGAACAAAATTTGTGAAGGTGGTATTTTTTTTAATTTTGAACAATTTTTAAAATATTTCAACAATATTGGAAATTTGATCTTTTTAAGAAAAATGAGTAAATCTTGAAATTCTGAACGTTTTTAAAAAGAATTAACAAAATTTGAAGTTCCAAACATTTATAGTCAGTTGCAAACAAAATTTGAAAATTTAGAGAAGAGAAGAATTTTTAGATACACGAATATTTGCAAATTAGTCAACCAAAATTTAAAAACTCAAACATTTTGTTAAAACATGTACTGTTTTTGGGAATCTCAAGTTTTTTTTTGAAAAAATAGGGACACAATTGAAAATTAGAACATTTAAAAAATTTATGAACAATTTTTGGAAAACACAACCAAAAAAATAACACGTGAACATTTTTCGAAATTACAAACATATTTAAATGCGAAAATTTTAAAAAAAATCCGAACATTTTTATTATGCGAAAATAATAATAATAATGCAAAAAAAAATCGGAAATATGAAATTATGAACTTGTTTGACTTTTCGAAATTTTCTGTAGGTGTGAAGAAAATTTTAAAATTCGAACATTTCTAGATTAAAAAGAACATATTTTACAAGATGTTTATGTGAGTTGTGAACATTGTTTTACCATTTGAACATTTTTGGAATTTTGATTTTTTTAAAAAGAAGAAAAGAAATTTGAAATTATATTTTTTGGAATTTCAGATTTTATTGGAAAACGTAAACGTAAATGTTCTAATCAAATTTGTAAAATGCGAACTTTTTTTATCATTTGAGAAAAATGCAAACATTTTTTAAATTTCTAAACATATGTTGTAAAGGGAATATGAAATAAAAAAATAAAAAAATGAAAAATATAAAAAAGGAAAGAAAAAACAAACAGAAAAAGGATAAAAAAAGGAAAGAAAAATAAAAAGTAAGAAAAAAATGAAAAATAATAATTAAATAACCGGTCAGGAACTTTGTAGGAAACCAAAAATAACTCACTGGAAACCTGGTTCCCAAAACCGATAGGAAACCGCCCAAAATAGCTACTCTGAACTATGATAATGGGCCTCGGCCCACCGAGCCCAGCACCTCGCTCGCTGTGCGAAGCTCCGCCAATTTGACGCAGAATGCGTGAAAGAGGAATTCCCATGGGTCATCACTACACAATTTGATGCGCAAAATTACTCTCTCCGTCCCATAATATAAGACGTTTTCCATACTATATTAGTGTGGAAAAATGTATTATATTATGAAACGGAGGGAGTACTTTTTCCCATGATTTTACGATCAAATTTGTCCCATGAATGTGTGTAGTAACAGACGCAGCCGGTTCACTAAAACATACACATGTTTTACGTTCAACCATGCGGATAGGTGGCTGGAACGGGGGCACATCCAGATTAGAGGGTAGTTGGCAGGCTTGGTACGGGACACGTGATTTGGCCAGCGCGTACAATAAGATGTTTTGCGCGCATGCTTAGTTTATATATATGTATGTGTGTGTTTCTTACAAGCAGTGGTAGTTATCTTCACTTGTGTTTTGTATGTTGTATGTAGTATCTGTCGAAACCGAGAGTATGTATGTGTAGTATGTAGTATATTACAATGATTAGGTAGTATATATAGTAATTTTTAGGTAGTATGTACCATTTTTTGAGTATGCTCTTTTTTACGTACAAATATGTACGTATTTCACAAATATAACAAAAACTATGGGCTAAGATGCAATTTTTTCATGTAACTTGCTTTGAAATAGCTTAGATATAGTATATGAGCATATTTACAATAATAAAATAGTATATATAGTACCATATGATAATATATGAGACATGTGGGGTAACTACCACCGGGTGGTAGGATGGATTTTCCCTATATATATCTCTACTACCTAAAAGAAACGGAGTGTTCCGTTTCCCCTCTTACGTTTACCCTTCGTCCAACCATCTCGTACGTGCCCCCTCTCCCCTTCACGATTTTCTTTTCTTCCTCCATCGGTTTTCTCCTTGCCGGTTTTATCCTCATCTGGCCGGACAAACCGAGTGTATCTTTGGTAAACATATAATGCACGTAAGGTAACCAAAGACAATCAATCCAAAAGCAATCAATTCATGCATGCCAATCAATTCATTCATGACGGTGATCAATATCCTTCAATTATCAAGACCATGTCACGCCCAAGTTTCCTTCAAATTAATCAATCTATGGCACGTTGTTTTCCATCACGCAGCAGCGGCTGGGCGCCGCCTTTGCATCTACCCTTTTCAAGGGCACCGCTCTCCATGGTCGCCGCTGCCTCGACCTCCCGCGACGCTTAGCGCCGCCGCAAGTCATCGGCTTTCCTTCTGTTTTGGGTTTTTCCTCGCCGGATTTTCCATTAAAACCAGCCCATGCGTATGCTCCACTTCTCAACCCTAGCGCCGCCGTCCCGATCTTTGCAAGACGACACCGGTAGCCAACTCTTCACGATGCGAGGCCCTCCACACGCCGCCGCGCCAGCCCACCTCCTCGTGATCTAGCCAACACCTTCCCCGTGCGGCTTCCCACTCTTCGCACAGCAGCCCCCATAGATGAGTCCCCGATCCTCGCATGAATGTTGTCCTCGCTTCCACGGCCTCCTCGCACTGGTCTCGCTGCAGTGTTATGCGGACATGCAGCAGTCTCCCCGAGGTCCTGCACCGTTTCGTGTCGCCTCGCCGAGATCCTACCAGTCTCGCATCCCCGACGGCCTTCCTTCACGGTTGCAGTTTGAACAGGTTGCCTTTTTCTTCTTAGTTTGGAAAAAAAATTCTTGTACGTACTGCGTGTTTGCATGTTCCAAATAAGCATATAACTAAATTAATGAGATATTTCTATTACACACATTTGTAGAAGAAATTCGGCACCTTGTCAGTCCAACACTAGGATTGGCACTTTCCTTAAGAAATATCCCCAAACTTCACCAGTTTAAAAGGGATCGTTGTTGTACAATGACCCGGAATATGGCTGGCTGATTTGGTTGCGAAGGTTTTCTCATCGAGAAAAAACGAGGTTGCTGTAGTTCAGCTGAAGAACTTGGTGTCCATGATTGGAACTCTGAATATGCATGCATTATGGCCATGTAATGTACGTGTGTGATTAACAAGTTAATCCCTACACAGGTCAAAAGAGACGGTGACCAGCAAAGGTGTGAGGCGACGGCAGAAGTGTGTCAGTGATTGTGGCCATGCTGGGTCCAAGATGAGGGTGAGGTGCCGCAAGCGGCTAATTGGCCAAGGTATATATCTCTTTAGTTGTGTAAAGGTTTCTACTTTATATATACATTTTAGCTGCACAAACCCAATGGTATTGTCCATCAGTGTCTATTGTATGCTTGAGGAGAATGTTGGAATGACATAACACGGCAAAGTGAGAAACATAGAAAGCAAGCTGAAAGCTTGAAAACTTCAAAGATTTTGTGACACTAAAAAATTATTTATACACATTAATTTTAGCTTGAAATTTGAAAGAGTAATATTTTTATTTAATATCTAGTGCAGTTGTCGTAGGCGCCATCGCAGATCGCTGCCATTACCACCACTGTGCAAGGCTAGCGAGGAGTAGCGACGTGTCATCGGTTCCTTGAAGTGAGACGAAGTTTCACTGGGCGATTAATTGTTAGACAAACTTTGCTAGACAAAGCTATGAGAGGGCTTGGGGATGGATCATGGTCCGAACGACATGTCTATCACCTGTGAGATTTTTCCGAACATTCAAGGTCATCAAGTCTTGGGGATCGCCATCTACGAGAGGATTTGGTGATGGATCAAGGTCTGAACGTGATGCTAGATGTAGGCATGTAGCTATGAGAGGACTTGGGGATGGATCAATGTCTGAATGTAACGCATACATGTCTATCTATATGGGATGGATCAAGGTCCGAACGCCAAGAATCTTGTTCAAAGCAGCCTCTATGCCTCGACTCTTTTCTCAATGGCGCTGCCGAGATTTGGATCGGTGACGTTGCCATTGGAGCAATGGACGAAGTGGTTCCAAGAGGTTGACACGCCGGGTGGAGGACATTTTGGAGGGAGTCACCGAATGAGGATCTGTCCATCGCTGCCGCTGCAGCTGCAGTCTGGCACGCAGAGATCGGGGGAAGGTGGGCATCGCCGAGACTCGAGACCCACTTGAGCCTCATGCAGGAGTAACTCTCCCAACTCCAAATAAGAACACATCTACATACTTTCATAAACAATATGTCGAAGAAGTTCTCTGCTCGTTAGCTCAAAGTGAAGGAGGTGGTTGCATTGTTCGCTATGAAGCATAATCACTCCTCCAACATGACAACTAATTGATTTACACTGCCTCTTTGTAGTTTCTTCATGCCAAGTTCCTGGTCAAAAGGAGGACATGAATGGAGGGTAGATGAAGTAGAAGCATACAATGATCAGTTATCATGTTCTCTTTCAAGAGGATTGCTTTTCGTGTAATATGTGAGACTAAGATCTTTTATGTTAATTTTTTTACTTTTGAAGATTTCATAAAAACTTGCATCCGAAGTTTTGCATTAAGGTGCTAAGGAAGATCGTGTACTCCATCCATCGTAAAAATACTTGTCGATAGATAAAAATGAATGTATCTAAAACTAAAATACGCCTAAATACATCCATCTATCCTACAAGTATTGGACCAGGAGAAGAACACATCCACATGACAAGTTGTTGCCTACGTGGACAATGTTATAGCATATCAATATTCAGTCTACGACAATAGCATTGTAAGCAAGCAGCATATCAAGATTCAGTCTATGTGGCATCTTAGATGTTTGTCGACGGCGACTCTTGATGATATGCATAGCAAGCGCCATAAGCATTTTGTTGGGATCAAATCTTGCATTGGCTCAAAGATGCAAGCATTTTGTTCGGATTAAATCTTGCATTGGGTGAGCCTTCACACTTCGACGGGTTTAAGTGCATGAAAGAGGGTGTTGGACAGAGATTGTGAATGGAGAAAGATATATTAGACACCATCAATGTGACTAGCATATGTATGCCCCAGTGCAACGCACGGGCAATTAACTAGTATATATATGTGCTTGCAGTAAGAACTTGCATGCCATGTTTTGTTCTACCCTCTCGTGGCAGCGGGATCCTAATGGAAACTGAGGGTAATTAAGGCGTTATTTTAATAAAGAGCCAGAACAAAGCATTAACACATGTTGAGTACATGAACTTCTCAAGTTAAATTCATTCCTGTCGATAACCCAATCAGTGTCACCTTGGGAGTCTAAGGTTCAGAACTATAACATGTGCATACAACTTGCATGTAAGATCAACAACTCATATATATTCATAAGAGCGTAATATGTTCAGATCTGAAATCATGGCACTCGGGCCCTAGTTACAAGCATTAACCATAGCAAAGTTATAGCAACATCAATCTCAGAACATAGTGGATACTAGGGCTCAAGACCTAACAAATTGACACGATTACATATGAAATCTCATCCATCTCCATCTATCTCCAGTATGCCTACAAGGGGATTACTCACTCATGATTTTGAGCATCATGAAATTGTTGTTGGAGAATTGTTGGTGATGACGACGACGATGAACCCCTCTCTTGGGAGCCACGAACAGACTCCCTATCAGGTACTCCCGATGAAGAACAGGAGGTGGCGGCGGCTCCATATCGAAAAACACGATGACACATTTTTGTCCAATTTTTTTATCAGGAAGATGTAGTTTATAGCGCTGAAATTAGGCCAGGAAGAGGTACAGGGGCCCAGAAGACACCATGACGTGCTCTTGGGAGGGGGGGGGTGCCCCTGGCTTTTGGGCCTATGGTGGCCCCCTCCGGCAGTTCTTTACTCCAATATTTTTTATTTATTCCATAAAAAATCACTGTAAAGTTTCATCCAATTCAGAGAAAACTTTCTCTAAAGCTTCTTCGCTCTGTAATGCACTTGCGCCTTCCTTTATAACCATGCACTCCCACTACTTCTTTAGGACATGGCTGACTTGCTTATCACAAGTCGTCTCCCGAAAAGGCAAATATCAAGACTGAGATGATTCTTGGAGTCTTCATTCTCTAGGGCAGAGCTCACTACCACTCATTATCGGAGGGAGACGTAATAATACTGAGCTATTCTTCGATTTCCTTGCTTGCGAGATCAAAAACTGGGTATCGAACAAAGGACGCGACTGACGGATAAGCCAACGTTAATAGCTGGTCTAATTCCGCGATAAAAGAGCTATGTTTCCAAACAGATTTGTCCATTTGTAATGGAGATCACATTGGTGGGGATATAGGCAGATACGTCTCCAGCTTGTGTTTCAATCACGGGTAACGCAGTCGAGCTACCTGCACCTGTCTGGTCCAATTGTTTAGTGGCTCTTTCTAAGAGACGGGAATGTAAATAGAAAACATCCACTGGGAAAGCCTCACGGCCCGGTGGTCGGTGTAACAATAATGACATTTGTCGATATGCCACCGCCTGTTTACTTAGATCATCATATATAATCAATGCGTGCATTCCATTATCGCGTAAATATTCCCCCATGGCACACCCTGAATATGGGCCCAGAAATTGCAGAGGAGCAGGATCTGAAGCGGTGGCTGCTACAAGAATGGAATATTCCAAAGCATTCGCTTCTGAAAGAATTTGAACTAATTGTGCCACAGTCGAGCGTTTAACTAAACTAAACCAGAGATTGGCGTAGAGATTGGTAGGATTGGGTATTATTCTGAGCGATGAAATGGATGGAATTTCTTGAAACATAACTCACTTCACTTATAATCGAATTTGGAAAAGGGAGACTAGCTGCTGCAATCTTTTGACTTCTTTCTCTCTTTCCTTGGAAAGAACAGTTGTTTATTAAGGCCGCTTTTCTAGAATCTATTTTGAAAGTGGAAAATAGGTCTCTTCTTCAATGAAGGCAGAACTATTCACTAAGCCAACAGGTTAGCGAAGGAACTTTTTTGGATGTTGCTGCTTTAAAGTGAACGAGTCTTCCTTATTCCTATGGTCATTCCAAAAAAGAAGTACTGATTGAGATTTCCCTTTTATGATGGCTATCCAGTTTCTATTACTTCCTTAATTTCTTGTCTACTGGCTGGAAACTTGAAAGGCTTACCACGGGATCGAAGGTAGAAGAACTTTTAGGATTGGCTAGAGGGGAACTACTCCCCCAATCCCATTTTTTCACGAGAAGTCAGTCAGCGGTTGGCTTGAGTCCTCAAGTTGGTATTTAAGACTTAGCAGGGCACTACACACAGTACACCTTAGTAGAAGTTAGATTTCTCTCACCCTATGTGCAATCAAGCTCAGAGACTTGAGCCGCAGAATTCCTTGCCCACTGACTGAAGAAGCACAACTTCCATTTATTGAGCCGACCTTGCCCGCTGGAGGTATGATTCTGATCTTTGAATCGAATTGGATTTTTTGTCTTAAAGTGAGGGCGATGAGTGGGGAAGGAAGCTGACGATTTTATTAGTGTGTAAGGTGGCCCCGAGAGCTGAACCAAAGCCGGCCGTTCCGAGACCAGAACTTCATATTTCTGTGTAGAAACAATACTAAGGTAGTTGTGCTAAAAACAACATCAGTGCGGGTTAGTTTATTCAAATCATGCAAATTAGGCGACAAAACAAGAGCAAAAGTGCTTGGAAAAGTGATACGTTGAAGACGTATCAACTCCCTCAAGCTTAACTCATTTCTTGTCCTTAAGAAATTCAATTGACAAACTGAAAGTGATAAAGTTGTTGTTGTTGTTGTTGTTGTTGTTGTTGTTGTTGTTGTTGCTGTTGTTGTTGTTGTTGGTTGTTGTTGTTGTTGTTGTTGTTGTTGTTGTTGTTGTTGTTGTTGTTGTTGTTGTTGTTGTTGTTGTTGTTGTTGTTGTTGTTGTTGTTGTTGTTGTTGTTGTTGTTGTTGTTGTTGTTGTTGTTGTTGTTGGTGTTGTTGTTGGTGGTGGTGGTGTTGGTGTTGGTGTTGGTGTTGCTGTTGCTGTTGGTGTTGGTGTTGCTGTTGCTGGTGGTGTTGCTGTTGCTGGTGGTGCTGCTGTTGGTGCTGCTGGTGGTGCTGCTGGTGCTGCCGCCGGCGCCGCCGCTGTCGTTGTCGCTGTGGGTGTGGGTGTGGGTGTGGGTGCTGCTGCTGCTGCTGCTTGTCGCTGTCGTTGTCATTGTCGTTGTCGTTGTGGTTGTCGTTGTGGTTGTCGTTGTGGTTGTCGTTGTCGTTGTTGTCAGAATCTGCAACCGATGCCAAAAAATCCTAAAAATCCCCAAACCTCCGAAAAAACCCTAGATTAGAAGTTCTGCCCCCGCAAGCCTCTTCAGCCATGAAAAATCAATCTAGGCCCTCTTCGGTACCCTGCCGGAGGGGGCCATCATAACCGGAGGCCATGGAGGAGGAAGCCAGAGGGGCCATCATCACCATGGAGGACAAGGACCAGAGGGAGAACCTCTCCCCATCTAGGGGGGATGCCATGAAGGAGGAATCACAAGGGGGAGACTCTCTCCCCCTTTCTCTCGGTGGCGCCGGAATGCCGCCGGGGGAACCATCGCCGCGGTGATCGTCTTCATCAACAACGGTCGATGTAGCTAGGTGAAGTCCCTGGTCCAGCCGAGGTAAGAGAGCAGGTTGGTAAGTTGACGAAGCTGGTCGGCTGGTGACACCGAAGTCCCCGGAGTAGGTTGATGAAGAGATGGCGATGCCCCCGGTCCAGCCAAGGTGAGAAAGCAGGTCGGTAAGTTGACGTTGCAGCCGCCATACCAGCCGAGGTGTTGAAGCAGGTTGGCGTGGTGGACACCGGTTTTAAGAAGCAACGATGCGGTGATGCCATGCAGGTCGGAACTTGTGACACGGTCAATCACGGCTTGAAAAGTGACTGGCTGGCGATTCTGGAGGACCGTGCAATCCATTGGGCGATGATCTTCTCTTGATTATTATTTGTCCTTCACGAAGCCGAACTCTTGGTCGGCTCGCTGAGGTGATGATCCAAGACAGTTGTCATCGGCTCGATGGAGCGACGGCACAGCCAATGCTGGCGCAGGTCGGTAGCCGTGGAGCAACATTGTTGGGCTGGTTTGACACCAGTGCAACAGTGAAGATTACGTCGGAAAAGGCTTTAAAATATGTGGGCACGTGTTTCTGAACAAAACATAATACCCCATATAAAACTTCCTTTAAAAAGGATGTCCAAAATCCCATTCATAAAAAAGATGAACTCGGGTCGAATTCATTTTCACACAGAAAACAGATCCGAAAAATCGATGCACTCATCAAAGGTTTCCCGGAGTTTGAACGGTCGGATCGAGCTGAAATTCTGAGCGGTTGTCGATATAGTAATTCCGCAGCTAATGAACGGTCAGATTTTCTAGCGAAAGTCCGAGATGGGTGCTGGACCCCTCGCCCTAAACTCCTCCAAAATCCCGTCCAGATTCAACACGGCTCCAGTAAATCGGAGATCGCCTGAGATTTCTCCATCGGAACACGACGAAATTTTACAAGATTGTTGTAGACTCAATTCCACACTATTCCACAGAAGAAATCATCAAAGCGATGCTTGAGGAGATGGTGGCGGCGGATACAAGTTCGATGTCCAGAAAAACAACATGGTCGCCTGAGGGCAATGTTGACATTGAGCCCCCGAGCTACATGGATGATTCCTCCATGATCTTGATAAAGACCGGAGTTGATGTTGATGAAGGCCCTCGTCCGAACATGACGATCTGAGACGGAGTGGAGTCCTCGGTCGAGCCAAGGTGACTAGTCGAGCCAGCAACGAAGATGCTGATGTCGCGGTTGATCTGCATACGAGCCATCGATCCTTCATCGATCTCACAACGAAACTCTCAATGAAAGCACCATTGTCGGAGGGAAATCCGGCAGACTTCGGGGTAGGGTTCCCGAGTTGTGGATATTGGATCGATGGTAACAGAAGAAGGGAGTCGATGTTTACCCAGGTTCGGGCCCTCTTGATGGAGGTAAAACCCTACGTCCTGCTCTTGTTAATATTGATGATGATGTATCGAGTACAGAGTTGATCACCTTGAGATCGTAAGTTGTGGTCTAGACCCTAGGGGTATGATGATGAATGTCATAATGATCTATCGACTAGCCTGGCCTCGGCTTATATAGTGTACCGGAGGCCTAGGATAACTAGAGTCCTTGTCGGCTATGTCGATGGAGAGGAGTCATAGTCTTGATCACCAAGTCTTGTGGAATCTTCCTCATATATGTCATGTCCTGCACAAAGTGGCCCATCAGTGAACATCCATGGGGGTCCTCGGCTTGACCCACTGGTCGGGAGATGACGTGGTGAGTACCCCTAAGTCTAGGACACCATCACTCCCCCTCTTTGCTTAAAATTGAGAACTTCATTCTCAGGGATACACGAAACGAGAGAGGAACTAGCCACAACGATAAAGCGATGAAGCAAACAAAAAGGCAAACGTAAAATATTTTTGTATTTTTGTAAAATCTTTTGTAGAAGTGGGGATGATGAAAATGAGAGGTAAATGACAAATAAAGTAATTACAAGTAGATGAAAGTTTATGTGTAGGCACTTAATATATGTTGATGATGTCTCCCCGGCAATGGCGCCATAAATTCTTCTTGCTACTTGTGAGCTGCGTTTGGATTTCCCCAAAGAGGAGAGGATGATGCAGTACAGTAGAGATAAGTATTTCCCTCAGTTATGAAAGCAAGCTTATCAATCCAGTTGGAGAACCAAGCAACACTATGTAAACAACACCTGCACACACACAACAAATACTTGCAACCCAATGCGTAAAGGGATTATCAATCAACGTTTATGAGCAAGACAAAATTGTATAGTTTTTGATAGATATATGTGGAAAAATATAAATAAAATAAATCAAAGAAAATTGCAGCAAGGTATTTTTAGATTAAATATATGAGAAAGATAGACTCGGGGGGCATAGTTTTCACTAGAGATTTCTCTCAAGAAAATAGGATACGGTGGGTAAACGAATTACTGTTGGGAAATTGATAAAAAAATAGATAATTATGACGATATCCAAGGCAATGATCAAGTATATGGGCAGCACGTCCAAGATTATTAGACCGACTCCTGTGTACATCTACTACTATTACTCCACACATGGACGACTATCCAGCATGCATCTAGTATATTAAGTTCATGGAAAAACGGAGTAATACTTTAAGCAAGATGACATGATGGTGACAAGATAAACTCACGTAGAATAAACCCCATCTTTTTACCCTTATAGCAACGATACATACATGTCATGTCCCTTTCTGTCACTGGGATTGAGCACCGCAAGATGGAACCCATTACAAAGCACCTCTTCCCATGGCAAGATATATCAATCTAGTTGGCCATACAAAACCAGTAAATCAGAGAAGAAATATGAAGCTATACTAAAACTGCATAAAAGAGTTCAGAGAAAACTCAAATAATATTCATGGGTAGATCTGATCATAAACCTACAATTCATCAGATCCTAACAAACACACCTTAAAGAAAAGAATTACATCAGATAGAACACAAAGAACATCAAGGAGAACATTGTATTAAAGAACATAGAGAGAGAAGAAGCCATCTAACTACTAACTACAGACGCGTAGGTCTGTGGTAAACTACTCACGCATCATCGGAGGGGCACCAAGGTTGATGAAGAACCCCTCCATGATCGTTTCCCTCCCAGAGAGTGTGAGAAAGGGATCCTAGATGGGATCTCTTGATAACAAAGGCTTGTGGCGGTGGAAAAAGTATTCATGGACTCCTCGATAGGCTTTCTGATTTTTGAGAATTTATAGAGGCGGAGTTAGGTCAAACGGAGCCACATGGCCCCCACTAGGTACCAGGGCATGCTAGAGGCCCCCGACGCGCCCTGGTGCCTAGTGGGCCATTGCTCCATCTTCTCGTGGCCTCCCAAAGCTTTTAGGGTCTCTTATCGCCAGAAAAAAATCTCCAAAAAGTTTCGTGGAATTTGGACTTCGTTTGGTATTAATTTTCTACAAAGTAAAAAAAGCAAAAAACAGCAACTAGCACTGGGCACTAAGTTAGTAGGTTAGTCCAAAAAAATGATGTAAAGTTGCTTGTAACGATGCATAAAACATGCAAGATTGATACTATAATAACATGGAACAATAAAAAATTATAGATACGTTGGAGACGTATCAAGATCATATTTCACTACTTGAGGATGCTGCTAACGCGACACTACGATCAAAGACCCTTTGACGAAACTGTGTGCGATGCATTAATTGCAAATGGGGATTAAAAAACCATCAAAAAAGGTGCAAAACATTTGCGATGGCAGAGCCATCAAACACGGTTCAGATTTTAGTTGTCTGTGCGATGCAGGGCACAAGGTTAATCCATTCGAGCTGTTTGCGATGAGGGAGAACAACAGAAATGGGCAATCATATCAATGTGTGTGTGATATACGACATATAGTTTGCTCCGATGAACTGTTTGTCATTAGGGAGTGCAACAGAAACAATTAGCCAAATCAAGGTGTGTGTGATATACGGCATACGGTTCAGTCAGACGAACTGTTTTCAATTAGGGAACACAACAGAAACTGTTCAACTTAACAAGATGTGTGTGATACGTGGAAAACAGCCGACTCAGAGGAACTGCTTGCGATGAGAAATTACAACACAGACGGTTAATATGTCAGTTTGTGTGCGATTCTGTGTGTACAAAAAACTTTGAAAAATGCAAACTAGTTGCTTGTGGTGGCTAGGAGTATCGCACACAATGCGTCTGCCAGTACTCGTGTGCGATGATTAGTAAGTTACACATACATTTCCTTATGTTAACAAGTGTGTGATAAATAACACGTGACACCGGATACGGTATTCGGGTTGTGTGTGTGCTCCAATTAGTCTTTCCGCACTCCAGTGAATGCTTCTCGCGCTCCAAATGGGTGAATTGTAAAATCCGTGCCTCTTCCCTCATCGGTTTTCCGCTACCAGCTAATGGCTTGCTGCATATAACCCAGGCGGCAACGCACCATCGCGACACTGTGCGCAGATCTAGTCCTCACCCATCTACCATTAGTTATTCCAAGCATGCCAGGCAATGACCAAAGCTTTGACGTCGACGCCTACCTGCGTTACATCTTTGGCGAGGAGAACAAGCCAGAGCAGGTCAGGGAGCAAGAGCTTCATCGGCCGGTGGAGGCACCATGGCCCATCGGCAGCTATATCGGCGTGACAGTCCTTGGGGGCATAATCGACAGATTGCAGAGGAGGTGTGATGAGTAGTTTGCAATCCACCGTGCAAAAGATCCAGAGCTGCTCGATGACATGTTTGACGACCCACCCGAAGAGCCATTGTCACCAGTGCTCATCGAGAGCCTGATGCCCCACAAGGAATGGGCAGAGGACCTCTGCGATTCAGTCAAGACACAGGCAGCCTGCGACTTCATCATTGCCCTCGGTGGCCATGTCAACCTCGATCTCGATGATGTGGTGGCCAGGCTCGAGCACATCCTTGGCGGAGTTGACGTCCCCGACAAAGTAGAACATCGCCAACGTGATATCTTGAGGATGCAGGTGATGGATGGAATTCACTACCAGGCCAGAGACATGGAAATGGAGCGGTTCCGCGGAGATATCATGCGCGCGATTGCACGCTGTCAAGCTCTTCTGGAAGAGGCCCAGCAGCCCCAAGAGCCTCCCAGTGCCAGCAGCTCCGTAGGCGGAGGCGGGTAGAGACACTTGGAGTGAACAGCCGCAAGGGTGCTATGCTGATCATGGAGTCCGAGAAGATCGTCGTCGGAAGGCTGCCAGCTCAACCTTTTAGCCTATATTTTATTATAATTGGATGCATATGTAGGTTGTGAGTGTTCTGTGCCTTGCCGCATGTGGCATTTTAAATTATCCTGAATATGTAAGACAATTATTAACCTTTGACATTGTAAATTTTCCTCAACTGCGAGCAGAGCGCACGCAAGGACGCCGGAGCTGAGCGCGCCGCGGCCGCCTCAATGGCGAGGAAAACGTGCGGACGGATGCGAGCAGAGCGCACCGCGGCCACCTCTACGACGAGAAACCACGTGGTAAACCTTGTGCCATCAGTAAATTTTGACCTTGTTTCTCGTCACATTGCAGATCACAATGCAATAAGTAATTGCAAATATGTTCACACCTATCAAACTAATATGTGTTCACACGTAGGACCGGGCTATAAAAACTACCCACTTGAAAATTACTTCATAGTTCCTCTCCTCATCACCCACAAAACTGGTCCTTTCTGTCAAGTCATTCCACCATGACCGGTAGGAGGAGTTTCGGGTGGACATATAACCAGGCAGCAAAGACCAAGGCCGTGGAAGCACTAGAAAACGTCCCGTGGCGAAGCGGCATCCGCAATAGAGATGTCCCGGTGCGTCGCGGAGCCCTCGAACAAGCTCTCACGGGCACGCGAGGGCTCCCACAAGCGCACTCGCCGTGTCGGCCATCGCGATGAGCTGGCGTTTCTGAAGTCCTTGGCCGGGAAAGATGACATTCTCGCTGTCGTAATTAAGCAGCTGGAGCTGGTCGATGGCTTGATGAAGCTGCTCGAGTTCAGCGATGCCTTGGTTGACAAGGCGACCGGCCTCGTTGAGCAACTCATGGGTGACAATGCGAAGCTCCTCAAGGCGTTCGCTGAGAAGTAGGAGGCCGCCAGCTGGAAGATGCTGCATGAGCAGAGTAGTGCCTCGGGGATGACGCTGACAACGGTCGTCGAGGAACTGATGGGTGACTTGAGGAAGCTCCGGATCGAGCGCGAGCAGGAGGTGGAGGAATCCGTGGCTGCTTTCAAGCAAATTCATGAGGAATTGAAGAAGGAGCTGGAGGATGTCGTCGCCCAGCCATCCATCGACGAGTAGAGACAGTAGCAACCCAGATCGTTGTCCGTGATTTCCTTATTCTCTTGCCCCCTCGTCTTCCGGGCTTTGCTGCATGTGCCATTTTAAATTATCCAGAATATGTAAGACAATCATTATCTGCACCATTGTAAATTTGTCGTCGTATTATCCGTTGCCATTTTATTTGTCGTCATATTATCCGTTGCCCTATGTGGAAATTTAAATTAGGTCGGAATATGAGTTGAAAGCACGAACAAAGCAAATGCTGCCATGGGATCACAAGCAAACATCCTCCATCCAGGTGCTTTAATTAACCCATTAACGGAGAAGTTGTGAGCGAGGCGGGCGGCGGCTGGTGCATGGAGGTCAAAGAGCTCGCTTCTCGGTGAGCATGGGCGGCCTTGCTGCTCGGACGTGTCCCGTCAAGCCTGCGAGGTGGACAGGATGCACGCGTCCCGTCGAGCCTACGCGGCGGACTGCTCGCACGCGTCCCGTCGAGCCCACACGGCGGACTCCTCACGCTTGTCCCATCTAATAAAACACCTGCACGCACGCCACCGAGCATGGTTAAATTTAGACACGGTTCATATAATACAACCGTTTGTGATATTAACGTGTTAGCTATTAGTTTCAAAAAGGACTTCGTTGGCTATTAATGTGTGCGCCTTGACTCAAATTGGACGATTTTTTTACCACGGCATATATGTGCCATGTCATGAAACCATGCCAAGTTTCACGTTTTTTGGGTGAGTTTTTTATTTACTGTGATTTAAAAACCGAGATTCTCAATGTTTTAGGACGACGAGAAGTTTGTAATTCACTCCCATTCCTTAAATCAGACCTAAACAAGAACCCAATGACACATGTACGATTTCCCACCCATTTTGCTTCACTGGAGCATGTGCTTGTAGTTCAAATTTGAATTATGGACTACATTAAATGCCTACAAAACATAATTAATATATACAATGGCCAAACGAACCTTGAACAGTTTCAAATTTCAGCACGACACTCCTGTTATTCTATGTTGCCTGTAGAAAACAAAGTTCAAGGCGAGAAGAGGTAGCGATTATCGTTTCGCCCATAAGAGGGGCATGTTTCCCTACCGGGACTGTCGGATGTGGGGTTCCGGCAAACCCTTAAGGTTCGAACACTGGGGTGCGTGCGAAGTCTTTCCCTCCTACCGATCTACGCCCTAGCTCGCTAAGATCTCGCGGATGAACTCGACGAACTCGGAACACAAAAAGACACGAGATTTATACTGGTTCGGGCCACCGTTGTGGTGTAATACCCTACTCCAGTGTGGTGGTGGTGGATTGCCTCTTGGGATGATGAAGAACAGTACAGAGGGAAGAACAGCCTCTTGAGGTCAAGGTGTTCTTGTGCTTGGTAACTTAGCGGGTGAGAGCTGGGTGAACTGCTCGATCCCCTACGGTGGTGGCTAGCTCTACTTATATAGGCCTTGGTCCTCTTCCCAAATATTAAGCGGGAAGGGATCCAACAACGGCGAGCAAATTTGAAGGGGTAGCTAGTACAAGCTATCCTGACAAAAGTGGTCTTCGCCTGCGAAAGGCTCTGGTGGTGACGCAGTCTTGGGCTCCACGATGACCTCCGTCTTGCCGTCCTCCTGGTCTTGGTCTCGTTGCACCGATATAGCAACCTTTGCCTGATGCCTCGGTACTCCTCGCCTGCGCTGGCCTCCTTAGTACCAAAGAGGAAACAAGGACGTTGCATGCGCTGGCGCCCGCCTGGCCGATCGTCATGGCTCATGTCACGAGAGCCTCGTGAGGTTTGCCCCGCCTTGATATCTCCGCTCCTTGTGAGCCTGCCTGACTAGGCCACTCCTGAGGGGGTCTTGCGTTGCCCACCTCACGAGGCTTGGCCCCTCGCGAGGGTCTTGGATGACTTGTTCATGAAGATGGGTCGTACGGCCTGCTGGCTTAGCCACGCCGTGGGCCGCAGGCAGGCAAGTCTGGGGACCCCCGTTCCCAGAACGCCGACAGTAGCCCCTGGGCCCAAGGTGCACTCGGGCTTGGCTTCGCAGAGAAGCCAAGGGTCAAGTTCGGAGCGCCATGGGCCCGAAAAGCCTGCGGCCTCGGTTGACGCGTGGCGGTTGATTGGACGTGGGCGTCTCCGCTTCCCCATGCTTCCTTGGCAACTGCATGACTTGACAAGTCCCTGCGACATGCAAGGAAGAACATCATTACCTGCGATCGTGGGGGGCGCCGCTTGGCCTTCTTCCGTTATAAATGGGGAGGGGGCGGAGCCCCCATTGCCCATCTCTTCCTCGCTTGCTTGCTTCTTCCTCCTCGATCCACTGCTAACCTCAATGGCGCCAGGAAGGAAGTTCTCTCTCGCCGAGAAGGGAAAGGCCCCTCGCGAGGGACCCGGCTCCCCGGCGCTCAAGCGCGGACGCGGCCGTCCACGCAAGCACGCCGCGAGCCCCGCCGTGGCCCATTGTCGAGGCGGCGCCTCGGCACGCGGAGGGGGTCGTCCCAACCATGGCGGTCCAGTCGACGAGGGGAGGCGTGCTATGGTGGCGCCCCCCATCCGTGCTTCCACACGGCGGAGGTCTCGCCAGAGTTTGTCGTCTGATCGGAGAACCCAGCCGGCAACTGGATCCATCTTCTGCGATTCTTTGCCGGCAAACTGCCGGCCTCTGGTCCAGGAGGACTCTAGTTGCAGGAGGACACGGTTGTTGCAGCAAGGCCTCTTGGGTTGTGGTCGAGAATTCCGCCGCGGGCAACATAGCCCTAGCTCGCGGCTGGCAGACATTTGCCTGCGCGCGCGATTTGGGCAGGCGGTGCACCCTCCACTTCAAGCTCGATGGTGGATTGACCCTCTATGTGAGGGTGTTTGGGGAAGATGGTCGCCGCGCCGGGTGCTGCCCCGAGGCGAACGACGGTGAGGAGGTGCTCGGCCTTGGGGACGGTAGTGACAAGGATGAGGGCGAGCCTGCCCTCGGCGGCGACCGTGTTTCGTCCAGCTACGGCGGCTCTTCCTCCGGCGACAGCTCCAGCAGTAGCGGCTACGACCAGCCGCCGTGCCTGCTTTGAAGGCGGCAGTGGGTCATCTCATCGCCGCGCCTCCGTGAAGCACGAGGAAGGATTCAGCTAGGCTCTGGGTGCCGCTAGGGGCCTGCCTCCACGGATCGCTGCTACGCTAATTTTGCTTTACTCTTTTTCCTGCATCAAGAATGAAACCAGTATGGGCCCAGGGGGGGCGTGTACCGAACTATGGTTCCTCGGTTATTGCGCTATGCGTGTTGTTCCCGTGCCGTGTCGTTATTTTGCGCAAAGATAACTTAACCTGGTATATTCAGGACGCCCTCTTCCTCACGAGGCGCTTATTTCCTCGTGTCCATCTTGCCTTGGTGCCCTGCAATTCGCTCAGGAACTGCAAAAACTCGTTAGGAAGTGCGTTAAAAGATTTGTCATTCACCCTGGCCCTGACCTGGCGCTTTGTATCACGGTACCTGAGGGGCACGGACTAGGAGAGGTGCGCCAGCTTTTGGGCTCGAATGAGGGTGGCTCGTGAGAAGGCAGAGAGGAGAGAAAATGCTCGCGAGGGCACCTGCCTAGCCCCCTCATGAGGTATATGAGAGAGAAAACACGAGCAAACCCGAGCCGGAAAAAATGTAGTGAGAGGCGAGGGAATCAAATCAACAAGGAACACCAAAAGCAAACTTCGATTAAGGAAAAGCGAGCCAACTACGGAAAGCAAATGAAAAGCCGCGTCTGGCACCTAATCTAGTCTTCAAGTCTTCTCACCAACGCGGAGCTAAGTGCTGCCACTAGGCGTGGGCGGGAGCCCGAGGGCCTGAGGCCGGCGCTCCTGAGACTCCGGGGCGTGTACAGCCCCAACTCTTTATTACGTGAGAGTGTCACGGGCGGCGATTCTTCATAGGCACCGGGCCTTCTTCACAAGCTCTGGGCCTTTCTTCACAGGCTCTGGGCCTTGCTTCATGGGTAGAACTTCCGGAGGTGCTGGATGTTCCGGGTGTTTTGAATAGATACCCCGTCTTGTGTCAACAGGCGCCAGGCCTGGAGATGTGGACGACCTTGAACGGGCCCTCCCACATTGGTGAAAGCTTATGCAGCCCTTCCCTGGAGAGGACCCGCCTCAGGACTAGGTCACACGTCTCGAGTGTCCTGGAGTAGATGTTGCGATAGTGGTATCGCCGCAGTGCTTGCTGGTACCTTGCCGCCCTCAGCGCAGCTTCGTGACGACGTTCCTCCCCAAGCACGAGGTCGATCCCCCACTTGGCGTCCTGCTGCGTTTCATCAAACGCCAGGACCCGTGTGGAGCGATGCTTGACCTCGTGAGGGAGGACTGTTTTAGCTCCGTAGACGAGGAAGAATGGAGTCTCGCCCGTCGGCTTGGTGGCGGTGGTTTGGATGGACCACAACACGGACTGGAGCTCATCGTGCCAGCCCCTGCCGCAGGCCCCCAGCTTCTTCTTGAAGGTTCGGGTCTTGAGGCCCCTCAGGACCTCCGCGTTAGCTCATTTGGCCTGACCATTACTCCTGGGGTGGGCCACCGAAGCGTAGCAGATATGCGTTCCAAGGTTAGCACAGTATGTTTTGAAGAGGTTGCTAGTAAACTGCGAACCGTTATCTGTGATGATGCGGTTGGGGACCCTGAAGCGGCTCACGAGGTCCTTGATGAACTTGACAGCAGAGTCGGCTGGGATGGTACGGACAGCGTCCACTTCCGGCCACTTGGTGAACTTGTCGATGGCGACGTAGAGATAGTGGTAGCCCCCTGGCGCCCGAGGGAACGGGCCTAAGTTGTCCAGCCCCCAGACTGCGAACAACCATGTGAGCGGGATGGTTTGGAGGCCCTGAGCAGGCTGATGGATTTGCTTGGCGTGGAATTGACAAGCTTCGCAGGACTTCACCAGCTCGGCTGCGTCGTTGAGTGTTGTAGGCCAGTAGAATCCACTGCGGAACACCTTGCCGACAAGGGTTCGTGACGACGAGTGGTGTCCACAGTCCCCGCCGTGTATGTTAATCAGCAACTCCCTTCCTTGAGCTGGAGATGCAGCGCAGCGTGACATCGTTCGGTCGTTTCCTGTATAACTCATCGTCTTGGATACAGTATGCCGTGGCTTGCCGCGCCACGCGCTCCGCGTCCTGTTCCTTCTCTGGCAGCGTCTCGTGCGTCAGGTACTCCTTGAATTCCTTGGTCCAACATTCCTCCTGGGGCTCGAGCGCCAAGAGCAGCCAAGCTCCTGAGGTCGGGCCACAGGCTGGGGCTCCCATGGCCGGGGGCTGTGGGAGCTCCTCCTGAGGCTGAGTCGTGCTTGAAAGAGGTGGTTTAGCTGATGGCTTGAAGAGCCACTCCTCAAAGACACCGGCTCTTGCGGTTGCCGCTTGGATGCTCTCATGGCGATGTCGTCGGCTTCCTTGTTGGTGCCCCGGGGCATGTGCTATAGCTCCATGCCCGAGAACTGCTTCTCCATATTGCGCACCTCCACGAGGTAGGCCTCCATATGCTCGTCCTTCGGCTCGTACACCTTGCCGGAGAAGTTTACTAGGAGTTGTGAGTCGCCTCTGACAGTGAGGAGCTTCACCCCTAGAGCCGCCGCAGCCTTCAGGCCAGCTATGAGGCCTTCGTATTCTGCGATATTGTTGGAGACCTTCTCGCCGTGTTGAAAGCAGATTTGCACGGCGTAGTAGAGCTTGTCCTGAGTGGGCGAGATGAGCCCTGCTCCAGACCCCGCACCCTTGTTTGCGAAGGCGCCATCGAAATACATGACCCAGCCATCTGGGGCCTCGCTTCCTGGGGAGGTGGACCGGTCTTCTCCTTCCTGAAGTGTCGGGGCATCCGTCCATTCTGCCACAAAGTCATGAAGGCCCCCTTAATGACCCAGGTAGTGCTGAACTCCAACTGGAATGCTTGCAACTCGATGTTCCACTCGGCGACCCTTCTGGCTGAGTTAGGGCTCCTGAGTACCCTCTCCAATGGGTAGGCTGAGACGACATTGATGGGGTGGCCCTGGAAGTAGTGTCGCAGCTTGCGTGAGGCCACTAGGAGCGCGAGTAGGAGCTTCTAGGCATGGGGTAGCGTGCCCTCGCGTCCCACAGTACAATGCTGATGAAGTACACCGGGTGTTCGACGAGGGCCGACACACTGTCGAGGCTCGGGTCTTGCAGAGATCGGGGCATATCCTGAGGTGGAGGGGTTCCTGAGTCCTGACTGTCCTCAAGAGCTCCTGCGATGTTTCCCTGGTGAGCTTGGTCTCCCACCGCTGATGCCTTTACTTCGCCTTCCTGACCCTGCGCCACTTCAGCCCCGGCTTGGCGCAGCGCGCCCCTGGCTTGGCGCTCCTCCTGAACCGCCACCAGCGCCGCGTTGGCGGAGTACGGGGTGGAGGCAAGGTAGAGTACCAGAGGCTCGAGAGGCCGTGGTGCCACCATCACCGGGGGGCTGGTAAGGTATTTCTTGAGGTCTTGGAAGGCCTTGTCGGCCTCCAGGATCCACTCGAACATGCCCTTCTTATTCATGAGCTTGAAGAAGGGCAAGGCGCGCTCTCCAGTTTGGAGATGAAACGCCTTAACGCAGTCACCCGCCCTGTTAGCTTCTGCATCTCTTTGAGGGTCTATGGTGGGCTCATGTCCTCGATGGCCTTGATCTTCTCTGGGTTCACCTCGATCCCTCTGTGGGATACGAGGAATCCTAGCAGCTTGCCGGAGGGGACACCGAACACGCACTTCTCTGGGTTAAGCCTCAAGTTCACTTGGCGCAGGCTCTCGAAGGTCTCCTCCAAGTCCTGAATCAATGTCCTCGCCTCGCGAGACTTTACCACTATGTCATCGACGTAGGCCTCTGT
The DNA here is from genome assembly GCA_021605145.1 of Aegilops bicornis. Taxonomy (NCBI): domain Eukaryota; kingdom Viridiplantae; phylum Streptophyta; class Magnoliopsida; order Poales; family Poaceae; genus Aegilops; species Aegilops bicornis. The sequence goes on from CM038669.1 coordinate 154,513,526, forward strand.
GTTTCTCCCGAGCTGTCACCCCGGGGCGATGTGCATCAACCGCTGAAAGGTCGCGCCCGCGTTGCGCAACCCGAAGGGCATGCAGGTGTAGCAGTACACCCCACATGGTGTCAGGAAGGCTGTCTTCTCCACATCTTCCACTGCCATCTTGATCTGATGATACCCTGAGAACGCACCCAGGAAGCACAGCAGGTCACACTCGGTGGTGGAGTCGACAATATGGTCGATGCGCGGGAGTGGGAACGGATCTTGGGGGCAGGCCTTGTTAAGGTTGGTGAAGTCGACACACATCCGTTCCTTCCCACCTTTCTTCGGCACTACGACGGGGTTCACCAGCCATTTGGGATATCGAACTTCTCGGATGGCACCCGCGCCTCCAGCTTGCGAGTCTCTTGGACGATGAAGGCTTGCTTCTAAGTGGACCGCCGTCTTGCTCGCTGCTTCATGGGGCGTATGTTGGGGCACACCCTTAGATGATGCTGGATCACCTCCCTCGGGACCCCTACCAGCTGATTTGGCTCCCACGCGAATATCTCCTTGTTCGCGCGCAAGAACCTCACCAAGGCTTCTTCTTGTCTCGGGTCAAGGCCGGCTCCTATGGTAAAGGTGGCTCCTGAAGACCCGTCCTCATAGACCGGCACCTGCTTGGTTTCCGCCTTGTCTTGGGTGAACACCTGCTTCTTCTTAGTAGGCGCGACTGTTGGAAATATGCCCTAGAGGCAATAATAAATTAGTTATTATTATATTTCCTTGTTCATGATAATCGTTTATTACCCATGCTATAATTGTATTGATAGGAAACTCAGATACATGTGTGGGTACATAAACAACACCATGTCCCTAGTAAGCCTCTAGTTGACTAGCTCGTTGATCAACAGGATGGTTACGGTTTCTCGATCATGGACATTGGATGTCGTTGATAACGGGATCACATCATTTGGAGAATGATGTGATGGACAAGACCCAATCCTAAGCCTAGCACAAAGATCGTAGTTCGTATGCTAAAGCTTTTCTAATGTCTAGTATCATTTCCTTAGACCATGAGAATGTGCAACTCCCGGATGCCGTAGGAATGCTTTGGGTGTACCAAATGTCACAACGTAACTGGGTGGCTATAAAGGTGCACTACAGGTATCTCCGAAAGTGTTCATTGGGTTGTCACGAATCGAGATCGGGATTTGTCACTCCGTGTAATGGAGAGGTATCTCTGGGCCCACTCGGTAGGACATCATCATAATGTGCACAATGTGACCAAGGGGTTGATCATGGGATGATGTGTTACGGAACGAGTAAAGAGACTTGCCGGTAACGAGATTGAACAAGGTATCGGCATACCGACGATCGAATCTCGGGCAAGTACAATACCGCTAGACAAAGGGAATTGTATACGGGATTGATTGAGTCCTTGACATCGTGGTTCATCCGATGAGATCATCGTGGAACATGTGGGAGCCAACATGGATATCCAGGTCCCGCTGTTGGTTTTTGACCGGAGAACGTCTCGGTCATGTCTGCATGGTTCCCGAACCCGTAGGGTCTACACACTTAAGGTTCGATGACGCTAGGGTTATAGGGAATAGATATACGTGGTTACCAAATGTTGATCGGAGTCCCGGATGAGATCCCGGACATCACGAGGAGTTCCGGAATGGTCCGGAGGTAAAGATTTATATATGGGAAGTCCTATTTTTGGCCACCGGAAAATGTTCAGGATTTTTCGGTATTGTACGGGTGTAACGCCCCGGATACAACTTTCCATTTTCGTAACTCCAACTCTTACCTTTTCCGGAGATGTGATATGTTATTTCCTTCGTGGTTGGGTTTTGTGTTTTTTTTTGCATTTTGTTCATGTCATGCATTTCATCATCGCATCATTTGCATTGCATCGGCACTCGTTGCTGTCATTGTTTTTAGAACTTGCATCCGCTCGTAGTTGCCGCTTCTCGCTTCTCTCCGTTGCGTCCGTTGACCTTTCTTGGACCAACCATTCTTTTGTTGCCCGACCGTTTGAGCCTCTCTGCACAGCCACCGGCCACCTCCGCAACCTAGTCCGAAAACTTCTCCCGGACCCGACCCGGGCTGTCATGACCAATGGGTCCGGATCATCCCCAAACATCAATAAAATATCTTCGTTTTCTTATTTGGACTCCCTACGTATTTATTCTTGACCGTCCAATTTAATCGGAGGGTCCAAATCTATCCTAAACCCCCTCTTTCCCTTTATATAGACCAACTTCATACCTAATCTAAACTAACCCTAAATTCTAGGACGTTTGTCCCTCGCGCCGCCGCCGCGCATCTTCCTCGGGATCACCAATGATCCAGCCGCTGCTCTCCACCTCGCAACCGCCCACACACACCCAGCCTCATCCTCCCTGATCCAAAATCTTCCGTCGTTCAACACCAGCCAACCCAAATCCATCCCCTCCTTGATCTACCTCCCTGCCCGAGCTCCTCACCGCGCCCGCCGCTGCAAGTTCCTCGCCGCGCCGGTCCTCTGTTTCGTTGGAGCAGAGACGAGGCGACCGCTTCAGCCCCTGGCCCCCCCTGATGTGGATCGATCCGAGGCAGCAGCCTCTCGCCTGAGCCTCTCCTCCGTTCCCGTCGCTACCGGCGACGAGCCGCAGCTCACCGGGGCACCCAAACGCCATCAGTAACGAAGCCAGCAGGACCCGTCTCCTTCCCCCGTGTTCCTCCCATTTCTCTCTCCCTCTTCCCTCGCCTCACGTCTCTCCCTATTGGCTGTCTACGGAACAGCCATGGTCGCCCGATGGAGCTCCGGGTTAAGCCATGTCGCCGCCGCCGTCCTGGAGCTTCTCCGCCGCTGGTGCCCGTCTTCAGCGCCCTCCTCCCGCGCCCCAGATCAGGCCGACCTCCGCCGCCCTTGCCCGTTCCAGGTCGGATCCCGCCGGGCAGGCCACGCCCCCACCTCCGGCGCCCAAGTCCCGCGCCAAGTTGTTGCCCCTTCCTCGCCTGAAGCCGCCATCGCTGGCCTCGCTTCCTCTCAGAACGAGCAGGAGCACGCTCGTCAGGCGCCCGCCTCCTCTATTCCTGCTCGTGTGGGCTGCGAGCCTCTCCAAGGCCCAGTGGGCTCTGCCTGCCAGCATCCTCTCCATTAGCCTGGGCCCTGGCCCAAGGGTGAGCTCCTCCAGCGCCCCTGCTCCTGTTGGCCCAGTCAGTTTCGGCCTGTAGATGTTTTTTACTTGTCTGCGAATTTGCTAATTATCCAGTGATTGCCAGTTTTTCAGAAAACCCCTTAATGCTCATGCATCAATAATTAATTAACCATGCATCGGATTAAAACAAATTATATATGTAAAATGCTTAGAATTTCATCTAGTTTCATATTTGGCCACTTTCATCCATGTTTGAAATGTTTAACTTGCTGTTTGCTTTAATTTGCATAAATGCCATGTTAAAATGATTTATTTCATAACTAAATAACCGTAGCTCCATTTTAAATAAACTTTATATGTAAATGGGGTGGAAAAATGCCTAGTTTAACATGGTGGACTTTGTTTTCCTGTTTAACAACTCTAAAATTGTGTATAGGGCAGAACAGTACCAAATCTAAAATATGCACGTGAGGATTTTCCGGAATTGTTGTCTGTTATTTCCGGCCTCATTTAAACTTGCCTAAATAGTTAGTTTACTTTTGCTTCACCTCTTGCCATGTTTAACAACATTTAATATTGTTGTGTGCCTAAACGAGAGTGAACTAAATAACTTGAAAGTGGTGTTTCGTCAATATGCAACTTGTTGCATATTGAGCTCCACTTAACTTGTAGTATTGTTTATTGCACCTTGCCATGCCTCATTAAACCGTACATGCATCATACTTGATTGTGCATCATGCCATGTTTATGCTTGTGCATTTATCATGTTGTTTGTTTCTTTCTGGTGTTGCTTCTCGGTTCCGCGATTGTGAGGATTTCGTTCGCCCACGTCCGTTTGTCTTCTTCATGGACTCGTTCTTCTTCCAAGCGGGATTTCAGGCAAGATGACCGTCACCTTGGATCTCATTACTATCATTGCTATACTAGTTGCTTCGTTCTTTTGCTATGCTGCGCTACCTATCATTTGCTCTTCAAGCCTCCCAATTTGCCATGTCAGCCTCTAACCTTTGCACCCTTCCTAGCAAACCGTTGCTTGGCTATGTTACCGCTTTGCTCAGCCCCTCTTATAGCGTTGTTAGTTGCAGGTGAAGTTGAAGTTTGCTCCATGGTGGACAGGATTATGTTGGGATATCACAATATCTCTTATTTAATTAATGCATCTATATATTTGGTAAAGGGTGGAAGGCTCGGCCTTATGCACAGTGTTTTGTTCCACTCTTGCCGCCTAGTTTCCGTCATATCGGTATTATGTTCCCGGATTTTGCGTCCCTAACGCGGTTGGGTGGTTTATGGGACCCCCTTGACAGTTCGCTTTTGAATAAGACTCCTCCAAAGAAGGCCCAACCTTGGTTTTACCATTTGCCTCACCACCACCTATACCCTTTCCCTTGGGTCGGCAACCCGAGGGCCATCTTTATTTTAGCCCCCCCCGGGCCAGTGCTTCTCTAAGTGCTGGTTCGAACCGGGCAGACTGCGGGGCCACCACAGGGCAACTCGAGGGCTGGTTTTACTCGTAGGCTGACCTATCCGGTGTTGCCCTGAGAACGAGATATGTGCAGCTCCTATCGGGATTGCTCGGCAAGATCGGGCGGCTTTGCTGGTCTTGTTTTATTCTTTGTCGAAATGTCTTGTAGCCGGATTCCGAGACCGATCGGGTCTTCGCGGGAGAAGGAATATCCTTCGTTGATCGCGAGAGCTTATCATGGGCTAAGTTGGGACACCCCTGCAGGTATAAACTTTCGAGAGCCGTGCCCGCGGTTATGTGGCGATGGGAATTTGTTAATATCCGGTTGTAGTTAACTTGAAGTAAACTCTTCTAAAATACACCAACCGTGTGCGTAACCGTGAGTGTCTCTTTCGGGATTGATCGAGAGGAGAACATGGTTTCTGGGTTATGTTTGACGTAAGTAGGAGTTCAGGATCACTTCTTGATCATTACTAGTTGACGATCGTTCCTTTGTTTCTCTTCTCGCTCTCATTTATGTATGTTAGCCACCATATATGCTTAGCCGTTGCTGCAACCTCACCACTTTATCCCTTCCTTTCCCATTAAGCTTTGCTAGTCTTGATACCCATGGTAATGGGATTCTGAGTCCTCGTGGCTCCTGATTACTACAACATCGCCAGGTGTACATGTTATGCGATGATCATGACGTGAGAGCGATGTTTGCTTATTTTGGAGTTCTTCTTCCGCTTCTTCTTCGATCGTGGGATAGGTTCCAGTCGGCAGCCTGGGCTAAAGGTGGTGGATATTGTTTGATTTTCTGTTTATGTTTCATCCGTAGTCGGAGGTTGATCTTGTATATGTTGGGAGGTTGTATTCGGGTGGCATTGTATGCCTTATGTATGTATCCCCATCTATTATGTAATGTTGATGTAATGATATCCACCTTGCAAAAGCGTTTCAATATGCGGTTCTATCCTTGGTGGGACCTTCGAGTCTCTTTAGGATAGTATCGCATATTGGGCGTGACAACGGGGAAGGTTCTAGAAGGTTCTGGAGTGGGGCCCACCTGCATGGGGGACCCACATGAACGTGGGTAGTGGGGGAAAGGCCCCACACCCCTGGTCAAGGCACACTAAGATCCCCCCTTAGAAGGAATAAGATCATATCCCGAAGGGATAAGATCAAGATCCCTAAAAAGGGGGGATAACAATCGGTGGGGAAAGGATGGGATGGGATTTATTTCTTCCCACCTTTGCCAACGCCCCAATGGACTTGGAGGGAAAGAAATAATCCCCCTCCACCCCTATATATAGTGGGGAGGCGCATGGGAGCTGCACCCTTGCCCCTGGCGCAGCCCTCCCCCTCTCCCAAGTCCTCCTCCTCTCCGCGGTGCTTGGCGAAGCCCTGCAGGATTGCCACGCTCCTCCATCACCACCACACCATCGTGATGCTGCTGGATGGAGTCTTCCCCAACCTCTCCCTCTCTCCTTGCTGGATCAAGGCTTGGGAGACGTCACCGGGCTATACGTGTGTTGAACGCGGAGGTGCCGTCTGCTCGCACTAGGATCTCCAAAGTGATTTGGATCACGACGAGTACGACTCCTTCAACCCCGTTCTCTTGAACGCTTCCGCTTAGCGATCTACAAGGGTATGTAGATGCACTCTCCTTCCCCTCGTTGCTAGTTTCTCCATAGATAGATCTTGGTGACACGTAGGAAAATTTTGAATTTCTGCCACGCTCCCCAACAAAGGGCACCATGAGCTTGGTCTATTGCGTAGATTCTTTGCACGAGTAGAACAGAAAGTAGTTGTGGGCGTTGATTTTGTTCAATATGCTTACCATTACTAGTCCAATCTTGTTTCGACGGTATTGTGGGATGAAGCGGCCCGGACCGACCTTACACGTACACTTACGTGAGATGTGTTCCACCAATCGACATGCACTTGGTGCATAAGGTGGCTAGCGGGTGCCGCCTCTCCACTTTAGTCGGATCGGATTCGATGAAAAGGGTCCTTATGAAGGGTGAATAGCAATTGACATATCACGTTGTGGCTTTTATGTAGGTAAGAAACGTTCTTGCTAGAAACCCATAGCAGCCACGTAAAACATGCAAACAACAATTAGAGGACGCCTAACTTGTTTTTGCAGGGTATGCTATGTGATGTGATATGGCCAAAAAGGAATGTGATGAATGATATGTGATGTATGAGATTGATCATGTTCTTGTAATAGGAATCACGACTTGCATGTCGATGAGTATGACAACCGCAGGAGCCATAGGAGTTGTCTTTATTTATTGTATGACCTGCGTGTCATTGAACAACGCCATGTAATTACTTTACTTTATTGCTAACCGTTAGCCATAGTAGTAGAAGTAATAGTTGGCGAGACAACTTCATGAAGACACGATGATGGAGATCATGGTGTCATGCCGGTGACGATGATGATCATGGAGCCTCGAAGATGGAGATCAAAAGGAGCAAAATGATATTGGCCATATCATGTCACTATTTGGTTGCATGTGATGTTTATCATGTTTATGCATCTTATTTGCTTAGAACGACGGTAGTAAATAAGATGATCCCTCATTAAAATTTCAAGAAAGTGTTCCCGCTAACTGTGCACCGTTGCGAAAGTTCGTCGTTTCGAAGCACCACGTGATGATCGGGTGTGATAGATTCTTACGTTCACATACAACGGGTGTAAGCCATATTTACACATGCGAAACACTTAGGTTGACTTGACGAGCCTAGCATGTACAGACATGGCCTCGGAACACAAGAGACCGAAAGGTCGAGCATGAGTCGTATGGTAGATATGATCAACATGAAGATGTTCACCGATGATGACTAGTCCGTCTCACGTGATGATCGGACACGGCCTAGGTTACTCGGATCATGTAATCACTTAGATGACTAGAGGGATGTCTATCTGAGTGGGAGTTCATAAGATGAACTTAATTATCCTGAACATAGTCAAAAACACTTTGCAAATTATGTCATAGCTCGCGCTTTAGTTCTACTGTTTTAGATATGTTCCTAGAGAAAATATAGTTGAAAGTTGACAGTAGCAATTATGCGGACAGTAGAAGGCTTATGTCCTTAATGCACCGCTTGGTGTGCTGAACCTCGAACGTCGTCTGTGGATGTTGTGAACATCTGACATACACGTCTTGATAACTACGTGATAGTTCAGTTAAACGGTTTAAAGTTGAGGCCCCAAAGACGATTTCGAAATGTCGCGGAACATATGAGATGTTTCGAGGGCTGAAATTGGGATTTCAAGCTCGTGCCCACGTCAAGAGGTATAAGACCTCCGACGATTTTCTTAGCCTGCAAACTAAGGGAGAAAAGCTCAATCGTTGAGCTTGTGCTCAGATTGTCTGAGTGCAACAATCACTTGAATCGAGTGGGAGTTGATCTTCCTGATGAGATAGTGATGTTTCTCCAAAGTCATTGCCACCAAGCTGCTAGAAGCTTCGTGATGAACTATAACATATCAGTGATAGATATGATGATCCTTGAGCTATTCGCAATGTTCGACACCGCGAATGTAGAAATCAAGAAGGAGCATCAATTGTTGATGGTTAGTGAAACCACTAGTTTCAAGAAGGGCAAGGGAAAGAAGGGGTACTTCATGAAACGGCAAATCAGTTGCTGCTCCAGTGAAGAAACCCAGGGTTGAACCCAAACCCGAGACTAAGTGCTTCTGTAATGAGAGGAACGGACACTAAAGCAGGATTACCCTAGATACTTGGTAAATGAAAAGGCTGGCAAGGTCGATAGAAGTATATTGGATATACATTATGTTAATGTGTACTTTACTAGTACTCCTAGCAGCACCAGGGTATTAGATACCGGTTCGGTTGCTAAGTGTTAGTAACTCGAAATAAAAGGTACGGAATAAACGGAGACTAGCTAAAGGTGAGCTGACGATATGTGTTGGAAGTGTTTCCAAAGGTTGATGTGATCAAGCATCACATGCTCCCTCTACCATCAAGATTTGTGTTAAACCTAAATAATTGTTATTTGGTGTTTGCGTTGAGCATAGACATGATTGGATTATGTCTATCGCAATAGGGTTATTCATTTAAGGAGAATAATGGTTACTCTATTTATTTGAATAAAACCTTCAATGGTCTTGCACCTAAAAGAATGGTTTATTGAATCTCGATAGTAGTGATACACATTTTCATGCCAAAAGATATAAGATAGTAATGATAGTACCACTTACTTGTGGCACTACCATGTAAGTCATATTGGTGTAAAACGCATGAAGAAGCTCCATGTTGATGGATCTTTGGACTCACTCATATTTGAAAAGTTTGAGACATGCGAACCATGTCTATTGGTGTATACGCATGAAGAAACTCCATGCAGATGGATCATTTGGACTCACTTGATTTTGAATCACTTGAGATATGCAAATCATACCACATGGGCAAGATGACCGAAAAGCCTTGTTTTCAGTAAGATGGAACAAGATAGCAACTTGTTGGAAGTAACACATTTTAATGTGTGCAGTCCAATGAGTGCTGAGGCATGCAGTGAATATCATTATGTTCTTACTTCACAGATGATTCGAGTAGATGTTGAGTATATTTACTTGATGAAACACAAATCTGAATTATTGAATGGTTCAAGTAATTTCAGAGTGAAGTTAAAGATCATCGTGACAAGAGGATAACATGTCTATGATATGATCATAGAGATGAGTATCTGAAGTTACGAGCTTTGGCATAATTAAGACATTGTGGAAATTGTTTCACAATAAATACCGCTGGAACACCATAGTGTGATGGTGTGTCCGAACATCATAGTTGCACCCTATTGAATATGGTGCGTACCATGATGTCTCTTATCGAATTACCACTATCGCTCATGGGTTAGGCATTAGAGACAACCGCACTCACTTTAATAGGGCACCACGTAATTCCGTTGAGACGACACCGTTTGAACTATGGTTTGGAGAAACCTAAGTTGTCGTTTCTTAAAAGTTTGGGGCTACGATGCTTATGTGAAAAAGTTTCAGGTTGATGAGCTCGAACCCAAAGCGGATAAAAAATGCATCTTCATAGGACACCCAAAACAGTTGGGTACACCTCCTATCTCAGATCCGGAAGCAAAAGAAATTGTTTCTAGAAACGGGTCCTTTCTCGAGGAAAAGTTTCTCTCGAAAGAATTGAGTGGGAGGATGGTGGAGACTTAATGAGGTTATTAAACCATCACATCAACCAAAGGTGTAGTAGGGCATAGGAAGTTGTTCATGTGGCACCTACACCAATTGAAGTGGAAGTTGATGATAGTGATCATGATGCTTCGGATCAAGTCACTACCGGACCTTGTAGGTCGACAAGGACGCGTACTACTTCAGAGTGGTACGCAATCCTGTCTTAGAGGTCATGTTGCTAGACAACAATGAACTTACGAGCTATGGAGAAGCGATGGTGGGCCCGGATTCGATTTAATGGCTCGAGGCCATAACATCCGAGAGAGGATCCATGACTTTGGAAGAAATACTTGATGGTCGTAAGGACGTTGGGTAAAGATGGATTTTAAAAGGAAGACCAACAATGATGGTAAGTATCACCATTAAGAAAGCTCGACTTGTCGTTAAAGATATTTTCCGAGAAGTTCAAGGAGTTGACTACGGTGAGGCTTTCTCACTCATAGCGATGCTAAGAGTCTGTTGGAATTGGATTAGCGATTCTTGCATTATTTATGAAATCTTGCATATAGGATGTCAAAACATTGTTTCCTTGACAGTTTTCTTGAGGAAAGGTTGTATGTGATACAACGAGAAGGTTTTTGACAATCTCGAAGACGCTAACAAGTATGCAAAGCTCCAGCTATCCTTCTAAGGACTGGAGTAAGCATCTCGGAGTTGGAATGTACGCTTTGATGAGATGATCAAAGATTTTGGGTCTATACAAAGTTTGTGAGAAACTTGTATTTCCAAAGAAGTGAGTGGGAGCACTATAGAATTTCTGATGAGTATATGTTGTAGACATATTGTTGATCAGAAATGATGTAGAATTTCTAGAAAGCATATATGGTTGTTTTGAAAGTGTTTTTCAATGGAAAACCTGGATTAAGCTACTAGAACATTAAGCATCAAGATCTATGAGGATAGATCAAAAAAATGCTAAATGGTACTTTCAAATGAGCACATGCCTTGACATAATCTTGAAGGTGTTCAAGATGGATCAGTCAAAGAAGGAGTTCTTGCGTGAGTTGTAAGGTATGAAGTTAAGAGTTAAAGCTCGACCACGGCAGAAGAGAGAGAAAGGACGAAGGTCGCCCCTATGCTTCGCACGTAGGCTCTATAGTATGCTATGTGTACCGCACGGAAGTGTGCCCGCCATGAGTCGGTCAAAGGGGTACAAGAATGATCCAGGAATGGATCATTGGACAGTGGTCAAAATTGTCCTTGGAGTAAATAAGGACATGTTTCTCGATTATGGAGGTGATAAAGAGTTTGGCGTAAAGGGTTACGTCGATGCAAGCTTTAACACCTATCCGAATGACTCTGAGTAGCAAACCAGATACGTATAGTGGAGCAACCATTTGGAATAGCTCCAAGTGGAGCGTGGAAGCAGCATTTACAATTTGACCTAGAGATTTGCGAAGTACATACGGATCTGAATGTTGCAGACCCATTGACTAAAACCTCTCTCACAAGCAAAACATGATCAAACCCTAGAACTCATTGAGTCTTAATCACATGATGATGTGAACTAGTTTAGTGACACTAGTAAACTCTTTGGATGTTAGTCACATGGCGATGTGACCTGTGAGTGTTAATCACATGGCGATGTGAACTAGATTATTGACTCTAGTGCAAGTGGGAGACTGTTGGAAATATGCCCTAGAGGCAATAATAAATTAGTTATTATTATATTTCCTTTTTCATGATAATCGTTTATTACCCATGCTATAATTGTATTGATAGGAAACTCAGATACATGTGTGGGTACATAAACAACACCATGTCCCTAGTAAGCCTCTAGTTGACTAGCTCGTTGATCAACAGATGGTTACGGTTTCTGACCATGGACATTGGATGTCGTTGATAACGGGATCACATCATTTGGAGAATGATGTGATGGACAAGACCCAATCCTAAGCCTAGCACAAAGATCGTAGTTCGTATGCTAAAGCTTTTCTAATGTCAAGTATCATTTCCTTAGACCATGAGATTGTGCAACTCCCGGATGCCGAGGAATGCTTTGGGTGTACCAAACGCCACAACGTGAATCGGGTGGCTATAAAGGTGCACTATGGTATCTCCGAAAGTGTCTGTTGGGTTGGCACGAATCGAGACTGGGTTTCTCACTCCGTAACGGAGAGGTATCTCTGGGCCCACTCGGTAGGACATCATCATAATGTGCACAATGTGACCAAGGGGTTGATCACGGGATGATGTGTTACGGAACGAGTAAAGAGACTTCTGCCGGTAACGAGATCGAACAAGGTATCGGCATACCGACGATCGAATCTCGCAAGTACAATACCGCTAGACAAAGGGAATTGTATACGGGATTGATTGAGTCCTTGACATCATGGTTCATCCGATGAGATCATCGTGGAACATGTGGGAGCCAACATGGGTATCCAGATCCCGCTGTTGGTTATTGACCGGAGAACGTTTCGGTCATGTCTACATGGTTCACGAACCCGTAGGGTCTACACACTTAAGGTTCGATGATGCTAGGGTTATAGGGAATAGATATACGTGGTTACCAAATGTTGTTCGGAGTCCCGGATGAGATCCCGGACATCACGAGGAGTTTCGGAATGGTCCGGAGGTAAAGATTTATATATGGGAAGTCCTATTTTGGCCACCGGAAAATGTTCAGGATTTTTCGGTATTGTACCGGGAAGGTTCTAGAAGGTTCGGAGTGGGGCCCACTCTGCATGGGGGACCCACATGAACGTGGGTAGTGGGGGAAAGGCCCCACACCCCTGGTCAAGGCACACCAAGATCCCCCCTTAGAAGGAATAAGATCATATCCCGAAGGGATAAGATCAAGATCCCTAAAAAGGGGGGATAACAATCGGTGGGGAAAGGAAAGGATGGGATTTATTTCTTCCCACCTTTGCCAACACCCCAATGGACTTGGAGGGCAAGAAATAATCCCCCTCCACCCCTATATATAGTGGGGAGGTGCATGGGATCTGCACCCTTGCCCCTGGCGCAGCCCTCCCCCTCTCCCAAGTCCTCCTCCTCTCCCACGGTGCTTGGCGAAGCCCTGCAGGATTGCCACGCTCCTCCATCACCACCACACCGTCGTGATGCTGCTGGATGGAGTCTTCCCCAACCTCTCCCTCTCTCCTTGCTGGATCAAGGCTTGGGAGACGTCACCGGGCTATACGTGTGTTGAACGCGGAGGTGCCGTCCGTTCGGCACTAGGATCTCCGGTGATTTGGATCACGACGAGTACGACTCCTTCAACCCCGTCCTCTTGAACGCTTCCGCTTAGCGATCTACAAGGGTATGTAGATGCACTCTCCTTCCCCTCGTTGCTAGTTTCTCCATAGATAGATCTTGGTGACACGTAGGAAAATTTTGAATTTCTGCTACATTCCCCAACAGCGGCCTCCTTGGCCTCGGGGGTACCGGCGCCGGCAGGCTATGCTGCTGCCGCTGTCCTGAAGGCGTGCCTGAGCGCCATCACGGCCTCCTTAGTGTCCTCCTTGATGGTGAGGACACCCTTGCTCCCTGGCATCTTCATGAGGTTGTAGGCCGGGTGAGTCGCTGCCATGAACTGAGCGAGAGCCGAGTACCCGAGAATGGCATTGTACGGGAGACCGATGCGAGCGATGTCGAAGTCCACCAGCTCGGTGCGGTAGTTGTCGCGCATGCCGAAGGTGACAGGGAGGCGGATCTGCCCCAGAGAGTGGGCAGCTCCACCACCCACTCCCGAGAAGGGCTTGCTGAGGCCGAGCCACTCAAGCGGCACGTGAAGAAGGCTGAAGGCTTCTACGAAGATCAGGTTGCGGCCAGCACCGCCGTCGATGAGAGTCTTGTTAATGGCCACATTGCAGATGGTGGGCGTGCAGAGCATTGGGAGCATTCCGGAGCCGGCGGTGGAGTCGGCGTGGTCTTCTGAGCCGAAGGTGAGGTCGGCCTCTGGCGCAGCCCAACCCGGCGAAGCCCCCGGGCGCTTGGAGGTGGCCCCGATCTGTCGGAGGAACGGCTTGACGTGGCGGTCTGAAGGTGGTGCTTGAGAACCGCCCAACAGGGCCGCGACTGCGTGGTGCGCCAACACTGTAGCGAGCGGTGAAGAGATCGCGGAGTTCCCCCTAGGAGGCCACCATGGATCCCGGGAGGTTGAGCAGCCAGGCGCGCGGCTCGCCGGCGAGGGCCATGGGGAACCAGTTGGCCATGATCTTGTCATTGCCTCCGGCTTCGAGGACAACCTCCTCGTACGCCAGCAGGAACGGCGTCGGGTCTGCCGCGCCGTCGTAACGCGGCGGCATCTCCGGCTTGAACTTGCTCGACCACCGCACTCGCCGTAGGGCGGGGCCCAGGGCTCGGTACCCAGACGCCCCGCTGTTGATGTCGGCCGCAGAGGTGGATGGCAGGGCACCTGCCATGGGGGCGAAGTGCGGCGGTGCGGGGCGCAGGTTGGTGGAGAGGATCTCCGGTGCACCCCTACCTGGCGCGCGAAATGTCGGATGTGGGGTTCCGGCAAACCCTTAAGGTTCGAACCTTTGGGGAGTCTTGAAGTCTTTCCCTCCTACCGATCTACGCCCTAGCTCGCTAAGATCTCGCGGACGAACTCGACGAACTCGCAACACAAAAAGACACAAGATTTATACTGGTTCGGGCCACCATTATGGTGTAATACCCTACTCCAGCGTGGTGGTGGTGGATTGCCTCTTGGGCTGATGAAGAACAGTACAGAGGGAAGAACAGCCTCCTGAGGTCGAGGTGTTGTTGTGCTTGGTAACTTAGCGGGTGAGAGCTGGGTGAACTGCTCGATCCCCTACGGTGGTGGCTAGCTCTACTTATATAGGCCTTGGTCCTCATCCCAAATATTAAGCGGGAAGGGAGCCAACAACGGCGGGAAAATTTGAAAGGGGACAACTAGTACAAGCTATCCTGACAAAAGTGGTCTTCGCCTGTGAAAGGCTCTGGTGGTGACGCCGTCTTGGGCTCCACGATGATCTCTGTCTTGCCGTCCTCCTGGTCTTGGTCTCGTTGCACCGATATAGAAACCTTTGCCTGATGCCTCGGTACTCCTCGCCTGCGCTGGCCTCCTTAGCACCAAAGAGGAAACAAGGACGCCAGACGCTGCCGGGCGCTCCTCGGCGCCGATCGTCATGGCTCATGTCACGAGAGCCTCGTGAGGTTTGCCCCGCCTTGATATCTCCGCTCCTCGTGAGCCTGCCTGACTAGGCCACTCCTGAGGGGGTCTTGCGTCGCCCTCCTCGCGAGGCTTGGCCCCTCGCGAGGGTCTTGGATGCCTTGTTGATGAAGATGGGCCATACGTCCTGCTGGCTCAGCCACGCCGTGGGCCGCAGGCAGGCAAGTCCAGGGACCCCCGTTCCTAGAACACCGACAGGGACCACGAGGGTTGCAGCATGCTCCGGTTTGTAAGAGACTTGTAACATTCCTTCGCCCAAATTGGACAATTATATGTACCATGTAGTGACACCATGCGAACTTTCATGATTTCCTAGTGAGTTTGGGATTTACAGAGATTTAAAAGATGAGATTTGCAATGTTTGTGGCCAAGCCAGGACGGCGGGATGGTTGAATTCATTCCCATTCATTCCACTAGTCGTCAACCCGTGCAACTGCACGGGCTAGTAAATTTAATATTTGATATAACTAATTTGTAAAAATTGAAAATGTCAAACAATAATATGAATATGTTGATGTAGATTATTATTATAACACATGCGTGTGTACCTTGGTTAGACATAGGGTGTAACGAAGCTACATTGCTTTGAATTTTTTGTGATTAGATTGTTTGCATCCAATAATATGAATATTGTGATGTTGATTATTATAATAACACATGCATGTGTACCTTGGTTGGACATAGGATCAAGCGGAGGTACATTGCTTTGACTATTTTAGCATATATCTTCCTTTCTTATACCCCACCAAAAAATATAGACATCTTCAGTTTGGTAATGGAAGAACCATAGAATTATAGAGTATGTTTCTATATACACAATAATGGACACATGCATGTACGGCTTTCCATCAACAGACGTGATATCATATCAAATAATATACATATTAAACATAGATTGTTGTATATTCTCATTATAGCATAGATTATTAAGATTAGACGTTCTTGCCTCAACCAACAATTTTTTTATGACTCACATGGATGGATTTTTATATTCGCCATCAATATTTCACATAGACAATGATGTGTTTACATGAATCTTTGTATGCATGATACATCCAGTTTATTCTACAATAGTAATATATATGATGTTTTAATTACTAAATTTTTCTTGGTTATAATCACAGAAGTAGACATTCATAGACATAGTATATATGCAAATACGTATTAGCAATCTCCGTCTCTAAAGAAGCATGTAATACATGAATCACATGAACATTAGGCAAAGCAGTATATCCGTGGACAAATAGGATTGAGGAACGGAATTGGCAGAGTTTGAGTTGCTCTCCATTTGTGAACCATCGACGCACCTCCTTTAGAGCATCGTCCATTGTGACTGGGCATGGAAACTGAGAAGATTGAAAGAATCTCTAGTCAAATACGAATTTACAAATTAAATTCCTTAAACCACAAAAAAAGTTCCTTAAAAAATCTGTAGTGCTCTCTTATCCGATCGAACCTCTACCACTTTCTATGTGTCCATTCTTTGTTTCTATATGCACATAAAAGTTCCAGAGAATGCAATATCTGGTTGGTGAATTAATCATGTTTGTCGTTACAGGAGAACACCCTTTTTTTCAACCATGTTTTAATGGCCGTACACGACGAACCATCCTATGATTGGATGGTTAGGGGACAGTGTTATTGCCTGGCCCACTAAAATTCATGACCTAGACTTGACACTGGTGCTCGCATTTTTCTGTATTTTTTCGGACCTTTGGGAGATGTATGTTCAATGGGAGGAGACATCCCCGTCGACAACGTAGGTGTCTGTAGGGACTACGTTAATCCCAAGATGATATGTCGCCGCAGTCTATCGGTGGTCCTCATAGGGGTAGAGTGTGCGTGTGTGCGTTCATAGGAGGATGAGTATATGCTCGTGTATGTGAGCGACTTTGATTGTACTATGCTAAAAAAATGGCCGTACACATTGCCCTTAATTTTTTTTGCATGGGACCTTGTATTCTTTTTGTACAAATGCCTTTAATGCATGGACATATTTCTCCCTATACGTATGAGTAGTACTCTTTGTTCGATATTTTTCTTAAATAAACTTATCACCTTGGACTTAAATCAGGTATGCACGAATAGCATAGACGGACTCTTGAACCTGCGTTTTAACTTACCATGTGTTGGACTTGTATCACATATGACTTGTAGCATATCTTTTCTTTTTGGCGATGACAAATCGTACCATACATGGACTCCCAAATTATAGCGTGGAGACACATGCCAAAACGATCATTATGGACCTGCTATATCTTTTTTTGAACCGATGGATGCTTTTTTTCTTCACGGGAGAAGATGTTATTTTTCCCCTTTACATTGCTAGAGTTTTAGTGGAAGGAGGATATCTTTTTTTATGGACAGGATATCTTTTTTTAAGGCAACAATGGATGTTTTTTTTTCACAGCAACGTTGAATGTGTCAGGACCCTTTTTTGGACCATTGTGTTACGTAAGTTTTCTTTTTATCTCTAGCGTTAATTATTTAATCCAACGGTGTAATTAATTTTGTAGATGTGTATTAATGAGATGGCTTTCGTGGTGCCTCCATTTTGGTGCACTGGAGCATGTATTTGTTGTTCGAATTTGAATTATGGACATTAAATGCCTAGAAAACTCAATTAATGAATAAAAAAGGTCAAACGAACCCTGAATAATTTCAAAGTTCAGCACGAATCTCCTGTTGTTCCGTGTTGCATGTAGAAGAAAATACGAGGCTAGAAGAGGGAGCGATTATCGTTTGGCCCACAAGGGGACACGTTTCCCTATCGAAACCAAGAGGGTTGTTTCGACAGGCTCCGGTTTGTAAGAGGTTTGTAATAAAGCTTGGCCCAAATTGGCAATTTTTTTACCACAACATATATGTGCCATGACGTGACCCCATGCCACCTTTGATGACTTTTTGGTGAGTTTTGGATTTATGGGGATTTAAAAACTGATATTTGAAATGTTTGAGGACAAGCCAGGACGCCAGTACGGTTGTAATTCATTCCCATGCGTGGCATGAGACCTAAACATGCACCCAAGGACACATGTATAATTTTTCTAGCAATTTTGGTGAACTGGAGCATCTATTTGTAGTTCATATTTGAATTGTGGACATTAAATGCCTAGGAAACTCTATTAGTGTATAAGAAGGCCAAACGAACCCTAAATAAGTTTAAATTTCAGCACGGATATCCTGTCGTTCCATGTTGCCCTTAGAAGAAAATACAAGGCGAAAAGAGGTAGTGATTACGTTTCACTCACAAGGGGAACACGTTTCCCTATCGGAACCATGAGGCTTCTTTGAGAGAAGCTCCGGTTTGTAAGAAGTTTGTAATAAAGCTTGGCCCAAATTGAACAATGTTTTTACCACGACATATATGTGCATTACGTGACACCATGCCACCTTTGATGACTTTCTGGTGAGTTTAGGATTTACGGGGATTTAAAAACCGAGATTCCAAATGTTTGAGGTTGAGCCAGGACACCGGTACGGTTGTAATTCGTTCCCATTCCTGGCATGGGATCTAAACATGCACCCAAGTACACGTGTATAAATTTTCTAGCCATTTTGGTGAACTAGAGCATGTATTTGAAGTTCAGATTTGAATTATGGACATTAAATGCCTAGGAAACTCAATTAGTGTATAAAAAGGCCAAACGTACCCTGAATAAGTTTAAATTTCAGCACACATATCCTGTCGTTCCATGTTGCCCGTAGAAGAAAATACAAGGCGAAAGGAGGCAGTGATTACATTTTGCCGACAAGAGGGATACATCTACCTATAGGAACCACGAGGATTCTTTGAGAGAAGCTTCGGTTTGTAAGAGTCTTGCAATAAAACATGCGCCAAAATGGACGAAAAAAATTCCTCGACATATTTGTGCCATGTCGTGACACCATGCCAGGTTTCACGATTTTCAGGTGAGTTTTGGATTTACAGGGATTTAAAAACCGAGATTCTTCTCACGAAATATTTTCAAATAGCACATGGTTCACTCAGAACCCAAACCCCATAGATCTGAGTCGTGCGTTCTGATTGGCCAAAACCCAAACCCCACAGATCGTATGTCTGCACCATTGGATGCTCCCAAATCGAACAACAACCCTCATCCCTTTCGACAGCACATGTAGTACATGGGTAAGCACTATGCGCATGCGTCGTGCTAGCTCACACTTCCTTCTCTACTATGTTTTCTAAACAGGCTACCATTTCCCGCCACTCCTCTCATCAATTTCCCGCCTCTTCTCCCATTGTTTTCCCGCTACCAGTGTTAGTGCTCATTGAAGCCTAGTGGCGACACAATGGCCATGTAAATATCGCACACAGTTTCTAAAAGCACAAATGTGTGTGATAGGAGGGAGTAGGTCCCATAGGGTGACCAGTGTGAAACGCCTTAATGGCAAGGAGGCAATTCCTATCAGCAAGGGGTGGCTTCCCATCCACTAGCCTAGTCGAATAGAATGCAGAAGTTAAGCGTGCTTGGGCTGGATTAGTCCAAGGATGGGAGACCCGGTGGGAAGTTGCATATCTCAAGCTTCATTTAAATGCCATGACACGGTCATTATAGAGATAAATATCTCTATAGTGACCTATCATGGCAATTATATAAACCTTGGGATCCTTGTTTTGCAAATTTGTAGACTATGTTTTTATTGGTTATTTTTTCTCTAAAAAATTGAAGAATGATTGACTTGACCTATCATGGCGATTATATAAAACTTTTTTTAGGTCGCATGCAGGGTATAGGGGGCAGGGCGTTCTTATCGAGCATGTCCCCCTTGTGCGGCTTATAGACGCTGCACATATCTATGGGCTCATCGTGGTATATATATTATCCTTTACCGACAATGAGGGGGCCCCACACAATCTATCCCTTTGACCCAACAACGAGAAGGATTTGACCATGTTGGTTTCCTATTGATACTAGTAAGGTACACGTGCATTGCACGCATGAGATTTGGTAACCAAATTATGAATAAATACCATACTATACCATGTAAGCTTTGAGTCATATATGCATGATGTAGATGTTCGTTTAATTCTTATAGTTCATCTCATTCAAAATCAATTAGTTTTATAAAAAAAAAAATCTATTTTAAGATTCATGGAATTGTGCATTGTAAAGCATAAAGTAAAAACAAATAGTGACAATTCATTTAGAAAAAAAAATTGGGCAATTAAGATATGGAAGATTCTAGAACAAAGGGGGAGTGCTTGTGTTTTGAGGTTTGTGCATTATGCTTAAGTTCAACCATGGAGTCTTCTAGATTGTACATGTGGCAGAATCTGGTGCAATGTAGATGATATCCAACGACTAGTAGTGCTCGGATTTGCCATCTCTGTACCGTCGGATTGGCTTCATCCAACGACCAACTTTCAGAGTTATTCGCACAATATACATGGGTATAGATGTGTGCCATGCTAGACCGAATAAAGTTTGAGCGCATGCGTGGGATGCCCCCCCCCCGCCGCCTCGAAGTTGGGAAACCGAGATCGTACGTATTGAACCAGGCTTGGAGTCAGGTATGGTGTTCGGTTTGTAATTTATTTGGTGGTCCATCGAAGTTGTGCATTCGGGATTTAAACACATCACACACCACCGTACCCATACATATTTTCGGGCCGCATGCAGTGTATACGGGGTCTTCTGATCGACCACGTCTCCCTTGTGCGGTTTTATGTGATGACACACATATCCGTGGGCTCCCCGAGTGTAACATCCCTTTGACCGATAACGAGGGGTATGTGTTGGCCATGAATGGATTCCTCCTAGTTCGTGTTAGGGCCGGTCACTGTCACATGTCGCCAGCCAAAGCTCGAGCTCATGTGTTGTCGAGATTCCTCCCACATGCTCGGATTGCCGGGTTCGACCTACATCGCACTTCTCGCGTATCTCATCCTTAACTACCTTGCCTTCATGGTTGTTATGCGTATCGAGAGGTAGGCACCACATCTAAATTGTACTTTATTCTATATTGAAAACACACATCATCCCTTCCCAACGTACATCATTTTGGGCCGCATGCAAGAGGTGCTGGTTTTGTGGTCCCTCTCGTGTGATTTTTATGATGGTTCAATCTATTGTCCCAAGTGGTTTATCGACATCAACAGTTGTCGTTTGACCAAACAATAGATTCATTGGTCCGTCTTATGGTAGGTCATGGCGTCATGCATGTATGACCAAAGTATCATTACGTGCATCCGCCCCGCTGACATGAAGTGGGAGGTGGTGGGCCAAGCATCCTAGCTAGCTACGACATTATGTCATTACAGATATATCCAAGGGTGCTTTCGGGTTTGCGAGGCAGGTGCCACCAAAGTTATGCATTGTGTATTTAAAGTTTTAAACATCACGCCCAATATTCCTACATATATTTGTCCACTTCTAGGTGGTTCTTGACTTCTCGCCCTTCTCATCGATCTTCAATGACGTGCCCAACCGTGGGCGCGCGTGGTCAAAGTTATGAATTGGAATTTTGAACATCACAAACCATCCTTTTCACTCATATATATTTGGGCCACATGCTGGTGTGGCTGTCTTCTGACCCTCTCTAATGTTTTTTTGCTGCAAAGACTCTGATGACGGTCAACGGACACGGGTATAATATGTTAACCGTGTGCGATGCAAGTGCGTTGTGAATCACGATGACTACGCAAGCGCTAGCGAAGGTGGAGGTGTACTGGCTCAACCGTGTGCGATGCAAGTGCGCTGTAAATTCACCACGACTGCGCAAGCGTGAGCAAAGGGTGGAGGTACTGGCTTAACTGTGTGCGATGCAAGTGTGCTGTAAAATCACCACCCGCACAAGCTAAAGGCGGGTAAGTTTGTTTAGAAATTAGGACAAACTGTGTGCGATAGACCAGATAGAGATATAAAAACAAACTACCCGCCTTGAGCGTTGCAAAAATCGGCGATTCCGCCACTTTTCCTTATTATCATACATGCATATTCTTATTGGACCGTGCGTGATCTTGGGCACTCCCGCCCCGCATCAATTCCTTTACCCAAATTTTAGTAGCCATCGTACTTGAACCGTCGCCCACACTCCTCCAGCACCGACCTTATAGTAAAATTGTAGTAGCCGAGGCATTTGAACCGTCGCCCTCCCTCGTCCACCACCATCTCCACCCACCATTACTAAAAAAATTAGTAGCCGCGGCATATCCTCAAACACCACTACAAAAAATACACTTCCGTGATGATATGTGTTTGTCACAGTAGGTCATGTTTTCTATCATGCATGTACATCCATGACAAATTTATGACAGAATCAAGATAGTCATACCTGTGCTGTCGTAGAAGTGTTCCATAAAATTACCAAAATTATCATCACGGAAGTGTCCACTTCCATGACGATAAATCGTGCGTCATAGAAGTGCTTTCTTCAAGGGTGACCGACACGTGGCATCCACCGTAACGAGACGCCGTTAAGCTATCGGGTCCGATTTTGGATCCGATAACCCGCTAACAGCCACGACCAATGCCGATTTTCCATGTATAAAATTCTCATTGGCTCACGGAACCACGTGTCAGCTCCGCGTTGGCACATGTGTCACTCATCCAACGGGTGAGATGCGCCTATGATACATTGACACGTGGACCGACCCAAAAGTGGCCCATAGATATTAAATGGGCCGGCCCAACTAAAGGCCCACAAGATTTAGCGGGCCATAATGGGCAAGCCCAGCTAAAGGCCCACAATATTTTGCACACCATAATGGGCCGGCCCAGCTAAAGGCCCACAAGATTTTGCAGACCATAATGGGCCGGGCCAGCTAAAGGCCCACAAGATTTTGAGGACACTAATGGTCTGGCCCGTTAACAAGCTGCCATGTTTTGTGCCAAATGCCGGCCCATATTTGATCCGGTCCATTAACAGCCTGCCATGTTCTGGGCCCAGTAAAGGTGAGATCCGACCCGTTAAAAGCCTACCACGTTCTGGACCAAATTACGGCCCAGATCACATCCGACCCTTTAAGAGGCTTTGGGCTAAATTATGGCCCATATCAGATTCGACCCATCAACTGGACGCTATGCTTTTGGGCCCACTTGCTAAAGGACCATTTAGTAATTTGGCCTGATATTAGTTTCGGCCTGTTCAAGGCCTGTTTAACATTTCGGCCCCATATTTATTTCGGCCTGTTAAAAGCCTGTCATATAGTTGGGCCTAACTATGGCCCGATTTGCATCCGGCCTGCTCACAGCCGATAATCTGATTGGGCCAAACAAGGATCGAGAAATTTTTGGCCTATTAATGGCCCGTGATGTGATTGGCACAATCATGGGCCGGGGTCTATTTCGGGCTGCTGCCGGCTCGTGAGCTATTCGGCATGTTTCAGGCCCAACCCACTTTTCAGCCTCCTAAAAGCCCATTGAGTTTTCTTGCGAAAATAGGGCCAGCGGTTTACTTGGCCTATTAGAGGCCCAAATCTACTAGTGGGCCAGTTTACATTTAGGCTTGTTAACGGACCGATTATGTACTGATTTGCATGACGGCCCGATTATGTACCATAATTTTACGGTTTGGCCGGTTTACTGCGAAGACAGAATGTATATACAGTAAAATAACTGCAACATCGTGAATAAGAGAAAACCTAGACTATACAATAAAGAAATTATAGGATATTACATCCACTGGGCATCAAAGTTCGCCACTATGATAATAAAGCAGAAGCAGAAAATAGATTACATACACTGGGAATTAAAGATCGCCACTAGTGCAAATAAACATGCTGACAAAATAATATACAAAATCGATAGCACTTCAATAGAGTTCAAGAAAGGTTAGCCCTGCTCAGGTGCTGCAGCGCAAGCAGCTGAGCAAGATGATGAGACTGCGCTTGTTTGACACCATATCCTCCTCACTCTGAAAGATAAACAAGTAGACAGATGACATGTTGTGCACTTATAAGTATCAGTGCTAACAATTCATCACATTTCTTACTGACGAATAAAGTGACACAATTTAAAATAGCATTAACACAATATGCTATTGTTCGGGTTAAGACATGGCAGGAAATGACATTGTGAAGGAGTTAGCAGCTTCACAACACCACTGGATTACAGATCAAGAACTCATAAGTATCAATGGTTAGTGTGCTGTAAATTTATCCAATTTCAGATTGGCAAATAAATAATAGTAGAATGATATGACATTGTTCATAGTTAAGACATTGCAGAATATGACATTGTGCTGTAGTGGGTAGGTTCACCACACCACTGGATTACGGATCAAGAACAGAAGCATACATGTAGTGCAAAAGAAGATCACTTGCTCTGTATAGTTTAATTTACATGGTATGAAGAAGGAACTTGGTTGTATAACTGAAAACTTAAATGGAGAAGGACAAACTTTTGTTGATGAACTACATATAAACTTTAAACATGCACTTTGATGCAAACACCAAAAATAAACAGCTGTTGCAGTCATGCCTAACCAAATATACACAACAAAGTTTGAAGGCTTGAGAAGGACAAACTTACATTATTGGTGAAGACAGGCTCTATAAAGCCCTTGTCCATGCTGATGGGGGGGGTGCAATTCAAGAAGTTTACCACAGAATCTTCTTCATAAGCATTGCTTTTATTCTACATTTTGTTAAGAGTAAATATAGATGTGATAATATAAGAAAAAATGGAGAATATTTAAGATAAGATGAAGAGTGATGCTACATGACCAAGTAGCTATAAATGTAAGTACATCGATACAGGCAAAAGGTACAGCCAAGAGCAATGTAGAGCTAAACTTGTTCAGGACCATCAGTGTTATCCAACCTTATGGTAAGAGTAAATATAGATCTGATGCGTAGAAAATGGAGGGCAAAGGAAAATAAGCTGCAGAGTGATGGTACATGAACAACTACCTGTCAATATAAGTACACTTATAAAGGACAAGAGGTACTTACAAGAACAATGCAGCGATACAAGTTTTCATTGGCATTGGATATATTCTACACTAATGTAACCATCATACATATCGGATAATTTGGAGCGAACAATTGATAAGAAAGTTATCATGCATACTGCTGTCACATAATGAACCAGGTATTAATGCAAGTACAGTGATACAGGACAACAGGTACTAACAAGAGAAAAGCAACGGGCATCATATTTGCGATATCATGTCATTCTTTTCAAACCGGAATTCTTCTTCAAGCTGATTTCCTGCAAAAAAGATCCGTAAGGCACATGTGAAAAAGTAGAATTTCAAATTTTCATGTGATATCATAGACATTACCTCATCCTAGGAACGAGACCAGTGCATAACAAGGTTTTTCCATTCAATGTCTTCTAAATTTAGCACAGGAGACTTCACCAGAAATTTGGTTATAGACTTGCCATCAAAGTGTGATTTCCTCAGGAAAAACAGATACTGCTGCAATGCTTCCTTGGAAAGCGCAAGGAAGCTTTGCTCGTCATGACTATCCAAATTGACCATTGCCTACTTAAAACAATTTAATGTAAATCATTGATGTGTTCAATCAGCAGAAAACAGGAAAATAATCACCATGAATTATAGCACTTACACGTAAGTGGGATAGGAAGATGTGAAAATGGTGTTTGTCTTCACTATAATCTTCCCATGATGGGAATATATGCGCGTAGTCCCTAACAACATCGAAAGCATTGTCTTTAAAACTAGGAATAACTAGAATGGGGTTCCAATCTGTAGGCATTGGCCATCTCTGCAGTTGGGATAGGTCTTTGGCAGGTGGACTTGCTATACTTTTTGCTGGAGTGGGATTTTTTCTGTGTTACGGCTGGTGCTATGGCAACTGAAATCGGCATACCTTTTGCTGGAGTGCAGGTCCTGTGTGGTGGGGCTAGTGGTGTGGCCAGTGAAGTATGGGTACAGTCTGCTGGAGTCGGTCCTACGTTTTGTGTCACTGGTTGTACAACCAATATAAGTGGGGTGTTGTCTGATTTCTTCGGCACCACCATGTTTTTCAAGGACTTTGCTGGTGCTCCTTCAGGTTCGGCAATCACCCTCTTCCTTTTTGATGTCTGATGCACAAGAAGAAATGCAAGACAACATATGCAAGATACGCTCGCCAAATTAGAACAGGCACCTTGATGGGTGAACATGACAAGCCATCTGCCTTTGACTCCTCGAGGTTAGAATAGTCATTAGGATCATATTCTGAACAAGAATCTACAGGTGGGGAGCGTATGAGTCTCATTGCATCCAGAATGGCACTCAATGCCTTGGTGCCAATTTTGTAAGTCGTTCCAGTGTTCCACAATATTCTTCTGTTGCACGGATTTTGATATTCACTGTAATTACGTATAATATCTCAGAACCATGAAAACAGAAATAGTAGTGAGATTATCTTTGTAATGCAGAGGATATTCTAATATAGGGGCGCCCCTGTAAATCCTTGTGTGCTATCACTGGATTCTGATGAGAGAGATCATGTGTGCTGTAATATGGTGTGTGAATTAATATAATCTGGCACAAGTACACAAAAAAATAGGTTCTAGAAGTAAGGATAGTT
Source organism: Aegilops bicornis (assembly GCA_021605145.1). Classification (NCBI taxonomy): domain Eukaryota; kingdom Viridiplantae; phylum Streptophyta; class Magnoliopsida; order Poales; family Poaceae; genus Aegilops; species Aegilops bicornis. Next base: position 154,539,950 of record CM038669.1, read on the forward strand.
GGCAGATGATAGGTTCATAATATACTGTATAGAGAGTTTATTGCCAAACCATGATAACAAGAGCACACAGTAACTAGGCAGATCGTAGTGTACATAAATGGGGTACACCTTAACCACGATATATAAATCGGGAAAGTGGAATTGTCTGGAAAATACGGTGTTGTATTGCTGCTACTAATTGAAAGCCTATCGATTATAGGCCAGCTCTATCAGCTATTGACTGCAGATGTCCCTGCTCCCCTTCCGGACAAGGAACATACTGTACGTACTAAATATAGAATAACAAAAGAGGAACATGTTAAAGAACAGAAGAGGAAGCATATTCTTAAGGTTCCACTGCATTGCATACAATGTTGGTTGCCCACTCATGATGAATGACAGCGCCCAAAGAAATGCAATTCCATGCTGTCTCTCTATATGTGGCCACATGCATTTGGAAAATAAAGTGGGAGCATTACCTGACCAATTAAATGTGTGTCTGTTAACTAATATCAGTATCATATCACAATTTGTATTTGAAGAAGTAAGATTTGGACTTATGATTGGTGTGTTGTTTAGCTTCAAGAGTGGACTGCTGCTAGTGCAACACATAGCAGCTACACAGATCATAGTGTAGATATAACGGGAAAACCGTAAGCATCAGGAGTAAAATCAGCAAAATGGAACTTGCTGGAATATATGTGCTAGTATTGCCAATATGGCTAGAAAGGCTTCGGATACCAGCACTCTTCAACTGAAGGTCTTGATCGTTAATATCGATGTAACTCTCAAAGGCGACACAACTCCCCGCGTTTCCTTGCTAATCTTATAGGATTCAAGTGGGCAGGCCACTACAAATCCTATTCCTATGTTTACAAAATCCTACGAATCAAAGAGGCCCGAAGAGTTCAAAGTGTCCATCACAACCGACCATATAGACCTCTACACTGCAAATGTCCCTGCTCATCTTCACTACAAGGAACATACTGTACTACTATCATACTCCCTCCATTCAAAAATACAAGTCTCTGTAGAGATTTCCACTATGGATCACATACAGATGTATACAGATACATTTTAGAGTGCAGATTCACTCATTTTCCTCCATATGTAGTCCATGGTGGAATCTATACAATGACTTGTATTTAGGAACGGAGAGAGTACTTATTAAAGAATAATGGAAGAGGAACATGCTAAAGAAGAGCAAGCAGATTTTGGATAATAAAATGTTCGTTGCGCAGAGCCCACACATGATGAATCAGAGTGCATTAAGAATGCAACTCCCTGCTGTCTCTATATGTGGTGCATGTGCTTTTCAAAAGTAAAGTAGGAACATTAGCTGACCAATTAAACGTTATCTATTTTAGTAATATCAGCATAATAACAGATTCGTATTTGAGCAACAAATTTGGAATTATGAGTGGCACGTTGTTTAGCTTGATGGATTCAGGAGCAGTGCTAAGCAGGTATGATGATGGTACTGAATATAAAGGCATGTCTGCATGCAAGTCGCGCGACTTTTGTCATTTGGGCCAGTCGACCATTTCAGGCGGTTGGATGAAGATCCTACGTCTCCTAACGCTTCTTCTTCCTTGTCTCTGATTCTTCCCATACAGAACACCACACGGGCCGCCAGCCGAACCACCGGCCCCGGCCCCCTGCACTCCCCTGAATCACCCCCACCGCCTGTGTTCCTCCACCACCCCCACCCCCACCCCGCCCCACCCATGTCAAGTTTTCTTCGTTTGGCGAGGCCCCACCACAGCCCCCCCACAACCACCGTCCCCACACGAGCCCCTTCCTTCTCATCGGCGAACTCCGGCGAGCTCTAAAAAATCGACTGACCAATTTTGAAATTTAGTCTACTGTCATTTAACTAGTGTGGAATATAAAAGGGGAAAACCATAAGCATTGCGAATATAGAGTTGAGCGTGCCATGGAGGAACTGAAGGTGCAAACCGGACAAAGGCAATTTCGCAACCAATGTTTGCTTTCAACTAACAAGTAAGTGATGGACAAGAAATCAGAGTAAAGCAGTGCCGATCTATGTTCCTGCTGCGATAAACAAGTTGAGCAGATACGAAAGAGTACCGCCTCTGGTGGGGCGCCGTGTATGCAAAGCACAAGTGCTCCCTGGGTGGTTTTGGTAATTAATGTCAACATATCTCTTGTTGGACTAATGATTTCATATAGTATATTCCAGAAAAGTTCAACAGATGGAGTGGCATGGACTAGAGGATGTGGAACCCCTTCAAGATGATAAGGACAAAGGATTGGCTCAAGCTCAAAATCTCAAGACTCTGCATTTTCATTTCAGGGATCCAAGATCACATTGAGTCCATAGGAAAGCCAATACTATTAAAAGGAGATGAGGTGTTGCTTAATGGCTTGCTTGCTCAAAGAGCTTAGTGACATGCTCCAAAGCCCTCAACCACTTTCTCATACCACTTTCTCATATCCACATATGTCCCAAACCAAAAGTCAAACTCGGCCCCACCGAATCTTTCTATCCTGCGCCACCGAGTTTAGTTGACATAGCCACTGCAAGAAACCCTAATCAATTCGTTCTCACCGATGGGATCTTGGTCTCACCGAGATGGGCTTGCAAACACTCTGTTGTCTATTGCAATAATTTCGGTCTCATCGAAATATGCAATCGGTTTGGCCGAGTTTGCTTGGCCAACTCTCTGTTTCACTTATTACCCAAACCGGTCCCACCGAGTTTGTGTAATCGGGCAAACCGAGACGAGGCTTTTCCCTAACCCTAGCACATCGGTCCTACCGACTTGATCATATTGGTCCCACCGAAATGCCTAACGGTCACAATATGAACTAAATCGGTTTGACCCAGTTTTCTGACTCGGTCCCACCGAGTTTGGTAAATTGTGTGTAACGGTTAGATTTTGTGTGGAGGCTATATATACCCCTCCACCCACTCTTCATTCGTGGAGAGAGCCATCAGAACATGACTACACTTCCAACATACATTTTCTGAGAGAGAACCACCTACACTTGTGTTGAGATCAAGATATTCCATTACAACCACATAAATCTTGATCTCTAGCCTTCTCCAAGTTGCTTCCCAGTCAAATCATCTTTCAACCAAATTCAATCCTCTGAGAGAGAGTTGAGTGTTGGGGAGACTATCATTTGAAGCACAAGAGCAAGGAGTTCATCATCAACACATTGTCTATTACCTTTTGGAGAGTGGTGTCTCCTAGATTGGTTAGGTGTCACTTGGGAGCCTCCGTCAAGATTGTGGAGTTTAACCAAGGAGTTTGTACGGGCAAGGAGACCGCCTACTTCATGAGGATCTACCCTAGTGAGGCAAGTCCTTCGTGGGCGTCATCCATGGTGGGATAGACAAGTTTGCTTCTTCGTGGACCCTTCATGGGTGGAGCCCTCCGTGGACTCACGCAACCATTACCCTTCGTGGGTTCAAGTCTCCATCAATGTGGATGTACTATAGCACCACCTATCGGAACCACGCCAAAAATCTCCGTGTCTCCAATTGCATTTGCACACTCCAATCCCATCCCTTTACATTCTTGCAAATTGCATGCTTTACTTTCCGCTGCTCATATACTCTTATCATGCTTTCTTGATATGTACTGTGAATTGTGAAACATGTGCTAAAACTCCACTTCAACTTGAAGAATTTAAAAACTTCCAGTTTTCTTGCTAAGAGTCTATTCACCCCCTCTAGACACCTCTTTTCGATCCTTTCACATCTGCTGAGAATTTGACGGTGATGCGGTACTGATGGCTGTTGGCGGCGTGGAAGCAGATCTAGGAGGGTAGACGGTGGCGGCGGGGCGCCGTGGATGAGACAGTCGTAGGAGCGGCACTGGCAAGGTGGACGGCGGCGGGGATGAAGCGAGAGGGCGGGATGCAAAGATCCCGGATTGAAGCCGCAGATGAGAGGTTAATCTCTTGTAATGGACGACGGCATTGGGGTAATAGCTCCAGCACGGTGGAGGAGGACGGCGGTGGATGGGGTGGCGGACGGAGGAGGCTGGGGTGGAGAGGCTATTTTGGCGCCCATGGAGTACTAATGGGGAAATGGAGGGAGAGAGGAAGGGGGAAACCATGTCTTCAGGGCGCGCTTGTCCCAAATGCAAGGAAATTTACAAACTTAGCCCCCATTTAAAATTTCCTACATCACAACAATATTAATCGGTTTGGGATAGGATGGTAATCTCGCATACACCAAATATTTGCCGACGAGAGTTTCTTTTTGGCGCCCACTTGTATGAATCGGGGAGGGAGTTGATTTTGGCCGAGGAGACACTGTGTTTTGGCGCCCACCGTGTATGAATCCGGGTGAGAGGCGGTTATGTCACCTTTGAGTGAAATTACAAACCTACCCCTATCGAAACCTATAGAAATCGAGCCGATAGGTTTTGCGTGGCAGGGATAGGCAGTAATTTCCATCTCATGATTTTGGTTTGGTGATTCTTGCAACTTTCCCCGCTTCGTTCAAATTTTTGCAGAGCAAGAGTGCATGTTTACCGTGCCAACTCAATTCGAATCCAGATTGTATTCTATTTTTGTTGGGGTAGGATCCATTTGCGATTGGAATAAAATTCTATATACATCATTTTTTATATATACTTTCAAAAGCACAACAAAGAATTCTGCTACTTTATATGTATATAATATGATTTACAAATACAATTATCTCAAAATCATAAGGTTGAATTCAAAAAAATTTAAACCAAATTATGTTCTACTAAATGTATGGATCATTAATATCTACATATTAAATAACATAGATGCGCGTGAATTCATATGAGTATGCATGTTTGATAGATCAATTTTGGTTCGTATATGAATTACATGTAACATCATCTCGAATTCAAATATTTGAATCCCTTTTATGTTGACTCCTTTCACGCCCATCTCTCTGGCATGCTCCTTCATGTAGCTATCATTCTCTTTTCTTCAGCTCACCCGCACGCTCACTTCATGTTTCTCCTATCTTTGCAAACATGGTCTCTCGACGTCTCCCTTGAGAAGTGTCACACTCTCCCTATCATTATACATTACACGGTTTTCATTATCTCTCACGTCTCTACCGTTCTTTGGTATCACTAGGTACCTAAGCTTTCTTTTTCACCGCCACACACATAGTCTCACTCATCTTTCACTTTGTCTTTCTCTCTATGGGGTTCTCTCACACACCCTATATGTCTCTAGATATGACTCATACCACTAAAATTACTCTCTCCTGCAGACACAACATTTGTTGCGGTCTCCTTTCCGTCTCCATCCCAGTTCTAAACTAACATTATTCATTTGTTTATTGATCAGACAAACTCCCCCCCCCCCGCTCTCTCTCTCACACACACAGCTCCTGCTTCCACTCCCCTTCCCGACTACCGTCTCTCTCTCACACACACAAAACTCTCACTTTCGCACCCCGACTCGTTTTTCTCTCACATCATTGATCGACTAGCCTCCAGATAGGTTTATACACCCGCACACTCGTGCTTCCACTATCCCGTACATGTCTCTCTCGCGCTCCTTGTATCTATGTAGATTTTTCATCCCTTCTTGAGACACGCCCTGTCGATCGTGCACACACACACTATCGCCCCATTTTAAGATGATACCTCTCGCACACACACTATTTGTGTCTTTGTCACACATGCACTCCGTCCTCCACCACTCTCCCTCTCTCTCACACACACAACACACACACACATGGTTTTTTTGCAACAACTAGCAAGATGCCCATGCGTTGCATGGAACATCAAGATGCATTTGTATGAGTAGTTTATCTTCTGGGAGAAAAAGATGAACGAGGGAAGGCCTTATTTGCAAATGTGGAGAGGGGTGTGGGTGTCTTTTTGCAAAATTGCCATAGTTTCCTTCCTATCCGTCAGATATAAATCGGACGGCCTATATTGCAGGATGGCAGGAACACCATCATCACCAACTCTATTTTTTTATCTCGACTCTTGCAAAAAGCATAGTCGGTGATGATGGTGTGCCTGGCATCCTGCAATATAGGCCGTCCGATCTATATCAAACAGATATGAAAGAAACTATGGCAATTTACCCGCACTCCTCTCCACATTTGCAGATAAGGCCTTCCCTCGTCCATCCTTTTCTCCCACAAGATCTTGATGTTCCGTGCAACGCATGGGCATCTTGCTAGTAAGAATAGAAATTAGAGATATACCACTTCTCGAATCTTGAAACCAACAACATTCCTCCCTTATCTCATCAAAATCGCCAAAAGAATATATTTTGAGTGAAACATAAGATATTTTTAGTGATACACGTATTTCAAAACTAGAATCTTTTTTCTATCAAATCGGTGAATATGTATTAATCTACTTTGATCGTGTGGCAACGCATTGGCACATTGCTAGTAGTTATTACTACTGTATAATTTTTTAGACACCAGACTAACGGTGGAGTACATATACGAAGAGAAGAGGCGCACGCACGAAGCCGGTCTCTTGCTGTCTCGCACGCATGAGAGTTATGTAAAGGCACCGTTAACAAATAAACCCTAAAACCCTAGGTGCACGATTGCTGCATGCACGGGTACTAGGTACGTGGTGGAGCGCACCTTTGTAGGAATAGTCATCTTGCGTTATAATTTGATCCGTAGGAGTTGATGGTCGGGACCACAGGTGAACGACCTGGAGGCGGTGGCTCGCCAGTTGCCACAGATCGAGTAGCCACGTTTAAAATATCATTTTTTAGCGGGTTAAGGGTTCCGATTTTCAAGGGCGCGTTATAAGTACTTAAGTAGTTTTTAGAACGATTGGTATGGAGCAAAAATGGAATTCATAACTACTACCTCCTTGGCGTATGGTTGTATGGGTTTATGTTGCGAGATGTTGAACCTGGTAGTTCTAGGGCAAATACTATGGTTTATATGTTGGTTTTCAGTAATGAAAATCGGAAGGGGGAAACCCTTCTTTGATAGAAAAACTACTACCTCCGTCCTGGTCTACTAGTCCCCATCGTATTTTGGGTCAAAGTTTGTCCACGAATTTTACTTGTAAAATGTGAATGGAAAATGAGATTTTGTTATACCCAAACAAAAAAGGACTGGAGGGAGTGATTGCTCTGACACGGACGCAACCTCTCATAGCGCAGACATTGAATCGGCGCACCGGCCAAGAGGGCCCCACTCGCTGCAGGCCAGGCTGAACACGCCTCCTCGCCACATGCAACCGGCTTCAGACTGCCCCGCCTGCCTCCATTTAATCCGCGCGTGTGGCATTTTAGAACACAATGTCGACTGGCTCCTCTCATATGCTCGCTATTTAAATGAGGCCAAACGCCTGGGAAGAACCGCACCACACCGCTGCTCCCCATATCCTCCTTGCACCATTTTCTCCACACTCTCCATAGAATCCGGCGAGCAGGAAGACGAGTTCTCCGACATAAAAACCGGCTGGGTGCCCCGACAAGCTAGACAACTCGCTGCCCCACCTCCCCCCACGCCCTAGGCCGTCAACACGACGGGCGAGGCTGCAGGTGGGCAAGCAGAGGAGCAAGCTGCCGCTCCAAGCTGGCCCCTAGTGCATCAACTCGACGCTCCAAGCCTGCTCGTAGAGGAGTGGCCACTTGCTGCATGCTGGCACACGGGGGACCACGGCGTCCAGTGCACCGTGGTTGGCCGCGCCATCCAACGTAAACGTTGGCGGAACCGCGACATGCTGGCAGAGGTGGCCAACACGTTTGCGGCCATCGCCGACACCAAGGAACAGTAGACCATGGAGCCGCCGCTGCTCTGAACCCACGAATGCTACGACCACCGTGTCGCCGGCATAGACACCCGGTGTGTTGCCCGGTTTGGCTCAAAAGATCATGGACCCCATCCGCGGCCGGCATTAGAAATTATACATGCTTCCAGAAGTTATTCGTGATTAGTCAAAAAATGACCAAAATAAAATTAATTACGCATGGTCTTGACTTGTAGTGCTCGCACTGGTAGTAGGAACTAGAGGTTTTTCTTTATTTATAACTCTCCTCACATTTTTTTTTGGCTTTGAAGCTAATCATGGTTGTGGACATTATCTATGAATGTGCAGATATCTGTGAACATGAGTTTGATGTGGAAGTTGAACTTGGAATGTTGGGCTTGCGCGTGAACTATACCATGTCCAATGCTTCGTCTGTTATTGTTTGGAAAGTAATTGTTGTTATTACATGACCTGAAAAAAAATTATTTTGTGCCACATCAGTTGATGCACGGACATCACAACAGGCATGCCGACTAGATAAACATTTGAACTTAGCTATTATGAAGGAAAATTTGTATTGACAACAGTTTTAGATAGCAGGAGACACCTAGCGTGCTCTGCCTCTGCTAGCTTCTTTCTGGCTTCTTCCATCTCTTCTTTGGCTTGGGTGAAGAGAGCATCTTATTTCTCTTTTCACTTCTTCGGGAACTCAGCTACATTCTCAAGGGCTGCTGCATGCTTTCTTTCAGCCTTTACTAGAGCCACGAGGACATGAACAGTTGACGACTCCACCTGGCTTGTGTGTAATCCAGCATCATCTGGGAATTTGCACCTTGTGCCAAATCCAACATCATTAGGGAACTGACACCTTGTGTGTAATCCAGCCTCATTTTGGAAACTCGAGGTTTACCATACTTCCCTCCTCGCAGGAACTGCATCCTGACATGAAGTTACTTCTTTTTAGATCAATACTCAGAGCAACCCAGATCCAATTAGTAGAAGCCAGATAAACAGGACTCAGAGAAGTGAATTCAAAAGGAAAAAATATAAAAACAGACTACAAGGTGAGAACACCCACTTCCTACATCAAGCTAAAAACAAAAGCACTGGGACGATTAAGACTCTTCTTATTACACATCGAAGAACACGAGGCTAAGAGAAACAAAAACTACAACATATACACATAGAAGAACACGAGGCTAAACGAAAGTAATTGAACGGGTGTTACTTACCAAAGCTCGTTTTACAGGTTCGGAGCAGCTCCTCTTTAACTTCCCACGCTCCTTGAAGATGTCCCCAATATCCTGTGTTTGGTCTTCATTGCTCCTCTGCATGTTCGCACTCATGGTTTTAAAATCTCAACATGGCAAGAAAAATATAATAGTAATACTCTCGCATCTTGTGGGCAACATTAAAGCACTCGTCTGCCATGTTAGATCATCTCCAACAGAAGCGCAACGCGTGGTGCTTTAAAAAAGCATTTACAGTGCTAAGATCGAGAAGTAGAGATAGAGAGTAGAGACTAGAGAGTAGAGACATAGATAGTTCTCTGCATAGATATAGCATAGATAGATAAAAAATAGATAGTTCAACTACTCCTCGTCGTCCGACTCCTCCTCGGTGATGTCCTCCTCCGCCGTCTCAATGTAGGCGTGAAGATACCGATCATCGTCGGATTCCCAGGGCGACGCTGCTCCTAGCCTCATGTTGAATTGAGCGTAAGATTTTTGCGTACGCTTGTCCTCGCGATAGGCGGCTCGCTCCACCCTCCTCTTCTCCCTCTCCCCCCTCCCTTTGCGCGTAGAACTCGTGCTCGTTGACGATGTCCTGCGGGAAGCGTTGGTGCCACAGCGCCATGACTTCCTCGTCCATCTCAGCGATGCCGAGACGGTGCTCCCGCCTCTGGTTGTCGCGACGATCCTCGTCGATGATAAGCCGTGGCAGAGGCGCAAGCTCCTACGCCCGCTCCCGTGTCGGCATGTTGGGGAAGTTCAATGTTTTATGAGGCTTCTGGAGGCGCCATGCCGCCGCGTCGTACGCGCGGGCGTCCTCGTTGGCAGTGTCGAAATTGTCGAGGCCGAGGCGCATCCCGCGGAACTGGATTTCGGCGGAGAAGCCGCCGGAGGGGCGCGCACAGACACCGCGGTATCCCCAAGTTTCCCGGCGACAGGGCGGCATGGTGGCGCGGCGGTGGCGAGGTGCAGAGCGGAGAGAGAGCGGTGGCGAGGCACAGAGTGGGGAGAGAGCGGTTTCAAGTCACATAGCGTTGGGAGGGCGTTGCATTTTATAAAGCGCAGCGGACGCTGCGCGCCAAAACTAGCACGCGCCTGGCCGCTTTTTCCCCCGCGCGCGCGATCCTTTCCCGACGTCCCTGCTATCTCTACTCTCTTCTCTATTGTTATATTTATTTTATATTTAATATTTATCTCTACTCTCTTCTCTATAGTTATATTTATTTTATATTTAATATTTATCTCTACTTCTCTACTCCCTACTCTCTTTTTTTCTACTTTTTTCTTTTAAGAAACAGAATTGGTGATGATGGTGTGCCTGCCATCCTGCAATATAGGCCGTCCGATTTATATCCGACGGATAGGAAGAAAAATATGGCAATTTTGCAGAAAGATACCCACACCCCTCTCCAGATTTGCAAATAAGGCCTTCCCTCGTTCACCCTTTTATCCTACAAGATAAACTACTCATACAAATGCCTCTTGATGTTCCGTGCAACGCATGGGCATCTTGCTAGTTCTAAAAAACTTTCCATCATTTGCCACACTACTGGTTGCAGATGAAGAACCTACCCAAGCACAGCGCGATACAGGAGCGACGCAAAATTACAAGCCGATATTTTGTTGGACAATGAAGGCTATAACCAATTACTCATACGGGAACAATAGCAACCAGAAAATTTGAAGGGTAGGAACAAAAATTGGAACTGCACGTGTACTGCTAAGTAATTCAATACACACATTACCAAGCAAGGAGGAGAACGAGGGTCGCGACAGCCTATGTGCATCATGGTCAGCAACGGGAGTCAGTTCATTGTCCACGACGATGGTGCTTCTGCGCTTGGCGTTGGCTTCCGGGAAGCAGATCCAAGACCGTGGAAGATGGTGCCAGGGAAGAGGCTCCATGTACGACGACGACAGTGGACCGGCTCCAGTGCGGCGTACGAGGTCGTCGATGAGGCAGATGCGCTGCGGTGGATGAGTGCGCCGATGGAGAAGGGGAGGAGCACGAAGGCTGCGGTGCCGTGGAGAAGTCTATTTTGGTGTGGGGATAGAAAATGGGGAGTATTCAGGTGTACTACTCTGGGTGCCGGGGTGGGGTTGGCTAGGTAGGGTGAACCTGAAGTTACGAAAACAGGCCCCTACCAATTATAATTCGTAGACCTATTCCGAAGGTTATGATGGTAACTTCGCACTGCTCGAATCAGGCTCGCGGGAGATTTTCCCACCGACCTCAAAATTTTGTGACACTGAACTCCCCATGTGGTGTGTTGGGTGATTGGGCTAAGCAACTAGCGAGTATTACTAGTAACTACTAGTACTCCCTCCTATTTTATTAACTGCATATTAGGTTTGACCAAAGTCAAAGTTCCTAAAGTTTAACCAAGTTTAAAGAAAAATATAGACATTTACCAGAACAAATATGTATGATGTGAAAGTACACTCAATAATGAATCTAATGGTATTTATTTGTTATTGTATATGTTAATTTTTTTGTTATAAACTTTCTGAGAGTTTACAAAACTTGACTTCGACCAATGCTAATACGCGGACTTAAATAAAAATGGAGGGAGTACACATTTGTTTTCTTAGTTTGTAGTGAATTAATAATTTGTTGTAATTGTGAAATAAATATATTAGGCTAGTGACTTTGAATGTAATGGTCTATACAATTCAATAGTTACAATCATTGTTGAATTCCAAGATGTATACGTGGTCTATAGTACTTCACAATATGCTCAAACTCACATAATCCCAATCAAATGAGAATCTAAATGCATTTCATAGTTATTACTTTGTAGGAGGCAACAAAACCAACCGTAACTCTACATCATCCATTATAAAAGCAACATTTTGAACACATCCCAATGTGTGAATGAAACGTGTAGAGAGAGCTTGCAAAGATGGAGCAGATAGGGCTGTAAATATTGTGTGCATGTGGACAATAGAGTAGGAGACAAACCTAACAAGAGAGAGAGAGAGAGAGAGAGAGAGAGAGAGAGAGAGAGAGAGAGAGAGAGAGAGAAAGAGAGGAACAAGTTAGGTCTATGAGATAGATGGAGACATGTAATATACGTGAGATGTGTATGCATCCGGATTCTGTAGACATGGAAGGAGAAGAGACAACAGGTTTGATGAGAGAGCTAGAAAAACCTGGACGAGAGGGGAACGATCTTGTGGGTTGAGGTATTGATAATTTTGTGAGAGAGAGAGAGAGAGAGGGATTGGTAATTTTGTGCGGGAGAGGGGGGAGGAGTCAGCCAACCTTCGTTACATCATCCTGCTTCCAAATGGCCCCGCATTCTCTAGTGCAGTGTGGTCGCCGTCTTCGAACTCCTCGATGCCCTCTTTGAAAGTTGAGGTGTTGTGCATGCTAGGGTGCAGAGAAGCACAAGCGAGAGCCTTGGATGGGATGAATTCTGTGCTCGGGGGAGGGGGAGTGTGTGTGCGGTGTGTGTGTATGTGTGTGTGTGTGTGTGTCAGGTATTGAGAGAAATCAAACCTATGGAGAGAAATGTCTATGTATATGATGGAAAGCTACATGCTAAATAGGGTTTTCATGAAGAGATTGTGCGTGCGAGATAGAGAGCGATGTGCGGGCCTTGAGGTGGGCAGGGGCCAGGTGAGGGTGTCAAAATGTGTGTGTTGATGCATGTGTTACATGCGATCGTGCGAGGGACGGACGAATCGAGAGAGATGGTTGTTGTGTTATGGATGCTCCTCTCTCTCTCTCTCTCACACACACACACACAAGTACAAATAGAAGACCGTTCTCTCATGTATACACAACGTATCGGCATTTGTCTATGTCTCACTCATGCATGATCATTTGCACATTCACACCTCTCTATGTTTCTATCACACGCACACCGTCTCCACATTGCCCTTCTGCCACAACACACATATGGACACATACACACTTTCTCTCTCACCACACACACAAAATCAATATTAAAAAAACTAGGGCGCACCTAAAACGTCCAAATCCAAATAAACACAAACTGGAGCTAAATTCAAATATATGGAAATATTGTAGCGTCAAGAACTTTTCCAGGAAAAAAAGTTGAGTAATATTCAGGGATTGTTTTCACACACACAAAATGGTTCGGTGGATGTCCTTCGAGCACGACACGGTGACACACCGTTCGATCGACCGCGCGACCGCGGTTCGCGCGCTTGCACAGGATTCCTTATCGTGGTTGTGGTAACTAATATAAGCGCTGCCTCTGTCTAATGTTTACGTGTACTAGTACGGTTTTCTTTTAAGTTTGACCAGCCCTATATAAAACTAAACCAATCTCCCATACGCGCACTCATCAATATGTCGCCGCCGCCCTTGTGCATGCTGGCGCCCGCCTGCTCCGACCAACCATTTCTCGCCCATCACCGCCGTGTCGCCGCCATCCCTGTACCATGAAGCCGAAGGCTCGCCCGCTCACTTCGTCTGCAGTCTCTCCTTGTGATGCTGCGGCGCTGCCAAGCACGCGAGCAGCTGGTGGAGCCGCGTCTATGCACGCATCATACAAAGAGGAGGACGAGCGCATGCTCCAGCACGCCAGCGAGGAGGAACTAGCGTGTCATTGTCGTCTCCGCCCGCACGGAGGAGGCACGCATGGTGGCTGTCGCGGCGGAAGACGGTCGCGCCCGTGCTGAGCCTGCAAACCGGGTGCGGACGCGGAATCTACCTTCGAGACCTTGAATGCCACGTGGATCCTGTAATCTGAAGGAGCAATTTGGGTCAGTCGACTCTTGTGAGCCGTTGGATGCAACATGGATGGCTAGAAGGGCATCTTCAACCTCCGAAATTGATGCACTGTTCATCTTCTCAGCCCGCTACATGCCTAACCGCCTGCCACCACCATGCTCCCCCACCCCCGCCATCCGTTTAACCCCGGGCACGATCCATTTTTTCCGGCGAACTGCATTCCACACCCAACACTCATAAGATAGATCATGGGCACCCTGCCACCCTAATATAGATACTGGGGTAGCTTCTCTGCCGTCTTCTTCCTTCGCTCTGTCGAACTTCTTTCACAAATCGACTGACCCAAATTATACTACCAGTACGAACGTATCAAGTACAGTAGGAACACGAAGATACGAGCAGTAGTACCAACTGCAAGAAGAACAGTAGTAAGACATAGTACTAGTACTACTGTACGTACTAAAGAGTTCAAATAACAAGAAATAACATAAAGTTCAAATAACGAGAAAGAACATAAACATAGTTCTGCTGGGGGCTCAACACAACATACCCCTGAAATAAAACTAAGCAACTAGTCCGCTTGACACTGTAGTAGAACCAGCATGAGCAACGGCAATGCCACCTTACTCGGAGTCCGAGTCCACGTCCTCGACTTCATCCTCGTCCCTCTTCCTCTTCCTCTTCGTCGCCGCTTCTTTGCTTGAACCGGACACTCGGCTCTGCTTCTTCATCCAACCCTTGTAGATATTTAAACAAAGGTAGGCATCCAGTGCTGTGTACATGATGTGATCTTCGTCTATTGTCTTCGACTCCCATGCATGATGAAACTCGTGGTGAGGTTTCTTCGACTCCCGTCTATTGTCTTCTTCATCCAATCAATCATGGCTGTTGCCATGGTCAACATTGAAGGCTGAGATTGTCGGTGTCAAAACCGGCGGATCTCGGGTAGGGGGTCCCGAACTGTGCGTCTAAGGTCGATGGTAACAGGAGACAGGGGACACAATGTTTACCCAGGTTTGGGCCCTCTCTATGGAGGTAATACCCTACTTCCTGCTTGACTGATCTTGATGAATATGAGTGTTACAAGAGTTGATCTACCACGAGATCGTAATGGCTAAAACCCTAGAAGTCTAGCCTGTCTGACTATGATTATGATTCTGTCGTCTACGGTCTAAGCCCTCCGGTTTATATAGACACCGGAGGGGACTGGGGTTACACAAAGTCGGTTACAGAGAAAGGAATCTTCATATTTGGTCGCCAAGCTTACCTTCCACGCCAAGGAGAGTCCCATCCGGACACGGCAAAGAGTCTTCGGTCTTCGTATCTTTACAACCCATCAGTCCGGCGCATATCTAACAAGTCGGACGCCCGAGGACCCCTTAGTCCAGGACTCCCTCAGTAGCCCTGAACCAGGCTTCAATGATGAGGTGTCTGGCGTGCAGATTGTCTTCGGCATTGCAAGGCGGGTTCCCCTTCCCGAATACTCCAAGATAGTCTTCGGGCACACCGAACATGTCCGGATCTGCAACACAAGTACCACACACAACCGCAGAGAGTATAATATTTCACGAGTCCAATCTGCCGACAACTTTTTGTAATGTGACATCACGTTTGCCCGGTCATTATTTCGAACCGTTTCTTGTCCTGCCGTTCCACGTTTGGAGGTGTGGTTTTTATTGGCACGTCTTGTCGAAGCAGAGATTGTGTCCCCTTATTGTGGGATTCTCATCAATACGAGCATGGGTAACCCAACTGTTCCATCGAGATGATTCCTTAGGAATGGGCAGGTTTTCAGGCTTAGGAGGAGGCGTTCGATATCTGTTATCTTTATAAAGGAGCCAAGGGCCGTCTTATTTTACGCGGACCCTTTCCTCAGCCCTTCCAACTCCGAGTTCTATCACCCAAGGTTCGACTTCATTGCTTCAAGCTTCCCAATCATGTCCGGAACCAGCCCACAGGTCCGATGGGTGGCTTCCTCTCTTATAGAGGAGGATATTGTGAAGCTTCGTGCGGCCAGATACCTGATCGCGGAGAACCCCCACAGGCTTCCTGCTCGAGGACAGCTTGTTCCTACTCCCAGATTTGGCGAGAGGGTTGTATTCATCTCCCACTTCCTCCGAGGGCTAGGATTCGCTCTTCATCCCTTCGTCCAGGGGCTCATGTTTTACTACGGACTAGATTTTCACGATCTAGCCCCAGATGCTTTCCTTCACATCTCGATTATCATTATCACGTGCGAGGCCTTTCTCCGTATTCCCTCACACTTAGGCTTATGGCTCAAGACCTTTAGTGTGAAGCCGAAGGTAGTCGACGGGGAACAAGCGGAGTGCGGAGGTGCTACAGTGAGCAAGCTTACCAATGCTCTCTGGCCAAAAGGCTCCTTCACCGAAACTCCCAACCTATGGCAGCAGGAGTGGTTTTACGTCACTGAACCCCGTGGTACCAAGTGGGTAGCTATACATGTGTTTCGAGCTGGCCCTCCGTTACAGCTTGCATCATGGGTTAATAAGGGGCTGGACTGGGGATCAATTGACGAAGTGCAGACTCTACAGAGCCACATCCGGAGCCTCCTTGAGAAGGACATCGATCTTATCAACGTGATTCAAGTAATGCTGGTCCACCGGGAACTGCCGTGCCAACGACGGCCTCTCCGTATGTGGGAGTTTAATCCGGAAGGACCACGGACCCTCCAACACTTCTTCGGCACGACGCACAAAGGAATGTGGAAGTTGTTTTTCGGGAAATGAAAACAATGGCCGGACGCTATCGAGGACATCGTCCTCGACTACAACCACCTCAGTAAGCGCTCAACTCCCGAACAATTTTTGGCTATGTATGCCGTAATACGATACTGAGCAGACTATCTTCTTCCAGGGTTGGATAAAGAAAGCGGAGCAAATTAGGTGTTCGGCCCCCCTCCCTGAAGACTCAGCGGATCCCGTACTAACAAGGATTCTAGCCCCGACACCATACCAGATGCCTGTGAAGGAGGACAAGGCGGAGAGTGGGAGGACCAAAGGTAGCTTCCATCCTAAAGGTATATCAGACACTGTGTCCGGGGAAAACAAAATTCCATCGTCCGAAGACAAAAGTGAAGGAGAAGCCAACATATCTTCTCCCCATGGTAAGAAAAGGGGCGCCTCCGAAGGCTGGGAGGTAAAGGCTCCTAAGCGAGGCAAGATGCCCCTGTCGGGCGACTCGGGCTTGGGGGACGACGTCATCACGCAGTCCCACAGTGAGGACAAGCCTTTAGCCAAATTGTAAGTGGACAATGGTGTTTTAAACATATCCCATTCCTTTCCTGTGACCAAGGTAACATCTAGAATATATGTTTTTGCAGCTCGACACACAGTCTTCTTCAACAATCCTCATCCTTGGGGGACCTTCTCCCGGAGATGATGGAAAGCGAGACACCTCCGCCGGTCTCCTTGCCCAATAGGGAGGACGACTTCGAGGTGTCATCCCGGAGGGTCTCTGCTGATCAACAAGTGGTGCGGGGGATGATAAAGGCACTACCCGAAGGTGATACTTCGGTAGCCCAGGGTCCGGGGTCCAATAATAAAGGCCCCGGACTGTCCGACTTACAGCCGGAGACGTCTCTAGGGACGAATAATCGGGTCCCTTCGAAGGGAGGCCGTACTCCTACAGCGGCTTCGAGAGATCCAGAAGCGCCAGATATATTGACGAACATGCTGCGACAGGCGTCCGTCTTAGAGGAATATCGTACCTTGATGGGTACGGTGGTTGAAAAGGTTCTGTCCGCAAAAAGCGGATTGAATGAAGCCTTCACGAGCACTAAGAGGCTTCGAGGTTTGTACTGTAATATTTTCGATTGTGTTATATTCATAAAATGCTCATGTGTATAGATAGTAGCCCATGAGACTCTGATTAGCTTCCCAAGGGAGGCAATCAGAGGATCAAAAAGATATGCCCAGGAAATAATCTGACTAATTGGAACACAGGCTGTTACCTCCCTAGCAACGGCCCGAGCTACAGAGGTTGCAAATAAGCAACGGAAGATTGATGAGGCGGATGATGACATCAGCTTATCAACAAGCGGCTTGATGAAGTGCAAGGTATGTTTTTGGGGCAGTCAGTATATGTATGTATGATAATATGAGCACGAAGCTAGAATTTTATACTGAGGCACGCATAACTGCAGATGGTGCTGCCGCGTTGGAGGCCCTTCGGGCTGAACTTGCCCTAGCCAAGGAGCAAGCCCGGATGAGTAATTTGGCTGCCAATAAGGCGCCTGATGAGTTAAAAACCGAACAAGCTGCTCGGCGCCAGTGTGAGGAGAGAATTTCTATCATGGCACGCGAGCTAAAGGAAACCACTGTCCAATGCGAATTCCTCGAGAGGGATAAGAAAGCCAAAGCGGCTGATCTCGACAAGGCCTTACAAGAGGCGAGAGAAGGACGATCTGAGTCTAGAGAGGCTCGCGAAGAGATCCGGCAAGCTAGGGAGATAGCGGCTGGTAAGCCTTTCTTATTACATACTAAATTCGGCGATCCGAAGTATTCCTCGCTTAATCCAATGTGGAGCTCTCCAGACGCATTCTTGGACCTGCCGAGGAGCGCCTCCGATGCGGCGCAATTTTACCAAGCGCAGGAAGGGTGTAAAACGGATAAGCTTTTTTGGTCACAATTCGCCGCGCCAAAGCGTTCGTTGTTGCTGAACGAGCAGATGGCCCAGTGGGCCGAGCTCCACAAGATATCTGGTTCTGCCATGAAGGACGTCGTAGTCAGGTTGTGGCCTACTGAGCCAATTCTGAATAGTTATTTCGGTTTGGTGTAGCGACTTGTTGATGCGGCGCCGCGTATCGATGTCGTTAAGCGGTCAACGTGCATTTAGGGTGCACGGATGGCCTTTGCCCGCGTCAAGACGTACTAGGCAAAGATGAAGGCCACCGATACTGCAGCGAAGAATCCACCCAAGGGCAAGGACCATCACACGCCAGAGCATTATTTCGAGGATGTCTTAGAGGGTGCCCGCTCGATAGAGGGTCAGTGCTCGAAAGATATGATATTCAAGTGAAATGTATTGAAATTGTAAAAATACAATATTACGATATTCGCTTAAAAGCTTTGGTTCCTCCTGTGCGGCCGTTTTTATATAATCTGAAAGTTTTCCAGTCGTCGGCTTCAGCCCCCTCGTAGAAAATACGGGGGTGTTCGGAAAAGCACTTGATCACTCTTAACCCAATGTCTTGGTCCATGAAGGAGGTGTCAATGCGGAGAACTAGGCAATCAGACTTTAAGGCGTTAACACTTTCACTTAGCCATAGGATTTTTATGGTGGGTCTATGATATAGCCCCTAGAATGTACGCAGTTTATCCGAATACGGTGCGTTACATGGATGACCTTAAGAACGGCCCTTCGTTTAGTACAAAAAGAAACGCGAAAGATTCTAGTAAGTCATCGAGTGGTTGACCAGCTCTCACCATATCATGACAGTCAGTTTTTGGCTTTCTCTACTGAGGTACTCATCCGGATGAACCGGGACACAATCGCAATAGTTCTCCCTTTACTACCCTAGCCGATATAGCGGAACGTAAGGTCGTAAGCACAGGAGCCAGCAACCCAACTATTGACCAAAGAAATGATTCAGAGCTGGTGCATATAAGGCCAAACTCGTGACGCCGAAGTGTGCTATAAAGCTGTTCGGAATTTGTCGGCAACTCATTTGTTCCCATATCGAGCCCCTGGCGATTGTGCCGATGTGTGAGTGTGAAACAACCAGAAAAATTTAGCTCTTTAAAAGAAGCAAATACTGGATACGAATTATGTTCACTGGAACTTGATTGATATGTCAATTGCCATTTTACAAATAAAAACACCATGACCCAGGCTATTTGACATGCCAGTGGTCGAAGGATGGGGGAGAAGGCACCTTACAGGCTCGAAATAGAGAGAGCAGTCTATACAAAATTATTTGGACCTCCTGTCGCACGTTCGCGTGGCCTTGCCTCGGTGGAAGGATTCCTTAACAGGAATAACCTTTGGGTGAGTGTATGAAGCCGAACTGCGAAAGAGTCTGTGAGATGACCAATGTCTGAGCCACCTGTAATGAGAGATAAAAGTGGTTAGAAAAGAAAAAGGAAGGAGGTTATGAGAGTACTTGTAGGCCCGTCCGTATTGTGCTTCCGCCGATGCCCAGGGTATTTTAAGTGCATAGTTATGTATGCACGGTACAGATTTCGCAGGTGTATGAGGTGGACGGCGGAAGCCGAACTGCTGGACCAGCTCCGAAATTGGTCGGTCCTGCTGAATGGAGATCGGTGGCTTAATGCCCGACAAGGTATGTTGTTTAATAAGGCTGCTTTGTACTTCAGCTGAAGTAACCGTAGTATGATCCTCAGTCCGGAGGGAGCACTTCTCATGCTCCCCTATAGAGCTGTGTGTGTGACGTATACCATGTTCACTGTTTTTACTTCGGGGGGAAATTGCTTCTGACCCCCGGTATTTTGTTGGTGAGTCTCTTCGTCGTCGCTATCACCGGGCGGCCTCTTCCCCTTGTGTTTGGCGTTGAGCGTGCCAGCCTGTTTGAAGACCCAACAACTTCTGTTGGTGTGATTAGATGGTTTATCGGGGTTGCCATGAATCTGGCAGGGTGGATCCAATATCTCGTCTAAATTGGATGGTCCGTCTCTGTTTACCTTGAATGGCTTTTTCCATTGACCGGATTTGGGGCCGCTGAATCCGGCGTTGACTGCTGTGTCGTGCGTTCTTTCATTATCATTGCGACGTTTGTGTTTACTGCGTCGTGGCTTGCCATTGCCGTCTCGGACTTCGGAAGTGCCCGAATCGCTGGCGCTGTTGCTTCTACGAGCGAGCCAGCTATCCTCTCCCGCGCAAAAGCGGGTCATCACAGCGGTAAGGGATGTCCTGGATTTTGGTTTTTCTTGACCGAGGTGGCAGGCGAGCCACTCGTCCCGGACACTGTGTCTGAAGGCCGCTAGGGCTTCCGCATCCGGATAGTCGATGATTTGGTTCTTTTTTAACTAAGAACCTAGTCCAGAGCGTCCTAGCTGACTCTCCGGGCTGCTGGATGATGTGACTTATGTCATCGGCATCTGGCAGCCAGACATATGTACCTTGGAAGTTGTCACGGAAGGCGTCTTCCAAACCCTCCTAGCTGCAAATAGAGTTTTCAGGCAGACTGTTTAACCAGTGCCGAGCTGGCCCTTTGAGTTTTAGTGGGAGGTATTTGATGGCTGGAGGTTGTCGACGTTCTGGGAACGGGGGTCCCCAGACTTGCCTGCCTGTGGCCCATAGCGTGGCTCTGCGAGCGGGCCTGTACGGCCCATCTTCACCAACAAGCACTCAAGACCCTCGCGAGGGGCCAAGCCTCGCGAGGCGGACGACACAAGACCTCCTCGGGAGCAACCTCACAGGGCTGGCTCGCAAGGGGCAGAGAGTGCAAGGCAAGGCAAACTTCGTGAGGTTCTCGTGACGTGAGCCATGACGATCGAGACCAGGCGGGCGCCAGCGAGCACAGTGTACTTGTTTCCTCTTTGGTGCTAAGGAGGCAAGCGCGGGCGTGGAGTACCGAGGCGTGAAGCAAAGGTTTCCATATCAGTGCAACGAGACGAAGACCAGCAGGACGGCAAGACAGAGGTCACCATGGAGCCCAAGGCGGCGTCACCACCAGAGCCTTTTGTAGGCGAAGACTGCTTTTGTCAGGATAGGCTGTACGAGTTGTCCCCTTTCAAATTCTCCATTGTTGGCTCCCTTCCCACTCAGTATTTGGGGAGAGGACCAGGGCCTCTATAAATAGGACCAGCCACCATAGTAGGAGGGGATGGAATCTTGAGCCAATCCTTAGCCATATACCGAGCACAAGAACACCTCAACCTCAGGAGGCTGTTCTTCCCCTTGTACTGTTCATCCTCAGCCCGAGTGGCAATCCACCACCACCACACTGGAGTAGGGTATTACACCACAACGGTGGCTGAGGGAGTCCTGGATTAGGGGGTATCCGGACAGCCAGACTATATCCTTTGGCCGGACTGTTGGACTATGAAGATACAAGATTGAAGACTTCGTCTCGTGTCCGGATGGGACTCTCCTTGGCGTGGAAGGCAAGCTTGGCGATACAGATATGTAGATCTCCTCCCTTGTAACCGACTCTGTGTAACCCTAGCCCCCTCCGGTGTCTATTTAAAACGGAGGGTTTTAGCCCGTAGGGCAACAACAATCATACCATAGGCTAGCTTCTAGGGTTTAGCCTCCACGATCTCGTGGTAGATCAACTCTTGTACTACTCATATCATCAAGATCAATCAAGCAGGAAGTAGGGTATTACCTCCATCGAGAGGGCCCGAACCTGGGTAAACATCGTGTCCCCTGCCTCCTGTTACCATCCGCCTTAGACGCACAGTTCGGGACACCCTACCTGAGATCCGCCGGTTTTGACACCGACATTGGTGCTTTGATTGAGAGTTCCAATGTGCCGTCGCTGTAAAGCGGGATGGCTTCTCCGATCATCGATAACGATGCGGTTCAGGGTGAGGTTTTTCCCCCGGACAGATCTTCGTATTCGGCGGCTTCGCACTGCGGGCCAACTCGCTTGGCCATCTGGAGCAGATCGAGAGCTACGCCCCTGGCCACGAGGTCAGGTTTGGAAACTTGAATTACACTGCCGATATCCGTGGTGACTTGACCTTCGACGGATTCGATCCCATGCCAGTTGTGCCGCACGATCACGACGAGCATGATGTAGCTCTGCTGTCGGACAGTGTTCGGGAAACCATGCCAACAACCACTCCGGCCTTCAATCCGGAATAGACTGCACCATAGAGGGCGGGCAGATAGACCCCGTCTTGGAGGTTGCAACCTCAGCGGCGATAGAGACGAATACTGACCTTACCCCTCACGAGAGTCGTGACACTGAACCAATGGACTCGTCTCCGGCCACGGACTCCGAACCGCCTGCGCCCATGCCCATCGAATCCGATTGGGCACCGATCATGGAGTTCACCTCCGCGGATATCTTTCAGCACTCGCCCTTCGGCGATGTACTAAACTCGTTAAGGTCTCTCTCCCTGTCAGGAGAACCCTGGACGAACTATGTTCGGCTAGAATGGGATGCGGATGACAAAGAAATTCACTCCCCACCCACCACCCACTTAGTAGCCACTGTCGATGATTAAACCGACATGCTCGACTTCGACTCCGAAGACATTGATGATATGGACAACGATGAAGGAGACAAACAGGAACCACTGCCCACGGGGCACTGGACCGCCACCTCATCATATGATATATATATGATGGATACACCCAAAGAAGGCAATGGCGACAAGGCAGCAGAGGATGACCCCTCCAAGAAGCAACCCAAGCACCGACGTCAGCGGCACCGCTCTAAGTCTCGCCACAGCAAAAGCGGTGATACCGGCACAGGAGATAACAGTACTCCGGACAGTGCCGAAGATGATGACAATCCCCTCCAGCAAGATCTAGAGCCGGAGGACGAACAAGCCAGCCCTCCTGAGCGAGCGGCAGAGGGAGAAGCAGAGGATGACAATTACATGCCTCTCTCCGAAGACGAAGTGAGCCTCGACGACGAAGAATTTGTCGTACCCAAGGATCCCGTCGAGCATTAGCGCTTTAAGCGTCGTCTTATAGCCACAACAAATATCCTGAAGAAAAAACAACAACAGCTTCGTGCTGATCAGGATTTGCTAGCAGACAGATGGACTGAAGTCCTTGCGGCCGAGGAATATGAACTCGAACGCCCCTCCAAGGGTCACCCAAAGTGCAGGTTGCTACCCCGACTTGAGGAGGAAGCATTCAAACCTAAATCACACTACAAAAAAAAGACACATCCGTGACATTTTGGGCCGAACTAAATTTTTTTCTGTCATACATATGACACTTCTATGACGATAATTGTGAAAAAACCCGGTATCATCATAGATGTGGTGGGCTCCTACTTCTATGACAAAAAATCATGACAGAAAATGGGCTTTTCGTCCTGGGCGGGCCGGAGACGCAGCTGCATGACATTCTTTGGCCCGTCCATGACGGAAAAAACCGTGGTAGAAGCGAGGGCGAGGAAAATTTCGGGGAGTTCCCGGTTACGGTGGGAGGTCGGGGGCTGAGCGATGCGCGTTTCTCTCGTACACGACGCTGCAGTGTGCGGTAGGCGTTGGCTCTAACTGAACCCGAGTGAGGTGTTGGGCTCTAACTGAACCCGAGCGATTACATTGCAGGCTACGCGTTACTGAACCCGAGCGATCGATCAATGGCTGTTAACTGAACCCGATTGAGCGATTCCTTCGCTACTACTACTAACTGAAGCCGATCGACGGGATGAACAGTGAGCGTTGCGGGGGGTTTGGATGAACAGTGAGCGGTGGCGTTGCCTCTGGATGAACAGGACCCCGTGGTGTGGTGGAGGGCTGGATGAACAGTAGATGGTGGAGGGGTGCCCGTGGAGGGGTGGATGAACAGGGCCCCCGTGGTGTGGAGGGCTGGATGAGCGATGAGCGGTGGTGGGGTGCCCGTGGAGGGGTGGTTGAACAGGACCCCGTGGTGTGGAGGGCTGGATGAATAGTAGGCGGTGGAGGGGTGCCCGTGGAGGGGTGGTTGAACAGGACCTGTGGTGTGGATGGCTGGATGAGCGATGAAGCGGTGGAGGGGTGGTTGAACAGTAGCCGGTGGAGGCTGGATGAACAGGAGCCCGTGGAGGCTGGAGGAGGTCGACAGTGGAGATGAACAGTATCTCGTGGAGTCCCGTTTTGCGGTATGCCATGCCCCTCCCGATGAACAGGACCCCCGTTTCGACCGTAGGAGGTCCGTTTAAATGCATTTGGCGCACGCCACACCCCTCCCGATCAACAGGACCCCCATTTCGACCGTAGGAGGTCCGTTTCGTCCATTTTGCCGTACGCCACACCCCTCCCGATCAATAGGACCCCCGTTTCAACCGTAGGAGGTCCGTTTCGTCCGTTTTGTGGTACGCTACACCCCTCTCGATCAACAGGACCCCCGTTTCGACCGTAGGAGGTCCGTTTCCTCCGTTTTACGGTACGCCAGACCCCTCCCGATCAACAGGACCCCGTTCTGAATGTAGGAGGTCTGTTTCCTCCGCCAGCGGTACACCGAGCCTCGTTTCCATCGCCTGTTCCGTCCCAAGCCCTCTGATGAACACGACGATTTATTTGCCTCCCCATGAAGACGCATAACGACGCTGTTTCTCCGTTCCGACCCAGTCAAGTACACGAGCCTGGCCGTACGTATGCGCGAGTAGGCGTTCGAGACCCTGCCTGTATGTACGTACGTGGCCGTATTTTCTTTCTTGCACCCTGGCCGTTGTACGTACGTGTACATGCTACGTGCGTGCCTCTACTACGACACGTGCGCGCCTCTACTACGACACGTGCGTGCCTCTACATCGACCAGTATGTACGTACACGTTCGCGACCAGAATGACAACGCTACGTACGCTTCGACCAGGTGGGTCCCGACCGCCGTGCAGCACTTCCTTACTGCGAAGATGTAGCTGGTGGGTCCCAGCAGTCAGGGGGGCGAATCGTTTTTTTCCTGGACTCACTGCCTTGCGTGCGAAGGTGTAGCTAGTGGGTCCCAGCAGTTAGGAGGGGAAAGTTTTTTTCATGAAATACGGTGGCCCGTCCGGTGGGTCCCTGCTGTCAGGTGGAGGAATTATTATTTTCCGCGTAATAAGGAGGCACTTCCTTGCTGCCACCATGGACCCAGCTGTCAGCCTATCCACGTATAGTCCACGTCCGATGGAAGTCGTTCTTTGACCATGTTGACCACGCCGCGCCAAGAGCACCAGGGCTGTGGACGACGGCGAGGCCTAGGAAGGGGACGACGCAGAGCCGGTGAAGACGCGGCAGTGGATGCCCACGCGGAGAGGAGTATGAGGGTTCACTCGTTCGGTTGCGGTGTGAGGCTGCCGTCGCAGAGAACTGGCCACGGTGGGAACGATGAGGCGGTGAGGCCTCCGGCAAGACCTGACCGGCCACGGGAAGCAGGAGCAGGCGGCACGACCGGCGCTGCTTTGGGCGGCTGGAGCAAGAAGACCAGAGGTTGAAGAAGCACTACGGCCGTTGGATGGACATCGTATGGTCACTGCAGCTAGAATCATTTATATTGACTAAGTTGACAAAGCCCTTGGTACGTCAACTTAGTAGGCCCACAGGTCAGCTTCCGAAACGGTGCGCCCCAGATGTCAGGGGGAGGAATCATTTTTTGGGAAGGTGAAGCTAGAATATCCGAGATTGAAGAAGAAGCACGGCATCCGTTGGATGGACATCCAACGACCGCTTCTAACTAAGCGTGTGTTGACTATAAGTTGACAAAGCCTTGCATACGCGTCAACTCTGTTTTTTAGGGGACGCGTCAACTTAGTAAGGCCAGAAGTGTGTGGCAGAGAACTTATAGCCCATTTGAGATTTGTAAGAATGTGTACCCCATTTTTAAATTCTAATGGAATTTACTACAGCCCATTTACAGTTTGTTAAAAGTACAACCCGTTTCAACCAACCATTCAAAACAGAATTCAATAAAATTTCCCACATTTTGATGGGATCCGGAATATTTTTATCCCGAAATTTCTAGTCAGATTAAATACAATTTCAATATAAATTTATATTACGTAAAAATCCAACGAAACATTACGCTCGCAAGAATTAATGAAATTAAAATTTTCAATATCCAAAAATAATATTTTATAAAGTAATCACGTGTTTGGTGCATTTTTTATAGTTACTGCCATGTTTTTATAATTACATCCCATTTATTATTTCTTAAAGCCCATTTTTTTGTTAAGCCTAATGCATCCCTCCTAGGAAAGATTTGCAGCCCAGTAGCAGGAGAATAACAACTTGACCTTGCCTGGGTATTCCTAAAAAAAAGTATAGCTGGCCATTTTCAGCTTGAAAAAAATTAATATCTGGGCTGGATATCTGGCCTGGGCTAGATGGGCCACAGCCCGCCTAGTTAATACCTGCAATGATGTTTTCTTTGTTTTTCAGAGGCTAAACATCAAAAAACTCTGCAGTTCTCACACCTCAAAAACACAAATACTGCTCGAGCTGCTTGGTCCCAGCTGTCGGCCGCTTCTTGTGCAATTCTCTCGTTTATTGACTACTACATAGGTTGAAAATGGTGTGGGACCATGATGTCAGGAAACCAGGAGGAAGCAAAATAAATTACTCCAGCGAGCGCTTCCACCTCTACCTCGTTGTCTCCCGTGGAAACCCCTTTCCTCCGTTTTTTGCCCGGGCAAGGACCAATGCATGTAGCATGTCCATGCGGTTATTAGGCAAGAAATAAAAGCGCTTTGCATGCTATGAATTACGATGGCCTGCATAGGTAGCTAATAAGGAATCCTCTTAAATGTTGTGATTACATGTTGTGTTTAGAAGAGAGAAATATTCTTCTTTTGCACCAATCTGCTTGCACCTAGGTCGTGATGCACCTTCTAATATGACTTATTCACCTAGACGGAGGGAGTATAGTTTTATACATATATATACATACATACATATATATATATATATATATATATATATATATATATATATATATAATAAGGAGGCACTTGCGTACGTGAGGCTATGGACCTGGTGGGTCCCCATTGTCATCCTCTCCAAGTAAAGTCATCTCCTCGCTCATGGCCGCTCTTTCCGCCAAATCGGCGCCCGCTTCGCTTCCGGTCTGCAGGCGATTGCTCCGCCTTCAAATGACACAAGTGCCGTCCGTCCGTCCATCTGCCACCCACATTAATGATACGCGGTTGCCGAGGCGGCTACTCTGGCGCCGGACGTCCGTCCCTCCGCCCGCCCACCATTGCTATATAAACTGCTACGCCAGCCATAGCCGCAGTCATCCACATCCGTTCCCTTTCTCGTGTCCACACCACTACTGCCCACCATGGTTTCCTCGCACTCCAGCGCTCTTCGGGACGGGCGGACGACGGACCACAAGGAGATTGCAGCTATTGCTGCCGACCGGCTGGCCGACAGGCAGCCAGAGGACGACGACGTCCCAATGGAGAACATGGTAGTCGATGATCTGGCGCCAACCCCCTCCTCCGTGCCATCCTCGCCGGTGCATTGCACCATGACCATCGGCGAGGCCCGTGCCCAATAAATGGACAGTGTGAGGCAGATGCGTCAGGAGCAGTTCCGGGAGGCGCAGGCCGACGCCGCCTAGAACCACCATATCCTCCAGGAGCACCTGCAGGCGGAGGAGCAGATCGCCGCAGAGCGGGCCGAGCAGGAGGCGCTGCTCGACTCGTACCGCTCCGCCCGCAAGGGCCTCCTCGAGCGCTGGCGGTACCGCATGCGGTTAGCGGAGGCTGCGGCCGCCTACAAAGAGGCTAGCAAAGAGGGCGATGAAGCGGGCGAGGCGCTGTTTGGCGAGACCGAGGACGAGGCAGAGGACAATGCCGGCTCCGACGAGTCCCCACTCCGCTGGCGTCAACGAGGCCCCGCGGCGCCAACAACGAGGCAGAGGATAATGCCGGATCCGACGAGGCCCCGCTCCGCTGGCGTCGACGAGGCCCTGCTCCGCCGAGGCCCCGCGGCGCCAACAACGAGGCAGAGGACACCGCCGGCTCCGCCGAGGCCCCGCCCCGCCAACAACGAGGCAGAGGACATCGCCGGCTCAGCCGAGGCCCCACCTTGCCGGCAACGTGGGGGAGGATTTCCACCGCTCCGCTGAGGCGCCGCCCTGAAATTGCGTTATATCGACTAGAGGGGGGGTGAATAGGCGATTTTTATGAATTCTTCACTGAGGAGTTTGCCGGTGAGGAAATTCCTTAGCGAAGAATTACTTGCAGCGGAATAAGTACTTAGAAGTAAGCATAACAGAATACACGCATGGTCATCATGATGAAATGAAGACAAACACAGAGTACAGAAAGCGTAATCACAGGATAACACAAGATGAAGACAAACTGACTGAAGAAATTGAACTGAGGAAATTGAGACAGTCTTGATCAAGGTCTTCAAACACAGATATGAACAACCACTCAACACAATAATGAGGAAATGAAAGGGTTGAGGAAATAGAACCAGTTAGGTTGGTGAAGACAATGATTTGGTAGACCAGTTCCAACTGCTGTCTCAGTTGTACGTCTGGTTGGAGCGGCTGAGTAATTAAACTCGAGGAGACACAGTCCCGGACACCTAGTCGCTGAGCACGCAGCTCAGGACACCCAGTCCTCACCGTATTCTCCTTGAACTAAGGTCACACAGACCTCATCCAATCACTCGTGGTAAGTCTTCAGGCGACTTCCAAACCTTCACAGACTTGGTCACTCGGCGATCCACAATTCCTCTTGGATGCTCTAGACCGTGACGCCTAACCGTCTGGAAGAAGCACAGTCTTCAAAGGTAACAAGCGTCGGATCCACTCAGGATCAATTTCTTGATGATGCTCAATCACTTTGGGTTTGTAGGGGTTTGGTTTTTGGGGTTCTCCTCACTTGATGATTTTCGCTCAAAGTCCTCAGAGGATGGGTTGCTCTTAAATGACAAGTGTCAAGTTCTCTCGGAGCAGCCAACCAGCTAGTGGTTGTAGGGGGCGGCTATTTATAGCCTAGGGAGCAGCCCGACATGATAAGATATAAACGCCCTTCAATGATATGACTGTTAGGTGGATAAGATATTTTGGGACAGCTGGCGCGCAGCACAACAATGGTCGGAAATTTGGATATCAAATTCCTCAGGGCTATCATGTTCCTCATTGTGTAGGCAATCCGCACTGGCGAATTCCTATCTCCTCAGTCAGAACAAATTCCTCGTGACGGAAGAACTTCGTCTACATCCTTTGAAGAAATTGGTGAAGCTGTATGAGATTTCCAAAGGCTTCACTCGAAGGGATTGGAAGGTGTAGGATTTTGAGTTGACCATCACATGGAAATTTTCCTTAGTATTTCCTCGACCCCCTTTAACAGTATGGTGTTTCCTATGACTCAAGAAAGAGAAAAACGAAACTACAAAAACAAAAGTCTTCACGCTTCATGTTCCTCAAATGAATACCAAGTCTTCAAGGTCACACCAATTTCTTCACTTTCAAAGTCTTCAGAAAGTCTTCAGAATATCAAAGTCTTCAGTCGAAGAACTTCATTTTTAGGGGTTGACTTCCTCTGTAAATATCAAACTCCTCATAGACTTATAGACCTGAGTACACTCACAAATGCATTAGTTCCTTAACCTATAAGTCTTCAATCCACCAAAATCACTAAGGGGCACTAGATGCACTTACAATCTCCCCCTTTTTGGTGATTGATGACAATATAGGTTAAGTTTTCAACGAGGATAAACATATGAAGTGTAAATACTGATAATGAGGAATTTGATTGCAAGATATAGAAGAACTCCCCACGAAGATGTGCATAGTGAGGAATTTGCTTTTGAGGCAATGCACATTTGAAGAGTTGAATCATGGAGATCTCCCCCTATATCTTGTAATTCATACACGCATTTGACATATAGTATGAAGAATTTGAAATGCATGATGAAATATGGTGCTTGATGAAATTCAGCATGCGTGCAATAACATTAATGAAGAATCAGAGCACAAATAGATTTGCTATGCGTAGTGCAAGAGCATAATGCATCAAAAGTATCAAAGCACCATCCGGTTTTAAAATTACAACTCGATCCAATAAAAGTTTCAGAAGAACGAGAGTTGTAACTTAACAAAATAAATTACTGTATATAGGCAATAAACTAGACCCGCTTGAAGACTAACTCAAATTTCTCCCCCTTTGTCATCAAATGACCAAAAGGATCGAAACTGAGGACTAACGCTCCTGAAGAATTTCAAGTGGAAGAAGGAGTGCCATCGTTGTTGGGGTCCGTTGTTGGAGTAGGACCTGCCGCGGTGTCGTCCAAGTCTTCATTTTCATCAGTGTCGCGCGATGAAGAATAGGAACTGGCCACCAAGGAAGGAACTTTGACCTTCTTGTATTTCTTCGGAGGAGGTGCAGACCAGTCAAATTCTTCCTTGAGTCCCATAGTCTTCAGTTCTTCTGCATCGTAGACATGTGAAAGAACAGCACAGGTGCGTTTGAAGGTTTCATGGAGGTAGTAGTGGTTTTTCTTCACTGCATTGTGTGTTGAGGTCATGTTGTGAAGAATTGAGCCAAAGCCCGACGCTTGACCCATTTATGATTGCGATCAACCTTCGATGAAGACCGAGGAGTAACTCACGATCAGTCATCACCCGGTGCGATTGCTTGAGGACTTTGCTTAACTGAGGTATTTGCGGCAGAGTCATGAGTGGCAGAGTCATCATTGGTGGAGTAGGATGCAGCTTTGCGAAACTGTCCATCCAATGGACGAATGCCTTCATCGATCACAGCAGTAGCCTTGCCCTTGTCATCATCTGAGGTAACAGCCCGTTTGAGGACTTCAGTCGGGGGCAAGTAGCTGCAGTGGTTCAGAGTATCAGCCTTGTAATTGAGTGAAGTCCTTGACCTGATGAATCTCATTATCCAAGGTGCATAAGGCTTCAGCTCAAATGGTGACATAGCAATGTTTGCCAGAGTCCTCATGAAGAAATCATGGAAGTTGACGGGAACGCCATGGATGATGTAGAAAAGCATATTATTCATGATGCCAACGACTTCTTCATCACTCGAGTCGTGGCCTTTGATTGGACTCATTGTCTTCGTCAGAATCCGATAGGCGATCCGAGGCACATACAATAATTCCTTGACAAGGAATTTGGTTCTTGGAGCCTGCCTTGGCTTCAAAGGCTTCATCGACACTTGCATATAGTGATTTGAAAGTTCTGGTTCGTTGTAGATACACCGTGCACCATCAAGTGGAGGACTGAGTGGTAGAGCACGAAGCAATTCAGTTGCTGGTGCCTTGTAGTGAGTGTTTTCAGACATCCAGTCTAACACCCATGAGTTCACATCCAGTCTCCGGTGATGTGCAGTGTTGCATAGAATTGAAGAATTAGTTCTTCATTCCAGTCACATATATATGTGCAGAAATTCAGAAGTCCTGCGTCGTGAAGAACACTGAGGACTGGCTCAAAGCCTGGCAGAGACTCCATGTCCACATGAGGAATATGAGCATGATCGAAGATTTTGTCCTTGTTGAAGAGCATTGAGGAATAGAAATTGGCTTGGCTGGCAGTCCAGAAATGCCTTTTCCTTATCTTGACGAGTCATATGGGTTGTATGTCTGTGAAGAAAGCGTGCTCGCCAAAAGAAATCTTCAGCCTTGAACTTTTGCTTCGTTGAGAAAGGATTCTTTTGTTTGGGCAGAGGGGTGTCAGTGAGTTGCATCACTACCTCCGGAATCGCAAGTTCAGGTTCTTCTGGCTGAGGAATTTCTGGTTCCTCAACAGGTGCAGTCTTAGGATCAGCAGCAGGTTCATCAGCACTAGTGGCTGGAATTTCTTCATGCCTGAGCAAGTGGGTTGAGTTTCTTGAGTCCATTTGGACTGTTTGTCTGAGGGACTGAGGAGTCTGTTGAAGCGGGGTGAAGAGAGGAGTATTGGGATGCAGACTTTCCCAAAAGTCATCATTCATCACAGGTGTGGTGCACCCAATATCCACATCTTCATCTTGAATTTCCTCAACACCATCCTCTTCAGCAGTGAACAGAGGCATAGGTGAGGAAATGACGGGGGTTGAAGGGATTGCGTCCACTTGAATTTCTTCATCAATCTGCTCTGACGAAGTAGCAGAATGACGTTCTTCATCAGATCCGATTGGGATCTCATAGTCTTCTCCAAAAGAAACAAGGTCCTTTGATGGCTTGGAGGAAATCGGAACAACATCAATTGGATTTTCAAATGAGCTGGTCATTTGCTTCATTTTCTTCGCACGAAGAATGTGACAAAACGATGCCTTCCTTTTCTTCACTGCGGCTCGTTCTGCGGCCTTGGTTTTCTTCACATCGAGGTAGATGGAAGAATTGGAGTTGGTGTTGGCGCAGGAGGAGCCGAGGAATCAGGATGAATTTCTTCATGGCGAATCGATGTAGTTGCCACGATCTCTTGATTTCTTCGGGAGCACCACTAGAGGATGCCCTGGCAATTTCTTCAGTGGCTGGAATTGAGTCATCAGCCAGGGAACTAGTATTTTCATCAGCAGGCTGAAAATCATCAGGCGTGCTGGCATGTTCTTCAGCAGGCTGAGCAGAGGCTGCAGCCTGAGGAATTTCCTGTTGCGTTGGGGTTGCAACATTTGTGAGGTTCTTCATCAGGTTGACGAATCTGACCTTGGCTCCTTGCCAATCAGCATAGTAAGAATCGAAGTTTTTGCTGAGGTCTTGAATTTCAGTCTGGACCTTGAGAAGTTCCTCAGGTGTCAATTTTACAACATTTTTCTTCAGAAACTTCTCCTTTTTGTATTGAGCCTTCTTGATTTCTCTTGCCTTTTCAAACTTCCATTTCTCTTCAGCGATGAAATGGGTCAGCATATGACTTTGTCCAGGTCGATTAAAGTCGGGCATAGGGGTATTGGGATCCTTGTGCGAGAGATCAATATAGTCAAGGATTTTCTTGGATCCAACAGCGGGCACAAAAGTGCCTTTGGCTCTAGCGGCCCTTTCTTGGCGATTTACGATGATTTCCGCAAGTTCTTCATCGAAGCTTCATCATCGAAGGCACATGGAATGCAACTTGTTTCTTCTTTGGACTTGGCGAGGACCACGTCCATTGTTGTTTTGATCTTGACCGCAGTCGGGCGGATGATGAAATTGGTGGCTGAGGAACTGGCGAAACACCAGAGGCAATCGAGAAACCAGCAGTCCTTTGGCATGTAGCGGATGCATAGGGGCGAGAGGACTTTGTGGAGCTGTTGAGGACTTTGGTGGAGCTATGGCAAAGTGTGAGGAATTTGCCGTGAGGGCGCTGCTGAGGAACTTGGCTTATGAGCAGACTTCTTTGGCATGGATTTCCTTGGTTTGATCGATGCCTCAGTAGCAGTAGCAGTGGCAGAATCCTCATTGAATTTCTTCACTGCATCCTTGGCTTGTCTTGCCAATTTAGCTTGGCGCTTAGCCCATTCTTCAGGAAAGTCCTCACCACGTTTGATGCTTGTGGGATCAGCTACTTGGCCAGGTGCCAATGGAGCTCTTGGGCATGGAGGATTGAGAGCGAATTTCTTCATGTATTTTGGAGTCACATATCTGTATTCCCTCCATTCCCTTGCCCATCTCCGTTCAATTTTACGAATGCGCACCTTGCGCTGATTTTTGCTTTCTTCATCGGTGTGCAATAGTCGGCATAGATTTCCTCGAGGATTTCAAACGCAGTCATAACCTCAGGTTTCTTTCCTCCTTTCTGTTGCTTCTTTCCGTCTGCCATTTTCTTCAGTTGAGGAAATTGAACAATTGAGTTCTCTGAAGAAGTATGCAGTTTTTCTTTGAGGAACGCTGCAAATGAGTTAAGTTGATGAGAACCTAGTGATTCAGCAGCGGACATGTGTACCTGTGAACAGAGTATAGTTGCGAGGAATTTGGAGATGTCATATGCGTTCTCAGAAGGTTTTTCAAACAGAACAAGTTTTGAGGATTTTGACCAGATGAGCCTTGAGGAATTTTACTAAGCATTCTTTTTCTTAGGTTCCAGAGTTGTACAGATTGAGGATCCACACAATTGAGGAATCTTGAAGAAAATCATTGCTTAGAGAAATGAATCAAGAACATATTTTGTTTGAGGTGTTCATCTGTGTGAAGATTTGATGAATAAACACCTTTGAAGATTTTCAGGAAGGTTTGAGAATCAAAGCGAGTAATAAAAGTAACTTTTAATTACCCGAAGTGAAGAACACGACAAACTAAGAAGAACAGTTGGGAAGTCCTTCAGTTCAGATCTTCCACGCCCTAACTTGGCGGAGGAAGTCAGCTACGGCGACGGCGGTGTGAGGAATTCCACGGTCGGCGCGAGTACGACGGCAAAGAGGTCGAGGCAGTGAAGCTCTTCCTCACCGGCGACGATGGAGTAGCGGCGGCGCTAGGGTTTGAGGAGCTCGAATCGGGAGAGAGAGAGATCGAGCGGGGTAAAAATAAGTGAGGAAGGGGAGAGGGGTATTTATAGAGGCAGTGAAAACCGTTCGCCCGAAGATTTAGGACCAACGTGCTCCTGACCATTTTCCTTCTCACGACATGTGTCACCCACGCACTGTGTAGATGAGATCGTGTACGATCGTGGGTGAGTAAGATAATGCATCGTCGGATGCGGGACGGTTTGAGCGGCAAACCGAAAGTTTGGATAAGATCAGTTTTAAAGTTCCGTTCGCAATATCTTTAGCTGACAAGGACATAGTGAAGATTTTGAACGAGTTTCAAATAGAACGCACATGAAGAATTTGTGAATAGATTGGGTTGAGTATAGCATAGAGGGGAAGGTCCGATCACATTCACTTAGCGTAAAAGCGACTTGAAGAAATAGCCATAAGTGAATGTTGTAGAAAATAAACCCATATATATATATATATATATATATATATATATATATATATATATATATATATATATATATATATATATATATATATAGTCAACGAAGAAAGACGACGGAAACAGTGAAGATTTTGCAAAGTTGAAGAATTTCAAAACTGAGGAAAAACTCAAATTAAAGATTTTCAACTTTGGTGGTGGCGTGACCCACCGTATAAGAATGATGATTTCAGACACCGCGTACAATTGTCGTAGGGTTCTGAGAATCAAATTCTTCATTAATTTCTTCACACTTAGAGTGTTATTCTTCATTGATTGAGGAAAACGTTTCTTCATGTGTTGCACATCTAAGTCATCAATTTTGCATAAGTGTCGGATGTGTGTCCTTTTCAAAGAACATTCGAAGATTCTAAGATATTTAGCTCACACCGCAACTTGCTAAATCTCTTCTCATCCAAGGGCTTAGTGAAGATATCGCTAGCTGTTCTTGATCTTCACGTGCTCGATAGAGATGTCGCCCTTCAACACATGATCACGAAGAAAATGATGACGAGTTTGAATGTGCTTTGTCTTCGAGTGCTGAACTGGGTTGTGAGCAATCTTGATGGCACTCTCATTGTCACAGTAGAGAGGCACATTCTTCACATTGATGCCATAGTCCTTGAGAGTTTGCTTCATCCACAGCAATTGAGCACAACATGAGCCAGCAGCAATGTATTCAGCTTCATGATGAAACGGTGATCTGTGATTCTGTTTCTTCGAGGACCAACGGACCAAAAGATCGTCCGAGGAAATGACAAGTGCCAGATGTTGACTTGCGGTCCACACGATCACTAGCATAGTCAGAGTCAGAATATCCAATGAGATCAAAAGCAGAGCCCTTGGGGTACCATAATCCTAGTGTTGGTGTGTGAGCTAGATATCGAAGAATATGTTTCACAGCCTTATGGTGTGATTCCTTCGGTGTAGCTTGAAATCGGGCACACATGCAAACACTAAGCATTATGTCTAGCCTAGATGCACATAAGTACAATAAAGAACCAATCATGGAGCGGTATACCTTGTGATCGAAGTCAATACCATTTTCATCAGTGCATAGATGGCCATTTGTGGGCATAGGAATTTTGATGCCTTTGCAATCTTGCATGCCGAATTTCTTCAAGACATCTTTGAGGTATTTCTCCTGAGATATGAATATGCCATTGTGTTGTTGACGAATTTGAAGACCTAAGAAGAATTTCAATTCTCCCATCATAGACATTTGATATTCTTCACTCATCATATAGGCAAATTCATCACTATAGCGTTGGTCGGTCTGACCAAAGATAATATCATCAACATATATTTGGCACACAAACAGTTCACCATCATAAGATTTAGTAAAGAGAGTAGGGTCGAGTGAACCGGTGTGAAGCCATTCGTCACGAAGTTTTCCTTCATAGTATCATACCACGCCCGAGGGGATTGTTTGAGACCATAGAGGGCCTTATTAAGTCTGAAGACTTTGTCAGGATTCTTTGGATCTTCAAAACCTGGGGGTTGAGCAACATATACTTCTTCCTCAAGCTTACCATTGAGGAATGCACTTTTCACATCCATTTGATATAAAGTGATATTGTGATGGTTAGCATAGGCGAGTAATATGCGAATAGACTCAAGTCTAGCAACAGGTGCAAAAGTTTCATCGAAATCAATTCCTTCAACCTGTGTGTAGCCTTGAGCTACTAGTCATGCCTTATTCCTCACCACAAGACCATTTTCATCTTGTTTGTTGCGGTAGATCCACTTTGTGCGAATGATATTATGCTTGTGAGGATCTGGACGTTTGACCAGTTCCCAGACATTGTTCAGCTCGAACTGATGTAATTCTTCTTGCATAGCCTGAATCCACTCCGGCTCCAGAAATGCTTCATCTACCTTGGTGGGCTCTGTGATAGAGACAAAAGCATAGTGCCCACAAAATTTAGATAGATGTGAAGCTTTTGAGCGTGTGAGAGGACTGGCGCTTTAATGTCATCGATGATCTTCTCCACTTGTACTTCTTTTTGCAACGCGAGGATGAGTTGGTTGTCGTCGAGAATTTGATCATTTCCTCGGCACCATTGTTTTCAGCATTATCTTCAGGTGCATCATTTCGGCGTTCTTGGCGTCTGAGGAATGAATTCTTCAGCAGTTTCTTGATGGGAATGACATCCTCAGTTGCCTTGAATTTGATAGACTCCTCAGGTGCTGGTTCATCTAACACAGAAGGTAGGTGCTCTCTTTGCGAGCCATTAGTTTCATCGAACCGCACATCTACAGTGTCAACAATCTTGTGAATAGCGATGTTGAAGACTCTGTAGGTGTGTGTGTCCTTTCCATAACCGAGCATAAAACCTTCATGTGCTTTCGGTGCAAATTTAGAATTGTGATGAGGATCTCTAATCCAACATTTAGCACCGAAGGCTTTGAAATAACTTACATTGGGTTTCTTGTCAGTGAGGAGTTCATAGGCAGTCTTCTTGAAGAATTTGTGAAGATATACTCTGTTGATGATGTGGCACGCAATATCAATTGCATCAATCCAAAAACTACTAGGCGTTTTGTATTCATCAAGCATAGTGCGAGCCATCTCAACAAGAGTTATGTTCTTGCGCTCCACGACGCCATTTTGCTGAGGAGTATAAGGAGCAGATAACTCATGAGTAATACCAAGTTCATCAAGATAGTCATCAAGACCGAATTCTTGAACTCAGTTCCATTGTCACTCTTGATGTGTTTGATCTTCACACCAAAGTTAGTTGAAGCCCTCGAGGAAAATCGTTTGAAGACTTCACGCACTTGATTTTTGTAAGTAACAATGTGTACCCATGTGTAACGAGAGTAATCGTCAACAATAACAAAGCCATATAGAGATGCATCATTAACGACAATTTGAGTAATGATTGGGACCAAAGAGGTCCATGTGAAGCAATTCGAAGGGACGAGTCGTGGTCATGATAGTGTTCGCTGGATGCTTGGCCTTGGTCATTTTTCCAGCTTCACAGGCTCCGCACAAGTGATTCTTGAGGAATTTGACATTCGCAATGCCAATGACATGCTTCTTCTTTGCAAGCCTGTGCAAATTCCTCATGCCTGCGTGACCAAGTCGTCGATGCCATAGCCATATACGAAGCTTTTGCAAGTAGACACACGGCTGGTTGTGGTCCTGTAGAGAAGTCAACAATATACGAGTCTCCTCTCCTAAAGCCTTCGAAGACTTTGGAATTGTCAGCTTCCATAATCACAACACAACGATACTTGCCAAAGATCACAACCATATCAAGATCACAAAGCATTGAGACTGACATGAGGTTGTATCCTAAGGACTCAACAAGCATGACTTTGTCCATGTGTTTATCCTTAGAGATTGCAACCTTACCAAGACCCAATACCTGACTTTTGCCTTTGTCAGCAAAGATGATATGCTTCAGATGTGGCGGTGATAAGGGAGCATCCATCAATAAATTCTTGTCACCAGTCATGTGATTAGTACAACCACTATCGAGAACCCACTCTGTGGCTTTGGGTTGATCATCCTGCAGATGAATTAGTACAACTTACGATCTCATATACTTCATCAGTGAAGAATATGATATCAAGTTCATCAGATGAATTTCATCAGTCAGTATTAACAGATAAGCAGTATGAGGACGTGTGAAATGAAAGGTCATTTCATCATGATTAGCCTGCGTCCTTTCAGGCAGTTTCGTCAGGTCCCCAGCAAATTCTTCAGACGTTAAGGCACGTCTGGAGACCTGACCCTGCAGAAAAGATTAGTTCCTTTTCTTCACCACCCACATCTGAAGGGGTGGTAAAGAGTTCATCTCTCTGCGAGCACCATATGAGAATGGTGGCATAGAAGCCAAACCATTTCGTTTCACATAAGAGGGGTTAGGGTAAGCATATGAATAAGCAGAGAAATTCTTGAGGACTTATGAACATATTGGTTTGAAGAATAATGCACATATTCATAGCCCTTAGCTCTACCTGCGAAAGCAGAGTTGTTAGCACGATGATAATCATATGAGGACTTTGATCCTTTTGAGGAATTTGATCCACGTGAGGAATTTGGTCCGTATGAGGACTTGGATCCATATGAAGAATTTGGTCCATATGAAGAATTTGATCTGGGGTTCCTATTCTTCTCAGGTGGTGTCATGAGGACATTCACCTGAAGACTTTCAAGGCACTTTTTGGGAACGTAGATTTTCTTCATAGGAGAACCGTTCCTGCAGTTAGTGCCAACATATCTAGCAAATACTTCACCATTCTGATTTTTGAACAGTTTATAGTTGGAGTCAAATGACTCATGAGAAGAATGAGGAGATTCGCATGTAAAGCCAGATAAGTTAGATGGATGAACTGGAGGTCCCTTTGCAGCAACCCATGAGGTTTTGGGATACTTTCGGGCTTCCAATATGTTCCATCAGCATTGAGTTTCCTCTCAAAGGCAATACCCTCTTTCCTAGGGTTCTGTTGAGGATCTGCTTTTAAGCACATCACAAAGAGTCTGATGCCCTTTGAGGCTTTTTGTACATGCATCATATACAATTCCTTGACCATGCATCGTCGGTGTTACTAGCAATGTCCTCGGATGAGGAATTAGTGATAGCGAGGCAGGTGAAGAATTTGTAACAGTTGAAGCATTTGAACATTCGGTGAAGAATTAGCGATTCACGTTCAATGCACTTTAAGCATGGAGGAATAAATTCTTCTTGAGAAGCGCTGATTTGTTGAGCAAGTAATGAATCGCGCTCCTTACGAAGATCTTCATAACTCACTCTTCGCTTCTCAAGATCTTGCTTTCTTTGAAGAAATTCATAAGAAAGTTTCTCATGATCGAGATAAGAGAGTGTTATGATGACCTTGAAGGCTATCAAATCTAGATGAAGTCTCTGAAGATTTTCAGTCAG
Source organism: Aegilops bicornis (assembly GCA_021605145.1). Classification (NCBI taxonomy): domain Eukaryota; kingdom Viridiplantae; phylum Streptophyta; class Magnoliopsida; order Poales; family Poaceae; genus Aegilops; species Aegilops bicornis. The sequence goes on from CM038669.1 coordinate 154,579,922, forward strand.
GGCTTTAGTGCGATCCATTTCTTCACCTAACATATCATCACTCTTATCTAGCATGTTTTGAACCTTTTCCAAAGCCATTTGTTGTTTTATAGCAATTTCAGCAAGTTTTGAGTAACTGGGCTTTAGATCTTCATCAGATTCATTTTCACTAGATTCAGAGGAGGTATAGTTGAGTACCTTGGCACCCTTTGCCATGAAGCAATAGGTGGGAGTGTAGTCATCAATATCTTCATCAGCATTGTTGGTGAGGTCATTTTCTTGAGTTGAAGATGGACTTCTCGACGAAAGCGATGGCGAGAGCTAGACTCGCCACACCGGACTCAGATTCTTCCGATGCCTCCTCTTCCTCATGTTCCTCAGATTCAGCTTCAGAGTCCATTTCCTTGCCAATGAATGCCCGAGCCTTTTTGGAGCTGCCCTTCTTGTGAGAAGAAGGCTTTGAGGATTTTGATGATGAAGATTTCGATGATTTCTTCATCTTCTTTGCGTCATCAGAATTGTAATCCTTGTGTTTCTTCTTCTTTAATTCCTTTTCCCACTGAGGAAAATCTTGGATGTAGTGACCAGGTTTCTTGCATTTGTGACAAAGTCTTCTCTTATAGTCACTGGATGAGGAACCACTGCTTCTTGAGGATTTTCCAAAGCGACCACGTCTTGTGAACTTCTGGAATTTCTTCACGAGCAGTGCTAGCTCCTGGCCTAATTCTTCAGGATCTCCAAGGCTACTACCAGAGTCTTCACACTCGGATTCAGACACAGCCTTGGCCTTCAGGACACGTGTTTTTCCATAGCTAGAACCATAGAGATCTCTCTTTCGGCAAGCTGGAACTCATGAGTATTTAGCCTCTCGAGGATATCGGCAGGATCAAGTGACTTGTAGTCAAGACGCTCTTGTATCATCGGTGCGGAGTATCAAATGAGGAATCAAGCGATCTTAACAATTTCTTCACCACCTCATGGTCGGTGATGTCGATGGCGCCAAGAGCTTGAAGCTCATTTGAGATGTCGATGAGGCGATCGAAGGGTTGTTGAACATTTTCGTTGTCGAGTCTTTTGAAGCGGTTGAAGAGATTCCGAAGAACATCGACTCGAGAGTCACGCTGAGTTGAGACTCCTTCATTCTCTTTGGACAGCCTGTCCCAGATGAGCTTGGCGGTTTCAAAGAACTCACTCTTCCATATTGACCTTTGCTCAGATGGCGCATATGATATTCTTCGCTTGAGAATCGAGTTGCTTGAATCTCTTCACGCCAAAGCATTCGGAGAAGGTGTGACCGAGGAACACCATTTTCCACAACATACCGTAGATCGTTGTCAATTGCTTCAAGATGCATTCGCATCTTGTTCTTCCAAAGAGGGGTAGTCCGTCCCATCAAAGGTAGGACACCTGCTTTGAGACCTTGATCATACCTGCGGTCGACATAACTAAAATTCCGGTGGTTAAACCAAAATCGAATGTAACAAGGGAGTACCTTGCTCGATACCAATTGAAAGTGCGCTATATCGACTAGAGGGGGTGAATAGGCGATTTTATGAATTCTTCCTTTGAGGAATTTGCCGGTGAGGAAATTCCTTAGCGAAGAATTACTTGCAGCGGAATAAGTACTCAGAAGTAAGCATAACAGAATACACGCATGGTCATCATGATGAAATGAAGACAAACACAGAGTACAGAAAGTGTAATCACAGGATAACACAAGATGAAGATAAACTGACTGAAGAAATTGAAGTGAAGAAATTGAGAAAGTCTTCAGTCAAGGTCTTCAAACACAGATATGAACAAACACTCAACAGAGTAATGAGGAAATGAAAGGGTTGAGGAAATAGAACCAGTTAGGTTGGTGAAGACAATGATTTGGTAGACCAGTTCCAACTGCTTTGTCTCGGTTATGCGTCTGGTTGGAGCGGCTGAGTAATTAAACTCGAGGACACACAGTCCGGACACCCAGTCGCCGAGCACGCCTTTCAGGACACCCAGTCCTCACCGTATTCTCCTTGAACTAAGGTCACACAGACCTCGTCCAATCACTCGTGGTAAGTCTTGAGCGACTTCCAAACCTTCACAGACTTGGTCACTTTCGGCGATCCACAATTCCTCTTGGATGCTCTAGACCGTGACGCCTAACCGTCTGGAAGAAGCCACGATCTTCAAAGGTAACAAGCGTCGGATCCACGCAGGATCAATTTCTTGATGATGCTCAATCACTTTGGGTTTGTAGGGTTTTGGTTTTTGGGTTTTTCCTCACTTGATGATTTTCGCTCAAAGTCCTCGAGTATGGGTTGCTCTTAAATGACAAGTGTCAAGTTCTCTCGGAGCAGCCAACCAGCTAGTGGTTGTAGGGGCGGCTATTTATAGCCTAGGGAGCAGCCCGACATGATAAGACATAAATGCCCTTCAATGATATGACCGTTAGGTGGATAAGATATTTTGGGACAGGTGGCAAAGACAAAGAACGGATCGGAAATTTGGATATAAAATTCCTCAGGGCTATCATGTTCCTCACTGTGTAGGCAATCCGCACTGGCGAATTCCTAACTCCTCAGTCAGAACAAATTCCTCAGCGACTAGAAGAACTTCGTCTCACATCCTTTGAAGAAATTGACTGAACTGTATGAGATTTCCAAAGGCTTCACTCGAAGGGATTGGAAGGTGTAGGATTTTGAGTTGAGCATCACATGGAAATTTTCCTTAGTATTTCCTCGACCCCCTTTAACAGTACGGTGTTTCCTATGACTCAAGAAAGAGAAAAACGAAACTACGAAAACAAAAGTCTTCACGCTTCATGTTCCTCAAATGAATACCAAGTCTTCAAGGTCACACCAATTTCTTCACTTTCAAAGTCTTTAGAATATCAAAGTCTTGATCGAAGAACTTCATTTTTAGGGGTCGACTTTCTCTGTAAATATCAAACTCCTCATAGACTTATAGACCTGAGTACACTCACAAACGCATTAGTTCCTTAACCTATAAGTCTTCAATCCACCAAAATCACTAAGGGGCACTAGATGCACTTACACGCCCGCCGGCAACGAGACAGAGGACATCGCCGGCTCCGCCGAGGCTCCGCCCTGCTGCCAACGAGGCCGCACCACACAGAAAACGAGGAAGCGTAGAACATGGTAGGTCACCGCCGCCCGGGTCCAAGTAAGGCCACCGCTTCTACCCTCCCGTTGAAGCCAAGCTAGGTTAGCTTCTTGGTAGTGACGTGGAGTCGGAGAGCTGCGCTTGAGAAGGACGCTGCTTCTACTTAACTGCTGGTGCAGTTGGCTGACTGACACGTGGGCCCAACAGGCGGATGTCGATTCACGCTACACCTGCAGTTAAGTCACTGAAGCTTCTGTTCGGCTCAGCCGGACACAGGTGGGTAGCTTTGGTTAATTAATTATACCTCCAGCGCACCCCTTTTTAGTTGAAGAATGTATGAAATGTAATGAAATCCGGCATGTTTATATGAAATCCGACCGTGTATGAATGAATTTATTTCGATTAGTTCGAATTCCTGTATCACGGCATTGGATGAACATGCAAAACAATACGTACTAGCATTATTCCGAAGGTGATCTCCTCGTTTGCAGCAGTTTCACATGTACTCCCTCCGGTCCTTTCTAGTCTGCATACAAGTTTTGTCTACAGTCAAAGTATCTCTACTTTGACCAATCTTATACAAAAAATTATGAACTTTCACAATGTGCGAAGTAAAAAGGAACAGAAGGAGTACAAAGAGTTTGAGCAGCTTTTTAGCGTTTACATACATTGCCATCAAACACATAGGCACGGCAATTCATAGAGAACATTCAAAACAATCGATGATTATGCATCTCGGCTGACTCACATGTCGAGAGGCAACTAAAGAAAAAAAATTGATCGACGCCGGCAAAGAAAGGGTGTCCCATTCGAAAATATCAAATGCATGTCTTGCTAAAATCAATGAGCAAAATTTGACAAGGTTGTCCTATTCCAAAATATCAATTGCATACGATTGTGGAATGGGCAGGGTTTGCCATCAGTTCGGACATTGACATGGCACCTCGTGCTAAATAAACCAGCTGTTCTTTTTGTGCAGTTCCACCAAAATCAACCAAATTCACGCGTAGCTTGTATGATTTCGCCCTTATATGTTGCAACGCCTTGAACTTATCGGCACCTCCTTTCTTGTGGTGGAAATGAATGATTCGATGTATTCATGAACATTTTGTGCAGTTCCCATTGAAATCAAGCTGAGCACCCCTGTTGCACAAATACAAAAAAGTGATTAGTATAAAGCAAACTGTACTATGAATTAACAGTTTCAACAGGCACATACATGGTCCATGTAGAGCACACTTTTAGAAAAATGGAACTCACCAGAAAGAATCCTAGAACATTATTGTACTCGCACATCACAGCAAAAAAATGGAGATTTTGTCAGTCCTTCTGAGCTGAAGTTAGTTTGGTCTTGTGGGGAGTAATGTAACCATCCTTCAACTACTCATTCTAATGATAAGATAGACATGGCTTCTTCATCCTGGCATAATCGGAACTAGTCACTTCACGTACTCCATATTCTTCTTTAGAGGAAGATGATCCTGTTGTGCAAAGACAAGAGGACTACTAAATGCTAGCATCACTGTTTGCTCGAAAATAAGGAAAGGAAATATTTAAAACATCACAGAAGAAGCACTTCTCAAGGACAATACCACTTTTTCATGACAGTATCTAAACAGTAGCACAACACCAATAGAGATGACAATGCTCAATCATATGGATGAAATCAGTGGGCGAGTACCAACCTTTGTAAGGAGGCTTATTGTGTAGAGCATACAGATGAAGGAATTCTCCGGAACCATCTGTTGCTATCTACGGTGGTGGCCATGCTTACTATATACTCCTCGATTAGATTAATGTTTCAAACATCTTCTTGTGTAGTTCCACTAAAATATATGGTATCTTCAAAGAAGATCCCCGTTGCACAAGTAGACATAATTACATACTACATTAAGAGTGGCATCAGATCAGTGGCAAAACAATTGCTCGTTCCAGCCATAGCAATAAATTAAGATGCAAAACTATATCATTACTTGTGTCATCACAGTTCCAGTGCTACATTACAGCACCGGGAGTTGATTTTTGTTTTTCTTTCGCTTGTTCTTCCCCTTCATCACTTGGTTCAATAACAGACAAGCCTCGCCTTCAATGTAAGATTTGGCATGCCAATTAGGGAGCACAAGTATATTACTAAACTTAATTTTCTGATGAAAGTGGCAAAATACAGGCCAGCAGTTGTGTAATATCCTTATCTTACCTCAATGGGATATTACGGTGCACATACAGATTGGAAGTCTTGTCTCCATTTGTGCAGTTCACTAAAATAAACAAACATTATCGTACAAGTAGCACAACATTTGAATGCACACTGCAGAATCATGTGAAAGAAGGCTAGTACTGACCTCTCATGATGCGGAATTCAAACAACTCACAAGAAGAAGATCTGAACCAAATTCGCCTTAACAGATAGGAAGTAAGATCTCCTCTTGTGCAGTTCCACTAAGATCAAGAAATCAAGCAACGTTGTCGGTGTGACATTTTGGTTGAAGTGCACAAAACACTCTTAAAACAAAAGTGTTTTGTGCAGTGCAACAAAAGGTCACAATGGCAACGTGGTGAAGCAGATAACCCTGTTTACACAGAAGTGCAAGGAAACAATTAGTGATCAATAACGGTGGATGACACAGAAGCCAACAAAAAGAAGCATCTACCTTATCTAAATGGGAAAGAAAGCAAGACAGTAGCATTTCTCAAATGGTGGCATTGATTAATATTAACATAGAGATTATATTAACAATAAAATTCGTTAAACATGTAATTTGCTTTTAACTGTGGCATTCCATCAATTTTCCAGTGGCATTTTTAGAGGGTGTTTGTTTACAGGGACATTTTGGTGTAGGGACTAAAAAAACTTCGTGTCAGTCCCATCTAAAACAAACAGGAGGGACTTTTAGGGACTAAAAGTGGGCATTTGGGACTAAAGAAAGAAGACCCCAAGGGAGTATTTTTGGGACTTTTTCAAACAGTTGCCCCTGCCACGCATCGAACCTTGTCTGTATTAGTTCATTACTAGGGGTAACATGGTCTTTTAGCATGTCATTTAATAACCTCTAGTCCATGTTTAGTCCCTGGAACTCAGCAGGTAGGGACTAGGGAGTTTTTAACCAAATAGGGCCTTAGATTAACACCAGCTAATGAGTTGCATGGGACAGTGGACGCACCAGCACCATGTGCATCTACCGATGTACTGTGTTCATGCATAATCTGTTGCAACAAAGAACAAACAACCAAGGAGCATATTTGTGTTGGTCCCAGTTTTGTTATCTTTAGACACCTTTCCCTATGTGAGCGCAGCAAATCTAGTCCTGCTCAAACTCTACAGACTTGTCCCTTCCTTTCCTTTTTGAACTTGTACTTTCGCCCCTTCCTTTCCTCTTTGAACCACGTCCTAGATTTATGTGATACAACTTTCCCCACTACTTTCCCCCATTCCTTTCCTCTTTGAACCACGTCCTAGATTAATGCTATACAACTTTCCCCCTTCATTTCCTCTTTGAACCACGTCCTAGATTCATGTTATATACAACTTTTCCCACTACTTTCCCCCACTCCTTTCCTCTTTGAACCACGTCCTAGATTCATGGTATACATGCAGCTAGAGCAATGCATGTGGAGTAAGTAAATTATAACTTAAGGTTCTTGGGGCGTGGTTCGTTTAAACTGAGACGGTGGCGAAGAAGAAGGGGTCGGAGGCCCTCCCGTGCCGCCATTGGGTGGAAAGTGAACAGCTGCCGGTAGTCCCTTGTCGACGGCGACGGCGTTAAGCCTCCTTCCCTTCCGTGGACGGATCCTGCCGTCTCTTTGAGCAGCAGTGAGGGAGAGAGAGGCCAACGAAGTCTTGTTTAGATCTGGAGAGGCGAGAGAGTGTGAAGAGAGCAACTACAAGCGCCGAGGCTCCAGTGAGAGAGGGCGAGGCGTGTGAAGAGAGCAACTACAGCTACCGAGGCTCCAGCATGTATATATATACTGGAGAGAGGGTGTGAATCATGCAAACCCTAGAAAACATTTTGACCAGTCAAAGAATCCTCCTGGCACAAATTATGTGCAAGTGTAGTTATCGAACCCGAGACCTCAAGTTTGATGAGCGAACAGGCTAACCAGCTACACAACCCTCCCGTTATGTTCAACGAGAGGGAAATAACCTTTTATACATTCCTGCATTCGTGTGACAAGCATGCCGTGTTTTTGTGTGTGTGTGGGAGTCATTGGGATTTCAATCATAATCGTGTCATGTGGCTTTGGTGGTAAGACTACCCACAGTGGTGCAGAAATAATGCAGCCTTAGTCACCTTACCTCTCTCCACGTAGTACGTTGGGTCCCACCAGTCAGAGGGTGAAACAAACAAATTAATAAGAAAAATTAAAAGCGCCAGCAGTGTATCTTACCTCACACATCTCGCTACTGCTCGGGAACACTGTCCAATTGATCCCTCTGTTCACTCACGTACTATTTTAAGTGAATCCTTATTATAACATGCACACAAATTTTGGGCACTTGTATTCGACTTAAGTCAGTGTGCCACCGTATATCGTATACTTACTACTCCCTCCGTCTAGGAGTAATATGTCACATTAGAAGGTGCAATGGGACCAAGGTGCGTGCATGCGTGTGTGTGTGTGTGTGTGTGTGTGTTTGTGTGTTTAACAGCATGTGTGTGTTAGAGAGAGCGACAAATCGACCTACTCCTACAGAGAGATGTTGTGTAGTGTACGATTTTAGGCGCGAGAGTCGGTGCATCCTCTCTGTCAGGACCCCGATCCTAGTCACACCGATCTAGCATGTAACACATCATATCACTTTGCGGCCTCACGCACGGTATTCCCACGGGTGTCGCCTTACCATGGCCCGGGACCGTTTGTGCCTTTTGGCTCACGTATATGATAGTGTCGCTAGCATCCATATGACAAAGAACCGGGCCGACATGGCTAGTCGTGAACCCAAAGCGGCGCTAACCCATGGGGACAGGCATACATGAATCACATCGAGCATGTCGGTCATCAACGTATAAATTGGGCTGTAGCACTGGGCTATGAGGACTCGGTATCCCGGGCTGTAGCAGGCTAGGCAGGACTCGAATAACACCGCGTGACATTTCCCGAAGGACAGACATAGGAACGGCAGTGAAACACATGCCCGGCCAGTCAAGTGTCCAAGCGGTAGTCTTTGGGCTAGCAGGACTCCGGTGAACCGGCCATGTAGCGGACTACTATCGCTCAGAAGCACGAGACTACATTTCCCCATATGTGAGGCTGCCAAGGATAAACAACTAGTTTGTCGGATCCCACACATACCAAGCATTTCAAACATACACACAATATGCTCAATATGTGTAGATACAACATGGCATCACAACATAACTCTACGACTCAAATATTTATCCAATAGGCTCCGAGGAGCGAGATATTACAAACATGGGTCTCATGACCCAACATTCAGAGCATACAAGTCAAAGCACAAGCGGAAGCTAAACATGTCTGAGTACAGACAACTATAAATGAAAAAGGCTGAGAAGCCTGACTATCTACCAGATCCTGCCGAGGCACAAGATCGTAGCTGAGGTATCAAGCTAACCGTCGAAGTCCAAGCGGAACTACTAACGAGACTGAAGTCTCTCTGCAAAACGTAAAATAAGCAAACGTGAGTACAAACGTACTCAGCAAGACTTACATCAGAACTAGCTACATATGCATCATTATCAAAAGGGGTGGTGGAGTTTGACTGCAGCAAGCCAGCTTTGACTCGGTGGCTATCCTGAACTACGACTGCAATTAACTCTTTTGAGGTGGCGCACACGAGTCCACATATTCACCATATCAATACACCACTATGGATCTGCTCCCGTCTCCCTACGAGAACGCCATCCATAGCACTCACGCTTATCTTGCGCATTTTAGAGTATCCACTTTCACTTGTCTATGAACTGATATAGGCAACCCAGAAGTCCTTTTCCGCGGACACGGCTATTGAATAGATCATATTAACCTGCAGTGGTGTACTTCTTCACACACGCTCTCACCACTTACCGCCGTTTACACGACATGTACTCGGCAACCTTCAAGCGGAAGCCCAACGTGGGTGTCGGCCACGGCCTACCTAAACACACAAGTCCCAAGTCCAGGTTTATCGCCGATTCGGTTCCATCCAGGGAGTCCGGCCGAGGTTTCCCATACAGCCCGAACGATGTGTACAGGGTTCCCGAGACACCAAGCAGGCGAATCGGTACACAGACACGGTGCCTACCGCAACACAACCCACCCCTATGGTCAGCTGCTATGCGGCCCCCAAAGATACTACAAACACGAAACTACTTGCAACTCCCGGACCGAGGACAAGGGTGGTTAAGAAGCCGAGAGGGTCAATTAAGGATCCCAATGCGTGGTAGTAACTGCTTTCATGGATCACAAACACGTAACTCAGTTCCTGAGGACGGCTACAATGAGACAACCCACCATGTACTCCTACATGGCCTCTCACCGCTACCTTTACCAAATCGTGTTCACACACTTAGCTCACACACAATAGGACATGTTCACACAACCATTCCAATTCATTCCCGATGAATCAGACCTGACTCAACTCTAAGCGATGAGGCATGACAAACAAGCAAAATGAGTAGGCACAACAGGGCTCAAACAACTCCTACTCATGCTAGTGGGTTTCATCTAATTCTTTGTGGAATGACAGGTCATGCAAGGAGGATAAAGGGGTTCAGCTACCGCAGCAAGTAACACATGAGTCGTTGTTGTCCTAATGCAATAAAATAGAGCAGGAGCGAGAGAGTGGGATTATACCGGAATGAACAAGGGGGTTTTGCTTGCCTGGCACTTCTGAAGATAATATAGTTCCTCATCGGTGTCATCGAACAATCGTCGGAACGTCGTCTATCGAGAGAGGCAATTACCGGCAAACAAACAAGAGAGAACACAATCAATGCAATGCACATTCACATGAATGACATGTCATGTTAAGGTACTGAATTCACCTAATGCAATATCTAGCCAAGTTAATTGAAGTGGAATTCAAACAAGGTTAAACTCCAACTCCAAATGTTATTTCATAATTTGCCCTAATCATGATTCATCCTATTCGGTGAGGTTAACTTGGTCAAACATGCATGATCATTGCATAAACAGATTCTTCATATTTTTCTGATCATTTTTCATATATAAATTATTTAATTTGGAGTTACAGATTAAAAGTTATGAATATTTGAAGTTTGGGGTATTTTACGAAATTTCCTGAATTAAATTAAATCCAGAAAATCAAATAATTGTGTCAACATGACGTCAACACCAGCGTCGTGAGTCAACACAGGTCAAACTGGCGTGTGGGGCCACACATCGGTGACTAACTAAACTAACCTAGTCAATTAGCACTAACCTAGGTTAAGTTAAATTAGTTTAAACCTAAACTAGATTAGTTAGCAGGCGGGGCCCGCATGTCGATGGCTCGGGAAGTCAAACTAGGCCAAACCCGGTCAACTCGCGGAGTTGACCCGCTGACTCGCCGGCCGGGCGGAGCCAGACGACGGAGGGGTGCGGGTTTCCTCCTCCGGTGACCAAAAGAGAGGCGGAGGGGCCCTACGTGACGCCCGGGCTCGCGCGCATCTAAGGAGACTAGCGGGAGGTGCGGGGGTGGCCGGAGTTCGCCGGAAACGAGTCCGTGGCGGTGGCCGGAGCTACGGGTTCGAGCGGCGCAGGCCTACAGAGCGCGGGGAAACTCATCGAGGGGCTCTCCGGACTCCTGGAGTCGCGGTGAGCACGATGACGCGCTCCTAATCGAGTTCAAGCGGCTGCAGGGACGGCGGCGACATGGCGGCGGCAGGGAAGCTTCACACGGCAGGCTACGGCCTAGAGGGCGGGCGCGACCAGGGGAGAAGGGGAGACGGCTGGGGCTCACCGTGAGTCCGCTTGGAGGGTCAGTGGGCTGGGCGGCCGGAGTGCGGCGAATCGGCCGGCGAGGGCTCGGTTGCCGAGGTTGGGGATGACCGCTATGACAATGAAGCAGAGACCTCGGAGGGCCGTGGATCGGTGGGGTGGAAGAGGGGTCGAGGCGGAGCTCTGGGGACGGCAGAGGGGCAAGGGGTGGCTGTGGCCGCTGGCACGGGCGATCGGCGCAGCCTGCTCGGGTTCGGGAGAGAGCGAGGCCGAGGAGGGAACGAGGGAGAGGGAGAGAGCGAGGGGGTTCGGGGAGGCGCGTGGCGTCCACGGTGTCGAGGAGGAGAGCCGGAAGCAGGAGGTGGCGTCGGTGGCCGTTGGGCAAGCGCCACGCCTCGCCTCTGCCCTCTTGGGCAGAGGAAGGCAACAGCGGCGAGGCGGTGGTGGGCTGGGCCACCAATTTGGCCAGCCGAGGGAGGGGAGAAGGCTGGGCGGTTCGTGGGCCGGTAAGTGGCTGCCAGTGAGCTCTCTCTCTTTCCTTTTTAACTGCTTTTTGTTTTTCTATTATTTGCTCTGTTTTGATTTAGTTTATAAACCAAATCATTTCATAAATCCTGAAAATAATTTTGGGCATTAACTGAAATATTACGAGGCCCTTAACTATTTTTTCAGAATTGTTGGAGCATTTAAAAATATTAATAGTTTTTTAAATGCCCCAATTCAAATACAATATGGTTTATTCAAATATCCAAAAATGTCTTGGAAAAATATCCATCATCTCTGGATATGGTTTTCACCCTTTTCCATTAATCATGAATATTTTTGCAAACCAATTTGGGTTTTTGAAAATTTTTTTTTTGAATTTGAACCTATTTGAATTGCTTTGGTGCTAGGGCTTAGGCAGTCCCCATTTCAATTTTCATAGAATTTAAACATGATGCATGGATGCCAAAGCAAAAACAAGCAAGGCCTGAACTGGGATGTGACAACTCACCCCACTAAACAAGAATCTCGCCCGAGATTCAAGGCGTGAGGTAAGAGGAAAAGGAAGTCACAAAACTATCACGATCTTCATGATCCATTTGTCCTTCTCGAAGATGTTGATTCATTCCATCATCTTGGTCTTGACGTCTTTGCTATCGAAATCTACACTCGACACGACAACAGAAAGGAGGGGGAAACCCTACATGATTCGATCTTCATGAAGATCAAGTAAACATGTTCGACTCACGGGATGAGTTTTGAAAACATCTCGAGTTGAGACACAAAACACATCGAGAGGGATAGGAGAACAAACAACGGTGTGTGATTTGGTGGGCAACAATTCCACGCTTAGAAAGATGGTGGATGGTGTCAAGGTGGCGAGGAAATATTTACCATGATTCAATAGCGGGGCACCTCAGGGGAGGTGACGCGAGGAACTATTCCCTTAAGTGGCAAAAAGAATTACTTTTGAATCAGAGATCATTGAAACTCTTCATACCAGCCTAAGGCAATTCACAAAGATCGTTTGGTGGGGTGCAAGGAATGGCATACCTAGACTAGAATGGATGATATGGACTACCTTGTTGAAGACAACGCAATGGATGATTTTTGCTTATCACCGGAAATGGATGGGACCCATGGTAAGTCCTTTGTTGAAGATGATCACCGGGCGACAAGCTGCTGAGAAGGCAGACCATGGAAAATTGGCACGATGGGATGCAAGCTGGGAACAAAATGCAAATGTTGGGAATGTTCCAACTATCATATCTGCCTGAGATTCAGATCTAGTTGGTGTTAAGATATTCCAGACTCATCGAGTCTAGAAGAAGATGAAAGTTTGCAACACAAATCGACGAGAAGATGTTGCGAGATTCTCGGGAATGAACTACGATAGCAAGCTCCAAAACATGAGCCGGTTCTGCTACTAACATGTGAACATGTTGTCCAAGACAAGAATGACCACATAGTAGTCTTATCATAAAACACTACCGAGTTCAGGTGGGGAACCATCAACGAGGATATCGAAGTCCTTGCATAAGTCATATGATTAGCTCTTATGAAGAAACTTCTTGTCCCTGAACCAATCAATCAGTGGCTTGGTGTGCTATGGAATTCATATGGAATGAAGATGATCAGTCTATCAGACCATAGAATACTTCGCACGTGCATGACTGACTTGGGATGATTCCAAAGGAAACAAAACAAACCTTTCTCAAATTCATGGCGGCAACTTGCATCGATGCACATGAATTAGAGAAGGTCACTACTTTCATCCAAACATATACTTCATGAACGAAACACGAAGAAATGCTTACACAAGTTTCCAACGCTAGGTTGATGTTCAACATGACTCATGGGGGAGACAAAATGCTGCTGATGGGTTCAACAACAACTCATCGGAATTTCCATATCACTGGACTTCCACCATCATGTGAACACGGTGATAGCACTGGTCAGACCAAAAGATGTAATGGGTATGTTCGAGGGATCAACCACGAGTAAGACAACATTACGAATATCGTTGGTTCTGATTTGACCTAATAATAGCCTATACTCAAGTCAAAGTGCTGACAAGGCAATAGATCCAACAACTGATCACAGGGACCAATCGATGAAGATATCATCTTTCTTCAACACACACTACACAAGAATATCCCTTTGGCACGAACTAAGTCAGGCAAGCTTTTATCTTCCAACTCTCCAAGTTGTTGTCTAGCTCAACCAACTAGTTCAGGGATATCCAACACAGAGTCTTGGAGAATGGGTGGTTTACTGAAACCAACTTGATCACGAGCTCAACATAACGGTCGGGGAGACAACCGGTAACACTTCCAAGAAGATATTTGGAAAGTCACGACCACCGGTATGTTACTAAGCTCGAGAACAATCTTGCTTTTGAGGGCAAGATGATATGATCAAATAAGCAAGGGATTGAATAATCCTATCTCATTGATCGAAGGGTGCACCAGAAATCAGGACTAGGTAGCACGATCAATCTTAGGATGATGATTTAATAATCAACACGCTAAGAGTGAGGATATTGTCCACTAGCTGCCGAGCAACGAGTTGCTCGGAGTATTGATTTCACACATCACAATTCACTAAATCGGCATTCGGTTTCAACAACTCGGGACCGAGGAATGAATAATGATGGCGAGAAGTAGCAATCAAGGCCAAAATTCATGAGAGTTGGTGCAGTTCTCATGTCAATTACGACATAAGACGGTAATACTTGGTGAAAGCGAGAATCAAAGCTGGATTGACATTTTGATCTGCGGAATACAACTGCTTTGACCCAATCTCGGAAATGGATGAGAATCTTGGAGTTTGTTTCTCCTAGTCATTCCAGAACAAAATGGCTTGACGGACCACAAGGATAATAGACATCGATAAACGAATGCACACATACTCTTGGTTATCAACTGATAAAGGATGGTCGGGATACAACTAAAGAGAGCAACTCAAAGGAACATATAATTTTTCGAGTTGTGGAAGCGTGGATTAGTATATCGAGCAAGGCTCAACATTTCTCCCGGATAACCCATGCAGAAAGGTAGAATTGGCAGATTCACAATTATGAATGGAGAACTCCTCAAGAGCACTCTTATTGTGATGTTTTGGTTCAACAAGGAACTTCTGCCATAAGCGGTTCGTAGTATTTGGAAGAAGGAAATACCACGGACCTCGAGGACTATTGCAAGGTTACTAATATCCTAAAGGGACTAGCAAATACTAACAACATGAAGTAGGGTGAATCTCGGGTTCAAGAACCCCTGATTAGAATACCTACTAATCTAAATTGCATCGCGGGATGCTTTCAAGAATAATGGCCAGAATCATCACACTGGGGATACAAAAGCATTGCTAAATTTCTAGGTGACTTCCTAAACAACTAGGGTCATAATAGTAGCTCCAACATCTATGCCGAGGCAGCGGAGTACCTCAACATACTAATTTGTGTGATTAATCTGGTCAAAAGGACATCGGAGCGGAAGGAAAGGATTTGCAAATGCATCGGACTATTCGAGAGACACAGGATGACTCGGACAGCATAACGGTTGTAAATGCTCAAAATGATTTGAGACATCCTGCAAAATGGTGGCATAACCACTCAACATCACAATATCAAGGTTCCGAGATCAGCAATTATCATACAGAAGTAGTAGGAACTGAACTGGGGCTTAAAACCAACAATCTTAAAAGTCTACGGATTAGTAACACGTCATCCTGATAGATAGAAGATGAGCCTAATTCTTAAACCCCGTAGAAGAGAAGAGGTTGACTCAGATCAGAAGGCCATGAGGTATAAGAAGTAAAAAGAGCCTTACGTTCCCTTCCACAATCAATTCCCTTACATAACTAAAGCATTTCTAGACACAACTTGACCAGTTTGGCTTGGAAATCCTACAGCAACAAGGCTCGATACCAGCGATGTCGGGACCCCGATCCTAGTCACACCGATCTAGCATGTAACACATCATATCGCTTTGCGGCCTCACGCACGGTATTCCCACGGTGTCGCCTTACCATGGCCCGGGACCGTTTGCGCCTTTTGGCTCACGTATATGATAGTGTCGCTAGCATCCATATGACAAAGAACCCGGCCGACATGGCTAGTCGTGAACCCAAAGCGGCGCTTAACCCATGGGGACAGGCATACATGAATCACATCGAGCATG
Organism: Aegilops bicornis; assembly: GCA_021605145.1. Taxonomy (NCBI): domain Eukaryota; kingdom Viridiplantae; phylum Streptophyta; class Magnoliopsida; order Poales; family Poaceae; genus Aegilops; species Aegilops bicornis. The sequence goes on from CM038669.1 coordinate 154,595,548, forward strand.
TCGGTCATCAACGTATAAATTGGGCTGTAGCCTGGGCTATGAGGACTCCGGTATCCCGGCATGTAGCAGGCTAAGCAGGACTCCGAATAACACCGCGTGACATTTCCCGAAGGACAGGACATAAGGAACGAAGTGAAACACATGCCGGCGATCAAGTGTCCAAGCGGTAGTCTTGGGCTAGCAGGACTCGGTGAACCGGACATAGCGGACTACTATCGCTCAGAAGCACGAGACTACATTTCCCCATATGTGAGGCTGCCAAGGATAAACAACTAGTTTGTCGGATCCCACACATACCAAGCATTTCAAACATACACACAATATGCTCAATATGTGTAGATACAACATGGCATCACAACATAACTCTACGACTCAAATATTTATCCAATAGGCTCCGAGGAGCGAGATATTACAAACATGGGTCTCATGACCCAACATTGAAACATACAAGTCAAAGCACAAGCGGAAGCTAAACATGTGCGAGTACAGACAACTATAAATGAAAAGGGCTGAGAAGCACGACTATCTACCGAGATCTGCCGAGGCACAAGATCGTGGCTGAGGTATCAAGCTAACCGTCAAGTCCAAGCGGAACTACTAAGCGAGACTGAAGTCTCTCTCGCAAAAGCGTAAAATAAGCAAGCGTGAGTACAAGCGTACTCAGCAAGACTTACATCGGAACTAGCTACATATGCATCATTATCAAAAGGGGTGGTGGAGTTTGACTGCAGCAAGCCAGCTTTGACTCGGTGGCTATCTGAACTACATTGCAATTAACTCTTTTGAGGTGGCGCACGAGTCCACATATTCACCATATCAATACACCACTATGGATCTGCTCCCGTCTCCCTACGAGAACGCCATCCATAGCACTCACGCTTATCTTGCGCATTTTAGAGTATCCACTTTCACTTGTCTATGAACTGATATAGCCAACACAGAAGTCCTTTTCCGCGGACACGGCTATTCGAATAGATCATATTCACCCTGCGGGGGTGTACTTCTTCACACACGCTCTCACCACTTACCGCCGTTTACACGACATGTACTCGGCAACCTTCAAGCGGAAGCCCAACGTGGGTGTCGGCCACGGCCTACCTAAACACACAAGTCCCAAGTCCAGGTTTATCGCCTATTCGGGTTCCATCCGCAGGAGTCCGCCGAGGTTTCCCATACAGCCCGAACGATGTGTACAGGGGTTCCCGAGACACCAAGCAGGCGAATCGGTACTGCAGACACCGGTGCCTACCGCATAACACAACCCACCCCTATGGTCAGCGTTGCGTGCGGCCCCCAAAGATACTACAAACACCGAAACTACTTGCAACTCCCGACCGAGGACAAGGGTGGTTAAGAAGCCGAGAGGGTCAATTAAGGATCCCAATGCGTGGTAGTAACTGTTTCATGGATCACAAACACAGAACTCAGTTCCTCGAGGACGGCTGCAATGAGACAACCCACCATGTACTCCTACATGGCCTCTCACCGCTACCTTTACCAAATCGTGTTCACACACTTAGCTCACACACAATAGGACATGTTCACACAACCATTCCAATTCATTCCCGATGAATCAGACCTGACTCAACTCTAAGCGATGGCAGGCATGACAAACAAGCAAAATGAGTAGGCACAACAGGGCTCAAACAACTCCTACTCATGCTAGTGGGTTTCATCTAATTCTTGTGGAATGACAGGTCATGCGAGAGGATAAAGGGGTTCAGCTACCGCAGCAAGTAACACATGAGTCGTTGTTGTCCTAATGCAATAAAATAGAGCAGGAGGCGAGAGAGTGGGATTATATCGGAATGAACAAGGGGTTTTGCTTGCAGCACTTCTGAAGATAATATAGTTCTTCATCGGTGTCATCGAACAATCGTCGAAACGCCGTCTATCGAGAGAGGCAATTACCGGCAAACAAACAAGAGAGAACACAATCAATGCAATGCACATTCACATGAATGACATGTCATGTTAAGGTACTGAATTCACCTAATGCAATATCTAGCCAAGTTAATTGAAGTGGAATTCAAACAAGGTTAAACTCCAACTCCAAATGTTATTTCATAATTTGCCCTAATCATGATTCATCCTATTCAGTGAGGTTAACTCTTTCAAACATGCATGATCATGGCATAAACAGATTCTTCATATTTTTCTGATCATTTTTCATATATAAATTATTTAATTTGGAGTTACAGATAAAAAGTTATGAATATTTGAAGTTTGGGGTATTTTCTGAAATTTCCTGAATTAAATTAAATCAAGAAAATCAAATAATTGCGCCAAGATGACGTCGACACCGCGTCAAGATCAACCTGGGTCAAACCGGCGTGTGGGGCCACACGTCGGTGACTAACTAAACTAACCTAGTCAATTAGCACTAACCTAGGTTAAGTTAAATTAGTTTAAACCTAAACTAGATTAGTTAGAGGCGGGGCCCGCATGTCGCTGGCTCCGGGAAGTCAAACTAGGCCAAACCCGGTCAACTCGCCGAAGTTGACCAGCGGCTCGTCGCCGGGCCGGAGCCAGACGACGGAGAATGCGGGTTTCCTCCTCCGATGACCAAAAGAGAGGCGGAGGGGCCCTCACGTGGCCTTGGGCTCGCGCGCATCTAAGGAGACTAGCGGGAGGTGCGGGGGTGGCGGAGTTCGCCGGAACGAGTCCGTGGCGGTGGCCGGAGCTACGGGTTCGGCGGGCGAGGCCTCTGAGGCGGGGAAACTCATCGAGGGCTCTCCGGACTCCTGAGTCGCGGTGAGCACGATGACGCTCTAATCGAGTTCAAGCGGCTGCGGGGGCGGCGACATGGCCGGCGAGGGGAAGCTTCGGCCACGCAGCGAGGCTACGGCCTAGAGGCGGGCGCGACCAGGGGAGAAGGGGGAGACGATGCGGGGCTCACCGTGAGTCCGTTTGGAGGGTCAGTGGGCTCGGGGGCGGCCGGAGTGCGGCGAATCGACGGCGAGGGGCTCGGTTGCCCGAGGTTGGGGATGACCGCGATGACAATGAAGCAGGGCCTCCGGAGGGCCGTGGATCGGTGGGGTGGAAGAGGGGGTCGAGGCGGAGCTCCTGGGGACGGCAGAGGGGCAAGGGGGTGGCTGTGGCCGCGGGTACGGCGATCGGCGCCGGCGAGCTCGTTCGGGTTCGGGAGAGAGAGCGAGACTGAGGAGGGAACGAGGGAGAGGGAGAGAGCGAGGGGGTTCGGGGAGGCGCGTGGCGTCCACGGTGTCGAGGAGGAGAGCCGGAAGCAGGAGGTGGCGTCGGTGGCCGTCGGGCAAGCGCCACGCCTCGCCTCTGCCTACTGGCAGAGGAAGACGACGAGCGGCGAGGCGGTGGTGGGCTGGGCCACCGGTGGGCCAATGAGGGAGGGGAGAAGGCTGGGCGGCTCATGGGCCAGTAAGTGGCTGCCGGTGTGCTCTCTCTCTTTCCTTTTTAACTGTTTTTGTTTTTCTATTATTTGCTCTGTTTTGATTTAGTTTATAAACCAAATCATTTCATAAATCCTGAAAATAATTTTGGGCATTAACTGAAATATTACAGAGGCCCTTAACTATTTTTCAGAATTGTTGGAGAATTTAAAAATATTAACAGTTTTTTTTAAATGCCCCAATTCAAATACAATATGGTTTATTCAAATATCCAAAAATGTCTTGGAAAAATATCCATCATCTCTGGATATGGTTTTCACCCTTTTCCATTAATCATGAATATTTTTGCAAACCAATTTGGGTTTTTGAATTTTTTTTTTGAATTTGAACCTATTTGAATTGCTTTGGTGCTAGGGCTTAGGCAGTCCCCATTTCAATTTTCATAGAATTTAAACATGATGCATGGATGCCAAAGCAAAAACAAGCAAGGCCTGAACTGGGGATGTGACACTCTCGTTTCCGGGCATGTCCGGTAGGGAAATGCGGATAGCTGCCACGCCCGCTCCTGACCAGCCTGGCCCACCCAAAGCCCCTCCATCGCCCGTGCGCGCTTCCCGCCCGAAACGGTCAGCGCCGCTCCAAAGAATCGGTGCCGCATTCATGCCCGGGAAGAGCGGACGCGACCTCTCCTTTGGCGCAAGAGTGATGGTTGCTTCGTCCGTCCAACTTACTGCTGGGTCTATGTGATTTGACGGCTCATTGGTCTTTATTACTGAGGTGGTAGGACTGCTGGATGTCCCACGCTTTCTGCAAAAGGAGGTAGGAGTATACTACTACTAGATTACAATTTTCTCCATTCTTATACCAGAGGCGTGCAAGAGCAGTGAAAACACACAGGCTCAGTGATTACATGGCCCACCTCACACTATCACCGTGCGACACCTAACTCTTTACATAGTACTCCCTCCGTTCCTAAATATTACTAGATGAGTCTGGCGTTGGCCTTGAGAACAGCAGTATATCTCTCTGCATAAAATTATCGATTTCATAGAACTAAAAAATCTCTATAACCGCATGACAAATGTGGTAGCCAAACTAAATAAACTCCCATCATCATTTAGACATCCCACGTAAGGAAAAAGATCAGCCAACTCCTCTTGCATAATGGGATTATATTTTTCTTTTTGACATGTTAATGGGACATAAAAGCTCACTTACATGCATGATACCGGTGCATGCTTGCATGCAGACATGTTGATGTGATTTAAAACCCACTCACATGCATGTGCCACGGTATTTCTGCATGCTTGCATGTGGCTTAGTGCGGAGCCTCTCAACGTCTAGATCAGACGGCTATTATGGACTGATTTACTTCATCTAACAGCTACATCAATTTTGATGACGTGGCTCAAGGAGAGGATAGAGAATTCCTAGTAGTGGGGGCTAGCTATTACTAGTAGATAAGTCTTTGTAGAGATTCCACTACATACGGAACAAAATGATTGAATCTACACTTAAAATGCATCTATATACATCCGCATGTGGTTCATGGTGAAATCTCTACAAAGACATATATTTAGGAACGGAGGAAGTACTAGTATAGTACGTCTTGTAATTTATCGTGAGATAAATTTGTACAATGCTATGAAGCTTCCAGCACATTACATGTATCTTGCGTCCAAGGTTGCCCGTTGCAACATTTCATCAAATACAAAGGAGACTAACATGCATGCTATTGCATCTCAATGATTGACAGATCATAGCAAATATGTACTCCCTCCGTTCCAAAATAAGTGTCTCAACTTGGTGCAAACTTTAGTACAAAGTTGTATTACTACTAAAGTTGACATTTATTTTGGAACAGAGGCAGCTAAAGAAAAAAACGATCCATGCTGTCCCTAGCCCTTGAACCATGAACCCTGACCAGGCTTCAATTTGCTGGCAACGTTCGAGCTTCCTAATAAATGAAGTTTGCAACCTTTTGACCATCGGATCATTTTGTGCAGTTTCACCAAAGTCGAGATGAGCATCCACATGGCAAAGAAATTGAACAAGTGTGATTAGAATAAGATTCTTTGGGACTAGTTGATGAGACATAAACTCATCACAAATACGATGCGTAGAAGCCGATGAGAGCTATGTGCGGGGCAAAGAAGTAGAGAAATATCCACAGGGAGTGATGTGGGCAGCTGGAGTAGTGGTGCAAGCCGGCTGTAAAGGGAGTTGTACCTGAGGGACGTAGCTCAACCTTGAGAAGGACGGCGGGAGGCGGCAACTGCCCACGTCGCGGCAGTGAGCAAGGGACGAAGGCAATATCACCGGCATTTGAGAGAGAACAAGGGGGCCCCCTGATCGGGACGTGCTTACAGTGGGTTTTCGCCGTCGGCGACGGCCACCGCATCTACACTAAGCATCCACCCCTTCCCCAAGCGGACGTGATCCGCTGTGATGTTAGAGATGTGGCCACAGTTGTTTTGTGCAAGAGATTGTGAAGAGAGAAACCCCAGCAAGCAACCGTGTAGGCTGGCCCGTCCTGACTATGTATATAGTGGAGCGGTTTCCTTTTCTCTCCATATGAACCTATCATATTGCATACGTGCCACTGAAGAAAAAAAAACCTTCATTTATAAATGATGCGGCACCTACTACTCGTTCTCCTATAACCTTGCGCTTGGCATCTCCAAAATATTAACCTTGCGATTGGCTCTTCGTCTCTTTGGGAAGTCGAGCAATAATGGTAGTGCAGTATATATCGTTCTGGCTATATGAGACCGAATGAATTGTTGCACGTCCACCACATGGGCGAGGGTCGAGGGGCGAGGGAGAGTGCTACATACGGAGCAAAATGAGTGAATCTACACTCTAAAATACGTCTACATACATCAGTGTTTGGAGTATGTACTAGTAGTTATATTGAAATCTACTAAAGGACATATATATTCCAAACAATGTGATATAATCTCTATAACCAAGGTAGTAGGGGCGAGGAGTAAACGGAGGGAGTTGTAAATTTTTCTCCTCGTCCTGCGAGCCACCGCGCGCATGGGTGAGGGAGTGGGCGTAAGGCGTAGTAAGCAAGCTTCACCTCATCCTGCGAGCCACCGCACCCGTGGGCGGGGGAGACGGCGTACTAAGCAAGCTTCTCCTTGTTCTGCGAGTTGACGGGACACATCAAAAGTAGTCCAGTGTATAGAGCCTTGCCTCTAAGGTAGGCCCCACATGGTTTGCCTCTTTTTTTAACATAACACGTCAAGTCGCAATTTGTTTGTTTACCCATGGTAGACGATCCTCCCTCCACCAAGTGGACAACCACTACACGTGCCAAATTACCACGTGGGCTGCCTTTTTCATACAGAAATGAGCTCCACAGTGTACCCGCGCGGGTGTGGTTGGGAAAGAGACAGAATGCGTGCGCCGTGCTTGCACCTCTTCTCTTCGTGCACGTCCCCCACCTACGTGGGTGTGTGTGAGAGATACAAACCGCGTTCGTCAGTGTTTTTGGTTTTGGGGTGGCGGTGGGGTGGGGGTTGATTTCGTGAATTATTTGTGGGAATATGTGTCGATGACATCTCAAACAAAATTTTGCATGCAATGTGTGTGAAAAGGAGGCCTATCCATATCATACATAGAGGGTCGGGCAATCCACGAGAAGAGAGGGAGGGGTCAGAGCTATTGATAGAGTCGAAGAGAGGATCAAGTGGGTGGGTGCGAGATCGATGAAGAGAGCCATCGAAATTGTGTGTGTGTACAAGTTAAAGATATAGGGCAACTGGCATACCGGAACGTTAGAGGGCACATGTCAAGTTTGTGTGTGGCAGGGAGACATGACTAGAGCGCTCGATGTATCAGTGTGTGTGGGGGGGGGGGGGAGGGGGTGTGGGGAGGGGTAGGCAGAGGCTTAACTATAGAGGTAGAACGACTCGTATATGTGTTGAGAAGGAGAGACCCAGCTATGTCTTGAGGGAGATCGGTCGACATCCATACATAACTGAAGGACGGGAAATATGATGGGACAAAGAGAGAGAGAGAGGAGAGAGAGAGGGAGGGAGAGGGAGGGAGAGGGGTAGAGGGCTGGACGGGTGATGGAGTTGCTTCTCGAAGATGGCGGGAGAGGCCTACTAGACAAACTGAGGGTGGAACTGCAATGTTATCAATAAGAGTGGGGATGTGTTTCTGTGTGTGCCTGTGTGTGATAGATCTGTCGGGACGCATCCATGGATGATGAAGGGGAACCATGTGTTTGGTAAGCAAACCTAACTAGATTGGTAGATCGATTGTTGTTTGTCGGAGGAAGGGATAGACACAACTAATGAGGTAGATCGATTGACGTGTGGGTAAAAATGAGTTATAAGGACCTAGCTAGCTATATGTATAGTGAGAGATCGGTCGGTGTACGTCCATTTGTTAGAGGCAAATAAGGCCCAGCGAGACGGATAGACAAAGAGAATGGAGCTAAGAGGTGGTGCGAGAGGCCCAACTACTAGCTAGATAGGGGGAGGAGTGTGCGATTGTGAGATCGATGAAAAGAGGGGCGAGAGTTTACACGTGTGTCTGACCGTATGAGATACACGGGCCAAGGACACATAAAGGAGGAGATTGAAGGTGTGTGTGTATGTTGTAGGCAGGCATCGCTCGAGAGGTTTATCGATCAGTGTGTGTCGGAATGGAGTTGTGGAGACTCTGGGAGAACGACCTAAAGAAAAAAATGAATGTGCCCGGTGGGTAGAATGCCGAGGGAGGGGGAGGGCGAGGAGGGCGTGTGCATGCATGAGAGGAAGTTAGTGGTAGCTACAAAGGTTAGATGATTGTGTGGGTGTAACAGACTAACAAAGATCATAATTTGATATGAAAGCGGATTCATATATTTGAATAGGAGATCATAGTGTTTTAAACATTGCATGCATGAATATAGCGGTGATACACGTGCTGTGCACATGTTATACAATAATGTGATAATGCATGGCATTTGCAACTCACAGCTAAATGCCGAGCAATCTAAACCATACTATACATCAAACAATCTCACATTTTATTTGAATTTGTGATAATGTGTGGTGTTTGCAGCTTACAACTAAATATGGAACAATCTAAACAATACTATATATCAAACATTCTCACATTTTATTTGAATTTGTGGTAATGTGTGGTATTTGCAACTCACATCTAAATACTTGTAGGCGTAGGGGGCGGGGCACCATACATAATGTGATAAACCCATTATACATATGAGACATGGTTTAGATTATGAAGATCTAGCTAGAGCTAGAAATGTAATGTGATTTGAAATCAAAATAAAGTGGATTCAAAAAATCTAGTTCGAGTTCATATAGTACACATAGTTCGTATGTAACTCGAGACTAATCATGTGGTGTGCTGTGAAGATAATACACAAACGATGGTTTAACTTGACAATAATGATGATTGTAGATCTTATTAAAACAGAGAAATGAATTCAAATGCTTTGACTTCACAACAATCATTACTGTAGATCTTATTTAAATAGAGAAACAAATTCAAATTAAGTTCATATTGAAGCGGTAGTATATATGTTTGGAATGCACTAAAACGTTCATTTGAGTAGTAGGTTGCATGCATTATACACGTAGCGAAATATTTTAATTGAACATAACATGAATTCAAAGTTTTGAATGACATTTGTAGTGCGCATTGATTTGGTACAGTACACGTTAGGCTTGTCCGGAAATTTCAACCCGCGCCTTGTTAGCCCGAAATATTTAAGATATATCTTTGTCTCGTTGTGCTCCGACAAATCCCTCCATCTCAACCCCCGTCTTGCTATTCCAAAATTACAACGCGCGCAAAAACTCCCACCTCCTGTGAAATCCCGACACGCGAAATGCCCGTGGTACCCCTGAACCGAAAGAACCGCCTCAAATCGGTGGGGGTACTTTCGTAACTTACCCCACATTTCGGACAAGCGCGTTTCTAAGCCTTGGTTCCCCACTGCCATCCCATCCGCCCACCCATTCGTACACCGAGGCCGCGAAAACCCGCGACGAAACCCCACACCATGCTCCGTCCGCCACCCAGCCGGAGCCTCTTCCCTCACGATGTCGTCCACAACAAAACCTCGATGTCCCTCATCCACCATACCGGATGAGGATCCGTCATCGATCTCATCGTCCGGGCGGTTCGGCCACCCCATCCTCCACCTCCAAAGAGCTGCCCCGATGTTCCCCTCGTCTTTCGCGCCACCTCCATTCCCACACCGCCGTCTTCACCTGCACCACCAGAAGAGCATCATCATCACCGTTTCCTCAGATGAAGCTGCGGCCTAATCGGTGCCACCAAAGAGGTTGTACACTAATCGCCGCATTTTCTTCTTGATTCGATCTCACGGTGCTGCCGGCGCTCGGTCCCGAGCCGACACGGCGGGGCTCCATCCACGGCGGCGTCGTCGGCCACTTCCTCCACGGCGTCGACAACTTCCAGGGCACTTATGAGTGACCACCAGATGCCGATGACTTGAGCCACATAATTCAGCAGCTAAGGGAATCGGCCAGGCAATTCTGGACACGGTTCCTAACCAAGAAAAATCAAATTGTTGATTGTCCGGATGTAGAGGCCTTAGCGGCATTTAAGCACAACATACATGACGAGTGGATCGCCCGGCACCTCGGCCAGGAAAAGCCGAAGTCTATGGCAGCCCTCACGACACTCATGACCCGCTTTTGCGTGGGAGAGGATAGCTGGCTGGCTCACAACAACAACATATCAAGAAACCTTGGCACTTCGGATACCAAGGACATTAACGACAGGCCATATTTCAGAGACTATAAACCCGATCAGCGATAACACCGGGGATACGGAAGTCAATGCCGGATTTCAAAGACTATAAACCCGATCAGCGGAAAAAGCCATTCAAAAGAAGCACTCCGGGCTCGTCCAGTTTGGACCGCATAATCGATCGCTCGTTTCAAATACACGGCACCCTCGATAAGCCAGCCAATCACACCAATAGAGAATGTTGGGTGTTCAAGAAGGCCGGCAAGTTAAACGCCGAAAACAAGGACAAGGGGCTGCACAACGATGACGAGGAGGAGCCACGGCCGCCGAACACGGGAGGACAGAAAAGGTTCCCCCCACAAGTGAGGATGTTGAACATGATATACGCAACCCACATCCCTAAGAGGGAACGGAAGCAGCACTAAGGGACGTATATGTGATGGAGCCCGTCGCCCCAAAGTTCAACCCATGGTCCTCTTGTCCGATCACCTTCGATCGCAGGGACCACCCCACTAGTATCCGTCATGGCGGATCTGCCGCATCATTGATGGATTCCACCTCACTCGAGTCCTTATGGACGGTGGCAGCAGCCTGAACCTGCTCTATCAGGATACAGTGCGCAAAATGGGTATAGACCCCTCGAGGATGAAACCCACAAAAACGACCTTTAAAGGCGTCATCCCAGGTGTAGAGGCCCATTATACAGGCTCAATCACACTGGAAGTGGTCTTCGGATCTCCGGACAACTTCCGAAGCGAGGAGTTAATCTTCGATATCGGCCCGTTCAGCGATGGCTATCACGCCTTTGCTTTCAGGCGAACCGCGTTTGCAAGATTCAACGCAGTATCGCATGATGCATATCTGAAGTTCAAGATGCCAGGACCTCGGGGGGTCATCACAGTCAATGGAAACACAGAGCGCTCGCTCCGTATGGAGGAGCACACTGCGGCCCTCTATTCCATCCCCTCCTACTGTGGTGGCAGGTCCTATTTATAGAGGCCCTGGCCCTCTCCCCAAATATTGAGCGGGAAGGGAGCCAACAATGGCCAATTTGAAAGGGGATAGCTAGTACAACTTATCCTGACAAAAGCAGTCTTTGCCTGCAAAAGGCTCTGGTGGTGACGCCGCCTTGGGCTCCATGGTGACCTCCGTCTTGCCATCCTGCTGGTCTTGGTCTCGTTGCACTGATATGGAAACCTTTGCTTGACACCTCGGTACTCCATGCCCGCGCTTGCCTCCTTAGCACCAAAGAGGAAACAAGTACACTGCGCTCGCTGGCGCCCGCCTGGTCTCGATCGTCATGGCTCACGTCACGAGGTTTTCCTTGCCTTGAACTCTCAACCCCTCACGAGCCAGCCCTGTGAGGCTGCTCCGGAGGAGGTCTTGTGTCGTCCGCGTCGTGAGGCTTGGCCCCTCGCGAGGGTCTTGAGTGTTGGTGAAGATGGGCCGTACGGGCCCACTCGCAGAGCCATGCCATGGGCTACAGGCAGGCAAGTCAATACAATGTTCTCCCCCTCTCTTGTGGAGATCTATTCGATGTAATCTTCTTTTGCGGTGTGTTTGTTGAGACCGATGAATTGTGGGTTTTACGATCAAATTTATCTATGAAAAATATTTGAATCTCCTCTAAATTCTTTTATGTATGATTGTTATCTTTGCAAGTCTCTTCGAATTATCAGTTTGGTTTGGCCTACTAGATTGATCTTTCTTGCAATGGGAGAAGTGCTTAGCTTTGGTTCAATCTTGCGGTGTCCTTTCCCGATGTGATGAGGGGCAGCAAGGCACGTATTGTATTGTTGCCATCGAGGATAACAAGATGGGGTTTATATCATATTGCATGAGTTTATCCCTCTACATCATGTCATCTTGCTTAAAGCGTTACTCTGTTCTTATGAACTTAATCTGTAGATGCATCTTTGGATAGCGGTCGATGTGTGGAGTAATAGTAGTAGATGCAGGCAGGACTCGGTCTACTTGTCTCGGACGTGATGCATATATACAAGATCATACCTAGTTATTCTCATAACTATGCTCAATTCTGTCAATTGCTCAATAGTAATTTGTTCACCCACCGTAATACTTATGCTCTCGAGAGAAGCCTCTAGTGAAACCTATGGCCCCCGGGTCTATTTTCCATCATATTAATCTTCCAACACTTAGCTATTTTTATTACCTTTTATTTTACTTTGCATCTTTATCATAAAAATACCAAAAATATCATCTTATCATATCTATCAGGTCTCACTCTCGTAAGTGACCGTGAAGGAATTGACAACCCCTTTATTGAGTTGGTTGGAAGGATTTATTTGTTTGTGTAGGTGCGACGGACTCGTGCGTGGTCTCCTACCGGATTGATACCTTGGTTCTCAAAAACTGAGGGAAATACTTACGCTACTTTGCTGCATCACCCTTTCCTCTTCAAGGGAAAACCAACGCAGTGCTCAAGAGGTAGCAAGAAGGATTTACGCGGCGCCCGTTGCGGGAGTCTACGCAAAAGTCAACATACCAAGTACCCATCACAAACCCTTATCTCCCACATTGCATTATTTGCCATTTGCCTCTCGTTTTCCTCTCCCCCACTTCACCCTTGCCGTTTTATTCGCCCTCTCTTTTTCGTTCGCCTTTTTTCTCGCTTGCTTCTTGTTTGCTCGTGTGTTGGATTTCTTGCTCGTCATGATGGCTCAAGATAATACTAAGTTGTGTGACTTTACCAATAACAACAATAATGATTTTATTAGCACTCCGATTGCTCCTATTACCAATACTGAATCTTGTGAAATCAATGCTGCTTTGTTGAATCTTGTCATGAAAGATCAATTCGCCGGCCTTCCTAGTGAAGATGTCGCTACCCATCTAAATAGCTTTGTTGATTTGTGTGATATGCAAAAGAAGAAAGATGTGGATAATGATATTGTTAAACTGAAGCTATTTCCTTTTTCGCTTAGAGATCGTGCTAAAGCTTGGTTTTCATCTTTGCCTAAACATAGTATTGATTCTTGGAATAAGTGCAAAGATGCTTTTCTCTCTAAGTATTTTCCCCCCGCTAAGATCATCTCTCTTAGAAACGATATTATGATTTTTAAGCAACTTGATAATGAGCATGTTGCACAAGCTTGGGAGAGGATGATATTAATGATACGTAATTGTCCTACACATGGCTTGAATTTATGGATGATAATACAAATTTTTTATGCCGGATTGAATTTTGCATCTAGAAATCTTTTAGATTCGGCCGCGGGAGGCACTTTTACGGAAATCACTTTTGGAGAAGCTACTAAACTCCTAGATAATATTATGGTTAATTATTCTCAATGGCACATTGAAATATCTACTAATAAAAAACTGCATGCGATAGAAGAAATTAATGTTTTGAATGGAAAGATGGATGAACTTATGAAATTATTTACTACTAAGAGTGTTTCTTCTGATCCTAATGATATGCCTTTGTCTCCTTTGATTGAGAATAATAATGAATCTATGGATGTGAATTTTGTTGGCAGGAATAATTTTGGTAACAACGCGTATAGAGGAGACTTTAATCCTAGGCCTTATCCTAGTAATTTCTCTAATAATTATGGTAATTCCTACAACAATTCTTATGGGAAGTTTAATAAGATGCCTTCTTAATTTGAGACTAGTGTTAAGGAGTTTATGAATTCACAAAAGAATTTCAATGCTTTGCTTGAAGAAAAATTGCTTAAAGTTGATGAATTGGCTAGGAACGTTGATAGAATTTCTCTTGATGTTGATTCTTTAAAACTTAGATTTATTCCACCTAAACATGATATCAATGAGTCTCTCAAAGCCATGATAATTTCCATTGATGAGTGCAAAGAAAGAACCGCTAGGATGCATGCTAAGAAAGATTGCTTTATGAAAGCGTGTTCTTCTAATTCCTATGAAAATAAAGATGAAGATCTAAAAGTTATTGATGTGTCCCCAATTAAATCTTTGTTTTGCAATAGGAATCTTGATAATGATGGGTGAGGGAGTCCCGGATTAGGGGGTGTCCGGATAGCCGGACTATGACCTTTGGCCGGACTCCTGGACTATGAAGATACAAGATTGAAGACTTCGTCCCGTGTCCGGATGGGACTTTCCTTGGCGTGGAAGGCAACCTTGGCGATACGTATATGTAGATATCCTACCATTGTAACCGACTCTGTGTAACCCTAACCCTATTTGGTGTCTATATAAACCGGAGGGTTTTAGTCCGTAGGACGAACAACAATCATACCATAGGCTAGCTTCTAGGGTTTAGCCTCTTCGATCTCGTGGTAGATCCACTCTTGTACTACCCATATCATCAATATCAATCAAGCAGGAGTAGGGTTTTACCTCCATCGAGAGGGCGAACACAGGTAAAAACATCGTGTCCCTTGTCTCCTGTTACCATCCGCCTAGACGCACAGTTCGGGACCCCCTACCCGAGATCCGCGGATTTTGACACCGACATTGGTGCTTTCATTGAGAGTTCCTCTGTGTCGTCGCCGTCGGGAAGGATGCCTCATCCGTCTTTAAAGACGACATTGTTGCTAAAAAAGCTTTGGTTGTCGGCCAAACTCTCTGGCTAGGCGGTTTTCTTATGACCGCCTGTTCGGCCGCCGCGCCGACTATGACTTCTCGGGTCATTGAAAGCAATCTTCACGTTAACTCGGAGCTCGTCGAGCAGTTAGGTCCGATGGAGCTCTCTTCCTTAAACGAGCTTTTGGATCGCATCGCCGCCCTAAGAGCCGCTACAGACTATGATCAGATTGGGCCTAAACCCGATCTGAGAGAGATTAACTCTCCCCAAGTTACCCACCACGTTGCCTGTGGTGGAGGAACAATACGGCGACCCTTCTTCTATCTTAAGGACTAGCTACGTCCAGATTCCCAATCCCTCCATGCCGGATTCCCGCGGAGGAGAGGACGTCACTCAAGCCATGAACCTAAAGTCAGGCAGCGGGCTAGATTCATTGGACAACATCCAATAATCCAAGCTTCCATGTCCGGAAGCTCCTTGGCCCTTAAGTCTCAGATTAGGCGCGGTTCCGGATTTAATTCCACCCGCCCACCCAAACATAAGCGACCTATCTCAAATTCGGCAAGAGCCCATGAAGCAGTACACCATTACTGGGCCAGATTCCTCCTGGTTATGGATAGGATAAAGGACTGCCGCGAGGAGGACGCAATCTCATTCTTCTGCAATAATTGCACGGACAACGGGATCCTCAACGCTATAAGTCACCGTGACATTACACGCTTTGCGGACTTGGCGTCCATAGTACGAAAGTACTATGCGATGGAAAGCGCCTGGAAAAATGAATCAAGATTTTGGGACAATCCGGCCTTGAATACAACCCCAGTCCGAAATAAAAGGGTGCATCATCGCCAGGCACCTGGGTTAAATACCAAAAAGCAAAAACACTCTATAGGGCATGGAACCGTACTGGAGGGATAGCTCAATGGACCCTATAAAATTCATAATACAGAGGGCGTCACTCCAACTCATAGCCTTAGAGCATGTTGGATACTACGGCAGGTGGCCAAAAGTGGCGAAGAGCTTCTAGCTCTAGAGCACCAACCCAAGGATACCCGATCACGGTATTAACAGTCTTTGAGACTTTCGCATCAAATAATATGCGGAAGCGAACACTCCGTAGCCTTGCGAAGTCTACCAAGTAGCAAAAATAAACCCATGGGTGACATGGCTATTACCTTTAATGCCGTGGCGAACCTAAATTCGAACAGCCCGAGCACCGGCCGCATTGGTCCTCAGTCCGATAGTGGACGGCTTTTGCCTTACCAAGGTACTCATGGACGGTGGCAGCGGATTGAACCTCATTTACGAGGAAACCCTCCGAAAAATGGAGATAGACTGGAGCCGCATTGAGCGAAGCAGCACAACCTTTAGAGGAATAATCCCCAGTCGGGAAGCACATTTGTCAGGGGAAAAATCACACTGGATGTGGTGTTCGGCACGCCGGATAATTACAGGTCTGAGGAGGTCACGTTCCAAGTGGCCCCGTTCAGCAACGGATACCACGCTCTATAAGGGCGAGAGGCATTCACAATTTTCCAAGCTATACCTCATTATGGGTACATGAAGCTCGAAATGCTCGGGCCCAACGGAATCATCACTCTTGCTAGTGACCCGGACATAGCACTCCGCGCCGAAAATAAGATAGTCGCACTGGCCCTTGAGGCACTATCCGAAGCCCTAGCGGCCGAGGAACTCACTGCGCTGCGCTCCACGGTGTATAGGGACGATGTGATACTCGATAAGAGATCCAAGTCCACTTCCTTCAAACCAGCGGATGAAATAGTCCAATTCCAAGTCCATCCAATGGATCCTACAAAAACGGCCTCCGTCGGGGCACAATTAAATCCTGATGTAGACGCTGCACTAAGAGAATTCCTACGCGAAAATTGGGACATTTTTGCCTGGCACCCTTCAGACATGCCAGGAATCCCACGCCGGCTGGCGGAGCACAGCCTAAACATCCTAAAAGGATTCAAGCCAGTCAAACAGGCTCTTCGGCGTTTCTCCGAACCCAAGAGACAGGCCATGGGAGAGGAGCTAGCCAAACTATTGGAGGCCGGATTCATCAGAGATATAAAACATCCGGACTGGCTAGCAAACCTGGTGATGGTACCAAAGAAGGACAAATCCTGGCGTCGTGCGTCGATTTCAAGGACCTCAACAAGGCTTGCCCAAAGGATCCCTTCCCCCTCCCCCGCATTGATCAAATCATCGACGCTACCGCAGGACACGATTCATTGTGTTTCCTCGACGCATACTCCGGCTACCACCAAATTGAGATGGCAGAGCCCGACCAAGACGCAACGGCATTCATCACTCCATACGGCCCATTCTGATTCAACACAATGCCTTTCGGGCTCAAAAACGCCGACGCAACATATCAGCGCATGATTCAGACATGTCTGGCAAACCAGATCAGCAAAACAGTGGAGGCATACATAGACGATGTGGTCGTCAAAAGCAAGCACGTCGAAACTCTAGTAGACGACTTGAGGCGCACATTCGATAATCTCCGAACATATGGCATTAAGCTCAACCCAGAAAAATGCATTTTCGGCGTACCAACTGGAAAGCTCTTGGGCTTCATTGTATCCGGTAGAGGAATCGAAGCAAATCCAGCCAAGATCCGAGCTCTGTCACAATTGGATATCCCAAAAGACCTAAAAACAAATACAAAAATTGACTGGATGCGTGGCGGTATCGCCTCCTCCGACGCACCGAACACTTCGAGTGGACGGATGCCACCACGGCCGGACTCAAAGAAATAAAAGCCATATTGGCAACAAACCCGGTCCTGGCCGCGCCCAACATGGGTGAACCAATGCTATTATACATCGTAGCAACTCATCAAGTTGTAAGCGCGGTGCTCGTTGTCGAACGAGAAACGGACGGACACAAGTTCCCTCTTCAAAAACCAGTTTACTACGTGTCCACTGTCCTAACTCCATGCAAGCCACGGTACCCGCATTATCAAAAGATAGCATACGCGGTGTTTATGGCATCCCGGAAGCTACGACACTACTTTCAAAAGTGTTCAATAACAGTAGCCTTCGAAGTACCCCTTAACGACATTATAAACAACCGCGACGCGACGGGCCGGATTGCCAAATGGGCCATTGAGCTCCTCCCGTTCATCATAACCTATAAGCCACGCAGAGCCATTAAGTCGCAGGTTTTGGCCGACTTCGTCGCCTAATGGACCAAAGCCGAACTCCCTAAAGAGTACGGCGCATATTCCAACTGGACAATGCACTTCGACGGCTCCAAAATGTTGGCTGGCCTGGGAGCTGGCGTCGTTCTGATGTCCCCAACCGAGAATCTGATTCACACGTGCTCGAGATAATGTATACGGACTCCAACAATGCAGCGAATCTGAGGCCCTTCTACATGGTCTCCGGATGGCGGTCTCCATGGGCATTCAACGCCTAGAGGTGCGCGAGGATTGAACCTCGCGATATCCCAAATAAATGGAGACTTTGATGCCAAGGATCCGAAAATGGCATCCTATCGCAATGTCGTCCTAAAAATGTCATTTCGGTTTGAGGGCTCGAATTTCACCATATAGCCCGGGATAACAACCAGGCAGCAGACGTGTTGGCACGCATCGGCGCAAGGCGCGATGCTGTCCCCCCCCCCAACATCTTCCTAGAGAGGTTGTTCAAGCCATCCGTATTATGGGAGGGACAGTCCGGAAATAACAACCCGGACCCGACCGCTCTGCCCCACACCGAACATTCTGACACAGTTGGTGGTTCTACCAACGAAATAACACCCTCAGCCCATGTAATAATGGCAGTCATTGCCCCGTGGACAAAACCATTCCTAGCCTACCTAACCTGGCAGGAACTCCCCGAGGACCAAAACGAGGCCCGCTGCATAGTGCGGTGATCTAAAGCCTACAAAGTCCAGGAGGGAGAGCTTTATAAGAAAAGCACAACTGGAGTCCTTCAAAGGTGTATCTCTGAAGAGGAAGGGCGGAATCTTCTGGCTGAAATACATGCCGGACTCGGCGGGCACCACGCAGCCCGGGCCCTTGTGGGCAAGGCCTTCCGTACATGATTTTATTGGCCGGCGGCAGGCGGTCTTTCAGGACTTAGTCCAACAATGCGTCGGATGCCAGCTCTTTGCTAATCAAAGCCACATGCCACCCACCGCGAAAACTATACCCATCACCTGGTCCTTCGCGATGCAGGGGCTTGACATGGTCGGACCCTTAAAGGGGAACCCACAAGCAAAAATACCCATCTGGTCATGGTGGATAAATTCACCAAATGTATAGAGGCCAAGCTTTGTCAAAGGCGGCGAATCCGTACCGGTGATAGACTTCATATCAGGGGTCGTACACCGTTACGGTGTCCCTCACAGCATCATCACTGATAACAGCACGAACTTTACGGCCGACGAGGTCAAACTCTGGTGCAAAAATATGGGCATTAAGCTCGACTACGCTTCAGTCTATCACCCTCAAACTAATGGTCAAGTTGAGCGAGCAAATGGTCTAATTATGAGCGGCATCAAAACTAGATTAGTGCGGTCCCTCAAGGAATCTAACACGCACTGGGTAGAGGAGCTCGACTCCGTACTCTGGGGGCTGCGGACCACTCCGAATCGCTGACCGGATTCACACCATTCTTTATGTTGCTCTGGCAGAGGCAGTTACGCCTGCGGCATAATTCACGACTCACCTCGCATGCGCATGTACGAAGAAAGAGAAGCTGAGCTCGATCGGCAGGACAGTTTGGACGCCTTGGAGGAGGAGCGTGACGTAGCAAAAGCCCGTTCCGCATTCTATCAACAGCAGGCTCGAAGATATCAAAGCAGAGAAGTACGGGCCAAAAATTACAATGTTGGCGAGCTAGTTCTACGCCTGCCGGACAAGAAAAAGGAAAAACTAAAGCCCAAATGGGAAGGTCCCTTTATCATCGACAAAGTCCTGACCGGTGGAGCATACCGTCTGCGAGATGCATCGGATAACCAACTCGAGCCGAACCCATGGAACGCATCACGTCTCCGAAGATTCTACGCCTAGCGCCGGATTCTGAGTTCGTCTCCTTCCTCTGTCCATATTTTACATTTTAGCTGTCTTCTATTTTTCTCCTTCTCCCTCCTTTTTTTCTTTCAAGCCTTGGAAGGCTCGTTAGTGCATTGTTCGCACACACTTGACGCGCTATCAGCGCTCATTGTACCTGGGGACTTCTTTCACAGAAGCTTAATTATAAGGGCTTCATGCCCAATACATGTGTCATACTTCCGCATGTACCTTTTATTCACCATTATATGCATCGATATGACTTAAGTTTTGGCCAAGCTGGGTTGCCTGGCTCCTGTGCTTACCCCTACGTTCCCGATTGTTCGGCTAGGTGGTAAAGGGAGCACCTCTGCGATTGTTACTACCAGGTCAGCGGATGTGTACCTCGGGCCGGGTGAAGCCGAAAGCTAGCATTCTTAAGAGAATATTCGGTCGGTGAACTAAAAGAAGATTTCTTACCTATTTATTTATCTGCCCCAGATGTTTTTCTGCTTTTTGTGATCTGGACATGCACTTTAGGGCATGCCTCGAGGAAAGGAACCCCTAACAGAACTATTCTCCTTGGAAGATGTTTCTTACTAACCATGTAATATAACATAACTAGTTGGGCACTTGTCTGATAAAGCACTAATGACCCCTACGCCTGGTCTCCACGCATGCCTCGGTTTTTATATAACCGCGAGGGTATTCGGACACACTCCAGACTATTGGGTCCCCAGGTTGAAGCGAAAAGGTCCGCTAAGACAAGCGATCTACAATCCGGCTAGAAGGCATTTTACATGTCACCTTAAATTACATAGTCAATTTGACTGATTGTATTCCTCTTCAATGCCATCTAACAAGCTGTCTAGTTTACAGTCCTGCTGGGAATACTTTGCGTCCAATTCTACCTTGCCATACACTAAGCTCACAGGGATCTCCTTCCCATCAGGCCCCACAGGTCCGACCTCGGCCATGTGGTTTGGGTCAGCCTTTGTGTACCGCGTCTTCACCATGGCCCAGGCCTCCCTGGCGCCTTGACGGAAGGCCATATCTTCCATAATCGGAAGCGCCGCCACGCTCCCTGGAGCCTCTCTGCAAGCAACCCAAGGCCTTCGGGTAGGGAGACAGATGGCCACAAGGCCTGGGCGACGCCTTTCATCACTTGCCGAACTTGTTCGTGCAGCTGTAAGAGCTCGGGAAGAAGGTCACCCATAGAATCGGGCATTTCCTCTGCGGGGCGGCTGTGGAGCATACCCTCTGAGACATAATTACATTAGTCGACTTCCTCGCCGAACTTTTTTTTTTGAAGTTCGTTTAAGCACTTACTAAAAATGCCCGTCGAAGCCGTCGATTCTCCTTAATTGAGTCGGAACAAGCTGAGCACGAACATCTTTTAGCTCCTCACCCGGTGGGTGTTGGCATCTTGAGATTATTTTCTCCTGCCTCACCCTCGTAAGCACGTTCTCGCTTGACCTTTAACGGCGCAAGAGCTGTTGCTTGTCCGGATCTACCCGGCGCCATCTGCAATGTCATTGTCAGATCTATGCACATGCCGCACTTCATAGCATACTTATCTTTTAAAAGCGTATGTTACCAGAGGGGGTCTCTTTGACTTCCCCTGTCGCGGCTTGTGCAGCCTCAAGCCGGGCTTTGCACTCTTCAAGCTCCTGGGACAGTTGGGTATTCTTTTCTGTAAGATCCTGCACAATAAATGATCCTTAAATCAGTTATTCTAACTATTTCAAGTCTCGGGGGCTACTGGTGTATATAACCATCAAATTTTCTCACCCTTATGTCTTTGACATACTGCTCCGTGGCTCTGGCTAGACCATTTTGAGCAGCACGGAGGTGCGCATCTCCCGAATTGAAGGCATCCAATGCCTCTTGGGAGAAACATGCGTCACGAAGAACAGTCCGGTGACGCCTGTGATTCATGGCACTCTCCACCTCGGAATTGGTGGCAGATAGCCCATCGGCATCCTCTGTCAAAGGAGCATCCGACGCACGCTTCGGGTTCGCCTTCGCTTCTGGACCTGGCTTTGGAGCCTGGCTGGTGGAGGCTCGATTGGTAGCCTCTCCGGATATAGTCCGGCGAGCGCTCTTCTTCCTGAAGAGAGCACGAGCATTAGTATACCTTCCGGGAATAAAACCTGGGAATAAGGCGGCATGCCATACCGTGGCGCCGGCATCTCAATCCGGACCGCACTTCTTTTCAGCCTCTTTGAGCCTTGCTGCCTTGTTGGCTAGCCACCGAGTTCGGCCTTCCGCCTCAAGGGCTCCCCACCGCAAAACACCATTGATATACGGTGGTCAAAGATAAGCACGGAGGGATCATTTCTAAAGTATTGGTACTTCGGTCTCAATTACCTGTGAGGCTGGAAATATTCCGAGGTAATCGGTCGTAATGGCAACCAAGGCATTTTCGATGCTCAGTTGGTAAAATACCCCATCGATCAGCTCCACAGATATGTCGGATCCTCTTGGGAGGCCGGATCGAGGGACCGTTCCGGATCCTCAGGTTGTGGAGGTGGGCTGTTTATATCCTTCTACCCGGCGCAATTCCTGCGTCAAAATCACAAGATAAGGTACTTAACTATGGGAATATGGAGCAGATGGGCATAAAGAAGTGCCCACTTACCCAGCTTCGGAGGAACATTACATAGAAAATCCATACGTGGATTGACGCGAGGAAATCCTCCTCTTCTCCCTTGTATAATGCGGACAAGGCCTTCGTCGTATCAAAGAACCGATCCGGCCCCTTACGGCCGCAGCTGGTGGCGTCATCCTCCCCATTGAAATCCCACATGGGGTGGCCTCTATATTGAAGCGGCTGCACCCCGCATGATGCATATGGCCATGACCACGATCATGGTCGGTCCGAATGAGCCAACAACCTTATTCGGCTCATCGTAAAGGACGTCCATGTCATTCTCCCTCTGGGGGCTCCGTGGACGCCAGCTTAGGCGTTTCTTCAAAGGAGCATTACTGAACTCCGGGAGGCCGATCCGAACAGGGTCCGGCAGGGGGACGTCTTCTATATAAAACCATTCCGAAGGCCAGTCTTCGGACGCCTTCTTCGGGGTTCCGGATAGATATCCGGTCCCGGCGATGCGCCATAGTTCGGCTCCGCCCACTTGATATATCGACCCCTCCTGAGAACGGGGTACGAGGCAGAACAGCCTCTTCCACAGCGCGAAATGAGCCTCGATGCCCAAAAACAGCTCGCAAAGGGCCAATGAAGCCCGCAATATGCAGAATGGAGGCGGCGTAAGGTTGTGCAACTGCAGGCCATAGAACTCCGAGCCCCGGAGAAAGCGGATGAATTGCAAATCCGAGCCCTCTTATCAAATAAGGGACAAGGCATACCCGCTCTCCTCGGGAGGGATCGGGGATGCTCTCGCGTGGTTTCCGCCCTTATAGGTGGCGAGTCCGGCTCGAACAGTAACCATGAAGGCTGGGGAAGAAACCCCTTGGTTTGGAGCGTCACTAACTTTCATTTGTCGGGGACAGACATCTATCCCAATCTCAGATTGAGGACTAGGAGGGCGAGAGGAGGAGCAGCGTCATTGTCCATGATGGAATGGGTTTACCCCGAGTCGCTCCGATGAAAGCTCGCGAAGGGAAGGTGGTGCGATTTGGATCTAGATCCTCGTCTCTTATATAGGCAGCTCATTTGCGCAGCTAGGGGGGTAAATGTAAAAATACCCTGGCTTTTTGCATTGCTTCAACACGTGGAAGATGGACATTATTGGGCGTGGAAGCCAAGGAGCGTGATATTTACAAGAAGCCGGACACTATTCAAACAGGTACACAGGATTTGGAGAAGAAGCCGCCTTGCAATGCCGAAGACAATCTACGCGCCGGACTCGTTGTCATTGAAAGCCTGGTTCGGGGGCTACTGAGGGAGTCCCAGATTAGGGGGTGTCCGGATAGCGGACTATGACCTTTGGCGGACTCTGGACTATGAAGATACAAGATTGAAGACTTCGTCCCGTGTCGGATGGGACTTTCCTTGGCGTGGAAGGCAAGCTTGGCGATACGGATATGTAGATCTCCTACCATTGTAACCGACTCTGTGTAACCCTAACCCTATTCGGTGTCTATATAAACCGGAGGGTTTTAGTCCGTAGGACGAACAACAATCATACCATAGGCTAGCTTATAGGGTTTAGCCTCTCTGATCTCGTGGTAGATCTACTCTTGTACTACCCATATCATCAATATTAATCAAGAAGGAGTAGGGTTTTACCTCCATCGAGAGGGCCTGAACCTGGGTAAAAACATTGTGTCCCTTGTCTCCTGTTACCATCCGCTTAGACGCACAGTTCGGGACCCCCTACCCGAGATCCGCCGGTTTCGACACCGAAAATGGGACTAAATATGATCCACCTTTACCTAGAAGGCGTTCCAAAAATTCGGAGTTTTTAGATCTTTATGCAAAAATTGGTAAAAGTGGGATTGAAGAGATCAAAACTTTAGATATTAATGAACCCACTATTTTGGATTTCAAGGAATTTAATTATGATAATTGCTCTTTGATAGATTGTATTTCCTTGTTGCAATCCGTGCTAAATTCTCCACATGCTTATAGTCAACATAAAGCTTTTACTAAACATATTGTTGATGCTTTGACGCAATCTTATGAAGAGAAACTTGAGTTGGAAGTTTCTATCCCTAGAAAAATTTATTATTAGTGGGAACCTACTATTAAAATTAAAATTAAAGATCATGAATGCTATGTTTTGTGTGATTTGGGTGCTAGTGTTTCCACGATCCCAAAAACTTTGTGCAATTTGCTAGGTTTCCGTGATTTTGATGATTGCTCTCTAAACTTACACCTTGCGGATTCAACCATTAAGAAACCTATGGGAAGAATTAATGACGTTCTTATTGTTGCAAATAGGAACTATGTGCCCATATATTTTATTGTTCTTGATATAGATTGCAATCCTTCATGTCCTATTATTCTTGGTAGACTTTTTCTTAGAAACGATTGGTGCAATTATTGAAATGAAGGAAGGAAATATTAGATTCCAATTTCCGTTAAGGAAAGGCATGGAACACTTCCCTAGAAAAAAAATTATCTTATGAATCTATTATTAGAGCCGCTTATGGATTGCCTACCAAAGATGGCAATACCTAGATCTATCCTTGCTATTATGCCTAGCTAGGGGCGTTAAACGATAGCGCTTGTTGGGAGGCAACCCAATTTTATTTTTAGTTTTTTTTTCTTCTGTTTAGGAATAAATATTTGATCTAGCCTCTGGTTAGATGTGTTTTTATGTTTTAATTAGTGTTTGTGCCAAGTTTAACCTATAGGATCTTCTTGGATGATAGTTATTTGATCTTGCTGAAAATTGCAGAAACTTCCTGTTCACGAAAATAATTGTTAAAAATCACCAGGACGTGATAAAATATTGATTCCAATTGTTGCTGATCAATAAACAAATTGTCTAGGTCTTCCTATTTTGGATGAAGTTTTGGAGTTCCAGAAGTTTGCGTTAGTTACAGATTGCTACAGACTGTTCTGTTTTTGACAGATTCTGTTTTTCGTGTGTTGTTTGCTTGTTTTGATGAATCTATGGCTAGTAAAATAGTTTATAGACCATAGAGAAGTTGGAATACAGTAGGTTTAACACCAATATAAATAAATAATGAGTTAATTACAGTACCTTGAAGTGGTGTTTTGTTTTCTTTCGCTAACAGAGCTCACGAGATTTTCTGTTAAGTTTTGTGTTGTGAAGTTTTCAAGTTTTGGGTGAAAGATTTGATGGATTATGGAACAAGGAGTGGTAAGGGCCTAAGCTTGGGGATGCCCATGGCACCCCAAGATAATCTAAGGACACCAAAAAGCCAAATCTTGGGGATGCCCCGGAAGGATCCCCTCTTTCGTCTACTTCCATCGGTAACTTTACTTGGAGCTATATTTTTATTCACCACATGATATGTATTTTGCTTGGAGCGTCTTGTATTATTTGAGTCTTTATTAATTAGGTTGCCACAATCATCTTTTCTGTGCACACCTTTTGAGAGAGACACACTTGATTCGGAAATTATTAGAATACTATATGTGCTTCACTTATATCTTTTGAGTTATATAGTTTTTTCTCTAGTGCTTCACTTATATCTTTTAGAGCACGGTGGTGAGTTTGTTTTATAGAAACTATTGTTCTCTCATACTTCACTTAGATTATTTTGAGAGTCCTACAAAACAGCATGGTAGTTTGCTTTGACAATGATAGGCATTCAAGATTAGTAATTTTTTTTCTTATGAGTGTGTTGAATATTATGAGAAGTTTGATACTAGATAATTGTTTTGAGATATGAAGATGGTGATATTAGAGTCATGCTAGTTGAGTAGTTTTAAATTTGAGAAATACTTGTGTTAAAGTTTGTGATTCCCGTAGCATGCACGTATGGTGAACCATTATGTGATGAAGTCGGAGCACGATTTATTTATTGTTTGTCTTCCTTATGAGTGGCAGTCGGGGACAAACGATGGTATTTTCCTACCAATCTATCCCCCTAGGAGCATGCGCGTAATACTTTTCTTTGATAATTTGTAGATTTTTGCAATAAATATATGAGTTCTTTATGACTAATGTTGAGTCCAAGGATTATACGCACTTTTCATCCTTCCACCATTGCTAGCCTCTCTAATACCGCGCACGTTTCGCAGGTATCATACACCCACCATATATCTTCCTCAAAACAGCCACCATACCTACCTATCATGGCATTTCCATAGCCATTTCGAGATATATTGCCATGCAACTTACCACTGTTTCGTTTATTGTGACACACTCCATCATTGTCATATTACTTCGCATGATCATGTAGTTGACATCGTATTTGTGGAAAAGCCACCATTCATAATTATTTCATACATGTCACTCTTGATTCATTGCATATCCCGGTACACTGCCGGAGGCATTCACATAGAGTCATATTTTGTTCTAAGTATTGAGTTGTAATTGTTGAGTTGTAAGTAAATAAAAGTGTGATGACCATCATTTTTTAGAGCATTGTCCCAAGTGAGGAAAGGATGATGGAGACTATGATTCCCCCACAAGTCGGCACGAGACTCCGGACGAAAAAAAAGAGGCCATAAAAATAAGAGAAGAAAAGGCCCAAATAAAAAAATAAGAGGAAAAGAGAGAAGGGACAATGTTACTATCCTTTTACCACACTTGTGCTTTAAAGTAGCACCATGATCTTCATGATAGAGAGTCTCCTTAGATATCACTTTCATATACTAGTGGGAGATTTTTCATTATAGAACTTGGCTTGTATATTCCAATGATGGGCTTCCTCAAAATGCCCTAGGTCTTCGTGAGCAAGCGAGTTGGATGCACACCCACTTAGTTCCTTTTGTTGAGCTTTCATATACTTATAGCTCTAAGTGCATCCGTTGCATGGCAATCCCTACTCACTCACATTGATATCTATTAATGGGCATCTCCATAGCCCATTGATACGCCTAGTTGGTGTGAGACTATCTTCTCCCTTTTTTGTCTTCTCCACAACCACCATTCTATTCCACATATAGTGCTATGTCTGGCTCACGCTCATGTATTGCGTGAAGATTGAAAAAGTTTGAGAACACTAAAGTATGAAACAATTTCTTGGCTTGTCATCGGGGTTGTGCATGATTTAAATATTTTGTGTGGTGAAGATAGAGCATAGCCAGACTATATGACTTTGTAGGGACAACGTTCTTTGGCCATGTTATTTTGAGAAGACATAATTGCTTAGTTAGTATGCTTGTTGTATTATTATTTTTATGTCAATATTAAACTTTTGTCTTGAATCTTTTGGATCTGAATATTCATACCACAATTAAGAGAATTACATTGAAATTATGCCAAGTAGCATTCCACATCAAAAATTCTGTTTTTATCATTTACCTACTCGAGGACGAGCAGGAATTAAGCTTGGGGATGCTAGATACGTCTCCAACATATCTATATTTTTTTTATTGTTCCATGCTATATTATATTCTGTTTTGGACATTAATTGGCTTTATTATACACTTTTATATTATTTTTGGGACTAACCTATTAACTGGAGGCCCATCCCAGAATTGCTGTTTTTTGCCTATTTCAGAATTTCGCAGAAAAAGAATATCAAACGGAGTCCAAATGGAATGAAACCTTCGTGAACGTGATTTTCGGAATGGACGTGATCCATAGGACTTGGACCCTACGTCAAGACATCAACCAGGAGGGCACGAGGTAGGGGGCGCACCCTCCACCCTCGTGGGCCCCACGTTGCTCCACCGACGTACTTCTTCCTCCTATATATACCTACGTACCCCCAAACTACCAGATACGGAGCCAAAAACCTAATTCCACCACCGCAACCTTCTGTACCCATGAGATCCCATCTTGGGGCCTTTTCCGGAGCTCCGCCAGAGAGGGCATCGATCATGGAGGGCTTCTACATCAACACCATAGCCTCTCCGATGATGTGTGAGTAGTTTACCTCAGACCTTTGGGTCCATAGTTATTAGCTAGATGGCTTCTTCTCTCTTTTTGGATCTCAATACAATGTTTTCCCCCTCCCTTGTGGAGATCTTTTCGATGTAATCTTCTTTTGCGGTGTGTTTGTTGAGACTAATGAATTGTGGGTTTATGATCAAGTTTATCTATGAACAATATTTGAATCTCCTCTGAATTCTTTTATGTATGATTGGTTATCTTTGCAAGTCTCTTCGAATTATTAGTTTGGTTTGGCCTACTAGATTGATCTTTCTAGCAATGGGAGAAGTGCTTAGCTTTGGGTTCAATCTTGCGGTGTCCTTTCAGTGATGAGGGGCAGCAAGGCACATATTGTATTGTTGCCATCGAGGATAACAAGATGGGATTTATATCATATTGCATGAGTTTATCCCTCTACATCATGTCATCTTTCTTAAAGTGTTACTCTGTTCTTATGGACTTAATACTCTAGATGCATCTTTGGATAGCGATCGATGTGTGGAGTAATAGTAGTAGATGCACTTTCGAGTCGGTCTACTTGTCTCGGACGTGATGCCTATATACATGATCATACCTAGATATTCTCATAACTATGCTCAATTCACATCAATTGCTCAACAAAGAATTTGTTCACCCACCGTAATACTTATGCACTCGAGAGAAGCCTCTAGTGAAACCTATGGCCCCCGAGTCTATTTTCCATCATATTAATCTTCCAACACTTAGCTATTTTTATTACCTTTTATTTTACTTTGCATATTTATCATAAAAATACCAAAAATATCATCTTATCATATCTATCAGATCTCACTCTCGTAAGTGACCGTGAAGGGATTGACAACCCCTTTATTCCGTTGGTTGCGAAGATTTATTTGTTTGTGTAGGTGCGAGGGACTCGTGCGTGGTCTCCTACTGGATTGATACCTTGGTTCTAAAAAACTGAGGGAAATACTTATGCTACTTTGCTGCATCACCCTTTCCTCTTCAAGGGAAAACCAACGTAGTGCTCAAGAGGTAGCACCTCCACCCGCGACTGTTCATCCACAGGCTCCTATTCATCCAGCCTCCACTGGGCGCTCCTCCATCGGCTACTGTACAACCAGCCCTCTCGACGGGGTCCTGTTCAACCACCCCTCCACGGGCTACTGTTCATCCAGCCCTCCACCAGCTATTGTTCAACCAGCCCTCCACAGGGTCCTGTTCATCCAGCCCTCCACAGGGTCCTGTTCATCCAGCCCTCCATGGGGTCCTGTTCATCCACCGGCTCAATCGATCGGGTCCCGTTCATCCAACGGCAACGGCCTCTACTACCACGGGGTTCTGTTCATCCAACCCCCTGATACGTCTCCAACGTATCTATAGTTTTTGATCGCTCCATGCTATATTATCTACTGTTTGTGGCAATATTAGGCTTTATTATCCACTTTTATATTATTTTTGGGACTAACCTATTAACTGGAAGGCCCAGCTCAGATTTGCTGTTTTATGCCTATTTCAGTGTTTCGAGGAAAAGGAATATTAGACAGAGTCGAAACGGAACGAAATCAACTGGAGAAGTTATTTTTGGAAGGAAAGCCACCGGATAGACTTGGACTCTTTGTCAGAAGATACGGGAGCTGGCCACGAGGGTGGGGGGCACGCCCACCCCCTAGGGCGCGCCCCCTGCCTCTTGGGGCCCCCGTAGCTCCACCGACATACCCCATGCACCCATATATACCTACGTACCCTAAAACTTCCAGAAAAGAGAATAGATCGGGAGTTCCACCGCCGTAAGCCTCTGTAGCCACCAAAAACCAATCGGGACCTGTTAGGCACCTCGCGGAGGGGAACCCTCACCGTGGCCATCTTCATCATCCGGCGCTCTCCATGACGAGAGGAGGAGTAGTTCACCCTCGGGGCTGAGGGTATGTACCGGTAGCTATGTGTTTGATCTCTCTCTCGTGTTCTTGATTTGGCACGATCTTGATGTATCACGAGCTTTGCTATTTAGTTGGATCTTATGTTTCTTCTCCCCCTCTACTCTCTTGTAATGGATTGAGTTTCCCCTTTGAAGTAATCTTATCGGATTGAGTCTTTAAAGATTTGAGAACACTTGATGTATGTCTTGCCGTGCGTATCTGTGGTGACAATGGGATATCACGTGATTCACTTGATGTATGTTTTGGTGATCAACTTGCGGGTTCCTCCCATGAACCTATGCATAGGGGTTGGCACACGTTTTCATCATGATTCTCCGGTAGAAACTTTGGGGCACTCTTTGAGGTTCTATGTGTTGGTTTGAATAGATGAATTGAGATTGTGTGATGCATATCGTATAATCATACCCACGGATACTTGAGGTGACATTGGAGTATCTAGGTGACATTAGGGTTTTGGTTGATTTGTATCTTAAGGTGTTATTCTAGTGCGAACTCTAGGGCTGTTTGTGACACTTATAGGAATAGCCCAACGGATTGATTGGAAAGAATAACTTTGAGGTGGTTTCGTACCCTACCATAATCTCTTCGTTTGTTCTCCGCTATTAGTGACTTTGGAGTGACTCTTTGTTGCATGTTGAGGGATAGTTATATGATCCAACTATGTTATTATTGTTGAGAGAACTTGCACTAGTGAAAGTATGAACCCTAGGCCTTGTTTCCTATCATTGCAATACCGTTTGTGCTCACTTTTATCATTAGTTACCTTGCTGTTTTATTATTTCAGATTACAAATACCTATATCTACCATCCATATTGCACTTGTATCACCATCTCTTCGCTGAACAAGTGCACCTATACAATTTACCATTGTATTGGGTGTGTTGGGGACACAAGAGACTCTTTGTTATTTGGTTGCAGGGTTGCTTGAGAGAGACCATCTTCATCCTACGCCTCCCACGGATTGATAAACCTTAGGTCATCCACTTGAGGGAAATTTGCTACTGTCCTACAAACCTATGCACTTGGAGGCCCAACAACGTCTACAAGAAGAAGGTTGTTAGTAGACATCAAGCTCTTTTCTGGCGCCGCTGCCGGGGAGGTGAGTGCTTGAAGGTATATCTTTAGATCTTGCAATCGAATCTTTTTGTTTCTTGTTTTAGCACTAGTTTAGTTTATAAAAGAAAACTACAAAAAATGGAATTGAGTTTGTCTCATACGCTTCATCTTTTTAATATCTTTCGTGAGAATGATGGGAAGGAAAATTGTGCCAAGGTGTTAGAAGAAGAATGCATTAAAATATTTGGCACTAAATCTTTGAATGATGAGCATGATTGCAATGTTGTTAGTATGAATTCCTTGAATATCCATGAGGCTAATGATATGCAAAGCCACAAGCTTAGGGAAGCTATGTTTGATGAAGATGATATTTCTTGTCCCCCAAGCTTTGATGAGCAAATTCACTATGATGAAAGCATGCCTCCTATCTATGATGATTATTGTGATGACACGTATGCTTTAAAGAATAATGATAACCATGAAACTTGTCATCTTGATCTTAATTTTAAATCATATGATAGTTATTTTGTTGAGTTTGCTCCCACTACTATTCAAGAGAAGAATTTTTATTATGTGGAGAGTAATAATTTTTCTATGCTAGTAGATCATGAAAATAATGCTTTAGGTTCCGGTTATATTGTTCAATTCATTCCTGATGCTACTGAAAATTATTATGAGGGAGGAATATATGCTTGTAGGAATTGATATAATATCAAGTTTCCTCTCTATGTGCTTAAAGTTTTGAAGTTATGCTTGTTTTACCTTCCTATTCAAGTTGATTATTGTTCCCATAAGTTGTTTGATCACAAAATCCCTATGCATAGGAAGTGGGTTAGACTTAAATGTGCTAGACATATTCTTCATGATGCTCTCTTTGAAATCATCATGCCTAGCTAGAGGGGCGTTAAACGTTAGCGCTTGTTGGGAGGCAACCCAATTTTATTTTAGTTTCTTGCTTTTTGTTTCTGTTTAGTAATAAATAATCCATCTAGATTCTGTTTAGATGTGGTTTTATGTTTTAATTAGTGTTTGTGCCAAGTAGAACCTTTGGGAAGACTTGGGTGAAGTCTTTATGATCATGCTGTAAAAAACAGAAACTTTAGCGCTCACGAGATTTGCTTCAACTTTTTAATAGAGAGTGATATTTAGTTGATTCTTTTTGAATATGATTACTAGTCAAATTCCTCAGGTCCAACAATTTATTTTAGAATTTTTGGAATTCCAGAAGTTTGCGTTAGTTACAGATTACTACAGACTTTTCTGTTTTTGACAGATTCTGTTTTCATTGTGTTGTTTGCTTATTTTGATGACTCTATGGCTAGTAAAATAGTTTATAAATCATAGATAAGTTGGAATACAGTAGTTTTAACACCAATATAAATAAAGAATGAGTTCATTATAGTACCTTGAAGTGGTGTTTTGTTTTCTTTCGCTAACAGAGCTTACGAATTTTCTGTTAAGTTTTGTGTTGTGAAGTTTTCAAGTTTTGGGTAAAGATTCGATGGACTATGGAATAAGGAGTGGCAAGAGCCCAAGCTTGGGGATGCCCAAGGCACCCCAAATTAATATTCAAGGATAACCAAGCTTCTAAGCTTGGGGATGCCCCGGATGGCATCCCCTCTTTCGTATTCGTTCATCGGTAACTTTACTTGGAGCTATATTTTTATTCACCACATGATATGTGTTTTGCTTGGAGCTTCATTTTCTCTTGTTAGTATTTGCTTCCTGTTATTTAGAATAATGTTTTGCATCTTTAGTTTCAATAAAAAAGTCAAGGATAGCCTTTGCCATGCTTATTTTGCTACTATACATGTTGTTGTTTGAAAACAGAAAGTTTACCGCTGTTGAAAAAATTCCCTAGAAAAGTCAGAGAGTGTTATAATGTTGAATCTTTTCGAATATTGAGCTCTGATAAATTTATTACAGTGGGAATTTTATTTCATAATTTTTGGAGTTAGGGAAGTATTGATACTCTTGCATTCTTCACAGACTATACTGTTTTGGCAGATTGCTGTTATGTTTGCATATGTTTGCTTGTTTAATGATTCTATTTGAGGATATGAGTATTAAATATGCAGAGGCATTTAGTAAGCAATGTTGAATAATAATTTTATTGATTTTTTATAGTAGGAAATGATAAGGTTTTTCATTGGTTTATACTAACCTATCTCACGAGTTCTTGTTGAGTTTGTTGTGAATGAAGCTTTTGATAAAAAGAGAAACCATGAGATGAGAGGAATAAAGGAGACACAAAAGTTCAAGATTGGGGATGCCCAAGGCACCCCAAGATAATATTTCAAGAAGTCTCAAGCATCTAAGCTTGGGGATGCTCCGGTAGGCATCCCACCTTTCGTCTTCAACAACCATCGGTTAGTATCGATTGAGCCTAAGTTTTTGCTTCTTCACATGAGTTGTGCTATCCTTGCATTGTCATTTTATTTTGTTTTGCTTGCTGTTTGAATACAATACCAAGATCTGAAACAACTTAATGTTAAAGAGTCTTCACATAGTTGCACAATTATTCGACTACTCATTGATCTTCACTTATATCTTTCGGAGTAGTTTGTCATTTGCTCTAGTGCATCACTTATAACTTTTAGAGCATGGTGGTAGTTTTATTTTTAAGAAATAGATGAACTCTCATGTTTCACTTATATTATTTTGAGAGTCTTAAATAGCATGGTAATTTTCTTAAATAATCAAAATATGCTAAGCATACAAGATTTGTAAGAACTCTTATGAGTGTGTTGAATACTAAGAAAAGATTGATGCTTGATAATTGTTTTGAGATATGAAGATGGTGATATTAGAGTCATGCTAGTTGAGTAGTTGTGAATTTGAGAAATACTTGTGTTAAAGTTTGTGATTCCCGTAGCATGCATTATGGTGAACTGTTATGTGATGAAGTCGAGACATGATTTATTTATTGATTGTCTTCCTTATGAGTGGCGGTCGGGGAATGACGATGGTCTTTTCCTACCAATCTATCCCCCTAGGAGCATGCGCGTAATACTTTGCTTTGATAACTTCTATATTTTTGCAATAAGTATATGAGTTCTTTATGACTAATGTTGAGTCCATCGATTATATGCACTTTTCCTTCCTTCCACCATTGCTAGCCTCTCTAATACCGCGCACTTTTCGCCAGTATCATACACCCACAATATATCTTCCTCAAAACAGCCACCATACCTACCTATCATGGCATTTCCATAGCCATTCCGAGATATATTGCCATGCAACTTTCCACCGTTACATTTTATTATGACACGCT
Source organism: Aegilops bicornis (assembly GCA_021605145.1). Classification (NCBI taxonomy): domain Eukaryota; kingdom Viridiplantae; phylum Streptophyta; class Magnoliopsida; order Poales; family Poaceae; genus Aegilops; species Aegilops bicornis. The sequence goes on from CM038669.1 coordinate 154,629,925, forward strand.
CCATCATTGTCATATTGCTAGCATGATCATGTAGTTGACATCGTATTTGTGGCAAAGCCACCATTCATAATTCTTTCATACATGTCACTCTTGATTCATTGCATATCCCAGTACACTGCCGGAGGCATTCATATAGAGTCATATTGTTCTAAGTATTAAGTTGTAAGAAAATAAAATTGTGATGATCTTCATTTTTAGAGCATTGTCCCAAGTGAGGAAAAGGATGATGGAGACTATGATTCCCCGACAACTCGGGATGAGACTCCGGACGAAAAAGAAAAAAAAAGAAAAAAAAGAGGCCGTAAAAAAAGAGAAAAGGCCCAAATAAAAAAATAAAAAAAATAAAAAAATTAGAGAAAAAGAGAGAAGGGACAATGCTACTATCCTCTTACCACACTTGTGCTTCAAAGTAGCACCATGATCTTCATGATAGAGAGTCTCCTATGTTGTCACTTTCATATACTAGTGGGAATTTTCATTATAGAACTTGGCTTGTATATTCCAATGATGGGCTTCCTCAAAATGCGCTTGGTCTTAGTGAGCAAGCGAGTTGGATGCACACCCACTTAGTTTATTTTGTTGAGCTTTCAAATGCTTATAGCTCTAGTGCATCCGTTGCATGGCAATCCCTACTCACTCACATTGATATCTATTGATGGGTGAGGGAGTCCTGGATTAGGGGGTGTCCGGATGGCCGGACTATGACCTTTGGCCGGACTCCTGGACTATGAAGATACAAGATTGAAGACTTTGTCCCGTGTCCGAATGGGACTTTCCTTGGCATGGAAGGCAAGCTTGGTGATACGGATATGTAGATCTCCTCCCATTGTAACCGACTCTGTGTAACCCTAGCCCTCGCCGGTGTCTATATAAACCAGAGGGTTTTAGTCCGTAGGACGAACAACAATCATACCATAGGCTAGCTTCTAGGGTTTAGCCTCTTTGATCTCGTGGTAGATCTACTCTTGTACTACCCATATTATCAATATTAATCAAGCAGGAGTAGGGTTTTACCTCCATCGAGAGGGCCCGAACCTGGGTAAAAACATCGTGCCCCTTGTCTCCTATTACCATCCGCCTAGACGCACAGTTCGGGACCCCCTACCCGAGATCCGCCGGTTTTGACACCGACATTGGTGCTTTCATTGAGAGTTCCTGCGTGTCCGTCATCTTTAGGCCCGATGGCTCCTCCGATCATCAACAACGATGCGGTCCAGGTGAGACTTTTCTCCCGGACAGATCTTCAGATTCGGCGGCTTTACCTTTGCGGGCCAATTCTCTTGGCCATCTGGAGCAGATTGAAAGCTACGCCCGGCCATCAGTCAGATTTGGAAGTTTGAACTACGGCCGACGTCCGCGGAGACTTGATCTTCGACGGGTTCGAGCCACAGCCAAGCGTGCCGCACTATTACGATGGGCATGATCTAGCTCTACCGCCGAACAGTGTCCTGGAGGCCGCACCAGTGTCTGCTCTGACCCTTAGCTCGGAGCCGACTGCAGCAATCGAGGACGGGTGGCTGGACATCGCCTCGGGGGCTGCAATCTCTACGGCGATCGAGCCGAACACCATATCTGTCCTTTGCGAAGCTCGTGTCTCCAAGGTGCCGGACTCCTCTCCGGACTCCGAACCTTCCGCGCCCCTGCCAATCGAATCCGATTGGGCACCGATCATGGAGTTCACCGCCGCGGACAACTTTCAGCACTTGCCCTTTGGCGACATTCTGAATTCACTAAAGTCTCTCTCTTTATCAGGAGAGCCCTGGCCGGACTACGGTCAGCAAGGTTGGGATGCGTACGACGAAGAAATTCAAAACCCACCCACCACCCACTTCGTAGCCACTATCGATGATTTAACCGACATGCTCGACTTCGACTCCGAAGACATCGACAGTATGGACGACGATGTAGGAGACGAACAGGAACCAGCGCCTATAGGTCACTGGACAACCACCCCATCTCACGATGTATACATGGTGGATACACCTAAAGGAAACGACGAAGAGGAACAAAGGGACGCAACGAGGGATCGTTCCCTCGAAAAGCAATCAAAGCGGTGGCGTAAGCGCCGCTCCAAGCCCCACCTCGACAGAGAAAGCAGCCATACAGACCCAGCCATAGAGCAGGGCGAACCAGTGGACGACGAATATGCCATCGAGCAACCGTCCGAACAGGGCAACTTGGATAAACAACCCGTCCCAGGCGAAGACAACATTCCGGACGACCTCACGCCGGACAAGTTGCTGGAGCAGAAGAACCTCCAAAAAAGGCTCGTCGCCACTGCGCGTAGCCTAAAAGAGCAGAAGCGGAAGCTCAAAACAGTGGAAGATGCACTCAGAATCAGATGGAGCAAAGTACTCAACACCGCAGACAAATACGGCGACAGTCGCCGCACAAAGAGCTATCCAAAGCGAAAATTACTGCAGGAATTTGATGATGAGGCCTTAGAACCTCTGCAATCGAAAAATAAGGAAGCCACCCGGTCGGACAAACGACTCCATGGCCAACACAGTGCAGCAAAGGACGCAGCACACAAGCCGGCACGCGACCCGCACAAGGATTCACATCAAAAAGATGGCCCAGCCAGATCTATCTATGGGCCAAGAAAGCAAGCTCTAGTAAGCAATGCAACACATCAAATACCCGAACATCATGAACAGCCCAGATATAGGGGTGCCGCACACCGCCTATGTTTCACCGATGAGGTCTTTGGATCATGAATTTCGGTGATTCAAGCCCGTAAACATAGAGGCATACGACGGAACAACAGACCACAGAGTGCGGATCGAGGATTACATCCTCCACATACACATGGCTAGAGGAGATGATCTCCACGCCATAAAATACTTAACCCTCAAACTCAAAGGGCCAGCTGGCATTGGCTTAAAAGCCTTCCGAAAAACACCATTGGAAGTTGGGAAGAGCTCGAGGATGCTTTTCGGGCAAATTTTCAAGGGACCTATGTCCGACCTCCGGATCTGAGACGATTTAAGTCATATAACTCAACAACACGGAGAGTCGGTCAGGAAACTCTGGAACAAATTTCTTACTAAAAGATCCGGATAGTCGATCGTCTGGACGCCAAGCCTTAGCAGCTTTCAAACATAGCGTTAAAGGGCAGAAATGGCTCGCCAGACACCTCGGCCAAGAAAAGCCAAGAACAATGGCCGCACTAACAAGCCTCATGACCCGCTTCTGTGCAGGAGAGGATAGCTGGTTGGCAAGATGCAGCACCAGTGACCCAAGTACATCCGAAGTTAGTGTCGGCATGCAGGAGCAGGGGTCCCAGGACTTGCACTGACTGTGGCGTGTGGCTCAAGGGTGGCCCATCAAGGCCCATCTTCTTGGCACAAGCTCAAGACCCCCACGAGGGGCCAAGCCTCATGAAGTGACGACAGGGAGCTTCCTCGGGCATGGCCTCGTCGGTAGGCTCGCGAGGAGGCGGAGAGATCAAGGCGGGTACCTCACAAAGGTGCCCATGGCGCAACCATGACGACCAAGTCGCTAGGCGGGCGCCCGGCCAGCGATGTCCTCCTTTCCTCTTTGGTGCAAAGGGAGCAAGCGCAGCGAGAGCATCAAGCAAAGGCATCCGTTTCGGTGAAACAAGACCAAGACCGTCATAGCGGCGGAAGGAAGTCATCATGGAGCCCAAGCCGGCGTCACCACCAGAGCCTTTGATACGCGAGGACCAACTTTAGTCAGGATAAGTGTACTAGATGTTCCCCTTCAAAACGGCCAATTGTTGGTGCCCTTCTCGCTCAATATTTGGGAAGAGGCCCAGGGCCTTTTCCTATAAATAGGACTAGCCACCCACAGGGTAGAGGCAGCGAGATCGGAGTTTGAGCTGCATCTTGAATCAGCAGAGAGAGAGCGACTGAACTTGTCGGATTTCGGGTTCCGGCAGACCCTCTAGGTTCGAACACTGGGGTGCACGTGGAGATTTCACCCTCTACCTTCCTGCACCTCGCCGCCTCGCTAAGATCTAAGCTATGAAAGGAACAACACAAGAGACACATGTTTTATACTAGTTCGGGCCACCATTGTGGTGTAATACCCTACTCTAGTTTGTGGTGTGGTGGATTGCCTCTTGATGACGATGATGAACAATACAAAGAAGAACAGCCTCGTGAGGGTCTGTTCTTGGCTGGTGCGATGAACTGCTAGGAAGAGTTCAGTCGCTCTCTCTCTCTGCTGATCCCAGATGTTGGATCCTCTCTCTAGATTTCTCGATGCCTCTACCACTGTGGCGGCTAGTCCTATTTATAGGCAAAGGCCTGGGCCTCTCCCCAAATATTGAGCGGGAAGGGCGCCAACAATTGACCATTTTGAAGGGGAACATCTAGTACACTTATCCTCGACTAAAGTTGGTCCTCGCTTTGTCAAAGGCTCTGGTGGTGACGCGGCTTGGGCTCCACAATGACTTCCTTCCTGCCGCTATGACGGTCTTGGTCTTGTTGCAATCAAACGGATGCCTTTGCTTGATACTCTTGCCTCACGCTTGCTCCCTTTGCACCAAAGAGGAAAGGAGGACAACTGCTGGCTGGCGCCCCGCTGGCGCCCTTTGGTCGTCATGGCTTGCGTCATGGGCACCTCGTGAGGTACCTGCCTTGATCTCTCCGCCTCGCGAGCCAACTCGACGAGGCCGTGCACGAGGAAGCTCCACGTAAATCCGCCCAGCATGAGGCTTGGCCTCGCGAGGGTCTTGAGCTTGTCCGATGAAGATGGGCCTTGATGGGCCACCCCTTGAGCCACGCCGCGGGCCGCAGTGAGCAAGTGCAGGGACCCCGTTCCCGAACGCCGACATTAGCCCTCGGGCCCAAAGCGCGCGGCCTTGGCTGGCGAGAGAGGCAAAGGGGCAAGTGCGAAGCGCCGCGGGCCCTAACAGCCTGCGGCCTTGGGCGCCGCGTGGCAGTTGATTGGACGTGGGCGGCCCTGCTCCCCCACGACGCCTCGGCGACTGCACGAATTGACAAGTCCCTGCGTGCAAAGCGGATCATGATTACCTGCAATCAAGGAGGCCGGTGGTTGGCCTTCCTCGGCTATAAATACAGGATGGCGCCTGCCCTTCTAGTCCATCTCCTCTTGATTCTTCTTCTTCATGGCTCCACCAAAGATGTTCTCAGCCGCGGAGAAGGGGAAGGCTCGCCAGGTGGAGCCTGACTCTCCCCCGCCCAAGCGCGGTTGAGGCCATCCTCGCAAACACCCTGTGGTTCCCATGGTGGCTCCTCGCGGTCGTGCAGGTGATCTCCCTCGCGGTGACAGGCGGCAGGCCACTGCTGGGGGGCACGCCACGGCCGCGCTACCCCCCTAGGCCGCGCTACCCCCCTAGGCCGCGCTTCCATTCGGCAGAGGTGCTGCCGGAGTTCGTTGTGTGGTCGTGAGCCGGCAACCGGCACCGACTCCAGCTCCCTCGCTTCCTCCTGGGTGAGCTTCCGGCTGGTACCCCGGGCAGCCTCTGGCTCCAGGCGGATGGTATCTATAGCCGGGCCTCCTGGGCTTCGTTGGAGGTCTCTGCAGCCGGGAGCCTGGCCCTGACCCGTGGCTGGCAAACATTTGCCCGCGCGCGTGGTCTGAGCCGGCGGTGCACCCTGCACTTCAAGTTTGACGGCGATGCCACCCTCTACGTGAGGGTGTTCAGGGAAGACGGTTGCCGCGCTGGATGCTGCCCTGAGAACGATGACCGCGGACGCGTGCCTAGCCCCAGTGATGATCAAAGACGACAGCACGCGCGGGGGTGGCGGAGCTCGGGGCTCGTCGAGCATCGACGACTCTTCTTCTGGCAGCGGCTCTTCCAGCGGTGGCCGTGACCAGCCTCCACGCCGCCGCGCCCACCTGGAGGGAGGTAGCGGGTCCGCCCGCCATCTCACCCCGGTGAAGCGCGAGAGGGAGTCCGCCTGAGATCCGGAGGCAGTTCGAGCCTCCCGCGAAGTTGGTGTCGAGCGAGCCAGGCCTGCTTTTGTTCTTTTTCCTTTCCTGCGCAAAGAGACAGTAGGTGTAGGGCCCAGCGTGGGCGTGCTTGGACCATTGCTGTTAATTATCGTGATCGCTTCCGCTATTTCGGGTATTATGCCTTTGTGCCACACGCGCTGTAGCGTAGGAATTACTTAGCTCGGGGGGCGCCTGTCGTGGTCTTTGTTTCCCGAGGCCGAGGCCTCGTCGAACGCCTCATGTCCTGCGAAGGTTAGTCTGGAGAGGTAGCTCCCGGCCTCAGCTGTGGAGGCGACCGACCCTGGTCCTGTGTTCGTGTCGCGGTGCCCGTGGGGCACGGACTGGAGGGGTGCTCCTGTAGTGGACCCGGGCAAGAAAGCCTCAAACGATAAGGGCGGAAAAACACTCGTGAGGGGTCCCGCGTTGCTCCCTCGCGAGATTTGCGTGAGAGAAATCGAGGCAGGAGAGCGAAAAGGCAAAGAGTCACGAGCCAAAGACGGCAACAACTTTAATAAAACCTCGAATGGGAATAAACAAGCCAACGGCAGAAAGCAAATGAGAAAAGCCGCGTCTGGCACCTAATCTAGTCTTCGACATCTTCTCACCAGCGCGGAGCTAAGTGCTGCCACTGGGCCTGGGAGGGAGCCCCAGGGCCTGAGGCCGGCGCTCCTGAGACTCCGAGACATGTACATCCCCGACTCATTATTACGTGAGAGTGTCACGGGCGGCGAGCTTCACAGGCGTTGGCCTTCTTCACAGGCTCTGGGCCTTTCTCGGAGAGATACACTCCACAGGCGTTTGCCTTCTTCACAGGCTCCAGGCCTTTTCCCAGCATAGCGCTTCACAGGCGTTCGCCTTCTTCACAGGCTCTGGGCCCTTTCCAAAACGCAACGCTTCACAGGCGTTCACCTTCTTCACAGGCTCTGGGCCTTCTCCAAAACGCATCACTTCACAGGCGTTTGCCTTCTTCACAGGCTCTGGGCCTTTTCCAAAAGACATCACTTCACAGGCGTTCGCCTTCTTCACAGGCTCTGGGCCTTTTCCAAAACGCATCACTTCACAGGCATTCGCCTTCTTCACAGGCTCTGGGCCTTCTTCTTTAGGGGTAAAACCTGCTTAGGTGCTGGATGTTCCACGCAGCGTTACGGGCCAGGCACCCCTCCACGAGTCTCCAAGCGCACGGAGCTGGGCACAGGAAACATGAACAACCTTGAACGGGCCCTCCCACATGGGAGAGAGCTTATGCAATCCCTCCACGAGAGAACCACTTTGAGCACGAGGTCTCCTACCTCGAGGGTCCCTCTGGCGGATGTTGCGCACAGGTATGGCCGCCGCTTGCCGGTACTTTGCTGCTGCAGCTGCTTCCTGCTAACGACGCTCCTCCCAAAGACGAGGTCATCCCCGCATTGCATCCTGCTGCGCCTCATCTAACGCCAGGACAAGTGCGGAGTGACGTCTGACCTCGTGAGGGAGGACTGCTTCAGCTCCATAGACCAGGAAGAACAGGGTCTCGCCGGTCGGCTTGGTCGCGGTTGTGCGGATGGACCACAACACTGACTGCAGCTCGTCGTACCAACCTCTGCCACAGGCCTCCAGCTTCTTCTTGAACGTCTTGGTCTTGAGGCCTCTCAAGACCTCCGCGTTAACCCTTCGGCTTGACCGTTGCTCCGTGGGTGCGCTACTGAGGCGTAGCATATCTGCGTCCCAAGGTTAGCACACTATGTTTTTAAAAGGTTACTGGTGAACAGCGAACTGTTGTCGGTGACGATACGGTTCGGCACCCCGAACCGGCTCACGATGCCCTTGATGAATTTGACCGCAGAGCCTACGGGGATGGTGCGGATGGCTTCCACATCAGCCCGCTTGGTGAACTTGTCCACGGCGACGTAGAGGTAGCGATAGCCCCCTGGCGCCCGAGGGAACGGGCCCAGGATATCCAGCCCCCAGACTGCAAAGGGCCACGAGAGGGGTATAGTTTGCAGACCTCCCGCCGGCAGGCCTCGCAAGCCTTCACCAGTCCGACGGCATCATTGAGTGCAGTAGGCCAATAGAAACCGCTGCGAACGCCTTGCCAGCAGTGCGTGATGACGAATGATGCCCCACAGTCTCCACCGTGTATATCTGCCAGTTCCTTCCCTTGCTCCTCGAGATGCAGCGTAGGGACACATCATTTGGTCGCTTCCGGTAGAGCTCTCCATCCCTGATGCAGTATGCCGTGGCTTGCCGTGCCACACGCTCCGCTTCCTCCTCCTTCTCCGGCAAGGTCCCTTGTGTCAAGTAGCTCAAGAGCTTTGTGATCCAGCACCCCTCATGAGGCTCCAGCGTCAAGAGCAGGCGCGCTCCTGAGGCCGGGCCACAAACTGGGGCTCCCGAGGCCGGTGGCTGGGGGAGCTCCTCCCGAGGCTGCGCCAAGGCAGCAGTGATGGCGTGGCCGAGGGCTTGAAGAGCCGCTCCTCGAAGACGCCAGGCTCCTGAGGTAGCCGCCTGGATGCTTGTTTGGCGATGTCGTCGGCCTCCTGATTGGTGCCACGGGGCACATGCTGCAACTCCAGCCCCCAGAACTGCTTCTCCATCCTGCGGACCTCCGCAAGGTAGGCTTCCATGTGTTCATCCCTCGGCTCGTATACCTTGTTGGAGAAGTTGGCGAGTTGTGAATCACCCTTGATGGTAAGGCGCTTCACTCCCAGGGCAGCTGCGGCCTTCAGGCCAGCTATCAGCCCTTCATACTCTGCTATGTTGTTGGAGACCTTTTCTCCGTGCTGGAAACAGAGTTGCACTGCATAATAGAGCTTGTCTTGAGTAGGAGATATGAGCACTTTGCTCCGGCCCAGCGCCGTTCTGGAGAATGCCCGTCAAGTACATGACCCAACCTTCCGGCGCCTCGCTTCCCTGGGAGAGGGATCGATCCTCATCAGCCTTGAGGCCCGGCGCCTCCGTCCATTTTGCCATGAAATCCGCTAACGCGACCCCCTTGATGACTCTGGTTGTGCTGAATTCGAGCTGAAACGCTTGTAGTTGAATGTTCCACTCGACGAATCATCCAGGTGAGTTAGGGCTCCTGAGCACCCTTTCCAAGGGGTACGCCGAAACAACCTTGATGGGGTAGCCCTGAAAATAGTGCTGGAGCTTGCGCGAGGCCACCAATAGCGCGAGGAGGAGTTTCTGAGGCATGGGGTACCGTGCCCTTGCATCCCGCAACACCGTGCTGACGAAGTACACAGGGTGTTTAACGAGGTTTGGAGTGCTGGTGTCGATCGCGCCCTCCGAAGACCCTGGCGCCTCCTGAGGCAGTGGAGCCTCCACAGGCTGGTCGCCGGGGGGAGGGGTCTCTTCTGTCCCGAGTGTGTTTCCCTGCGGCGGCTGATCCTTCTCGGCTATGGTAGTGGTTGTCGCTGTCAAAATTGGCGGATCTCGGGTAGGGGGTCCCGAACTGTGCGTCTAGGCGGATGGTAACAAGAGACAAGGGACACGATGTTTTTACCCGGGTTCGGGCCCTCTCGATGGAGGTAGTACCCTACTCCTGCTTGATTAATATTGATGATATGGGTAGTACAAGAGTAGATCTACCACGAGATCAAGGAGGCTAAACCCTAGAAGCTAGCCTATGGTATGATTGTTGTTCGTCCTACTGACTAAAACCCTCCGGTTTATATAGACACCGGATAGGTTAGGGTTACACAGAGTCGGTTACAATGATAGGAGATCTACATATCCGTATCGCCAAGCTTGCCTTCCACACCAAGGAAAGTCCCATCCAGACACGGGACGAAGTCTTCAATCTTGTATCTTCATAGTCTTGGAGTCCGGCCGTGATGATAGTTCGGCTATCCGGACACCCTCTGATCGAGGACTCCATCAAGAGCTCACGAACCAGGCTTCAATGACGACGAGTCCGGCGCGCATATTGTGTTCGGCATTGCAAGGCGGGTTCCTCCTCCGAATACTTCATAGAAGGTTTTGAACACAAGGATAGTGTCCGGCTCTGCAAAACAATTTCCACATTCCACCGTAGAGATAATAACTTTTGCATAGATCTGCTGACATATTCCGTGGCGTGACATCACACCACGGCCAGGCCTTTATATGAATCGTTTTTTTACTGTCCCACCTCAGCGCGTTTAGCGAGGCGGTTTCCCTGGCACGTCTTATCAAAGCATAGATCGTGCCCCCTTATTCCGGGATTCCCATCAATACGGACATGGGTAACCCAACCGTGCCCGTTGGCACGCCTCCTCTATCAAAGGCGAGTCCTAATCGACCACGGGGTGGGCTCTTGGTATTCAACCTCTTTATAATGAGACCAAGGCCCTCTTCTTTTCACACCCTCCATCGAGTTCGCCTCGCGCTTCGAGTTCTAACACCCAAAGCTTCAGATTCAGGCGCTTCGGACCTTCGACGATGTCCGACTCCGACCAGCACGGCCGATGGATGTATTCCTCCGTCACAGAAGAAGATGTGCTAAAGCTGCGAGACGCCAGTTATCTAACCGGCGAGATCTCGCATAGGCTGCTGCTCCAGGGCAGGTCATTCCCACTCCCAAGCCCGGCGAACGTGGTGTTCGTGGTCTCACTTCCTTCGGGTTTAGGCTTCCAGCGGATCCCTTTGTGCGGGGGCTCATGTTTTATTATGGGCTTGATTTCCATGACTTGAATCCGGAGTCCATCCTCCATATCTCGTCATTCATTGTCATATGTGAGGCCTTCCTCCATATTACCCCTCACTTTGGATTGTGGCTCAAGACCTTCAAGGTGGAGCCAAAGATGATCGAGGGCAGCAAGCGAGTGCGGAGGGGCGGTCATAAGCAAATGTCTGATGCTCCGTGGCCCGAGGGCTCTTTTCAAGAGGAGCTTGGTTTGTGGCAACGAGGGTGGTTTTATATCACCGCTCCCGGGGGGCACCAAATGGGTGGCGCCCCGCCTTCCACTCGGAGGTCCACCACAGTGGTGGCATCATGGGTCAACAAGGGGCTCGACTGGGGCCGTCCAAGGACGTTCCTTTGCTGCAGGGCAGATTTCGAGACATCCAAGAAAGAGAGATCAATCTGGTTGCGATGGCGCAGGTTATGTTGATCCGGCGCCTATACGCCTGCAAACGTCGCCCCCTCACTTTGTGGGAATTTAATCCGGAGACCACGAGCTCTCCAAAATTTTATGGGCACGACGCCCGTGGAGATGTATAAACTGTTCTTCGGATCACAAGAGAAGTGTCCGGACCTGACTGAGGACGCAGGACTAAGCTGCAATCGCCCAGATACTCAAGTAAGTAGTCCTCTAACCGGACAAGCTGTTCATTCATTTATTATATATATATGCCCTTTATAGGTGCCGTTTCTTGAACAGGAGTGGATAGCCTAGTAAGGTGTCCGGCTCCCCTCCTAGAGAACACGCCGGATCCCATACTGGCCAAGATGTTGAAGGCCGTTCCTTTTAAAGAAGGCGAGGGGAGCGGGGAAGCAACTGCCTCCACGAAGGAGGCCTTTGAGGAGGGAGGGATCAAAAGTCCCACCCTCCAAGGAGAGAAGAGGACCGCTTCGCAAGATCTCGGAGGTCAAGGCCTCGAAGAGGGAAAGAAATCTTCATCGAGAGTCTGGCTGGGAAGTACCCCACCGCCCGCTTCCCCAAGGGGATCATCCCTCCAAATGAGCCGTAAGTAAAAGGAAGGGGTTTTTAAGTAAGGAACATCCTCAGATTTATTTACGAAGATAACCAAAATTGTACCTTGTAGTTCGGATCTCAGCCCTTCTCGGTGAGAGCTCGTCTTCGGGGGATCTTCTTCCGGAGATGATGGAGAGCGAAACGCCTCCACCTGTCGCACCCTCATGCGAGGCGGACGACCCTGAGGTGTCGTCGCGGAGGGTTCCCCCAAGTCCGGCGGGGCCGAAAGGTCCGGCGGGGCCGAAAGGTCCGGCGCCAAGTGGTGTGTGGTCGGAGGAGCTGAAGGATCTGCTCGGGCGAGCGGCTATCTCAGAGGATCACCGTGTGATAATGGGTATGGTGATTGAAAGGATTGCATCCGCGGAGAGCGGATTTCACGAAGCCGTCAGAAGCTTACTGACGGGGTTCGAGGTACGCAAAAATGATGTACCTTCTAACAGTTATGCATATAGAATGCGCCATGTATAGATAGTAGCCCCTGAGACTCGGTATGTTGTCAAAATTGACAGCGTGCCGAGGATCAAAATCTCAGTTATAACATATCGCCGCTCCAAAATAGGTGGCGGGGCGTCCGGTGGCCAGCCGTACTGATGAATATGCCGAACTAAAGCGGCAACTTGACGAGCCGGATGCGGACATCGCGCTAGTCAATAAACGGTTTGACGAGTCACAAGGTATGCGACTTCTACGCGGACACCTGGTAAGGGAGCTTGCCGCCCATGTCTTACAACTTGTATGCTTAATGCAGAGGGTGCGGCTTGCGTGGAGGAGCTTGAGGCGGAACTTCGCCCGGCGAGAGCAAGCCATAAATAATGTCGGACGCTTTAAAGGCGTAGAAGAGCTAGAAGCCGAACGGGCTGCTCACTGCCGAAGCAAAGAGGAAATGGCCGATATGGCCAGAAAATTGAAGGATACTACCGACCGCTGCGAGGTTCTTGAAAAAGAACGTCAAGCAGAGCAAGAGGGCCCGAAAAAGATCGCCGCCCAATCCAAGGATGCCCGTTCGGCTTTGAGAGCTGCCAAGGAGGAGCTGAGTCAGGCCGGTGCTATTGCGGCTGGAAAACCGTTTCTGCTGCGAAGGAAATATACGGATCCAAAGTATGCTCAGTTGGACAAGTTGTGGAGTTCGGAGGATGCTTATCTGGATTTAGCGGCGAGCGCTGCAAATGCGATTGAGCACTTCCAAGGCCAGAAAGGGCACAGAAGGGAAGAGCTATATTGGTCGCAATTCCATAGTCCGGAACGTCCTCTTCCGTTGACTGATCGGTTGGCCGAATGGGCTGAGCTGAATCAATTATCCGGACTTGCCATGAAGCATGTCATGACTCATTTGTGGCCAGGCAGACCCTAGCCGAAGAGTTATTTTGGCTTAGTGCAGCAGTTCCTTGGTGCGGTACCGCGTATCGACGCAATGAAGCGGTCGGCATGTATTGAGGGAGCGCGGATGGCTCTGGCCTGTGTCAAGACATACTGGGCAGAGATGAAGGCCACCGACGTTGCATCCCAAGATTCGGATGAAGCCGAGTACCGCCGAGCACTACTTTGAGGAAGTCCGCAGGCGCTCGTTTAATAGAGATGCACGATGCTTGAAGGATATTATGTTTAAATGACATGTATGATTTGTGAAAACAATGTTTCAATATAATATAAGAGCTTTTTATACTTGTGCGTTCAAGTAGTAAACTACTCCTGGCGGCCGTTTATGTATATGTATATATAACTTTGAAAGATGGCAGTCCTTGGCTTCAGCCCCCACGCATATTGCGGGGGTGTTTGCAAAGAAGGCGCTTTTTCACACTTAATCCAACGTCTTGGTCCTGTTAAGGAGGTGGTAGCGTAGCAAACTAGGCAACCGGACTATGATGCTTTATCACTTTCACTTAGCCATAGGAGTTCGAGGGTGGGGCTACTATATAGCCCCTGGGGGCACCGCACTCTCCCGAATTCGGGGTGCGTATGTGCCTGACCAAAAAACGGTCCTTCGTTAATGCGAGGAATCCTAAACATTCGGTGAGTCAACGAGTGGTTGACGATCTGTCGCTATATCATGACATGACGGTTTTCGACTTTCTCTCGAGGTGCTCGCCCGGCGAACCGGGCACAATCGCATGAGTTCTCCGGTGCCGCGTTAGCCGATAGAGCGGAACGTAAGGCAGCAAAACACGTGAGCCGGGCAAACCCAACATTTGACCAAAGACATGATTCGGAGCTGATGCATATAAGGCCTAATCTCGAGACGCCGAATACTCCCTAAGGTATTCGGTCTTTATGAAAATGGGCAAAATAATGCCCTAAGCCCTGGTGTCCAGTATCGCCTTGAGGAATTCTGCAGTGCGGTCAATGCCAAAACGCCACCTCCTCCTCGATTATAGTAAGGAGCCGGGGATGTATATCAACAAGAGACAAGAAAAAGGTTTACGCAGGGTCTTAATCTAAAAAGAATCCTTGCAACGGGTCCCTACGCACGCTCTGCTGTGTCTCCGTTGTGCCGTATCCTGGACGGGTGTAGCACGTTGTTCATCTGTAAAAGAGAGGAACTTAGTTTGAAAGAAAACAGATCATGCGAAAGATGTACTTTATATTAAATAAACAGAGTACGATTTGAAGAAGTGAAGAAAATTGAGCTTTATTGTCTCTTGTTGTACATGCATGCAACCCCTTGTATGGGGGTATGCCGCTAGTAGGCGCCGGACTCGTCTAGCAGTGTCCGGGGTTTGAATGACCTATTCAGGTTCTTTGACTAGCGGAGCCGGATAGGTGTGGGGCTGCCAAGGCAGTCTCACGTTCTTCCGTGCTTGAGTAACACTTAATACTCCCTTTTAATGAGACGATGCCGCGTGGACCGGGCATTTTAAGTGTTAGAGATGCATAATGCGGTATTGCGTTAAAGCGGGCGAAAGCTTTGCGTCCCAATAGTGCTTGATGGCTACTTTTAAATGGGGCGACATGGAAGACTAACTTTTTCATGACGGAAGTTGTCGGATGAACCGAATACAACTTCTAACAGTAGGGAGCCCGTACAATGGGCATATGGGCCTGGCATTACCCCTTTAAAGGAGGTGTTGCTATGGCGAATTTTGGTTGGGTCGATCCCCATCCTGCGGATTGTGTCCTGATATATCAGGTTTATGTCATCGCCACCATCCATGAGGACTTGTGTAAATTGGAATCCGTCAATTATGGGATCCAATATCAAGGCAGTCCATCCTGCGTTACGAATACTTTCGGAATAGTCACGATGGTCGAAGGTGATTGGTTTTGACAACCGATGTTGGTACTCCGCTAGGGTAGTTTGTGCGGCGCGCATTTTAGCGGGCGCCGCTCTATTTTTCCCTTTGATCACGTGAAGTGAGTTTACTGTTTTGACTTCTTGTGGGAAATTCTTTTGTTTTCCGGGGCTCTGCTGGTGGTGCTCGTCATCATCTTCACTTGGTGTGTCGAGCCCCTTGTGTTCGGCGTTGAGTCTGCCGGACTGTTTGAATACCCAACAATTTCCGTGGGTGTGGTTTGCAGGCCTCCCGGGAGTACTGTGGATTTGACATATCTTGTCCAAGATTTTGTTTAAGTTGGATAGCTCATCGCTATTGTCCTTAAGGGGCAGTTTTTTATTGTTCTGCTGTGAGCTTTTTTATCCGGTGTTGACAGTCGTGCTCTTTGGACCGTTCCCTTTAATCCGGCGCTGGTCCTTATTGCGCCGTGGATTCCCGTTTCCATCCCTGACTTTGGATGTACTTTGGTCGCTGGTGCTGCATCTTGCTAGCCAGCTATCCTCTCCTGCGCAAAAGCGGGTAATGAGGCTTGTTAATGCGGCCATTGTTCTTGGCTTTTCTTGAGGTGTCTGGCGAGCCATTCTTCTCGGACGTTGTGTTTGAAGGCTGCTAAGGCTTTGGCGTCCGGACAGTCGACTATTTGCTTCTTTTTAGTAAGGAACCTCTTCCAGAAATTCCGGGCTGACTCTCCGGGCTGTTGGGTTATGTGACTTAGATCGTCTGCATCCGGAGGGCGGACATAGGTCCCCTGAAAATTTGCCCGAAACGCATCCTCGAGCTCTTCCCAGCTTCCAATGGTATTTTCGGGAGGCTTTTAAGCCAATGCCGAGCTGGCCCTTTGAGTTTGAGGGTAAGTATTTTATGGCGTGGAGATCATCTCCTCTAGCCATATGTATGTGGAGGATGTAATCCTCAATCCGCACTCCAGTGGTCTGTTGTTCCGTCAGATGCCTCTATGTTTACGGGTTTGAATCCAGCTGGAAATTCGTGATCGATTACCTCATTGGTGAAACATAGGGGATGTGCGGCGCCCTGCACTTGTGTGTGCCGTGGATGTTCGGATATTTGGCGTGTTGCATTGCTTTGAAGAGCTTGCTTTCTTGGCCCATAGATGGACCCTAATCGGGCCATCCTTTGGTGTGAATCCTTATGCGGATCGCATATCGGCTTGTGTCTTGGCGCCATTTTCCGCTTCTCTTTTGCCGTGGGTCGCCCATCCGACCGGAGGCCTTCTTACTTTGATTGTGGGGGCTCTAAGGCCTCCTCGAAATTCGGCAGTAGCTTTCTTTTGGGTAGCTCTTTGTTCGGCGATCGTCGCCCGTATTTGTCGGCGGTGTTGAATACTTTGCTCCATCGATCCTGAGTGCATCTTCCGCTGTTTTGAGCTTCCGCTTCGCTTTTTCAGGCTCTGTAGCGATGGCGGCGAGCCTTTTTCGGAGGTTATTTTGCTCCAACAGTTTATGCAGTGTGAGATCGTCCGGACTGTTGTCTTCGCCGGGACGGGTTGTTTATCCAAGTTGTCTTGTTCGGACGATTGCTCGATAGCATGTTCGTCGTCAACCGGTTCGCCCTGCTCTATGGCTGGGTCTTTGTTGAGGCGGGACTTGGTTCGGCGTTTATGTTGCCATTTTGACTGCTTTTCGAGGGATTTATCCTTCGTAACTATGGCTGGGTCTTTGTTGAGGCGGGACTTGGTTCGGCGTTTACGTTGCCATTTTGACTGCTTTTCGAGGGATTTATCCTTCGTAACGTCCCATTGTTCCTCGTCTTCATTTCCTTTAGGTGTATCCACCATGTATATATCATGGGATGAGGTGGTTGTCCAGCATCCTATAGGCGCTGGTTCATGGTTATCTCCTACATCGTCATCCATACCGCCGATGTCTTCAGAGTCGAAATCGAGCACGTCGTGTAAGCTTTCGGCGATTAGCTCTGAAGTGGGTGGTGGGTGGGCGTTGAATTTCTTCGTCGTCCGCAACCCAACCTTCTCGACCGTAGTCCGCCATGGCTCTCCGGATAAAGAGAGAGACTTTAGTGAATTCAGGATGTCGCCAAAGGGCGAGTCTTTGAAAGATGTCCGCGGCAGTGAACTCCATGACCGGCGCCCGATCGGATTCGATTGGCAGGGGCGCGGAGGGTTCGGAGTCCGGAGAGGAGTCCGGCGCCAGGGAGTCACGGTCTTCGCAAAGGACAGGGATTGTGTTCGGCTTAATATCTGTAGAGATTGTAGCCCCCGAGGCGGTGTCCAACCACTCGTCCTCGATCGGGGGATCCGGCTCCGGATTAAGGGTCGGAGCGGATCTTTGAGTGCGACCTCGAGGCCTTTGTTCTTGAGAGCTAGATCATGCCCATCGAGACAGTGCGGCACGCTTGGCTGCGGCTCGAATCCGTCGAAGATCAAGTCTCCGCGGATATCGGCCGTATAGTTCAAACTTCCAAATATGACCTGATGGCCAGGGGCGTAGCTTTCGATCTGCTCCAGATGGCCAAGCGAATTGGCCCGCAGTGCAAAGCCGCCGAACACGAAGATCTGTCCGGGGAGAAAAGTCTCACCCTGGACCGCGTTGTTGTTGATGATCGAAGGAGCCATCGGGCCCTATCGGTGGCGACGGAGGAACTCTCAATGAAAGCACCAATGTCGGTGTCAAAACCGGCGGATCTCGGGTAGGGGGTCCCGAACTATGCATCTAGGCGGATGGTAACAGGAGACAAGGGACACGATGTTTTTACCCGAGTTGGGCCCTCTCGATGGAGGTAATACCCTACTCCTGCTTGATTAATATTGATGATATATGTAGTACAAGAGTAGATCTACCACGAGATCAAGGAGGCTAAACCCTAGAAGCTAGCCTATGGAATGATCGTTGTTCGTCCTCCGGACTAAAACCCTCCGGTTTATATAGACACCGGCTAGGTTAGGGTTACACAGAGTAGGTTACAATGGTAGGAGATCTACATATCCGTATCGCCAAGCTTGCCTTCCACGCCAAGGAAAGTCCCATCCGGACACAGGACGAAGTCTTCAATCTTGTATCTTCATAGTCTTGGAGTCCGGCCGTGATGATAGTTCGGCTATCCAGACACCCCCCTAGTCCAGGACTCCCTCAGTGGTCTCTGTGGTTCTTCCTTGATCCCGCTCCGCCTTGACCCGGGCAGCTACCACGGCTTTGATGCATTGCTCCTCCCAAAGCTGCCCGATGAGGGCTCTTGTTGTGAGTAGGGAGTGGCTGCAAGGTAGAGCACCAGGGGTTCCTGTGGGCGCGGGGCCACCATTACCGAGGGTTGGTTAGGTACCTCTTGAGATCTTGGAACGCCCTGTCGGCTTCTTCAGTCCATTCAAAGGGCCCCTTTTTCTTCATTAGCTCGAAGAAAGGCATCGCTCGCTCCCCCAACTTGGAGATGAAGCGTCCTAGCACTGTTACGCGCCCAGTGAGCTTCTCATTTCTCTGAGGGTCTTTGGCAGGCTCATGTCCTCGACTGCCTTGACCTTCTCTTGGTTAGCCTCTTTGCCTTGGTGGGACACGAGGAAGCCCAAGAGCTTGCCCGAGGGGACCCCAAACACACACTTTTTCGGGTTGAGCCGCAGGTTCACTGCGTTGAGGCTCGCGAAGGTTTCCTCCAGGTCTTGTATCAGGGTTTTGGCCTTGTGAGACTTCACCACAATGTCATCGACGTAAACCTCCACATTCTTCCCGAGTTGCGGGCCCAAGGTGATGTGCATCAGCCGCAGAAAGGTTGCTCCTGCGTTGCACAGCCCGTACGGCATGCATGTGTAGCAGTACACTCCACATGGGGTCAAGAAGGCCGTCTTTTCCACGTCTTCTACCGCCATCTTGATCTGGTGATATCCGGAGAAGGCATCCAAGAAACATAGCGAATTACTTTTCGGCGGTGCAATCGACGATATGATCGATGCGAGGGAGCGGGAATGGATCTTGCGGGTAGGCTTTGTTGAGGTTGGTGAAGTCGACACACATGCGTTTCTTCCCCCCTTTCTTCGGCACAACAACAGGGTTGGCCAGCCAATTTGGGTATCGCACCTCGCGAATGACCCCTGCAGCTTCCAGTTTGTGGGTCTCTTGGATGATGAAAGCTTGCTTTTCAATGGACTGCCGCCTCGCTTTCTGCTTCACAGGGCGTACGTTGGGGCACACGTTGAGGTGATGCTCGATTACGCCTCTGTGGATCCCCGCCAGCTAATCAGGCTCCCAGGCGAACACCTTCTTATTCGCGTGCGGGCCCTAACAGTCTGCTGCATTGGGCGCCGCTTGGTAGTTGATTGGATGTTGGCGGCCCTGCTCCCCCAAGACGCCTCGGCGACTGCACGAATTGACAAGTCCCTGCGTGCAAAGCGGGTGATGATTACCTATGATCACAGAGGCCGGTGGTTGGCCTTCCTCGGCTATAAATACAGGACGACGCTTGCCCTTCTAGTCCATCTCCTCTTGCTTCTTCTTCTTCATGGCTCCACCAAAGAGGTTCTCGGCCGCGGAGAAGGGGAAGGCTCGCCAGGTGGAGCCTGACTCTCCCCCGCCCAAGCGTGGTCGAGGCCGTCCTCGCAAACACCCTGTGGCTCCCATGGTGGCTCGTCGCGGTCGTGGAGGTAATCTCCCGCGCGGTGACGGGCGACAGGCCGCTGCTGGGGGGCTTGCCACGGCCGCGCGACCCCCCTAGGCCGCGCTTCCATTCGGCAGAGGTGCTGCCGGAGTTCGTTGTGTGGTCGGCGGAGCCGACCAGCACCCGACTCCAGCTCCCTCGCTTCCTCCTGGGTGAGCTTCCAGCTGGCACCCTGGGCGGCCTCTGGCTCCAGGCGGATGGTATCTGCAGCCGGGCCTCCTGGGCTTTGTTGGAGGTCTCTGCGTGGGAGCCTGGCCACGACCGTGGGCGGCAAGCGTTTGCCAGGCGTGGTGCGAGCCGTGGTGCACCCTGCACTTCAAGTTTGATGGCGATGCCACCCTCTACGCTGCCCTGAGAACGACGACCGCGGACGCGGGCCCAGCCCCAGTGATGATGAAGACGACAGCACGCGCGGGGGTGGTGGAGCTCGGGGCTCGTCGAGCTTCGACTACTCTTCTTCTGGCAGCGGCTCTTCCAGCGGTGGCCGCGACCAGCCTCCGCGCCGCCGCGCCCACCTGGAGCAAGGTTGCGGGTCCGCGCGCCATCTCGCCCCGGTGAAGCGCGAGAGGGAGTCCGCCTGAGCTCCGGAGGCAGTTCGAGCCTCCCCCGCGAGTTGGTGGCACGCGAGCCGCGCCTGTTTTGTTCTTTTTCCTTTCCCTGCGCAAAGAGACAGTAGTGTAGGGCCCCGCATGGGCGTGCTAGTACCATTGCTGTTAATTATCGTACTGCTTCCGCTATTTTGGTATTATGCCTTTGTGCCACACGCTTGCGCGTAGGAATTACTTAGCTCGGGGGCGCCTGTCGTGGTCTTTGTTTCCCGAGGCCGAGGCCTCGTCGAACGCCTCATGTCCTGCGAAGGTTAGTGCGAGAGGTAGCTCCGGCCTCGGTGTGGAGGCGACCGACCACAGTCCTGTGTTAAGTGTCGCGGTGCCCGTGGGGCACGGACTGGAGGGGTGCTCCTGTAGTGGACCCGGGCAAGAAAGCCTCAAATGATAAGGGCGGAAAAACACTCGCGAGGGTGCCCGCGTTGCTCCCTCGCGAGATTTGCATGAGAGAAATCGAGGCAGGAGAGCGAAAAGGCAAAGAGTCACGAGCCAAAGACGGCAACAACTTTAATAAAACCTCGAATGTGAATAAACAAGCCAACTGCATAAAGCAAATGAGAAAAGCCGCGTCCGACACCTAATCTAGTCTTCGATGTCTTCTCACCAGCGCGGAGCTAAGTGCTGCCACTGGGCGTGGGAGGGAGACCCAGGGCCTGAGGCCGGCGCTGCTGAGACTCCGGGACGTGTACATTCCCAACTCATTATTACATGAGAGTGTCACGGGTGGCGAGCTTCACAGGCGTTGGCCTTCTTCACAGGCTCTGGGCCTTTCTCGGAAAGATACACTCCACAGGCGTTTGCCTTCTTCACAGGCTCCGGGCCTTTTCCCAAACGCAACGCTTTACAGGCGTTCGCCTTCTTCACATGCTCTGGGCCCTTTCCAAAATGCAACGCTTCATAGGCGTTCACCTTCTTCACAGGCTCTGGGCCTTCTCCAAAACGCATCACTTCACAGGTGTTCGCCTTCTTCACAGGCTCTGGGCCTTTTCCAAAATACATCACTTCACAGGCGTTCGCCTTCTTCATAGGCTCTGGGCCTTTTCCAAAACGCATCACTTCACAGGCGTTCGCCTTCTTCACAGGCTCTGGGCCTTCTTCTTTAGGGGTAAAACCTGCTTAGGTGCTGTATGTTCCACGCGTTCTGGACGGGCACCCCCTCCTGAGTCTCCAAGTGCACGGAGCTGGGCCTGAAAACATGAACAACCTTGAACGGGCCCTCCCACATGGGAGAGAGCTTATGCAATCCCTCCCTGGAGAGAACCCACCTGAGCACGAGGTATCCTACCTCGAGGGTCCTGGGACGGATGTTGCGGCAGTGGTATCGCCGCAGCGCTTGCTGGTACCTTGCCGCTCACAGTGCGGCTTCCCGAAGACGCTCCTCCCCCAGCACGAGGTCTGTCCCTCGCATGGCGTCCTGCCGCGCCTCATCGAACGCCAGGACCCGTGCGGAGTAACGTCTGACCTCGCGAGGGAGGACTGCTTCAGCTCCATAGACCAGGAAGAACAGGGTCTCGCCGGTCGGCTTGGTCGCGGTTGTGCGGATGGACCACAACACTGACTGCAGCTCGTCGTACCAACCCCTGCCGCAAGCCTCCAGCTTCTTCTTGAACGTCCTGGTCTTGAGGCCTCTCAAGACCTCCGCGTTGGCCCGCTCGACTTGACCGTTGCTCCGTGGGTGCGCTACTGAGGCGTAGCATATCTGCATCCTAAGGTTAGCACACTATGTTTTGAAAAGGTTACTGGTGAACAGCGAACCGTTGTCGGTGACGATGCGGTTCGGCACCCCGAACCGGCTCACGATGCCCTTGATGAATTTGACCGCAGAGCCTGCGGGGATGGTGCGGATGGCTTCCACATCAGCCCACTTGGTGAACTTGTCCACGGCGACGTAGAGGTAGCAATAGCCCCCTGGCACCCGAGGGAACGGGCCCAGGATATCCAGCCCCCAGACTGCAAAGGGCCACGAGAGGGATATAGTTTGCAGACCTCCCGCCGGCTGATGGATCTGCTTGGCATGGAATTGGCAGGCCTCGCAAGCCTTCACCAGTCCGACGACATCATTGAGTGCAGTAGGCCAATAGAAACCGCTGCGGAACGCCTTGCCAACGAGGGTACGTGATGACGAATGATGCCCACAGTCTCCACCGTGTATATCTGCCAGCAGTTCCTTCCCTTGCTCCCTGGAGATGCAGCGTAGGGACACATCATTTGGTCGCTTCCGGTAGAGCTCTCCATCCCTGATGCAGTATGCCGTGGCTTGCCGTGCCACACGCTCCGCTTCCTCCTCCTTCTCCGGCAAGGTCCCTTGCGTCAAGTAGCTCCAGAGCTCTGTGATCCAGCACCCCTCCTGAGGCTCCAGCGTCAAGAGCAGGCGCGCTCCTGAGGCCGGGAAACAAACTGGGGCTCCCGTGGCCTGTGGCTGGGGGAGCTCCTCCCGAGGCTGCGCCGCGCTTGACAGTGATGGCGTGGCCGAGGGCTTGGAGAGCCGCTCCTCGAAGACGCCAGGCTCCTGAGGTAGCCGCCTGGATGCTTGTTTGGCGATGTCGTCGGCCTCCTGATTGGTGCCACGGAGCACATGCTGCAACTCCAGCCCTCAGAACTGCTTCTCCATCCTGCGGACCTCCGCAAGGTAGGCTTCCATGTGTTCATCCCTCGGCTCGTATACCTTGTTGGAGAAGTTGACGAGGAGTTGTGAATCACCCTTGATGGTAAGGCGCTTCACTCCCAGGGCAGCTGCGGCCTTCAGGCCTGCTATCAGACCTTCATACTCTGCTATGTTGTTGGAGACCTTTTCTCCGTGCTGGAAATAGAGTTGCACTGCGTAATAGAGCTTGTCTTGAGTAGGAGATATGAGCACTGCTCCAGCCCCCGCGCCGTTCCTGCAGAATGCCCCGTCGAAGTACATGACCCAACCTTCCGGCGCCTCGCTTCCTGGGGAGAGGGACCGATCCTCATCAGCCTTGAGGCCCGGCGCCTCCGTCCATTCTGCCACGAAATCCGCTAACGCGGCCCCCTTGATGACTCTGGTTGTGCTGAATTCCAGCTGAAACGCTTGCAGTTCAATATTCCACTCGGCGACTCTTCCAGGTGAGTTAGGGCTCCTGAGCACCCTTTCCAAGGGGTACGCCGAGACAACCTTGATGGGGTAGCCCTGAAAATAGTGCCGCAGCTTGCGCGAGGCCACCACTAGCGCGAGGAGAAGTTTCTGAGGCATGGGGTACCGTGCCCTTGCATCCCGCAACACCGTGCTGACGAAGTACACAGGGTGTTCAACGAGGTTTGGAGTGCTGGTGTCGATGGCGCCCTCCGAAGACCCTGGCGCCTCCTGAGGCAGTGGAGCCTCCAGAGGCTGGTCGCCAGGGAGGGTCTCTTCATCCCGAGTGCGTTTCCTGCGGCGGTGATCCTTCTCGGCTTTGGTAGTGGTCTCTGTGGGTCTTCCTTGATCCCGCTTCACCTTGACCCGGCATTTGCCGCATGACTTTGTCTGTCGCTCCTCCTAACTGCCACCAGGCTGCGGCGGAGTAGGGAAGTAGCTGCAAATGAAACACCGAGGGGTTCCTGTGGGCGCGGGGCCACCATTACCGGAGGGCTGGTTAGGTACCTCTTGAGATCTTGGAATGCCCTGCCAGCCTCTTCAGTCCATTCATAGGGCCCCTTTTTCTTCATTAGCTGGAAGAAAGGCATCGCTCGCTCCCCCAACTTGGAGATGAAGCGTCCTAGCGCTGTTACGAGCCCAGTGAGCTTCTAATTTATCAGAGGGTCTTTGGCGGGCTCATGTCCTCGACCGCCTTGACCTTCTCTTGGTTAGCCTCTATGCCTCGGTGGGACACGAGGAAGCCCAAGAGCTTGCCCGAGGGGACCCCAAACACACACTTTTCCGGGTTGAGCCGCAGGTTCACTGCGTTGAGGCTCGCGAAGGTTTCCTCCAGGTCTTGTATCAGGGTTTTGGCCTCGCGAGACTTCACCACAATGTCATCGACGTAAGACTCCACATTCTTCCCGAGTTGCGGGCCCAAGGTGATGTGCATCAGCCGCAGAAAGGTTGCTCCTGCGTTGCACAGCCCGTACGGCATGCATGTGTAGCAGTACACTCCACATGGGGTCAAGAAGGCCGTCTTTTCCACGTCTTCTACCGCCATCTTGATCTGGTGATATCCGGAGAAGGCATCCAAGAAACATAGCGGGTCGCACTCGGCGGTGGAATCGACGATCTGATCGATGCGAGGGAGCGGGAATGGATCTTGCGGGTAGGCTTTGTTGAGGTTGGTGAAGTCGACACACATGCGTTCCTTCCCCCCTTTCTTCGGCACAACAACAGGGTTAGCCAGCCAATTTGGGTATCGGACCTCGCGAATGACCCCTGTAGCTTCCAGTTTGCGGGTCTCTTGGATGATGAAAGCCTGCTTTTCAATGGACTGCCGCCTCGCTTTCTGCTTCACAGGGCGTACGTTGGGGCACACATTGAGGTGATGCTCGATTACGCCTCTGGGGATCCCCGACAGCTGATAAGGCTCTCAGGCGAACACCTTCCTGTTCGCGCGCAGGAACTTGACCAGGCCTCCTCCTGCTCGGGTTCGAGGTTGGCACCTATGGTGAAGGTGGCGTTAATTGATCTGTCCTCGTCAACAAGTATCTACTTGTTTTCCGCCTTGTCCTGGGTGAACAACTGCTTCTTCTTGGCTGGCACAGCCCCCTTGGGCTCAGGGGCATCTGGTACGGCAGGCTGGGCCGCCGCCGCAGCAGTCTTGAAGGCGAGCTTGAGTACTTGTAACGCATCCCCGGTGTCTCCAGACACGGTGAGTACGTCGTTGCTCCCGAGCATGTTCATGAGGTTGTAGGCTGGGTGAGTCGTGGCCATGAACTTGGCCAGAGCCGGGTACCCGAGGATGGCATTGTATGGGAGGCCGATGGGGGCGATGTCGAAGTCGATTAGCTCCGTGCGGAAGTTGTCGTAGGTGCCGAAGGTTACCGGGAGTCGGATCTGCCCCAGGGAGCTGGATGACCCGCCCCCGACGCCCAAGAAGGGCCGGCTGGGCTGAAGCCGCTCCAGTGGTATGTGGAGGAGGCTGAAGGCCTCAACCGAGAGCACGCTGAGGCCCGCGCCGCCGTGGATGAGTGTCCTGGTAACGGCCACCTGGCAGATGGTGGGGGTGCACAGCATCGAGGCGCGCCGAGCAGGTTGAGTTGGAGGGTGGTCCTTCGAGCTGAAGGCCGATCGGCCTTGGGCGCCGACCGACACTGGGAGCCGCTGCAGCGTGGAGGAAGCGCCGCCTGGCGGACGAGCGGCTTGATGTGGCGGCACTGAAGGTGGCGCTGAAACCGCCAGGAGAGCTACTGACGGCCGGGGCGCCGGTGCTGCGTGCTGGGTGAGGAAGAGGTTGCACAACTCTTCCCAAGAGGCCACGGAAGCCGCTGGTAGGTGGAGCAGCCACATGCGCGGGGCGTCGGTGAGGGCCATGGGAAGCAAGTTATCCATGACCCTGTCGTCGCCTCCCACCTCGAGGATGGCCTCCTCGTACGCCAGCAGGAAGGCCAGCGGACCAGTTGTGCCGTTGTAGAGCGGCGGCGTCTCTGGCTTGAACTTGTCCGGCCAACGCACCAGTCGCAAGGTCGGGGCCAAGGCTCGGAGCCCCTGGCCCCTGTGCTGGCACCGGCGACTGGAACGGGCGACGCAATGCTCATTGCAGGGTGAGTCGCGGTGTCGGCGGAGAGCGGGTCGGCGAAAGGGAAAGCCCCGGCGCACCCCTACTTGACGCACCAAATGTCGGATTTCGGGTTTCGACAGACCCTCTAGGTTCGAACACTGGGGTGCGCGCGGAGATTTCACCCTCTACCTTCCTGCACCTCGCTGCCTCGCTAAGATCTAAGATATGAAAGGAACAACACAAGAGACACAGGGTTTATACTAGTTCGGGCCACCATTGTGGTCTAATACCCTACTCTAGTTTGTGGTGTGGTGGATTGCCTCTTGGGCTGACGATGATGAATAATACAAAGAATAACAACCTCGCGAGGGTCTGTTCTTGGCTGGTGCAATGAACTGCTAGGAGTACAGAGTGGCGCCCATAGAGATACGCGCCATACGGCCTATCCCAGAGGAGTCCCGCCACTGGTTGTCAAAACCAATCACTTTCGACCATCAGGATTACTCTAGAAGTATTCGGAATGCAGGATGGACTGCCTTGGTATTAGATCCGATAATTGACGGACTCCACTTCACACAAGTCCTAATGGACAGCGGCAGTGATTTAAACCTACTATATCAGGACACAATCCGCAAAATGGGGATAGACCCAACAACAATTCGCCATAGCAACACTTCCTTTCAAGGGGTAACTCCAGGCCCAGATGCCCATTGTACGGGCTCTCTCCTGCTAGAAGTTATGTTTGGCTCACCCGACAACTTCTGCCGCGAAAAGCTGACCTTCCACATCGCCCCATTCACAAGTAGCTATCAAGCACTACTGGGACGCGAAGCTTTCGCCCGCTTTAACGCAATACCGCATTATGCATCCCTTATACTTAAAATGCCCGGTCCAAGAGGCATCATCTCATTAAAGGGAAACATCAAGTGTTCCTCGAGAGCGGAAGATTGTGCGGCTGCCTTAACAGCCACACACTAAGCCGGCTTAACTAATCAAACACCTAAAATAGGTCGTTCAGACCCCGGACATGGCTAGATGAGTCCGGCGTAAACATACAAGGGCTTACTAGCCGCATACCCCCGTTCTAGGGGCTCCGCACATGTACAACAAGAGACAATAAAGCTCAATTTTATTCATTTTTAAATTGTACTTCGTTTATAACATACATTTTCGCACGATCTTTTTCAACTAAGTTCCCCGCTTTTATAGATGAACACCATGCTACACCCGTCCAGGATACGGCACAACAGAGACACATGCGCAGACTGCAGTAGGGACCCGTTCCAAGGATTCTTTTCAGATTAAGAACCTTGCGTAAACCTTTTTTACTGTCTCCCGTTGATACACATCCCCCGGTTTCTCGCTATAACCGAGGTGGAGGCTGGCGTCCTGGCATCGGCCACGTTAGGATTTTGCGCGTACCTGGACACCAGGGGCTTATTACTAAGGGCGTTGTTCAGCCCGTTTTCATAAAGACCGAATACCTTAGGGAGTGTTTGGCGTCGCGAGTTTGGCCTTATATGCATCAGCTCCGAATCATGTCTTTGGTCAAAGGTTGGGTTTGCCCGGCTCCTGTGTTTTGCTGCCTTACGTTCCTCTCTATTGGCTAAGGCGGCACCAGGAGAACTACTACGACTGTGCCCCGGTTCGGCCAGGCGAGCACCTCAGTAGAGAAAGCTGAAAACTGACTGTATTCATATAGCGTGACACTGGTCAACCACTCGATGAGCCACCAGAATCTTTAGGATTCCTCCGCATTAACGAAGGGCCGTTTCCCGGTCAGGCACACACGCGCCCCGAATTCGGTCGAGCGCGGTGCCCCTAGGGGCTATTTAGTAGCCCCACTGTCAAACTCCTATGGCTAAGTGAAAGTGATAAAGCATTATAGTCCGGTTTGCACGGTTCGCTGCGCTATCACCTCCTTTATAGGACCAAGGCGTCAAGTGTGAAAATGCGCCATGCGAACACCCCGCATTATATGCGTAATGAAAGCCAAGACTGCCATCTTTCAGGTTATATACAAATATACATTAACGGCCGCACATGAGGTATTTTAACTCTTCCAGGCACAAGTATAAAAAGCTTTAATATTCCATCGAAACATTGTTTCGCAATAATACATGTTACTCGAACATGATATCCTTCGAGCACTGCGTGTCTATTAAACGAGTGCCCTGCAGAACTTCCTGAAAATAGTGCTCGGCAGGTATTCGACTCCTGTCCGAATCTTGGGATGCAACATCGGTGCCCTTCATCTCCGCCCAGTATGTCTTGACACGGGAAAGAGCCATCCGCGCACCCTCTATGCATGTTGGCCTCTTAATTGCATTGATATGCGGCACCGCACCAAGGAACTGCTGCACCAAACCAAAATAACTCTTCGGCTCGGGCCTTTCTGGCCATAGATGACTCACGACATCCTTCATGGCAAGTCCGGATAACCTATTCAGTTCCACCCATTCGGCCAAACGCTCTGATAATGGAAGTGGGCGCTCTGGATTGTGGAACTGCCACCAAAAAAGCTTTTCCACTTCGTGATCCTGTTGATCTCGGAAGTGTTCGACGCGTCATGACACTTGCCGCCAAGTCCAGATAAGTATCCGCCGCATTCCACAGTTGGTCTAACTAAGCATACTTCGGATCCCCGAACTTCATCCGCAGCATAAAGGGCTTTCCAGCCGTGATATCTCCGGCCTGATGTAGCTCCTTCTTCATGGCTCTCATTGCAGAGCGATCATCCTTGGCCTCAGTGGTGGCCTTCTCTAGGTCCTTTTGTTCTGCCCGATCTTATTTTTCAAGAAGCTTGCAGCGGTCGGCAGCATCCTTCAACTTCAAGGCCATCTCGGCCATTTCCTTCCTGCTTCGGCAGTGAGCAGCCTGTTCGGCTTTTAGCTCTTCGGCCGCCTTCAAGGCAGCCGCATCAGTTTTTCTGACCTGCTCCTTGGCTCGGGCGAGTTCCGCCCGAAGGTTCTCCATGGGAGCGGCACCATCTGCATCAAGCATACATGTTGTAAGGCACGGGCATCAAGCCCCCTTACCAGGTGTCCGCGGAGAAATTTCATACCTTGTGACTCGTCAAGCCGCTTGTTGACAAGCACGATGTCGGCATCCGCCACGTCAAGTTGCCGCTTTAGCTCGGCAAATTCCTCAGTCCGGCTAGCCACCGGGCAATTCGCCACCTACATAGGAAGAGCAACATGTTATATCTGGGACTATGATCCTTGGTGTGCCGTCATTTTTGACAACGCACGAGTCTCAGGGACTACTATCTATACAGGTGTCAGGACCCCGATTCCAAGTCACATCGACCTAGCCGGTAACACCTCATATCACTTTGTGGCCTCACGCACGGTATTCCCACGGGTGTCGCCTTACCATGGCCCGGGACCGTTTGCGTCTTTTGTCTCACGTATATGATAGTGTCGCTAGCATCCACATGACAAAGAACCCGGGCCGACATGGCTAGTCGTGAACCCAACGCGGCGCTAACCTATGGGGACAGGCATACATGAATCACATCGAGCATGTCGGTCATCAACGTATATATTCGGTCTGTAACAGGCTAACAGGACTCCGGTATCCCGGGCTGTAGCGAGCTAGGCAGGACTCGAATACCACCGCGTGACATTTCCCCAAAGGGACAGACATAGGAACGAAGTGAAACACATGCCCGGCCAGATCAAGTGTCCAAGCAGTAGTCTTTGGGCTAGCAGGACTCGGTGAACCGGGCTGTAGCGGACTACTATCGCTCGTAAGCACGAGACTACATTTCCCCATATGAGAGGCTGCCAAGGATAAACAACTAGTTTGTCGGATCCCACTCATACCAAGCATTTCAATCATACACATAATATGCCCGATATGAGTAAATACAACAAGGCATCACAACA
Organism: Aegilops bicornis; assembly: GCA_021605145.1. Classification (NCBI taxonomy): domain Eukaryota; kingdom Viridiplantae; phylum Streptophyta; class Magnoliopsida; order Poales; family Poaceae; genus Aegilops; species Aegilops bicornis. The sequence goes on from CM038669.1 coordinate 154,659,530, forward strand.
AAACTCTACAACTCAAGTACTTCATTTAGAAGGCTCAGGAGCCATACATAACATAGTCATACAGGTAGGGGTCACATGACCCAACACTCAAGTCATACAATCATACAAGCACATGCGGAAGCAAACTAGTCTCGAGTACAGGACTCTAGAAAGAAAGAAAGCTTGTTGGAGCCTTTCTATCTACAATGGCCCTTCACAAGCCTTGGATCGCCACCGGGTGGCTAGTTCACTCGTCGATGTCAAGGTCTACATAGAACCCATCGGAAGGGCAGTGTTGTCGTCTGAAAACATTAATTAAGCAAACATGAGTACGGAGGTACTCAACAAGTCTTACCACAGAATCCTATCATACATGCACATTCTCAAGAAGGTGGTGTAGTTATTTGCAGCAAGCCAGCTTTGACTCTTGGCTAAGCTATCCTACGTGACACCACTTTGTAAAGCATTTGTCGCTTTGCAGTCCACTAATCACCATCACAATACTCCACCGTGGATCCTCTCTCGTCATCCCACGAGAGGGCCATCCACGATACTCACACTTATCTTGAGGCTTTTAGTAGTATCCATTTACTTGTCTATGAACTGATATAGGTAACCCGAAGTCCTTCTCCGTGGACACGGCTATTCGAATAGATCATATTAACCTGCGGGTGTACTTCTTCACACACGCTCTCACCACTTACCGCCCGTTTACACGACATGTACTCGGCAACCTTCAAGCGGAAGCCCAACGTGGGTGTCGGCCATAGCCTACCAAACACACAAGTCCCAAGTCCAGGTTTATCGCCTATTCGGGTTCCATCCTTGAGGAGTCCGCCGAGGTTTCCCATACGGCCCCGAACGATGTGTCTGAGGGTTCCCGAGACACCAAGCAGGCGAATCGGTACACCGCCACGGTGCCTACCGCAAGAACACAACCCACCCCTACGGTCAAGATTGCGTGCGGCCCCAAAGATGCTACAAACACGAAACTACTTGCAACTCTTGACCGAGGACAAGAGTGGTTAAGAAGCCGAGAGGGTCCATTGGTTTCGGGCCCAATGCGTGGTAGTAAGCTGTTTCATGGATCACAAACACAGATCTCAGTTCTTAGGATCGGCTTCAATGAAACAACCCACCATGTACTCCTACATGGCCTCTCATCGATACCTTTACCAAAACGTGTTCAACACTTTCACTCTCGAACCCGACACAACCTTTCACTCCAGTTCATCATCCCGATGAGCTAGACCTGACACAACTCTAAGCGTAGCAAGCATAGCATGGAAGGAATCACAAACATGGCTCAATCAACTCCTACACATACTAGTGGGTTTCATCTAGTTACTGTGGCAATGACAGGTCATGCAAAGGAAGTGGGTTCAACTACCGCAGCACACAACAGTTTGAATCGCGTTGTCTTAATGCGATGGCGAGAGCAGAAGCTAGAACATGGGTTTGTATCGGAATGATCAATGAGTTGCTTGCACGATGGAGCAGGGGTAGAGTAACGCCCTTGAGATGGATAGTCGAGGTTATCCTCGAGGCGAGAACCTGTCACGAAAAAGCATATCGAAAGTAAACACACATGACAATATGCAACAATATGATGCATGCTATGACATGGCAATATGGATGTGTGTTGGCCTAATGCAAGCTGAAACAATAGGGGATGAACTCATTTGAATCAATGATTCAAATGATAGCTCATTTGAAATAGCCCTAAAGGTGCATTATCTTATTCTGGTTAAACAGCAAGTTTAACTTGTTTTAACATGCATGAAACCTGTACCAATGGATAGAATGGATTTTTCTGATCATTTTTCATATATAAATCTTTGCATTTGGAGTTACAGATTAAAAGTTATAAGCATTTGAAATTTGAATTATATTCGGAATTTCTTGTATTAGAATAAATCCAGAAATTAGATTAATGCGTCAGCCATGCGTCAGCATGACGTCAGGGTCAATAGAGACGTCCAGGTCAAACCTGACAGTGGGTCCCGCGTGTCAGGGTAATTAACTTAACTAATGCTTGATTAAAACTAACCTATTTAGTTAGCAGGGCTGGGCCCCATCTGTCAGTGACTCGTCGGAGTCAACGAGGGCCCACGTGGTCAAGGTCCACGTCGGCTGCACCGGTGGCTAGCCTTGGCCCAAACCTGTGGCGGAGGAAGTGCTTTGGTGATTCGGTGACCAAATGAGTCGCGGAGGGTGGCTACGGATAGCTGGGTGCAAGCCGCTGTGTTAGTGGAGCAGTTGGGGTCGGGTGGCGGAGTTGGCGCCGGACGAAGCTAGGGCGGCCGGGTTCGGCCGAAGACGAACTTGGGCTAGATGGGTCGGTGAGGTGCGGGGAGTGTGCCGTTAGACCCCATGGGGTGCGGTGAGTGTGAGGGACACCACGAGGTGGCCGGAGAGTGACCGGGAGCACGTCGGCGACGAGCTCCACGGCGGCGGGTGCGGGTGAGCTTGGTTCGGTTGCTACGCTGCTCGAGAGCGAGAGAGAGAGGGAAGGGAGGTAGATGGGCTCACAGGCGTGCGTAGAAGCTCGTCCGAGGTCGGGATTTAACCGGAGCGTCGGCGGCGTTGAAAAGGGATCTCCGTGACGGCGAACTTCGGTCGAGGTCGGTGGGGTGGACTCTGGGCGCTTAGAGCGAGCGGGCTCGGCTGGTTCGGGGTAGTGGAGGCTGGCGGAGCTCTGGACATGGTGAGGAGGAGCAGGGCGGCGGGTGCTGATCTCTGGCGATGGTGCGGCGGCGGTGGCGTCGGCCATGGCGGAGGAGCGCGAGAGAGAGAAGCCGGGGAGGAGAGGAGGTGTCCATGGGGGTTCGGGGGAGAGAGGGAGGGCGATCCACGTCGCGGCTGGGCGAGGGGAGCGGCGAGGCGGCGACCAGGTGCGTGGCACCCATGCGGTGCCTGGCCACGAAAGCACTGGCTGCCTGCTGGCCGAGCCAAGCTGTTGGTGGCATTGGCTGGGCCGGCAGGTGGGCAGTAGGTGGCGTCGAGTAAGTCTTTTTCCTGCTTTTATTTATTTTCTAATATTCTGCAACTTTGTGGGGTTTTCTAAAATACCAAAACAGTTTTAAAATTCACCAAAATGCTCCTGGTCCCTTGTTGGAATATTTCTAACATGAAACATTTTGGTTTGGCAATTTTTGGACATTTAAAATATTTTATATAATTTGAAATGCTCAAGTTCAAAAACTTATGAATTAATTCAAGGACCTTTGGATGACCTAGAAAATGATGCACCACTTTTGACATAGCCTCTGAACCAAAGCAAAGATGGTGAGCATTTTGAAGGGCATTTCAGGTTCATTGAAATAATTTTTAGTAAACCATAGTTGAATTAAGGGGGGGGGGGTGTTATGGGGGTTTCATGCCTTACCCATTAAAAATTAAAATGAAATTTAAACAATAAGCACACCCTAATGCATGGTCTAACCGGGATGTGACAACTCACCCCACTCAAAAGAATCTCGTCGAGATTTAGGATCCATTGAAAAGGTGGGATACTCAAGTCGAAGGCGATCCTCCCTTTCCCAAGTTGCTTCTTGCTCGGAATGGTTTGACCATTGAACCTTTAGAAACTTGATATTCCGACGTCGAGTGGTGCGCTCGGCTTGATCGAGAATCTGAATGGGATATTCTCGATAGGTGAGGTTATCTTGGAGATCAAGCGTTTCGTGGTCCATTCCACGGATAGGATCCGAGAAGCAACGCCTGAGTTGGGAAGCGTGGAAGACATCATGGACTACGGAAAGATGCGGAGGTAGTTCCAATTGGTAGGCAACTTCTCCCCGTTTGGCAAGAATGCGAAAGGGTCCAATGTAACGAGGAGCCAACTTGCCTTTGATACCGAATCGATGGGTTCCCTTCAAAGGAGTAACCCGAAGGTAAGCCTGCTCGCCAATTTCATAAGTCATAGGCTTATGCTTGCGGTCATATTGGCTCTTTTTGACGAGATTGGGCTGTTTTCAATTTCTCACGAACAACGCGAACCTGCTCTTCTGCTTCCTGAATCATGTCCGGGCCAAAGAGTTGTCTCTCCCCGGTTTCTGACCAGTTAAGAGGCGTTCGACATTTCCGTCCATAAAGAACTTCGAAAGGGGCTTTGCCCAGGCTGGCTTGATAACTATTGTTATAAGCGAACTCGGCGAATGGAAGGCATTTCTCCCAATTCATGCCGAAAGAGATGACAGAAGCTCGAAGCATATCCTCTAGGATTTGATTGACTCGTTCTACTTGACCACTTGATTGAGGATGGAAAGCGGTGCTAAAGGAGAGACGAGTTCCCATAGCGCTTTTGGAAACTTTCCCAAAATCGAGAGGTGAAGAGACTTCCACGGTGCGAGTTAATCTCTAATGGAACACCATGAAGAGACACTATTCGTGAGATGTACAAATCAGCTAGCTGGCTAGCGGTTATACTCTCACTTAACGGGTAGGAAGTGGGCTACTTTGGAAAGGCGATCAGCGACAACGAAGATAGCGTTATTCCTCTTTTGGTCCTGGGAAACCCGGTAATGAAATCCATACCGATTTTATCCCATTTCCATTCAGGAATTTCCAAAGGTTGAAGGGGTACCAGCAGGCCGTTGATGCTCTGCCTTAACTCGACGACGAGGCGTCGCAATTAGCAATGTATTGAGCGATTTCTCTCTTCATCCTAGTCCACCAAAACCTCTGGCGTGGGTCTTGATACATTTTAGTACTACCGGGATGAATGGTGAGAGGAGAGTCATGAGCTTCCTTAAGGATCAATCGCCTCAGGTTGCGCACCTTGGGGACCACTAGACGATCTCCAAAGAACACGACACCTTGTTCATCAATGGAGAAAGCGATCTGCGACTCCTTTCTTGATGTTTCTCCTGATACGGGAGATTCCCGGATCTACCTTCTGTGCTTTGATGATCTGATCCGTAAGGGTAGGTTTCGCCACCAGGGTAGAAAGGAATCCTCGAGGAACAATGTGGAGATTAAGCTTACGAAATTCCTCGTGGAGAAATGGTTGACTTTGTTGTAACATCAGATTGTTACAATAAGATTTCCGACTTAGGGCGTCGGCCATGGCATTGGCTTTGCCTGGGGTGTAAGATATTCCTAAGTCGTAATCTGTAATCAACTCGACCCAACATCTTTGCCTGAGATTCAAATCCGGTTGGGTGAAGATATATTTCAGACTTTGGTGATCAGTGTAGATTTCGCAAGATTACCAAGAAGGTAATGTCGCCAAGTTTTGAGTGCATGAACCACTGCTGCAAGCTCTAGATCATGTGTGGGATAGTTATCCTCATGTGGACGCAACTGCCGGGAAGCGTAGGCAATCACATGACGATCTTGCATGAGTATGCAACCTAGTCCTTGTCGTGAAGCGTCGCAATAGATAATAAAGTCCTTAGAAAAATCTGGTGGAACAAATACGGGAGCAGATGTCAGGCGTCTTTTCAGTTCCTGAAAGCTGAACTCGCACTGTGGTGTCCATTCGAACTTCTTATCTTTCTTGAGGAGTTCGGTTAGAGGTTTGGCAACTTTAGAGAAATTCTCGACGAAGCGGCGGCAATAGCTCGCTAAACCGAGAAAACTCCGAACTTGCTTAACCGATTCAGGTGGAGTCCGATCAGGGCGGCTTGAACTTCGCTTCGGGATTGACAGCAATGCCCTTACCGGAGATTACATGGCCTAGGTAGGTCACTTACGGTAACGAGAATTCACACTTAGAGAATTTGGCATAAAGGCGGTGCTCTCGAAGTTTCATCAACACTAGCCTTAGATGTTCGGCATGTTCTTGCTCATTCTTGGAGTAGATGAGTATATCATCGAGGTATACCACGACGAATTTATCCAAATACTCCATGAAGATTGAGTTCATTAACCGAGAGAAGGTGGCTGGAGCATTGGTTAATCCGAAGGACATGACGGTGTACTCGTATTGGCCATAACGAGTAACAAAGGCCGTTTAGGAATGTCCTCGTTCTTGATTTTGATTTGATGGTAGCCTAACCTCAAATCCATCTTAGAAAAAGGCTGAGGATCCGGTGAATGATCATACGGATCGTTGATCCCGGGAGCGGATACTTGTTCTTGATGGTGACCAGATTGACAGTCGGTAATCCACAACCATCGATCCGTACCATCCTTCTTCTTGACGAAGAGGACGGGCAAGCCCATGGAGATGAACTAGGACGGATGAAACCTTTTGCAAGGACTCATCGAGTTGTTTCTTAAGTTCAGCTAGTTCTAGGGGTGCCATCTTATAAGGTCTTCTAGAGATTGGGACGGTTAGGGAACAAGATCTATCACGAACTTCGACATCCTGTCGGGTGGAACACTGGCAGTTCCTCTGAAAGACATCCGGGAAATCACGGACTATCGGAATATCTTCGAGGTGCGGAAGGGGTTGGCATTTAAGGAGTAAAGCTGGCGCTTAGACACTCGGGTTAGAACATTCCTTTGTCTTGCCCGAGGGATGGGTGAGCTGAGCAGGTCCTAGTAGAGCAATCAATCTTAGCATAATGGGTCGACATCCGGTCCATACCCAAGATGATGTTTATGTCCGAGGACTTGAGAGCTATTAAGGAAGCAAGAAAGACTAGTCCGTCGACAAGAATTTCATTCCCATGACTTATTCTAGAGGTTTGCCATCTAGAACCAGGGGTCTGAATTTCCATGGAGGTGTGCATGTCACAGAATGTGGTGTTGTGCAATCGAGCATAGCTCTCAGAAATAAATGAATGAGATGCTCCAGTATCAAAAAGAACGGTTGCCGGATGGCAATTAGCAAGAAGCGTACCGAGGACGGCGTTGGGATCCTCATAGGTTTCTTCAGAGAACATAGTTGACATGGCCACGGCGGTGGCAAGCTGGTTTAGCATAGGGCACCTTTCCTGCTGGCTTACCACGGCCAGCAGACTTTCCAACTTGATCGGGGTTGTTACGGGGACACTTTCGCGGATGTAGTGGCCCGTCTCTCCACATTTGAAGCAAGTTATCATATTGGGGCGTGGAGCAGCACTAGCAGCGGGGCCTCCATAAGTCTTAGGCGGAACATACTGCTGGTTGGGGCGAGGCGCCTCAAAAGATGGCCTCGGGGTGAACACGGGTGGTAGAGCAGTGATTGGAATCCAAACCCGGCGCTTACGGGATCCAGAGCCGGACGAAGATCGAGTCACGGAAGTGCTTGCGTGAAGCTTCAAAATCAGTCTGCACTTGATTTGGTGATAGCCTTATTGACTAGCTTCGGAAAAGAGGTACACTCATGCAGAGCGAAGGTCTCGGCGTAGCTTCGAGGCTAAGTCCCTTGCGGAACCTTGCTCGCTTCTTGGCATCGGTAGAAACTTCTTCGGGAGCATAACGTGCTAACCTCCCGAATTCACGGTGTAGGCATCCTTTGTCACCTACCTTGGGTGAAATCGCAGAATTCACTCCCTTTTGCGATCCATAAGACCTTACGGGTTATGATGCTCACGGAAGGCGACGAATTCAGCCCAAGTTGTAACTTGTCCAACCGGACGCATAGCCTCATAATTCTCCCACCAGAGACTAGCGGGCCTTCAAGATGATAAGCGGCAAAAGTAACCTTGTCGGCTTCAGCCACGTTAGCGAAGCGCAGCTTGTGGTGGATCTTTGCGAAGCCAATCATCCGCGTCGAGAGGCTCAACGGAATATTTGAACTTCGGTGGATACAGCTTAGACGAAGTCATTGAGTGAAACCACATCATTTCTTGGCTGGCGTGCGGTGTTTTGCTCAATCCGCTCCAAAGAGGCGATTGGTCTCACGCTTATTGCGTTACGCTTCGACATAACCTCGGCCAAAGATGGCGGTTGAGGCAGATTTGCATTTCCAGGCTGCTTTGGCTTACGCTGCTCCGAGCAGCAGGATTGTTATGTGGTGTTGACCATCCTAGGAGACAAAGCAAAGGTTTAAACCAGGATGGCAGAATTTAACAAGGAAGTGCGGAAGGTAATGGATAGCATGGAATGCAAAGATGTTCATCCGTATGACATGGTAATATAAAGCTGCCATATATATATACCAACGGTCATACACACCATTCATAGTTTAGTACAAGCTGACGAGGGTACAACTATAGTGAACGGCGTTACATCTCATCGGAAGCATTCCAACTCCTATACATTATTTTTCTACACTTAGGAATGATACACACTAAGTCATATTCCACAAGTCACGCAGGGGCGGAAATACAACTATTACAATACTAGGGATACTACTACTACTCGAGACAGCTCCGTAGTAGTCCTCATAGAAGTCACCACCCAAGCACTGGAAGTGGAACATGATCAACAGGAAGCAGACAATCCTGTGGAGCACATGGACCATAGGGACTCGGATGTGGCCGTGGTCCAACAAACGGTGGCGGCAGAGGCCCACGAGGAGGAGTGATGCCTCCTACCTCACGCCACTCCATAAAGTCCGGCAGACCAGCCACTTGGGTACAAGTCCCTCATATCCATGTATCCGCTTGCACGGCAGGTGCAAACCTAGTCGAGTAGCCCGGTGATCAAGACGGGCATTAAAGACTCCATACGCAAGGCCCGGTTTTCACGGTCCTTGTCTTCCAAAGATCTCCGTGGTGGTGCGAAGAAGTGAGTCCTCATGGGATGCATCGTTGTACAAACCACGAAGGTAGCCATGCGCCCAGGGGAGGGATCTTTGGCATGTAGCGGAAATCGCATTGACCAGCAAAGGCAGTTACGCTCGAATAATAGTCATCATGGAATAGGCTGCATCTTGCAGACATCCCAATAGTGATCCCAAGTCCATAAGAACAAGGTGGAAGCGGTTCGGTAGCTCGGGATAGGATGGATAAATCCTGACCGTGCACGAGATATTGGCTTTGGTTGAAATCCCTAAACTGCTCCTCGGCGGTATATTCGAGGATACCATCGGTAACAGACTCAATCATCACCGAACCAGCATTGCCGTGTGACCACACACACCAATGCAACGGGTCGAACGAACCACTTGGTTACGGGGACGGGTGGCCATCTGAAAGCACAACCACAATGCAAAGACATTAGAATTTCTAGGGAAAATCGGGCAGCATAACATACGTAAATGCTCAAAATCAGATTTGAGACATTCAAAACAGATTGCAAAACCACTCAATAACATCTTATCAAGGTTACGGTTCAACCGATAGCATACTAAAAATTTAGTAGCACCGAATCGAGGATGTAACCAACAATCCTATAAGTTACTACGGATTAGTAACACGTGAACACGATAGAGAGAAGAGAGCCTAGTCCTATACCCACGTCGAATGAGAAGAGGATCACTTTCGAGATCATAGGGCATAAGGTAAAGGAGTAAAAAGAGCCTTACGTTCCTCCCACAATCAATTCCCTACATATAACTAAAGCATTTCTAGACTCAACATCGACCAGTTTGGCTTAGCGAACCTCTGGGCAGCCCTCGCTCGATGCCAACGCTGTCCGGACCCGATTCCAAGTCACATCGACCTAGCCGGTAACACCTCATATCACTTTGTGGCCTCACGCACGGTATTCCCACGGGTTTCGCCTTACCATGGCCGGGACCGTTTTGCGTCTTTTGGCTCACGTATATGATAGTGTCGCTAGCATCCACATGACAAAGAACCGGGCCGACATGGCTAGTCGTGAACCCAAAGCGGCGCTTAACCTATGGGGACAGGCATACATGAATCACATCGAGCATGTCGGTCATCAACGTATATATTCGGGCTGTAGCACTGGGCTATGAGGACTCCGGTATCCCGGGCTGTAGCAGGCTAGGCAGGACTCGAATACCACCAAGCGTGACATTTCCCGAAGGGACGAGACATAGGAACGAAGTGAAACACATGCCGCCAGTCAAGTGTCCAAGCAGTAGTCTTTGGGCTAGCAGGACTCCGTGAACCGGGCTGTAGCGGACTACTATCGCTCAGAAGCACGAGACTACATTTCCCCATATGAGAGGCTGCCAAGGATAAACGACTAGTTTGTCGGATCCCACTCATACCAAGCATTTCAATCATACACACAATATGCCCGATATGAGTAAATACAACAAGGCATCACAACAAAACTCTACAACTCAAGTACTTCATTTAGAAGGCTCCGAGGAGCCATACATAACATAGTCATACAGGTAGGGGTCACATGACCCAACACTCAAGTCATACAATCATACAAGCACATGCGGAAGCAAACTAGTCTCGAGTCTGGACTCTAGAAAGAAAGAAAGCTTGTTGGAGCCTTTCTATCTACAATGGCCCTTCACAAGCCTTGGATCGCCACACAGGTGGCTAGTTCACTCGTCGATGTCAAGGTCTACATAGAACCCATCGGAAGGGGCGGTGTTGTCGATGCGAAAACATTAATTAAGCAAACATGAGTACGGAGGTACTCAGCAAGTCTTACCACATAATCCTATCATACATGCACATTCTCAAGAAGGTGGTGGAGTTATTTGCAGCAAGCCAGCTTTGACTCTTGGCTAAGCTATCCTACGTGACACCACTTTGTAAAGCATTTGTCGCACACGAGTCCACTAATCACCATCACAATACTCCACCGTGGATCCTCTCTCGTCATCCCACGAGAGGGCCATCCACGATACTCACACTTATCTTGAGGCTTTTAGTAGTATCCATTTACTTGTCTATGAACTGATATAGGTAACCCGAAGTCCTTCTCCGTGGACACGGCTATTCGAATAGATCATATTAACCTGCGGGGTGTACTTCTTCACACACGCTCTCACCACTTACCGCCGTTTACACGACATGTACTCGGCAACCTTCAAGCGGAAGCCCAATGTGGGTGTCGGCCACAACCTACCTAAACACACAAGTCCCAAGTCCAGGTTTATCGCCTATTCGGGTTCCATCCGCAGGAGTCGGCCGAGGTTTCCCATACGGCCCCGAACGATGTGTACAGGGTTCCCGAGACACCAAACGGTCGAATCGGTACACCGGGCCATGGTGCCTACCGCAACACAACCCACCCCAACGGTCAGCGTTGCGTGCGGCCCCCAGCATGCTACAAACACCAGAAACTACTTGCAACTCCCGGACTGAGGACAAGAATGGTTAAGAAGCCGAGAGGGTCCATTGGTTTCGGGCCCAATGCGTGGTAGTAACTGTTTCATGGATCACAAACACAGATCTCAGTTCTTAGGATCGGCTTCAATGAAACAACCCACCATGTACTCCTACATGGCCTCTCATCGATACCTTTACCAAAACGTGTTCAACACTTTCACTCTCGAACCCGACACAACCTTTCACTCCAGTTCATCATCCCGATGAGCGGACTGACACAACTCTAAGCATAGCAAGCATAGCATGGAAGGAATCACAAACATGGCTCAATCAACTCCTACACATACTAGTGGGTTTCATCTAGTTCTTGTGGCAATGACAGTCATGCAAAGGAAGTGGGTTCAACTACCGCAGCACACAACAGTTTGAATCGCGTTGTCTTAATGCGATTAAACGAGAGCAGAAGCTAGAACATGGGTTTGTATCGGAATGATCAATGAGTTGCTTGCCTGATGGAACGGGGGTAGAGTACTGCCCTTCAGATGGATAGTCGAGGTTATCCTCGGGGGCAGAACCTATCACGGAAAAGCATATCAAAAGTAAACACACATGACAATATGCAACAATATGATGCATGCTATGACATGGCAATATGGATGTGTGTTGGCCTAATGCAAGCTGAAACAATAGGGGATGAACTCATTTGAATCAATGATTCAAATGATAGCTCATTTGAAATAGCCCTAAAGGTGCATTATCTTATTCTGGTTAAACAGCAAGGTTAACTTGTTTTAACATGCATTAAACCTGTACCAATGGATAGAATGGAATTTTCTGATCATTTTTGTTATATAAATCTTTGCATTTGGAGTTACAGATTAAAAGTTATAAGCATTTGAAATTTCAATTATATTCTGGAATTTACTGTATTAGAATAAATCCAGAAATTAGATTAATGCGTCATCCATGCGTCGACATGACGCCGTGGTCAACAGAGACGTCCAGGTCAAACCTGACAGTGGGTCCCGCGTGTCAGGGTAATTAACTTAACTAATGCTTAATTAAAGCTAACCTATTTAGTTAGCAGGGCTGGGCCCCATCTGTCAGTGACTCTTTGGAGTCAACGAGGGCCCACGTGGTCAAGGTCCACGTCGGTTGCACCGGCGGCTAGCCGCCGTCGAGCCCGACGCGGCGGAGGAAGTGCTTTTGGTGATTCCGGTGACCAAATGAGTCGCGGAGGGTGGCTACGGATAGCTGGGTGCAAGCCGCGGCTGTTGGTGGAGCCGGTTGGGGTCGAGGTGGCGGAGTTGGCGCCCGGCTGACGAGCTAAGCGGCCGCCAGGGTTCGGCCGAAGACGAACTTGGGCTAGAGGGGTCGGTGAGGTGCGGGGAGTGTGCGGTTAGACCCCATGGGGTGCGGTGAGTGTGAGGGACACCACGAGGTGGCCGGAGAGTGACCGGGAGCACGTCGGCGACGAGCTCCACGGTGGCGGGTGCGGGTGAGCTTGGTTCGGTTGCTACGCTGCTCGAGAGCGAGAGAGAGAGGGAAGGGGAGGTAGATGGGCTCACGGGCGACGCGTAGAAGCTCTCGTCGAGGTCGGGGACGAACCGGAGCGTCCGGGCGGCGTTGAAAGGGATCTCCGCGACGGCGAACTCGGTCGAGGTCGGTGGGGTGGACTCGGGGCGCTAGAGCGAGCGGGGCTCGGCTGGTTCGGGGTAGTGGAGTGCGGCGGAGCTCCTGGACATGGTGAGGAGGAGCACGGGCGGCGGGGTGCGCGTCTACGGCGATGGTGCGGCGGCGGTGGCGTCGGCCATGGCGGAGGAGCGCGAGAGAGAGAAGCCGGGGAGGAGAGGAGGTGTCCATGGGGGTTCGGGGGAGAGAGGGAGGGCGATCCACGTCATGGTGGCGAGGGAGCGGCGAGCGGCGACCAGTGCGTGGCACCCATGCGGTGCCCGCCACGAGCACACTGGCTGCTACTGGCGAGCCAAGCAGCTGTTGGCCGGCTCTTTGGGCTGGGCAGCGGTGGGCCGGTAGGTGGCGTCAGGTAAGTCTTTTCCTGCTTTTATTTATTTTCTAATATTCTGCAACTTTGTGGGGTTTTCTAAAATACCAAAACAGTTTTAAAATTCACCAAAATGCTCCTGGTCCCTTGTTGGAATATTTCTAACATGAAACATTTTGGTTTGGCAATTTTGGACATTTAAAATATTTTATATAATTTGAAATGCTCAAGTTCAAAAACTTATGAATTAATTCAAGGACCTTTGGATGACCTAGAAAATGATGCACCACTTTTGACATAGGCTCTGAACCAAAGCAAAGATGATGAGCATTTTGAAGGGCATTTCAGGTTCATTGAAATAATTTTTAGTAAACCCTAGTTGAATTAAGGGGGGGGGGGTGTTCTGGGGGTTTCCTGCCTTCCCCATTTCATATTCAAATGAAATTTAAACATGATGCACACCCTAATGCATGGTCTAACTGGGATGTGACAACAGGGCACATCTTTTGTATGCGGAACTGTCAAATGGTACATCATTTCGCGTACCTCAAAACCTGTCAGTAAACTCCTGACGGCCTCATGCAACCCGCTCTGCGCAGATGAAATCCTTTCAATCACCGTGCCCATCAATGCACGGTGTTCTTCTGAGATAGACGCTCGCCCGAGCAGATCCTTCAGCTCCTCCGACCGTGCACCGGACGGTGCCGGACTTGTCCGATGGCCTTTTTCGAAGGCCGGACATGGAGGGCTTTGAGGAGCCATACGACTGCTTTCCGGCCCTGCCAGATTCGGAGAAACCCTCCGTGACGACACCTCAAGGTCGCCCGCCTCGCAAGGCGATGCAGGGGAGGCGTTCCGCTCTCCATCATCTCGGACGAAGATCCCACAGTAGATGAGCTCTCTTGAGAAGGGCTGAGATCCGAACTACAAGGTAAAAATTCAGTTATCTTTCTCAGGAATAGAATAGGGATGTCTCTTATTTTAAAACTCCCCTCTCTACTTACGGCTTGCTGGAGGGCTGATCCCCTTGAGGGCACAGTGCGGCCGAGGCAACTCCCGGCGCAGGACCCTCTGACGAAGATTTCTTCCCCCGCTTTGAGACCATGGTCTCCGAGTCTTCAGAGGCGGTCCTCTTCTTTCCCTGGGTGGAGGGATTCTCGATTCCTCCTTTCCTGACAGCCTCCTTCGGGGAGACGGTAGCTTCCTTGTTCCGCCGTTCGCCTTCTTTCAAAGGCGCAACCTCCAGCATCTTGGTTAACACGGGATCCGGCGTGGTCTCGGGGAGGGGGGCCGGACACCTGATTAGCTTTGCTTTTGCTATCCACTCCTGTTTAAAGGGACAACTCTTTTAAGTGCAATTTTATGATGAATACACAGATAACGTGTCCGGATGCAGGGCTACTTACTTGAGTATCAGGGTGATTGTAGCTTAGACCTGCGTCCTCGGTCAAGTCCGGACACATTGCTTGTGATCCGAAGAACAATTTGTACATCTCCATGGGTGTCGCGCCCATAAAGTGTTGGAGAGCTCGTGGTCCCTCCGGATTAAACTCCCATAGGCGGAGGGGGCGGCGTTTGCAGGGCAAAGTGCGGCGAATCAACATGACCTGCGCCACTACAGCCAGTTAGATGTCTCTTTCCAGGAGATCTTGAATGCGACCCTGCAACAAGGGCACGTCCTTGGACGGCCCCCAGTCGAGCCCTTTATTGACCCATGACGCCAGCCACGGGGGAGGACCCGAGCGAAAAGCAGGTGGCGCCACCCACTTGGTGCCCCTGGGAGCTGTGATATAAAACCACTCTCGTTGCCATAAGCTGAACTCCTCTCGAAAAGAGCCCTCGGGCCATGGAGCGTCAGCATTCTTGCTTATAACAGCCCCTCCGCACTCCGCTTGCTGCCCCTTGATCATCTTCGGCTCCATTTTGAAGGTGCCGCAATCTGAAGTGAGGAGTAATGCGGAGGAAGGCTTCGCATACGACAATGAACGATGAGATGTGGAGGATGGACTCCGGATCCAAGTCGTGAAATTCCAACCCATAATAAAACATGAGCCCCCTCACGAAGGGGTCTGTCGGGAAGCCTAACCCCCAAAGGAAGTGAGACACGAACACCACGCTCTCACCAGGCTTGGGAGTGGGAATATCCTGCCCTTGAGCAGGCAGCCTATGCGAAATTTTGCCAGTTAAGCATCTGGCATCCCTTAGCTTTAGCACGTCTTCTTCCGTAACGGAGGAGGGCATCCACCGGCCTTGAAGGTCGGAGCCGGACATCCTCGAAGGTCCGGAGCACCTGAATCTGGAGCTTTGGGTGTTGGAACTCGAGGCGAGGGGCGGATTTGATTGAGATTGAAAGAAAGGAGTAGAGCCTTGGTCTCTTTATAAAGAGGTTGAATACCAAGAGCCCTCCCGTGACCGCTTTGGACTTCGCCGATAGAGGAGACGTGCCAACGGGCACGATTGGGTTACCCACGCCCGTATTGATGAGAATCCCGGAATAAGGGGACACGATCTCTGGTTCGGCAAGATGTGCCAAGGAAACCGCCTCGCTAAACGCGCCGAGGTGGGACAGTAAAAACAATTCGAATAAAGGCTTGGCCGTGGTGTGATGTCACGCTGCGAAATACGTCAGCAGATTGGATTTGTGTAAAATGTTATTCTCTCGACGGTGGTATGTGGAAATTATTTTGCAGAGCCGGACACTATCCTTGTGTTAAAAATCTTCTATGAAGTATTCGGAGGAGGAACCTGACTTGCAATGCCGAAGACAATTTGCGCCCCGGACTCCTCGTCATTGAAGCCTGGTTCAGGGGCTACTGAGGGTGTCCTGGATTAGGGGGTGTCCGGATGGCCGGACTATGACCTTTGGCCGGACTCCTGGACTGTGAAGATACAAGATTGAAGACTTCGTCCCGTGTCCGGATGGGACTTTCCTTGGCGTGGAAGGCAAGCTTGGTGATACGGATATGTAGATCTCCTCCCATTGTAACTGACTCTGTGTAATCCTAGCCCTCTCCGATATCTATATAAACCGGAGGGTTTTAGTCCGTAGGACGAAAAACAATCATACCATAGGCTAGCTTCTAGGGTTTAGACTCTTTGATCTCGTGGTAGATCTACTCTTGTACTACCCATATCATCAATATTAATCAAGCAGGAGTAGGGTTTTACCTCCATCGAGAGGGCCCGAACCTGGGTAAAAACATCGTGCCCCTTGTCTCCTGTTACCATCCGCCTAGACGCATAGTTCGGGACCCCCTACCGAGATCCGCTGGTTTTGACACCGACAATGGGCATCTCCATAGCCCGTTGATACACCTAGTTGATGTGAGACTGTCTTCTCCCTTTTTGTCTTCTCCACAACCACCCTTCTATTCCACCCATAGTGCTATATCCATGGCTCACGCTCATGTATTGCGTGAAGATCGAAAAAGTTTGAGAACATCAAAAGTATGAAACAATTGCTTGGCTTGTCATCGGGGTTGTGCATGATTTAAATATTTTGTGTGATGAAGATATAGCATAGCCAGACTATATGATTTTGTAGGGATAGCTTTCTTTGGCCATGTTATTTTGAGAAGACATGATTGCTTTGTTAGTATGCTTGAAGTATTATTATTTTTATGTCAATATGAACTTTTATCTTGAATCTTTCGGATCTTAATATTCATGCGACAATTAAGAAGAATTACATTGAAATTATGCCAAGTAGCATTCCACATCAAAAATTATCTTTTTTATCGTTTACCTACTCGAGGACGAGCAGGAATTAAGCTTGGGGATGCTTGATACGTCTCCAACGTATCTATAATTTTTGATTGCTCCATGCTATATTATCTACTGTTTTGGGCAATATTGGGCTTCATTATCCACTTTTATATTATTTTTGGGACTAACCTATTAACCGGAGGCCCAGCCAATTCTTTGTTTTATGCCTATTTCAGTGTTTCGAGGAAAAGGAATATCGGACGGAGTCGAAACGGAACGAAATCAACTGGAGAAGTTATTTTTGGAAGGAAAGCCACCGGATAGACTTGGACTCTATGTCAGAAGATACGGGAGCTGACCACGAGGGTGGGGGCCCCCGTAGCTCCACCGACGTACCCCCTGCACCCATATATACCTACGTACCCTAAAACTTCCAGAACAGAGAATAGATCGGGAGTTCCGCCGCAAGCCTCCTCAGAGCCACCAAAACCAATCGGGACCCTGTTCACCAAGACCGCCGGAGGGGGGAACCCTCACCGGTGGCCATCCTCATCATCCCGACGCTCTCCATGACGAGGAGGGAGTAGTTCGCCCTTGGGGCTGAGGGTATGTACCAGTAGCTATGTGTTGATCTCTCTCTCTCTCTCGTGTTCTTGATTTGGCACGATCTTGATGTATCGCGAGCTTTGCTATTATAGTTGGATCTTATGTTTCTTCTCCCCCTCTACTCTCTTGTAATGGATTGAGTTTCCCCTTTGAAGTAATCTTATTGGATTGATTCTTTAAAGATTTCAGAACACTTGATGTATGTCTTGCCGTGCGTATCTGTGGTGACAATGGGATATCACGTGATTCACTTGATGTATGTTTTGGTGATCAACTTGCGGGTTCCGCCATGAACCTATGCATAGGGGTTGGCACACATTTTCATCGTGATTCTCCGGTAGAAACTTTGGGGCACTCTTTGAGGTTCTATGTGTTGGTTGGAATAGATGAATTGAGATTGTGTGATGCATATCGTATAATCATACCCACAGATACTTGAGGTGACATTGGAGTATCAAGGTGACATTAGGGTTTTGGTTGATTTGTGTCTTAAGGTGTTATTCTAGTACGAATTCTAGAGCTGTTTGTGACACTTATAGGAATAGCCCAACGGATTGATTGGAAAGATTTACTTTGAGGTGGTTTCGTACCCTACCAAAATCTCTTCGTTTGTTCTCCGCTATTAGTGACTTTGGAGTGACTCTTTGTTGCATGTTGAGGGATAGTTATATGATCCAACTATGTTATTATTGTTGAGAGAACTTGCACTAGTGAAAGTTTGAATCCTAGGCCTTGTTTCCTATCATTGAAATGCCGTTTGTGCTCACATTTATCATTAGTTACCTTGCTGTTTTTATTATTTCAGATTACAAATACCTATATCTACCATCCATATTGCACTTGTATCACCATCTCTTCGCCGAACTAGTGCACCTATACAATTTACCATTGTATTGGGTGTGTTGGGGACACAAGAGATTGTTTGTTATTTGGTTGCAGGGTTGCTTGAGAGAGACCATCTTCATCCTACTCCTCCCACGGATTGATAAAGCTTAGGTCATCCACTTGAGGAAAATTTGCTACTGTCCTACAAACCTCTACACTTGGAGGCCCAACAACGTCTACAAGAAGAAGGTTGTGTAGTAGACATCAACCCCCACCGGGAACTGTTCATCCAACCCCCCAACAACGCTCACTGTTCATCAAGGGAAGGAGGCAGCAGTGTTCGATCGGCTTCAGCTAGCAGCAGTAGCGAAGGAATCGCCCGATCGGGTTCAGTTAACAGCCATCGATCGATTGCTCGGGTTCAGTAACGCGTAGGCTGCAGTGCAATCGCTCGGGTTTAGTTAGAGTGCAACGCCTCACAACACGCGCGTACGAACGAGAGAAACGCGCATCGCTCAGCCCCCGACCACCCACCATAACCAGGAACTCCCCCGATATTTTCCTCGCCCTCGCCTCTACCACGGTTTTCTCCGTCATGGACGACCCAAAGAATGTCATGCAGCTGCGTCTCCGGCCTGCCCAGGACGAAAAGCCCATTTTCTGTCATGATTTTTTGTCATAGAAGTAGGATCCCACCACGTCTATGATGATACCGCGTTTTCTCACAATTATCGTCATAGAAGTGTCCTAATCATGACTGATTTTTTTTTGTTCGGCCCAAAATGTCACGGATGTGTCTTTTTTGTAGTGCGCCCTCCCTCCACAGTCCCCCACCCAGCACCCTCTCCCCTTGAATGCTAGCTCGCGGCCGGTGCCGGCGCCACCGCCAACCCCTGCCAGTCTGCCCGTTCCTCCTAGCTTAGATAATAAAGTTCAGGTTACCCAGCGATTCCCATACCGTCGCCGCACTCCCTGAGTTTTTAGATGAGGCCTGCGGTGTCCCTCCCCGCCAGATCCACATCCCCTTCTCAAGAATGTCGTAGCCTAAGCTCGACCATGTATCCCGGGGAGCCCGACGAGCGTTCGGCCAAGAAGAAGTTTATCATGGCCTCTCCGGCGGACGTTGGCGAGGTGGTCGCCGTTCGCCCCGACCTGTCGATCCCTGAGCAACACGTCGCCACGTAAGCCAGCGAAGATGTTGACTAGGTTGCCATGCCGATGGCTTCATGTCAGCGGGCTAGCGTATTACACTATCTTGGGAAAGATGGCTACAACATCAAGCTCGTCGACAGCGACAGCTTCATGCGGGCCATGTCACAGGTTAAGTGGTCCATCCCCAACCCCTCTGGTTCAACCACCGTCGATCTCTTCGACGGCCCTGCCGCTGATCTCCTCCCCCAAGCGGTCAACGATTTGTGATCCTTATACGCCATTGAGCCCATTTTGTCATTTCTTAAAGACACGTTCTACGGCGGCGGCTTGGGATCCTCAATTGCCAAGTCAGATCTCATCGACCACGACCACGACTACGAGGATGGCACGCACGAAGGTTCTTCCAAGGTGAAACATCCCATCTGTGACATCAGAGAGTGCACCATGGGTTTGTGCTCTTCCAACTGGAAGGATCCCGTCCATGAAATGTGAGGCAACATCCTATCAGCAAATCTTACCTTTTCTATCTTCCCAACCCGTACCCTTTGTTGTAGTAGCATTTGCCGTGCGGTGCTTTAACTTTGCCCGTGTTTAGTTATTTTAGTTATGCAAAAATGTATTGTTCAATAGGGCTATGTGATGTTTAAGTATGAATTGTCCACTTCAGTTTCACGAATGGCTATATTTGGTTGTTTATAGTGAGCAGATGCCTTGTTTATCTGTATTTGGTTGTTAGGTTGGTTGCAGTGAGCATTTTTCCAGTTACCGAGCAGATGCCTTGTTTATATGTATATGGTTCTTAGTTTGGTTGTAGTGATCATTTGTCTAGTTATCAAGCAGATGCCTTGTTTATCTGTATTCGGTTGTCAGGTTGCTTTTTGTAGCATTTTTCCAGTTTTCAAGCAGATGCCTTGTTTATCTATATTTGCTTGTTAGGTTGGTTGCAGTGAGCATTTGTCCAGTTTTCAAGCATATGCCCTGTTTATCTGTATTTGCTTATTGGTTGGTTTTAGTGAGACTCTGTCCAATTTTCAATGGCTATATTTGGTTGTTATATTGATCATTTATGCCTTGTTTATTTCAGTCATTCACAATGTGTTGTTCAATATGTGCAAGTCGGAACTGTGCCGCTCGACTGCATCAATACTAGTTTGAACATCTATATTTGGTTCAAGTTATGCCTGGTAGAGTTAACACATGCGCTTTATTTCAGTTTTACACATTTATCCAGTGTGATGTTTAAGCATTTCCTATGTTCTATTCATTTTCAACAATACCAGTTTGAATTGCATTCTTTGATGGTTGTTAAGCCTGATGTCGGTAACCTTGCCTTCCATTTTATATCTGCTTTAACAGCATGCTGAAACCAACACATTCAAGCCATCATTTGGAGATGATGTTGTTTATCTTTGCTATATTTATTTGATGTTAAGCTTGATGTACTTATCATGCCTTTCCACTACTTATGCAGGACAACAACGGGAGTGGCCACCATTTTCCGCCGAGGTTAGCTTCATCCCTCGGCTTGTACTCCCCCCGTCGTTCCATAATGTAGTGCATATAGATCTAGGCCTGGACACTAGTTAGCTTCTAATATTGACTTGTTGCTTGTAGGTACATATGCCCTTGGGGAGGATCCACGCATCGACCCTTTTTGCGTATGGGGAAATGAGATATTCATGAACAAGCATCAAGGGAGGAAACTGATAAGGATTATTAGCAAAAAGATACTAATGGTGGCAAGCAATTTATTTGTTTATGCTCTATCCAACACAATAGTGAGCTGTAGGATGGTCACTACAAACTCTGCGGCCTTCTCTTTTTACTGCCCATAATGAGTTGTTAGACAACAATATCTAAATCTTTTTCATTTCCAGTGGTTCCCCAAGCAGTTCACTCAAGATTACCTCGCAAAGTACATGATTGGTGGACACACAATGAAGGTTAAAGTATTTCATCCAGACTACAATGAGCATCGAGAAGTCGTAATGAAGATAGTGAAGGATGGACGGGCAGCCATCACAAGGGTTTGGCCTAGAGTTTTTTCGTTTCCAGTGGTTCCCCAAGCAGTTCACTCAAGATTACCTCGCAAAGTACATGATTGGTGGACACACAATGAAGGTTAAAGTATTTCATCCAGACTACAATGAGCATCGAGAAGTCGTAATGAAGATAGTTAAGGATGGACGGGCAGCCATCACAAGGGGTTGGCCTAGAGTCGTGCGCGCATTACGCATGGAGGAGGGCACAATATGGGCATTCCACTTCACCTTCTCCAGCAACCAGAATGTCTTTCGCCTCTCTGTTTACAGTCTTTAGTACAACTATGGTTCATCATTCTTTACTTGGTGCTTCTGTAGTTCTTCAGTATATGTACCTGTGCATCGAATTATGCATTCGTGGTTGAACCTATATTTGTAATAAACATGGTTGGATATGAAATAAGTGATTGCCTACTTTCAAATTCAAAACATGTGATTTTTAAATTAGGGACTAATTAGGCATTACACTGCACACGGTTTGCGAAAGTGAAACGTCCGCGATAGACGTGGAGGTCAGACACGTTTCTAGGATCCACTACGTGTGCGATCCATCTCCACTACACACACGATCAGCCAAGAAAAAACGTGTGCGATTAACAACAGTGTCGCACACAGTTCTTTCTTATTAAATGTTGTCACCTTATCACATACGCTTTGAAATTATGGACCGTTTGTGATGTTGTGCGCATCGCAAACGTTTGGGCATAGAAGAACGCGTGCGATGTACATCCTAACGGAAACGTATTCCTTGGATTGACTGTGTGGAATGTACATACAAACGGAAACATTTAGCGTGGACTGACTGTGTGGGATGTACTTAGGACCGGAAACAATATCACATGTATCATTTTATTTTTTAGCACTAATTTACGTATAACTGTATTTGAGCGCTCGCCGGTCACACACGAACTCATTTTGCCAAGCGTGTGTGCCAGGAGGGCATATCCCTGACGGGTTTCTAGGTTGTGTGGGAAGGACCCCCCCCCCTATCCCCGTCACTAACTTGGCGACGGTTCCAAACACCGTCGCGAAAAGGGGTTAAATACCGTTTTTATAGCACCGACGCGTACCAGTGGTTTGTTAGTTTTCAAGAAGGTTTATGGTTCATGTAAGTGCATCTAGTGCCCCTTAGTGATTTTGGTGTATTGAAGACTTATAAGTTAAGGGACTAATGAGTTTGTGAGTGTACATAGGTCTATAAGTCTATGAGGAGTTTGATATTTACAGTGAAAGTCGACCCCTAAAAATGAATGTCTTCAACTGGAAACTTTGGCTTTCTGAAGACTTTGAAAGTGAAGAAATTGGTGTGACCGTGAAGACTCTACATTCATGCAAGGAATATGAAGCCTTAAGACTTTTGTTTTCGTAGTTTCATTTTCTCTTTCTTGAGTCATAGGAAACACCGTACATTTAAAGGGGGTCGAGGAAAAAGTAAGGAAAAGTTTCCAAGTGATGCTCATCTCAAAATCCAATACCTTCCAATCCCTTCGAGTGAAGCCATTGGAAATCTCATACAGTTCTGTCAATTTCTTCAGTGACAGAGACGAAGGTCTTATGGTCGCTGAGGAATTTATTCTGACTGAGGAGTTAGGAATTCGCATGTGCGGATTGCCTACAAGTGAGGAACATGATAGCCCTGAGGAATTTGAACCTCAAATTTCCGACCATTGCTGTGCTATGCGCCAGCTGTCCCAAAATATCTAATCCTCCTAACGGTCATATCATTGAAGGGCATTTATGTCTTATCATGCCGGACTGCTCCCTAGGCTATAAATAGCCGCGCCCTACAACCACTAGCTGGTTGGCTGCTCCGAGAGAAACTGACACTTGTCATTGAGAGCATCCCATCCTCGAGGACTTTGAGTGAAAATTATCAAGTGAGGAAAACCCAAACCCGAACACCTACAAACCAAAAGTGATTGAGCATTACTAAAGATATTGTTCCTGTGTGGATCCGACGCTTGTTACCTTTGAAGACTGTGCATCTTCCAGACGGTTAGGCATCATGGTCTAGAGCATCCAAGAGGAAATTGTGGATCGCCGAGTGACCGAGTTTGTGAAAGTTTGGAAGTCACATCAAGACTTAATTACCACGAGTGATTGGGCGAGGTCTGTGTGACCTTAGCTCAAGTAGAATACGGTGAGGACTATGTGTCCGGGACTGTGTGTCCTCAGGTTTGAATACCTAGCCGCTCCAACCAGACATACAACTGTCACAACAGTTGGAACTAGTCTACCAAATCACTGTCTTCATCGAGCTAACTGGTTTTATTTCCTCAACCCTTTCATTTCCTCATTACTGTGCTGTGTACTTGATCGTTACTGTTTGAAGACTTTGACTGAAGACTTTCTCAATTTCCTCAGTTCAATTTCTCCAGTCAGTTTGTCTTCAGCCTGCTTATCTTGTGTTCACGCTTTCTGTATTCTATGCTTGTTTTCATCATTGTTGAGGAAATCGTTAACTGGTAGCTGCTCGGTTGGCTGGCGAGTAGGGGATTAATAGGCTAATCGGCAAGTTAATCGGCCATTTAATCAATTACTCGGGTGATTAATCGGTTAATCGGCTACTCGGTGACCCTATGAGTAGGGATTAATTGGCAAGTTTACTTGTTAATCAGATGAATTCTTCAACATGGGTTTTCATTTCATCATGATGACCGTGCTTCTGTCCTGTCATGCTTGCATCTTAGTACTTGTTCCGCTGCTAGTCGTTCGTGACTTAGGAATTTCCTCGCTATAAAATTCCTCAGTGACGAATTTGTAAAAATCACCTATTCACCCCCCTCTAGTCGACTTAACGCACTTTCAATTGGTATCAGAGCAAGGTACTCCCTTGTTCTGTGTGATTTTGGTTTAACCGCCTGGAGTTTAAGGTATGTCGACCGCAGGTATGATCAAGGTCTCTGCTGGGTGTCCTACCTTCGATGGGACGGACTACCCCTTCTGGAAGAATAAGATGCGATGCATCTTGAGGCAATAGACAATGATCTCTGGTATGTTGTGGAAAATAGTGTTCCCTCTGTCACTCCTACCATCAGCGCTGCTAACGTGAAGTGATTCAAGCAAATCGACTCTCAAGCGAAGAACATCATATGTGGCCATCTGAGCAAAGGGCAGTATGGCTGTCGGATTTCGGGTTCCGGCAGACCCTTGAGGTTCGAACACTGGGGTGCGCGCGGAGATCTCGCCCTCTACCTACCTGCACCACGCCGCAGGTTCGAACACTAGGATGTGAACTACAAAAGGAACAGCACAAGAGACACAAGGTTTATACCAGTTCGGGCCACCATTGTGGTGTAATACCCTACTCTAGTTTGTGGTGTGGTGGATTGCCTCTTGGGCTGATGATGATGAACAATACAAGGAAGAACAGCCTCGCGAGGGTCTGGTCTTGGCCGGGGCGATGAACTGCTAGGGGGAGTTCAGTCGCCTTCTTGGCTGGCCCCCGCCGTCGATCGGTCGATCATACTCAATCTAGAGGGCCTGGGCAAGGTCAGCTTGGCTTTGGCCACCATCTTCAACGAATGCGGGCGGATGACGGCCTGGCCCGCATCCCACTTCTCCATCGACAGGATAATCACTGAGGTCCGGTATTTCGCCGATGCCCTGTGGGCAGGGCTGGTTCCCCCCTTTTCCGATTTCTTCAATGTTGTGCTCTCCCACTATCCGATCCATATGATGCACTTGGGTCCAGAATCCATCACTCTTCTTCCGGTCTTCGCCTTTGTTTGCGAGGCAATGATGGGCATCCTTCCCTCAGTTGCCTTGTTGCGCCACTTCTTCTCTCTGCGCCTTGTTGACCCCACCCAATGTTCAGGGTGTGTGAGCTTCATCGCTGCATCTGAAACAGCGGCGTCAGGGATTGACATCAGCCTTCCTCCGCCCGCGCCTGGGTTCCGCAAGCGGTGGCTGTACGTGGACGTGGGGGTGCCCAGCCCCCTGCTGTCGGAGCCATCTTCGCCTGCCGTCCCCCATTCAGGCTGGGGCCAGGAGACGCTCACGAGTTCCCGGCTTGTCTTCGTCTGGCGCTGCTTTGCGTTCTTGAGGGAGCTCGGCGTGACGGCGCCCAAGGTGGTGAAGGAGTTCCTGCTATGCCGTGTCGCCCCTCTCCAACGCCACTCTCGCGGATGTGGGCCTTGCGGGTGTGAAGACCGTATGAGGCTCGGGGAAGAGGACATGGCGCTGAAGCGGCCGAGGAAGGTGCTCTTGGTCTTGGCGGGGGACCCCATCCTGGCAGCATCCGACGCAGGGGGCCTTGCTGTACCTCTGCCCGAGCAGGGGCGACTTTGTAAATCAGATGCCCGTCTTCGACGAATGGGGGCTGCGCCCCGCAAGCCTCCGGGGGCCTCGCGAAAACCCAGTGGTGGTGGCCGCCCTTCCAGTCGGCAACGGCGGCTCTTCCTCAAGTGGCGGAGCAGGGAGGCATGGGTCGCCTGAGGCCGAGGGGGCCTCCGCCGGGGTGACGGCGCCGGGCGGCGCTCTTGAGGGAGCAGCTCCTGAGGCCCAGCTGCCATGGCTGGGGGTGGAGAGCAGCTGCCTGCGATTACTGGTGAGGCCCCTAGGGCCCCAGTTACTCTTCTTGGCGAGGTGACCGGCGGCGCGCATCAGATAGACGTCCCCGACGCGGGTTGCCTTGACGCTCCTTCCTCGTCGCAGGCCGACCCCTGTGCTCAACTCTTGGGTCGCTTCCGCATGGACTTTGAGGCTCTCCGGAAGAGAAGGGAGGCCTTGGGTGACGATTACCCTTGTCGCCTGCTGAAGCGTAGGAAGTACTTCGCCACAGATGAGTAAGCCTTCTCCTTTTCTAGCTCCTGATCCTTCTGTTGCTTTTACAGTCCCTTGCTCCGCAGGGCCCTTCCCGCCGAACTCACGGAGATGGCTGAGGAGCCATCACCCTTGGCTCCGCCCTCTCCACCGTCTTCGAGCACTCCCAGCAGCAGAGCCCTCGTGGTGAGGCCGGTCGGAGAGACGAACCATCCTGAGGCGCAACGCGTCCCCGCGTGCCTCGCGACTCTCCTTCGCGAGCCTTCTCGTGGCATAGCCAGCCTGCCATGGGCTTCTCGTCTGGTTGTCGACCGCGATTGGCTGAGGTATTCCTTGCGCTCTTCGTTAAGGGAGAGGCTGGCTCCCGGTCGGGCTTCTAGCGAGGCGTGCCCGGCCGTGGCGAGGGTGCCAGCCCCCAGCCCCCTGCCCGGAGGGGAGTGCTGAGTCGTGGCTCCCGGCGCTCGCTTGAGGCGGATGATGGTGTGGAAGACGTACTCGAGCGCGCCCGGGAGCTTCGATCTCTTCGCCAAGGGTTTCTTCGGAGGGCGGCTGACGCGGTGAGCCTGCTTGGTGAAGAGCTCGCTGATGAAGACGCGCGCCTCGAGGCCGAGCACCTGCACCTGGCCGCGGAGAGGCGCGAGCTGAAGGCGACTGTCGCCCTTGCGCGCCATCAGCGTGATCTTGACAATGAGGAGGCCAAGGCGTCGCTGGCGGCCTCTCGGGAGGTCTGTTCTCGGGCCGTTGAGGAGTCTCGGGAAGCTGACCGGCGGCGAGAGGCGGCGGAGGAGCGGGCGCGGGAACTCTTGGCCCGATGGCGCTCACTGGAGGAGCAGGTGGAGCTGCGCAAGACGGCCCTTGCGTCGATGAAGGTGTCCTCAGGCGACCCGGCAGAGCTCCAGAAGCGTGAGGAGGCGCTGATGCTGGAAGACCCCGAACGCGCGCGCGAGTACGAGCGCCTGGAAACAAGGGAGCGCTTGGTGACGAAGGCGGAGGATGATGTCGCTGCGCGGGAAGCCCGTGTCCTTGAGGAGGTCGGGCGTCGGGTGGCGACGACGCGCTTGAACCTTGAGCGCGAGTTCGAGGAGAGGCTGGGGTTGATCCGGGCTGAGGCCGAAGGTAGGACCGCTGCCTTGAGGGCCAAGCAGGAGGAAGTGACGCGGCGGGCCGATGCTTCTCGGGCCGCCCTCGAGGTGGCGCAAGAGGGGCTAGCTGCCTCCCGCGCCGAGGTGCTTCTTCTTCGCCAACGGGTGGACGAGGCTGAGGCCGTGTGGCTGCATCGCGGACGAGATACGCCATGTGGCGGATCTGGAGCATGAGCACGGCCCCATGCTCACCACGCCCGGAGAGAGCCAACACAGCTTTGGGTAATATCTGCGAGGCGGCTGTTGGCGAGCCGCACGCAGTTAACTACGCCGGCAACCTTCAGTTCTTCACCGACGTGGTGACTCGGTTGGAGGCAAGGTCGGTCAGTGCCAACAGGTTGGTGGAGGAGAGGAGCCGCGCCCTGCTCGGGCGCGCCTTTTCTCGCGTCTTCAGCCATCTCCGGAATATGGATCCCCGCCCGACTTGACGCCGCCATCGCCCGATACCCTAGGCCGTCCGGCGACTGGCGCCAGCAGGTGGAGGACAACGTGGACGCCCCCGTCAGGGCATTCGCTTCAGATAACAATGGCGTGATCGTGGCTGCTGATGAAGGTGGCGTGGTGGACGGCCCTGATGCCGCTGGTGACAACGCAGAGAGCGATGGCGAGGCCAACGACGCCAGCAACAGTTCAGGAGGTGCCCCTGAGGATGCATTGGGGGATTTATCCGACTGACTGCGCATCGTTCCTGTTTCCTTACCCTGCACGAATAGAGCTCAGGTTTTGCCCTGACTGTTGTGAGAGCATTTTGGGAGGGGGAGCCCCTCATGTAAAGCTTGTGTTTTGTGTATTAGTAGATGGTATATCGCCCGTACGCCTGCGCCAGGTGTCTGGCTAGTTTACCTTTGTCCCGTGCGGGCCCTGAGATAGCCTGTGGAGGGCCGTGGCGTCTCAAGTGCCTCCTGATCGAACCCGTAGGATCTGCAGTAAAAACCTCCTGATAGGGTGCGACGGCGGCAGTCTGGGCTGCGCGCAAGCTAGGCCCAACCCGGCTCGCGAGGGGAGGCAGCTGAGGCAAAGCGGTAACCGGAACGCGAGAGATTGCTCGAACGAGACTAAGCACCCCCTTCCCCAAACACACGCAAATCTCAAATTCGAATCCAACTTAAATCCAGCGGGGGAAAGTGACAACCAAAGGGAAAAGCAATGAAAGTAGAAAAAGGCCGCGTCTGGCACCTAGTCTAGTCTTGGACGTCTTCTCACCAGCGCGGAGCTAAGTGCTGCCACTGGGCGTGGGAGGGAGCCCCAGGGTCTGAGGCCGCACCCCTGATACTCCGGGGCGTGTACAGCTGCACTCATTATTACTTGAGAGTGTCACGGGGCGGCGAGCTTCACAGGCACTGGGCCTTCTCCACAGGTACTGGCCTTGCTTCCTATCGCCAGACGAGGGCCCCGCCTTGCGCCGCACTCTAGTGCCATCAACGCCGACCGGAAACCAGGACGCCGCCGATGGGGTAGAGCGGTCGCCAGTTCCCAAGCGACCACGGGTCCTCCGCCGAGCAGGCCACAGGCACCTCCCAGCAGAGGTCCTACCTCCCGAGAATGCCTTGCACCGAACGCCCAGCGGTGGTGATGTCGGATCTCGGCCCCTCTCCTGCAGCCCCGACGCCCTCCTCACGAGGGTAGGAGGCTGCGAGGCGGGGAAGCTTTCGCTTCGGCTGCGGCGGCGATGCACTTTCTGCGATTCATGATTAGCGTATGCCTGCTCACGAGGAATTAGCGCGGTACCCGATGTCGTCGCTTCGGCATGGCGGTGGGGCCTTCACGGGGCTCTTGGAAGAGCTCAGCGCCCGTCGCCTCGTCCCCCCAGCTTGGGCTGAGGAGCGAGCCTTGTTCGCCCTCGTGCCGGTGCCCTTGGTCCATCATGTGGGGCACGTATTCTTCTGGGGCCGTCATCCCGAAGGCCGCGCCATAGTGCTCCGTGTGCCATGCAGTCCTGCTCGAAGCGCCCACCAGGGGGTGGTAGCGTGGCGGCCCACTGGGGCCATGGGTCGCGGCGAGTCTTTCTTCGCTGGCCGGGAGCGGAGGCAGCGCTGCCGCTGGCCCGGTGCCGACAAATTTGGCGTTGGAGTAGTTTTGGGCCCGCGGCGCGTGTGGAGCCCTGCTGGCCGCCTGGACCTGAGGTGGGAGCTGGTGCGAAGGGGTGAGCCTCGAGGCGGCAAAGCCAGGATCTCTGCCACCCGCTCTAGCAAGACGTCGCGGCTGCCTTCCGGCCTTTGCCTGCTGTAGTAGCTCTGGGCCACCGTGGCGCGGCCCTCGAGTTCGCCTGCTCCCGGCGGGTGTACGGCGTCGCGACATGGCGTGGTTGGAGGCCCTCACGCCAACCGCGCTGCAGCGTGAGAGTTGTTGAAGCTTGCGGCGTCGCTGACCCTTGGCGCCCTCCGGACCGCGAGCTGCCTGGGGCATGGGGTTGCCCGAGGCGAGCGGCTCTGCATGGGCAGGCCAAGCTGCCCAGGGACCGGGGTTGCCCGCTTGGTCGCCGGACATGATGATGACGATGCGACGGGACACGAAGTGGCAGAAGGTGGATCCCGGCGCACCCCTACCTGGCGCGCCAAATGTCGGATTTCGGGTTCCGGCAGACCCTTGAGGTTCGAACACTGGGGTGCGCGCGGAGATCTCGCCCTCTACCTACCTGCACCCCGCCGCCTCGCTAGGATCTAAGCTATGAAAAGAACAGCACAAGAGACACAAGGTTTATACTAGTTCGGGCCACCATTGTGGTGTAATACCCTACTGTAGTTTGTGGTGTGGTGGATTGCCTCTTGGGCTGATGGTGATGAACAATACAAGGAAGAACAGCCTCGCGAGGGTCTGTTCTTGGCCGGGGCGATGAACTGCTAGGGGAAGTTCAGTCGCCTTCTCTCTCTCTCTCCAAGATTGCTTCTTGCTACCGATGCATGCCTCTACTATGGTGGCTAGCTCAACTTATAGACAGAGGCCCTGGGCCTCTTCCCAAATATTGAGCGGGAAGGGCGCCAACAATTGGCCATTTTGAAGGCGAACATCTGTTACACTTATCCTGACTAAAGTTGGTCCTCGCTTTGTCAAAGGCTCAGGTGGTGACGCGGCTTGGGCTCCACAATGACTTCCTTCCTGCCGTTGGGCTGGTCTTGGTCTTGTTGCCTTTGAAATGGACACCTTTGCTTGATGCTCTCACTGTGCTTGCTCCCTTTCCACCAAAGAGGAAAGGAGGACACTTCTGTGGCTGGCGCCCTTTGGCGCCCTTGGTCGTCATGGCTTGCGTCATGGGCACGTCGTGAGGTACCCGTCTTGATCTCTCCGCCTCCTCGCGAGCCAGCTGATGAGGCCGTGCACGAGAAGCTCCTGCCGTCCGCCCAGCAATCTTGGCCCCTCGCGAGGGTCTTGACCTTGTGTTGATGAAGATGGGCTGTGATGGGGCCCCCTTTGAGCCACGCCGCAGGCCGCAGGCAGGCAAATCTGGGGACCCCCGTTCCCAGAACGCCGACAATGGTAGAGTGAGTGCTTTGGAGACAGCAAAGCTTATCTGGGATAGGCTGTCCAAGGTCAATGGAGGAGTCGCAACACAGCGTGACTCTCGAGTTGACGTTCTTCGCAATCTCTTCAACTGCTTCAAATGACTCGACAATTAAAATGTTCAGCAAACCTTCGATCACCTCACTAACATTTCAAATGAGCTTCAAGCATTTGGTGCCACTGACATCACCGACCATGAGGTGGTGAAGAAATTACTGAGATCGCTTGATTCCTCATTTGACACCCTTGGACTGATGATACAATAATGTGGAGACTACAAGTCAGTTGATCCCGCTGATTTCCTTGGAAGGCTAAACACTCATGAGTTCCAGCTTGCTGAGAAGAGAGATCTCTATGGACCAAGCAATGGAAGATCACGCGCTTTGAAGGCCAAGGCAGTATCTGAATTTGAAGGTGAGGATTCTGGTAGCAGCCTTGGTGATCCTGAAGAACTGAGCCAGGAGCTAGCAATGCTCGTGAGAAAATTCCATAAGTTCTCAAGACGCGATCGCTTTGGTAAATCCTCAAGAAATGATGACATGAGATCAGATTTCTCATCCCGTGACTACAAAAAGATAACTTGCCATAAATGCAAGAAACCTGGTCAGTACATTCAAGATTCTCCTAAGTGGGAAAAGGAATCAAAGAAGAAGAAATACAACGATTACAGTTCTGATGACTCAAAGAAGAAGAAGAAATCTTCAAAGTCCTCATCATCAAAATCCTCGAAGTCTTCATCTCACAAGAAGAGCAGCTCCAAGAAGGCTCGGGCATTCATTGGCAAGGAAATGGACTTTGAGGCTGAATTTGAGGAAAATGAGGAAGAGGAGGCATCTGAGGAGTCAGAATCTGGTGTGGCGAGCATAGCCCTCGCTACTACATTCGTCAGCAAGTCCATCTTCAACTTTGAGGACAATGACTTCTCCAACACGGCTGGCGACGATGATGATGGCTACGCTCCCACCTATTGCTTCATGGCAAAGGGTTCCAAGGTACTCAAATATCCCTCCTCTGAATCAAGTGAGGATGAATCTCATGAAAATATCAAGCCTAGCTACTCTAAACTTGCTAAGATTGCTGTAAAACAACAAAAGGCTTTTGAAAAGGTTCAAAACATGCTAGGCAAGAGCGATGATATGTTGGGTGAAGAAATGGATCGCACTAAAACTTTGACTGAAAATCTTCAAAGACTTCAGTCCAAGTTTGATAACCTTCAGAGTCATCATAACACTCTCTTATCTGATCATGAGAAGCTTTCTTATGAATTTCTTCAAGGAAAGCAAGACCTTGAGAAGCTAAGAGTGAGTTATGAAGATCTTCAGAAGGAGCGAGATTCATTACTTGTTGAACAGATCAACGCTGCTCAGGAAGAATTCCTTCCACCGTGTTTGAAATGCATTGAACGTGAATCAGCAAATTCTTCAACTGAAAGTTCAAATACTTTTATTGCTACAAATTCTTCACATGTCTCTGCTATCACTAATTCCTCATTTGAGGATGTTGCAAGTATCACTGACAATGCGGGGCTGAAGGAATTGTATGTGACAGGCATCTACAAAAGCCTCAAAGGGCATCAGGCACTTTGTAATGTGCTTAAAAATAGATCCTCAACAGGAAGCCTAGGAAAGAGGGTATTGCCTTTGAGAGGAAACTCAATGCTGATGGAACATACTAGAAGCCTGAGCAGTATCCCAAAACCACATGGGTTGCTGCAAAGGGACCTCCAGTAGATCCACCCACTTTATCTGGCTTTACATGTGAATCTTCATATTCTTCTGATGAGTCATTTTACTCCAACTATAAGCTGTTCAAAAATCAGAATGGTGAAGTATTTGCTAGATATGTTGGCACTAACTGCAGGAATGGTCCCCCTATGAAGAAAATCTGGGTTCCCAAAAGGTGCCTTGAAAGTCTTTAGGTGAATGTCACCATGACACCACCTGTGAAGACTAGGAACCCCAGATCAAATTCTTCATATGGTCCAAAGTCCTCATATGGATCCAAAATCATATGGACCACATTCCTCACGTGGATCAAATTCCTCATAAGGATCAAAGTCCTCACATGAACATCATCGTTCTAACACTTCTGTTTCACAGGGAAAAACTAAGGGCTCTGATTATGTGCATTATTCTTCAAACCATTATGTTCATAAGTCCACAAAGAATTTCTCTGCTTATTCATATGCTTATCCTAACTCCTCTTATGTGAAACAAAGTGGACTGGCTTTTATGCCACCTTTCTCTTATGGAGCTCGCAGAATGATGAACTCTTTTCCACCCCTTCAGATGTGGGTGTTAAAGAAAAAGAACTAATCTCTTATGCAGGGTCAGGTCTCCAGACGAACTTAAATGTCTGAAGAATTTGCTGGAGACCTGAATATGCTTGAAAGGACGCAAGCTAATCATGAAGAAATGAATTTTCATTTCTCATGTCCTCATACTGTTATACCTGTTTTATTGCTTGATGAAATTGATCTAATGAATTTGATGTCATATTCTTCACTGATGAAGTATATGAGTTCATAAGCTCCACTAATTCATCTGCAGGATGATCAACCGAAAGCCACTGAGTGGGTCCTCGATAGTGGATGTACAAATCACATGACTGGTGACAAGAACTTATTGATGGACACTGCTTTATCTCCATCGCATAAAAGCATATCACCTCTGACTGACAAAGGCAAAAACAAGGTACTGGGTCTAGGTAAGGTTGCGATCTCAAAGGATCGACACATGGACAAAGTCATGCTTGTCGAGTCCTTAGTATTCAACCTCATGTCAGTCTCAATTCTTTGTGATCTTGATATGGTTGTTATCTTTGGCAAGTATCGTTGTGTTGTGATCATGAAAGCTGACCATTCGAAAGTCTTCGAAGGCTTTAGGAGAGGAGATCTGTATATTGTTGATTTCTCTACAGGACCACAACCTGCCACATGCTTACTTGCAAAAGCTTCAGAAGGCTGGCTATGGCATCGACGACTTGGTCATGCTGGCATGAGGAACTTGCACACTCTCGGTAAGAAAAAGCATGTCATTGGCATCGAGGATGTTAAATTCGTCAAGGATCACCTATGCGGAGCCTGTGAAGCTGGAAAGATGACCAAGGCCAAGCATCCCTCAAAGACTATCATGACTACCACTCGTCCATTTGAATTGCTTCACATGGATCTCTTTGGCCCTAATCACTATTCCTCATTCACCAATGAAGCATCTCTATATGGCTTTGTTATTGTTGATGACTACTCTCATTACACATGGGTGCATATCGTCACTTACAAACGTGAAGTGCAGGAAGTCTTCAAACGATATTCCTCGAGGGATTCAACCAACTTTGCTGTGAAGATCAAGAACATCAGAAGTGACAATGGGACCGAGTTCAAGAATACTGGTCTTGATGATTATCTTTATGAACTTGGTATTACTCATGTGTTATCTGCTGCTTATACTCCTCAGCGGAATGGCGTTGTGGAGTGCAAGAACCAAACTCTTGTTGAGATGGCTGCACTATACTTGATGAATACAAGATGCCTTGTCACTTCTGGATTGAGGCAATTGATACTGC
This sequence comes from Aegilops bicornis, assembly GCA_021605145.1. NCBI lineage: Eukaryota > Viridiplantae > Streptophyta > Magnoliopsida > Poales > Poaceae > Aegilops > Aegilops bicornis. Next base: position 154,693,836 of record CM038669.1, read on the forward strand.
GTGCCACATCATTAACATGGTATATCTTCACAAATTCTTCAAAAAGACCGCATATGAACTCCTCACTCACAACAAAACCAATGTGAGTTATTTCAAAGTCTTTGGTGCTAAATGTTGGATTAGAGATCCTCATCACAATTATAAATTTGCACCGAAAGCACATGAAGGCTTTATGCTTGGTCACGGAAAGGACTTGCACACCTACAGAGTCTTCAACAACGTTCACCACAAGGTTGTTGAAACTGTAGATGTGCGGTTCGATGAAACTAATGGCTCGCAAAGAGAGCACCTACCTCCTATGCTAGATGAAAAGTCACCTAAGGAAACCATCAAGTTCAAGGCCACTAAGGATGTCATTCCTACTGACTAATCTTCTGAAGAAGTTATCCCAGATCGTGAAGAACATCACGCTGGTGCACCTAAAGAAAATGGTTCTGAAGAAAATGAGCAAATTCCTCGTCGTCAACCAGCTCATCCTCGCGTCGCCAACGAAGTGCAGATTGAGAAAATTATCAGCGACATCAATGCACCTGGTCCTCTCACACGCTCAAAAGCTTCACATTTGTCTAAAATTTGTGGGCACTTTGCTTTCGTCTCTATCACAAAGCCCACTAAGGTAGATGAAGCATTTCTGGAGCCTGAGTGGATTCAAGCCATGCAAGAGGAATTACACCAGTTCAAGCTCAACAATGTGTCAGACCTTGTCAAGTGACCAGACCCACGCAAGCACAATATCATCGGCACCAAATGGATCTACCGCAACAAGCAAGATGAAAATGGCCTTGTGGTGAGGAATAAGGCATGGCTTGTAGCTCAAGGCTACACACGGGTTGAAGGAATTGATTTCGATGTAATTTTTTCACCTGTTGCTAGACTTGAGGCTATTCACATATTACTTGCTTATGCTAACCATCACAATATTATCTTATATCAAATGGATGTGAAAAGTGCATTCCTCAATGGTAAGCTTGAGGAAGAAGTATATGTTGCTCAGCCCCCAGGTTTTCAAGATCCAAAGCATACTAACAAAGTCTTCAGACTCAATAAGGCCCTCTATGGCCTCAAGCAGGCCCCTCGGGCGTGGTATAATAATTTGAAGGAATTCCTCGTGAAGAAAGGCTTCAAACCCGGTTCACTTGACCCAACTCTTTTCACCAAAACCTATGACGATGAATTATTCGTGTGCGAAATATATGTTGATGATATTATCTTTGGCTGTACTAACCAACGTTATAGTGATGAATTTGCCCATGTGATGATTGAAGAATATCAAATGTCCATGATGGGAGAATTGAAATTCTTCTTAGGTCTTTAGATACGTCAACAACACAACGACATCTTCATGTCTCAGGAGAAATACCTCAAGGATGTATTGAGGAAATTCGGCATGCAAGATTGCAAAGGCGTCAAAATCCCTATGCCCACAAATGGCCATCTATGCACTGATGACAATGGTATTGACTTCGGTCAAAAGTTATACTGCTCCATGATTGGCTCCTTATTATATCTATGTGCATCTAGGCCAGATATTATGCTTAGTGTTTGCATATGTGCCCATTTTCAAGATACACCGAAGGAATCACACCATAAGGCTGTGAAGCATATTCTTCGATATCTAGCTCACACTCCAACACTTGGATTATGGTATCCCAAGGGCTCGGCTTTTGATCTCATTGGATATTCAGACTCTGACTATGCTAGTGACCGTGTGGACCGCAAGTCAACATCTGGCACATGCCATTTCCTGGATGATCCTTGGTATGTTGGTCCTCGAAGAAATAGAACTGTGTATCACTCTCTACTGCTGAAGCTGAGTACATTGTTGCTGGTTCGTGCTATGCTCAATTGCCATAGATGAAGCAAACCCTCAAGGACTACGACATCAATATGAAGAATGTGCCTCTCTATTCTGACAATGAGAGTGCCATCAAGATTGCTCATAACCTAGTTCAGCACTCGAAGACAAAGCACATTCATATTCGTCATTATTTTCTTCATGATCATGTGTTGAAGGGCGACATCTCTATCGAGCACGTGAAGACTGAAGAACAGCTGGCCGATATCTTCACAAAGCCCTTGGATGAGAAGAGATTTAGCAAGTTGCGGTGTGAGCTAAATATCTTAGAATCTTCGAATGTCCTTTGAAAAGGACACACATCCTAACACTTATGCAAAATTGATGACTTAGATGTGCAACACACGAAGTAATGTTTTTCTTCAATCAATGAAGACTAACCTTCTAAGTGTGAAGAAATTAAAGAAGAATTTGATTCTCAGAGCCCTATGACAATTGTACGCGGCGTTTGAAATCATCATTCTTATACGGTGGGTCACGCCAGCAACAAAAGTTGAAAAATCTTCAATTTGAATTTTTCTTCAGTTTTGAATTTCCTCATTTGTTCAATTTCTTCAACTTTGCAATGTTTTCACTCTTTCCGTCGTGGTTCTTCATTGACTATATATATATTTGAGTTTTAGTCCTCTACAACATTCACTTATTGCTATTTCTTCAAGTTGCCTTTTCTGCTAAGTGAATGTGATCAGACCCTTCGCCCTCTATGCTAAACTCAACCCAATCTGTTCACAAATTCTTCATGTGCGTTCTATTTGAAACCCGTTAAAAATCTTCATTGTGTCCTTGTCAGCTGAAGAATTTGCGAACGAAACATTAAAATTTTCTTATCTAAATTTTTGGCTTTTGCCGCTCAAACCGTTCGACATCCCACGATAGGATTTATTTATTCACCCACGATCTCACACGATATCAATCGCTCTGTACGTGGGTGACACATTTTGCTAGGATGAGATGAGTCAGGGGGACGTTCGTCCATTTTCCTCGGGCGAGCTGTTTTTCACGTCGGCTATTTATACCCCTCACCCTCCTCAGACTGCATTTACCCCGCTCGACCTCACTCCCCTCGCTCGAGCATTCAGACCTAGCGCCGCTGCCGTAGCTGTCTTCCTCTGCCAAGTTAGGGTGTGGAAGATCTGGACTGAAAAACTTACAATCTACTACTCTCAGTTCATCGTGTTCTTCGTCAAGGGTAATTAAAAGTTACTTTTACTGCCCTTGTTGATTCTAATTATTTCTACAAATCTTCAAAAGGTGTTTATTCTTCAACTTCCACACTTTAAAACACCTTACACAAGGATTTGTTTCTCTAAGCAACATTTTTCTTCAAGATTCCTCAGTTGTGTGGATTTTCAATCTATACAACTCTGGAACCTAAGTCAAAGAACGCTTAGTGAAATTCCTGAAGACACCTTTGGTCAAATTCCTCAAACTTGTTCTTTTTTAAAAAACTTCTGAGAACGCATATGACCTCTCCAAATTCTTCGCACCTATACTCTGTTCACATGTACACATGTCCGCTGCTGAATCACTAGGTTCTCATCAACTTAACTCATTTGCAGCGTTCCTCGAAGACAAATTGCACACCTCTTCAGAGAACTCAATTGTTCAAAATCCTCAGCTGAAGAAAATGGCAGATGGCAAGAAACCTCAGAAGGGATGCAAGAAACTGGAAGCAAACATAGTGTTTGAGATCCCTGATGACATCTATGAAGAATATTGTACTCCTGATGAAGCCAAGCATGGCAAGGAGAACAAGAATCAGCGCAAGGTGCGCATACAAAGGACTGAATGGAGATGGGCACGGGAATGGAGGGAATACCGATATGTCACTCCAAAGTACATGAAGAAATTAGCTCTTCACCCTCCTTGCCTAAGACCTCCACTGGCACCTAGCCAAATACCTGATCCCACCAGCCTCAAGCGCGGTGAGGACTATCCTGATGAATGGGCTAGACGACAAGCCAATCTAGCCAAAATGGCTAAAGAAGTAGTGAGAAAATTCCATGAAGACTCTGCTGCTGCCACCGTTGAGGTCTCTGCTAGCAAGCCTAAGAAGGCCATGGCCAAGAAGCCTACACACAAGCCCGGTTCCTCTGAAATGCCCTCACGGCGTAGCTCATCAATGCCCTCACGGCAAATTCCTCAAACTGCTCCAGTTCCTCCAATTACAAAGTCTTCAGCTCCTCCGGCAAAGTCCTCAGCACCTGTGCATCTCGCCTCGTGTCAAAGAACCAAAGGCATCTCAATTTCCTCAGGAGCCTCTAAAGTTCTTCAGCTCCTCCGCTGTCCTCTACAGGCCCCACTTTGCTGAAGACTAAAGCTACTGCTGGACGAGGCTCAAGACCAAGTCCTCATAAGAAACAAGTTGCCTTTCATGTGCTGTCCAGTGATGACGAAGCTGATGATGAAGAACTCGCTGAAATCATCAGAGATAGACAACAAAGGGCCACTAGAGCCAAAGGCACAAATGTGCCTCTTCTGTTGGATCCCAAGCTCATCCTTGATTTCATTAATCTCTGGCACAAGGACCCCAGCACACCTATGCATGACTTCAAGCTTACTCCTGGCCAAAGTCACATGCTGACCGCCTTCATAGGCGAAAAAAATGGAATTTTGAAAAGGCCAGGCCGTTGAAGAAAGCTCAATACAAGAAGGAGCGCTTTCTGAAGAACAACGATGTCACAATGACAACTGATGAAGTTGTGGCTGCACGGGCTGAAATCAAAAACCTCAGTGATGAATTTGATGCCTACCGTGCAGATTGGCTTGGAGCCAAAGTCCGATTTGTGAAAATGGCTAAAAAATTCACCTCAACTGTTGCTGCCCCAACGCAACATGAATCTCCTCAGGCTAAAGCATCTGCCTAGCCAACAAAAGAACATGCCAGCACCGTTGATGAAAATCAGGTTGTTGAAGAAACTGAAACTATTAGGGTTGATGAAGCTATTCCAGTCGCTGATGAAATTGCCAGGGCAAACCACTAGTGTTGCGCCTGAAGAACAAGCCAGGCCAGCTGAAGCATCTGCTGCTGTGCCTGAAGACACTGAACAAGCCAGTGCAACTGCATTAGTTTCGCCTGAGGAAAATGAACCAATTTCCTCTGCTCCTCCTGTACCAACGCCAAGTCCTATCCTTCCTTCCGCATCAGAAGCGAAGAAAAGCAAGACTACTGAGCGAGCAGCTGAGAAGAAACGGAAAGCATCTGCCACCTTAGAGTCTTTAGCACCAAAGAAAGTGAAGACTTTGATGAGCTCTTTTGAAGATCCAATAGATGTTGTTCCTGTCTCAAGCATGACATAAAAGGAGATTTTTCCTTTGGTGAGGATTATGAGACCCCAAGTGGATCGGATGAAGAAAATTGCTCTGCTACTTCGTCAGAGTAGTTGGACGAAGAAATTGAGGTAGACAACATTACGTCCACTCCATTGGTATCAACGCCCATCCCTCAATTCACAGCTGACGAGGCAGGCATTGAGGAAATTGATGATGAAGAAGAAGACGTGGACATTGGGTGCACCACTCCAGTTCTGGATGATGACTATAGGGAAAGTCATCACCCCAATTCACCCATGTTCACCCCACAATAGCAGATTCCTCAGTCCCCAGTCCAAACTGAAGAAGTTCAAATGGGCTCTGATGAACCTCAAGCTTCACTGCTCACCATTCCTGAAGAAATTCCAGCCACTAGTGCTGACGCTCATGTTGCTGAAGAAAGGAGACCCAGGCTGCCACTGAAGATGTTGACACTAAAATTCCTCAGCCTGCGGCTCCTGAGACTGTGATTCCCGAGGTTGTGAATACATTGACTGATACTCCTCAGCCCAAGCCGAAGAATCCCTTCTCAAAGAAACAGAAGTTCAAAGCTGATGACTTCTTTCATGGGCATGTATTCTTCACTGATTACAACTCTTATGACTCTGCTCGTCTTTGAAGGAAGCGTTTCTGGACAACAAGTCAGATGAATTTCTATTCTTCTCTACTTTTCGACAAAGACAAGATCTTTGACCATGAGCATATTCCTCATGTGGATATGGAATCGCTGCCTTGCTTCACTCCAGTCCTCAGTGTTCTTCATGACACTGGGTTGCTCAACTTCTGCACCGATATATGCAACTGGAATGAAGAGCTAATTCTTCAGTTCTATGCTACGTTGCACATCACCGGCAACGCTGAAGATGTGAATTCATGTGTGTTAGACCGGATGACAGAGAACACACATTACAAAGCACCGGCCTCTGAATTGTTTCATGCCCTGCCTGTCAGTCCTCCCCTTGAAGGTGTGCGGCTTATCTACCATGAACCTGAGCTACTGATCATTATATCCAAGTTTTGATAAAGCCTCTGAAGCTTGATCAAGCCCCAAGGACCTTCCTCGTGAAGGAATTGCTATATGTGCCAAGGACTGTCTATAGAATTTGACCAAGACCCTGAGTCCTATCAAAGGCCATGACTCTAATGAAGAAGAGGTCGTTGGCATCATGAAGAATCTTCTATTCAACATCATCCATGGAGTTCCTGTCAACTACCATGATTTCTTCATGAGGACTATGGCCAATGTTGCTCTTTCACCTTTTGAATTGAAGCCTTACACTCCCCGGATCATGAGATTCATCAGGTCAAGGCCTTCAGTCAATTACAAGGCTGATACTCTTAACCATGGCAGCGACTTGCCCCCTATTGAAGTCCTCAAGCGGAAATTTTCCTCCGCAGATGAGAAGGGCAAGGTGATTGCGATTATTAATGAAGGCATTCGTCCATTGGATGGGCAGTTTTGCAAAGCTGCATCTTACTCCACAAATGATGACTCTGCCACCCATGACTCTGCCACCAATGCTTCTAATAAAAATCCTCAAGGCACAACTCCAAGGGTGATGACTGATCGTGAGCTTCTCCTCAGTCTTCAGCAGAAGTTCGATCGCAACCATAAGTGGGTCAAGAGACAGTTTGGTTTAGTTCTTCAGAACATGACCATCACTCAGAATTCAGTGAAGAAGAACCATTACTATCTCCATGAAGTATTTGATTGCACCTGGGCCGTTCTCTCTCATCTCTACGGTGAAGAAGATCTTAAACAGATGGGCTTCAAGCAGGACTTTGGCTGGTCCCAGCCACCTTCGAAGAAATTCAAGAAAGTCAAAGTTCCTCACTTGGTGGCCAGCTCTTATTCTTCATCGCGTGAGACTGATGAACATGAAGACTTGGACGACACTACGGCAGGCCCTACTTCAATAACCGACCCCAACAACGCTGACGCTCCTCCATCGACTTCGTGATGATATTCTTCAGGGGCGTTAGTCCTCATTTTTCGTCCCTTTTGGTCATTTGGTGACAAAGGGGGAGAAATTTGAGTTAGTCTTCAAGCGGGTCTATATATGGGCGTTTTTTGCTAAGTTACAACTCTCGTTTTTTTGAAAAATTTGTTGGATCGAGTTGTAATCTTAAACCCGATGGTGGTCTGATTCTTCTGCTATGTTCTTCTGCATGCTATTTCCTCATATATGTTAATGCACACATGCTGAATTACATCAGTCACCATATTTCATCATGCATTTCGAATTCTTCATATCATATGTTAAATGTGTGTATGAACTACAAGATATAGGGGAGATCTCCATGATTCTACTCTTCAATGTGCATTGCTTCTCAAAAGAAAATTCCTCACACATGCACATCTTCAGGGGGAGTTCTTCTATATCTTGCAATCAAATTCCACAATATCAGTATTTACACTTCATATATTATCCTCGTTGAAAACTTAACCTATATTGTCATCAATCGCCAAAAACGGTAGATTGTAAGTGCATCTAGTGCCCCTTAGTGATTTTGGTGTATTGAAGACTTATGGGTTAAGGGACTAATGAGTTTGTGAGTGTACACATGTCTATAAGTCTATGAGGATTTTGATATTTACAGTGAAGGTCGACCCCTAAAAATGAATGTCTTCAACTGAAGACTTTGGCTTTCTGAAGACTTTGAAAGTGAAGAAACTGGTGTGACCGTGAAGACTATATTCATGCGAGGAATATGAAGCATGAAGACTTTTGTTTTTGTAGTTTAATTTTATCTTTCCTGATGCATAGGAAACACCTTAGTATTAAAGGGGGTCGAGGAAAAACTAAGGAAAAGTTTCCAAGTGATGCTTATCTCAAAATCCTATACCTTCCAATCCCTTCGAGTGAAGCCATTGGAAATCTCATACAGTTCAGTCAATTTCTTCAATGACAAAGATGAAGATCTTCTGGTCGCTGAGGAATTTGTTCTGACTAAGGATTTAGGAATTCGCCAGTGGGGATTGCCTACAAGTGAGGAATATGATAGCCATGAGGAATTTGAACCTCAAGTTTCCGACCGTTGCTGTGATATGCGCCAGTTGTCCCAAAATATCTTATCCTCCTAACGGTCATATCATTGAAGGGAATTTATGTCTTATCATGTCGCTCTGCTCCCTAGGCTATAAATAGCCACCCCTACAACCACTAGCTGGTTGGCTGCTCCGAGAGAAACTGACACTTGTCATTGAGAGCATCCCATCCTCCGAGGACTTTGAGTGAAAATCATCAAGTGAGGAAAACCCAAGCCCAAACACCTACGAACCCAAAGTGATTGAGCATCACTGAAGAGATTGTTCCTATGTGGATCCGACGCTTGTTACCTTTGAAGATTGTGCATCTTCCAGACGGTTAGGCATCATGGTCTAGAGCATCCAAGAGGAAATTATGGATCGCCGAGTGACCGAGTTTGTGAAGGTTTGGAAGTCACCTGAAGACTTACCACGAGTGATTGGGTGAGGTCTGTGTGACCTTAGCTCAAGGAGAATACGGTGAGGACTGTGTGTCCTCAGGTTTAAATACCTAGCCGCTCCAACCAGACGTACAACTGTCACAACAGTTGGAACTGGTCTACCAAATCACTGTCTTCACCGAGCTAACTGGTTCTATTTCCTCAACCCTTTCATTTCCTCATTACTGTGTTGTGTACTTGATCATTAATGTTTGAAGACTTTGACTAAATACTTTCTCAATTTTCTTAGTTAATTTATTGAGTCGGTTTGTCTTCAGCCTGCTTACCCTGTGTTCACACTTTATGTACTTTGTGCTTGTTTTCATTTCATCATGATGACTGTGCTTCTGTTCTGTCATGCTTGCATCTGAGTACTTATTTCGCTGCTAGTTGTTCATGACTTAGGAACTTCCTCACTATGAAATTGCTTAGTGACGAATTTGTAAAAATCACCTATTCACCCCCCTCTAGTTTACTTAATGCACTTTCAGTTCATACCTTATCTGGTGAATGAATTGTCACTTTTTGTGAGAAGTTTTTTCGATGATATATTGTTGTTATAATAATGATCTTGATGCTTTCCTGTCCGTATTTTGTTTTTATTAACACCTCTCTCTAAACATGTGGTCATGATTATCGATTTCGACTTTCGCTTGAGGACAAGCAAGGTCTAAGCTTGGGGGAGTTGATACGCCCATCTTGCATCATGTTTTCCTATTGTTATTTATTATATTTTGGGTCATTATTTCACTTTGTGCTACAATTCTTATGCATGTCTCTCTTATTTTGCATGTTTCAATTGAAGAGGGAGATTGCCGGCAGCTGGAATTTAGGACCCGAAAGGGCTACATGAGAGATACCTATTCTGCACAACTCCAAATGATCTAAAAATTTACAGAGTTATTTTGAAATATATAGAAAATAATGCCTGAAGAAACACTAGGAGTGGACCCACCAAGAAGCCACAGGCCTTGGGGGCGTGCTCTACCCCCCTGGGCGTGCCCCCCGAGCTTGTGGTGCCCTTGGCAGGCCTCCGGAGCCCATCTTTTGCTATATGAAGCCATTTGACCTAAACAAAATCAAGAGGAAGGGTTCAGGACGAAACGCCGCCGTCTCGAGGCGGATCCTCGGCAGGAGCACTTTTGCTCTCCGGCGGAGCAAATCCGCTATGGAAACTTCCATGGGAGGGGGAAATCGAAGCCATTGACACCACCAATGATCCTCTCTTAGTGGGAGGACCAATCTTCATCAACATCTTCACCAGCACCATCTCATCTCAAACCCCACTTCATCTCTTGTAGTCAATCTTTGTCTCAAAACCTTAGATTGGTACCTGTGGATTGCTAGTAGTGTTGATTACATCTTTTAGTTGATGCTAGTTGGTTTATTTGGTGGAAGATTATATGTTCGGATCCTTAATGATATTCAATATCCCTCTGATCTTGAACATGAATATGATTTGTGAGTAGTTACTTTTGTTCTTGAGGACATGGGAGAAGTCTTTTTACAAGTAATCATGTGAATTTGGTACTCGTTTGATATTTTGATGATATGTATGTCGTTGCTTCCTTTCGTGGTGTCATGTGAACGTCTGATAACCTACAAGAATAGGGGATCACAATAGTTTTCGAGGGTAAAGTATTCAACCTAAATTTATTGATTCGACACAAGGGGAGCCCAAGAATATTTGCAAGTATTAGCAGTTGAGTTGTCAATTCAACCACACCCGGAGAACTAAATATCTGCAGCAGAGTGATCAGTAGCACAATAGTATGATAATTTGATAGCGCTAGTAGCAATAGCGATAGTAGCAATAATAATAGTAGCAATAACGGTAGCAGTAATAATTTAGTAGCAATTGTGACATCAACAACAATAATAATAAATTTAGTAAAGATCAATATAAGAAAAGCTCATAGGCATTGGATCGGTGATGGATGATTATCTTGGATGACATTCATCATGTAAAAGTTATAATCTGTGGCGACACAAAACTAGCTCCAATTCATCAATGTAATGTAGGCATGTATTCTGTAAATAGTCACATGTGCTTATGGAAAAGAACTTGCATGACATCTTTTGTCTTACCCTCCCGTGACAGCAGGGTCCATAAGGAAACTAAGGGATATTAAGGACTCCTTTTAATAAAGAACCGTAACAAAGCATTAACACATAGTGAATACATTGAAAGTGCACTTGGCACTTAAACTATATTTTGGTCTGATGACAATGTGGTCAGTGGAACTAATATTGGTTCCTAAAGTTTATCTCAGGATATTGCTTCCAAGTTATTCTTGATGGAGGTGTGCGACCCCCCAATTCAAAAAGATCAAAGGCGTGCTCCTCCAGCGATTCGAAGGTTTTTCGTTTGGTTCGATTCAAGTCATAGGAAAGACCGCACTATTAAGAGGGGTCAGTGCGATTATGTGTTGTGTGGGTATGCCATTGCCAAAACATAAACACCAGCCTACCCAGTCCTACCACTTAAATCCATAGTGTGTTTGCATGAGGTACTGGGAAAGCTAGGAACAGAAAGTTTCTGGGTACCCCGTGCGCACTGGTTCCTTGGACATTGGGTACTGTGTAACTCTCTGGGTACCCGATGTGCACGGGGTCCTTTGACCCCCCATGCGCACTGGGTACCGTGTAACTCTCTGAGTACGCGGTGCACACGGGGTCTTTTGACCCCGTGCGCACAGGGTGGTGTGAAATTCTCTGAGTACCCCGTGCGCACGGGGCTGACTTAGACCGTGCGAACGGGGTCAAACGGGCAGAAATGACCAGCCGGGCAAGAACACTATAAAAGCCCCCCTTCTTCCACCTCCATCCCCGACCGTAATGTCTTGTTGAGGTCCACCATTGCTACACTCCATTTTTCTCAATACTTTCAATCCCTCCACCCAAACTTGTTGGAACTTTGGGGATTGGAAGAGCAAGACCCAATCTACATCTTGACCAAACCAAATCACGTTCCCTGCAACATTTCTTTCCATTTTACTTGTTACTCTTGGAGCTTGGGCTCCTAGGTGGTTAGAGGTTCCTCCAGAAGCTTCCTTGCTTGTGGTGTGGTCCGGAGAAGTTTGTAAAGGTGTGGTGGTCGCCTTCAAGACTAACCTCGAGAGATTCGAGGCTCATCCGTTGGGGGTGACTCGAAAGAGAATACGGTGAGCCTTCGTGGCGTTCCGCAAGCCTGGGCTCAGGAACCGCTCTAACGGAGAGTAGTTCTTCCCCAAGTAAGAGGGAACTTGGGATAAAATCTGCGTCCTCGCCTCACTTGTGGTTAATCCTTTTCCACACTTTACTTTGTCTTGTATGCTTGTTGGCTTGCTAATTAGATTGTTGCCTAGCATATTTGGCTCTAAGCTTGCTTGTAATATAGAGTATGTTCACCTAGTTGCATATCTAGTGAACCATATTTATCCGCTTAACCTTAAAATTGATAAGAAAGATTAAAATTTGCAGCCTCCTATTCACCCCCCTCTAGTCGACCGTATCAATCCTTTCATACATGAACTCCTCAAATTACAGTAATCACTAAAATAATCCCAATTATTGTCACGTTGGGGTATGTGGATCATAACACGTAATAGGTGCATATAACTTGCATGGTAGGATCAAGAACACAAATATATTCATGAAAACCTAAAGGGTTCAGATCTAAAATCATGGCAGTCGGGCCCTAGTGACAAGAATTTAGCATAGCAAAGTCATAGCAAAATCAATCTCGGAACATAGTGGATACTAGGGATCAAGCCCTAACAAAACTAACTCGATTACATGCTAAATCTCATCAAACCCATCACCGTCCAGCAAGCCTACGAAGGAATTACTCACACCCGGAGGTGAGCATCATGAAATTGGTGATGAAGAAGGGTTAGTGATGACGATGGCGACGGATCCTCCTCTCCGGAGCCTAGAAGGGACTCAAAGTTTGTCCTCCCGATGAAGAACAGGTGGTGATGACAGTCATTATCTAGTGATTAGATAGCCAACAGTGTTTTCATACCTAACTATGGCAGTTAGGACAAAGTGCATTAAATGAACTGCTAACTGTCACGCTGAGGATGCAGCCCGGCAAGCTTGCCGCGCCTCTTAGTCATCTTCTGCCTATCTGCTTGACACGCCTCTGGACGAGTGTCATGTAGAGGTAATCTTCCTTCCAAATGACCGCCACATGCCAAATGACATCCACTTAATCATCTGGGGCTCAACATCGAGCCGATAAATGACTTGCTTTATGGGCTAAAGCGATGGCGGTGGAGTCTTGGCGGGGAGGTTTGCCATCGGTGGCCCCGACAAGCTTGCTGGGGAAATGTTCGATTCACCCTCGGGGCGGCATCGACCTGACCGGGCTCGCCTTCCCAGTAAGGGAGGATTTTCCTTAGTGATATCTCACTTCTTTAGTTTGAATTAGTCTTCTTGATCTGCTGTTTGATCCCTCAAAGATCTTTTTATCTGGCTTGGGTGTTGGTGCAATCATCCTCTCTCGCCATCAAGCCTATGTACAATCCGTGCAACATAGGTGAAGGTTTGTTGCACCGACAGATTGATGATTTGGAGATAGACAAATATAATTTTGGGAGGCATCCTTTCCTGGCGACGTCACGACCGAGTGTTTTCAATATCTTCCATGCTAAACAAATTAGCGGCAGTTCCCAAGCGGTAATGTAAAGTTTACCCCCCGCCCCTCCACCAACAAACACAAGCCATGGCTAGCCAAATCCTTGGGTGCCTTCCATACCAACAACTTTCCGGAGGAGTTTGTTTTTTTATTTGCAATTTTAACATGGGACTGAGCATCCCTATTATAAGCCCCTCGTGTGCAAGGACAAGTGAGTAAACACTCATCATGAGAATAACCCGCTTAGCATGGAAGATACTCACCACCCCCTGTCACTTCATGAGCGGTACGGGCACACAAAATAGATGTTTATTTGAATAATTAGAGGTGGGACATGCAAATTTACATGGGACGGCTGAGTAATAATGCATATAGGTAGGTTTGGTGGACTCATCTGGAACAACTTTGTTTTGGGGGTTTGGATGCACTAGCAGCATTCCCGCTTAGTACAGGTGAAGGTTAGCAATTAGGTTCAGAAGCGACCAGCTAGAGAGAGAAAACAGTCATAAACATGCATCACAAATAATCAACATTGAGTACTAGTGAGGGAGTCCTGGATTAGGGGGTCTCCGGACAGCCGGACTATATCCTTTGGCCGGACTGCTGGACTATGAAGATACAAGATTGAAGACTATGTCTCGTGTCCGGATGGAACTCTCCTTGGCATGGAAGGCAAGCTTGGCAATACGGATATGTAGATCTCCTCCCTTGCAACCGACTCTGTGTAACCCTATCCCCCTCCGGTGTCTATATATATCGGAGGGTTTAGTCCGTAGGACAACAACAATCATACCATAGGCTAGCTTCTAGGGTTTAGCCTCTACGATCTCATGGTAGATCAACTCTTGTAATACTCATATCATCAAGATCAATCAAGCAGGAAGTAGGGTATTACCTCCATCGAGAGGGCCTGAACCTGGTTAAACATCATGTCCCCCGCCTCCTGTTACCATCTGCCTTAGACGCACAGTTTGGGACCCCCTACCCGAGATCTGCCGGTTTTTGTTGGGGATCATAGCAGAAATTTAAAATTTTCTACGCATCACCAAGATCAATGTATGGAGTCATCTAGCAACGAGAGAGAGGAGTGCATCTACATACCCTTGTAGATTGCGAGCGGAAGCGTTCAAGAGAACGGGGTTGATGGAGTCGTACTCGTCGTGATCCAAATCACCGATGATCCTAGCGCCGAACGGAGGGCACCTCCGCGTTCAACACATGTACGGAGCGGTGACGTCTCCTCCTTCTTTTATCCAGCAAGGGGAAGGAGAGGTTGAGGAAGAGGGCTCCAACAGCAGCACGACGGCGTGGTGGTGATGTAGTGGCCGTACTCCGACAGGGCTTCGCCAAGCACTCAACAGAGGAGGAGAGGTGTTGGGGAGGGGACGGGCTGCGCCTTGGATGTCATGTGCAGCCCTCCTGAGGGAGTCCTGGATTAGGGGGTGTCCGGATAGCCGGACTCCTGGACTATGAAGATACAAGACTGAAGACTTCGTCCCGTGTACGGATGGGACTTTCCTTGGCGTGGAAGGCAAGCTTGGCGATACGGATATGTAGATCTCCTCCCATTGTAACCAACTCTATGTAATCCTAACCCTCTCCGGTGTCTATATAAACTGGAGGATTTTAGTCCGTAGGACGAACAACAATCATACCATAGGCTAGTTTCTAGGGTTTAGCCTCTCTGATCTCGTGGTAGATCTACTCTTGTACTACCCATATCATCAATATTAATCAAGCAGGAGTAGGGTTTTACATCCATCGAGAGGGCTCGAACCTGGGTAAAAACATTGTGTCCCTTGCCAGCAGAATCAATTGGTTGTTGGGTGGACTTGGAAGCCGCATTGCTCGACAACTTCCAGGGCACCTATGTGCGACCACAAGACGCCGATGACCTAAGCCACATAATTCAGCAGGCAGAGGAATCGGCCAGACAATTCTGGACACGGTTAATAACCAGGAAAAATCAAATAGTCGACTGTCCGGAAGCAGAGGCCCTTGCAGCCTTCAAGCATATCATCCGTGACGAGTGGCTTGCCCGGCACCTAGGACAGGAAAAGCAGAAATCCATGGCAGCCCTCACAACACTCATGACCCGCTTTTGCGCTGGAGAAGACAGCTGGCTAGCTCGTTGTAATAACATGACCAAGAGCCCTAGTAATTCGGATACCAAGGACAACATTGGCAGGTCGCGTCGCAACAAGCAAAAGCGCCGCATTAACGGCGACAATGCTGAGGATACGGTAGTTAATGCCGGATTCAGAGGCTCTAAACCCGGTCAGTGGAAAAAGCCATTCAAAAGAAATACTCCGGGCCCGTCCAATTTGGACCGAATACTCGATCGCTCGTGCCAGATACACGGCGCCTCCGAAAAACCAGCCAACCACACCAACAGGGATTGTTGGGTGTTCAAGCAGTGAACAAGTTAAACACCGAAAACAATGACAAGGGGCTGCATAGCGATGACGAGGAGGAGCCCCGGCCGCCGAACAATAGGGGACATAAGGGCTTCCCCCCGCAAGTGCGGACGGTGAACATGATATACGCAACCCACATACCCAAAAGCGAGCGAAAGCATGCACTCAGGGACGTATATGCGTTGGAGCCAGTGGCCCCAAAGTTCAACCCATGTTCCTCCTGCCCAATCACTTTTGATCGAAGGGACCACCCCACTAGCATCCGCCATGGCGGATTCGCCGCATTGGTTCTAGACCCAATGATTGACGGATTTCACCTCACTAGAGTCCTTATGGACGGCGGCGGCCTGAACCTCCTTTATCGGGATACGGTCACGAAAAATGGGCATAGATCCTCAAGGATTAAACCCACAAAGACGACCTTTAAAGGCGTCATACCAGTGTAGAGGCAAACTATGCAGTGCTCAGTTACACTTGAGGTGGTCTTCGGATCCCGGATAATTTCGAGCGAGGAGTTAAACTTGACATAGTCCCGTTCCGCAGGGGTTATCACGCACTGCTCGGACGAACCGCATTTTCAAAGTTCAATGCGGTGCCGCACTACGCATACCTCAAGCTCAAGATGCCAGGCCCTCGTGGAGTCATTATGGTCAATGGAAACACCAAACGCTCTCTCCGAACGGAGGAGCATACGGCGGCCCTCGCGGCGGAAGTACAAACCAGCCTCTCAAGGCAATTCTCCAGTCCTCCCAGGGCCTCCCTTCTCTTCCGGAGGGCCTCGAAGTTCACGCGGAAACGACCCAAGATTTGAGCACAGGGGTCAGCCTACGGCGAGGAAGAAGCATCAAGGCGACCTGCGTCAGGAGCGTCTGCCTGACGCGCGCTGCTGGTCGCCCCACCAAGAGAAGCAGCAGGGGCCTCGGGGGCTCCATCCGCAGGCGCTGCGGGCGGCTGCCTGCCGCCCTCAGCCGCGGCGGCATGAGCCTCAGGAGCTGCCCCCTCATGAGCGTCGCCCGGCGCTGTCACCCCGACGGGGGTCCCTTCGGTCTCTGGCGGCTCGTGCCTCCCTGCTCCGCCACTTGAGGAGGAGCCGCCTTGGCCGATTGGAAGGGCTGTCACCAGCACTGGATTCTCGCGAGGCCCCTGGAGACCAGCGAGGCGTGGCCCCCATTCATCGAAGATAGGCATCTGGTTCACAAAATCACCCCTGTTCTGGCAGAGGTACAGCAAGGACCCTTCATGCCAGATGCCACAGGGGTTAGGGTCGCCAGTCAGGACCAGGAGCACTTTCCTTAGCGCTTCTGGCGTCAGGTCTTCTTCCTGGAGCCTCATACGATCACCAGGCCTGCTGAAGGCCCACATCCGGTGGGAATGGCGTTGGAGAGGAGCAACGCGGCGCATCAGGAACTCCTTCACCACCTTGGGCGCCACACAAAGAAGCGACCTCAAGAACGCCAAGCGGGCGCCAGACGAAGATGAGCCGAGGGCTTGAAAGCGCCTCTCCGCCCCACTGAATTGGGGACAGTGAGCGAGGTCGGCTCCTATAGCAGGGGCTGGGCACCCCCACATCCACGCATAACCACCTCTCGCGGAACTCAGCATGGCGAGGCAGGCTGAAGTCAATCCCTGAGGCCGCCGTCTCGGGCGCGGCGACGAAGCTCACGCACGCCGAGCATTGGGTGGGATCGACAAGGCACAGAGAGAAGAAGTGGCGCAGCAAGGCAACCGAAGGAAGGATGCCCATCATTGTTCACAAACGAAGGCGAAGACCGAGAGGAGAGTGATGGACTCAGGACCCAGATGCATCATGTGGATCTGATAGTGGGAAAGCACGGCATTGAAGAAATCAGAAAAGGGGGGAACCAGCCCTGCCTTGTGGCGTCAAAGAAAATACCGGACCTCGGTGATCATCCTGTCGATGGAGAAGTGGAACGCGGGCCAGGCCGTCGTCCTCCCGCATTCGTTGAAGATGGTGGCCAGAGCCGAACTGACCTTGCCCAAGCCCTCTAGATTGAGTATGATCGACGGGTCGACGGCGGAGGCCGCCGGCGGCGACGAGCGAGGCGGAGGCACAGGTTTCTTCCCTTTCCCCTTCTTTGTCGGGGCCATGGCGATTGAAAGGGGGGGGGGAGATTCGAGATTGGATTGAAAATGGAAGCTGGAGTTCGAGAGGGGAAAGGACAGGGACGCACAAGCATCAGAGAGGAGAACTGATGCGTATAGCAGCGTGTCCGCCTAGCAAGGCAGGAAATAAGGAGGCGTGGGGGAACAGTGCCGCCCACGTCCAATCAACCGCCACGCGTCGCCCGTGGCCGCAGGCTGCTAGGGCCCGCGACGCTCCACACTTGCCCTTTCGCCTCTCTGCTCGGCCAAGTTCGGGCGCCGTGGGCAGGGGCTCTTGTCGGCGATGCAGGAGCAGGGGTCCCAGACTTGCTGCCAAATGCCCGCGGGCGTGGCTCAAAGGAGGCCCAGACAGCCCATCTTCATCAACGAAGCTCAAGACCCTCACGAGGGGCCAAGCCTCATGGGCGGACGACAAGGAGCTTCCTCGAGCACGGCCTCGTCCAGTTGACTCACGAGGAGGCGGAGAGTTCAAGGCAGGGTACCTCGCGAGGTGCCCATGACGTAAGCCATGACGACCAAGGGCACCAGTCGAGCGCCAGCCCGCGCAGCGTCCTCCTTTCCTCTTTGGTGCAAAGGGAGCAAGCGCAGGCGAGAGCATCAAACAAAGGCACCCGTTTCGGTGCAACAAGACCAAGACCAGCCCCAACGGCTGGAAGTGAGTCATCGTGGAGCCCAAGCAGGTGTCATCACCAGAGCCTTTGGCAGGCGAGGACCAACTTTAGTCAGGATAAGTGTACCCGCTGTTCCCCTTCAAAATGGCCAATTGTTGGCGCCCTTCCCACTCAATATTTGGGAAGAGGCCCAGGGCCTTCGCCTATAAATAGGAGTAGCTACCCCCGGGGTGGAGGGATCGGCCCCCCGGGATGAGATCGGAATCCTCACCAAGGAACCAGTAGCTAGAGCAACGGAAAACCACCTAGCAGTTCATCACACCCACCAAGAACAGACCCTCGCGAGGCTGTTCTTCCCTGTACTGTTCCTCATCAGCCCAAGAGGCAATCCACCACACCACAAACTAGAGTAGGGTATTACACCACAACGGTGGCCCGAACTAGTGTAAATCTCGTGTCTCTTGTGCGGTTCTGTTTAGTAGTTTAGGTCCCTGTGATTCGGCGAAGTGCGAGACGGTGGAGGGTTGGATCTCCACGCGCACCCCAGTGTTCGAACCTCAAGGGTCTGCCGGAACCCGAGATCCGACATACCCAAGATGGCTGTCATTTATCTCAACCTGGTGGAAGATGATGAAGATGACTAACATGATGAAGATGATGAAGATAATGAGGACCCACTCGATGAAGATGATGAGGACCCACTTCATGAAGCCATCGTAGCTCAAAGAACCAGGCTGAGCGAGGAGGAGGTGTCCAACCCGTGGAACATAATTCCTCCACGTGCTGACTTTGTCGGGGTGCCATTCGTGACCCGCCTGACAAATACCATGGTTGATCGACATGATATGGTATGTTATACTTACAAATGCAAATTATCCGATGAAATACTTAGTGTACAGTCCAATGATATGGTATGTTGTGTGGAATCTAGTCGATGATATGTTTTACTGTAGAGTTCGATCACATGCTTATTAGTGTAGAATCTAAGGAAACTACTAATAGTGTAGATTATCCATATGTACTTATTTGCGAGGCTATTTATTAATTGATATGTTTTTTCTTATTCAGAAATTGGCAAAGAGCATATCTGTGAGTTATGGTATCGAGCCTGATGAAGAAGGCTCAGCTAGACTACGCCTTACTGCAAGGGGCTCCATCACAACATGTACTTACCGCGTGGACACGGACGGTCGCACACACTTAAACTCGGTTGGGTGGAAGAAATTCCTCGATGGCAAGAATCTTCGTGTTGGACAGGCCATCCTAATTACTATCAGGAACACCAACCGCCCAGGCTTGAGGATGATGATTGTCTTTGATATCATCTAGAACTACATATCTGTGTGTGGCTATATCATCTAGAACTACATATGTGTGTGTGGCTATATCATCTAGAACTACATATGATGATTGTCGTTGATATCATCTAGAACTACATATGATGATAAATCGTTGATATGACCTTGTACTGCTTGAGGATGCATATTGACTATGCATGAAATAATTATCTAGTACTCCCTTCGTTCCAAATTACTCGTCGTGGTTTGAACTAAAACCACGACGAGTAATTTGGAATGAAGGGAGTACTACCCAGTAATGGTTTATGAATTTGATATCTAGTAGCAGTACCTAGTATCTAGTGTCTGAAAGGGGAAACTGAAAGGGAAAGGGGAACGGGAAAATGATGAAAGATATAGCAGTAGCGAGGGACTGCGAAATCGCTACAGCTAAGTAATAGTAGCGTGTTCGAAAAAAACCGCTGCTGATATCGTCATTAGTAGTAGCGCGGGTACGGACCGCGCTACTACTACAAGTTAGCTGTAGCACCTTATTAGTAGCGCGGCTACCCGCTCTGCTGCTACACTCAAAACCCGCACTACTACTAGGGTTTTCCCTAGTAGTGATAGCTTCCGCGAGCCTCAACGCTCATTGGACTGCACACATCAGTATATATGATTTCCAATAAGTTGGTTGCTCGCTCCATTGTTTCGGAGAACGGAGTCTTGGTCATTTTACCCACGAGGCATGGTTCGCACGTGTCAAATGATTCATAATCAAGAGACTCCAAAAGTCCATCTGCATGGAGCTTCTTCATGCGTTTGACACCAATGTGACCAAGGCGGCAGTGCCACAAGTATGTGGGACTATCATTATCAACCTTACATCTTTTGGCATTCACACTATGAATATGTGTAACATCACATTCGAGATTCATTAAGAATAAACCATTGACCAGCGGGGCATGACCATAAAATATATCTCTCATATAAGTAGAACAACCATTATTCTCGGATTTAAATGAGTAGCCATTTCATATTAAACGAGATCCAGATACAATGTTCATGCTCAAAGCTGGCACTAAATAACAATTATTGAGGTTTAAAACTAATCCCGTAGGTAAATGTAGAGGTAGCGTGCCGACGGCGATCACATCGACCTTGGAACCATTCCTGTCGTGGAATTAACACGTCAAATGTCCTTAGCGTGAGGACTTAGTCGTGAGGCCAACACATCTATGTGGTAGCTTGAGAGGGGTTGAACGGAATCGAGAGACGCAATACAAGATAAGGGTTTAGACAGCTTCGGGCCCCGGGAAACATCATCCGACAAAAACCCTACATGATGTTTGAGTCTAGATCTCATTATCATCACGAGGGAGTCGCCGTAAACTGGCTCTCCTCTAGTTGTGTCTAGCCCTAGAGATTGTTTCTTGCTCCTCCTCTTTGGTGAGCCCTGCCCCTCCTTATATATGTTGAAGGGGTGGGTTACATGTGGAGTCCAACTCGGACTTTAACTTAAACTATTTTGACTTCCTTTCCTGGGCTTCTTAACGTCTGCCGGTTTAACATTGTCTGCTGGTTTAACATTGTCTGTCGGTTTAACAACGTCTGCCGGTTTAACATTGTCTGCCGGTTTAACATTGTCTGCCGGTTTAACAACGTCTGTCGGGTTATGATTGACTTAACATCTGCCGGTGCTACCATCTGTCTTAACTCTGCCGGTTTAACACTTGCCGGTTTACCGTCTGTCTTAACCATCTGCCGGTTTAACACCCGCCGGTTTACCGTCTGACTTAGCCATGTCTTTACTATCTGCCGGTTTACCATCCGCCGGTTTACCAAGTCCCAGCCGGTTTACGACTCCGGCCGGGTCATACCGCGGGGTATATCCCCGACATTAGCCCCCAATTTAATTTGGATTTATCCATGTTAAACTTATCCTGATCCTCCTTAAGTCCTTGTCACTTCCTTCTTATAGAAAATCCGGTTTAATAGGCCAGCTTCATAATCAATTTGCTGACATTGGTTTGTCATAGAGAAATATTGTGAAGAATAACTTCTTTGACTCAGCTCCCAATGACTTAACAAAAAATAATGGTCCTTGAAATCCTCATCTGATCATCAACCGGTTTAAGAATGTAGAACTTGCCGGTTTATAAATATTGATAGCACCGGGTCATACTTGTAGTTAACATCCAACTTGAAAATATACCTCTTATATGCCTATCACTTGTAGCCCCCAAGTCTTAAGAAGGTAGCATAGCAACAGCTTAAGACTTGCTTCAATATAAATATCACAATCTTGAAGAAATATAGGTTTTTCATCTCAATCACTAGTCAGAATTGAGTATTCCACATATGTAGCCCCCAAGTACCGGGTTTTCATGCTTGCAGCAACCTGGGACTTGTAATTGCCTGATGCTCATAAAAACTTCAACCAGTGTAGCCCCCAAGGGCCGGGTTATTATGCAATAAAGAGCAGGGACTTTGTAAATATAATCATGTAGATTTAAGCAATGATGTGTAGCCCCCAAGGGTCGGCTCAGTAAGATAATATTGAGCTGGGACTTGATATATACTTCAATGAAAATAACATCATATGATATAACCCCCATCATGGGGCTTGAATCCACGTCCACAAGGTTAAGAGCCTTGTGCTTTACCAACTGAGCAATGTACCCTTCAATATAATGGATAAAATGCTTTGTACCTTGAATTGTTGATAGGAACAATTGGTAGCCCCCAAGGGCCGGCTGATTATAATGTGATGAGTCGGGTCTTCAATAAGATGAGCAAAAAATGACTTTGCATTTGCCCCCAAGTGGCATGGTGCATGCTTGCAGCGACATGAGACTTGCATATTTGATGTAATCTCAACGGAGATAATGTAGCCCTCAAGTGTCGGGTTGTAAGCCTGCAGCAACTCGGGACTATTCCTTCAATTGTAGAATAAATCATATCCATTGATAATATGATAACCATTGCGCTAAAGCCAGGCCGGGTCAATAAACACCGGATTATAAGTGATTATGTACTGACAACTTGTAGTTGAAAGTCGAGCCGGGTTAATGAACACCGGGTTAATTTGATGACTGATAGTCATGTCGAGGCAATAGACACCGGTTCAACATAAAATTTATCAAAAAGGGAAAAATCTTGACAAAGGCAAATAAAACCGTGTAGTCGAGGCTTTTCAACGGCTGCCAGGCCCAAATTCGAGGCTTTTCATGGGCTGCCAAGCCACTGAGTTAAACCATTTGACAAAGCCTTTTAAGATGGGCCTCCAACTAACCAATCGTCGTTTTAACTTTGACAAGTTCAGGGTCTCAATGAGAGTAACTGTCAAACGTTCGATGGGTCATGCCAGGATTACCTGGATAGGAGTGGCTTACTTGATGAAGGCAGGTTAACCCGGGGTTTTAGGTGAATACACCAGGCTTCCAAGCCGTGGGTCGATACCCAATTACAAGGGTCCTTTCAAACTCTTTGTTGCGTTGCACAAAGAGCCCCCAAGTAACTTTGTGAGATGTGCTCAATGGGTGCCTATGTTTGAGTTGTGCGTAGCAACAAGACTCTCTTTGGCCCCTTGGGTGTGAAGCTCCCAAGCTTTGTTGTCGCGTGATAGCTAGATTAATGGACAGAACTCTACTTTGTCAGCTGAAGCCCCCATGTAACTAATAATATGATAAGCCAATAAGGCGGGATACCCATGTTTGAACCGTGTATCATGGCAACAGGTCCTCTTCGGCAACCTTTAACTTTTTGCAAGAGATAAATTCTTCTTGAACCGGGATTTTAAACCGGATATTGAGAGCGTCAGAGCTTTATACGAGACATCTTTCCCTTTAACCGGACCTTAAACCGGAATCTTTATTTTCAGCCAGAATATTTCTGACGGCTTTTTAAATTTTCATCAATATAACAGTAGCCTCTGGGACCGTGTTATCTTTCCCTTCAACATCCTGGGGCACTTGAATTGCTGAAATAGTTAAGACTTACCGAGTCATATCATCGTAGCCCCCGAGTCATAGGACGACTCAAGGAGTTGTCTTGAGATTCTCCGTACTTGACCATAGCAGATGGTATATATATCATCGGTGTTAATAACGCGATGTAAATCCACAGAAGGTTGAGGTGACTGCGGCGGATTATAAATGATCTCGTATGAGCCGTGTCAGCAACTCGGCCAATGGTTCCTTCCAACTGGCTGTTTGATGTGGACCAAACTATAGTGGCAGCGATTTGTGTGCATGTCCATTGATCTATCTAGTGCAGACGGCAGCTGAATGATAATTTGCCTCCAATTTGAAAGAAAACCGGGCTACCCAAGCTGTGACTTGCTCATACTCAATGAACAACTCATGTAGACAGGTGCGGCCTGGCGTGTTGATGTAGACTAGGTCGCGAGAGACGGATGGGAAATACGTCCGCAGCATCAGAGGTGGCACAGACAAATGAGTCGGCCGCGGCATTATAAGCCGTTGTGGACGGGCGAGTCAATTGCAGGCGCAGTCCCGGCTAGTTGATGTAGATCAAGCCACAGTGGCGGTGATTTGCGCACGTCCTTTAAACAGCGAGCAGACGCGATCCCAACAAGCTGATGTGGACCGGACCGCAAGGGCAGAAGCTTGTGTGTGTTCCTTCATTATGTGATATGTTCCGGATTATCCCCAGGCGGTATATTATCAATCCGCGCTCCATATCCGTGTTATAAACCACATTTGTAATGAATAATGGTCTTGTATATAAAAATATACAAATCAAAGTAATTTATCCTTTGATAAAAACAATATGTGTTTAATAAAATAAATTGTAGATGGATATCACCTGATGTTTGCGGATGGCAAACGGCTTTGGATGACGAATGATCCGCTTACCGCAACAGAGGCGGCGGCTTAAAGTACTGCATCGGTCGGCTCAGACGGACCCTCCGGGTCATATTTGACCCTCTTTTTTTTCAGCAGGCTTCAGTCGTGTGCCTACAGAGTGAACGCTGGCCCAAACTCCATCAAGGACGCTTGAGACCTGTGTCCATGGAGTGACGTAATTTCGATGGTCAATTGATTGATCATCACAGCACTTGTTGCAGTCAATTGTCTCTTCCTTAGGCTTAAGCTAGTTTATTTTACAGCAGATGAAAAACTGATGACTCCTTGGTTTTCTCCGGACGAAATAGTGCTCGGGCTCCACATTTGATGACAGGTAGTTGGATCTTGGAAAGTGAGCATGTATATACTAGTACTAGTATTAATCCATTGTTTTTGTCCTCTTTATAAAATAGTACTTTGATCTCTCGTATGGGATGCTTGAAAACCAATTGTTGTGGTTAAAATACAGGCTAGCACTTGGGATACTAGTGCTTCCTCTGCTCGCCCGGATTGCTCTTTGCATGCACACGGGGGCTCGGGCACGGCCGGTTTGACGAGGCCACGGAGTTGAGTACGACAGCAGCCTTGCGGCAGAAATGGGCCGGCCGTGTGACTTGACGATAGTCGATGAGTTGAAAGTGGGCCGCAGCAGCGGGCGTTTTACGGGCAACAGGTGACCCGAAGCACGGCGGCCTGAAGTAAAAGGGCGCCGGACGGAACGGCGCGCGGCCATGGCCGGTTCAATGCGGGAGGTGGCTTGTAGCTCGGAACGGCGCACGGCCATGGAGATTTGGAGCGGCGGTTTGCTGTGTCGGCGGTTCAAGGCACGGTTGTGGTCACCGGTAGTGGACCGGCGAGGCACGGTGAGGAGAACCGCGGCCGCTCGGTGAAACAACGGCGGAAGAGGTCCGCAGCGGTGGCCGGCCGGTTTGGTGCGGCGAAGGCAACTTTGGCGAGGCAGAACGAGTCTGACTTGGAGGCGAGGTGAGACCGCCCTCAACCTGGACCCGCGGTCATATTCTTGCTGAAGGAGCCGACGGTGGTGGCTGTTGACCCGGCGGCGGCTCAAGGCCTCGGCGGAGGACGAAACAGTGACTCGGACCCGGCAGAGGCATCGGTCGAGGGCAAGTGCGTGCAGCGGCTCAAGGCGAAGGTAAACCTGACCCGGGGCATGCGGCTTGTGGCAGCGGCTGCTGCAGCAGAGTAGGTCGGAGGCGCGGCCGTCGCTTTAGAGGTAG
The DNA here is from genome assembly GCA_021605145.1 of Aegilops bicornis. Classification (NCBI taxonomy): domain Eukaryota; kingdom Viridiplantae; phylum Streptophyta; class Magnoliopsida; order Poales; family Poaceae; genus Aegilops; species Aegilops bicornis. The sequence continues at coordinate 154,719,630 of CM038669.1, forward strand.
TAGTGGGCGGCGACTCAAACAGGCCATGGCCGTGGTAGCAGTGGAGGCACGAAGGCAAAGGGCGGGGGAGACGCCTGCATGGGAGGCCGACAAGGCGGGGCACCGGGCCAGTCCGCGGCCAGAGGCGGCAGAGGCGCTCGCGAGCCATGGCCGAGTCCTCCTCTGAATGGTGGAGGTTTGACCAATCATGTTCCGGTCCTTCTCCAAGTCGTAGCTACTCCTCCTTTTTTTAACATATCGCTTCCTGTTTCTTTATGCGTGGAGCAACCACAGATTTTCCTCATGTGTGGCTGTTCTCAACAGAAGTTGTATTGATCTGGGACTGCTTTGTTTGGTACATGGAGCGACGGTAGTAGTAAGAGGAGTGCCTGGCTACCATATATAAGGAAAAAAGGGATTTGTGGACATTGTTGATTGATCGCCATGCAGCATTGGGCTTGCAGCTTTTGACAGCATGATGCCGCCCCACATGGCCTTCCTTGCAATTGTTGTCTGAGCACGTGTGGCTGTACAACGTAGTTCTTATCGCTGCCACAACCACATATTCGCAGGTAGCAGTAACCTATTGATGTTCGGCTGTAGGCGAAAAACTTCCTGGGACTTGATCCGGCCGTTGTGGCGAGCTAGCGGCGCGTCATGGCGCGACTGAAGCAAGCCGAATGGCAGAGGTAGACCGCAGCAGCTGGAGACCTGCGGCCGATTTAAAAGTGCAGATTGAGACGGAGACGTGTCCTTCCCGTAGTAACCTTCCCTGATGGATCCAAATAAGTTGACAAAGAAAAAACCCGATTCGGTCTCAGATGGCGTGAAACAGTGCTTTTGCTTATATTTTTTGACTCGATCGCTCGACGGAGACTTGGCCTTGCGCCTGTTGGCGACTTGCGTCCATCCGACCCGGCGAATACTTTTCGAACCAAAAAACCTTCACCTTTCGAGATCTTCTCTGATGATCTTGCCAAACGAACCGACGATCATCATCAAATAAAAAACCTCTAGTGAACTTTAACGTTGATGCATATCCTTCCAAGAAACCGGTATTTTCCTCATCCGGATGCAAACTTCTCAAACCCTAAATAAAATCCCTTCAAGAACTCAACACCACCGTGTGCAGGCCCGATGGTGGGCGCCAACTGTCGTGGAATTAACACGTCAGATGTCTTTAGCGTGAGGACTTAGTCGTGAGGCCAACGCATCTATGTGGTAGCTTGAGAGGGGTTGAATGCAATCGAGAGACGCAACACAAGACAAGGGTTTAGACAGCTTCGGGCCCCGGGAAACATCATCCCAGAAAACCCTACATGCTGTTTGAGGCTAGATCTCATTATCATCACGAGGGAGTCGCCGTAAACTGGCTCTCCTCTATTTGTGTCTAGCCCTAGAGATTGTTTCTTGCTCCTCCTCTTTGGGGAGCCCTGCCCATCCTTATATATGTTGAAGGGGCGGGTTACATGTGGCGTCCAACTCAGACTTTAACTTAAACTATTTTGACTTCCTTTCCTGGGCTTCTTAACGTCTGCCGGTTTAAAATTGTCTGCTGGTTTAACATTGTCTATCGGTTTAACAACGTCTGCCGGTTTAACATTGTCTGCCGGTTTAACATTGTCTGCCGGTTTAGCAACGTCTGTCGGGTTATGATTGACTTAACATCTGCCGGTGCTACCATCTGTCTTAACTCTGCCGGTTTAACACTTGCCGGTTTACCGTCTGTCTTAACCATCTGCCGGTTTACCATATGACTTAGCCATGTCTTAACTATCTGCCGGTTTACCATCCGCCAGTTTACCAAGTCCCAGCCGGTTTACGACTCCGGCCGGGTCATACCGCGGGGTATATCCCCGACAATTCCCGACGCGCATCGTCACCTCGTTCTTCGCCAGTCTCCGCTTATTCCGCAGCTCCTGTTTTGAGTTACAAATATGAGCAACCGCACAGGTATGAAATACCCAGGAGCTACTACGAGTACTGGTAAGGTACACATCAATTACATGTATATCACATATACCTTTGGTGTTGCCGGCCTTCTTGTCTGCTAAGTACTTGGGGCAGTTCCGCTTCCAGTGACTGTTTCGCTTGCAATAAAAGCACTCTATTCTTAGGGTTGGGTCCATGCTTTGGCTTCTTCCCGGCAACTGGCTTACCGGGCGCGGCAACTCCCTTGCCGTCCTTCTTGAAGTTCTTCTTACCCTTGCCTTTCTTGAACTTAGTGGTTTTATTCACCATCAACACTTGATGTTCCTTTTCGATCTCCACCTCCACTGATTTCAGCATTGAATATACCTCAGAATGGTCTTTTCCATCCCCGCATATTGAAGTTCATCACAAAGCTCTTGTAGCTAGGTGGGAGCGATCAAGGATTCTGTCAATCCATCGCATCATCCGGGAGATTAACTCCCAAATTTGAGATAAGCGGTTGTGCAACCCAGGACATTTTGAGTATGTGCTCACGACGTAACTATTCTCCTCCATCTTACAACTGTAGACCTTGTCAGAGACTTCATATCTCTCAACCCGGGCATGAGCTTGGAAAACCATTTTCAGCTCTTGGAACATCTCATATGCTCCGTGCTGCTCAAAACGATTTTGGAGCCCCGGTTCTAAGCTGTAAAGCATGCCGCACTGAACCAGGGAGTAATCATCACTACACGACTTCCAGGCATTCATAACGTCTTGAGTTGCTGGGAAAACGGGTGCTTCACCTAGCGGTGCATCTAGGACATATGCTTTCTTGGCAGCTATGAGGATGATCCTCAAGTTTCGGACCCAGTCCGTATAGTTGCTGCCATCGTCTTTCAGCTTGGTTTTCTCTAGGAACGCGTGGAAGTTGAGGGCAACATTAGCGTGGGCCATTTGATCTACAAGACATATTGCAAAGTTTTATACTATGTTCATGATAATTAAGTTCATCGAATAAAATTATTTAATGAACTCCCACTCAGATAGACATCCCTCTAGTCATCTAAGTGATACATGATCTGAGTCAACTAGGCCGTGTCCGATCATCACGTGAGACGGACTAGTCATCATCGGTGAACATCTTCATGTTGATCGTATCTTCTATACGACTCATGTTTGACCTTCCGGTCTCTTGTGTTCCGAGGCCATGTCTGAACGTGCTAGGATTGTCAAGTCAACCTAAGTGTTTTGCATGTGCAAATCTGGCTTACACCCGTTGTATGTGAACGTCAGAATCTATCACACCCGATCATCACGTGGTGCTTCGAGACAACGAACTTTCGCAACAACGCACAGTTAGGGGGAACACTTTCTTGAAATTATTATGAGGGATCATCTTATTTATGCTACCGTCGTTCTAAGCAAATAAGATTTAAAACATGATAAACATCACATGCAATCAAATAGTGACATGATATGGCCCGTATCATTTTGCTCCTTTTGATCTCCATCTTCGGGGCGCCATGATCCTCATCATCACCGGCATGACACCATGATCTCCATCATCATGATCTCCATCATCATGATCTCCATCATTGTGTCTTCATGAAGTTGTCACGCCAACGATTACTTCTACTACTATGGCTAACGGTTTAGCAATAAAGTAAAGTAATTACATGGCGTTATTCTATGACACGCATGTCATACAAAAAATAAAGACAACTCCTATATTCCTGCCGTTGTCATACTCATCGACATGCAAGTCGTGATTCCTATTACAAGAACATGATCAATCTCATACATCACATATATATATCATTCATCACATCCTTTTGGCCATATCACATCACACGACATATGCTGCAAAAACAAGTTAGACGTCCTCTAATTGTTGTTGCAATTTTTTTGCGTGGCTGCTATAGGTTTCTTCCAAGAACATTTCTTACCTACGCCAAAACCACAACGTGATATGCCAATTTCTATTTACCCTTCATAAGGACCCTTTTCATCGAATCTGATCCGACTAAAGTGGGAGAGACAGACACCCGCTAGCCACCTTATGCAACTAGTGCATGTCAGTCGGTGGAACCTGTCTCACGTAAGTGTACATGTAAGGTCGGTCCGGGCCGGTTCATCCCACGATGCCGCCGAATCAAGATAACACTAGTAACGACAAGTAAATTGACAAAATCGACGCCCACTACAACTTGTGTTCTACTCATGCATAGAAACTACGCATAGACCTAGCTCATGGTGCCACTGTTGGGGATCGTAGCAGAAATTTAAAATTTTCTACGCATCACCAAGATCAATCTATGGATTCATCTAGCAACGAGAGAGAGGAGTGCATCTACATACCCTTGTAGATCGCGAGCGGAAGCATTCAAGAGAACGGGGTTGATGGAGTCGTACTCGTCGTGATCCAAATCACCGATAATCCTAGCGCCGAATGGACGGCACCTCCGCATTCAACACACGTACGGAGCGGTGACGTCTCATCCTTCTTGATCCAGCAAGGGGAAGGAGAGGTTGAGGAAGAGGGCTCCAACAGCAGCACGACGGCGTGGTGGTGATGGAGTTGCCGTACTCCGACAGGGCTTCGCCAAGCACTCAACAGAGGAGGAGAGGTGTTGGGGAGGGGAGGGGCTGCGCCTTGGATGTCGTGTGCAGCCCTCCCCTCGCCCCTCCATTTATAGGGAAAGGGGGAAGGGGGCCGGCCTCCTCTAGATGAGATCTAGAGGGGGGGGGGCAGCGGCCAAGGGGAGGGGGCTTGCCCCCCAAGCAAGGGGGGCGCCCCCTCTAGGGTTCCCCCCCAACCCTAGGCGCATGGGCCCAAGGGGGGGATGCGCCCAGCCCACTTAGGGGCTGGTTCCCTTCCACCTACAGCCCATAAGGCCCTCCGGGGCAGGTGGACCCTCCCGGTGGCCCCGGTACAATACCGGTATGCCCTCGAACTTTTCCGGTGACCGTATGATACCTTCCCATATATAAATCTTCACCTTCAGACCATTCCGGAACTCCTCGTGACGTCCAGGATCTCATCCGAGAATCCGAACAACATTCGGTAATCACATACATATCTTACTTATAACCCTCGCATCACCGAACCTTAAGTGTGTAGACCCTACGGGTTCGGAATCACGCAGACATCCGAGACAGCTCTCCGGCCAATAACCAATAGCGGGATCTGGATACCCATGTTGGCTCCCACATGTTCCACGATGATCTCATTGGATGACCATGATGTCGAGGATTCAAGTAATCCTGTATACAATTCCCTTTGTCAATCGGTACGTTACATGCCCGAGATTCGATCGTCGGTATCCCAATACCTCGTTCAATCTCGTTACCGGCAATTCACTTTACTCGTTCCATAATGCATGATCCCGTGACCAACCACTTGGTCACATTGAGCTCATTATGATGATGCATTACCGAGTGGGCCCAGAGATACCTCTCCGTCATACGGAGTGACAAATCCCAGTCTCGATCCGTGCCAAACCAACAGACACTTTCGGGGATACCTGTAGTGTACCTTTATAGCCACCCGATTACGTTGTGGACGTTTGGTACACCCAATGCACTCCTACGGTATCCGGAGTTGCACGATCTCATGGTGTAAGGAAGCGACATTTGACATTAGAAAAGCTCTAGCGCATTTAACTACACGATCTTGTGCTATGCTTAGGATTGGGTCTTGTCCATCACATCATTCTCCCAATGATGTGATCCCGTTATCAATGACATCCAATGTCCATGGTCAGGAAACTGTAACCATCCATTGATCAACGAGCTAGTCAACTAGAGGTTCACTAGGGACATGTTGTGGTCTATGTATTCACACATGTATTACGATTTCCGGATAACACAATTATAGCATGAACAATAGACAATTATCATGAACAAGGAAATATAATAATAATCATTTTATTATTGCCTCTAGGGCATATTTCCAATAGTTTTGACACCGACAACTAGCATGAGTAGGATATAAACACCATGAACATAAATATCATGGAGGCTATGTTGGTTTTGAATCAACTACATGCGTGAACATGTGCCAAGTCAAGCCACTTGAAACATTCAGAGGAGGATACCATATCATCATACTACATCATTTTCATTTTAATGCATGTTGACACCCAAGATAAATCATTATCCACTCCTAGCTACTTAAGCATGGCATAAGTAACTATGATCTCTAATTGTCATCATAAAACATGTTTAATCATAATATGTTGGATCATGGATACTGAGTTAAACATACTTACGAAAACAAAAACAAGTTGAGTTCATACCCTGTTTTCCTTGCCACAGTCACTTCATCAAATATCGTCATTATTGCCTTTCACTTGCATGACCGAATGATATGAAAATAATAAGATTGAAAGAGTGTGCTGGACTAAGCTAGGATCTGCAAACATTTTATTCAAAGGAGAATACAAGGTAATTCGGGCTCTTTGATAGGTCAACAATAATGCATATGAGAGCCACTCAACATTTTCATCATGGTCTTCCCATTACGACAACACAACAAAAGAAAAGAATTTCAGAGAAACACAATAAAATATTTTTGGAGTTTTTTAGTTTTTTGAAGAAAGCAACATAACAAAGAAAAATAAAAAATGAGAAAAACAATTTACACGGGAAAGCTCCCAACAAGTAAAAGAAGAATGGGTAATATTTTTGGATTTTTCTTTTAATACTACAACTAATTAAAACTAGAAAGAAAAACCGAAAAGCAGCGAGAAATGCTGGGGAACGTTGCATCGAAAACCAAAAAAATCTACGCACATGCAAGGTCTATCCATGGAGATGCATAGCTACAAGAGGGGGAGGGCATCTACATACCCTTGTAGATCGCTAAGCGGAAGTGTTTATCAATGCGGTTGATGTAGTCGTACAACTTCACGATCCGTTCTGATCAAGCATCGAACGCATGGCACCTCCGTGTTCAGCACACATTCAGCTCGATGAAGTCCTCGCCTTCTCGATCCAGTAAGAGGGGCGAAGTAGTAGATGAGTTTCGGCAGCACGACGACGTGGTGATGGTGGTGGTGAAACTATTTCCGCAGGGCTTCGCCAAGCACAACGAATTAGAGTGGAGGATGAACTAGAGGGAGAGGGGGCGCCAACACACGGCTTGGTGAATCGTGGTGTGTTATAGGGGCTAGCCCTGCTCCTATATATATATATGTTGAGCCCTGGGGTCGTTACTTGGAGAAAGAGCCTCCTCAAAGTCAGCTTGGAACCCAAGGAAGAGTCCTTCTCGTATTCCAGCACCAGACGCCACGGTCCTCGGCGTCTGCCCAAACGCCATGGTCCTCGGCGTCTGGTTCCTGACCTCCGCAAATATTCCTTTTGCACCGACCTAAAGCCCCGTGGGCCTTACCCCTTGACCCAAACAAAGTGTCCTCACACTAGAACATTTCTGGAAACATTTGTAACCCTTTTGGTGAATTCTGGAACCCTTCTGGAAACCAAACACTATCATCCTATATATCAATTTTTACCTCTAGGCCATTCCAGAGGTCCTCCTCATGTCTGTGATCTCATCCGGGACTCCGAACAACTTTTGCTCACCAACATACATAACTCATATAATACTATATCGCCAACTAACATCAAGCGTGCGGACCCTACGGGTTCGAGAATGATGTAGACATGACCAAGACGCTTCTTTGATCAATAACCAATTGTGGGACCTGGATGCCCATATTGGTTCCTACATATTCTAGGAAGATCTTTATCGGTTAAACCTTTATGACAACATGTGACACTCCAAAAATTTTGTTTTCAGCAAAAGCCTTGCTTGGTTTGAAGTAGGTCATTTAAACTCTTCTTAAAAAAAAACCTCTCTTCTGAGTTTTCTTCCCAAAAGCATTTCTTGGATTTATTTTCTTCTAAAAAGAAACCTTTTTGGTGTTGGGCTATTCTTTGGTTTTGATCCATCCTTGGTTTTACCATGCCTCTTGTGGTAAATTTCTCCCAAAACCCCTCCTTCCACTTTGGTACAACTCAAACATTCTGTCCAAACTAGTAAAATCCATTTTTGGACTTTATTCCAATTATTTCCTCTCCCAAAACAATTCTGTCTTTTCTTTTGAGCCTAAGTGATTTGCAAAGCAAGTACCCAAATGCTTTTGAGTTTTTACCTCAAACCAACTCCCTTGGATAGTCCTTGGTACCCACAACCCAGAACCATCTTGATCCACTCTTCCTCTTTTCAAAAATTTCAAAATTTAACCTCTGCAAGTTTGGACCAGATTCATCATTTTTGATGAAATTCATATATACACTTCTCCAAAATTTTACCAAAATTCAGGCAGCCCTCAGATGCAATGAGAAACCACCACACCAAAGATCAGCTCAAGAAAAAAATTCCCACATGCCAAAACCATTCTGTCGAACACCTTGCATGCACTGTTTCTGTGCATCTTCAGTTAAATTCAGAAAGTTCAGAGTTTCAGTGTCAATCTTCGTCAGTTAATTCAGTCACATGTTCACAGTGCCTTTGGCACGTTGCTCACGGCCTAGCTTGCCTGTCCGGAGCCTCACACGCGTGCTTGGCGTGTTCCTGGCGTCGGTGGCGCCCTGGCCCGCCTGTGCCGGCGTGTCTTGCGGTGGCCGAACCACCGTAGCGGCCGACCGAGCGTAACGGCGGCGTAACGCCGCTTTGGCGCCGCCAATCCCTCCGGTGGCTCCGCGTGGCCACTTCCTCGCCAGCACACGCATGCAGCACCGTCGCCGTGTGGCGCTGGCACGCCTGAGCGTGCTCTGCCGCCGACGGACCAGCCGCCTGCTCCGTCGAATCCACCCAGGGCTCCTAATCCAAGCTTGTTTAGCGTCAAAACGGCATCAGTGGAACTCCACGCTGACGCCCCACTCCCTAAACCTCCCCGACCAAGCTCTGCGCCGTCGTAACCATCACCGGAGAGGTCCGTTCACGGCCACCGCCTCGGGTCACCTATAAAAAGGAGCCCCAAGCTCGCTTCTGCACACACACCACCTTCAGACTTCACCAAGACCCTGCCTAGCCACTGGGAGGACCTCGAGGATGTCTCCTCCCCCAACTCCGTCCGCCTTGATCCGCCCCGGCCACCAGCTTGATTCACTGCGGTGAGGCCATCTCCGGCGCCCAAACCTCGCCCGCAGCCTTTTCTTACACCTAGTGCTCTAACCCCCACCTTGATTCGATCCTTGCAGCCCTCCTCGGCGATATCCACCATCGCCCGAGCCGCCGTCCGCCGGAGAAAGTGTCACCATCGACGTGGTGCTCCCCGACGCCCAAGTCCACCACCCACCGACGCGGAAGGACACGCTGATACTCTTGGTACACTCTGATCTCCCTGACTCGCCGTGGTTCTAAGATCACCGGCGACCACCGCAGCCTTCGGGCGCCGGGCGAGGTCTTTTAAACCCGACATGTGGACCCCCATGTCAGCCTCTCTTCTTTTTCCTCACAACCGCTTTTTCCGTTGGCGCCTTCGGAAGAGTACGCTTTTCCCTGTGGGCTTGCGCATTTCTATTCGAACCGCTTTCGCTTTTTCTCGGTTAAACCCCTGGAACTTTTCTGTTTCATTACAGAGGAGTCCCTGGACAGAAACCCTTATAACTTTTTAATAAAAAGTGATTTTTGAGTGATTCTTTTTCTGACAGTCTTATAATTTTGTCTAGTTTTTTATCGGATTTATTTGATATATTTTTGGACCAACTTTCTGTACTCCATGGTATTTACGTTAGCGCGTGTATTTTTGTTACCGTAGATACCGGAGGAGGTGACGGAACCGCGAACTTCGCCGAGCTAGACCCCGACTACTCTGAACCAGGCAAGCATGTTTGAACTTTTGATATGATGAGTGTTCTGGCAGGTTTGCATTAATTAGTTTCATGGCATGTTTGTGAGCATACCGATAAAGGTTATTTTCATGCAAAGTTAAGGCAAGTGAGTTCGATAATCCATACGTGTTGGATGTGAAGGTGCATGGCCATGTGTTGGCATGAGGATGGATAAGATGGCAGTGTTGTAGCATGCCAGTCTTATGCCATACTATTTGACTTCAGTGTCAACCCGTATCAGTTAGGTTCCCATCCATTTCCCTTCCCGTACTACCACATGTTTTCCGCAAGGGATATGGCTTAGTAAGTTGTGAACCGCTTTCCTGGTACACACCAAATGGAGAGGCCGTGATGATGGTTCCATGGCCCTAGATTAAAGCCAGTCATCCGGTCAGGGGCATGGGTGTGTCCGGTTGGGACCGAGAGGGGGCACCCTTAGAGCGCATTTAATATAAATTTGATCCCATGCTACTCGAGATTGTGATCTCCCGTCTCAAAAGTTTTTCTCGACGATGTCTAGGGTGATTCCTGGCATTCGTGAGGTAGGATGGGTGTGTCTTTGGTTAGCTGTGTTCCTTCCGAAATACCATAAACGGAACTAGTCCTTCAGGACTACGGAAATCCGTTGGTCGTGAGTAATTTTAGTACAAACTCTGCAGAGTCATAAATCCTCAAATCATCTTATCCATGTCCAAGTTACATATTATCTTATCCTGACAAGTGTCAGTTTTGGTGACAGATACTCCGGTGAATCACTTGAGTACTAAGTCCGGTTAGATGATTATTCCTGTGGATGGACTAACCCGTTTATATTCTGGTGTTGAATAATTATTATGAGTGCTATTTTCTTGTGATAAAAGCCCTTTCTGTGATGTCGCTCAGACGTCCAACTGCGGCATTGTTGTTATTTATTTTCATTATAAGCCCTTTCTATGATGTTGCTCAGACGTCCGACTGCGGCATTGTTGTTATTTATTTTCATTAAAAGCCCTTTCTGTGATGTCGCTCAGACGTCCGACTGCGGCATTATTGTTATTTATTTTCATTATAAGCCCTTTATGTGATGTCGCTCAGACGTTCGACTGTCGCATTGTTGTTATTTATTTTCATTATAAGCCCTTTCTGTGATGTCGCTCAGACGTCCGACTGCGGCACGCATGTATTTTTTTATGAGCCCTTCATGAGGTGTCGCTCAGACGCCCGACTGTGGCATGTTTTGCTTATTTATTCACCCTTCGAGGTGTCGCTTCAGACACCCGATCGGTTTTGAGTTTATCTTCTTTGGGTTTTTGAGCGGACTACCGCCGATTCCCTTCTTGATTTTTTTGCTATACTGTTTTAATTGATAAATGTTAAGATTAACCATGTCGCATTCGTGCACTCATTTGTTATATCTTTTGTCCGAACCGTCTTGCGAGTACTTTCATAGTACTCACCTGGCTTGTTGATTTGGCCAGATGCTGACGAAGGCGATCTCATGGATGAAGAATTCGATAGCGAGTCCGACGCCTAGAGGAATCCCAGTCAGTCTCGTGTGACCCCTGGTTTAGTCATTGTGATGTATCCACTTCCGCTACCCAAATAAATTCATCGATTCTCACCTCGACGCTCGATGAGCCGCCAGTGCAGTAGGCTTATTAACCACCCCGCTGCGTTATTCCACCAACCACTCATAGCTCGAGTCAGTAGTATTTGCAACCCACACCTTTGAGTCATATCCGCCTCTATGTATAATTATTGGCGTGTTGTAATAATTGGTTGGGCATTTTCAGTCCGCCCCTTGTAATATTGTAAGTGCTACTGGCTTATTGTATCAAAGTTTTTTCAACCGGTATGAAGGATTTCTCCTCATATTGGACTTCATAGGTCGGTTGTTCAATAAATATTTTTATTGAAAAGCCGGTCCTGACACAACATACGCAATTCCTTTTTTCCGTCGGTATGTTACTTGCACGAGATTGGATCGTCGGTATCTCCATACCTAGTTTAATCTCGTTACGGGTAAGTCTCTTTACTCGTTCCATAACACATCATCTTGTAACTAACTCCTTAGTCACTTTGCTTGCAAGCTTCTTGTGATGCTGTATTATCGAGAGGGCCCAGAGATAACTCTCTATCATGCGGAGTGACAAATCCCAATCTCGATTCACGCCAACTCAACAGACACCTTCAGAGATACCTGTAGAGCACCTTTATGATCACCCAGTTACGAAGTGACGTTTGATAGCACACAAGGTATTCCTCCGGTATCTGGGAGTTGCATGATCTCATGGTCGAATGAACATGTATTTGACATTACGAAAGCAGTAGCAATAAACTGAACGATCATATGGTATGCTAACGGATGGGTCTTGTCCATCACATCATTCTCCTAATGATGCGATCCCTTTATCAAGCGACAACTCATGTCTATGGTTAGGAAACCTTAACCATCTTTTAATCAACGAGCTCGTCTAGTAGAGGCTTACTAGGGACTTGGTATTTGTTTATGTATTCATACATGTATTTAAGTTTCCGATCAATACAATTATAGCATGAATAATAAACCTTTATCATGATAAAGGAAATATAATAATAACCACTTTATTATTGCCTCTAGGGCATATTTCCAACAGTCTCCCACTTGCACTAGAGTCAATAATCTAGATTACATAGTAATGAATCTAACACCCATGGAGTCTTGGTGATGATCATGTTTTTCCCGTGGAAGCGGTTTAGTTAACGAGTCTGCCACATTCAGATCCGTATGTACTTTGCAAATTTCTATGTCTCCATACTTGACATAATCACAAATGGAGTTGAAGCGTCGCTTGATGTGTTTGGTTCGCTTGTGAAACCTGGGTTCCTTGGCTATGGCAATTGCTCCAGTGTTGTCACAAAAGATTGTCATTAGACCCGATGCACTGGGTATTACACCCAGATCCGATATGAACTCCTTCATCTAGACTCCTTCATGCGCTGCTTCCGAAGAAGCTATGTACTCTGCTTCCGTCGTGGGAAACCACGACCACCTATGGGGCCATCGGCCCCTTGTGGTTCGGCAAGGGGGAAGAGCACGTTGCCGTCAGATTCGGGGCCCCGCAGACCCAAGATAGACTCGAACTCCGGGGTACGTGCGAAGAACTCAACCTCGCTAGTCTGCCAACTCGTCGATCTCATTGCCTAGCTCGATGAACTGGAAGGAAATGGGACACATCAGTTTACCTAGGTTCGGGCCACCATGCCGTGTAAAACCCTACTCCTGCGTTGTCATGGATTCAAGGTGGGCTAAGGATGAACTAGTACAGTGGAAGAACAACCTCAGGAGGTGTGTTCTTGTGTTTGAGTGAACTGGTGAGGGTGAGGATGGACTGGATCCGACCCCCCTCTATGGTGGTGGCTAGGCTATATTTATAGCCTTGTCCTCTTCCAAAAATGAAGGCGGGAAGGGATCCCACAATGGCCAAATTCGAGGGGAGACAACTAGTACATCTTATCCTGACGAAAGGTGGTCTTCGCCTGCAAAGCTTCTGGTCATGACACCGTGGGGGGCTCGACGATGACCTCCGTCCTGCCGTCCTGGCGGTCTTGGTCTTGTAGCATGGAAATGGAAACCTTTGATTGATGCCTCGGGACTCCTTGCCTGTGCTTGCATCTTTATCACCAAAGAGGAAACCTGCTGTACTGCACCCGCTAGCGTCTGCCTGGCCTTGGTCGTCACGGCTTGCCTCATCCGATCCTCATGAGGCAAGGGCTTGCACAGAAATCTTCGCTCCTCAGGAGCCAGCCTATGGAGGCTGCTCCTTCTGGAGGTCTTGACATCGTCCGCCTCGCGAGGCTTGGCCCCTCGCAAGGGTGTTGTGTTGTTGGTGCTGAAGATGGGTCGTACCAGGCCATCGATGCAGCCATGCTATGGGCTGCAGACACGCAAGTCTGGGTACTCCGGTTCCCAGAACTCTGACTGTTGCACAAAGAGTAGAGGGCGCAGCGCAGCACGGAAATGATCACACTGGAAGTTTTACCCAGGTTCGGGCCTCCACGAGGCGTAAACCCTACTACTTCTTTGGTGGATTGATGAGAGGACCGCGGTGAAGACGCAGTGCTCTTTCTCGACAGGGTTGCCTTGGGGCGAGAGCTGCTACGCGCGTATGAGTGTACAAGGGTTCGAGTCCTCTCTATGGTTGCCACGGCCCTCCTTTTATAGATAGAGGGGTCACCACAATGGCAAATCATTCATTGTGTGCTGATTAGATAGCAAACTATGTTATCATACCTAAATCTACAGGCAGGACAGAGTGCATTAAATGCACCGCTTAGTGCTACCTTGTCGCGTGCTCGGAAAGCCTTGCCGGGCCATTCGGCCACCTTTTCGCCTGCCTGCGTGACACGCCTCTGGACGGGTGTCATTTGGAGGTGATTTCCTTCAGAGATGGCTGCCACGTACCAAATGACAGCCACCTAATCTCTTGAGGGCTTGACACCGCATTGATCGATGACTTGGGTTGCTGTAAGGTGATGTCTACTACACAACTTTATTCTTGTAGACACGTGTTGGGCCTCCAACCGTAGAGTTTTGTATGAGAGTAGCAATTTTCCCTCAAGTGGATGACCTAAGGTTTATCAATCCGTGGGAGGCGTACGATGAAGATGGTCTCTCTCAAACAACCCTACAACCAAATAATAAAAAGTCTCTTGTGTCCCCAACAGACCAAATACAATGGTAATTTGTATAGGTGCACTAGTTCGGCGAAGAGATGGTGATACAATTGTAATATGGATAGTAGATATTGATTTTTCTAATATGAAAAATAATAAACAACAAGGTAGCAATTGATAAAATAGAGCACAAATGGTATTGTAATGCTTGAAAATGAGGCTTAGGGTCCGTACTCTTGCTAGTGCAATCTCTCAACAATGTTAATATAATTGGATCATATAACCATCCCTCAACGTGCGATGAAGAATCACTCCAAAGTTCCTATCTAGCGGAGAATATAAGAAGAAATTGTTTGTAGATATTCTTTCCGGGCGACCTTTCCAAGAGTTCATAATAAAATAACACCAAGTTATTCTTTCCGATTGATCTAACAAGAGTTCGTACTAAAATAACACTAGGTTATTCTTTCCGATCGATCTATCAAGAGTTTGTACTAAAATAACACCAAAGCAAATTCAGATTCATAATACTCAATCCAACACAAAGAACCTCAAAGAGTGCCACAAGATTTCTACCGGAGAAACAAAAGACGAGAACTTGCATCAACCCCTATGCATAGATTAACCCAATGTCACCTCGGGAATCCGCGAGTTGAGTGCTAAAACAAATATCAAGTGAATCAATATTGTCGGTGTTCTGGGAACGGGGGTCCCCAGACTTGCCTTCCTGCGACCCACGGTGTGGCTCTGCGAGCGGGCCCATACTGTCGGCGTTCTGGGAACGGGGGTCCCCATACTTGCCTGCCTGCGGCCTACGGCGTGGCTCAAAGGAGGCCCAGGACAGCCCATCTTCATCTACACAAGCTCAAGACCCTCGCGAGGGGCCAAGCCTCATGAGGCGGGCGACCAAGAGCGTCCTCGAGCACGGCCTCGTCGAGGCTGGCTCATGAGGAGGCGGAGAGTTCAAGGCAGGGTACCTCGCGAGGTGCCCGTGGCATAAGCCATGACGACCGAGGCGGATCGAGGCGCCCGGCCAGCTGGCGTCCTCCTTTCCTCTTTGGTGCAAAGGGAGCAAGCGCGAGCAAGAGCATCAAGCAAAGGCATCCGTTTGATTGCAACAAGACCAAGACCAGCCCCAACGGCTGGAATGCGATCATCGTGGAGCCCAAGCAAAGGCGTCATCACTAGAGCCTTTGGCAGGCGAGGACCAACTTTAGTCAGGATAAGTGTACCCGCTGTTCCCATTCAAAATGGCCAATTCTTGGCGCCCTTCCCGCTCAATATTTGGGAAGAGGCCCAGGGCCTTCGTCTATATAAGTAGAGCTAGCCACCATAGTAGGGGGGACGATCGGATAGAGTGGGAAGCACCCGAAGAGAGAGAGAGAGAGACCCGTGCCTCAAGCTAGAGCAATGGGACACCACTCAGCAGTTCATGGCACCAACTAAGAACAGACCCTCGCGAGGCTGTTCTCCCCTGTACTGTTCTTCATCAGCCCCAGAGGCAATCCACACACCACAAACTAGAGTAGGGTATTACATCACAACGGTGGCCCGAACTAGTATAAATCTTGCGTCTCTTGCGTTGTTCTTGCTAGTAGTTTAGGTCCCTGCGATTCGGCGAGGTATGAGACGGTGGAGGGTTGGATCTCCGTGCGCACCCTAGAGTTCGAACCTTAAGGGTCTGCCTGAACCCGAAATCCGACATTTGGCGCGCCAGGTAGGGGTGCGCGGAATCCGCCTTCGCCACCTCGTGTCCCGTCAAGATCGCCATCGCCATGACCCGGCGACCAGCGGGCAACCCGACCCTTAGGCGGCGTGGCCCCCACGCAGAAACCGCTTCGCCTCGGGCGACCCGTGCCCAGGCAGCTCGCGGTCCGCAGGGCGGCGTGGGCAGCAGGCGACGGACGAGCCTCGACGGCTCTCACGCCGCGACAGCGCGGGTCGGCGATGAAACCTCCATCCACGCCGCGACCACATCGCCGTACACCCGGCTGGGAGCAGGCGAACTCGAGGGCGCTCACGGTGGCTCGAGAGCTGCTGCAGTCTTGAGCTGCTCGAGAGCGGCCGCGACGTGCTGCTGGAGCGAGTGGCGGAGCTCCTGGGCTTCACCGCCTCGGGGGCTCACCCCTTATGCACCCAACTCCCACCTCAGGCTGAGGGCGGCCCGCACGGGGGCTCCACGCGCACCCGCGGGCTCCAAAGCTACTCCAACACCGGCGAAGCTGTCAGTGCCAGTGGACCGCCGCGCCACCACCCCACGGCGGGCGCATCGAGCAGAGCAGCAAGGCACATTCAGCACTACGGCGTGGCCTACGGGATGACAGCGCCGGAAGAGTACGTGCCCCACATGATGGACCCGGGGCACCCGCATGAGGGAGAACAAGACTCGCTCCTCAGCCCAATCTGGGGGGATGAGGCGCCGGAAGCCGCGCTCTTCCAGGAGTCTCGAGATGGTCCCACTGGTCACGCCGGGGGCAACGATTTTCGGGTACCGCTACTTCCTCAAGAGCAAACATACGCTAACCATAGGTCGCATGAGGTACATGTCGCCACGACGAGCGGCTGCCCCGCTCCCGCAGTCTCCTACCCCTCGGGAGGGGGGCGCAGGGGGATGCCCGAGAGGGGCAGAGACCCGACATCACCACCGCGGTGTTCGGAGCAAGGCGTTCTCAGGAGGTAGGCCCTCTGCTGGGGAGGTGCCTCAGGGCCTGCCCCTGGCGGAGGACCCGTGGTCGTCGGGGGAACCGCTAGTGACCGCTCTACCCCACCGGCGGCGTCCTGGTTTCCGGTTATCGTTGGTGGCACTAGAGTGTGGCGCAAGGCGGGGCCCTCGTCTGGCGATATGAAGCAAGGCCAGTACCTGTGAAGAAGGCCCAGTGAGTGAAGCTCGCCGCCCGTGACACTCTCACGTAATGATGAGTGGGGCTGTACACGCCCGGAGTCTCGAGGGTGCCGGCCTCGAGCCTGGGCTCCCTCCTCGCCCAGTAGCAGCACTTAGCTCCGCGCTGGTGAGAAGACGTACAAGACTAGACTAGGTGCCAGACGCTGCCTTTTTCTGCTTTCATTTGGTTTTCCCTCTGGCTGTCGTTTTTCCCTGTTGGATTTAAGTTGAATTTGAGCTTGAAGATTTGCGTGTATTCGGGGAAGGGGTGCTTAGTCTCGTTCGAGCAAATCTCTCGCGTTTCGGTTACAAGTCCGCCTCAGCTTCCTCCCCTCGCGACCCCTCGCGAGCCGGGCCAGGCCAAGCTCGCGCACAACCCAGCCTGTCGCCGCCGCGTCCTCTCCGGAGGGTTTTTGCTGCAGGTCCTACGGATTCAATCGATAGACACTCAGATCGCTGCAGCCTCCCACAGGCTATCTCGAGGCTCAGACGAAACAAAGGTAAACCATCCAACTAGCGCATCGCTTAGCCAACCACTTGGCGGCGGGTGTATGGGCATTGTGACACACTGCTATCTGAAGAACACAAGTTTTACATGAGGGGCTCCCCTCCGAAAATGCTCTCACCTCCATCAGGCGAAACCTGAGTTCTATTCATGCGGGGTAATGGAACAAGGACAATACATGATCAGTCGGACAAATCCCCCAATGCATCCTCAGGAGCACCTCCCGAGCCGTTGCTGGCGTCGCTGGCCTCGCCGTCGCTGTCTGCGTGATCGTCGGCGGCGTCTGGGCCGTTCACCACGCCGCCCTCATCGGTGGCCACGACCACGCCGTCGTCGTCCGAAGCGAAGGCCCGGACGAGGGCATCCACGTTGTCTTCCACCGGTCGCCCGAGTCGCCCGGACGGCCTCGGGAAGCGGGGCGCTGCGTCAAAATCAAAGTGAGGGTCGATGTCCGGAGATGGCTGAAGACGCGAGAGAAGCGGCGCCCGAGCAGCGGCGGCTCCTCTCCTCCACCAACCTGTCGGCCACGACCGACCGCGCCTCGGCCGCGCCACCACGTCGATGAAGAACTGAAGGTTGCGGCGTAGTTAACGCGTGCGTCACGGCCTCTGCCGCCTCACGATGTTATCCAAGGCTACGTTAGCTCTTTCCGGGCGTGGCGAGCATGGGGCGGTGCTCGTGCTCCAAGATTCGCCTCGACGCATCTCGTCCGCGATACGGCGCTAACCGCCTCGGCCTCCTCCACCCGCTGGCGAAGAAGGAGCGCCTCGGCCTGAGAGGTGGTGGAATCCATCTGCGCCACCTCGAGGGCGGCCCGAAGAGCATCGGCCCGCCGCGTCGCCTCCTCCAGTTTGGCCCTCAAGGCAGCAGTCCTGCCCTCAGCCTCGGCCTTGATCAACCCCAACCGCTCCTCAAACTCGCGCTCGAGGTTCGAGCGCGCCGTCGCCACTCGGCGTCCGACCTCCTCCATGACGCGGGCTTCCCGTGCTGCAACCTCATCCTCTGCCCGCGTTGCCAAGCGCTCCCTCGTCTCCAAGCGCTCGTACTCGCGCGTGCGTTCGGCGGCTTCAAACGTCAGCGCCTCTTCACGCTTCTGGAGCTCCGCTGAGTCGCCAGAGGCCACCTTCATCGACGCAAGGGCTGCCTCGCGCAGCTCCGCTTGCTCCTCCAACGAGTGGCACCAGGCCAGGGCTTCCCATGCCCGCTCCACCGCCACCTCTCGCCGCCTGTCAGCTGCCCGGGCCTCCTCGTCGGCCCGAGAACAGGCCTCCCGAGAGGCTGCCAGCGACGCCTTGGCCTCTTCGTCATCAAGCTCGCGCTGGCGACGCGCAAGGGCGGCAGCGCCCTCTAGCTCGCGCCTCTCTGCGACCAGGCGCAGGCCCTCGGCCTTAAGGTGCACGTCTTCATCAGCAAGCTGTTCACCAAGAAGGCTCACCGCGTCAGCCGCCCTTCGAAGAAATCCTTGGCGAAGGGCGCGGCGCTCCTGGCGGCCGCAAGACGTCCTCCACACCATCAACCGCCCAGCGGGCGCCGGAGCTACGAGTCAACACTCCCCTTCCGGGCAGGGGGGCTGGCTGGCACCCTCGACGGCCACAGCGCGGCGCCAGTAAGCCCGGCACAGAGCCAGCCCATCCCTGACAAGGTGCAGGAAGCGCCTCACCAATCGCCGTCCACGACCCGAGCGAGAAGCGCCTGGCGAGCTAGCTATGCCTCGGGAAGGCTCGCGAGGAAGGATCGCGAGGTGCGCAGGGCCACGACGCGCCTCGGGACGGTTCACCTCCCCGGTCACCCTCACCACAAGGGCTCCACCACTTGGAGCACTCGAGGACTGGGGAGGGGGCGAAGCCGGGGAGGACGGCTCCTCACCCGTCTCCATGAGCTCGGCAGGAAGGGGCCTGCAGGGCAGGGATCAGTACAAGCAGCAGAAGAATCAAGAGCTGGAGAAGGAGAAGGCTTACTCGTCAGTAGCAAAGTACTTCCTACGCTTCAGCAGGAGACAAGGGTAATCATCGCCCATGGCCTCCCTTCTCTTCCGGAGGGCCTCGAAGTTCACGCGGAAACGACCCAAGATTTGAGCGCAGGGATCAGCCTGCGGCGAGGGAAAAGCATCAAGGCGACCCGCGTCAGGGGCGTCCGCCTGACGCTCGCTGCTGATCGCCTCACCAAGAGAAGAGACAGGGCCTCGGGGGCTTCATCCGCAGGCGCTGCGGGTGGCTGCCGGCCGCCCTCAGCCACGGCGGCATGAGCCTCAGGAGCTGCCCCCTCACGAGCGTCGCCCAGCGCTGTCACCCCGGCGGGGGTCCCTTCGGCCTCTGGCGGCTCGTGCCTCCATGCTCCACCACTTGAGGAGGAGCTGCCTTGGCCGACTGGAAGGGCTGTCACCACCACCGGATTCTCGCGAGGCCCCTGGAGACTAGCGGGGCGCAGCCCCCATTCATCGAAGATGCGCATCTGGTTCACCAAATCACCCCTGTTCCGGCAGAGGTACAGCAGGGCCCCTTCATGCCGGATGCCACCGGGGTTAGGATCGCCCGATCGGGACCAGAGGCGCTTTCCTTAGCGCTTGAGCGTCAGTCTTCTTCCCCGAGCCTCATATGATCGCCAGTTCAGCCAAGGCCCACATCCGGTGGGAATGGCGCTGGAGAGGAGCAATGCGGCGCAGCAGAACTCCTTCACCACCTTGGGCGCTGTCACATCAAGCGACCTCGAGAACGCAAGCGGGCGCCAGACAAAGATGAGCCGAGGGCTCGAACGCCTCTCTGGCCCCAGGTAATTGGGAACAAAGAAGGCGAGGTCGGCTCGAGATAGCAGGGGCTGGGCACCCCCACATCCACGCATAGCCACCTCTCGTGGAACTCAGCCCTTGGCGGAGGCAGGCTGAAGTCAATCCCTGAGGTCGCTGTCTCGGGCGCGGCGACGAAGCTCACACACGCCGAGCATTGAGTGGGGTCGACAAGGCGCAGAGAGAAGAAGTGGCGCAGCAAGGCAACCGAGGGAAGGATGTCCATCATTGCCTCACAAACTGTAACGCCCCGGATTCGATGCGCCAGGTGTCCGCCAGTTATTCGCCGTCTTTGCCATGTCATTTTCTTGCGTGTTGCATTTTTCCATGTCATCATATGCATTTCATATCATGTCGTCATGTGCATCGCATTTTAATACGTGTTCGTCTCTTACATCCGAGCATTTTCCCCGTTGTCCGTTTTGCAATCCGGCGCTCCTATGTCTCCCGGCGCCCCCTTTTGCCTCTTTTCATGTGCGGGTGTTAAACGGTCTCGGAATGGACCGAGGTTTGTCAAGCGGCCTTGGTATAGCACCGTAGAACCGCCTGTCAAGTTTCGTGCCATTTGGAGGTCGTTTGATACTCCAACGGTTAACCGTGTAACCGTAAAAGCCTCTTTCTCTTTGCAGCCCAACACCCCTTTCAAAGTGGCCCAAAACCCAGCAAACTCCCCTCCATGCTCTCGGTCATTCGATCACGATTGTGTGGGCGAAAACCGCACCTCATTTGGACTCTCCTAGCTCCCTCTACCTATATATACACCTCCCCCTCCGAAATTCGCGGATCAATTCTCCTCCTAACCCTAGCTTTCGTCTACCTCGCGCCGCCGGACAAAACCCCCGCCGCCCGGACATGTCCGCCGCCCTCAGCCCCTGCCCCCGCGCCAATCCACGCCTGCCACGTGGCCTCCCAGCGCCGCGCCCGCCGCCCGGCCAGCGAGCTTGGCAGCCGCCCGCCCATCGCCGCCGCCGCCCGCCATGGCGAAGCGCCAGCGCCGCGCCGCCCGCCGCCGCCGTGCCCGATCTCCGCCGTGCCCGGTCTCCGCCGCCGTCCGATCGCCGCCCGGCGCTTCGCCCGCGTCGCCCGGCCGTCTCCGGCCGGAGCCGCCGCCGCCCTCGCGTCCGGCCGTGCGCCGGTCGCCATCGCCTCCAGCGCGCTTGGCGGCAGCGCGCTTCACCGCCCGTCCGCCGTCCCCGGCCTCGTCCGCCCCTCATCTCCAACTCCGGCGCCCTGCTCCGGCGAGGCTCCGGCCACCTCGACCCGCGCGCCCGATCCGATCCAGATCTGGAATCCGTGGTTGACTTTCTTCCCCCTTGTTTTCATGCATTTTCATCATACCATAACTCTCTGCATATTGCTCCGTTTCGTGCGTGTAATATGTCAAAATGTTCGCCTCGATGAGTAGATCGTTTCATCCCATTGCATAATTTTCATTTTAGCTCATCGTGATGCCCGAAATGCTGTTAGAAGAGTGCTATGTGTTAGTTTCTGTTTCTTAACAGAACTTGCACTTTTGTCATTTTTTCCATGATTGAGGTGTGCACCCTATGATCTTGAGTCCTACATGTGTTTTGTAATATGCCATGCCATCTTTCCAGGGGTGTATTCCATGTATTTTTGTCATCTCTGTAGTGACTAGCACAAGCATGCAAACTAGGCTTCATGATGTTCTTGATTTCAGCCCCTGCTACTGGCGATATTTTTATGCCATGTAAACTTGATGCTACCGAGAGATCCATGCATATTTTGAGATACTTCAGTAAGGATGTTTTGAACATATGGTTGTGCTCTATCCATCCATGCCCTTGTATGCAATTATGGAGTGCCATAGCTTGAGTCAATTGAGCTCTACTTTTGCTATAAAATGTTTCCTGGCAGGTTGTTTACATGTTATTCAATTTTGCCAAGGTTGTTGTAGTTGATCAGTGTATGCTATGATGTTGTTCTTGCCATGTATAGCTTCTATGCCATGTCTTCTTACTTTTGGTTGCCTTGACATGCCATTTATTGTTCTGTGGTGAGTGGTTCAAGCACACCAACATGCCTACTTATTGTTGTTCCTGCCATGTTTGAATCTGTAATATAACTTGCCATGTTTACATGGGTGCCATCACATTTTCTGATCCTTTTTGGCTTATGGTCAGTAAGGGACCTTGCCATGCTTTGAGTAGATTCATGCCATGCCTTTGTTTGCCATGTTAAGTTCCTGTAACATGTTTGATAGCTCTAAACATTGCAACCTGATGTTATTTCTGCCAATGTCTGAAACTGTTATTATTTGCAATCTTGCCATGTGTGTTTGAGCATGTTCTAGTGATTTCTGGAGATAGCTCAGTGTTGAGGTCTTGTACCATGTTGTTTTAATGCTTGCAATATGCCTAGTTGCTGTTTTGGACAGCTTGTTGCTATGACTTGTATAGTGTGTATGTGTTGAACCGTTGCTCCGTTTTGAGTGTGCTCTATATGAAACTTGCTTGATTTTGCATGTAGTTCCATATTATCATGTTGCATCCTTGTTTTGAGGTGTTTGCTTGATGTTTGGATGCATTTTGCATCAATGCCTTGTTTAACTTGTTTTGCTCATATCTTCTAGGCCGTAGCTCCGAATTAAATGAACTTTATATGTAACTTGACTAGAATTTCGTGTAGATCATCGTGGTGCATATTAAATTGCTGTTTAAAAACTTGAACATAAGGTTTATTCAGATCTGGAACAATTTCGAAATTTGCTTATGAGGACTTACCGGAATTGTTCTATGTTGTTTCCGGCCTCATTTAAACTTGCTTTGAAGTGTTGTTCTTGTTTGCATCATCTCTTGCCATGAGTAGTTTCATGTAGTCTTGTCATGCATCATGATTGATTGTGCATCATGTCTTGTCTATGTGTGGTGTGTTTACTTTGTTGTGTGCTTCTTCTTGTTAGTTCCCGTTTCGTTGCGATCGTGAGGATTCGTTCGTCTACGCTTGGTTCGGCTTCATCCGTTCGTCTTCTTCATGGAATTATTCTTCTTCCTTGCGGGATTTCAGGCAAGATGACCGCTACCCTGGATCTCACTACTATCATTGCTATGCTAGTTGCTTCGTTCTATCGCTATGCTGCGCTACGTATTACCTGTTTATCAAGCCATCCAAAATTGCCATGTCAGCCTCTAACCTTTTTTCCCCTTCCTAGCAAACCATTGTTTGGCTATGTTACCGCTTTGCTCAGCCCCTCTTATAGCGTTGTTAGTTGCAGGTGAAGATGAAGTTTGTTCCTTGTTGGAACATGGAGATGTTGTTCCATGCTGGAACATGTTTACTTGTTGGGATATCACAATATATCTTATTTAATTAATGCATCTATATATTTGGTAAAGGGTGGAAGGCTCGGCCTTATGCAGTGTTTTGTTCCACTCTTGCCGCCTCTAGTTTCCGTCATATCGGTGTTATGTTCCCGGATTTCGCTGGCCCCTAACGCGGTCGGGTGATTTATGGGACCCCTTGACGGTTCGCTTTGAATAAGACTTTTCCAAAGAAGGCCCAACATTGGTTTTACCATTTGCCTCACCTATGCCCTTTTTCCCTTGGGTTTCCGAAGCCCGAGGGTCCTCATTATTTTAGCCCCCCCCCCGGACCCGGGCGCCTTCGAGTGAGGGCCCGAGCTAGAGCCCCTGTGTAGCCCCTCAAGGCAACTTGAGGTCTGGTTTTTGTTGTACGGACTGCTCATCCGGATGTGCCCTGAGAAAGAGGTACGTGCGACTCCTATCGGGTTTTGTCGGCACATTTGGGCGGCTTTGCTGGTATTGTTTTATTGCTGTCGAAATGTCTTGTAGCCGGGATTCCAAGACTGATCGGGTCTTCCTGTGGAGAAGGAATATCCTTAGTTGATCGCAAGAGCTTATCTTTGGCTTAGTTGGGACACCCCTGCAGGGTATAAACTTTCGAAAGCCGTGCCCGCGGTTATGTGGCAGATGGGAATTTGTTAATGTCCGGTTGTAGAAAAACCGAAGTTGATCTTAATTAAACTACACCAACCGTGTGCGTAACCGTGAGTGTCTCTTTTCGGGGTTGATCGAGAGGAGAACACGGTTTCTGGGTTATGTTTGACGTAAGTAGGAGTTCAGGATCACTTCTTGATCATTACTAGTTGACGACCGTTCCTTTGTTTCTCTTCTCGCTCTCATCTGCGTATGTTAGCCACCATATATGCTTAGCCGCTGCTGCAACCTCACCACCTTACCCCTTCCTTTCCCTTTAAGCTTTGCTAGTCTTGATACCCATGGTAATGGGATTGCTTTGAGTCCTCGTGGCTCACTGATTACTACACCACCAGTTGCGGTACAGGTTTGCGATGATCATGACGCGAGAGCGATGTTTGCTTGTGTTGGAGTTTTTCTTCCGCTTCTTCTTGATCAGGATAGTTTCTGTGTCGGCACTGGGCTAGCAGTGGTGGATGTCGTTTGAGCTTGTTTATGTTTCATCCGTAGTCGGATGGTGATCTTGTATGTGATGTTGTTGTATTCTTGTGGCATTCGTGCCTTATGTATGTATCCCTATGTATTATGTAATGTTGATGTAATGATATCCACCTTGCAAAAGCGTTTCAATATGCGGGTCTATCCTTGGTGGGACTGTCGAGTTCCTTTTGGATAGGGTCGCATATTGGGCGTGACACAAACTAAGGCGAAGACCGAGAGGAGAGTAATGGACTCAGGACCCAGATGCATCATGTGGATCTGATAATGGGAAAGCACGGCATTGAAGAAATCAGAGAAGGGGGGAACCAGTCCCGCCCACAGGGCGTCAGCGAAATACCGGACCTCGGTGACTATCCTGTCGATGGCGAAGTGGGACGCGGGCCAGGCCGTCGTCCTCCCACATTCATTGAAGGAGATGGCCAGAGCCGAACTGACCTTGCCCAAGCCCTCCAGATTGAGTATGATCGACGGGTCGACAACGGAGGCCGTCGGCGGCGGCGAGCAAGGCGAAGGCGTCGGAGCCATGGCGATCGAAAGGGGGAAGGGGGGATTTGAGATTGGATTGGAAATGGAAGCTGGAGTTCGAGAGAGGGAAGGACTCGAGCGCACAAGCAGCAGAGAGGGGAACAGATGTGTGCAGCAGCGTGTCCGCCTAGCAAGGCACGAAATAAGGAGGCGTGGGGGAACAGTGCCACCCACGTCCAATCAACCGCCACGCGTCGCCCGAGGCCGCAGGCTGTTAGGGCCCACAACGCTTCGCACTTACCCTTTCGCCTCTCTGCTCGGCCAAGTTCGGGCGTGCCGTGGGCCCTAGGGCTACTATCGGCGTTCTGGGAATGGGGGTCCCCAGACTTGCCTGCCTGCGGCCTGCGGCGTGGCTCAAAGGAGGACCAGGACAGCCCATCTTCATCTACACAAGCTCAAGACCCTCGCGAGGGGCCAAGCCTCGCGGGGCGGACGACCAAGAGCTTCCTCAGGCACGGCCTCGTCAGGCTGGCTCATGAGGAGGCGGAGAGTTCAAGGCAGGGTACCTCGCGAGGTGCCCGTGACGCTTATAGCTATGACGACCAGGGGCGCCCGGTCGAGGCGCCCGGCCAGCGCCAGCGTCCTCCCTTCCTCTTTGGTGCTAAGGGAGAAAGCTCATGCAAGAGCATCAAGCAAAGGCATTAGTTTCGGTTCAACAAGACCAAGACCAGCCCCTACGTCTGGAATGCAGTCATCGTGGAGCCCAAGCAGGCGTCATCACGAGCCTTTGGCGGCGAGGACCAACTTTAGTCAGGATAAGTGTACCCGCTGTTCCCCTTGAAATGGCCAATTGTTGGCGCCCTTCCCGCTCAATATTTGGGAAGAGGCCCAGGCCTTCGTCTATATAAGTAGAGCTAGCCACCATAGTAGGGGGGACGATCGGATAGAGTGGGAAGCACCCGAAGAGAGAGAGAGAGAGACCCGTGCCTCAAGCTAGAGCAATGGGACACCACTCAGCAGTTCATGGCACCAACTAAGAACAGACCCTCGCGAGGCTGTTCTCCCCTGTACTGTTCTTCATCAGCCCCAGAGGCAATCCACACACCACAAACTAGAGTAGGGTATTACACCACAACGGTGGTCTGAACTAGTATAAATCTTGCGTCTCTTGCATTGTTCTTGCTAGTAGTTTAGGTCCCTGCGATTCGGCGAGGTACGAGACGGTGGAGGGTTGGATCTCCGCGCGCACCCCAGAGTTCGAACCTTAAGGGTCTGCCAGAACCCAAAATCCGACACATACGACCCATCTTTGCCAACAAGCTCTCAAGACCCTCGCGAGGCGGACGACGCAAGACATCCTCGGGAGCGGCCTCACCAGGTTGGCTCGCGAGGGGCAGAGAGATCAAGGCAAGGCAAACCTCGCGAGGTTCTCGTGACGTGAGCCATGAAGACCGAGACTAGGCGGGCACCAGCGCGCACAATGTCTTTATTTCCTCTTTGGTGCTAAGGAGGCAAGCACAGGTGCGGAGTACCGAGGCGTCAAGCAAAGGTTTCCATATCGGTGCAACGAGACCAAGACCAGCAGGACGGCAGGACAGAGGTCACCATGGAGCCCAAGGAGGCGTCACCACCAGAGCCTTTGGCAGGCGAAGACTGCTTTTGTTAGGATAAGTTGTATTAGCTGTCCCCTTTCAAATTTGTGAAGAGGACCAGGGCCTCTATAAATAGGATTAGCCACCACAGTAGGAGGCATCTGATCTTGGAATCGATCCATCCCATCCTCACACTAACCAAGCACAAGAACACCTCGACCTCAGGAGGCTGTTCTTCCCCTTGTATTGTTCATCCTCAGCCCAAGAGGAAATCCACCACCACCACACTGAAGTAGGGTATTACACCACAACGGCGGCCCGAACCAGTATAAATCTCGTGTCCTTTGTGTTGCGAGTTCGTCGAGTTAGTCCTTGAGATCTTAGCAAAGCTAGGACGTGGATCGATAGGGGGAGATCTTTGTGCGCACCCCAGAGTTCGAACCTTAAGGGTTTTGGCGGAACCCGTGATCCGACATTTGGCGCGCTAGGTAGGGGTGCGCCGAGGCTTGCCTTTCGTCGCTCCGCGTCCCGTTGCTTCACCGTCTCCATGGCGGACGCACGCCGCGCTCGCGTCGCCCTCGCCACCCGTGTTGCTCAGACGGCTCCCGTCGATGGGCCAACCCGTCGTTCTCCGTCTCCTGCCGCCAACGTCGCCACTGGCCCAGCGGGGAACGAGCAGCAAGCATCCTCGTTGCACACCTCGGTGCGGCAGGACAGCTGCACCGCCACTCCGTCGCTGACTCCCAGTGGTTCGCTGTCTCACACTCGTCGCGCTCCCACGGACGCACGGCCGCACTCCTCATGGCGCACGAGCTCCTGCGCTACCGCCCAGCCAACAACCTCTACGAGGACTGGCTCGACCGCATCGCCGAGCTTGTCAGCGTTGCAGGGGGCTCCCCTGCGCCGTCCCTCTCGCTGCCACGCCCTCTGCCAGCCGCTGGTGGCGTAGCTCATGGAGCACCTCCACCACCTCTGCACCAAGACGGCGCCCTGGCGCCAAGGCACGCGGCTCCATGGTGCGACCCACCACGTCCGGCGCCCGCGCGTGAAGAAAGAAGCTGTCAAGAAGTCCCTCGACCGCAAGAGAATGCTCCACCACTCCCTGCACCGCCACGTCAGGATCGCTTGCTGCGGCAGGGCCCCGCGCCGCTTGCCGTTGCGGCACGCGGGCGCCAAGACCAAGCTCCACCTCCAAGACGGGCCCCGGTGACCACGGCCGGCTGCCGCGCCTTCACCCCCGAGCTGCGTAGCGTCGCCTGGCCGGGCAAGTTCAAGCCGGATCTGCCTCCTCGCTACGACGGCACCCCCGACCCCGTGGAGTTCCTGCAGCTTTATGAGCTGAGCATTGAGGCAGCCAACGGCGACGAGAAAGTCATGGCGAACTGGTTCCCCATGGATCTCAAGGACGGTGCCCGCTCATGGCTCTTGAACCTGCCTCCAGGCTCGATCTCCTCCTGGAACGAGATGCGCCACCGCTTCGTCGCCAACTTCCAGGGCACTCGCGACCACCCACCGGCCGCGGGTAACCTACACCGCGTCAAGCAACAACCAGGAGAGACCCTCTAGAAGTACATCCAGCGCTTCAACAACGTTCGCCTCAAGATCCCCAAGGTGACAGACGAGGTCATCATCTCCGCATTCTTTGATGGCGTCCGCAACGTCAAGATGAATGAGGAGGTCGCCATCCATGAGGAGCTATGCACGTCTCTGGAGCTGTTTAACCTGGCGACCAAGTGCGCAAGAGCTGAGGAGGGGCGCCTCTCCCTCCTCGAGCTCCCGGATGCGGACCCAGAGGAGAAGAAAGCCAAGGCCAAGGACGTGAAGCGCACGGGAGCAGTCGTGCTCACGCCGGAACTGGACACCAAGCGCAACAGAGACCATCTGTCGGATTTCGGGTTCCGGCAGACCCTCTAGGTTCGACGAAGCCCAGAAGCTCTGCCACCCGCTCCAGTAGCACGTCGGGGCTGCCGCCCAGCAGCCTGCATTGCAGTAGCTCTCGGGCCACCGTGAGCGCCGCCCTTGAGTTCGCCTACTCCCGTCGGGTGTACGGCACCGTGGCCGGGGCGTGGTTCGAGGCCCTCGCCGCCGACCGCGCCTGCAGCGGCGTGAGAGCTGTCGTTGCTCGACCGCGTCGCCCGTGGCCGCAGCGCCCTGCAGACCGCGAGCTTCACGGGGGCATGGGGTTGCGGGCGGCGGCTCTGCGTGGCTGGCCAGCCGCCCAAGGATCGGGGTTACTGCTGGTCGCAGGGACATGATGATGACGATGCGATGGGGCGCGAAATGCGGTAGAAGGCGGATTCCGGCACACCCCTACCTGGCGCGCCAAATGTCGGATTTCGGGTTCCGCCAAACCCTCTAGGTTCGAACTCTGGGGTGCACGCGGAGATCTCACCCCCTACCTACCTGCACCTCATCGCCTCGCAAGGATCTCAACTACACAAAGAGCAACACAAGGGACACAAGGTTTATACTGGTTCGGGCCACCATTATGGTGTAATACCCTACTCCAGTTTGTGGTGTGGTGATTGCCTCAAGGGCTGATGATGAACAATACAAGGAAGAACAGCCTCGCGAGGGTCTGTTCTTGGCCGGTGCGATGAACTGCTAGGGGGAGTTTGGTCGCTCTCTCTCTCTCTCTCTAGATTGCTTGACCTCTAGCTCTGTTCTGGATTCTGGATTCGGATCCTCCTGCCTCTACCCTGTGGGTGGCTAGTCCTATTTATAGGCAGAGGACCTGGTCCTCTTCCCAAATATTGAGCGGGAAGGGAGCCAACAATTGGCCATTTTGAAGGGGAACATCTAGTACACTTATCCTGACTAAAGTTGGTCCTCGCCTGTCAAAGGATCTGACGATGACGTCGACTTGGGCTCCACGATGACCCCCTTCCTGCCGTTGTGTCGGTCTTGGTCTTGTTGCATCGAAATGGTCGCCTTTGCTTGATGCTCTCGCCTGCGCTTGCATCCTTTGCACCAAAGAGGACATGAGGATACTGCACGGCTGGCGCCCTCCTGTCGCCCTCGGTCGTCATGGCTTGCGTCACGGGCACCTCGTGAGGTACCCCGCCTTGATCTCTCCGCCTCCTCGCGAGCCAGCCTAACGAGGCCGTGCCTGAGGAGACTTCACGTAAATCCGCCACGCGAGGCTTGGCGCCGCGAGGGTCTTGAGCTTGTCTTGATGAATATGGGCCGTCTTGGGCCACCCTTGAGCCACGCCAGCGAGCAGTCTGGGTACCCCCGTTCCCGGAACGCAGACTGATAGCCCCGGGCCCAAGGCGCGCCAGGACTTGGCTGAGCAGAGAAGCAAAGGGGCAAGTGCGAAGCGCCGTGGGCCCTAACAGCCTGCGGCCTCGGGCGCCGCGTGGCGCTTGATTGGATGTGGGCGTACCTGTTCCCCCACGCCTCCTTATTTTGCGCCCAGCTAGGCGGACCCGTGGTTGCACACAATCATCCCTCTTCTCGCCGCTCGACCGTCTCCTGCTTTTCCTCCTCTCGAGCTCCAGTCTCCGCTTCCAATCCAATCTCGAATCCTCCCCCTTCTTGTCGCCATGGCTCCGACGAAGAAGGGGAAAGGGAAAAAGCCTGTGCCTCCGCCCCGCTCGCCCGTCGACGGCAGCTCCTGCTTTGTCGATCGGTCGATCATACTCAACCGAGAAGGCTTGGACAAGGTCGATTACGCCCTCGCCACTATCTTCAATGAGTGCGGGAGGACGACGATCTGGCCCGCGTCTCACTTCTCCATCGACAGAATAGTCACCGAGGTCGATGCCGCCCGGCGCGGCTGTATGGACTGGTTCCCCCCTTTTCCAATTTCTTCAACGCTGTGCTTTCCCATTACCAGATCCATATGATGCATTTGGGTCCCGAATCCATTACTCTTCTTGCCGTTTTCGCCTTTGTCTGCGAGGCGATGATGGGCATCCCTCCTTCAGTTGCCTTGCTGCGCCACTTCTTCTCTTTGCGCCTCAGCGACCCCACCCAATGCTCGGGGTGCATGAGTTTCATTGCTGCACCGAAAACAGCGGCATCAGGGATTGATTTCAGCCTTCCTCCGCCCGCGTCTGGGTTCCACGAGCGGTGGCTGTATGTGGATGTCGGGGTGCCCAGCCCCCTGCTTTCGGAGCCAACATTGCCGTCTATCCCCAATTCGGGCTGGGGCCAGGAGTCGCTCACGAGCCCCCGGCTCGCCGTCTGCATCGCCACAGCATTTGAGGGCGCTTCGGCGTGACGGGCGCCCAAGGTGGTGAATGAGTTCCTCCTATGCCGCATTGCCCTCTCTCGGCGCTATTCCCACGGATGTGGGCCTTGGCGGGTGTGAGGACCGCATGAGGCTCTGGGAGGAGGACCTGGCGCTGAAGTCTTTGAAGAAGGTTCTCATGATCTCGACCGGGACCCTTCCCTGGCAGCATCCGCAAGGGGTGCTTTGATGTACCTTTGCTCAAACAGGCGTGACTTCGTGAAGCAGATGCCCAGCTTCGACGAATGGGGGCTGCGCCCCACAGGCCTCATGGGACCTCGCGAGAACCCAGTTGTGGTGACTTCCCTTCCAGTTGCCCACGGCGGTCCTTCCTCGAGTGGTGGAGCAGGGAGGCAAGGCCACCGAGGGCTGAGGGGCCTCCGCCGGGATGACGACGCCAGCGGCACTCCCGAGGTGGCAGCTCCGAGGCCCTTGACTGCTGGCGGCTGAAGGCGCGTGAGCTGCGTCTGCTGAGCCTCGTGGGCCGAGGCCCCTGAGGCCCCGGCTACCCTTCTTGGTGAGGCGACCGGCGGCGTGTGTTAGGACGACGCCCCAGACGCTGGTCACCTTGGTGCTTCTTCCTCATCGCAGGCTGACCCCTGCGCTGAGCTCCTGGGCTGCTTCCGCGTGGACTTCGAGGCTCTCCGGAAGAGAAGAGAGGCCTTGGGTGATGATTACCGTTGCCGCCTGTTGAAGCGCAGGAAGTATTTCGCCATTGATAAGTAAGCCTTCTCCTTTCCTAGTTCCTTATTTTCTCGTTGTTTCGGCTGATCCTAGCTCCGCAGGGCCCTTCCTGCCGAGCTCACGGAGATGGCTGAGGAGCCATCCCCCCAGGCCTCACCCTCTCCACTGTCTCCAAACGCTCAGAGCTCAAGCACTGCCCTTGTGGTGAGGCCAGTCGGAGAGGTGAGCCATCCTGTGGCGCATCATGGTTCTGCGCACCTTGCGACCCTCCTTTACGAGCCTTCCCGGGGCATAGCTAGCCTGCCTTGGGCTCCTCGACTGGTTGTGGACGGCGATTGGCCGAGGTCGGCCCTTCGTTCTTCATTCGGGGATGAGCCGGCTCTAGGCCAGGCTTCTGGTGAGGCGTGCCCGACCATCGCGAGGGCGCCAGCCCCCTGCCCCCTACCCATAGGGGGAGTGCTGATTCGTGGCCCCCCGCGCACACCTAGGGCGGATGACGACGCGGAAGGCATGCTCGAGCGCGCCCGGGAGCGTCGTGCCCTTCGCCAAGGGTTTCTCCAGAGGGCGGCTGACGCAGTGAGCCAGCTTGGTGTAGAGCTTGCTGATGAAGACGCGCGCCTTGAAGCTGAGGGCCTGCGCCTAGCTGAAGAGGGGCGCAAGCTGAAGGTGGCTGTTGCCCTTGTGCGCCACCAGCGCGACCTCGACAATGAGAAAGCCGAGGTGTCACTGGCGGCCTCATGGGAGGCCCGTTCCCAGGCCGTCGAGGAGGCCCGGGAGGCTGACCGGCGGCGTGAGGCGGCGGAGGAGCGGGCGTGGAAGCTCCAGGCCTGGAGCAATTCCCTGGAGTAGCAGGTGGAGCCATGTGAGACGGCCCTTGCGTCGATGAAGGGGGCTTCGGTCGACCAGGCGGAGCTCCAGAGACATGAGGAGGTACTGACGCTGGAAGCTGCCGAGCGTGCCCGCGATCTTGAACAGCTGGAGACGAGGGAGCGCTTGGTGACGCAGGCGGAGGACGATGTCGCTGCGCGGGAGGCCCGAGTCCTGGAAGAGGTTGATCGCCGGGTGGCAGCGGCCCGCTTGAACCTCGAGCGCGAGTTCGAGGAGAGGCTGGGGTTGATCAGTACGGGCGAAGGCAGGACCGCCGCCCTGAGGGCCAAGCTGGATGAAGAGACGCGGCTGGCTGACGTTTCCCGGCCCGCCCTTGGCGTGGCGCTGGAGAAGCTGACTTCCTCCCGCGCCGAGATGCTTCTTCTACGTCAGCGGGTGGACGCGGCCGAGGCCGTTATGCCGGGCGGGCAAGGCGAGATACGCCAGCGGCAGATCTCGGAGCACGAGCATGGCCCTATGCTCCGCACGCTCTGGAAAGATCTAACACGACCTTGGGCAACATTCGCGAGGCGGCCGTCGGCGAAGTCTCATGCGATTACCTATCTTGGTAACCTCCGCTTCTTCATCGATGTGGTGACGCGTCGGAGGTGCGGTCGGCAAAGCCAACAGGTTGGTGGAGGAGAGAGTCGCGCCCTGCCGGGCGTGCCTTTTCTCGCGTCTTCAGCCATCTTCGGACATGGACCCCAACCCGATTTTGATGTCGCCATCTCCCGGTACCCGTGCCGTCCGGGACGACCTGGCGCATTGGGTGGAAGACAACGTGGATGCCCTCGTCAGGGCCTTCGCTACTGACGATGACGGCGTGCCCGTGGCTGCTGATGAAGGCGGCGTGGTGAACGGCCCTGACGCCGCTGACGGCGACGCGGAGGGTGATGGCGAGGCTGCGCCAAGTGGCTGGCCTGGCGACGAGCTGGCTGGCTTGTTTACCTTCGACCCGCGTGGGCTCCGAGATAGCCTGCGGTGGGCCGTGGTGCTCCGTGTGTTCCCTGAACGAGCCCATTTAACCTGTGGTGAGAACCTCCTGAGAGGGCGCGGTGATGGCGGATTATGATGTGTACGCATGCTAGGCCTGGCCCGGCTCGCGAGGGGCTCACGAGGGGAGGCAGCTGAGGCAGAGTGGTAACCAGAATGCGAGAGATTGCTCGAACGAGACTAAACACCCCTTCCCCGAACACACGCAAATCATAAGCTTGAATCCAACTTAAATCGAAAAGGGGGAAAAAGCGACAGCCAAGGGGAAAAGCAAGAAAAGCAGAAAAAGCCGCGTCCATCACCTAGTCTAGTCTTGGGCGTCTTCTCACCAGTGCGGAGCTAAGTGCTGCCACTGGGCGTGGGAGGGAGCCCCAGGGCCTAAGGCCGGCGCTCCTGAGACTCCGGGGCGTGTACAACCCCACTCATTATTACGTGAGAGTGTCACGGGGCGGCGAGCTTCACAGACACTTGGCCTTCTTCACAGGTACCGTCCTTGCTTCATATCGCTAGACGAGGGCCCCGCCTTGCGCCACACTCTAGTGCCATCGACGACGGCCGGAGACCGAGGACGGCGCCGACGGGGTAGAACGGTCGCCAGCGGTTCCCCCGACGACCACGGGTCCTCTGCCGGGGGTAGGCCCTGAGGCACCTCCCCGGCAGAGGGCCTACCTCCTGAGGACGCCTTGCTCCGAACGCCGCGGTGGTGATGCCGGGTCTCGGCCCCTCTCCTGCAGCCCCCAATGCCCTCCTCCTGAGGGGTAGGAAACTATGGGATTGGGGCAGCCGTCCGCTGCGACGAGCTGTACCTCCTGCGATCCATGGTTAGCGTATGCCTGCTCCTGAGGAATTAGCGGTACCCGATAATCGTTGCTTCCGGCACGGTCGACGGGGCTTTCTCGGGGCTCCGGGAACAGCTCAGCTTCGGCTGCCTCGTCCCCCCAGCTTGGCCCGAGGAGCGAGCCATGTTCGTCCTCCTGCGCGTGCCCTTGATCCATCATGTGGGGCACGTACTCTTCCGGGGACGCCACCCCAAATGCTTCACTGTAGTGCCCAGTGTGCCATGCAGCCCTGCTTGAGGCGCCCACCAGGGGGTGGTAGCGCGGCGGCCCACTGGGGCCGTGGGCCGTGGCGAGTCCACCTTTGCTGGCCGGGGGCGGGGGTAGCGCTGCTGCTAGCCCGGTGCTGATGGCCTCGCTGGTGTTGGAGTGGCCCTGGAGTCCGCTCGGAGCTGCGCGGGCGTGTGTGGGGCCTCCGTGTGGCCCATCCTGGACCTGAGGTGGCAGTTCGGTGCAGAAGGGGTGAGCCCCCGATGCGGCGAAGCCCAGGAGCTCTGCCACCCGCTCCAAAGAGCATCGCCGCTGCCGCTGCCAAAGAGCTGCATTGCAGTAGCTCTCGGGCCACCATGAGCGCCGCCCTTGAGTTCGCCTACTCCCGTCGGGTGTACGGCACCATGGCCGGGGCGTGGTTCGAGGCCCTCGCCGCCGACCTCGCCTGCAGCTACGTGAGAGCTGTCGTTGCCTGACCGCGTCGCCCGTGGCCCGCAGCGCCCTGCAGACCGCGAGCTGCCTGGGGCATGGGGTTGCCCGGGGCGAGCGGCTCTGCGTGGGCTGGCCAGGCCGCCCAAGGATCAGGGTTGCCTTCCTGGTCGCAGGACATGATGATGACGATGCGATGGGGCGCGAAGCGGTAGAAGGCGGATTCCGGCACACCCCTACCTGGCGCGCCAAATGTCGGATTTCGGGTTCCGCCAAACCCTCTAGGTTCGAACTCTGGGGTGCACGCGGAGATCTCACCCCCCTACCTACCTGCACCTCGTCGCCTCGCAAGGATCTGAACTACACAAAGAGCAAGACAAGGGACACAAGGTTTATACTGGTTCGGGCCACCATTGTGGTGTAATACCCTACTCCAGTGTGTGGTGTTGTGGATTGCCTCAAGGGCTGATGATGAACAATACAAGGAAGAACAGCCTCGCGAGGGTCTGTTCTTGGGCCGGTGCAACGAACTGCTAGGGGGAGTTCGGTCGCTCTCTCTCTCTCTCTCTCTAGATTGCTTGACCTTTAGGTCTGTTCTGGATTCCGGATTCGAATCCTCCTGCCTCTACCCTGTGGGTGGGTAGTCCTATTTATAGGCAGAGGCCCTTGGCCTCTTCCCAAATATTGAGCGGGAAGGGCGCCAACAATTGGCCATTTTGAAGGGGAACATCTAGTACACTTATCCTGACTAAAGTTGGTCCTCGCCTGTCAAAGGCTCTGACGATGACGCCGGCTTGGGCTCCACGATGACCCCCTTCGTGCCGTTGTGTTGGTCTTGGTCTTGTTGCACCGAAATGGTTGCCGTTGCTTGATGCTCTCGCCTGCGCTTGTCTCCTTTGCACCAAAGAGGAAATGAGGATACTACGCGGCTGGCGCCCTCCTGGCGCCCTCGGTCGTCATAGCTTGTATCACGGGCACCTCGTGAGGTACCCCGCCTTGATCTCTCCGCCTCCTCGCGAGCCAGCCTGACGAGGCCGTGCCTGAGGAGACTTCCCGTCGTCCGCTCTGCGAGGCTTGGCCCCTCGCGAGGGTCTTGAGCTTATGCTGATGAAGATGGGCCGTACTGGGCCACCCCTTGAGCCACGCCGCAGGCCGCAGGCAGGCAAGTCTGGGTACCCCCATTCCCAGAACGCCGACACCAGCCCGAGTCATCCAAGAGCAGCTGACCGTTCTGCGCCTTCCATAACCTGCATAGCCACAACACCAGCGACTGTCAAGAGCTCAGAGCCATTCAAGAAGGACGCGTCGGACGACGCCCCGAGCGCAACGACCGGGGCTACGGCCGAGGAGGAGGACATGATGGCGGACGATGGGATGACCGTGGCCCGTGCCAGGAGTGGTGCTTCCGGCCTCGTGAGGACCGCTGGCAGGATCAGCCTCGCGAGGCCGCCTGGAGGGACCAGCCTCGTGAGGATCGTCCTCAGGGCAACGCCGGTCTTCCTCCACTACCGCCACCACCAAGAAGGAATGATGACCACCATCAAGACGAGGGGGCTGGGGGCTTCCAGGAGCCGCATGCTATTGCCTGCATCTTGGGCAGAGCTCAAGCCCCAGCCTCACAATGTATCTTCAAACAGTTTGCTCGAGAAGTGAATGCAGTCCTCCCCAAGCTCGAGGCCACGCGCCCGGTTAGCTGGTCCAAGTGTGCCATCACGTTCAGCTCGGCAGATTAGGTCAAGTGCGCGGATACCGCTGGCGCCCTCCCGATGCTTTGTTCCCCAGTCATCAGCAACGTGCAACTCACCAAGAGCCTCATTGACGGCGGCGCAGGGCTCAACATCCTGTCCGTCGACACGTTTGACAACCTCCAAGTGTCGTATGACCAGCTTCAGCCCACGAAGCCTTTCTCAGGAGTGACCGACGGCTCCACTACCCCGATCGGGCAGGTCCGCCTTCCCGTCACCTTCAGAGAATGCAACAACTACCGCACCGAGCTCATCGACTTCGACATCGCACACATCCGTCTGCCGTACAATGCCATCCTCGCGTATCCGGCCCTGGCCAAGTTTATGGCGGTGACCCATCATGGCTACAATGTTCTCAAGATGCCAGGAAGCGGGAGAGTCATCACGGTCCCGTGCGAAGAAAGAGATGCGGTGTGCTCCCTCGAGCGTGCCTTGCAAGCTGCAGCAATCGACGACCCCGACAGCAAGGGCGAGCGCCCTCCTGAGGCCACCCCCAAGAAGAAGAAGCAGCTGCTCCGTGCAGGACCTCAGGAGGGTGGCGTCGGTAGTGGAACATCGTCAGGATCAGCGCCCACACCTGGGGTGCCTTCCTCCATCGCATAGGAAAGCGCGCCCGGCGCCCTTCTCGGGCAAGGCTCGGGGGCTCTCTTCTGGAGGGCCTCAGACCTTGCCAGCATCACGAGGGAGGCGCTTGGGCACCATATGGAGGCGTGCTTTGTGGCACGTCACCCTCAGGAGGACACAAGACGAGGAGCGCCCAGCGCTCAGGAGTTCATTACCAGGACCACCCGGGAGCTGCAAAATGCAAGGGCCATGCGCGGCGATCGCCGTTCACCTGGCGCAGCCTAACATCCAGGCGAGGATGCTGTGCTGCGCGTCTGCATCAGGAGCCCTTCTGGCCTTCGCGCGTGGGATGCTACGAGGGCCCACCGCACAGCTACGTTCGCATGTCTTTTGGCCTGCTGAGCGTGGCGTCTGCCTATCAGCGCAACTTGCAGCACGCCGTGGCAACTCAGGAGGCCAGGCACCACGCCGTCTTGACAGAGATGGAGCCAATCCTCAAGGAACCGCTGGACCTCCAGAGCCTCCCGAGGCTCAGGGCCCCGGTGGCTCGTGAGGAACAACCCCTTAACCGCATACCTCCTCGACGTACCTTCAGCTGCCCCAACATCCCTTCATCAACAAAACCAGGTGACATTTTCCAAGTTTATTTAGCTGGGAGTGCCCTCGGGGCTGCATCATTCCCAGGCCGCGTGGGTCCGTCCCTCTGGCATGTATCCCTTTTTATGCCTATAGCTTACCTTGCTGGGGGCGCCCCTTGGGCTGCATCATCCCCAAGCCACTTGGGCCCGACCCAATGTCATGTATCTTCCCTGCATTTGCTCGAGCCAGTTTGCTTTCCATGCTTTATATACCTATGACTATCACCCGCTCGATCGTCACCCATCATGGGAGCCGCGCGCTGGCCGTCTTTCTTCAGGATCCTTCCCGTGAGAGGGTTAGGCACGACGTCTGTGCTCGGGCCCATCCCTGCAGCGTCGATAAATCTAACAGTTGAGCTCTGTCTGGCGGGCCGGCCCCATTCACGTCACCTCCTGGGGCCGTTGGTGCTTGGCCTTCTCACGCGATAACCTCAGGAGATTCGTTCGGGGAAGTTTGTCTGACCACCTCGCAGGACCAGCACAGCAAACAAAAACCAAGACCAGGCGCAACCCACCTTGAGGTAGGGCCTCATGAGTCCCGCGCTAACTCACAAGTGCCCAGACACACCTTGTCTAGCCCTGCCGTGCAAGCCATGTGTCAGGGCGGGGCTGTACATGCCCCGAGGGCTCTCTGCAGTAGGGAGTCCCCTCCCACGTACCAGTGGAAGCACCATGCTCCGCGCTGGCCATCGACACTGCCGAGGAGCGGCTACGCCCGTGCAAGTGTGGAAGCGCTATGCTCCGCGCTGGTGATAAACAACTGAGGGCGGCCCCACGGCTGCATCAACCTCAGGGAGCCCCTGAGCTCAGTGTCAGGCCTCACCGCAACACCTCCCCTCGGGAGAGTCGCGCGAGGGGGTTGGGCACGGGGGCGGCGCTCGGGTCACGCCCAGCCGTACGCCCCCAACCGGGTCCCCCGGCCCGGTCGTCGCGCGCCCCTCCCGAGCCTCGGCGAGGGCAAATGTATGAAGGGTGTTTGCACGTCAAGGGGGACTCCTGAGCATCGCGACTCAGGAGCCTAACTGGTCACGTAGCCCCTTACTCCTTGGGTCCGTCCTGGTCTCCGGTCGGTCCAACGACGGTTGAGGTATGCGCGGGGCCGGGCTCTGCCGACGTAGAACACTAATTCTATCCTCGCATCTCCTTCCTATAAGCTGTTTGCGCGTCAAGGGGGACTCCTGAGCATCGCGACTCAGGAGCCTAACTGGTCACGTAGCCCCTCACTCCTTGGTTCTGTCCTGGTCTCCGGTCGGCCCAACAGCGATTGAGGTATGCGCGATCCCGGGCTTTGCCGACGTAGAACATAAAGCAAAAAAGGAAGAAAATCAAAAAATCTCAAGACAAATATTACAAGACATATTGTTTCCTCAAACGTCAAGCACAAGTTTTAATGCCTCCACGAGGCATGATGCATGTTGCAGGAGTAAAACAGGAAAGCCATCACGAGAAGGTCACCCCTGGACACCACCGACGCCCACAGAAGGTGCTCCTCCCTTGGTTGCATCGCCTTCGCCTGCACCGCTAGCTGGAGCTGCAGGATCGGTGGTACCGCCGGTCGAAGGTGCGAGAGCGAAGCTGCGGAATTTCTTCAGCAGGGCCTCCACCTGGCACTTCACGGCTGCGGCAGCGCCTGCTTAACGCCTCGTCCCACAGGGCTCCAAAGAGCTCGCTTTCGTCTAGGCGGGCAGTTTGATCGTGAAGATGGAGGTGACTGAAGACACTCGTCAATGTAGCCGAGGAAAGAACGCGGGCTTCCGCCTCAGCCATAGGACCGATGCCGCTCACAACCTCCTCAAGCGCTGCAACCAAGTAGGGAAGCAGCTGGGCAGGGCCATCCTCGTTGGTGGTTAGTGGCTTTTCCAGGCCCTTCTCGTAAAGTGCTTTCAGCGCCACATGGG
Source organism: Aegilops bicornis (assembly GCA_021605145.1). Taxonomy (NCBI): domain Eukaryota; kingdom Viridiplantae; phylum Streptophyta; class Magnoliopsida; order Poales; family Poaceae; genus Aegilops; species Aegilops bicornis. The sequence goes on from CM038669.1 coordinate 154,759,777, forward strand.
ACCTCTTCTCGAGAAGCGTGAAGGTTGCGCAGTCCTCGGCCAGGACCTTCGCTTGGCGTCAAGATCGACCCCCTTCGCCTCCACCTTCCGCTCCAGCTCTTCCAGCCGGCTGCGATCAGTGGCCTGCGCGTTCACCAACTCCCCCAGCTCGGCGTCGCGGTTTTTGCTGGCGTCCTCCCGGGCCCTCATCTCCTCCTCCTTCGCCTGGCGACCGCGAGCTTCTTATGCGTGGTCATCACGCAAACTCTTCAGCTCGTCCTCCAGCGCCCGGTAGCGGTCGTGGGCGGCTTTGGTGTCCTTCAACACCCCCTAGCTGTAACACCCCGGATGCAACTTTCCATATTCGTAACTTCAGCTCTTACTTTTTCCGGCGATGTGCTATATTATTTTCCTTCGTGGTTGGGTTTTGTCTTTTGTTTTGCATTTTGTTCATGTCTTGCATCTCATCTCATGGCATCATGTGCATTGCATCCACATGTGTCAGGACCCCGATTCCAAATCACATCGACCTAGCCGGTAACACCTCATATCACTTTGCGGCCTCACGCACGGTATTCCCACGGGTGTCGCCTTACCATGGCCCGAGACCGTTATGCTTTTTTCGCTCACGTATATGGCGGTGTCGCTAGCATCCATATGATAAAGAACCTGGCCGACATGGCTAGTCGTGAACCCAAAAGCGCTAACCTATGGGGACAGGCATACATGAATCACATCGAGCATGTCGGTCATCAACGTATAAATTCGGGCTGTAGCCTTTGGGCTAACAGGACTCCGGTATCCCCGGGCTGTAGCAGGCTAGGCAGGGACTCCGAATAACACAGCGTGACATTTCCCGAAGGGACAGACATAGGAAGGCAGTAAAACACATGCCGGCCGATCAAGTGTCCAAGCGGTAGTCTTTGGGCTAGCGAGGACTCGGTGGCTGAAACATAGCGGACTACTATCGCTCAGAAGCACGAGACTACATTTCCCCATATGAGAGGCTGCCAAGGATAAACAACTAGTTTGTCGGATCACCCACATACCAAGCATTTCAAACATACACACAATATGCTCAATATGTGTAGATACAACATGGCATCACAACATTACTCTACGACTCAAATATTATACATTAGGCTCCGAGGAGCGAGATATTACAAACATGGGTCTCATGACCCAACACTCAGAGCATACAAGTCAAAGCACAAACGGAAGCTAAACATGTCCGGAAATACGCATAAGCTGTAAATGAAAAAAAAGCTGAGAAGCGACTATCTACCGAGATCTGCCGAGGGCACAGGATCGTGGGCGAGGTAACAAGCTAGACGTCAAGTCCAAGCGGAACTACTAAGCGAGGCCAGCGTCTCTCGCAAAAACATAAAATAAGCAAGCGTGAGTACAAACATACTCATAAGACTTACATCGTAACTAACTACATATGCATCATTATCAACAAAGGGGTGGTGGAGTTTGACTGCAACAAGCCAGCTTTGACTCGGTGGCTATCCTGAACTACGACTGCAAGTAACTCTTTTGAGGTGGCGCACACGAGTCCACATATTCACCATATCAAATACATCACTATGGACCCGCTCCCGTCTCCCTACGAGAACGCCATCCATAGCACTCACGCTTATCTTGCGCATTTTAGGGTGTCCACTTTCACTTGTCTATGAACTGATATAGGCAACCCAGAAGTCCTTTTCCGCGGACACGGCTATTCAAATAGATCATATTAACCCTGCAGGGGTGTACTTCTTCACACACGCTCTCACCGCTTACCGCCGTTTACACGACATGTACTCGGCAACCTTCAAGCGGAAGCCCAACGTGGGTGTCGGCCACGACCTACCTAAACACTCAAGTCCCTAGTCCAGGTTTATTGCCTATTCGGGTTCCATCCGCAGGGAGTCCGGCAGAGGTTTCCCATACAGCCCCGAATGATGTGTGCAGGGTTCCCGAGACACCAAACGGGCGAATCGGTACACCGGGCCACGGTGCCTACCGCAACACAACCCACCCCTATGGTCAGCGTTGCGTGCGGCCCCCAGCATGCTACAAACACCAGAAACTACTTGCAACTCCCGGACTAGGAACAAGGGTGGTTAAGAAGCCGAGAGGGTCAATTAAGGATCCCAATGCGTGGTAGTAACTGTTTCATGGATCACAAACACAGAACTCAGTTCTCGAGGGCGGCTGCAATGAGACAACCCACCATGTACTCCTACATGGCCTCTCACCGCTACCTTTTACCAAATCGTGTTCACACACTTAGCTCACACACAGTAGGACATGTTCACACACCTCCGATTCATCCCGATGAATCAGACCTGACTCAAGTCTAAGCAGTAGCAGGCATGACAAACAAGCATGAATGAGGAGGCACACAATGGCTCAAGCAACTCCTACTCATGCTAGTGGGTTTCATCTAGGTACTGTGGAATGACAGTCATGCGAGAGGATAAAGGGGTTCAGCTACCGCAGCAAGTAACACATGAATCGTTGTTGTCCTAATGCGGTAAAATAGAGCAGGAGCGAGAGAGTGGGATTATATCGGAATGAACAAGGGGTTTTGCTTGCTTGGCACTTCGAAGATAATATAGTTCTTCATCGGTGTCATCGAACAATCGTCGAACGTCGTCATCGAGAGAGGGGCAAACACCGCAACCGAGAAGGAACACAATCAATGCAATGCACAATCACATGAATGACATGTCATGTTAAGGTACTGAATTCACCTAATGCAAAATCTAGCCAAGTTAATTGAAGTGGAATTCAAACAAGAACAAATTCCGACTCCAAATGTTATTTCATAAATTGCCCTAATCATGATTCATCCTATTCAGTGAGGTTAACTTGTTTAATCATGCATGAAAGTGCCATAAACATATTCTTCATATTTTTCTGATCATTTTTCATATATAAATTATCTAATTTGGAGTTACAGATTAAAAGTTATGAATATTTGAAGTTTGAACTATATTCTGGAATTTCCTGAATTAAATTAAATCCAGAAAAGGGTATTACTGCGTCAGCCTGACGTCAGTGTGACGTCAGTGGTCAACGGGACATGGTCCGGGTCAAACCTGACGGTGGGTCCCGCGTGTCAGCATAATTAGCTTAACTAAAAATTAATTAAAACTAATCCTAAATAGTTAACGAGTGGGCCCCAATGTCATTGACTCGGGAGAGAGTCAACCAGGGCCCACCCCTGGTCAAAGTCAAAGTCGGTTGCCGGCGTCTAGCCGCCGGCGAGCCCGACGCGGCGGCGAGAGTGGTTTTGGCCACTCCGGCGACCAAATGGGCCGCGGAGGGCATCTAGGAGGAGCTGGGGATGAGCCGAAGCTCTTGGTGGAGTTAGCCGGGGTCGGGGTGGCCGGAATCGGCGCCGGCAATGACCTAGGCGGCCGCCGGAGTTCGGCCGAGGTCGAACATGGCGCTAGGGAGCACGGCGAGGCGCGTGGGGTGGCGTTTTGCGCTCCTGCGAGTGCGGTGAGGGCGGTGGTGTGCTCGGAAGCGAGCGTGCACGGTTGTGCTACGGCCACGCCATGGCCGGGCGAGGAGCAATCGGCTCCGGCGGAATCAACGGCTAGAGAGGGAAATAGAGCACGGGAGAGAGGGGTTGGCAGAGGAGCTCACGGCGGGGTCGATGAGTAGCCTGGGCGGGCTCGGGGAGGCCGGACGGCGTCGGAGCATCTCTGGTGATCTCGGTTGCCCGAGGTAGAAGACGACCATGGAGACGTCATTCGGGCATCCGGTGCAGCGTGGCTCGGCGGAGAGGTTCAGGTGGCGAGGCGGAGCTTCGTGGGCAGGATGGCTAGCCGTGGGAGGTCGGTGGCCACGACGAGCGACGGTGGCGGCCAGGCGAGCCGCTTAAAAGGCGTCTTGAGTGAGAGAGCAGGAGGAGGAGAGAGGCCACAGGCGAGAGAGAGGGTCGAGGGGTGCGTGGCGCTCGGGAGACGCCCAGAGCGTCGGGTGAGGGGAGCGGCAAGCAGGAGGTGGCGCGGCGAGCGTCGGGCACGCACTGTGCATCCGACTGGCGGGAGGAAGAAGACCTCCCTACCCCTGGTGGGCTGGGCGGGCCAGATGGGCTTCCAGGTGAGCGCCAGGTAGTCCTTCTCTCTCTCTCTCTTTATTTTCTGTTTTCTATTATTCTGTAATTTTCAGGGCTTTATTAAAAATACTAATGCTACCCCAAAAATCATGAAACTTGCTCAGGCCTACTGTTTGGAAAATATCCAACAACAAACATTTAAGTTTATGATTATTTGAGCATTTAAAATATTTTATAGCATTTAAATGCCCAAATGCAAATACTTAATGAATTAATCCAAGGACCAAATATGTCATGAAAAATTTGCAGCACCTCTGGTTCTGGTTTAAAGCATTTTTCTTGAAATGATGAACATTTTCTAAAGCCATTTGAAATCACTGAAAAATATTTTTGGTTGAGCCTATTTGAATTCCTTTAATGCTAGGGTTTAGGCAATCCCCATTTCAAATTGCATGAAAATTAAACATGATGCATGGATGCAATGCCACTAGTTACAAGCAAGCTCTAGGGCTGTGACAACATGTTTTCATAAAGCTTGCACCCGTTCGTAGTTGTCGCGTTCCCCTTGCCTTCTTTGACCGTTCCGAGACCAACCGGGTTTTTCGAGTCCCTCTTGTCTGGCCGCTTAATCTCTTTGCTCAATGCTTGAACCCCTCGCTTGGTCGCCCGAAACTTCCCGAACCCGAAGCACGGTCCACGACCGATGGGTCCGGATCATCACCAAACATCTCTAAATCATCATTGGTTTCTCTTTTGGACTCCCTAGCTATTTTATTCGCGACCGTCCATTTACTATCGGAGGGACCTAACCGCCCTAAACTGTTTTCATCTGTTATAAATATAAGGTCCAACCCTAGATCCTAGGGGACTTGTCCCATCGATCCCACCGCGCCGCCACTCCACCTGGTTTCCTCGGGATCCCTCCCGGACCAACCAGCAGCCTCCTCCCTGATCCAAAAAATTCCTCTCTCGTTCTCCACCAGCCACCCCCAAATCCTCCTCCTTGCCTCGATCCAGCCCACAAGAGAGGAGCTCCTCCTCTGCTTTCTCCTCGAGCCCGCAGCAACAACGCAGCGCCCGAGCGCACTTCGCCTCGCCTGACCTGCTGGACCCCGCCGCCTCCACGACGGAGCTCGTCGGAGCAAGCACCACCAGGCCGCCCCTGCACCCTGCCCTCTTTCTTCTCCTTCCCCGTGCCCTCTCCCTCCTGACCTCTCTTGCCCTTTCATGGTCCGCAGCATAAGAAACCCCATGACCACCCGTGCCATCTGTCGTCCTTCTCCGGCAGCCGCGCCGGCGAGCGCCCCGCCGGACCCGCTGTTCCTGGCCTCCTTGCAGCCGAACCGTAGGTTCTCCTCAGGCCGTCGCGCCCCTGCCATCTCCCTGCGGTCCCTCTTCTTCCCTTGTTTCCCCTCTGAATTTCTTTGTCTTTTTTCTTCAGACAACAGCAGCTTCCATTGCCTTGTCGCTCGCCGCCGGCCTCCACAAGTCAAGCGCCACCGGATCTGGAGGATTCGGGCCTCCCTCGCCTTCCCGTGTCCCTCCCCTACCTGCCTGCTTCGCCGGAGTCCCGCACAAGCCAGCATCGCGAGCTCCAGAGCCGCTGCTCCTCTGTTTTCTGTCGAACAGAGGGCGAAGCGCCTGTAGCCTCCCCGCCTCGCGCCTGGGCCCAGTTAGCGCCTCCCTTCGCCTGTTGACCACGGCCCAGCTCCCACCTCCACCGACCGAGCTGAAGCCCATGGGTGAGCTGCCCCCTGTTCCTGGTTGGCCTGTGTTCAGATTCGGTCCGATGCATTTTTTTTCCTCTGGTCGATTTTAGCAATTATTCAGTGTTTAGCTATTTTACAGAAAACCCCTCATGTTCATGCATGTAATAACTCATTAACCGTGCATCGGATTAAAATGATTTAAACATGTAAAATGCTTAGAATTTTGTGTAGATTAATTATATGCCATTTTCATCCATGTTTAAAATATTTAAAATTGTTGTTTGCATTAATTTACATAAATGTCATGCTAAAATGATTTAATTCATAACTAAATAACCATAGCTCCAAATTTAATAAACTTTATATGTAAATGGGGTGGAAAATGCCTAGTTTAACATGGTGCAGTTTATTTTCCTGTTAAACAACTCTAAAGTTATGTAATAGGAAGAACAGTACCAAATCTAAAATATGCACATGGGGATTTTCCGAAATTGTTGTTTGTTGTCCCGGCCTCATTTAAATTTGCGTAAATAGTTAGTTTACTTAGGCCTCACCCCCTTGCCATGTTTAATAACATTTAATATTGTTGGGTACAAAACCAATAGAGAACTAAATAATTGATGTGGTGTTTTGCATATTGAGCTCCACTTAACTTGTAGTATTGTTTGTTGCACTTTGCCATGCCATGCCTCATTAAACCGGACATGCATCATACTTGATTGTGCATCATGCCATGATTATGCTTGTGTGTTTACCATGTTGTTTGCTTCTTTCCGGTTTGATTCTCTCGTTAGCTTCGGTTTCATTCCGGAGTTGTGAGGATTCGTTCGACTACTCCCGGTTGTCTTCTTCATGGACTCATTCTTCTTCCTAGCGGGATTTCAGGCAAGATGACCGTCACCTTGGATCTCATTACTATCATTGCTATGCTAGTTTCTTCGTTCTATCGCTTTGCCGCGCTACTTGTCTCTTGTTGATCAAGCCTCCCAAATTGCGATGTCAGCCTCTAACCTTTGACACCCTTCCTAGCAAACCATTGCTTGGCTATGTTACCGCTTTGCTCAGCCCCTCTTATAGCGTTGTTAGTTGCAGGTGAAGTTGAAGATTGCTCCATGGTGGACAGGATTTTGTTGGGATATCACAATATCTCTTATATTATTAATGCATCTATATATTTGGTAAAGGGTGGAAGGCTCGGCCTTATGCACGGTGTTTTGTTCCACTCTTGCCGCCCTAGTTTCCGTCATATCGGTATTATGTTCCCGGATTTTTGCGTCCCTAACGCGGTTGGGTGATTTATGGGACCCCCTTGACAGTTCGCTTTGAATAAAACTCCTCCAGCAAGGCCCAACTCTGGTTTTAACATTTGCCTACCACCTATACCTTTCCCTTGGGAGTAATTAACCCAAGGGTCATCTTTATTTTAGCCCCCCCGGGGCCAATGCTTGTCTAAGTGTTGGTCCGAACTAGAGCCCTTTATAGCGCCTCCTCGGGGAAACTCGAGGCCTAGTTTTAGTTGTACGGACTGCTCATCCGGTCGTGGCCTGAGACGAGATACGCGCGACTACTATCAGGGTGTCGGCACGCCGGGAGGTCTTGCTAGTCTTGTTTTACCATTGTCGAAATGTCTTGTAGCCGGGATTCCGAGACTGATCGGGTCTTCCCGGGGAGAAGGAATATCCTTCGTTGATCGCGAGAACTTATCATGGGCTAAGTTGGGACACCCCTGCAGGGTATAAACTTTCGAGAGCCGTGCCCGGTTACATCGCCGCAGATGGGAATTTGTTAATATCCGGTTGTAGTAAACTTGAAGTAAACTCTTCTAAAATACACCAACCGTGTGCGTAACCGTGAGTGTCTCTTTTCGGGGTTGATCAAGAGTGAACACGGTTTTGGGTTATGTTTGATGTAAGTAGGAGTTCAGGATCACTTCTTGATCATTACTAGTTGACGACCGTTCCTTTGCTTCTCTTCTCGCTCTTATTTGCGTATGTTAGCCACCATACATGCTTAGTCGCTGCTGCAACCTCACCACTTATCCTTTCCTTACCCATTAAGCTTTGCTAGTCTTGATACCCATGGTAATGGGATTTCCGAGTCCTCGTGGCTCATAGATTACTACACCAACAGTTGCAGGTACAGGTTATGCGATGATCATGACACGAGAGCGATGTTACTTGTTTTGGAGTTATTCTTCTGCTTCTTCTTCGATCAGGGGATAGGTTCCAGGTCGGCAGCCTGGGCTAGCAGGGTGGATATTGTTTGAGTTTCTGTTTATGTTTCATCCGTAGTTGGATGTTTATCTTATGTATGATGTATTATTGTATTTATGTGACATTGTATGTCTTGGAGTATCCCCACTATTATGTAATGTTGATGTAATGATATCCACCTTGCAAAAGTGTCTTCAAGATGCGCTTCTATCCTTGGTGGGACCTTCGAGTTCCTTTAGGATAGGGCCGCATCTTGGGCGTGACAAGTTGGTATCGAGCCTCGACCGACCATAGGAGCCCCTTGTTTGTTGGCCGTTGTTGAGTCTAGAAGAAAACTATTTTGAGTCTTAGGATTATATATATCGAGAGTAGGATTCTTTTTACTCCTCGGTCCTTAAATGCGCTCTGGTGAGGCCTCCTGCCGTAGATGTTTTGTCTTTCCTCTCCTCAATTTTCACGAAATTTTTTTTAGGATCACGCGGGTATCTTGGGTTCGTTCCGATAGTCTTGTGACAAGAACATTGTTCTTGGTGCCTCCTGACATTTAGGGGTTGTGGCAGTGTCCCGGGGAGTTGAGCTCCGAGGTGTTGTCGTCACAATTTTATCGTTGCAGTTCTGGAATACCTGAGTTTTGCCGACATCGAAAATCTCTTTTATGCAGTTGTTGGTGAGATAACCTCGACGCCACCCAGTATTGGGGAGCTCGGGAGTATTGCCATAGCTTGTATAACAGGTGCTTTTCGAAGGTTGAGGTACACGATTTCCGGAGTTTTCTTGGTTATGTGTGGACGGATGGATACAACTGGATCAAGGTATTGTTAGTTTGGGTGATATATTTTGTGTCCCCTGTATCCCCAACACCAGATTGCATAACCAGAAAGTTTCGGGAGTTTATAGGTGGGAATTCAAGTAGCTCCTAGGATATCTTTCCGACAGATGCATGATATGGGATTGGGTAAAACTCTATCATATGTATTTCCGGCTTATTCTGCAAGCCAAATCCTTTGTTTTGTTTTATTTGTGGTATTCGAGTTGCTTCGATGTCAAGTGTTGATCCATACCTTCCTTAAACGGTGTTCTCATATTGCTATGTGAATACTAATCCTTCTTGATCATCGAGGTCGTAATGTTAATTCTTTTCCAACCGGCGTGCTTCTCTTTAAGTGGATCCGATCATTTCAACATCCTCAAGATAAATTCTGAGTTTTTCTCAACGGTGTCTGTTTCATCCGTCCCCAAGTTGCCTTTGTTTTCCCGCCCTCCCACCCTTTTTCTTCAAGGACTCAGATTTCTTAATCACGTATCCTTTTATTTGTGGAAGTCTCTTCATTCTTTTCTTTCAATGTTCTTATCCTGTGATTTCCCATAAAGATGCTCAACAGTTTCAAGTTCATCATCCTTCATTGTTGTTTCTTCTCTGGTGGATCCAATTCAAGCTTTCGATATTTATCATATTCCTTTCCTCCTTTCTAATGCTTTCTCTTGCCGATGCACCTCTTAATTATTCACTTCGTCCTATTCATCTTTTCTGGAGTGCTGAAGATATCTCACAAGACTTGTGTTTTCCATTCTCAATCCATTCAAGATATTTCGAGGTTGTTTTCCCATTCAAGCCATTTAATTCAACCGGTGCAACCTCTCTTTAAAATTGTTCAACGGTGTTTTCTTTTGAGTGGGCCCTAACCCACAAGTCTTTTCCCAGGATCTTACCTGACTCTTCTAATTATCCCGAAGTTATTCTCAAATTCTTTTCAAGTGTGACGTAAGAATGGATCCCATCAGTCACATGCCTTCTCCAAGATCGCTTTCAAATTATTTTTCATTGTTGGCTCAACCTCTTTGTTTTTTTTCATTCTCCCGGAGTATCTCAACAATTCATGGTGGTGTTTCTCATCGTCATTCTTGGATTTTGAAGACCGAAGAAGAGTTCCTCTTAAATCCTTACCCGTTCTTCCTCTCATAATTTGTTTCAATTGTGGGAATTCTTTTCACCCATGCGGAGCATTGCATCAGTTGTTTCCATTTCTTTCCTCCGAAGGCCATCATGTCATAATTCTTCATTATCAGCGTGTAGCTACCGTTCTCCAAATCTTACCGGTGAATCATTCAAATATCCTCTAATCAGTTCATGATCTCTTCATTCTCTTGTATCTAAATTCTCTCAAGCATCTTCATTCGTTTTCCAATTCTTCCCGGTGATTTGTGCCTTTGCTACTTTCATTTTCAATTCTTACGGTGGTTCGTTCAAGATTTCTCTTCCTTCGTTATTGTATCAATTCACTGATTCATTCGTTGTTTCCAAATTCCACGAGTGGTTCCATCAATACCTTCTCAAGTTTGCGCTATCTCTATCCTTAATCCCTCAAGAAGAATAAGTAGTGTGCCAAATCTGTTGCTTATCATCAATTAAATTGGTGAAGGATACGCATAACGTAATTCTTATTATTGTTTCATCCAAGTGATCTAGTTTCTTATTTCCATCATTGTCATCATGTCACATTTCTCGGTTCGAGTTGCTCCATCTTTTATTTTCTGGAGTTCCAAGTTTTCCGCATTATCTCGTCACGAAGCTCCACCTAAATTATTGCAAGGCTTCACCCTATGTTTTCAACTTCTCTTTCTTTTTTATCATCCTTTTTATTACCGGAGTTCTTCATGGAGGCTCTACATGGTGGTTCGTCAAGGATTCTTTTCATTCTTCAATTGTTCTTCAAGATTTCTCTCGAAGTTATGATCCGCCAAGCTATACTCTAAAATAAACATGGTGTTCAACACATGTTTTGTTTTGAGGAGCTCAAGTATTCTTCATCTTGCATTCCGAAGTGCAATTCTTTCTACCTTATCTTTTGAGATGGTGTTATGTCACTCTTGACAATTTCCTTCATGTTTCATGATTCATATGTTGTCAAGAATGAGGTATTTTAAATCCATCATTTTCTCTTCGTTCAAGAGATCTTTTCAACCAATCAATCTTTTTGTTGGAGTTATATTGGGTTATATTTCACCTACAACCTTCCCTAAGGAATGTAGCTATTTGTGGTGCTTATCAATGATCCAATTTTCTCCTTCTCATCTCGGTGAAGAAGTTTCTCTTATCTTCATTGATCTCAACCAATCAATTGTTTCTGTTAATGGCGGGTTGTCACCTCATCATTTTGAGATGTTTGCCGTACGCCCACAACAAGCTTGTGCTTTTTGCAACAACTCCATTCAATTCTTCTTTGCAAGGATGCTTTCCAAGTTCATTTGTGGCAGAAGTTGGCATTTTCTTCTCCGTCCCTTTATCGCAACGATCTAACTTCTATTCTTTCGTTACGGAGGCATTGTGATGTTGTGTTCTTCACCCATCACCTCGTTTTGTGAGGATCGTGTTCTTTTCTTGCTTATCCATTTTACCGGACTGTTGTGTCATCTCTTCAAGTTCTTTTCATCTTATCAATTTTTCCTTCTTTCTTTCAGTCGGACTGCTGCGCAAATTATATCATTCTTCCTCTCTCATCTTGTTTTAACCGGAGTGGTTTCGAATTCTATCTTGTCCATTAAACTCTTGATTCATGTCTTTGCAACCTTCAAGTTCTCGTAATGCTCCTTGTTCCTCTTTTATACCGGATTGTTTGCAATCTCGTTCATCTCTGTTGTACTCTTTCTTTTAAATTTCTCAACCTCTTAAGGTTCGTGGTTTCACTCGTTCGTCAAAGAAGCAACTTAGTTTTACCTCTTCTCTTCCTCTTTCTTTTCCCTCCGGTGCCATCCTAGATCTCGGGACGAGATCCTCTCGTAGTGGTGGAGTGTTGTAACACCCCGGATGCAACTTTCCATATTCGTAACTCCAACTCTTACTTTTTCCGGCGATGTGCTATATTATTTTCCTTCCTGGTTGGGTTTTGTCTTTTGTTTTGCCTTTTTTTCATGTCTTGCATCTCATCTCATGGCATCATGTGCATTGCATCCACATGTTTTCATAAAGCTTGCACCCGTTCGTAGTTGTCGCGTTCCCCTTGCCTTCTTTGACCGTTCCGAGACCAACCGGGTTTTTCGAGTCCCTCTTGTCTGGCCGCTTAATCTCTTTGCTCAATGCTCGAACCCCTCGCTTGCTCGCCCGAAACTTCCCCGAACCCGAACCGCACGGTCACGACCGATGGGTCCGGATCATCACCAAACATCTCTAAATCATCATCGGTTTCTCTTTTGGACTCCCTAGCTATTTTATTCGTGACCGTCCGATTACGATCGGAGGGACCTAACCGCCCTAAACTGTTTTCATCTGTTATAGATATAAGGTCCAACCCTAGATCCTAGGGGTCTTGTCCCATCGATCCCACCGTGCCGCCACTCCACCTGGTTTCCTCGGGATCCCACCCGGACGAACCAGCAGCCTCCTCCCTGCTCCAAAAAATTCCTCTCTCGTTCTCCACCGGCCACCACCAAATCCTCCTCCTTGCCTCGATCCAGCCCACAAGAGAGGAGCTCCTCCTCTGCTTTCTCCTCGAGCCCGCAGCAGCAACAGCGCGCCCGAGCGCCTCGCCTACTTGACCTGCTGGACCCCGCCTCCTCCACGGCGGAGCTCGTCGGAGCAAGCACCACCAGGCCGTCCCTGCACCCTGCCCTCTTTCTTCTCCTTCCCCGTGCCCTCTCCCTCCTGACCTCTCTTGCCTTTTCATGGTCCGCAGCAGAAGAAACCCCATGACCGCCCGCGCCATCTCGTCCTTCTCCGGCAGCCGCGCCGGCGAGCGCCCCGCCGGACCCGCTGTTCCTGGCCTCCTCGCAGCCGAACCGTAGGTTCTCCTCAGGCCGTCACGCCCCTGCCATCTCCCTGCGGTCCCTACTCCTCTGTTGTTTCCCCTCTGAATTTCTCTTTCTTTTTTCTTCAGACAACAGCAGCTTCCATGGCCTTGTAGCTCGCCGCCGGCCTCCACAAGTCAAACGCCACCGGATCTGGAGGATTCGGGCCTCCCTCGCTTTCCCGTCTCCCTCCCATGCCTCCCTGCTTCATTGGAGTCCCGCGCGAGCCAGCATCGCGAGCTCCAGCGCCGCTGCTCCTCATTTTACATCGAGCAGAGGGCGACGCGCCTGTAGCCTCCCCGCCTTGCGCGCCTGGGCCCAGTCAGCGCCTCCCTTCGCCTGTTGACCGCGGCCTAGCTCCCACCTCCATCGACTGGGCTGAAGCCCATGGGTGAGCTGCCCCCCCTGTTCCTGGTTGGCCTGTGTTCAGATTCGGTCTGATGCATTTTTTTCCTCTGGACGATTTTAGCAATTATTCAGTGTTTAGCTGTTTTACAGAAAACCCCTCATGTTCATGCATGTAATAACTCATTAACTGTGCATCGGATTAAAATGATTTAAACATGTAAAATGCTTAGAATTTTGTGTAGATTAATTATATGCCATTTTCATCCATGTTTAAAATATTTAAAATTGTTGTTTGCATTAATTTACATAAATGCCATGCTAAAATGATTTAATTCATAACTAAATAACCATAGCTCCAAATTTAATAAGCTTTATATGTAAATGGGGTGGAAAAATGCCTAGTTTGACATGGTGCAGTGTAACGCCCCGGATTCGATGCGCCAGGTGTCCGCCAGTTATTTGCCGTCGTTGCCATGCCATGTGCTTGCGTGTTGCACTTTGCCATGTCACCATCTGCATTTCATATCATGTCATCATGTGCATCTCATTTTGCATACGAGTTCGTCTCATGCATCCGAGCATTTTCCCCGTTGTCCGTTTTGCAATCCGGCACTCCTATGTCCCCCGACGCCCCCTTTTAATTCTTTTCGTGTGCGGGTGTTAAACTTTCTCGGAATGGCCCGAGGTTTGTCAAGCGGCCTTGGCATAGCACCGGTAGACCGCCTGTCAAGTTTCGTGCCATTTGGAGGTCGTTTGGTACTCCAACGGTTAACCGGGTAACCGTAAAGCCTCCTTCTCTTCGCAGCCCAACACCCCTCCAAAGTGGCCCAAAACCCAGCAAACTCCCCTCCATGCTCTCGGTCGTTCGATCACGATCGTGTGGGCGAAAACCGCTCCTCATTTGGACTCTCCTAGCTCCCTCTACCTATTTAAACACCCCCTCCCCCGAAATTCCGGGTCCAAACACTAGTCTCTCCTTCCTCGCGCCGCCGGACGAAATCCCCTGCCACCGGACATGTCCGCGCCACCGCCCCTCCGCGAATCAGGATCCGCCACGTCACCCCGCCGGTCCTCTCTCTCTCCTCCTCACTTGGCTGGCCCACGGCTCCCGTCCAGGGCCCTCGGCCAAGCGCCGCCGCTGCAGCCAGCGACCAGGCCAGGCGCCCGCCGCCCACGTTGCCGCCTGCCCCTGCGCCGCCAAGGCTGGATCTCCGCCGCCGTAGCCACCGCCTCCGCCGCCCTCGCGCCTCCTCCATTGCCCGGCCGCCCGCCTGCGCCACCAGCGCCCGTCGCCCCTCGCTCGGCCCGTTCGCGCCGTCAAGAGGCCAGCGCCCTCGCCCGCTCCGCTCGTCCGGCCCGCCTCCCGGCCGGCGAGCTCGCCGGAGCTTCGCCTCGCCTCCTCGCGCCGCCCCTGCCGAGATCCGGCCGGATCCGGCCCGGAGCACCTCGTCCCCGACCTCTCCGGCGCCTCTCCGGCCTCCTTCCTCATCTCCGGCCAACTCCGGCATAGTTGCCGGCGAACCTCGATCTGCGTGCCCCGAAACCCTAGATCCGTTTCGGGAGGTAAATTTCGTCTAAGTCCCTGAGAGTTTTCAGCATTTTCATGCCATGTTCATCGCATCATAACTCTCTACATACTGATCCGTTTCATGCGTGTAATATGTAAAATTGTTCGACTCGACGAGTAATTCATTTCGTTCCATTGTGCCATGTTCTTTTGAGCTCATCTTGATGCCCGAAATGCTGTTGGAGGAGTGCTATATAATATTAATCTGCTGAAACTGTTATAACTTGGTGATTTGTCATTTTTTTCATGTTTGATGTGTGCATCCTATGAGGTTGATGTCTACATGTGTTTTGATATATGATATGCCATCTATCGAGAGTTCTATCCATGTATTTTTGTGATTCCTGTAGTGAGTGCATCAAGCTTGTTAAGTAGGGTACATGCTGTTACTGTTTTGCTAGGCTGAATCTGCTATATCATGATGCTATATAATCCTGCTGCTACAAGTCATTCTATGCATAATCTGGAAATGTTCACTAAGGTTGTTTTGTTCTACATGTCATTCTATATCCATCCATGCCCCTGGTTGCATTTATAGCCTGCTGTAGCTTGTTGTAATATTGCTCTCAAATTGCTAAATAATATTGTTGTCAGCCTGTTAATATTAAGTTCAGTTTTTTCCATGGGCTTTGCTAGTGATCCATGCACTCTATGAACTTTCTCTTGACATGCTTAGATTCATAAACATGTATTCTTGCTATGAGTTGCCTTTCCATGCCATGTTTTGCTCTGTGATGAATGGTTCAAGCTCACCAACATGCCTACTTATTGTTGTTCCTGCCATGTATGAATCTGTAATATAACTTGCTATCTTCACATGGGTGCCATCATATCTTCTGACCCTTTTTGGCTCATGGACAGTAAAGGACTTTTGTTCTCTGCAATTAGTAGGTTCATTCCATGCTATATTTTGACATGATATCTTGCTGTAACATGTTGTTTGATAGCTCTAAACATTGCAACCTGATGTTATTTTCTGCAAAGTCTGAACTGTTATTATTTGCAATCTTGCCATGTGTGTTTGAGCATGTTCTAGTGATTTCTGGAGATAGCTCACTGTTCATGTTTTGTCATGATTTACCTGTTCATCACGTCCATGCCTTTTGTTATCATGTTAAGGTGCTGTAGAATGTTGTTTTGATGCTTGCAATATGCCTAGTTGCTGTTTTGGACAGCTTGTCCTTTAAACTTGTATAGGGTGTATGTGTTGAACCGTTGCTCCGTTTTGATTGTGCTCTATATGAAACTTGCTTAGAATTGCATGAACTTTCATATTATCATGTTGCATCCATGTTTTGAGTTGTTTGCTTGATGTTTGTATGTATTTTGCATCAATGTCATGCTTGTTTTGCTCATATCTTCTAGGCCGTAGCTCCAAATCTAATGAACTTTATATGTAACTTGACTAGAATCTCGTGTAGATCTTCGTGGTGCTCTTTAACTTGCTGTTTAACAACTTGATCATAAGGTTTATTCAGATCTGGACCAATTTCGAAATTTGCATATGAGGACTTACCGGAATTGTTATATGTTGCTTCCGGCCTCATTTAAACTTGTTTTGATGTGTTGGTCTTGTCTACGCTTGGCTGCGATCGTGAGGATTCGTTCGTCTACGCTTGGTTCGTCTTCGTGGCTTCATCTTCTTCATGGACTCGTTCTTCTTCCTTGCGGGATTTCAGGCAAGATGACCGTCACCTTGGATCTCATTACTATCATTGCTATGCTAGTTGCTTCGTTCTATCGCTATGCTACGTTACCTATCACCTGTTTATTCAAAGCCTCCCCAAATTGCCATGAACCTCTAACCTTTGACACCATTCCTAGCAAACCGTTGCTTGGCTATGTTACCGCTTTCCTCAGCCCCTCTTATAGCGTTGCTAGTTGCAGGTGAAGTTGAAGATTGCTCCATGGTGGACAGGATTTTGGTTGGGATATCACAATATCTCTTATATTTATTAATGCATCTATATACTTGGTAAAGGGTGGAAGGCTCGGCCTTATGCCTGGTGTTTTGTTCCACTCTTGCCGCCCTAGTTTCCGTCATATCGGTATTATGTTCGGATTTTGCGTCCCAGTAGCGGTCGGGTGATTTATGGGACCCCCTTGACAGTTCGCTTTGAATAAGACTCCTCCAAAGAAGGCCCAACCTTGGTTTTACCATTTGCCTCACCACCACCTACTTTCCCTTGGGAGTAATTAACCCAAGGGTCATCTTTATTCAGCCCCCCGGGCCAATGCTTGTCTAAGTGTTGGTCCAAACTAGAGCACCGTGCGGGACCATCCTTTCGCAACTTGGGTTACGTCGGTACCTGTACGCTTAGCTTATCTGGTGTTGCCTTGAGAACGAGATATGTGCAGCTTCTATCGGGATTGTCGGCGCATCGGGCGGTCTTGCTGGTCTTGTTTTATTACTGTCGAAATGTCTTGGAGCCGGATTCCGAGACTGATCGGGTCTTCCCGGGAGAAGGAATATCCTTCGTTGATCGCGAGAGCTTATCATGGGCTAAGTTGGGACACCCTGCAGGGTATAAACTTTCGAGAGCCGTGCCCGCGGTTATGTGGCGGATGGGAATTTGTTAATATCCGGTTGTAGTAAACTTGAAGTAAACTCTTCTAAAATACACCAACCGTAATGCGTAATCAGTGAGTGTCTCTTTTCGGGGTTGATCGAGAGGAGAACACGGTTTCTGAGTTATGTCTGACGTAAGTAGGAGTTCAGGATCACTTCTTGATCATTACTAGTTGACGACCGTTCCTTTGTTCCTCTTCTCGCTCTCATTTGCGTATGTTAGCCACCATATATTCTTAGTCGCTGCTGCAACCTCACCACTTTACCCCTTCCTTTCCCATTAAGCTTTGCTAGTCTTGATACCCATGGTAATGGGTTTGCTGAGTCCTCGTGGCTCACAGATTACTACACCAACAGTTGCAGGTACAGGTTTTGCGATGATCATGACGCGAGAGCGATGTTTGCTTGTATTGGAGTTCTTCTTCTGCTTCTTCGATCAGGGGATAGGTTCCAGGTTGGCAGCCTAGGCTAGCAAGGTGGATATTGTTTGAGTTTCTGTTTATGTTTCATCCGTAGGCGGATGCTGATCTCTTGTATGATGTTGATGTATTCTTGGGGCATTTGTGCCTTATGTTTGTATGCCCATCTATTATGTAATGTTGATGTAATGATATCCACCTTGCAAAAGTGTTTCAATATGCGGGTCTATCCTTGGTGGGACCTTCGAGTTCCTTTTGGATAGGGTCGCATATTGGGCGTGACATGCAGTTTATTTTCCTGTTTAACAACTCTAAAATTATGTAATAGGCAGAACAATACCAAATCTAAAATATGCACATGGGGATTTTCCGAAATTGTTGTTTGTTGTTCCGGCCTCATTTAAATTTGCGTAAATAGTTAGTTTACTTAGGCATCACCCCCTTGCCATGTTTAATAACATTTAATATTGTTGGGTACAAAACCGAGAGAGAACTAAATAATTGATGTGGTGTTCTGCATATTGAGCTCCACTTAACTTGTAGCATTGTTTGTTGCACTTTGCCATGCCATGCCTCATTAAACTGGACATGCATCATACTTGATTGTGCATCATGCCATGATTATGCTTGTGTGTTTACCATGTTGTTTACTTCTTTCTGGTTTGATTCTCTCATTAGCTTCGGTTTCGTTCCGGAGTTGTGAGGATTCGTTCGACTACTCCCGGTTGTCTTCTTCATGGACTCATTCTTCTTCCTAGCAGGATTTCAGGCAAGATGACCGTCACCTTGGATCTCATTAATATCATTGCTATGCTAGTTTGTTCGTTCTATCGCTTTGCCGCGCTACCTGTCTCTTGTTGATCAAGCCTCCCAAATTGCCATGTCAGCCTCTAACCTTTGACACCCTTCCTAGCAAACCATTGCTTGGCTATGTTACCGCTTTGCTCAGCCCCTCTTATAGCGTTGTTAGTTGCAGGTGAAGTTGAAGATTGCTCCATGGTGGACAGGATTTTGTTGGGATATCACAATATCTCTTATATTATTAATGCATCTATATATTTGGTAAAGGGTGGAAGGCTCGGCCTTATGCCTGGTGTTTTGTTCCACTCTTTCCGCCCTAGTTTCCGTCATATCGGTATTATGTTCCCGGATTTTTGCGTCCCTAACGCGGTTGGGTGATTTATGGGACCCCTTGACAGTTCGCTTGGAATAAAACTCCTCCCGCAAGGCCCAACTTTGGTTTTAACATTTGCCTACCACCTATACCTTTCCCTTGGGAGTAATTAACCCAAGGGTCATCTTTATTTTAGCCCCCCCCCCCCCGAGGCCAATGCTTGTCTAAGTGTTGGTCCGAACTAGAGCCCTTTGCAGCGCCTCCTCGGGGAAACCCGAGGCCTGGTTTTAGTTGTACGGACTGCTCATCCGGTCGTGGCCTGAGACGAGATACGCGCGGCTACTATCAGGGTGTCGGCATGCCGCGAGGTCTTGCTGGTCTTGTTTTACCATTGTCGAAATGTCTTGTAGCCGAGATTCCGAGACTGATCGGGTCTTCCCGGGGAGAAGGAATATCCTTCGTTGATTGCGAGAGCTTATCATGGGCTAAGTTGGGACACCCCTGCAGGGTATAAACTTTCGAGAGCCGTGCCCGCGGTTATGTGACAGATGGGAATTTGTTAATATCCGGTTGTAGTAAACTTGAATTAAACTCTTCTAAAATACACCAACCGTGTGCGTAACCGTGAGTATCTCTTTTCGGGGTTGATCGAGAGTGAACACGGTTTTGGGTTATGTTTGACGTAAGTAGGAGTTCAAGATCACTTCTTGATCATTACTAGTTGACGACCGTTCCTTTGCTTCTCTTCTCGCTCTTATTTGGCATTATGTTAGCCACCATACATGCTTAGTCGCTGCTGCAACCTCACCACTTATCCTTTCCTTACCCATTAAGCTTTGCTAGTCTTGATACCCATGGTAATGGGATTTCCGAGTCCTCGTGGCTCATAGATTACTACACCAACAGTTGCAGGTACAGGTTATGCGATGATCATGACGCGAGAGCGATGTTACTTGTTTTGGTGTTCTTCTTCTGCTTCTTCTTCGATGTATTGTTGTATTTATGTGACATTGTATGTCTTGGAGTATCCCCACTATTATGTAATGTTGATGTAATGATATCCACCTTGCAAAAGCGTCTTCAAGATGTGCTTCTATCCTTGGTGGGACATTCGAGTTCCTTTAGGATAGGGTCGCATCTTGGGCGTGACACTAGCGATCGGCCGCGGCTTGAGCGGCGGCCCGCTTCTCCTTCTCGGAGGTCGTCGCGGCCTGGCTCAGTGTTGCTCGAACTACTGCGTCAGACTGAAGCCAGCCGGAGGCCAGCTACCAGGCGCGGATCCTCGCCCAGGAAATCTTCCCTGTCGGTGGGAAACGACACCTATGGGATCACAAGAATCCCTACTACGATTGCGGGGCGCGGGGTTGAGAGAAGAGCGGGTCTGACAGAGAAGCACGCGGTTCATTTATCTAGGTTCGGCCCGCGAGCGTGCGTAAAACCCTACTCCTGCTTTGGTGGCTGTATTCTGTGTTCTTGAACTAGCTACGAGGCGTAACGAGCTCCAAAAAGCCGAATCCCTCTCCTGGTCGCCTCGGGCCTCCTTTTATAGGTGAAAGGGGCTGCCACAGTGGCACACAGGAGGTGGAAAGGTCTACAGTGGCATGAGGTTATCCCTCGTATTACAGGACAAGGTGCATTTAATGCATCGCTTAGGTGTCCTCTTACTTCCCGTCCCATCCGTCGCCGCTCCTCCAGGCTTCGACACACGCCCTGGCCAGCGGTGCATGCGGTGCCATGTAGGCAGGCAGGCAGCTGAGGTGGCGCAGTGGTGGAGCCTCCAGGAAGGGCTGCACGTTGCCACCCAGGTGCCTGCCCAGTTGGTTGGGTCGGCAGCTGCGTGTGAACGGCGGCGGAGACTTGGCTGGTGCTCGGGCGGTGGCCTGGCTGAATGCGCTTGGCGAGGGCCTTGCCGGGTGGCCCGGCAAGGGTCTTGCCGCGGCGTGCAGGCGTCCGAGGCAAGGATCTTGCCGCGGGTCTTGTGGGTAACTTCAGCGAGGATGGCGGCCTTCCCATCCTCACTTGATCTTGACTATTCTTTGTCTTCACAAAGATCTGCATGCCACCACAGAGGTGCCACCCGAGCCCTGTCCCAACACATGTGTTGAGTGTTGGTGGGCTCGAGGGTGGCTCGCTCGGCTGGCATGGGCGAGCTGCCCCGGCAAGGGTCTTGCCGGGGCCGCTGGGGCCGTCCCTGCAAGGATCCTTGCCGGGGAAACCTGCTTCGCCCATCTAATCTTTGTGGCCTTGGTCCTTGTCGTTGCTTTGCATCGTCTTGGGCTTTGGTATTACGTTAGCTCACCTCCTCCACTCTGCTTGGCGTGGCCGTGGGCGTGGCTCTGACTGCCCGTGCACAGGTTAAGGGGTACTCTGAAAGGGCACGCTCCAAGATAGCGGAGGAGGCAGAAGAACCTGGGAGTAATGACGCAGCATGAGGAGGAGGCGACGTCATCACCAGGGCTTGGGAGACCAAGGGCTCTTGAGCCTCTGGGACCCCAGTAGCTGAACCGGGCATCGGCACTACTAGAGCCAGCGGGGCCTCGGGGGCTGACTCCTCCGGACGACGCTCCTCCAGGCTTCACGGGGGCGACAAGGCCGGAGAGGTACGAGAGCTGACGTTTCCTTTCTCCACGGAGGGCGGCGTGGCCGCTGCAGATGGTTCAGTCCCAGCGTAAGCACCGGATCCTCCTTCCTCTTCTTCGCCGAAGGCGGCGGCCTGGTCAAACTATGACGAACGTCAGGAAGCGGCAGTATAAGCAAGAACAAGATGAAGCTCAAGCACTTACTGGTCCACAGTAGTATAGTCCACCCTCCGCTTGGTGAGCTTGAAGCCTGAGAGCTTCGAGGCCTGAGGAGTGGGCGCGCAGACCCCGGGAGCAGAAAACGGCGCAGCAGAAGGGCCAGAAGCAGCTTCAGACGGGAGTAACACCTCGAGAGACCAGCGAAGATCTGCCCCTCGTCGGGATAACGAGCAGCTCCCCCTCCTCTTGGCAGGCGTCTGCCTCGTCGTCGTCAGGAAAGGCGCGGAGGATGTCGGCTTTGCTCAAGGGGGAGGTCTCCCCCATCCCTTTGGGAGTCACCTCTGAGTCTTCCTCCTCCCCCTCTTCCTCCTCGTGGGACTCATCAGAAGATAGCTCCACCGGCTTCGGCGCCGCAGGGGCCCCAGTAGGCGCCGGCGGCACCAGCCTGCGCCCGTCAAAGGTCGGCCTGGAAGCCACGACCTGCGCCCCGTCCTCAGGACGAAACAAGGGGGTGAAGATGCTCGGCGGGTACTCCTAGTCATCCCCAACCAAGAGGCGGAGAACTGCGGCCAGCTCACCGTCGGACAAGGCTTTCAGGCTCAGGCGAACCTTGCCCTCTTCGTCCCCAAGCTCCCACAAGGGGCACGTACGGGCCTGAAGCAGGGCTACGCGCAGCTCCAGGAATTCCCTCAGGAGCATGGCCACTGTCACCATCGCCGACGTCGCGTTGCCCGGCTTCAGGTCGGTCTTCATCTGATCCAGCACCAACTTCGCCTGCTCATCGGTGAGCTTCGCGCAAGACCACTAATGGTGTTCCGGACTAGGGGGTGTCCGGATAGCCGAACTATCATCATCGGCCGGACTCCAAGACTATGAAGATACAAGATTGAAGACTTCATCCCGTGTCCGGATGGGACTTTCCTTGGCGTGGAAGGCAAGCTTGGCGATACAGATATGTAGATCTCCTACCATTTTAACCGACTCTGTGTAACCCTAGCCCTCTCCGGTGTCTATATAAACCGGATGGCTTTAGTCCATAGGACAAACAACAATCATACCATAGGCTAGCTTCTAGGGTTTAGCCTCTTTGATCTCTTGGTAGATCCACTCTTGTAACACACATCATCAATATTAATCAAGCGGACGTAGGGTTTTACCTCCATCAAGAGGGCTCGAACACAGGTAAAACATCATGTCCCTTGTCTCCTGTTACCATCCGCCTAGACGCACAGTTGGGACCCCTACCCGAGATCCGCGGTTTGACACCGACATTGGTGCTTTCATTGAGAGTTCCTCTATGTCGTCACCCGATAGGCTCGATGGCTTCTTCGACCATCATCAACGATGCAGTCCAGGTGAGACTTTTCTCCCGACAGATCGTCAGATTCGGGCAACCGCTGCTGCGGGACGATTCTCTTGGCCATCAGGAGCAGATCGAAAGCTACGCCCTAGCCGTCAGGTCAGATTTGGAAGTTAGAACTTCACGGCTGACATCCGCGGGACTTGATCCTCGATGGAGTCGAGCCACCCGAAGCGTGCCGCCTTTATCACGGCGAAGCATGATTTAGCTACTGCAGCCGGACAAGACCACGAGGCCGCACTCGAACCAGCTCCGATCTTCAATTCGGAGCCGGCTGCGCAGATCGGGGACGGATGGCTAGACACCGCCTCGGGGGCTGCAACCTCTACGGTGATAGAGCCGAACACTAATCTTGTCCCTCATAAAGCTCGCGACTCCAAGGTACCGGACTACTTGCCAGACTTCGAACCTCCCGCGCCCCCTCCGATCGAATCCGATTGGGCGCCGGTCATGGAGTTCACCGCAACGGACATCTTTCAACTCTCACCTTTTGGCGACATCTTGAGTTTGCTAAAGTACCTCTCGTTATCAGGAGAGCCCTGGCCGGACTGCGGTCAGGACGGTTGGGATGCGGACGACGAAGAAATTCAAAGCCCACCCACCACCCACTTTGTAGCCATTGCCGATTTATATAACCGACATGCTAGACTACGACTCCGAAGACATCGACGGTATGGACGACGATGATGGAGACGAACAAGAACCAGCGCCTACCGGGCACTGGAAAGCCACCTCATCATATGACATATACATGGTGGATATCCCAAAGGATGGGAATGGCGAAGGAATAGAGGAGGATGACCCCTCCAAGAACAGCCCAAGCGCCGGCGTCAGCGGCGCCGCTCTAAATCCCGCCACAGCAAGAATGAAGATTCCGGCACCGGAGATAACAATACACCGGACAGTGCCGAAGATAATACACTCCAGCAAGACCCAGCGCAGGAGGATGGAGACGCCAGCCCTCACGAGAGAGCGGCAGAAGAAGAGGTAGAGGATTATATGCCTCCCTCTGGAGACGAAGCAAGCCTCGACGACGATGAATTCGTCATTCCTGAGGATCCCGTCGAACAAGAGCGTTTTAGACGCAGGCTTATGGCCACGGCGAACAGCCTCAAGAAAAAGCAGCAACAGCTTAGAGCTGATCAGGATCTGCTAGCCGACAGATGGACTGAAGTCCTCGCGTCGAAAACCTGAGCTCGAACGCCCCTCCAAAGCTACCCTAAACGCAAGCTGCTCCCCGATTAGAGGAGGAGGCTTACGAACCCGCATCACCAGGAGACACATACGGCTAACCGACCACCCCGTGGTCGCGGCGAGAGGCCTCTAGACCCTTCACTAGAACTGCATTACCACGGCATCGCTCAAAAGCACACGGCCACGAGGAACGCTCCGGGACCTGCGAGATATATTGGAGGACAAGGCAAGACAATCAAGATCGATCTATGGATCGCATGGGCGCCCAGATGCGTGGCGACAACCGTCGCCGGACACGATAAGTCCGGCCGGGCCGAACAAAATGAGAAAGCTCTTTTGAGCTCCATTGTGATATCGCCCGATGCAGGCGCCAAGACACCCACTATGCTTCATGACGAAGTAATGGATCATCAAATCCCAAGGGTTTAAACCCGTCAATATTGAATCCTATGATGGCACAACATATCCCGCGGTTTGGATCGAAGACTATCTCCTTCACATCCACATGGCCCGCGGTGACGATCTTCACGCCATCAAATACCTCCCCCTCAAGCTTAAAGGACCAGCTCGGCATTGGCTCAACAGCCTGCCAGCAGAGTCAATTGGGAGCTGGGAGGACCTGGAAGCCGCATTCCTCGATAACTTCCTGTGGCACTTATGTGCGACCACCGTGACGCCGATGACCTAAGCCACATAATTCAGCAGCCGAATTAATCGGCCGGACAATTACGGACATGGTTCTTAACCAAGAAAAACCAAATCGCCGATTGTCCGGATGCGGAGGCCCTCGCGGACTTCAAGCATAACATCCATGACGAGTGGCTTGCCCGGCACCTAGGACAGGAAAAGCCGAAATCCATGGCAGCCCTCACATCACTCATGACCCGCTTCTGCGCGGGTGAGGACAGCTGGCTAGCATGCAGCAACAACATCAGCAAAAATTCTGGCAGTCCGGACTTCAAGGACCAAAATGGCAGGCCGCGTCGTAACAAAAACAAACGCCGCATTAACGGCGACAATATTGTGGATACGAAAATCAATGCGGGTTTCTGTGGCTCTAAACCGGTCAGTGGAAAAAGCCATTCAAAAGAACTACTCCGGTCCGTCCCAATTTGGACCGAATACTCGACCCGCTTGTGCGGATACCACGGCACCCCGAAAAGCCGCTTAACCACACCAACAGGGACTGTTGGGTATTCAACGAGCGAGCAAGTTAATTGCGAAAACAATGACAAGGCGCTGCATAGCGATGACGAGGACGAGACCCAACCGCCAAACAATAGAGGCCGAAGGGTTTCCCCACAAAAGCGGACGGTGAACATGATATACGCAACGCACATACCCAAAAGGGAGCGGAAGCGTGCACTCGTGGATGTCTCACGCGATGGAGCGGTTGCCCGAAGTTCAATCCATGGTCCTCCTGCCCGATCACTTTTGACCGAAGGACCACCCACCAAAGCATCCGCCACGGCGGATTCACCGTGACCGGTCTTAGACCCAATCGTCGATGGATTTCACCTAACCAAAGTCCCGATGGATTTGCGGCAGCAGCCTCGAACTCGCTTTTACCAGGATACAGTGCGCAAAATGGGCATAGACCCCTCAAGGATTAAATCTACCAAAACGACCTTTAAAGGTGTCATACCAGGTGTAGAAGCCAATTCACTACTAGAAAAAGGGCTATAGATGGGATTGACACTAATGGCGCACCAGAGAGTGCGTGCGCCATTAGTATATACTAATGGCGCACCACCTGCTGATACGCCATTAGAGTTGAAACTACTAATGGCGCACCAGGCCCACAAAGGTGCCATTAGTATTAAAAATATTTTGAACTAGTGCGCCTGTCCAAACATACTAATGGCGATCCGGGCAAAGTGCGCCATTACTAGTTGTAAGTACTAATGGCGCATCTGCCTAAAATGCGCCACTAATGTTGTTTTTTATTATATTTTTATTCCTTTTTTTTTGCAATACTACTAATGGCGCCTTTGATCAACCGTGCGCCATTACTAGTTTAAACTAGTAATGGCGCATCGTGGATCATCGCCATTAGTATTTTTTTAATATTTTTTGTAAAACTACTAATGGCACACCGCCGGAAGGTGCGCCATTAGTAACCTGGATTACTAATGGCGCATTTAGTTCTGGTGCGCCATTAGTAAGTGGGCAGCAACAAGATATTTTGGACAGCCTCTCCTACCCACTCACTTTCTCCCCACTTCATTCTCTCCACCTCCTCCTTGTCTCGGGTGCCTCCTCTTTTTCACCTCATTTCCACCATAGATTCATTCAAATTTAGTGGTTAAATTACCTTGTTTTAATAGGTAAGTAAGGGGGGAAGTTATATTTATGTTGTTCTCCCTACAACAATGTGCACATGCACTTTTTATGGCCTAGCTAGATCTATGTATGTTCGTGGTGTTGCATATGTTTGTGGTGTTGCATATGTGTTTGTGTTTAGAGGTGTACCGGTATTTGAAATGCGATAGTTCCCAATATTTTTCCGGAATGTTGATTCATTTCCGTTTCAAGTAGAATTTTGGCATTAAGCATTCTTTTTGGTCCTATTTTTAGGGAAAGTCATGCCAAATTTTTCTTGGTTCTAAAATATCGTTTTGCTCTACCCATGACGACCATGGTCCACACGATGACCGAAGGCATCGTGAATAGGTTTTGAGGTCCGTGAAGGCCAAGATGCTTCAAAAGAATGAGACGGAGATAAGATGTCCGTGGTCGAAGATGCAAGTGAAGAGCCTTCATGCGGACCCAGTTCCGGCAGGTGCGGGACCACCTGCTCTTGCGTGGTTTCATGGATGGATATCGGTGGCAAGGTGATGAAGATGACTCTGAAGTCGTCCATGGGGGCCGGGCAAGAAATGAGGAAGGGCAGCAAGACAACCACCGGCTCGGGCGGGCGAGAAGACGAAGAATCCCAGGAGATGATCACGACGGTCATCATGTAGAAGATGCAGGACATGATGATGAGGAAGATGCCGGAGCAGACGACGGGCATGATCATGAAGATGATGATGCCGTGAAGCGAACGACGCTGGACCATCGGCGGCTGGGTGCGGGACCCTCATATTCAAGAGCTGCTTCTCAAGCGGACGGATAACACAAGAGCTGCCGCCCGAGAGAAAGCCAAGATGGATCAACTTGAGTTAGACGCGGTTACTCCATTGTATGAAGGATGCAGGCCCGAGGATACACTACGAAAGTAACGCTCATGGCTCGGAGATGAAGGTAAAACACAAAATGACCGGCGCATGCCGGCGAGAACATGTCATTCTCGCACGAACGTCTTCCCAAGGGGAACAAGTGCCCACCAGTTTGAGGAGGCGAAGAAAATCGTGTGTCCTCTCGATTTATCAAGACGTGAAACACCATGTGTGCATGAACAATTGCATCATTTATCGGGGCGGAAACGCCGGAGTCTACCATATGTCCGGTGTCGGCGTCACTCGATACAAGAAGAGGAAGAAAGCTCCTCGAAAAGTGGTGTGGTACTTTCCGATCACTCCTCGTCTGCAGCGGTATTTCGCGGACCCTAAGGTAGCAAAGCTCCTGCGTTGGCACGCGGATAGGGAGGAGAAGAAGCGAGAAGATGACGCAAATGATCCGGAGATAGATAAATAAGACAAGATGCTGAGGCACCATAAGGATGCGAGCCATGGCAAGCGTTGAACTTCAAGACTCGGAATTTGGGAACGATCCAAGGAACATCATGCCGGGCGCGAGCACCGATGGAGTCAATCCGCTTGGCAGCCGTGAGAAGCACACATAGCACCTGGCCTGTGTTTGTGTGGATGTACAACCTTCCCCGGTTGTGCATGAAGAGGAAGTACATTCACATGAGTATGCTAATTGAAGGGCGAAACAACCAGGAACGACATCAATCTGTATCCGGGGCTGCTGAAAGAGGAGCTTGACACGCTGTGGAAAACGCCAGCCAATACGTGGGACGCCGCAGAGAAAGAATATTTCCTATGAGAGCCGTGACCGCCACGACGGTGCACGACTATCTCGGTTACGGATATCTCGCGGGGCAGGTAGTCCACGGATTTTCTGGATGCATAAGGTGCATGGATGACACAACGTATCGCCAGCTAGATAGAGATCCCGGGATGTGGCATACCAGGTTTTCGTGGCCAAGGTGCCAGAGGGCAAGGGCTTTGTGGATAACTCCATCGAGCGTACGATCGTCCTGCGGTTTGATGACATCCACGCTATGTTGAACCTTCATCCGCTACACTACACCTTCGTTCGGCTATTTTCGCTGAGTATGGAGATGCGGATCATTCGCGACAAGACCGGACATCGTGATAGTCGACCCCTTCTACATGCGTGCCAAGATCTTGGACAGCGCCGGGGACCAACAAGTCGCGAGTTCTTACCAAGGCGTCATTACGGCAAACCAAGATAAGGATAACTTCCTCGTGCCTTACTTTCCCGAGTAAGTCCTCCCCTCAACCGCCCGTAACATATGAATTCTTAGATTTCGATCGCTTTTCTTTTAACATTCCGTGTTTTACTGCGGTGACACACATTGCACGCTCATCCTCCTAAGCCCCAAATATTCCATGGCCCACGTATTTCGACCGGACCGTCAATCGAACGTAGACTACACAAATGTCAAGAAGGTTCTTGATGATGTTCTCCTGCCACGCCTAATCTGGAGGCACCTTCACCAGGCCTATTCGTAAGCACGGCAAGCACGTGTTCTCCCATTAATACGACGCTGCGTCAAGGCAAGCAGCCATCGGGCGGTCGAAGGGTGCCTACTACGCCATCCATCACATGCGGGTGATCGTGACGGGACCATCATCAACTTCGCTACCGAGTAAACTCAAAAGATTGGGCCGCGGCGTGTCGGCAATCCGTAACGCGGACATCGGACAAGAATTCTTTCGCATCGAGTCGGAGTTTGCGGAAATCATCCATCAAGATGTCCTTCGCACCTGGGCAGTTCTACCTCAGAAATCAACCGTCCAACAGTGACATCGACACAATGCTACAAATGCAGGCTGACAACGCCCATTCTTTCATGACTCCCACGATAGACGGCGGCTTCATCCACGCTCCGGTCCCTTGAGTCCAGTCGAAAGCTGTGATGCTGTGTCTAGTTCTGAAACATCGATTGGCTCATGTTGTAATTAAACTTTAATGAACTTGTAGTATGTCTCTTTTGTTTCGAGAGTTGTTCAACTTAGATGTAATCGATGCTATTAATGTCTTGCTTTTCTCTTCCGATCGTTCTGTTGCATACTTATATATTGCTTATGTATTGTCTGTGAATTGGTACTAACGTTTCGTTTGACTAGTGCATAGCGATGCCGACGTATGTCGTGTACAAGGGTAAGGTTCCCGGAGTCTACGACGACTGGGAGGAGTGTTGGAGAATGGTTCACCGATTTAGCGGTAACAGTTACAAAGGGTACACCACTAGGGCCGAGGCCGAATCTAGATACGCCCGCTATCCAGCGGGAGAGGGGAGGGAGCGTTGGAGGAACCAGATGAAGACGAGTTTCATCGTGATGATGCTCATCGTGATGACCGCAGCTCTATTCTATGTGATGGTAGTTTAGATGATCGATATCGACTTGTAATGTGAAGACAAACTCGCCATCATGGTCTCGAGACTTGTAATATAATGTTATATCTTTGTTCGGTCTTTTCAATTCGGAGACTAATATGATGAATTGTATTCAGAGACTAATATGATGAATTGTATTCAGAGACTAATCTTCTATTGTATTCGATGAATCTGTTGTTGATGTGTGATGTCTATATTTTGTCCAATTATACATTTTGTAACCTGTGCAAAAAACAGAAAATAAAAAATAAAAAACCTAATATTCATACTAATGGCGCATCACATCATAGTGTGCCATTAGTATGCCAAAGGATACTAATGGCGCATCGTTAAACAAAGGCGCCATTAGTATGCCGGGTTACTAATGGCGATCATGCCGGTTATGCGCCATTAGTATGCCAAAGCACTGGTATACATGGCCCCTCGGGAGGCATACCAATGGCGCATCGTTGAATATACTAATGGCGCATCTCGGTGGTGCACCATTAGTATATCGAATACTAATGGCGCACCTGGTGCGCCATTAGTAAAATATACTAATGGCGTGGCACTAATGGCGCACCACTAATGCGCCATTAGTGGCCAAATTAGGTGCGCCATTAGTAGGCCTTTTCCTAGTAGTGATTGTACAGGCTCAATTACACTGGAAGTGGTCTTCGGATCCCCGGATAACTTCCGAAGCGAGGAGTTAATCTTCGACATAGTCCCGTTCCGCAGCGGCTATTATGCCTTGCTCGGATGTACTGCGTTTGCAAAGTTCAATGCGGTGCCGCACTACGCATACCTCAAGCTTAAGATGCCAGGCCCTCGAGGAGTCATCACGGTCAACGGAAACACTGAACGTTCTTTCCGCACGGAGGAACATACAGCGGCTCTCGCGGCAGAAGTGCAATGCAGCCTCTTAAGGCAATTCTCGAGTCCGGCCGTTAAGCGGTCGGACACAGCTAAGCGTGCCCGGAGTAACTTACAACAAGACCACCTGGCACGTTCCGAGCATCGCCAGAGTAGTGCGGCCCCAACCCCAGCCTCTGCGAACGTCAAAGCAGGTCCTTCACAGACACCGCCACGCTGCGAAGATACCATGGGCATGGGGAGAGGGGCACGACCACGATAAACCCGTGATCTGCGGCTCAACCACACCAGGGGCTCTCAAGTGTGTCGTTCCTTTTTCTTTTCTTTTACCTTTTACTTTTTTCCCACAGTGACTCCGTTTGTCGAGGCTCCCGTCCGCAGCAGACTGCTGAACTCACGATGCAACAGCCAGGGAAGGATAAAGGCTACAACGAATATACAGGTGGTCTCCATTACGAGCATTTTATACACCAATCTGCAGCCTACCCTGGAGGGGACATGTTTAACAGTCCCATACCTTGCTTATCGCACTATTTGTATCGTTCGCATTAGTAGCAGCACTTATTGAATAAAACAATGCAGCACCTTTTGCTTATAATTGTATTTGTTTTTCATACATATGTTCATTCACGGCATGTTGCATCCGTACACTTTAGTACGGCTAAGATACACCAGGGGCTTATGTTTCCCGCATTATGGTATGATGAGTCTCAACACTTTCACAAGTGCGGCACTCGAACTTATAGCACTATATGCATCGGCTCCGAATCATGTCTTGGGTCAATAGTTGGGTTTGCCCGGCTCCCATGTTTTGGTACCTTACGTTCCGTTATATCGGCTAAGGTAGCACCGGGAGAACCATCATGGCGATTCCGCCTCAGCTTGAGCTGGGTTAACGCCTCGATGGAGAAAGCTAAAACTGACCGTCATGATGAGGCGAGAGCCGGTCGCTGTTCGAGAGGTTTTTTGCGAGTCCTTAAAGACTTACGCCACTTAGAGCGAGGAGCCGGATACTGTCCGGCCAAGGCGTGGATAGCGCCCCAAATTCGGCCTTCCGAAGACTAGGAGCTTCGCCGAAATTTAAAATTATATAATTCTATGGCTAAGTGAGAGTGTTCAAGCATTATAAGTCCGGTTGCCTTGTTCGCTGTGTTGAGCGCCTCCCTAGATGGACCCAAAGATGGGAACAAGAGCACTCAAGTTTATCCCGAACACCCCAGCACTTTCGTGGCATGGGGGTGAAGCCGACGACTTGCCATCTCTCGAGATCGATAAACAGCCGCACATAAGGTAATATTTTAAATTAACAAGCGTTTCTTAGCGATATGAACTAAGTTTTCAGCGCAAAGATAACAAAATGCGAGTCTACTCAAATATTACATCTTTGGAGCACTCACCCGCCATAGTCTGGGTGCCCTTCAAAGACACTCTTATAATACATCTCGGGCGTGCGATGCTCCTTGCCCTCTGGTGGCGGGTCCGTCACGAGCTTCTGGGCATCCATCTTGCCCCAGTGCACCTTTATGCGGGCAAGGGCCCGACGGGCACCCTCAATACAAGCGGAATGCTTGATGACTTCTACCCACGGGCACACATCCATCAGCCGCCGTACCAGGCCGAAGTAGCTCCCAGGCATGGCCTCCTTAGGCCACAGCCGAACTATCAGGCCCTTCATGGCCTGTTCGTCCGCCTTGTGGAGCTCGACCAGCTGCTTCAGCTGGTCGCTAAGGGGCACCGGATGTCCGGCCTCATCATACTGAGACCAGAAGACCTTCTCCGTCGAGCTCCCCTCCTCAGCCCGGTAGAATGCGGCAGCATCGGACACACTGCGAGGAAGATCTGCGAACGCTCCTGGAGAGCTCTGAATTCGGGTAAGCAACAGGTAATTAACACTCACATGCTTACTTTGCATGAAAAATGCCTTACCCGCTGCTATTTTCTTCACCGCCTCAACCTCCTGGAGGGCCTTGTAGGCTTCGGCCTTAGCGGCTTTGGCACTCTCAAGAGCGATTGCAAGCTCAGACTCTCGGGTCTTCGAGTCACGATCCAAGCTCTCATGTTTTTTCACGAGATCCTGGAGCTCTTGCTGTACCTCCGCCACCCGCGCCTCCTGCTTCTCTCGCTCGGTGCGCTCTGCGGCGCGTACGATTGCCGCCGCCACCGCCACCGCCTTCTGTGGTCGCCACCTCGTCAAGGGCCCCCTACAATACCCACGTTATCCTTGTCATTTTTCTTGCAACCAAATCCTTTTCTGTAAGGTACAATTTTCATAAGGTATTACTCACCTTCTTTTTCCTCGAGCTGCTTGGCATGGCCGAGCTCGTTCTCGGACCGCTCGAGGTTTTCCTTCAAAGTATTGACCTCTGCAGTCAGTGCGGCGGAGGTCAGCAGCACAGCCTGCAATCCCATATTGACATATTTTTTATGACTCCTGCGTTTATCTTTCTAAAGATCCTCAGTCCGGCTTTTCTTTCCGAACACCGAACCGAGCATCAGGGGCTACTGTCTATGCGGTACCATTTACATATATTGAAATTCTTACGTCAAAGCCTGTTAGAAGGCTACTGCAGGCTTCGGTCAGCCCGCTCTTGGCGAGTGAACCTTTCGAATCACCGCGACTCATAACAAAGGCGGTGTTCCTCTTTATGGAGGCGCCGTTGAGCGCCTCCAGAAATTATCCGGCACATCCGGTTGGATGGAGGCAGCCGGGCGTCGTGGTCTTGCCCTTCTTCTGAAGGGGTCGCCACGGGACTCCGGAGCCACTGTGGCCTCCGGGGCTGAGTCCGGTGCAAAGTCCGGGAGGGTGTCCTGTGACACCTCTGGGGCCTTCTCCTCCTGGTGGGTCCCTTCCTGGGACCCCACCTCGGCGTCGTCCACAGCACAGGGGGTGGAGGCAGTCGGTGGCTGGGAAGAAGACTTTAGACGGCAGACAACCGGGTCGGGGGATATATCCTGTTGCCGTGGACGAGGCGGTCATAGGAGCGGCAACGGAAAGGTGGACGACGGCGCCGATGAAGCGAGAGGAGGCGATGAAAGGATCTTGGTCCAGCGCCGTGGATGAGAGACGTCCATCTCTTGCAGTGGACGACGGGGTAGGGGTAGCGGCTCCGGCAAGGTGGAGGATGGGTGTCGGATTTCGGGAACCGGCAGACCCTCTAGGTTCGAACACTGGGGTGCGCGCGGATATCTCGCCCTCTACCTACCTACACCTCACCGCCACGCTAGGATCTAAAACTATGAAAGGAACAACACAAGAGACACAGGGTTTATACTGGTTCGGGCCACCATTGTGGTGTAACACCCTACTCCAGTGTGTGGTGTGGTGGATTGCCTCTTGGGCTGATGATGAACAATACCAGGAAGAACAGCCTTGCGAGGGTCTATTCTTGGCTGGTGCGATGAACTGCTAGGGGGAGTTCAGTCGCTCTCTCTCTGCTGATTCAAGATGCCTCTACCCTGTGGGTGGCTAGTCCTATTTATAGGCAAAGGCCCTGGGCCTCTACCCAAATATTGAGCGGGAAGGGCGCCAACAATTGGCCATTTTGAAGGGGAACATCTAGTACACTTATCCTGACTAAAGTTGGTCCTCGCTTTGTCAAAGGCTCTGGTGGTGACGCCAGCTTGGGCTCCACGATGACTTCCTTCCTGCCGCTATGACGGTCTTGGTCTTGTTGCACCGAAACGGATGCCTTTGCTTGTTGCTCTTGTCTGCGCTTGCCCCCTTTGCACCAAAGAGGAAAGGAGGACTTTACGCGGGCCGGTGCCCGCCTGGCGCCCTTGGTCGTCATTACTTGCGTCATGGGCACCTCGCGAGGTACCCCACCTTGATCTCTCCGCCTCCTCGCGAGCCAGCCTGACGAGGCCTTTCCTGAGGAAGCTCCTGTCGTCCGCCCTGCGAGGTTTGGCCCCTCGCGAGGGTCTTGAGCTTGCGCTGATGAAGATGGGCCGTGCCGGGCCACCCCTTGAGCCACGCCTTATGCCGCAGGCAGGTAAGTCTGGGGACCCCCGTTCCTAGAACGCCGACAGTAGCCCTCGGGCCCAAGGCCCACCTGGACTTGGCTGAGCAGAGAAGCGAAGGGGCAAGTGCGAAGCGCCGCATGCCCTACAGCCTGCGGCCTCGGGCGCCGCGTAGCGGTTGATTGGACGTGGGCGGCTACGCTCGCCCACGACGCCTCGGCAACTGCACGAATTGACAAGTCCATGCATGCAAAGCGGGTCATGATTACCTGCGATCGTGGAGGCCGGCGGTTGGCCTTCCCGGCTATAGGCACGGACGGCGCCTGCCCTTCCGGTCCATCCCCTCTTGCTTCTCCTTCTTCTTCACGGCTCCGCCAAAGAGGTTCTCTGCCGCGGAGAAAGGAAAGGCCCGCCAGGTGGAGCCTGACTCTCCCCCCCAAGCGCGGTCGAGGCCGTCCTCGCAAACACCCTGTGGCTCCCATGGTGGCTCCTCGTGGCCGTGGAGGTGATCTCTCGCGCGGTGACGGGCTGCAGGCCGTTGCTGGGGGGCGCGCTATGGCTGCGCGACCACCTAGGCCGCGCTTTCACTCGGCAGAGGTGCTGTCGGAGTTCGTTGTGTGGTCGACGGAGCCGACCAGCAACCGGCTCCAGCTTCCTCGCTTCTTCCTAGGTGAGCTTCCGGCCGGTGCCCTGGGCGGCCTCTGGCTTCAGGCGGATGGTTGCTGCAGCCGGGCCTCCTGGGCTTCGCTGGAGATCTCTGCAGCCGGGAGCGTGGCCCTGACCCGCAGCTGGCATACGTTTGCCCGTGCGCGTGGTCTGAGCCGGCGATGCACCCTGCACTTCAAGTTCGACGGCGATGCCACCCTCTACGTGAGGGTGTTCGGGGAAGACGGTCGCCGCTACTGGTGCTGCCACGAGAACGACGACCAAGGTCAGGGCCCAGCCCGCCGACGATGAAGACGACATCGCGCGCGTGGTCGGCGGCGCTCGGGGTTCATCGAGCTTCGACGACTCTTCTTCGGGCAGCGGCTCCTCCAGCGGTGGCCGCGATCAGCCTCTGCGCCGCCGCGCCCTCCTGGAGGGAGGTAGCTGGTCTGCCCGCCATCGCGCCTCGGTGAAGCGCGAGATGGAGTCTGCCTGAGCTCCGGAGTTAGTTCGAGTCTCCCCCACGAGTTGGTGTCAGGCGAGTCGCGCCTGTTTTGTTCTTTTTTCCTTTTCCTGCGCAAAGAGACAGTAGTGTAGGGCCCCGCAGGGGCGTGCTTGGACTATTGCTGTTAATTATTGTATTGTTTCCGCTATGTCGGTATTATGCCTTTGTGCCACACGCATGCGCATAGAAATTACTTAGCTCGGGGGGGCCTGTCGTGGCCTTTGCTTCCCGAGGTCGTGGCCTCGTCGAACGCTTCATGTCCTGCGAAGGTTAGTCTGGAGAGGTAGCTCCCGGCCTCAGCTGTGGATGCGACCACCCAGTCTTGTGTTCAGATGTCATGGTGCCCGTGGGGCACGGACTGGAGGGGTGCTCCTGTAGTGGACCCGGGTAAGGAAGCCTCAAACGATAAGGGCAGAAAATGCTCGTGAGGGTGCCCGCGCTGCTCCCTCGCGAGACTTGCGCGAGAGAAATCGAGGCAGGAGAGCGAAAAGGCAAGGAGTCACAAGCCAAAGATGGCAACAACTTCAATAAAACTTCAAATGGGAATGAACAAGCCAACTGCAGAAAGCAAATGAGAAAAGCCGTGTCCGGCACCTAATCTAGTCTTCGATGTCTTCTCACTAGCGCGGAGCTAAGTGCTGCCACTGGGCGTGGGAGGGAGCCCCACGGCCTGAGGCCGCCGCTCCTGAGACTCCGGGGCGTGTACAGCCCCAACTCATTATTACGTGAGAGTGTAATGGGCGGCGAGCTTCACAGGCATTGGCCTTCTTCACAGGCTCCGAGCCTTTTTCAGAAAGATGAACTTCATAGGCGCTTGCCTTCTTCATAGGCACCGGGCCTTTTCCAAAATGCAACAGCTTCACAGGCATTCACCTTCTTCACAGGCTCTGGGCCTTTTCCAAAACGCAACAGCTTCACAGGCATTCGCCTTCATGTGCCTCTGGGCCTTTTCCAAAACGCAACAGCTTCACTGTGCATTCGCCTTCTTCATGTGCTCTGGGCCTTTTCCAAAACGCATCAGCTTCATGCATTCGCCTTCTTCATGTGCTCGGGCCTTTTTAGGGTAAACCTCCGGAGGTGCCGGATGTTCCACGCGTTCTGGACGGGCACCCCTCCCGAGTCTCCAAGCGCACGGAGCCGGGCCTGGAAACATGAACAACCTTGAACGGGCCCTCCCACATGGGAGAGAGCTTATGCAGTCCCTCCCTTGAGATAACCCGCCTGAGCACGAGGTCCCCTACCTCGAGAGTACTGGGGCGGATGTTGCGGCAGTGGTATCGCCGCAGCGCTTGTTGGTATCTTGCCGCTCGGAGCGCAGCTTCCCGACGACGCTCCTCCCCCAGCACGAGGTCCATCCCACGCATGGCGTCCTGCTGCGCCTCGTCGAACGCCAGGACCCGTGCGGAACGACGTCTGACCTTGTGAGGGAGGACCGCTTCAGCTCCATAGACCAGGAAGAACGGGGTCTTGCCAGTTGGCTTGGTCGCGGTCGTGCGGATGGACCACAACACGGACTGAAGCTCGTCGTACCAACCTCGGCTGCGGGCCTCCAGCTTCTTCTTGAATGTCCTGGTCTTGAGGCCTCTCAAGACGTCTGCGTTGGCCCGCTCGGCCTGACCGTTGCTCCATGGGTGCGCCACTGAAGCATAGCATATCTGCGTCCCAAGGTTAGCACAGTATGTTTTGAAGAGGTTACCGGTGAACTGCGAACCGTTGTCGGTGATGATGCGGTTTGGCACCCCGAACCGGCTCACGATGCCCTTGATGAACTTGACCGCAGAACCTGCCGGGACGGTGCGGACGGCTTCCACTTCAGCCCACTTGGTGAACTTGTCCACGGCGACGTAGAGGTAGCGATAGCCCCCTGGCGCCCGAGGAAATGGGCGCAGGATATCCAGCCCCCAGACTGCGAATGGTCACGAGTGGGGTATAGTTTGCAGACTCCCGCCGGCTGATGGATCTGCTTGGCATGGAATTGGCAGGCCTCGCAATCCTTTACCAGTTTGACGGCATCATTGAGCGCAGTGGGCCAATAGAACCCGCTGCGGAACGCCTTGCCAACGAGGGTCCGCGATGATGAATGATGCCCACAGTCTCCACCGTGTATATCTGCCAGCAGTTCCTTCCCTTGCTCCACGGAGATGCAGCGAGGACACATCATTGGGTCGCTTCAGTAGAGCTCTCCATCCTTGATGCAAGATGTTGTGGCTTGTCA
This sequence comes from Aegilops bicornis, assembly GCA_021605145.1. NCBI lineage: Eukaryota > Viridiplantae > Streptophyta > Magnoliopsida > Poales > Poaceae > Aegilops > Aegilops bicornis. The sequence goes on from CM038669.1 coordinate 154,797,599, forward strand.
CACACGCCACACGCTCCGCTTCCTCCTCCTTCTCCGGCAAGATCCCTTGCGTCAAGTAGCTCCGAAGCTCTGCGATCCAGCACCCCTCCTGAGGCTCTAGCGTCAAGAGCAGGCGCGCTCCTGAGGTCGGGCCATAGACCGGGGCTCCCGAGGCTGGTGGCTGGGGGAGCTCCTCCCGAGGCTGCACCGCGCTTGAAAGTGACGGCATGGCCGAGGGCTTGAAGAGCCGCTCGTCGAAGACGCCAGGCTCCTGAGGTAGCCGCCTGGATGCTTGTTTGGTGATGTCGTCGGCCTCCTGATTGGTGCCACGGGGCACATGCTGCAACTCCAGCCCCCAGAACTGCTTCTCCATCCTGCAGACCTCCGCGAGGTAGGCTTCCATGTGCTCATCCCTCGGCTCGTATACCTTGTTGGAGAAGTTGACGAGGAGTTGTGAATCACCCTTGATGGTAAGGCGCTTCACTCCTAGGGTAGCTGCGGCCTTCAGGCCTGCTATTAGGCCTTCATATTCTGCTATGTTGTTGGAGACCTTTTCTCCGTGCTGGAAACAGAGCTGCACGGCGTAGTAGAGCTTGTCTTGAGTAGGAGATATAAGCACCGCACCAGCCCCCGCGCCGTGCCTGGAGAACGCCCCATCGAAGTACATGACCCAACCGTCCGGCGCCTTGCTTCTCGGGGAGAGGGATCGATCCTCGTCAGCCTTGAGGCCCGGCGCCTCCGTCCATTCTGCCACGAAATCCGCCAAGGCGGCCCCCTCGATGACTCTGGTTGTGCTGAATTCGAGCTGAAATGCTTGCAGTTCAATGTTCCACTCAGCGACTCTTCCAGCTGAGTTAGGGCTCCTGAGCACCCTTTCCAAGGGGTACGCTGAGACGACCTTGATGGGGTGGCCCTGAAAATAATGCCGCAGCTTGCGCGAGGCCACCAATAGCGCGAGGAGGTGTTTCTGAGGCATGGGGTACCGCGCCCTCGCATCCCGCAACACTGTGCTGACAAAGTACACAGGGTGTTCAACGAGGTTGGGAGTGCTGGTCTCGATGGCGCCGTTCGGAGACCGTGGCGCCTCCTGAGACAGTGGAGCCTCCAGCGGCTGGTCGGCAGGGGGAGGGGTCTCTTCCGTCTGAAAGTGCTCCCCCTCGGGCGGTGATCCTTCTCGGCTGTGGTAGTGGTCTCTGTGGGTCTTCCTTGATCCTGCTTCGCCTTTGATTCGTGCTGCCATGCTTTGGTCCGACGCTCCTCCCTCACCGCCACCTGTAGCTGGGCCATGGAGTAGGGAGTGGCTGCAAGGTAGAGCACCAGGGGTTCCCGAGGGCTGGGGCCACCATTACCGGAGGGCTGGTTAGGGTACCTCTTGAGATCTTGGAAAGCCTTGTCGGCCTCTTCACCCATTCAAAGGGTCCCTTTTTCTTCATCACTGGAAGAAAGGCAGCGCTTCGCTCCCCAACTTGGAGATGAAGGCCCTAGTGTTGTCACGCGCCTAGTGAGCTTCTGCATTTCTCTGAGGGTCTTTGGCGGGCTCATGTCCTCGACCGCCTTGACCTTTTCTGGGTTAGCTTCAATGCCTCGGTGGGACACGAGAAAGCCAAAGAGCTTGCCCAAGGGGACCCCAAACACACACTTCTCCGGGTTGAGCCGTAGGTTCACTGCGTCGAGGCTCGCGAAGGTTTCCTACAGGTCTTGTATCAGGGTTTCGACCTCACGAGACTTCACCACAATGTCATTGACATAAGCCTCAACATTCTTCCTGAGCTGCGGGCCCAAGGTGATGTGCATCAGCCGCTGAAAGGTCGCCCCTGCGTTGCGCAGCCCGAACGGCATGCATGTGCAGCAGTACACCCCACACGGGGTCAGGAAAGCCGTTTTTTCCACATCTTCTACCGCCATCTTGATCTGGTGATACCCAGAGAAGGCATCCAAGAAACATAACAGGTCACACTCAGCGGTGGAATCGATGATCTGATCGATGCGAGGGAGCGGAAACGGATCTTGCGGGCATGCTTTGTTGAGGTTGGTGAAGTCGACACACATGCGTTCCTTCCCCCCTTTCTTTGGCACGACGACCGGGTTGGCCAACCAATCTGGGTATTGGACCTCGCGAATGAACCCTGCAGCTTCCAACTTGCGGGTCTCTTGGATGATGAAAGCCTGCTTTTCAGTGGACTGCCTCCTTGCCTTCTGCTTCACGGGGCGGACATTGGGGCACACGTTGAGGTGGTGCTCGATCACACCTCTAGGGATCCCCACCAGCTGATCAGGCTCCAATGCGAATACCTTCTTGTTTGCGCGCAGGAACTTGACCAGGGCCTCCTCCTTCTCGGACTCGAGGTTGGCGCCTATGGTGAAGGTGGCGTTAGTGGATCCATCCTCGTCGACCAGTATATGCTTGGTTTCCGCCTTGTCTTGGGTGAACAACTGCTTCTTCTTGGCCTGCGCAGCCCCCTTGGGCTTAGGGGTGTCCGAGTCGGCTGGCTGCGCCGACGCCGCCGTCTTGAAGGCGAGCTTGAGCACTTGCAACACATCCCATGTGTCTCCGGACACGGTGAGGACGCCGTTGCTCCCAGGCATCTTCATGAGGTTGTACGATGGGTGAGTCGCGGCCATTAACCGGGCCAGTGCTGGGTAGCCGAGGATGGCGTTGTATGGGAGGCCGATGGGGGCGATGTTGAAGTCAATTAGCTCCGTGCGGAAGTTGTCGTAGGTGCTGAAGGATACCGGGAGAAGGATCTGCCCCAGGGAGCTGGACGACCCGCCCCCGACGCCCAAGAAAGGCCGGCTGGGCTGAAGCCGCTCCGGCGGTATGTGGAGGAGGCTGAAGGCTTCAACTGAGAGCACGCTGAGGCCCGCGCCGCCGTCGATGAGAGTCCTGGTGACGGCCACCTAGCAGATGGTGGGGGAGCACAACATTGGGAGCGCGCCCGAGCAGGTTGAGTTGGAGGGGTGGTCCTCCGAGCTGAAGGCCAGATCGGCCTTGGGCGTCAACCGACCTGGGGGAGCCCCCTGTCGTGTGGAGGCAGCGCCGACCTGGTGGACGAATGGCTTGACGCGGCGGCCTGAAGGTGGCGCCTGCGAGCCGCCCAATAGAGCCGCGACGACTGGGGGCGCCGGCGCGGCGTGCTGGGCGAGGAAGAGGTTGCGCAGCTCTTCCCAAGAGGCCACGGAAGCCGCCGGTAGGTGGAGCAGCCACATGCGCGGGGCGTCGGTGAGGGCCATGGGCAGCCAGTTAGCCATGACCCTGTCGTCGCCTCCTGCTTCGAGGATGGCCTCCTCGTACGCCAGCAGGAAGGCCAGCGGATCAGTTGTGCCGTTAGCCAAGGCGGCGTCTCCGGCTTGAACTTGTCCGGCCACCGCACCTGTCGCAAGGCTAGGGCCAAGGCTCGGAGCCCCCTGGCCCCCGTGCTGGCGCTGGCGACCGGAGTGGGCGGTGCGCTGCTCATCGCAGGGCGAGTCGCGGTGTCGGCGGAGAGCGGGTCGGCGGAAGGGAAAGCTCCGGCGCACCCCTACCTGGCGCGCCAAATGTCGGATTTCGGGTTCCGGCAGACCCTCTAGGTTCGAACACTGGGGTGTGCGCGGAGATCTCGCCCTATACCTACCTGCACCTCAGCGCCACGCTAGGATCTAAAACTATGAAAGGAACAACACAAAAGACACAGGGTTTATACTGGTTCGGGCCACCATTGTGGTGTAACACCCTACTCTAGTGTGTGGTGTGGTGGATTGCCTCTTGGGCTGATGATGAACAATACAAGGAAGAACAGCCTCGCGAGGGTCTGTTCTTGGCTGGTGCGATGAACTGGTAGTGGGAGTTCAGTCGCTCTTTCTCTGCTGATTCAAGATGCCTCTACCTTGTGGGTGGCTAGTCCTATTTATAGGCAAAGGCCCCGGGCCTCTTCCCAAATATTGAGCGGGAAGGGCGCCAACAATTGGCCATTTTGAAGGGAACATCTAGTACACTTATCCCGACTAAAGTTGGTCCTCGCTTTGTCAAAGGCTCGTGGTGACGCCGGCTTGGGCTCCATGATGAATCCCTTCCTGCCGTTGCGACGGTCTTGGTCTTGTTGCACCGAAACGGATGCCTTTGCTTGATGCTCTTGCCTGCGCTTGCCCCATTTGCACCAAAGAGGAAAGGAGGACACTGCTGGCCGGGCGCTCACCGGGCGCCCTTGGTCGTCATGGCTTGCGTCATGGGCATCTCATGAGGTAACCCGCCTTGATCTCTCCGCCTCCTCGCGAGCCAGCCTGACGAGGCCGTGCCTAAGGAAGCTCCCTGTCGTCCGCCCCGCGAGGCTTGGCCCCTCGCGAGGGTCTTGAGCTTGTGCTGATGAAGATGGGCCGTGCTAGGCCACCCCTTGAGCCACGCCGCAGGCCGCAGGCAGGGAAGTCTGGGGACCCCCGTTCACAAAACACCGACAATGGGGTGGCGGACGGAGGAGGCTGGCCGCAGTGCGGAGGTCTTCGTGCTGCCGATGGTGTATGAATGGGGAAATGGAGGGGAGGGGGATCTCAAACTTTGGGACACGCTTCTCTAAAATGGGGGAAAGTTACGAACTTATCCCCCGTTTAAAAGTTCCGACATCGCGTCGGTTGGGGATAGGATGGTAATCTCGCTTCTCCCAAATATTTGCCGGTAACTATTTCGGACGAGGAGAGGGTGTTTTGCCGCCCACGGTTGGCGCCCGCGGTGTATGAAAGGGGCTGACAGGTAGGGCGGTTGTGTCACGTCTGATGGAAGTTACACATCTGCCCCTATTTAAAATATTAGCCTACATCGATTTCGGGCGAGGAGAGGGTGTTTTGCCGCCCACGGTTGGCGCCCACGGTGTATGAACGGGGCTGACAGGTAGGGCGGTTGTGTCACGTCTGATGGAAGTTACACATCTTCCCCTATTTAAAATATAAGCCTACATCGATTTCGGATGAGGTGAGTTTGTTTTGCCGCCCATCGTGTATGAATGGGGAAATGGAGGAAGAGACACATGTCTTTCGGACGAGCATGAATCAAATGTGTTTTGCCGCCCATGTTTGGCACCCACCGTGTCTGAATGGGCTCAGAGGCTATCGTGTCACGTCTGATTGAAGTTACTAGTCTACCCCTATCGACAGAAGTGTAAATCCTGTCGATAAGGATGTCAAGTGTCAGGGGTAGACAGTAATTTCCATCTCACAAACACTTGCTTCGGGCAGCCCACAAATTATAGTGGGTGTTTAGCCGCTTCGTTCAAAACTTGGGAGAATTAGCATTCTTGTTTGCCCTGGGACCTGGCAAACTAAATTCAAATCCAATTTGTAATCAATTACGAATATCCACAGATAATTATACGTTTTGTTATTTATTTCTTCAAAACCACAACAAAGATTTATTCCACCTTTATATATGATTATGATTTAGAAGTGACGTGATCTTCGAATTCTGTAGGTTGGATACACTCTGAGTCAAACAGTTATTTCATCCAATACAATATGCTCACACGAAAAACAGTTCACCTTATGTCAATCATACAAGTACTGAGGATTACCTCGCCTAAAAAATTCGGATCGTTACAACACATGGACAACATAGGGGGTCTTGCAACATAATCCATTCAGAGACATGACACAACATGCAAGTACAATAATCTAATGACAATTTCAACTGGTATCTAAAGAAGAACCGGGATTATCTTGGGCTTCAGATAGCAGAAACAGCAGGACGTCCTCCGTCTTCAAATGCAACATTCTTACTTCCTTCAATTCTTGGGTTGCTTGCATAATGTGTGCCGCTAATTCCGTAATTTCCAGCCTCAAGATAAGGATTACCTCATTCATGGCAGCCACACCATCTCTTTCTGCCTCTAGTAGAGCCTCAAGCACTATAATATCTATGCTCAGACTGCTCTCTGGCGGTGTTGCCTCGGAACTGCTACCATATGGTAACATGGATGGCGCACTGCTTCCACAAATAGATTCTGGGGTTGTACATTGTGTCCTAGTGTGAACGGCATCCTGAAAGGTTTCCGCTGGACATCAGTAAGAGATAGTTATCGTATGATCCAGGCAGTAAGCTTACATGGTAAACGACGGACGAATTATTTCCGAGCATGGGAAACTATATTTAAATGGTTCGAAGCAGCATCAGCTGAAAAGAAATTAAAATGGTAAGATGAAAGTAGGGATGTAAGTGGCAAATAAACGACATCCGCCAGTCCCATCTAGTTAGTTTTTGCTACCTCCCTAGTTCATTTTCCTCAAAAAAACAAAAACTCTTTTGAACTATCATACCACTAGTAGACTTTAATCGGGATTAAACCGGACCCAGTTGACATCCCTAGTTGAAAGGGAGTGTACAACCGCTATATTTAAGTTGCCAAGGCATCTAAGCAGTTGAAATAATCTGAGAAAGCACTTAACAGTGTGGCCTCATATAAACTATGAAGACAGTCTTGTGATGAAGTTGAGAGGAAAAGTTAAGGACTCAAATGAAATAGGCATGCATTTCTTTACGATAGTACAGCAGGCACTGCTGACATATTGGCCAACTCAGGTATAGCATAACAACAAATAAGCATTCGAATCAAGCAATACAGCAAAGCAGACAACTGAACTATTTGTAATTCGGTAGGATTACACGTTGAGGGCACAAGCCAAGAAAGCAGCCCACTCGCATTAAATTTCACATGTACTAAAACACACTGGCTTACCATATGTTGTTGTGAAGCCTAGCTACTGTTGCAATGTTCTTTGAAGATATCGTCAGCATCCCGTGGTTGCAAATCTAGTTGTTGTAGTTTATTCTGCACCATCTATTTAGGTAAAATTAATTTTAATCGCATGCACTAGTCCGAATTGATCATCAATGGTTCATCTAAACTAATGAAAGAAGGGTGTGTGCATACACGACAATACTCCCTCCGATTCCTTTTACTTTGCGTATAACTTTTTCTCAGTTTTCTCGTATTAGTCTGCTTGTTGTCGATTCCTAGCGCTGGTTTAATTTTGTGCCTCGCCCCATCCGCCTCTTCCCTAATTAATTGGCAAATTAGTCTAGAAAAATTAAATCAGTGCCGTCCTTGGTATGTGGGTCAAGAGTTATGTGCAAAGTAAATAGAATCGGAGGAAGTATATCTGCTTTACTCTATTTTTATGCTTGTTCGAGGTGCCAGCCCCAAAAGAAAAAATATTTTGCTTGATGGAGTTGGCAGCTCCATAATTAATAGAAGCATCAAATTAGTCGTGCAACTTGGGAAGATCAAGAACACACAAACAAGTAATGAACAGAGGCTCGAAGCAGTGATGTAATAGCTAGCATCAGAAAATGTAGGGTAAAACGAACAAAAACAGCGAAATCACATGCTAGTTTGCTGATGTGTAATTAAGCATAGAGAATATTAAGCAGTCTGATGGAACCAACAGGTGGCATCAGAACAAAACTAAACCATATTAACTATATGTGCACTGGTATGTCATTTAACACATGTAACATGTTCACCGCTGTAAGTATGGCCCTACTGTGCAAGCGAATAACGCGTCTCATGAAAAACTGAATGATGCCCTGAAGAAATTCAAAGGTACGGTGCTTATGCTAGGAAAGTGAACATAGGCGCCGGCCGTTGGATAATAGTACCTGATTCTCGGTGGCGTATAGGTATCATTGTCATACTTGATAGCAAAGGATTGTCGATGGTGCTCGTGTTGCGGTTGAGTTTGGGCCGGCTGTCGCCGTCGCTGAAGCGGCTCCGGTGCTATAGTTGTGGCGCCTGTCGACATACAAGAAAGCTCATCTGTGGTAAGTGAACAGTTGCAAGATAAAGAGAAAAACCGAAGGACTACATATCGAAATAACCTGATGAGGTTGTGGCGTCAGTAAAGCAGGGCCAGTGGAGTTGAATATGCCGTCCGTGGAGCGGGTCCGTTGCAGTGGGAGAAGGCTTCGGCAGGCGCGTTGTACAGTGCTTTCGGTGAGGCGGATCTGTTGCGGTGGACGAGGGCTTGTATGAAGGGCCAGCGAAGGGGCGGACGAGGGAGTCAGTGAAGGGTCTACGCTGTGGTGGACGATGGTGCCGGTTAAGCAGATCCGGTGCGGTGGACCATGATGGCGGTCAAGGAGATCTGGAGCGGTGGACAAGCCAGTCGCTGAAGCGGCTCCGTTGAAGTGGTGAGTTGGTAGTTGGGTGTTCCAATGTGCGGAAGGTAGATCCGGCGGGGTGTGAGGTCCACCGCTGCGGCGGAGGACTAGATTTGGTGACTTGCGGTGGTTGGGGGGTCGGGGAGGGGAAGGGGAGGGGCTCTGGGGAAGAATGTTGGGGGCAAAGAGGGGAAAACAATGGAGTTACCAAAGCAGCCCTTTTCCGTTCATGTGGCAGGGGTAAAACAGCAATATCGCGGGGCTAAACTTTCGGGCGCGTGATATTTCGATGTGAGCGGGAAGTTTGAAAGCTTTTGGCACCTAAAATTATAAGTATTCTGCTCTCGTATGGGCGACTATGATATCATGGCCGACAGTTTGTTTGTTTTGCACGCAAAAAAATGTGCAAGTTTTGAAAATCAATGTCTCCAACTCGAAACTTAGATTGTCCATTCAATTCAAATATGGATCATTGAGCTACTACAAGCAAATACCATCATACGGTCCAATTCAAATGAAATTCCAAATGTGTTTATCCTAAATATGATGACAAAAGCAAAAATGTGTATGTGTATGAATAAAGTGGATGATTATAAAGTTTGAACATGCCCGTATGTGTATATATCTAGGTTTGATATATGAATTTGAAATCACGAAATACCGGCTTAAAAAATGTACCTCCGTTTAAATGAATTACAAAAGCTAATGATGGAGTCGAATTCCAAAATTCCAATCTTAGGTTTGTAATTCTGGTACATCAAGGTATATCACGCGTGTTCAAAAGTATCATTATCTCATAGTAAAAAGTGTGAAACAAATTGATCAACCATGAGTGCACAATATCTCAATTACGCTAAAGTCCCTCAAATATAGACACCTCACTCTTTATCTGAATTCAACCCCCCCCCCCCACCACACACACACACACACATAGAGAAGTCGTTCTCTCCCCCAAACACCAACACACGAGCACATTAAGACCCCTCTCTCTTGTAAAGTCTGGACCCCAACATAGGTCTCTATCACTTTGTCTCTCAGGCATGCACACATCTCTTCCCTCACTCTCTAGGTCTCCTGCTATCTCTCTTACCCAAGCACACGCACTATGTAGAGTGTATATTTCCCATACACACAAAACGTCGCCCCCAAACGTCTATCTCCCTAGTTATGTGGTGCTCGCGCACTCACCTCACACACCACCCCCACTGCAAACAAGTACACTTTGTCTCCTTGTGCACCACTCTCCTCTTTCTATCTCTCCCACATGCGGACCCGCCCCAGCTCCCTAATGTACAATCGTTCTCGATTTCACACATTGCTCTCTACACCATATATTCTATATCTCTCATGAAGTCCCTATCACACACACGATGACTCGCTTCCCTTGCGTCTCCGTTCATAGGCCAATTTCGGACTACATCAACATTGTCTCCCTATCTATACACCATTTATGGACACAAACGACCCCTCTCGCCCCCTGTCTTCCTCTCTCTCTCTCTCTCTCTCTCTCTCTCTCCATCGCTAGCTCTCTCTTTCTCTCGCTCTCACACCCCTCTCCCACACACACACACACTCGATGTCTCTTCCAAATAGTCTGCTCCCCCCGCCTGCACCCGTGCTATCTCGCTACTACACATGTCACACCATTCCCCCTTCCCTTATACTAGGTTTACATCATCAGTGGTCTCTCTACTCCACATACACTCTCTCCCTCTCACACACAAACGCGTGCACAAAAACACACAGACACGCAAAAACACCCATTTACCTGGATCCTCATCTCTCCTCATGTCCGCATGTGTATCTCACACACTCACTCTCTAATTATGTGTATGTGTCTCCACGTTACACAACACAAAGCCCCATGTACATGTCTCTCTCTATCCTCCACACACATAGACACAAAGAATCCGTTATCATTGCCTCAGTCTCTAACATATCACACACGACACTGTCTCTCTCTCTCTCTTGCAAACACGCTCAACAAGGGTTTCCACGTGAATAAGTTACCGTCTATTCATCAACAGTCGTGGCAGTACGGCAAACACGAGACATGAAAAAGAATAAATCTACACGTGCTTAGACCACCTAGTATGAATACTATGACTAGAGCAAGCCAAAAAGCGCGCCGCCATCACCCCCTCCTTGTCGGCGACGGGATAATCGTCGTTTTACACAGTCGAGAAGTCATTGTGCTAAGCCCCCACATGCCGAGGCGTTGAATAGAATGTAGATGCTAGTTTACAGAAGCAAGTATCGATAATACATTTGTATCTCCATACTTATATTTCTTCTCTTATAAAAAACAGAGTTGGTGATGATGGTACGTGTGCCATCTTGCAATATAGACCGTCCGATCTATATCTGACAGATGGAAATTAAACTAAAAGATACCCGCACCCCTCTCCACATTTATAGACAAGGCCTTCCTTCGTTCATCCTTATCTCCAACAAACCTCATTGTTGAGCAATTAACAAAGGAAGCCTCTGGAACAAACTGGCCTGCTGGCCGCTGCCGGTGTCGTCAATCCCCATGCCTCCGCTCAGTCCGACAACCAACCACCACCACACCCCACTCCTCTTCACCTTATCTCATATTTCTCGAGATATCATTAGTTTTTACACATGAGATTACTCCCGCAAGGGTCAATCACAACAAGTGTTTTATAACAAAATGCATCTTGATGTTCCATGCAATGCACGGCTCTTGCTAGTACTCCTACACAAGACTAAGTTGGTGATGCTGGTGTGTCTGCCATCCATCGTTTCTGACCATTAGATCTACATCTAACGATTGTGAGGTAAGTTGTTGCCTTTTCTCACCAACATCCCACTTGTCTACCAATTTGCAAAAAAACCCATAATTAGTATCTTTAAACCAACCACATCCTCCCCGACCTCACCAAAACAGCCCAAGGAATATATTCTAATTGAAACATAATATATCTCTAGTGACATATGTATATCAAAATTAGAGTGTTTTGTACCAAGTTTGTGAATAAGTATTATTCTAATTATGCAATGGACATGAACATTGCTAGTATTTCCAACCATGCATTTCTTTTCCTAGTATTCCATAGTTTCAAGTTTTCCATCAAGATATTAGTCACTCATGGTTGATATTTACTTTCAATCATGTACACATATGCACTATGTAACTAGCCTTGCTTATTGGCTTCCAAAGCTTAACTTTCACTCCTACTTACAATATGTAGAGTATTTAACAAAAAACTACCACTTTGAACCAGCCATAGGAAGAATCTATTGTACAAAAAATAGCAAAAACATACCCAAAATTCTTAATCCACGCCAAAAACTACCTAGTACTCCTACCGATTAGGTTCGTTTATACCCATTTATGACAGGGTTGGCCCACATGTCCGTGCTGACGAGGCAGCTTAAACCAACACATTTTGTTTGACCGTTGACACGAGGGACCCACATCTGACCTTCTATCCTGTTGTTCCCACTCAAATCATTATTTTTTCTGCACATTACTTCAAACATTACTGATGCGTGTTCGTCGGTGGCGCCGGTGATGAGCGAGTTGGTTGCCGCCCCGTCGGACGGGCCGGACGCCGCGCTGGCCTCCGCACGGTTGGCAGGCTGGCCCGAGCATGACTCACGAGCGAGCAAGCCGCCACTGCCTTCGCCGAGCGGATGGCTGGCCTTAGCGTGGCTGCGAGCAAGCCTCCGTGACCGCCGTGCCAATCTAGCTAGCAAACCTTGGAGACAAGCAATGGATCGGAGCTATCTTGGCTAGCTAGCGTCATGAAGCGCCGGACAGTAGCTGGCATCCGGGCTGCCGCAACATGGGCTCCGCACCGCCGGCGGTTTTGACCTCGCCTATACGCGTGGCGGTAGCTGCGTCCCATGGCCGAGGATGACTAGGTGGACGGGCCGAAGGTAGGAGGTCACTCGAGGATTTTTGTTGGTAAGAGCATGTACAATGGTTGATAAGGTAGTCTTATCTTAACTCCGCCACGTATGCAAGTGGTAGTAGTTTCTTGGCATTTTAGTGGTTTCTTGCATTATTAGAGCAAGTACAATAGAGCTGAGTCAGCGGGCTATAAGAAATAAACTACTCCCTCCGTCTAGGTGTGTAAGTCATCTTACGTTGTCAACCGCGACCAAGGTGGAGTGGAAAACAAGAAAACTTAATGTCTTTTTGCTAATTAATAGCATTGCATGCAATGAACTAACCACTGCATATCATGTTTGGTAGTCTCAAGTCATTGAATACATGCACGGCCCACATCCCTTATTGGTTGATATGTCACAAAACAAGAAACGAGGAGGGAGTTAACGTACGGTGCCTAAGTATTTTGGGATTATTTGGTCTTCGTAAGGTGACTTACACACCTAGACGGAGGGAGTAGTATATTTCTGCTTAGTTGGAGGAAAGAGAAGAGGAGAGAGAAGGTAAGCGAGCTCTTCGTGAAGAACCAGCTCTAGCACGTGCTCCTAGGCACTTTGTGAGAATGAGGAGTAGGCCACATAATAAAAACGTAGTACACTCTTTTGATCTATTATTGTACTACATGTTGGCTATAAGATGGGCTGTAGATGACATGGCACTAGCTTATAGCCAGCAGCTGGCTATACTATTAACCATGCTCTTAGGGGTTTCTTGTAAGGAACAATGTACGTACTACTAGCGACAAAAGGCGATTCTAGGTTGCATTGTACTCCAATGAGTACTACTGGTGGCCTGGGAGTGTATACCTCATTTTGTGGGTTCGATCCCGGCCGAACGCACGGCTGCCTTTTTTTAAATAGTACTACTACACTTTGCTGCGAGCCAATATTTTACACGGGTAGTTTGAGTTTTGAAGTCAAACGGACGTGCGGCCCCCACAACTGGGTGCATCGGACAGCCTAGCCACGTGAACGGGTTTTCCATCCCAGCATCCCGTGGCTCGCGTGCTCGCCCTAGCCGCACCTCGCTTGCAGCTTCCATCTAGTAGCATATTTAAACTAGCGCCTCCCAATTAAGCCCGAGGAGCCGGAAAAGCCTGGCGCTGCATCGGGAACTATGCAACATTGCTCTGTACGTAAAGTGCTCTACTACTACTCTGTAGCTGGTGGCGTTGCATGCATGGACTTCACTCCATTATCGGCTCTACTATAAAAGAAATTCCTCTTGACGTGTTTTTTTAAACGGAGGCAAAATCTTTGCTTCATCTCATTCATAAAGAAGGAACTACTAACAAAGTTCGACGAGATCCATTACACCTCCACAAATGGAAGCGAAAAGCCTAGTCTCGCTGTATCAAATAACTCAAATGTTCTGCCACCGCAGTAACCGTTGCTGATAAATAGGCTGCTAGTGTGTGCATGAGAGGAGCGGCTGAATAGAGCACCGAGAGTACCCACTAGGCCACTACGCAGGTGTACTTCCCCTGCATTTATAGTACAGCGATGGTTCTAGAGAACAGTAGTACCCTCCACTTCCAACTGTATCTCCTTGGCCCTGAGATTCAAGAGTTCAAAACTAGTGCACTATACTAGACTAGACTAGAAGTACAGTACATCGCACTACTAGTTGAGAAAAGTAGTACTAGTACTGCCACTGATGCAATCGCACTCCTCCGTCACATAATGTACGACGTTTTTTCACACTAGTTGGCGTCTGTAAAAATGGCAAAAACATACCCAAAATTTCTTAATCCACGCCAAAAACTACTACCTAGTGCCAAAAATTTCTTATAGTGCTATTATTTACAGTATAATGCAATCCCATAACGTTCCATAATGCTAGTACTAGTACTCCCTCCTTTCCGGTTTATAAGGCTCAATTCAAAATTCTCACTAACCAATGTAGATGGTGAGTGGTGGAATACTTTTTGGAGTTTGCAAAAGCACCCAATTAATGCTCTTGTTTTCCTCAAAAATGTATGTTTACCAATGCATTAATTGCAATGCATGCATGCATAAATTACATGCATTGGTCAATTTTCTCTTAGTACTTACATGCAATGATTTAATGCACCTTGGAATCTGAACATGTGATGGAAAACAACCAAATTGAGCCTTATAAAATGGAAAAACTAAACTTTTGAGATAAGCCCTATAAACCGGAAAGGAGGGAATAGTAAATAATAGCCTCACCCCTTCACTGAGGAACGATCTACAGTTGGAAGGGACGAGGCCGTGCGGTTACTACGCTCTTATCTCCTTCTCGCCAGTTCCCCTCCCCCCGAAGAGAAGGCACTTCGTCGCTGCTCCCATGGATTCGCCAGGCGGTTCTCCTCCTCGTCGGGGCTGGGAGACCTTGGATGATGATTCTCTGGGAGAAATCGCATGCCGCTCCGACGTCCTCACCGCCGCAAGACTCGGTGCTTCCTGCACCAACTTTTTCAAGACGCTGCTTAAACAGGCTTGGGAAAAGGCCATGCTTGTTGATCTTCCATGCATCCTCGAGGAAAAGTTTCTTCTATGGGACAATTCTTCGACCAGTCCACCGCTCCCTGGCCATGGTTGCACGTTGACTCCGCTAGAGTTGACGACGTTGAGAGGTAGTCGGATTTTGTCCGATGAGCAGGTCAGTAATGGAGTTTGATCATGTAGTACTTAGTTATTCCATTTCCATCCCGTAATTTCTCTGCTGCCCGCTGTCTTATATATAGGTCTGGGTCGGTGCTAATGAAGATTGGCTTGCATACCTCCGGCCGGATACCACCATGATTTTGCACAACATCCATAGCAGTGCGGCCGTTCCGGTAGACCCCTTCTCCACCATTGGGATCGGCCTTCCAAACTGGCTGGGCAAGAATACGTATGATGATGCCTACATGAGATTTAAGAAGATAGCAATTGCGGACCCACCAACAAAGTGACGCAGCTACGACGATTACTATCTCATCGCGGTGTTCGACATAAGGATTGCCATCAATGCAGGAGGCATTAACGACAGAGGCTGGCGCATGTTGGCAGCGGCAGATTTGTACCCCTACACGTTCGAAGACGCCGTGCGCCATCTAGGCCGCATCTTCGCGATGACAAGCCAGGGGACTTGTTTCATCTGGTTGACATCCAACGGTACGGGAGATTACAAACGGAATGCACAAACCATCATCTGCATCCCTAACGGTACTCCATTATTTTGCAGGGACCAGTCATCCCCCAATCAAAATAAGATCGCCCCGATCCTGGATGTGCATTTGCATCCGCGATTCGGTCTAACCTGGAACCTTGTAGCTGACTTTGGCATATTGGGATCAACTATCTTAGCAGTCGTTACCCATGGTACCACTGATGTGCAACATGGTCACATAATCTACCATGATCGGACCGTCACCATCTACCCAGGTTTTCCATTTTTTAATCCTCTTGCCTTCTCTTTCATTGTTGTACTAGTAGTATACTTTGTAGTAATAGTAGGAGTAATTTTTACCTTGGAGGATGCGCATAGCTAGCTAGGCCCTTGAAGACTTGAACCCACTAGCTGCCACCATTTTTGTTTTTCCATGTCTTACTATCGCATCCATGTAGCCAAGAGTGGCTATATATAATAAGCCAGTTATTTTACTTCCTCTATACCAGAGTAGTACTATTTGTTGCACAAGACATCGACCGCCACATTAGAGCACAACATTATCATGCATGGACCTTGACTATGTACGTCACCATGTGTCCAGATCTGGGATGCCGCGTGTACCAGATGAACGGCACCGAGTTCGACCCCCGTGATGCTACGTGGGTGTCGAGGAACACTCTTGGAGAGTACTCCCTTTCATCGGGGACAGCTACCCCATTGTGAAGCGGATGCCACCTTCCGTGCACGACACGGAAGGCCTTCCGTTCATGAAGCATGGTTGTTTATTCAGTGCGCACCGCTGGATGAACGACATGCTAGGACACGCTATCCCTGATTTATGCCGCTTCAGCTTGGATGAGTCTCCATCGTGTGGAACCGGACTAGAAAGCTGTGACAATGATTCCCGTTGCCTAGCGCTATGGATCATGCCATCCATGAAGAACACCCGGTTCTGGAACCTGGAGGAGGACATGTAGCCCATCTATAACGTGTAAGTGGAGTACGGTAATTGTGAACGGTAGCGCTGTGAATATATGTAGACTAGTCGTGCACAAATTTATCACATGAGTTGGAGATGAACTTGTGTGGCATACTGGCATTTGTCCTTTGGAATTTATTAGTAGTAAATGTGTTATGTGTACGTGCAACTTGTGTGGTTGTTGCACGGGCTCCAACACGCTCTTTGAGAACAAAAGGTGGCACAGCTTTGGATATACGTGACGTGGCGGCATCACACAGTAGCAACGTTCGCTATAGTTGTACTAGTACACTCCTACTAGGATGACAAATCCTATAAAACCTTGCGCTTGGCTCTTTGCCTCTTCGGGAGGTTCAACAGTTCATACTCGTGTGAACCTTGCACTTGGCTCTTCGCCTCTTCCGAAGGTCCAAGAATGATAATACTACAGTAAAATATGCTTCTGGCAATCTGACACCGATTGAATTGCTGCACGTCCACTGCGAGGGCGAGGGCGAGGGAGAGGGAGAGGGAGAGGGAGAGGGCGCTGTAGTCAAAACCCTCTCCTCGTCCTGCGAACCACCGCGCACGTGGGCGAGGGAGTGGCGTAGTAAGCAAGCTTATCCTCATTCGGCGAGTTCCCGGGACACATCAAAGCAATACTAGTACTAGTAGTAATAGTCCATACTGCGTCCTTTCCGATTAATATGGCTTAATTTGAAATGAGAAAAATACACTGGCGATCAACATATGTAACAGTACGCTCTTTACGGTCACTATATATAGTTTTGAAGTGATTATACGATCACTAGCTCATCATAGAGCACCGTATTGCACCCTACTGACAGGCCACATAGTCGACGTGGCACTTTCTTGACTGGTTAAATTGTCACCTGGTTTCTGGGTCTCACCTGTCAGTTGGCAGAGCAGAGAAATCAGTTAAACAAAACTTTACGCACGCGCGACACAAGTCCAACCCTTGCGCGCGATCCGCCCTGGCTGTGTATGTGAGTGCATGCACGTGTCCTCCCTCGGTCTTCCAACAAAGAGTGTACTACATGATGTACATCTACACTACCAATGCATTTAGCCTTTAATCTAAATCGATTTGATTGACTAATGCAACAACTTGTGGAGTAGGTATAGGCTACATGTCTATCCTTAATTACAGCATGCAACGGCCTTCATTTAATCTTCTTATCTCAATGGTCGCATGCACACATAAGTCTGCTACTTTTGGGCGTTAATTATGCCCTGGTCAATGTGTAAATCTCTAAATGTACAGTCTTTCATGGGCGTAGGGAGTAGGTTGAGCACTTGAGCGTGAGCGTGTGTGTTGCATTGTGTGCTGTGTGCTGCATGGGTGCGTGAGTGTTGCATGTTGCATGCATGCATGCATGCATGGGGCTTACTCCCTCCCATTCACATGTTCATATTTCAAGCTTCCTCTGTTCCCTCCATATGGTGATACTCCCTCTGTTCCCAAATAGTATGGAGTAAAAGCCTCCCTCTATTCCCAAATACGGAGTATTTGTCTTTCTACAGATTTCAACAAGTGACTAGGTACGGATAAAATGAGTGAAGTGAGCGTAGAGGCATAGGGATGCTGTAGAAAGGAAGTCCTCGCGATCCATTATTCCCCAT
Organism: Aegilops bicornis; assembly: GCA_021605145.1. Taxonomy (NCBI): domain Eukaryota; kingdom Viridiplantae; phylum Streptophyta; class Magnoliopsida; order Poales; family Poaceae; genus Aegilops; species Aegilops bicornis. The sequence continues at coordinate 154,815,338 of CM038669.1, forward strand.
CTCGGTCGGAGAGAACTATTCAACTAGTCTTCACAGTGAAGTGACAATACACGCAGCAGCAGATGGGACACGTAATTAATAAGCTGAACCAGTGTGTTGGTGTTACTAAATCAGCCTTACCCAGTAATGCCATCATGTTTGCCAGTAGAGCACGCTTCCGCAAATACGCCTACGCACCTCTGTCCTCCATTAACTGACATATGCGCCATGTTGTCGTAGACCCACATGTCATCGGTGTAACTATTTACACTCCGAAGGACTGTATATCCTGGTAGTAGTACTAGTATAATTGACATTGAAAGCACTTTCTTCCCCGTCTTCCACTCTTCTTCCTCCTCTCTTCTTCTTCCTCCTCTCTTCCCCATCATCGGCCGCACACCATTTCCCCCCGCTCACTGCTCGCCCGCCCGCGCTATCTTCCTTGGTAGCTCGCGCGTACCATATCCCCCCGCTCACTGCTCGGCCACACGAGGAGAAGCTTCTTCGCTCGCCCGCCCGAATCCACTTCCCCGCTGGCTCGCAGGCACCGAAAACCCCAATGGCAGAACCGACTGACACGCAGAGCCGCGATTGGAATTCCCTCCCCGATGTTCTCTTGGAGCAGATTTGTAGTCGTATGGACCTACTCAGCACCGTCCGCCTGGCCGCATGCTCGGTGTCTTTGTACCGTCTACTCATCTGCAACCGGCCGACTCTTTTCAAGACACCCTGCTTGTTGATGCCCGATCCTCGCAGGTGGCCCAGACACCGACTTGACGATCCTACGGAGGTTGCCGTGGTGCCCCTCGACATGCTACCACTACCCGTCCACCTGTCCTTCATGCGCAGCCACTACTGGGCGGGCATGAAGGCCAACTGGATCGTCCTCATCCACCACACCGGTAGTCCGTGGCGTCTCGTGGATATCTACACCCAGCGAGAGATCACCCTTCCATCGTTGGATACCGCCGCCATCGAGCCTCGCGGCCCGCCGGACACTCCTGCCTACTACGCACGAGACGCGTCAAGCTTTTGGCTTGACCTCTTTTTGCAGAAAGTTGTAATCTGCGAAGTGCCCACACCATCAGAAGACTACATAGATTACAAGCTCATTGCCTTGTTCAACAAGGGATTAGTCTATCTGGAATCTGGTCACCATACATGGTTATGGCTCATCATCAATCCTGTTGAGGAAACATTTCTCTCTGATGCTATAGTGCACGATGGCATCGTTCTGTGCCCATACACGATTGGCTGCCTATACTGGTGGAATCTATCGTCGTGTAATTGTTCTATCTCATCTCATCTTTACCTTATGAATACGACTGCCTATTTATTTGTTACAAATTTAGAATGCATAGCATGTCTATAACCACATCATTGCTATATGTTCCTCTCATTTCCTAGATTTTTATGACCACACATGTTATTGTTAGAGTTGATATGAGAACAATTGGCATCTAATGATTGTTAGAATACATATATGAGCATAACATCATGATTGCCATATGTTACTCTCGTTTACAAGATTTTTATAACAACGCATGTTATTGCTTAGAGTTGATATGAGAACAGTAGTAGTATGTGCTATGGTAGAATATGAGTATGCGCTGTCATAGTTGTTTTCCTCTCATTGTTACATGATGTTTGAACCATGACATACTGCTAGAATATGAAAGCCATTGGCTTATTTTTTTTAACTTGGGGTATGATTATGACAACGTCATTGCAATTCTCTATCTATGATATGTGTCGCTGTTATAATAATCTTAATTCCACACATACTCTGAACATGATTGTTTATTTTTGTCCTTTTGGTCTCCAATTTGAATTGTTGCAGCAGACGCCAATGCGTTGGCCTTCATGATTCCAGGACCTGGAATCATACCAGCCATGGGTGGTGGTTTATCGCTCGTTCAGCTGACGGGGGTCATTTGATGCTCATTCGCACGTACCAAATTGACCAAACTATTACATCAAAACATATGCAGTACAATGCGTGGGGCGTTCGTGACATTGATGGCTATGGCTGCTTCATGTTTGAGAAAGATCCCAGCTCCGTTGGGCCAGGCGTATTCAACTGGAGGCGGGTTTACAGCCTCGGCAACCACACCTTGTTCCTCGGGCTCAACTATCCTATCATCCAACCAATCATCGATCATATCACCGGCGATGATTACTGTGCTATGCAACTTCCATTCGCGAGGCGGGGCTGTGTTTACACATCATACCATGGGTTTCATGAATCACCATATCCAGAGATTCGTCGACACGACTTGTTGCCGATAATCTTCGCAGTGTGAAAGGCATCAAGCTTCCATTCGATGGATGGCTTTGCAAACCCGACATGCGGCGATGTGGTTCATGCCAACAACAAATATGCACAACTTGATTCGTGTTGATATCTAGACTGAGCCATGTATTCTGCCATCGTAGTATACGACCCTCTTTTGTTGGATATTATGTACCGTTGTTAGTTTGAAGCACTCATCCGGTTTGAAGGATAGATACCTTCACGGGATCAAGTGCATCCTAACTCACTGCGTAGGATGTACCGATAATGATGATGGAGATCTTTGTGCGAAGCCATATATATATATATATATATATATATATATATATATATATATATATATATATATATATATATATATCGATTAGGCTTCAAGTGCGTATTTGTTAGTTAAACCTATGTATAAATTGTGACACTAAATATGACTAGTAAGTAGTACAAGAGCGATTACTAGTATACGTCGGTCAAATTATTCATCATGTCCACACATTGAATTGACGTGACAACATGCTGCGCGCTAGGAGACAAAAGAATCCCGACGGCGTGTTCGGGTATTCTGGACTTCAGATTTGGAGTACCACTTATCTATCGAAATCTTTCATCATTCACTTAAAACGGTCGATTGATCATACATTGAGTACCATATAACTGGAATTACCGATGCAAGTCGAAGAAGGATTGGCCGGTGCTGTCGGCTGGCGTCAAGTTCGATCCCACGGTGAGGCCAAAGATAGTGCTGACAACGCGAGATTTCAGTCTCTCATCGATTTGTTCATACCAACCATCGACAGCGAGCACGACATATGCTACACCCAACCTGAGAAACTTCCAGGTAAGACACCGATCGGCCGTCTACTTGCACAAACATATTCTTTGTTTATAGCTCTATTTTTGTTTTTAGACACGCACTGGTGAAGCAATTACAATTTGATAGTTAATAAAAGTGAAACAAGTGATCGCAACATGCCAAAGATGTTATGAAAATGTCAACTAGGTACACTAAAACCTGTATTCCACAATACCGCAGGTATCACAATCGAGTGGCCTAAGGAAGCATTTCTTCCAGTAAGCAATTCCGTATGCGTTCAAAAGAGGCACGTGGACGCTGCAAGAAGATACAAATGGAGTGCGGCATGCACGCGATGTGGCACAAGACCGGCAATACCTTGCCGGTGATGGTCAACGGCCGGCAGACGAGCAGCAAAAAAGGTTCTGGTGCTGCACACCAACAAGGACTTCGACCAGCAGAGGACGAACTGGGTGATGCACCAGTACCACCTCGGGGACCTGGAGCAAGAGAAGGAGCGGGAGCTGGTCCTCTGCAAGATTTTCTACCGCATTTAACACTAGGGCCAGGAGTAAAAAGATTATAAGTTAGTTTGGTATTGGTAGTTGTACTACCTTGTCGTCCGCAAGTTGGTATTGTTGTTAACGATCTTTTGGTATGAACTTTCATTTGCTTCCAACCATCATGCCGAGGGTCGACGTGGATATAAAGTCGAATCATTTGTTTGGAGAAGAATTTTCAGGCACCTGATTTTTATTTGATGGGTAGCATAAGAACCCGCCGTTCGAATTCCCAGTTCTCCAATTTTTTCGAAACAAGTGCATGCACTTATTATCACGATAAAAAAACAATATCCGTGCTGCATCCCAGTTATCAATCAGTACTTGCAAAATTCTCTCGTTATTGAGCACGTATATTGTTTTTTCAGGTCGAGCAAGTTTCAACTGGGCTGTAGACTGCCCAGGGTGGGTTTTGTTTTTAACAGGCCCAACCCATGACGACAACGAGGCACAAAGATCCAACAGGTATGTCTTGGCCTTCGCCCGCCAAATAACGTTAGTTATATTTTGTCTTACAACATCCGTAGGCAGTTTTTTTACTGAATCAAACACATAGCCCAGTTCTATTTTCCTCTTGAAACGCATGTCTTACATCGTTTTCTAATCTCTACCTATAGTTTTACTAGTTCATATACACGTATCATTATATTGAAAACAAATAAAATTCCCTTTTCATATTTACATCCTTATTTTTGTTGTTTTTTCCCACCCAAATATTGATTTTTTTACCACTGGTTTTCCTTAAACCAACTCAATTGTCCCACGACTTATTTGCTTACAAAAACAAAACGATTTTTTTGGCAAATCAATAAGTTCTTAAAAAAATGTTTATCATTTAGGGATTACAACAGTTCAGACTCCACCGAAATATGCAAAATAAGGTTGAACTTTTTGACCGTGGTCCTGGGCAGAAAATGGGCTGTAATAAATTACTTAAGAATTAGCAAATGGGCTGCAAATTATAAAAAATAGCAAATGGGCTTTATGTTGTCTCGCCACAGATTTGGAGGCTGACTTGTGGGCCTACTAAGTTCATGCGTACAAGGTTTCTCAAAAAAGAAACTTAGTCAACAATCGACTCTACTAAGATCGGACCGTTAGATGTCAATCTAACGGCAATCGTCTTCTTCGCCTCTGATCTTCCTGCCTGACCGCCCAAACCAGCGCCGTCGGAATCGCCTGCTCCCGCCTCCCGTGGCCGGCAGTGCTGCCGGGAAGGCCTAACGGCCCCATCATACTCACATCCCTGGCCTGTCTATCCCTCTACTCACCCACACCTCCTGTTATTTTCCGGCGACGGCAGCCGAACCAGTCAACCCTCGTACTCTCCACTGCGTGGGCAGCCACTGCCGTGTCTTCCCCAGCTCCGTGTCGTTCCCTTCGTAGGCCTCGCCGTCGTCCACCGCCCTGGTGCTCTCGGCGCGGCGTGGTCAACGATGTCCATCCAACGGCCGTAGTGCTTCTTCAACCTCTGGTCTTGTTTCCCCAGCCATCCAAAGCAGCGCCGGTCGTGCCGCATCCTCCTGCCTCCCGTGGCCGGCTGTGCTGTCGCGGAAGCCTCACCGTCCCCATACAACTCCCACCGCTGGCCAGGCCATCCCTCCACTCACCCACTCCCCCTGTTATTCTGTGGCGACGGCAGCCTCACACCGCAGCCGAACCAGTGAACCCTCGTACTCCTCTCCGCGTGGGCATCCACTGCCGCGTCTTCCCCGTTTCCGCGTCATCCCCTTCCTAGGCCTCGCCGTTGTCCACCGCCGTGGTGCTCTCGACGCGGCGTGGTCAATGTGGTCAACGACCGACTTCCATCGGAAGAGTACTGTACGTGGAGAGGCTGACAGCTGGGTCCACGGTAGCCGCAAGGAAGTGCCTCCGTATTGCGCGCAAAATAATTATTCCTCCACCTGACAGCAGGGACCCACCGGGCGGGCCACCAGTCAGCTCGGACCCACCGGAAGGGCCTCCTTATTATGCACAGAAAAATGAATACTCCCCCTGCTAGCTGGGACCCACCATGGTGGGAGGCTGACTTGTGGGCCTACTAAGTTGACGAGGACGGAGGGCTTTGTCAACTTAGTCAATATGAACGATTCTAGCTCCTGTGACCGTACGATGTCCATCCAACGGCCATAGTGCTTCTTCAACCTCTGGTCTTATTGCTCCAGCCGCCCAAAGCAGCGCCGGTCGTGCCGCGTGCTCCTGCCTCTCGTGGCCGACTGTGATGCCACAGAGGCCTCACCACCCCTACTACTCCCACCGCTGGCCCAGGGTATCCCTCTACTCACCCACACCCCTGTTATTCTGCGGCGACGGCAGCCTCACGCCGTAGTCGAACCAGTGAACCCTCATACTCCTCTCCGCGTGGGAATCCACTGCAGCGTCTTCCCCGGCTCGGCATCGTCTCGTTCATAGGCCTCGCCGTCGTCCACCGCCTTGGTGCTCTCTGCGCGGCGTGGTCAATGTGGTCAACGGCCGACTTCCATCGGAAGAGTACTGTACGTGGAGAGGCTGACAGCTGGGTCCATGGCCACAGCCCAGTTTTTTTGTGATTTGCCAAGTAAGTCGCTTTGTCAGGCCTGTTGGGCTGCAAATCTTTGAAGACGAGGAGAGCTTCATTCGGCTGGCCGAGAAAATGGCCCATCAGTAATGAGAAATGGGCTGTACATTTTTAAAACACATCAAACCGGCAATTAGTTTCAAATATCTTTTTTTCATTTCGAGATTTTAAATTACATTAATTTTTATGCGTGGAGAATTTGTTGGATTTTATATTGATATACATTTATTTTTAAAATCAGTTTGAATGTGAGTCGAAATTTAGGGATTAAAAAAAGTTCGGACCTTTTGAAATATGCAAAATTTCGTATAATTTTTTAACCGTGGCCACAATATGGGTTGTAATGCTAACAAAAAGAATATTGGCTCCAGAAAAAACCTTAATAATTAGCAAATGGGCTGTAAATTATTAGACATAACGGTAGATGGGTTGTATGTTGTTTTCCACAGATTTGAGGCTTTCCTAAAAAAAGGGTTGACGCACAAGCAGTGACTGTTGGATGGCCACCAACGGCCGTCGTGCTTCAATCTTCGCTCTTCCCCGCTCCGCCGCCGCCAAACAAGCGCCGGGGACTGCTCGCTTCCCTCCTCCTCAGCGGCCGGGTCAGTGTTGCCAGCATGCCTCACCGCCCCACCGTACTCCCATCGCTGGCAAAGCCATCCCTCTACTCACCCACACCTGCTATTATTCTCCGGCGACGGCAGACGAACCAGTAAACCCTCGTATAGTCGTACTCCCCTCCGCGTGGGAAACAACTGCCGAGTCTTCCCTACCTCCGTGTCATTCCCTTCCTTGGCCTCGCCATCATCCACCGCCCACGTGCTCTCGGCGCGGCCTGGTCAACATGGTCAATGACCGACATGCATCTGAAGTGGACTGTACGTGGAGAGGCCGACAGCTAGGTCAACGGACGCATGCAAGGAAATGCCTCCTTATTACGCGCAAAATAATGATTCCTCCACCTGACATCAGTGACCCACCGAAAGGGGCTCTGTATTTCGCGAAAAAAACGTTACCGCCGCTGACAGCTCGGACCCACCAGCTATATTTTCGCACGCATGGAAGTTTCTCCTTATTACGCACAAAAAAATGAATACTCCCCTTGTTATCTGGGACCCAGTATAGTGGCAGGGTGACATGTGGGCCTACAAAGTTGACGGGAACGGAGGGCTTTGTCAACTTAGTCAATATGCACGATTCTAGCTCCAGTGACCGTACGATGTCCATCCAACGACCGTAGTGCTTCTTCAACCTCTGGTCTTCTTGCTCCAGCTGCCCAACCTAGCGGCGGTCTTGCCTCGTGCTCCTGCCTCCCGTGGCCGGCTGCGATGTGGTGGAGGCCTCACCGCCCCCTACTACTCCCACCGCTGGCCAGGCCATCCCTCTACTCACCCACACCCCCTATTATTCTGCGGCGACGACCTTTCACACCTGCAGCGAACCAGTGAACCTCGATTTCACGCGTGGGCATCCACTACCGCGTCTTCCCCGGCTCCGCGTCGACCCTTCCTAGGCCTCGCCATCGTCCACCGCTCTGGTGTTCTCGGCGCGGCATGGTCAACGTTGTCAAGGAACGGCTTCCATCGGACATGGACTGTACGTGGAGAGGCTGACAGTTGGGTCCACGGCCGCAGCAAGGAAGTGCCTCCTTATTACATGAAAAATAATTATTCCTCCACCTGACAGCGGGGACCCACCGGATGGGCCACCGTATTTCGTGAAAAAAACGTTTCCCCCCTGACTGCTGGGACCCACCAGTTACACCTTCGCACGCAAGGAAGTGCGTCCGGGCAAAAAAAATCAAAACGATTCGCCCCCCAGACTGCTGGGACCCACCAGCTACATCTTCGCACGCAACGAAGTGCCTGACAGTCGGGACCCAACTGGTCGAAGCGTACGTAGCGTTGTCATTCTGGTCGCGAACGTGTACGTACACATATACTGGTGGATGTAGAGGCGCGTATGTGTCGTAGTAGAGGCGCGCACGTAGCATGTACACGTATGTACAGCGGCCAGGGTGCGAGAAAGAAAATACGGCCACGTATGTGTACATACGAGCGGGGTCTCTAACGCCTACTCGCGCATACGTACGACCAGGGCTCGTTTACATGGCTAGGTCGGAATGGAGAAACATCGTCATCGTCGTGTTCATGCGGAGGCAACGGAATGCATCATGTTCATGGGGAGGCAACGGAATGCGTCATGTTCATCGGGAGGCAACGGAGCGCGTGGGAGCCATGGTCGTGTTCATCGGGAGGGCTTGGACGGAACATGCGAAGGAAACGAGGCCTAGCGTACCGCAAAACGGAGGAAACGGGCCTCCTACGTTCGGAACTGGGTCCTATTGATCGGGAGGGGTGTGGGTACGGCAAAACGAACGAAACAGACCTCCTACGGTCGAAACGGGGGTCCTGTTGATCGGGAGGGGTGTGGCGTACCGCAAAACGAACGAAACGAACTTGTGTTGGAGCGCTACAGTCGAAACGGTGGTCCTGTTCATCGGGAGGGGTGTGGCGTACCCCAAAACGGGACTCCACGGGCTACTGTTCATCTCCACCGTCGACCTCCTCCAGCCTCCACGGGCTCCTGTTCATCCAGCCTCCACGGGCTCCTGTTCATCCAGCCTCCACCGCGCGCTACTCCACCGGCTACTGTTCAACCACCCCTCCACCATCTACTGTCCATCCAGACCTCCACACCACGGGGTCCTGTTCAACAACCCCTCCACGGGCACCCCTCCACCGTCTATTGTTCATCCAGCCCTCCACACCACGGGGTCCTGTTCATCCACCGCTCCACGGGCACCCCTCCACCGTCTACTGTTCATCCAGCCCTCCACACCATGGGGTCCTGTTCATCCACCCCTCCACGGGCAACCTTCCACCGCCTACTGTTCATCCAGCCCTCCACCACACCACGGGGTCCTGTTCATCCAGAGGCAACGCCGCCGCTCACTGTTCATCCAAACCCCCCCACAACGCTCACTGTTCATCCAATCTATCGGCTTTAGTTAGCAGAAGTAGCGAAGGAATCACTCAATCGGGTTCAGTTAACAGCCATTGATCGATCGCTCGGGTTCAGTAACGCGTAGCCTGCAGTGCAATCGCTCGGGTTCTGTCGTGGAATTGTCACGACAGATGTCCTCATGAAAGGACTTAGTCATAGGGCCATCGTACGGGTTAACCTAGAGGGGTTAAAGCAGACACAAGACACGGGAATTATACTGGTTCGGCCCCTTGATGAAGGTAAAGCCTACGCCCGGTTGTGATGTGATTGATATGATTTCGGCTACTAAGGAGCAATAGCTTTGCCTTAGCCTCGAATCCTCTCCCCTAACTCGCCGTCGGGTCGTCCCCTTATATACACGGGTTGACGCCTGGCCGGTCTACAGAGTCCCGATCCGGCTCATACAAGCGTCCGGCTCGGTCTCTCCTTTCTTAACTTACAACACAAGTTACAATACTAAGGCGGTTTACATAGATGGACCTTAATTCGCCTCTGGGCTCCAGGCCTCCTCCGTGGGCCTGAATCATGGACAAGGTAAACCCGGTTCTTCGGGCGGTTCACGCTCGATAGTTGTATCCCCAACATTAGGCCCTGCATTGACTTGAACCGGTTCATGTTAATCTTTAACACCTTCAGGAAACTCTTGATCTCTTTTCACATTTTGTAAACCGCCAGCTGCTTGAACCGCCGAGATGTCATCTTCCGGTCCGCGTGTCAGGGTGTCTTGACGTCATTTTTGATGAAGAAATCCAAACAGTAAGATTCCCTGCATTTAATGCCATCCCGGAAATTGAGGCGGCCGCTGCACCGTCCGCCGCTTTTGACTCCTCGAATCTCGCGCCCGTTGATTGCTCCGGTTCCTTATAAATAGACCGGTCGCCTTTCTCTTCTTCTTCTTCCGCTCTTCTCCTTCCTCGCGACGCTCTAGCCCTGAAGCTCCGCCCGTCGCGCCCGACCTTCGAACGACGCTTCATCGCCGGCCGCTGCATCAACCTCGACCGTATCGAAGTTTTCGGCGCTCCTCCGCGGTTTCCGCTTCGTCGGGTAAGGTTCCTCTCAAGCCCTAGATCCCATCTCAGTAGATCCTGTTCATCACGCAGTTCATATCAGTTTCTTCTCACTTGCTCCGCCATGGGCGTCGCCTCAACCATACCGTGCATCTTGTATAAGTGATCGCTCCGCCGTCTGTTGAACTCTTTATGCACCCTTCCTTTTGTTCAGATCCTCGAGTTTAGAATATCTGAACCCTCCTGCTTTTATGAAGGTTTGCATAGGTCGTAAAGTTTTTCTTACTAGGGCTTGGTAGATCTCGATTACCTCCATTCATATGTGAAAACTGTTTACATCCATACTTAGTAGACTTTTCAACTCTGCCATTTTCGGCGGTTTAACTTTCGACAGCTAATCCGTCACTCCATTAGTCCTCAGTTAAACCGGAACGGGAAGCCGGATGCTGAATCACCGGTTTAACAATGTATGATATGCCTGAACCGTTTTAATGGTACACCGTCTCTTCCTTTCTTTCGCAGCTTAGTCTTCCGGAATGGCCCCTCAATTCTCAGCTTGCAATTGGGTCCGGTCCAAAATCACCGAAACACAACTGAACGGCTATGTCACCACTGGCGGTTTGGCGTAAAAATGTCCTCCTTTGGCGTGTTCGGATGGCGAAGTTTCCTCCGAGCCACAAGAGGGTGAAGTAATCGTGTTTATGCAGCATTTAGACTGGGATTCTGCCCGCCCGGTTCAAAATTTTTCCGGACGTCCTCGCAAGTTTGAAACTCCATCCGCAGGATATCGGCCCGAACTCGGTGTCAAACATATGCAACTTCCAAGTCTTCTGTGAAGTCTATCTTCAGGAAGAACCATCTGTGGAGTTGTTCCGGGATTTTTTTCACTTGAACCGCCGTACCGAATTTTCTGATGGTCCGAACACAGAGCTAGGCGGCGTTTCAATCCAGAAAAGGAAGGAAACGGACTTTCCTCACGCCAAACACCACAGCCATCCAAAGGATTGGAACCAAACCTGGTTCTATTGCCGGAACACCGCTCCTGCCAACGAGAATCCCTTGCCGGGTTACCGTCCTCACCGGCTCAGCAACAACCATCCGCTGCCTTCACGCTTAACCGCGGAACGGAAGAACTTTGCACCTCGGATCATAAAACTCCGGGCTCTAATGGCCAATGGACTAACTGGTGTGAACCTTGTGCGATCTTTGGGTTTCTTGGGGCATCTTGCCCTTAAGCCGCCGCCCGGATTGATGCACGAGTATACCGGGCAGCCTCAAAGACCCTCAAAGACGCCACGAATTACCAATAACTGAAATTGAGGTTCTGAAGCTGTAAAAAGATGCTTGATGAACCAATCTTCGTCTGCAGCCCTAACCGGGTTGGCTCCGCTTCTGCGTTGCCAACCCGCCACCTCTGATAAGACCTTGCTCACCGCTTTCAGACTTTTAACATTTTGTTGATATTCATTAATCCTTGCTACCTCAGGCTGGCGGCTCCTTACGGAGACGGACCAAACCGCCCGAGCTCTGCGTATAAAGTCCAAGGCTACCAAAAGGCTGGCAAGAAAACCGTCGGGTCTTCCGATCCGCCGGAAGAAGAAGAATCTGAAGCTGAGGTAAAACTTGATATCCTTACGAGGGAGCCGCCAGAACCGGCTCTCCTCCTTGTATTTCTTCTTATGATTTATCCCTCTCATTCTTCCCTTCACTGACAAATTTAATTCCCAGGATGATGCCGAAGCCAGCCATGCCGACCATTTTGAGGTAATCCTTCTTTCTTCCGACCCCGACCTCGTGCCGGTTCAAAGAATTCGTCGCGCCGTTCGGAAAGTGAAAAAATCTCATTCCTATGCTTATCTGAAGACACAGCAGGCTAAAGAGCGCCGTACAACCCAAGACAAAGGGCTAACAGATTCTCTCTTCGGTTTACCGTGATACACCAACCCGGAGCGTCGTCCAGAGGTGACTTGTTCTCCGAAAACGTTATCCCTTAAAAGGTTTCTTCCGATGTCCTCTCAATCCGTCGACCCGAATTATCAGGCCTCTTCCAACTCCTCTGGCGGTTCATCAACCACGCAATCGCCTCCGCTTAAAGTTGCTGCAGGTATGTAATCGCTGTCCATTAGTTCGATTTACAACTGCCTTGGTTGATTTGCCTTAATCCAATTCTGAATATTGCAGCACCAAGGCTCGCTTGAGTAAGAAAGCGAAAACCCTTGACCCCATCATGCGGATGCTGATCCAGAAAAGACCGGAACCAACCCACGAAAATCCTGAAGTCGCCAAAGATAGCTACTGGCGAGTTGTACAAAGACGACATCGCTAATCCGCGGAAGCTGAACCGGAGGTCCAAGTGGAAACTTCACAGCCTGCTCCACCAAACCCGGCCGATAGAGAGCGAGTCACAACAGCTTGAACCGCCCGAGCCAGAGTAAGCAAACATCAAGCCCAAAGAAGACCGCCTAAAATGACGATGTTATTGTGACAGGCACTGGCTACGCTGCTCCTAGCCAACCAGTCGCTTTAACAAAACATAGTGCCAAGGGTGAGTCGGCCGCCGTGAGTAAAGATAAAGGAAAAACAGACCTGTCAGCTTACGACCACTTCTCTGCCCAAGAACTGCACTCCGGGTTTCTGAACTGCTCTATTCCAGCCGTGACCTTGAAGCTGGTGCAGTAAACCGGATGAAGGACCGCTATGAGGTAATGAATTATGTCTTTCCTGTACTTTAGCTGTATAGTAGCCCCCAAGGGTCGGTTCAACTTAGCATAGTTAAACCGAACTTAATTTACGTACCAAATGGCAAACTGAGATCAATTAGCCATTAGCCCCCAAGTGCCAAGGTGAATATGTATATTGAGCTTGGGACTTGATAATGAGACACCTAACATGCTTCCTTTGTTACCAGAATGAAATAGAGCGGCAAAACGCGAAACTCAAAGACCTGCGAGCCAATCTGGAGACTCAGCAAGCAGAAACCACTAAGGCCAAGGACGAATTGAGAACGGCCTTGGCCACTATGGAACAGCTGAAAGAGTGGTATAAATCCGAACAAGCCAACTGGGACACCGAGAAGGCCGGTTTGAAAAAACGGGCGGAAGAAGCCGAAGCAGCCCTTAAACCGGTGACTGAAGAGCTGACCGGACTCAAGCGCCAAGTGCATGCCATGACCTCTGCCGTCTTTGGTAAGAAACTATGCACTGACTATCTTACTTTTGATATTTCCGCCGGTTTATCTTGAGTTGTCTTAAACCGGTGCAGGCAAACGTATTGCACATATGGGCTCTGATGTGCGGAAGAAGCTCAAGGCCGCTTATACGCTGATTGAGCAGCTGTATACCGGCGCCAATGAGTCATCATGCTACATCATACGACAACATGGCGCCGTCCCTGATCAGAGAAACCCTGGACCAGTTGTCCATGGTTCCGTGGCAGCTTGAAGAGTTGAAGCAATCCGCGGCTCGGGCTGGCACCTTACTAGCTCTGACGCGCGCCAAGGCGTGGATAGCAGATCTTGATCCGGCTGACATAGCCAAAGGTTTCCCCAGTGCTCAAGAGAATGGTGAAGCCTTTGATAACGACGCTCAAACGGATCACAAAGGAAATGCGTCACCGGGCGAAGTCAATCGGCAGACGAAGCCAACCCGACGGTTCACCGTTCTTTTTATGATGCCAACAACAAGCGGGTGGATTTTGTCATCCACGAAGTGCGAGCCTTGTTCCCCAATCCGTAAGCACACTTACGCCTCGACGTTGATCCGCTGAGCTGATAAGTGAAGAAGCTGTCTTTCGTGCCTTAACCCGGATTGACCGGTCTACCAATGACTTCCGGCTTTGGGTGAGGAAGAAGAAGAAGTTGAACCGACGTCAGGCGCCCCCTCTACCTCACGTCAACCCGGTGAAGCAGCGTAATTCGTCAAGCCGGGTGACGCCTCCGAAGCTTCAAAGCATAACCCCTCATGAAACGCCGGGCCTCAGAAGGCTTTGTAATAGGATAGTCACTACTTTGTTTTGAACAATGCCGTTACAACCTCAGTCTGTAAACTTTTGCATGGCGGTGCCGGATACTTTGGTTTTGAAGTAGTGAATCCTTCAACATATTTTGCCTGCAATCACAAATTCTGAACCCGCCATGGCGGCTGGCGCCTCTAGCCGGATTGTGATGCCAATATATTATATAAGAAAAAATATCGAGGCATACGATCAAAATTTGTGATACAAACATACCTGCCAGTGTCGGGCACACAGTTGGCTTTAGCCAATCCTGAAGCGGAGGCTTTATAAACCCTCACCGTCAAAGGAGAACAAACCCGTGTGTATAATACCGATTTACCGTGTAAATCGTGTCGGGCATGATAAGCCCCCTGTTACTCCATAATGGGATGTTAACAGCAAAATCAATCCGGGACAATCAATCGTCGGATTTAAAAATGGACCAAATTCTAAAACGTGAATCCGGTTGAAAGAAGGTTTGTCGGTTTAAGAAAACGAACAAAAGCCAAATTATACGTATAAAAACACATGGAAGCAAAAACAATGACAAAGACTGTTTGCAAGAAGAAGCTTTATGGAATCTGATCAGATGGCGTTACCATGGTCGGACCGGACCAAGGTCCCTATAAGGTGTAGCGATGGTTCAAGTCAGCCAGGTCCCCAACTGACATCGTGGCATTACGCCGATCAAATGGCATTGCATTGGTTCGGGTTCGACCAAGCCCCCAAGTGATTCTATGGCCTTAGGCTGATCAAGAGGCGTGACTGGTTCAAACATGACCATGTCCCCAAGTGATCCGGTGGCTTTACTTTGTCAAGAGGTGTTGCATTGGTTCGGACACCACCAAGCCCCAAATGATCTGGTGGCTTTCGCCGCCAAGAGGTGTTGCATTGGTTCGGACACGACCAAGCCCCCAAGTGACAAAGATTTCACAAAAGCAAAGCCAAGGGTTAAACCGGAGGCCGCTTCACGACAGCATCTCCATGTACCCAAACCGGACTTTGATACAGAACAGATACCCCGCTTTAGCCGAGGATCCGGTTTATTGCCTTTATTCATAATATATACATTGTCTTAATATGTACATAAGTGGAGCCAATGGCTCAGGTATAATAAGGCCGAAGATGAGCTATGTTCCACGGCCTGTTGGTCTCCTTCTCTGACGTATGTGAGTCCTGTCGCTCTCGAACATCAATCAGATAGTAGGACCCGTTGTATAGATTCTTGCTGACCACAAAAGGCCCCTCCCCAGGTGGGGATAGCTTGTGCATATCTTTACGGTCTTGAATGAGCCGCAGCACTAAGTCTCCTTCACGAAAGGTTCTGGTTTTAACCCGCCGCTATGATACCGACGAAGATCCTGGCGGTAAACCGCCGAACGAGCAGCTGCCATATCGCGCTTCTTCATCCGGTCGATCCAAATCGTCTTGCCGTGCTGCCTCGCTATCAGCCTCAACATAAGCTGCAACTCGAGGCGAGTCGTGACGGATGTCGCTGGAAGGACCGCCTCGCCTCCATAAACCATAAAGAACGGCGTGTATCCAAGTGGATCGGTTGGGGTAGTATTTATACTCCATATCACCGATGGTAGCTCTTCCACCCAACAACCCGGTGTCCTCTCTAAAGGGACCATAAGTCGGGTTTGACACCTTTCAAGATCTCTGATTAGCTCGTTCCGCTTGACCATTGGATTGCGGGTGGGCTACTGAAGAAACATCAAGCCGGATGTGCTCTCGCTCACAAAAGTCCTTCATAGCTCCTTTGGACAAATTGGTGCCATTGTCCGTGATGATACTGTGGAAACCCAAACCGAAAATCACCTTTTGATGAACTGAACCGCCGTGGCCGCATCACACTTGCTAATGTGCTCGCCTCAACCCACTTGGTAAATTTATCAACCGCCACCAACAGGTGGGTCTTTTTAATCCTTGGACCTTTTGAAAGGTCCAACCATATCTAGCCCCCAAGTCGCAAACGGCCAAGTAATTGGAATCATCCTCAATTCCTGGCCGGCACATGAGCACGCCTTTGGAGAACTTTTGGCAACCATCACATCGTCCGACCAGATCCTCCGTGATCAGCATGGGCAGTCAACCAATAGAAGCCATGGCGGAACGCTTTGGCCACCAAGGACTTTGAACCGGCGTGGTGACCACAATCCCTTCATGGATCTCTCGCAATATCTCACAGCCCTCTTCAGGGGACACATAACGCTGAAACGCCTCGACACACCGCAATGGTGCAACTCGCCATTAACAATGGTCATAGACTTAGACCGCCGAACTATCTGTCCGGGCCAACGTCTCATCTTCCGGTAACTTCGCCCGGTTCATGTATGCCAAATAAGGGAGCGCCCAATCCGGAATGACATTCGTGGCCGCCACCAATTGAGCCTCCGGATCAGGGATAGCCAAACCAATTTCATCGGGAAGCTTAACCGACGGATTGTGCAAGTACATCAAGGAAGACATTGGGTGGGACCGGTTTACGTTGAGAGCCCACCGGTTTAAAGCATCGGCCGCTTTCTCCGACGATCCACATGGTCCACGATATCCTTTGAAATGTCCCGCAACAACATCCACCTCCCGACGATATGCAGCCATGAGTGGATCTTTGGAATCCCAAGTACCGATACTTGCCGAGCCACCAAGTCCGAGTCACCAAAGCATTTAACCCGGCTGAGATTCATTTCTTTAGCCATCCGGAGACCATGGAGCAAAGCTTCATACTCAGCTGCATTGTTAGTACAAGGGAACATTAGGCGGAGAACGAATGTAACTTGTCACCTCGCGGGGAAGTTAATACGACTCCAGCCCCCGAGCCCTCCAATTGCCGGGACCCATCAAAGTGGATGGTCCAATAGGTATGATCCGCTTCTCTTCAGCGATTGCAACTCCGTCCCAATCATTAATGAAATCCACAAGTGCACGAGATTTTACGGCCGTCCGAGGCACATACCTTAAAACCGTGCGGCCCAAGTTCTATAGCCCACTTAGCAATCCGCCGCTTGCTTCCCGGTTGCTCAGTATGATATCGCCCAAGGGAGCCGAATCGACCAATCGTGATGGGGTGCCCTTGGAAATATTGCTTGAGCTTCCGGCTTGCCATATAAAACCCCGTATGCCAGCTTACGCCAATGCGGATATCTTCGCTTAGACTCAATGAGGACCTCGCTGATGTAATAAACCGCCGTTGAACCGGATACTCCTTCCCCGCCTCCTTCCGCTCCACCACGATAGCCACGCTAATCGCCACGGCATTAGCGGCAACATATAGCAGCAGCGGCTCTTTGTCAATGGGCGGCTAGAACCGGCGGGTTGGCCAACCGCCGCTTCAAATCCTCCAAGCTTCATCAGCGGCTGAACTCTGCACAAACCGATCCGTTTTCTTCAACATCTGGTACAAAGGAATGGCCTTCTCGCCTAGACGGCTGATAAACCGGCTTAGCGCAGCAATCCGGCCTGCCAAACGCTGGACGTCATTGATGCACTTCGGCTTAGCCAAGGAGGTGATGGCCGTAATTTTTTCCGGGTTAGCTTCGATCCCCCTGTTGGACACGAGAAAACCCAATAACTTGCCTGCTGGAACACCAAAAACGCACTTGGCCGGGTTGAGCATCATCTTGTATACCCGCAAGTTGTCAAAGGTTTCCTTTAGATCCTCAATCAAGGTTTCCTTCTTCCTTGACTTAACCACGATATCATCCACATAAGCATGCACGTTCCGGCCGATCTGTTCGTGCAAGCAACTCTGAACGCAACGCTGATAAGTCGCTTGGGCGCTCTTGAGTCCAAAAGGCATAGATACATAGCAGAAGGCTCCAAAGGGGGTGATAAACGCCGTCTTCTCCTGGTCCTTAACTGCCATATTAATCTGATGATAACCGGAGTACGCATCCAAAAAGCTCAAACGCTCACAACCCGCCGTAGCATCAATAATCTGGTCAATGCGGGGGAGGGCGAAAGGATCTGTTGGACAGGCCTTGTTGAGATCTGTGTAATCCACACACATACGCCAAGTGCCATTCTTCTTAAGAACCAACACCGGATTGGCAAGCCACTCTGGATGAAAGACTTCAACGATAAACCCTGCTGCCAAGAGCCTAGCAACTTCTTCTCCGATGGCCTTGCGCCTTTCATCATTAAACCGGCGAAGAAACTGTTTTACCGGGTTTGTATTTTGGGTCAACATTAAGAGTGTGCTCAGCGAGTTCCCTCGGTACACCCGGCATGTCGAGAAGGCTTCCATGCAAAATGTCCCGATTCTCACGGATGAACTTCGATGAGCGCGCTTCCTATTTAGGATCCAAGTTGGCACCGATGGTGAACTGCTTGGACGAATCGCCGGCACAAAATCAACAAGCTTCGCCTCACCACCGATTTGAACTTCAAGTCCGGATCATGCTCCGTAGTTGGCTTCTTCAAAGGGGTCATATCCGCGAATCAACATTGTCTTTATAATATTTTAGCTCCTCGGTGGCACAAACCGACTCACAGAAGCCGCATCACCTTCCTCGCACTCCAAAGCGATCCGGTGGCTCCCATGAACCGTTATCGTTCCTTTGTGACCCGGCATTTTCAGCTGTAAGTAAACATAGCAGGGCCGTGCCATAAATTTAGCATAAGCCGGCCGCCCAAAGAGGGCGTGGTAGGGCTTTGAATTTTCACCACCTCAAATGTCAATGTTTACGATCCGAGTCATGTTCGTCCCCAAAGGTCACCTCCAGAGCTATCTTACCGACCGGTACGCCGACTTGCTGTGCACCACTCCGTGAAACATCTTGCCGGATGGCCTAAGATGCCTATCCGTCAACCCCATACGCCGGAAGGTCTCGTAGTACGTGATGTTGATGCTGCTTCCTCCATCCATAAGAACCTTGGTAAACTTGTACCCTCCTACCGGGTGCCACCACCAGGGCTAGCTGACCCGGATTGTAAACCCGGGAGGATGGTCCTCTCGCTCCACACGATCGGGTTGCTCGGACCAGCGAGGTAATGCGGCGCAGCCGGTTCAACAACGCCGACCGCCCGCTTCAAGTTTTCGGTCTCGCCTGTCCAAGCTGGTGGTAAAGACGTGGTAATCCACCGTTCAACCGCTTTGGGTTACTTTGATAACCCGATCGCTGTTGTTGATTGTAGCCCCTTGGTTACGATTGTTACGACTGCTCGACATCGTTTCGCCTACCGGATTACCATCGAATCTCGGGCCGGAATTTCCTCCACCGTAACCCGGGCAGACCACGAACCGCCGCCGGGCCCTTGATCATACCGGAAAGAGTTGGAGTTTTGAACTCCTGCATAATGTAACAATCCTTCCAGAGGTGGTTCGCCGGTGCCTCCTTCGTCCCATGCTTCGGACAAGGTTGATTCAATATGAAGTGCAAACGATCCGGATTGTGACCGCCCGGTTTGATTGCCTACCCTCGCGCCACGACCCTTGTCCTGCGCGTTGGTGTTGGCCACAAAGCCCATGTTGCCGTCGCGACGCTTTGTTCGCTCCATTGCTCGCCGAATGATGCTGCTGGCCCTCGAGTTGCCGTTCGCTTTTCCCTTCCCTACTTCATCATTCTCAGATTCGGGATCCTTGGTACTATCGTAATCAGCGTATTTTACCAAAACGCCCATTAGAGTGCCCATGTCATGACAAAACGCTTCATGCGGCCCAACTTCAATTTCAATGGCTCGAACCGCAATTGGCTTCCAAGGTCAAGATCGCGGAATCAGGGTTGATCCGGTCGAAGAATGTAAAACTTCCAAACGCTGGCGCACCCAATGGGTTGTAGATTCTCCTCCTCCGGACACAAGCCGCTAAATCCACCACAGACATGGGCTGCTTACAGGTGTCTTTGTAATTTTGAATGAATCGGGTTCGCAACTGGGTCCACGAACTGATAGAGTTGGGTGGTAAATTTTTCAACCAAGTCCGGGCCGTTCCTTCCAACATCATTGTGAAGTATTTCGCACATGCGGCTTCATCCACATCTAGCATCTCCATGGCCATCTCGTAGCTTTCTATCCATGCTTCCGGAGCCAAATCGGCAATATAATTGGGCACCTTGCGCGGCCCCTTGAAGTCCTTGGGCAAGCGCACGTTACATAAAGCGGGGACGAGGCAAGGCACCCCCAAAGAACTAGACGTGACCCCTGGTTCGAAAATGGTCGGACGAACCGGCGCGAGCGGACGATCCTCTGCTTGCCGCTTAACTCGGCCTCCCTACGTGCCTGGCGCGGTCCACTACCACTTGAGCATCCTCAAAGCCGCCCGCCCGGATTGTTGCCGCGAGGCGGACCACGCTGCGCATTGCTTGACACGGCCGGTTCGGCCACGTGTCGGCTATAGCTCCGGCTTGGGCGGGGTGGAGTGGATCCGATCCCGATGCACGAGTATGCTTCTTGCCGAGCCAGGCCGCCCCGAGGAGCTCCTTAACCCGGGCGTGTCTCTACCGCGTGTGGTGAATCGCCTTCAATTGGAATCGCCTCCAACCGTGCCGCCGCAGCCGCCACGAGGTTATCCATCGGGTTGGAGTAGTGACCGGAGGTGTTCAGACGGTTCGGGTGCGCCAAAGATGATGGCGAGGTACATCTATCACACGGGTTGAACCGCGCGCCGTGTCGGTGCTTCCGGCCGGTTTACCACCGGCGGCGGATTACTGGTCCCTGCCTGGGGTATTGAAAAGCTCTCTTCCCTCGAAAACCGAAGGTAAACGGGACCTGTACTTCCTTTTCATGACTTCATGTGACGCGCTCTGATCCAAAGATGAGCCTATAAGCCTGCGCATCCAAAGCGGCCCGCTCCGCTGCCATCCTCACGTCCGCGGCTGCCAGGTCCGCTTTAGCTTTAGTGATCTGTTCTCTCACCTTTGCAATCTCCGCGTTGTGCAGGTCCTGATCCAGTGGATTAGCCTCTGCCATGAGCACAGCCAACGCGTCGAAAAGCTCTGACAAAACTTGAGCCGGCGGGCGCTTTGGGCCTCCTTCCCCGGCTGCCATCACCGCTGTTGAACCGGCGACCAGGGGCGCCGCTGTCGAAGAGTGAAGCGCCGCACAGACCGCCATGAAGATCCCAACCCGGTTGGGTAGATCGAAGGATCCGGAATACTCTCACCGGCCGGAACAGCCCCGATTTGGCCATCTTGCAGCTGGTATAGAGACTTCGGTTTCTCCGGCCGACGATTCGTCGCCAGAGTAGACAACAGCCATTACCAGATGTTGATCCGTCCTCGCAGCCTCGTGGACGACTCCCACGAAAACATGCTCGACCGCCGGTTTAGCTGTGGCAGGACTCTTCTTCGCTCATTGAGCCGTCTCGACGAGGTCGGTGCGGATGTCCGCCCAGGCCCCTGGCTCGCCGATCTTGCCGATGAACACGTGTATGCCGCCAAGGGGACCCGGTACCCGTACTCGACCGAGCCGGCCTCGGGCCCCAAATCCGCATCGTCGATGTAGAGCTTGCCGCGACGACTCTTAGTCATCCGCCCATCAGATAACCTTCGAAGTCCTTCGAACTTGCCCTCTAAGATCATCAAACCATCGTGCGATAGCCCCACGGTGGGCGCCAACTGTCGTGGAATTGTCATGGCAGATGTCCTCATGAAAGGACTTAGTCGTAGGGCCATCGTACGGGTTAACCTAGAGGGGTTAAAGCGGACACAAGACACGGAATTATCTGGTTCGCCCTTGATGAAGGTAAAAGCCTACGTCCGGTTGTGATGTGATTGATATGATTTCGGCTACTAAGGAGCAATAGCTTTGCCTTAGCCTCGAATCCTCTCCCTAACTTCGCCACGGTCGTCCCCTTATATACACGGGTTGGCCTTTGGCCGTCTCTGAGAGTCCCGATCCGGCTCATACAAGCGTCGGCTCGGTCTCTCCTTTCTTAACTTACAACACAAGTTACAATACTAAGGCGGTTTACATAGATGGACCTTAATTACGCCTCACGGGCTCCAGGCCTCCTCCGTGGGCCTGAATCATCGACGAGGGTAAACCGGCCCCTTCGGGGCGGTTCACGCTCAGTAGTTGTATCCCCAACAGGTTCAGTTAGAGCCCCTGAGCACCCGAGCCAGTCTTGGACCAGCGCCCTCGCAAGCGGGTAGCCAATGAGGGAGCAGTGGTTTCCTTTCTGAAGCCTGCCTCCAAGAAGGTGAAGAAGACTACCACCAAGGGTAGCAAGCCAGACGCGGTGTGCCGGCAGTCCTCTTGGCTTTCGGGTGCTAAGGCCCCTCCCACCAAGCTATTGGCAGCCGTTGGAGTTAACTACAGCTCCCAGTCCAACTCGAGCTCTTCGCGTAGCTCGTCTTTATTGGAGCCCCCTGCACCTCAGTAAGGCTCAAAGTTGCCAGAAAGTTCCATTCCTCCACCCCAGAAGTGAAGCAGGGTGCCCTCACCGCCCATCGAGTTCAAGCTGAGCTCCATGCTCATTGACGAAAAGTAAGACGGAACAATCTCCTTTCTTTGCCATCATTTTTGCATTCTCTCTTGTTTGTTGACTGATCTTTGCTCGCTGCCTTTGTCAGGGAGGAGGAGGATGGCGAGACCCTCATCCACCAGACCAAGTGGCTCAGGCATGCAGAGCCTCCGAAGACTATGGAAGGCGGGGGCCCGGCAGGAAGCAGTGCGAACGACCCGACACCAAGCCCCCAGCTCTGCCCCCGGCCTGAAAGTGCAGAGCTGGCTCCTCCCGTTGGAGGTGACGGAGGAGAGCTCCACACCATTGTAGCCAAAGGAGGGGAGGAGACTTCTCAGGGCGAGCCCTTGATCGAGTTGAGGGATCCCCACCAAGGGTCCGCACGGAAGGCTCTGCCCTAGGCGACACCGTGGTTACCAAGGGAGGGGATGGTGACCTTGACCCGGTAACTGATGTTGCCGAGGAAATTGAAGCTCCTTCCCAGCAAGCGTCTCCAGGTAATCCATTTAATCCTTTTGCATTCTGCTGTTCTTATCATCCTGCCCCATGCTTCTGGCTTGCTAACAACTCTGCACTCTTATCATTGCTCGTTAACTCTTCCTGCAGCCCGTTTGAGCGAAGAGCCATAATACTGGAAGAGAAGGCTAGCGTCGGGAAGGATGCCACGGAGGAAGCCTCCAAGATTGCTATTGCGGAGGGCCAGGAACACGCTGCCGGGGATGCCCAGGAGATCCTAAAGGAATCAGAGAGAACCCCCGGCGGCATGCCAGGGTTGGGGGTTTTGGTTGAAGAAAATAACCCTCCAAACCATGGACCCCCTTCCCTCATTTGCCACCTCGGTGGAGGCCCCACCACCAACTTCGAGTCAACTGGCACTGGTACTTGCGCAGCCTGGGCAAGGAGCTCCTGGTCCGTCAGTGGCGACGAACACAGAACTTGATGGAGAACTCCAACACATCCTTGTGTCACTGTACCAGGGGGTCGAAGAGGCAGATGACTCCACCACCATCACCATGGATTTTTCTTTCCTGGAATCCATGGACTTAGGCATTAAAGAGATGCAGGCTCTGTTGGAAATATGCCCTAGAGGCAATAATAAAATGGTTATTATTATATTTCTTTGTTCATGATAATTGTCTGTTATTCATGCTATAACTGTGTTATCCGGAAATCGTAATACACGTGTGAATACATAGACCACAACGTGTCCCTAGTAAGCCTCTAGTTGACTAGCTCGTTGATTAACAGATAGTCATGGTTTCCTGACTATGGGCATTGGATGTCATTGATAACGGGATCACATCATTAGGAGAATGATGTGATGGACAAGACCCAATCCTAAGCATAGCTCAAAGATCGTGTAGTTCGTTTAGCTATAGCTTTTCCAAATGTCATGTATCATTTCATTAGATCATGAGATTGTGCAACTCCCGGATACGTAGGAGTGCTTTGGGTGTGCCAAACGTCACAACGTAACTGGGTGACTATAAAGGTGCACTACGGGTATCTCCGAAAGTGTCTGTTGGGTTGGCACAAATCAACACTGGGATTTGTCACTCCGTATAACGGAGAGGTATCTCTGGGCCCACTCAGTAGTGCATCATCATAATGAGCTCAATGTGTCCAAGTGTCTGGTCACGGGATCATGCATTACAGTACGAGTAAAGTGACTTGCCGGTAACGAGATTAAACGAGGTATTGGAATACCGACGATCGAGTCTCGGGCAAGTAACGTACCGATTGACAAAGGGAGTTGTATACGAGATTGATTGAATCCTCGACATCGTGGTTCATCCGATGAGATAATCGAGGAGCATGTGGGAGCCAACATGGGTATCCAGATCCCGCTGTTGATTATTGACCGGAGAGGCGTCTAGGTCTTGTCTGCATGTCTCCCGAACCCGTAGGGTCTACACACTTAAGGTTCGGTGACGCTAGGGTTGTAGAGATATGAGTATGCAGTAACCCGAAAGTTGTTCGGAGTCCCGGATGAGATCCTGGACGTCACGAGGACTTTCGGAATGGTCCGGAGGTGAAGAATTATATATAGGAAGTGCAGTTTCGGCCATCGGGAAAGTTTCGGGGGTCACCGGTATTGTACCGGGACCACCGGAATGGTCCAGGTCGTCCATCGGGTGGGGCCACCTATCTCGGAGGGCCCCGTGGGCTGAACTAGGGAGGGGAACCAGCCCCTGGTGGGCTGGTGCGCCCCCCCTTGGGCCCCCCTACGCCTAGGGTTGGAAACCCTAGGGTGGGGGGCGCCTCCACTTGCCTTGGGGGGCAAGCCTCCCCTTGGTCACGACCCCTTGGAGATCTCATCTCCCGGGGCGGCGCCCCCTAGGGGGGCCTATATAAGGGGGAGGGAGGGCAGCCGCACCCATTCTCATGGCGCCTCCTTCCCCTTGCTACACCTCTCCTCTCTCGTAGAAGCTCGGCCAAGCTTCTGCCGAGATCACTGCTGCATCCACCACCACGCCGTCGTGCTGCTGGATCTCCGTCAACCTCTCCTTCCCCCTTGTTGGATCAAGATGGAGGAGACGTCTTCCTCAACCGTACGTGTGTTGAACGCAGAGGTGCTGTCCGTTCAGCACTAGGATCATCGGTGATTTGGATCACGACGAGTACGACTCCCTCAACCCCGTTCTCTTGAACGCTTCCGCTCGCGATCTACAAGGGTATGTAGATGCACTCCTTTCTCTCGTTGCTATATGAACTCATAGATTGATCTTGGTGAAAGCGTAGAAAAATTTTATTTTCTGCAACGTTCCCCTACAGTGGAATCATGAGCTAGGTCTATGCGTAGTTCTCTTTGCATGAGTAGAACGCAAATTTGTTGTGGGCGTAGATGTTGTCAACTTTCTTGCCACTACTAGTCTTATTTTGCTTCAGCGGTATTGTGGGATGAAGCGGCCCGGACCGACCTTACACGTACGCTTACGTGAGACAGGTTCCACCAACCGACATGCACTAGTTGCATAAGGTGGCTAGCGGTGTCTGTCTCTCCCACTTTAGTTGGAGCGGATTTGATGAAAAGGGTCCTTATGAAGGGTAAATAGAAGTTGGCAAATCACGTTGTGGCTTTTACGTAGGTAAGAAAACGTTCTTGCTAGAACCCTATTGCAGCCACGTAAAACATGCAACAACAATTAGAGGACGTCTAACTTGTTTTTGCAGCATATGATTTGTGATGTGATATGGCAAAAAGTTGTGATGAATGATGAATGATATATATGTGATGTATGAGATCATGTTCTTGTAATAGGAATCACGACTTGCATGTCGATGAGTATGAAAACCGGCAGGAGCCATAGGAGTTGTCTTTATTTTTTGTATGACCTGCGTGTCATTGAGAAATGCCATGTAAATTACTTTACTTTATTGCTAAACGCGTTAGCCATAGTAGTAGAAGTAATAGTTGGCGAGCAACTTCATGGAGACACGATGATGGAGATCATGGTGTCATGCCGGTGACGAAGATGATCATGGAGCCCCGAAGATGGAGATCAAAGGAGCTATATGATATTGGCCATATCATGTCACTATTTGATTGCATGTGATGTTTATCATGTTTTTCATCTTGTTTACTTAGAACGACGGTAGTAAATAAGATGATCCCTCATAATAATTTCAAGAAAGTGTTCCCCCTAGCTGTGCACCATTGCGAAGGTTCGTTGTTTCGAAGCACCACGTGATGATCGGGTGTGATAGATCCTAATTTTCGAATACAACGGGTGTAAGCCAGATTTACACACGCAATACACTTAGGTTGACTTGACGAGCCTATCATGTACAGACATGGCCTCGGAACACGGAGGACCGAAAGGTCGAGCATGAGCCGTATAGAAGATACGATCAACATGGAGATGTTCACCGATGTCGACTAGTCCGTCTCACGTGATGATCGGACACGGCCTAGTTGACTCGGATCATGTTTCACTTAGATGACTAGAGGGATGTCTAATCTGAGTGGGAGTTCATTAAATAATTTGATTAGATGAACTTAATTATCATGAACTTAGTCTAAAATCTTTACAATATGTCTTGTAGATCAAATGGCCCACGTTACCCTCAACTTCAACGCGTTCCTAGAGAAAACCAAGCTGAAAGATGATGGCAGCAACTATACAGACTTGGTCCGGAACCTGAGGATCATCCTCATAGGTGCCAAGAAAGATTATGTCCTAGAAGCGCCGCTAGGTGAAGCACCAGTCCTAGAGAACCAAGACGTTATGAATGCTTGGCAGTCTCGTGCCGATGATTACTCCCTCGTTTAGTGCGTCATGCTTTAAAGCTTAGAATCGGGGCTCCAAAAGCGTTTTGAGCAACACGGAGCATATGAGATGTTCGAAGAGCTGAAAATGGGTTTCCAAGCTCATGGCCGGGTCAAGAGATATGAATTCTCCGACAAGTTCTTCAGCTGTAAGATGGAGGAAAATAGTTCTGTCAGTGAGCACATGCTCAAGATGTCTGGGTTGCACAACAGCTTGACTCAGCTGGGAGTTAATCTCCCGGATGACGCGGTCATTGACATAATCCTTCAGTCACTTCCACCGAGCTACAAGAGCTTTGTGATGAACTTCAATATGCAGGGGATGGAAAAGACCATTCCTGAGGTATATTCAATGCTGAAATAAGCGGAGGTAGAGATCAAAAAGGAAAATCAAGTGTTGATGGTGAATAAAACCACTAAGTTCAAGAAAAACAAGGGTAAGAAGAACTTCAAGAAGGACGGCAAGGGAGTTGCCGCTCCTGGTAAGCTAGTTATCGGGAAGAAGTCAAAGAATGGACCCAAGCCTGAAACTGAGTGCTTTTATTGGAAGGGAAGCGGACACTGGAAGCGGAACTGCCCCAAATACTTAGCGGACAAGAAGGCCGGCAACACTAAAGGTATATGTGATATACATGTAATTGATGTGTACCTTACCAGTACTCGTAGTAGCTCCTGGGTATTTGATACCGGTGCCATTGCTCATATTTGTAACTCAAAGCAGGAGTTGCAGAATAAGCGGAGACTGGCGAAGCACGAGGTGACGATGCGTGTCGGGAATGGTTCCAAGGTCGATGTTATTGCCGTCGGCACGCTACCTCTACATTTACCTACGGGATTAGTTTTAAACCTCAATAATTGTTATTTAGTACCAGCTTTGAGCATGAACATTGTATCTGGATCTCGTTTAATACGAGATGGCTACTCATTTAAATCCGAGAATAATGGTTGTTCTATTTAGATGAGAGATATGTTTTATGGTCATGCCCCGATGGTCAATGGTTTATTCTTAATGAATCTCGAACGTGATGTTACACATATTCATAGTGTGAATACCAAAAGATGTAAAGTTGATAACGATAGTCCCACATACTTGTGGCACAGCCGCCTTTGGTCACATTGGTGTCAAAGCGCATGAAGAAGCTCCATGCTGATGGACTTTTAGAGTCTCTCGATTATGAATCATTTGACACATGCGAACCATGCCTCATGGGCAAAATGACCAAGACTCCGTTCTCGGAACAATGGAGCGAGCAACCAACTTATTGGAAATCATACATACCGATGTGTGCGGTCCAATGAGCGTTGAGGCTCGCGGAGGATATCGTTATGTTCTCACTCTCATTGATGACTTGAGTAGATATGGGTATGTCTACTTGATGAAACACAAGTCTGAGACCTTTGAAAAGTTGAAGGAATTTCAGAATGAGGTAGAGAATCAACGTGACCGAAAGATAAAATTCTTATGATCAGATCGTGGGGGAGAATATTTAAGTCACGAATTTGGTACGCACTTAAGGAAATGTGGAATAGTTTCACAACTCACGCCGCCTGGAACACCTCAGCGTAACGGTGTGTCCGAACGTCGTAATCGCACTTTATTGGATATGGTGCGATCTATGATGTCTCTTACCGATTTACCGCTATCATTTTGGGGATACGCTCTAGAGACAGCTACATTCACTTTAAATAGGGCACCGTCTAAATCCGTTGAGACGACACCGTATGAATTATGGTTTGGAAAGAAACCTAAGCTGTCGTTTCTAAAAGTTTGGGGATGCGATGCTTATGTCAAGAAACTCCAACCTGAAAAGCTCGAACCCAAGTTGAAAAAATGCGTCTTCATAGGATACCCTAAGGAAACCATTGGGTATACCTTCTACTTAAGATCCAAAGGCAAGATCTTTGTTGCCAAGAACGGGTCCTTTCTGGAGAAAGAGTTTCTCTCCAAAGAATTAAGTGGGAGGAAAGTAGAGCTTGATGAAGTACTACCTCTTGAAACGGTAAGTAGCGCAACTCATGAAGATGTTCCTGTGGTGCCTGCACCGACAAGAGAGGAGGTTAATGATGATGATCAAGATACTTCGGATCAAGCTCCTACTGAACTTCGAAGGTCCACAAGGACACGTTCCGCACTGCAGTGGTATGGCAACCCTGTCTTGGAAATCATGTTGTTAGACAACGGTGAACCTTCGAACTATGAAGAAGCAATGGCGGGCCCAGATTCCAACAAATGGCTTGAAGCCATGCAATCCGAGATAGGATCCATGTATGAAAACAAAGTATGGACTTTGACAGACTTGCCCGATGATCGGCGAGCAATAGAAAACAAATGGATCTTTAAGAAGAAGACGGACGCGGATGGTAATGTTACCATATATTAAGCTCGACTTGTCGCTAAGGGTTATCGACAAGTTCAAGGGATTGACTACGATGAGACTTCCTCTCCCGTAGCGAAGCTGAAGTCCGTCCGAATCATGTTAGCAATTGCCGCATACTATGATTATGACATATGGCAAATGGACGTCAAAACGGCATTCCTTAACGGCCATCTTAAGGAAGAACTGTATATGATGCAGCCAGAAGGTTTTGTCGACCCTGAGAATGCTAACAAGGTATGAAAGCTCCAGCGATCCATTTATGGGATGGTGCAAGCATCTCGGAGTTGGAACATTCGCTTTGATGAGATGATCAAAGCGTTTGGGTTTATGCAGACTTATGGAGAAGCCTGCGTTTACAAGAAAGTGAGTGGGAGCTCTGTAGCATTTCTCATATTATATGTAGATGACATACTTTTGATGGGAAATGATATAGAACTTTTGGACAGTATTAAGGCCTACATGAATAAGTGTTTTTCAATGAAGGACCTTGGAGAAGCTGCTTACATATTAGGCATCAAGATCTATAGGGATAGATCGAGACGCCTCATAGGTCTTTCACAAAGCACATACCTTGATAAGATATTGAAGAAGTTCAATATGGATCAGTCCAAGAAAGGGTTCTTGCTTGTATTGCAAGGTGTGAGATTGAGCTCGGCTCAATGCCCGACCACGGCAGAAGATAAAGAAGAGATGAGTGTCATCCCCTATGCCTCAGCCATAGGGTCTATTATGTATGCCATGCTGTGTACCAAACCTGATGTAAACCTTGCCGTAAGTTTGGTAGGAAGGTACCAAAGTAATCCCGGCAAGGAACGCTAGACAGCGGTCAAGAACATCCTAAAGTACCTGAAAAGGACTAAGGATATGTTTCTCGTTTATGGAGGTGACGAAGAGCTCGTCGTAAAGGGTTACGTCGATGCTAGCTTCGACATAGATCTGGATGAATCTAAGTCACAAACCGGATACGTGTATATTTTGAATGGTGGGGCAGTAAGCTGGTGCAGTTGCAAGCAAAGCGTCATGGCGGGATCTACATGTGAAGCAGAGTACATGGCAGCCTCGGAGGCAGGGCATGAAGCAATCTGGGTGAAGGAGTTCTTCACCGACCTAGGAGTCATACCCAATGCGTCGGGGCCGATCACACTCTTCTGTGACAAGACTGGAGCTATTGCACTTGCCAAGGAGCCTAGGTTTCACAAGAAGACCAGGCACATCAAGCGTCGCTTCAACTCCATACGTGAAAATGTTCAAGATGGAGACATAGATATTTGTAAAGTACATACGGATCTGAATGTAGCAGATCCATTGACTAAACCTCTCCCTAGAGCAAAACATGATCAACACCAGAACACTATGGGAGCTCGATTCATCACAATGTAACAAGAATATTGGCGCTAGTGCAAGTGGGAGACTGTTGGAAATATGCCCTAGTGGCAACAATAAAATGGTTATTATTATATTTCTTTGTTCATGATAATTGTCTGTTATTCATGCTATAACTGTGTTATCCGGAAATCGTAATACACGTGTGAATACATAGACCACAACGTGTCCCTAGTAAGCCTCTAGTTAACCAGCTCGTTGATCAACATATAGTCATGGTTTCCTGACTATGGGCATTGGATGTCATTGATAACGGGATCACGTCATTTGGAGAATGATGTGATGGAGAAGACCCAATCCTAAGCATAGCACAAAGATCGTGTAGTTCGTTTAGCTAGAGCTTTTCCAAATGTCAAGTATCATTTCCTTAGACCATGAGATTGTGCAACTCCCGGATACCGTAGGGGTGCTTTGGGTGTGCCAAACGTCACAACGTAACTGGGTGACTATAAAGGTGCACTATGGGTATCTCCGAAAGTGTCTGTTGGGTTGGCACGAATCGAGACTGGGATTTGTCACTCTGTATGATGGAGAGGTATCTCTGAGCCCACTCGGTAATGCATCATCATAATGAGCTCCATGTGTCCAAGTGTCTGGTCAGGGGATCATGCATTACGGTACGAGTAAAGTGACTTGCCGGTAACGAGACTAAACGAGGTACTGGGATACCGATGATCGAGTCTCGGGTAAGTAACGTACCGATTGACAAAGGGAATTGTATACGGGGTTGATTGAATCCTCGACATCATGGTTCATCCGATGAGATCATCGAGGAGCATGTGAGAGCCAACATGGGTATCCAGATCCCGCTGTTGGTTATTGACCGGAGAGGCGTCTCGGTCATGTTTGCATGTCTCCCGAACCCGTAGGGTCTACACACTTAAGGTTCAGTGATGCTAGGGTTGTAATGAGTATGCAGTAACCCAAAAGTTGTTCGGAGTCCCGGATGAGATCCCGGACATCACGAGGAGTTCCGGAATGGTCCAGAGGTGAAGAATTATATATAGGAAGTGCAGTTTCGGCCATCGGGAAAGTTTTGGGGGTCACCGGTATTGTACCGGGACCACTGGAAGGGTCCCGGGGGTCCACCGGGTGGGGCCATCTATCCAGAAGGACCCCGTGGGCTGAAGTGGGGAGGGGAACCAGCCCCTGGTGGGCTGGTGCGCCCCCCCTTGCCCCCCCGCGCCTAGGGTTGGAAACCCTAGGGTGGGGGGCGCCTCCACTTGCCTTGGGGGGCAAGCCTCCCCCTTGGCCGCCGCCCCCCTTGGAGATCTCATCTCCTGGGCGGCGCCTAGGGGCCTATTTAAAGGGGGGAAGGCAGCCGCACCCATGCTCTTGGCGCCTCCCTTCCCCCTTGCTACACCTCTCCCTCTCGTAGAAGCTCGGCGAAGCTCTGCCGAGATCACTGCTGCATCCACCACCACGCCGTCGTGCTGCTGGATCTCCATCAACCTCTCCTTCCCCCTTGCTGGATCAAGAATTAGGAGACGTCTTCCTCAACCGTACGTGTGTTGAACGCGGAGGTGTTGTCCGTTCAGCACTAGGATCATCGGTGATTTGGATCACGACGAGTACGACTCCCTCAACCCCGTTCTCTTGAACGCTTCCGCTCGCGATCTACAAGGGTATGTAGATGCACTCCTTTCTCTAGTTGCTAGATGAACTCATAGATTGATCTTGGTGAAAGCATAGAAATTTTTTATTTTCTGCAACGTTCCCCAACAGGCTCAGAACAGCCAGAAATGGTAGGTGCTCAAGGAGCAATGTGAGTCCGCCAACAAGGTGGGCCAGAAGCTGAGGGACAAGGGCATTGAGCTGCGCGAGTGGCATGCCAAGCAGTTCTAGGTCCTCATGAGGTAGCAAGAGACAATCTCGATGGCGAGGGAGGATGTCATTGCTCGGGAGGCTCGTCTGGCAGAGCGCAAGGTGCTCCTGGACGCCAAGGAACGAGACATCTCCCTCCGGGAGGAGAAGCTTGAGGCCACCCTTCGCGCCAAGGACGATGATCTGGAGGCCCTCGTACAGTAGCACACCAAGGAGCTGGAGGACAAGCAGAAGGCCGCCTTGGATGCCCTTACTGTCGACTCTTCTGCCCAACTAAAGAAGCTTGCCAATGACCTTGCCGTTGCCTCTACTGCCAATGTTGATCTTGACGAGTAGGTGGCCAAGCTGACAGAGAAGCTTGCTGGGAGTGCCAAGGAAGTCGAGACCCTCAAGGAGGAGGCGTGGAAAGCAGAGATCCTTCTAAAGGATGTGGGATCTCGGCTCTCCTTCAAGGGCCAAGACCTTGCGACCGCCAATGGCGTCATCGAAGACATGAAGGACAGGATTGTCGCCTTGGAAAGCTTGGCAGAATCCAGCGGGCTCGTGAGAAACAGATGATGAAGGATCTAGACACCGTGAGGCGTCTTCAAAAATATGCAGAGGACAAGCCGATGAATCACTCTGGGTAGGTTGACCTTTGGATCAAGAGCTTGATTGACATCGCTGAGCGTCTCACAGCCCAAACTGCAGCGATGGGCATGGAAGGGCCAGTCTACTTGGCCAGCAAGCATGAGGCCCTCAGCGTCAAGGTAGGGGTCTTCTTCAATGAGCTGATTGAGAAGCTGAAGGCGCATGAAGAGGGAAGGGCCAGCCGTTTTACGAGTGAATCTCAGAAGCCTGCCCGCAATGCCCTCTTCATGGTCCTGAGCAACATCGCCTGCCGTCATCCCGATCTCGACCTTGTTGACGGCCAGAAGTCATTGCCGGCTGCGTTCCGGGAACCGGGGTACCCAGACTTGCTCGCTCGCTCTGGGCGTGGCTCAAGGGGTGGCCCAGTACGGCCCATCTTCATTAGCACAGGCTCAAGACCGCTCGTGAGGGGCCAAGCCTCGCGGGAGGGACGACAGGAAGTCTCCTCAGGCACGGCCTCGTCAGGCTGGCTCGCGAGGAGGCGGAGAGATCAAGGCGGGGTACCTCACGATGTGCCCATGACGCAAGCCATGACGACCAAGGGCGCCAGTGAGGCGCCGCCGCATGATGTCCTTATTTCCTCTTCGGTGCAAAGGAGGCAAGCGCAGGCGAGAGCATCAAGCAAAGGCAACTATTATGGTGCAACGAGACCAATACCAACACAACGGCAGGAAGGAGGTCATCATGGAGCCCAAGCCGGCGTCATCGTCAGAGCCTTTGGCAGGCGAGGACCAACTTTAGTCAGGATAAGTGTACTAGATGTTCCCCTTCAAAATGGCCAATTGTTGGCGCCCGTCCCGCTCAATATTTGGGAAGAGGCCCAGGGCCTCTGCCTATAAATAGGACTAGCCACCCACAGGGTAGACGCATCTGGAATAGAGCTAGAGATCAATCTCGAATCCAGAGAGAGAGAGAGAGAGAGAGAAGCAACCGAACTCCCCCTATCAGTTCGTCGCACCGGCCAAGAACAGACCCTCGTGAGGCTGTTCTTCCTTGTACTGTTCATCATCAGCCCCTGAGGCAATCCACCACACCACACACTGGAGTAGAGTGTTACACCACAATGGTGGCACGAACCAGTATAAACATTGTGTCCCTTGTGTTGCTCTTTGTGTAGTTTTAGATCCTTGCGAGGCGACGAGGTGTAGGTAGGCTGGAGGTGAGATCTCCGCGTGCACCCCAGAGTTCGAACCTAAAGGGTCTGCCGGAACCCGAAATCCGACAGCCGCCAGAGAGTGCAGACGTTTCTGCTAACGAGGATAAGGCCACCACTTACGCCAAAAAGGTCCTTGCCGTTCCAGCTGCTCCATGAGGTCGCCAGGCCCGGCCTTGAATTATCCTCGCCCATGTGCTATCCTGTAACAAAACATGACGCGTGTCCTGTGTTTGGACATCATACTACTTATGTTTGTGTGGAATTGATGCTTTTAATTGCATGTTTATCCCTTTAGAGTTCACCCGTTGGTGTTCGTACGATTAGTTTCTGTGCGTATTTTGGCTGCCTTCCGGTACCATACTGCCGTGATTGTCGTAAGGGTCTGGCCCTTAATAGTTATCTTGGCAAGGATACGACCCGACAAGTTTTTCCTTGATAGTTTTGACATTGCCACCCATTCTGCGAGCAGGCTCGGAACAGAGCGAGGGTGCAGACAAAAACTGATAAGGTGTCGTCCATACGACAGATTTCCTCATACGAACACCTTCGTATCCGAGGGATAAATGAATGCAAATTCTAGGTCTATAGCGGAGCGAGGTTTGCGTGGACTTAGCTCTTATCCTTGCTTCCTGTCGGATTCTAGGCTCCAAAGACACTTGATAGATTCGAACTCTGGGGTGTGTGCGAAGATCTCAACTTGCCCAGTCTGCCAACACGTCGATCCCACGGCCTAGCTCTACAAACTGGAAGGAAAGGGGACAAGGCAGTTTTCCCAGTTTCGGGCCACCTTGTGGTTGATACATCTCCATCGTATCTACTTTTCCAAACACTTTTGCCCTTGTTTTGGACTCTAACTTGCATGATTTGAATGGAACTAACCTGGATTGATGCTGTTTTCAGCAGAATTGCCATGGTGTTATTTTTGTGCAAAAATAAAAGTTCTCGGAATGACCTGAAAATCACGGAGAATATTTTCGGAATTTATAAAAAATACTGGCGAAAGAATCAAGACCAGGGAGCCCACACCCTGTCCACAAGGGTGGGGGCGTGCCTGCCCTCCCTGGGCGCGCCCCCTGTCTCGTGGGCCCCCTGAGGCTCCACGGACCTCAACACCAACTCTATATATTCACGTTCGGGGAGAAAAAATTTGAGAGAAGGATTCATCGCGTTTTATGATACAGAGCCGCCGCCAAGCCCTAATCTCTCTCGGGAGGGCTGATCTGGAGTCCGTTAGGGGCTCCATAGAGGGGAATCCGTCACCATTGTCATCATCAACCTTCCTCCATCACCAATTTCATGATGATCACCGCCGTGCGTGAGTAATTCCATCGTAGGCTTGCTGGACGGTGATGGGTTGGATGAGATTTATCATGTAATCGAGTTAGTTTTGTTAGGGTTTGATCCCTAGTATCCATTATGTTATGAGATTGATGTTGCTATGACTTTGCTATGCTTAATGCTTGTCACGAGGGCCCGAGTGCTATGAGTTCAGATCTTAACCTATTATGTTTTCATGAATATATGTGAGTTCTTGATCCTATCTTGCAAGTCAATAGTCACCTACTTTGTGTTATGAACCGGTAACCCTTATGTGACAATAGTCGGGACCACTGCCGGTGATGACCGTAGTTTGAAGAGTTCATGTATTCACTAAGTGTTAATGCTTTGGTCCGGTACTCTATTAAAAGGAGGGCTTAATATCCCTTAGTTTCCAATAGGACCCGGCTTCCACGGGAAGGTAGGACAAAAGATGTCATGCAAGTTCTTTTCCATAAGCATGTATGACTATATTCGGAATACATGCCTACATTACATTGTTGAACTGGAGCTAGTTCTATGTTACCCTATGTTATAACTGTTGCATGAAGAATCGCATCTGGCATAATTATCCATCACTGATCCAATGCCTATGAGCTTTTCACATATTGATCTTTGCTTAGTTAATTTTTCGTTGCCACTGTTACAATTACTACAATACTGCTACTGTTACTTTTGCCACCGTTACCATTACTTCCATACTACTTTGCTACTAAATACTTTGCTGCAGTTATTAAGTTATCCAGGTGTGGTTGAATTGACAACTCAACTGTTAATACTTGAGAATATTCTTTGGCTCCCCTTGTGTCGAATTAATAAATTTAAGTTGAATACTCTACCCTCGAAAACTGTTGCGATCCCCTATACTTGTGGGTTATCAAGACTATTTTCTGGCGCCGTTGTCGGGGAGCATAGCTCTATTCTTTGAGTCACTTGGGATTTATATCTGCTGGTCACAATGAGGAACTTGAAAGACGAGAAAACCATGATTTATCCCTCAACTACGAGGGGAGGTAAGGAACTGCCATCTAGCTCTGCACTTGATTCGCCTTCTGTTTTGAGTAAACTTGCGACACCGAAACCTGCTTCTGCTATTAATTCTGATATGTCTCATGTTATTGATGATGCCACTTCTGCGATGCATGATACTTATGATGAAACTACTTCTACGCTTGATAATATTGTGCCACTAGGAGAATTTCTGGATGAACAACTTGGTAGGGCTAGAGAGAATGAAATTATTGAAACTAATACTATTGATCAAATTGATGATGAAGATTCTCCCCCTAGATATGAATTGCCTATTGTGCCTGAGGGTTATGCTATGGATGAAGAAACTGCTAGAGATTTTCTTCCTTGCAATAATAGATTTTATCTTAAGAAACTGTTAGCTAAGCTGAAAGAAAAGTCTTTGAATGCTAGAATGAAATATGACCCTGCTTTTGCTACTTCACCTATCTGTATTACTGATAAGGATTATGATTTCTCTGTTGATCCTGAGATAATTACTTTGGTTGAATCTGATCCTTTCTATGGCTATGAATGTGAAACTGTTGTGGCACATCTTACTAAATTAAATGATATAGCCACCCTATTCACTCATGAGTAAAAAATTCGTTATTACTATATCCTTCAGTTATTTCCGTTCTTGTTAAAGGGTGATGCTAAGACATGGTTTAATTCTCTTGATCCTGGTTGTGTGTGTAGTCCCGAGGATATGATTTATTACTTCTCTGCTAAATATTTTCCTCCTCATAAGAAACAAGCTGCTTTAAGGGAAATATATAATTTTGTGCAAATTGAAGAAGAGAGTCTCCTACAAGCTTTGAGGAGGCTTCTCCAATTACTTAATGCTTTGCCTGATCATCCTCTCAAGAAAAATGAAATACTTGATATATTTTATAATGGACTAACCGATGCTTCCAGAGACCACCTGGATAGTTGTGCTGGTTGTGTTTTCAGGGAAAGAACTGTTGATCAAGCTGAATTGCAATTGAATAATATGTTGAGTAATGAAAATGATTGGACACTTCCTGAACCAACTCCTAAGCCAACTCTGAAGAAAAGGGGTATTCTATTTCTCAATCCTGAACATATGCAAGAGGCAAATAAATCTATGAAAGAAAAAGGTATTAAAGCTGAAGATGTTAAGAATTTACCACCTATTGAAGAAATACATGGTCTTGATAACCCGGCATAGGTAGTAAAGGTAAATTCTCTCTATAGATATGATAAAGCTGAAATCCCGTCTACTAAATTTGCTAGCCAGTGCTTAGATGAGTTTGATAATTTTATGGTTAGACAAGAAAACTTCAATGCTTATGTTGGTAGACAATTGAAACAAAATTCTTATATGATTGAACACTTGAGTGATTATATGTCTAGAGTTAAAGGTGAACTTAAACTTATTAGTAAACATGCTTCTATGGTTACCACTCAAGTAGAACAAGTGCTTAAAGCTCAAAATTATTTGCTCAATGAGTTAAATAATAAGAAAAACGATAATGCTGTTAGGGTTATGACTAGAGTGGGTAAAATGACTCAGGAAGCTTTGTATCCTGAGGGCCACCCTAAGAGAATTGAGCAAGATTCTCAGAGAACTAGTGTTGATGCACCTAGTCCTTCTAAGAGGAAGAAAAAGAAAAATGATAGGACTTTGCTTGCTTCTAGTGAACCTGTTGTTGACACGCCTGAGAATCCCAATGATATTTCTATTTCTGATGTTAAAACTCAATCCGGTGATGAACATGAACCTAGTGATAATGTTAATGATGATGTTCATGTTGATGCTCAACCTAGCAATAACAATGATGTAGAGATTGAACCTGCTGTTGATCTTGATAACCCACAATCAAAGAATCAACGTTATGATAAGAGAGACTTTGTTGCTTCGAAGCACGGTAAAGAAAAAGAACCATGGGTTCAGAAACCCATGCCTTTTCTTCCTAAACCATCCAATAAAAAGGATGATGAGGGTTTTGAGCGCTTTGCTGAAATGATTAGACCTATCTTTTTGCGTATGTGTTTGACTGATATGCTTAAAACGAATCCTTATGCTAAGTATATGAAAGAAATTGTTACAAATAAAAGAAAGATACCGGAAGATGAAATTTCCACCATGCTTGCTAATTATAATTTTAAGGGTGGAATACCAAAGAGACTTGGAGATCCAGGAGTACCCACTATACCATGCTCCATTAAAAGAAACTATGTTAAAACTACTTTATGTGATCTTGGAGCCGCTCTTAGTGTTATGCCTCTCTCTTTATATCGTAGACTTGATTCAAATAAGTTGACACCTACTGAAATATCTTTGCAAATGGCTGATAAATCAACTGCTATACTTGTCGATATTTGTGAGGATGTACCTGTTGTGGTTGCAAACGTTACTATCTTAACAGACTTTGTTATTCTTGATATTACCTAGGACGATAGTATGTCTATTATTCTTGGTAGACCCTTTTTGAATACTGCAGGGGCTGTTATTGATTGCAACAAAGGCAATGTCACTTTTCATGTTAATGGCAATGAGCATACGGTACACTTTCCGAGGAAACAACCTCAACTCCACAGTATCAATTCTATTGGGAAAATTCCATCGATTACTATTGGAGGTTTTGCATTTCCTCTTCCTACTGTCAAGAATAAATAAGATATTCTTATTATTGGGGATGTGCATATCCCCGTTGAGGTAACCTAGTGCTATTCGAAAATTCTCTGGTTTCATGCGATTCAGAATGAGTTTGTTAACAAGACTTGATCAACCTTGTTAGTGGATTTCTTTTGATGAGCATGGGATGGATGAAGTTAGAAAGCACAACTCTTCGTACCCTCCTTTTACTTTCTGTTATTTAGATTAAATAAAGCAAAAATAGTATTTTTTGTCTGTTTTCTGAATTATCCATGCAATAAAAAATACCCCGAAAATAAAAGTTCTCCAAATGCCCTGAAATTGAAATATGATTTTTTGTAGAATATTTAAGAATATCTGGCACTCAGAACACATCAGGGGGAGCCACCACCTGGCCACGAGGGTCCAGGGCACGCCCCCTGCCTCGTGGGCCCCACGTGGACCCCTCCACTTATTCCTGGACCCACACACTTCGTCTTCCTCAAGTAAAAATGCACACATAGCTCAAACTCGTGTTCTAGGTCGTTTTGGTGCGATTTTCGATCTCCTTGCTCAAAGCTCCATTCAAAAAGCTGCTTTGGGGGATTGTTCTTCGGTATGTGACTCCTCCAATGGTCCAATTAGTTTTTTCCTAGTGCTTTATTCATTGCAATTTTTGGCTGCTTAGGTGACCCTGTTCTTGAGCTTGCATGTCAAATTTAATTGGTCCCAAGTAGTTCTAATGCATGATATGGTCTCTAGGCACTTGTGAGAGTGGTTGCTATCAATTTTGTTGAGTTTGGTTCACTTTTATTTTAAAGTTACTAAAAATTTCAGAAATTTTTTAGAGGAAGAAATATGTTTAGGAAAATGTACCAAGGTGGTTCTTCAAGGAAG
Organism: Aegilops bicornis; assembly: GCA_021605145.1. NCBI lineage: Eukaryota > Viridiplantae > Streptophyta > Magnoliopsida > Poales > Poaceae > Aegilops > Aegilops bicornis. The sequence goes on from CM038669.1 coordinate 154,855,392, forward strand.
CAAGGACCCAGGCCTGCAATATGTGAGCCGGACCATGAGCTACCAAGAGAAGCTCAAGTGCGGCCTTGTGAATGGCCGTCAGAAAATTTCATGGTCCAAGCAGGAATTAAGGAGGAATTTGACGCGTATGTGCGTAATGCTGAACTCGAGGGCTTGGTGTCAGATAAGTGCTGTCAACATTACTACCTAACTGTCTCCTTTGTGAGAAGGTTTAAATTTACATCATCACGCAATTCTCACATGGTCCTGTTTATCTTTATGATAAATCTTATACCATGGATTTAGAGGATTTTAATACTGCTTGTAAACTCCCGCAGTGGGGTAGTGCTAGTGAACCTCGCAAATCTGAATATAAAGACTTTCTTCCTAGTATAATTGTGGGGGAATCTAGGGAAATCACGCAAGCTACCATAGGGAGCATTCATTTTCCTGCCATACATTATTTTGCTCTCTTTATAGGTAGATGCATTAACGGTAAGGTCGAGGATGTCACATGTGCGTTCCCGATCTTAGTGTTCTCAAGAGTGCTGTATTAAGAGATAAACAATATAACTTGGGAGCTATTGTTGCACGAAGGTTGCATCATAATAGTATTAGTGGAGATTTTTTTGTTGGAATTTATGCAACCCGTTTAGCTATTTTTCTTGAGGTACCCATTCGTGAAAATGATATGGAGTTGCCTCCTGCTTATCTAGATTTTAATGCTATGGTTCGTCATCAGTTTGTTGAGAAGAATGAACAGTCTCTCCAGTACGGGCTAATCTTTGACAGACGTCATGCTGTCCATATTACTCTCCCTGCTCCTACTTTCTTTGACTTTCAGGAAAAAAGGAGATATGTTATAACCAGGGAGGAGGCGAACGAGTACGAGAGGAGGACGAAGGCATCTCGCCTCCAAGTTGTAGCTCTTGAGGCACTAGCTGCTGCATCTCAGTACGACCCCAGTTAGAACTTCAGATATCCGCTAGGCCATCCATGGGCATAGACCAACTTAGGCCAAAAGCCTAAGCTTGGGGGAGTACGTATTTCTCACTGACATTACATTCATGTTCACACACTCATTCAAGTTGCCGGTGCTCATACTTTTTCATTGTACTATCCATGCTAGTTTATTTTCTTTTCTCACTTTCTTCTTGTGTGTTTGGAAAACCTTAAGAAAAACCAAAAAAATTAGTTGTAGTTTTTAGCTAGTTTACTTTCCATGCCTGTAGTAGTAGTAATTAAAAGAAAACACAAAAAGATTTCTCATTCTTCTTTTGCTTGTTGGCAGCTTTCCCGTGTAAATAGTTTTATTTCCTTTTTTTCTTTTGGGGTCGAGAGGAGAAGACCATGATTAAAATGTTGAAGTGGCTCTTATATGCATTATTGTTGATTTAACCAAGAGCCCATATTAACTTGTCTTCTCCCTTGTATTAAATGCTTGCAGATTCCAGCTTAGTCCAAATGCATGTGCACTATTATTATTATACACACTGTTCGGTCGTGCGAGTGAAAGGCAATAATGACGATATACGATGGATTGGCTGAGATGAGAGAAGCTGGTATGAACTCGACCTATCTTTATTTTGTAAATATGATTAGTTCATCGTTCCTGATTCAGCCTATTATGAATTAAACATATTTGCAATGACAATTAGAGATTATAGTTGCTCATTCCATGCTTAATTAGCTAGGAATTTATAATGGTTTACCTTGCGTGCCAACATGCTATTAAAATGGTTGTGATGTGGTATAATAAGGTGGTATCCTCCTTTCAATGATTCGAGTGGCTTGACTTGGCACAGGTTCATGCATGTAGCTGAAACAAAATCAACATAGCCTCCACGATATTTTTGTTCATGGTGAATTATATCCTACTCATGCTTGCACTCAGTGTTGATTAATTTTGATGCATGTTCATGACTGTTGTCTCTATCTAGTTTGTCGCTTCCCAGCCTCTTTCTAGCCTTCACTTGTACTAAGCGGGAATACTGCTTGTGCATCCACTTCCATAAACCCCAAAGTTATTCCATATGAGTCCACCATACCTTCCTATATGCGGTATCTACCTGCCGTTCCAAGTAAATTTGTATGTGCCAAACTCTAAATCTTCAAATGAAATTCTGTTTTGTATACTCGAATAGCTCATGTATCAACTAGGGTTGTCTGTATCTTCCATTCTAGGCGGGTTATTCTCAAGAGGAGTGGACTCCGCTCACGAGAAAATGGCTGGTCACCGGGATGCCCAGTCCCATGCTTAAACCAAATCAAAATAATTGCAAACAAAACTCCCCCAGGACTGTTGTTAGTTGGAGGCATCCGTTGTTTCGGGAAAGCCATGGATTGATGCTTGTTGGTGGTGGGGGAGTATAAACTTTACCATTCTGCTTGGGAACCGCCTATAATGCGTGTAGCATGGAAGATATAGAGATCTCTCGGTTGTTATGTTGACAATGAAAGTATGCCACTCAAAATATTATTTATCTCTATTTCAAAAATCGAGCTCTGGCACCTCTACAAATCCCTACTTCCCTCTGCGAAGGTCCTATCTATTTACTTTTATGTTGAGTCGTCATCCTCTTATTAAAAAGCACCAGCTGGAGAGCACCACTGTCATTTGCATCCATTACTATTAGTTTACATTGAGTATGACTATGACTTGATCTCTTTTACCATGAATTACAATGTTTAGTCAGTCCTTCATCTTCAAAGGTGCTCTGCATTTACGTTGTGCGGTCTCAGAAAGGGCTAGCAAGATACCATCTTGTTATATCATATTATGATTGTTTTGAGAAGGTGTTGTCATCCGAGATTTATAATTATTGCTCGCTAGTTGATTATGGCATTGGTATGAGTAAACATGAGACCTAAATGTTATTGTGAATATGGTTAGTTTATAATTTTTGCTGAAAACTTGAATGCTGGCTTTACATATTTACAACAACAAGAGCAAACAGAGTTTGTAAAAGTTTTTCTTTATCACTTTCAGTTTGCCAACTGAATTTCTTGAGGACAAGCAAAGGTTTAATCTTGGGGGAGTTGATACGTCTCCATCGTATCTACTTTTCCAAACACTTTTGCCCTTGTTTTGGACTCTAACTTGCATGATTTGAATGGAACTAACCCGGACTGATGTTGTTTTCAGCAGAATTGCCATGGAGTTATTTTTGTGCAGAAATAAAAGTTCTTGGAATGACCTGACACTTCACGGAGAATATTTTTGGAATTTATAAAAAATACTGGCGAAAGAATCAAGACCAGGGGTCCCACACCCTGTCCACGAGGGTGGGGGCGTGCCCCCTATCTTGTGGGCCCCCTGAGGCTCCACCGACCTCAACTCCAACTCTATATATTCACGTTCAGGGAGAAAAAAATCAGAGATAAGGATTCATCGCGTTATACGACACGGAGCCGCTGCCAAGCCCTAATCTCTCTCGGGAGGGCTGATCTGGAGTCCGTCCGGGGCTCTGGAGAGGGGAATTCGTCGCCATCGTCATCGTCAACCTTCCTCCATCACCAATTTCATGATGCTCACCGCCGTGCATGAGTAATTCCATCGTAGGCCAGCTAGACGGTGATGGGTTGGATGAGATTTATCATGTAATCGAGTTAGGTTTGTTAGGGTTTGATCCCTAGTATCCATTATGTTCTGAGATTGATGTTGCTATGACTTTGCTATGCTTAATGCTTATCACTAGGGCCCGAATGCCATGAGTTCAGATCTGAACCTATTATGTTTTCATGAATATATGTGAGTTCTTGATCCTATCTTGCAAGTCAATGGTCACCTACTATGTGTTATGAACCGGTAACCCCGAAGTGACAATAATCGGGACCACTCCCGGTGATGACCGTACTTTGAGGAGTTCATGTATTCACTAAGTGTTAATGCTTTGGTCCGGTACTCTATTAAAAGGAGGCTGTCGGATTTCGGGTTCCGGCAGACCCACTAGGTTCGAACTCTGGGGTGCGCACGGAGATCTCGCCCCCTACCTACCTGCACCTCGTCGCCTCGCTAGGATCTAAACTACCAAAGGAACAACACACGAGACACAAGGTTTATCTTGGTTCGGGCCACCATTGTGGTGTAACACCCTACTCCAGTGTGTGGTGTGGTGGATTGCCTCTTGGGCTGATGATGAACAATACAAGGAAGAACAGCCTCGCGAGGGTCTGCTCTTGGCTGGTGCGATGAACTGCTAGGGGGAGTTCAGTCACTTCTTTCTCTCTCTCTCTTTGCGATTGATCTCTCGATGCCGGATCAAGCTGCCGCTACACTATGGGTGGCTAGTCCTATTTATAGGCAAAGGCCCTGGGCCTCTTCCCAAATATTGAGCGGGAAGGGCGCCAACATTTGGCCATTTTGAAGGGGAACATCTAGTACACTTATCCTAACTAAAGTTGGTCCTCGCCTGTCAAAGGCTCTGGTGGTGGCCTTGGCTTGGGCTCCACGATGACTTCCTTCCTGCCGTTATGACGGTCTTGGTCTTGTTGCACCGAAATGGATGCCTTTGCTTGATGCTCGCTGCGCTTGCCCCCTTTGCACCAAAGAAGAAACGAGGACACTGCGGCGGGCTGGCGCCTGGGCGCCCTTTGGTCGTCATGGCTATGCGTCATGGGCACCTCGTGAGGTACCCGCCTTGATCTCTTCGCCTCCTCGCGAGCCAGCCTGACGAGGCCGTGCTCGAGGAAGCTTCGTCGCCCGCCTCATGAGGCTTGGCCCCTCGCGAGGGTCTTGAGCTTGTCTGATGAAGATGGGCCGTGATGGGCCACCTTGAGCCACGCCGCAGGGGCGGGCAGGAAAGTGCAGGTACCCCGTTCCCGAGCAGACAGTAGCCCACAGGCCCAAGGCGCGCTGGACTTGGCGGCGAGAGAAGCAAAGGGGCAAGTGCAAAGCGCCGCTGGCCCTAACCTTCTTGACCTAGGGCGCCGTGTGGCGATTGATTGGACGTGGGTGGCTCCACTCCCCCATGACGTCTCGGCAACTGCACGAATTGAGAAGTCCCTGCATGCAAAGCGGGTCATGATTACCTGCGATCGTGGAGGTCGGTGGTTGGCCTTCCCCGGCTATAAGTACGGGACGGCGCCTGCCCTTCTAGTCCATCCTCTCTTGCTTCTTCTTCTTCTTCATGGCTCCGCCAAAGAGGTTCTCTGCAGCGGAGAAGGCAAAGGATCGCGAGGTGGAGCCTAACTCACCCCCGCCCAAGCGCGGTTGAGGCCGTCCTCGCAAGCACCCCGTGGCTCCCATAGTGGCTCCTCGCGGCCGTGGAGGTGATCTCTCGCGCGGTGATGGGCGGCAGGCCATTGAAGGGGGGTGCACTATGGCCGCGCGACCCCCTAGGCCGCGCTTCCACTTGACAGAGGTGCTGCCGGAGTTTGTTGTGTGGTCGGCGGAGCCGACTCGGCACTAACTCCAGCTTCCCGCTTCCTCCTAGGTGAATTTTACTGGCGCCCAGGCGGCAACTGCTCCAGCGCATGGTTGCTGCTGTGCTTCCTGGCTGTTGGAGGTCTCGCCGGGAGCGTGGCCACGACCGCGGTGGCAGACGTTTGCCCGCACGCATGGTCTGAGCCGGCGGTGCACCCTACACTTCAAGTTTGACGGTGAGGCCACCCTCTACGTGAGGGTGTTCAGGGAAGACGGTCGCCGCGCCGGGTGCTGCCCCGAGGGCGCAGACCGCGGCCGTGGGCCTAGCCCCGGTGATGTTCGGGATGAAGATGACGGCGCGCGCGTGGTCGGTGGCGCTCGGGGTTCGTCGAGCTTCAGCGACTCCTCTTCAGGCAGAGGCTCCTCCAGCGGTGGCCATGCCCAGCCTCCGCTCCACCGCGCCCGCCTGGGGGAAGGTAGCGGGTCTGCCCGCTGTTGCGCCTCGGTGAAGCGCGAGAGGGAGTCCGCGTGAGCTCCGGAGGGTGTTCGAGCCTTCGCCGTGAGTTTGTGTCAAGCGGGCCATGTTTGTTTTGTCCCTTTCCTTTCCTGCGTAAAAATACAGTAGTGTATGACCCCGCGGGGGCGTGCTTGGACTGTCACTGTTAATTATCATACTACTTCCGCTATATCGGTATTATGCCTTTGTGCCACACGCCTGCGCGTAGTAGTTACTTAGCTCGGGGGGGCCTGTCGTGGCCTTTTCTTCCCGAGGCCGAGGCCTCGTCGAACGCTTCATGTCCTGCAAAGGTTAGTCTGGAGAGGTAGCTCCCGGCCTCAGTTGTGGAGGCGACCAACCCAGGTCCTGTGTTCGTGTCGCGGTGCCCGTGGGGCGCGGACTGGAGGGGTGCTCCTCTAGTGGACCCGGGTAGGGAAGCCTCAAACGATAAGGGCATAAAACACTCGCGAGGGTGCCCGCACTGCTCCCTCGCGAGACTTGCGCGAGAGAAATCGAGGCGGGGGAGCGAAAAGGCAAAGAGTCACAAGCCAAAGACGGCAACAACTTCAATAAAACCTCGAATGGGAATGAACAAGCCAATTTCAGAAAGCAAATGAGAAAAGCCACGTCCGGCACCTAATCTAGTCTTCGACGTCTTCTCACCAGCGCAGAGCTAAGTGCTGCCACTGGGCGTGGGAGGGAGCCCCAGGGCCTGAGGCCGGCGCTCCTGAGACTCCGGGGCGTGTACAACCCCAACTCATTATTACGTGAGAGTGTCACGGGCGGCAAGCTTCACAGGCATTGGCCTTCTTCACAGGCTCCGGGCCTTTCTCAGAAAGATAAACTTCACAGGCGTTAGCCTTCTTCACAGGCACTATGCCTTTTCCAGAAAGATAAATTTCACAGGCGTTTGCCTTCTTCACAGGCTCTAGGCCTTTTCCAAAACGCAACAGCTTCACAGACATTCGGCTTCTTCACAGGCTCTGGGCCTTTTCCGGAATGCAACAGCTTCACAGGCATTCGCCTTCTTCACAGGCTCAGGGCCTCTTCCAAAACGCAACAACTTCACATGCATTCGCCTTCTTCACAGGCTCTGGGCCTTTTTAGGGGTAAAACCTCCGGAGGTGCTGGATGTTCCACGCGCTCGACGGGCACCCTCCCCGAGTTTCCAAGCTGAGCCGGGCCCGAAACATGAACAACCTTGAACGGGCCCTCCCACATGGGAGATAGCTTATGCAGCCCTTCCCTGGAGAGAACCCGCCTGAGCACGAGGTCCCCTTCCTCGAGAGTCCTGGGGCGGATGTTGCGGCAGTGGTATCGCGGCAGCGCTTGTTGGTATCTTGCCGCTCGTAGCGCGGCTTCCCGATGATGCTCCTCCCCTAGAACAAGGTCCGTCCCCCGCATGGCGTCCTGCTGCGCCTTGTCGAACGCCACGACCCGTGCAGAACGACGTCTGACCTCGTGAGGGAGGACTGCTTCAGCTCCATAGACCAGGAAGAACGGGGTCTCGCCAGTTTGCTTGGTCGCGGTTGTGCGGATGGACCACAATATGGACTGAAGCTCATCGTACCAGCCTCTGCCGCAGGCCTCCAACTTCTTCTTGAGTTTCCTGGTTTTGAGGCCCCTCAGGACCTCTGCATTGGCCCGCTCGGCCTGACCGTTGCTCATGGTGTGCTACCAAGGCGTAGCATATCTGCGTCCCAAGGTTAAGCGCAATATGTTTTGAAGAGGTTCTTGGTGAATTGCGAACCGTTGTCGTTGATGATGCGGTTCGGCACCCAACCGCTCACAATGCCCTTGATGAACTTGACCGCAGAACTGCGGGATGGTGCGCAGCCTTCCACTTCATCCCACTTGGTAACTTGTCCACGGCGACATAGAGGTAGCGATAGCCCCCTGGTGCCCGAGGAAACGGGCCCAGGATATCCAGCACCCAGACTACGAATGGCCACGAGAGGGGTATAGTTTGCAGACCTCCCGCCGGGTGATGGATCTGCTTGGCATGGAATTGGCAGGCCTCGCAAGCCTTCACCAGTTCGACGGCGTCATTGAGCGCATTGGGCCAATAAAACCCGCCGTGGAACGCCTTGCCAGCAGTTCCTTCCCTTGCTCCCTGGAGATGCTGTCGGATTTCGGGTTCCGGCAGACCCTTGAGGTTCGAACACTGGGGTGCGCGCGGAGATCCAACCCTCCACCGTCTCGCTCCTCGCCGAATCGCTGGGACCTAAACTACTAAACGGAGCAGCACAAGAGATACGAAATTTATACTGGTTCAGGCCACCGTTGTGGTGTAATACCCTACTCTAGTGTGTGGTGTGGTGGTTGCCTCTTGGGCTGATGAGGAACAATACAAGGAAGAACAGCCTCGCGAGGGTCTGTTCTTGGCGGGTGTGATCAACTGCTAAGTGGTGTTCAGTTGCTCTAGCTACTGGTTTCTTGATGAGGATCCGGGTCTCGATCCCTCCTCTCGAACTTCCAGCTGCCCCTCTTCCAGATGCCCCTAGCTCTGAGTGTGGCTACTTCTATTTATAGGCGAAGGCCCTGGGCCTCTTCCCAAATATTGAGCGGGAAGGGCGCGAACAATTGGCCATTTTGAAGGGGAACAACGGGTACACTTATCCTGACTAAAGTTGGTCCTCGCCTGCCAAAGGCTCTGGTGATGACGCCTGCTTGGGCTCCACGATGAGTCCCTTCCAGCCGTTGGGCTGGTCTTGGTCTTGTTGCACCGAAATGGATGCCTTTGCTTGATACTCTCGCCTGCGCTTGCTCCCTTTGCACTAAAGAGGAAAGGAGGACACTACGCGGGCTGGCGCCCTTGGTCGTCATGGCTTGCGTCATGGGCACCTCGCGAGGTACCCTGCCTTGAACTCTCCGCCTCCTCATGAGCCAGCCTGACGAGGCCGTGCCTGAGGAAGCTCCTTGTCGTCTGCCCCGCGAGGCTTGGCCCCTCGCGAGGGTCTTGATCTTGCGTTGATGAAGATGGGCTGTCCTGGGCCTCCTTTGAGCCACGCCGGAGGCCGCAGGCAGGCAAGTCTGGGGACCCCCGTTCCTAGAACGCCGACAGTAGCCCCGGGCCCATGGCGGCGCCCGAACTTGGCGGCAGAGAGGCGAAAGGGCAAGTGCGGCGTCCGCAGGCCCTAACAACTCTTGACCTTGGGCGTCGCGTGGCGATTGATTGATCGCGTGCGCCTCTGCAACCGCATGGGTTGATAATGAGCGACATCTTCCTTGCCTCCTTTACTTTCTCCGATTGCTGCTCAGATCCCCTTTCTTGCGCCTCTCCTCTCCGCTTCCAAGATCTTGAGATCCACTCGCCACTGCGTGCCCTAGCCAGGTCATGGCGCCGCCAAGCCCCGCCGGAGTTTGGTACTCTCCGCCTTGGACCCGCCAAATGTGTCGAGGCGAGCTCACCTGGTCAGTGCGCGCCGGATGGCGGAAGCGCAGGGCGCCAGCAGAGCGGGAAGCTTTCAAGGCGGCTCCGCCGCCCCTGAGGGTCGGGGGAGTACCTTCTACCCGTTCTTTGTGAGCGCCATCATTGCTGGTCTGGTGCCTCCCTTTTCTGAGTTCTTCTTCTCCGTCCTCCGTCACTACAACATTCAAGCTCTGCACCTCCATCCTAACTCCGTCCTTCTTCTGGCAATCTTCGCCTACTATTGTGAGGCCCATGTTGGGGTGAAGCCCTCGGTGGCCTTGCTGCGCCATTATTTCTCCCTCTGAACCTCCCGTGGTTCCGCCTCCGGTGTCTTGTGAGCTTAAATGCCTCTGGCGGAGCCATCGCCATTTCAAACCACAGGAAGCGGATTGAGGGCTTCAGGAGCAAGTGGGTCTTGGTGGATCTTTGGCGCATCCACCCACGGTGATCCTGTCCACGGAGCACCCCGAGAGCTCCGACGACCGGGTCCCAGTGGAGCTTCAGGATCCCGCAAGCCGGTGGCCGGAGAAGATGGACGCAGATCTGAAGCCGGCCAACACGGGCGTGGCGGCTGACTGCGTCGTTCTGCCGAGGGAGTTCTGGAGCATCAAGCGGCTCCGCCGTCGATGCTCGCTTCCGATGTGGAAGCCTCACTCGAGCCCCGTGGCCCTGGCCAGCGAGGATCTGGCGACGGTCCTCCAGTCCTTGGTCGGGGGCGATGTGGCGAGACTGGAGGGCGCCCCCGCGCCCTTGTTCCTTCGCGAGGATTGGGAGCAGGTTGTGGGGCCCATGCCTATCTTCAATGGGGATGGGCCCGTGCCCGTGGAGGCTCCGGAGGACCTGGTGGACGTGTCCTCTTTCGACTCCAGCGAAGAGGTGGAGGAAAGAGAGCCGGGAGAGGTGGTTGATTCGGGGGCGGAGTCAAGGGCTCCTCCTCGCGGGCGCAGGTCCCGCATTCTCCGCCTCCCAGTGACGACGACGAGGATGAGGATGAGCGGGAGGCGAAGCCTGCCCCGATCTGTAGAGAAGGACCAGACTGGGCTGGTCCCCCGCGGGTCCGCCCCGGCCCCGGGGCGATCCGCAGACGCGCCTCCTGCTCCTGGTCCCCTTGAAGCTGATCCCTGCAGCCGGCTCTCGGGCTTCAAGTATGGCCGGAGGCTGCTCGAGTCCACCAGCGACGACCTGTAAGTGTGTAACGCCCCGGATTTGATGCGCCAGGTGTTTGCCAGTTATTCTCCGTCATTGCCATGTCATGTGCTTGCGTGTTGCATTTTGCCATGTCATCATCTGCATTTTATATCATGTCATCATGTGCATTTCATTTTGCATACGTGTTCATCTCATGCATCCGAGCATTTTCCCCGTTGTCTGTTTCGCGATCCGACACTCCCACACGCGCCCGTTGCCCCTCTCAGACCTCGTTTCGTTAGTGGCATAAAAATGTTCTCGGAATGGGTCGAAACTTGGCATGCGATCTTATTATAGTGTAGACAGAGCGCCTGTCAAGTTTCGTCGCATTCGGAGCTCGTTTGATAGCCCAACCATTAAATATATAGCGGCACCCTTGCCGGTATTATCGTCGGATGCTTTCGGTCTCCGGAAACAGCTACTAGGCTGCACTCCTTCCCTCTCACCTCAGCCCTACTCTTCACAGCCCACTAGCCCACCTACCCCCCTCCGCTCCGGACCGTCTGATCGAGATCGAACGGCTCCGAAACGGCCTCGAACCCCCAACCCTAGCCCCTCATGCTATATATAGACCCCTTCCTTCCATTTTTGGGAAGCCTAGCCCCTCCCCTACCTTCCAGCCGCAGCCACCCCCCTCCTCCTCGGAATCAGCGCGCAGCCACCTCCATTTCCGCGCCGCCCCGCTGCCCGCCCGCCACTTGGGGCCACCGCACGGGCCAGCGCCGCCGTCCCCGCCGCCTAGAGCCACTCAAGCCCCGCCACGTGCCTCCCACTTCCTCCCACCTCCCCAGGCCCCGGCCCGCAACAGGCCCGCCCGGGTCAGATCTGGGCCGGAGGGAGCCCGCGCCACGCCCTCCCGGCGCCGCCTCGCGCCCGTCCTGCTCCCTCGCCCGACCAGGTACCTCCTCCTCATCGTTCGTCACGGCCTCGCCCATGGACCTCCCCGCCGTCGGCGCCCGCCAGCCATCTCCCCTGCTCCGTTCCTCCCTCCTTTTCCTCTCTCTCTCCTCCTCTAAGGTCTCTCTCTCCCCTTGCAGGAGCCGCCGTCGCCGCCCATGGACCTCCCCGCCCGGCCTCCTCCGACCGTAGCCGGCCGAGAATCGCCCGATCTGGGGCCCGCGACCCGTTCAGCCTCGCCAGACCGCCGGACCCCGCCGCCTCGCCGGAGATCGCGCCGCCGCCGCCGCGGATCGGGAGGAGCCCGATCCATCCCGGCCTCCGCTCTGGGCCGATGACCTCCCTCGCGTCGGCCACCTCCTCCCCGGCCCAGCCCATCTTCTTCCTGTCTGGGCCGAGCCCACTTGGTGAGCTGCCCGCTATTCCCCGCCCGAGCACACTTTAGTTAACCAACGCGCGTTCTGCTTTTTTCCAGTAATCTGCCAAGTCCTCAAAAACTAATAATATGTGTGCATGTTCGACCTGCTGTAACTCCGCATCTGTAGCTTCGTTTTGTGCGTGTAATATGTCAAATTGTTCGCCTCAACGAGTACTATATTTCATTCCATTGCACCATGTTCATTTAAGCTCATCTTGATGCCCGACTCTCCGTTGCAAGAGTGCTATATGATGTTAATCTGCTGAAACTGGTATAACTTGATGATTTGTCATTTTTTTGCATTTGATGTGTGCATCTTATGAGCATGAGCTCTACATGTGTTTTGTGCTATATCATGCCATCTTCACAGTGGTTCCATCCATGTATTTTTGTGATTCTTGTACTGAGTGCATCAAGCTTGTTAAGTAGGGTACTTCTTTATTCTTGTTTTGCTTATGCGAATCTTTTATTTCGTGATGCCATGTAAACCTGCTGCTACATGTCATTCTATGCAGAATCTGGAGATGTTCACTAACGATTTTTTTTATACATGTCATGCTCTATACGTTCATGCCCCTGGTTGCATTTATAGCCTCCTGTAACCTGTTGTTATCTTGCTCCAAACTTGCTAAATAATGTTGCTGTCAGCCTGTTAACATTAAGTTCAATGTTGCCATGAATCTTGTTAGTTATCCATGCACCCTATGAACTTGTTCTTGCAATTCTTAGCTTTATAAACATGTATTCTTACTGCTGGTTTCCTTGCCATGCCATGTGTTGCTCTGTGGTGAGTGGTACAAGCTCACCAACATGCGTACTTATTGTTGTTCCTGCCATGTATGAATCTGTAATATAACTTGCCATGTTTACATGGGTGCAATCATATCTTCTGATCCTTTTTGGCTCATGGTCACTAAAGGACTTTTATTCTATGCATCTAGTAGATTAATTCGATGCCTTTTTTTGCCATGATACATTCCTGTAGCATGATGTTTGATAGCTCTAAACATTGAAACCTGATGTTATTTCTGCAAAGTCTGAAACTGTTATTATTTGCAATCTTGCCATGTCCTTTCGAGCATGTTCTAGTGATTTCTAGAGATAGCTCAGTGTGCATGTTTTGTCATGCTTTACCTGTACATCACGTCCATGCCTTCTGTTATCTTGTTAAGATGCTGTAGATTGTTGTTTTGATGCTTGGAATATGCCTAGTTGCTGTTTTGGTCAGTGTTGTTATGACTTGTATAGAGTGTATGTGTTGAACCGTTGCTCCTTCTTAAGTGTGCTCTATATGAAACTTGCTTGATTTTGCATGTAGTTTCATAGTACATTGTTGCATCAATGTTTTGAGGTGTTTGCTTGATGTTTGAATGTGTTTTGCCTCAATGCCATGTTTAACTTGTTTTGCTCATATCTTCTAGGCCGTAGCTCCAAATCTAATGAACTTTATATGTAACTTGACTAGAATCTCTTGTAGATCATCTTGGTGCATCTTAACTTGCTGTTTAACAACTTGCACATAAGGTTTATTCAGATCTGGACCAATTTTGAAATTTGCATGAGGACTTACCGGAATTGCTATATGTTGTTTCCGGCCTCATTTAATCTTGTCTTGATGTGTTGTTCTTGTATGCATCATCTCTTGACATGAGTAGCCTCATCTACCTTTGTCATGCATCATGCTTGTTCTGCATCATGTCTTGTATATGTGTGGTGTGTTTACCATGTTGTGTGCTTCTTCTCGATAGTTCCCGTTTCGTTGCGGTCGTGAGGATTCGTTCGTATACGCTTGGTTCGTCTTCGTGGCTTCATCTTCTTCATGGACTTGTTCTTCTTCCTTGCGGGATTTTAGGCAAGATGACCGTCACCTTGGATCTCATTACTATCATTGCTATGCTAGATGCTTCGTTCTTTCGCTATGCTGCGCCACCTATCACTTGCTGCTCAAGCCTCCCAAATTGCCATGAACCTCTAGCCATTGTCACCCTTCCTAGAAACCGTTGTTTGGCTATGTTACCGCTTTGCTCAGCCCCTCTTATAGCATTGCTAGTTGCAGGTGAAGATGAAGATTGCTCCATGTTGGATTATGTTTATGTTGGGATATCACAATATCCCTTATATTATTAATGCATCTATATACTTGGTAAAGGGTGGAAGGCTCGACCTTATGCCTGGTGTTTTGTTCCACTCTTGCCGCCCTATTTTCCGTCATATCGGTATTATGTTCCCAAATTTTGCGTCCCTAACGCGGTTGGGTGATTTATGGGACCCCCTTGATAGGTCGCTTTGAATAAGACTCCTCCAGCAAGGCCCAACCTTGGTTTTACCATTTGCCTCACCACTACCTACATTTCCCTTGGGACTAATTAACCCAAGGGTCATCTTTATTTAGCCCCCCCCCCCCGGGGCCAATGCTTGTCTAAGTGTTGGCCCGAACCGAGTAGACTGTGGGCCCCCCTCGGGGAAACTCGGGGTCTGGTTTTACTCGTAGGATGTCTCATCCGGTGTTTCCCTGAGAACGAGATATGTGCAGCTCCTATCGGGATTGTTGGCGCATCGGGCGGCTTTGCTGGTCTTGTTTTATTGCTGTCGAAATGTCTTGTAGCCGGGATTCCAAGACTGATCGGGTCTTCCCGGGGAGAAGGAATATCCTTCGTTGATCGCGAGAGCTTATAATGGGTTAAGTTGGGACACCCCTGCAGGGTATAAACTTTCGAGAGTCCTGCCCGCGGTTATGTGGCAGATGGGAATTTGTTAATATCCGGTTGTAGTAAACTTGAAGTAAACTCTTCTAAAATACACCAACCGTGTGCATAACCGTGAGTGTCTCTTTTCGGGGTTGATCGAGAGGAGAACACGGTTTCTGGGTTATGTCTGACATAAGTAGGAGTTCAGGATCACTTCTTGATCATTACTAGTCGACGACCGTTCCGCTTGCTCTCTTCTCGCTCTTATTTGCGTTGGTTAGCCACCATATATGCTTAGCCGCTACTGCAACCTCACCACTTTACCCCTTCCTTTCCCATTAAGCTTTCTAGTCTTGATACCCATGGTAACGGGATTGCTGAGTCCTCGTGGCTCACAGTTTACTACAACAACAGTTGCAGGTACAGGTTTCGCGATGATCATGACGCGAGAGCGATGTTTGCTTGTTTGGAGTTCTTCTTCTGCTTCTTCTTCGATCAGGGGATAGGTTCCAGGTCGGCAGCCTGGGCTAGCAGGGTGGATGTTGTTTGAGTTTCTGTTTATGTTTCATCCGTAGTCGGATGTTGATCTTGTATAAGTTGTATTGTTGTATACATGTGACATTGTATGCCTTATGTTTGTAACCCCATCTATTATGTAATGTTGATGTAATGATATCCACCTGTCAAAAGCGTTTCAATATGCGGGTCTATCCTTGGTGGGACCTTCGAGTTCCTTTTGGATAAGGTCGCATATTGGGCGTGACAAAGTGCCTGCTTCCCGTCTTGATTATTGCTCCATCGATGATATCTGATGTCCATGTCCTTCGGCCAGGCTCGCGCCCGCGGCGAAGAAGCTGAAGGGGGCTCCTGAGGCCCCATCCGTGGCGGTGCCTCTGCCCGAAAAAGAAGATGATCCTGACGCCCAGGCCTCTCCTGCCCGGGCGTCCTCGCGAGGTTCGGCCGAGCCTGGCTGGGCGAAGCTCATTTGACCCAAAGCGACTCCGAGGTGCCCTTGCTTGGCGCTGCCTCCAACTTTGTTGCCGTGGCGCGCTGGTTCCATCTCGGGCGAGTGGTCACACAGCCGTCTTCTCCTCCTACTCCACCGACCGCTGCCTCCGAATGCTATTCTCGGATCGCGCCGTTGCCGGACTGGACCGCCTGGCGAGATCTTCTGGCGCCGACTCCGTCCCGATGGCTGGGCGTTTGGAGCTGGCTTGGCTGGATTCGCTCGATGCTTTGATTCGGGCGGCACTGGTCTGTGCCTCGGCGACTTGCATTTAAGAGAAGTGCTGTCCGTGAGGTGAAGATTGCCCGCGATGCTGCCCTGGGGGAGGCAGCTAGCATCCAAGGTCGCTGTGAGACGCTGGAGAGCGAGCTGAAGGACCTGCAGAACCAGCTTGCCGAGGAGGCCCGCCTCCGCCAGGAGCAGGAGGAAAGCATGAAGGCTCGCGAGGCGGCCGTCAAGGACCGGGAGGCCAGGCTCAGGAAGCGCCGCGATCGCCTAGGCGCGCTGGAGCAGGAGCTGGAGGCGAGGAAGGTCGAGCTGGACGACAAGGCGCGGGTTCTTGCCGAAGACCGCGTGGCCTTCACAGATATGGAGGTGAAGGCTCGCACCTTGCTGAGGGAGCTTTATGATAGCGGCCTGGAGAGCCCACTGGCCGGCGCAGAGGACGACCCCGCCAAGCTGCTTCCCTTCCTGGTTCGTGCTCTTGAATATGTCTCCCTTGGTCTTGGCCCCACGGCTGAGGCCGAGGCGCGTGTCTTGTCTTCTGCGCCACTGACGCGGGTCCTCACCCACGTCTACCTTCGCGATCCCGGCCGACCGGACAGCCTGGAGCCAAAGCGGCGAGCATGCAGCTGCCGCTGCCGAGGCTGTGAAGGGTCGCGTGGAGGCTCTGTTGGGAAGTTCCGGGCCTCAAGACCAAGCCGGAAGCGAGGCGCCGCTGCCCTGCTGCTCCATGAGGCGAACCCACTCGCGCTGCTCCACCACCGACAAGTGACTCCGTTGTGGCTCTGTCCCGCTTTTAATTCCTGCACATGTATCATGCCTCGGGGAGGCGTTTAAACTTGCATTTGGTATTGCGATAACAGTGTGGACTGTAATATTTGCTTTTGAATTCCTTGAAATTTGCGCTTCCTACTTGCTTATGTTCTACGTCGCCAGAGCCCGGCCCCGCACGCATTCTCGGCCGCTTAGCCCGACCGGAAACCAGGACGGGACCAAGGAGTGAGGGGCTACTTGACAAGTTAGGCTCTGAGTCGCGATGCTCAGAGTCCCCTTGGCGCCTGAACAGCAAGTAGGGAGGTGAGACGAGGGCGGATCTACCGTTCTACGTCTGCAGAGCCCGGCCCCACGCATACCTCAACCGCCGTTAGCCTTTCGGAACTAAGGGGTGAGGGGCTACGTGACCAGTTATGCTCCTAAGTCGCGATGCTCAGGAGTCCCCTCGACGCTCAAACGGCATTCGCATTCTTGGCTCCGGCCGGGAGTGACGTCGCGACGAACCAGGCCCGAGAGGCCCGGGCTGGGTGGCGGCGTCTGGGCGTGACTCAGGCGCAGCCCGCTCAAGCCTCGCCGGGCGCCTCCTGAGGGGAGGCGTTGCGACGAGGCCGGATACTGAGCTCTGGGCTCACTGAGGTTGATGCGACCCGGAGGCCACCCTCAGTTGTTTATTACCAGCGCGGAGCATAGCGCTTCCGCATGCGTATGGGCATAGCCGCTCCTCGGCAGTGTCGTTAGCCAGCGCGGAGCATGGTGCTTCCGATGCGTGGGGCGGGGCTCCCCTCCGGGAGGAGCAGGCGTGCTCTGACCCCACCACGACCGCGTGGGCAGCGCGGTAGGGCAAGGCGAGGTGTATCTGGGCACCCGTGAGCTGGCAGCGGGACTCACGGGCCCTACCTCAAGGCGGGTTGCGCTGGCTGGGCCTTATCTACGAGTGTGTTCCCGCAAATTTGGCGGATGCGGCGCTCTCGTCTTCGGGTCCGGCTCTCGGGCTGGTTTCGGTCATTTGGCAAGCCAGTGTCGCGATGCCATGGACAAGACCAGAGGTTGAGGGTCGGAGAGCGGTAGGAGCCTCGAGTCGCGATGCTCGTGCACCCCTTTAACGCAGCATAAGCTGGGTTAGATGATGAAACTCTACGTCCACGGGTCCGGCTCTCGGGCTGGTCTCGGCCGTCATTGGCAAGCTGTGTCGCGATGCCATGGACAAGACCAGAGGGTGAGGGCCGGAGAGCCGGTAGGAGCCTGAGTCGCGATGCTCGTGCACCCCCCTTTAACGCATGCTAAGCCGGGTCGATGCACAACTCGTCCTCGGGTCCCGGCTCTCGGGCTGGTCTCAAGTTCTTTGGCAAGCCGTGTCGCGATGCCATGGACAAGACCAGAGGGTGAGGGCCGAGAGCCGGTAGGAGCCTCGAGTCGCGATGCTCGTGCACCCCCTTTAACGCGCAAGCTGGGTTAGATGACGAAACTCTACATCCTCGGGTCCCGGCTCTCGGGCTGGTCTCAGCCGTCACTGGCAAGCCAGGTCGCGATGCCATGGACAAGACGAGAGGGTGAGGGCCGGAGAGCCGCTAGGAGCCCTGAGTCGCGATGCTCAGGCACCCCCCCTTTAACGTGCAAGATTCTGTCACCCAGGAAAAGGCACCAAGTAACAAGCATGGTGGAGCAAGAGCATAATCCTAAGGAAAATGTAGGAAGGATACATGCCACTGGGAAAGGCCCGAGTGGCTTGGGGATGATGCAGCCCGAGGGGCGCCCCCAACATGATAAGCTAATGACATGAAATAAAAGGGATACATGCCGCAGGGACGGACCCACGCGGCCTGGGAATAATGCAGCTCAAGGCGCTCCCACCTGAAACGAAACTTAAAGATGTCACCTGGTGATGTTGGGGACGAAGGGGTGTTGGTGTAGCAGACTCGGTGGGCTGCGGAGCCGATCTCCACGAGCCCCTGTGCCTGTGGGCCTCGGGAGGATCCGGGCGGTGGCGGCTCCTCGTGGGCCATCTCCATCTCCGCCAGGCTGCGGCGTGCTCGACATCTTGAGCCTCCGTGATGGCCCTCATGAGACGCCGGTGCAGCTGCCGCGTTTAGCGTGCCATAAGGCATGCGACGTAGCTGGGGCGGACCTCGCAACGTCCCACTCGTGAGGGCCAGAGGCGCTCTTGAGACGCTGCTCGGTTGAGCCCTAGTATGTCGATGCACACGCTGCAGTCCACCATCCTCGCTGGATGGGGGCCACAGCGGCGTGGCGGCTGCCCCTCATGACCCTTGACTCCTGTAGCTCCTGAATGGCCTTGCTGATGAACTCCTGAGGGTTCGGCCCTCCTTGCCTTTCTCCTTCTTGCGGGAAACGTGCTTCGAAGCACGCCTCCACGTGGTGCCCAAGCGCCTCCCTCGAGACCTTGGCAAGGTCGGCGGCCCTCCAGGGGAGAGCCCTCGAGCCCTTCCTGAGGAGGGCGCCGGGCGCGCTTTCCTATGCGATGGAGGGAGGCTCCCCCTGGCCCGGCGCGGGCCCTGAGGGGCCTGCCTCTTGAGGAGCCGGGCCGGTCGATGTCTTCTTCTTCTTGGGTGCGGCCTCGGGAGGCCTCCTGCTGCTGCGGTCTGGGTCTTCTAGCGATGCGGCCTGAAAGGCTCGCTCCAGGGAGCACACTGCGTCTCTCTCTTCACAGGGCACCGTGATGACCCCGCCGCTTCCTGGCATCTTGAGGACGTTGTAGCCATGGTGGGTTCTGACCATGAATTTGGCCAACGCTGGGTACCCGAGGATGGCGTTGTACGGCGTAATGTGGGCGACGTCGAAGTCGATGAGCTCGGTGCGGTAGTTGTCGCGAGCCCCGAAGGTGACAGGAAGGCGGACCTGCCCGATCGTGACCGTGGAGCCATCGGTGACTCTGGAGAAGGGCTTGGTTGGCTGAAGCTGACTGTAAGGCACTTGAAGATAGTTGAATGTTTCCACGGATAGGACGTTGAGCCCTGCTCCGCCGTCGATGAGGGTCTTGGTGACTAGCACATTGCTGATGATTGGGGAACAAAGCATCGGGAGAACTCCGGCTGTGGCACAAGACTTGAGCTGATCCGCTGAGCTGAACGTGATGGCGCACGCCGACCACCTGAGATGGCGCGTGGCCTCGAGCTTGGGGAGGACTGCATTCACTTCGCGGGCGAACTTCTTGAAGATGCGTTGAGAGGCTGGGGCTTGAGCTCCGCCCAGGATGCAGGCAATTGCACGCGGTTACTGGAAGCCCCAGCCCCCTCGTCCTGATGATGGTCTTGAATTCTCCTTGGCGGCGGCGGCAGCAGAGGGAGGCCTGCGTTCCCCTGCGGGCGATCCTCGCGATGCTGATCCCTCCAGCCTCCCTTGCGAGGCGGGTCTTGCTGGTCCTCACGAGGTTGGTCGCGCCACCCTTGGCGCTGGGCCGCGGTCTTCCCAGGCCCCGTGCATTCCTTCCTCCTCCTCGGCCGTAGCCCCGGTTCTGCTGCGCCAGGCGTCTCACGACCCTTCCTTCACGGACGGCCCGGAGCTCTTGGCATTCATTGGTGTTGTGGGTGTGGAGGTCATGGTACACGCAGTACCGACTGCCCTTGGAGGACTCGGGCTGATCTCTGCCTCGGTTGGTGTCTGGCTCGGCCGCGAGTACGGCAGCCTCCTTGCGCTTCACGTCCTTGGTCTTGGACTTCTTTTCTTCGGGATCCGCAGCACGCAGCTCGAGGAGGGAGAGGCGCCCCTCCTCAGCCCTGGCGCACTTGGTCGCCAAGTTGAACAGCTCCAAGGAGGTGCACAAATCTTCATGCATCGCCAGCTCTTCCTTCATCTTGACGTCGCGCACGCCGTCGGAGAGGGCGGAGATGATGGCCTCCTCCGTTACCCTGGGGATCTTGAGGCGCGCGTTGTTAAAGCGCTGGATGTACTTTTGCAGGGTTTCCCCTGGCTGCTGCTTGATTCGGCGCATGTCGCTCACGGCGGGTGGCCGGTCGCGAGTACCTTGGAAGTTGGCGATGAAGCGGGTGCGCATCTCGGCCCAGAAGAGATCGTGTCGGGGCAGATTCGGGAGCAGTGCGGGCTCGGCCTTGAGTGCCATGGGAAACCAGTTTGCCATGACCTTTCGTCCTCGCTGGCAGCTCGATGCCCAGCTCAGAGAGCTGGAAGAACTCCAGAGGGTCACCGTGCCGTCAGAGCGAGGAGGCAGGTCTGGCTTGAACTTGGCGGGCCACGCGACGCTGCGCAGCTCGGAGGTGAAGGCGCGGCAGCCCGCCGTGGCCGCGGGGGGCCTCGGACGACAGAGATCTTGGTCTTGTGGGCCTCCCTGCGCCGCGGCTGGGGGCAGCGCAGGGTCCTGACGTGCTGGAGCGGGGAGTGCTCGGGCAGCTTCTTGTGGGCGAGGAACTTCTTGAAAGCTCCGCTCTTGCCGCGCCGGCGCCTGGCGGAGCGGGTTCCGCCCAGGGGCCGCGCGCCTTGGGGCCAGGGCGCCTTCTTGAGGAGGAGGCGGCTGAGGCGCCCGAGTTTCATCGCCAAGGGCGGGTGCGGTGCAGCGAGACGACGGTGCGGGCGCCTGCAGCAGCGGACGAAGCTCGGCGACTTCGGTCGAGCCATTCTTCAGAGACGCTGCCGACGGGCGGTAGCGCAGGAGCTCGCTTGCCGCGATGAGTGCAGCTCAGTTTTGGCTGCCGCAGGACGCGCGTGACGAAGAACCAGCGGGGGTGAGCGAAGGCGTGGCGGTGTGGTCGTCCTGCCTCATGGACGGGTGTTGGGACGATGCTTGCTGCTCGTTCCCCGCCGGGCCGGTGGCGGCATTGACGGCAGGTGACGGGGAACGACGAGGGCGCCCGCCGACGGGGGCTGTATGGGCGACATGGGAGGCGAGGGCGGCTCGGCGCCCGGCGCGGGCCCGACGGGCGTCAGACATGGTTGCGGTGGTCGAGCAAGAACGAGGCGATTTAAAGCAGATTCGCGCACCCTACCGGGCGCGCCAAATGTCGGATTTCGGGTTCCGCAGACCCTTGAGGTTCGAACACCGGGTGCGCGGAGATCCAGCCTCCACCGTCTCGCTCCTCACCGAATCGCTGGGACCTAAACTACTAAACGGAACAGCACAAGAGACACGAGATTTATCTTGGTTCAGGCCACCATTGTGGTGTAATACCCTACTCCAGTGTGTGGTGTGGTGGATTGCCTCTTGGGCAGATGAGGAACAATACAAGGAAGAACAGCCTCGCGAGGGTCTGTTCTTGGAGGGTGTGATGAACTGCTAAGTGGTGTTCAGTTGCTCTAGCTACTGGTTTCTTGATGAGGATCCGGGTCTCGATCCCTCCTCTCGATCTTCCAGCTGCCCCTCTTCCAGATGCCCCTAGCTCTATTTATAGGCGAAGGCCCTGGGCCTCTTCCCAAATATTGAGTGGGAAGGGCGCCAACAATTGGCCATTTTGAAGGGGAACAGCGGGTACACTTATCCTGACTAAAGTTGGTCCTCGCCTGCCAAAGGCTCTGGTGATGACGCCTGCTTGGGCTCCACGATGACTCCCTTCCAGTCGTTGGGCTGGTCTTGGTCTTGTTGCAACGAAATGGATGCCTTTGCTTGATACTCTC
The DNA here is from genome assembly GCA_021605145.1 of Aegilops bicornis. NCBI lineage: Eukaryota > Viridiplantae > Streptophyta > Magnoliopsida > Poales > Poaceae > Aegilops > Aegilops bicornis. The sequence continues at coordinate 154,877,419 of CM038669.1, forward strand.
GCCTGCGCTTGCTCCCTTTGCACTAAATAGGAAATGAGGACACTGCGCGGGCTGGCGCCCGACTGGCGCCCTTGGTCGTCATGGCTTGTGTCATGGGCACCTTGCGAGGTACCCTGCCTTGAACTCTCCGCCTCCTCATGAGCCAGCCTGACGAGGCCGTGCCTGAGGAAGCTCCTTGTCGTCCGCCCCGTGAGGCTTGGCCCCTCGCGAGGGTCTTGATCTTGCGTTGATGAAGATGGGCTGTCCTGGGCCTCCTTTGAGCCACGCCGCAAGCCGCGGGCAGGCAAGTCTGGGGACCCCCGTTCCCAGAACGCCGACAGATCCAGCGTAGGGACACATCATTTGGTCGCTTCCGGTAGAGCTCTCCATCCCTAATGTAGTATGAAGTGGCTTGCCGCGCCACACGCTCCGCTTCCTCCTCCTTCTCCGGCAAGGTCCCTTGCGCCAGGTAGCTCCGGAGCTCTGTGATCCAGCACCCCTCCTGAGGCTCCAGCGTCAAGAGCAGGCGCGCTCCTGAGGCCGGGCCACAGACCGGGGCTCCTGAGGCTGGTGGCTGGGGGAGCTCCTCCCGAGGCTGCACCGTGCTTGACAGCGATGGCGTGGCCGAGGGCTTGAAGAGCCGCTCTTCGAAGACGCCAGGCTCCTGAGGTAGCCGCCTGGATGACTGTTTGGCGATGTCGTCGGCCTCTTGATTGGTGTCACGGGGCACATGCTGCAACTCCAGCCCCCAGAACTGCTTCTCCATCCTGCGGACCTCTGCGAGGTAGGCTTCCATGTGCTCATCCCTCGGCTCATATACCTTGTTGGAGAAGTTGACGAGGAGTTGTGAATCACTCTTGATGGTAAGGCGCTTCTCTCCTAGGGCAGCTGCGGCCTTCAGGCCTGCTATCAGGCCTTCATATTCTGCTATGTTGTTGGAAACCTTTTCTCCATGCTGGAAACAGAGCTACACGGTGTAGTAGAGATTGTCTTAAGTAGGAGATATAAGCACTGCTCCAGCCCCCGCACCGTGCCTGGAGAACGCCCCGTCGAAGGACATGACCCAACCGTCCGGCGCTTCACTTCCCGGGAAGAGGGATCGGTCCTCATCAGCCTTGAGGCCCGGCGCCTCCGTTCATTCTGCCATGAAATCTGCCAATGCGGCCCCCTTGATGACTCTGGTTGTGCTGAATTCGAGCTGAAACGTTTGCAGTTCGATGTTCCACTCAGCGACTCTTCCAGCTGAGTTGGGGCTCCTGAGCAACCTTTCCAAGGGGTGCGCTGAGACAACCTTGATGGGGTGGCCCTGAAAATAATGCCGCAGCTTGCGCGAGGCCACCAACAGCACGAGGAGGAGTTTCTGAGGCATGGGGCACCGCGCCCTCGCGTCCCGCAACACTGTGCTTATGAAGTACACAGGGTGATCAACGAGGTTGGGAGTGCCTGTGTCGATGGCGCCCTCCGGAGGCCGTGGCGCCTCCTGAGACAGTGGGGCCTCCAGCTGTAACGCCCTCGATGCGGCTATATCTCCCACGTGTCGAAGCACGACTTAGAGGCATAACCGCATTGAAAGCAATGTCGCAAGTGAGGTAATCTTCACACAACCCATGTAATACATAAGGGAAAGAGATACATACTTGGCTTACCGCCACTTCACACAATACATAAATAAACATCCATCATCCAGATTACACTCAAGGTCCGACTCACGGAACCAAAATAAAAGAAGAGTACCCCAAATACTACACAGATCCCCGATCGTCCCCAACTGGGCTCCACTCATCGATCATCGTGAAAAGACACATAGTAACGACCACGTTCCTCGTCGAACTCCCACTTGAGCTCGGTTGCGCCACCTGCACCGCATCGCCGGCACTGCAACTGTTTTGGTAGAATCTGTGAGTCACGGGGACTCAGCAATCTCACACCCGCGAGATCAAGACTATTTAAGCTTATAGGAAGGACAGAGTTGTGAGGTGGAGCTGCAGCAAGCGACTAGCATATATGGTGGCTACATTCGCAGAAGAGAGCGAGAAGAGAAGCAAGGCACGGTCGTGAAACTTGTAGCGATCAAGAAGTGATCCTGAAACTACTTACGTCAAACATAACTCCAACACCGTGTTCACTTCCCGGACTCCGCCGAGAAGAGACCATCACGGTTACACATGCCGTTGATGTGTTTTAATTAAGGTCAACTTCGGGTTTTCTACAACCGGACATTAACAAATTCCCATCTGCCTCATAACCGCGGGCACGGCTTTCGAAAGATAATACCCTGCAGGGGTGTCCCAACTTAGCCCATTATAAGCTCTCACGGTCAACGAAGGATATTCCTTCATCGAAGACCCGATCAGTCTCGGAATCCCGGACTACAAGACATTTCGATAGCAATAAAACAAGACCAGCAAAGCCACCCGATTGTGCCGACAAATCCCGATAGAAGCTGCACATATCTCGTTCTCAGGGCACATCCGGATGAGACTAGCTACGAGTAAAACCAAGCCTCGAGTTTCCCCGTGGTGGCCCCGCAGGCAGCTCAGTTCGGGCCAGCACTCGAAGGAGCACTGGTCCGGGGGGGTTAAAATAAAGATGACCCTCGGGCTCGCGAAAACCCGGGGGAAAAAGGCTTAGGTGGCAAATGGTAAAACCAATGTTGGGCCTTCTTTGGAGGAGTCTTATTGAAAGCGAATCTGTCAAGGGGGTCCCATAAATCACCCAACCGTGTAAGGAACGCGAAATCAAGGAACATAACACCGGTATATGACGGAAACTAGGGTGGCAAGAGTGGAACAAAACACCAGGGATAAGGCCGAGCCTTCCACCCTTTACCAAGTATATAGATGAATTAATTATAGCAGATATATTGTGATATCCCCAACAAGTAAACATGTTCCAACAAGGAACAACATCTCCATGTTCCAACAAGGAACAAACTTCATCTTCTCCTACAACTAGCAACGCTATAAGAGGGGCTGAGCAAAGCGGTAACATAGCCAATCAACGGTTTGCTAGGAAAGGATGGTTAGAAGTTTGATATGGCAATATGGGAGGCATGATATAGCAAGTGGTAGGTAACGTAGCATAGGCATAGCAAAAGAGCGAGCATCTAGCAAGCAAAGATAGAAGTGATTTCGAGGGTATGGTCATCTTGCCTGCAAAGTTCTCAGAGTTGATGAAAGCTTGATCCTCGTAAGAGTTCTCAACAGGTTACTCGTCCACGTACTCATCTCCCGGCTCTACCCAAAGCAAGAACACAAACAATGGAACCACAATAAATCACGGTGCAATGCACAAGCAACATGATGCAATACATGGCATGATATGCGAGATGTGAGATGCAATGCATATGCGTGCTCCGGAAGGAAAATGATGAACCAGGCATCAACTTGGCAAACCAAGTATGCCGCTGGAAAGGTGAGATGATTTCGGTTGAAGTCGATATGAAGATCACCGGAATCGGATGCACGGTTTGCAAATGACAAGCAAAACAAGGATGACACAAATCTGCCATTAACAGCATGATGCCACATAGCAAGCCACAAGAAATTAAGCTACTGCGCCCAAACTTACCAACAAAACATATGAAAGTGATCTACTCAAGATTCTTGACAAAAGATGAACACTGAGCTATGGCTAATTCACACCATAACAGGTCCAAACAAGCATGGCAAAAGTGCAAAATATATCAGCTTCACAGACTTAAGAGAAAATACTGAACATGGCAGAATCAGCATCAGGAAGCAATGTTCAGAGCAAGCAAACTACATGCTACAGGAAATTATAATAGCAAAAAAAGGCATGGCGTAAATCTACTCAAAGCGTAGAACAAAAGTCCCTTACTGACCATGAGCCAAAAAGGATCAAAAGATATGATAGCACCCATGTAAACATAGCAAGTTTCGTTAAACAGATTCAGCAAACAAGGCATGACATTGACAGAATTATGTAGGCATCTTCGCGAGCTCGATGCACTCACTACAGAGCATTACACGATAAACTAAGCATACATCCATCAAGAAGACATGGCATGGAAACTATACATGGCAAGAACAACATCATAGCATACACGGATCAACTACAACAACCTTGGCAAAATTGAATAACATGTAAACAATCTGCCAGGAAACATTTTATAGCAAAAGTAGATCTCGATTGACTCAAGCTACGGCACTCCATAATTGCAAAAAAAGCGATGGATGGATAGAGCATAACCATATGTTGAAACCATCATCACTGAAGTATCTCAAAATATGCATGGATCTCTCTGTAGCATCAAGTTAACATGGCATAAAAATATCAGCAAAACAGGGGCTGAAATCAGCAACATCATGAAGCCTAGTTTGCATGCGTGTTCTAGTCACCACAGAGATAAAAAAAATACATGGCATACACCCCTGTAAAGATGGCATGGCATATTACAAAACACATGTAGGACTCAAGATCATAGGATGCACACATCAATCATGGGAAATATGACAAAAGTGCATGTTCTGATAAGAATCTGAAACTAACATCACATAGCCCTCTTCTAACAGCATTTCGTGCATCAAGTTGAGCACCAAAGAAAATGACGCAATGATATGAAATGATCTACTCATCGAGGCGAACATTTCGGTATGCTACACACCCAAAACGGGGGTGCAAAGTTATGGCATGATGAAAATGCAACAAAATTATCACAGATTAAAAGACTTGGAGGAAATCGGGGGGAAGAAGTCAACCCTTGCGGATCCGATCGGATCCGGCTGGGCGCGGGTCGAGGCGCCCGGCGGCGGCTCGCCGGAGAGGAGGAAGGAGGGCCGGCGACGGGCCGGGCCGGAGGGGCGGCGGGAGCCTCGGGGCGTCGGCGAACGGTGGCGGCGACCACAAGGCGGCGGCGGAGCTGAGGTCGGCGGCCGGAGGCGGCGGCCGAGGCGGAGGCGGTGGTGGCCGGAGGCGGCGGCGGTGGCGGCAAGGCCGGGCGCTGGGAGGCGGCGGCGGCCGGACTGGGGCCGGAGCGGCCCGGCGGCGGCGGCGGGCGCGGCGCGGCGTACACGTGGCGTTCGCGGTTCGGGCGGGCGGCGGACGGACGTCGCCCGATCCGGACGTGTCCGGCGCGTGAGAGGAGCGGGAGCTAGGGTTAGGGTGGATCTGATCCGGATTTCGGGGAGGAGGTGTTTTATAGGTAGAAGGAGCTAGGAAGCTCCAAATGGAGTGTAGTTTTCGCCCACACGATCGTGATCGAACGGCGATGGACATGGAAGTGACTTAGATGGGTTATTGGGATGTTTTGTAGGGGTGTTGGGCTGCAACTTAAAAGAGGCCTTTGCGAGAGTGCGGTTAACCGTTGGAGTACCAAACGAGCTCCAAATGACCCGAAACTTGACAGGTGGTCTACCGGTACCAAGGCCACTTGACAAACCTCGGTCCATTCCGAGAAAGTTTAATACCCGCTCACGGAAAAATGTAAAAGGGGACGCCGGGGGACATAGGAGTGCCGGATTGCAAAACGGACAACGGGGAAAATGCTCGGAATCATGAGACGAACACGTATGCAAATGAGATCCACATGATGACATGAGATGAGATGCATGACATGGAAAAAATGCAAAACGAAAGACAAAAACCCAACCACGGAGGGAAATCTCATATCACAATGCCGAAAATGGCAAGAGTTGTAGTTACAAATATGGAAAGTTGCATCCGGGGTGTTACAACACTCCGCCACTACGAGAGGATCTCGTCCCGAGATCAAGGATGGCACCGGAGGAAAAAGAAAGAGGAAGATAAGAGGTAAAACTAAGTTGCTTCTTCGACAAATGAGTGAAACCATGAACCTTGAGGTTTTGACCAAATTGAAAGAAACAAAACAACGGAGATGCAAGATTGCAAACAATTCGTTGGACAAGAGGAACAAGGAATATGATGAGAACCAAGAGGTTTAGTGATAAGATAGATATTGAAACCACTCCGGTTAAAACTAGATAGAGAAGGAATGAGATTGATATAATTTGGGCAGCACTCCGACTAAAAGAAGAAGGAAAACTAGAAAAGATGATAAGAACTTGAAGAGATGACACAACACTCCGGTTAAATGGATAAGCAAGAAAAAGAACACGATCCTCACAACTTGAGATGATGATAGAAGAGAGCAACATCACAATGCCTCCGGAAGAAAAGAAAGAATGGAATGAAAAAACTAGATGGTTGGAAAGAAAAGAAGGGAGAAGATAATAGTAACTTCTACCACAATTGAATTTGGGAAGCATCCTTGCCAAGAAGGTTAGAGCGGAGTTGTTGGAAAACCAACAACGAAAAGAATAAGCTTGTAGTGGGCTTATGGAAACATCTCAACATTATGAGGTGACAAACGGCCACTAAAGAAAGCTATTGATTTGAGTGAGAGCACCGTATGGCGATGAAAACTTCTTTCACCAAGAGGATAGGAGAAAACTTGGATCATAGATAAGCACCATAATAGCAACATTCCTTAGGGAAAGCTTTAGGTGAAATATAACCCAAGATAACTCCAATGAAGAGATTGATGGATTTAAAATACCTCATTCTTGACAACATGTGAATCATGAAGCATGAAGGAAAATTGTCAAGAATGACATAACACCATCTCAAGAGATAAGGTAGAAAGAATTGCACTTCGGAATGCAAGATGAAGAATACTTGAACTCCTCAAAACAAAACATGTGTTGGAACACCATGTTTATTTTGAAGTATAGCTTGGCGGGTCATAACTCCGAGAGAAATCTTGATGAACAATTGAAGAATGAAAAGAATACTTGATGGACCACCATGTAGAGCCTCCATGATGAACTCCGGTAAACAAAAGGGTGATAGAAAGAAAGAGAAGTTGAAAACACAAGGTGAAGCCTTGCAATGATTTAGATGAAGCTTTGAAATGATATAACCGAGAAAACTTAGAACTCCGAAAAAAAATATGAACAACTGAAATCAAGAATTTTGGTGAACCTCCGGAATAAGGAATTGAATTTACTCGATGAAAAAAGAATAAGAATTACATTATGCTGATCCTTCACCAATTAAATTGATGGCAAGCAATGGATTTGGCATACTACTTATTCTCGTGGAGAGGATTAAGATAGATATGGCGCAAACTTGGGAAGGTCTTCAACGAACCACCGGTCGGATTGAAACAACGAATGAATCTATATGATAACGAAGGAAGAGAACTCTTGAACGAACCACCGTAAGAATTGAAAATGAAAGAAGAAAAGAGAACGAATCACTGGGAGGAATTAGAAAACGACATTGATACTTGAGGGAATTTAGATACAAATGAACGCAGAGATCCCGAGCTGATTAGATAATACTTGAATGATGCACCGGTAAGATTTGGAGAACGAGAGCTGAAAGCTAAGAATGAGGAATTATGACATGATGGCCTTTGGAGGAAATAAGTGGAAACAACTCATGAAATGCTCCGGATGGTTATGAATGAATTCTCACAATCGAAAACAATTATGAGAGGATGGCATAAGATAGAACTATGAATCTTCAAGAGAACGGACCAAGATTTAGGAGAAATCCTTCTTTGGTCTTCAAATGTTGAGAATGACGATGAGAAACACCAGCATGAATCGTTGAGGCACTCCGGAATGAAAACTAGAAAGATTGAACGACCGATGAAAAGAATTTGAAAGATCTTGGATAAAGACATTTGACTGATGATAATTCATCCTTACGTCAAACTTTGCAAAGAATTTTAGAAGCTCCGGAAAATTTAGAAGAGTCAGGTAAGATACTGGAAAAGGACCTGTGGGTTAGGGCCCACTCAAAAGAAACACCGTTGAACGATTGCTTGAAAAGAGAGATTGCACCGGTTGAATTAAATGGCTTGAATGAGATAGCATCCTCAAAAGAACTTGAGTGAATTGAGAATGGAAACTTGAATCTTCCGAGATAATCTTCAACACTCCGAAACAATTGAATAACAAGAAGTGAAAAATTAAGAGGTGCACCGGCATGAGAAAACATTTGAAACGAGGAAGGGAATATTATCAACACCGAAAACTTGACTTGAATCCACCGGAGAAGAAAATTAGAATGGAACAATGATAAGGTTGAAGCTTCCTTAGCGTCTTCATGAGGAATCACCGGATAAAACATTTAAAGGAAAAGAATGAAGAAACTTCCCTCAATAAAATGGATACTTGGTTAAAATAAATGAGTCCTTGAAGAAAAGGGTGGGGGGGGGGGTGGGAAAAAACAAAGACAACTCGGGGACGGATGAAACAAACTCCGTTGAGAAAACTTAGAATTGATCTCGCAAATGTTGAAATGATCAGATCCACTTGAAGAGAAGCACGCCGGTTGGAAAAAGAATTAACATGACGACCTCGATGATCAAGAAGGATTAGTATTCACATAGCAATATGAGTACACCGCTTGAAAGGTATGAAATCAACACTTGACATTGAAGCAACTCAAATACCACAACTCAAAACAAAACAAAGGATTTGGCTTGCAGAATAAGCCGGAACAAATACATATGATAGAGATTTACCCAATCTCATATCATGCATCTGTCGGAAAGATATTCTAGGAGCTACTTGAATTCCCACCTATAAACTCCCGAAACTTTCTGGTTATGCAACCGGTGTTGGGGACAGGGACACAAAATATATCACCCAAACTAACAATACCTAGATCCAGCTTGTATCCATCCGTCAACACATAACCAAGAAACCTTCGAAATCGTGGTACCTCGACCTTCGAAAAGCATTCGTTATACGAGTCATGGCAATAATCCCGAACTCGCCCCAGTACTGGGTTATCGAGGTTATCTCACCAACAACTGCATAAAAGAGATTTTCGATGTCGGCAAAGCTCAGGTATTCCAGAACTGCAACGATAAAATTGTGACGACAACACCTCGGAGCTCAACTCCCCGGGACACTGCCACAACCCCTAAATGTCAGGAGGCACCAAGAACAATGCTCTCGTCACAAAACCATCGGAACGATTCCAAGATACCCGCGTGATCCTAAAAAAATCTAGTGACATTTGAGAAGAGGAGAGTCAAAACTTCTACGTCAGGAGACCTCACCAGAGCGACGAAGGTACTGGGGAGTAAAAAGAATGCTACTCTCCGATATATATAATCCTAAGACTCAAAACATTTTTGTTCTAGACTCAACAACGCCAAAGAAACAATCAAGCAGGGCTCCTAAGTCGGGATGGCTCGATTACCAACTTGTAACGCCCTCGATGCGGCTATATCTCCCACGTGTCGAAGCACGACTTAGAGGCATAACCGCATTGAAAGCAATGTCGCAAGTGAGGTAATCTTCACACAACCCATGTAATACATAAGGGAAAGAGATACATAGTTGGCTTATAGTCGGCACTTCACACAATACATAAATAAACATCCATCATCCAGATTACACTCAAGGTCCGACTACGGAACCAAAATAAAAGAAGACTACCCCAATACTACTACACGGATCCCCGATCGTCCCGATCGGGCTCCACCATCGATCATCGTGAAAAGACATAGTAACGACCACGTTCCTCGTCGAACTCCCACTTGAGCTCGGTTGCGCCACCAGACCGCATCGCCGGCACCGCAACTGCTTTTGGTAGAATCTGTGAGTCACGGGACTCAGCAATCTCACACCATGAGATCAAGACTATTTAAGCTTATAGGAAGGACAGAGTTGTGAGATGGAGCTGCAGCAAGCGACTAGCATATATGGTGGCTACATTCGCAGAAGAGAGCGAGAAGAGAAGCAAGGCACGGTCGTGAAACTAGTAGCGATCGAGAAATGATCCTGAAACTACTTACGTCAAACATAACTCCAACACCGTGTTCACTTCCCGGACTCGGCCGAGAAGAGACCATCACGGTTACACACGCGGTTGATGTGTTTTAATTAAGGTCAACTTCGGGTTTTCTACAACTGGACATTAACAAATTCCCATCTGCCTCATAAATCATGCACGGCTTTGAAAGATAATACCTGCAGGGTGTCCCAACTTAGCCCATTATAAGCTCTCACGGTCAACGAAGGATATTCCTTCTACCGAGAAGACCCGATCGATCTCGGAATCCCGGACTACAAGACATTTCGACGGCAATAAAACAAGACCAGCAAAGCCACCCGACAGCCGACAAATCCCGATAGGAGCTGCAAATATCTCATTCTCGTGGCACATCCGGATGAGACTAGCTACGAGTAAAACCAAGCCTCGAGTTTCCCGTGGTGGCCCATGCAGGCTCGATTCGGGCCCGGCACTCAAGGAGCACCGGTCCGGGGTTAAAATAAAGATGACCCTCGGGCTCGCGAAAACCCGGGGGAAAAAGGTGTAGGTGGCAAATGGTAAAACCAATGTTGGGCCTTCTTTGGAGGAGTCTTATTGAAAGCGAACTGTCAAGGGGTCCCATAAATCACCCAACCGTAAGGAACGCGAAATCAAGGAACATAACACCGGTATGACGGAAACTAGGGTGGCAAGAGTGGAACAAAACACCAGGGATAAGGCCGAGCCTTCCACCCTTTACCAAGTATATAGATGAATTAATTATAGCAGATATATTGTGATATCCCCAACAAGTAAACATGTTCCAACAAGGAACAACATCTCCATGTTCCAACAAGGAACAAACTTCATCTTCTCCTACAACTAGCAACGCTATAAGAGGGGCTGAGCAAAGCGGTAACATAGCCAATCAACGGTTTGCTAGGAAAGGATGGTTAGAGGTTTGACATGGCAATATGGGAGGCATGATATAGCAAGTGGTAGGTAACGTAGCATAGGCATAGCAAAAGAGCGAGCATCTAGCAAGCAAAGATAGAAGTGATTTCGAGGGTATGGTCATCTTGCCTGCAAAGTTCTCAGAGTTGAAAAAAGCTTGATCCTCGTAAGCGTTCTCAACAGGTTCCTCGTTCACGTACTCGTCTCCTGGCTCTACCCAAAGCAAGCACACAAACAATGGAACCACAATAAATCATGGTGCAATGCACAAGCAACATGATGCAATACATGGCATGATATGCGAGATGTGAGATGCAATGCATATTCGTGGTCCGGAAGGAAAATGATGAACCAGGCATCAACTTGGAAAACCAAGTATGCCGCTGGAAAGGTGAGATGATTTCGGTTGAAATCGATATGAAGATCACCGGAATCGGATGCACGGTTTGCAAATGACAAGCAAAACAAGGATGACACAAATCTGCCATTAACAGCATGATGCCACATATCAAGCCACAAGAAATTAAGCTACTGGACCCAAACGTACCAACCAAACAGATGAAAGTGATCTACTCAAGATGCTTGACAAAAGCTGAACACTAAGCTACGGCTAATTCACATCATAACAGGTCCAAACAAGCATGGCAAAAGTGCAAAATATATCAGCTTCACAGACTTAGAGAAAATACTGAACATGGCAGAATCAGCATCAGGAAGCAATGTTCAGAGCAAGCAAACTACATGGTACAGGAAATTATAATAGCAAAACAAAGCATTGCATGAATCTACTCATAGCATAGAACAAAAGTCCCTTACTGACCATGAGCCAAAAAGGAAAAGAAGATATGATAGCACCCATGTAAACATAGCAAGTTACGTTAACAGATTCAGCGAACAGGGCATGACATTGACAGAATTATGTAGGCATCTTCGCGAGCTCGATGCACTCACTACAGATCGTTACATGATAAACTAAGCACACATCCATCAAGAAGACATGACATGGAAACTATACATGGCAAGAACAACATCATAGCATACACGGATCAACTACAACAACCTTGGCAAAACTGAATAACATGTAAACAATCTGCCAGGAAACATTTTATAGCAAAAGTAGAGCTCGATTGACTCAAGTTGTGGCACTCCATAATTGCAAAAAAAGCCATGGATGGATAGAGCATAACCACATGTTCAAACCATCCTCACTGAAGTATCTCAAAATATGCATGGATCTCTCTGTAGCATCAAGTTAACATGGCATAAAAATATCAGCAAAACAGGGGCTGAAATCAGCAACATCATGAAGCCTAGTTTGCATGCTTATGATAGTCACCACAGATATCACAAAAATACATGGCATACACACCTGTAAAGATGGCATGGCATATTACAAAACACATGTAGGACTCAAGATCATAGGATGCACACATCAATCATGGCAAAAATGACAAAAGTGCATGTTCTGATAAGAATCTGAAACTAACATCACATAGCCCTCTTCTAACAGCCTTTCGGGCATCAAGTTGAGCTCCAAAGAAAATGACGCAATGATATGAAATGATCTACTCATCGAGGCGAACACTCCGGTATGCTACACGCCCAAAACGGGGCCACGGGTGCGAAGTTATGGCATGATGAAAATGCAACAAAATTATCACAGATTAAAAGACGGAGGAAATCGGGGGGAAGAAAGAAGTCAACCCTTGCGGATCTGATCGGATCCGGCTGCGCGCGGGTCGAGGCGGCCGGCGGCGGCTCGCCGGAGAGGAGGAAGGAGGGCCGGGGACGAGGCCGGGGCCGGCCGGAGGGGCGGCGATGGCGCGGCGCGGCGGGAGCTCGGGCGGCGGCGGAGCTGGCGGGCTGGCCGGAGGCGGAGGCGGTTGGCCGGAGGAGGCGGCGGTGGACGGCGCAAGGCCGGGCGCTGGGAGGCGGCGGCGGCTGGACGCTGGGGCTGTGAGCAGGCCGAGCGGCCGGGCGGCGGCGGCGCGGCGGGCACGCGCGGTTCACGGGCGGCGGCGTGACGGACGCGTCTGCCCGACACGGACGTGTCCGCGCGGGAGAGGAGCGGGGAGCTAGGGTTAGGGTGGATCTGATCCGGGATTTCGGGGGAGGAGGTGTTTTTATAGGTAGAAGGAGCTAGGAAGCTCCAAATGAAGTGTAGTTTTCGTCCACACGATCGTGATCGAATGGCGATGGACATGAAACTGACTTAGATGGGTTATTGGGCTGTTTTGGAGGGGTGTTGGGCTGCAACTTAAAAGAGGCCTTTGCGAGAGTGCGGTTAACCGTTGGAGTACCAAACGAGCTCCAAATGACCCGAAACTTGACAGGTGGTCTACCGGTACCAAGGCCACTTCACAAACCTCGGTCCATTCCGAGGAAGTTTAGTACCCGCTCACGGAAAAATGTAAAAGGGGACGCCGGGGGATATAGGAGTGCTGGATTGCAAAACGGACAACGGGGAAAATGCTCGGAATCATGAGACGAACACGTATGCAAATGAGATGCACATGATGACATGATATGAGATGCATGACATGGACAAAATGCAAAATGAAAGACAAAAACTCAACCACAGAGAGAAATCTCATATCACAATGCCGAAAATGGCAAGAGTTGGAGTTACAAATATGGAAAGTTACATCCGGGGTGTTACACCAGCGGCTGGTCGCCAGGGGGAGGGGTCTCTCCTGTCCCGAGTGCGTTTCCCTGCGGCGGCTGATCCTTCTCGGCTGTGGCAGCATTCTCTGTGAGTCTCCCTTGATCCTGCTCCGCCGTTACCCGGGCGGCTGCCGCGGCTTTGGTGTGACGCTCCTCCCTAACCGCCACCAGGGCTGCGCTGGCGGAGTAGGGAGTGGCTGCAAGGTAGAGCACCAGGGGTTCTTGAGGGCGCGGGGCCACCATTACCAGAGGGCTAGTTAGGTACCTCTTGAGATCTTGGAACGCCCTGTCGGCCTCTTCAGTCCATTCAACGGGCCCCTTTTTCTTCATCAACTGGAAGAAAGGCAGCGCTCGCTCCCCCAACTTGGAGATGAAGCGTCCTAGTGCGGTCACGCGCCCAGTGAGCTTCTGCATTTCTCTGAGGGTCTTTGGCGGGCTCATGTCCTCGACCGCCTTGACCTTTTCCGGGTTAGCCTCGATGCCTCGGTGGGACACGAGGAAGCCCAAGAGCTTGCCCGAGGGGACCCCAAACACACACTTCTCCGGGTTGAGCCGCAGGTTCACTGCGTTGAGGCTCGCGAAGGTTTCCTCCAGGTCTTGTATCAGGATTTTGGCCTCACGAAACTTCACCACAATGTCATCGACGTAGGCCTCAACATTCTTCCCGAGCTGCGGGCCCAAGGTGATGTGCATCCGCCGCTGAAAGGTCGCTCCTGCGTTGCGCAGCCCGAACGGCATGCATGTGTAGAAGTACACCCCACATGGGGTCAGGAAAGCATAACAGGTCGCACTCGGCGGTGGAATCGACGATCTGATCGATACGGGGGAGCGGGAATGGATCCTGCGGGCAGGCTTTGTTGAGGTTGGTGAAGTCGACACACATGCGTTCCTTCCCCCCTTTCTTTGGCACAACAACAGGGTTAGCCAACCAACTGCATCGGACCTCGCGAATGACCCCCGCAGCTTCCGGTTTATGGGTCTCTTGGACGATGAAAGCCTGCTTTTCGGTGGAATGTCGTCGCTTCGCTTCACGGGCGACGTTGGGGCACACGTTGAGGTGATGCTCGATTACGCCTCTAGGGATCCCCGCCAGCTGATCAGGCTCCCATGCGAACACATTCCTGTTCGCGCGCAGGAACTTGACCAGGGCCTCCTCCTACTCGGGTTCGAGGTTGGCGCCTATGGTGTAGGTGGCGTTAGTGGATCCATCCTCGTCGACCAGTATCTGCTTGGCTTCTGCCTTGTCCTGGGTGAACAGTTGCTTCTTCTTGGCCGGCGCAGCCTCTTGCGCCAGTGCGCTCGAGCCGGCAGGGGCCGCCGCCGCAGTCTTGAAGGCGAGCTTGAGTACTTGCAACGCATCCCCGGTGTCTCCGGACACGGTGAGGACGCCATTGCTCCCGGGCATCTTCATGAGGTTGTACGCTGGGTGAGTTGCGGCCATGGACCGGGCTAGTGCCGGGTAGCCGAGGATGGCTTTATATGGGAGGCCGATGGGGGCGATGTCGAAGTCGATTAGCTCCGTCGGAAGTTGTCGTAGGTGCCGAAGGTCACCGGAAGAAGGATCTGCCCCAGGGAGCCGGCTGAACCGCCCCTGACGCCCAAGAAGGGCCCGCTTAGGCGAAGCGCCCGGCGGTATGTGGAGGAGGCTGAAGGCTTCAACCGAGAGCACACTGATGCCCGCGCCGCCGTCGATGAGGGTCCTGGTGACGGCCACCAGGCAAATGGTGGGAGTGCACAGCATTGTGAGCGCGCCCGAGCAGGTTGAGTTGGGGGGGGGGGGGTGGTCCTCCAAGCTGAAGGCCAGATCGGCCTTGGACGCCGACCGACCTGGGGGAGCCCCCTGCCGCGTGGAGGCAGTGCCGACCTGGCAGACGAATGGCTTGATGTGGCGGCCTGAAGATGGCGCCTGCGAGCCGCCCAGGAGAGCCGTGATGACCGGGGGCGCCGGCGCAGCGTGCTGGGCGAGGAAGAGGTTGCGCAGCTCTTCCCAAGAGGCCACGGAAGCCGCTAGCCGGTGGACTAGCCACATGCTGGGCGCCGGTGAGGGCCATGGGAAGCCGATTAGCCATGACTGCTTGCCGCCTCCTGCTTCGAGGATGGCCTCCTCGTACGCCAGCAGGAAAGCCAGCGGATTAGTTGTGCCGTCGTAGCGCGGCGGCGTCCCCGGCTTGAACTTGTCCGGCCATCGCACCTGTCGCAAGGCTGGGGCCAATGCTCGGAGCCCCTGGCCCCCGCGCTGGCGCTAGCGACCGGAGTGGGCGGCGCGCTGCCCATCGCAGGGTGAGTCGTGGTGTCGGCGGAGAGCGGGGCGGCGGAAGGGAAATCTCCGGCGCACCCCTACCTGGCGCGCCAAATGTCGGATTTCGGGTTCCGGCAGACCCACTAGGTTCGAACTCTGGGGTGCGCGCGGAGATCTCGCCCCCTACCTACCTGCACCTCGTCGCCTCGCTAGGATCTAAACTACCAAAGGAACAACACAAAAGACACAAGGTTTATACTGGTTCGGGCCACCATGGTGGTGTAACACCCTACTCCAGTGTGTGGTGTGGTGGATTGCCTCTTGGGATGATGATGAACAATACAAGGAAGAACAGCCTCGCGAGGGTCTGTTCTTGGCTGGTGCGATGAACTGCTAGGGGGAGTTCAGTCGCTTCTTTCTCTCTCTCTCTCTCTCTCTGCGATTGATCTCTCGATGCCGGATCAAGTTGCCGCTACCCTGTGGGTGGCTAGTCCTATTTATAGGCAAAGGCCCTGGGCCTCTTCCCAAATATTGAGCGGGAATGGCGCCAACAATTGGCCATTTTGAAGGGGAACATCTAGTACACTTATCCTGACTAAAGTTTGTCCTCGCCTGTCAAAGGCTCTGGTGGTGACGCCGTCTTGGGATCCATGATGACTTCCTTCCTGCCGTTGCGACGTTCTTGGTCTTGTTGCACCGAAACGGATACCTTTGCTTGATGCTCTCGCCTGCGCTTACCCTCTTTGCACCAAAGAGGAAACGAGGACACTGCGCGGGCTGGCGCCTGCCTCACGCCCTTGGTCGTCATGGCTTGCGTCATGGGCACCTCGTGAGGTACCCCGCCTTGATCTCTCCGCCTCCTCGCGAGCCAGCCTGACGAGGCCGTGGCTCGAGAAAGCTTCTGTCATCCGCCTCATGAGGCTTGGCCCTCGCGAGGGTCTTGAGCTTGTGCCGATGAAGATGGGTCGTCTTTGGGCCACCCTTGAGCCATGCCGCAGTCAGCAGTGTGAAATACTGGGTACCCCTGCTCCTGCAACAATCGGCAGAGGCCTTAATATCCCTTAGTTTCCAATAGGACCCGCTGCCACGGGAGGGTAGGACAAAAGATGTCATGCAAGTTCTTTTCCATAAGCACGTATGACTATATTCGGAATACATGCCTACATTACATTGATTAACTGGAGCTAGTTCTGTGTCACCCTATGTTATAACTGTTGCATGAATAATCACATCCGACATAATTATCCATCACTGATCCAATGCCTATGAGCTTTTCACATATTGATCTTTGCTTATTTACTTTTCCGCTACATCATACAATTACTACAAAACTTCTACTGTTACTTTTGCCACTGCTATCAAGTTACTTCCATACTACTTTGCTATTAAATACTTTGTTGCAGATATTAAGTTATCCAGGTGTGGTTGAATTGACAACTCAACTGCTAATACTTGAGAATATTCTTTGGCTCCCCTTTTGTCGAATCAATAAATTTGGGTTGAATACTCTACCCTCAAAAACTTTTGCGATTCCTTATACTTGTGGGTTATCAGTGGTGTAAAACGCTACTCCTACTTTGTGGTGGATTGGCCTCGAGGTGGGCTGAGGATGAACTAGTAAAATGGGAGAACAACCTCAAGGAAGTGTGTTCTTGAGTCGAGCGAGCTGGTGGGTGTGAGGATGGAATGGATCTGGATCCGTCCTTATCTATGGTGGTGGCAAGACTCAAAGTGGCCTCGGTCCTTTTCCCAAATGAAGGCGGGAAGGGATCCCACAATGGCCAAATTCAAAGGGACACAACTAGTACATCTTATCCTGACAAAAGGTAGTCTTCGCCTGCAAAGTCTCTGGCCGTGACGCCGTGGTGGGCTTGGCGATGACCTCTGTCCTGCCGTCCTGGCGGTCTTGGTCTTGTAGAATGGAAATGGAAACCTTTGGTTGATTCCTCGGGACTCCACACCTGCACTTGCCCCCTTAGCACCATTGAGGAAACCTGCTGCTCTGCGCCCGCTGGCACCTGCCTGGCCTTGGTCGTCGTGGCTTGTGTCATCTTATCCTCACGAGGTGAGGGCTTGCATAGAAATCTCCACTCCTTTGAAGCCAGCCTGAGGAGGCCGCTCCTCCTGGAAGCATTGACGTCGTCTGCCTCGTGAGGCTTGGCCCCTCACGATGGTCTTGTGCTGCCAGTGCTGAAGATGGGCCGTACCAGGCCACAGTTAGTTCCAGTTACTGTGGGAAGATAAGTAGATTTCTAGACACGAAGAATAAAAGGTTCAACGGGATGAAGCCCCATGACTGTCATGTGATGATGACTCAGATACTACTTATTGCCCTTAGAGGGATAATGGACAAGCATGTCTGCGACATGCTTATTGGTCTCTGCAACTTTTTCGACGTCATCTCTCGAAAGTCGATCAGTGTCAAGCAGCTTCGAAGGCTACAGGAAGAGATTGCTGTGATACTAAATCAGTTGGAGATGTACTTCCCGCCCGTGTTCTTTGATGTCATGGTGCATCTCTATGTCCATATCGTGGACGACATAAGACCTGGGGCCGTCATTCCTACACAACATGATGCCGTTTGAGAGGATGAATGGGATCATCAAAGGATTCGTTCGTAACATGTCCTCTCCGGATGGAAGCATTGTCCAAGGCTATCTGACACAAGAGTGCATCTCTTTCTGCAAGAATTTTCTATATGTCGCTGACCGGCCGCTTGGTGTTGGTGTGCCTGTTAAGAAGCACGTTGGGAGGATCAAAGGAGAAGGTCACTCCAACAGTCACAGGGAACAGCATGTGGCCTACTCGGATCAACGCAATGACTTTTATAGATCAAACTTAGTAGTGCTACAACACCTAGACGAGGTAGATCCTTTCGTGACACTACACAAAGAAACCATCAGAAAGAAGTATCGTGATCGTGGGCTATGCAGGACGTACGCCAAAGTTACTAGAGAGCACAACTCCACTTTCCTGCATTGGTTCAAAGAGCATATTCTTGCTAATCCCCCCGAAGAGGGCTCTAAGGATGGATTGCTCATATACGCCTTAGCACATGGCCCCTCGGCCAACCTCACGACCTATCAGGCATACGATATCAACGGATACACATTCTACAAAGAGGTCAAAGATATGAACAGTGATTTTTAGAACTCAAGGGTGACGATGGAATGCATGACCGGCAGCAATGATGACGCAACTGAGAAATTTTACAAAAGGGTCGAGGAGATCTGGGAGCTTGACTACTCTGGACTACACAGCGCAATGATGTTCGGTGTCATATGGGCTAAGAATGTCGAAAGAGAAAACCGGTATTTCACTAGCATGACTGTACCCGATGCCTAGAGCACTACCGTGAACGCCATTGCGAAAAACGAGCCATGGGTACACGCTAAGAACTTGACACAATGCTTCTTCATAACCGACCTGAGCAATCAGAGCTGTGTTGTCGTGAAGAGAGGCAAAAGGAACATCATTCGAATGGATGGAGTCGCCAACAAGGAAGACTACGACCATTACGGCAACCCAATTAGGGAAGATGACGATGACGATGAAGTATACGTCAAACGAAGAATCAATACTACATTACCTAAGAAAGATCGTACTCCATGGAAAAGGAAAAGTCACAATGAGGGGCTCAATTATTCATCAACTAACAAGAAGGGAAAGAAGCTCACTCAAAAATGGAAACATCGACGCTAAGAAACCATTATGGGTCAAATGATGCAATATATATGTTCCTATTTTGTATGCACACTTAACCGTTTTATGGGTCAAACGATGTAATATATATGTTCCTATCTTGTATGCACACTTAACCGTTATTGGTCAAATGATGCAACATATATCGCCTTAGTTATATACATTGTATCACCTTCCCTTCGTTCCGGCTCTAAGAAAAAAAGGAAAAGAAAAGAAAGTAAGCAAAAAAGAAAAGAAAAGAAAGAAAGCAAAATAGAAAAGGAAAAGAAAAGAAAAGAAAGAAAGAAAAAAGAAAAGGAAAAGGAAACGAAAATAGAATAAACAAAATGGAAAAGAACAGAAAAAAAGAAAGCAAAAAAGAAAGAAAAAGAAAATAAAAATGAAAATAAAAACAATAGCAGGAGCACTGTGATGTTGGCTTGAACTACGTCGGTATTTTTCCAAATAGGAAGGGATGATGTATCACATCAACGGTAGGTATTTCCCTCAGTAATAAGACCAAGTTTATCGAACCAGTAGGAGAACCATGCAACACTACGTGAACAACACCTGCACACAAATAACAAATACTCGCAACCCGACGTGTTAAAGGGGTTGTCAATCCCTTTAGTGCAACGGAGCCAGAGATAGGCAAACGAACATGAGAGAGTTGTAAATATTGATAGATCGAACACAAATAAAATAAAGTGCAGCAAGGTATTTTTGTATTTTTGTTTCATAGATATGAAAATAAAAAGCAAAGGAAAATAGATCACAAAGGCAAATATAATAAGGAAGAGACCCGGGGGCCGTAGGTTTCACTAGTGGCTTCTCTCGAGAAAAATAACATATCGTGGGTGAAAAAATTACTGTTGGGCACTTGATAGAACTTCAAATAATCATCATGATATCCAGGAATTGATCATTATATAGGCATCACGTCCAACATTAGTAGACCGACTCCTACCTGCATCTACTACTATTACTCCACACATCATCCGCTATCCAGCATGCATCTAGTGTATCACGTTCATGGAAAAACGGAGTAATGCAATAAGAAAGCTGACATGATGTAGACAAGATCTATTTATGTAGAAATAGACCGCATCTTGTTATCCTTAATAGCAACGATACATACGTGTCAGCTCCCTTTGTGTCACTGGGATCAAGCACCGTAAGATCGAACCCATCACAAAGCACCTCTTCCCATCACAAGATTAATAGATAAGTTGGCCAAACAGAACCCAAATACCAAAGAAGAAATACGAGGCTATAAGTAATCATGCATATAAGAGATCAAGAAGACTCAAATAACTTTCATGGATAAAAACATAGATCTGATCATAAACTCAAAGTTCATCATATCCCAACAAACACACCGCAATACATCATATGGATCTCCAAGAGACCATTGTATTGAGAATCAAATGAGAGAGAGGAAGCGATCTAGCTACTAACTACGGACCCGTAGGTCTACAAAGAACTACTCACGCATCATCGGGGAGGCACCAATGGGCATGATGCACCCCTCAGTGATGGTGTCTAGATTGGATCTGGTGTTTGTGGAATTTGCGGCGGCTGGAATTCATTTTCTTCGACTCCCCTAGGGTTTCTGGAATATTGGGGTATTTATAGAGCAAAGAGGCAGTTCAGGGGGCACCCAAGGTGGCCACAACCCACCTGGGCGCGCCTGGGCCTCCAGGCGCGCCCTAGTGGGTTGTGCTCCCCTCGGGGCACCCCCATGTGCTTCTTCAACCCACTGGATGTCTTCTGGTCCAAAAAAATTCCACAAAAAGTTTTGCTGCATTTGGACTCTGTTTGGTATTGATTTCCTGCGATGTAAAAAACATGCAAAAAACTGCAACTGGCACTTGGCACTATGTCAATAGTTTAGTACCAAAAAATGATATAAAATGATTGTAAAATGATTATAAAACATCCAAGAATGATAATATAACAGCATGGAACAATCCAAAATTATAGATATGTTGGAGACGTATCAACATCCGTAAGCATAATTCCTGCTCGTCCTCGAGTAGGTAAATGGTAATAACAGAATTTTTTATGTGGAATGCTGCCTAACATGTCATCTCATATTCTTTTCTTTATAGGATGGACATTTGGACTTTTATATGATTCAAAGCAATAGTCTAGTTTTGACATGAGACATAAATACTCAAGCATATCAATAAGCAACCATGTCTTTCAAAATATCAACACTAAAATAAGTTATCCCTAGCCCGTCATCTTCAATCATTGATCCATTCAGGAAAAACACTCGCATATTAACTACACCCAATGCTCAAGTACGATCATAGTGCCTCCTAGTTGGTGCTTTATAAGAGAAGATGGAGATTCAAATTTAAAATAAAAAAATTGCATAAAGTAAAAGAAAGGCCCTTTGCGGAGGGAAGTAGGGATTTGTAGAGGTGCCAGAGCTCAAAGCGAAAAACTTAGAGATAAAAACATTTTGGGAGGTGTGCTTTTCCACCAACGAAAATGACTTAGAGTTCCCAACACTTTCCATGTTAGATATATCATAGGCGGTTCCCAAATTGAAAATAAAGTTTATTCCTTTTCCACCATACTTTCACTTTCCATGGCTAACCGTATCCACGGGTGCCCTCCATACCAACACTTTCCAAGGAATTTATTATTTGACAACATAAACTAAATTCATTTTAATTTCGGACTCGCATCCCTAATACCTTTGCCTTACTCTCATGCAATGACAAGTGAATAAACACTCATCGTGAGAATAACACATCTAGCATGGAAAATATTAGCTACCCTCACCGCCATGAAAGCA
Source organism: Aegilops bicornis (assembly GCA_021605145.1). Lineage (NCBI taxonomy): Eukaryota > Viridiplantae > Streptophyta > Magnoliopsida > Poales > Poaceae > Aegilops > Aegilops bicornis. The sequence continues at coordinate 154,899,504 of CM038669.1, forward strand.
ATGAGCACACAACAGAGAAATTTATTTTGAAAATTAGAGATGGCACATACAAATTTTTTTAGAACGGCAAAAGAATACTGCATATAGGTAGATATAATGGACTCATGTGGCAAAACTGGTTTGAAGGTTTTTGGATGCACAAGTAGTGATCATACTTAGTGCAAAATGAAGGCTAGGAAAAGATTGAGATGCGGCCAACAAAGAAACGAATAATCTCATAAGCAAGCATTAAGCACAATTAACACCAAATAATACACCACAAGTCGGATACAATTTCATTGCATGACTATTGACTTTCGTGCTTGCATAGGGAATCACAAACCATAACACCAATATTCTTACTCAAGCACAATTACTCATCCACATGAGTCACATATCACATCATCATATCTCAAAACTATTACGAGGAATCAAGTTTATTTTGTCCAATGATCTTCATGAAAGTTATTATTATATCCTTCTTGGATATCTATCACTTTGGAACTAATTTTCATGTGTTGCTTTTGATAAGCTCAAACAAATATAAGTGAAGATCATGAGGATAATATTTCTTTCTCTCAAATAAATCTAAGTGAAGAAAGAGAGAATTTCTTAAAAAAATTACTAACTCTCAAACAAATCTAAGTGAATCAAGAGAGCATTTCTTAAAAAAAATACTAAAGCACGCCATGCTCAAAAAGATATAAATTAAGCACTAGAGCAATTCGATAGCTCATAAAAATTGAAGTGAAGCATAGAGAGCAATTCTAACAAGTCATGGCATAATTTTGGATCTCTCAAATAGGTGTGTCCAGCAAGGATTCATGACTCAAAACAAAAAGCAAAACAAGCAAAGACTCATATCATACAAGACGCTCCAAGAAAAACTCATAGTATGTGACGAATAAAAATATTGCTTCGAGTAAAATACCGATAGTCGTTAGAAGAAAGAGGGGATGCCACTCGGGGCATCCCCAAGCTTAGTTGCTTGCTTCTCTTTGGATAATAGCTTGGGATGCCATGGGCATCCCCAAGCTTAGGCTCTTCTTACTCCTTATTCCTTCATCCATCGTAACATCACCCAAAACCTGAAAACTTCAATCACAACAAAACCTTCGTGAGATCCGTTAGTATAAGAAAACAAATCACTACTATAAGTACTGTAGAAAACCAATTCATATTTTATTTTTGCATTATATCTACTGTATTCCAAATTTTATATGGAAAAAACTCTTCAAAGAAAACCGTAGAATCATCAAAACAAGCACACAACAGAAAGAAAACAGAATCTGTCAAAAAACAGAACAGTCTGTAGCAATCTAGATATTTTGAATACTTCTGTAACTCCATAAATTCTGAAAAATTAGGACGACCTGAGAAATTTGTATATTGATCTTCTTCAAAAATAATTGGTATTTCATCACGCTTTTGTTAAAAATGAGAATTATTGTCGTGAGTGTGAAATCTTGTGTTTTTCAGCAAGATCAAATCTACTATCACCCAAGAAGATCCTAAAGGCTTTGCTTGGCACAAACACTAATTAAAAAACAAAAAACACAATAATAACAGTAGCATAATTGTGCAAATTCTCAAGAACATAAAGCAGAATGAAAAATAAATTTTATTCATTGGGTTGCCTCCCAACAAGCGCTATCATTTGACGCCCCTAGCTAGGCAAAAAACAAGGATCTAAGTATTGTCATACTTTCCCTTAATTTCCTTGGAGGTGTTTTTGTCAAGAGGTTTTGTAAAGACGACATAAAACATATTATCCATAGAAACTTTAGCATTATTAAGTTGCCCATCATCATAACCCCTTTGTTTTCCGGCAACAATCCAAGAGTAATGTTGCTTAACATTAATAAAAACTTGTTGGATTACATCTAAAATGGGGACTTCCTTCTTAAGAGTCTCATCAAAGATTTGATTATCCCCAAGCAAATGTCTTAAGGCATAATCACTATTGTAAAGAATTTCATCTATCACGGGCTTTTCACGATTCATACCATAAAAAATCAAAGATTTCCCTAGCTTCCCGTATTATGTAGTCAAATTCATTCATAAGAATGAGAGTGGCCAACTTTTTTGCCTTAGGATTTTTTATAACGGGAAGCTCAAAAAACAATCTTTACAAAGAAGGATGAGTACGGACAAATTTACTTTCAAGCTTCAGAACAAGTCTTGAAATAACTTTCGAATAATATCTAGTCCTTATAAGTATAGGAGCATCATCAAGACATAAATTTCCAACACAATTGAAAAATTCTTGGATACGCTCTTTTCCCATAACATTCCCTTGCCCCAAGATAAAAGTTTTAGCATCCAGATTGCCCGTACGTCCAATCTTAGGAGTTAGACCATCATCTGTTGCTGCCATACCAAAATCACTCATGATTGCAAGCAAAGGATAGATCTGACGAGAAAAACGGCGAATGAAAAAGAGGGCGAATAAAACAGCAATTTTTTGTGAAGTGGGGGAGAGGAAAACGAAAGGCAAATGGCAAACAATGTAAATTGTGAGGAGATGAGATTTGTTATTCGGAACCTGGTAGATGTTGATGATGTCTCCCCGGCAACGGCGCCAGAAATTCCTTTTGATGTTGGCTTGAACTACGTCGGTATTTCCCCAAGAGGACGGGATGATGCAGCAGAGTGATACGTCTCCAACGTATCTATAATTTTTAATCGTTCCATGCTGTTTTATTATCAATCTTGGATGTTTTATAATCATTTTGTAGTCATTTTATATCTTTTTTGGTACTAACCTATTGACATAGTGCCAAGTGTTGTTTTCTGCATGTTTTTTAAATCGCAGGAAATCAATATCGACGGAGTCCAAATGCCACGAAACTTTACGATGAATTTTTATGGGCCAAAAGGAAGAAGTTGGGACCTGGTTGCACCTGGGGGGAGTCCCAAGGAGGGGACAACCCACTAGGGCGTGCCAGGAGGCCCAGGCGCGCCCTGGTGGGTTGTGCCCACCTCGGGTACCCCCAGGACCGCCTCTTTGCTCTATAAATACCCCAATATTCTAGAAACCCTAGAAGCATCGACGAAATATTCATCCAGCCGCCGCAGAGTCCAGAACCACCATATCAATTCTAGGCACCATCTCGGATAGGGTTCACCACCTCCATTGGTGCCTCTCCGATGATGCGTGAGTAGTTCTTTGTAGACCTACGGGTCCATATTTAGTAGCTAGATGGCTTTCTCTCTCTGACTGAATTCTCAATACAATGGTCTCTTGGAGATCCATATGATGTAACTCTTTTTGCGGTGTGTTTGTTGGGATCGGATGAACTTTGAGTTTATGATCAGTTATATCTTTTTATATCCATGAAAGTTATTTGAGTTTCTTTGATCCCTTATATGCATGATCTCTTGTATGCATGATCTCTTATAGCCTCGTATTTCTTCTCTGATATTTGGGTTTTGTTTGGCCAACTTGATCTATTTATCTTGCAATGGGAAGAGGTGCCCGGTAGTGGGTTCGATCTTACGGTGCTTTATCGCAGTGACATAAAGGGAAACGACACGTATGTATCGTTGCTACTAAGGATAAAAAGATGGGATCTATATCTATGCAATAGATAAATGGATCTTGTCTACATGATGTCATCGTTCTTATTGCATTACTCCGTTTTTCCATGAACTTAATACACTAGATGCATGTTGGATAGTGGTCGATGTGTGGAGTAATAGTAGTAGATGCACGAGGTGAGTCGGTCTACTAATCTTGGACATGATGCCTATGTAATGATCATTGCCTGGATATCGTCATAATTATTTGAAGTTCTATCATTTGCCCAACAATAATTTGTTTACCCACCGTTTGCTATTTTTCTTGAGAGAAGCCACTAGTGAAACCTAGCCCCCGGGTCTTGTTTCTCATATAGTTGCTTGCGATCTACTTTTCCTTTGCATTTTTATTCAAATCTATTAAACCAAAAATACAAAATACTTTGCTGCACTTTATTTTATTTGCGATCTATCATTTCAATCTATTACAAATTTCTGGCATCGTTACCCGAAAGGGATTGACAACCCCTTTAACACGTCGGGTTGCGAGGTGTTGTTATTTGTGTGCAGGTGCTATTTACATTGCTTGGTTCTCCTAGTAGTTCGATAACCTTGGTTTCATCACTGAGGGAAATACCTACCTTCGCTGTGCTACATCATCCCTTCCTCTTTGGGGAAATACCGACGTAATCCTAGCAGACAGAAGCTTTCTGGCGCTATAGTCAGGGAGTAATCAAAAGGAATTTCTGGCGCCGTTGCTGGGGAGGATCTTCAACATAACCAGGTTCCTAATCACAAATCTCATCTCCTCGCAATTTACATTATGTGCCATTTGCCTCTCGTCTTCCTCTCCCCCACTTCACAAAAATTTGCCGTTTTATTCGCCTCTCTTTTTTCGTTCGCCGTTTTCTTGTTAGGTGTGTTCTCTGCTTGCAATCATGAGTGATTTCGGTATGGCACCAACAGATGATGGCCTGACTCCTAAGATTGGGTGTACGGGCAATCTGGATGCTAAAACTTTTATCTTGGGGCAAGGGAACATTATGGGAAAAGAACGTATCCAAGAATTCTTCAATTATGTGGGAAATCTGAGTCTTGATGATGTTCCTATACATAAAACTACTAGATTTTATGTGGATGCTATTTCAGCACTAGTTCTGAAACTTGAAAGTAAATTTATCCGCACTCATCCTACCTTGCAAAGATTGTTTTTTTGAGCTTCCCGAGATAAAGAATCCGAGGGCTAAAAACTTAGCCACTCTCATTCTTATGAATGAGTTTGACTACGTAATATGGGAAGCTAGGGAAATCTTTGACTTTTATGACATGAATCATGAAAAACCTGTAATAGATGAAATTATTTACAATAGTGATTATGCATTGATGCATTTGCTTTGTCGGTGTACAAAAGTGGGGGCTCCTTTTGTACCCCTTTACTTGTGCATGGGCAGTCAGAGCCGCGCCCGCGGCCACAATAAGTAGGGCAAAGGAGGGAGGCCAAAGGCACAAGATGGGCAAAGCAACGTCAAGACCATAAACACTAGGAGTAGAAGGGCGAGGTTGACTCACCTGGCATGGCCCTTGTCGGGGCAGCCTCCGCAGCCCCGGCAAGCGCCTTGCCGAGGCAACTTGCCCAACGCCAGCAGAGCGCGCCACCCTTGAGCCCAAGGGTTCCAGCACCATCAACCACATTGGAAACAAGGCTCGGGAGGCACCTCCATGGTGGCATGCAGATCTTTGTGAAGATCATAAGCACACAAGATCAGATGAGCACCAGAAGACGACAATCCTCGGCAAGATCCTTGTTGAGAAAATATACGAGACCCCCGGCAAGATCCTTGCCAGGGACGACCGCGATGCCAGGGCAAGACCGTTGCCGGGGCCCCGGCAAGACCCTTCCCGAGGACACCTCTGGGGCCACATCCAGGCCCACGTCTGCCAAGACTCCATCGCTGTTCCCATACAGCTGCCAGCCCAACCAGCTGGGTAGGCACCTACGTGACGACGCGCGGCCTCCAGGCCAACTCAGCAAGCACCTACGTGGTGGCATGCAGATCTTCGTGAAGACTCTGCCCCCGCGCCATTCCAGCAGCCAGCCAACATGGCGCTACAACGCCTCATCAGCTCGGATGCGCGTCGGAGCCAGGCGAGGCAGAGACAGACGGGACGGGACTCGTTGCCGTCCCCAATAAAGTAACGGGACACCTAAGGAGCGCATTTAATGTGCCTTGTCCCGTAATGACAGGCGATAAGCTTGTACACTATATACCTTTCCACCTCCCGTGTGCCACTGTGGCGACCCCTTTTGACTATAAAAGGAGGCCCGAGGCGTACAGGAGAAGGATTCGGATCTTTTGAACTACGCACGCACCACAACAAGTTCGAGAGCTCAAGAACACTCAAATATACACCAAAGCAGGACTAGGGTATTACGCATCCTTGCGGCCCGAACCTGGGTAAACGATCTTTGTGCTGACTCTTAGACCCGCTCTTTGCACAACCTCGCGCCCGCCAACCGTAGAAGGGATCCCAATGATTCCATAGGTGTCATTTCCATCGACATCTTTGGCACACCTGGTAGGGGGCGCAGTTGTGAAAATCCGGTCTAGCAGTTAGTTTAGCTGTTCTTCATTGCCATGGCTCCCAAGAAGAAGACGATCACGGCGGTCGGTTCATCGGGAGCCGAACGGCCCGTACCAGTGCGGACAAGTGGTGGGGCGGTCGCGGACGGAAGCCGAGGCGCAGCCCGTGAACACCCATATCGCTCTGGCAGTCAAAGCCTGGTGAGCGGCGTCGTTCGTGCGCGAGACGACGGGCCGCACGCCGCCAAATCCAAAGATAGAGCCCCCCCCCCCCGCAGGCAGCGCGGGGCCCTCCAAGGGCGGCGTCGTGCCACCCATGGCTGGCACGGCAACTTCCAAGATGCCTACGCTGGCGCCAACGACGAGCTCTTCCTTGGTTGTGCACGACAAGCAACGTCACCACGCTGATGACCCCAGGCGCCGCAGTGGGAAGAGTCATGTGCCTCATTCACGGGTCATAGAAGGCCAGCATGCACGCCGAGGCACTGGCGAAAATGGGGCACAGTCGCAAGGCCGTGATAGAGCACTTTCTAACATGGTTAGAAGTTGGAGCGCGTCATGGTCCACGCAGCTTTCGCCGCCACCCACGCGAGCAGAAGCATTGGCGCGCGCGCAGTTGCTCCTCGACTTTTCTCCTGCTGCGGAAAAGCTCGACGAGTGGAGAGCCACCATCCACAGCCTCGTCGGCGTTGCCAACAAATATGAGCCGTGACCAGCGGGGCCCTCAGGCCGTCGCTCCATCGAGCCACCGCATGCCAATGGCGGAAGGACCGGAGGTGCTGCGGCCACGGTGCACTCTCCTCCCCCAGGCCAGCCACCGCGGGTGTCAGTCCATCGTGATGACGCTTGTGATAACATTTCCATAGCATCGTCCGACCCACGGACCCACTGCGATCAGCGCCAAGTTCTTCGGGAGAGAGCCCATGAAGACGCTCGAACCACCATCGAGCGCCGGCACGAGGCACCCCACCAGTCAGATAGGCAGGCGGGGCCCACTATGGACCACCCAACACCGGGAGGCTCTGGCGGCTTACCCTACTAGGTGGGTTGCCCAGCCTTTACCCGTGAGCTGCGGCAGTTCCAGTAGCCCTCCCACCGCACGTTCAAGCCCGATGTTGGCGAGAAGTACAATGGCAAGACCCACCCGCCGGAGTTCCTCAGCATCTACACCATCGCGATGCAAGCTGCTGGAACTCGCGACGACAAGGTGCTTGCCAATTACTTCCCGTTGGCACTTAAACCCAATGTCATGTCATGGTTAATACACTTGCCGGCGGATTCCATTTCTTCTTGGTCGGATTTGTGGCATGAGTTCGTTGGCGCCTTCACTCGAGGCCACCAAGGTAATGGCCAGGCAGGCGATTTGCATATCATCCCCTAGAAGGAAGGTGAAAACCTGTGCAAGTACATACAGAGGTTCAGCCGGGTACAGTACAACATCCCAGATGTTCATCCCGCCGCCGTGATCAGCGCATTCCATCAGAATGTGCGCAACCGCAAGATGCATGAAGACCTGGCGATAAACAAGGTCAAAGATGTGGCTGAACTTTATGTTCTGGCCGATAGGTGCGCTCGAGCTAAAGAGGGGAGGAAGTACACTGGCGAGGACGCCGGTGCAGAAACCGACTCCGTAGACGAACACAAAGCCGCCCTGATGAAGAAGGGCCGGCATTGCAACAGGAAGCGCAAGGCAAGACCATGCTTGCCGTCGAGGGATCCGAGGACACCAGCGCTGCCAAGAAGGCCAAGGCAGATGACCCCGGCAAGGAAATTTCCGATTGCGCCGCTTGCCGGGCCTTGGCGTCTGCCGACAAGCCAGGAGGCTCCGACAAGCAGTACTGCAAGATCCAGCGCACCAAGGGCCATGACCTCCAGAATTGCCGACAAGTTGAGTTGCTTGCTGAGAAGCAAGAAGCTGAGTATGAGAGGCAGGACAAGGAGAAGGGTCAGGATGGTGCCGAAGGATCCGGCAAGAAGCGTGGCGGCCAGGAGGTCATCACGGCAAGGATAACAAGCAAGAGAGGCCCGCCTGGGGCCGCGGCAAGAAGCAGGAAGACGACGGTGATGACGAGGACGACGAGTTCGGCGAGCATGAGTTCCAGAAAGCTACGGAGGCCATGTGCGTCAATGGTGGCGCCTCGCTGCACACCTCTCACCGCCAGCTCAAGCAGTGGGCACATGAGATCACGGCAGCGGAACCATCATTCGATGCTCAAAAGCCACTGAAGTGGTCCAGCATGCCTATCATTTTTTACACCGAGGACCACCCTGATCGCACAACGGCGGTCGGGTGTTTGCCGTTGTTGCTTTCGCCAACAATACACAACCTCAAGGTGACAAAAATGCTAGTTGATGGCGGGGCCTTTCTGAACTTGATCTCGCCTGTTGTGATCAAAAGGCTACAGATACCTGATGGAGACCTCGAAGAGACGGGCACATTTCAAGGGGTCAACCCGGGAAGGAGTCAGCCGAAGGGTAAGGTCACGCTGCCCGTGACGTTGTGAGACGAGTTGAACTACAGGACAAAGAGGATTGTTTTCGATGTAGCCGAGATCCCCTTGCCCTACAACGGGATCCTCAGCCGCCCAACACTAGCCTAGTCCATGGCGGCCTCACATTACGCCTAGAACACGCTGAAGATGCCTGGGCCGATGACCATCATCACCGTGCCCTCCGACAAGAAGGATGGGCTGATTTGCGCTGACCAACTCTACCGGGAGGCAGTTGCAGCGACTGCCACTAAGGCACTTGCTCCTGCCACCGAAGCCCCGGGAGGGAAGAAGGTCAGGAAGCAAGCTTTGGAATGGCAGGAGTTCATCACGGAGGAGATTAGGAGTTAGAAGCGGCAGGCTTGGTGAGGGGGGTACTTCATCCGACGTGGTTGGCCAATCCGGTGGTGGTGCGCAAGGCAAATGGGAAGTGGATGCTGTGTATTGATTACACAGATATCAATAAGGCTTGTCCAAAGGACCCTTTCCCGTTGCCGCGCATTGACCAGATTGTTGACTCCACGGCCGGGTGCGACTTGTTATCGTTCCTTGATGCCTACTTACGATACCACTAGATCTTCATGACGAGAGAATATGAAGAGAAGACAACATTCATCACCCCATGTGGTACGTATTGTTTTTTACGAATGCCTTTCGGGTTGAAGAGTGCTGGCTCTATGTTTGCAAGAGCAGTCCAAATTGGTTTTGAGCCCCAGCTACATAGAAATATGGAAGCTTATATGGATGACATAGTGGTCATAACCAAGGACAGGGCAACACTCGTACAAGATATAGAAGAGACATTTGCAAATTTGTGCAAGATCAACCTCAAGCTGAACCCTGAGAAGTGTGTCTTTGGCGTTTCATCCGGCAAACTTCTTGGGTTCTTTGTGTCACGGCGTGGGATCGAGGCGAATCCAGAAAAGATCAAGGCCATTGAGCAGATCGAGGCACCTAGGCGGATCAAGGATGTACGTTGGCTCGCTGGCTGCGTTGCCGCCATGAGCAGATTCATCTCCAAGTCTGCTGAACGTGCCCTTCCATTTTTCAAAATCTTGAAAATGGCAGGCCCAATGGAATGGACCCCAGAGGCAGAGGAAGCCCTGCAGGATTTGATGAAATACCTCTCCTCTATGCCAATACTGGCTGCGCCTAAACCACAAGAACCGTTGTTGCTATATCTAGCGGCAACGAACCACGTGGTCAGCGCCGCGCTAGTGGCACAGAGGGAGGTCGACGCGAGGCAGTGGCAACGGCAGGGCTGGCGGATGGCAAACCAGAGGTCCCCGCAGGCTCGGTGCCGGGCGAGACAAGTCCCCGGCGTAGTCCGGACGCAGCGGGCGAGAAGCGACGCAACCAAATGAAATAGTGTAGAAGAAGAAGATGATGCAGCACCCGGTTTACATTGTCAGCTCCCTCTTGCAGGGGGCTAGGTCAAGGTACTCTGGTGTGCAGAAATTGCTCTTCGGCCTCCTTATGTCCTCGGGGAAGTTGCGTCACTACTTCCAAGCACACGAAATCACCATCTTCACCCGCTTCCCATTGCAAAGGATATTGCATAACCAAGACGCAACCGGGAGGATTGTGGAATGGGCTTTGGAACTGTCGAGCTTTGGTTTGAAGTTCAAAAGCACTTCGACAATTCAGAGTAGAGTCTTGGCGGAGTTCATTGTGGAATGGACCTCAACGCCCGACGAAGAGATTCAGGAGACCGCTCTCCCCGGCAAGGAAATGAGTCGCGACTGGATTATGTACCTTGACGGGGCTTTCTCGCTGCATGGCACCGATGCTGGTGTGTTGCCTGTCGCACCCACTGGAGACCACCTCAAGTATGTATTCCAGATGCACTTTCCTAGGGGAGATTTCAACAAACAACACTGCTGAATACGAGGGGTTGCTTGCCGGTCTCAAGATTGCGACAGACCTTAGAATCAAGAAGATCATCGTTAGGGGTGATTCACAGCTTGTCGTCAAGCAAGTTAACAAAGGTTATCAAAGCCCATTGATGGAGGCCTATGTAGATGAAGTGAGGAAGCTAGAAGAGCGTTTTGATGGTATACAAGCGGATCATGTTCCCCGAGTGGAGAACGTCATCGCCGACTACTTGTCGAAACGCGCTGCCTTCAAATTGCCACTGGAACCAGGCACTTTTGTGCTTCAACGAAGTCAACCATCCATTGAACCATCGACAGGGCAGAATAAGCGGAGGAAATCAGGCAGGGTGTCAAGCCCTGGCCGTAGAGACAACCGCTCCCATGGTAGAGGAAACGCCTTTAGCCCTTGTCGTCGAGCCTCAGGCTCCGGCATGGGCACATCATGCCGTCTGATTCCTCCAAACAGGGGAACCTCCTGAGGAGCAGGAAGAGGCGGAGAAAGTAGCCCATCAATCTGCCATCTATCAGTTTGTCGACGATGTTCTGTACAGAAAAAGGCCGAACGTTGTGAAATTCAAGTGCATTCCTCGGGAGGAAGGACTGGAGCTATTGGTAGAGATCCACTGAGGCATATGTGGCTCCCACATAAGGTCAAGAGCCCTTGCTGGCAAGGCTATCCGGCAAGGTTTCTTCTGGCCCACCGCCCTCCAGGATGCAACGGCCTTAGTAACCAAGTGTGAAGAATGCCAGTTCCATTCAAAGAAGGATCGTCAACCAGCTCAAGCTCTCCAAACAATCCCTCTTTCCTGGCCATTCTCGGTCTGGGGGCTCAACATACTGGGCCCCTTTCCCCGTGCTGTTGGGGGCTTTTAGTACTTGTACGTCGCAATCGACAAGTTCACAAACTGGCCGGAGGTGGAGTCAGTGAAAAAGGTGACAGCACAGTCGGCCATAAAATTCTTCAAGGGACTAGTCTGCCGTTTTGGTGTGCCAAATAGAGTCATCACCGACAACGGCATGCAGTTCACGAGCCGCACCTTCATGCAATACATCCAGGACCTCAGCAGCAAGGTCTATTTTGCTTCTGTTGCACACCCACGAAGCAACAGCTAGGCTGAGAGGGCGAATGCTGAAGTATTGCGAGGCCTCCGGACAAGAACTTTTGACAGGCTACACAAGTGCAGACGACGCTGGATTGATGAACTGCTAGCGGTTCTTTGGTCAATCAGAACGACACCAAATCGAGCCACCGGCCAGACACATTCTCCCTCGTTTATGGGGCAGAAGCAGTTCTCCCCACGGAACTCACGTAAAGGTCACCTCGAGTGCTCGCTTATGATGAGCTTGAGCATGAGCAGTTGTGGCAAGATGACGCAACTCTCCTTGAGGAAGATCGTCTTCGGGCGACTGTGTGAGCAGCACGCTACCAGCAAGCCTTGCGCCGCTACCATAGCCGCAAGGTTCATGCCCGAAGCTTTGAGGAAGGCGACCTTGTTCTTCGGCACGTTCAGTCGGCCAAGAATTCCAACAAGTTGACGCCAAAGTGGGAAGGCCCTTATCGGGTAATACGAGTCACCATGCCCAACGCAGTCCACCTGGAGATCGAAGATTGTATTCGAGTGAGCAACTCCTGGAAAATCGAACATCTTCGCAAGTTTTACCAATAAGGCGCGGTTGCCGGGCTCCCCGACAAACCACCTTTTGTGCAAGCCTTGCTGGCAAGGCATGTAACCCTTTGTACAAAGCCAGGCGCAGACCCTGAGCATAAATAAATGAACCGCTGGTGCCCTAAGTTTTAGCATGCATGCTAGGTCGAGTCTCTCTCTGTGTTAGCATTGATAGTGCTTGTCGGCGACTAACCCTTAGCATAGAGGTCAGGTATGCATCTCTCTGTTCCTTCCCGTCCTTTTTGGTTCACAGGGTGCATGGACATTTTCTGCTGAGCTATTTTGGAAGAAAGAGAATAGGCCGACACACCGACCCCGACAAGCCAAGGTTGTCGGGGGCTGCAGGTCTAAAGATCCGATCACGGCAAGCCAAGGTTGCCGGGGGCTACGACATCAGATAAGTCTTTTTCCCCCAGTCTGTGCCTCCGTATGAAACTTGAATGTATGAGACTTCGCTCGCTCTGATACCATATTGCTCCCTCTATCCCGTGTCTGAAAACCTTACTTTTGGGCCGGAACTTGGTTGTAGTGCGATGGGAAGGGGATGAGCGAAGGGCCTAATCCTACTCGGCCCCTACCTCCGCCAAGGGCATGAATGTAGCCGAGCTATAGAGAGGGAAGACGGCAAGGCCTGTTGCAGAAGTACAGTGTTTATCTTAAGATAACGAGGACTCATTCCTTGGTGTGGTCCTCGGCCATGCGCAAACAAAACCCGGCAAACACCCTTCTCCTCATTAATACATTGCTAATAGTACAATTCGTACGGGATGCATACATGAGCAAGGGGGTTACGAGATTTAAATCTTACAGAGGACCGTTGGCTTAAAAACTAAAAAAGGATAAGTGCCCCGTGATCCCCGTTCTTGCCCCATTCTTCGCAGGTGGGGCAGGTGAAGGCAAAAGGGGGCGGCGGGGAACGCGCCGATGGACAGCTTGACGAGGAAGGCCCTCAACAGGGCGTGTGGCCAAGGGAGGGGAGACGCGGTCAGTCGGAGTCGGAGTCGGCGTCCCCCCGCTCGACGCCCTCGTCGTCACTGTCTTTGTCCTCCTTGTCACTTCCGCTTGAGGAGGAGTCTTCGTCATCGGAGGAGCTCTCTATGCAACACTTTAGGCGAGTTTCAATGTCCCCAAAGACCTTGACGGAGAGTAGGCCATTCTCCATTAATTTGAAGTAGAGATTGAGCCCCTCCATCGGGCTATGGACATGAGCGATGGTCTTCCATCCGCGACGAAGATACATGACGTGAGGGGTGGGAAAGTCGACATCAACCCGCGTGCCGCCATTTCAATGGTGGCAACGAGGGTCTCCGCTCGACAGCGCGCCCCTCCTTCCCAAGAGCTCGTGGCGGCGGATCCGGCCACGAGAGGAAGGGGGAGGGGGCGAGGCCGAGGTCGCCGTGGCGCTCGGGGAAGAGGAGGACGGGGCGGCGCACCGGCTTCGCCTCCGCCAGTGGTCCCTCCCCCAATGGAGGGCCACGTCGGGGACCAGCTCCGCGAGTTCTTCATCAGGCTGCACCGGCCAGTGTGTCGTCTTCTTCGTGGATGATGGATGATGAAAGATTGAGGGGTACCATCCCCCTCCCCTTCTTATAAAGAGGCGGGGTCGGGGCTTGGCCACCCCACTCAACCAATCCGGCAATCAGGGGCGTAGGGAATCGAGACTGACCCACTACTCCAATCAGCGGCAACCCGGTTTCCTGCCGCATCATTTAAGGCCCGTGCCCCCCGCATCCGCCGCCTACCATCTTCGAGGCATGGGGGACACGTGACAAGCAAGCAGAAATCGAGGGGACGAGTGAGGCGATCGTTTTCCACCCCGTGATCATAGGGCACGGGTGCCTTGAAGGCGATGACTCGAGTCCACTCAGTAAATAAGCCGCGCCCCTGCATTTTCCTCTTTTATGGGGAAGGCGCGGACCGCCTCTTTACCATGATGTGACGCATGAGGGCAGGAACCGCCCCACGCATGACCCCCACGTCACGCACGACCCTCCACGTCGGTCATTCAACTCGGGTCGTGGAGAAGCGCAGCGAGCGAAGGAGTTACTACAGTAAAAACTCCGCCCCGCCTGCCCGCGCACCGTTATGGGCCTAGCCCAACAACGCGTTGCACTTATGTGTGACCCAGGCCCGGGGGCTCCTGTCGGTGTACAAAAGTGGGGGCCCCTTTTGTACCCCTTTACTTGTGCACGGCCAGTCAGAGCCGCGCCCGCGGCCACACGAAGTAGGGCAGAGGAGGGAAGCCAAAGGCACAAGACGGGCAAAGCAACGCCAAGACTAGAAACACAAGGAGCAGAAGGGCGAGTTGGACTCCCTCGGCAAGGCCGTTGCCGGCGCAGCCTCCGCAGCCCCCGCAAGAGCCTTGCCGGGGCAACTTGCCCAACGCCAGCAGAGCGCGCCACCCTTGAGCCCAAGGGTTCCAACACCATCAACCACATTGGAACCAAGGCTCGGGAGGCACCTCCATGGTGGCATGCAGATCTTTCTGAAGATCATAAGCACACAAGATCGGATGAGGACCAGAAGACGACGATCCTCGGCAAAATCCTTGCCGAGGAATTCCACGAGACCCCCGGCAAGATCCTTGCTGAGGTCGACCATGATGCCACGGTAAGACCCTTGCCGGGGCCCCGGCAAGACCCTTGCCGAGGACACCTACGGGGCCACAGCCAGGCCCACGTCTGCCAAGACTCCACCGCCGTTCCCACATAGCTGCCAGCCCAACCAGCTGGGCATGCACCTGCATGGCGACGCGCGGCCTCCAGGCCAACTCAGCAAGCACCTACGTGGTGGCATGCAGATCTTCGTGAAGACTCTGCCACCGCGCCAGCCCAGCAGCCAGCCAACGTGGCGCTACAATGCCTCATCATCTCGGACGCGCGTCGGAGTCAGGCGAGGCAACGACGGACGGGTCGGGACTCGTTGTCGTCCCCAATAGAGCAATGGGACACCTAAGGAGCGCATTTAATGCGCCTTGTCCTGTAATGACAGAAGATAAGCTTGTACACTGTATACCTTTCCACCTCTTGTGTGCCACTGTGGCGACCCCTTTTGACTATAAAAGGAGGCCCGAGGCGTACTTGAGAAGGATTCGGATCTTTGGGACTACGCATGCACCACAACTAGTTAGAGAGCTCAATAACACTCAAATATACAGCAAAGGAGGACTAGGGTATTATGCATCCTTGCGGCCCCAACCTGGGTAAACGATCTTTGTGCTGACTCTTAGACCCGCTCTTTGCACAACCTCGCGCACGCCAACTGCATAAGGGATCCCAGTGATTCCATAGGTGTTGTTTCCACCGGCATGCTTGGGGATAATAAGATCTTTGATGAGAATCTTAAAAAGGAAGTCCCCGTTCTAGATATAATCCAACAAGTTTTCAACAATGTTAATCAACATTATTCTTGGATTGTTAAGGGAAATCAAAGGGTTTATGATGAAAACCAACTAAGGATTGATAAAGTTTCCATGGATAATATGTTTTATGTTGTGTTTACAAAACACCATGATGAAAACACCTCTAAGAAAACTAAGAAGAAGAAGGAAGGCAAAACTTAGATCACTGCCTTACGCCTAGCTAAGGGCATAAAACTATATCGCTTGTTGGGAGGCAACCCAATGAATAAAATTTATTTTTGCTTTTTACTTTTAGTTCTTGTGTGTTTTCACAATTATGCTACTGGTATAATTGTGTTTTTATGTCTTAATTAGTGTTTGTGCCAAGTAAAGCCTTTAGGATCTTCTTGGGTGATAGTTGTTTGATCTTGCTGAAAAACAGAAACTTATGCACTCACAAAAATAATTTTCATAAATCACAGAAAAGTGATTTTACGCTGATTCTTTTTGAAGAAGATCAATATACAAATTACCTTGTTCTTCCTAGTTTTTCAGAATTTTTGGAGTTACAGAAGTATTCGAAAGTGTCAGATTACTACAGACTATTCTGTTTTGACAGATTCTGTTTTCTTTGAGTTGTGTGCCTATTTGGATGGCTCTATGGTTTTCTTTGATGAGTTTTTGCCATATAAAAGTTGTAATACAATAGATATAATACAAAAAAAATATGATTTGGTTTTATACAGCACTTATAGTAGTGGTTTGCTTTCTTTTACAAACGGATCTCACAAAGGTTTTGTTGAGTTTTGTGTGATTGAAGTTTTCAAGTTTTGGGTTATCTTACGATGGATGAAAGAAGGATAGAAGATCCTAAGCTTGGGGATGCCCCAACATACCAAGCTATTATCTAAGAAGGAGCAACCAACTAAGCTTGGGGATGCCCCCGAGTGGCATCCCCTCTTTCTTCTAACAACCATTGGTATTTTACTCAAGACTATATTTTTATTCGTCACATGATATGTGTTTTGCTTGGAGCGTCTTCTATGATATGTCTCTTTGCATTTTTTATTTTGTGTTTTAAGTCATCAATCCTTGCTGGTCACACCTATTTGAGAGAGCCAAAATTATATCATGACTTGTTAAAATTGCTCTATGTGCTTCACTTAAATCTTTTATGAGCTAGGACTTGCTCTAGTGCTTCACTTATATCTTTTTGAGCACGGTGTGCTTAGTATTTTTGAAGAAATACTCTCTTGCTTCACTTAGATTTATTTGAGAGTTTGTAAAATTTTGAAGAAATTCTCTCTTGCTTCACTTAAATTATTTTGAGAGAATGAATGTTTTTATGCTCATGATCTTCACCTATATTTGTTTGAGCTTATGAAAAGCAACACATGAAAATTAGTCCCAAAGTGATAGTTATCCAAGAAGGATAAAGTAAAATAAAATTTCATGAAGATCATTGGACAAAATAAACTTGATTCTTAGTAATAGTTTTGAGATATGATGATGTGATATGTGAGTTATGTTGATGAGTAATTGTGTTCTAGTAAGAATATTGGTGTTAATGTTCGTGATTCCCTATGCATGCACGAAAGTCAATAATCAGGCAATGCGAATTTTATCCTACTTGTGGTGCATTATTCGGTGTTAATTAGGGCTTAATGCTTGTTTATGAGATTATTCGTTTCTTCGTTGGTCGCTTCTCAATCTTTTTGCTAGCCTTCATTTTGCACTAAGTATGACCTCTACTTGTGCATCCAAAAACCTTTAAACCAGTTTTGCCACACGAGTCCACTATATCTACCTATATGCGGTATTCTCTTGTCGTTCTAAGCAAATTTTCATGTGCCATCTCTAATGTTCAAAATATACTTCTCTTTTGTGTGTTTGTTTCGCTCGCGGAACGGTAACGGGTGGCTAATATTTTCCATGTTGGATGTGTTATTCTCATGATGAGTGTTTATTCACTTCTCATTTGTGGCACCCCGGCTCAAAGAAACCGGAAGGCCCTGTATTCCACCCCAGAGATTGAGGAGAAGTCTTCTGGAATACGGCACTGCTTAGCATAGAACAAACTAGCTTTCTATTATTACACGAATATGAATACAAGGTCTCCGATATTACAATGAATAACATCGGCACGGCGACACTACGCCATCCTCAGCTGCTCCATGCAAGCAGCAGAACAACTCGAAGCAGCGGAAACACTACTGGCAGCGAAACAATGACGACGGTGGTGAAATCCACTCCCCAGGGACTCTGGCTGGAACGCTTATCCTAGCTCGTACGAACGAAAACCACGACAAGCAATCACATCTGGCATGACCTGCAAACTGGCATGACACGCCAGGTCAGTACATTGAATGTACTTGCAAGCTCACAATAACCAGAAGCATTCAACACAAACAATAGCATGGCAATTACATGTTAAGCAGGAATTATCATGAGATCTTCAGGATAGCATGGAATGAACAACATGAACATGATACATCTAGAACAATATGAGCATGGCATGAACATATCAATCTGACGATACTAGCATGCAACATGATGACACTATATGCACCACTTATTCTGCTCGGGTTATCTCGTAACCATCACATGCATCACTTACCAACCTCGGACATCACATGATTATCTCAGGATCAAATCAAGCTTGGTATAAACAATACCGTAGTAATCATTAAATGACCACAAGGAGCTTGATTTTTACCCACAATTCTCACACAACATCACGAATATACAACAACTCGGTATCCTCGATACCACAGTGATCATTCATGGATCACAAATGGAACCAGTCTGAGTACGACGGGCTACCTCATAACCAAGCGGTGATCTTTCCGGCGATCACAACCATGACCAACACTTGGTCTCAAATGGTGATCTTTTCGGCGATCACAACCAACTTATCTCATCATCGAACCGGGATTGTGATTAAGCACATCATTATTATTATTGTTGACTCACAGTGTGACCGACACGAACTGGGCCCTTATCTGCGGGCGCGGCTATCGATAGATTTAATATACACTCTGCATAGGTTAGTACACTGTACCAACACCATGGAGCCCATGGCCTCGCACTCCCATTCGGGTGGAGCAATAGCGTTCCGACAAAACCGATCTACTGCCATGACACTCTCCCGGCCACTCCGACTCACTCCCCACTGGGCTAGTCCTAGGTGGCCCCGTGTCTACCAAAGACACCAACGGCCACCGTCGTGGCCAAAAGAATAAACCGTCCCAAACGGGGACATGTGCACATAACAACAACAACGGACACACAAGGCTTATGTCCGCCTACCTGATCAGGGTAGCGCACACCCATAACCTTCCCTCGTTGGAGGCATCGGCGAGAGGCACGATAATAGACCCAGTTAGGACCTTCCCATAAAGGTGAGCGTGGTTGCACTGGTCAGCTCGATATGGTGGCACCATGACTCAGCCAACAGTTTATTCGAGATCAATTTAATCCGGTTAAACTTGAATGCAATATGCTGAGCCATGATAAAATAACATGATGCAATTACAAAGCATGAGCATGATAACAACACAAGCATGAGAGTACAGCATAACTATCCACCATATCAACAATGATTCATATCCAACTGAGCAAGGCATAATGATGAGCATGAATATTACAAGTACAACACTACTCATAACATGACCATTAGCATTAACAATAAATACCATGCAAGAAGACATCAATAACATTACCGAGTAATCACTTAACTAACTAACAGCCAAGGAACAATGCATATTAACTATACTCGGTAACCGACGTTAGTCATGGACCGAAGAACAGGACCAATCCAACAGGTACTATTATCAACCATGGCAATATGAAAGTAATACTAGCAAATAGAACATACTAACAGAGTGCAAGAAAACATAGCAAGACGATAACCACTGATCCATAAACATAACCGCAATAACGACAACAGTAGCAAACAAACATACAGTTATTAAAGGTTAAAGTTGAAAACCAATGCTGCTGCATGGCTATCATGCAAATGGTGGTTGTGGCTTGCCTGGGGATCAAGAATACTCCAGAAAGAAGTGAGAAACGATCACGAAAAGATTCGCCGAAAAACGTTCTCTCTTGGAGGGGCTATTTAACGGCAAGGGAAAAAATGGTCATTTTCAGAATGTTGAGACAAAATGATACCAACAGAACGGGCTCGACGAGATGAAGAAGTGGGCGTTGGATTCTCCTCAAACGGAGTTACGGTTGCAGAGTTATGAGGTGTAGAAGATCAGGGACTTTAGTGTAAAAATAAAATTCACAGCCGGGTCACTGAATGGATAAGGAAGAGGCGCAAAATTAGAAATACGCTTTCAGAATGGCGAAAACACATTCTTGGCCGCAGTAGAAGGAAATGCGTTTTCCAGAAGGGAAACGCATTCTGGCCAAAGAAGGAAAGGAATACACTTTCCTCAAATGAAAACGTACTATCCAGAATACGTGTTGTCGGTGTCAAAACCGGCAGATCTCGGGTAGGGGGTCCTGAACTGTGCGTCTAGGATCGATGGTAACAGGAGACGGGGGACACAATGTTTACCCAGGTTCGGGCCCTCTCTATGGAGGTAATACCCTACTTCCTGCTTGATTGATCTTGATGAATATGAGTGTTACAAGAGTTGATCTACCATGAGATCATAATGGCTAAAACCCTAGAAGTCTAGCCTATGAGTATATGGTAATGAATCTGTCCTATCCGGACTATGCCCTCCGGTTTATATAGACACCGGAGAGATCTAGGGTTACATGGAGTCGGTTACATAGGAGTAGAAGATCAGGGACTTTTCTGTAAAAATAAAATTCACAGTCGGGTCCCTGAGTGGATAAGGCAGAGGCGCGAAATTAGAAATACGCTTTCGGAATGGCGAAAACACATTCTTGGCTGCTGTAGAAGAAAATACGTTTTCCAGATGGGAAAACGCATTCTAGCGAAAAGAAGAAAAGGAATACGCTTTTCTCAAATGAAAACATACTGTCCAGAATACGTGTCCACTTATCTGACTAGGCAGAGGCGGGACCGGGCTTGGAGTCACTGACGTGCGGGTCCCATGGGGGTGTGGGGCTATCACTTATCCAGCTAGGCAGGCGGGGTCAACGCTTGTGCGGCTGACCGGTGGGACCGCGGGGTCCACCAGCCAGCTGGCAGGGAGGGGGTCAACGTCTCCTTCTCCTCGCTCGTGCCCGTGAAGGAGAGAGGCAGCCGGCATCGGGCGGCGCTTGCCGGCGACTCCGGGCACCGTATGCCGTGCTCCGACCACCGGCGTGCTCGGGGGAACGAGGCGCGCCCGCCGGTGCGCAGAACGGCCGTCGAGGGGCTCCGGGGTGAGAGGGGACGGGGCCGTGGTAGACGACATCTTCGGGAGGCGATGGAGCTCGTGGCCAGAGGCCATTGGAGGAGGAGCCGAATGGGTGGGGAGGCTCGCCGGGGTCTCGTGGTTTGCCTGGAGGTGGAGAAAAAGGGAGAGGAGGCCGGGGCTGCTCGAATTTGAGCCGAGCACCATGGCGGCTATGGCAGCCATGGAGGGGCAGGGGAGCAGGTCGAGCGGCTGGGCGGGGTACTGGGAAGGAGAGGGAGGGGTTGGTGAGCTCGGGGGTCTCGGGGGAGGGCTATATATAGGCGGGGCGAGGGAGGCCGAGCCGGTCGCCGCCGTGCACGCCCGGCCAAGGCAATGGTGACACTCATCGATCACGGGGAGGCGCGGGAACGCGATGAGGGGGGTGCGTCCGAACCGCAGAGGTCACGGAGACGAGCGGAGCTCGGGGACTAGAAGAGGAAGAGGACACCGAGGAGGGAAGCGACGGTCGGCGATAGCACGTCCGTGGGCGCGCGGTGACGAGAGCTGACAGAGGGCTTATAGAGGGGGAGATGACTCCAGGAGTATGGCCACGACGCAGGCTAGCTGCTGGACACGCTCACACGCGCGAAGACGACGAGAGGGGGAAGGGCCCGAGCAAGAAGCCATCCGGGGCGCGGCCAACTGCAGTAGAGCATGCACTGTTATGCCATTAACGCGGTCACGGCATGCACTGGCATGTAGTGGGGGAGATGGGCTGGAACATGATGTCTAGGGGTAAGTTCTTCCACGGTAGGTCTCAACTACGGGGTTAGTTTGGTGAAAATTGCTCTGGTTAAATGGTAATCACCCTTTGAAGTTTACTGCAGTAAACTTGGGTGAGCACTGGTGATCAACAGGAAGATGATTGGGAGCAATGGAGTTGTTTGCTAGGTTTAGGAAACGAAGGACTTTCAGCCTGGTAACTTTGAGAAGATTTGGACCAAGATAAATCATAGTTGCTTCACAACTGCATATTTAGTCCAGAAATGAGATTTGAATGATGCACTCACATGGTGATTCCACTTGAGCTCAAATTTTGCAAGGCTTAGTCATTTAGTCAAATAAAGATGCTGTAAAAGTTTCACACCAAATGGACAAGCCAAAATGGCACTTGCTTCACAAACATCTTCACTAACCAGAATCTTGGAATAATTTTCGATGTATATTGGCTAAGTGAAATGGTGCCAAATTTGGTGGAGAGATGTTATTGGGGTAGAAGCATGATCTGGTAATTTATCTGGATTTATGAAGCAATATAAAATGCACTTGCTTCACAACCTGAAAATATTGCCAGAATCAAATATTGGGCCCTGTGCTCACATAAATGATTGGATGGGGCTTAAATTTATAGGAGGCTAATTATGTGAGAACATGAAGAGGCATGCAAAATTTCAACTCATTTAAATGCTCCTAGCTAGTACTTCCTTCATAGTGGCTTATGTTTGACAGAAAACTTTGAAAATCACTGAGGAAGATTGGCTAGGCAAATAAAGTTGAATTTTGGCATGTGGCAATGATTTGGACATAAAAGAATGCCCAACAAGTTTGGGAGGAAACAAGATTGGATAAGTGGCACTTCCTTCACAAAGTGCCACTCTGGATTGAAATGAAGAATAATTATTGGGGAATTATTCTTGGGCTAGGACAGGGAATTTTGGGCCTATTTGAGCAACATATGGCCCAAAGGAATTATGAGAATAATTTGGGAATTTATGGATGGACAGAAGTATAGGTTTCTTAACAACCTAGGGCAGACAGGGTTATTCCTTTAATAGAAAAGAAATTTTCCCTAGAAAAAGAAATTAGGGTTTGGTCAAGCAGTGGAGTGACATGATCTTGGCAAGGTTTTGAGAATGATCATCCACTTGGGAGGGGGAATGAGGATGATTTTGCAGGTGGAAAGGCCACAGAACCACTCCAAAAAGAAAAATAGAGCAAAAACCAATTAAATTAAAAGAATAAGAAAAGGGCCAAAAACCAGGCTGTTACAAACCTTCCCCCCTTAAAGAAATGTCGTCCTCGAGATTTGGTTGCTCATGGGACAAGTATGACTTGAGGACACCGTTTCCATCTCGGGTATCCTTTTTCCTTTATTTATTGTTCCCCCAAGAATTTCATATGATTTTATTCCCTTGCTCTGGGTGGTTTGCTTCACCTTTCCCAAATCCTGACAGGTTTTTGCTCATACCAATTCCTTTTTACTGGCGTTGATTCCCCATACCTGGGGTGATATCAATGGATATGAGCATAAATTTTCTTTTGGTCATGAAAACCTTTTTACTCTTGTCATGGGGTTGCTTTAAATAATTACAGGCCTTCTGGTTCCAATAAATGCTGAGAATTAATCATGGCCATCTTCTGATGGGATCTGACTGCTCATAAGTGGTACTGATTTATTTTAATTTATTCCTTTGGCTCGAGCATGAGATATGTACCAAAAGTTCGACTGCCTTTTTGTCGAGAGCAATATTACGGGGTGTATTCTTATAACTGTAGCATATCTCAAATATTAACAACTGGGACTGTCCTGAAAGGGGTTGACGGGCAATTGCTTTTTCCTGACAGACTGACCGTGTACTTGGTTCCGTTGGTGAGTATACCAGTTCTAAGCTGATTGTTCAGATTTTGACTTTCTCATTTTGTCGGTATACCCATATGTGGTAATAGGTTATGCGAGGCTTTACACTGTTGCTGAAGTCAAACTGCTGAGGTTGCAAAAGCATCTTGGACTTGACAGAGTAGATTTGGATGTTCTGCACTAACCATTTTAAGCGGGTCAGCGAGATATGAAGTCCTTGTAGAGCAGAGTAATCCACTGAGGATATGCCTTTGTGGCTCCATATGTAATCTGGCCACTAACTGACTTGGGTGTCCGGACCCTGATGGTCGTGAAAAAATCATCATACCGTTGCTGTCAGTCTCATCCTTTTGATGGTCATGATTTTATTTGTCAGGATATCTTACTGAAATAGCTTGGCCACACCTGTCCTTGATTCTTCATATGACCATGGTTGTGGCTAGTGCAATATTTTTGTCATTATCCCTCGTGCTTGGGTTCCGCACGTATATGACATATTATCGGGGCTTGTAGCTATACAGAGCTCATTGTTGAGGCCAACCATACAAGAGTTCATGATATCTCCTTGTTGGTGCGGGAATATTGGCCTTGGTTGCCACTGTCAAGACTGTTGATTCTGTGATGTCTTATCCAGACCTTGTAGATCCTTGTATTACATGAGATGTGTATCTCTGCTTATCTTCATTTGAATGATTCATGAGGTTGGGGGATCCTTACTTTCCTTAGGTATATCTGTTGGATCCTTGTCGTACCTCGTATGAGTGGCACATATGATTGGGGATGCATGCTCACCATATGTGTAAGAATCATATGCAACCGAACACTTGATTCTTGAGGTAGGCATATGTTTTGACTGATTTGTGCTTCTGACCAAAAATATTGTGGATCTGACTCTTGAGATGTACTGCCATATATTGCCAACTCACAGCATAATCTCTGAGGGCGGTGCAATAGTGTGGTACTGACGCGGACTAATTGGCTTACAAGAGAAGCCATCTGAGTAGCTTGCTGAGGAATACTTGTTAACTTCTGCTCAAATCCATTGTCTGGGTATCGTGTCGAAGAAGGCTCTATAGCTTATACACGAAGCTTGGTCTGATTATTGTGCTAGAGAAGCTTGAGTTCCGTACGTGAGAAGCTTCTCCTCAGGTTTACTTGCTGAGAAAAATTCATTTCTGTCTGTCAAAAGCTTTTACCGAGGTATCTTGCTAAGAAAGACCAGGTATCGTGGGCCGGAATTTGTTCACATATCACGCTGAGGAAAATCGAGGAGCCTTGCATCATAAATTTCTTCTGATAACGTGTGGAAGAATACCGAGTTTCTTACATCCAAAGCTTCATACTAATATGCAGACTGAAATCTACACGCCCATAATATTCTGTGGTTGATTATTTGCATGAGAAAATTTGTTTGACTTTCTTCCTTGAGCATATCACATTCTGGCTTTATTTCGGATGATAACATATTTCAAGCATCATGCATTACTGAGCCAAAATTTTGTATCTGACCCATACCTCTAACTGAAAATATACCGTTGATCTTGTACCTGACTTGCCTTGCTGCTGACTTGATCATTACTGCTGTGAGATTTTGTACTAATGTGGACCTGAGTTATCAGTACGGTTGTGAGGAGTGCACACTAATGAAAAATTGATTATCAGTCTCAAAATCAGATATTTCCCATTTCACTGCAGTAGGCTGAGATCCATTCTGTTTAATCGAGTTTCCAAATATTTGAAATCCTTATTACTTCTTCGAGTCCGGTGTCGGTTGATGAGCAACTCTTTATAGGGGAAAAATAATGTAACACCGGGGCCCAAAAAGAAAGGGGCAAAAGAAAACTCAACTAAACAAATGCACACAACAACAATCAATTCACACACAATCAATGCCACACATTACTGCTAGTCACACAATATGCATGCCTACTTAAGCACACAAATCTCGCGGGGTCTCCGTTTCTACGATCTAGCATGCTGTGACGGTGTGCACGAGGACGAATAAATGTGTGGAATAATTGGTGTAAACAATGCTACACTAAGCGCTAGCTTAGCCAGGCAGCAACCTGGACTAGCTCGGAGGCGAGGACGCACTCGATAAACCTGTAGTGGGACACGAAGGTCGCAACCACATTATTATCAAGCGGACGGAAAAAAGATCCGTACTCGTCCAAGAAATAGGATAGCAGGGAAAAACTGAGGCTGCTGACATTGCCCTAACTAAGATCATTAAGGGTTGCCAATACGACAAAATAAAAGAGAGATTCGGGACAGAAGCATGCCCATCACCGAAACGATAGACAGAGCTGAAAAGAGGATATCGGCGAGATACCAAAGAACCATTTTTGCAAACAGTGTCAGGATCACTTGGCATCACTCTGCTGGGACAGAAATGACACCAAACACCGAAGAAACGAGCAAGAAAAGCAAACTGGAGAAATGCATAGGCTGAGCTGTAGTGGATCGGAACCGATGCCAGCTACACTCACCCGATAAACCGTTAGCAACAAATACTAAGGCTATATGCATGCTATGCAACAAACAAATGCAGCAACCAAATGCAATAAACAATCCAGATTCTAAACTACTGATTTCTACCGCTCGCACTGACTAGGGCTGTCGGGGAGGCTGATCTGACCCACGAACACCTATGGGACCGGCGGACCGAGCCCCTTTTGGTTCGGCGGGGGGCGGAGGTCGCACGAAGAGCAGATCGAGGCGATGCACACGAGCAGTTTACCCAGCTTCGGAGCTCTCCGGAGAGAGAACACTCCTACTGTTGCATGTATGGGTGTATTGAGTTCTTGCTCGAGAGAGCTAGGTGTTTTCTGGCTTCGAACCTTTCGAACCCCCTTTCTACGTTGCGCATGGGCCTCCTTTTATATGCTCAAGGGGTCACCGACAGGTGGCAACGCAGATCAAGGGTAAAATGGAAAAGGAGTGTGGTTGGTACAGCTACTTGTACAGTGTATCATACCTAACCCTGACGGCAGGGGACAAAAGCATTAAATGCCCGTCTACGTCGCCCAAACAGTGCAAACAGGGACCGTCAGGGGCGCCACCGCTTGCCACGATGGCAATCTTGTCAGCGCCGCTTACCACCGCGCTCCGCTGGCCGCACAGCCTCTTGCCACGCGCGCCTGGAAAGGTCCCATGGCGACACGTTGGTGGATGAGCTGGAGCGGAGGAAAAGAGTGGTAGTCTGCCGCGGCAAGCGCCTTGACGCGGTTGTTGCCTTGTCGCGTCCGGAAACTTGTCGCTCACCGGGCCTTCCCGGCAAGCTCCTCTTGCCGGGGCCTTGTTTCCTAGGTGCCTTGGCTGGCCTTCCCGGCAAGCTCCTCTTGCCGGGGCCTTGTCTCCTTGGCTTAAATACTTTGTTCTTGAATGGCTCCAAAGGAAACACGGAGGACCTTGGCGGTCACCTGGCAACTCTTGCCGCGGGGTGCTGCAACTCGCCAGGCACGAAGTTCGGGATACTAGGGTACCCCTACTCTAGTACACCGTCAGAGCCCCGGCCTGGGCCACACGGTGCCGAAGCGCTGTTGGGCCAGGTGCCCAAAACAGGCACGGGCACACGCGGCCTGGGTTACGCCAGAACTCACCCGGACCCACCACACCCTCCACAGGCGGCACACGCCGAATGCGGCGTCGTGGGAGAGATCGTGGGTGAGATCGTGGGTGGTTTCTTTATTCGGAAAAGGCGGGCGTCCGCCCCCTCCCTCTTTATAAGCGGGGGAAACAGGGGCAATCCGCCCCACCTCGCCCGATTCTTTGTCCAATCTCGAAAAACCTCCGCTGCTCCCCTTCTTCCCAAAGCTGAAGAAAGAGAGCAGCGCCCGCTTGCCGCCACCAGCGCCACCACCAACGCCGTCGATTCTCCCCACCACCTCCGCCATGGCTCAAAGCCGATAAGGGAAGGTCGTGAAGTCGGCCGAGGCGCAGCTGCTCATGGGCGCCGCGAAAGGAGCGGGCTATCTCCCCACCGCCGCGAGGGAGCCGAGGGAGTACTACTACCTCTTCGGTCGACGGAGACGCGAGCGCATCCAGCACGAAGGTACTCCTACTGCTGCTTCGAACTGGCTCGAACGGGTACCTTCTTCCCGTTCTTCTATCTGCGGGCTCTGCCCGCCCTTCTCTGAATTTTTCTGCGATATCATGAACACCTACGGGTTCCGCCTCCTTGACTTCACCCCCAATGCTGTCCTGACCATGGCAGTTTTCGCACATCTCTGCGAAAAATTTGTCGGAGTCCATCCCAACATAGCTCTTTTCCGCCACTTCTTTATGCCCCGGGTTGAGAGAGGGGAGCCCCTTGCCGGAAGAATCGCTTGGATCTCGAGGATCGGCAAGAGGGAAGCTTATCTGGAAGGAGAGCTCCGCAGCAAGTGGGAGGAATGGAGGGCAGCTTGGTGTTGGATTGTTGAGGAGAACCCGCAGCCCTTTACTGCCCAGCGCCAAACCCCAATAGAGCGCGGCAACGATTGGAGCAACGTGGCCCCGGAAGATGCTAGGCTAAAGATTGCAGTCACCCGAATCCTTCGCCTTAGACTTGCCGGGCTCACCGTAGGCACCGTTGGTGCGGACTTTCTTCGCCACCGTGACGCTTCTGCAGAGAGGAGGAGACCCGCCTGGGAGTTTCAGAACGCGACAGATATCATGAGGCTGCGCCCAGGCCTCAACTTCAACTTCACCGTCTTGGAACTTGACGCGATGCTCTTGGAGCTGTTCAAGCCCGATCCTGATCATCCCGAGAAGTTCAGGTTGCCGAGAGGTGTCGTTCCGCTGTGCAACAATTCCTCGCTTGACCGCATCCGCGCAATGATGCCGCTGTGCGACTCGCATGGAATTGTCCCAACCTGGCAAGAGCCTGCAGATGACGTCGTGCGGCAGTTCTTTGACAGCCTGGAAGAAGTGCCGATCCGCCCCGACGAACAGAAGAGCCTCACCCGCGACACCACCGATGATGAGATGCAGCGCATCGCCACCAGGCTGGAAGAGGCGGCAGCAGCCGCTGCTGTGGGCGAGTTCGGATCCACCGTGGAGGAGGCAGAGTCAGCAGAGGCGGCAAGCCTTGTCGACCGAAGGGAGTTTGCCGGCGAGGAGGAGCTTGCCGAGCCTGAAGCCGAGTCGAGCGAACCTGCCAAGGGCGCCTCCTCCCCACCTTCAAGCAGCTTGCCGCGAGCGGAGCCCCCAGCTCCACCAAGAAGGCGTCTTCGCAAGGCCGGAGACATAGCGGGGCGGCAGACAGGCCAACAGCCACCGCGCCGCGCGACGCGATCCACCGCGGCAAGCACTGTTGCCGCGGGAGCACCTCACGCCGCTGCAGCAACTGGAGTGGGGTCGTCCCAGACCACTGCTTCTGCACCCGCCAAGCGGCCAAGGGAACCCACTCTTCCGCCTCGTCGCACCGGAGGCGAGCCAGAATTTGATCTCTCCGCGCTCAGCTCCGACGGGGAAGAAGAAGAGTAAGATACCTTGGTGTACTTTTAGTTCTTCGATTTGTTGCTTTGTCTTGTATCTGATTTGCTTCACTCTGAATCCATTCCTTTTCAGGACGCTGGCCCAGAGAGCGTCGAAGAGAGCCAAGGCCCCGGTGATTGTCATCGAGGACGAACCCACCGCGACAGCAGGAGGCGCGTCCGAGACCACCTTGCCGGACGCGGCAACTCTTCCTCAAAGGAGCCCCCAGCGCAGCCCCTAGCGTAAGTATATGGTTCACTTCCAGCTGTTAGGCGTGCATGGGTACTCTTCCTTTGCTGATATCTGACTGTTGGTTTTGTGTAGGAGCAGAGCACCCCCACCAGGAGTGCCCTGAAGCCGCTCCTGACATGCCTTCTGCTTCGACTACACCGCCAAGGGAGGATCCCCCGGCAAGGGAGAATTCTCCGGCAAGGGAGGCTTCTCCGGCAAGGGTCAGCTCTCCGGCAAGGGACAACACCAGCGATCCTCCGGCGGCGGAGACCATGATCAGAGACCCTAGCACAGGTAATCCTTTTGCTTGAAAACTTCCCTTGTGTTTCTTCTGATCTTCTGATTTTTCTTTTTGAATATTCTTGCTTGACTGTTCTTTCTTTTTCGGTCGTCAGATCCATCTGCCACAGAGCCAATGGAGACCGAGGTCACCGGCGAGGAGGACGCGCGCGGCAATACTGACGACGCCGCCGCCACCGAAGAGGAAGCCGGCGCTGACGAGCCTGCCGGCGAAGAGGCCGCCAAAGCTGCCGCCGCAGAAGCTGGCGAGGAGTCCGGCGATCGCACTGACGGCCCTGAGGCCGCAGGAGCGCCAGACTCTACACCGACCGCCAATCCCTCCCCCGCTGCCGCAGCGTCAGGCTCCGAAGAGCCCCAGCCCGGTGCTTACTTGAAGGCCGGCGATGGAGTATTCATCAAGCTTCCATGGGCGTCGAGCTCCAGGGCGCCGGTCGAAGGAGAGACTTTTGACGAAGTATTGCTCGCCTCCGCTGGGCTGACGCTGGTCGACGCACCAAGCAGCAGCGGCGGCGAGTCTGAGGAGGAGGTGCTGCTGCGGAAGCTGTTGTCGCTCTACCGCGCCCGGCAAGCCAAGCTGGAATCCCGGGAGGCGCTTGTCGCGAAGGCGGGAGCAGACATCGAGAAGCGCGCGGAGGAGCTCCGGGGCCTCAATCAGGAAGCTCTCCGGTCCTTGGCAGAGGAGCGGGAGCGACTCGCCGAGGAGCGCAAAGCCTTCCTCCTCGAGAAGGCTGAAGCTGAGGAGCAACAGCGGCTTACCGCCGAGAAGCTATCTGCGTAGGAAGGCGAGTTGGCGCAGAGGAAGGTCAATCTTGACAGCCACGAGGAGGATCTTGCCAAGCGCGAGCAGACATTTGGCGGGGCTCTCAAGGAAGCAAAAGATGCCGCCGCAGCTGCCGAGGCCGCCAAGAAGGAGCTGGAGACGAAGGTGACGCAGCTAGAGGCCAATCTGAAGGAGAGCGGCGAGGAGCTTGCTGCACTCAAGCATGAGCGCGAGAAGGACGCCTACACTCTTGGCGAGCTGCAGGGCCGTCTCGCCGAGAGGAGCAAGGAGCTCAGCGCCGCCAAGGACTCCAACGCAGATCTCGAGTTGAAGCTGACCACCTTGACTCAGACGCTGGACGGCGCCAGGGAGCAGGAGGCGGCCTTGAAGGAGAAGATCAAGGCCGACAAGGCGCTGCTGGCGAGGGCTGCTGCCGCCCAGAACACCTTCAGGGAGAATGTGGAGCACTGGACCGAGGGTCTCGTGGATGTTGCTGCAGCCATCGACAGGGAGCTGGCGGAACTGGGGATGGTGGATCTTGGGTATTCCTCCAACGAGCACCTCCAACCCAGTGCCAACCTCAGCTTGTTCTTCAAGGGCGTGGTGACGGCCCTCCAGCGACTCCGGGGAGAGATCCCAAAGCAGCTGGCCGAGGAGACGCGCCAGATCTGCGCGGGAGCTCTCCAAAAGGTGCTGATGAAGGTGGCCTTCTGCAATCCAGGCCTCAACCTCACCAACGTCCTCAAGTCCTTGCCGCCAGATGCTGATGTGGAGGCGCTCAAGACCCTTGTCGCACCCATTGTGGACAGGGTGAGCGGGATCAAGAGGGTTGATGGCGACCGCGTAGATTAGGCCGCCCGTTTTATCTTTTCCTTGCCGCTGCTGATTATGTCATGAGAACAATCTATTAGAGCTGCGACAAGCTATCTTGTAATATAACTCTATTTCGGGTAGTAATTGCTATGTTATTTCCTTTACTTTATTCCTTCCTTTGTATGTTTTTTCCCTACGCTTTTAGGCACCTTTGCCGCGAGCGCTGAGTGCGGGACGTCAGCAGCCTGCTGGCGGTGCCGATACCGACAAGAAACCTTGTCGCAACTAGTCGCAGCTCACTTAAATTGTTGAGCGGACTCGAAACAAAATAAGGGCGCAACTAGCTACGAGTTGGTTCCTCTATGCACAGGTTTTCCATACAAAGTACGGTCGTTCGAGGAGAATAACTTAAAATTTTAAAACTGATTGCTCAAATTTTAGCAACTTAGCTTTTACGTCGTTTGCTTCCAGTAAGGCTAAACTTCCTTGAGCGACGCCGGTCCACACCATTATCTTCTCCTTCCCCTGGCAAACTTGTGTGCGAGGGAACCTTCCTTTCTTTCGTAAAGAGAAAGAAGAGAAAATAAAGATATGGAGCCCACGGCTCGTTATCGCCATCGGGTAGGTGCTGCACAAAGTGTCGATAATGCATGCAATAAAAAGAGTAGAAAGCATGAATTGACAAGATGTGCGGAGCACATGAGCTTTACTTATGCACGGGTCTGCATACCGGCTTTGTACAAAGGATTACATGCAACATCGGCAAGACTTGTACAAAAGGTGGTTGCCGGAACTGGTTCCGGCAACCGCGCCCTACGGGTAAAACTTACGAAGATGCTCAATGTTCCAGGAGTTGCTCACCGGAACGCCATCTTCGGTCTCAAAGTGACAGCGCCAGGCCTAGTGACTCGTTTCACCCGGTAAGGGCCTTCCCACTTTGGCGTCAACTTGTTGGAATTCTTGGCGGACTAAACGCGCCGAAGAACAAGGTCGCCTTCCTCGAGACTTCTGGCACTAACTTTGCGGCTATGGTAGCGACGCAAAGCTTGCTGGTATCGAGCAGCTCGCATAATGGGCTCAAGACGGGCCTCCTCAAGGAGCAGTGCGTCATCTTGTCGCAGCTGCTCTAGCTCAATCTCATCATAAGCGAGCACTCGAGGTGACCCGTATACGAGTTCCATAGGGAGAACTGCCTCTGCTCCATAGACTAGAGCGAAAGTTGTCTGGCCAGTGGCTCGATTTGGCGTCGTCCTGATCGACCAAAGAAGCACTGGCAGCTCCTCAATCCAGTTTCTTCCGCACTTGTGCAGCCTGTCGAAAGTCCTGTTCTTGAGCCCGCGCAGCACTTCAGCATTTGCCCTCTCCGCTGATGCTTACTTCTCGGATGAGCAACTAAGCGGCGCACCTTGGCGCCAAGATCTTGGACGCATCGCATGAAGGTGCGGCTCGTGAATTGCGTGTCGTTGTCGGTGATGATCCTGTTAGGAATCCCGAAACGGCAAACAATTGACCTAAGAACTTAACTGCTGACTGTGCTGTCACCTTCCTCACTGCTTCCACTTCTGGCCACTTTGTGAACTTCTCGATGGCAACGTACAAGTACTCAAAGCCCCTGACAGCTCGGGGAAAAGGGCCGAGGATGTCGAGCCCCCAGACCAAAAATGGCCAGGATAAAGGGATCGTCTGGAGAGCTTGAGCTGGCTGGTGTATCTGCTTGGAATGGAACTGGCACGCTTCACACTTGGTTACTTGTGCAGTTGCATCCTGGAGGGCTGTCGGCCAAAATAAACCTTGTCGGAAAGCTTTGCCGGCAAGTGCTCTTGCGCCGATGTGGTGACCACATATGCGTCCATGTATCTCTGCCAACAGCTTCTGTCCATCTTCCCGGTGAATACACTTCAATTTCACACCGTTGAGTCTTCTTACATGCGGTGTTGTCGACAAACTGGTACATACTTGATCGCCGCTACTCTTTCCGCTTCTTCTTGCTCTTCGGAAGTTCTCCGTCTTCAAGGAAACGGACAATCTGCTGTACTTATGCCGGAGCTTGCGGCTCGACAACAAGGACTAAAGGCACATCTCGCTGCCGCGGAACATCCGCTTCACGGCAAGAAGAACTCGTGGCTCAGCCGGAGCTTGACGTTCCCCGGCAAGCTTGCCGGAGCAAAACTTGTCGGGAGCGTCAGCTTCAACGAAACAAACCCTAGGGCTTGTCGGAGCAGACTGCTCCTCAGCACTCTTGGTGTTGACTTTGGAGACCTTCTTGGCGGCGGCTTCGGGGAGCTCGGCCGGAAAATAGTCACCAGAAATCAACTTCCTTTTCTTGTTCTGTCCAGTTGATGGCGCTACAGTTGGTTGAGTCAGCTTGAGCACAAAGATCCTCGGTTCCACAGTGTAACTTAGCGCGGCGCACTTCGACTGTGCCATCGACAATATCGTTCGAGCTCTTGGAACATGTTCCATCCGTAGGCCGTCAAAGTGCTCTTCTAGCTTTCTCACTTCATCAACGTAAGCTTCCATCAACGGACTCGATAACTCTTGTTTACTTGGCGGATGACAAGTCGTGAGTCACCCACGATAATGAGCTTCTTGATCCCAAGGTTCATCATGCGATCTCGAGATCGGCAAGCAAACCTTCATACTCTGCAGTATTGTTTGTTGCTTGCTCCTTGGGAAAGTGCATCTGGACTACATACTTGAGGTACTCTCCGGTGGGTGCAACAAGTAGCACGCCCAAGCGCCTTTGCAGCGAGAAGGCACCATCAAAGTACATCAGCCACTCTTTGCTTGCTTCCTCGACGGGATGCTCGTCTCGAATTTCTTCATCTTGTGTTGGCGCCCATTCGCTATGAATTCTGCCAACGCTCGCTGGATAGTTGAAGTGCTCTCAAACTTGAGGCCAAAGCTTGACAGTTCCCACCGCCCACTCGACAATCCTGCCTGTTGCTTCGGATTTGGAGTATCCTCTTCAGCGAAAGCGCAGTGACGTTGTGATCTCGTGTGCTTGGAAGTAATGGCGCAGCTTTCTCGAGGCCATGAGAAGGCCGAAAAGCAATTTCTGCACACCAGAGTACCTTGACCTAGCCCCCTGCAAAAGGGAACTGATAAAGTAAACTGGGCGCTGCACCATTCTTTTCCGCACCTTCTCACACTCCTGCGCAGATCCATCTTTGTCGGGACCAGAGCTTGTCGGTGAAGCGCCTTGCTTGTCGCTGGATGCATCTGCCTCGGTTGCTAGCTCATCATCCGCCTCCCTCTCCGCTACTAACGCAGCACTAACCACTTGATTGGTTGCCGCTATATATAGCAGCAACTTCTCTTGTGGCTTAGGTGCGACAAGTGTTGGAGTGGAGGATAGGTATCTCTTTAAGTCATGGAGCGCAGCCTCCGCTCGGAGTCCATTTCATTGGACCTGCCTTTTTCAAAATTTTGAAAAGCGGCAAGGCGCTCAGCAGATCTAGAGATAAACTGCCGAGAGCAGCTACGCAACCGCAAGTCTTCGTACATCCTTGACGCGCTTTTGGTGCTTCAATCTGCTCAATGGCCTTGATCTTGTCGAGATTGGCTTCAATTCCCCACTAAGACCACGAAGAACCCGAGAAGCTTGCCGAGGGGACTCCAAACACACACTTCTCGGGTTGAGCTTGAGGTTGATCTTGCGCAGATTTGCAAAGGTTTCGTCTAAATCTTGAATCAGAGTTGTCTTGTCCTTGCTCTTGACCACTATGTCATCCATGTAGGCTTCTACATTTCTGTGTATTTGTGGCTCAAAAGCATCATGGACTACTCTTGCAAATGTTGAACCAGCATTCTTTAACCCGAAAGGCATCCGTATGAAGCAGTAGGTGCCACATGGGGTGATGAATGCGGTCTTCTCCTCATCCTCTTCTGCCATGAAGATCTGACGGTACCCCGAGTATGCATCAAGAAATGAAAGCAAATCACATCCGCCGTGGAGTCAACAACTGGTCGATGCGCCGCAAGGGAAATGGGTCTTTGGGACAAGCTTTATTAACATCGGTAAAGTCGATACAAAGTCTCCATTTCCCGCTTGCCTTGCGACGACTACAGGATTGGCCAACCATGTAGGATGGAGTACTCCTCGACAAGGCCTGCTGCTTCCAATTTCTTGATTTCTTCCGCAATGAATTCTTGGCGCCCACCGCTCGCTTCGACTTTACGCTGACGGGCCGAGCATGAGGACAGACAGCTAGGTGGTGCTCAATTACTTTCCTGGGAACACCGGGGATGTCAGACGGTTGCCATGCAAACACGTCGACATTCGCCCACAGGAAAGCAATGAGCGTGCTTTCCTATTTAGGGTCGAGAGTGGCACTGATGGTGAAGGTACCACCAGTGCCATCCTCCTTGGCGGACACCTTGTTGGTCTCTGGTGGAGCTGCCATCGTCTTCTTACACTTGCCGGTGGAGCTCGATGGTGTGTCCTCGACGGTAGCGCATCACTCCGAAGAGGTGCGCTTGCCGAAGTGGGCATCAGAACTCTTGCCGGACTTGGTCTTCTTCTTCACCCCGGGAGCTTCAGCGGCAAGTGACTTGTGATCTGCTGCGGCTGCTGCTTCCCGGTAGATCTTGTCGGCACAGATAAGAGCATCCTTCTTGTCGCCAGGGACGGAGATGACACTTATCGGGCCTGGCATCTTCAGCATGTTGTATGCATAGTGAGAGGCCGCCATGAATTTGGCGAGTGCCGGACGGCCAAGTATCCCATTGTAAGGTAATGGAAAATCAGCAACGTCAAAAGTGACCCTCTCAGTCCTGAAGTTCAGCTCGCTGCCAAATGTTACCGGCAACGTGATCTTCCCCTTCGGCTTGCTCCTTCCCGGATTGATTCCTTGGAATGTGCCGGTCTCTTTGAGCTCGCTGTCAGGTATTTGGAGTTTCTGGAGTACTGCGGAGGAGATCAGGTTCAAGCCGGCCCCGCCGTCAACTAGCATCTTAGTGACCTTGAGGTTGCGGATAGTTGGTGAAACCAACATCGGCAAGCACTCGACCGCAGTTATGCGATCAGGGTGGTCCTCAATATCAAAGATGATAGGCGTCCGGACCATTTCGTAGGCTTGCGTGACTCGACGGATGGTTCTGCCGCATTGACTTCCCACATCCACTGCTTGAGTTGGCGGTGTGAAGTATGCAGAGAAGCACCGCCGTCAACGCACAAGACCTCTGTGCCTTTCTGGAACTCCTGCTCATCGGTCTCGTCGTCCATGTCTTCATCCTCGTCGTCATCTTCATCCTTGTCACGGCCACGGGGAGGTCTGTCTCCTTGCCGCTGCTTGGCCTTGCCACGGCGTCCTCCCCGGCCGGGGCGCTTCTTGCTAGCTCCTCCAGCACCTTCCTGGGCTTTCTCCTTGTCGCGTCTGCTGCTCGACAAGCTGCTCGACCTTCTTGCAGCTCTGGAGGTCATGGCCCTTGGTGCGGTGGATCTTGCAGTACTGCTTGTTGGAGCCGTCCTGCT
Organism: Aegilops bicornis; assembly: GCA_021605145.1. Lineage (NCBI taxonomy): Eukaryota > Viridiplantae > Streptophyta > Magnoliopsida > Poales > Poaceae > Aegilops > Aegilops bicornis. Next base: position 154,935,935 of record CM038669.1, read on the forward strand.
TGTCGGCGACCGCCACAGCCTGGCAGTTGGTGCCCACGGCAACCTCCTTGCCGGAGTTACTAACTTTGGCTTTCTTGGCGGCACCTCCGTCGCCGGACTGGTCGACAACTAGCACATCTTTGCCTTTCTTCTTTCTGTTGTTCCGCCACCGGCTTTTCTTTGCCGAGGCAGCCTCCTCACTATCAGATCCTACTTCTGTATTCTCTCCGGGGAGTCTCCTCCCTTCCTCAGCACGCGCACACTTGTCGGCCAGGGCATACAGCTCACTGACGTCTCTGATCTTACACATCGCCATCTCCTCCCGCATCCTACGGTTCCGCATGTTCTGATGGAACGCGCTGATTACCGCGGCAGGGTGGACATCTGGGATGTTGTGCTGTACACGGCTGAATCTCTGAATGTACTTGCGCGCAGGGCTCTCCTTCCTTCTGGGCGAGCAGATGAAGGTCGCTCTCTTGGCCATGAGGTCTGTGGCCGCCTGTGAAGGCGCCGACAAACTGATGGCATAGATCTGCCCAAGAGGATATGGAGTTGTCCGACAAGTGCATGAGTCAGGATCTGACATTGGGCTTGAGCACCAGCGGGAAGTAGTTGGACAGGATCTTGTCGTCTCGTCCCCCGGCAGCTTGCACCGCGATGGTGTAGATGCTAAGGAACTCTGACGGATGCGTCTTGCCGTCGTACTTCTGCGCACGCCCGCTTGAAATTCTTCTTCTTTGGGCCATCGCACTTGCCGCAGCTCACGAGTGAACGCAGGGCAACCTATCACAGACGCAAGTCGCTCGTTCTCTCGGCGCATGCATGTCGACAGAGGGCCCTGGCGCTGGTCGGATTGACGCCGCGCTTCTCTTCGGGCGCCGATGCGAAGTTCGAGCGTCTTCTTGTTGTCGTCAGGAAGAACTTGGCGCTGGTCGCGACGAGCTCGTGGATCTGATGACGCTGGAGTCATTGTCGAGGTGGATCCGACGAGTTGGCGATCTTGGCCTTCGGGGTGGGGAGTGCATGGTAGTTGCACCCCCACCGGTTTCGTCGCCACCGGCTCGTGCTTGGCGGTCCTGCTGCGGCAGCGATGTGCTCGGCTGCCGCGGAGTGTCACCGTTGGCAAAGCCGATGAGACTCTGAATGGTGGCCCTCCATTCGCCGACCTTGTCGGCTGTTGGAGGGTAGTCTTGAAGCAGTTGAGCTCTCGCCAAAGCTTCTGCTGGAGTGGTGGGTGGCAGTGGCGAACGATGCGAGGAGCGGGATATGCTCGGACTCCTAACTATGTTAGAAGGAGCAGTATCCCGTCCAGGCGACCGTGCCTCGCACGTGCCAGCATGTTGGCGCGCATGCTGGTCTTGAGGACCCCGAGATCCACCAGCTCGATCTTGGTCCAACGAGCGTATGGCATTGTGAATACCATGACGCTATGCCCCAAGGCCTCCCCGAGATGGACGCGGTGCATGTATGGACGCCGAGGTCTGCGCAGCCTTGTCCCTGGACTTGGCAGCACCGTGGGCTCCCCGTCGACGCCCGTTCTTCCGCCGGCATCTACCCCGCCACCCGTTTGCTCCGGTGGTGGTGGGATCGACGTGGACGTCTCCGCTGCCGCCGAAGCCTTCTTCTTCGGTGGCATGTCGATGAAGATGATGAAGATGTAGCTCGTGTGAACGCCGGATCTGGTTCATACAACCTCGACGCCCCCTACCTCGCGCGCCAAAGATGTCGGGGAGGCTGATCTGACCCACGAACACCTATGGGACCGGCGGACCGAGCCCCTTTTGGTTCGGCGGGGGGCGGAGGTCACACGAAGAGCAGATCGAGGTGATGCACACGAGCAGTTTACCCAGCTTCGGAGCTCTCCGGAGAGATAACACTCCTACTGCTGCATGTATGGGTGTATTGAGTTCTTGCTCCAGAGAGCTAGGTGTTTTCTGGCTTCGAACCTTTCAAACCCCCTTTCTACGTTGCGCATGGGCCTCCTTTTATATGCTCAAGGGGTCACCGACAGGTGGCAACGCAGTCAAGGGTAAAAATGGAAAAGGAGTGTGGTTGGTACAGCTACTTGTACAGTGTATCATACCTAACCCTGACGGCAGGGGACAAAAGCATTAAATGCCCGTCTACGTCGCCCAAACAGTGCAAACAGGGACCGTCAGGGGCGCCACCGCTTGCCACGATGGCAATCTTGTCAGCGCCGCTTACCACCGCGCTCCGCTGGCCACACAGCCTCTTGCCACGCGCGCCTGGAAAGGTCCCATGGCGACACGTTGGTGGATGAGCTGGAGTGGAGGAAAAGAGTGGTAGTCTGCGCTGACAAGCGCCTTTGTCATGTTGTTGCCTTTGTTGCGTTAAGCTTGTCGCTCACCGGGCCTTCTGGCAAGCTCCTCTTGCCGAGCCTTGTTTCCTAGGTGCCTTGGCTGGCCTTCCGGCAAGCTCCTCTTGCCGGGCCTTGTCTCCTTGGCTTAAATACTTTGTTCTTGAATGGCTCCAAAGGAAACACGGAGGACCTTGGTGGTCACTGGCAAGCCTTGTGGGCGCCAGAATCGCCTGCGGCACGAAGTTCGGGATACTAGGGTACCCCTACTCTAGTACATCGACAGGGGCGTCCTACAGCCACACCTGCTCTGATACCAAGCGCTGTGGCACCCCGGCTTAGAGAAACAGGAACGCCCCGTATTCCAGCCCAGAGATCGAGGAGAAGTCTTCTGGAATACGGCACTGCTTAGCATAGAATAAACCAGCTTTCTATTATTACACGAATATGAATACAAGGTCTCCGATATTACAATGAATGACATCAGCACGGCGACACTACGCCATCCTCAGTTGCTCTATGCAAGCAGGAGAACAACTCGAAGCAACAGAAAAACTACTGGCAGCGGAATAATGATGACGGTGGTGAACTCCTCTCCGCAGGGACTCTGGCTGGAACGCTTATCCTAGCTCACACGAATGGAAACCACGACAAGCAATCAAGCAATCACATCCGGCATGACTTGCAAACTAGCATGACACGCGAGGTTAGTACATTGAATGTACTTGCAAGCTCACAATAACCAGAAGCATTCAACACAAACAACAGCATGGCAATTACAGGTTAAGCAGGAATTATCATGAGATCATCAGGATAGCATGGCATGAACAACATGACCATGATACCGCTAGAACACTATGAGCATGGCATGAACATATCAATCTGACGATACTAGCATGCAACATGATGACACAATATGCACCGCTTATTCTGCTCGGGTTATCTCGTAACCATCACATGCAGCACTTACCAACCTCGAACATCACACGATTATCTCAGGAACAAATCAAGCTTGGTATAAACAATACGGTAGTAATCATTAAATGACCACAAGGAGCTTGATTTTTACCCACGATTCTCGCACAACGTCACGAATATACAACAACTTGGTATCCTCGATACCACGGTGATCATTCACGGATCACAAATGGAACCACTCTGGGTTCAACGGGCTACCTCGTAACCTAGCAGTGATATTTCCGGCGATCACAACCATGACCAACACTTGGTCTCAAACGGTGATCTTTCCGGCGATCATAACCAACTTATCTCATCATCGAACCGGGGTTGTTATTAAGCACATCATTATTATTACTGTTGACTCACAGTGTGACCGACACGAACTGGGCCCTTATCCGCGGGCGCGGCTATCGATAGATTTAATATACACTCTGCAGAGGTTAGTACACTGTACCCACACCACAGAACCCATGGCCTCGCACTCTCATTCGGGTGGACCAACGGCGTTCTGACAAAACCGATCTACTGCCATGAAACTCTCCCGGCCACTCGGACTCACTCCCCACCGCACTACTCCTGGGTGGCCCCATGTCTACCAAAGACAACAACGACCACCGTCGTGGCCAAAACAATAAACCACCCCAAATGGGGACATGTGCACATAACAACAACAACGGGCACACAAGGCTTATGTCCACCTACCTGATCAGGGTAGCGCGCGCCCATAACCTTCCCTCGTTGGAGGCACCGGCGAGAGGCACGACAATAGACCCAATTAGGACCTTCCCATAAAGGTGAGCGTGGTTGCACTGGTCAGCTCGATATGGTGGCACCATGACTCAGCCAACAGTTTGTTCAAGTTCAATTTAATCCGGTTAAACTTGAATGCAATATGCTGAGCCATGATAAAATAACATGATGCAAATACAAAGCATGAGCATGATAACAACATAAGCATGAGAGTACAACATAACTATCCACCATATCAACAATGATTCATATCCAACTGAGCATGGCATAATGATGAGCATGAATATTACAAGTACAACACTACTCATAACATGACCATTAGCATCAACAATAAATACCATGCAAGAACACATCAATAACATTACTGAGTAATCACTTAACCAACTAACAACCAAGGAACAATGCATATTAACGATACTCGGTAACCGACGTTAGTCATGCACCGAAGAACAGGACCAATCCAACAGGTACTATTATCAAGCATGGCAATATGAAAGTATTACTAGCAAATAGAACATACTAACGGAGTACAAGAAAACATAGCAAGACGGTAACCACCGATCCATAAACATAACCGCAATAACGACAACAGTAGCAAACAGACATACAGTTATTAAAGATTCAAGTTGAAAACCAATGCTGCTGCATGGCTATCATGCAAATGGTGGTAGTTGCTTGCCTGGGGATGGAGAATACTCCGGGAAGAAGTGCGAAACGACCGCGAAAAGATTCGCCAGAAAACGTTCTCTCTCGAAGGGGCTGTTTAACAGCAAGGGAAAAATGGTCATTTTCAGAATGTTGAGACATAATGGAAATGATACCAATAAAACGAGCTCGACGAGACGAAGAAGTGTGCGTTGGATTTACCTCAAACGGAGTTACGGTTGCGGAGTTATGAGGAGTAGAAGATCGTGGACTTTTACAGAAAAATAAAATTCGTACCGGGTCCCCGACCGGATAAGCGGTAGGCGCGAATTAGAAATGCGCTTTGGAATGGCGAAAACACATTCTTGGCATTGTAGAAGAAAATACGTTTTCCAGATGGGAAAACGCATTCTGGCCAAAAGAAGAAAAGGAATACGCTTTCCTCAAATGAAAACATACTGTCCAGAATACGTGTCCACTTATCTGACTAGGCAGAGGCGGGACCGGACTTGGGGTCGCTGACATGTGGGTCCCACGGGGGTGTGGGGCCCGTCACTTATCAAGCTAGGCAGGCGGGGTCAACGCCTATGCGGCTGACCGGTGGGACCGCGGGGTCCACCAGCCATCTGGCAGGGAGGGGGTCGGCGTCTCCTTCTACTCCTCCCTCGCGCCCGTAAAGCAGAGAGGCCGCCGACATCGGGCGGCGCTTGCCGGCGACTCCAGGCACCGTATGCCGTGCTCCGACCACCGGCGAGCTCGGGGGAACGAGGCGCACCCGCCGGTGCACAGAACGGTCGTCGAGGGGCTCCAGGGTGAGAAGGGATGGGGCCGTGGCGGACGGCATCTTCAGGCGGCAATGGAGCTCGTGGCCAGAGGCCATTGGAGGAGGAGGTGAATGGGTGGGGAGGCTCGCCTGGGTCTGGTGGTTTTCCTGGAGGTGGAGAAAGAGGGAGAGGAGGCCGGGGCTGCTCGAATTTGAGCCGAGCACCGCGGTGGCTATGGCGGACATGGAGGGGCAGGGGAGCAGGTCGAGCTCTTTGAGAGGCTGGACGGGGTACTGGGAAGGAGAGGGAGGGGTTGGTGAGCTCGGGGGTCTCGAGGGAGGGCTATATATAGGCGGGGCTAGGGAGGATGAGCCGGTCGCCGCCGTGCACGCCCGCCAAGGCACCGACGACGCTCATCGATCACGGGGAGGCGCGGGAACGCGACTAGGGGGGGTGCGGACGAGCCGCAGAGGTCACGGAGACGAGCAGAGCTCGGGGACAAGAAGAGGAAGAGGACACCGAGGAGGGAAGCGACGGTTGGCTACAACACGTCCGTGGGCGCGCGGTGATGAGAGCTGACGGAGGGCTTACAGAGGGGGAGATGGCTCCAGGAGGACGGCGACGACGCGGGCTAGCTCCTGGACACGCTCACGCGCGCGAAGACGACGAGAGGGGGAAGGGCCCGAGCAAGAAGCCATCCAGGGCGAGGACAACGGCAGCAGAGCGCACGCACTGTTATGCCATTAACGCGGTCACCGCGTGCACTGGCATGTAGCGGGGGAGATGGGCTGGAACATGCTGTCTAGGGGTAAGTTATTCAATGGTAGGTCTCAACTACGGTGGTAGTTTGGTGAAAAATTCTCTGGTTAAATGGTAATCACCCACTGAAGTTTACTGCAGTAAACTTGGGTGAGCACTGGTGATCAACAGGAAGATGATTGGGAGCAATGGAGTTGTCTGCTAGGTTTAGGTAACAAAGGACTTTCACCCTGGTAACTTTGAGAAGATTTGGACCAAGATAAATCATGGTTGCTTCACAACTGCATATTTAGTCCAGAAATGAGATTTGGATAATGCACTCACACGGTGATTCCACTTGAGCTCAAATTTGGCAAGGCTTAGGCATTTAGTCAAATAAAGATGCTGTAAAAGTTTCACACCAAATGGACAAGCCAAAATGGCACTTACTTCACAAACATCTTCACTGACCAGAATCTTGGAATAAGTTTGGAGATATATTGGCTAAGTGAATGGTGCCAAATTTGGTGGAGAGATGTTATTGGGGTAGAAGCATGATCTGGTAATTTATCAGGATTTTTGAAGCAATATGAAATGCACTTGCTTCGCAACCTGAAAATATTGCCAGAAAAAATATTTGGCCCTGTGCTCAACTAAATTATTGGATGGGGCTTAAATATGGAGGAGGCTAATTATGTGAGAACATGAAGAGGCATGCAAAATTTCAACTCATTTAAATGCTCCTAGCTAGTACTTCCTTCACAGTGGCTTCTGTTTGACAGGAACCTTTGAAAAATCAATGAGGAATATTGGATAGGCAAATAAAGTTGAATTTTGGCATGTGGCAATGATTTGGACATAAAAGAATGCCCAACAAGTTTGGGAGCAAACAAGATTGGATAGGTGGCACTTCCTTCACAAAGTGCCACTGATGTAAAATGAAGAATAATTATTGGGGAATTATTCTTGGGCTAGGACAGGGAAATTTGGGCATATTTGAGCAACATATGACCCAAAGGAATTATGAGAATTATTTGGGAATTTTTTGATGGACAGAAATATAGGTTGCTTCACAACCTAGGGCAGATAGGGTTATTCCTTTAATAGAAAAAGGAATTTTCCCTAAAAAAAGAAATTAGCGTTCGGTCAAGCAGTGGAGTGACATGATCTTGGCAAGGTTTTGAGAATGATGAGCCACTTGGGAGGGGGAATGAGGATGATTTCCCAGGTGGCAAGTCCACAGAACCACTCCAAAAAGAAAAATAGAGCAAAAACCAATTAAATTAAAAGAAAAAGAAAAGGGCCAAAACCCAGGCTGTTACATCATTGCACGAGAGTAAGGCAAAGGTTTTAATGTATGTCGAATAATAAATTCCTTGGAAAGTGTTGGTATGGAAGGCACCCATGGATACGGTTAGCCATGGAAAGTGAGAGAATGGTGGAAATAGGAATAAACTTTATTTTCTATTTGGGAACCGCCTATGGCATATCTAGCATGGAAAGTATTCGTAGCTCTACTTCATTTTCATTGGTGGGATGGATACACCTCCCAAAATGTTTTTATCTGTATTTTTTCGCTTTGAGCTCTAGCACCTCTACAAATCCCTACTTCCCTCTACGAAGGGCCTTTCTTTTACTTTATGCAATTTTTTTTGAATTTGAGTCTCCATCTTATCTTACAAAAGCACCAACTAGGAGGCAATAGTATTGGGTGTAGTGAGTATTCGAGTGTGTTTCATGGATGGATCAATGTTTGAGCATGATGGGATAGGGATAACTTGTTTTAGCGTTGATATTTTGAAAGACATGGTTGCTTGTTGATATGCTTGAGTATCTAAATTATTATGTCAAAACTAGACTATTGCTTTGAATCACATAAAAATCCAAATGTCCATGCTATAAAGAAAAGAATATGATATGACATGATAAACAACACTCCACATCAAAAATTCTGTTTTTATCACTTACCTACTAGAGGACGAGCAGGAGTTAAGCTTGGAATGCTGATACATCTCCAACGTATCTATAATTTTTTATTGTTCCATGCTGTTTTATTATCCATCTTGGATGTTTTATAATCATTTTATAGTCATTTTATATCATTTTTGGTACTAACCTATTAACATAGTGCCAAGTGCTAGTTGTTATTTTCTGCTTGTTTTTTACATCGCAGGAAATCAATATCAGACGGACTCCAAATGCCATGAAGCTTTACGATGATTTTTTATGGACTGAGGTAGTCCTGGATTAGGGGGTCTCCGGACAGCCGGACTATATCCTTTGGCCGGACTGTTGGACTATGAAGATGTCGGATTTCGGGTTCCGGCAGACCCTCTAGGTTCAAGCACTGGGGTGCGCGCGGAGATTTCACCCTCTACCTTCCTGCACCTCGCCGCCTCGCTAAGATCTAAGCTATGAAAGGAACAACACAAGAGACATTGGGGTTTATACTAGTTCGGGCCACCATTGTGGTGTAATACCCTACTCTAGTTTGTGGTGTGGTGGATTGCCTCTTGGGCTGATGATGATGAACAATACAAGGAAGAACAGCCTCGCGAGGGTCTGTTCTTGGCTGGTGCAATGAACTTCTAGGGGGAGTTTCTCTCTCCCGCTCTCTCTATGCAATCTCCAGATTTCTAGATGCCGGGTCAGATTTCTCGATCCCCCTACCCTGTGGGTGGCTAGTCCTATTTATAGGCAGAGGCCCTGGGCCTCTTCCCAAATATTGAGCGGGAAGGGCGCCAACAATTGGCCATTTTGAAGGGGAACATCTAGTACACTTATCCTGACTAAAGTTGGTCCTCGCTTTGTCAAAAGGCTCGTGGTGGTGACGCCGGCTTGGGCTCCACAATGACTTCCTTCCTGCCGTTGTGTCGGTCTTGGTCTTGTTGCACCGAAACGGATGCCTTTGCTTGATACTCTTGCCTGTGCTTGCTCACTTTGCACCAAAGAGGAAAGGAGGACACTGCGCGGGCTAGCGCCCGCCTAGCGCCCTTGGTCGCCATGGCTTGCGTCATGGGCGCCTCGTGAGGTACCTCGCCTTGATCTCTCCGCCTCCTCGCGAGCCAGCCTGACGAGGCCGTGCCTGAGGAAGCTCCCTGTCATTCGCCCCGCGAGGCTTGGCCCCTCGCGAGGGTCTTGAGCTTGTGTTGATGAAGATGGGTCGTGCTGCCCCCCTTGAGCCACGCCGCGCGGGCCGCAGTGTGCAAGTCTGGGTACCCCCGTTCCCAGAACGCCGACAGTAGCCCCCGGGCCCAAGGCACGCCTGGACTTGGCTGAGCAGAGAAGCGAAGGGGCAAAGTGCCAAGCGCCGCGGGCCCTAACAGCCTGCGGCCTTGGGCGCCGCGTGGCGGTTGATTGGACATGGGCGGCCCTGCTACCCCATGACGCCTCGGCGACTGCATGAATTGACAAGTCCCTGCGTGCAAAACGGGTCATTATTACCTGTGATCGTGGAGGCCGGTGGTTGGCCTTCCCCGGCTATAAATACGGGATGGCGCCTGCCCTTCTAGTCCATCTCCTCCTGCTTCTTCTTCTTCTCCATGGCTCCGCCAAAGAGTTTCTAGGCCGCAGAGAAGGGGAAGGCTCGCCAGGTGGGGCCTGACTATCCCCCGCCCAAGCGCGGTCGAGGCCGTCCTCGCAAACACTCTATGGCTCCCATGGTGGCTCCTCGCGGTCGCGGAGGTGATCTCCCGCGTCATGACGGGTGGCAGGCTGCTGCTGGGGGGCGTGCTACGGCTGTGCAACCCCCTAGGCCACGCTTCCACTCGGCAGAGGTGCTGCCGGAGTTCGTTGTGTGGTCGGCCGAGCCGACCAGCACACGGCTCCAGCTTCCTCACTTCCTCCAAGGTGAGCTTCCGGCTGGTGCCCCGGGTGGCCTCTGGCTCCAGGCGGATGGTTGCTGCAGCCAGGCCTCCTGGGCTTCGCTGGAGGTCTCTGCAGCCGGGAGCCTGGCCCTGACCCGCGGCTGGCAAATGTTTGCCCGCGCGAGTGGTCTGAGCCGGTGGTGCACCCTGCACTTCAGGTTTGATGGCGATGCCACCATCTACGTGAGGGTGTTCGGGGAAGATGGTCACCGCGCTGGGTGCTTCCCTGATAACGACGACCGCGGCCGTGGGTCCAGCCCCAGCGATGATGAAGACGACAGCGCGCGGGTGGTCGGCGCGCTCGGGGCTCATCGAGCTTTGACGACTCTTCTTGAGCGGCAGCTCCTCGGTGGTGGCGCGACAAGCCTCCCGTGGCGGCGCCGCTGGAGGGAGGTAGCGGGTCCGCCCACCGTCTCGCCCCCGTGAAGCGCGAGAGGGAGTCCGCCTGAGCTCCGGAGGCAGTTTGAGGCTCCCCCGCGAGTTGGTGTCAGGCGAGCCGCGTCTGTTTTGTTCTTTTTCCTTTTCCTGCGCAAAGAGACAGTAGTGTATGGCCCCGCGTGGGCGTGCTTTGACTATTTCTGTTAATTATCGTACTGTTTCCGCTATCTCGGTATTATGCCTTTTTGCCACACGCCTGCGCGTAGAAATTACTTAGCTCGGGGGCGCCTGTCGCGGCCCTTGTTTCCCGAGGCCGAGGCCTCGTCGAACACTTCATGTCCTGCGAAGGTTAGTCTGGAGAGGTAGCTCCCGGCCTCAGCTGTGGAGGCGACCAACCCAGGTCCTGTGTTCATGTCACGATGCCCGTGGGGCACGGACTAGAGGGGTGCTCCTGTAGTGGACCCGGGTAGGGAAGCCTCAAACGATAAGGGCAGAAAACAATCGCGAGGGTGCCCGCATTGCTCCCTCGCGAGACTTGCGCGAGAGAAATCGAGGCAGGAGAGCGAAAAGGCAAAGAGTCACAAGCCAAAGACGGCAACAACTTCAATAAAACCTCGAATGGGGATGAACAAGCCAACTGCAGAAAGCAAATGAGAAAAGCCGCGTCCGGCACCTAATCTAGTCTTCGACGTCTTCTCACCAGCGCGGAGCTAAGTGCTGCCACTGGGCGTGGGAGGGAGCCCCAGGGCCTGAGGCCGGCGCTCCTGAGACTCCGGGGCGTGTACAACCCCAACTCATTATTACGTGAGAGTGTCACGGGCGGCGAGCTTGACAGGCATTGGCCTTCTTCACAGGCTCCGGGCCTTTCTCAGAAAGATAAACTTCACAGTCGTTCGCCTTCTTCAGAGGCTCTGGGCCTTTTCCAAAATGCAGCGGCTTCACAAGCGTTCGCCTTCTTCATAGGCTCTGGGCCTTTTCCAAAACGCAGCGGCTTCACAGGCGTTCGCCTTCTTCACAGGCTCCGGGCCTTTCTCAGAAAGATAAACTTCACAGGCGTTCGCCTTCTTCACAGGCTCTGGGCCTTTTCCAAAATGCAGCGGCTTCACAGGCGTTCGCCTTCTTCACAGGCTCTGGGCCTTTCTCAGAAAGATAAACTTCACAGGCGTTCGCCTTCTTCACAGGCTCTGGGCCTTTTCCAAAACGCAGCGGCTTCACAGGCGCTCGCCTTCTTCACAGGCTCTGGGCCTTTTTAGGGGTAAATCCTCCAGCGGTGCTGGATGTTCCATGCATTCTGGACGGGCACCCCCTCCTGAGTCTCCAAGCGTGCGGAGCCGGGCCTGGAAACATGAACAACCTTGAACGGGCCCGCCCACATGGGAGAGAGCTTATGCAGTCCCTCCCTGGAGAGAACCCGCCTGAGCACGAGGTCTCCTACCTCGAGAGTCCTGGGGCGGATGTTGCGGCAGTGGTATCACCGAGGCGTAGCATATCTGCGTCCCAAGGTTAGCACAATATGTTTTGAAAAGGTTACTGGTGAACTGCGAACCGTTGTCGGTGATGATGCGGTTCGGCACCCCGAACCGGCTCACGATGCCCTTGATGAACTTGACCGCAGAACCTGCGGGGATGGTGCGGATGGCTTCCACTTCAGCCCACTTGGTGAACTTGTCCACGGCGACGTAGAGGTAGCGATAGCCCCCTGGCGCCCGAGGGAACGGGCCCAGGATATCCAACCCCCAGACCTCGAACAGCCACGAGAGGTGTATAGTTTGCAGACCTCCCGCCGGCTGGTGAATCTGCTTGGCATGGAATTGGCAGGCCTCGCAAGCCTTCACCAGTTCGACGGCATCATTGAGCGCAATAGGCCAATAGAAACCGCTGCGGAACGCCTTGCCCACAAGGGTCCGTGATGATGAATGATGCCCACAGTCTCCACCGTGTATATCTGCCAGCAGTTCCTTCCCTTGCTCCCTGGAGATGCAGCGTAGGGACACATCATTTGTTCGCTTCCGATAGAGCTCTCCATCCCTGATGCAGTATGATGTGGCCTACCGCGCCACACACTCCGCTTCCTCCTCCTTCTCCGGCAATGTCCCTTGCGTCAAGTAGCTCCGAAGCTCTGTCATCCAGCACCCCTCCTGAGGCTCCATCATCAAGAGCAGGCGCGCTCCTGAGGCCGGGCCACAGACCGGGGCTCCTGAGGCTGGTGGCTGGGGGAGCTCCTCCCAAGGCTGCGCCGCGCTTGACAGTGATGGCATGGCCGAGGAATTGAAGAGCCGCTCCTCGAATACACCAGGCTCCTGAGGTAACCGCCTGGATGCTCATTTGGTGATGTTGTCGGCCTCCTGATTGGTGCCGCGGCGCACATGCTGCAACTCCAGCCCCCAGAACTGCTTCTCCATCCTGGGGACCTCCGCAGGGTAGGCTTCCATGTGCTCATCCCTCGGCTCATACACCTTGTTGGAGAAGTTGACGAGGAGTTGTGAATCACCCTTGATGGTAAGGCGCTTCACTCCTAGGGCAGCTACGGCCCTCAGGCCTGCTATTAGGCCTTCATACTCTGCTATGTTGTTGGAGACCTTTTCTCCATGCTGGAAACAGAGTTGCACGGCGTAGTAGAACTTGTCCTGAGTAGGAGATATGAGCCTTTGCTCCATTGCCCATGGCGTGCTCGGAGAATGCCCGTCAAGTACATGACCCAACCTTCCGGTGCCTCGCTTCCCGGGGAGAGGGATCGATCATCATCAGCCTTGAGGCCTGGCGCCTCCGTCCATTCGGCCACGAAATCCGCTAACGCGGCCTCCTTGATGACTCTGGTCGTGCTGAATTCGAGCTGAAACGCTTGCAGTTCAATGTTCCACTTAGCGACTCTTCCAGCTGAGTTAGGGCTCCTGAGCACCCTTTCCAAGGGGTATGCTGAGACAACCTTCATGGGGTGGCCCTGAAAATAATGCCGCGGCTTGCGCGAGGCCACCAATAGCGCGAGGAGGAGTTTCTGAGGCATGGGGTACCGCGCCCTCGCGTCCCAGAAAATGGCCCTTGTGTTCACCAGCCCCAGGATTACTGTTAGCTGATGAGGCACCAACTTGATAAAGAAATTCCAACCAAAATACAAAATATGTAGTACAAGACCATTCTGGCCTATGAGTACAACAAATGGTTTCTAGTGGTTGATGGCGGAAGCGGTTTATGGATCATCAGTGTCGATGGGACTCCATTTCCCACAGGAATAACTGACCAGGTTAACTCCTATCTTCGCGAGGCTGCTGTCACCGTTGCTTATGTTCTGGGGCGGTCATCGCAATGCTCCTCTCCATGCAAGAAATCTGGCCAAGACAATAGCCAGGGACAAGCCAGTGAGTACTTTGAATGTACTCGCAAACATTATGAACACGGGTATAATATAAATGATAATCATGCACTGAAATATTCTATGCTCATAACGTCAGTCATAAAACAATATCCCTGATGCATGCAAGTAGGTTATTTATATATACAACATGAATATGCACCGATCGGGTGTCTGAAGCGACGCCTCGAAAGGATAGTAAATAACGAGCGTGCCTCAGTCGGGCGTCTGAGCGACACCACATAAAGGGCTTATAATGTAAGCAATAAGCATGCCACAGTCGGGCATCTAAGCGACACCACATAAAGGGCTTATAAAGTAAATAAAAAATAAGTATGCCCTGAAGGCGTCAAATGACACCACATAAAGGGCTTATAAATAATCACGGTGAATATCCAGGAGGTAGAATCGTCCCAGTGGATACTCAATACTTCAAATAAAATAAAATGGGTTAGTCCATAATAATAATAATCACAATCATCATATGTCACACGTCATGATCCATGTTCTGGTTTAGTAGTTTCTCCTCCGAAGACCGACACTAAGACCGACACTCGACCCATCCCAGACTGTAGTCCTTAACCATGGACACGGCCATTCGAATAGATTTAACCTCTGCAGAGGGTGTACTCTTTACCCACGAGTAACGTATTTCTTTAGTCCATCGGGACTAATTCCGTCTACGGTCTTTTAATTGAAAACACACCTGACTTGCACAAACCAGCTTAACTTACCAGTGTCTAGAATCACCCATGACACCTGTCAAGCAAAACTCTAAGTGGGGAGGCTACAACCTCGCATAGCATGGGATCAAATTTATATTGCGCGCTCTAAGGGGTGCCCCCTCTCGGTCCCAACTAGAAACACCCATGCCCCCGGACCAGGTGGCCTGCCTACCGGCTGCAGTCGGTATCTTCCACCATGGCCTCTCTGTACGGTGTGTGACAAGAAAGCGGTTAACAACTTACTGAACCGCACCCTACCTGCGGCAGGGCAAGTGGTAGTATGAAACAAGTATGGGGGTTGCTGGAACAAGACTCGATCTATGGTCGACTCAGGAGGATTATAAATTCCCTGCATGATATGTGTAACAAAATATTTCAACCAACATAATCACCACTCATTATACGTTACTATGCCATACCGGGCATAACCGTCCCGAAGGAGATCGGCGACAAGCTCATGCCTACCCAAGGCAGAGGCTTTCCCGGATTCTTTTCCGGCATGCATGCAAGGCACATGAGGATGATTACCATCACAAGTATATTCATTTCAAACAGCTAGGAAATCACTAATATGCAATTCAAGCAAATGATCGCGTCACCACATCAAATAACGTGTTCTCCGTATTAGGGCGGTGTTATAAGCGTGCCAACTAACACACAAAAATATTATGCCAGGGTTCAGAATGCTTGCCTTCAAGTTGTGTAGAGGCAGGGGGCATCCTAAAACTTTCGAAAGTTTTCTTCTTCGCCAAATCCTATTATGAAAAATATTCAAATAACACACACTTCAAAAAAAGGGAATAGAAGTTGTCTGAAATTTTTTCAAATAAATCTTAAAATAAACTAGACTAAGCTTGAGAGGGGTAGGAAAAAGAATCAACTCATTTGGAGTTTTATTTAAAAAGATATAGCCAGTCAAAGTTTAGTCAAATTTCTGCTTTTTAATAAAACAGAAAAAGAAAAACGCTTCGGATAAATACACGTCGAAGACGTACTCTGGGAATACGCCTTCACTTATCGAGCGTGTACCGGCGCTGGGTCACTGACGGTGGGCCCGCCAGGCCCACTGGTCAGGTTTGACCAGTCCACGCGCGCGTCGTCTCCTCCGACCGAACAGAGGCGTAGCTCCGGCGATCGCCGCCTGCGAACGAAGGCATCCCACGGGGATCCAAGGACAGGGATGGATTCACAAGATCAGGGCGGTCCTTCCGGTGGTCGACTTGCCGGCGGGGACGGAGTGAGTCGTCGGCGGTGAGCTTCACGGCGGCCGGTGGCTTCGGGAGTTTTGGGGGTTTGAACTACGGTTGCTTTCGATCGTGTTTGAGGTGCTGGGCGGCTCCGCAGGGGCGTGGGGAGAAGGTTGGTGGCACTGGTTGGACGGGAGGGGCTCTGGTTGCGGTGAACGGAGCTGGGACGTAGCCGAACCGGCCGGAGTCGGGGAAGATGGCTTCCCCCCGACGATTGCTGACTGTGGGGGTGCCATGGGGGTGCCCTGAGGTCGCCTGAGTGGCTGGACGTGCTCGGGGGGGCCCTACTTATAGCGCGGCTAGGTCGGTTTGCTGCAGCCGGAAAAGAACGACGGCGGACCGCCATTCTCTAGCTTGCAGGGCACCGTGTCGGGGCTGGGGATGGCGGTAGGAGCTAGCGGACGAGCGGGCACTGCCCCAGGGGCAAGCTGGCGAGCGGGAGTGGCTCGGGCGGCGCCGACCAGTGCAGGGGCTGTCGGGCGGCAGTGGCGGCTAGCTTCTGGCTTGCCGGAGACGTGGCGAGGGGCTGTGGTGCTCGTGGGGGTGTACGTGTCGAGGCTTGGCCCTACGCTGCGAGCGGCAGAGTGTTTGGATAAGCTCGGGGAAATAGGCCAGGGGCGCGGTAGCTCAGGCGCGGCACATGCAAAACGCGCGCTCTGGGCGCGCCCAGAGCATGCCCACCAGGTGCTCGGCGAAATACCAGTGCTTGCTACAGGGCTTGGGTGAGGCTGGAACTTAGCAGACCTAGGTTAGGAGTGTCTAGGAGTTTAGTGGACAAGGTGGTTAGGCAAAGGAAGGAGGTTCATTGCACAGATCAGAGACTATGCCAAAACTGATCATGCCCATAAGGTGTTTGACAAAATGCCAAGGGCACGTAGGCATTTCTTGGGGTGTCCAACCTCTCCAGGCTAGTGTCTCTTTAATTGCAAAAGAGGGTGGTAAGGTCATTTGGGCAAAATAAGAAACTTGCTAGTGGAAGTTTTTGAAAACCTCAGTTCTGGAGAAAAGGTAAATGGCATCATTGCATGGACCAAAATTCTCCCAATGGGTCCAATCTCCTGGACTTAAGGGTTTGGTAAGGTGTACTACAAGCAGGAGAAAGCTCATGGGTAAAGGAGCAAGTTAGAAGATGGTTGCAGTACAAATCACCAAGTTGCACCAGAATGAAGATGAGGATGATTCACTCAAATCTTTCAAAGAACATCCCTGGATTTTTTCATAAAGTTGAATAATATACTCCTACTGACATCCCAAATTTTTGGTGAAAGTTTTAAAGGAATATTTAATTAGGTTGTAGTGCAAAATTGCCCACTGGACCAGATTTGAAAATTTGATGTAGAGCTCAAAATATCCAAAGAATGAAATATATTTTTGCATAAAAGTGATTTAAAAACATCACATGACATCCCCAAATTTTGGTGGGATTTTTAAATAAATTTATCAAAGGGTTGCAGTGCAATTGGGACCCTAAAACTTATGAAAAACCAATTTAGAGAAATAAAGCTTAGGGGAAAATAATTATATAGATAATCTCACTGATGAAAGAATTGTTTATTTGAGAGGGTAAACAAGTCGAATAATAATTGGAAAGTTTTTACTAGGGGTGGAAACTCCACAATTTAGGGGAAAAGAGAGGCTCTGAGATCAAGAATAAATCCAGAAAATAAAAATTTAATTTCCTCGCAAAATTTTAATTAATAAAACAAGGTTAAAATTTTGGGGTGTTACAACACTACCCCACTTAAGAAAAATCTCGTCCTCGAGATTTGTTAAGGGTTGTTTTGAAAATATCATTCCTGTTAGCTGAAACCAAAAGGTTTATTCATAGTACAAATTTGCGTTGTCGAGGTTTGTCTTTGGCAGCTACGCTTGGGATTAAAAATGCAATTGCACATCAACATACTCATGCATGGCTATAACAAAAATAGGGGTGCACAGGCAAACAGTATTTAATTACGGCGATACAGGATCACACAGTTACAAGGCGAGGACATACTAAGACTCGGTACTGCTCGAGTGACACGGTCTACCTCATTAATATCTAAGCAGGCTTGCCTTGTGGACGTCGAAGTTTCTCCACGGTTCTCACCGTCAGGATTAGCTGGAGGGGGTTAAGGAACTACAGGGTTGAGGTAGCGATGATGGCCATCTCGGGGATTGTTGGCCACAATCCCGTTGGAGCGTGTTCCCAAAAGGCGACGAAGCACTTCTGGGGTCATCAAGGTATTTTGGTCGATGGCTGGGGCAGACCTCAAGGTCTCGATCGGTTGTCCGAACAGCACGACTGGGTTGTCGGCACCGGGCTCATCTTCTCTTCTTGCCGGGGCTCGGTGAATCAGCTCTCCACGAGCTGCGATCAGATTAATGGTGATTTGATCGAACATATCCTCTAGTGCACTCACATAGAGCACTAGATGCAACAAAGTAGGATCCGTCTCGTGATCTCCGTTGGCAACTTGGGGTGGTCTACCATATCCGTTACGGCTGGGGTAGTAGTAGAACGAGCGACAGTTAACTCTGGGCGACAAATGCCGGAGTTGAACTATAGCCTCTCGAGCAGCTAGTTGGATGGCTTGTGGCTCAAAGGAAGTTGTCCTTCCGGTGAACCTGTAGGGGCGTTCTGGCGACAGACCCCTACCATAGATGTGCACTGTGGCCCAGAATTGACGGCTCTCACCGCTCATGGACCCTTGGTACACAACATATTCTGGGGGCTCTTCTAATGCAAAGGCACGGCGGGTGAGGTTTGCGAGCACGGTCACAAAACCTCCAAGGTTGGTTGCTGTGGTCTCATTGTGCACGACGGGGCCAGGCATTCTAGCTTGGTTTGGAAAGAGTTGTGCGGTGCTGAGTTGAGGCTAGCATGCCCTTTTTATAGAAAACGGGGACGGAGTCTTCCTACGCACGCTTGCGAATGGGACAATTTATGGGTCGGTCACTGGCGCGTGATTGACAGGCTAGGCTGAAAGGTTGTGCACCGACTGCCAAAAGTGTCGGGTTCACAGTATGGCTATCTTGCACGAGAAGCTTGGCTGGGGGTTTGGTTAAGGTCTGGTGGGTTGGTTTGCCTAAGTTTTTCGACCTGGCTAAGATAGGATTAGCCAATGGTCAGCCTGGCTCTGATGCCAAGTTTGTCACGACCGGTTTTCCGGGTATTGATTTTCCCAGAAAATGGCCCTTGTGCTCACCAGCCCCAGGATTACTGTTAGCTGATGAGGCACCAACTTGATACAGAAATTCCAAGCAAAATACAAAATATGTAGTACAAGACCATTCTGGCCTATGAGTACAACAAATGGTTTCTAGTGGTTGATGGCGGAAGCGATTTGTGGATCATCTGTGTCTATGGGACTCCATTTCCCACAGGAACAGCCGACTGTGTTAACTCCTATCTTCGCGAGGCTGTCATCACCATTGCTTAGGTTCCGGGCGGTCATCGCAACACTCCTCTCCATGAAAGAAATCTGGCCAAGACAATAGCCAGGGACAAGCCAGTGAGTACTTTTTATGTACTCGCAAACATTATGAACACGGGTATAATATAAATTATAATCATGCACTGAAATATTCTATGCTCACAACATCAGTCATAAAACAATATCCCTGATGCATGCAAGTAGGTTATTTATATATACAACATGAATATGAAATAACAGGGTAGTAATAAAATGCACCGATCGAATTATGCGAAGCGGCCGCCTCGAAAGGATAGTAAATAACGAGCGTGCCTCAGTCGGGCGTCTAAGCGACACCACAATAAGGGCTTATAATGTAAGCAATAAGCATGCCACAGTCGGGCGTCTAAGCGACACCACATAAAGGGCTTATAAAGTAAATAAATAATAAGTATGCCACAGTCGGGCGTCTCAGCGACACCACATAAAGTGCTTATAAATAATCACAGTGAATATCCAGGAGGTAGAACCGTCCCAGGGATACTCAATACTTCAAATAAAATAAAATGGGTTAGTCCATAATAATAATAATCACAATCATCATATGTCACACGTCATGATCCATGTTCTGGTTTAGTAGTTTCTCCTCCGAAGACCGACACTAAGACCGACACTCGACCCATCCTGCATCGTAGTCCTTAACAATGGACACGGCTATTCGAATAGATTTAACCTCTGCAGAGGGTGTACTCTTTACCCACGAGTAACGGATTTCTTTAGTCCATCAGGACTAATTCCGTCTACGGTCTTTTAATTGAAAACACACCTGACTTGCACACACCAGCTTAACTTACCAAAGGTCTCGAATCACCCACGACACTGTCAAGCAAAACTCTAAGTGGGGAGGCTACAACCTCGCGTAGCACGGAATCAAATTTATATCACAAGGCTCTAAGGGTGCCCCTCTCGGTCCCAACCGGAAACACCCATGCCCCGGACCAGGTGGCCTGCCTACCGGCTGCGATCGGTATCTTCCACCGTGGCCTCTCTCAGACGGTGTGTGACAAGAAAGGGGTTGACAACTTCATCGAACCGCACCTTACTGCTGGCAGGGCAAGTGGTAGTACGAAACAAGTATGGGGGTTGCTGGAACAAGACTCGATCTACGGTCGACTCAGGAGGATTATAAATTCCCTGCATGATATGTGTAACAAAATATTTCAACCAACAGAATCACCACTCATTATACCTTACTAGGCCATACCGGGCATAACCGTCCCGACGGAGACCGGCGACAAGCTCATGCCTACCCAAGGCAGAGGCTTTCCCGGATTCTTTTCCGGCATGCATCCAAGGCACATGAGGATGATTACCATCACAAGTATATTCATTTCCAACAGCAAGGAAATCACTAATATGCAATTCAAGCAAATGATCGCGTCACCACATAAAATAACATGTTCTCCGTATTAGGGCGGTGTTATAAGCGTGCCAACTAACACACAAAAATATATGCCAGGGTTCAGAATGCTTGCCTTCAGGTTGTGTAGAGGCAGGGGGCATCCTAAAACTTTTGAAAGTTTACTTCTTCGCCAAAAATCCTATTTTGAAAAATATTCAAATAACACACACTTCAAAAAAAGGGCATAGAAGTTGTCTAAATTTTTTTCAAATAAATCATAAAATAAACTAGACTAAATTTGAGAGAGGTAGGAAAAAGAATCAACTCATTTGGAGTTTTATTTAAAAAGATATAGCCAGTCAAAGTTTAGTCAAATTTCTGGTTTTTAAATAAAACAGAAAAATGAAAAACGCTTCCGATAAATACACGTCGAAGACGTACTCTGGGAATACGCCTTCACTTATCCAGCGTGGACCGGCTGGGTCATCGACGGGCCCGCTGGCCCATCGGTCAGGGGTTTGACCAGATCCACGCCAGCAAGGCCGCCTCCTCCGACCGAACTGAGGCGGAGCTCCGGCGATCGCCGTCGGCGAACGGAGGCATCCCACGGGGATCCAAGGACGGGGATGGATTCGCAAGATCAAGGCGGTCCTTCCGGTGATCGACTTGCCGGCAGGGACGGAGTGAGTCGTCGGCGGCGAGCTTCGCGGCGGCCAATGGCTTCGGGAGTTTTGGGGGTTTGAACTACCGTGGCTTTCGATTGCGTTTGAGGTGCTGGGCGGCTCCGCAGGGGCGAGGGGAGAAGGTTGGTGGCACTGGTTGGACGGGAGGGGCTCTGGTTGCGGTGAACGGAGCTGGGACGTGGCGGCGGCCGAACCGGCCGGAGTCGGGGAAGATGGCTTCCCCCCGACGATTGCTGACTGTGGGGGTGCCATGGGGGTGGCGTGAGGTCGCCTGAGTGGCTGGACGTGCTCTGGGGCCCCTACTTATAGCGCGGCTAGGTCGGTTTGCGGCGGCCGGATAAGAACGACGGCGGACCGCCGTTCTGTAGCTTGTTGGGGCTGGGGATGGCGGCAGGAGCTAGCGGACGAGCTGCATCGCTCAGGGGCGAGCCGGCTGAGCGAGCGGGCGGCGCCGACCAAAGGCAGAGGCTGTCGGCGGCGATGGCGGCTAGCCAGCTTGCGGAGACATGGCGAGGGCTGTGGTGCTCGTGGGGTGTACGTGTCGAGGCTTGGCCCTACGGCGGCGCAGAGTGTTTGGATAAGCTTCGGGAAACAGCCCGGTAGCGGCGGCTTGGGCGCGGCACGTGCAAAAACGCAGCTGGCTGGCGCTTCTGAGCATCGCCCACCGGGTGCTCGGCGAAATGCCCGTGCTTGCTACAGGTGGCTTGGGTGAGGCTGGAACTTAGCGCACTCTAGGTTAGGAGTGTCTAGGAGTTTAGTGGACAAGGTGGTTAGGCAAAGGAAGGTGTTCATTGCACGGATCGTAGACTATGCCAAAACTGATCATGCCCATAAGGTGTTTGACAAAATGCCAAGGGCACTTAGGCATTTCTTGGGTGTCCAAACTCTCCAGTCTAGTGTCTCTTTAATTGCAAAATAGGGTGGTAAGGTCATTTGGGCAAAAGAAGAAACTTGCTAATGGAAGTTTTTCAAAACCTCAGTTCTGGACAGAAGGTAAATGGCATCATTGCATGGACCAAAATTCTCCCAATGGGTCCAATCTCCTGGACTTAAGGGT
This sequence comes from Aegilops bicornis, assembly GCA_021605145.1. Taxonomy (NCBI): domain Eukaryota; kingdom Viridiplantae; phylum Streptophyta; class Magnoliopsida; order Poales; family Poaceae; genus Aegilops; species Aegilops bicornis. The sequence continues at coordinate 154,958,190 of CM038669.1, forward strand.
TTGGTAAGGTGTACTACAAGCAGGAGAAAGCTCATGGGTAAAGGAGCAAGTTAGAAGATGGTTGCAGTACAAATCACCAAGTTGCACCAGAATGAAGATGAGGATGATTCACTCAAATCTCTCAAAGAACATCCCAGGATTTTTCAATAAAGTTGAATAATATACTCCTACTGACATCCCAAAATTTTGGTGAAAGTTTTAAAGGAATATTTCATTAGGTTGTAGTGCAAAATTGCCCACTGGACCAGATTTGAAAATTTGATGTAGAGCTCAAAATATCCAAAGAATGAAATATATTTTTGCATAAAAGTGATTTAAAAACATCACATGACATCCCCAAATTTTGGTGGGATTTTTAAATAAATTTATCAAAGGGTTGCAGTGCAATTGGGACCGTAAAACTTATGAAAAACCAATTTAGAGAAATAAAGCTTAGGGGAAAATAATTATATAGATAATCTCACGGATGAAAGAATTGTTTTATTTGAGAGGGTAAACAAGTCGAATAATAATTGGAAAGCTTTTACTAGGGGTGGAAACTCCAAAACTTAGGGGAAAAGAGAGGCTCTGAGATCAAGAATAAATCCAGAAAATAAAAATTTAATTTCCTGGCAAATTTTTAATTAATAAAACAAGGTTAAAATTTTGGGGTGTTACAGTCCCGCAACACCGTGCTGACGAAGTACACAGGGTGTTCAAGGAGGTTTGGAGTGCTGGTGTCGATGGCGTCCTCCGGAGACCGTGGCGCCTCCAGAGGCGATGGAGCCTCCAGAGGCTGGTCGCCGTGGGAGAGGTCTCTTCTGTCCCGAGTCGTTTCCTGGCGGCTGACCCTTCTCGGCTGTGGTTGTGGTCTCTGGGTCTTCCTTGATCCTGCCGCCTTGACCGGGCATTGCCGCGGCTTTGGTCTCGACGCTCCTCCCTAACCGCCACCAGGCTGTTGGCGGAGTAGGGAGTGGCTGCAAGGTAGAGCACCAGGGGTTCCTGTGGGCGCGGGGCCACCATTACCGGAGGGCTGGTTAGGTACCTCTTGAGATCTTGGAACGCCCTATCGGCCTCTTCAGTCCATTCAAAGGCCCCTTTTTCTTCATTAGCTGGAAGAAAGGCAGTGCTCGCTCCCCCAACTTGGAGATGAAGCGTCCCAGTGCTATCACGCGCCAAATGGAGCTTACGCATTTCTCACGAGGGTCTTTGGCGGGCTCATGTCCTCGACCGCCTTGACCTTTTCTCAGGTTAGCTTCGATGCCTCGGTGGGACACGAGGAAGCCCAAGAGCTTGCCTCGAGGGGACCCCAAACACACACTTCTGCAGGTTGAGCGCAGGTTCACTGCGTTGAGGCTCATGAAGGTTTCCTCCGTGTCTTGTATCAGGGTCTTGGCCTTGCGAGACTTCACCACAATGTCATCGACATAAGCCTCCACATTCTTCCCGAGCTGCGGGCCCAAGGTGATGTGCATCAGCCGCTGAAAGGTCGCCCCTGCGTTGCGCAGCCCGAACGGCATGCATGTGTGGCAGTACACCCCACACGGGGTCAGGAAAGCAGTCTTTTCCACGTCTTCTACCGCCATCCTGATCTAGTGATACCCGGAGAAGGCATCCAATAAACATAATAGGTCGCACTCGGCGGTGGAATCGACGATCTTATCGATGCGAGGGAGCGGGAATGGATCTTGCGGGCCGGCTTTGTTGAGGTTGGTGAAGTCGACACACATGCGCTCCTTCCCCCCTTTCTTCGGCACAACAACAGGGTTGGCCAGCCAATCTGGATATCGGACTCGCAAATGACCCCGCAGCTTCCGGTTATGCGGGTCTCTTGACGATGAAAGCCTGCTTTTCGCTGGACTGCCGTCTCGCTTTACGCTTCATTGTATGCGTCGTTGGGGCACACATTGAGGTGATGCTCGATTACGCCTCTTGGGATCCCCGCCACCTGATCAGGCTCCTGTGTGAACACCTTCTTGTTTGGCGCTGCAGGAACTTGACCAGGGCTTCCTCACCGCCGGGCTCGAGGTCGGCGCCTATGGTGAAGGTGGCGTTAGTGGATCCGTCCTCGTCGACCGGTATCTGCTTGGTTTCCGCCTTGTCTTGGGTGAACAACTGCTTCTTCTTGGTTGGCGCAGCCCCCTTGGGCTTGGGGGCGTCTGAGTCGGCAGGCTGCGCCGACGCCGCCGTCTTGAAGGCGAGCTTGAACACTTGCAACGCATCCCCGGTGTCTCCATACACGGTGAGGACGTCGTTGCTCCCGGGCATCTTCATGAGGTTGTACGCTGGGTGAGTTGCGGCCATGAATCGGACCAGTGCTAGGTAGCCGAGGATGGCGTTGTATGGGAGGCCGATGGGGGCAATGTCGAAATCGATTAGCTCTGTGCGGAAGTTGTCGTAGGTGCCGAAGGTTACCGGGAGTCGGATCTGCCCGAGGGAGCTGGATGACCCGCCCCCGGCGCCCAAGAAGGGCCGGCTGGGCTGAAGCCGCTCCGGTGGTATGTGGAGGAGGCTGAAGGCCTCAACCGAGAGCACGCTGAGGCCCACGCCGCCGTCGATGAGTGTCCTGGTGACAGCCACCTGGCAGATGGTGGGGGTGCACAGCATCGGGAGCGCGCCCGAACAGGTTGAGTTGGTGGGGTGGTCCTCCGAGCTGAAGGCCAGATCGGCCTTGGGCGCCGACCGACCCGGGGGAGCCCCATGCCGTGTGGAGGCAGCGCTGACCTGGCAGGCGAATGGCTTGACGTGGCGGCCTGAAGGTGGCGCCTGCGAGTCGCCCAGGAGAGCCGCGACGACTGGGGGCGCCGGCGCTGCGTGCTGGGCGAGGAAGAGGTTGCGCAGCTCTTCCCAAGAGGCCACGGAAGCCGCCGGCAGGTGGAGCAGCCACATGCGGGGGGCGTCAGTGAGGGCCATGGGAAGCCCGATTAGCCATGACCTCGCTGCCGCCTCCCGCCTCGAGGATGGCCTCCTCATACGCCAGCAGGAAGGCCAGCGGATCAGTTGTGCCGTTGTAGCGTGGCGGCGTCTCCGGCTTGAACTTGTCCAGCCACCGCACCTGTCGCAAGGCCGGGGCCAAGGCTCGGGACCCCCTGGCCCTCGCGCTGGCGCTTGCGACCGGAGCAGGCGGCGCGCTGCTCATCGCAGGGCGAGTCGCGGTGTCGGCTGAGAGCGGGTCGGCGGAAGGGAAAGCTCCAGCACACCCCTACCTGGCGCGCCAAATGTCGGATTTCGGGTTCCGGAAGACCCTCTAGGTTCGAACAATGGGGTGCGCGCGGAGATTTCACCCTCTACCTTCCTGCACGTCGCCGCCTCGCTAAGATCTAAGCTATGAAAGGAACAACACAAGAGACACAGGGTTTATACTAGTTCGGGCCACCATTGTGGTGTAATACCCTACTCTAGTTTGTGGTGTGGTGGATTGCCTCTTGGGCTGATGATGATGAACAATACAAGGAAGAACAGCCTCGCGAGGGTCTGTTCTTGGCTGGTGCAATGAACTTCTAGGGGGAGTTCAGTCGCTTCTCTCTCCCGCTCTCTCTATGCAATCTCCAGATTTCAAGATGCCAGATCAGATTTCTCGATCCCCCTACCCTGTGGGTGGCTAGTCCTATTTATGGGCAGAGGCCTTGGGCCTCTTCCCAAATATTGAGCGGGAAGGGCGCCAACAATTGGCCATTTTGAAGGGGAACATCTAGTACACTTATCCTGACTAAAGTTGGTTCTCGCCTGTCAAATGCTCAGGTGGTGGCGCCGGCTTGGGCTCCACAATGACTTCCTTCCTGCCGTTGCGTTGGTCTTGGTCTTGTTGCACCGAAATGGATGCCTTTTCTTGATACTCTTCCCTGCACTTGCTCCCTTTGCACCAAAGAGGAAAGGATGACACTGCGCGGGCTGGCGCCCACCTGGCGCCCTTGGTCGTCATGGCTTGTGTCATGGGCGCCTCGTGAGCTACCCCGCCTTGATCTCTCCGCCTCCTCGCGAGCCAGCCTGACGAGGCCGTGCCTGAGGAAGCTCCCTATCGTCCGCCCCGCGAGGCTTGGCTCCTCGCGAGGGTCTTGAGCTTGTGTTGATGAAGATGGGTCGTGCTAGGCCCCCTCTTGAGCCACGCCGCAGGCCGCTGGCAGGCAAGTCTGGGTACCCCCGTTCCCAGAACGCCGACAGAAGATACAAGACTCAAGGCTTCGTCCCTTGTCCGGATGGGACTCTCCTTGGTGTGGAAGGCAAGATTGGCAATACGGATATGTAGATCTCCTCCCTTGTAACCTTCTCTGTGTAACCCTAGCACCCTCCGGTGTCTATATAAACCGGAGGGTTTAGTCTGGAGGACAACAACAATCATACCATAGGCTAGCTTCTAGGGTTTAGCCTCTACGATCTCGTGGTAGATCAACTCTTGTAATACTCATATCATCAAGATCAATCAAGCAGGAAGTAGGGTATTACCTCCATCGAGAGGGCTCGAACCTGGGTAAACATCGTCTCCCCCGCCTCCTATTACCATACGCCTTAGACGCACAGTTCGGGACCCCCTACCCGAGATTCGCCGGTTTTGACACCGACATTGGTGCTTTCATTGAGAGTTCCACTGTGCCGTCACCGTAAGGCTCGAAGGTTCATTCGATCATCGGTAACGATGCGGTCCAGGGTGAGGTTTTCCTCCCCGGACAGATCTTCGTATTCGGCGGCTTCGCACTGCGGGCCAACTCGCTTGGCCATCTGGAGCAGATCGAGAGCTACGACCGTGGCCACCAGGTCAGGTTCGGAAATTTGAACTATATGTTGGACATACGTGGAGACTTGATCTTCGACGGATTCGAGCCCATGTCAGGTGCTCCGCACGATCGCGACGAGCATGATCTAGCTCTACCGTCGGACGGTGTTCAGGAGATCACACCTGCAACTACTCCGGCCCTCAACCCGGAGCAAATTGCGCCATCCGAGGACGGGTGGATAGACCACGCCATGGAGGTCGCACTCTCAGTGGCAATAGAGACGGATACTAACTTCAACCCTTACGAGAGTCGCGTTGCCGAACCGCGGTCCCCGACCACGGACTCCGAGCCGCCTGCGTCCGTGCCTATCGAATCCGATTGGGCGCCGATCATGGAATTTACCTCCGTGGATATCTTTCAGCACTCGCCTTTCGGCGACATGCTGAATTCGTTAAGGTCGCTCTCCCTGTTAGGTGAACCTTGGTCGAACTAGGTCCGGTTAGAATGGGATACAGACGACGAAGAAATTCGTTGCCCACCCACCACCCACTTAGTAGCCACTGTCGACGATTTAACTGACATGCTCGATTTGGACTCCGAAGACATCGACGGCATGTACGACGATGCAGGAGAAGAACAGGAACCATCGCCCACAGGGCACTGGACAGCCAATTCATCACATGACATATACATGGTGGATACACCAAAAGAAAACAATGACGATGAATGGAAGGACGCAGCGAAGAACAGCTCCATCGAGAAGAAAACAAAGCGCCGGCATAGGCGCCGCTCCAAATCCCGCCTCGGCAAAAACAGCGATAACAGCGAAAGAGAAAATATGTCGGGACCCCGATCCTAAGTCACACCGATCTAGCATGTAACACATCATATCACTTTGCGGCCTCACGCACAGTATTCCCACGGGTGTCGCCTCACCATGGCCCGGGACCGTTTGCGCCTTTTGGCTCACGTATATGATAGTGTCGCTAGCATCCATATGACAGAGAACCCGGGCCGACATTACTAGTCATGAACCCAAAGTGGCACTAACCTATGGGGACAGGCATACATGAATCAACATCGAGCATGTCGGTCAGCAGCTTGCGAATCCGGGCTGTAGCACTGGGCTAACAGGACTCCGGGAACCCGGGCTGTAGCAGGCTAAGCGGGACTCGGATGTCACCGCGTGACATTTCCCGAAGGACAGACACGAGCAGAAGTGAATCACATGCCGGCCATTCAAGTGTTCCGGAGCAGTAGTGCTGGGCTAGCAGGACTCCGGTAAACCGGGCTGTAGCGGACTACCATGGCTCGGTGGAAGCACTAGACTACATTTCCCCATAAGAGAGGCTAGAAAGGATAGACAACTAGGTTGTCAGATCCCACACATAGCAATACACGTTACACGTACGCATAACATGCAAGTATGTGTTGTACAACATGGCATCACAACATAACGCAAACTCATATAGATAAAGGCTCAGAAGAGCCACATAGCATTTAATACAAACAGGGGTCACATGACCCATTATTCAGAGCATACAAGCAAGAAGCGGAAGCATAACATGTCTGAGTACAGACAACTACAAAAGAAAAAGGCTGAGAAGCCTGACTATCTACAAGACCCTCCCAAGGGTACAAGATCATAGTTGAGGTAACAAGCTACTCGTCGAAGTCCAAGCGGAACTACTAGTAAGACCGAAATCTCCGCTGCAAAAACATAAATAAAGCAACGTGAGTACAAAGGTACTGAGCAAGACTTACATCAGATCCTATTATACATGCATTAGTATCAAGAAGGTAATGTGGGCTTTAGTTGTAGCAAGCCAGCCTTGACTCTGTGGCTATCCTGTTCTACGACTACCAGAACTTCCTTGAGGTGATATGGCGCACACGAGTCCACTAGTCACCACACAATACACTACTATGGATTCATCCCCGTATCCATACGAGAAGGCCATCCATAGCACTCACACTTGTCTTGAGCATTTTAGAGTATCCACTTCAAGTTGTCTATGTACCACGTAAGCATACAAGAAGTCCATAACCGAGGATACGGCTATTCGAATAGATCATGAAAACCCTACAGGGGTGTACTTCTTCACACACGCTCTCACCACTTATCACCATGTACACGTCATGTACCTGGGCAACCTTCAAGCGCAAGCCTGGCAAGGGTGTCGGCCACGACCTGACTAACCACACAAGACTCTAGCCCAGGTTTATCGCCTATTCGGGTTCCATCCGCAAGGAGATCCGGCCGGGGTGTCGCTCACGGCCCCAAACGATGTGAGCAGGGTTCCCAAGCCCACCATCCGGTGCCACTTGGTACGCCGTACACCTGTGCCTAGTATGTCCCAAGCCCACCCTGCCGGGTGCCACTGCAGAAAAAATAGCACTACCTACAAACACCAGAAACTAGTTGCGACTCCTGGACAAAGATCAAGTTGATTAATAAGTCAAGAGGGGCCGAGTTACCGGAACCCAATGTGTGGTAGTATCGAGTCATTGGACAACATACATAGAACTCAGTGCTTAAGGACGGTTCCAAAGTGAGACAACCCACCATGTACTCCTACATGGCCTCTCACCGCTACCTTTACCAAATCGTGTTCACACACTTCACTCTCAAAGATCGTAACATATCGTAACACTCCAATTCATTCCCAATGAATCAGACCCGACACAACTCTAAGCAATAGCAGGCATAGCATGGTAGGAACACAACATGGCTCAATCAACTCCTACACATGCTAGTGGGTTTCAACTATTTAGTGTGGCAATGACAGGTCATGCAGAGGAATGGGTTCAACTACCGCAGCACAAAGTAGTAGATGAATCGCTGTTGTCCTAATGCAATAACTGAGAGCAGGAGCGAGAGAGTAGGATTGTATCGGAATGAACAAGGGGGTTTGCTTGCTCGGTAAATCAACAAGGGAGGTACCGCTTCACGCATTGTGTACTCGAGCACTCTCCGTAGCTGGACCTATCGAGAAGGAACGGTGCCAACAATCAATACACAAGCATATGCAACAATATGATGCATGAACATGGCATGTAGATGTGATGCTGTTGAGCTAATGCAGCTAGAGTTCATTTGGTTGAAGTCCATTTGAACCAAAAATTCGAATGCAACTCCAAGTTAAGCTCTTATATATGCCATTATAGTGTTTCACTTATTCAGCAGGTATAACTTGGTTTTTCATGCATGATACTGGTACAGATGGATAGATTGCATTTTTCTGATAATTTTTCATATATAAATTATTTCAATCTGAGCTACGGTTGAATTTCTATGATTTTTTGAAGTTTTGCTAATTTTCTGGAATTCCTGACTAAATTAAATCCAGAAAATAAATAATTGCGTCAGCATGATGTCATGCCTGCGTCAGCAGGTCAAAGGTGCTGACCAGGTCAAATCTGTCGTGTGGGGGCCACACGTCAGTGTCTCAGTTAGTTAACAGGGGGGGTTTATTTGCTCTAACTAGAATTAGTGGGCGCCGGGCCCCACTGCCATCACTCCACACGGTCAAACACCAGTCAACTAGGGGGTTAGACTGGTCAACCCACCGGCGTTTAGCCGCCGGCGACCACGGGGCTCGGCGGAGTCCTCGCTGGAGGCCACGAGAGCGGCGGCTGGGGGCACCAGGAGGTCGCCCGCGCTCCCGCGCATCCAGGGGAGCAGGAGGAAGGCTGCGGGGGCGGCGGAGCTCGCTGGAGCGAGGCTTACGGCGGCGGCCGGAGCTCAGCTTCGAGCGGGATCGGGATGCGGGGCACGGGGAGGCCACCTCGAGGGGCTCTGCGGCACCCTCATGGCACCAGGAGCACGTTGGGGTGCTCGGTTTGGGCGGAGGCGGCCGAGACGACGACGGTGACATGGACGGCGGTGAGAGGCTTCGGCCGTGGTAGGGAGGAGGGCTACGGCGTGCGGGCAGCTAAACGAAGAGAGGGGAACGGTGGCGGAGCTCACCGCGGACTCGACGGGCTTGATGGCGAGCTCGGGGACGCGCTGAAGACGGCGGGGCGGCGAAGACGATCTCCGGCGACCGGAGATGAAGACGGCGGTGATGGCGACTCTCCAGGGCCTCCCGAGGCGCGTAGTTCAACGGAGATGACGAGGGAGTCGTAGCGGAGCTTCTGGACACGACGGAGGGGCGAGGGGACAGCGATGGCCGTGGTGGTGCTTTCGCCGGGCGGCGGCAAGTGACGCGAGAAAGAGCGAGGGAGAGGAGGGGAGGCCAGGGGAGAGAGACAGAGCGGTGCGGGGCGGCGCTGGGCGCTTCTGGCGAGGCCAGGTCGAAGAGGGGAGAGGGCAGGCAGGCAGCTGCCGTGGCGCGCATGCGCGCGGCGTGCGGCGACCACGCGCCCTGTCCCTCTGGCGCGAGGAGGGGGACGACTGGCGCTGGCCAGTCGGCTGGGCCGGCACAGAGCCAGGCCAGCAAGTGGCCCAGGTAAGTCCAGGTAAGGGTTTTCCCCTTTTTGTTTATTTTCTATTTTCTGACATTTGTTTTGATTTAATTAAAATACTAAATCATTTTATTTTCTTATGCCAATTTTTATAGGGGCTAGTGGTATTATTCCAAAGCTCCTTAATAAATGGCATAATTTTTGGACAATATTATATATATATAACAATATATATCCCAGGCAAATAATTACTGCATTAATTCCAAATGCCCAAAATGATTACTTATGGACTCCTAAAAATATTAGTTTGATTTTTATCTCTGTCCAATATTTTCAGAGAGCAACATGAGAATTTTCTTGGACCCTTTTGGAGCAATTTTTATTTGGGTCATTTCCAGAAATGATTCTGAGGGTTTCACAAATCCCCATTTCAAATTTAAATGAAATTTAAACATGATGCACAAATGACCAGCTAGTCTATGTCATACCGTAACTAGGATGTGACAACTCGCCTCACTTGAAAGAATCTCGTCCCGAGATTCAGTGGGTCGATGGAAAGAAGGTGGGGTACTCAAGAGAAGAAGATCTTCTCGCTCCCAAGTAGCTTCTCTCTCGGAATGATGAGACCACTCGAACCTTGAGAAACTTGATGTTCGACGCCGGGTAACACGCCCGCTTGATCAAGAATGCGAACCGGGTACTCTCGGTATGTGAGGTTATCTTGGAGATCAAGCGTTTAGTGGTCCACTCCACGGATGGGATCCGAGAAGCAACGCTCGAGTTGAGAGACGTGGAAGACATCATGAACTCAAGAAAGATGTGGGGGTAGTTCCAACTGGTAGGCAACCTCTCCTCGTTTAGCGAGAATGCGAAAGGGACCAATGTAACGAGGAGCCAACTTGCCCTTGATACCGAAACGATGGGTACCCTTCAAAGGAGTAACCCGAAGGTAAGCTTTGTCGCCAATTTCATAAGTCATATCCTTATGATGACGATCATACTGGCTCTTTTGACGAGACTGGGCTGTTTTCAAATTCTCACGAATGATGCGAACTTGCTCTTCTGCCTCCTGGATCATGTCCGGTCCAAAGAATTGTCTTTCACCGGTTTCCTGTCAGGACCCCGATTCCAAATCACATCGACCTAGCCGGTAACACCTCATATCACTTTGTGGCCTCACGCACGGTATTCCCACGGGTGTCGCCTTACCATGGCCCGGGACCGTTTGCGTCTTTTGGCTCACGATATGATAGTGTCGCTAGCATCCACATGACGAAGAACCCGGGCCGACATGGCTAGTCGTGAACCCAAAGCGGCGCTTAACCTATGGGGACAGGCATACATGAATCACATCGAGCATGTCGGTCATCAACGTATATATTCGGGCTGTAGCACCGGGCTAACAGGACTCCGTATCCCGGTCAGCAAAGGTGCTAGGCAGGACTCAATACCACCGCGTGACATTTCCCGAAGGACAGACATATAGGAACGAAGTGAATCACATGCCGCCAGTCAAGTGTCCAAGCAGTAGTCTTTGGGCTAGCAGGACTCGTGAACCGGGTCAGAAGCGGACTACTATCGCTCGTAAGCACGAGACTTACATTTCCCCATATGAGAGGCTGCCAAGGATAAACAACTAGTTTGTCGGATCCCACCCATACCAAGCATTTCAATCATACACGCAATATGCCCGATATGAGTAAATACAACAAGGCATCACAACAAAACTCTACAACTCAAGTACTTTATTTAAAAGGCTCCGAGGAGCCATACATAACATAGTCATACGGTAGGGGTCACATGACCCAACACTCAAGTCATACAATCATACAAGCACATGCGAAGCAAACTAGTCCGAGTACAGACTCTAGAAAGAAAGAAAGCTTGTTGGAGCCTTCCTATCTACAATGGCCCTTCACAAGTCTTAGATCGCCACCGGTGGCTAATTCACTGGCCGATGTCAAGATCTACATAGAACCCGCTTCTGAGGGGGGTAGTATTGTCCTCTGAAAAACATTGATTAAGCAAACATGAGTACAAAAGTACTCAGCAAGTCTTACCACAGATTCCTATCATACATGCACATTCTCAAGGAAGGAAGTGGAGTTATTTGCAGCAAGCCAGCTTTGACTCTTGGCTAAGCTATCCTACGTAACACCACTTGAAAAGCATTTGTCACACACGAGTCCACTAATCACCATCACAATACTCCACCGTGGATCCTCTCTCGTCATCCCGAGAGGGCCATCCACGATACTCACACTTATCTTGAGGCTTTTAGTAGTATCCATTTACTTGTCTATGAACTGATATAGGTAACCCAGAAGTCCTTCTCCGTGGACACGGCTATTCGAATAGATCATATATAACCCTGCAGGGGTGTACTTCTTCACACACGCTCTCACCACTTATCGTCGTTTACACGACATGTACTCGGCAACCTTCAAGCGGAAGCCCAACGTGGGTGTCGGCCACAGCCTACCTAAACACTCAAGTCCCTAGTCCAGGTTTATCGCCTATTCGGGTTCCATCCGCAGGGAGTCCGGCCGAGGTTTCCCATACAGCCCCGAACGATGTGTGTAGGGTTCCCGAGATACCAAACGGGCACTCGGTACACCGGGCCACGTGCCTACCGCAACACAACCCACCCCTAAGGTCAGCCATGCGGCGGCCCCAAAGATGCTACAAACACGTAAACTACTTGCAACTCCCGGACTAAGAACAAGGGTGGTTAAGAAGCCGAGAGGGTCAATTAAGGATCCCAATGTGTGGTAGTAACTGTCTCATGGATCACAAACACAGATCTTAGTTCTTAGGTTCGGCTTCAATGAAACAACCCACCATGTACTCCTACATGGCCTCTCATCGATACCTTTACCAAATCGTGTTCAACATTTTCACTCTCGAACCAACACAGCCTTTCACTCCAGTTCATCATCCCGATGAGCCGCACTGACACAACTCTAAGCATAGCAAGCATAGCATGGTAGGAACAACACAAACATGGCTCAATCAACTCCTACACATACTAGTGGGTTTCATCTGAGTTCTTTGTGGCAATGACAGTCATGCAAAGGAAGTGGGTTCAACTACCGCAGCACACAACAGTTTGAATCGCATTGTCTTAATGCAGTAAACGAGAGCGAAGCGAGAACATGGGTTTGTATCGGAATGATCAATGAGTTGCTTGCACGATGGAACTGGGGTAGAGAACTGCCCCTTCGATGGGTAGTCGAGGTTATCTTGAAGCGTAACCTATCATGAAAACACACCGAAATAAACATACAAACAATATGCAACAATATGATGCATGCTATGACATGGCAATGTGGATGTGTGTTGGCCTAATGCAAGTTGAAGGACCAGGGGATGAACTCATTTGAATCAAGATTCAAATGATAGCTCATTTGAGTTAGTCCTAATGGTGCAATATTTTATTCTGGTTATTCAGCATAGTTAACTTGTTTTAACATGCATGAAACCTGTACCAATGGATAGAGTGTATTTTTCTGATAATTTTTCATATATAAATCTTTGCATTTGGAGTTATAGAATAAAAGTTATAAGCATTTGAAATTTGAATTATATTCTGGAATTTGCTATAATAAGATAAATCCAGAAATTCATTTATTGCGTCAGCATGAGGTCAGCGTGACGTCAGGGGTCAACGGGGTCGTCCAGGTCAAACTGACCAGTGGGACCCGCATGTCAGTAATTAGTTTAACTAATTAACTTTAATTAAAAACTAACCGGATTAGTTAACCGAGGGGGTCCAATGCTGCTGACTCAGGCAACCAATGTGGCCCACCAAATCAACGGTCAAGGGTCAACTCGCCGGCGCTCAGCCACGGGCGAGGCCAGCACGGGCGGAGCAAAGTGCTTTTTGCACTTTCTGGCACCAAATGGAGCGCTGGGAGCATCTACGTGGAGCTGGAAGTGAGCCGCGGTGTTTGGTGGGGCTGCTGGGTTAGGGGTGGTCGGAGGGGCGCCGGCGACGAGCCTGGGCGGCCGGGCTCGGGTGATGTCGGGTTTGGTGTTAGAGGAGTTCGGCGAGGCGCTGGAAGTGCATAGTTAGGCCCAGCGCAACTCGGTGAGTGCGATGGACAGGATGGCGTGGCCGTTGGGTGGCGGAGCTTGTCGGCGGCGAGCTCAGCGGCCAGTGCGTTCGGGTGATCGGCGGCGCTTCGTTGTGGTGCAAGAGGAAGAGAGCGGAGAGGACGGGGAGTAGCTGTGCTCACAGTGAACCCGTAGAGAGCCTCGCCGGGTCGGGGCGGTTCGATGCGGGCGGCGACGGCGATGGGGATCTCCGGCGGCTTGAGCTCGGTCGAGGTCGGTGTAGAGGCTTGGTGCTTAGAGCGAGCGGGACTCGGCTTGCTTGGGGTTGTGGGGTGCGGGGGTGCTGCTGGACTGGGGGGGGTGGGGCTTGGACGGCGGGGAGCACGGCGTCGACGGTGGCGCGTCGGCGATGGCGTCGGCCTGGTTGGGGGAGAGCGAGAGAGAGAAGGCAGGGGGAGAATGGGGTGTCCAGGGGGTCGAGGCGACGACGCGGAGGTCATCCAGGCGTGAAGCGGCGAAGGGGTGAAGCAGGCGGCGGCCAGGCTGCGTGGCGCGCCTCAAGCTCGCCGGCCTGACACCAGGCTGCACTGGCGAGCCAAAGCAGCTCATTGGCCACTCTGGGCTGGGCAGCGGTGGGCAGGCGTGGGCGACATGTAAGCATTTCTTTTTTAGTCTTTTCCTATTATTCTGAACTTTGTGGGGTTTATTTAAAATACCAAAACTATTTTAAAAATCATCAAAATGCTCCTGGTCACTTGTTGGAATATTCCCAACATGAAACATTTTGGTTTGGCAATTTTGAACATTTAAAATATTTTTCATAATTTAAAATGCCCATTTCAAAAACTTGTGAATTAATTCTAGGACCCTTAGATGACCTAGAAAATGGTGCACCTCCTTTGACATGGGTTACGAACCCAAACAAAGAGGATGAGCATTTTGAAGGGCATTTCGGATTCATTGAAATAAATTTTAGTAAACCCTAGTTGTTTTAAGGGGGGGTTACGGGGTTTCTGCCTTCCCCATTTCAAATTCAAATGAAATTTAAACATGATGCACACCCTAATGCATGGTCTATCCGGGATGTGACAACTCACCCCACTCAAAAGAATCTCGTCCCGAGATTTAGGATCTGCTAAAAAAGGTGGGATACTCGAGTCGAAGACGATCCTCCCTTTCCCAAGTTGCTTCTTGCTCGGAATGGTTTGACCATTGAACCTTTAGAAACTTGATATTCCGACGTCGAGTGGTACGCTCGGCTTGATCGAGAATCTGAACGGGATATTCTTGATAGGTGAGGTTATCTTGGAGATCAAGCGTTTAGGTGGTCCACTTCACGGATAGGATCCAAGAAGCAACGCTCGAGTTGGGGAAACGTGGAAGACATCATGGACTCGGAAAGATGGGAGGCAGTTCCAATTGGTAGGCAACTTCCCTCGTTTGGCAAGAATGCGAAAGGGTCCAATGTAACGAGGAGCCAACTTGCCTTTGATACCAAACGATGAGTTCCCTTTAAAGGAGTGACCCGAAGGTAAGCCTTCTCGCCAATTTCATAAGTCATAGGCTTATGCTTGCGGTCATATTGGCTCTTTTGACGGGATTGGCTGTTTTCAATTTCTCACGAATAACGCGAACCTGCTCTTCTGCTTCCTGAATCATGTCCGGGCCAAAGAGTTGTCTCTCCCCGGTTTCTGACCAGTTAAGAGTATGCTCGACATTTCCGCCCATAAAGAACTTGAAAGGGGCTTTGCCCAAGCTGGCTTGATAACTATTGTTATAAGTTTAACTCGGCGAATGGAAGGCATTTCTCCCAATTCATGCCGAAAGAGATGATGAAGCTTCGAAGCATATCCTCTAGGATTTGATTGACTCGTTCTACTTGACCACTTGATTGAGGATGGAAAGCGGTGCTAAAGGAGAGACGAAGTTCCCATAGCATTTTGGAAACTTTCCCAAAATCGAGAGGTGAAGAGACTTCCACGGTCTGAGTTAATCTCTAATGGAACACCATGAAGAGACACTATTCGAGAGATATACAAATCAGCTAGCTGGCTAGCGGTTATACTCTCACGAACAGGTAGGAAGTGGGCTACTTTGGAAAGACGATCAATCCATTTACGAAGATAGCATTATTCCCTCTCTTGGTCCCGGGAAACCCGGTAATGAAATCCATACCGATTTTATCCCATTTCCATTCGTGAATTTCCAAAGGTTGAAGGGTACCAGCAGGCCGTTGATGCTCGCTTTAACTCGACGACGCCGCAATTAGCAATGTATTGAGCGATTTCTCTCTTCATCCTAGTCCACCAAAACCTCCGGCGTAGATCTTGATACATTTTAGTACTACCAGGATGAATGGTGAGAGGAGAATCATGAGCTTCCTTAAGGATCAATTGCCGTAGCTGTTGTTTCTTGGGAACCACTAAGCGGTTCTCAAAGAAGACAACACCTCGTTCATCTATGGAGAAACACTTAGCAGCTCCGCTAGCAATGTTCTCCTTGATCCGAGATATTCCCCTATCATACTGCTGAGCAGCTATGATTCGATCCGTAAGGTTGGGTTTCGCCACTGTGGTGGAAAGGAATCCTCGAGGAACAATGTGAAGATTAAGCTTACGAAATTCCTCGTGGAGAAATGGTTGACTTTGTTGTAACATCAGATTGTTACAATAAGATTTCCGACTTAGGGCGCTACCATGACATTGGCTTTGCCTGGGGTGTAAGATATTCCTAAGTCGTAATCTGTAATCAACTCGACCCAACGTCTTTGCCTGAGATTCAAATCCGGTTGGGTAAAGATATATTTCAGACTTTGGTGATCAGTGTAGATTTCGCAACGATTACCAAGAAGGTAATGTCGCCAAGTTTTGAGTGCATGAACCACTGCTGCAAGCTCTAGATGCGTTAATGGGGTAGTTATCCTCATGTGGACGCAATCGCCGAGAAGCGTAGGCAATCACATGATGATCTTGCATGAGTATGCAACCTAGTCCTTGTCGCGAGGCGCCGTAATAGATAATGAAGTCCTTAGAAAAATCTGGTGGAATAAGCACGGAGCAGATGTCGAGCGTCTTTTCGGTTCTGAAAGCTGAACTTCGCCTTTGTGGTGTCCATTCGAACTTCTTATCTTTCTTGAGGAGTTCGGTTAGAGGTTTGGCAACTTTAGAGAAATTCTCGATTTAAGCGGCGGCAATAGCTCGCTAAACCGAGGAAACTCCGAACTTGCTTGACCGATTCAGGTGGAGTCCAGTCAAGGACGACTTGAACTCGCTCGGGATTGACAGCAATGCCCTTACCAGAGATTACATGGCCTAGATAGGTCACTTCTGGTAACCAGAATTCACACTTAGAGAATTTGGCATAAAGGCGGTGCTCTCGAAGTTTCATCAATACTAGCCTTAGATGTTCGGCATGTTCTTCCTCATTCTTGGAGTAGATGAGTATATCATCGAGGTATACCACGACGAATTTATCCAAGTACTCCATGAAGATTGAGTTCATTAACCGAGAGAAGGTGGCTGGAGCATTGGTTAAACCGAAAGACATGACGGTGTACTCATATTGGCCATAACGAGTAACAAAAGCCGCTTTTAGGTATGTCCCGTTCTTGATTTTGATTTGATGGTAGCCCAACCTCAAATCCATCTTGAAAAGATCGAGGATCCAAATGAGCTGGTCATACGATCGTTGATCCCGGGAGCGGATACTTGTTCTTGATAGTGACCAAATTGACAGTGTCGGTAATCTACAACCATCCGATCCGTACCATCCTTCTTCTTGACGAAGAGGACGGGCAAGCCCATGGAGATGAACTAGGACGGATGAAACCTTTTGCAAGGACTCATCGAGTTGTTTCTTGAGTTCAGCTAGTTCTAGGGGTGCCATCTTATAAGGTCTTCTAGAGATTGGGACGGTTCCGGAACAAGATCTATCACGAACTCGACATCCCCTGTCGGTGGAACACTGGCAGTTCCTTCCGAAAGACATCCGGAAAATCACGGACTATCGGAATATCTTCGAGGTCCGGAAGGGGATTGGCGTTTAAGGAGTAAAGTCGGCGCTTAGACACTCGGGTTAAAACATCCACTGCTTTTGCCCAAGGATGGGTAAGTTGAACAGTTCTAGTAGAGCAATCAATCTTAGCATAATGGGCTGACATCCAGTCCATACCTAAGATGATGTTTATGTCCGAGGACTTGAGAGCTATTAAAGATGCAAGAAAAACTAACTGTCGACAAGAATTTCATTCCCATGACTTATTCTAGAGGTTTGCCATCTAGAACCGGGAGTTTGAATTTCCATGGAGGTAGGCATGTCACGTAATGTGGTGTTGTGCAATCGAGCATAGCTCTCGAAATAAATGAATGAGATTCTCCAAAGATAAAAGAACGGTTGCGGATGGCAATTAACAAGAAGCGCATCGAGGACGGCGTTGGGATCCTCATAGGTTTCTTCAGCAGAGACATAGTTGACATGGCCACAGCAAAGGGCAACCGGTTTAGCATAGGGAACCTTTCCTGCTGGCTTGCCGCGGCCAACAGACTTTCCAGCTTGATTGGGGTTGTTCTGGGGACACTCTCGGATGTAGTGGCCCGTCTCTCCACACTTGAAGCAAGTTATCACGTTAGGACGTGGAGCAACATTTGCAGTGGGACCTCCATAAGTCTTGGGCGGGAAATACTGCTGGTTGGGACGAGGCGCCTCAAGGATGGCCTCGGGGTGAACTCAGGTGGTAGAGCAAGATGTGGAACCCAAACCCGCGCTTGTGGGATCCAGAGCGGATGAAGATCCAAGTCACGGATGTGCTTAAGAAGCCTCAAAATCAGTCACTTGATTTGGCGCTGATAGCCTTATTGACTAGCTTCGGGAAAGAGGTACACTCATGCAGACGGAGATCTCGGCGTAGCTCAGGGCTAAGTCCCTTGCGGAACCTTGCCTGCTTCTTGGCATCGGTAGACACTTCTTCGGGAGCATAACGTGCTAACCTCCCAAATTCACGGTTTGTAGGCATCCACCGTCAGCCTACCTTGGGTGAAATCGCAAAATTCCTCCTTTATGCGATCCATAAGACCTTACGGGATATGATGCTCACGGAAGGCGGCACTCAATTCAGCCCAAGTTGTAACTTGTCCAACCGGACGATAGCCTCATAATTCTCCCACCAGAGACTAGCAGGGCCTTCAAGATGATAAGCGGCAAAAGTAACCTTATCAGCTTCAGCCACGCTAGCGTAACGCAGCTTGTGGTGGATGCTGCGAAAGCCAATCATCCGCGTCGAGAGGCTCAACGGAATACTTGAACTTCGGTGGATACAGCTTGACGAAGTCATTGAGTGAAACCACATCATTTCTCGGCTGGCGTGCGGTGTTTTGCTCAATCCGGCTCCAAGAGGGCGATTGGTCTCACGCTTATTGCATTCTCGCTTCAAAGATAACCTCGGCCAAAGATGGCGGTTGCGCAGATTCACATTTCGGCTGCGCTTAGCTTCTCCCTCGCCCGAGCAGCAGGAGTGTTATGGTGTTGACCATCCTAGGAGACAGAGCAAAGGTTTAAACCAGGACGGCAGAATTTAACAAGGAAGTGCGGAAGGTAATGGATAGCATGGAATGCAAAGATGTTCATCCGTATGACATGGTAATATAAAGCTGCCATATATATATACCAACGGTCATACACACCATTCATAGTTTAGTACAAGCTGACGGGGTACAACTATAGTGAACGGCGTTACATCTCATCGGAAGCATTCCAACTCCTATACATTATTTTTCTACACTTCGAACGATACACACTAAGTCATATTCCACAAGTCACGCAGACGGCGGAAATACAACTATTACAATACTAGGGATACTACTACTACTCGCACAGCTCCGTAGTAGTCCTCATAGAAGTCACCTCCCAATCTCGGAAGTGGAACATGATCATCCGGAATGCAGACAATCTGTGGAGCTTGTGGACCATAGGGACTCGGATGTGGTCGTGGTCCAACAAACGGTGGCGCATTTAGGGCCCACGAGGAGGAGTGATGCCTCCTACCTCACGCCACTCCATAAAGTCCGGCAGACCAGCCCGCATCGGGTACAAGTCCCTCATATCCATGTATCCGGCTTGCACGGCAGGTGCAAACCTAGTCGAGTAGCCCATTGATCAGCACGGGCATTAAAGAGCTCCATACGCAAGGCCCGGTTTTCACGGTCCTTGTCTTCTAGCATCTCCGTAGTAGTGCGAAGGAGTGAGTCCTCATGGGAGGCATCGCTGTACAAACCCTGGAGGTAGCCATGCGCCCCAGGGAGGGATGCTGGCATGTAGCGGAAATCACTGTTGACCAGCAAGGCAAGATCTTGGCTCGAATAATAGTCATCATAGAATAGGCTGCATCTTGCAGACATCCCAATAGTGATCCCAAGTCCATAAGAACAATGGAGCGGTTCAAGAGCTCCGGGATAGGATGGATAAATCCTGACCGCGTACGCAGATATTGGCTTTGGTTGAAATCCCTAAACTGCTCCTCGACGGTATATTCAGGGATACCATCGGTAACCTCGTCTCGACCATCACCGAACCAACATTGTCGTGTGACCACACACACCAATGCAACGGGTCAGACGAACCACTTGGTTCTGGGGACGGGTGGCCATCTGAAAGCACAACTATAATGCAAAGACATTAGAATTTCTAGGGAAAATCGGGCAGCATAACATCTGTAAATGCTCAAAATCAGATTTGAGACATTCAAAACAGATTGCAAAACCACTCAATAACATCACATCAAGGTTCTGGTTCAACTGATAGCATACTAAAAATTTAGTAGCACTGAACTGAGGATGTAACCAACAATCCTATAAGTTACTACGGATTAGTAACACGTGAACTTGATAGAGAATAGAGCCTAGTCCTATACCCACGTCGAATGAGAAGAGGATGACTCAGATCAGAGGCATAAGGTAAAGGAGTAAAAAGAGCCTTACGTTCCCTCCCACAATCAATTCCCCTACATATAACTAAAGCATTTCTAGACTCAACATCGACCAGTTTGGCTTAGCGAACCTCTGTGCAGCCCCGCTCGATGCCAACGCTGTCAGACCCCGATTCCAAATCACATCGACCTAGCCGGTAACACCTCATATCACTTTGTGGCCTCACGCACGGTATTCCACGGTGTCGCCTTACCATGGCCCGGGACCGCTGGCGTCTTTTGGCTCACGTATATGATAGTGTCGCTAGCATCCACATGACGAAGAACCCGGCCGACATGGCTAGTCGTGAACCCAAAGCGGCGCTTAACCTATGGGGACAGGCATACATGAATCACATCGAGCATGTCGGTCATCAACGTATATATTCGGGCTGTAACACTGGGCTAACAGGACTCCGGTATCCCGGCTGTAGCAGCTAGGCAGGACTCGAATACCACCGCGTGACATTTCCGAAGGGACATATAGGAACGAAGTGAATCACATGCCGCTACCAAGTGTCCAAGCATTAGTGCTTTGGGCTAGCAGGACTCCGTGAACCGGGTCAGAAGCGGACTACTATCGCCGGAAGCACGAGACTTACATTTCCCCATATGAGAGGCTGCCAAGGATAAACAACTAGTTTGTCGGATCCCACCCATACCAAGCATTTCAATCATACACGCAATATGCCCGATATGAGTAAATACAACAAGGCATCACAACAAAACTCTACAACTCAAGTACTTTTATTTAAAAGGCCCGAGGAGCCATACATAACATAGTCATACAGGTAGGGGTCACATGACCCAACACTCAAGTCATACAATCATACAAGCACATGCGGAAGCAAACTAGTCTCGAGTACAGACTCTAGAAAGAAAGAAAGCTTGTTGGAGCCTTCCTATCTACAATGGCCCTTCACAAGTCTTAGATCGCCACCGGTGGCTAATTCACTCGTCGATGTCAAGATCTACATAGAACCCGTCGGAGGGGTAGTATTGTCCTCTGAAAAACATTGATTAAGCAAACATGAGTACAAAAGTACTCGGCAAGTCTTACCATGATTCCTATCATACATGCACATTCTCAAGGAAGGAAGTGGAGTTATTTGCAGCAAGCCAGCTTTGACTCTTGGCTAAGCTATCCCACGTAACACCACTTGAAAAGCATTTGTCGCATTACACGAGTCCACTAATCACCATCACAATACTCCACCGTGGATCCTCTCTCGTCATCCCCGAGAGGGCCATCCACGATACTCACACTTATCTTGAGGCTTTTAGTAGTATCCATTTACTTGTCTATGAACTGATATAGGTAACCCAGAAGTCCTTCTCCGTGGACACGGCTATTCGAATAGATCATATATAACCCCGCAGGGTGTACTTCTTCACACACGCTCACCACTTATCGCCGTTTACACGACATGTACTACGGCAACCTTCAAGCGGAAGCCCCACGTGGGTGTCGGCCACAGCCTACCTAAACACTCAAGTCCCTAGTCCAGGTTTATCGCCTATTCGGGTTCCATCCGCAGGAGTCCGCCGAGGTTTCCCATACAGCCCGAACGATGTGTGTGGTTCCCGAGATACCAAACGGGCACTTTCGGTACAAGACACGCGTGCCTACCGCAACACAACCCACCCCTAAGGTCAGCGCTATGCGGCCCCCAAAGATGCTACAAACACGAAACTACTTGCAACTCCCGGACTAAGAACAAGGGTGGTTAAGAAGCCGAGAGGGTCAATTAAGGATCCCAATGTGTGGTAGTAACTGTCTCATGGATCACAAACACAGATCTCAGTTCTTAGGTTCGGCTTCAATGAAACAACCCACCATGTACTCCTACATGGCCTCTCATCGATACCTTTACCAAATCGTGTTCAACATTTTCACTCTCGAACCAACACAGCCTTTCACTCGATTTCATCATACCGATGAGCCATACCTGACACAACTCTTAGGATAGAAAGCATAGCATGGTAGGAACAACACAAACATGTCTAAATCAACTACTACACATACTAGTGGGTTTCATCTAGTTAATGTGGCAATGACAGGTCATGCAAAGGAAGTGGGTTCAACTACCGCAGCACACAACAGTTTGAATCGCGTTGTCTTAATGCAGTAAACGAGAGCAGAAGCGAGAACATGGGTTTGTATCGGAATGATCAATGAGTTGCTTGCCTGATGGAACTGGGTAGAGAACTGCCCTTCGGATGGGTAGTCGAGGTTATCTTCAAGCGTAACCTATCATGAAAACACACCGAACTAACCATACAAACAATATGCAACTATATGATGCATGCTATGACATGGCAATATGGATGTGTGTTGGCCTAATGCAAGTTGAAGGAACAGGGGATGAACTCATTCGAATCAAGATTCAAATGATAGCTCATTTGAGTTAGTCCTAATGGTGCAATATCTTATTCTGGTTATTCAGCATAGTTAACTTGTTTTAACATGCATGAAACCTGTACCAATGGATAGAGTGTATTTTCTGATAATTTTTCATATATAAATCTTTGCATTTGGAGTTATAGAATAAAAGTTATAAGCATTTGAAATTTGAATTATATTCGAATTTGCTATAATAAGATAAATCCAGAATTCATTTATTGCGCCAAGATGAGGTCGGCGGACGTCAGGGTCAACGGGTCGTCCAGGTCAAACTGACCAGTGGGACCCGCATGTCAAGAATTAGTTTAACTAATTAACTTTAATTAAAACTAACCGGATTAGTTAACCGAGGGGTCCACCTGCCGCTGACTCGGAAAGGCCATCAGGCCCACTACCAACGGTCAAGGTCAACTCGCTGGCGTCTAGCCGCCCGAGGCTGGGCCAAGCGGAGCAAAGTGCTTTTGCACTTTACGGGCACCAAATGGAGCGCTGGGAGCATCTACGTCGAAATGGAAGTGAGCCGCGGTGTTTGGTGGGGCCGATTGGGTTAGGGGTGGCGGAGTGGGCGCGGCGGAAGCCTGAGGCGGCGGCCGGGGCTCGGGTGATGTCGGGTTTGGTGTTAGAGGCTCGGCGAGGCGCGGAAGTGCATAGCTAGGCTCAGCAGAACTCGGTGAGTGCGATGGACAGGATGGCGTGGCCGTTGGGTGGCCGGAGCTTGCCGGGCGACGAGCTCAAGGGCGGTGCTCGGGTGATCGACGGCGCTGCTAGGTGCAAGAGGAAGAGAGCGGAGAGGACGGGGAGTAGCCAGGCTCACAGTGAACCCAGATAGAGCCTCGCTGGGTCGGGGCGATCTGATGCGGCGGCGACGGCGATGGGGATCTCCGGCGGCTTCGAGCTCGGTCGAGGTCGGTGTAGAGGCTTTGGTGCTTAGAGCGAGCGGGACTCGGCTAGCTAGGGGTAGTGGGGTGCGCGGAGCTGCTGGACATGGTGGGGAGGAGCATGGACGGCGGGGAGCACGGCGTCGACGGTGTGGCCGGCGATGGCGTCGGCCAGGTTGGGGAAGAGCGAGAGAGAAGGCAGGGGAGAATGGGGTGTCCAGGGGTCGAGGCGACGACGGAGGTCATCCAGTATGCGAAGCGGGCGAAGGGTGAAGCAGGCGGCGGCCAGCATCGTGGCGCGCCAAGGCCGGCCGCCGGCAAGAGCTGCTCGTCAAGCGAGCAAGAAGCCATTGGCGTCATTTGGGCCGGGCAGGTGGGCCGGGCATGACATGTAAGCATTTCCTTTTTTAGTCTTTTCCTATTATTCTGAACTTTAGGGGTTTATTTAAAATACCAAAACTATTTTAAAAATCATCAAAATGCTCCTGGTCACTTGTTGAATATTCCCAACATGAAACATTTTGGTTTGGCAATTTTGAACATTTAAAATATTTTTCATAATTTAAAATGCTCATTTCAAAATCTTGTGAATTAATTCTAGGACACTTCGATGAACTAGAAAATGTTGCACCTACTTTGACATGGTTTATGAACACAATCAAAGAGGATGAGCATTTTGAAGGGCATTTCGGATTCATTGAAATAAATTTTAGTAAACCCTAGTTGTTTTAAGGGGGGGGGGGGGTTCTGGGGTTTCCTGCCTTCCCCATTTCAAATTCAAATGAAATTTAAACATGATGCACACCCTAATGCATGGTCTATCTGGGATGTGACATTTCCGACCAGTTCAAGGGTGTTCGACATCTTCGTCCATAGAGAATCTCAAAAGGAGCTTTCTTGAGACTGGATTGATAGCTATTGTTATAAGCAAACTCGGCAAAAGGAAGACATTTCTCCCAATCAATACCGAATGAGATAACGCAAGCTCTAAGCATGTCTTCGAGAATTTGGTTGACCCTTTCCACCTGACCACTCGACTGAGGATGGAAAGCGGTACTGAAGGAAATATGGGTTCCCATGGCAGTTTGGAAACTTTCCCAGAAATGAGAAGTGAAAATACTGCCACGGTCTGAAATGATCTCTAGTGGAACACCATGAAGGGATACTATTCGAGAAATATATAAGTCAGCGAAATGACTAGCAAAGGATACTCTCTCGAACAGGTAGGAAGTGAGCCACTTTGGAAAGACGATCAACGACTACGAAGATAGCGTTATTCCCTTTCTTGGTCCCGGGAAAGCCGGTGATGAAATCCATACCAACTTTATCCCATTTCCACTCGTGAATAGCTAAAGGCTGAAGGGTGCCAAAGCAGGCCTTTGATGCTCTGCCTTAACGCCGACGACAAACATCACAGCTTAGCAATAAACCGAGCAATTTCTCTCTTCATCCTAGTCCACCGTAACCTCCGCCAGAGGTCCCGATACATCTTAGTACTACCGGGATGAATTGTGAGCGGGGATTCATGCGCCTCCTTAAGAATCAGTTGCTGCATCTGCTGACTCTTGGGAACCACCAAGCGGTTCCCAAAGTAAACAACACCTCGTTCATCCATATAGAAACAACCAGCTACTCCCTTGGAGATATTTCTCTTGATCCGGGTAATCCCCGTATCATGCTTTTGGGCTTCTATGATACGATCCACAATAGTAGGTTTCGCCACCAAGGTAGAAAGGAATCCGTGAGGAGCAATGTGAAGGTTAAGCTTACAGAATTCCTCATGGAGAAGTGGTTGGCCCTGCTGCAACATGAGATTGTTGCAATAGGATTTACGGCTTAGCGCATCAGCCATGACATTAGCTTTGCCTGGGGTGTAGGTAATCCCTAGATCATAATCTGAGATCAACTCCAACCAACGTCTTTGCCTAAGATTCAAATCTGGTTGGGTGATCGGTGTAGATCTCGCAACGTTTACCAAGAAGGTAGTGTCGCCACGTCTTGAGTGCATAGACTACGGCTGCAAGCTCTAGATCATGTGTAGGATAATTCTCCTCATGTGGATGCAACTGATGAGATGCATAGGCAATCACATGACGATCCTGCATAAGAATGCAACCTAGTCCCTGTCGTGAGGCGTCGCAGTAGATAATAAAGTCTTTAGTGAAATCCGGTGGCACAAGTATGGGAGCAGAAGTCAGGCGTCATTTTAGTTCCTAAAAACTGTACTCACACTGTGGGGACCACTCAAACTTTTTATCTTTCTTGAGAAGTTCCGTGAGGGGTTTGGCTACTTTGGAGAAGTTTTCAACAAAGCGGCGACAATAGCTGGCTAGACCAAGGAAACTCCTAACTTGTTTAACGGTTTCATGTGGAGTCCAATCAAGAACGACCTGAACTCTCTCGGGATTGACAGCAATGCCCTTACCAGAGATTACATGGCCTAGGTAGGTCACTTCTGGCAACCAAAATTCACACTTGGAGAACTTGGCATAAAGGCGGTGCTCTCTGAGTTTTTCTAGCACAAGTCTAAGATGTTCGGCATGCTCTTCCTCGCTCTTCGAGTAAATAAGAATATCATCGAGGTAAACCACGACGAATTTGTCTAAGTACTCCATGAAGATCGAAGTTCATCAAGCGGAGAATGTGGCTGGAGCATTGGTTAGACCAAAGGACATGACAAAGGTACTCAGACCGCCATAACGAGTGACAAAGGCTGTCTTGGGGATGTCCCCGTTTCTGATCTTGATTTGGTGGTAGCCTAACCTCAAATCCATCTTGGAAAAGACTGAGGATCCAGCGGGCTGATCATACAGGTCATTGATCCTGGGAAGCGGATATTTGTTCTTTATCGTGACCAAATTAACGGGACGATAATCTACAACCATCCGGTCCGTACCATCCTTCTTCTTGACGAAGAGGACGGGCAAGCCCAAGGAGAAGAACTAGGACGGATGAAATCCTTTTGCAAGGACTCATCAAGTTGTTTCTTAAGCTCGGCTAGTTCTAAGGGTGCCATCTTGTAAGGTCTCCTAGAAATTGGGGCGGTTCCTGGGATAAGATCTATGACGAACTCTACATCTCTCGCTGTGTGGAACACCTGGCAGTTCCTCTGGAAAGACATCCGGAAAGTCACGGACTACCGGGATATCTTCAAGGTATGGAAGAGGGCTGGCATTAAGAGAATAGAGTTGACGCTTTGCAACTCTAGTGGAGACAGTGACTATCTTGCCATATGGGTGTGTAAGCTGAACAGACCTGGTGTAACAATTAATCTTGGCATGATGAGCTGTCATCCAGTCCATACCCAAGATGATGTTAATATCTGTGGACTTGAGGGCTATAAGTGAGGCAAGGAATACAAGTTTGTCAACAAGGATTTCATTACCATGGCTTAAACTAGAAGTTTGCAATTTGGATCCAGGGGTTTGAATGACTAGTGGAGAGGGCATATCACAAAATGATATGTTGTGCAAGTTAGCATAGCTTTCAGAAATGAAGGAATGAGATGCTCCAGTATCGAATAGAACCGAAGCTGGATGACAGTTGACAAGGAGTGTACCAAGAACGACATCCGACTCATCATGAGCGTCTTTAGCTGAGACGTGATGCACACATCCATGTTCAGTGGGAGCTGACTTGACACTAATCGTCTTGCGTGTTGGCTTACCACGGCCAACAGATTCCTCGGGCTGGAGTGGAGCATAACTGGCTTGAGAGTTGTCACGTGCATAGTGTCCTAGCTCTCGGCATGTGAAGCAAGTCCCTGAAGTAGGACGTGGACCCGCATTGACAAGCGGTCTACCAATAGGCCTGGGTGGAGCATACTGCTGAACTGGGTGAGGTGCCGCATAAGATGGCCTCGGTGAATATCCGGGTGGAAGAGCAGAGTTCGGAATCCATATCCGGCGCTTCTGCGAACTAGAACCGGAAGAAGATCCCAAATCACGGGTGTGCTTACGAGACTCCTCGTAAGTGAGCTGAGTTGTCTCTGCGTTAATGGCCTTGTTCACAAGAGCCTGGAATGTATTGCAATGGTGCAAGTGGAGATCACGACGCAACTTGGGGTTGAGACCCTTCCGGAACCTAGCCTGCTTCTTGGCGTCCGTGGACACCTCTTCTGTAGCATAGCGGGCCAGGTTCTCAAACTCTCTACTATAAGCATCAACAGCCATCTTACCCTGGATGAAACTACAGAACTCTTCTCTCTTGCGATCGATGAGGGCTTCAGGAATGTGATGCTCGCGAAAAGCCTCAGTGAAATCTCTCCGTGTAGGAATCGACCAAATGGAAGCATAGCCTCATAGTTCTCGCCACCAAAGACTAGCGTGACATTCTAGGTGGTATGCAGCATAGGTGACCTTATCACTTTCACCACGTCGCAGAACGGAGCTTGCGGTGATACTACGGAGCTACCATCCGAATCGAGTGGCTCGATGGAATGATGAAAGGTAGGTGGGTGCAAGCGAATGAAGTCATGAATGGTTGCAGACCCTTTGAACTGCTGTGCGGTGTTCTCCTCGATACGTGCCAACAAGCGGTTAGACTCACGCTTGTTCCTCTCCAACTCTAACATAAACTCTGCCAATGAAGGCTGGTCGGGAGGATCCTCATCCCTACCATCTTCGTGGTTCTGGCTACGAGCAACAGAACTTCGCTTAAGTGATGACATCCTGAGAAATGAAACCAAGGACGGAATCAACATCAACTACAGACTGTAAAATGTAGGACAAAGAAATTAGTAACTCTCGAACTCCTATGGCAATTCCGGCAGCATAACGGCAAGAAATGCTCAAAATGAGACATCCTGCTAAAATGGGGTAGTAACATACTCAACATCTTCACTCAAGGTTCTGGGTTAATACTAAACAGACTACATCGGAAGTACTCGAAAACTGGGGTATGACTCTGATCATCCACTCCTAAGAGACTACGGAGTAGTAACACGTGATCCTGATAGACAGAAGAGAAAGCCTAGTTCCTTAACCCCGTAGGAAATATAGGACGACTCAGATCAGAAGGGCATGAGATATAAGGAGTAAAAAGAGCCTTACGTTCCCTTCCACAATCAATTCCCCTACATAACTAAAGCATTTCTAGACTCAACTTCGACCAGGTTGGCTTGGAAATCCTATAGGCAGTCAGGCTCTGATACCAAAGCTGTCGGGACCCTGATCCTAAGTCACACCGATCTAGCATGTAACACATCATATCACTTTGCGGCCTCACACACGGTATTCCCACGGGTGTCGCCTCACCATGGCCCGGGACCGTTTGCGCCTTTTGGCTCACGTATATGATAGTGTCGCTAGCATCCATATGACAGAGAACCCGGGCCGACATGACTAGTCGTGAACCCAAAGTGGCACTAACCTATGGGGACAGGCATACATGAATCAACATCGAGCATGTCGGGCCAATAGCTGCATAATCCGGGCTGTAGCACTGGCTAACAAGACTCGGGAACCCGGCTGTAGCAGGCTAGGCAGGACTCGGATGTCACCGCGTGACATTTCCCGAAGGGACAGAACCACGTGAACGGCGAATCACATGCCGCCACCAAGTGTTCCGGAGCGGTAGTCTTTGGGCTAGCAGGACTCCGTGAAACCGGGTCATAGCGGACTACGATGGCTCGGTGGAATCACTAGACTACATTTCCCCATAAGAGAGGCTACCAAGGATAGACAACTAGGTTGTCGGATCCCACACATAGCAATACACGTTACATGTACGCATAACATGCAAGTATGTGTTGTACAACATGGCATCACAACATAACGCAAACTCATATAGATAAAGGCTCAGAAGAGCCACATAGCATTTAATACAAACAGGGATCACATGACCCATCATTCAGAGCATACAAGCAACAAGCGGAAGCATTACAGGTCTGAGTACAGACAACTACAAAAGAAAAAGGCTGAAAAGCCTGACTATCTACAAGACCCTCCAAAGGGTACAAGATCGTAGCCGAGGTAACAAGCTACTCGTCGAAGTCCAAGCGGAACTACTAGTAAGACCGAAATCTCCGCTGCAAAAACATAAATAAAGCAACGTGAGTACAAAAGGTACTCAGCAAGACTTACATCAGATCCTATTATACATGCATTAGTATCAAGAAGGTAATGTGGGGTTTAGTTGCAGCAAGCCAGCTTTGACTCTGTGGCTATCCTGTTCTACGACTACCAGAACTTCCTTGAGGTGATATGGCGAACACGAGTCCACTAGTCACCACACAATACACTACTATGGATTCATCCCCGTCTCCATACGAGAAGGCCATCCATAGCACTCACACTTGTCTTGAGAATTTTAGAGTATCCACTTCAAGTTGTCTATGTACCACGTAAGCATCCAAGAAGTCCATAACCGAGGACACGGCTATTCGAATAGATCATGAAAACCCTGCAGGGGTGTACTTCTTCACACACGCTCTCACCACTTAGCACCATGTACACGTCATGTACCTCGACAAACTTCAAGCGGAAGCCTGGCGAGGGTGTCGCTCAAGGCTCTAGCCCAGGTTTATCGCCTATTCGGGTTCCATCCGCAAGGAGATCCGGCCGGGGTGTCGCTCACGGCCCCAAACGATGTGAGCAGGGTTCCCAAGCCCACCATCTGGGTGCCACTTGGTACACCGTGCCACCTGTGCCTAGTCTGTCCCAAGCCCACGCTGCCGGGTGCCACTCGCAGAAAAAATAGCACTACCTACAAACACCAGAAACTAGTTGCGACTCCTGGACAGAGATCAAGTTGATTAATAAGTCGAGAGGGGCCGAGTTACCGAAACCCAATGTGTGGTAGTATAGAGTCATTGGACAACATACATAGAACTCAGTGCTTAAGGACGGTTCCAGTGAGACAACCCACCATGTACTCCTACATGGCCTCTCACCTCTACCTTTACCAAATCGTGTTCACACACTTCACTCTCAAAGATCGTAACATATCGTAACACTCCAATTCATTCCCAATGAATCAGACCTGACACAACTCTAAGCAATAGCAGGCATAGCATGGTAGGAACACAACATGGCTCAATCAACTCCTACACATGCTAGTGGGTTTCAACTATTTACTGTGGCAATGACAGGTCATGCAGAGGAATGGGTTCAACTACCGCAACACAAAGTAGCAGATGAATCGTTGTTGTCCTAATGCAATAACTGAGAGCAGGAGCGAGAGAGTAGGATTGTATCGGAATGAACAAGGGGGTTTTCTTGCCTGGTAAATCAACAAGGGAGGTACTGCTTCACAGACAAGTACTCTCGAGCACTCTCCAGAGCTGGACCTATCGAGAAGGAACGGTGCCAACAATCAATACACAAGCATATGCAACAATATGATGCATGAACATGGCATGTAGATGTGATGCTGTTGAGCTAATGCAGCTAGAGTTCATTTGGTTGAAGTCCATTTGAACCAAAAATTCAAATGCAACTCCAAGTTAAGCTCTTATATATGCCATTATAGTGTTTCACTTATTCAGCAGGTATAACTTGGTTTTTCATGCATGAAACTGGTACAGATGGATAGATTGCATTTTTCTGATAATTTTTCATATATAAATTATTTCAATCTGAGCTACGGTTGAATTTCTATGATTTTTTGAAGTTTTGCTAATTTTCTGGAATTCCTGACTAAATTAAATCCAGAAAATAAATAATTGCGTCAGCATGATGTCATGCCTGCGTAAGCAGGTCAACGGTGCTGACCAGGTCAAATCTGACGTGTGGGGGCCACACGTCAGTGTCTCAGTTAGTTAACAGGGGGGTTTATTTGGTCTAATTAGAATTAGAGGGCGCCGGGCCCCACTGCCTTGACCCACACGGTCAAACACTGTGTCAACTAGGGGGTTAGACCCGTCAACCCCACCGGCTTAGTCACGGCGACCACGGGGCTCATGGAGTCCTCACTGGAGGCCACAAGAGCGGCGGCTGGGGCACCAGAGGTCGCCCTGGCCTCACAAGATCTGTGGGAGCAAAGGAAGGCTGCGGGCGGCGTGAGCTCACGAGCGAGGCTTACTGGCGGCCGGAGCTCGGCCGAGTGGGATCGGGCTACGGGCACGGGAGGCCACCCGAGGGGCTCTGCGGCACCCTCGTGGCACCAGGAGCACGTTGGGGTGCTCGGTTTGGGCGGAGGCGGCCGAGACGACGACGGTGACATGGACGGCGGTGAGAGGCTTCGACCGTGGTGGGGAGGAGGGCTACGGCGTGCGGGCAGCTAAACGGAGAGAGGGGAACGGTGGCGGAGCTCACCGCGGACTCGACAGGCTTGATGGCGAGCTCGGGGACGCGCTGAAGACGGCGGGGCGGCGAAGACGATCTCCGACGACCGGAGATGAAGACGGCAGCGATGGCGACTCTCCAGGGCCTCCCGAGGCGCTTAGTTCGACGGAGATGACGAGGGAGTCGTAGCGGAGCTTCTGGACACGACGGAGGGGCGAGGGGACGGCGATGGCCGCGGTGGTGCTCGGCGGCGGCGGCGGACGTGATTCGACGCCAGAAAGAGCGAGGGAGAGGAGGGGAGGCCAGGGGAGAGAGACAGAGCGGTGCGGGGCAGCGCTGGGCACTTCTGGCGAGGCCAGGTCGAAGAGGGGAGAGGGCAGGCAGGCGGTCGTGGAAAGGCGCATCTTGTGGCGGCGCTGGCGACCACGTGCCCTGTCCCTCTGGCGCGAGGAGGGGGACGACTGGCGCTGGCCAGTCGGCTGGGCCGACACAGATCCAGGCCAGCAAGTGGCCCAGGTAAGTCCAGGTAAGGGTTTCTTCCCTTTTGTTTAATTTTTCTATTTTCTGACATCTGTTTTGATTTAATTAAAATACTAACCCATTATATTTTCTTATGCCAATTTTTGTAGGGGCTAGTGGTATTATTCCAGAGCTCCTTAATAAATGGCATAATTTTTGGACAATATTATATATATATAACAATATATATCCAAGGCAAATAATTACTGCATTAATTCTAAATGCCCAAAATAATTACTTATGGACTCCTAAAAATATCAGTTTGATTTTTATCTCTGTCCAATATTTTCAGAGAGCAACATGAGCATTTTCTTGGACCCTTTTGGAGCAATTTTTATTTGGATCATTTCCAGAAATGATTCTGAGGGTTTCACAAATCCCCATTTCAACTTTAAATGAAATTTAAACATGATGCACAAATGACCAGCTAGTCTAGGTCATACCAGAACTAGGGATGTGATAAAATAACACCCCAGTCGACTCCAGAGGAAAATACAACCACATTGACCCAGCGGCAGAGCAGGATGAACCTGCAAACGACGAACATAGTACGGATCCGATGTCCGAACAAGGCGACGCCGAGGATAAAACTCATCAACCTCCCTCCGGGGAGGAAAACAGTCCGGACGAGGATGCACACATCATCCCAGAAAGGCGCTTGAAACAAGAGAAGCTTCGTGAAAGGCTTATTGCCACAACGAGGAGTCTGAAGAACCAGAAGCAAAGGCTTAAGGCCGCGCAGAATACGCACAACAATAGATGGAACAAAGTGCTTGACAACGAAGAAAAGTATGGTGGTAGTTACCATACAAAGAGCTATCCAAAGCACAAGCTATTGCCCGAATTCGATGATGAGGCCTTAGAGCCGACACAGCCGAAAAATAAAATGGCCAACCGGTCGGATCAACCACCTTGTGGCCGCGATAGAGTGGCTAACAAGGCCGCACATAAGTCAACACACGATCTACGTGAGGACTTGCACCAAAAATCCAGTATGACCAGGTCCACCTATGGATCTAGGAAGCGCGCTACGACGCAAAATCAGAACCGAATACTACAACCGTCCGAACGCCATGATACATCTAAATACAGGGGTGCCGCACACCCCCTATGTTTCACCGATGAGGTGCTGGACCACGAATTTCCAGAAGGATTCAAACCAGTGAACATAGAGGCGTACGACGGGACCACAGACCCTGGGGTCTGGATTGAGGACTTTATCCTCCATATACATATGGATCGCGGAGACGATCTCCACGGCATCAAGTACTTGCCCCTCAAGCTTAAAGGACTAGCTCGGCACTGGCTGAAAAGCCTCCCCGAAAACTCAATTGGAAGTTGAGAGGAGCTCGAGGATGCTTTTCGGGCTAATTTTCAAGGGACCTATGTCCCACCTCCGGATGTAGATGACTTAAGTCGTATAATTCAACTGCCCGGAGAATCAGCCCGAAAGCTTTGGAATAGGTGTCTCACGAAGAAGAACCAAATCGTTGACTGCCCGGACGCCGAACCCTTAGCAGCTTTCAAGGACAGCGTCCGAGACGAATGGTTTCGCTGCACACCTCGCCAAGAAAACCGAGAACAATGGCAGCCCTGACAAGCCTCATGACCCGCTTTTGCGCGGGCGAAGATAGTTGATTAGCCCGCAGTAGCACAAACGACCCAAGCACATCCGAAGTCAGGGATGGCAATGGAAAACCAGGACGCAGTAAAAGCAAGCGTCGAAATACAGAAGACAACCCAGATAATACGGCGGTAAACGCCGGATTCAGGGGCACTCGACCTGGACAACAGAAAAAGCCTTTCAAAGGTAGCAGAGATGGACTGTCCAGCCTAAACAAGATTCTAGACAAACCATGTCAGATTCATGGCACCCCCGATAAACCTGCAAATCACACCCACAGAGAATGCTGGGTCTTCAAGCTGGCCGATAAGCTAAACGCCGGACACAAGGGGAGGGATACACCAAGTGAAGACGAGGACGAGCCTTGCCAGCAAAGCACTGGGGGACAGAAAAAATTCCCTCCAGAGGTTAAAACAGTAAACATGATCCACGTGACGAAGAGGAGAAGCAAACACGCACTCCGAGACACACGCACCGTAGAGCCCGTCACCCCTAAGTTAAACCCCTGGTTGGCCTGCCCGATCACTATTGATCGCAGGGATCACCCAACAAGCATCTGGCACGCAGGATTGGCTGCCTTGGTGTTAGACGCAATAATAAATGGATACCATCTCACCCGAGTCCTTATGGACGGCGGCAGTAGTCTAAATCTGATATATCAGGACACAGTCCAGAAAATGGGGATAGACCCGACAAAAATCTGCCACAGTAAAACTACCTTCAAGGTAGTAATACCAGGCCCAGAGGCCCGCTGCACGGGCTCTCTATTACTAGAGGTTGTACTCGGTTCTCCCGACAAGTTCCGAAGCGAAAAGTTAACCTTCGACATCGCTCCATTCCGAAGTGGCTATCAAGCACTACTCGGAAGAGCGGCTTTCGCTCGTTTTAATGCAGCACCGCATTACTCTTCCCTCAAGCTTAAGATGCCCGGTCCACATGGAATCATCACCATTAGCGGAAATGTTGAACGTTCCTTTCAAGCGGAAGAATGTGTGCCGGCTTTAATAGCCGAACACTAAAAGACCCCTCCAACCAGAATAAAGGATCGGTTGTCAAGACCGCGGACACGCCTAGACGAGTCCAGCGCATTACTAGCTATAACAGCTCGGATAAACCCGAGAATGGTTTGATGGTTATACCTCCATAGACGACACCATGGGCTTCCCGCGTGTAATCAAGGCTAGTTCGGCTCAACTTGACTTATCTTGAATTTTAACGGTTGCAAATAACCAATTTTTTGGCACGACAACTTTCACCTAAGTTCTTCTCTTTTATAGATAACAATCGCGCCACACCTGTCCAGGATACGGCACAACGGAGACACAAGCGCAGACGTGCAGCAGGGACCCGCTCAAAGGCTTCTTTTTAGATTAAGACCCTGTGTAAACCTTTTTTACTGTCTTTTGTTGATCACATCCTTCGGATACTTAGTATAACCGAGAAGGATGCTGACATTATTGCCATTTCGCCACGTTAGAGGCTTGCACGTACCTGGACACTCGGGGTTCATTATCAAGGGCATCGCTCAGCCCGGCATATGTTATAAAGACCGAATACCTTAGGGAGTGTTCGGCGTCGCGAGTTTGGCCTTATATGCATCAGCTCTGAATCATGTCTTTGGTCAAATGTTGGGTTTCCCCGGCTCTCGTGTTTTGCTACCTTACATTCCGCTCTATCGGCTAAGGTGGCACCGGGATAACTACTGCAATTGTGCCCTGGTTCGTCCGGATGAGCACCTCAGTAGAGAAAGCCAAAAACTGATTGTCATGATAGATCACGAGACTGGTCAACCACTCGATGACTTAGCGGAATCTTCGGGATTCCTCCGCATTAACGAAGGGCCGTTTCCTAGTCATGTATGTACGCGCCCCGTATTTGGATGAGCGCGGAGGTACCAGGGGCTATATAGTAGTCCCAGCATCAAACTCCTATGGCTAAGTGAAAGTGTTAAAGCAATATAGTCTGATTGCCTCATTCGCTGCGCTACCACCTCCTTAATGGACCAAGACATTGGATCAAGTGTGAATACACGTTGTTTGCGAACACCCCCGCATTATATGCGTGGGGGCTGATGTCAGCACCCTGATTCCAAGTCACATCGATCTAGCCGGTAACACCTCATATCACTTTGCGGCCTCACGCATGGTATTCCCACGGGTGTCGCCTTACCATGGCCCGAGACCGTTTGCGCCTTTTGGCTCACGTATATGATAGTGTCGCTAGCATCCATATGACAGAGAACCCGGGCCGACATGGCTAGTCGTGAACCCAAAGCGCCACTAACCCATGGGGACAGGCATACATGAATCACATCGAGCATGTCGGTCAGCAGCGTGTGAATCCGGGCTGTAGCACTGGGCTAACAGGACTCGGGACCCCGGGCTGTAGCAGGCTAGGCAGGACTCCGGATGTCACCACAGATCATTTCCCGAAGGCGATGCATACAGAACGAAGTGAAACACGTGTCACCTACCAAGTGTCCCGAGCAAGAGTGTCAAGGGCTTAGCAAGACTCCGGTGAACCGGGCTGTAGCGGACTACTATGGCTCATGGAAGCACAAGACTACATTTCCCCATAAGAGAGGCTACCAAGGAGAAACAACTAGGTTGTCGGATCCCACACATACCAAGAATTTCAATCATACACACAATATGCTCGATATGTTTAAATACACCATGGCATCACAACATAACTCTATGACTCAAAGTATTTATTCATTAGGCTCTGAGGAGCGATATATTACAAACATGGGTCTCATGACCCAGCATTCAGAGCATACAAATCAAAGCACATGCGGAAGCTTAACATGTCTGAGTACAGACATCTACAAAAGAAAAAGGCTGAGAAGCCTGACTATCCACCAGATCCTGCCAAGGGCACAAGATCGTAGCTGAGGTATCAAGCTAAACGTCGAAGTCCACACGGAACTACTAGCGAGACTGACGTCTCTCTCTGCAAAACATAAAATAGGCAAACGTGAGTACAAATGTACCCAAAGAAGACTTACATCGTAACTATCTACATATGCATCGGTATCAATAGAGGGGTGGTGGAGTTTAACCGCAGCAAGCCAGCTTTGACTTGGTGGCTATCCCGAACTAATCGCAAGTAACTCTTTTGAGGTGGCGCACACGAGTCCACATATTCACCATATCAATACACCACTATGGATCCGCTCCCGTCTCCCTACGAGAACGCCATCCATAGCACTCACGCTCATCTTGCGCATTTTAGAGTATCCACTTTCACTTGTCTATGAACTGTACAGGCAACCCAGAAGTCCTTTTCCGCGGACACGGCTATTCGAATAGATCATATTAACCTTGCAGGGGTGTACTTCTTCACACACGCTCTCGCCACTTACCACCATGTACACGTCGTGTATCTCGGCAACCTTCAAGCGGAAGCCTAGTGAGGGAGTCGGCCACGACCTGACTAACAACACAAGTATCTCATCCAGGTTTATCGCCTATTCGGGTTCCATCCGCGAGGAGATCCGGCCGGGGTGTCGCTCACGGCCCCAAATGATGTGTGCAGGGTTCCCGAGACACCAAACAGGCACTCGGTACACCGGGCCACGGTGTATCTACCGCATCATAGCCCACCCCTAGGGTCAGCGCTACGCACGACCTCCAACACATATCCTACAAACACCAGAAACTAGTTGCAACTCCTGGACAGAGATCAAGTTGATTAATAAGTCGAGAGAGCTTGGAGCTCCCGGAGCCCAATGTGTGGTAGTAACCGTTCATGGATCACAAACATAGAACTCAGTTCCTGAGGATGGTTCCAATGAGACAACCCACCATGTACTCCTATATGTCCTCTCACCGCTACCTTTACCAAATTGTATTCACACACTTAGCTCTCAACAGTAGGACATGTTCACCATGTTCCAGTTCATTCCCGATGAATCAGACTGACTCAACTCTAAGCAAAGAGTGCATGACAAACAAACATGAATGAGTAGGCACAACAGGGCTCAAACAACTCCTACTCATGCTAGTGGGTTTCATATATTTACTGTGGAATGACATGCCATGCAGAGGATAAAGGGGTTCAGCTACCGCAGTAAGTAACAGATGAATCGTTGTTGTCCTAATGCAATAAAAGAGAGCAAGAGAGAGAGAGTGGGATTGTATCGGAATGAACAAGGGGGTTTTGCTTGCCTAGCACTTCTGAAGATAGCATTGAGTCTTCATCAGTGTCAACGATCACAACGTCGGTACAACGTCTACCAAGGGGGAACAACACCGGCACACAGAGAAGAAACACGATCAATGCAATGCAAAATATGATGCATTCTATGACATGGCAATATGAATGTGTTTTGGGCTAATGCAAGCTAGAACAGATTGAGATGAGTCCATTTGAACCAAAGATTCAAATGCAAACCCATTTTAAGAGGTTATATTAGTGCATTAACTTGTTTCATCTAAACAGCAAGGTTAAAATGTTTAAACATGCATGAAACCAGTACAGATGGATAGATTGGATTTTTCTGTTCATTTTTCATATATAATTTGTTTGATTTGGAGCTACGGTTGATTTTCTATGATTTTTAGAAGTTAGGCAAATTTCTGGAATTTCCTGGATTAAAAATAAATCCAGAAAAGGTAATACTGCGTCAGCATTAGGTCATGCTGACCTCAGCAGGTCAACAGGCGGGTCCAGGTCAAACCTGACCAGTGGGGTCCACTGGTCAGTGACTGGGGCTGGTTAGTGTCGCTGACATGTGGGCCCAGTCAATAGCCACGTCAGCTTGGTCAACTCTGACACGTGGGGACCGTTGGGTTAGTTAAACCTAAACAGAAACTAAACCAGATTATTTAGACATTGGGGCCCGGCTGTCAATGTCACCGGGTTAAACTAACCACGGGGTTAGTGGCTAACCTAATCTGCCACGTCACCTAACCGGCGATTAGTCACGGTTAATCGTAACGCCGGGCGGCGCTCCTCGTCCGCCATCTCCCATGACGAGAGCTCGCGTGGCTGGGCTCTACGGACGCATCGTGGTGAGGCGCGTCGTTTGGTAGCAGCGAGAGATGCTGGGGTGGTCGGAAACTGCAACAGCGGCGAGCGAGGCGGCGGCCGGAGCTCGGGTGGGTGCGGGGTTAGCGCTGCGGCTTGCAAACGAGCTGGTTGTCGCGCTAGCGTTGCTCCACGGGTCGTTGCGAGTGCAACGGACGCACGCGCGGGGCCATTTGGCCACCGGGGCTTCGTCGGTGACGAGCCCGAGCGGCGACGGCTACGGTAAGCAAGGGGGTGACGGCTACGGCGACCAAACGGGGGCAGGGTTAGGGGTGAAATGACCGGGGGCTCACCGCGGTCACAAAGAGCTTCTCGGCGAGCTCGGGGAGGCACGGACGGCGACAGATTTGACGGCGGCTATGCACAGCCGTGCGCGGAGGCGACGGGTCGATGGCGAGGCGACATGGCGTCCGGCGATGCTCGCGTTGAGGGGGAACTTCAAGGCGTCGAGGCGGACATAGGGGACAGCATGGGGAGGCGATGGAATGGTTGTGGCTGCGCATACGGTGGTCGGCATGGACGACGCGCTCGGTGGACGCGCGTGAGAGAGACAGGGAAGGGGAGAGAGGGCGAGGAGTGCTCGAGCGGACTCTGCGGGGATGGCATGGCGTCTCCAGGCGCATCGGGGCAGCGGTGGGAAGCAGGAGGTGGCGCAGCACGTGTGCGAGCACGGCGAACACACGGCCTCGTCCTTCTGGCGCACGGAGGACGACTGGCATGGCCAGATGGGCCGGCTGGGCTGCACAGGTAAGTGGGCTGCCAGGTTAGGCCAGGTAACTCTCTCTCTCTCTCTCTCTCTCTCTCTCTCCCTCTCTTATTTCTGCTTTTTTTTTCTGTAATTGTGTTTGGCTTTATTAAAAATGCCAGACCATTTCCAAAAATCATGCAACTGACTGTGGCCACTGTTTGGAATATTTCCAACAGTAACCATTTCAGTTTGTGATTATTTGGGCATTTAATATATTTTATAGGATTTAAATTCCCAAATGAAAATACTATATGGTTTAATTTAGTGACCCCCAATTGACCTAGAAAAATGTGGAATATTTTTGGCAAAGGTCCAAGACCAATCCAAAGATGATGAACATTTTTGGGAAGGCATTTTGGGTTCATTGAAAATATTTTTATTTGAACCTAGTTGAATT
Source organism: Aegilops bicornis (assembly GCA_021605145.1). Taxonomy (NCBI): domain Eukaryota; kingdom Viridiplantae; phylum Streptophyta; class Magnoliopsida; order Poales; family Poaceae; genus Aegilops; species Aegilops bicornis. Next base: position 154,998,128 of record CM038669.1, read on the forward strand.
CTTTCTGATGCTAGGGTTTGGTCAATCCCCATTGCAACTTAAATAGAATTTAAACATGATACAACAAGATGCAAAACACCAGGAAGTACCAGAAGCTAGGGATGTGACAGCTGAAGCCGACGACTGCAAACTTTCAGGTTATATACATATATATGTAAATGGCCACACATGAGGCATCATAATACTTTCAGGCAAAAGTATAAACACAGCCTTTTATAATTCAATAAAACATTGTTTTTACAATGGGAGTACATGTCACTAGAACATAATATTCTTCGAGCCTCTATTGAACGAGCGCCTTCAAGGACTTCTTCAAAGTAGTGCTCGGCAGATACTTGGCCCACGGCCGGACTCTGGGTTGCGATAGCGGTGTCCTCCATCTCTGCCCAGTATGTCTTGACACGGGAAGTGCCATCCGTGCACCCTCTATGCACGTCGACCTCTTCATAGCGTCTATGTGCGGCACAGCACCAAGGAACCGTTGCACTGAACTAAAATAACTATTCGGCCTTGGCCCTTCCGGCCACAGATGATCCACAACAGACCTCATGGCAAGCCCGGACAACCTATGGAGCTCGTCCCACTCGGCCACTCGCTCATTCAACAGCAGCGGACGCACTGGACCATCGAACTATGACCAGAACAGCTTTTCCACTTCACGATCTTTTTGATCCTTGAAGTACTCGACCGCATCAGCGGCACTGGCTGCCAAATACGCGTATGCATCTGCAGAACTCCATAGTTGATCAAGAGGGGCATACTTCGGATCTCCGAAATTTGTCCACAACAAAAGGGCTTCCCAGCCGCGATATCTCCAGCTTGACGCAGCACCTCCTTCGCCGCTCTGATTTTAGAGCGGGCTTCCTTGGCTGCCACCATGGCCTTCTCCAGGTCCGTCGCCTTTGCTCGGCTTTCTTTTTCAAGAAGCTGGTAACGGTCGGCGGCATCCTTCAACTCAATGGCCATCCTGGCCATTTTTTCCTTGCTTTGGCAATGCGCAGCCTATTCAGCTCTTCGACCGCCTTTAGAGCGGCCGCATCACTATTCCTGGCTTGTTCCTTGGCTCGGGCAAGTTCCGCCCGAAGGGTCTCCATGGCGGCAGCTCCATCTGCAGTCACACACATTAAAGATACTAGCATCATGCTCCTCTTACTATGTGTTGATCACTAGAGAAATCACATACCCTGTGCCTCGTTGAGCCACTTGTTGACAAGCACGAAGTTGGCATCTGCCACATCAAGTTGCCGCTTCAGCTCGGCAAACTCACTAGTCCGGCTAGCCACCGGACCTTCAGCCACCTGCACATGAAGGCGGCCTGATTATTACCTAGGATTAAGATCCTCTGTTTGCCGCCGTTCTCGACGGCAACCAGAGTCTCAGGGGCTACTATCCTCATAGGGCACACCTAACGTGTGCGGTACCGTCAAAAACATACACTATTTCACGTACCTCAAAGCCTTTTCAGCAGGCTCATAAAAGCTTCATGCAACCCGCTTTTGGCGGATGAAATTCTCGGAATCACCATACCCATTAGCGTATGATGCACTTCTGAGATAGCCGCTTGCTCCAGAAGATCCTTCAGTGCGTCTGATCTCACACAGGACGGTTCCATACTCTTTCTGTTACTCTCCTCAGGAGCCGAATACTGAGGACTTCGGGTGGCCCAGGAATTACCCTCTGGCCTTGGTGGATCACGAGAAACCCTTCGCGACGACACTTCAGCGTCGCCCGCTTCATGAGGCGGGGTGGCTTGGGGAGGTGTTTCGCTCTCCATCATCTCCGGAAGAAGATCCCCTGAAGACGAACTCTATCGAGAAGGGCTACGATCCGAACTACAAGATATATGTTTCGGTTATTGTCCTCAGAGGTAAAGCAGGATATTTTTACTATTAAGTACTTTTTCTTTACTTACAGCTCGGTGGGAGGCTGATCCCGCTGCGGACACTGTGCGGCAAGGGTACCCTCGGAGGCAGGACCCTCTGGCGAAGATTTCTTCCCCCGTTTGGAAATCTTTGTTTCCGGGTCTTTAGAGGTGGTCCTCTTCCTTCCTTGGGCAGAGGGAATTTCAGATCGTTCTCCCCAGTTGTCCTCCTTCACGGAGGATCTAATTCCCCCGGTTTGGATGAATAATGAGTGAGGCCCGCTTTCAGCCTCTTTATTCCCCCCTTTATCTTCCCCTGAGGGCGCCTGATAAGGCGCCGGCTCGAGCATTCTGGCTAGTACTGGATCTGCTGAGCCTTCGGGAAGGGGGGCCGAACACCTGATCATCTTCGCCTTTGTTACCCAGTCCTGGTCAAAGAGCGGCTTTTCAGAATGATGTTGTGATAAATAAAAAGACGACGTATTCGGCCATGGGATTATTTACTTGGGTGTCTGGGCGATTGCAGCTCAGACCCGCATCCTCGGTGAGGTCTGGACACCTTATTTGTGGTCCGAAGAACAATTTGAAAATCTCTTCGAGCGTCATGCCGAGGAAGTGGTGAATAGCTCGCGGTCCTTCCGGGTTGAATTCCCACATACGGAGGGGTCGACGTTTGCAAGGCGGGACTCCATGAACTAGCATGACTTGCATTACTGTGACCATGCCAACGTCTCTCTCGAGGAGATCTAGGATGCGACTCTGCAATATCGGCACATCATTTGCTGGCCCCCAGTCCAGCCCCTTGTTGATCCATGACGTCAGTTGTGGTGGGGGATCCGAGAGAAAGGCAGGGGCGGCCACCCACTTGGTACCCCGAGGAGCTATGATATAAAACCACTCCCGTTGCCATAAACTGGACACCTCCGTGAAAAGGAAACCTTTGGCCATGGAACATCGGCGCCTTTGCTTATTACGACACCTCCGCACTCTGCGTGTCGCTCCTCGATCATCTTCGGCGTCACATTGAAGGTTTTGAGCCACAGGCCGAAGTGTGGGGTGATGCGGAGGAAGGCTTCGCACACGACGATGAACGACGAGATGTGAAGGACGTAATCCGGGGCCAAGTCATGGAAATCTAGCCCATAATAGAACATGAGCCCCCTAACAAAGGGATCTAAAGAAAGGCCTAGCCCTCGGAGGAAGTGAGAGATGAATACAACGCTCTCGTCGGGTTCGGGAGTCGGAATGACCTACCCTCGAGCAGGCAACCTGTGCGAGATTTCGCCGGTCAAATACCTGGCCTCTCTTAGCTTCTTGATGTCTTCCTCTTTGACAGAGGAAGGCATCCACCGACCTTGAAGGTTGGATTCAGACATGGTTGAAGGTCCGAAGTGCCTGACCTAAGCCTTGGTATTGGAACTCGAGGTGGGGGAAGGATTCGATTGAGTGCAAGAAGAAAAGGGACATGCCTTGGCCTCTTTATAAAGGGGGTGAATATCAAGCATCCTCCACGTGGCCATTTGGGGACTTGCCTAAAATCGAGGAGTCGTACCAACGGGCACGATTGGGTTACCCACATCCGTATTTATGAGAATCCTGTAATAAGGGGGACATGATCTCTGCTTCGACAAGAAGTGCCAGTAAAATCGCCTCGCAAAACGTGCAGTGGCAGGCTGATTGAAAAAGACGGTCAGTCATGGCCAGACCACGGCCATACGTCACATTATGAGAAACGGTCGGCAGATTGGATTTGTGGAAATATTATTCTCTCCACGATGGTATGTGGAACTTGTTTTGCAGAGCCGGACACTCTCCTTGTGTTCAAAATCTTCTATGGAGTATTCGGAGGAGGAACCCTCCTTGCAATGCCGAAGACAATCTGCGTGCTGGACTCATTGTCATTGAAGCCTGGTTCAGGGGCTACTAAGGGAGTCCTAGATTAGGGGGTCTCCGGACAGCCGGACTATATCCTTTGGCCGGACTGTTGGACTATGAAGATACAAGACTCAAGGCTTCATCCCGTGTCTGGATGGGACTCTCCTTGGCGTGGAAGGCAAGCTTGGAAATACGGATATGTAGATCTCCTCCTTTGTAACCGACTCTGTGTAACCCTAGCCCCCTCCGGTGTCTATATAAACCGGAGGGTTTAGTCCGTAGGAAAACAACAATCATACCATAGGCTAGCTTCTAGGGTTTAGCCTATACGATCTCGTGGTAGATCAACTCTTGTAATACTCATATCATCAAGATCAATCAGGTCGGAAGTAGGGTATTACCTCCATCGATAGGGCCCGAACCTGGGTAAACATCGTGTCCCCCGCCTCCTGTTACCATCTGCCTTAGACGCATAGTTCGGGACCCCCTACCCGAGATCCGCCGATTTTGACACCGACATTGACCAAAAGGAAGAAGTTGGGGCCGGGTTGCACCTGGGGGGAGTCCCGAGGAGGGGACAACCCACCAGGGCGCGCCAGGAGGCCCAGGCGCGCCCTGGTGGGTTGTGCCCACCTCGGGTGCCCCCCCAAACCGCCTCTTTTCTCTATAAATACCCTAATATTCCAGAAACCCTAGAAGCATCGATGAAATATTCATACAGCCGACGCAGAGTCCAGAACCACCAGATCCAATCTAGACACCATCTCGGATGGGGTTCACCACCTCCCTTGGTGCCTCTCCGATGATGCGCGAGTAGCTCTTTGTAGACCTACGTGTCCGTGGTTAATAGCTAGACGGCTTTCTCTCTCTCGCTGAATTCTCAATACAATGGTCTCTTGGAGATCCATATGATGTAACTCTTTTTGCGGTGTGTTTCTTGGGATCTGATGAACTTCGAGTTTATGATCAGCTATATATTTCTATATCCATGAAATTTATTTGAGTTTCTTTGATCTCTTATAGCCTCATATTTCTTCTTGGATATTTGGGTTTTGTTTGGCCAACTTGATCTATTTATCTTGCAACGGGAAGAGGTGCCCGGTAGTGGGTTCGATCTTACGGTGATTGATCCCAGTGACAGAAAGGGAAATGACGTACGTATCATTGCTACTAAGGTTAAAGATGGGATCTATATCTACGCAATAGATAAACGAATCTTGTCTACATCATGCCATCGTTCTAATTGCATTACTCCGTTTTTCCATGAACTTAATACACTAGATGCATTCTGGATAGCGGTCGATGTATGGAGTAATAGTAGTAGATGCAGGCAGGAGTCGGTCTACTAATCTTGGACGTGATGCCTATGTAATGTTCATTGCCTGGATATCATCATAATTATTTGAAGTTCTATCAATTTCCCAACAGTAATTTGTTTACCCACTGTTTGCTATTTTTCTCCAGAGAAGCCACTAGTGAAACCTATGGCCCCCTGGTCTTCTTTCTCATATATTTGCTTGTGATCTACTTTTCCTTTGCATTTTTATTCAGATCTATTAAACAAAAAATAAAAAAATTCTTTGCTGCACTTTATTTTATTTGCGATCTATTATTTCAATCTATTACAAATTTTTGACATCGTTACCCGAAAGGGATTGACAACCCCTTTAACACATCGGGTTGCGAGGTGTTGTTATTTGTGTGCAGGTGTTGGTTACGTTGTGTTGCTTGGTTCTCCTACTGGTTCGATAACCTTGGTTTCATCATTGATGGAAATACCTACTTTCGCTATGCTACATCATCCCTTCCTCTTTGGGGAAATACCGACATAGTCCTAGCAGACAGAAGCTTCTGGCGCTATAGTTAGGTAGTAATCACACATCAACGGTAGGTATTTCCCTCAGTGCTGAGACCAAGGTTATCGAACCAGTAGGAGAAGCATGCAACACTACACGAACAGCACCTGCACACAAATAACAACTACTCGCAACCCGACATGTTAAAGGGGTTGTCAATCCCTTTCGGGCAACGGCGCCAGAGATAGGCAAACATACGTGCGAGAGTTGTAAATATTGATATATCAAATGCCAAATAAAATAAAGTGCAGCAAGGTATTTTTGTATTTTTGGTTTAATAGATCTGACAATAAAAGCAGAGGAAAATAGATCGCAAAGGCAAATACAATAAGGAAGAGACCCAGGGGCCATAGGTTTCACTAGTGGCTTCTATCGAGAAACATAGCAAACGGTGGGTGAACAAATTACTGTTGGGAAATTGATAGAACTTCAAATAATCATGACGATATCCAGTCAATGATCATTATATAGGCATCATGTCCAAGATTAGTAGACCGACTCCTGCCTGCATCTACTACTATTACTCAACACATCGACCGCTATCTAGCATGCATCTAGTGTATTAAGTTCATGGAAAAATGGAGTAATGCAGTAAGAATGACGACATGATGTACACAAGATCTATTTATGTAGAAATAGTCCCCATCTTGTTATCCTTTATAGAAACGATACATACGTGTCAGTTCCCTTTCTATCACTAGGATCTAGCACCGTAAGATAGAACCTATCACAAAGCACCTCTTCCCATTGCAAGATAAATAGATCAAGTTGGCCAAACAAAACCCAAATATCGGAGAAGAAATACGAGGCTATAAGTAATCATGCATATAAGAGATCAAAGAAGACTCAAATAACTTTCATTGATAAAAAGATAGATCTGATCATGACCTCAAAGTTCATCGGATCCCAACAAACACACCGCAAAAAGAGTTACATCATATGGATTTCCAAGAGGCCATTGTACTGAGAATCAAACGAGAGAGAGGAAGCCATCTTCCTACTAACTATGGACCCGTAGGTCTACAAAGAACTACTAACGCATCATCGGAGAGGCACCAATGGGAATGATGCACCCCTCTGTGATGGTGTCTAGATTGGATCTGGTGTTTCTGGAACTTGCGGCGGCTGGAATTGATTTTTGTCGAGTCTCCTAGGGTTTTTGGATTATTGGGGTATTTATAGAGCAAAGAGGCGGTTCAGGGGGCACCCGAGGTGGGCACAACCCACCTGCGCATGCCTGGGGCTCCAGGCGCGTCCTGGTGGGTTGTGCTCCCCTCGGAGCACCCCCCGGGTGCTTCTCCGGCCCACTGGATGTCTTCTGGTCGAAAAAAAATCCAAAAAAAGTTTTGCTGCGTTTGGACTCCGTTTGGTATTGATTTCTTGCGATGTAAAAAACATGCAGAAAATAGCAACTGGCACTTGACACTATATCAATAGGTTAGTACAAAAAATGATATAAAATGACTGTAAAACGATTATAAAACATACAAGAATGATAATATAACAACATGGAACAATCAAAAATTATAGATACGTTGGAGACGTATCACGCTGGTTGAAGAAACACGCTATAGCTATGTTATGTAGCAGTAGCGCTATCCTAGAAACGCGCTATAGCTACTTCATATAGCAGTAGCGCCTTTCTAGGAAACACATTATAGCTATCTTAGCTATAGCGCATTTTCAAGAACAGTGCTATTTTCACATAACCCCCTCCGCGGGCTTCCCTCCTCTGCTTCCTCCCCCAATTCCCCCACTCTCTTCCCCCCCCCTTGTCGCCGCCGCCGGAACCCCTGCCCTTGCCCTCGCCGGAGCTTGAGCCTCGACGCCGACCCCGACGTCACATGCCTCCCTTGCCGTCGTCCGACCCTGACCTCGACGACGCGCGCCACCTCCCTCGGCCTCGACCCCGACGACGCACGCCTCCCTCCTTTGCTTCCTCCCCTCCCTACCTCGTATGTCGTAGCGCCTGCCTCGCCGCCGTCGTCGGGCCTGCCTCCTCGCCCTGCACCCTCTATAAGCCCCCCATGGCTCCTCTCTCACTACTAGGGAAAAGCCTATACACAGAATCTTACCAGCAGCGCGCTCTAAAATAAGGCACTGCTGCTAATTAGCAGCAGCGCTTGATATAAAAACGCGCTGCTGAAAGGAAAGTAGCAGAGCGCTCCCACGCCAAACCGCTGCATCGCTTCTAATTGCCATGACCTCGCAACCCAGCTAGTTATAGCGGTAGCGCTTATAGTGAACCGCGCCATCGCTATAGAAGTTAGCAGCAGCGCTTCTAAGAAAATCGCTACAGCCACGATCAGCCCACAAGTTTAGTCCCACCTCGCTCAATGAGCAGGTGTTTACCACCTTAAATATGTTACTTCAAACTATCACAACCAGTTGGTCTTGACTGAACTCTATGTGTAGAATTTGTGGCGCAATATGAGTCCTCTCCAGTTCCTACCGGAGTGGACTCATATTGACAATTCAGATTGTACACAAAAAGATCATTGATGGCCAATGTATTTTGTTATGCGTGCTTAGACTTAGCAGTAGCGTTTTTCAGTAAAATGCGCTATAGCTACATTAGCTATAGCATGGTTCCTAAAGTGCGCCATCGCTAGTCTGACTTAACCCCGCTCAAAATTTCACTAAGTCCTCCTCCCTGTTCCCTACTCCTCTATCGCTCGCCCGAGCCCGAGCCTGCCCACACCGCCGACCGAGGCCGCCCTCAACCTCACCGCTGCCGCCCGCCGCCGCTCTCGACCTCACCGTCGCCGCCGCGTCCCCCACCCCCTCCGCTCTCCACCTCACCGTGCCGCTCTCGACCTCACCATCGTCCGACGCCACCAAGGTACTCCCTCCTTCTGTGCCTCCTCCTCCTACCGCGCCCTCCTCCCTCTTCCTCCCATCGTGCCCTCCTCCCTCCGCTGTGCCGCCCCTCCCTCCTCCTCCGCCGCCCGCCTCCTCCTCCTCTCTCCTCCCTCCCTCCCTTGTCTCTGTTCTTGCAAATCGTAGGTGTTTTGAATAAAATAGAAGTAAGAAAATTTAGGGCAGTATGATTAATAGTAGTTGTAGTTGAACTATTTTAGTTGTAGTTGAACTAGTTTAGTAAGTAAATTAATAAACTAGTTGAACTAGTTGAACTATTTGAATTAATAGAACTAACATATTTTTAGTAAGATAATTAATATAACTAGTTGAACTACTTTATTTCTAGAAAGAACTAGTTTTTTAGTAAGATAATTAATATAACTAGTTGAACCCCATATTCTATTTATAGTAAGTTTATATTTAGTAAGAACTAGTTGAATTAATAAACTAGTTGAATATGTCATATTTGTTGTTACTTTTTAGTTTAAGCAATTATTCGGGATGTATTAGTGATAACTTATACGGTTTTTGCTTTTGCAGAAATCAAGGAGCCCCTCCATCATCCCCGCCGTCGTCCCCGTCACCAACCCCCTCCGGCATCGAGGTGAGACCAGCCAAATATCCATGTATATCTTTTGTTGCTCAAATAGTATAGTGGTTGCCAAGTGGCCGTTCATGTTCAGTTTACACCTCCGAGTGGCCTATGTTTTGCCGGAGTGTTGATTAATTTCTGTTCTGGCAAATTTCAAGCGCTCGATATGTCCTTTTTTTAGTAAAGGTCATGCCGGATTTTTCAGGCCTATGTTTTAGTACATATATTTAATTGTACAAGTTTAATCTTTGAATTATGAACGTAGGAAATGTCGTACTCGGACGCATTTACGCCTCCTGGGAGTGCAGCTGGTGCCACGACGATCGAGGTATGTGCGATGTGTTCGTTGAGTCGGACGAAGATCGGCGCTTCAAAGATTAAGCTCGAGGAGACCTTCGATGTTGAAACGGTACGCAACAACGACAAGAGTTTTTTTTCGTAATTAAGCTTGACTTCAACTATTTCAATGTCTAATTTTCATCTTTTGCAATTCGACTAGCTTATCCCATGCCATGCAAGACGCTATGTCTTGGAGAGGATGGGTTTTGAAGACCATGAAAATTTTGAAACAAAGAAAATACACCTAAGGACCCATCATGATATGGATTTTGAAGTAAATCTGTACAATGCTCAGAGCGTAACCCATTTTGGTTGCCAAAATTGGGAAGCACTTTGCAAAATGTATGGTTTTTATGAGGGTATGATTGTCACCATGGATCTTGGTGATCCTGACATCGAGCAAGACAATATGGACATTTGGGTCCTTATTGATACTCTTCCGATACTACCGCAATGTCAGTTTCTCAAACATAGTTATTAACTAATTTATATTGTTTATTTCAAAATGGTTGACAGCTTATTTCCATTGACAGCTTATTTTGAATCTTCAAAGAATGTGCGTAAGATGGTAGACAAAACCCACTACATTGGTGGCTCGAATTAACTTATAAGGAGAAAAATCATCCGATCGCATTTTGTACTTTCTTTGAGAATTACAATACCTATTATCGAACTCCTCCAAATTATGGTGAATACGTGCCACTAGTGCACGTGTTGAACCAATGATAACTTCTATGGAGATACCTGGTAAGATTTTTACTATTACGACATCCGTGCATCTTTTGCATACTTCCAAAACTAGTACATCATTGCTAACTACGAAGTTATTACTATGTTTTTCAACAGAAAATCCCGATGGATTGTGTGCCTCATCTGATGTATTATAATGGTCGCCTTGATGTTCTGAACAAACAGCCAGGTCATCCTACGGATCTCACCTATGCATATCGGATTTCTAAAACCAGTGAACACATGCTAATCAAAGAATGGAAAAAATGTTTGGACATTCGCAAGGAGGTTCTTGGAAGTAACATTGCTTAAAGGCAAGAATTGGAGACGGGATAATCTCCATTCTCCATAATGGAGAGTCAGGGGCTATCTTGTTTTTTTCTATTTTACCTTAGAGAATATAGTAGGTCCTAAGAGAATGTAGTAGGTCCTATGAGGTACAATATGTTTATTATGTGATACAATGTGTTAGAGTTGATGATGAGGAGTACTTGTGATTACGACTAGTGACCAATTTCCTACGTGATGTCTCATTGATGAAAACGATGATCTTGAGGAGGTGTTATATGACAATGATGTATTATGATGATAAGTTGTTAATGATATGATATGATATTTATTATATCATTGGGTGAAAGAATCATTGATTAGTTTCAAGTGGATGTCCATCCACTTGAATCTAGTCCACGTTGTTTCACCTACTCATTATGATGTAAAACAGTCTCTAAATTCCTGTTGTATGAAAAAGTGTGTAAAGGTGTATGAAATAGAACATGAAATAAAAAAGAAATAAAATACTAAATAATAGTAGTAGCGCTGGCAAGGAGGAGCGCTACTACTAATTACCAAAGAGCGCTGCTCGAGAAGCGCTACTACTAGATCATTTTAGCAGCAGCTGGGTCCAGCGCTGCTGCTAAGCTTTAGCTGTAGCGCCTTATCAGTAGCACTCCTGCCCGCGCTACTGATAGGCCTAAAACCCGCGCTGCTGCTAGGCTTTTCCCTAGTAGTGTCTCTCTCTGCCATTAGGGTTCTAGCTAGGGTTCTAGGTTAATTTACTTAGGTTTTAGTTAGGGCAATAGGTTAATTAGGTTATCTTTTAGTTAGGGCAGTATGTTAAGTTGGTTTTAGTTATGGCAGTATGAAACCTAGTGTCACGCCCAAGATGCGACCCTATCCTAAAGGAACTCGAAGGTCCCACCAAGGATAGAAGCGCATCTTGAAGACGCTTTTGCAAGGTGGATATCATTACATCAACATTACATAATAGATAGGGATACATACATAAGGCACAAATGCCACAAGAATATATCAACATCATATACAAGAGATTAACATCCGACTACGGATGGAACACAAACAGAAACTCAAACGACATCCACCCTGCTAGCCCAGGCTGCCGACCTGGAACCTATCCCCTGATCGAAGGAGCAGAAGAAGAACTCCAATATAGTAACACCGCTCTCGCGTCAAGATCATCACATAACCTGTACCTGCAACTGTTGGTGTAGTAATCTGTGAGCCACGAGGACTCAGCAATCCCATTACCATGGGTAACAAGACTAGCAAAGCTTAATGGGAAAGGAAGGGGTAAAGTGGTGAGGATGCAGCAGCGACTAAGCATATATGGTGGCTAACATACGCAAATGAGAGCGAGAAGAGAAACAACGGAATGATCGTCAACTAGTAATGATCAAGAAGTGATCCTAAACTCCTGCCACGCCGACATAACCCGTAAAACCGTGTTCTCCTCTCGATCAACCCGAAAAGAGACACTCACGGTTACGCATTAACGGTTGGTGTATTTTAGAAGAGTTTACTTCAAGTTTACTACAACCGGATATTAACATATTCCCATCTGCCACATATCCTCGGGCACTGCTCTCGAAATATTTTACCCTTGAGGGGTGTCCCAACTTAGCCCATGATAAGCTCTAGCGATCATTGAAGGATATTCCTTCTCCCGGGAAGACCCGATCAGTCTCGGAATCCCGGCTACAAGACATTTCGACAAAGAATAAAACAAGACCAGCAAGACCGCCTGATGCTACCGACAATCCCGATAGGAGCTGCACATATCTCGCTCGTGGCAACACCGGATGAGCACACCGTACAACTAAAACCAGCCCTCGAGTTTCCCCAAGGTGGCGCTTGCAAAGGACTCTAGTTTGGACCAACACTTAGACAAGCATTGGCCCGGGGGCTGAATAAAGATGACCCTTGGGTTGGCCGACCCAAGGGAAGGGTATAGGTGGTGGTGAGGCAAATGGTAAAACCAAGGTTGGGCCTTGCTTTGGACAAGTTTTATTTAAAGCGATCTGTCAAGGGGTCCCATAAATCACCCAACCGCGTTAGGGACGCAAAATCCGGGAACATAATACCGATATGATGTAAACTAGGGCGGCAAGAGTGGAACAAAACACTGTGCATAAGGCCGAGCCTTCCACCCTTTACCAAGTACATAGATGCATTAATAATATAAGAGATATTGTGATATCCCAACATAAACATAATCCAACATGGAGCAAACTTCATCTTCACCTGCAACTAGCAACGCTATAAGAGGGGCTGAGCAAAAGCGGTAACATAGCCAAACAGTGGTTTGCTAGGAAGGGTGTCAAAGGTTAGAGGTTCATGGAAATTTGGGAGGCTTGATGAGCAAAAGATAGGTAATGCAGCATAGCGATAGAACGAAGCAACTAGCATACCATGATAGTAGTGAGATCCAGGGTAGCGGTCATCTTGCCTGAAATCCCGCAAGGAAGAAGAACGATTCCATGAAGAATATTAAGCCACGAAGACAAACCAAGCGTAGACGAACGAATCCTCACGATCGCAACGAAACGGGAACTATCGAGAAGAAGCACACAACATGGTAAACACACCACACATAGACAAGACATGATGCACAACAAGCATGATGCATGACAAGGCTACATGAAGCTACTCATGGCAAGAGATGATGCAAACAAGAGCAACACATCAAAGCAAGTTTAAATGAGGCCGGAAACAACATATAACAATTCCGGTAAGTCCTCATATGCATATTTCGAAATTGGTCCAGATCTGAATAAATCTTATATTCAAGTTGTTAAACAGCAAGTTAAGATGCACCACGATGATCTACACGAGATTCTATTCAAGTTACATATAAAGTTCATTAGATTTGGAGCTACGGCCTAGAAGATATGAGCAAAACAAGTTAAACATGGCATTGATGCAAAATGCATACAAACATCAAGCAAACACCTCAAAACAAGGATTCAACATGATAATATGAAAATACATGCAAAAACAAGCAAGTTTCATATAGAGCACACTCAAAACGGAGCAACGGTTCAACACACTATACAAGTTATAGCATCAATCTGTCCAAAACAGCAACTAGGCATATTGCAAGCATCAAAACAATATGCTACAGCATCTCAACGTGAAAACAGAAGGCATGAGCATGATGTACAGGTAAAGCATGACAAAACATGAACACTGAGATATCTCCATAAACCACTAGAACATTCTCAAAATTACATGGCAAGATTGCAAATACTAACAGTTTCAGACTTGGCAGAAATAACATCAGGTTGCAATGTTTAGAGCTATCAAACAACATGTTACAGTAACTTATCGTGGCAAACATAGGCATGGCATGAATCTACTAATTGCATAGAACAAATGTCCTTTACTGACCATAAGCCAAAAAGGATCAGAAGATATGATGGCACCCATGTAAACATGACAAGTTATATTACAGATTTAAACATGGCAGGGACAACGGTAAGTAGGCATGTTGATGAGCTTGAACCACTCACCACAGAGAAATACATGGCATGGAAAGGCAACCAATAGTAATAAGACATGTTTATGAAGCTAAACATAGCAATAGCAAGTTCATAGGGTGCATGGATCACTAGCAAAGCTCATGGCAAAACTGAACTTAAAGTTAACAGGTTGACAGCAACATTATTTAGCAACTTTGGAGCAAGATTATAACAAGTGACAGCAGACTATAATTGCAACAAAGGGCATGGATGGATAGAGAATGACATGTGTAAAAAAACATCCTTAGTGAACATCTCCATATTATGCATAGAATGACTTGTAGAAGCAGGTTAACATACCATCATGATATAGCAGATTCAGACATGCAAAACAGTAACAGTAAGTACCCTACTTAACAAGCTTGATGCACTCACTATACCACTCACAAAAATACATGGATGGCACCTCTGGAAAGATGGCATAGCATAGTACAAAGCACATGTAGACATCAACCTCATAGGATGCACACATCAAACATGGCAAAAATGACAAATCACCAAGTTATAACAGTTTCAGCAGGTTAACATCATATAGCACTCTTGCAACAAAGATTCAGGCATCAGGATGAGCTCAAATGAATATGATGCAATGGAATGAAATGAATTACTCGTTGAGGCGAACAATTTGACATATTACACGCACGAAACGGAGCTACGGATGCAGAGGTACAACATTACGAACAGGGCATGAAAATTACACAGAAACGGGGACGGTGGATTTTGGGGTCAACCTCAGGCAGATCTCGCCGGAGTAGTCGCCGGAGGAGCTCGGGGAAGAAGGGGACGGCCGGAGCAGGCGGAGCTCGGGTCGGGGAAGAAGGACCCGGGGCGCTCTCGGTCGGATCTCGCCGGATCCGAGCCGAAGAGGCACGGGGGCGGCGAGGGCGCTGGTTCCGGCGAAGCGGGCGCGTGAGGCGCCATGTGGCGCAGCGACGGCAGGCGCGGGCGCCACGGAGGGAGGCGCTGGGCGCTGGGATGAGGCGCCGGGCGCGAGGGGCGGCGGCGCGGGCGGGCGGCGGGCGGCGCGGAGACCGGAGGGCGCCGGGCGTGGAGGCTCGGCCGGCGAGGACTGGTGTGGCGGCGGGCGCTGGGCTCTGGCGCGCGGCGGGCGCGGTTGCTCGCGGGCTCAAGGATGGTTTTGGCGGGTCGCTGGGACGACGGCGCGGACAGGTGTCGGGCTGCGATTCGTCGGTGCAGCGGGTGGACATGTCCGGCGGCGGCACAGACGTGTCCGGTGGCACGGGGAGGAAGAAAACTAGGGTTTCGCCTGAAATTTAGGAGGGGAAGGCTAATTTATAGGTAGAGGGAGCTAGGAGAGTCCAAATGAGGAGCGGTTTTCGGCCACGCGATCGTGATCGAACGACCGAGAGCATGGAGGTGAGTTTGCTGGGTTTTGGGCCACTTTGGAAGGGATGTTGGGCTGCACACAAAAGAGGCTTTTACGGTTACTCGGTTAACTGTTGGAGTACCAAACGACCTCCAAATGGCACGGAACTTGACAGGCGGTCTACCGGTGCTATACCAAGGCTGCTTGGCAAACCTCGGGCCATTCCGAGAATGTTTAACACCCGCGCACAACGAGAGACAAAAGGGGGATGCCGGGGAAGATAGGAGTGCCGGATTGCAAAACGGACAACGGGGAAAATGCTCGGAAGCATGAGACGAACAAGTATGCAAAATGAGATGCACATGATGACATGGAAAAAATGCAACACGCAAGCAAATGACATGGCAAAGATGGCGAATAACTGGCAGACACCTGGCGCATCGAATCCGGGGCGTTACACCTAGCTTTTAGTTATGAACCCTAGGTAGTTATTTTTTTGCGGTGTTGAATTTACTTATGAACCCTAGCTAGGTATCAAATTTAGTTATGAATTTAGCTACGTATGAACCCTAGTTATGAATTTTGCAGTGATGAATTTATCTAATTCAGTTATGAATCCTAGGTATCAAATTTAGTTATGAATTTAGCTAGGTATCAAATATTGTGAAGAAAAATGACTTCTTGCATTTTTTTAAGTTCTATATTTTTCTTCCTGTCATATGCAAATTTGAAGTGGACATGTGATACGTGGACATGTGATTTGGACATGTCATATTTGGAATTTGTACATGTGATATTTGAAAAATGATGGTTATGTGCAGGGTAAACGATCCGCGTGGCCTATGTTTTGGTGGAATGTTGATTCATTTCTATTCCGGTGAATTTCAGGTGCTCGATATGTCCACTTTTTAGCAAAGGTCATGCCGAAATTTCCTGTGAATTTTGGCATGACTTGTGCTAGAAAGTAGGCATAGAGTGCCGGGATTTGCTGCGATGGCATTTCGGCAAACCATAGACCTTTTTTATGTCCTTTCTCATTTTATTATAGTTTTAGAATTAAACAAGG
The DNA here is from genome assembly GCA_021605145.1 of Aegilops bicornis. Classification (NCBI taxonomy): domain Eukaryota; kingdom Viridiplantae; phylum Streptophyta; class Magnoliopsida; order Poales; family Poaceae; genus Aegilops; species Aegilops bicornis. The sequence goes on from CM038669.1 coordinate 155,014,450, forward strand.
AGACTTAGTCATAGGAAACATGTCGAACAATGAAGAAACCGGGCCTTCTGACCAAGATGCAGACAAGATAGATTATGAGGGTGAACAACAATACCTCGACGTTTTGTTTGCTAAGCATGTCAGGGTTTGCAGGGCGGCCTCCATGATGGTACTGACGCCGACATCATCACCGACGGCGCCGACACCAATGGCGGCGCCGAGACCGGCAGGTAAGATACCATGGGAAGGTACCGGCGCCGAAGCCGCTATCGAAAAGAAGAAGCAGAAGAAGCAGAGGATACGAAAACCTAACAAACTCGGCATCGGACGACTGGTGATCACAAAGATGGCCCCTGGCAAGTTTGAGCCATTAGAGCCGGAAGAACCTCGCAAGTGCTATGGGAACCAAGTAGGATGCATCCTATGGGAATGCGCGAGCATCAACGACGATGACTTATGGAGTAAAGAACATTTGAGGCAGTTGCTCCTGACGAAGTTGCACAAGAGATTCAAGTTCCCCAACCGGGATGATACCATAGAACAACCGTGGGATGATCCGAAGATGAAAAGGATTAACAATCACGCCATGGGCATGTTCAGAAATGATTTGGCCCCCTGGAAAGTGAGGGTGAAACAAGCTATTGAGGCTGAGGAACCCCTGTCCAAGATTCTGGAGGAAAATCCGACACTTACGGAAGAGGAGTTCCAAAAGTTCAAGGGCACTTGTCCTACCGAGGCAGCCAAGGCTAAGGCTGCGAAATTCAAGAGCCTTCAGCAAAGGAATACGGGGAATCAATGCCTCAGAACCCGTGGCTACCTTGGCAAAAGGCCCATATGGGATAAGGAGGACGCGGAACGTGAAGCCACGGGTCTCCCAGACCCCTTCGCGAAGTTCACCAACCCCTTGGAGCATGACTTCATCAGGGCCTGCTACAAGTGGGACAAGGAAACGAAGGTTTTTTACATGGACCTGATCACAAGGAAATTGATTAGAATACTGGTAATTATGATTTTACCACCTTACATTTAGCTTCTGATCAAGTAGACTACACATTCATAAACGGTTCACGTTCCTTCCGTAGGAGAAGCAACACCAGCATGCAGCCGAAAGCTAGTCTTCGTCGATGAGACCCAAGTGGGACACCCCTCTCAACCGGGCCTTGAACAAACTTAAGGGACTCCCTTTGGACCAGCGGCTACAATATGGACGTGTGCACGACGTCGGAGACGGCGCCACGTGGAAGGTCTTTTACAACGAGGGCCCGGAGGCCAAGAAGCAGAAAAACAAGTTTAGTCAGGCGGACATCGACGAGAAGGTGAAGCTTGCGTTCGAGAGAAAAACAGCTAAGGACACGAAAAAGTAGCCGAGGAGAAAAATGAGTTGCTACAGCAGGCAGTCGCTGCAGCTGTAGATGCCTACAGAAATGACACTACAAGAAATATGTCAACTTATGACCTTCTCTTAGTGACCCCAGCTTAATTGGTCGTAAATTCACGGTCATTTCGCTTGGAAGGGCTCAAACCCTGAAAATTCCTTACACCAAATGGTCACAAAGCAGACAAGAGGCGCCAATGACCTTATTTTTACCTGATTACGACCAATATAAATGGTCATGAGGTTGTGAACGTGGATGCATTGGTACTTATTGCTATGACAAGGCCCCACCTCATCAGTTTTGCCTATGTGTCATGTCCATGTTTCAATTTTTGCCCTAGGTTGTGAAGCAACCTATATTTCTGTCATTCCCAAAATTCCCAAAACAATTGGGTATTCTTTACTATCCATATCATTGCCTCATGACAATATTCAACTCCATTTGACTGGTAAATCTTCCTCGGCAAATTTCCAAAGTTTTTGTTCTGCTCGAACTGTTGTGAAGGAAGTACTGGCTAGGCATATCCTAATGAGCTGAATTTTTCCCACATCTTCTATATTCCCAAATCATAGCTCTCCACAAAATTTGAGCCCCTTCTAACAATACATGTGAGTGTGGCTTCAACATTCATATTTCTGTCCACTGTGATACGTTGCAAAGCAAGTGACATCTAGGCTCCTCCATTTGAGCTACAAATTTTACAAGATAGTGTCCTTAGTAGATGATCATCCTCGGCCAAAACTCAGGCCCATTGGCCATGTGCATTTCCCGTACCACTAATCAAACACTTGGGTGCTAATTCATGTTTGAGCTCGGTTCAGTCTCCTCGTGAGATTCTTCAATTGCCCAACCCACTAGACATGCCTAGGCCGCCCGGAACGCATGGCAACACCACGGTCACGCGGTGACCACTCGGCGGACATGCGAGTCTACGCGCTTTGGAATTGGGGCCCTGGGCCACCATCCAAACCTCAACGTATGGCCACCAAACCATGTATTTCTGATTAAATAGATACTTTTCTACCTAGAAGTGATTTTTTGAAAAATAAAGAGCAAACTATGAGGCAACTGCAGTTCAAATTTGTCCCGCTTCCTGCTGAATCAACAGAAATTTGTCTTTTTCACCAGATATGGATAAAAACTTTTAGCACCCAACCATTTTGTCAATTGTGCATTAAACATGGCCTAGTATTTTATAAAATTGATTTGGTCCAATTTTGCAACAAATATATGGTAGGTCCTTCACAAAAAAAACTCATTTTGGGCACTCGAAAAATGGAAAATTCATTTTTCATCCAAAGAAAATGAAAAATCCCTTAGGCAACATTGTTTGCCATTCCAATATGCACTCTTGTGCACAATATGAGATCATTTGAACAAACTATGCCATGAACGTGGCCATAAGATTGATCACTTGGCTTGAAAGCCATGAATCTTCAGAGATGATAGCTCATTTATAAGAACACTTTTTTAAAATAATTGTCGTATTACAAGTTTGTTATTTTTCCTGGGAACTTGGCCACATATAATGACACAATGCGAAGGTTTCCCAATTTTTTGATTTTTTTTTGAATTTTTTAGGCCCGTTTCAAAATGCGGTCAAAACGGCGGGAATGGCCATTCCTAGCTAGTGGTTGAATCTTGGAATTTTTTTGGTGTTTCTCTGATTAAATAGATACTTATGTACCTAGAATTAATTTTTGGAAAAAATAAATAGCAAACTATGAGGTAGCTGTAGTTCAAATTTGACCCGCTTCCACCTGAATCGGCGGAAATTTGTCTTTTTCACGAGAGGTGGATCAAAACTTTTTACACCCAACCATTTTGTCAATTGTGCATTAAATATGTCCTAATATTTTATAAAATTGATTTGGTCCAATTTTGCAACAATTATTTGGGAGGTCCTTCACAAAAAAACCTCCTTTTGGGCACTCGAAAAATGGAAAATGGTTTTTTCGTCCAAAAAATGGAAACTTCCTTAGGCAACATTGTTTGGAATTCCAATGTGCACCCTTGTTCACAATATGAGATCATTTGAACAAAATATGCCATGAATGTGGCCATAAGACTGATCATTTGGCTTGAAAGCCATTGATCTCCACACGTGATAGCTCGTTTCTGAGAACACTTTTTAAAAAAAATTGCCGTATTACATGTTTGTTATTTTTCCTAGGAAATTGGCCACATATAATAACACAATGCGAAGGTTTCCCAATTTTTTGATTTTTTTTTTAATTTTGTATGCCCGTTTTAAAATGCGGTCAAAATGGCGGGAATGGCCGTTCCTAGCTAGTGGTTGAATCTTGAAAAAAAAATTGGTGTTTCTCTGATTAAATAGATACTTATGTACCTAGAAATAATTTTTGAAAAAAATAAATAGCAAACTATGAGGCAGCCGCAGTTCAAATTTGTCCCGCTTCCAACTGAATCGGCAGAAATTTGTCTTTTTCGCGAGAGGTGGATCAAAACTTTTTACAACCAACCATTTTGTCAATTGTGCATTAAATATGTCCTAGTATTTTATAAAATTGATTTGGTCCAATTTTGCAACAATTATTTGGGAGGTCCTTCACAAAAAAACCTCCTTTTGGGCACTCAAAAAATGGAAAATGGTTTTTTCGTCCAAAGAAAATGAAAACTTCCTTAGGCAACATTGTTTGGAATTCCAATATGCACCCTTGTGCACAATATGAGATCATTTGAACAAACTATGCCATGAATGTGGCCAAAAGATTGATCATTTGGCTTGAAAGCCATTGATCTCCACACGTGATAACTCGTTTCTGAGAACACTTTTTTAAAATAATTGTCGTATTACATGCTTGTTATTTTTTCAAGAAACTTGGCCACCTATAATGACACAATGCGAAGGTTTTCCAATTTTTTGATTTTTTTGAATTTTTTATGCCCGTTTCAAAATGCGGTCAAAACGGCGGGCTTGATCGTTCCTAGCTAGTGGTTGAACCTTGAAAAAAATTTGATGTTTCTCTGATTAAATTGGTACTTATGTACCTAGAAATGATTTTTGGAAAAAATAAAGAGCAAACCATAAGGTAGCTGCAGTTCAATTTTGACCCGCTTCCAGTTGAATCGGTGGAAATTTGTCTTTTTCACGAGAGGTGTATAGAACCTTTTGACAACCAACAATTTGGTCATTTGTGCATTAAATATGGCCTAATAGTTTATAAAATTGATTTCATCCAATTTTACAATAAATATACTGTAGGTCCTTCACAAAAAAACTCATTTTAAATACTCAAAAAATGATTTAAAAGAACTCATTTCTCATAACTTTTGAAAAAATATTTGTCTTATTTCAATTTGTGATTATTCCTAAAAACTATAGTCAAATTTGCTGACACAATGGGAAGTTTTTTTTCTTCAAATTTTCAGTTCATAATAAAATAGCTAACATGATTTAGCACCTTACTTTTAGTCGATTATGACCAATTTAAATGGTCAAAATATCATACATGTATACTGCGTTCTGATTGGTCGAGGTTCCTCTCACGCGGATCGTGGATAAATCACCGTCGGATCCTCCTGAATCCAACGGCCCACACCTCACCCTCTCACCCACCCACCGCGAGCTAGCCCTAAAAAAACCGACCGCACACCACTGCTCTCTCTCCCCGCGCGGCGAACCCTAACGCTCAGATCCAGATCCCTCCCCTCGCCACCACCCACCTCCCCTGTCTCCCGCACCTCACCGCCGGCCACGAGCTCGCCTCTCCCTTCCCCTCCCTCATCAGAAGAGATCCGATCCCCCATCGATGTCCTCCGCCCTCCTGCTCCGGGCAACTAGTTCCCCTTCCAACCTCCAACCAACATCCCACCACCGCGCTGCCACGCCCCTCCCCTCCTCCTCGCGGTCTCCTACGCCGCGCTCAAGATCTCGGCGGTGATGAGCCCAGCGTGTGGCGTGCAGTGGCAGGGGGTCGGGATCGACGGGATGTGGCGACCGGTTTTCCGGGTATTAATTTCCAGAAAATGGCCGTCGTGCTCACCAGCCCCAGGATTACTGTTAGCTGATGAGGCATCAACTTGATACAGAAATTCCAAGCAAAAAAAACAAAATATGTGGTACAAGACCCTTCTGGTCTGTGAGTACAACAAGTGGTTTCTAATGGTTGATGGCGGAAGCGGTTTGTGAAACATCAGCGTCTATGGGGCTCCAATATCCACAGGAACAGCTGACCAGGATAACTCCTATCTTCGCGAGGCTGCTATCCCCATTGCTTAGGTTCCGGGGCTGTCATCGCAACGCTCCTCTTCACGCATGAAATCTGGCCAAGACAATAGCCAGGGACAAGCCAATGAGTACTTTGAATGTACTCGCAAACACTATGAACACACGTATAATATAAATGACAATCATGTACTTGAAATATTCTATAATCACATCGTCAGTCATAAATAAAATCTTTTATGCATGCAAGCAGGTTATTTATATGAATATGCAACAGTGGAGTGGAAGTAAAATGCCGCAGTCGGACGTCTATGCGACACCACATAAAGGGATTATAGAGTAAATAAATAACAAGCAATGCCATAGTCGGGCGTCTCAGCGACACCACATAAAGGGCTTATAAGGTGTCAGGACCCCGATTCCAAGTCACATCGACCTAGCCGGTAACACCTCATATCACTTTGTGGCCTCACGCACGGTATTCCCACGGGTGTCGCCTTACCATGGCCCGGGACCGTTTGCGTCTTTTGGCTCACGTATATGATAGTGTCGCTAGCATCCACATGACGAAGAACCCGGCCGACATGGCTAGTCGTGAACCCAAAGCGGCACTAACCTATGGGGACAGGCATACATGAATCACTTGAGCATGTCGGTCATCAACGTATGAATTCGGGCTGTAGCACTGGGCTAACAGGACTCCGGTATCCCGGCTGTAGCAAAGTTAGGCAGGACTCGAATATCACCGCGTGACATTTCCCGAAGGGATGGACATAGGAACGAAATGAAACACATGCCGGCCGATCAAGTGGCCAAGCGGTAGTGCTGGGCTAGCAGGACTCGGTGAACCGGGCAGAGCGGACTACTATCACTCGGAAGCACGAGACTTACATTTCCCCATATGAGAGGCTGCCAAGGATAAACAACTAGTTTGTCGGATCCCACCCATACCAAGCATTTCAATCATACACTTAATATGCCCGATATGAGTAAATACAACAAGGCATCACAACAAAACTCTACAACTCAAGTACTTTATTTAAAAGGCCCGAGGAGCCATACATAACATAGTCATACAGGTAGGGGTCACATGACCCAACACTCAAGTCATACAATCATACAAGCACATGCGGAAGCAAACTAGTCTGAGTACAGACTCTAGAAAGAAAGAAAGGTTGTTGGAGCCTTCCTATCTACAATGGCCCTTCACAAGTCTTAGATCGCCACCTGGTGGCTAATTCACTCGTCGATGTCAACATCTACATAGAATCCGTCGGAGGGGGTAGTATTGTCCTCTGGAAAACATTGATTAAACAAACATGAGTACAAAGTACTCAGCAAGTCTTACCACAGAATCCTATCATACATGCACATTCTCAAGAAGGAGGTGGAGTTATTTGCAGCAAGCCAGCTTTGACTCTTGGCTAAGCTATCCTACGTGACACACTTTGTAAAGCATTTGTCGCACACAGTCCACTACTCACCATCACAATACTCCACCGTGGATCCTCTCTCGTCATCCCCGAGAGGGCCATCCACGATACTCACACTTATCTTGAGGCTTTTAGTAGTAACCATTTACTTGTCTATGAACTGATATAGGTAACCAGAAGTCCTTCTCCGTGGACACGGCTATTCAATAGATTATATTAAACCCTGCAGGCGTGTACTTCTTCACACACGCTCTCACCACTTACCGTCGTTTACACGACATGTACTCGGCAACCTTCAAGCGGAAGCCCAACGTGGGTGTCGGCCACAGCCTACCTAAACACTCAAGTCCCTAGTCCAGGTTTATCGCCTATTCGGGTTCCATCCGCAGGGAGTCCGGCCGAGGTTTCCCATACGGCCCCGAACGATGTGTACAGGGTTCCCGAGACACCAAACGGGCGAATCGGTACACCGGGCCACGGTGCCTACCGCAACACAACCCACCCCTAAGGTCAGCGTTGCGTGCGGCCCTCAAAGATGCTACAAACACGAAACTACTTGCAACTCCCTGACTATGAACAGGGGTGGTTAAGAAGCCGAGAGGGTCCATTGGTTTCGGGCCCAATGCGTGGTAGTAGCTAGTTCATGGATCACAAACACAGATCTCAGTTCTTAGGGTCGGCTTCAATGAAACAACCCACCATGTACTCCTACATGGCCTCTCATCGATACCTTTACCAAATCGTGTTCAACACTTTCACTCTCGAACCAACACAACCTTTCACTCCAGTTCATCATCCCGATGAGCCGACCGACACAACTCTAAGCATAGCAAGCATAGCATGGTAGGAATCACAAACATGGCTCAATCAACTCCTACACATGCTAGTGGGTTTCATCTGAGTTCTCGTGGAAATGACAGGTCATGCAAAGGAAGTGGGTTCAACTACCGCAGCACACAACAGCTTGAATCGCGTTGTCTTAATGCAAGAAACGAGAGCAGAAGCGAGAACATGGGTTTGTATCGGAATGATCAATGAATTGCTTGCTGATGGAACTGGGGTAGAGAACCGCCTTCAGATGGGTAGTCGAGGTTATCTTGAAGGCAGAACCTATCATGAAAACACACCAAATAAACATACAAACAATATGCAACAATATGATGCATGCTATGACATGGCAATATGGATGTGTGTTGGCCTAATGCAAGTTGAAGGAACAGGGGATGAACTCATTTGAATCAAGATTCAAATGATAGCTCATTTGAGTTAGTCCTAATGGTGCAATATCTTATTCTGGTTATTCAGCATAGTTAACTTGTTTTAACATGCATGAAACCTGTACCAATGGATAGAGTGTATTTTTCTGATAATTTTTCATATATAAATCTTTGCATTTGGAGTTATAGAATAAAAGTTATAATCATTTGAAATTTGATTTATATTCTGGAATTTATTATATAAAAATAAATCCAGAATTTGAGTTAATGCATCAGCATGAGGTCAGCGTGACGTCAGGGGTCAACGGGGTCATCCAGGTCAAACTGACCAGTGGGACCCGCATGTCAGGGTTAGTTTAACTAATTAAATTAATTAGAACTAATCCTAATTAGTTAACCGGGGGGGTCCACCTGTCATTGACTCAGACAGTCAACAGGGGCCCACCGACAGGGGTCAGTGGTCAACTCGCCGGCGTCTAGCCGCCGGCGAGGCCAGACGCGGCGGAGCAGAGTGCGTTTGCACTTTCCGGCCACCAAATGGGGCGCGGGGAGCATCTATGTGAAGCTGGAGGTGAGCCGCGATGTTTGGTGGGGTTAGTCGGAGTAGGGGTGGCCGGAGTGGGCGCCCGGACGAGTCGGCGGCCGGCCGGGCTCGGGTGATGTCGGGTTAGTTGCTAGGGGCTCGGCGAGGCTCGGGAAGTGCAAAGCTAGTCCCAGCGCAACTCGGTGAGTGCGATGGACAGGGTGGCGTGGCCGTTGGGTGGCCGGAGCCTCGTCGGCGACGAGCTCTGGGCATGCGTTCGGGTGATCGCGGTTGGAGTCGTTGTGGTGCACGAAGAAGAGCGTGGAGAGGATGGAGAGGTAGCCAGGCTCACGGTGATCTCGTAGAGAGTCTCGTGGGTCGGGGATGCTCTGATGCGGCGGCGACGGCGATGGGGATCTCCGGCGGCTCGAGCTCGGTCGAGGTCGGTGTAGAAGCTTCGGGGTGCTTAGAGCGAGTGGGACTCGGCTAGCTAGGGGTAGTGGGGTGCGGCGGAGCTGCTGGACATGGTGGGGAGGGGCATGGACGGCGGGGAGCACGGCGTCGACGGTGGCGCGTCGGCGATGGCGTCGGCAGTTGGGGGAGAGCGAGAGAGAGAGGGCAGGGGAGAATGGGGTGTCCAGGGGGGTTCGGGCGGCGACGTGGAGGTCGCCCAGGCGGCGGCGGCGAAGGGGTGAAGCGGTGGCGGCCAGTGCGTGGCGCGCCAAGGCTCGCGGCCGACAGCTACTGCTGGCAAAAGCGTTGGCTAAGCTTTGGCAGCTGGCTGGGCCGGCAGGGCCGCACAAGGCGTCAGGTAGGGTTTTTCCTTTTTTAAGCCTTTTCTATTTTCTGTAACTCTGTTGGGGTTTTTAAAAATACCAAAACACTTTTAAAAATCACCAAAATGCTCCTGGTCACTTGTTGGAATATTCCCAACATGAAACATTTTGGTTTGGCAAATTTTGAACATTTAAAATAATTTTCATAATTTAAAATGCTCATTTCAAAAACTTGTGAATTAATCTTAGGACCCTTAGATGACCTAGAAAATGGTACACCTCCTTTGACATGGGTTACGAACCAAAACAAAGAGGATGAACATTTTGAAGGGCATTTCGTGTTCATTGAAATAATTTTTAGTAAACCCTAGTTGTTTTAAGGGGGTGTTCTGGGTTTCCTGCCTTCCCCATTTCAAATTCAAATGAAATTTAAACATGATGCACACCCTAATGCTTGGTCTATCCGGGATGTGACAACTCACCCCTCACTCAAAAGAATCTCGTCCGAGATTTAGGATCTGCTATGAAAAAGGTGCGATACTCCAGTCGAAGACGATCCTCCCTGACCCACCTTGCTTCTTGCTCGGAATGGCTTGACCATTGAACCTTTAGAAACTTGATATTCCGACGTCGATTGGTACGCTCGGCTTGATCGAGAATCTGAACGGGATATTCTCGATAGGTGAGGTTATCTTGGAGATCAAGCGTTGCGTGGTCTACTCCACGGATAGGATCCGAGAAGCAACGCTGAGTTGGGAAACGTGGAAGACATCGTGGACTCGGAAAGATGCGGAGGTAGTTCCAATTGGTAGGCAACTTCTCCTCGTTTGGCAAGAATGCGAAAGGGTCCAATGTAACGAGGAGCCAACTTGCCTTTGATACCGAATCGATGGGTTCCCTTCAAAGGAGTAACCCGAAGGTAAGCCTTCTCGCCAATCTCATAAGCCATAGGCTTATGCTTGCGGTCATATTGGCTCTTTTGACGAGATTGGGCTGTTTTCAATTTCTCACGAATAACGCGAACCTGCTCTTCTGCTTTCCTGAATCATGTCCGGCCAAAGAGTTGTCTCTCCCGGTTTACGACCCGATTAAGAGGCGTTCGACATTTCCGCCCATAAAGAACTACGAAGGGGCTTTGCCAGGCTGGCTTGATAACTATTGTTATAAGCAAACTCGGCGAATGGAAGGCATTTCTCCCAATTCATGCCGAAAGAGATGATGAAGCTTCAAGCATATCCTCTAGGATTTGATTGACTCGTTCTACTTGACCACTTGATTGAGGATGGAAAGCGGTGCTAAAGGAGAGACGAAGTTCCCATAGCGCTTTGGAAACTTTCCCAAAATCGAGAGGTGAAGAGACTTCCACGGTCCGAGTTAATCTCTAATGGAATACCATGAAGAGACACTATTCGAGAGATATACAACTCAGCTAGCTGGCTAGCGGTTATACTCTCACGAACGGGTAGGAAGTGGGCTACTTTGGAAAGACGATCAACGGCATTTACGAAGATAGCATTATTCCCTCTCTTGGTCTGGGAAACCCGGTAATGAAATCCATACCGATTTTATCCCATTTCCATTCAGGAATTTCCAAAGGTTGAAGGGTACCAAGAGCCGTTGACGCTCTGCTTTAACTCGACGACAGACGTCGCAATTAGCGATGTATTGAGCAATTTCTCTCTTCATCCTAGTCCACCAAAACCTCTGGCGTAGATCTTGATACATTTTAGTACTACCAGGATGAATGGTGAGAGGAGAGTCATGAGCTTCCTTAAGGATCAATCGCCTCAGGTTGCGCACCTTGGGAACCACTAGACGGTCTCCAAAGAACACGACACCTTGTTCATCAATGGAGAAACAATCTGCGACTCCTTTCTTGATGTTTCTCCTGATACGGGAGATTCCGGATCTACCTTCGTGCTTTGATGATCTGATCCGTAAGGGTAGGTTTCGCCACTGTGGTGGAAAGGAATCCTCGAGGAACAATGTGAAGATTAAGCTTACGAAATTCCTCGTGGAGAATTGGTTGACTTTGTTGTAACATCAGATTGTTACAATAAGATTTGCGACTTAGGGCGTCGGCCATGACATTGGCTTTGCACGGGGTGTAAGATATTCCTAAGTCGAAATCTGTAATCAACTTCGACCCAACGTCTTTGCTCGAGATTCAAATCCGGTTGGGTAAAGATATATTTCAGACTTTGGTGATCGGTGTAGATTTATAACGATTACCCGGAAGGTAATGTCGCCAGGTTTTGAGTGCATGAACCACCGCTGCAAGCTCTAGATCGTGTGTGGGATAGTTATCCTCATGTGGGCCTTGGCCGAGAAGCGTAGGCAATCACATGACGATCTTGCATGAGTATGCAACCTAGTCCTTGTCGCGAGGCGTCGCAATAGATAATAAAGTCCTTAGAGAAATCTGGTGGGACAAGTACGGGAGCAGATGTCAGGCGTCTTTTCAGTTCCTGAAAGCTGAACTCGCCTTTGTGGCGTCCATTCGAACTTCTTATCTTTCTTGAGGAGTTCGGTTAGAGGTTTAGCAACTTTAGAGAAATTCTCGTGAGCGGCGGCAATAGCTCGCTAAACCGAGGAAACTCGAACTTGCTTGACCGATTCGTGTGGAGTCCAATCAAGGACGGCTTGAACTCTCGGGATTGACAGCAATGCCCTTACCAGAGATTACATGGCCTAGATAGGTCACTTCTGGTAACCAGAATTCACACTTAGAGAATTTGGCATAAAGGCGGTGCTCTCGAAGTTTCATCAATACTAGCCTTAGATGTTCGGCATGTTCTTCTTCATTCTTGGAGTAGATGAGTATATCATCGAGGTATACCACGATGAATTTATCCAAGTACTCCATAAAGATTGAGTTCATTAACCGAGAGAAGGTGGCTGGAGCATTGGTTAAACCGAAAGACATGACGGTGTACTCGTATTGGCCATAACGAGTAACAAAAGCCGTTTTAGGTATGTCCCCGTTCTTGATTTTGATTTGATGGTAGCCCAACCTCAAATCCATTTTGGAAAAGACTGAGGATCCAGCGAGCTGATCATACAGGTCGTTGATCCCGGGAGCGGATACTTGTTCTTGATAGTGACCAAATTGATGTGTCGGTAATCTACAACCATCCGATCCGTACCATCCTTCTTCTTGACGAAGAGGACGGGCAAGCCCATGGAGATGAACTAGGACGGATGAAACCTTTTTGCAAGGACTCATCGAGTTGTTTCTTGAGTTCAGCTAGTTCTAGGGGTGCCATCTTATAAGGTCTTCTAGAGATTGGGACGGTTCCGGGAATAAGATCTATCACGAACTCGACATCCCTGTCAGGTGGAACACCTGGCAGTTCCTCTGGAAAGACATCCGGGAAATCACGGACTACCGGAATATCTTCGAGGTCTGGAAGGGGGTTGGCATTTAAGGAGTAAAGCTGGCGCTTAGACACTCGGGTTAAAACATCCACTGTCTTGCCCGAAGGATGGGTAAGTTGAACGGTTCTAGTAGAGCAATCAATCTTGGCATAATGGGCGACATCCGGTCCATACCCAAGATGATGTTTATGTCCGAGGACTTGAGAGCTATTAAGGAAGCAAGAAAGACTAATCATCGACAAGAATTTCATTCCCATGACTTATTCTAGAGGTTTGCCATCTAGAACCAGGAGTTTGAATTTCCATGGAGGTAGGCATGTCACGAGAATGTGGTGTTGTGCAATCGAGCATAGCTCTCGAAATAAATGAATGAGATGCTCGATTATCAAAAGAACGGTTGCCGGATGGCAATTAACAAGAAGCGCATCGAGGACGGCGTTGGGATCCTCATAGGTTTCTTCAGCAGAAACATAGTTGACATGGCCACGAAGCGGGGCAACTGGTTTAGCATAGGGCACCTTCCCCGGCTTGCCACGGCCAATGAGACTTTCCAACTTGACTGGGTGGTTACGGGGACACTCGCGGATGTGGTGGCCCGTCTCTCCACATTTGGAACAAGTTATCATATTGGGGCGTGGAGCAGCACTAGCAGCGGGGCCTCCATAAGTCTTGGGCGGAACATACTGCTGGTTGGGGCGAGGCGCCGCAAAGGATGGCCTCGGGGTGAACACAGGTGGTAGAGCAGTATTTGGAATCCAAACTCGGCGCTTACGGGATCCAGAGCGGATGAAGATCCCGAGTCACGGATGTGCTGCGAGAAGCCTCAAAATCAGTGCCTTGATCTCGGCTGATAGCCTTATTGACTAACCGGGAAAGAGGTACACTCATGCAGACGGAGATCTTGGCGTAGCTCAGGGCTAAGTCCCTTGCGGAACCTTGCCTGCTTCTTAGCATCGGTAGAAACTTCTTCGGGGGCATAACGTGCTAACCTCCCAAATTCACGGCTGTAGGCATCCACTGATAGCCTACCTTGGGTGAAACTGCAGAATTCCTCACGCTTATGCGGTCCATAAGACCTTACGGAATATGATGCTCATGAAGGCGGCCTGAACTCATCCCAAGTTGTAACTTGTCCAACCGGACGCATAGCCTCATAATTTTCCCACCAGAGACTGGCAGGGCCTTCCAGATGATAGGCGGCAAAGGTAACCTTGTCAGCCTCAGCCACGTTGGCGGAACGCAGCTTGTGGTGGATGCTGCGAAGCCAATCATCTGCGTCGAGTGGCTCGACGGAATATTTGAACTTTGGCGGATATAGCTTGACGAAATCGTTGAGTGAAACCACATCGTTTCTCGGCTGGCGTGCTGTGTTTTGTTCAATCCGCTCCAATAAGCGGTTGGTCTCACGCTTATTGCGTTCGCTTCAAAGATCACCTCAGCCAAGGATGGCGGTTGCGGCAGATTCACATTTGGCTGCACTACCCTCCCCTGCTCGGAACAGCAGGAGTGTTATGCAGTGTTGACCATCCCAGGAGACAAAGCAAAGGTTTAAACCAGGATGGCAGAATTAAGCAAGGGAGTGCGGAAGGTAATGGATAGCATGGAATGCAAAGAGGTTCATTCGTATGACATGGTAATATAAAACATATATATATATATACCAACGGTCATACACACCATTCATAGTTTAGTACAAGCCTGACGGAGTACAACTATAAGGAAAGGCGTTACATCTCATCCAAGCATCCCAACTTCTATACATTATTTTTCTACACTTCCGGAATGATACACACTAAGTCATATTCCACAAGTCACGCAGACGGGCGGAAATACAACTATTACAATACTAGGGATACTACTACTACTCGGACAGCTCCGTAGTAGTCCTCATAGAAGTCACCTCCCAATCTCGGAAGTGGAACATGATCATCCGGAAGCAGACAATCCTGTGGAGCTTGTGGACCATAGGGACTCGGATGTGGTCGTGGTCCAACAAGCGGTGGCGCACGAGGCCCACGAGGAGGAGTGATGCCTCCTACCTCACGCCCACTCCATAAAGTCCGGCAGACTCGCCCGCACAGGGTACAAGTCCCTCATGTCCATATATCCGGCTTGCACGGCAGGTGCAAACCTAGTCAGAGTAGCCCAGTGATCAGCACGGGCATTAAAGAGCTCCATACGCAAGGCCCGGTTTTCACGGTCCTTGTCTTCTAGCATCTCCGTGGTGGTGCGAAGAAGTGAGTCCTCATGGGATGCATCGCTGTACAAACCCTGAAGGTAGCCATGCGCCCCAGGGAGGGATGCTGGCATGTAGCGGAAATCACTTGTTGACCAGCAAAGCGATTACGGCTCGAATAATAGTCATCATAGAATAGGCTGCATCTTGCACAGACATTCCAATAGTGATCCCAAGTCCATAAGAACAAAGTGGAAGCGGTTCAAGAGCTCGGGATAGGATGGATAAATCCTGACCGTGCATAGATATTGGCTTTGATTGAAATCCCTAAACTGCTCCTCGACGGTATATTCAGGATACCATCGATAACCAGCCTCAACCATCACCCGAACCAACATTGCCGTGTGACCACACACACCAATGCAACGGGTCAGACGAACCACTTGGTTCTGGGGACGGTGGCCATCTGAAAGCACAACCACAATGCAAAGACATTAGAATTTCTAGGGAAAATCGGGCAGCATAACATCTGTAAATGCTCAAAATCAGATTTGAGACATTCAAAATCAGATTTGCAAAACCACTCAACAACATCATATCAAGGTTCTGGTTCAAATGATAGCATACTAAAATTTAGTAGCACTGAACTGAGGATGTAACCAACAATCCTATAAGTTACTACGGATTAGTAACACGTGAACATGATAGAGAGAAGAGAGCCTAGTCCTATACCCACGTCGAATGAGAAGAGGATGACTCAGATCAGAGGGCATAAGGTAAAGGAGTAAAAAGAGCCTTACGTTCCCTCCCACAATCAATTCCCCTACATATAACTAAAGCATTTCTAGACTCAACATCGACCAGTTTGGCTTAGCGAACCTACAGGCAGCCCTGCTCTGATGCCAACGCTGTCAGGACCACGATTCCAAATCACATCGACCTAGCCGGTAACACCTCATATCACTTTGCGGCCTCACGCACGGTATTCCCACGGGTGTCGCCTTACAATGGCCGGGACCGTTTGCGTCTTTTGGCTCACGTATATGATAGTGTCGCTAGCATCCACATGACGAAGAACCGGGCCGACATGGCTAGTCGTGAACCCAAAGCGGCACTAACCTATGGGGACAGGCATACATGAATCACATCGAGCATGTCGGTCATCAACGTAAGAATTCGGGCTGTAGCACTGGGCTAACAGGACTCCGGTATCCCGGGCTGTAGCAGGCTAGGCAGGACTCCGAATATCACCGCGTGACATTTCCCCGAAGGGACAGACATAGGAACGAAATGAAACACATGCCGGCCAGTCAAGTGTCCAAGCAGTAGTGCTGGGCTAGCAGGACTCCGGTGAACCGGGCTGTAGCGGACTACTATCGCCGTAAGCACGAGACTTACATTTCCCCATATGAGAGGCTGCCAAGGATAAACAACTAGTTTGTCGGATCCCACCCATACCAAGCATTTCAATCATACACATAATATGCCCGATATGAGTAAATACAACAAGGCATCACAACAAAACTCTACAACTCAAGTACTTTATTTAAAAGGCTCCGAGGAGCCATACATAACATAGTCATACAGGTAGGGGTCACATGACCCAACACTCAAGTCATACAATCATACAAGCACATGCGGAAGCAAACTAGTCTGAGTACAGACTCTAGAAAGAAATAAATGTTGTTGGTGCCTTCCTATATACAATGGCCCTTCACAAGTCTTAGATCGCCACCGGTGGCTAATTCACTCGTCGATGTCAACATCTACATAGAATCCGTCGGAGGGTAGTATTGTCCTCACGGAAAACATTGATTAAACAAACATGAGTACAAAGTACTCAGCAAGTCTTACCACAGTAATCCTATCATACATGCACATTCTCAAGAAGGAGGTGGAGTTATTTGCGACAAGCCAGCTTTGACTCTTGGCTAAGCTATCCCACGTGACACACTTTGTAAAGCATTTGTCGCTTTACGAGTCCACTACTCACCATCACAATACTCCACCGTGGATCCTCTCTCGTCATCCCCGAGAGGGCCATCCACGATACTCACACTTATCTTGAGGCTTTTAGTAGTAACCATTTACTTGTCTATGAACTGATATAGGTAACCCAGAAGTCCTTCTCCGTGGACACGGCTATTCGAATAGATTATATTAAACCCTGCAGGGGTGTACTTCTTCACACACGCTCTCACCACTTACCGTCGTTTACACGACATGTACTCGGCAACCTTCAAGCGGAAGCCCAACGTGGGTGTCGGCCACAGCCTACCTAAACTGTCTAGTCCCTAGTCCAGGTTTATCGCCTATTCGGGTTCCATCCATGAGGAGTGCGGCCGAGGTTTCCCATACGGCCCCGAACGATGTGTACAGGGTTCCCGAGACACCAAGCAGGCGAATCGGTACACCGGCCACGGTGCCTACCGCAACACAACCCACCCCTAAGGTCAGCGTTGCGTATGGCCCCCAAATGCTACAAACACGAAACTACTTGCAACTCCCTTGACTATGAACAGGGGTGGTTAAGAAGCCGAGAGGGTCCATTGGTTTCGGGCCCAATGCGTGGTAGTAGCTAGTTCATGGATCACAAACACAGATCTCAGTTCTTAGGGTCGGCTTCAATGAAACAACCCACCATGTACTCCTACATGGCCTCTCATCGATACCTTTACCAAATCGTGTTCAACACTTTCACTCTCGAACCAACACAACCTTTCACTCCGGTTCATCATCCCGATGAGCCAGACACGACACAACTCTAAGCATAGCAAGCATAGCATGGTAGGAATCACAAACATGGCTCAATCAACTCCTACACATGCTAGTGGGTTTCATCTAGTTCTTGTGGAAATGACAGGTCATGCAAAGGAAGTGGGTTCAACTACCGCAACACACAACAGTTGAATCGCGTTGTCTTAATGCAGTAACGAGAGCGAAGCGAGAACATGGGTTTGTATCGGAATGATCAATGAATTGCTTGCCTGATGGAACTGGGGTAGAGAACTGCCCTTCGGATGGGTAGTCGAGGTTATCTTCGGGGGCAGAACCTATCATGAAAACACACCGAAATAAACATACAAACAATATGCAACAATATGATGCATGCTATGACATGGCAATATGGATGTGTGTTGGCCTAATGCAAGTTGAAGGAACAGGGGATGAACTCATTTGAATCAAGATTCAAATGATAGCTCATTTGAGTTAGTCCTAATGGTGCAATATCTTATTCTGGTTATTCAGCATATTTAACTTGTTTTAACATGCATGAAACCTGTACCAATGGATAGAGTGTATTTTTCGATAATTTTTCATATATAAATCTTTGCATTTGGAGTTATAGAATAAAAGTTATAATCATTTGAAATTTGATTTATATTCTGGAATTTATTATATAAAAATAAATCCAGAATTTGAGTTAATGTGTCACATGAGGTCGGCGTGGACGTCAGGGTCAACGGGGTCATCCAGGTCAAACTGACCAGTGGGACCCGCATGTCGAGGTTAGTTTAACTAATTAAATTAATTAGAACTAATCCTAATTAGTTAACCGGGGGTCCACATGTCATTGACTCGCAGGTCAACGAGGGCCCACCGACAGGGGTTAGTGGTCAACTCGGCCGGCGCTCAGTCACGCGAGGCCGACGCCAAGCGTGAGCAGAGTGCGTTAGACCTTTCCGCCACTCAAATGGGGCGCGAGGAGCATCTATGTGAAGCTGGAGGTGAGCCGCGATGTTTGGTGGGGTTAGTGAGTCGGGGTGGCGGAGTGGGCGCCCGGCGACGAAGTCGGGCGGCGCCGGGCTCGGTGATGTCGGGTTAGTTGCTAGGGGCTCGGCGAGGCGCTGGGAAGTGCATAGTTAGGCCCAGCGCAGCTCGGTGAGTGCGATGGACAGGGGTGGCGTGGCCGTTGGGTGGCGGAGCCTCGTCGGCTGACGAGCTCCATGCATGATGCGTCGGGTGATCGCGGTTGGGTCGTTGTGGTGCACGAAGAAGAGCGTGGAGAGGATGGAGAGGTAGCCAGGCTCACGGTGATCTCGTAGAGAGTCTCGGCGGGGTCGGGGATGCTCTGATGCGGCGGCGACGGCGATGGGGATCTCCGGCGGCTCGAGCTCGGTCGAGGTCGGTGTAGAAGCTTCGGGGTGCTTAGAGCGAGCGGGACTCGGCTAGCTAGGGGTAGTGGGGTGCGGCGGAGCTGCTGGACATGGTGGGGAGGGGCATGGACGGCGGGGAGCACGGCGTCGACGGTAAGCCTTGTCAGCGATGGCGTCGGCCAGGTTGGGGAGAGCGAGAGAGAGGGCAGGGGAGAATGGGGTGTCCAGGGGGTTCGGCGGCTGACGTGGAGGTCGCCCAGGCGGTAAGCGGGCGAAGGGGTGAAGCAGGCGGCGGCAGTGCGTGGCGCGCTCAAGGCCACGGCCAAGACAGTTGCTCGCTCAAGCCGAGCTAAGCAAGCCATTTGGCGCGGCTTGCTGGGCCGGGCAGGTGGGCCTGCACGTCAGTAAGGGTTTTTCCTTTTTTAAGCCTTTTCTATTTTCTCAGAACTCTGTTGGGGTTTTTAAAATACCAAAACACTTTTAAAAATCACCAAAATGCTCCTGGTCACTTGTTGGAATATTCCCAACATGAAACATTTTGGTTTGGCAAATTTTGAACATTTAAAATAATTTTCATAATTTAAAATGCTCATTTCAAAAACTTGTGAATTAATCTTAGGACCCTTAGATGACCTAGAAAATGATACACCTCCTTTGACATGGGTTCCGAACCAAAACAAAGAGGATGAACATTTTGAAGGGCATTTCAGGTTCATTGAAATAATTTTTAGTAAACCCTAGTTGTTTTAAGGGGGGGTGTTCTGGGGTTTCCTGCCTTCCCCATTTCAAATTCAAATGAAATTTAAACATGATGCACACCCTAATGCATGGTCTATCTGGGATGTGACATAAGGGAAATAAATAACAGGCAATGCCACAGTCGGGCGTCTCAGCGACACCACATAAAGGGCTTATAAGGGAAATAAATAACAGGCAATGCCATAGTCGGGCGTCTCAGCGACACCACATAAAGGGCTTATAAGGGAAATAAATAACAGGCAATGCCACAGTCGGGCGTCTCAGCGAGACCACATAAAGGGCTTATAAGGGAAATAAGTAACAGGCAATGCCACAGTCGGGCGTCTTAGCGACACCACATAAAGGGCTTATAAATAATCACAGTGAATATCCAGGAGGTAGGACCATCCCAGGGATACTCGATAATTCAAATAATATAACGGGTTAGTCTATAACAAAATAATGATCATTACAAGTCTCAAGTTGCGATCCCAGTTCTTGTTTAACAGTTTCTCCTCCGAAGACCGACACTAAGACCGACACCTGACCCATCCCAGACTGTAATCATTAACCAAGGACACGGCTATTCGAATAGGTTTAATCTCTGCAGAGGGTGTACTCTTTACCCACGAGTAACGGATTCCTTTAGTCCATCGGGACTAATTCCGTCTCTGACCTTTTAGTTGAAAACACACCTAACTTGCACACACCTTAACTTACGGTGTCCGAATCACCCATGACACTTGTTAAGCAAAACTCTAAGTGGGGAGGCTACAGCCTCGCATAGCATGGGATGAAATTTATATCGCACGCTCTAAGGGGTGGCCTCCCCTCTCGGTCTCAACCGGAAACACCCATGCCCCCGGACCAGGTGGCCTGCCTACTAGCTACAACCGGTATCTTCCACCATGGCCTCTACATGCGGTGTGTCTTTGGAAAGGGGTTGACGACTTCTTGAACTGCGTACCCTACTTGTTGTAGAGCCAAGTGGTAGTACGAAACAAGTATGGGGGTTACTGGAACAAGACTCGATCTATGGTCGACTCAGGAGGTTTATAAATTCCCTGTATGACATGTATCACAAAAATTATTTCAACCAACAAAATCAACACTCATTATACCTTACTATGCCATACCGGACATAACCGTTCTGACGGAGATGGCGACAAACTCATGCCTACCCAAGGCAGGGGTTTTCCCGGATTCCTTTCCGGCATGCATGCAAGGCACATGAGAATGATTACCATCACAAGTATATTCATTTCCAACAGCAAGGAAATCACTAATATGCATCCATGCAATTGATCATATCACATGAAATAACAAGTTCTCCGAAATAAGGTGGTGTTATAAACGTGTCGACTAACACACCAAAAATATTATGCCGGGGTTCATAATGCTTGCCTTCAAGTTGTGGAGGGGTGAGGTGCTCTCCAAAACTTTTGAAAGTTTTCTCTTCTCTCTCTATTAAAATTATTTTTGAATCAATAAATAGTTTCAAAACAGAATCAAAAAGTTGTCTAATTTTTTTGAAATAAATCTTAAAATAAACTAGACAATATTTGAGAGAGGTAGGAAAAAGAATCAACTCATTTGGAGTTGTAATTAAAAAGATGTAGACAGTCAAAGTTCTGGTCAAAATCTGTTTTTTTATAAAACAGAAGAAAGAAAAACGTTTCGAACTGACCACGTCGAAGGCGTATTCTGTAAAATACGTCTCCACTTATCCAGCGTGGACCGTGCGGGGAGTCACTGATAGTGGGTCCAGGTGACCCACTAGTCAGGTTTGACTGGTCTTCCCTCCTCCTCTTTCTCTGCCCGAGAGGGGGCGGAACTCCGGCGATCGTCGCCGGCGAACGGCGGTTCCTTGCGGGGAGCTGAGGGCGGGGATGGATCCGCAGATCTAGGGCGATGCTTCCGGTGGTTGTAGGGTCGTTGGAGGTGGCGGGAATCGCCGTCGGCGAGCTTCGCGGCGGCCGGTGCCATCGGGAGCAAACTGAGTTTGGGGCTACGGTGGCTCTCCGTCGCAGCTGGGGGTCTGGGCGGCTCCGCAAGACGAAGTGGAGCCGTTTGGTGGTGTTGGGAGCGCCGGGGAGGTTCGGGTTGTGACGAACGGAGCTGGGAGGCGGCGGTGGCCGAACTGGCCGGAGTCGGAGAAGACGGCCTTCCCGGTTCGATTGCTTGCCAAGGGGGGTCCTAGGGAGATGGCTTGGGACTGCCTGCGTGCGCGGACGAGCTCGGGGCTTCTTAAATAGGTGATCGTGGTCGGTTCTGACGGTGGCCGCGGATAAGGTCGATGGCGACCGCCATTCTGTAGCTAGGGCGTCGTGGCGGTGACGAGCGCTAGGGGACACGCTTGTGGATGAGCTCGCGCTGCCCCAGGAGGCAGGTGGCGAGCGGGAGAGGCTCGGGCGGCGCCGACCTGAGCAGGGGCTGTCGGGCGGCCGTGGCGGCTAGCTCCTGGCCTGCCGGAGACGTGGCGAGGGTCCGCTTGGCGTGTTGCAGTGAGTAGGGGAGTGTGTGGCGCGGCTCTGCAGTGAGGGCAAAACCAGGGGCGCGACGCGTCGGCTCGGGCGCGGCACGTTCAAAACGCGTGCTCTGCTCGCGCCCAGAGCACGCACGGAACGTGCTCGACAAAATGTCGGGGCAGGCTAGAGGTCTCGAGTGAGATTAGCAAGCAACAGGACTAGGTTAGTGATAGAGCGGAGATCAAGGGACAAGGTGGTTTGGCCTGGAGACCATGTTCATAGTGCAAACAAAAACTCATGCCAAATCTGTCCATGCTCTCAAGGTGTTTGGCAAAATGCCACAGGCACCTAGGCATTTCTTGGAGTGGCCAAATTTTCCACATTGGGGTCTCTTTAGATGAAAGAGAGGGTGGTGAGGTTAGTTTGTCCAAAGCACAAACTTGCTAGTGCAAGTTTTGCAAAACTTCCATTATGGACAGGAGGTAAATGGCATTACTTCATGATCCAAAAATGATCCAATGGGTGCATGCTCCTGGACTTAGTGGTTTAACAGGGAGGACTACAAGTAGGAAAAGAAATCAAGGATAAAGGAACAACTAAAAATGTGGTTGTTGTACAAATCCTCAAGTTGGACCAGAATAGAAAAGAGGTTGATTCAGTCAATTTCTCCAAATAACATCACTAGGTTTTTGCATAATGCTGAATGGCATGCTACCACTGATCGCCCATAATTTTTGTGAAGGCTCTAAAGAAATATTTAAATAGGCTGTAGTGCAAATCTGCCCACTGGACCAAATTTGAAAATAAGGAGGAGAGCTCAAAATATTTCATGAATAAAGGATAAATCTGCATAAAAGTGATTTAGAAGCATCACATGACATCTCCAAATTTTGGTGGGATTTTTGAATGAATTTAAGAAAAGGTTGCAGTACAAATAGGACCATAAAATCATGGGAACCCACTTTTTAAGAAAATAAAGATTAGGGAGATTATTATATAATTAATTCCTCTGATGAAAAGAAAATATTTTCTTGAGGGGATAAAAAAGTCCAATATCATATTTGAAAAGTTTTCACTGAAAGAAATAATTCCATGATAATAAGGAAATGTTTCAAAAAAAATCAAAAGGGAGCCCAGAAAATAAAAGTTTTAATTCCTGGAAAAAATTTAAATTAACAAAACAAGGTTAAAATTTTTGGGGTGTCACACGGGAGGAGTGGGAAGAGCCGGGCCATCGGGAGGTGCTTAGCCGGCTTCTAGCTTACCTTGCCGCGAGCAGAGCAGATCGAGCCGCGTGACAGCGGGCATGGAGGAGGACGCGGCGGCTGCGGTCGCGGCTGCTGCTACCGCGGCGCCCGACTCGTGGGAGACGGCCGACCTCGATGGGGCCATGAGCCGCCTGCTCCTCTCCTCCTCCTCCGGTGGCGCGGAGCGAAGGGTCTCCTACTCGCCCGACCTCGCCGACGACCGCCACAGCTGCCTTGAGGAGGAGTAGCAGTGACGATCCGGTCGGCGGGTCGACCAGTTCCTCCATGAGGCCCTCGAGAAGCCCGTGGCGCCTCAAGGTGCGGCCCGCCCGACTCGCCTCAAGGCGGCCTAGTTTCGCGTTCCTCTTCTTACTAGATACTACACAGGTCTGCTCCCTAGTTTTTGGTGACGAGTCGCTAGCTAGCTAGCTCGCTTCGGTAGAATTTCAGCTACTCGTGCAAAGACGAGGGATTTGGGAAGCGTGCAAAATTCTCGCCTCCTTGTTTTAAGCAACTGCGCGGTAGGTGAAAGGTCAGGTGCATCCATTGGTGGTGCTAGCTCTGTGGTTTGTCGTTCGAGGTAATTGGATTGCGGTACTTGTGCGGGACGAGGTGTTCGCAGACGCCTAGTTGATTTGAGCCGTGTGTGTCGGTCATGTGCATCCATTGGTGGCGCTGGCTTGTATTACGGTGTGCCGAGGCACGCCATGTGTTCTATTTGGAAGCCTTGGAACATGCCGCAGAGCATCACAACGCGACATAGCTCCGAAGCCTGTCCCTTCCTGTTTGGGATTACTTGGCCAAATATATTTTACTCATTCAATTAACTCTTTTAGACATGACTTGGTTATTTAAACCCTGCCCTGCCTGTGTATATGCTAATTGTAGCTTCCCCTAATATATTCACTTTGCAAAACTATTGATGCTTTGATGCTAAATGCAATTTGCAGGGAGCTCGATGAAGCTTGGGCGTTGGTGAGGGCTCCGACGATGGTGGTGGTGCTGGGCTGGTTGTGGCCTCATGTGTGGTAGGAGGCTAGGCTGCCCCTTGACTTCAACAGTTTGACTACCTCCTTGGCTCCTGCCTCTGCACCACAAATCTCTGGTGAACTCCGGTGAACTCTTGGGCTACCTTCTTCACTCTGATCATCTTCTTAGTTCTGTTGCTATGACGCATTGAGTTGTATGCCTGGTTATTAGAGGTTTTTTCTGCTAGTACTTCTTGTAAGGCAATATAATTGGTTGTTTTGTGTTGTTGGCCTAATTAAACATGATCAACATGTATACTTCTTTGAGATAGACATTTCATGCATGTTTATGAGGTACGAATTCTACAGATGTCACAAAATATTGGTGGCAAAGTGTCTTCTTTTCTTTATACTTGCTTAGCTAAAATCTTAGAGTAACAATAACTGTACTTGATAAGTAAACATTAGCATCTTAAATGATCATCTTAAATGATTAGCTAAAATGATGTAGGAGTAGTAGAAACTTCATGGTTGATCTGATTGCTGAACATGGGAGATGCATCTTCTTTTGCATATCAATTACATAGTAGTATTATGTAATGC
This sequence comes from Aegilops bicornis, assembly GCA_021605145.1. Lineage (NCBI taxonomy): Eukaryota > Viridiplantae > Streptophyta > Magnoliopsida > Poales > Poaceae > Aegilops > Aegilops bicornis. Next base: position 155,039,618 of record CM038669.1, read on the forward strand.
TTGCCGATGTGGTACATTCAATACTGGCAGCACTGGCCATTAATTACACTGGTCATTTTACGCTAGGTTTTAGATTCTGCCGAGCCAGATCAGTTGACCCGCGGTTTGATTCGTGGCCATGCGAGATTTGTTCCTGGGCTGACGTGGTGTGTTTGCCGGTGTGATTTTCGCAGGCCTTGGACAAGATTAGTACGGTGCCGATGGAGGCCCTCGCCGCCGGCGCCGATGTGTCCATGATTGGGCAGTTTGGTGTTGGCTTATACTCCTCCTACCTTGTTGCCGAGAGGGTCGTCGTCACCACGAAGCACAACGACGACGGGCAGTACGTGTGGGAGTCCCAGGCCGGTAGCTCCTTCACCGTCACTCATGATACGTTTGGGGAGCAGCTCGGCAGGGGTACCAAGATGGTCCTCTACCTCAAGGACGACTAGGTATGCAGTCCAATCCTCCTATACTGTGATGGCTTACTCTTCATGTCTTGACGTGGTTCTCTCCTTAGTGTAGCTGTATTAGACTCACTATGAGATGTCCACTCTTGTTTTGTTAACAAACATGAACTGTTAAGTCATCTATTCATGGCCGTTGCTTTTGTTCAGTATATATGTGTGCTTTCTGATTTGTATGCGTAGGTGGTTATAGGTTGCTGTGATGAATATAAATATTAACAAGTGCTCATGCATGCTGGTATACTAGAGCTAGTTGTATGTGCTCATTACCTTCCTGTTGTCACTTTGTCAGCATCAATCTAATCCAACCCAGCCCAATGAATCTAAGCTGCTCGTTTAGTTCTTGCCATCGGTGGTAGCCAACAACTAACCGAGCTTAGCTGCTGCCGGTTGTTTGGCATCTTATGTATTTTTTGCTGCTAGTCTCAGAAATAATGCATGAATGGCATCAAAACTGCTTCATGCTATCTCTCGGGCAAAGTAGATGCTAGTTTGATTACTATCTGTACATCATCAGGTCTACTTGATGCAAGTCTCTATTTTTTGTTTGTCTCTCTTTGACATATTGCTTTTTCTTTTTGAATGTGCAGGTTATTTGCATCTTGATTAGGAGATGATGGTGATCATATTTTGTTGCGGGGAACCTGTTAGATAAAGTTTATGTGATTTGAACCTGCAAGATACAGTTCTATATAATGTTGTGTGAGATAAAAGTTATGTACTTGTGAACATAGGAGATAGGTTATTGATATGTGTTGGTCTGTCTAATGTTATGCGAGATAAAGTTGTGTGATAAAGTTTTCTATACTTGTGTTATTACTGTGGGAAAGAAATCACATTACTATCTTGATTTGAGAATATTGGCTGTAAATAAAAGAGGGCTTGGCTCACTATTGGATTGTAAAAAGGCCCTGTCCAGAATTTATATTGCACCCAATACTTGGGCTCTAAAAAGGCCATGGCCCAAACTATGTTGGACTTGTTTCTAAAAAGAGCAATATAAATTTCAGATTCTAAAAAGGTTGAGGCCCAAAAAAAATGGATTGTAAAAGACTGCATCTCAGAAGAAAAAAAGTCCTAATTGTTGGGCCAGGCCAATTTAGCTAATCAAAGCACAGGGAAAAAATAAATTAAATGGGCTAAATTGTTGGGCTCGGCCCATGTAAAGCGTCGAATCGGCCCGGGCTGAATCTTATCAGTGACCTTTTCAATTGGTCGCAATTTTGCCACGTTGGATCCGACGTGGCCTGGGTAGACAGCCAGTGACCAAAACAAAAAGTCATGGGTTCAACGACCTTCTGTTAAAGGTTGCTAGTTTCAGTTTACGACCGCCAACTTTTGACCTTCTGTTTTTGGTCACAAAAAGGTCGCAAATGAAAAACTATGACCTTTCAGCGGCCAATAGTGAGGGTCACAAGTTGACATATTTCTTGTAGTGTGATTTTGCTACTAAGTTGATCCCGACTATCATCAATTGGACGAAGGAAAATCCAGACAAGACGGTAGATGATTTCCCCATGCCCAGTTTTGTGGGGAGTGATACGCCCATTTTGCATCATACTTTTATATCGATATTTATTGCATTATGGGCTGTTATTACACGTTATGTCACAATACTTATGCCTATTCTCTCTTATTTTACAAGGTCTACATAAGGAGGGAGAATGCCGGCAGCTGGAATTAAATTTGGAAAAGGAGCAAATATTAGAGACCTATTACGCACAACTCCAAAAGTCATGAAACTCCACGAAAGTCATTTTTGGAAATAATAAAGAATATTGAGCGGACGAAATCGCCGAGGGAGGACCCACGGCCCACGAGGGTGGGGCGCGCCCTACCCCTGTGGCGCGCCCCTGCCTCGTGGGCCCCCTGTTAGCCCTCCGGTGGCCATCTTCTGCTATATGAGGTCTTTCGTCGAGGAAAAAATCAGAAGAAACCTTTCGGGACGAGACTCCGCCGCCACGAGGCGGAACCTTGGCGGAACCAATCTAGGGCTCCGGCAGAGCTGTTCTGCCGGGGACACTTCCCTCCGGTAGGGGGAAATCATCACTAACGCTCCTCTCATTGGGAGAGGACAATCTCCATCAACATCTTCACCAGCACCATCTCCTCTCATAACCCTAGTTCATCTCTTGTATCCAATTCTTGTCTCCAAGTCCGGGATTGGTACTAGTAGGTTGCTAGTAGTGTTGATTACTCCTTGTAGTTGATGCTAGTTGGTTTATTTGGTGGAAGATCATATGTTCAGATCCTATATGCATATTAATACCCCTCTGATTATGAACATGAATATGCTTTGTGAGTAGTTACGTTTGTTCCTGAGGACATGGGATAAGTCTTGCTATTAGTAGTCATGTGAATTTTGTATTCGTTCGATATTTTGATGAGATGTATGTGGTCTAGCCTCTAGTGGTATTATGTGAACGTCGACTACATAACACTTCACCATTATTTGGGCCTAGAGGAAGACATTGGGAAGTAATAAGTAGATGATGGGTTGCTAGAGTGATTGAAGCTTAAACCCTAGTTTATGCGTTGCTTCATAAGGGGTTGATTTGGATCCATATGTTTTATGCTATGGTTAGGTTTACCTTAATACTTTTGTTGTAGTTGCGGATGCTTGCAATAGAGGTTAATCATAAGTGGGATGCTTGTTCAAGTAAGAACAGCACCCAAGCACCGGTCCACCCACATATCAAATTATCGAAGTACCGAACGCGAATCATATGAACGTGATGAAAACTAGCTTGACGATATTCCCATGTGTCCTCGGGAGCGCTTTCCTTCATATAAGAGTTTTTCCAGGCTTGTCCTTTGCTACAAAAAGGATTGGGCCACCTTGCTGCACTTTATTTACTTTTGTTACTTGTTGCTCGTTACAAATTATCCTATCACAAAACTATCTGTTACTACTTATTTCAGTACTTGCACAGAATACCTTGCTAAAAACCGCTTATCATTTCCTTCTGATCCTCATTGGGTTCGACACTCTTACTTATCGAAAGGACTACGATAGATCCCCTATACTTGTGGGTCATCAATAGTCTTTTCTGGCGCCGTTGCCGGGGAGTGAAGCGCCTTTTTGGTAGGTGGAATTTGGTAAGGAAAAATTTATATAGTGTGCTGAAATTTACTGTCACTTGTTACTATGGAAAGTAATCCTCTGAGGGGCTTGTTTGGGGTATCTTCACCCCGACCAGTAGAGCAAAGAGTTGCTCCTCAACCTACTGAACCTATTGCAAATGAAAATATTCCCTTTGAAGTTCCTTCGGGTATGTTAGAAAAACTGCTAGCTAATCCTTTTTTATGAGATGGAACAAAGCATCCTGATGAGCACCTAATTTTTGTGGATGAAGTTTGTGGATTATTTAAGCTTGCAAGTATACCCGATGATGTTGTTAAGAAGAAGGCATTTCCTTTATCTTTGAAGGAAGATGCGTCGACATGGTATAGGCTATGTGATGATACAGGGTCATGGAACTATAAACGATTGAAATTGGAATTTCATCAGAAGATTTATCCTATGCATCTTGTTCATCGTGATCGCAATTATATATATAATTTTTGGCCTCGCGAAGGAGAAAGCATCGCTCAAGCTTGGGGGAGGCTTAAATCAATGTTATATTCATGCCCCAATCATGAGCTCTCAAGAGAAATAATTCTTCAAAAAATTTATGCTCGGCTTTCTCATAATAATCAATCCATGCTCGATACTTCGTATGCTGGCTCTTTTATGATGAAGACTATTGAATTCAAATGGAATTTATTGGCTAGAGTGAAATGCAACTCTGAAGATTGGGATCTCGACGAAGGTAAGGAGTCAGGTATTACACCTAAGTTTGATTGTGTTAAATCTTTTATGGATACTGATATTTTCCGTAAGTTTAGCACTAAATATGGACTTGACTCTGATATAGTAGCTTGTTTCTGTGAATCCTTTGCTACTTATGTTGATCTCCCCAAGGAGAAGTGGTTTAAATATCATCCTCCCATAGAAGTAAAAATAGCTGCACCTACTAAAGTTGAAGAAAAGACTGTACTTATAAGGATCCTATTGTTCCTACTTCTTACGTTGAGAAACCACCTTTCCCTGTTAGAATAAAGGATCATGCTAAAGATTCAACTGTGGTTTGTAAAAGCAATATTAGAAATTATACACCTCCTGAGCAAATTAAAGTTGAACCTAATATTGCTATTGTTAAAGATCTCTTGGCTGATAATATCGATGGGCATGTTATTCAATTCTGCGGTGAAACTGCTAGAATTGCCAAACCTTGTGATAAAGATAAACATAGACCTGTGGTGGGCGTGCCTGTTATTTCTGTTAAAATAGGAGATCATTGTTATCATGGCTTATGTGATATGGGTGCTAGCGCTAGTTTTATACCTATTGCCTTATACAACGAAATTAAGCATGATATTGCACTGCTTTGAGTTAGAAGATATTGATGTTACAATTAAACTTTCCAATAGAGATACTATATCACCAATGGGAATTGTTAGAGATGTTGAAGTCTTGTGTGGGAAAACTAAATATCCTGCTGATTTTCTTGTTCTTGGTTCCCCACAAGATAGCTTTTGTCCCATTATTTTTGGTAAACCCTTCTTGAACACTGTTAATGCTAGAATAGACTGCGAAAAGAATGTTGTTACTATTGGCATGGGTGATATGTCTCATGAGTTAATTTCTCTAAATTTAGTAGACAACACCGTGAAGAAGAATTGCCTAGTAAGGATGAAATTATTAGTCTTGCTTCTATTGCTACACCATGAAAATGATATGTTTATGAATGAAAGAAGAGAAATAGCTGAAATATTCTTTAAACAGGAACCCATTCTGAAACACAATTTGCCTGTTGAAATCCTAGGGGATCCTCCTCCACCCAAGGGTGATCCCGTGTTTGAGCTTAAACCGTTGCCTGATACTCTTAAATATGCTTATCTTGATGAAAAGAAGATATATCCTGTTATTATTAGTGCTAACCTTTCAGAGCATGAAAAAGAGAGATTATTGGAAACTCTAAAAAAGCACCGCGCTGCTATTGGATATACTCTTGATGATCTTAAGGGCATTAGTCCCGCTCTATGTCAACATAAAATAAATTTGGAAGAAGATGCCAAAACAGTTCGTGATCATCAACGACTGCTGAATCCTAAGATGAAAGAAGTGGTAAGAAAATAAATACTAAAGCTTCTAGAGGCAGGTATAATTTATCCCGTTGCTGATAGTCAGTGGGTAAGTACTGTCCATTGTGTCCCTAAGAAAGGTGGTATTACCCTCGTTCCTAATGATAAAGATGAATTGATCCCGCAAAGAATTATTACAGTTTATAGGATGGTAATTGATTTTCGCAAATTAAATAAGGCTACTAAGAAATATCATTACCCCTTTCCTTTTATCGATCAAATGCTAGAAAGATTATGCAAACATACACATTATTGCTTTCTAGATGGTTATTCTGGTTTCTCTCAAATACCTGTGTCAGCGAATGATCAATCTAAGACTACTTTTACCTGCCCTTTTGGTACTTTTGCTTATAGACGTATGCCTTTTGGTTTATGTAATGCACCTGCTACCTTTCAAAGATGCATGATGGCTATATTCTCTGACTTTTGTGAAAATATTTGTGAGGTTTTCATGGACGATTTCTCCGTCTATGGATCCTCTTTTGATGATTGCTTGAGCAACCTTGATCGAGTTTTGCAGAGATGTGAAGAAACTAATCTTGTATTGAATTGGGAAAAGTGCCACTTTATGGTTAATGAAGGTATTGTCTTGGGGCATAAAGTTTCCGAAAGAGGTATTTAAGTTGACAAAACCAAGGTTGATGCTATTGAAAGGATGCCATGTCCCAAGGACATCAAAGGTATAAGAAGTTTCCTTGGTCACACCGGTTTTTATAGGAGGTTCATTAAGGACTTCTCAAACATTTCTCGGCCTTTGACTAATTTATTACAAAAAGATGTACCATTTGTCTTTGATGATGATTGTGTAGAAGCATTTGAAATACTTAAGAAAGCATTGATTTCTGCACCTATTGTTCAAACACCTGATTGGAATTTACCCTTTGAAATTATGTGTGATGCTAGTAATTATGCTGTAGGTGTTGTTCTAGGACAAAGAGTTGATAAGAAATTAAATGTTATTCAATAAGCTAGTAAGACTTTAGACAATGCTCAAAGAAATTATGCTACTACTGAGAAAGAATTCTTAGCAGTTGTATTTTCTTGTGAGAAGTTCAGACCTTATATTGTTGATTCTAAAGTAACTATTCACACGGATCATCCTGCTATTAAATATATTATGGAAAAGAAAGATGCTAAACCTAGACTTATTAGATGGGTTCTCTTGCTACAAGAATTTGATTTGCATATTGTTGATAGAAAGGGAGCTGAGAACCCCGTTGCAGACAACTTGTCTAGGTTAGAAAATGTTCTTGGTGACCCACTACCTATTAGTGATAGTTTTCTTGATGAGCAATTAAACGTTATAAATGCCTCTCATAGTACTCCATGGTATGCTGATTATGCTAATTACATTGTTGCTAAATTTGTACCACCTAGTTTCACATACCAGCAAAAGAAAAAGTTTTTCTATGATTTGAGACATTACTTTTGGGATGACCCACATCTTTATAAAGAAGGAGTAGATGGTGTTATTAGACGTTGTGTGCCTGAGCATGAACAGGCACAGGTCCTACACAAGTGTCACTCCGAGGCATATGGAGGACACCATGCTGGAGACAGAACTACACATAAGGTGTTCGTAAGCGTATCTAGTGCCACCCCTAGTTGGTTTTGGAGTATTGCCGACAAACCTGGTTGAGGGACTAATGTGTTTGTGAGAATTGCAGGATAACACGGGTAGTAGGCCCTCATTGATTCCGTTTACCTACCGAAGACGAACCCTAAAAATGTATGAAGACATTGAAGACAGTGGTGGTGTATATAGATATTCACATTGAAGACTATGACATGAGAAGACATTTAGTGAAGACTATGGAGCGCGAAGACTTAGATATTTCGTTGTTTCCTTTTCTTCTTTGTTGAGTCATAGGAACCACCGTACTGTTAAATGGGGTCCAAGTGAACAAAGTCAGAGTGACTAAAGTGATGCTCAACCAAAATCCTATGTCTTCGAGCGAAGACAATGAGAGCCAATCTTATCCAGAGATGGACAAGTCAGCTTTGCTTGCAGCCAAACTAAAGTTGTCGTGTGTGTTTGAAATCTGACTGTTGGAACACGTGTCAGTTCCTTAGTGACCCAGGGTCATTTCGGACAGATCAGGTCGGGTTTCCTAGTGGCTATAAATAGCCCACCCCCTACACCATAAATTGGTGGCTGCTCAGAGTTAGTGCACGGCTTTTGTCGTTTGAGAGCAACCCACCTCCGAAGCTTTTGAGAGAGAGAAATCCTTGCGAGGATAAAGCCCAAACACCCAGAGCCAAAGAGTGTTAGGCATCACTGAAGTCTTTCTGTCTGCTTGACCAGCCGGTTAGGCGTCGCGTTCTGAGCATCCAAGAGTCATTGTGGATCACCGGTGAACGAAGTCTGTGAAGGTTTGGAAATCTACCTTGAAGACTTACCAGAGTAATTGGGCGAGGACTGGCTATCCTTAGCTCAAGGGGAATAAGGTCAAGACGCAGTCTTCTGAGTAAAATCTCAGCCTCCCTAACCATACGTACAGTTGTCACAGCAACTGGAACTGGTCCAACAAATCCCGAGTCCTCAACAAGTGACTGGTTCTATCCTCTCCCTCTCTTTACTTAGAGTTTGTATTCGTGAAGTCATTGCCTGTTTGCCTTACCTATTTGTCTTCACTGTTTGACTACTATCGTTGTTTGGCTTCGTACCATCTTCCATCCTGATCCTTACTACCTAGCTGATATTAGTCTTCGTGCTTTTACTTCATTGCATACTTGACTATGGTTTGCTTAGCGTAGTTTATCTTCCGCTGCATATCAATAGGATTATTTCTGTCGTTTGTCTTCAAAACTTTCATAAAAATCGCCTATTCACCCCCCTCTAGTCGATAACTAGCACTTTCAATTGGTATCAGAGCAAGGTACTCCCTTGTTCTGTGTGATTCGGTTTAACCACCTGGAGTTTTAGCTATGTTGACTGCAGGGATAATCAAAGTCTTCGCTGCTTGCCCCGTCTTCGATGGAACTGAATATCCCTCTTTGGAAGAATAAGATGCGCATGCATCTTGAAGCCATTGATGTCGACCTACGGTATGTCGTCAAGAATGGCGTTCCAAAGACCAGTGAAGGTGTCACTCCTGCTGATGTCAAGAAGTTCATTCAAGCTGGATTCAACCGCCTGAACATCATCTGTGGTCATCGACCAAAGGGCGGTATGGCCGTGAGTGCTCTGGAAACATCAAAGCTAGTCTGGGACTGGCTTTCCAAGGTCAATGAAGGCGTCTCAACCCAGAGAGATCAGAGGATCAGTGTTCTTCGAAACCTCTTCAATCGCTTCAAGAGAAACGACAATGAAAATGTCCAGCTCACGTTTGATCGCCTCACTGACATCACAAATGAGCTTCGTGCTCCCGGCGCCACTGAGATTACCAAACATGAAATCGTCAAGACACTGCTGAGATCACTTGACAGCTCCTTTGACACCCTTGCCCTCATGATACAAGAACGCCCTGACATCAAGACACTCGATCCATCTGATATACTTGAGAGGCTCAACACACATGAGTTCCAGCTATCTGAGAAAATAAATATCTATGGTCCAAACTATGGCCAAACTCGCGCTTTGAAGGCAAATTGTTTCCTCATCTGAAGAAGAATCATTGCAGCCTGATGATCACGAAGACATTGGAAAGGAACTTGCTATGCTTGTGAAGAAGTTCCAGAAGTTCACCAAGAAGAAGGGCTTCAGAAAGTCTTCACGATCCAGCTCAAGAAATGATGAAGCTTCCACTCATGACCACAAGAAGAGAACATATCACAAGTGCAAGAAACCTGGACACTATATCTCTGAGTGTCCACAGTGGGACAATGAGCAGAAGAAGAAGAAGAAGAGCAAGGAATATGATTCTGATGACAAGAAGAAGAAGAAATCTTCAAAGTCTCCTTCCAAGTCCTCATCTCATAAGAAGAGCTCATCTGGCAAGGCCCGTGCTTTTGTTGGCAAGAAGATGGATTCAGAGGAGGAGTCTGCTTCTGAGGAGGCGGAGGTGGAGTCTGAGGAGGAGTCCGACCCCGGTGTTGCAAGTCTGGCTCTAGCTACACCTACGTTGCCAAGTCCATCTTCAACAATGAAGACAATGACTCTCTCACCAATGCTGAAGCTAATGACAAGGACGACTCTGCTCCCACCTACTGCTTCATGGCACGTGGTGCCAAGGTAAAATCATGCAATGCTTACTTTCAAACATCAAGTGAAAAAGAAGCTGACTGTGAATCCAAACCCAGCTACAAGACACTTGCTAAAATTGCAACTGAACAACAAAAGGCTATGGAACATACTCAAAAACTGTTAGAGAAAAGCGATGACCTGTTGGACGCGGAAATGACTTGTTCACAGTCCTTAGTTGAAGACATAAAAAATCTTCATGCTAAGTACCAAGAACTTGAAAGTCTTCGTGGAACGCTCTCAACCACTCATGAAAAGCTCTCCTATGATTATCTTCAAAGGAAGCAAGAGCTTGAAAAATTGAGAGCGGCTCATGAAGATCTTGAAAAAGAGAATGAGTCACTTCGCGCTCAACAGATCAGTCCCGCTCAGGATGGATTTGAACCACCATGTCTAAAATGCCTTGAGCGCGACAACGCTACCTCTGTTGCTGAATGTTCTACTGCTGCTACTGTTGCATTGTCTTCAACTACTGATGTGGCAACTAACCTCTCTGCTGAGGATACCACTACTATTGCTGATGAAAATGCTAGGTTGAAGACATTTCTTGAAACAGGGATGTACAAAAGTCTGAAAGGGCATCAGACACTGTTGCATTGTCTTCAACTAACTACTGTTGCATTGTCTTCAACTACTGATGTGGCAACGAACCCCTCTGCTAAGGATACCACTACTGTTGCTGATGAAAATGCTAGATTGAAGACATTGCTTGAAACTGGGATGTACAAAAGTCTGAAAGGGCATCGACATCGTATGCGATGTCCTCAAAAGCAGATTCTGAACCGAAACCCTAGGAAAGAGGGTGTTGGGTTCGAGAGGAAAATGAATGTTGATGGTTCCTACCGAAACTCGAAAGCGGTATCCCAAAACCACATGGGTTGTTGCAAAGGGACGTTCAGTGGACCCATCCACCTTATCTGGCTTTACCTGTGCTAACCCTATTGTCATTGATGAATCCTCTGATGCAAACTATAAACTATTTAAGAATCAGAATGGTGAAGTGTTTGCCAGGTATATTGGTACTAACTACAGGAATGGGCCACCTATTAAGAAGATCTGGGTTCCCAAAAGCTGTCTTGAGAATTTTCCAGTGAATGTCATCGTGACACCACCTAGGAAGAAGACAAACCCCAGGCCTAAGGCTTCATATGGCCCAAAGGCTTCATACATACAGAGGACTCACCTGAGGCACCCTAACGCCAATGTTTTGCAAGGAAACCATACTCAGACTTATGAATATGAGTGTGTGTCTTCAAACCGATATGTCCATAGAACTAAGAACCTTTCTGCTTATTCATATGAGTATCGTTCTTCTCCTGCAAGGCTATTTGCTATGGCTCCAAAGCCAAAGTTCTCAGATGCTGCACTTAGACTCATTGCTTCTAAGCCACTCCTGAAGATGTGGGTGGTTAAGAAGAATTAACTTTCTTTTGCAGGGAAAGGTCTCGGCCGAGAAATCAAAGGCGTCTGATGCTATTGCTGGGGACCTAAAACATCTTGTAGGGCACAAGATCAAATGCCCAAATGGTCTCACTATGTATTTTGTTCCTGAATCATTTGCCATTCATCCTATCTGTTATAATCTTGATCTAAGCTTCAATAATCCTCTTGCCCGTCAAATGTTTATGCTTCACACATCTCTTTGTGAGGCCTATCCCCCAGAATGTACTGTAGGGTATGACACCTCATGCTTCAGAATGGATTATGAATAGCGGATGCACTAATCATATGACTGGTGATCGAAGTCTTCTCATGGACTCAACTTTACGTCCATCTGACAAGAGTCACATCACATTTGCTGACACTAGTAAAAGCAAGGTATTCGGTCTAGGTAGACTTGCAATCTCAAAGGATCAACACATGGATAAAGTGATGCTTGTTGAATCCCTTGGTTTCAACTTAATGTCTATCTCAATGCTTTGTGACTTGAACATGATTGTGATATTCGGAAAATATCGTTGCCTTGTACTAATGGAATATGACAAGTCTCTAGTCTTTGAAGGGTACCGAAAAGATGATCTATACATGGTAGACTTCTCAGCAGGTCCGCAGCTTGTTGTATGTCTTCTTGCAAAAGCTTCAGAGTGTTGGCTTTGGCATCGGAGGCTGGGGCATGCTAGCATGAGGAACTTACACACTCTCGCCAAGAAGAAGCATGTCATAGGCATCGAGGGCGTCAAGTTCAAGAAGGATCATTTGTGCGGTGCCTGCGAAGCTGGAAAGATGACTAGGGCCAAGCATCCCTCAAAGACAAGCATGACGACATCTCAACCCTTCGAGCTGCTACACATGGACTTATTTGGCCCTACTCACTACTCTACACTCACAACAACTGCTTGTCTCTGTAAACCCGTCATTGTTGATGATTACTCAAGATATACGTGGGTGCACATAGTTCTCTACAAGACTGAAGTGCAAGATGTCTTGAGACGTTTACCAACCGCCAAGCGCCATGAACAACTATGGCGTCAAGATCAAGCATATCAGAAGTGATAACGGCACTGAGTTCAAGAACACCGGCCTTGATCTTTATCTGGATACAATGGGAATCACTCATGAGTTCTCAGCTCTGTACACACCTCAGAATGGCATCATGGAGCGCAAGAACAGAACCCTCATTGAGATGGCTCGAACAATGCTCGATGAATACAAGACACAAAGAAAATTATGGCCTGAAGCTATTGACACTGCATGCCATGTCATCAACCGTGTTTATATTCACAAGCTTCTAAAGAAAACATCCTATGAACTCCTCACTGGCAAGAAGCCAAATGTCAGCTACTTCAGAGTATTTGGGCTAGGTGTTGGATCAAGGATCCACATCACAAATCAAAATTTGCACCGAAAGCACATGAAGGTTTCATGCTCGGTTACGGAAAGGACTCACATTCCTACAGAGTATTCAACCTCTTTCTCTATGAAGTGGTTGAAATGGTGGATGTACGGTTTGATGAAATCAATGGCTCGCAAAGAAAGCTCCTGCCAAATATGCTAGACGAAGCTCCACCCAGTGAATCTATCAAGCTAATGGGAACTGGTGAAATCATGCCTTCTGAAGCACAGCCTGAAGAGGAGCTTATCATTTCTGCACCTAATCAACCTGAAGACAATGCTCAGCCTGAAGACAATCCTTCCAATGATGACAATGATTAGCAAGAACAAAGTCTTCATCCAATTCATCCGCGTGTTGCAAATGAAGTACAGATTGAGAAGATGATTGACAGCATAAATGCGCCAGGTCCACTCACTCGTTCAAGAGCAACACAACTAGCAAATTTCTGTGGGCACTTTGCTTTTGTCTCAATATCTGAACCCAAGAAAGTTGTTGAAGCCTTTATGGAACCTGAATGGATTCAAGCTATGCAAGAAGAGCTTCAACAGTTCAAACTGAACAATGTATGGGAACCGGTCAAGCGACCTGACCCTCGCAAGCACAACATAATAGGCACAAAATGGATATACCGCAACAAGCAAGATGAGCATGGTCAAGTCGTCAGAAACAAGGCACGTCTCGTCGCTCAAGGATATACTCAAGTGGAAGGGATTGACTTTGATGAAACCTTTGCTCCTATGGCTAGGCTTGAAGCTATTCGCATATGGCTAGCCTATGCTAACCATCACAACATCTTGCTATATCAAATGGATGTGAAGAGTGCATTTCTTAACGGCAAGATTGAAGAAGAAGTATACGTCGCACAACCTCCTGGCTTTGAAGATCCGAAACATCCTGATATGGTGTACAAGCTAAACAAAGCACTGTATGGCCTCAAACAAGCTCCTCGCGCTTGGTATGATACGCTCAAAGACTTCCTGAAGAGCGAAGGCTTCAAACCTGGTTCCCTGGATCCCACACTCTTCACGAAGACATATGATGGTGAACTGTGTGTGTGCCAAATATATGTGGATGACATTATCTTTGGCTGCACCAACAAGAAATATAGTGATGAGTTTGGACACATGATGCAAGAGCAATATCAGATGTCCATGACGGGTGAGCTGAAGTTCTTCCTTGGTCTTCAAATTCGTCAGCAAAGAAATGGCATCTTCATATCTCAAGAGAAATACCTCAAAGATTTCCTGAAGAAGTTTGGAATGCAAGATTGCAAAGGTTACACGACGCCAATGCCAGCTAAACACCATCTGGGTCCCGACGACAATGGTAAAGAGTATGATCAAAAGATATACCGCTCCATGATTGGTTCTTTACTTTATCTATGTGCATCTAGACCAGATATTATGCTTAGTGTTTCCATGTGTGCTCGATTCTAAGCGGCACCAAAGGAATCACATCACTTAGCTGTGAAGCGAATTCTTTGATATTTGGCTTACACCCCAACATTAGGATTATGGTATCCAAAGGGCTCAGAGTTTCATTTTGTTCGATTCTCGGATGCTGGTTATGCTAGTGACAAGGTGGATCGCAAGTCTCCATCAGGCACATGTCATTTTCTAGGACGATCACTAGTCTGTTGGTCTTCAAAGAAGCAAGAACTGTGTATCACTCTCCACTGCTGAATCTGAATACATTGATGCTGGATCTTGTTGCGCTCAGCTTCTATGTATGAAGCAAACTCTCAAGGACTATGGCATCCATCTGAAACAAGTACCACTCTACTACAACAACGAAAGCGCCATCAAGATTGCCAACAACCCAGTTCAGCACTCGAAGACAAAGCACAATTAAATTCGTCATCACTTTCTCAGAGATCATGTCATTAAGGAAGATATTGATATCATACATGTCAACACTGAAGAGCAACTGGCAGATATCTTCACAAAGCCCTTGGATGAGAAAAGGTTTTGCAAGTTACGGTGTGAGCTAAATATCTTGGAATCCTCAAATGTCCTGTGATCAGGCACACATCCTAACACTTATGCATATTGATGACTTAGATGTGCAACACACGGAGTAAAGTATATCTTCAATCAATGAAGACTTACATTCTGAGTGTGAATACATTAACGTGGAATTTGACTTCGGAGCGCCACGATAATTGTGCGTCGTGTCTGGGTCTAATACTTCCTATACGGTGGGTAACGCCACCACCAATCTCTTCCTTTAGAAGTGTTTTTCTCATGGCGTTACTTTTGCAAAGTCTTCGCACTTGATTTGTCTTCAACATTGATTTGCTTTCTTGATTATCTTCACAATGTTGATTTGGTATATGCATATATTAAGTGTTCTGTCCTCTACAGCATTCACTTATAGCTATGTCTTTTCATTTGAATCTTTTGATCTAAGTGAACGTGATCGGGCCCTAACCTCTCTATGCTTCTACCTCAAATCTATCTATCCAAATCATATGCATTCTATTGAAACTGTCAAATGTCTTCTCTGCGTCCTTGTCAGCAGAAGACACAGAGACTAACATTTAATCTATTTTAAATGCTTAATCCTTATTGCCTGAAACCCGGAGAAGACGGAACGACCGCCCGACAATCCAGACGGGCGTGGGAACATGGAACAACTTTCAATGTGTTGCATGTTCGCCATGTGTCCCTCAGATGTGAACCGCCAGGGGCACCTGCGTAATTGCGTTGTGCCGTTTCTTTCCTTATAAATACATGTCCCCTCACGGTCAAAAATCCTTCTTCCACCTCTCCACCTCGTCAAAACCCTAGCGCCTCCGCTAGCTCTCGACGACGACGGCGATGAAGCGCTTAGCTGCCGTGACTTCACTAATGCCGTCATCACGCCGGCCGCAGACATCGTCTTCTCCGCCGCCGCCGTAGGTGTCCTCCGTCGCCAAGTTAGGGCACAATGGATCGAACTGCTCAGTTTCCTAGTCTTCCCATCTAGCAGTTCATCGTGTGGTAATTAAAATCTCGCTTTTACCATCTTTTGATCTAATCGATTCATCCTTCTTCACCAAAAGTGGTTTCTGTGACTACAAACTTGGATCTATCTAGTTCTGCATCTCATACTGTGTCTAGCATCTTCACTTATGCATCTAAACTAGTTAGATTCCTCACTTGTACCCATTCTTGGATTCATACAAATCTGGAACCAACTTCAAACACATAAGTGAATGCCTTCGCGTTATGAGGTCAATGTCTTCAAACTGATTTATCTTCAAAATCTTCTGAGAATGCATATGACCTCTTCCCCTTCCCTCGCATCTTTAATGCTGTCACAGGTACATGTCCGTGGGAGAATCCCTTGGTTCTCAGAGTCTGCATTCATTTGCAGAATTCTTACAGCATCGTATCAACTCTCCCGAAGCCAGTTCTTGTCTGACCAGGAAGCCTTTGTCAGTGTTGGAGCCATACAGTCTGAACTTCATGGCTTCGCAAAAGTCAGTGAGGAAGGGCGGTAGACAGCGCCGCGGGGAACATCAAAGGATTTGCCAACTGATCTGCATGAATTGTACAAAACTGATCCTGAAGAAACCTATAATGAACGCAAAACTCGAACCTAATGGATCCAAAGATATTGGGCTGAGCAATGGTTTAAGTACAGATTCGTCACCAAGGAGTATGCTGAGAAGAATGCTATCAAGCGTCCCTGGGGAGATATTCTCTATAAAAATCTTCAACCCAAGACCAGAACTAAAGCCATTGCTCAGGGTTTCTTCCCTTGCATGGTCCGTGGACCTCAACCTACTGATGCTCATCCCACATCTCTGCTATGGTGTCGGGACGACAATCTGTTCAAGCGCAACTTTTAGTTTGCCAAGAACTCGGCCAAGGAGAACAAGAAATCTTGGGGATTAGAATTCAATCCTGGCCCCACTGCGCCTCGTGCCGATGGCACACGCGAAGCTGAACCAAATCTGGTTGGGCCCTTCTATGACTTAGAAGGTCTCATCACTCATATCAGGGTTCAAGGGGCAGATGTGGATCGACCAGCAGATGACGCTGACTCTGATGAAGCGCCTGCACCTCCGGGTCAAGAAGCAGAAGAAACCCAAGGCTCCGAAGCCTTCCTCTCCACCAAAAGCTTCACGAGTGAAGCCCTTGGCCACCGCTCCACCTACACCAAGTGTGCAGACTGAAGATCTCTCTCGCGTCTCCAAGACCGAGATGAAGAAGAAGAAGCCTATGCACTCCTCCAGTCCTGCTCTGACCCCTGCTGCCATTCTGAGAAATGAAGCCATTGATCTGTCAAGTGACGACGATCTTACCAATGACGCTCTTGAGCTGTTGATTAAGAGCAAGCAGCAGGCGGAAATCTTCAATGATCTTCCCCTTTTTGATGTTGAGATTCTGAAGAAGTTCATCGATGACTGGTTTGACAATCCAGAACTCAGTTTTGACGATCTACAACTTCCAATTGGCCTCAGCGTCTCCTTCAACGGCGCCATTGCTTCTGAGTTAGCTCTTGCTCAGAAAATTGTTGAGTTGAAGCACAAGATTGATTTTGAAAAGGCTCAGTTCAAGAAGCATATGGCCAGGCTCAGTGTGATGGATGTGCAGAACATCAAGATCATGCTACATGAGCTCAAGGAAAAATTTCTCAAGAAACGTGATGAAGCCCAAGGTTCTCGTGAGCGCATGAAGCTTTCGGCTGCCAAATGTGTTCAAGCCTACAATGAAGCAGAAAAGCGCAAGGCCTTGGCCGACCTGGCATTGACCCTAGAATGACTTCAAAGCCACTCAAGAAGACGAGGGCTGGAAGCCAACCATTGTCTTCCCAAGCAGCATGACCGGCTGGAAGCCAAAGGTCAAGTCAACCGCTTCAGAACTGAAGAAGACGAGGGCTGCCGAGGCTGAAGCCAGAAAAAGGAAAAATCTTGAAGCATCTGATGACGCACCCTCCAAGAAGAATCGCAAAACCAAGAAAGATCGGGCTGCTCCCACAGAGCCCCTTGTTGTCGTGCCCATTTCTGTTGCTCGTCCTGAATCCACACAACAAGAAAGACGTATGATAGTTCATGAGCCTGCTTCCACAAAGGCTCCTGAAGCTGAAGATATTCCAGATGTTGACCCCACCGTAGCTGAAGACATTGGTCACCATGACAATGTAGAAGATGATGAAGTCCCTCCTCAGATTGAACAAAATGTGGTATCATCGCCTGTGCTCACGCACAGCGAGCTCATCAGCATTGGTCGTCCTCTGACGCCAATTGCTCAGGATGCATCATGGGCTGATCACCCACAACAAGACACCCCAAGTACTCCCCAACCACAAGTCACCTCACCAGTGCAAGATGACGATGACTTTGAGGCCCAGCCAACTCCATCTCCACAGGCGTCGCCAGCGTTACGCAGGCTTCGCAAAGGACAAGGCCCAAGTCACTCTTCCGAGCGTTCCAGAAGGAGAAGTGCACCACCGATCTGTTGCACGTCAAGTGTTCCCAGAAGCCACTCCAACTGTGAACATCTCTGAGTCTGAAGCCAAGACGGCTGAAGATATTCCGGCTGCATCAGCCGATGATAAAGAAGAACCAATAGTTGAAGAAGAACGAGTTGCAACTTCCCCAGTCCACCAAGAAGATGTTCCCGAGGAGAATGTGCCCAACCCTCCAGCCACACAAGTGGAGGTTGAAGCTAACGTCACCACCAACAACAACACTGCTGACGACACTGATGTCGTCATGCCCGAAGCCAATAATGAAGCACCTGAAGCCAATGTGGCCCCTGAAGCCAATGCTGCACCAGACGGAATCATTCCTCCTGAAGCTATTGTGCCACTTGCAGCCCATGTCAACGAAAATGCCAATGTTGTACCCCCTCCAAGACCTCATACTGTTGAGCTGTCATTTGATCATGGTCAGCCTGTTATGGTCCGATGGCCCATTCTGGTTCCTCCACCTGCTGCGGGTCCACAATTTGACTATCATGTTGAGCACAGGCCTCAAGTCCAGAAGCCCAAGCCAAGACTTCCAAGATTCCCAGGCACTGCAACCGCACCTGGAGTCTTCAATGTGAATCGCTTCGTGGCACATAACACCTTCTTCAATAGCGCCAAGAACCCATACTCCAAACCTCGCATTTCATCGGATCGGTTCTGGAGCTATCAGCAGCGCAGCTACTATTCATGCGTCTTATACAATCAAGGGCGCATATTTCCACATATGCGTCTCGACACTGAAGCTATAGCTGGCCTGCCCTGTCTAGAAGAAGCGTTGGATTGCTTCAGAGACGCTGGACTCCTGCAATTTGTCACAGACAAGGAACACTGGAATGAAGAGCTTCTATTACAGTTTTATGCAACTCTTCACATTCGCGGCTACAACAAGGATCCAAAGACTTGGGTCCTTGAGTGGATGACAGGCAATGTCCATCATGAAGCCAAAGCTCTTGATACCATTGAGCTAATTGGCCTGTCCACTCTAGGCGATCTATTTGAACCTGGTTGTAGGCTTCACCGTGATGCTTCGGAGAGCATTTTTCAGAAGCCCGAGCCAAACATGAGCCAGATGCTTAGTATGATGAAGCCTTTGCCTCCAGATGCTGAATATCCTCAGGTGTTCTTTGTTGAAGACCTTGAGTATCTGCCACGCACCATCTACCACATCATACGGCGAACTCTCTGGCCTATCAAAGGACATTCTCCAGCTGCAAAACTTGAAGGTACAATGAAGACATTGGTCTTCTATATTCTCAATGGCAAGAGCTTCAATGCACAAGATTTCTTCATTCGTCAACTGGCAGCATCAGGCTCAGACATCTTTGGACTGAAGTTCTATGCTCCATGGGTCATGCGCCTCATCAATCTTCACTCTGCAATCAACTATCAGCCCTCTGCACGAAACCATCTTGTCTTTTTGCCGGAGGTCAATCTGTCTGTTGATGCCATTTACCCTGACCCTGCAAAGGAGCCGCTATGTCTTCACAATGCAGACCATCAAAGCTTCACTCAGCCTATTCCAAGTCATTATGTGCCCAATGCTATCACTCGTGTTTATCCATTGGCAGGCAATACTCGTGCCCCTCTTCAAGCCAACACAGAAAGCACTATTGCTCAAAGGCCTCGTAAGCGCTCTCGTGCTCTAAATGACCGAGAACTTCTTGTCGCACTTCATCAAAAGCAAGATAAGCATCATGACTGGCTGAAGTGTCAAATGCATAGTCTCTTGGTGGATGTCAATCGCATTCGCAATCTTGCCACCAAGAACGCATTTGTTTCCCATGTAGCCTGTCGGCGATCTTGGAAGAGTCTGACACTTCTGTGCTCTGAAGATGATTTAAGAGCGGATGGCTTCAATGAGAGGTATAAGTTTGATTCAATGCCTCCAAGGAATGCAGTTCTGCGACGGACTCCATCTCTTGAAGACTCTGAATGCTCCTCTTCAGCGGCTACTGTAAATGCCAGAGTCATCGAGGATGATGATGATGTGACTTCTCCAACGTCTGCATCGCCGCATATCGACATCAAGGCCGAAGTTCTTACGCACCGCCAGACGCCAACGACGACCCCGCCGCTTCACCTACTCCCTCTGGGAACGAGTAGAAGCTCTATGTCTTCAAACCTTTTTGGTCCTTACTGACAAAAGGGGGAGAAGCATATGAGTTGATAGTCTTCAAGTGGGTCCATATGGGCGTTTGCGTTATATTTTTCCTTTTGGTTTACAACTATCGCTTTTGATACATTTGGTTCTTTGAGTTGTAACACTTAAACTCCATGGTCGTCTGCTACTTATTTGCTATTCTGTGATGCGATGATAAATTCCGCATGTGCGATGATAACTTCCGCATTTAGGTCATTCTACAGACGTCCATTTTTCATTATGCATGTCATTATCTTCATTATATCAAATCATGCATAATGAATTGTCATCATAAGTTGAAGAGGATCTCCACAAGTACAACCTGCCATGTGCATTTGCATTCCAAAAACAAATTACTTATATGCACATCTTCAGGGGGAGCCTTTGCCACTTATGAAGACAATACCTTTATCCTTTACAATTTCACATAATTTATCCCCGTTGAAAACTTCAACCAGTTTGTCATCAATCACCAAAAAGGGGGAGATTGTAAGTGCATCTAGTGCCACCCCTAGTTGGTTTTGGAGTATTGACGACAAACTTGGTTGAGGGACTAATGTGTTTGTGAGAATTGCAGGATAACACAGGTAGTAGTCCCTCATTGATTCGGTTTACCTACCAAAGATGACCCCTAAAAATGTATGAAGACATTGAAGACAGTGGTGGTATATGAAGATATTCACATTGAAGACTATGACATGAGAAGACATTTAGTAAAGACTATGGAGCGTGAAGACTTAGATATTCCGTTGTTTCCTTTTCTTCTTTGTTGAGTCATAGGAACCACCGTACTGTTAAGTGGGGTCCAAGTGAACAAAGTTAGAGTGACTGAAGTGATGCTCAACCAAAATCCTAAGTCTTCGAGCGAATACAATGAGAGCAAATCTTATCCAGAGCTGGATGAGTCAGCTTTGCTTGCAGCCCAAGTAAAGTTGCCGTGTGTGTTTGGAATCTGACCGTTGGAACACATGTCAGCTCCTTAGTGACCCAGGGTCATTTCGGACAAATCAGGTCGAGTTGCCTAGTGGCTATAAATAGCCCACCCCCTACACCATAAATTGGTGGCTGCTCAGAGTTAGTGCACGGCTTTTGTCGTTTGAGAGCAACCCACCTCCGAAGCTTTTCAGAGAGAGAAATCCTTGCGAGGACAAAGCCCAAACACCCAGAGCCAAAGATTGTTAGACATCACTGAAGTCTTTCTGTCTGAGCGACCTGAAGACTTGTTACACTTGAGGACTGTGAATCCTCCAGCCGGTTAGGCGTCGCATTCTGAGCATCCAAGAGTCATTGTGGATCGCCGGTGAACGAAGTATGTGACGGTTTGGAAGTCTACCTTGAAGACTTACCAGATTAATTGGGCGAGGACTGGGTGTCCTTAGCTCAAGGGGAATAAGGTGAAGATGTGGTCTTTTGAGTTAAATCTCAGCCTCCCTAACCAGACGTATAGTTGCCACAGCAACTGGAACTGGTCCAACAAATCACGTGTCCTCAACAAGTGACTGGTTCTATCCTCTCCCTCTCTTTACTTAGAGTTTGTCTTCGTGAAGTCATTGCCTGTTTGCCTTACCTATTTGTCTTCACTGTTTGACTACTATCGTTGTTTGGCTTCGTACCATCTTCCATCCTGATCCTTACTACCTAGCTGCTATTAGTCTTCATGCTTTTACTTCATTGCATACTTGACTATGGTTTTCTTAGCGTAGTTTATCTTCCGCTGCATATCAATAGGATCATTTCTATTGTTTGTCTTCGAAACTACCAGGTTTTGAAGACTTACGTAAAAATCGCCTATTCACCCCCCCTCTAGTCGATAACTAGTACTTTCAGTATTGCAATCCGGTTTTTATTGGCCTACTCTCTTCAAGGATGCCCGTAAGTTTGTCTTATCTTGTGATGAATGTCAAAGAAGTGGTAATATTAGTAGACGTCAAGAAATGCCTATGAATTATTCACTTGTTATTGAACCATTTGATGTTTGGGGCTTTGATTATATGAGACCTTTCTCTGCCTCTAATGGATATACACATATTTTAGTTTCTGTTGATTATGTTACTAAGTGGGTAGAAGCTATTCCAACTAGTAGTGTTGATCCTAACATTTCTATTAAGATGCTTAAAGAAGTTATTTTTCCAAGGTTTGGAGTCCCTAGATATTTAATGACTGATGGTGGTTCACATTTTATTCATGGTGCTTTCCGTAAAATGCTTGCTAAGTACAATGTTAACCATAGAATTGCATCTCCTTATCACCCACAGTCTAGTGGTCAAGTAGAATTGAGTAATAGAGAGCTCAAATTAATTTTGCAAAAGACTGCCAATAGGTCTAGAAAGAATTGGTCCAAGAAACTTGATGATGCATTATGGGCCTATAGAACTGCATATAAAATCCTATGGGTATGTCTCCATATAAAATGGTTTATGGAAAAGCATGTCACTTACCTCTCGAACTAGAACATAAGGCATATTGGGCTATTAAAGAGCTCAACTATGATTTCAAACTTGCCGGTGAGAAGAGGTTATTTGATATTAGCTCACTTGATGAATGGAGAACCCAAGC
This sequence comes from Aegilops bicornis, assembly GCA_021605145.1. NCBI lineage: Eukaryota > Viridiplantae > Streptophyta > Magnoliopsida > Poales > Poaceae > Aegilops > Aegilops bicornis. The sequence continues at coordinate 155,062,423 of CM038669.1, forward strand.
TTATGAAGAGGCCAAGTTGTTTAAAGAAAAAGTTAAAATATGGCATGACAAAAGGATACAGAAGCGCGAGTTTAATGTAGGTGATTATGTATTTCTATACAACTCTCGTTTAAGATTTTTTGCAGGAAAACTTCTCTCTAAATGGGAAGGCCCCTACGTTATCGAGGAGGTCTATCATTCCGGTGCCATAAAAATCAACAACTTCGAAGGCACAAATCCGAAGGTGGTGAACGGTCAAAGAATCAAACATTATATCTCTGGTAATCCCATAAATGTTGAAAAACCAATGTTATTGAAACTGTAACCCCGGAGGAATACAAAAGGGACACTTTCCGGAATGTTTCAGACTCCGAAAAGGAATAGGTATGTGGTACGGTAAGTAAACCGACTCCAAAACAGTTTTTAAGGCAATATTTCTCCGTTTTGGAATATTTAGAAAAATAGAAAATAAGAAGCAGTCCGGGAAGGACACGAGGGCCCCATGAGGGTGGAGGGCGCCCTACCCCTCGGGCGCACTTCTACCTCGTGGGCACCTCGTGCGCTTTCCGGACTCTGTTTTCTTGCACGTTACGTATTTTGGTCGGTAAAAATTCATTATATATTCTCCTGAAGGTTTTGACTCCCGTATCACGCAATTATCCTCTGTTCTTGTTTCGAGCTGTTTTCTGTCAGGGTTGTCAAGGTCGGGCATCATGTCGTCCCCCTCCTCCAACAATGGTGACAACGATGCTTGGCTAATGAAGATAGATCTGAAGAGGGAAGAACCCATGGAGATCAACAAGGATGAAGGGATCAAGAAGGTCATGGAGGATCAAGCTCCGGCAGCAGAAGACATCCTTCAACTTGATCATAACCTTCTTACCCCAACAGAGGTTGAAGCTTTCAAGATGATTGAGTTAGCTCGTATACAGAACAAGTATCTCACATGTGAAAATATTTTGTTGAAGGAGCATATCGTTGCACTCAAGGGCATTATCCGCAAGCTGGAGGACCTCTTACGTTCGATGTGCGACTATCCATCATCAACTCCATCCTCTTCACCAGCAAGGGAGACATAATCAGATGGGTATGGACACTCCCCTTGGCAACTGCCAAGCTTGGGGGATGTGCCCCGGTATCGTATCACAACCATATCTCCTATCTTTACCGTTTTTCTTAGTTCGATCCTATTAGTAGTATCTTGATCTAGTAGAATGAAGTTATGGCATGATCTAGTTTTGAGTTTTTGCTTTTTTTATCTCTCTATGTAATTGAGTCCATGAGCTATATCATAAAGATTAGTGTTGAGTCAAGGGCTTGATTATTTTGCCATGATCTTGAGCGAATAAAAGAAAAGGAAAGAATAAAAATAAACAAAGAGTTCATATTGATCTTATTTGAGAGTAATGACTTCACATAGAAAGAGTATGATGATTAAAAGTTGTTGGGAGTTGGCAAACATAGCTTTGGTCATCGTTGCAATTAATAGGAAGTAATAAGGAAAGAGAGGTTTCACATATAAATATATTATCATTGACATCTTTTATGATTGGGAGCACTCATTAAAATATGACATGCTAAAGAGTTGATGTTGGACAAGGAAGACAACGTAATGGGTTATGTTTTCTTATATCTGAGATAAAGTATTTTGTCATGGATCATCCAACATGTTGAGCTTGCCTTTCCCCCTCATGCTAGCTAAATTCTCAGCGCCAAGTAGAGATACTACTTGTGCTTCCAAAACCCTTAAACCAGTTTTGCCATGAGAGTCCACCCTACCTACCTATGGATTGAGTAAGATCCTTCAAGTAAGTTGTCATCGGTGCAAGCAATAAAAATTTCTCTCTAAATATGTATGACTTATTAGTGTGGGAGAAAATAAGCTTTATACGATCTTGTGATGTGGAAGAAATAAAAGCGACGGACTGCATAATAAAGGTTCATACCACAAGGGGCAATATAAAGTGACGTTCTTTCGCATTAAGATTTTGTGCATCCAACCATAAAAGCGCATGGCAACCTCTGCTTCCCTCGGTGAAGGGCCTATCTTTTATTATTATCCTCTTCCTTATGCAAGAGTCATGGTGATCTTCACCTTTCCTTTTTACATTTTATCCTTTGGCAAGCACAGGGTGTTGGAAAGATCCTGATAGATATATCTAATTGGATGTAGTGGAGCATGAGTTATTATTGTTGACATTACCCTTGAGGTAAAAGGTTGGGAGGCAAAACTATAAGCCCCTATCTTTCTCAGTGACCGACTAAAACTCCGTAACCACAAGTATTGCATGAGTGTTAGCAATTATGAAAGACTAAATGATAGTTGAGTATGTGGACTTGCTAGAAAGCTCTGACATAGACTCTTTCTGATGTTATGATAAATTGCAATTGCTTCAATGACCGAGATTATAGTTTGTTGGTTCTCAATAAATTTTCTGATTCATACTTTGGTATTGTGAATGTATTATTACTTGAACATAAGAAATCATATGACAATATTCCTATATGTTGCTGTTATGAGATTAATCATGATGCCCTCATGTCCGTATTTTATTTTTATCGACACCTCTACCTCTAAACATGTGGACATAATTATTGTTATTGGCTTCCACCTGAGGACAAGCGAGGTCTAAGCTTGGGGGAGTTGATACGTCCATTTTGCATCATGCTTTTATATCGATATTTATTGCATTATGGGCTGTTATTACACGTTATGTCACAATACTTATGCCTATTCTCTCTTATTTTACAAGGTCTACATAAGGAGGGAGAATGCCGGCAGCTGGAATTCTGGGCTCGAAAAGGAGCTAATATTAGAGACCTATTCTGCACAACTCCAAAAGTCCTGAAACTGCACGAAAGTCATTTTTGGAAATAATAAAAAATATTGAGCGGAAGAAGTACGTCAGAGGGGGACCCACCTGGCCACGAGGGTGGGGGGCGCGCCCTACCCTCCAGGGCACGCCCCCCTGCCTCGTGGGCCCCCTGTTGGCCCTTCGGTGGCCAACTTCTGCTATATGAGGTCTTTCGTTGAGGAAAAAAATCAGAAGAAACCTTTCGGGACGAGACTCCGTCGCCACGAGGCGGAACCTTGGCGGAACCAATCTAGGGCTCAGTGAGCTGTTCAAGGGGACACTTCCCCTCGGGAGGGAAATCATGGCCATCGTCATCACCAACGCTCCTCTCATCGGGAGAGGGCAATCTCCATCAACATCTTCACCAGCACCATCTCCTCTCAAAACCCTTGTTCATCTCTTGTATCCAATTCTTGTCTCCAAGTCCGGGATTGGTACTAGTAGGTTGCTAGTAGTGTTGACTACTCCTTGTAGTTGATGCTAGTTTGTTTATTTGGTGGAAGATCATATGTTCAGATCCTATATGCATATTAATACCCCTCTGATTATGAACATGAATATGCTTTGTGAGTAGTTATGTTTGTTCCTGAGGACATGTGAGAAGTCTTGCTATTAGTAGTCATGTGAATTTGGTATTCGTGCGATATTTTTTATGAGATGTATGTTGTCTAGCCTCTAGTGGTGTTATGTGAACATCGACTACATAACATTTCACCATTATTTGGGCCTAGAGGAAGACATTGGGAAGTAATAAGTAGATGATGGGTTGCTAGAGTGATGTAAGCTTAAACCCTAGTTTATGCGTTGTTTAAATGAGGCTGATTTGGATCCATATGTTTCATTCTATGGTTAGGTTTACCTTAATACTTTTGTTGAAGTTGCAAATGCTTGCAATAGAGGATAATCATAAGTGGGATGATTGTTCAAGTAATAACAGCACCCAAGCACCTGTCCACCCACATATCAAATTATCAAAGTACAGAACGTGAATCATATGAACTTGATGAAAACTAGCTTGACGATATTCCCATGTGTCCTCGGGAGCGCTTTCCTTCATATAAGAGTTTGTCCAGGCTTGTCCTTTGCTACAAAAAGGATTGGGCCACCTTGCCGCACTTTATTTACTTTTGTTACTTGTTGCTCGTTACAAATTATCCTATCACAAAACTATCTGCTACTACTTATTTCAGTACTTGCAGAGAATACCTTGCTGAAAAACCGCTTATCATTTCCTTTTGCTCCTCGTTGGGTTCGACACACTTACTTACCGAAAGGACTACGATAGATACCCTATACTTGTGGGTCATCAGGGAGCAACTCGGTGAACAACACCACCGCACCATCACCTGCTCATGCAACCGCGCCTGCTCCCACACCCGTACCCGCACCCGCACCCGCTCATAGCAGCCCATCCTCAGTCTCTGGCACGCTAGCAGGCCTTCGTATTTGGCTGAGCTCGACGCCCTCACGATAATTACAAGTCGCACCAACATATATCTAGAATATCCCATTTTCGTTGCCTTTCGGATATTATTTTATGCCGCAGACATGTGTTTGCAGACCGACGAAACCCCACGCACCGTACTCTACTTGATCAAAGGCCAAAAGGTGGACATGGGAATGGCAGTGATAACGAAGCCCTTGGAACTCACGTGACATGGCTAGCCGATGCCCGGTGGGCACTTCAGGGTTACCTTGTCGAGTGTGAATTCAGGGCACGAGGATTTGCCTCCTCCAGTACGGCTACGGGGAGGGGACGAGGAGACCCCACCGCGGCTTGGAAACTGCATGGGTTGGGTGCTGCTATGCCCGAAGAATCTTAATCGTCTGGAGCCGAACAAGAGAACACCAATAACCACACATCAACAAACAGGTATGAACACCACCACCCCGCCTATGCAATTACCAGCGCCTGTAGTGTTGGGTGAGAGTGGCGGACAACGTGATGAAGGGGGTCCAATAGTGGCTGATGTAATCGCCCCCGTAGAACAAAGAATGGAGGATGAGATGGATGAGGACCCACTTCGATTCCTCAATACAGGCGTCTATGATGGTGACTTGGATATGATGAGTCAGCCATATGACGACTCGTGCTATCAGCATGCTGATGAGGATATGGATGATCTGCCCGGGCAGGAACGTCCTAGCAGGGATTGTAAGAAGTCTCTATTCATGCAATCCTCACAAGACACGCCTAAAGATGCTGCCTCAACATAGGCTCAACTAGCCGAGGGTCGTCCAGTGCTTAGCCCGACAACACTGGGCGGGAGTTAAGGAAGGGTCTGGAAGTTCAGCCCAAGAAAAAGGAGAGGAAGAGACCGGGGATTAGAGGCTCTGCTGCCTACAAACAAGCCAGAGCACATAGCAGCCTAACGGCAGATTTTGAAGAGCGTGTACCCGTCAAAGGTGTGGCCATGTTCCATGTCACGGGAGAGCCAATGCTACTGCCGAAACTGCTAGAGGCAATATCAGGGGATCTCGGGAGACTGCACGACCATGTGCTATCGACTCAGAAAATCCTAATAGTCTCGAAGGATCCAGGATATCCGACATATGTGGCTTGTGTGCCTGAAGGGAAGTGCTACGTCGACACACGGCCCGTGGAGGAGTTCTTCCTGCAGTTTGAGCATATCTTCGAGATGTTTCTGACAAGGAGGCTTGATTGTACAATCGTCCACCTTTTTGCGCTACATATCAGCTCCATCATGAAGAGATAAGAAGTCTCGCAAATCTGTGTGGCGGATCCATACTACATACATGAGTCCTTCTTGAGTCTCGGCGACTTTGAGCGTAAAACTGCTTGGGAGTACCTCGAAAACTTCATGGTACAGAATAAGGACCAGGAAATTGTCCTCCTGCCTTATCATCCAAAGTAAGTCAGTGTCGGACAACCCTTTCATACATTTCAATCATTCCTTCTAGCTCATATGGAGAATAATTTGAGGTGTGTTTTTTCCGCAGTAACGGGCGCACCATCCTTATCGTTCTTTACCCGCGAGTCTCCCACGCCGTGTATTTCGACCCTACCAGAAACTACGAGAAGAAGGTCTACACCCACGTAATGATTATTTGTAACAGCCCCAAAATTGGGTTATAAATTTTTGTGTTGTTATTCCTTCCTGGCACTCATTTTCAAAAAATTCTCCTGAGTTTGCTGGATGACTCTGATGATTCTTGTCATTTTCAACCTTTCAAAACCTTCCTCATGTCTTTGTCAGTGGGCAAGACCTCATTTGCATCAGCTCAAATCCTCTCAAACCCTAAATTCCAAAATCTTGGAATTTGGATATGTCCTTTGTGCCTACAAAGGAGTCATCATTTTCCCTGAGCTGTTGATCCTCCAAATTGTTCGCAGAGATCCTCCTATCTTTCTGAACCTTGGATATGCAAAAATATTGCTAAGTTCCATGCAATATTTGAATTGTGATTTATTCCTTTTCTTGCCTTTATGAGGAATAAAATCCAAAGGCATAGCTAGCCATCTCCTAAATTCAGGAGAATTGTTGGAGTTGATACTTATGCCTAATCCAAGCTCTGGCAAATATATTGGCCATAATTAAATAAGGAAAATTGCCTTTTCCTATTTAATGCCAATATTGCATTTCTGCCATTTTCCAAAGGAAATACTATTTTTATAGCAGAGAAAATTCTCACATAAGTTGTGGAGCTTGTCCTTGCTATATTTTCACTAGTTCCATCCTAATCTCGTGTTCCTCAGTTCAAAAAATTGGCACATGATACAATGCAAGTTTCTGCCTTCTCTGAAATTTTGCAAAGGAAGTGCTTTATTCCTAATTCCAACGGAGATGCAATTTGGCAGGGTGGTAAACACGAATAAATAACCCATGGATGCCAAATATGAGCTCAATCCATTCATCCTAGCTCCCTGTCCAATTTTCCAAAGTTTCTGACCAGAATACATCTTTGTGAAGGAAGTACCTTCATAGAGTTTCCAAATGGGATGAAACTTTTCCAACTTCTCAAGTGTCTCAAATCATTAGCCTCCACCCAAATTCAGTTCATTTCATTGAACTATGTGAGCACAGGAGCAATTCTTGGTTTCTGCCCAATTTTCCAGTTTGTGAAGCAAGTGCATCTTATCTTGCTCCATTATGGCTGAAACTTTTCCCATGTCTTCTTCTATCCATATGATCCTTCTCCAGCATATTTTGGCCCATTTCATTTAGCCATTCGCCCTAAGGATTTTTCTCAAGTTTTCTGGGCAAAAATGATAGCAGTGAAGGAAGTACCATTTTGGCAAGTCCATTTGGTATGATATTTCTGTAGCATCTACCTATGATCAAATCATCAAGCTTTGCCAAGTTTTAGCTCAATCCATCACTCCTAGTGAGTGTTTCTTCCTCATTTAGTTTCTGGACTAGATTTGGCATTTGTACTGCAACTATGCTAAATCATTGTCCTAATGACCTCATAACTCCCAGGACTGTAGTCCTTGTTACCCTAAGCCTCTCAGACATCAAATTTACCTTTTAACCTCTCTGGATTTATCTCTAGAGTATGGCCAAGTTTCCAACGGCAAACTTGTGAAGCTTGGTTTACTCATCTCAATTTGTCTCTGCCCGCTTCTTTACCGCAGTAACACTCTATCTTTGACGGACTACGCGGTAGACATGAGCAGGCATCAGTAAAGACTCCATTACGCGCCTTGTCCTGGTGACCACGAGTGTAACCAGCCCAAAACAGTGGTCTAGCCACTGTTCTCGTCGGCAACGCTGCTCCGACCGGCTCTGTCCTCGCCATTAATGTCCTACAGTTCCCCCTCGACATTGTCTTCCCTCCGGACGGCTCGCCCCTCTGTTTTCTTCTCCTACGAGCCGTGCCAACGACCGAACAGTGCGCTACTATGGCAATCATCTTCTTCCTCGCTCCTATCCTCTTCTCCCTCTCATACGCGAGCTTCGCTCATCTCCGTGACTCTCTGGCGCTCATCTGCACCGTCCTCGTCGCCTTCCCCCTCCTCGCCGTGACAGCTGTGGCCAGCTGAGCCGTGGCTGGACTCGCCCGGCGGAACTCGGCTCGGCCACACCTCACCCCGTCTATATAAGGAGCCCGCGACCCCCTCGAGCCCTTCAACAGCTTCCCCACCCTCCTCTACGCCTCCCCACGCTCCTCATTTCTCCCTGGAGTCGCTCCCCAACCACACCACCGCCGTGGTCGCCATCTCGAGACCCGCTCGATTCCGGTGATCCCGAGCCTTCCTCTCCGTTCCCTCACCACCACTGCGTACCCCACGCTTTGGCGGAACCCCCCATAGCCTCAGTCCCTCCCCTCCTCCACCATAGCTTCATACCCACCGGAGGCCGAAGCTTCGCTCCATCATGCGCCTTGCTGCTCTCTCTGTAGCGCCTCCCGCCGGCCATGGAGACCACCATCCGATGCGTCTCTCCCTCCTGAGCATCTAGGTAGGTTGCTCGTCGTTTGCGGTGGCCGGAGCCGCCGGCAGTCCCCTTCGTGGCGATCCCCTGCCTCGGCCCGTTTTGCGCCCGAGCACGAGGTTGAAGAAACGCCAGGCCAGGCGAGCCCCTTCCCGCGCGACCCCACCTGTCGGCAACCGTAGGGCTTGGCCCAGCGCCACGTCAGTTAAGTGGCTGCGCCTACGCCGCGAAGCCGTTTCCCCGCGCTAAAAATGTATTCCTCACTGAGTACGTTTCCCGGGTTAGAAAGCGTATTCTTTTGTTATTTTAGATAAATATGTTTTCACTTCTCTGAAGGCGTATTCTCAGAAAGACGCTTTCTGTCCGCCCGCCGAAAAGGTTAAATTGTGAACATTCACTGTTTAACTTTTTCTGCCTAAAAAGTGAACGGCCACAACTTTACAACCGTAACTCCGATTGAAGTGATTCCAGCACTCACATTTTCTGCTCGTCGAGCTCTTGCCGTTGGTATCATTTTCATAATGTTTTCACAGTGAAAATGACCATTTTTCCCTTGCCCGTAAACAGCCTCGTCCGAGAGAGAACTGTTTCTAACAAATCTTTCCACGATCGTTTCACACTTCGTCCCGAAGTATTTATCAACCCCAGGCAAGCCAACCTCTTATCATGAGCCCCGAACTTGCATGTTGACTTTGCTTGCACCTTGTGTGTGTGTAGTTGCAGTTGTTTCTTATCGTTTTCATCTGTAGTTATTCCGTTATGCTTATCATGCATGCTTGTGTATTCATGATATCTTTTGCCATGCTAAATTAGAAGGTTGTTAGTGATAATGACATGTCACTACTCTACTTTATTTTCATGACATCGTTATAAAATGCTATGATGATTGTAATGCACCATTGATATGCTAGTACTTGGTACTGTCATGTTCTTTATGATATAGTTGTTCACTTGAGAAGTTCGGTATTTTATTAAAGCATTTGTATGATGAATGTTCATTGTTGCATCCATGTTCATGATGGTGGAGAAGGTAATAAAATGACTTAATAATAAAAAACCTCCTTCGTCATCGATGGGATCGAGTCATAGTCACCAAATCGAACTTTTTCAGTGCAACCACATTTGCCTTTATGGGAAGGCCTTAATGCGATCTATTGTCGTGCCTCTTGCCGGTGCCTCCAACGAGGGAAGGTTATGGGCGCGCGCTACCCTGATCAGGTACGTGGACATAAGCCTTGTGTGCCCAGGTATGGTTTTGAGCTCATGTCCCTGTTTGGGACCGTTTTGTTTTGCCATGACGATGGCCGTTGGTGTCTTTGGTAGACACGGGGCCACCCAGGACTTGCCCAGTGGGGAGTGAGTCGGAGTGGCCGGGAGAGTGTCATGGCAGTAGGTCGGTTTCGTCAGAATGTCGTTGGTCCACCCGAATGGGATGATGAGGCCATGGGTTCCGTGGTGTCGGTACAGTGCGCTACCTCTGCAGAGTGTTTATGAAGTCTATCGATAGCCACATAGTTCATAGTAGGTCACACTATCGGGTCTTGGTCGAAATGGAGGATAAACCTGAAATAACTAACACTACAAAAAAAGACACATCCGTGACATTTTGGGCCGAACGAAATTTTTTTCTGTCATGCATATGGCACTTCTATGACGATAATTGTGACAAAACCCGGTATCATCATAGATGTGGTGGGCTCCTACTTCTATGACAAAAAATCATGACAGAAAATGGGCTTTTCGTCCTGGGCGGGCCGGAGATGCAGCTGCATGACATTCTTTGGCCCGTCCATGCCGGAAAAAACCGTGGTAGAAGTGAGGGGGAGGAAAATTTTGGGGAGTTGCCGGTTACGGTGGGAGAGCGATGCGCGTTTCTCTCATATGTACGCGTGTGTGTGCGAGGCGTTGGCTCTAACTGAAGCCGAGCGAGGCGTTGGGCTCTAACTGAACCCGAGCGATTGCACTGCAGGCTACGCGTTACTGAGCCCGAGCGATCGATCGATGGCTGTTAACTGAACCCGATGGAGCAATTCCTTCGCTACTGCTGCTAACTGAAGCCGATCGATGCTGCCTCTGGGATTAACAGTGAGCGTTGCGGGGGGGTTTGGATGAACAGTGAGCGGTGGCGTTGCCTCTGGATGAACAGGAACCCGTGGTGTGGAGGGCTCGATGAACAGTAGATGGTGGAGGGGTGGCCGTGGAGGGGTGGTTGAACATGACCCCGTGGTGTGGAGGGCTGGATGAGCGATGAGCGGTGGAGGGGCGCCCGTGGAGGGGTGGTTGAACAATAGCCGGTGGAGTAGTGCGCGGTGGAGGCTGGATGAACAGGAGCCCGTGGAGGCTGGAGGAGGTCGACGATAGCCCGTGGAGGCTGGAGGAGGTCGACGGTGGAGATGAACAGTATCCCGTGGAGTCACGTTTTGCGGTACGCCACCCCCCCCCCCCCCCGTTTCGACCGTAGCGCTCCAACACAAGTCTGTTTTGTCTGTTTTGCTGTACGCCACACCCCTCCCGATCAACAGGACCCCCGTTTCGACCGTAGGAGGTCCATTTCCTCCGTTTTGCGCTACGCCAGGCCCCTCTCGATCAACAGGACCCCGTTTCGACCGTAGGAGGTCCGTTTCCTCCGTTTTGCGGTATGCCAGACCCCTCCCGATGAACAGGACCCCGTTTCAAACGTGGCCTGTCGAACACAAGGCCGTTTCCTCCGTTGTGCGGTACGCCAGGCCTCGATTCCATCGCTTTATTCCGTCCAAGCCCTCGATGAACACGACCATGCATTCCGTTCCGACCCAGCGGTTGGCTCCCCATGAACACGGCAACGACAGCGGCTGTTTCTCCGTCCCGACCCAGCCATGCGTAATGAGCGCGAGTAGGCGTTCGAGACCCTGCCCGTATGTACGTACGTGGCCGTAGTTTCTTTCTTGCACCCTCGCCGCTGTATGTACGTGTACATGCTACGTGCGCGCCTCTACTACGACATGTGCGCGCCTCTACATCTACGACACGTGCGCGCCTCTACATCGACCGGTATGTACGTACATTTTCGCGACCAAAATGACAACGCTACGTACGCTTCGGCCAGGTGGGTCCCGACTATCAGGCACTTCCTTGCGTGCAAAGATGTAGCTGGTGGGTCCCAGCAATGTATGGCGAATCGCTTTTTTGCCCGGACGCACTTCCTTGCGTGCGAAGGTGTAGCTAGTGGGTCCCAGCAGTCAGGGGGAAACGTTTTTTTCACGAAATATGGTGGCCCGTCCGGTGGGTCCCCGCTGTCAGGTGGAGGAATAATTATTTTGTGCGTAATAAGGAGGCACTTCCTTGCTGCGGCCGTGGACCCAGCTGTCAGCCTCTCCACGTACAGTCCACGTTCGATGGAAGCCGTTCCTTGACCATGTTGACCACGCCGCGCCGAGAGCACTAGGGCGGTGGACGATGGTGAGGCCTAGGAAGGGGACAACGCGGAGCTGGGGAAGACGCGACAGTGGATGCCCACGCGTAGAGGAGTATGAGGGTTCAATGGTTCGCTGCGGTGTGAGGCTGCCGTCGGTGCAGAATAACAGGGGGTGTCGATGAATAGAGGGATGGCCTGGCCAGCGGTGGGAGTAGTAGGGGGCGGTGAGGCCTCCGCCGCATCACAGCCTGCTATGGAAAGCAGGAGCACGAGGCATGACCGGCGCTGGTTTGGGCGGCTGGAGCAAGAAGACCAGAGGTTGAAGAAGCACTGCGGCAGTTGGATGGACATCGTACGATCACTGGAGCTAGAATCATGCATATTGACTAAGTTGACAAAGCCCTCCGTCCCCGTCAACTTAGTAGGCCCACAAGTCAGCCTGCCACTATACTGGGTCCCAGCTAACAGGGGGAGTATTCATTTTTTTGTGCGTAATAAGGAGGCACTTCCTTGCGTGCGAAGATATAGCTGGTGGATCCGAGCTGTCAGTGGCGGTAACGTTTTTTTCGCAAAATACTGAGGCCCTTTTGTGGGTCCCCGATGTCAGGTGGAAGAATCATTATTTTGTGCGTAATAAGGAGGCATTTACTTGCGTGCGGCCGTGGACCCAGCTGTCGGCCTCTCCACGAACAGTCGACTTCAGATGCATGTCGGTCGTTGACCACGTTGACCAGGCCGCGCCGAGAGCACCAGGGCGGTGGACGACGGCGAGGCCTAGGAAGGGAACGACACGGAGGCAGGGAAGACTCGCAGCTTGTTTCCCACACGGAGGGGAGTACGACCGAACGAGGGTTTCTTGGTTCGCTTGCCGTCACGGAGAATAACAGCAGTGTGGGTGAGTAGAGGGATGGCTAGGCCGATGATGGGAGTACGGTGGGGCGGTGAGGCTGTCAAAGACAGCCGACCGCGGGGAGGAGGGAGCAGGTAGTCCCGCTGGCGCTTGTTTGAGCGGCTGGAGCAAGAAGAGCACAGATCAAAGAAGCACGACGGCCGTTGAATGGCCATCCAACAATCACTGCTTGTGCGTCAACCTTTTTTTTAGGAAAACCTCTAATCTGTGGAAAACAGCATACAGCCCATCTGCCATTATTTCAAATAATTTACAGCCCATTTGCTAATTCTTAAGGTTTTGTTTGGAGCCCATATTCTTTTTGTTAGCATTACAGCCCATATTGTGGCCACGGTTAAAAAATTATACGAAATTTTGCATATTTTGGTGCGGTCCGAACTGTTTTTAATCCCGAAATTTTGACTAACATTCAAACTGATTTTAAAAATAAATGTATATCAATATAAAATCCAACAAATTCTCCATGCATAAAAATTAATGTAATTTAAAATCTCGAAATGAAAAAAAGATATTTGAAACTAATTGCCTGTTTGATGTGTTTTAAAAATGTACAGCCCATTTCTCATTACTGATAGGCCATTTTCTCGGCCAGCTGAATGAAGCTCTCCTCGTGTTGAAAGATTTGCAGCCCAACAGGCCTGACAAAGCGACTTACTTGGCAAATCACAAAAAACTAGGATGTGGCCTTGGACCCAGCTGTCTGCCTCTCCACGTATAGTACTCTTCCGATGGAAGTCGGTCGTTGACCACATTGACCACGCCGCGCCGAGAGCACCAATGCGGTGGACGACGGCGAGGCCTAGGAAGGGGACGACGAGGAGCCGGGGACGACGCGACAGTGGATGCCCACGCGGAGAGGAGTACGAGGGTTCACCGTTCGGTCATGCGGCGTGAGGTCTTTGTCACCCTTGAGAATAACAGGGGGTGTGGGTGAGTAGAGGGATAACCTGGGCCAGCGGTCGGAGTAGTAGGGGGCGGTGAGGCCTCCGCGGCATCACAGCCGGCCACGAGAGGCAGGAGCACGCGGTACGACCGGCGCTACTTTGGGCGGCTGGAGCAAGAAGACCAAAGGTTGAAGAAGCACTATGGCCGTTGGATGGACATCGTACGGTCACTGGAGCTAGAATCGTTCATATTGACTAAGTTGACAAAGCCCTCCGTCCTCGTCAACTTAGTAAGCCCACAAGTCAGCCACCCACTATGGCGGGTCCTAGCTAGCAGGGGGTATTCATTTATTGGTGCGTAATAAGGAGGCACTTCCTTGCGTGCGAAGATATAGCTGGTGGGTCCGACCTATCAGCGGGGGGGGGACGTTTTTTTCGCAAAATACAAAAGCCCTTCCCACGTACAGTGCATGTACAGTGCATAATAAGGAGGAACTTTCCTTGTGTGCGACCATGGACCTCATGGGTCTCAACCGTCAGGCTCTCGACGTACAGTCCTCTTCCGATGACTCTCATGTGTTGACCACGCCGCGCCGAGCGCACCGAGGCGGTGGACGACGGCAAGGCCCCAGACTGGAATGACCCGGAGATGGGGAAGACGCGGCAGTGGAGTTGCATAAGGAGAGGAGTGGGAAACTTGACTGGTTTGGGTGCGGGGTGGGCCTACACTCGGCAGAGAATAACAGGAGGTGCGGAGTGGAGGGATGGCCTGGCCGTCGGCGGGGTAGCGTTTCGCTGAGGAGCGCAAAACAACACCGCTGGACGCCGAAGGCTGGAGCAGGCGGTTCCGGCAGCGCTGGGGGAAGAAGACGAGAGATTGAAGAAGAATGCCGGCCGTTGGATGTAAATCCAACGCCTTCTTAGGCTTCGACCTACTGGCCCACATGTCAGCCAGTCCATTTGTTTTTTAGTCCATTTGGTGGGCTGGGTGAAACAATGATATGGCATCTATGCAGCTCGTTTAAATCCCATTTGCATTTTTCTCGAAATCCGCGGACTTGCTGGGCTGGGTGAAAATATCATGCTGGGCTAGACGGAGAAATGTTATAAAAACATAAACACATGATTGCACGTCAGTAAAATCTTTGCAAGCTTATGTACGCAATCACTAGGAGTTAACTTGGCAAGTTATATATAAACAATTATTATTATTATTTTGTAAGAACTTTCAACTTACGAAATAAAATATCATTTTAATTTGATGAGTTAATAGTACGTGGGGTATTATTATTTTTTAGGCTAGACGTGGGACAGTTGAGTTGGTTCTAGGGGAAAGTACTAGGAGAAAACTCAGTTTACATCGAAAAAGAAAGTGGGAGAAAATTCAGAGACCTGCTGGGTCCACCTGAGGAGAGGAATATGTTGGGAGGAAGGAGATTCAAAGCACGGCAGCCGAGTGAACTAGTTTTTTTACGGACAAGTGAACTAGTTTACATACATTAGCAAATAGCCACTAAAAAAGCAATCAGGTTAATGGGTTCTTAAAAGAAATATTTTGGACAAAACAGATAATTACGACACATAGGCTAATGCATGAAACACTCTGGTGATAAAGGTGCTTATAAACAGATAAAGTACAACATCTAGACCTTCCTGGCACGCTTGATCGTGACGCTGCGGCTGTCCGTGTACTCGTCGGTTACGGGAAGCAGACACGCCCTCATGTCCAAGATCTGCCTGTACATGTCGTAGCATGCGTATGCGTCCTTCTCCGCGTAGGTTATGTAGGCTAGATTCGAAGGTACCTCCCACGTGTTCAGGTCGTCTTCTTTCATGTTGGCGTATCAGGGGTCGATGATGGTCTCAGCAAGGTCAACCACGGAGTCCTTCTCCTGCCTGTTGCTGATGATCTTGTATTGCTTCTGGATGTCGACAAGCTTGTTGCACCAGATGGCCGAATCGTCGCGTTCTTCCTTCTCTCCACCGTAGCGAAGGTGCAGTCGGCGCTGCCGATGAAATGGGTGAATGCTCCAGAACCTGGTGCAGCCATAGGACTGAGGCGAGGCAGAGCTTCACCGAGTCCGTATCGTTGGTGTACATCACATTCAACTTGGTGCATCCATATGACTGAACGGCGAACTAACTCCTTGCTAAAGTCCATATCCAGCAGGCTCACCCCTCGGATCGCCATTGCAGTCTCTTCGAGCATGGTTAATAGTATAGCCAGCTGCTGGCTATAAGCCAGTGCCATGTCATCTAAAGCCCATCTTATAGTCAACATGTACAATAGTAGATCAAAAGAGTGTACTATTTTTTTATTATGTGGCCCACCTTTCATTCTCAAAAAGTGCCTAGGAGCACGTGCTAGAGCTGGCTCTTCACGAAGAGCCCGCGTACCTTCTCTCTCCTCTTCTCTTTCCTCCAACTAAGAAGAAATATACTAGTTTATGCCTTATAGCCCTGGCTCAGCTCTATTGTACTTGCTCTTCGAGTGAACGAGTGTGTAGGCGGCGGCAGCATTGCTTTTTCAGCTCTTGGGGAACTGATTTCAACAAAGAAGTCGAGTGTGTACAGGCGACAACAGTTACTACCCCTCCCTCGTCCGCTGCACGCCCGGCAGAAGATGCACCCTCGGCGCATTCAAACGCCTCCATTAAGAAACCTACTCCGGCCACACGTCGGTTCACGAGCGGGTCTGTATTGGTACTGTAATAACAGGAGTTAGTGGTCACTTTACTTAAATTTAATTAGCTTTAATAGAAATTTATACTTAAAACAAGCAATGCATTGGCTCGTTCTATCAGTGCCACGGGATCAACATGCACAACAATTAGAATTATTATTCTCAGGACGCACACGATCAGCACATTTGTCGCACTTTCACAAAGATAATACTACCAAGTTCGAATTGTTTGTTATGGCTGCTGTCCTCTGCATCATCATGCCTTGTTTCCCAGCTTGCAAGATTCAGAACCAACAAAAGATCCAAATAATAAGTACAACAAAGATGCCTACACATCTCATTGATTCCCAGCTTGCAAGATTCAAAACCAACAAATAAGATCCAAATAATAAGTACAACAAAGATTCCTACACGTCTCATTGATTCCCAGCTTGCAAGATTCAGAACCAACAAATAAGATTCAAATAATAAGTACAACAAAGATGCCTACACATCTCACTGATTCCCAGCTTGCAAGATTCAGAACCAACCCATTAGAGCCTTTTGATAAAGTGAATATCGGGATTAAATCCATCTTGGCTAGCCATGTCATACAATCGAAGAACTTGGCGAATGCTCTTGACCGACATAACATCTGTAGTAGAGTATTCCTGTTTGCACAACATGTTTGCATAGCACAAACAAGGAGACAGGAGAGCATGATTTCTCTTTAGTTGAACCATGTTGTGCAGTTCCACCAAAATTGAGAGATGTTGCTCTTGACCGTCACAACATCTGTAGTAGAGTATTTCTGTTTGCACAGCATGTTTGCATAGCACAAACAAGGAGACAGGAGAGCATGGTTTCTGTCAGGACCCCGATTCCAAGTCACATCGACCTAGCCGGTAACACCTCATAGCACTTTGCGGCCTCACGCACGGTATTCCCACGGGTGTCGCCTTACCATGGCCTGGGACCGTTTGCGCCTTTTGGCTCACGTATATGATAGTGTCGCTAGCATCCACATCACAGAGAACCCGGGCCGACATGGGGACAGGCATACATGAATCACATCGAGCATGTCGGGCACCAACGTATGACTCCAGGCTGTAGCACTAGGCTAACAGGACTCCGGTAACCCGGGCTGTAGCAGGCTAGGCAGGACTCCGGATGTCACCGTGTGACATTTCCCTGAAGGGACAAACACAGGAACGAAGTGAAACACATGCCGGCCAGTCAAGTGTCCAGAGCAGTAGTGCTGGGCTAGCAGGACTCCGGTGAACCGGGCTGTAGCGGACTACTATCGCTCAGGAAGCACTAGACTACATTTCCCCATATGAGAGGCTGCCAAGGATAAAGAACTAGATTGTCGGATCCCACTCATACCAAGCATTTCAATCATACACACAATATGCCCGATATGAGTACATACAACATGGCATCACAACAAAACTCTACAGCTCAAAGTACTTTATTTAAGAGGCTCCGAGGAGCCATACATAACATATTCATACAGATAGGGGTCACATGACCCAACACTCAAGTCATACAAACATACAAGCACATGCGGAAGCAAACTAGTCTGAGTACAGACACTAAAAAGAAAGAAGGCTTGACGAAGCCCTTCTATCTACAGTGGCCCTTCACAAGCCTTGGATCACCACCTGGGTGGCTAGTCACTCGTTGACGTCAAGGTCTACATAGAACCCATCGGAGGGGGCGGTGTTGTCGTCTGAAAACATTAGTTAAGCAAAAATGAGTACGGAGGTACTCAGCAAGTATTACAACAGAATCCTATTATACATGCACATTCTCAAGAAGGTAGTGGAGTTATTACAGCAAGCCAGCTTTGACTCTTGGCTAAGCTATCCTACGTGACACCACTTCAAAAGCATTTGTCGCACACAAGTCCACTAATCACCATCACAATACTCCACTGTGGATCCTCTCTCGTCAACCCACGAGAGGGCCATCCCCGGTACTTACACTTATCTTGAGGCTTTTAGTAGTATCCATTTACTTGTCTATGAACTGCATAGGCGACCAAGTAGTCCTTTACGGCGGACGTGGCTATTCGAATAGTTTTATACCCTGCAAGGGTGTACTTCATCACACATGTTTCCACCACTTAGCGTCTGCACACGATATGTGCTCGGCAGACTTCAAGTGAAAACCGACGTGGGTGTAGACCACGACCTAACCAACCTCACAAGTCTCTAGTCCAGGTTTATCGCCTATTCGGGTTCCATCCGCAGGGAGTCCGGCTGAGGTTCCACTAACGGCCCCGAACGATGTGTGCAGGGTTCCCGAGACACCAAATGGACGAATCGGTACACCGGGCCACGTGCCTACCGCAACACAGCCCACCCCTAAGGTCAGCGCCATATGCCCCCAAAGATACTACAAACACCAGAAACTACTTGCAACTCCTGGACATAGAACGAGAGGGGTCGGTAAGTCGAGCGGGGTCATATTTTAGGGCCCAACGCGTGGTAGTAGCTGATCTTAAATCACACATACATATCTCAGTTCTTAGGGACGGCCTCAATGAAACAACCCACCCTGTACTCCTACATGGCCTCTCATCCATTCCTTTACCAAATCATATTCAACACTTTCACTCTAAAACCGACACAACCTTTCACTCTAGTTCATCATCCCGATGAGCCAGACCTGACACAACTCTAAGCATAGCAAGCATAGCATGGTAGGAGACACAAACTTGGCTCAATCAACTCCTACACATGCTAGTGGGTTTCATCTAGTTACTGTGGCAATGACAGGTCATGCAAAGGAAGTGGGTTCAACTACCGCAACACACAACAGTTTGAATCGCGTTGTCTTAATGCAGTAAACAAGAGCGAAGCGAGAACATGGGTTTGTATCGGAATGATCAATGGGTTGCTTGCCCGATGTAGTGGTAGTAGGATACCGCCTTCAGACGGATATTCGGGTTATCCTCGGAGGCGTAACCTATCACGAAAGACACGAACATAAACAACACATGACGATATGCAACAATATGATGCATGCTATGACATGGCAATATGAATGTGTGTTGGCCTAATGCAAGCTAGAACAGAAAGCAATGAACTCATTTGAATCAAAGATTCAAATGTTAGTTTATTTAACATAGCCATAATAGTGCATTATCTCATTCTGCTTAAACAGCAAGGTTAACTTGTTCTGTCATGCATGAAACCATAACCAATGGATAGATTGAATTTTTCTGATCAAAATTCATATATAAATCTTTGCATTTGGAGTTACATATTAATTTCTATGATTTTTTGAAGTTTGCAACAATTTCTGGAATTTCCTGAATACAAATAACTCTAGAAATTAGTTATTGCGTCAGCAGTGCGTCAGGGTGACGTCAGTGGTCAACGGGGGCGTCCAGGTCAACCTGACCAGTGGGTCCCGCATATCAGTAGTTAATTTAACTAACTAATTTTAGTTAAGCTAAACTGGGTTAATTAGCAGAGGGGGCCCCACTTAGTCAACTCCGTCAACGGGGTCAAACCCGCCGATGTTTAGCCGCCGGCGAAGCCAGACGTGGCGGCGAGGGTGTGTTTGTGCGTTCCGGCGACCAAATGGACGGCGAAGACCATCTACGTGTAGCCGGGGACAAGCCGCGACGTTTGGTGGCGGTGGTTGAGCTCGAGGTGGCCAGAAGCGTCGCCGGCGACGAGCTAGGCGGTCGCCGGAGTCGGGTGAAGGTGAACTCGAGGCTTCAGGACACGGCGAGGTGCGTGGAGTGGTGCTACGGGTTCCTGGGGATGTGGTGAAGTTAGTGGACAAGGTGGCGTGGCCAGTGGGTGGCCGGAGTCACGTCGGCGACGAGCTCGGCGGTGGCGCGTGCGGTGATGCTTCGTGCGGCAGCTACGGTGCACGAGAAGGCAAACGGAAAGGATGGGGAGGTAGCTAGGCTCACGGCGAGTACGGCGAAGCAGTCGGCAAGGTCGGGGACGAGGTGATGCGGTGGCGACGGCGATGGGGATCTCCGGCGGTGATCGACGGAGACGAGGTCGGTGAAGGTGTGGTAGAGCGTGCAAGCGCTCGGGGCTCGGCCTGCTCGAGGTAGTCGACGGTGGCGGAGCGAACGGACATGGTGGCGCAGCACGGAGACGACGGAGGGCACGAGCTTCACGGTGGCGCGGGCGCGACGGCGTCGGCCATGGTGCGGGCGAGCGAGGGAGAGGAGCTGGGGAGGAGAAGGGGTGTCTGCGAGCTCGGGGGAGGAATGGCCGACCGAACCGAGGCGGCAGGACGGTGCGGGGAGGAGGCAGGGCGGCGAGCAGCTGCGTGGCGTGCTTTCGGGTGCCGCCGTCGAGCACTGGTTGCCTGCAGCCAAGCCAAGCAGCTCATTGGGAGCGGTGGCTGGGCTGGGCCCGCAGTGCGCTTGCTAGGTGAGCGCCAGTAAGCCTTGCTTTCATTTTCCTTTTTCTATTTTTACGTAAGTTTGTAGACTTATTAAAAATAGTTAGGCACTTCTAAAAATCCTGGAAATAATCAGAGGCTCTGATTAGAATATCTCCAACAGCCCACACTTATTTTCAGAATTATTTGAGCATCCAAAATATTTACTAGCATTTAAATGCCCAAATGCAAATTACATATGATTTAATTCAATGACCTTCTGTTGACCTAGAAAATTGTGCACCTATTTTGCGGAGGTTCTAACCCAAGACAAAGAGGGTGAACTTTTTAGAAGGGCATTTCAGGTTCATTGAAAATATATTTAGTAAACCCTAGTTGGATTTAGAGGGGTTCTGGGGGTTCTGTCTTCCCCGATTCAAGTTTCTGATGAAAGGTAAACATGATGCAACACTCTAATGCATGGACTAGCTAGGATGTGACAACTCACCCCCACTCAAAAGAATCTCGTCCCGAGATTTTGGATCCGTCGGAAAGAAGATGGGGTACTCAAGTCGAAGACGATCCTCCCTTCCCAGGTAGCTTCTTGCTCGGAGTGGTTTGACCATTGAACCTTGAGAAACTTGATATTCTGGCGTCGAGTGGTACGCTCGGCTTGATCAAGGATACGAACGGGATATTCCCGATAGGTAAGATTATCTTGGAGATCAAGCATTTCGTGGTTCACTCCACGGATAGGATCCGAGAAGCAACGCCTGAGTTGAGAAACATGGAAGACGTCATGAACTCTGGAAAGATGCGGAGGTAGTTCCAATTGGTAGGCAACTTCTCCTCGTTTGGCAAGAATGTGAAAAGGTCCAATGTAACAAGGAGCCAATTTGCCTTTGATACCGAATCGATGGGTTCCCTTCAAAGGAGTAACCCGAAGGTAAGCCTTCTCGCCAACTTCATAAGCCATAGGCTTATGCTTGCGGTCATATTGGCTCTTTTGACGAGATTGGGTTGTGTGCAATTTCTCACGAATAACGCGAACCTGCTCTTCTGCTTCCTGGATTATATCCGGGCCAAAGAGTTGTCTTTCCCTGGTTTCTGACCAGTTAAGAGGCGTTCGACATTTTCATCCATAGAGAACATGAAAAGGAGCTTTGCCCAAGCTAGCTTGATAACTACTGTTATAAGAGAATTCGGCGAATGGAAGGCATTTCTCCCAATTCATGTCGAAAGAGATGACAGAAGCTCGAAGCATATCCTCCAGAATTTGATTGACTCATTCTACTTGACCACTTGATTGGGGATGGAAGGCGGTGCTAAAGGAGAGATGAGTTCCCATAGCATTTTGGAAACTTTCCCAAAATCAAGAGGTGAAGAGACTTCCACGGTGTGAGTTAATCTCCAATGGAACACCATGAAGAGACACTATTCGGGAGATGTACAAATCAGCTAGCTGGCTAGCGGTTATACTCTCACAAACGGGTAGGAAGTGGGCTACTTTGGAAAGACGATCGACAATAACGAAGATAGCATTATTCCCTCTCTTGGTCCTGGGAAACCCGGTAATGAAATCCATACCGATTTTATCCCATTTCCATTCAGGAATAGCCAAAGGTTGAAGGGTGCCAAAGAGCTGTTGATGCTCGCTTTAACTCGACGCAGACGCCACAGTTAGCAATGAATTGAGCGATTTATCTCTTCATCCTAGTCCACCAAAACCTCTGGCGAGGGTCTTGATACATTTTAGTACTACCGGGATGAATGGTGAGAGGGATTCATGAGCTTCCTTAAGGATCAATTGCCGTAGATGTTGTTTCTTGGGAACCACCAAGCGGTTCTCGAAGAAGACCACACCTCGTTCGTCCATGGAAAAACATTTAGCAACTCCGCTAGCGATGTTCTCCTTAATCCGAGATATGCCCTTATCGCGCTTCTGGGCAGTTATAATTCGATCCGTAAGGTTAGGTTTCGCCACCAGGGTGGAAAGAAATCCTCGAGGAACAATGTGTAGGTTAAGCTTACGAAATTCCTCGTGGAGAAGTGGTTGACTTTGTTGTAACACCAGGTTGTTACAATAAGATTTACGACTTAGTGCATCGGCCATGACATTGGCTTTGCCTGGGGTGTAAGATATTCCTAGGTCGTAATTCATAATCAACTCGACCCAACGACTTTCCCTGAGATTCAAATCCGGTTGGGTGAAGATGTATTTCACACTTTGGTAATCGGTGTAAATTCCGCAATGATCACCAAGGAGGTAATGTCGCCAAGTTTTGAGTGCATGGACCACTGCTGCAAGCTCTAGATCGTGTGTGGGATAGTTATCCTCATGTGGACGCAACTGTCGGGAAGCGTAGGCAATCACATGACGATCTTGCATGAGTATGCAACCTAGTCCTTGTCACGAGGCGTCCCAATAGATAACAAAGTCATTATAAAAATCTAGTGGTACAAGTACGGGTGCAGATGTCAGGCGTCTTTTCAGCACCTGAAAGCTGAACTCGCACTGTGGGGTCCACTCGAACTTTTTATCTTTCTTGAGGAGTTCGGTTAGAGGTTTAGCAACCTTGGAGAAACTCTCGACGAAGCGGCGGTAATAGCTCGCTAAACCGAGGAAACTCCAAACTTGCTTGACCGATTCAGGTGGAGCCCAGTCAAGGACGCCTTGAACTCGCTCGGGGTTGACAGCAATGCCCTTACCAGAGATTACATGGCGTAGATAGGTTACTTCTGGCAACCAAAACTCACACTTAGAGAATTTGGCATAAAGGCAATGCTCTTGAAGTTTCATCAACACTAGCCTTAGATGTTCGGCATGTTCTTCCTCATTCTTGGAGTAGATGAGTATATCATCGAGGTAAACCACGACGAATTTATCCAAATACTCCATGAAGATCGAGTTCATTAACCGAGAGAAAGTGGCTGGAGCATTGGTTAACCCGAAGGACATGACGGTGTACTCGTATTGGCCATAACGAGTAACAAAGGCCGTTTAGGAATGTCCCGTTCTTGATTTTGATTTGATGGTAGCCCAACCTCAAATCCATCTTGGAAAAGATCGAGGATCCAGCGAGCTGATCATACGTGTCGTTGATCCCGGGAGCGGATACTTGTTCTTGATAGTGACCAAATTGACAGTCGGTAATCTACAACCATCCGATCCGTTCCATCCTTCTTCTTGACGAAGAGGACGGGGCAAGCCCACGGAGAAGAACTAGGACGGATGAAACCCTTTTGCAAGGACTCATCGAGTTGTTTCTTAAGCTCGGCTAGTTCTAAGGGTGCCATCTTATAAGCTCTTCTAGAGATTGGAACGGTTCCTCGAACAAGGTCTATCACGAACTCGACATCCCTGTCAGGTGGAACACCTGGCAGTTCTTCTGGAAAGACATCCGGAAAATCACGGACTACCGGAATATCTTCAAGGTCTAGAAGGGGGTTGGCATTTAAGGAGTAGAGCTGACGCTTAGACAATCGGGTCAAAACATTAACTGTCTTTCCCGAAGGATGGGTGAGTTGAACAGTTCTAGTAGAGCAATCAATCTTAGCATAATGGGCTGACATCCAGTCCATACCCAAGATGATGTTTATGTCCGAGGACTTGAGAGCTATTAGTGATGCAAGGAAGACTAATCTGTCGACAAGGATTTCATTTCCATGGCTTATTTTAGAGGTTTGCCACCTAGAACCAGGAGTCTGAATTTCCATGGAGATGTGCATGTCACAAAATGTGGTGTTGTGCAATCGAGCATAGCTCTCAGAAATAAATGAATGAGATGCTCCAGTATCAAAGAGAACAGTTGCCGGATGGCAATTAACAAGGAGCGTACCGAGAACGACGTTGGGATCCTCATGGGTCTCCTCAGCTGAAACGTAGTTGACGTGGCCACGAGCAGTGGTGGCTGGTTTGGCGTAGAGCACCTTTCCTGCTGGCTTACCACGGCCAACAGACTTTCCGATCTGACTGGGGTTGTTCTGGGGACACTCACGGATGTAGTGACCCGTCTCTCCACACTTGAAACAAGTTATCACATTGGGACGTGGAGCAGCATTAGCAGCGGGGCCACCATAGGCCTTGGGCGGTGCAAACTGCTGGTTGGGGCGAGGCGCCTCAAAGGATGGCCTCGGAGTGAATCTGGGTGGCAGAGCGGTGCTTGGAATCCACACTCGGCGCTTCTGAGATCCAGAGCCGGATGAAGAACCAAAGTCACGGGAGTGCTTGCGTGAAGCTTCAAAGTCATAGTTTCCAGTTTCAGCACTGATAGCCTTGTTGACTAACTTCTGGAAGGATGTGCACTCATGCAGACGAAGATCACGGCAAAGCTTGGGGCTAAGTCCCTTGCGGAACCTTGCCTGCTTCTGGGCGTCGGTGGATACCTCTTCAGGAGCATATCGTGCTAGATTTCCAAACTCACGACTGTATGCATCTACAGACAGTCTACCCTGGGTGAAATTGCAGAACTCTTCCCTCTTATGATCCATGAGACCTTCCGGAATGTGATGCTCACGGAAAGCCGCACTGAACTCAGCCCAGGTAGTGATTTGGCCAACCGGGCGCATAGCCTCGAAATTCTCCCACCAAAGGCTAGCAGGGCCTTCGAGGTGATAGGCAGCAAACGTAACCTTATCAGCTTCATCCACGTTGGCAGAACGTAGCTTGTGGGTGATGCTGCAAAGCCAGTCATCCGCATCGAGAGGCTTAACGGAGTGTTTAAACTTCGGTGGATACAGCTTGACAAAGTCATTGAGTGACACCAGGTCATTCCTTGGCTGGCGTGTGGTATTCTGCTCAATCCGGTCCAGCAAGCGATTGGTCTCACGCTTGTTGCGTTCTGCCTCCATCATAACTTCGGCCAAAGAAGGCGGTTGAGGCAGATTAACATTCCAAGCTGCGTTGGCTTCACCCTGCTCCGGAGCAGCAGGGTTGTTGCGGGTGTTGACCATCCTAGGAAACAAAACAACGGTTTAGACAAGGATGGCAAAATTTGGCAAGGAAGTGCGGAATGTAATGGATAACACGGAATGCAGAGATGTTCATCCGTATGACATGGTAATATAGAAACCGCCATATATATACCAACGGTCATACACACCATTCATAGTTTAGTACAAGCCCGGCTAGAGCACAACTACGGTGAAAGGCGTTACATCTCATCGGAAGCATTCCAAACACCTATACATTATTTTTCTACACTTCCGGAATTGATACACACTAAGTCATATTCCACAGGTCACGCAGGACGGTGGAACTACAACTATTACAATACTAGAGATACTACCACCAACTCAGACAGCTCCGTAGTAGTCCTTATAGAAGTCACCTCCATAGCCTAGAAGCTCAACATGATTATCCGGAAACAGACAGTCCTGAGGAGCTTGTGGACCATAGGGGCTAGGATGAGGTCTTGGACCAACAAACGGTGGCCTGCGGGGACCACGGGGTGGGGTGATGCCTCCCACATCACACCAATCCATCATGTCTGGCAGAGCTGATCTCATAGGATACAGATCCCTCATATCCATACATCCATCTTGCACAGCCGATGCAAACCGAGTCAAAGTGGCCCAATGATCGGCACGGGTGTTAAAAAGCTCCATTCTCAAGGCCCGATTCTCTCGGTCCTTATCCTCGAGCATCTCAGCAGTGGTGCGGGTTAGTGAGTCCTCCTGAGTGGAATCAGCATAGATAGCCTGAAGATACCCTTGCACCCCCGGGAGCGAAGCTGGCATATAATGGCAGTCGGTGTTCTGAAGCAGGCCAGTCCTGACTCGCATGATGGTCATCATAGAGTATGCAGCATCCTGCACAGCCATCTCAATAGTCCATAGGAGTGGTGAAGGGGCTCAGTCGATCCAGGATAAGAAAGAAATATCCTGACAGTGCAGAGGTATTGGCTTTGATTAAAGTCTCGGAATTGCTCTTCGACGGTGTATTCGGGATACCAACAGTAACCCGTCTCAATCATAACCCGGACTAACATAGCCTCGATGCACCTGGTCAGACAAACCACTTGGTTTTGAGCACGAGTGGCCATCTGAAAGCACAGCCACAATGCAAAGACATCAGAATTTCTAGGGAAAATCGGACAGCATAACATCTGTAAATGCTCAAGAACAGATTTGAGACATTCAAAATCAGATTGCAAAACCACTCAACAACATCATATCAAGATTCTGGTTCAACTGATAACATACTAAAGGTAGTAGAAACTGAACTAAGGCTGGTAACCAACAATCCTATAAGTTACTACGGATTAGTAACACGTGAACCTGATAGAGAAAAGAGAGCCTAGTCCTATACCCACGTAGAATGAGAAGAGGATGACTCAAATCAGAGGGCATAAGGTAAAGGAGTAAAAAGATCCTTACATCCCTCCCACAATCAATTCCCCTACATATAACTAAAGCATTTCTAGACTCGACATCGACCAGTTTGGCTTAGCGAACCTACAGGCAGTCAGGCTCTGATACCAACGTTGTCAGGACCCCGATTCCAAGTCACATCGACCTAGCCGGTAACACCTCATATCACTTTGCGGCCTCACGCACGGTATTCCCACGGGTGTCGCCTTACCATGGCCCGGGACCGTTTGCGCCTTTTGGCTCACGTATATGATAGTGCCGCTAGCATCCACATGATGAAGAACCCGGCCGACATGGCTAGTCGTGAACCCAAAGCGGCGCTAACCCATGGGGACAGGCATACATGAATCACATCGAGCATGTCGGTCATCAACTATGACTCCGGGCTGTAGCACTGGCTAACAGGACTCCGGTAACCCGGTCAGAAAGGCTAGGCAGGACTCCGGATGTCACCGCATGACATTTCCACGAAGGGACAGACCACAGGAACCAAGTGAAACACATGTCGGCCGGTCAAGTGTCCAGAGCGGTAGTGCTGGCTAGCAGGACCCGGTGAACCGGCCAGAAGCGGACTACTATCGCTCAGGAAGCACTAGACTACATTTCCCCATATGAGAGGCTGCCAAGGATAAACAACTAGATTGTCGGATCCCACTCATACCAAGCATTTCAATCACACACACAATATGGCCGATATGATTACATACAACATGGCATCACAACAAAACTCTACAGCTCAAAGTACTTTATTTAAGATGCTCCGAGGAGCCATACATAACATATTCATACAGATAGGGGTCACATGACCCAACACTCAAGTCATACAAACATACAAGAACATGCGGAAGCAAACTAGTCTGAGTACAGACACTAAAAAGAAAGAAGGCTTGACGAAGCCCTTCTATCTACAGTGGCCCTTCATAAGCCTTGGATCACCACCTGGGTGGCTAGTCACTCGTCGACGTCAAGGTCTACATAGAACCCATCAGAGGGGACGGTGTTGTCGTCTGAAAACATTTGTTAAGCAAACATGAGTGCGGAGGTACTCAGCAAGTATTACAACAGAATCCTATTATACATGCACATTCTCAAGAAGGTAGTGGAGTTATTGCAGCAAGCCAGCTTTGACTCTTGGCTAAGCTATCCTACATGACACCACTTGAAAAGCATTTGTCGCACAAGAGTCCACTAATCACCATCACAATACTCCACCGTGGATCCTCTCTCGTCAACCCACGAGAGGGCCATCTGATGTACTCACACTTATCTTGAGGCTTTTAGTAGTATCCATTTACTTGTCTATGAACTACATAGGCGACCAAGTAGTCCTTTACCGCGGACGCGGCTATTCAAATAGTTTTATACCTTGCAGGGTTGTACTTCGTCACACATGTTTCCACCACTTAGCGTCTGCACACGATATGTACTCGGCAGACTTCAAGAGAAAACCAACGTGGGTGTAGACCACGACCTAACCAACCTCACAAGTCTCTAGTCCAGGTTTATTGCCTATTCGGGTTCCATCCGCAGGGAGTCCGGCCGAGGTTCCACTAACGGCCCCGAACGATGTGTGCAGGGTTCCCGAGACACCAAACGAGCGAATCGATACACCGGGCCACGTGCCTACCGCAACACAGCCCACCCCTAAGGTCAGCGCTGCGTGCGGCCCCCAGCATACTACAAACACCAGAAACTACTTGCAACTCCTGGACAGAGGACGAGAGGGGTCGGTAAGTCGAGCGGGGTCATATTTTAGGGCCCAACGTGTGGTACTAGCTTATCTTAAATCACACATATAGATCTCAGTTCTTAGGGACGGCCTCAATGAAACAACCCACCATGTACTCCTACATGGCCTCTCATCGATTCCTTTACCAAATCATATTCAACACTTTCACTCTCGAAACCGACACAACCTTTCACTCTAGTTCATCATCCCGATGAGCCAGACCTGACACAACTCTAAGCATAGCAAGCATAGCATGGTAGGAAACACAAATATGGCTCAATCAACTCCTACACATGCTAGTGGGTTTCATCTAGTTACTGTGGCAATGACAGGTCATGCAAAGGAAGTGGGTTCAAGTACCGCAACACACAATAGTTTGAATCGCGTTGTCTTAATGCAGTAAACAAGAGCAGAAGCGAGAACATGTGTTTGTATTGGAATGATCAATGGGTTGCTTGCCTGATGTGGTGGTAGTAGGATACTGCCCTTCAGACTGATATTCGGGGTTATCCTCGAGGCGTAACCTATCACGAAAGACACATAACATAAACAACACATGACGATATGCAACAATATGATGCATGCTATGACATGGCAATATGAATGTGTGTTGGCCTAATTCAAGCTAGAACAGAAAGGAATGAACTCATTTGAATCAAAGATTCAAATGTTAGCTTATTTAACATAGCCATAATAGTGCATTAACTCATTCTGCTTAAACAACAAGGTTAACTTGTTCTGTCATGCATGAAACCATTACCAATGGATAGATTGAATTTTTATGATCAAAATTCATATATAAATCTTTGCATTTGGAGTTACAGATTAATTTCTACGATTTTTTGAAGTTTGCAACAATTTCTGGAATTTCCTGAATAGAAATAAATCCAGAAATTAGTTATTGCGTCAAGAAGCGTCAGATGACGTCGGTGGTCAACGGGGCGTCCAGGTCAACCTGACCAGTGGGTCCCGCATGTCAGTAGTTAATTTAACTAACTAATTTTAGTTAAGCTAAACTGGGTTAATTAGCAGAGGGGGCCCCACTTAGTCAACTCCGTCAATGGGGTCAAACCCGCCGATGTTTACCGCCGGCAAAGCCAGACGCGGCGGCGAGAGTGAGTATGTGCATTCCGGCGACCAAATGGACGACGGAGACCATCTACATGTAGCCGGGGACAAGCCGCGGCGTTTGGTGGCGGTGGTTGAGCTTGGGGTGGCCGGAAGCGTCGCCGGCGACGAGCTAGGCGGTCGCCGGAGTCGGGTGAAGGTGAACCCGAGGCTTCGGGACACGGCGAGGTGCGTGGAGTGGTGCTACGGGTTCGTGGGGATGTGGTGAAGTTAGTGGACAAGGTGGCGTGGCCAGTGGGTAGCCGGAGTCACGTCGGCGACGAGGTCGGCGGTGGCGCATGCGGTGATGCTTCGTGCGGCAGCTACGGTGCACGGGAAGGCAAACAGAAAGGATGGGGAGGTAGATGGGCTCACGGCGAGTACGGCGAAGCAGTCGGCGAGGTCGGGGACGAGGTGATGCGGTGGCGACGGTGATCGACGGAGACGAGGTCGGTGAAGGTGTTGCAGAGCGTGCGAGCGCTCGGGGCTCGGCCTGCTCGAGGTAGTCGACGGTGGCGGAGCGAACAGACACGGTGGTGCAGCACGGAGACGATGGAGGGCGCGAGCTTCACGGTGGCGCGGGTGCGACGGCGTCGGCCATGGGGCAGGCGAGCGAGGGAGAGGAGCTGGGGAGGAGAAGGGGTGTCTGCGAGCTCGGGGGAGGAATGGCCGACCGAACCGAGGCGGCAGGATGGAACGGGGAGGAGGCAGGGCGGCGAGCAGCTGCGTGGCGTGCTCGGGTGCCGCCGTCGAGCACCTGGCTGCCTTCCTGGCCAAGCCAAGCAGCTTGCTGGAGCGGTGGCTGGGCTGGGCCGGTAGGTGGGCTTGCCAGGTGAGCGCCAGGTAAGCCTTGCTTTCTGTTTTCCTTTTTCTATTTTTCTGTAAGTTTGTAGACTTATTAAAAATAGTTAGGCACTTCTAAAAATCCTGCAAATAATCAGAGGCTTTGTTTAGAATATCTCCAACAGCCCACACTTCTTTTCAGAATTATTTGAGCATCCAAAATATTTACTAGCATTTAAATGCCCAAATGCAAATTACATATGATTTAATTCAATGACCTTCATTGACCTAGAAAATTGTGCACCTATTTTGCGGAGGTTCTAACCCAAGACAAAGAGGGTGAACTTTTTAGAAGGGCATTTCAGTGTTCATTGAAAATATTTTTAGTAAACCCTAGTTGGATTCAGAGGGGTTCTGGGGGTTCTGTCTTCCCCAATTCAAGTTTCTGATGAAAGGTAAACATGATGCAACACTCTAATGCATGGACTAGCTAGGATGTGACAGTTTCACTTTAGTTTAACCATTTTGTGCAGTTCCACCAAAACTGAGAGATGTTGCCCACGTGACATTTTAGTTGAACTGCACAAGACACTCATTCCAAAAAAAAGTGTTTTATGCAGTTCACCAAAAAGTCACAATAGCAACAAGGTGAAATGGATATCCCTATCTGCACAAAATGATAGAAATTAAACAGTTGTTGGTCAATAAGAATATACGAAACATATACAAATTGAAAAGAAGAATCTTAATTATGTTCATGGCAATCACGCAAGGACAGTAGAAATTTTAAAACGTCAGCAATGCTTCATGTTACGAGAAGCATTACGATCAACAATGAGATTCCTCAGATATGGGATTACTTTAATGGTGGCACTGCTTGTTTACTGCATACGATAAATCAACAACAGCTAAAGAGTTGGTTTAAGGGCATGGGACCGTGGGGACACCAGGACACTCAAGAGCGTAAAGGAGCAACTTACTTATCATCTTGGGAAAACAGTAGGGTGCCATTTGTAACACAGTTTACGCATCTTATCATCGGAGGCATTAGATTAACAATAACACCGGTTAGACATGTCCCTAAGGTAACAGTGTGATCGCTTCATTTTACATGCGCCCTTACAGCAAAAGGTTGGTTTACCCACAAAAAAACAGCAAAAGGTTGGTATAAGGACATGCGATAGTGGACGCATCAGCACAATGTACCTACAAGGAGGCATAAAGTGGTGATGCCGAGCTTGTTCACGCTATGTGAGGGCAGCAAACCTAATCCTGGAGACCTTTTACTATGTGAGGGCAGAAAATCTAATCCTGGAGGTCTTTTACTATGTGAGGGCAGCAAATCTAATCCGGAGACCTTTTGTTATGTGAGGGCAGCAAATCTAATCCTGAGACCTTTTACTATGTGAGGGCAGCAAATCTAATCCTGAGACCTTTTACTATGTGAGGGCAGCAAATCTAATCCTGGAGACTATGTGATGGTAGCAAATCTAATCCTGACATACTCTGTTGACTTGTCCACCAGCCGCCACTTTCTATCCTTTTTTCAACCAATAATAGATCTGTTCCTTATCCAGTTTGTACCGAGTTTTCCCATTATTTCCCTTTTCAACCAAGAGACCGGTTGGTATCTGGTCTCTACTACTTTTACCATATTATTTCCTCTTTGAATCAAGTCCTCGATTCATGCTACAACTTTCCCCCCTTTCTTCGTTATTTGAACAAAGCCCTAGATTCGAATAATACTAACAATTTAGGTGGCTTTGGAAGAGCTGATGGTAGTAGAAAAAGATGCACATGCAGACACGTGGGGAGCTGGGGTAGTAGAGCAAGGCCGCTTTCCAAGAACTTATACCTGAGGGTCGCCAGGATGTCGGCGGCGGCAGGTCGGATCTGCGGACAATACGGCAGGGAGGAAGAAGGGTCGGAGGACCTCCCGAGTCGGCGCTGTGTCAGGGAGAACGGCACGGGCAGAGGATCGGGCCCCTCCGGCAGCTGTGGGTTTCCTCCCTCGGCGGCGATGACCGCGTGAACGATGCACCTTTTAGTCCTCTACACACACCGGCCAGATCTGTGACCAGCGGTGAGCAGAGAGAAAATGTCGCTACCACTGTCTTGTTTATATCTGGAGAGGATGAGAGAATGAAGAGAGCAACCCTAGTAAAGCAAGCGCTTAGGCCCCTGCGTCCATATATAGTGGAGTGATTATCTTTTTTCTCTCCACAACAAGCGTTTCAATTTGTGTACGTGGCATTAAAGAAAAGAAATTCTCTATTTAAGGTGACTACTCTACGACTCCTACTTACTACTACTACAGTACTACCTCCGTCTTGGTTTATTGGTCCCTTTTATAGTTTGTGCCAAATTTTGACTAAAGATTTAACTAACAAAATGTTAATGCATGTCAAGAAAAATTATCTCATTGGATTCGTATTTGAACATAGTTTTGAAATATATAATGTTTGGTGACATGCGTGAACATTTTCTTAGTTTAATCTATGGTCAAAATTTGGCCTAAATACAATGGGGACCAATAAACCCGGACAGAGGTAGTATTGTTCACTTGTGCTCCCCGCCCCTCCATTCATTGAACAACCCCACGAGTGAATAAACATACAGTAAGTACTGTATTTATATAGAATGAACAAGCTCGAACTATTTTTGCATAGTTAAAAGTTGAGGGCGGGGCTTTTCCCGGGCAGTACGCGCGGTAGTTTTCGGGTAGGCGGTTTGACAGAGAGGCGAGGAGGGTGAGCGAGTGGGGCTGTGCAATTTGACGACGCCTTACTGCTGGAAAGACTTGTGATATGACCACTCACTATAGTCATGAATTATCGGGCGCCCGACTGGGTGATGCCCCCTTCCGCTCCACGCTCTAATCTCGGTGCATGACACGTCGACCCGGATGTTGGCTCTCCCACATGTCGGAGTAGTAAGAAAGAGCAAAGAATGATGCGGTATATACTAGTACTATACTACTCCCTCCGTTCCTAAATATAAGTCTTTGGAGAGATTTCACTATGGACCACATACGGACAAAAATGAGTGAATCTACACATAAAATGCATCTATATACATCTGTATGTGGTCCACAGTGAAATATCTACGAAGACTTATATTTAGGAACGGAGGGAGTACTACTCAGGTCGGAGGAGTGCGAACCACGGTAGCCCAGTGAACCAGCAGTAGAAAACAATAATGTGGTGATATGGCCATAAAAAACAATGTGCTACGGTCCACACTATAGCATGTACAGTAACACTCCTCTTTGTTAGGATCCCTGAGTTAGAGCTAGTTTGGGTTGAAATAGCCTCAAATTATCGATACAAGAGGGGTTAGTTTGAGCTAGTTTGCTCTAACCCAGCTAAAAAAACTAGCCCGTGGAGAGGTTCTAATTGGGTTAGTTATCCTGGGCCCACTAAAAGAGAACTAAAAAAATCTCACCTGCCCGCACCAGATCGCTCCCCTAAAAAAATCTCGCCTGCCCGCACCAGATCTCTCCCCCCCTCCCCCACGACTCCTCTCTGTTCCCCATAGGGCCGCCCGCACCAGATCGCTCCCCTAAAAAAATCTCACATGCCCGCACCAGATCGCTCCCCCCCTCTCCCACGACTCCTCTCAGTTCCCCATAGGGCCGCCCGCCCGAACGCTGCTCACCCTCTCTCTCCTCCGGCCGCCCTCTCCTTCCGGCCTCCGCCGCCCTACTCGGCCGTCCTCTCCCTCCGACCTTGAAGGTCGCCCGCTCCCCTTCACCACTGCTTTTCTCCTCTGTCAGTGCACGGGCAGCAAGATCTACTGTGGAGGTCGCAAGAGGGGTGAGTTTGTTCGTTCCTTCTCTGTCTCACGGCCATATCATTGATCTTGCTTGCTCTAGCGCTAATTCTGATTTGGAAAAGTAGATCTGATCAAACTTGCTATAGATTTGTGGTGCATGCATGGAATTGTTTGATGCTGCTTGAGGAGGTAATAAATCTTTCTAGAGGCCCAAAGATTCAGGCCACCTTTCTAGGTATTTCAATTTCAGGCTTGCATTATTTGTAGAGGCCCAAAGATTCAGTTCACCTTTCTTGGTATATCAATTTCAGGCTTGCATTGTTTCTAGAGGCCCAAAGATTCAGTTCACCTTTCTAGGTATTTGAGTTTCAGACTTGCATTATTTCTAGAGGCCCAAAGATTCAGTTCACCTTTCTAGGTATTTCGTTTTCCGGCTTGCATTATTTCTAGAGGCCCAAAGATTCAGTTCACCTTTCTAGGTATTTCAGTTTCAGGCTTGCATTATTTTTAGAGGCCCAAAGATTCAGTTCACCTTTCTAGGTATTTAAGTTTGTGCTTGCATTATTTCTAGAGGCCCAAAGATTCAGTTCACCTTTCTAGGTATTTCAGTTTCAGGCTTGCATTATTTCTAGAGGCCCAAAGATTCAGTTCACCTTTCTAGGTATTTTAGTTCTGAGCTTGCATTATTTATAGAGGCCCAAAGATTAAGTTCGATCGGCGGCAAGCGGCCCTGCTACCGATGCCGGTGTCGACCTCAACTCGCAAGGGCCAACGTCGGAGGGGTTCCCGGGGCTTGGGCTCTACAGAGCCTTCCTCCAGAGCGACGATGGCGAGCTCCTCCCTCGGTGCGTGAGGGGCTCCGGGCTCCCTGCCTATCGTGAACAACTTCCGTGATGAGTTAGCTCATTCTTTGTTTCATGAAGTGTTTTTTTATATTGTGAAGCTTGATTGACGACTTGTATGTTTAAGTGGGATATCTCATTTGTATGGACAAGTAAAAATTATCATGTTTTGCATGCTTGATTGTATAGATGGTTCGTTTATGTCAATTGTGAGCGGGAGGAGGCCACGAAGAGCCGCCACACCAAGAGGGTGCTTGGATCCAAGGGACTTATCTTAGTCTGACTAAAAATAGGGTCCAAAGTAGTCAAATGATTGAGATATAGCATTTATTGTCAATCTAACCCTGCCATCCATACACCTCTTTGGTTTAGAGTTAGTTCATGGTTAGAATCTAACTCTAACCTCTAACTGAGTTAGAGTTCTCCTTGTCTCGGTTCATCGCCATCATACTTTCCTCATTCCTGTGTTTTCAGTATCCTGCGAATCAAAGAGGCCTTTTTTTCGGGAAAAATCAAAGAGGCCCTTAGACTGGTTTAGGTCCGGTCATTTTTTTATAAAGGTGTTATGTCCAAAATTTAATGAACGTGCTCCGGTTTCCACGAAAATAATCCGGTTTCATGTAGTAATTCATTGATTTATTTATTCTTCTACGGGGGGTTTGCATGTAATTCGTGAGGTCTGAAATGTAAAGTACCCTGGCATATGCTCCAGTCGCATGCACTACGACCCAAATGCTCTATGTCCCACATGTCGGCGAATGGGAGCACGTGGAAATAGCCTATGAGTGCATATAGGAGGATAAATGCGTGAAAAATATGTACTGTGAAGCGTAGCCGCGGTTCAAAAAGTAGACCTAAAGTGATGACATCTATAGGTCGCACGCACCCAACTAGTGGTACTAGACATACGACTAATTTTTCCCTAAAAAAAAGAGGCACGAGTGCTCAGTACTCCTATTCTATAAACACGAGTCCCATCTGACAACATCGTCCGTGCTACAGCTAGCCCTCCTCCCTCGTTTCTCTCTTCTAACTCTAAACTCGTCCGACGCCCGGTGGGTGGGGTGGGTTTGCTCAACTGCGGCCCCACCTCATAGTGAAAACGTTAGGACTGGAATAAAAAATGCCATATACTCCCTCCGTTCATAAATATAAGCCTTTTTAGATACTACTTCAAATGGAATACGGCATACAGTTGTATGAAGACATAGTTTAGAGTGTATATTCACTCATTTTGCTCCATATGTAGTAGTCACTTGCTGGAATCTTTAGAAAGACTTATATTTGGGAACGGAGGGAGTGCTATACTAATAAAACATTAAGGCCACAAGGCAATGCATTGCTGGTTACAGGAGGCAAGAAGAAGAGATGCATCCATCGACGACGTCCACCTCCTCGACTCAGGGCGCCGGCCCACCGAACGGCGCCTATGTAGCAGCGGATTTCATGGCCAGGTCGACGTGCTTCTGAACAATGGCGTCCAAAGATTCCAGCCGCTGGAAGAAGGCCAACGTCTTTATGTCCTTGCTTGCCTTGTAGTGGCCTATGTAGACGATTTCCTCGTAGACGTGGATGTGCAGGTCGACGGTTTCTTGCATGGCGAGGCGCTGCACGCGAGCGCGGCCTCGAGGTGCACATTCTTCATCGCAACCTCCGGCACCTGCAGGGCCACCAGGGCTTGAAAGAGTTCGTCACCATGTAGGCAGATGAGGGTGGCAGGCAATGAGGAGCCTGGGCGCTGCTGGTCGGAGCAAGACGGCAAGGTCGCCCGCGCGCTTCTTGATGGCGGTGAACTTGCGGATGGAGTTGACCATCATGTCGTCCATGCGAGAGGCGAAGCCGGCATCGGCGAGGGCTACGATGCATGCGGTCGCCAAAGACCGTGTGGAAACGCTATGCGGTCTTTGGGCCGCAGGCCGACGCCTATGGATGATTTGGCACAGCCGATCGCCGCCACGCCCATCGCCTCCATAGGTGCTTGTGGCTTCGGTCACTTGGTCTTGGATTGGAGTGAGCAGTGTTGCGCAGAGACTTGGGAGTAGATGGATTGGAGTGGTGGGGCGCCTTTATTATATGAGAGTCCAAACTCTGTTGCATTCACATCGTGCTGGCTCTAGTCGCTTCTCCAATTAATTCCCTCTGCATGTAATTGAGGATGCATCATTGACCGTTCAACGTCTCGGGAACTGCTACCCTCTTCCTCCTTGGCGTTCAAGCACCTATGGACCCGTCGATGACGATGTGCCTATGGTGACTTCGTAAATTTCAAGATGATAGTGTCCTGCGTGTGTGCGTTCATAGGGGTGAGTGTATGCGCGTGTATATGAGCGCTTGTGTCTGTACTGTGTCAAAAAAACAACATAAATGCGTGTCAAAAAGAGACTAGTCAGTATACTCAATATTGTGCACCTCGGAGAGGAAAACGATAGAACTAGTACGTATTTATTTATGGTGCAGATTCACTCAGTTTGCTCCATATGTACTCCGTCTCGGTGTAGTCTAGTCACTTGTTGAAATCTCTAGAAGGGCAAATACTCCTTTCTCGGTTTACAGGTGGCTATACTAGCAAGTAGTTATGCGTACTAGTACAATAGTGGGCTCACATAGAAATTTTGTCTCATGCAAGAGCACTGGCTATATGCGTGCTCCAATGTTCGTGAATCGCAACGTTCGGTTTGCGCTTGGCTCTTCGCCTCTTCGAGAAGACGAACAATGATGTTACTACTACTGCTTCTACAGTGTCGAATCCACTGATGCATGTCCGTCCACTGCGAGCGGGATGGATAGCTTGTTGTGGAAGTAATACTAGTAAGGAAAAGCATGTCCTCGTTTGCGAGCAACCGCGCGCATGGGCGAGGGAGAAGGCGTGTAGTAAAATCAAGCTTCTCCTCGTTCTACGAGTTAACACGACACATCATAGCACTGGCCTCACATGCTTGCCTCTAAACTTGGCTGAAAGACCCGCAATGTACAATATATTTGCTGCAACCTCTAACATTTACCCACCACAAATTAAAATATATGTGGCCGTATGCATTGTTACGATCACGAGGCCGGAGTCCCCTTTTCGAAAAAAACAAATTAAAATATATATTCCTGTCTTGACCAGATGAGCGTGCAAACTACAATCACCAGGGTGACAGGTAGGGCTAGAAGACTATTTTAATTTTAAAAAAACTTCGAGACGGCCACATAGCATGGAGCCGACCCCAACGATTTTAAGCTTACAGGCATG
The DNA here is from genome assembly GCA_021605145.1 of Aegilops bicornis. Taxonomy (NCBI): domain Eukaryota; kingdom Viridiplantae; phylum Streptophyta; class Magnoliopsida; order Poales; family Poaceae; genus Aegilops; species Aegilops bicornis. Next base: position 155,100,704 of record CM038669.1, read on the forward strand.
GTACACGCTATCTAGACTACTCTACACATGAAACTGCCACACGAGCGTCCGGCTGCGCTTGGCTCTTCGCCTCTTTGGGAAGTCGAACAATGATGGTGTACTACTGCCTTTGGAGGAGTACTACAAGACGCTTTTGGCCATCCGCACCGATTGAACTTCTGCATGTCCACCGCGTGCGGGAGGGAGAGCGTGTAGGGAAAGCTTCTCCTAGTCTTGCCAGCCACCACGCTCATGGGCGAGGGAGGGACGCTCCTGTCTTTGCGTGTATGAAAGGTGGAGCCGACAGGTGTGTGGCCAACCTGTCATACAGCCAAAGGCAGGTGCAGTTAAGTCCGCGAGGGAGAGGATAATCAAACTTCTCGTTGATGTACGAGTTGACGCAACACATCAAAGCACTTCACTCAATATATTTCAATAATTTGCGTTTACCGATGCATTAATTACAACGCATGCATGCATGCCACGACTCTTCTTTTGATAGTACTTGCATGTGTTGATTTAATGCACCTTGAAGGATGGTTGTGCACGAGGAGGGCGAGATCATGCAGACCAAACAGGAATAGGACCCGACGATGGAGCTCTCTAAGGTCTCGATGGACCTCACCGTGCTCCATTGCCCCTTGGGCCTCCACCCCTTGACGCCTCCAGTGTATGAGGTTCGAATACACCTCGTTCGTTCGGCTGATTGAGCAAGGTGCAGGTTTCTTGATTGATGTGCTGTTGGATTGATTTCTGCAGTGCAAGGGAGGGCACCTGTCCTGCGCGGACTGCCGCGTCGAGCGCCCCGGGAACCAGCGGCGGTGCCAGAAGTGTGAGCACGGCGGCGGCTTCGACATGCAGAACACGGTGGTGGACTCCGTCCTTTCGTCGGTGAGGGTCGAGTGCCCGCATGAAGGTTGTGGGCTCTACGTCACTTACCACAAGCTCGCCGATCACCAGAGCGTGCGCCGCGCACCGCAAATGCCCGTGCCGTCTGCGCAGCCACGGGCGCCACGGCGCTCTACCACCACATCAGCACCGCGCATGCCATGCCCGTGCACAGGATCCAGTACGGCAAGGTGCTCCAGCTGCAAGTGCCACTATCGGAGCCACGGCTCTTTCTGTTCATGGAGGAGGACCGCCGCGCATTTTTCTTGGTCGGTGGCGTGCTCGACATTGGCGCGCCTATCACCGTGCCGGCCGCCCGTCAGATCGAGCGGGCGCCCCACTGCCGCACTACTTGGCCAAGCTGTGGGCGAATGGCCCGCCGGGGGAGCCCAAAGGCACGACCGACACCGTCAAGGTGGAAATGGAGGTGACAAGCAGCAAGAATCCCGGCGACGTCGACGTGCAGGAGCTGACCTTCTTGATAGTTCGACGTGCAGGGGCTAAGCTTGTGACCCTCCACATTCAGATTGACAAGCTCACGTCCTAAATGTTTCGACAGTGCCTTCTGTTTATCTTAGTAATATGCTAATATATGGATTACCTTGGTCTACTTTAGCTTAAGAAATGGTGGGTTTTGGTGGCGCTGCAGCAATTACTTCGACATCAGATCAGTAATTTCCAACAGTCGAACGGATATTTTGTGTCTGTTGGATATAAAGTTCCTTTGGGTAAGAGTACTACTTGTCATCAAAATGGATAAAAGGAGATGTATGTAGACGTATTTTAGTTCTAGACACGTCCCTTTTTATCCATTTTGATGACAAGCACTCTCTCTGTTCCACAATACATGCCTTCCATTTGTCAAAATATAGATGTATCTAGACATGTTTTAGTATATAGGTACATCCATGATAGAGCCAATCGGATGGTTGAGAACACTACAATTCGTAGCTACAGATGCGTGTGTGACTCCCAGATGAAGCGGCCGAGGGTCATCATCCTCCTTTTTGAGAAAAAATAGACGCGTGTGTGAGAGGACAAGTGCGTGCGCGCACCTCTTCTCTTCCTGTATAACGTACTACTAAACTCAGAGTACAAGTTTTTGAGCTTGCGTCTTGTCACATTCCAAATTACTCCATGCTATATTGAATTGCAAACCTGTTCACACCGATCACAACCTAAACGGTTTCCCACTTAGGATGGTATTAGTACCACGCTAGTATATTGAATTCCAAACCTGTTCACACCGATCACAACCTAAACGGTTTCCCACTTAGGAGTGTATTAGTACTCGGTTATAAATACTAGTATGCCAAGATGACTGCACATTCCTCCTCAACTCCTCATCCACAAAAACAAACAAGTCATTCAGCATCCTTCCCTTGCGCTCGCCATGGCCAGCGTGAGTTACGGGTCGAGATTGCTACTGTGGAGAGGCGAGCATGGAAGCGGAAGCACGAGAGATGTCCCGCCTCGCTACGAGAGCAGCCGACATGTCCCGCCGCGCGGAAGTAGCTGCACAGAGGTCCCGCTGCGCCGCTGAAGCAAGACAGAGGTCCCGCCGCGCCGTCGATGCATCAGACTGGTCCGGCCGCGCCGCGGAAGCAACACAGATGTCCCGCCGCGCCACGAATGCAGCAGAGATGTCCCGCCGCGCCGCGGTGGACTGGGAAAATTTCTCGCGGGCAGGCGACGACTGTTACAGGTGCATGCATGCGATCGTCCATAGCAAGATGGATTAGATCTCCGGCTTGGCGAGGTTGCAGGACGATGTGAAAGCCTCGTTTGAACAGGCTACCGGCGTCATCTGGCAACTAAGGGAGGGCAATGAGAGGCTCCGGGCCGAGCGCGACCTGCTGAGGGAGAAGATCGTCCAAAGTGCAGACCAGCGGGAGGAGACCGGTGCCTTGTTGAAGAGGACCGGCGTCATCGTCAAGAAACTTATGGACGAGAATGACATGCTCCGCAACGAGCGCCAAAGGCTGGTGAAGGAATCCATGGATGTTCTCAAGCAGCGTCTTGACGACTCGAAAGAGCTCATCGCTGCTCGCCGCGGAGACTAGTTCCCGCGGCCTGCAGCAACGCATCAAGAAAGTAGAGATCACTGAGCCAGATCCTTGTCTTCCTTCTTCTTTTGCCCTTGAGTATTTCGGGCGTAGCCACATGTGGCTTTTTTAGTTATCTTTCTAATTATGTAAGACAATTAATCGTCCTTATCTTTCTGTGGAAGATCAATGTTGCGAGGCTGGAATGAAGAAAACTCTTGCTGTGGCGACCCTGGCGTTGTTGTTCTTCTAGTTGCTGCTAGGCTTCCTTCAGTTTCCTGGTTCCTTTTGATGTAATAATCGGTTTAGGATGTCGATTGTGCCGTCGGTTGTGAAATGTTGAGTTCTAGCACGGATGTTTGGCCTTTGTTGGCCTCTTGGGATGTTGCGATTTCAATCTGGTACTTCTAGTCCTTCGTGTTAGGCTGGAGTTGTGCTGAACTTCTTGTGAATTGTGGTGGTTTTCAGTAATGAAAATCGGAAGGGGCAAGCCCTTCTTTGATAAAAAAAATCGTCCTTATATATTCATCAGTCTTGCTATAAGTCGCAGTAGATATTATATAGGTCCGTCGGATCTTACATCAAGATCTGTGCTGTCAGATTTTCTTTTTTCTCTCTTAAATCTCAGTAGAGTGAGACATAGCCACGCCATTAAACAGAGGCTCGGGCACCATTAATGGAGACCTTGGGAGAGAGGTGGACGACAGATGGAGGTCAAAGGGCTCTCATCCCCATAAGCACGCGCAGGGGTCTGATCGCACGCCTCTCGTACTCAAATAGCTACCCTGCACGGCGCCTCCTAGCTAATAAAAAATGGGGACGCGTGGCGACACGTAAATGGTACTAGTAACTAGAACGCCCACGGTTTCAATAATACTTGTGTTTCCGATTGTAACGTGACATCGCTTGTTCCAAAATGACTTTGTTGATTGTTAATGTGTGCGCCTTCGCAAATCGGACTGCAAATTTACCATAGCATGTTGGTGCCATGTCATGGCACCAAGCCAGGTTTCATTATTTTCATGTGTGTTTTGGATTTACAGGAATTAAAAAACTAAGTTTCTCAATGTTTCCAACCCAGCCACGACGCCCAAAATTTTGAATTTCATTCCCATTTCTTGCATGGAACCTAGAAATTTACCCGAGGACACACATGTGATTTTTCAACCAACTTTGGTGCACTGGAACATGTGCTTGTATTTCAAATTTTAATTATGCACACAAAGGTGACACGTTCCCTCCCAGAACCACGAGCCTTCTTGAGAGAAGCTCCGATTTGCAAGAAGCTTATACCAAAATTTGTTCCTATTCGGCCAAATTTTTTTACCACAAAGATGGTACTACCATGACATGACACCATGCCAAGTTTCATGATTTTAAAACCAAGTTTCTCAATGTTCTTGACCGGGCCACGATGCCCAGATGTTTGAATCTTATTCTCATTTTTTGCATGGGAGTAGAAATTCACCCGAGGACACAAATGTGATTTTCAACCAACTTTGGTGCACAGGAGCACGTGCTTGTAGTTCAAATTTGAATTATGCACATTAAATGACCAAAAACTCAATTAATGTGTAAATATGGCCAAACGAAGCCGAAATAATTCCAAAATTTAACAGGGCACTCATGTAGTTCTATGTTGCCTTTGTAAATAAACTCAAGGGGGACAACGTATATCGTTTCGCACTCAAAGGTGACACGTTCCCTCTCAGAACCATGAGCCTTCTTGGGAGAAGTTTCGGTTTGCAAGAAGCTTATACCAAAATATGTTCCTATTCGGCCATTTTTTTTACCACAACATGGTAGTAACATGACATGACATCCATACCAAGTTTCATGATTTTCAGACTTGTTTTCGATTTACAAGAATTTTAAAACCAAGTTTCTCACTGTTCTCGGCCGAGCCACGATTCCTAGATGTTTTAATTTTATTCTCACTTCTTGCATGGGACCTAGAAATTCACCTGAGGACACAAATGTGATTTTTCAACCGACTTTGGTGCACGAGAGAATGTTCTTGTAGTTCAAATTTGACTTATGCACATAAAATGACCAGAAACTCAATTAATGTATAAAAATGACAAACGAACCCGGAATAATTCCAAAATTTAACATGGCACTAATGTAGTTCTATGTTGCCTTTGTTAAGAAACTCAAGGGCGGGGGGGTGGCACATTCCCTCTTAGAACCATGAGCTTCCAAATCGTTCCAATTTTTTACCACAACATGTTAGTGCCATGACATGACACCATGCCAAGTTTCATTACATGAATTTAAAATCTAAGTTTCTCGATGTTCTCGGCAGAGTCATGATGCCTAGATGTTTGAATTTCATTCTCATTTCTTCCATGGGACCTAGAAATTCAACCAAGGACACAATTTTGATTTTTCAACCCACTTTGGTGCACCGGAGCATGTGCATGCAATTCATATTTAGATTATGCACATTAGAAGTCCAGAAACTCAATTAATGTATAAAAAGGCCAAATGAACCCGAAATAATTCCAAAATTTAACAGGGCACTCATATAGTTCTATGTTGCCTCTGTAAATAAAATCAGGGGGAGGCAGCGATATATCGTCAAGCACACAAAGGTGACACGTTCCCTCTCGGAACCACGAGGCTTGTTGAGAGAATCTTCGGTTTTGCAAGAGGCTTATACCAAAACTTGTCCCAATTCAGCCAAAAATTATACGTATGAAAATAGGGTTTAGATTATCCCGAACATCTCACTACCTAGACCAATAATGTACTATGATTTGAATTCAAGATAAAATGGATACAGATATTTGAATTGGAGAGCGTATGGTACATGTAGTTCATAGTGAAATATGATTACTGCTATATGCATGTCTTTTTGTTATCAAGATAATATTTAAATTATTGTATAACTTGACAACAATCGTATTCAAATAAGGAAAATTGATTCAAATTTAGTCCATATGGTAGACGACAATATATATGTTCACATGGTGGAGTAAAATGTTCATATATAATGGAAGATCAAGATGTATGACTACATCAATTATAAACCGCAAGGTCACCTAATGATATATTCGAATTCAACATAACGTGGATTCAAAAATTGAAATTCGAGATCATGGCATCTGTAATCATAGAAAAAGGGACATTACTCTTTCTTTGGTGGGAATTGATTTATTTTTTGTTGTTGTTGAGGGAAGTGCGAATCGATTTGGTACTGTGCAGGGTAATCAAGTTCTCCCGATTTTTTTTACATTTTTCTTGTAGTTTTTTCAGTGGCATCTATAGAAATATAGTAAAAGGGGACATGACTCTCTTGTGTCTTGTATGATTTTTTTTACACGTTAAGTTTGTTCTGCCGAACAAGGAATCCGCACCTTGTTATCCCAAAATTTCAAGCTCGAGTATCTTTTGTCTCACCTGCTTTGAAACTCCCGCTTCTTCAACCCAAGGCCGCCTTTGTTATCCCGAAATTTGGATGCGCGAGAACTCCCTCCTCATCTGAAATCGCCCCGCAGCCCGCACATCGAAATCCCCTTCTACTCCTCACCGGAAATGAAGCTCCACGTCATGTGTCAAAACCGTGGGGTACGCTGGTAACTTACCCTACATTTCGGACAAGCGTCCCCTAAGCTTGGCTCCTCCCCTTCGCCCCTCCCCCATTCGTACACCGAGATCGCCAAAACCCGCGAAACCCCACGCCCCTCCGTGGGCCTCCCGACCGCCGCCCAGCCGGAGACTCTTCCCCGACTACGTCGTCCACCGCAACAGCTCGCAGTCCGTCATCCACCGCACCGGATGAGGATCCGTTGTCGATCTCGTAGTTCCACCGGATCAGCCGCCCCGTCCTCCACCTCCAAGGAGCTGCCCCGACGTTCGCCTCGTCTATCGCGCCACCTCAATCCCCACAGCGCCGTCTTGACTTGCCCCACCGGAACCGCAGCACCCTCACCAATTCCTCCGATGAAGTCGAGGCCAACTCGGCGCCACCAAGGAGGTTCTGCACTCACCGCTGCATTTTATCTTTTATTCGATCTCACAGGGCTGCCGGTGCTCGGTACCGAGCAGACATGGTGTCTCCATCGACGGCACCGTCGCCGGCCACATCATCTACGGCGTCTCTCCCCCATGTCGTTGCTTCCTTGGCGGCGACTTCCACAACGGCACTAGCTGCAGCTGCTCCGGCTCTCGTCGCTATGCCCTCGTTCTTCTTTGTCGGTCGTCTTTGCCGCTCCTGCTTTCGCTCGTGGTGCTGCTCGCTTGCTCTCGCTATGCTTGCCGCTTCTTTGTTGCACGACCTCCGGCAGCTACAGGAGTTGCTGCTTTAGCACTCGCCGTGGTGCTACTACATGACTTGCTCTCGCTAGGTCGTTCTCGCTCGGCGTCTGGCGATTTAGATCATCGCTTCTCGCTACTAGTGCTCGAACGCCTCTAAACATCTATTGCGATGCTCTGTTACTAGTTCAATCAGTTTCGACAGTAAAATTCAGTTTCGACTGTGAAGTTCATTTTCTTCAGTTAAGTTCAGAGTGAACAGTACTTACAGTATCTGTCGGAGCGGCCGTGGCGTGGCTGATGCGTTTTACATCTAGCACTTTTTGGTGATGTATTTTACATCATCTATTGCAGATGATATTAGGGTCCCATTTCAGATTAAAGTTGTCTGTCTTGTCATGCTTCAGCCTCGTCGTCGTACATTTTAGCGGAGCTGCTCCAACGACGGAACCGCCCATCACAGCGGAGCAGTACCCTCGGCGCCGTTTCCAGAGGCCTCAGATCTTCTTCCCCGCCTCCGACAGTCACACTAGCATCATCACCGTCCTCCACGTCCAACCCAATGATGTTGAGGTCCACAAGGCTATGCCAAAGAGGTTGTACACTAGTCGCATCACTTTGTTTCTCCATTCCTCTGTTCTTCCAATTCATGTGAGCCAAACACCTGTGTTGACTGAAATCCTATGTTTCCAAATGCCTGCTTTTGCACGTGCATTCCTATCCTATTCTGTGTTTTTCTGTCCCTGCATTTATAGACTCCTCCAATTCTAAGGAGCCCTTACAGATTTACTTCATTTTCAGATTGGCGCCAAAGAAAACTACTGTGTTATGTCCTGCTCTGCCGTGTCGTCATCCACCCCACGAGGTGCACCATCGACAGAAGTTGCTCACCGCAGCAGAGATCCCCCGCAGACTTTCTTCGCCGCCTCAGATCATCTTCCCGTTGCCGCAGCCACGCCTAACTGCATTACCATCATCGATCGAGCAGATGAACCCGAGGACTAGATAGTTCCTAAGAGAGGTCGCAGATTTCATGTTTGCTTACGCTTATACATCGATTATTATTACCTGCTACTTTATCGCTCAATCTTGAGTTTTGAATTGCCCATGGGTCTCATATCGAGCCAAAGAACGAATAGTATCATCTACTATCCGGTTCATCCGGGGTTTTCTATGTGGTTCATGTTGGGTGGGCAACAAACAATAGATGATCCATTGTCTATCTTTTAAACTGAAGTTATAATCTACCGCTATTATTAGTTTTTGATCCATCCACTCGCTTGCTACCATCGGTCTTGATTTTTGCATGCACCCCTTAGGCCTTACAAAATCTAACTATTTTTTATTATGCATGTCGGATATTGTACACAATCGCATCGAACATGTAGAGAAAAGAGAAGACCGCTATGCGTCTTGAATATAATGTCATGCAGACGCTGCTCCATGGGGGGCGAAGTGCCCCCCCCCCCCTCTCCTGCATTTCCAGATTGTATTCTAGAGGAAGATAACTGTTCAGATGGAGATTCAGAAGTAGCCGACCATGCCTGTTTACCACCTGAGGTGTTTGCTCGAACCTGACATGCTGATGTTGGTCATATCATGCATATGGCGCCTTGCATCTCTTACATTATACATCTTATATGTCATCAGCTTAGTTTAGATTTGCTTTGTGTGAATGCCACCTGTTTGGTTTCTATATCATACTCTCACCATTCCTAAATATTTGTCTTTTTAGAGATTTCAACAAGTGACTACATACGGAACAAAATGGGCGAATCTACACTCTAAAATATGTCTATATACATCCGTATGTGGTAGTCCATTTGAAATCTCTAAAAAGACAAATATTTAGGAATGGAGGGAGTATATGGGAATTATGCAATGCCATCTTCTTTAGCCAGGGATCATATACATGAATCATGCAATGCCATCCTGTTTAGCCAGTCATCGATATGTGAATTGTATCGTGCCATATTTTTTTTCCATAATGTGTTCCATTTGTCGCCCATTTGAGTCGGTCATGGGAAAACTGGAGTGAAAACAAGGTCTTCCGAAAGGGTCTGCTACTGTCGATGCAGATTTCTTGTTGGTTACATATAGCTCCTCGAGGAGGATTCAGAGAGATGACCATCGTATCCCCGAGGTGCATGCTCTAACTTGGCTGGGTTATATTGCTCATATCATGCATATGGTGTCTTATGTTGCCATGCCATCTACTTAGATTAGACATGCTTTGTGTGAATGCCTCCTGCTTGCTTTCTATATCAGATATGTGAATTAAGCAATGCCATGTTTTTCAGCCGCTTATCATATATGTGAATTATGCACCGCCATGGAGCCGTGCATCATATATGTGAATTATCGCATGCCATCTTTTTTTTTCATTACGTATTCCATTTGTCGACAATCTGTGTATATTGAACTACTCTTCATGTGTATCAGCCTTTTGAGCCGGTTATGGAAAAATCTGGAGTGAAAACAAGGTCTTCAGAGAGTGTGCAATGGTACTGTTGAAGCATATATCTCGATGGTTACAGGGAGCTCCTCAAAGGAGGATTCAGAGACAAATGACCAGTCCTATATCCCACCTGAGGTGTATGCTCTAAGTTGCAATGTTTATATTTCTCATATGATGCATATGGTGTCTTGCATTGCTTAGTTTAGACATCATATGCACAATATTGAATTCTATCTGCTTAGTTTAGAGATCATACATGCGAAAAGTGCCACCGCTTAGTATATGAATCAATTATGTCAATTATATCATGCCATCCTGTATGCTTAGACAACATGTATGTGAATTATTTCATCCCAACCTATTTTAGAAAGACATCATATAGTTTTGTCATGTCATCTTGTTTAGGTACTCATCATATGTTGAATTATGCCATTATATCCTGTTAAGTTATCCATCATATATCTGAAACTGTGTCATGCTATCCTGTTTAGTTAGGCATCATATATGTGAAATTGTGTCATGATGTCATGTTTGGTTAGACAACATATATGTGAATTACCACATCTGCTCATCATACAATGTCTCAGACGTTCAATTTCTTTTCTTGTTTATCACCCATTTGAATTGGAGGGGGTGATGGCAGTATCTAAGGGAGCAAAAACCCGTTCTTCACAAAAGACAGTGCTACCCGTCGATGCAGATAGAACCATGGTTGTATTGGCCCACAAACTTGCCCCACCACACATAATCGAGACTCTTCCAGATTGCACACTTACAATGCTAAGGTGAGAACCAGCTACAACCCATCTAACCACAACCCCAGCGGATAGTAACCCACTTATAGTTGACAAAGCACCATGGCCACCACAGAGTACCCCCACACAAGCAGTTTGTAAAGCTACTGAAGTGCCCAAAGCACGAAGACCACCACAGCTAACCCAAACTCCACGTTTAAAGCAGAAGAGCAACTGTTCTCAGGTCAGATTCTGTAGCTATGGTCCATACTCCTTTGTTGTTGCATCACTGTATTTACTCATACCAACTACTTTCGAATTTGAAGGATCCAATTGAAACCCCAATGGCGCAACAGGTATGTTTTAAACCTATTTCTTTAACTGGATTGCTGTTCTAACTTCTTGTTCTATGTTGATTTTAGTTTAAGTTGTATAAACAGTTATGTTCTCATGTGATGCACATTACAAGTGCTGCCAATGTTGTGTAGTTTCTCACACTTATATTCTGTCTATGCTGTTGTGTCTTAAAAATATATGAGTTGAACTGTGTCTCTATCTTGATTAGGGAAAATAAACTAGAATGATATGGACAATACAGTGACCATAGTACATAGATATATGTTTGTTTCATGTTGTTATCCTGTCAACCTTACTACTAAACCGGTTTACCAAAATGATTTTGGTATACTACAAGCTAAACCTGTGATGTGTCTGCTTGTTTCTCTTGTAGTATGCAAACAGAATATTGGAGAAGAGCACTCCACTATGCAATGGTAGAGAAAGTAATGCAGATAAGGTTAAAGATAGTGAGACAACTCTGTTGGTCTCCAAGAAAGGTGATAAAAATGATCTTGTAGACAGTGGGAAAACCCCACAGTCCTGCGTTGATGTAGTGTTCGAAAGCATCGCCCATTTGGAACAAGCTCTTGAACTTCGCTGCTGAATCACTTCGGTTTCTTCGGGCCTCACCATACAAGCTGAAAGGCATCGATCATCTATGCTTTGCGGCAAGAAGTCAAGGACCGAGGAAGTCCCTCAGAATTCAGATGCATTTTCTTGTGCAACAAAGAAGTTACTGGAGGATTTAAGCGCCAAACAAGAGAAAGTTAATAAGCTTGCTAAGCATTTTTCCAGCATTATGGGTACCCAGGATATTGTTTCTTGAACTCTTCTGAAGTGGTTTCAGTTCTGGACTTGTTTTGCTGCGGCATTTATGTGCTGCTGTGTTCCCTATATTTGCACTGGTGGTGAACTATGATGCCTAGTGGATGTAATATGTGTAATAGCCGTGATAGCCTAGCATAAGTTGCTTGCTTATTTATTTCCTTGTTGTCTTGTTTATTTGTTTGCTTGTAGTCAGTGCAGTTCTTTTTCCGCGGTTTGCTAGTGGCTGCAATAACCTATTTTTTAAAACTAGGCCACAATAACCATGGGCTAATATTTCTCGTAGTGACACTTTGGGCCTCCTACGGGTCAGAAAGCGATGGGCCTTCTACGGGACGTAGAAACAGTAGGCTTTCTACGGGCCGTAGAAACATTGGGACTTCTACGGGTTGTAGAAACAATGGGCCTTCTACGGGCCCTATCATCAATGGGCCTTATACGGGCCGTATGATCGATTGGCCAAACATGGGCCAATAACAGGCTGCATTATGGTCGTAAACGGGCTAGAGTTGGAATCGTCCGTTCATGGGCCGACCATAATGGGCCATCGTTAATAGGCTGTATTTGATGACGCTATGAAAACGACCCAATGTATTAACGGACCACAAACGGGCCGACTGTAACCACGGGCTGAATTTGGCCCACAGCGTAAAATTACGTGAACGGGTCGTAAGTAAACGAATGCTCGAAATGAGCCCAAGAATAAATGGGCTCTGAGAAGGCCGAAAGATAACATGGGCTGGAAACGGCCCAACTAAATAACGGGCCATTAATGGGTATAAAGTGATACACTGTTCATTATGGGCCAGTTTCACCACGGGCCGTTCATGGGTCTAAAGTGATACACTGTTCATTGCGGGCCAGTTTCACCACGGGCCGTTAATAGGCCAAGAGTACATAGGGCCTCATATGGGCGAAAGACGTCATGGGCCATAAATGGGCCAGAAGTGAAAACGGGCTGGAATCATATTGGATGGCCCAGATGACGCTACTGGGCCTAATTCGGGTAGGGCGTAACGGGCCTTGGGTTAGCAGGCTGTAAATGGGCTATATGCGAACAGGCCGTTAACAGGCTTTCCATGGGCCGGGCCGTCACCTTTTAACCAAGTCAAACGGGCCGGCCTTTTCACAGGAATGGGCCTCTGTTGGGCCGGGCCACGTGTCGACGTATCATAGGCGCCTTCTGTCCAATGAGTGGATGACATCTGTCCCAACAATGAGCTGACACGTGTTTCCTCCAGCCAATGACGATTCTACATGTGGAAAATCCCCATTGGTCGGGGCTGTTAACGGGTTATCGGATCCAAAACCCGACCTGATAGCTTCACGGCGTCCCGTTACGGTGGATGCCACGTGTCGGTCACCCTTGACGAAAGCACTTCGCGGACGCGATTTATAGTCATGGAAGTGGACACTTCCGTGATGATAATTTTGGTAATGTCATGGAACACTTCTACGACAGCACATGTATGACTATCTTGATTCTGTCATAAATTTCTCATGGATGTACATGCATGACAAAAAACGCGACCTAGTGTGAATAACACGTATCATCACGGAAGTGTTTTTTTTTGTAGTGTAAGTTGATGAATAATGTGATATAAAGAATGTGGTGACTTGGACTATGAGGTAGTCGTGAGGAGTCACAGTGATGTTTTGTTATGATCACGAGACAAGGTCTCGATGTGTGTTTAACCAAGTGTGGTTCCGTTTGTGGTCCGTGAGTGATCACTGTTTGGTTACAAGGTAACCCGTTGAATCGAGTATGGTTCCGTTTGTGATCCACGCATGATCACCGTTTGGTTGCGAGGCAACCCGTTGGGAAGAGAGTCCGAAGGACTCGGTGCACAAGTTTGGTTGCATTGCATGGGTAATATGTTGTTATTTGCATTTAAAGAACCGTGGCAGAACAGAAGATGGTTGCATAAAGTTAACATGTTATGTCTCCATTGGATATGACCGGTAGTTTATTTTCAGCATAGTTTCATGATGCCATGCCATGCTTGATTTATATGTTAAATTATGCCATGATTGAGATGATATGCTATGCTTTGTTATTACCATGTTATAAGCATGTTCTGATATGCCATGTTATACCTATGTTAGTAGATGCTATGATGTTGTTCATGCTTAGTTGATCTATATCATGCCATGTTTAGTAATTGATATGAGATAGGTTGTTGCACGCGCTTGGTTCTTGCTTTGTCATCTGCTTGTTAGGATGCTATGTATTTGGTTGTCTTGCAAGTACATTCAATGTACTGACCTGGCGTGTCATGCCAGTTTGTTGGTGGTGCCGGGATTGTTTACTTGTCTGGTCATGCTAGCCCATAACCTTGCCAGTCCTGTGAGTTGTGGAGCCCAGCCAGAGTTGTTATGCTGCCAGACCAAGACTTCCGCTGCCATGTAAAAAAACTTCCGCTGCCATTCAAATAGCCTTAGGGCTATGCCAAATAATTGTATTCATCAATGATGTAATCTTATATACATGTATTTGATGAATATTCTTGTAACTGGAATGTTGTATCGTGGACCTGTCGTGCGTCAGGTGTTATCCTGTGCTGACGTGTGAAGGCCCCCTGATCCATACGGATCGGGGTGCCACAGGACATGGTATCAGAGCAGGTAGGCTGGCATAGGTTATCCTAGCATTAGGTCACCACTACCATTAACCTGTAATGGCCCTAAGGGATTTGACCCATCCCTGGCATCCGGCATGGCCACTGTTAATCAACAGGTGGCGCAGTCGGGACCGACACGTCCTCACCCTGCTGTCACCGCCTAGTTATCCGTGGAACGAATAGCAACTATATCCTTTCAGGTTGGCCGCACCGTTTGCCCTTCACCATTAAGGAAAATGGGCCACACCATGCGGGCATGTCCCGCATAGCTTCCTATAAAAGCCCCCTTTCCGCTCGCTGTATCGCTCACCCCGCGGTCAGCCATGTCCCTACAAAGAAGCCTAGCTAGTAACACTCCATCCATGACTAGCAGCTTCAAAGCTTCCAAGTATTACACCTGCACCTGTGCCGTCGACCAAACTGGCTTTCTACCCCTTCTTACTGAGATGCTAACCAAAGCCTTTGCCTATAAGGCTAGCCCCGATTACCTGGTGTTCCAATCGACACCCATCCCTCACGTTCATCGCTTTGATGCAAGAGTGGACATTAGCCTAGGTCCCATAGTAGATGGCCAGCCGTTGGTTTTTCAGGGTAGAGCTATGCCTACCACTGATTTAGCCATTCAGGCCGCTGCTGTGGAGGCTATCCTACACCTTCGAACAAAGTTCCCGCATGTGGCAACGAGGCGGGAGTTCTGCTTTTTCCCCGTTGTGGCAGAAGCAGGAACGCAGCCTTCTCCCGCTATACAAGGAGATGACCCTGCAATCGCTTGCCTGGTGCAGTATATCACTGCCCAGGGGATGATGATTTCAAAGATGCTTGCCGAGTTTAGAACCATGGACAATGATGTGGTACGAGTCGTCAAGGAAGCTTACCGTGAGGCTCGTAAATCCGCATCTCAAGTCGTTTTCCCAACGCCATCCGAACCAGTGCAATCCTCTCAGCCTGTGTTGTGGCCCAAGTCAAACATCATCACCCTTGACAAGGCTCTTTTACGGATCCACCAGCAGAATTTGCTTTGATCAATTTCAGCCACACCCCCAGCAGCCGAACCCCAACCCATAGTAGTGCCAGACGATGAAGATGGAGATTGGCTCAGTCTTCATCCTCCAGGAGAGCCCCAGCAAGGCCAGTCCTCTGCATGACCTCAGTCACGAAGATGGATGATCCTGCGAGTGGGTCAGTCAGTCTGTTCATCCTCGATATGAGGATAGAACTATGTATCCCGAAGTGAGTTGTTTCTTTTAGTGCGTAGCACTTTCGTGCTTTGTTGTATGCTTGCACTGTTGTAACTCGTATGATGTGCTTATGTATGCTTTCTTGCTTTTGATTTTTGTGCTTGTTATTGTTTGTCTCCCTATCAAACAGGGATGTTTGACAGGGTTGGCAATGTGTGCTAACAAGATTTTAATTAGTAGATCACATACACTAAATAACATTGACTCGTCTCGAGTCTATAATAAAATGCACACTGGTGTAGGTATATGTATTCCCGGAGTACATATACCCACTAGCATTAAAACACTTTAGTATGATTTTTCTGTTGTGTTTTTCCTTTTTGCATATTCGCTGCATCTGTCTGTTTGCTAGTTAAGATTATACTGCATACTGCATGCATACCTGGTTCACCCACGAGTACATTCGGACAGTACTCGGGGGAGTGCAAAGTCACATATCCCCCTCTATCTGTGCATACCCCGTGTGCCAGATTTCCCGATCCAGAACCTCGCAGAGGCATTTCCTTCTCAAAATTCCTCGTCTCGAATTCTTTTTCCTGATTTCATTTCCAGAGGAACACTACCAACTTTATTTCACTTGATCTAGTACATCTACTCGATACAGATTTCACCCTCGATTCTACCTCGAAACCTACATTTCGTGGAGCTATCCATGAAATTTTCCTCGTACCCCAGTGTGATTCTGAGCTGGCGCAGCCACCTCACCCGTATCCGAACCCCATCATCATCACCATCACTGCCTTGCATGGTGTCGGTCAGTCGCCACCACCGCTCCACCGCAGCACGCGATTACGCATCGGAGAATCAAGTGTGGCGGAGGGCCACCCCGTGCACCATATTCTTCCGCACCTCGAGCCACCACACATGGCCGCACATTGCCTCGAGCTCGATCATTCTTGATGAGCACCACCAAGAGGATCGATGAGCCGATCAGCATGCCCAGCAGCGCAGCCAGGAACCACCGTAGCGCCACCAGGAACACAGCCTCGCTGAAGGAGCTCGGCTCGATCTCGTCCAAACCAAACAGGTAGTAGAGCGGCATTGTGTTGGTGTGTTGGAGGAGAGCCGCGGTGCCGCCTTTTATAGCCCAACCCCGGTGTACGGTGAGCGAGGTCTAGGAAAATGGATCGTCGCCCGATCACCGACGTCCAAGAGGCGAATCCGCAAGTAGTGCCGACAAGGTGCTGGCCCGCGATGTGAGTGCTCGCTACACCGCCGCCGTGCACACCGCTCACTATGGCTCTAGGGTCCTCATCGCCCTAGGAGTTAGATGCGCGCTGCGCCAAGCCTCACGCGGAGCAGCAACTTAGGAGAAGCAGCAAGCTGGAGGTAGAAGAAGGAGGCTGCCAGTGGGCCCTGGACCCACGTGTCAGCAGGTGAAACCACTGTTCATTGGGTGCATCCAACATTTTTCGGGAGTTTGATCTCAAGCGCCCCTAGCGGTGGATATATCCAGGTTTGCCATATCCCTCCCCGGGTGTACCAATTATCGGTGCCCCCAACTTGTTTGAATTTAACCAAAGGCTGAAAAATTAACCCCGAGGTTTTTCCTCAGAGTGGTTATCATTTCAGTTGTGCTGTAACCCTAGGAATCTCGAGGACGAGATTCTTTTTTAGGGGGCAAGGTTTGTAACAACCCCAAAATTGGGTTATCATTTTTTGTGCTGTTATTCCATCCTGGCACTCATTTTCAAAAAAATTCTCCTAAGTTTGCTAGATGCCTCTGATGATTCTTGTCATTTTCAACCTTTCAAAACCTTGCTCATGTCTTTTTCAGTGGGCAAGACCTCATTTGCATCAGCTCAAATCCTCTCAAACCCTAAATTCCAAATTTTTGGAATTTGGATATGTCCTTTGTGCTTACAAAGTAGCCATCATTTTCCCTGATCTGTTGATACTCCCAATTGTTCGCACAGATCCTCTTATCTTTCTGAACCTTGGATATGCAAAAATATTGCTAAGTTCCATGCAATATTTTTGAATTGTGATTTATTCCTTTTCTTGCCTTTATGAGGAATATAATCCAAAGGCATAGCTAGCCATCTCCTAAATTCATGAGAATTGGTGGAGTTGATACTTATGCCTAATCCAAGCTCTGGCAAATATATTGGCCATAATTAAATAAGGAAAATTACCTTTTCCTATTGAATACCAATATTGCATTTCTGCCATTTTCCAAAGGAACTACTATTTTTATAGCAGAGAAAATTCCCACATAAGTTGTGGAGCATGTCCTTGCTATATGTTCACTTGTTGCATCCTAATCTCATGTTCCTCAATTCAAAAATTTGGCACATGATCCAATGCAAGTTTCTGCCTTCTCTGAAATTTTGCAAAGGAAGTGCTTTATTACTAATTCCAATGGAGCTGCAATTTGGCAGGAGGGTTAACATGGATAAATAACCCATGGATGCCAAATATGAGCTCCATCCATTCATCCTAGCTCCTTGTGCAATTTTGCAAAGTTTCTGACCAGAATACAACTCTGTGAAGGAAGTACCTTCATAGAGTTTCCAAATGGGATGAAACTTTTCCATCTTCTCAAGTGTCTCAAATCATTAGCCTCCACCAAAATTCAGTTCATTTCATTGAAATATGTGAGCACAGGAGCAATTCTTGGTTTCTGCCCAATTTTTCAGTTTGTGAAGCAAGTGCATCTTATCTTGCTCCATTATGGCTGAAACTTTTCCCAAGTCTTCTTCTATCCATATGATCCTTCTCCAGATAATTTAGGCTCTTTCATTTAGCCATTTGCCCTGAGGATTTTTCTCAAGTTTCTGGGCAAAAATGATAGCTGTGAAGGAAGTACCATTTTGGCAAGTCCATTTGGTATGATTTTTTGGCAGCATCTACCTATGATCAAATCATCTAGCTTTGCCAAGTTTTAGCTCAATCCATCACTCCTAGTGAGTGCTTCTTCCTCATTTAGTTTCTGGACCAGATTTGGCATTTGTACTACAACTATGCTAAATCACTGTCCTAATGACCTCATAACTCCCAGGACAGTAGTCCTTGTTACCCTAAGCCTCTCAGACATCAAATTTACCTTTTAACCTCTCTAGTTTTTATCTCTAGAGTGTGGCCAAGTTTGCAACAACAAACTTGTGAAGCTTGGTTTACTCATCTCAATTTGTCTCTGACCGTTTCTTTACCATAGTAACACTCTATCTTTGACGGACTACACGGTAGACATGAGCTGGCATCAGTAAAAACTCCAGAACGCGCCTTGTATGTGGTGACCACGAGTGTAGCCAGCCCAAAACGATGGTCTAGCCACTGTTCTCGTCGGCAACGCTGCTCCGACCGGCTCTGGCCTCTCCATTAATGTCCTACAGTTCCCCCTCGACGTCTTCTTCCCTCTGGACCGCTCGTCCCCGTTGTTTTCTTCTCCGGCGAGCCGTGCCGACGACCGAACAGCGCGCTACTGTGGCCATCATCTTCTTCCTCGCTCCCGTCCTCTTCTCCCTCTCGTCCACGAGCTTCGCTCGTCTCTGTGATTCTCTGGCGCTCGTATGCAGCCTCCTCGTCGCCTTCCCCCTCCTCTTCGTGACAGCTGTGGCCAGCAGAGCCGTGGTTGGACTCACCCGGCGGCACTCGGCTCGGCCACACCTCGCCCCAGCTATATAATGAGCCCGCGACCCCCTCGAGCACTTCAGCAGCTTCCCCACCCTCCTCTACGCTTCCCCACGCTCCTCAGTTCTCCACGGAGTCGCTCCCCAACCACACTGATGCCATGGTCGCCGTCTCGAGACCCGCTCAATTTCGGTGATCCCGAGCCTTCCTCTCCATTCCCTCACCACCACTGCTACCCCCAGGCTCCGGCGGAAGCCCCGGCAGCCTCAGCCCCTCCCCTCCTCCACCATAGCTTCATACCCACTGGAGGCTGAAGCTTCGCTCCGCCGTGTGCTTGCTGCTCTCTCTGTAGCGCCTCCCGCCGGCCATGGAGACCACCATCCAATGCGTCTCTCCCTCCTGAGCATCTGGGTAGGTCGCCCATCATTTGTGGTGGCCGGAGCCACTGGCAGTCCCCGTCGATTGGATCCCCTGCCTCGGCCCGTTGTGCGCCTGAGCGCGAGGTTGAAGAAACGCCAGGCCAGGCGGGCCCCTTCCCGCACGACCCCACCTGTCAGCGACCGTAGGGCCTGGCCCAGCGCCACATCAGTTAAGTGGCGGCGCCTCCGCCGCGAAGCCGTTTCCCCGCGCTGAAAACGTATTCCTCACTGAGTACGTTTCCCAGGTTAGAAAGCGTATTCTATTATTCTTTTAGATGAAAATACATTTTCACTTCTATGAAGGCGTATTCTCAGAAAGACGCTTTCTGTTTTTCAGCCCCGCCCGCCGAAAGGGTTAAATTGTGAACGGTCACTGTTTAGTGCCTTTTTCTGCCTAAAAAGTGAACGGCCACAACTTTGCAACCGTAACTCTGATTGAGGTGATTCCAGCGCTCACATTTTCTGCTCGTCGAGCTCTTTCCATTGGTATCATTTTCATAATGTTTTCACATAGTGAAAATGACAATTTTTCCCTTGCTCGTAAACAGCCTCCTCCGAAAGAGAACTGTTTCCGGCAAATCTTTCTGCGATCGTTTCACACTTCTTCCCAAAGTATTTATCAACTCCAGGCAAGCCAACCTCTTATCATGTGCCCCGAACTTGCATGTTGACTTTGCTTGCACCTTGTGTGTGTGTAGTTGCAGTTGTTTCTTATCGTTTTCATCTGCAGTTATTCCATTATGCTTATCATGCATGCTTGTGTATTCATGATATCTTTTGCCATGCTAAATTAGAAGGTTGTTATTGATAATGCCATGTCACTACTCTACTTTATTTTCATGACATCGTTATAAAATGCTATGATGATTGTAATGCACCGTTGATATGCTAGTACTTGGTATTGTCATGTTCTTTATGCTATAGTTGTTCACTTGAGAAGTTTGGTATTTTATTAAAGCATTTGTATGATGCATGATCATTGTTGCATCCATGTTCATGATGGTGGAGAAGGTAATAAAATGACTTAATAATAACAAACCTCCTCCGTCATTGATGGGATCGAGTCATAGTGCCACCAAATCGAACTTTTTCAGTGCAGCCACATTTGCCTTTATGGGAAGGCCTTAATGCGATCTATTGTCGTGCCTCTTGCCGGTGCCTCCAACGAGGGAAGGTTATTGGCACGCGCTACCCTGATCACGTAGGCGGACATAAGCCTTGTGTGCCCGGGTTTGGTTTTGAGCTCATGTCCCCATTTGGGACCGTTTTGTTTTGCCACGACGGTGGTCGTTGGTGTCTTCGGTAGACACGGGCCACCCAGGACTAGCCCAGTGGGGAGTGAGTCGGAGTGGCCGGGAGAGTGTCATGGCAGTAAGTCGGTTTCGTCGGAATGTCGTTGGTCCACCCGAATGGGATGACGAGGCCATGTGTTCCGTGGTGTGGGTACAGTGTGCTATCTCTGTAGAGTGTTTATAAAGTCTATCGATAGCCACACAGTTCGTAGTAGGTCACACTATTGGGTCTTGGTCGAAATGGAGGATGAACTTGAAATAACTAAGTTGATGAATAATGTGATATAAAGAATGTGGTGACTTGGACTATGAGATAGTCGTGAGGAGTTACGGTGATGTTTTGTTATGACCACGAGACGAGGTTTCGATGTGTGTTGAACCAAGTGTGGTTCCATTTGTGGTCCGTGAGTGATCACCGTTTGGTTACAAGGTAACGCGTTTAACTGAGTATGGTTCTGTTTGTGATCCACGCATGATCACCGTTTGGTTGCGAGGCAACCCATTGGGAAGAGAGTCCGAAGGACTCGGTGCACAAGTTTGGTTGCATTGCATGGGTAATATGTTGTTCTTTGCATTTAAAGGACCGTGGCAGAACAGAAGATGGTTGCATAAAGTTAACATGTTATGTCTGCATTGGATATGACCGGTAGTTTATTTTCAGCATAGTTTCATGATGCCATGCCATGCTTGATTTATATGTTAAATTATGCCATGATTGAGATGATATGCTATGCTTTGCTATTACCATGTTATAAGGATATTTTGATATGCCATGTTATTGGCATGTTAGTAGATGCTATGATGTTGTTCATGCTCAGTTGATCTATATCATGCCATGTTTAGTAATTGATATGAGATAGGTTGTTGCATGCGCTTGGTTCTTGCTTTGTCTTCTGCTTGTTTGGATGCTTTGTATTTGTTTGTCTTGAAAGTACATTCAATGTACTGACCTGGCATGTCATGCCTTTTTGTAGGTGGTGCCTGGATTGTTTACTTGTCTTGTTGTGCTAGGCCGTAAGCTTACCAGTCCTATGAGTTGTGGAGCCCAGCCAGAGTTGTTATGCTGCCAGACCAAGACTTCCGCTGCCATGTAAATAGACTTCCGCTGCCATTTAAATAGCCTTAGGGCTATGCTAGATAATTGTATTCATCAATGATGTAATCTTATATACATGTATTTGATGAATATTCTTATAACTGGAATGTTGTATCGTGGACTGTTATCTTGAGCTGATGTGGGAAGGCCCCCTGCTCCATGGGATCGGGGTGCCACGGGACATGGTATCAGAGCAGGCAGGCTGGCATAGATTATCCTAGCATTAGATCAGCGCTACCATTAACCCGTAATGGCCCTAAGGGATTTGACCCATCCCTAGCATCCGGCAAGGCCACTGTTAATCAACAGGTGGCGCAGTCGGGACGGACACGTCCTCACCCCGCTGTCCCCACCTAGTTATCCGTGGAACGAATAGCAACCATATCCTTTCCTTCACCATTAAGGGAAAGGGGCCACACCATGCGGGCATGTCCCGCATAGCTGCCTATAAAAGCCCCCTTTCCACTCGCCATATCGCTCACCCCGCAGTCAGCCATGTCCCTGCAGAAAAGCATAGCTAGTAAAATTCCAGCCATGACTAGCAGCTTCAAAGCTTCCAAGTATTACACCCGCACCTGTGCCGTTGACCACACTGGCTTTCCAACCTTTCTTACCGAGATGCTCACCAAAGCCTTTGGCGGTAAGGCTAGCCCCGATTACCTGATGTTCCAATCGGCACCCGTCCCTCACCTTCATCGCTTTGATGCAAGAGTGCACATCAGCCCAGGTCCCGTAGTAGATGGCCAGCCACTGGTTTTTCAGGGTAGATCTATGCCTACCACTGATTGAGCCATTCAGGCTGCTGCTGTGGAGGCTATCCTACACCTCCGAACCAAGTTCCCGCATGTGGCAACGAGGCGAGAGTTCTGCTTTTTCCCCATTGTGGCAGAAGCAGGAATGCAGCCTTCTCCCGCTATGCAAGGAGATGACCTTGCAATTGCTCGCCTGGTGCAGTATATCACTGCCCAGGGGATGATGATTTCAAAGATGCTTGCCGAGTTTAGAACCATGGACAATGATGTGGTACGAGTCGTCAAGGAAACTTACCGTGAGGCTCATAAATTCGCATCTCAAGTCATTTGCCCAACGCCATCCGAACCAGTGCTATCCTCTCAGCCTGTGTTGTGGCCCAAACTAACGCTACTTTGTTAGTTTGGGTACGATGACCTGCGTACCTCTAGTTAATTAGTTTGCGTACGATGAAACTATGTTGATTATTTATATGTTTACTATATGTTGCATCTAGTTTCTAACCCTTTCTTTCTCTTGTTGCTCAAGTATATTTTGTTGCATATGATTGTACATTCTCTTGATGAAGATGCATCTCTAATAGGTACCTAGATTTTTTATGGCGAAGTAGCAGTGTTATGTCGTGTACAAAGGGAAGGTTCTGGGACTGTACGACGAGTGGCCTGAGTGTCAGACGCAAGTGGGGGGGGGGTCTCGGGCGCTAGACATAAAGGGTTCAAAAGCAGACAAGAAGCAGAAGCTAGTTACTTGAGGTTCAAGCTAGCGCGAGAGAGGACTCATAACGGCCGCCTCATTTACTGCATAGTTCCGCTCTCACTCATAGTGATAGTTCTTCTCGCGTATATCATTGTTTAGATGGATGACGATGTAGTTGCAAGTATTCGAGACTTGTATCGCTATTTTCGACATGATGCCGAGAGACCACTTTGTGTTGGATGATGATTATGATGATGACATGATTTGATGAGACTATTTGTATGTGTATGCTATGATTAGATTTGTATGTGTATGATGATGACATTTGTATGTGCTAAATATTACTGTATAAAGCTTGTTTAAATACAAAACAAATATGCAGAAAAAAAATCAGAAGCTAATAAAACTAGTAGTAGCGAGGGGAATAAAGTTAGCAGCAGTGCGCTCTTACCAGTAGTGCGTCTTAATTCAAAGCGTCATAGCTATTAGCGAAGAGTTCTTTGTAAAGCTTGCTACTACTACCCATGTATAGAAATAGCGCGGGCCAACACACGCTACTACAAGAAGTTAATTAGCTGTAGCGCTGTCTCAGTATCACGGGGCCTCGCGCTACAGATACACCTAATACCCATGCTCCTGCTAGGCTTTTCCCTAGTAGTGTGGTCGCACCCGCCGCCGCACTTTCCGACACCACCAGGTCACTCCTCCAACCCGGTGGATAACATGATGGCAGCGGCAACCCGGCTTATGGCAATTCCTATCACCG
Organism: Aegilops bicornis; assembly: GCA_021605145.1. Classification (NCBI taxonomy): domain Eukaryota; kingdom Viridiplantae; phylum Streptophyta; class Magnoliopsida; order Poales; family Poaceae; genus Aegilops; species Aegilops bicornis. The sequence continues at coordinate 155,124,680 of CM038669.1, forward strand.
GCGAGTCACCGGTCGCAGTTGAGACCCGGAATGCCATTGAGCTATTGAAGAACAACAATTGCTCAGCAGGCCAATTATTCGCACAACTGGCATTGTGTGCATTCTTCACCGCTGCCGAGTCGTAGTTTCAGTGCTGAGTTGTCGGCTGTTTCGAGCAGTGAGCGATGCCGTAACCCGCCCCTTAATCCTAGGACTGAAGTTCAAGAGATTGTGGATGGTTAAAGGGCCCATCGTGAGGCAGAGGTAGCAAACCAGCGGGCTTATCAGCCGCCCCCGGCAATTCCTTTAGCCTCGGTAGGGGCCAGGTCGAATTTCAGAACCATCGTAGTGACGTGCCTATTGTCAGCTCTCCGTAATGGGCGCATGCCCAAAGATTTTAAGGGTCCCCGCAAGGTACCTTACTACAAGGCAGATCTCCCTCTAGAGGCTTGGATTGAGAGATATGAGCTGGCCATGGATATGTTGGACATCAGTGATGTAGTATACGCCAAGTATTTCACTATGATGTTGGAGGGGCCGGCTCGCACTTGGCTGAAAAACCTACCCCCAATTCTATCAACACTTGGGCGTAGTTGAAGGAGCGCTTCATCAGAAATTTTCAAGGAACCTGCAAACAGCCGATGACCATTGTGGATTTGGAGCACTGTGTGCAGTGCGAGGACAAGTAGGCCCATCATTGGGCCCGTCGGGTCACCACCATTATCCACTCTTCCGAAAACATTGGAGCGGCTCAAGCCATTCTGGTTCTGTAGAAGAACTGTTGTTTCGAGGCTCTTAAGCAGAAGTTAGGGAGGCTTAAGTGTACATGCACAAATATGGGCTATCTCATGGACATACTTACCAGATATGCTGATTCTGACATTATGAAGGATCCTGGCTCTGATGAGGATAAGTCGGGTAAAGGCAACAAAAACGATGGTGGGAAGGGTCAGCACCAGAATGCCTCGGCACAGAATGATAATTCCAATAACCATGGCAATGGTGGAAAGCGCAGACACCCCAATGGTGGGTCAGATTTTTTGGCTAACACGAACACAGGGTTCGAAAATCCGTGTCGTACTAGCAAGCAGCCAAATAATAGGGGGTAACCCAAGAATTATGAGGAAGCCCTTAATGGGCCATGTCGAAGCACAATTATCCTAACAAGCCATCCAGTCATGCTTGGAAGGATTGTTATATCATGCGAGATTACAGGAACCAGTCTTTTCAGCATCACGGTAACAATAATGGGCTATCTGGCGGGTCAGGCTCTGGAGGTTTCCAGGGAACCAGCTTCGGTGGTAGCAGCTTAAATTTCGGTTATCAGGACCAGGGCAACAATGGTGGTCATACTCAGCAGTCTGGGCATGGTAATCAGCAACAGAATAATCAGACAGGTTACCAGAGTAATCCTAAGTTGCTTAACAGTGGTCAATATCATGTTTTCACCACTAGCACATGCAAGCATGACCAGAAGGTCCATAAGTGGGTAGTCAATGCGTTCGAGCTGGCAGTCCCGTAATATTTGAGGTGGTCAGAACATACGTTCAAATGGAGCCGGGTGGATCACCCGCCTCGAGTTGATGATCCGGGTCATCTGGCCCTGGTGGTAGCACCTCAAGTGGGCGGTTATAAGTTTACAAAGATACTCATGGATGGTGGTAGCAGGATCAACATATTGTACTATGATAATTCTCAACGAATGAGTCTAACAGATAAAGATCTCAAGCCGTCTTCCACAGTTTTTCATGGAGTGGTGCCTGGCAAGTTGGCTTACCCAGTGGGAAAAATTGCTCTGGAAGTTGCTTTTGGTGATGAGTATAATTACAGAGCAGATACACAGTGGTTTGAGGTGGTCAAGATCAAGAGTCCTTATCACACATTATTTGGACGGTCGGCTTACGCTAAATTCATGGCTCGCCCTTGTTATGTCTATTTGCAGCTTAAGATGCCTGGGCAGCAAGGGAAGATCATAGTTCATGGAAATCGCTAACTTGCCCTGGAGTGTGAAGAAGGTGATGTTGCTTACGCAGAGGCGGCTGGTGCCACTGATGAGCTCAAATTTTAGCAGGATAATGTTGTCCCGGCTGATATGACCCCTCCGAAGAAGCCCACCACTGAGTAGGACCCTCTACTCAAGTTTAAGTCGGCCAAGGATACACAAAGAGTTGACTTTGTCCATGGTGATTCTTCTCAGCAGTTCACCATTAGCACAGGGACGGATCCCAAATAGGAAAGCGCGCTCATCGAGTTCATCTGTGAGATTGCAATATGAAGATTGTCCGAGTTCCAGTTGATACCAGTTAAAGCTTCAAGGTTGGCTTCATCATTCATGATTGGAGAAGGTCGATATCAGGGGAAAAAGTATGCTTACGCCTTTGTGTGTCAAGTCCAAAACATCAAAAGCCGGTGCCTTGACTCGCGCATTGTTGCTATTATAAGCCGATTGATACTTCTTCAGGTCGATGTTCTGCACAAGTTGACATGACAGTACTCGCATTTCTTTAATACACTGATTATAATCCGCCGGGGTAAACTCAGACCCATCATCTTTGTATTGCGAAAACCCACCGGCCATCTCTTCAGGGCCTAACTCAGATGAATAAGCCTTCGCCCGGCTTAACGCGATTATTGCTCCGGCTCTAGCAGCTGACATCTTCAGTTTGTCAATTTGCTTCGGCATGCTGGGCAGTTGATCCAGTACATCTCTTATGAGCTGTGGCCATTGTTTACCACCTGATGCAATCACAATGGTATGAAGACTTCCAGCATATAGTCTTTCCACTAAGGAATAGGCAGCTTTCAGCTTCATCACCATGTTTTGCCCAAGGTTTGAGCTTCTGGCACCTGCAAGATAAGTGTCGACGGGCAAGTTATATTCAAATTTTCAAGTTGCCAGGCGGGTCATTTCTATTGATTCAAAGTTTTACTTATCAAAGATGGCTTCGGTCATCTGAGAAATATGGCGTTTTAAGCCAGTCAATTCTTCAGCCACTGGCTTCAGCTGGTCTTCGGTGTCTTGTGCTCGTTTCAATAGAGTGGCCTTTTCGGTTTCAAAGGTGGATCTCTCAACGGAAAAATCCACCTTGATCTTCTCCAGTTCTTCCACAAAAGACTTCAGGCTTGATTCAGCTGTCAGGACCCCGATTCTAGGTCACACCGATCTAGCCTGTAACACCTCATATCACTTTGCGGCCTCACGCACGGTATTCCCACGGGTGTCGCCTTACCATGTCCCGGGACCGTTTGCGCGTTTGGCTCACGTATATGATAGTGTCGCTAGCATCCATATGACAGAGAACCGGGCCGACATGGCTAGTCGTGAACCCAAAGCGGCACTAACCCATGGGGACGAGCATACATGAATCACATCGAGCATGTCGATTGCCAGCGTGCGAATCCGGGCTGTAGCACTGGGCTAACAGGACTCGGATGTCACCGCGTGACATTTCCCCGAAGGGACAGACACAGGAACGAAGTGAAACACATGCCGGCCAGTCAAGTGTCCAGAGCAGTAGTGCTGGGCTAGCAGGACTCCGGTGAACCGGTCTGTAGCGGACTACTATCGCTCAGGAAGCACTAGACTACATTTCCCCATATGAGAGGCTGCGAAGGATAAACAACTAGGTTGTCGGATCCCACACATACCAAGCATTTCAAACATACACACAATATGCTCAATATGTGTAAATACAACATGGCATCACAACATAACTCTACGACTCAAATATTTATTCATTAGGCTCCAAGGAGCGAGATATTACAAACATGGGTCTCATGACCGAACATTCAGAGCATAAAAGTCATAGCACAAGCGGAAGCTTAACATGTCTGAGTACAGACATCTACAAATGAAAAAGGCTTAGAAGCCTGACTATCTACCAGATCCTGCCGAGGGCTCAAGATCGTAGCTGAGGTAACAAACTAAACGTCGAAGTCCACGCGGAACTACTAGCGAGACTGGCGTCTCTCTGCAAAACATAAAATAAGCAAACGTGAGTACAAATGTACTCAGCAAGACTTACATCAGAACTAACTACATATGCATCATTATCAACAAAGGGGTGGTGGAGTTTGGTAGCAAGCCATCTTTGACTCGGTGGCTATCCCGAACTATTTGCAAGTAACTCATTTGAGGTGGCGCACACGAGTCCACATATTCACCATATCAATACACCACTATGGATCCGCTCCCGTCTACCTACGAGAACGCCATCCATAGCACTCACGCTTATCTTGCGAGTTTTAGAGTATCCACTTTCTCTTGTCTATGAACTGATATAGGCAACCCAGAAGTCCTTTACCACGGACACGGCTATTCGAATAGATGATGTTAACCCTGCAGGGGTGTACTTCTTCACACACGCTCTCACCACTTACCACCATGTACACGTCGTGTATCTCGGCAACCTTCAAGCGGAAGCTTTGGCGAGGGAGTCGGCAACGACGACTAACCACACAAGTCTCTAGTCCAGGTTTATCGCCTATTCGGGTTCCATCCGCGAGGAGATCCGCCGGGTGTCGCTCACGGCCCCAAACGATGAGAACAGGGTTCCCGAGGCACCAAACGGGCGCCCCGGTACACCGTGCCTCGTGTCTCTACCGCAACATAGCCCACCCCTAGGGTCAGCGCTACGCACGGCCGCCAACACATATCCTAGAAACACCAAAAACTAGTTGCAACTCCTGGATAGAGATCAGGTTGATTAATAAGTCGAGAGGGGCACTTAAGCATTCCAATGCGTGGTAGTAACTGGTCATGGATCACAAACACAGAACTCAGTTCCTGAGGACGGCCGCAATGAGACAACCCACCATGTACTCCTACATGGCCTCTCACCGCTACCTTTACCAAATCGTGTTTACACGCTTAGCTCTCAACAGTAGGACATGTTCACACACCATTCCAATTCATTCCCGATGAATTAGACCCGACTCAACTCTAAGCAGTAGCAGGCATGACAAACAAGCAAGTATGAGTAGGCACAACAGGGCTCAAACAACTCCTACTCATGCTAGTGGGTTTCATCTATTTACTGTGGAATGACAGGTCATGCAGAGGATAAAGGGGTTCAGCTACCGCAACAAGTAACAGATGAATCGTTGTTGTCCTAATGCAGTAAAAGAGAGCAGGAGCGAGAGAGTGGGATTATATCGGAATGAACAAGGGGGTTTTGCTTGCCTGGCACTTCTGAAGATAATATAGTTCTTCATCGGTGTCATCGAACTCTTCGTCGGTACGTCATCTACTGAGAGGGGACAAACACCGACAAACAAAGGAGAAACACAATCAATGCCATGCAACAATATGATGCATGATCATGACATGGCAATATGCTGTGATTTGGGCTAGTGCAACAGCAAGTCATTTTGATTGCAGTGGAATTCAAAACTACATCAAATCCCAACTCCAAAACTATTATCAAAGTTGTCCTATTCATTTTTGATCCTAAACAGTGAAGTTAGCTTGATCAAACATGCATGAAAATGGGACAGATGGATAGATTGGATTTTTCTAATAATTTTTCATATATAAATTATTTCATTCTGAGCTACGGTTGAATTACTATGAATTTTAGAAGTTTAGGATATTTTCTGGAATTTCCTGAATTAAAATAAATCCAGAAAATGAGTTATTGCGTCAGCATTAGGTCATGCTGACCTCAGCAGGTCAACAGGCGGGTCCAGGTCAAACCTGACAAGTGGGGTCCACTGGTTAGTAGTTAGTTAACTAACTAACGTTAGTTTGTGCTAAGCTAATACTAATCCTAGTTTAGTTAGTGGCCTGGGGCCCACATGTCGCTGAGTCGAGGATAGTCAAACCCGGTCAAACGGGTCAAACCCGCTGAGACCAGGTCAACGGCTCGCCGCCGGCGGCATTTACAGAGACGGCGGAGGCTGCGGATTGCGTCTCCGGCGACCAAACCAACAGCGGAGGCCATCTACGTGACGAGGAGGCTCGGCCGCATCGACTAGTGCCATTGGTTTCGCCGGAGATGGCCTAGAACGACGGCGGCGTCCACTTGGGCGGCGGCCAGAGTTCGGCGGGGAGGGGAGAAGGAGCTACGATGCATGGCAGGGGCCGGTGTTGGTCGTGTTCGGCTCCTGGGAGCTCGTTGAGCATGGAGGCACGCTCAAAAATGGGCGGGGGCGACTGTGGCCACAGCAACGACATGGCACGGCGGTGGCAAGCTCGGCCGTGGTCGGAGGACGGGGCTTGGGGAGGGGATGGGTGGGGCGGGCAAGGGGGAGGAGCAGGAGCTCACAGGGATGCGGCAGGGTAGGTTAGCGGCCTCGGAGACGCTCTGGACGAGGCGGATCGACGGGTTCGATCTCCGGGCACTGGAGATGAAGACGACGATGCTCCGGTCGACTGGGGCATCCTCTGGTCGCGTGCATCGGGTGTGTGGCTCCACGGGGTCGTAGCGGAGCTTCGGGATGCGGAGAGAGAGCGAGGGAGTGCCTGCGGCCGTGGTGGAGCTCGTCGGTGGCGGCGGCTCCGTTTGGGTCCGAGGTGCGGAGCAAGAGGGAGAGCAGGAGGGAAGGGGATGAGCACGGGAGGGAGTCGAGAGGGGCCTGAGGGGGTGTGTGGCATCCGTGGCAGCGTCAGGGAGGCAGCAGGCAGGCAGGAGGTGGCGCGGCGAGCGTCGGGCACGCAGCTGCTTCTCCTCCTGGCAGGAGGAAGAAGACAGCGCTGCCCCTGGTGGGCTGGGCCTGTTGGCTGGGCTGCCAGCTGGGCCGGCCAGGTAAGTGGCCCAGGTGGGCTTCCTCTCTCTCTCTTCTGTTTTTTTCTGTTTTTGTTTTCTATTTTTGTAGTTTGTTTTGATCCAGTTTTAAAAACCAGAACAATTTTATAAATCCTGAAAATATTCATGAGCACTTTCTGGATTATTTCAGTGGCCCACAAATACTTCCAACATTATTTGAGCATTTAAATTATTTATAGTGTTTAAATGCCCAAAGTCAAATAGTTTAAGATTTAATTAAAAAATCCAGGAATGACCTATAAAATATGTTCATCATTTTTGGAAGAGGTTTTCACTTTTATCATAAGTCATGAACATTTCCAAAGGGCATTCTGGGTCATTGAGAAAATGTTTCATTTGGACCGAGTTTGATTTGATCTGGTGCTAGGTGTTTGGATCAATCCCCATTTCAAGTTTCCTGAAATTTAAACATGATGCATGGATGCAATGCAACTAATTACAAACAACTCTGGGGCTGTGACAACTCACCCCCACTAAACAAGATTCTCGTCCCGAGATTCAAGACGTGAGGTAAGAAGACAGAAGGCACAAACTAACACGGTCTTCATGATCCAGGTTACATTTCATAGAAACGTTGACACGATCACCATCTTTGTCTCGACGTATTGCCTTGAGAACTACATCCAACATGACAACGAGAAGAAAAGGGGGAATTTAGAAGAATCGATCTTCTTAAAGATCGAGCAACTCACGATCAACTCACGGAATGAGACATAGCAACATCTCTCCAGCTGAGACACGAAGCACACATCCAAAGGGATGGAGTGAAGCGGATGACGAGGGTTCACTAGGTAGACAACAATTTCACACTTAAGGGGGTGGTGAATGGTTTTCCACGTAGCGAGGAGTTGAGTTGCCATGATACCAAAATGAGACATCTTAAGGAAGGTGACCCGCTGAAATATTCCCTTAAGTGGCAAAAATAATTACTTTTGATATAGAGATCATTGAGACTCTTTATACCAGCATAAGGCAATCACAAATGATCGTTTGGCGGAGTTCAAAGGAATGACACATCCGGATTCAAATGGATGATGCGGACTACCTTGTTGAAGACAACGCAATGGATGATTTTTGCTTATCATCGGAAATGAATGGGACCCATGACAAGTCCACTTTTAAAGATGATCTTGGACAGCAACTGCTGAGAAGGCCAGCCCATGGGAAATTGGCACAATGGCGGTGCAAGCTGGGGACAAAATGCAACTGTTGGGAATGTTCCAACCATCATATCTGCCTGAGATTCAGATCCGATTGGTGATAGGATACTTCAGACTCAGCATGTCCAAAAAGAAAGGTTGCAACACAAATCGACGAGATGACATTGCGAGATTCTCGGGATATGAACTACGATAGCAAGCTCCAAAACATGAGTTGGTTCTGCTACATACATGTGAGCATGTTGTCCAAGACAAGAATGGCCACATAGTAATCTTATACTAAAACACTATCAAGTTCTGGTCGGGAACCATTATCAAGGATTTCGAAGTCTTTATGCAAGTCCGTGGATTAGATCCCAAGCATAGACTTCTCTTCCTTGAACAAGTCGATCAGTGGCTTGGTGTGCTAGGAATACATATAGAATGGAGGCGGCCAACCTATCAAACCATAGAGTACCTCGCACATGCATGATCGACTTGGGATGATTCCAAAGGAATCAAAAACAATCTTTCTCGAACTCACGGCGCCAACTTGCATCAGATGCACATGAGTTAGGGAAAGTCACTTCTTTCATCCAAACATATGCTTCACAAACGGTCATGAAGAAAATGCTTACACAAGTTTCCAATACTAGGTTGATGTTCAACATGAATCATGGGGGAGACAAGATGTTGTTGATGGGCTCAACAACAATTCATCGGAATTTCCATATCACTGGATTTCCACCATCACGTGAACACGGTGATAGCATTGGTCAGACCAAAAGATGTAATGGTGTATGCTCGAGGGATCAACCATGAGTAAGACAACATTGCGAACATCGTTGGTTCTGATTTTACTTGACAATAGCCCATACTCAAGTCAAAGTTTTGACAAGGCAATAGATCCAACAATTGATCACAGGGACCAATCGATGAAGATATCATCTTTCTTCAACACACACACACACACACACATCAGGATATCCCTTGGAGATGAACTAAGTCAGGTAAGCTTTTATCTTCCAACTCTCCAAGTTGTTGTTTAGCTTAACCAACTAGCTCAGGGTATCCGGCACGGATCCTTGGAGAAGGGGTGGTTTAGAGGAAAATCAACTTGGTCACGAGCTCAACATATCAGTCAAGGGACAACCTGGTAATGCTTCCAAGAAGATATTCGGAACATCACGAACCACCGATATGCTACTAAGCTCGCAAACAATCTTGCTTTTCAGGGCAAGATGATATGATCACAATGGTGAGGGATTGGCACAATCCTAACTCATTGATCGAGGAGTGCACCGGAAATATGGACTAGGTAGCACGATCAATCTTAGGATGATGATTTAATAACCAGCACGCTAAGAATGAGAATATTGTCCATTCACTACCAAGCAACAAGGTTGCTAGGAGTATCGATTTCACACATCACAGTTCACTTGTCGGCGTTCCGGTTACAACAACACGAGACGGAGGAATGAACGATGATGGCGAGAGTATCACTGCATCAAGAATTCATAAGAGAAGGTGCAATTCTCATGATGTTCCTGACATAAAGTGGGTAATACTTCAGGATAGAACAGAATCAAAAGCTTGATTGCATTTGATCTGCGGATTACAACTGCTTTGACCCAATCCTGGATATGGATGAGGTACTGGAGTTTGTTTCTCCTAGTCATTCCAGAATAGAATGGCTTGACAGACCACAAGAATAATAGGCATCGATGACGAATGCACGACTATTCCTGACTATCAATTGACAGACGGGGTTAGAATACAACTGAGGAACAACTCGAGGAACATATAACTTTCTGAGTTGTGGATGCATAGATTAGTATGTCGAGCGAAGCTCAACATTTCTTCCGGATAACCCATGTGGAAAGGGTAGAACTGGCAGATTCACAATTATGAATGGAGAACTACTCAAGAGTACTCTGACTGTGATCCTTCGGTTCAGCGAGGAACTTCTGCCATAAGCGGTTCATGGTATTCGGAAGAAGGAAGTACCACGGACCTCGAAGTCTGTCGCAAGGTTACTAATATCCTAAAGGAACTAGCAACCACTATCAACAGGAGGTAAGTAGGGTGAATCTCGGGTTCAAGAACCCAGGAATAGAATACCTACTAACTAATAACATCACGGGATGCTTTCGGGAATGATGGCCAGAATCATCACACTAGGAATATAAAGCATGGCTAGATTACTAGATGACCCTCTAAGACACCTATGGTCATAATAATAGTTCCAAAATATATGTCGAGGCAACAGAGTACCTCGATAGACCGATTAGTGAGCTTAGTCTGGCCCAAAAGGACTCCGTGAACAGGAAGGAAGAATTTGCAAATGCATCAGATAGTTTAGAAACCTAGGATGACTCGGACAGCATAACGGCTGTAAATGCTCAAAAAAATTTGAGACATCATGCAAAATGGTGGCATAGCCACTCAACAACATCATATCAAGGTTCCGAGATCAACAGTTAACATACGGAAGTAGTAGGAACTGAACTGAGGCTTGAAACCATCAATCCTATATCTATGGATTAGTAGCATGTCATCCTGATAGATAGATGAGAAAGCCTAGTTCTTAATCCCCGTAGAAGAGAAGAGGATGACTCAGATCAAAAAGCCATGAGGTATAAGGAGTAAAAAGAGCCTTACGTTCCCTTCCATAATCAATTCCCTTACATAACTAAAGCATTTCCAGACTCAACTTTGACCAGTTTGGCTTGGTAAACCTACAGGCAGTCAGCCTCTGATACCAACGCTGTCAGGGCCCTGATTCTAGGTCACACCGATCTAGCCTGTAACACCTCATATCACTTCGCGGCCTCACGCACGGTATTCCCACGGGTGTCGCCTTACCATGGCCCGGGACCGTTTGCGCCTTTTGGCTCACGTATATGATAGTGTCGCTAGCATCCATATGACAGAGAACCCGAGCCGACATGGCTAGTCGTGAACCCAAAGCGGCACTAACCCATGGGGACAGGCATACATGAATCACATCGAGCATGTCGGCCGGCGTGTGAATCCGGGCTGTAGCACTTTGGGCTAACAGGACTCGGATGTCACCGCGTGACATTTCCCCGAAGGGACAGACACATGAACGAAGTGAAACACATGCCGGCCAGTCAAGTGTCCAGAGCAGTAGTGCTGGGCTAGCAGGACTCCGGTGAACCGGGCTATAGCGGACTACTATCGCTCAGGAAGCACTAGACTACATTTCCCCATATGAGAGGCTGCCAAGGATAAACAACTAGGTTGTCGGATCCCACACATACCAAGCATTTCAAACATACACACAATATGCTCAATATGTGTAAATACAACATGGCATCACAACATAACTCTACGACTCAAATATTTATTCATTAGGCTCCAAGGAGCGAGACATTATAAACATGGGTCTCATGACCCAACATTTAGAGCATACAAGTCAAAGCACAAGCGGAAGCTTAACATGTCTGAGTACAGACATCTACAAATGAAAAAGGCTTAGAAGCCTGACTATCTACCAGATCCTGCCGAGGGGTCAAGATCGTAGCTGGGGTAACAAACTAAACGTCGAAGTCCACGCGGAACTACTAGCGAGGCCCGGCGTCTCTACGCAAAACATAAAATAAGCAAACGTGAGTACAAATGTACTCAGCAAGACTTACATCAGAACTAACTACATATGCATCATTATCAACAAGGGGGGTGGTGGAGTTTGACTAAAGCAAGCCAGCTTTGACTCGGTGGCTATCCTGAACTATGACTGCAAGTAACTAATTTGAGGTGGCGCACACGAGTCCACATATTCACCATATCAATACACCACTATGGATCCGCTCCCGTCTACCTGCAAGAACGCCATCCATAGCACTCACGCTTATCTTGCGAGTTTTAGAGTATCCACTTTCTCTTGTCTATTAACTGATATAGGCAACCCAGAAGTCCTTTACATGAACCACGGCTATTGAATAGATGATGTTAAACCTGCAGGGTGTACTTCTTCACACACCCTCTCGCCACTTACCACCATGTACACATCGTGTATCTCGGCAACCTTCAAGCGGAAGCTTTGGCGAGGAGTCGGCCACGACCTGACTAACCACACAAGTCTCTAGTCCAGGTTTATCGCCTATTCGGGTTCCATCCGCGAGGAGATCCGGCCGGGGTGTCGCTCACGGCCCCAAACGATGAGAGCAGGGTTCCTAAGGCACCAAACAGGCGTCCAGGTACACCGTACCTCATGTCTCTACTGCAACATAGCCCACCCCTAGGGTCAGCGCTACGCACGGCCCCCAACACATATCCTACAAACACCAGAAACTAGTTGCAACTCCTGGACAGAGATCAGGTTGATTAATAAGTCGAGAGGGGCACTTAAGCATTCCAATGCGTGGTAGTAACTGGTCATCGATCACAAACACAGAACTCAGTTCTTGAGGACGGCCGCAATGAGACAACCAACCATGTACTCCTACATGGCCTCTCACTGCTACCTTTACCAAATCGTGTTCACACGCTTAGCTCTCAACAGTAGGACATGTTCACACACCATTCCAATTCATTCCCGATGAATCAGACCCGACTCAACTCTAAGCAGTAGCAGGCATGACAAACAAGCAAGTATGAGTAGGCACAACAGGGCTCAAACAACTCCTACTCATGCTAGTGGGTTTCATCTATTTACTGTGGAATGACAGGTCATGCAGAGGATAAAGGGGTTCAGCTACCGGAGCAAGTAATAGATGAATCGTTGTTGTCCTAATGCAGTAAAAGAGAGCAGGAGAGAGAGAGTGGGATTATATCGCAATGAACAAGGGGGTTTTGCTTGCCTGGTACTTCTGAAGATAATATAGTTCTTCATCGGTGTCATCGAACTCTTCGTCGGTACGTCTTCTACTGAGAGGGGACAAACACCGACAAACAAAGGAGAAACACAATCAATGCCATGCAACAATATGATGCATGATCATGACATGGCAATATGCTGTGATTTGGGCTAGTGCAACAGCAAGTCATTTTGATTGAAGTGGAATTCAAAACTACATCAAATCCCAACTCCAAAACTATTATCAAAGTTGTCCTATTCATGTTTCATCCTAAAAAGAGAAGTTAGCTTGATTTTTCTGCTAATTTTTCATATATAAATTATTTCAATCTGAGCTATGATTGAATTACTATGAATTTTAGAAGATTTGGATATTTTCTGGAATTTCCTGAATTAAAATAAATCCAGAAAAAGAGTTATTGCGTCAGCATTAGGTCATGCTGACCTCAGCAGGTCAACAGGCGGGTCCAGGTCAAACCTGACTAGTGGGGTCCACTGGTCAGTAGTTAGTTAACTAACTAAAGTTAGTTTGTGCTAAGCTAATACTAATCCTAGTTTAGTTAGTGGCCTAGGGCCCACATGTCAGTGAGTCAGGGGGATAGTCAAACCCCGGTCAAACGGGGTCAAACCCGCCGAACTAGGTCAACGGCTCGTCGCCGGCGACAACAGAGACGGCGGAGGGCTGCGGGATTGCGTCTCCGGCGACCAAACCAACGGCGGAGGCCATCTACGTGACGAGGAGGCTTGGCCGCATCGACTAGTGCCATTGGTTTCGCCGGAGGTGGCCTAGAACGACGGCGGCGTCCACTTGGGCGGCGGCCGGAGTTGGCGGGAGGGATAAGGAGCTACGGTGCACGGCGAGGGCAGTGCTGGTCGTGTTCGGCTCCTGGGAGCTCGGTGAGCACGGAGGCACGCTCAAAAACGGGCGGGGGCGACTGTGGCCACGGCAACGACATGGCACGGCAGCGGCAAGCTCGGACATGGTCGGAGGACGGGGCTAGGGGACGGGAATGGAGGGGCGAGCAAGGGGGGAGGAGCAGGAGCTCACAGGGATGCGGCAGGGTAGGTCAGCGGCCTCGGAGACTCTCTGGACGAGGCGGATCAACGGGGTCGATCTCCAGGCACTGGAGATGAAGACGACGATGCTCCGGTCGACTGGGGCATCCTCTGGTTGCATGCGTCGTGTGTGTGGCTCCACGGGGTCGTGGCGGAGCTTAGGGATGCGGAGAGAGAGCGAGGGAGTGGTTGCGGCCGTGGTGGAGCTCGTCGGTGGCGGCGGCTCCGTTCGGGTCCAAGGTGCGGAGCGGGAGGGAGAGCAGGAGGGAAGGGGATGAGCACGGGAGGGAGTCCAGAGAGGCCTAAGGGGGTGCGTGGCATCCGTGGCGGCGTCGGGGAGGCAGCAGGCAGGCAAGAGGTGGCGCCAAGGCCGGGCGCCAAGAATCGCTTCTCCTCTGGCAGGAGGAAGAAGACAGCGCTTACAGTGGGCTGGGCACTGTTATTGGCGGCCAGGCGGGCCGGCCAGGTAAGTGGCCCAGGTGGGCTTCCTCTCTCTCTTCTGTTTTTTTTCTGTTTTTGTTTTCTATTTTTGTAGTTTGTTTTGATCCAGTTTTAAAAACCAGAAGAATATTATAAATCCTAAAAATATTCATGAGCACTTTCTGGATTATTTCAGTGGCCCACAAATACTTCCAACATTATTTGAGCATTTAAATTATTTATAGTGTTTAAATGCCCAAAGTCAAATAGTTTAAGATTTAATTCAAAAATCCAGGAATGACCTATAAAATATGTTCATCATTTTTGGAAGAGATTTTCACCTTTATCATAAGTCATGAACATTTCCAAAGGGCATTCTGGGTTATTGAGAAAATGTTTCATTTGGACCTAGTTTGATTTGATCTGGTGCTAGGGTTTGGATCAATCCCCATTTCAAGTTTCCTGAAATTTAAACATGATGCATGGATGCAATGCAACTAATTACAAACAACTCTGGGGCTGTGACATCAGCTTTGGTGCGTTCTGCTTGTTCAGATTCCAAGCTTTTCTTTAAGCCGGCAAAGTTTGGCTCACCCATACTTAAATCTTCTTGCAAAATAAGGAGATAATTCAGTTAACAAATACGGAAGAAAGTCGGCGATCATGTCAGACCCGGTGCTGGGGGCTATTTCATGCAAGACAAGATCATTCAAGTCCCAAGCAGTTGCAATTAATCTGCTTCACACTAGGGGGCTAATGTATGTTAATTTTTTTCTTATCAACATAAAACAAAAATACTTGGTTCATCTCACTAAGATAAGCTGGCCCTCGGGAGCTACAGACAGTTTTTTCAACCTTACTAATTTGGAAGACCCGACCCATCTCACAATGATGAGCCGGCCCTTGGGGGCTACATGATGATTCTTTCAAGTCAATTTAAATGGAAGACTCGGTTCATCTCATGGAGATGAGCCGGCCCTTGGGAGCTACCTTAAGGATTTCTAAAAAGTTCTTATTCAAGACCCAGCTTATCATCAGTATGATCCTGGCCCTTGGGGGCTACATTTAAAGCTTTAAAGTTTTCTATTCAAGTCTTAACCATACTCAAATTTTCTTATGCTTAGGACTTGGGGTCTATGTAATGATATATAACAGGGGAAGATTGAGTGTACCTCATATTTCTTCTTCATCATACTGACTGAGTTGGACTCCATGTCCCGGCTTGTATCCAGGCGGTTTAGGTAGCCAACATGAAGTTCTTCAGCACAGTCCGCATAATTGGGCAGCTCAAGTTTGATTTAACCTTTTCAAACAAGGGTGTCTCCTCCTTGGTTGTGCGCTTAGTTAGCACATTGGAGGTCTCTGGCGTTTTATAACCCGCCCCAATAATGGCAACATTTTCATTATTCTTCTTATAAGAGTGTGTCCCTTCAGTCACCTTGATAGGGCTGGAAGCAAGAGTCAGACTTGGAGGATTCAGCTCATTCGCCGGGTTAGCATTAATATCCATGGCTTTGGTAGCTGTCGGGTCAGACAGCGGGCGCGGGTCACCTTGGTTACTATGCTGGTCTTTAGGTTCCTCAGTATCCGCCTCAAGGGTTACCAAGATTTGTTCATCCGACTCAGGAATGTCAAGATTTGTTGGCGACTCGCCCACTTTCCTTTTCTTGGCCTTGGCTTTGGCTCTGAAAAATAAGATAGCTTGTTCAAATTATATGCACCAATGAATAGATACTTTAGTGAAAAGGGGAGTTACCCTGGATTTATAACCAAGGCTGGTAACTGTGTAGAGGACGAGTCTCCTGAAGACGGTGGCGACTCCTCATAACTTGAATCGGAAGAATTAAGTGGCTACCTGACAAGGCCGGCTTTGGGTAAAGAAGGAGTTGAAATGTGTGTCACCTCATTACGTTGTTTGCGAGTAGATGGTTCATGAGTTAACCCGGTCAGCGGATATCTAGAGCCGCCACTCTGAGTTTGGCACCTCGACTCATGCTGAGTTTTCTTCAAAATAAAGTACGGGTCCAAATGAGCATCTGAATGAGAAAAGCTTACTTTCCAGACGACCCGCCTTATCTTCTTTGGAGGCAAGGAGTCTGAGCCAGAAGAGATGGAAATTACCTCAGCAACCTCGGTCCGGCTTGTTGCTACCTCATCCTGAGAATAAGGGGTGTTAGTTAATTCTATAAATAGGCGGCTAAGAGAATCAAGTTCTACCCCTGATTGATCATCAGCATCCGCTAACTAGCCCACGGCAGTCGGCTCAGTCACAACAGCGGGTTTATTCTTTTTCCGAGCCAGTGCAGTCTTGGTTTTGGCCACCTGAGTTCTCCTCTTCTTATTCCAGAAGGGAGAGCCAGGCTGCATAATTGAGAAGGTTTAGAAATAAAAGTATAGAGTAAGGTAAGGATTTATAAGCCGGATAGAAAGGAATGCTTACTGGAGGGGCAGTGTTAAGCTTGAACAATGGTAACAACCCTGTTTTGTTACACCTCTCCTGAGACTCCCCGAGCAGACTCTTTACAATTTTGTTGACTTCCTTAGTGGTAAACTTTTCAAAGTTATACCATTGAGGGTCAGTTGGGTCGCCCGAGTACTCACACATTAAGTCGGGTCAACGGCTGCTACTTCATGAGCTTGCGTTGGTTTTTCCCTTGAAGAGAAAAGGGTGATGCATGAAAGTAGAGATAAGTATTTCCCTCAGTTAGAGAATAAAGGTATCAATCCAGTAGGAGACAACGCACAAATCACCAATACCTGCACAAACAATCAAACACTTGCACCCAACGCGATAAAGCGGTTGTCAATCCCTTCACGGTCACTTGTAAAAGTGAGATCTAATAGAGATAGATAAAACTAACCTAAACATAAAGTAAATATTTTTGGGTTTTTTGGTTTCTAGATCGGAAAGTAAAAGATTGCAAAATAGTAGACCATAAACTTATATGATGGAAATATACCCGGGGGCCATAGGTTTCGTTAGAGGCTCCTCTCAAGATAGCGAATAATACGGTGGGTGAACAAATTACTGTCGAGCAATTGATATAAAAGCACAAAGTTATGACAATATCTAAGGCAATGATTATGAAATATATGCATCATGTCTGTGTCAAGTAGACCGAATCCTGCCTGCATCTACTACTATTAATCCACACATCAACAGACTCCTGCCTGCATTTAGAGTAATAAGTTGATGAAAAACAGAGTAATGCTTTAAGTAAGATGACATGATGTAGAGGAATAAACTCAAGCAATATGATGTAAACCCCATGTTTTTATCCTCGATGGCAACAATACAATACGTGCCTTGCTACCCCTACTGTCACTGGGAAAGGACATCGCAAGATTGAAACCAAAGCTAAGCACTTCTCCCATTGCAAGAAAAACCAATCTAGTTGGCCAAAGTAAACTGATAGTTCGAAGAGAATTACAAAGATATCAAATCATGCATATAAGAATTCAGAGAAGATTCAAATAATATTCATAGATAAGCTGATCATAAATCCACAATTCATCAAATCTAGACAAACACACCGCAAAAGAAGATTACATCGGATAGATCTCCAAGAACATCGAGGAGAACATGGTATTGAGAATCAAAGAGAGAGAATAAGCCATCTATGTACTAGCTATGGACCCGTAGGTCGATGGTAAACTACTCCTGCTTCATCGGAAGGGCAATAGAGTTGATGTAGAAGCCCTCCGTGATCGAATCCCCCTCCGGCAGGATGCCGGAAAATGCCCAAAGATGGGATCTCACGGGAACAGAAGGTTGCGGCGGTGGAATTTTTTTTTCGTGGATGCTTCTGCTGGTTTGGGAATATATGTGAATATATAGGAGGAAGATGTAGGTCAGAGGGTCACCAAGGTGCCCACAAGGTTGGGGCGCGCCCTACCCCCTAGGCACGCCCTCCACTCTTGTGGCCGCCTCGTGGCTCTTCTGACTTGGACTCCAAGTCTCTTGGGTGTCTTCTGGTCCAAGAAAAATCATCGCGAATGTTTTATTCCGTTTGGACTCCGTTTGGTATTCCTTTTCTGCGAAGCTCAAAAACAAGGAAAAAACATAAACTTGCACTGGCACTATGCTCTAGGTTAATAGGTTAGTCCAAAAAATAATATAAAATAGCATATTAATGCATATAAAACATCCAAAACAGATAATATAGTAGAATGGAACCACCAAAAATTATAGATACGTTGGAGACGTCTCAAGCATCCCCAAGCTTAGTTCTTGCTCGTCCTCGAGTAGGTAAATGATAAAAACAGAATTTTTGATGTGGAATGCTACCTAACATATTTATCCATGTAATATTCTTTATTGTGGCATGAATGTTCAGATCCATAAGATTAAAAATAAAAGTTTAATATTGACATAAAACAATAATACTTCAAGCATACTAACAAAGCAATTATGTCTTCTCAAAATAACATGTACAAAGAAAGTTTATCCCTACAAAATCATATAGTCTGGCTATGCTCCATCTTCATCACACAAAATACTCAAATCATGCACAACCCCTATGACAAGCCAAGCAATTGTTTCATACTTTTGACGTTCTCAAACTTTTTAACTTTCACGCAATACATGAGTGTGAGCCATGGACATAGCACTATAGGTGGAATAGACAGTGGCTGTGGAGGAGACAAAAAGAAGGAGACAGTCTCACATCAAGTAGGCGTATCAACGGGCTTTGGAGATGCCCATCAATAGGTATCAATGTGAGTGAGTAGGGATTTCCATGCAACGGATGCACTAGAGCTATAAGTTTATGAAAGCTTAAAAAGAAACTAAGTGGGTGTGCATCCAACTTGCTTGCTCATGAAGACCTAGGGCAATTTGAGGAAGCCCATCATTGGAATATACAAGCCAAGTTCTATAATGAAAAATTCCCACTAGTATATGAAAGTGACAACATAGGAGACTCTCTATCATGAAGATCATGGTGCTACTTTGAAGCAAAAGTGTGGAAAAAAGGATAGTAACATTGCCTCTTCTCTCTTTTTCTCTCATTTTTTATTTTTCGTCCAGAGTCTCATCCCGACTTGTGGGGGAATCATAGTTTCCATCATCCTTTCCTCACATGGGACAATGCTCTAATAATGATGATCATCACACTTTTATTTACTTACAACTCAAGAATTACAACTCAATACCTAGAACAAAATAGGACTATATGAATGCCTCCGGCGGTGTACCGGGATGTGCAATGACTCAAGATTGACATGTATGAAAGAATTATGAAAGGTGGCTTTGCCACAAATACGATGTCAACTACATGATCATGCAAAACAATATGGCAATGATGGTATATGTCATAATAAACGGAATGGTGGAAATTTGCATGGCAATATATCTCGGAATGGCTATGGAAATGCCATAATAGGTAGGTATGGTGGCTGTTTTGAGGAAGGTATATGGTGGGTGTATGGTACCGGCGAAAGTTGCGCGGTACTAGAGAGGCTAGCAATGGTGGAAGGGTGAGAGTGTGTATAATCCATGGACTCAACATTAGTCATAAAGAACTCACATACTTATTGCAAAAATCTATTAGTCATCGAAACAAAGTACTAGACTCTTAGGGGGATAGATTGGTAGGAAAAGACCATCGCTCGTCCCTAACCACCACTCATAAGGAAGACAATCAATAAATAAATCATGCTTCGACTTCATCACATAACTGTTCACCATACGTGCATGCTACGGGAATTACAAACCTTAACACAAGTATTTCTCGAATTCACAATTACTTACTAGCATGACTCTAATATCACCATCTTATGTCTCAAAACAATCATAAGGAATCAAACTTCTCATAGTATTCAATGCACTTTATATGAAAGTTTTTATTATATGCCTCTTGGATGTCTATCATATTAGGACTAAATTCATAACCAAAGCAAATTACCATGCTGTTTAAAAAGACTCTCAAAATAATATAAGTGAATCATGAGAGTTCAACAATTTCTACAAAATAAAACCACCGCCGTGCTCTAAAAAGATATAACTGAAGCACTAGAGCAAAACTGCCTAGCTCAAAAGATATAAGTGAAGCACATAGAGTATTCTAATAAATCATGATTCATGTGTGTCCCTATCAGAAGGTGTGTACAACAAGGATGATTTTGGCAAACCAAAAAGTAAAGACTCATATCATACAAGACGCTCCAAGCAAAACACATATCATGTGGTGAATAAAAATATAGCCTCAAGTAAATTTACCGATAGACGAAGACGAAACAGGGGATGCCTTCTGGGGCATCCCCAAGCTTAGGCTCTTGGTAGTCCTTGAATATTACCTTGGGGTGCCTTGGGAATCCCCAACCTTAGGCTCTTGCCACTCCTTATTCCATAGTCCATCAAATCCTTACCCAAAACTTGAAAACTCCACAACACAAAACTCAACAGAAAATCTTATTAGATCTGCTAGTATAAGAAAATAAATCACCATTTTTGGTACTGTTGTGAACTCATTCTTCATTTATATTGGTGTAATATCTACTGTATTCCAACTTTTCCATGGTTCATACCCCCCGATACTACCCATGGATTCATCAAAATAAGCAAACAACACATAGAAAACAGAATCTATTAAAAACAAAACAGTCTGTAGCAATCTGTAAACTTTGAATACTTCTGTAAATCCAAAAATTCTAAAAAATTAGGACAACATAGGAAATTTGGATCTTAATGATCTGCAAAAAGAATCAATATTTTATCACGCTTCTGTGATTTTTAAAATTCTGGGACTGAGCGCAAAATTTTCTGTTTTTCAGCAAGATCAAATCAACTATCACCGTATGCCATCCCAAAGGTCTTAGTTGGCACAAACACTAATTGAAACACAAAAATACATCTAACCAGAGGCTAGATGAATTACTTATTGAAGAACAGCAAGGAAAAAAATTGGGTGAAAGTGCTAGTTATCGACTAGAGGGGGGTGAATAGGCGATTTTTATGAAAGTCTTCAAAACATGAGAGTTTTGAAGACAAACAATAGAAATGAACCTATTGATATGCAGCGGAAGGTAGACTACACAAAGCAAGCCATAGCCAAGTATTCAATGAAGTGATAGCACGAAGACTAATAGCAGCTAGGTAGTAAAGATCAGGATGGAAGATAGTATGAAGCCAAACAATGATAGTAGTCACACAGTGAAGTCAAACAGGTAGTGTAAGCAGGCACTGACTTCACGAAGACAAACTGTAAGTAAAGAGAGTGAGAGGATAGAATCAGTCACTTGTTGAGGACACATGATTTGTTGGACCAGTTCCAGTTGCTGTGACAATTGTACGTCTGGTTAGGGAGGCTGAGATTCAACTCAGAAGACCACGTCTTCACCTTATTCCCCTTGAGCTAAAGACACCCAGTCCTCGCCCAATCACTCTAGTAAGTCTTCAAGGTAGACTTCCAAACCTTCACAGACTTCGTTCACCGGCGATCCACAATGACTCTTGGATGCTCTGAACGCGACGCCTAACCGGCTAGAGGATTCACAGTCCTCAAGTGTAACAAGTCTTCAGGTCACGCGGACAGAAAGACTTCAGTGATGCCTAACACTCTTTGGCTCTAGGTGTTTGGGCTTTGTCCTCGCAAGGATTTCTCTCTCTCAAAAGCTTCGGAGGTGGGTTGCTCTCAAACGACAAAAGCCGTGCACTAACTCTGAGAAGCCACCATTTATGGTGTAGGGGGTGGGCTACTTATAGCCACTAGGAAACCCAACCTGATTTGTCCGAAATGACCCTGGGTCACTAAGGAATTGACACGTGTTCCAACGGTCAGATTTCAAACACACGCGGCAGCTTGACTCTGGCTACAAGTAAAGCTTACTCATCCAGCTCTGGATAAGATTTGCTCTCATTGTCTTTGATCGAAGACATAGGATTTGGTTGAGCATCACTTCAGTCACTCTGACTTTGTTCACTGGGACCCCACTTAACAGTAAGTTGGTTCCTATGACTCAACAAAGAAGAAAAAGGAAACAACGAAACAACTATGTCTTTGCGCTCCATAGTCTTCACGCGATGTCTTCTCTTGTCATAGTCTTCAATGTGAATATCTTCACATACCACCTTTGTCTTCAATGTCTTCATACTTTTTTAGGGGTCATCTCCGATAGGTAAACCGAATCAATGAGGGACTACTGCCTGTGTTATCCTGCAATTCTCACAAACACACTAGTCCCTCCACCAGGTTTGTCGTCAATACTCCAAAACCAACTAGGGGTGGCACTAGATGCACATACAATCTCCCCCTTTTTGGTGTTTGATGACAAACTGGTTGTAGTTTTCAACGGGGGTAAAAGTATGTGAAATTGTAAAGGATTTAGGTATTGTCTTCATAAGTAGCAAAAGGCTCCCCCCTGAAGATGTGCATATAAGTAATTTGCTTTTGAAATGCAAATGCACATGGCAGGTTGTACTTGTAGAGATCCTCTTCAAGTCATGAAGACAATTCATCATGCATGATTTGATATAATGAAGATAATGACATGCATAATGAAAAATGGACGTCTGCAATATGACTTCGTACAGGATTTATCATCGCACATGCAGAATTTATCATCGCATCATAGAATAGCAAACAAGTAGCAGACGACCATAAAGTTTAAGTGTTACAACTCAAAGAACCAAATGTATCAAAAGCGAGAGTTGTAAACACTAGGCAAAATATAAAGCAACCGCCCATATGGACCCGCTTGAAGACTATCAACTCATATGCTTATCCCCCTTTTGTCAGTAAGGACCAAAAATGTTTGAAGACATAGAGCCTCTACTCGTTCCCAGAAGGAGTAGGAGAAGATGCAGGGTCGGCATCAGGGTTTCGCGGTGTAGAAGAACTTGGTGCAGTGTCGATACGCGCTAAAGTTGGAGGTGGTGAGGTAGCATCATCTTGATCATCTATTACTCGGGCATTCACCGTTGCAACTGAGGAGGAATAATTAGAGTCTTCAAGAGACGGAGTTCGTCGCAAGACAACATTCCTGGGAGGAGTGGAGTCAAACTTGAATCTTTCTGTGAAGCCATCATCTTGAAGATCTGCTTCAGCACTCAGCAATGTCAGACTCTTCCATGACCTCCGACAGGTTTCATGTGTGAAGGCATTCTTGGTGGCAAGATTGCGAATGCGATTGACGTCCACCAAGAGGCTTTGCATCTAACGCTTCAGCCAGCAGTGATGCTTATCGTATTTCTGATGCAGAGCAACGTGAAGCTCTCGGTCATTGAGAACACGAGATTGCTTCCGAGGCCTTTGAGAAATAGTGCTTTCAGTGGCTTCAGTTTGAGCACGGTGAGGTAAGCGTGTATTGCCAGCCAACGGATATACACGGGTGACTGCCTGGACTCCTTCAATGGGTTGCGTGAAGCTTTGGTGATCAGTGTTGTGAAGATAAATGGGCTCCTTGGAAGGCTCTGGGTATATGGCTTCAACTGACATATAAACCTCTGGCAAAAATATCAGATGGTTTCAAGCAGAAGGTTGATAGTTGACGGCAGAGTGAAGCTTGATAAGACGCATAACCCATGGAGCGTAGAATTTCAGTCCAAAGAGATCAAAGCCGGATGCAGCCAACTGCCTGATAAATAAGTCTTGAGCATTGAAGATGATGCCCTTGAAGATATAAAAGACCAAAGTCTTCATTGCTCCTTCAAGTTTTGCTGCTGAAGAATGTCCTTTGACAGGCCATAGAGTTCGCCTGATAATATGATAAATAGTGCGGGGCGGATACTCGAGGTCTTCGACAAAGAACTCCTTTGGGTAATCAGGGTCATGTTGTAGTGGCTTCATCATGCTCAGCATTTGGCTCGTGTTGGGCTCTAGCTTCTGAAAGATGCTCTCCAAAGCATTGCGGTGAAGCTGACAACCAGGTTCATATAGTTCACATCGAGTGGGCAGACCAGTAAGCTCAATAATGTAAAGAGTTTTGGCTTCATGGTGTACGTTGCCTGTCATCCACTCAAGGACCCATGTCTTCAGGTCCCTGTTGTAGCCGCGAATGTGGAGGGTGGCATAGAATTGCAGCAGAAGCTCTTCATTCCAGTGCTCCTTATTAGTCACAAAATTCAGCAATCCAGCATCACAGAAGTAGTCAAGGGCTTCTTCAAGGCATGGAAATCTAGCATTGGCTTCACAGTCGAGACGCATATGAGGGAAAATGTGCCCTTGGTCATCAAGAACACAAGAATAATAGCTGCGTTGCTGATAGCTCCAGAACCAATCAGATGAAATCCTTGGCTTGGAGTAGGGGTTCTTGGTGCTATCAAAGAAAGTGTTGTGCGCAATGAAGCCATTTGCATTGAAGGACCCTGGTGAAGTGGCAGTACCTAGAAACCTGGGCAGTCTTGGCTTGACCACGGACTGAGAGGCACATGCTCGACATGGTACTCAAATTGTGGACCAGCAGCAGGTGGAGGACCTAGAATAGGCCATCTGACAGTGACCAGCTGACCATAGTTTTATGCTTGCTCGATAGTGTGTGGCCTGGGAGGCTGATGCAGGGAAGCGATGTGATGTGATGGCGGTGACTTCAGGCTGCAGATTTGCATCAGGTGCAGCATTGACTTCAGGTGCTATCACTTCGGGCACCACATTGACTTCAGGCGCCACATTAGCTTCAACCATGACACCTTCATTGGCTTCGGTGTTGGTGTTGGTGGTCGCCTCAATGTTGTTAACCTCCACTCGAGTAGCTAGAGGGTTGGAGACGTTCTCCTCGGGAACAACTTGGTTGGTTGGGGGTGTAGCAACACGTTCTTTTTCTTCTCTTGGTTCTTCTTGGTCATCGCCAGATGCAGGCGGAATATCTTCAGCCGCTTTGGCTTCAGACTCAGGGTTGTTCACAGTTGGAGAGGCTTCAGGAAATACTTGGCGTGAAATCGATTGGCGCTTTTCTCCTTCTGGAACACTTGACAGAGTGACATGTGGCCTTGGTCCTTTACGAAGCATCCGGAACACTGGCGACGCTTGTGGAGATGGAGTTGGTTGGGCCACAAAGTCTTCATCTTCAAGCACCGGAGTGGTGACTTGAGTTGGGGGAGTAACTGGTGTTTCTGCTTGATGGGGGGAGACTTGAGGGTGATCAGCCCATGAGTCATCCTGAGCAATTGGCGTCAAAGTATGACCAATGCTGATAAGTTCGCTGTTCGTAAGAACAGGTGATGATACCACATTGTGCTTGATCTGAGGAATGACTTCAACATTGTCTTGATGACCAATGTCTTCAGCTGCGGTGGGGTCAACAGCTGGAATGTCTTCAGCTTCAGGAGCCTCTGTGGAAGCAATCTCAATAACTATCATTCGACGTTCTTGTTTTTTAGGGTCAATCATTCGACGTTCTTGTTGTGCAGATTCAGGACGAGCAACAGAAATTGGCTCGACGACAATGAGCTCTGTGGGAGCAGCCCGATCTCTCTTCTTGGTCTTGCGCTTCTTGGTGGGTGGAGCATCATCAGTGGTGTTCTTGGTCTTGCGCTTTCTAGCTTTGGCTTCAGCTGCCCTTGTCTTCTGAAGCTCTGAAGCCACTATGGGGACCTTAGGCTTCACGCCTGTCATACTAGTTGGGAAGACAATGCGAGGTTCTTCCCGCCTGGATGGTTCAGCTTGGTCCACAGATGGCTTCTTCTTCTGCTTGCCAGCCATCTTAGGGTCGATGCCAGGACACCCAAGTGCCTTGCGCTTCTCAGCTTCATTGTAAGCTTGAACACACTTGGCAGCGAGAATCTTCATGCGCTGCTACCTCCTGAGCTTGCGTTGGATTTCCTTGAAGAGGAAAGGTGATGCAGCATAGTAGCGTAAGTATTTCCCTTAGTTTTTGAGAACCAAGGTATCAATCCAGTAGGAGACTACACGCGAGTCCCTTGTACCTACACAAAGAAAATAACTCCTCGCAACCAACGCGAATAGGGGTTGTCAATCCCTTCACGGTCACTTACGAGAGTGAGATCTGATAGATATGATCGGATAATACTTTTGGTATTTTTGGTATAAAGATGCAAAGTAAAATAAAAGGTAAAGTAAAAAACCAAAGGCAATAATAAAGCGTAGGAAGATTAATATGATGAGAATAGACCCCGGGGCCATAGATTTCACTAGTGGCTTCTCTCAAGAGCATAAGTATTCTACGGTGGGTGAACAAATTACTGCTGAGCAATTGACAAAATTGAGCATAGTTATGAGAATATCTAGGTATGATCATGTATATAGGCATCACGTCCGAGACAAAGTAGACCGACTCCTTCCTGCATCTACTACTATTACTCCACTCATCGACCGCTATCCAGCATGCATCTAGAGTATTAAGTTCAAGAAAACAGAGTAACGCCTTAAGCAAGATGACATGATGTAGAGGGATAAATTCATGCAATATGATAAAAACCCCATCTTGTTATCCTCGATGGCAAAAATACAATATGTGCCTTGTTGCCCCTTCTGTCACTGGGAAAGGACACCGCAAGATTGAACACAAAGCTAAGCACTTCTCCCATTGCAAGAAAAACCAATCTAGTAGGCCAAACCAAACTGATAATTCGAAGAGACTTGCAAAGATAACCAATCATACATAAAAGAATTTAGAGAAGATTCAAATATTGTTCATAGATAATCTTGATCATAAACCCACAATTCATCGATCTCAATAAACACACCGCAAAAAGAAGATTACATCGAATAGATCTCCATGAGAGAGGGGGAGAACATTGTATTGAGATCCAAAAGAGAGAAGAAGCCATCTAGCTACTAACTATGGACCAAGGTCTAGGTAAACTACTCACACTTCATCGGAGAAGCTATGGTGATGATGTAGAAGCCCTCCGTGGTGGATTCCCCTTTCGGTGAGCTCCTAACAGGCCCCAAGATGGGATCTCGTGGATACGAGAAAGTTGCGACGGTGGAATTAGGTTTTTGGCTCCGTGTCTGATCGTTTGAAGTGCGTGAGGTATATATAGGAGGAAGGAGTACGTCGGTGGAGCTTCGTGGGGCCCACGAGGGTGGGGGCGCACCCTAGGGGGGTAGGCGCGCACCCCTACCTCGTTCCCACCTCGTGGCTTTCTTGATGTAGGGTCCAAGTCTCCTGGATCATATTCGGTGAGAAAATCACGTTCCCGAGGGTTTCGTTCTGTTTGGACTCCGTTTGATATTCCGTTTCTTCGAAACACTGAAATAGGCAAAAAAACAGCAATTCTGGGCTGGGCATCCGGTTAATAGGTTAGTCCCAAAAATAATATAGAAGTGGAAAATAAAGCCCAATATGGTCCAAAACAGTAGATAATATAGCATGGAGCAATCAAAATTATAGATACGTTGGAGACGTATCAGGCATCCCCAAGCTTAATTCCTGCTCGTCCTCGAGTAGGTAAATGATAAAAAGAGAATTTTTGATGCGGAGTGCTACTTGGTATAATTTCAATGTAATTCTTCTTAATTGTGGTTTGAATATTCAGATCCGAAAGATTCAAGACAAAAGTTCATATTGACATAAAAATAATAATATTTCAAGCATACTAACAAAGCAATTATGTCTTCTCAAAATAACATGGCCAAAGAAAGTTATCCTACAAAATCATATAGTGCGGCTATGCTCTATCTTCACCACACAAAGTATTTAAATCATGCACAACCCCGATGACAAGCCAAGCAATTGTTTCATACTTTTGACATTCTCAAACTTCTTCAATCTTCACGCAATACATGAGAGTGAGCCATGGATATAGCACTATATGTGGAATAGAATGGTGGTTGTGGAGAAGACAAAAAGGGAGAAGATAGTCTCACATCAACTAGCCGTATCAACGGGCTATGGAGATGCCCATTAATAGATATCAATGTGAGTGAGTACGGATTTCCATGCAACCGGTGCACCAGAGCTATAAGTATATGAAAGCTAACTAAAAGAAACTAAGTGGGTGTGCATCCAAATTGCTTGCTCACGAAGACCTAGGGCATTTTGAGGAAGCCCATCTGCAGGATGTGGTCCACAGACCATGCAAGGGTAGAAGCCTTGTTCAATGGCCTCAGCTCTGGACCTGGGAGGAAGATTTTTGTACAAGATGTCTCCCCAGGGTCGCTTGATGGCATTCTTCTCAAAGCATATTCACGGTCACGAACCTGTACTTGTACCATTGTTCTGCCCAATATCTTTGAATCCATTGGATTCGGGTTTTTTGCTGATTGTAGTCCTCCTCTGGATCTGTCTTGTACAACTCATAGAGGTCAGGAGGCAAATCTCTTGATGTATTCCAACGGCGATGTCTGCCACCCTTCCTTGCAGACTTCTCTGTTGCCATGAGGTTCAGACTGAATGGCTTCAACACTGTCAAAGGCTTCCGTCTGCTGGTCAGACAGGAACTGGCTTCGGGAGAGTTGATCTGATGCTGTAAGAATTCTACAAATGAATGAAGACTATGAGAACCAAGGGATTCTCCCACGGACATGTACCTATGACAGCATTAGAGATGCGGGGGAAGGGGAAGAGGTCATTGACCTCATAGCGCGAAGACATTCACTTATATGTTCATAGTTGGTTCTAGATTTGTACGAATCCAAGAATAAGTACAAGTGAGGAATCTAACTACGTGTGAAGCATAATTGAATATACTAGGCATCATATGAGATGCAGACATGATAGATCCAAATTTGTGGAGGCAGAAACCACTTTTGGTAGGATGGATGAATCTATAGGATCAAAAAGATGGTAAAAAAAGGGTTTTAATTTACCACACGATGAAATGCTAGACGGAGTAGAAGATGAGGCCGAGTAGTTCGATCTTCCATGCCCTAACTTGGCGACGGAGGACACCTACGGCGGAGGCGGAGAAGACAATGTCCGTGGCCGGCGTGAAGACGGCGTCGGAGAGGTCGCGGCAGCTAAGCCCTTCATCGCCAGCGTCGTCGAGAGCTAGCGGTGGCGCAAGGGTTTGTCGAGGTGGAGAGGTGGAAGAAAGATTTTGACCATGATTGGATGTACATTTATAGGGAAAGGGACGGCACAATGTAATTACGTAGGTGCCCCTGGCAGTTCACATCTGAGGGACACGTGGCGAACATGCAACACATTGGGAGTTGTCCCACGTACCCATGCCCGCCTGGACTGTCGGATGGTCGTTCCGGCTTCTCCGGGTTTCAGGCAATAAGAATTGAGCATTTAAAACAGATTTAATGTTTGTCTCTGTATCTTCTGCTTACAAGGACGCAGAGAAGACATTCGACAGTTTCAACAGAATGCATATGATTGGGATAGATAGAGTTTGAGGTAGAAAGCATAGAGAGGTTAGGGTTCGATCACATTCACTTAGTTCAAAAGATTAAAACGAGAAGACATAGCTATAAGTGAATTTCGTAGAGGACAGAACACTAATATAAGTGTTCGGATGTGAGCCTGATCACAGGACATTTGAGGATTCCAAGATATTTAGCTCACACCGCAATTTGCAAAACCTTTTCTCATCCAAGGGCTTTGTGAAGATATCTGCCAGTTGCTCTTCAGTGTTGACGTGTATTGTTGGGGATATAACTACTGAGTGTGAACCGCCCCGGGAGGGCCGGTTTACCCTCGTTCATGATCCAGGCCCATGTGGACGCCTTTGGAGCCCGTGAGTAATTAAGGTCCATGTATGTAAACCGCCTTAGCGTTGTAGCTTGTGTTGTAAGACAGGAAAGGAGAGATCAAGCCGGACTCTTGTATGAGCCGGATTGGGACTCTGTAAACCGACCAAGGCGTCAATCCGTGTATATAAGGGGACGACCGAGGCGAGTTAGGGACAGAGATTTCGAGGCTAAGGCAAAGCTATTGCTCCCTAGTCGCCGAAACCATATCAATCACATCACAACTGGACGTAGGTTTTACCTTCATTGAAG
Source organism: Aegilops bicornis (assembly GCA_021605145.1). Classification (NCBI taxonomy): domain Eukaryota; kingdom Viridiplantae; phylum Streptophyta; class Magnoliopsida; order Poales; family Poaceae; genus Aegilops; species Aegilops bicornis. The sequence goes on from CM038669.1 coordinate 155,154,714, forward strand.
GGGCCGAACCAGTATAATTCCCGTGTCTTGTGTCCGCTTTAACCTCTCTAGGTAAACCCGTACGATGGCCCTACGACTAAGTCCTTTCATGAGGACATCTGCCGTGACAAGTCCACGACAGTTGGCGCCCACCGTGGGGCTATCGACGATGGTTTGATGATCTTAGAGGGCAAGTTCGAAGCGACTCGAAGGCTATGCAAGGCCGGATGACTAAGAGTCGTCGCGGCAAGCTCTACATCGACGATGCGGATTGGGCCCCGAGGCCGGCTCGGTTGAGTACGGGTACCGGGTCCCTTTGGCGGCATACACGTGTTCATTGGCAAGATCGGCGAGCCGAGCCTGGGCCGGACGTCAGACCGACCTCGCCGAGACGGCTCAACGGCAAGAAGAAGAGTCCTGCCTCGCTAAACCGGGCGGTCGAGCATGTTTTCGTGGGAGTCGTTCACGGAGGCTACGAGGACGGATCAGCATCTGGTGACGAAACTGTTGTCTACTCTGGTGACGAATCGTCGGCCGGAGAAACTGAGTCTCTATACCAGCTACAAGATGGCCAGATCGGGGGCTGTTCCGACGGAGAGAGTATTCCGGACCCCTTCGATCTACCCAACCGGGTTGGGATCTTCATGGCCGGTACGCAGGCGGTGCTTCACTCTTCGACCGCGGCGCCCCTGGTCGCCGGTTCAACAGCGGTGATGGCAGCCGGGGAAGGAGGCCCCGCCCGCCAGCTCAAGTTTTGTCGAGCTTTTCGACGCGTTAGCTGTGCTCATGGCGGAAGCTAATCCGCGGATCAGGACCTTCACAACGCGGAGATTGCAAAGGTGAGGGAACAGATCACTAATGCTAAAGCGGACTGGCAGCAGCGACGAAAGGATGGCAGCGAACGGGCCGCTTTGGATGCGCGAGCTTATAGGCTCAGCTGGACCAGAGCGCGTCACAGAAGTCATGAAAAGGAAGTACAGGTCCCGTTTACCTTCCGCTTTTTGAGGAAGGAGCTTTTCAATACCCGAGGGCAGGGACCAGTAATCCGCCGCCATTGGTAAACCGCCGGAAGCACTGGGACGGCCGCACCGGTTCAGCCCGTATGATAGATCTACCTCGCCATCATACCGGGCGCCACAGACCGTCAGAACACCTCCGGTCATTACTCCAACCCGATGGATAACCTCGTGGCGGCTGCGGCACGGTTGGAGGCGATTCACATTGAAGGCGATTCACCGCAGGCGGTGGAGACACGCCGGGTTAAGGAGCTCCTCAGGACGGCCTTGGCTCAGCAAGAAGCGTACCAGATTGGTCGAGATCGGATCCACTCCACCCCGCCCGAGCCGGAGCTACAGCCGACGCGGCCGATGAACCGGCCAGACGAGCAATGCGCGGCGTGGTCCGCCAAGGCAACAATCCGCAGCGGCTTTGAAGATGCTCAAGTGGTAGTGGACCGCGCCAGGCACGAGGGGAGGCCGAGTTAGCGGCACAAGCGGAGGATCATCCGCTGCGCCCGGTTCGACCGACCATCTTGAACCAGGGTCACGTCCGGCTCTTTGGGGGTGCCTTGCCTCGTCCCCGCTTTACGCAACATGCGTTTGCCCAAGGACTTCAAGGGGCCACGCAAGGTGCCGAATTATACTGCCAACTTGGCTCCAGAGGCGTGGATAGAAAGCTACGAGATGGCCATGGAGATGCTAGACGTGGATGAAGCCGCATGTGCGAAGTACTTCACAATGATGCTGGAAGGTACAGCCCGGACTTGGCTAAAAAACTTGCCGCCCAACTCCATCAGCTCGTGGACCCAGTTGCGAACCCGGTTCATCCAAAATTTCAAAGACACCTGTAAGCAGCCCATGTCGGTGGTGGATCTGGCAGCTTGTGTCCAGGCAGAGGGAGAGTCTACAACCCGTTGGGTGCGCCGCGTTTCGGATGTTTTACATTCTTTAGACCGGATCAACCCTGATTCCGCGATCTTGACCTTGGAAGCCAATTGCCGGTTCGAGCCAGTGAAATTGAAGCTGGGTCGCATGAAGCGTTTTTGCCATGACATGGGCACTCTAATGGGCGTGTTGGTAAAGTACGCTGATTACGATAGTACCAAGGATCCCGAATCTGATAATGATGAAGTGGGGAAGGGAAAGCGAGCGGCAACTCAGGGGCCAAAGCACCATTTGGCGTGCAATGGAGGAACAAAGCGCAGTTTAACGGCAACATGGGTTTCGTGGCCAACACCAATGCGCAGGACAAGGGTCAGTGGCCTTGAGGCGAAGCGATCAAACCGGGGCGGTCACAATCCGGATCGCTTGAACTTCATATTAAATCAACCTTGTCCGAAGCACGGGACGAAGGAGGTACCGGCGAACCACCTTTGGAAGGATTGTTATATTATGCAGGAGTTTAAAAACTCCAACTCTTTCCGGTATGATCAAGGGACCGCGGCGGTTCAGTGGTCCACTCCGGTTACGGTGGAGGAAATTCGGCCCGGGATTCGGTGGTAATCCGGGCGGGCAAGGCAATCAGAATAATCAAGGTAATCAGAACAGTCAGAACCAAGGGGGCTACAATCAACAACAGCAGCAGTCGGGTTATCAGAGCAACCCAAAGCAGTTGAATGGGGGGCAGTACCACGTCTTTACCACCAGTTTGGACCGACGGGACCGGAAACTTCAGAGGCGGGCGGTCAGTGTTGTTGAACCGGCTGCGCCGCATTACCTACGCTGGTCCGAGCAGCCGATTGTGTGGAGCAGAGAGGATCATCCTCCCCGGGTTTACAATCCGGTCGATTAGCCTTGTTGGTGGCACCCTGTAGGAGGGTACAAGTTTACCAAGGTTCTTATGGATGGAGGAAGCAGCATCAACATCACGTACTACGAGACTTTCCGGCGTATGGGGTTAACAGATAGGCATCTCGGGCCGCCCAAAGACGGTGTTTCACGGAGTGGTGCTCGGTAAGTCGGCGTACCGGTCGGTAAGATAGTTCGGAGGTGACCTTTGGGGACGAACATGACTCCAGAACGGAAACGTTGACATTTGAGGTGGTAAAAATTCAAAGCCCTTACCACGCCCTCTTTGGGCGGCCGGCTTATGCTAAATTTATGGCACGGCCCTGTTATGTTTACTTACAGCTGAAAATGCCGGGTCACAAAGGAACGATAACGGTTCATGGGAGCCGCCGGATCGCTCTAGAATGCGAGGAAGGTGATGCGGCTTACGCGGAGTCGGTTTGTGCCACGGAAGAGTTAAAGTATTATAAAGATAATGTTGATCCGGCGGATATGACCCCTTTGAAGAAGCCAACTACAGAGCATGATCCGGACTTGAAGTTCAAATCGGCGGCTGAGACGAAGCTTGTTGATTTTGTGCCCGGCGATTCATCCAAACAGTTCACCATCAGTGCCAACCTGGATCCAAAATAGGAAAGCGCGCTCATCGAGTTCATCCGTGAGAATCGGGACATTTTTGCATGGAAGCCGTCTGACATGCCAGGTGTACCGAGAGAACTCGCCGAGCACACTCTTAATGTTGACCCGAAATACAGACCGGTAAAACAATTTCTTCGCCGGTTTAATGAGGAAAGGCGCAAGGCCATCGGAGAAGAAGTTGCTAGGCTGTTGGCAGCAGGGTTTATCGTCGAAGTCTTTCATCCAGAGTGGCTCGCTAACCCGGTTCTGGTCCTTAAAAAGAATGGCACTTGGCGCATGTGCGTAGATTACACAGATCTTAACAAAGCTTGTCCAGCAGATCCTTTCGCCCTCCCCCGCATTGATCAGATTATTGATGCGACGGCGGGTTGTGAGCGTTTGAGCTTTACGGATGCGTATTCGGTTATCATCGATTAAGATGGCGGTTAAGGACCAGGAGAAAGCGGCGTTTATCACCTTTTGGAGCCTTCGCTATGTGTCCATGCCTTTTGGGCTCAAGAGCGCCCAAGCAACTTATCAGCGTTGCGTACAGAATTGTTTGCATAAACAGATCGGCCGTAATGTGCACGCTTACGTGGATGATATCGTGGTGAAATCAAGGCAGAAGGAAACGTTGATTGAGGATTTAAGGGAAACCTTCAACAACTTGCGGGTGTACAAGATGATGCTCAACCCTGCCAAGTGCGTCTTTGGTGTTCCAGCAGGCAAATTGTTGGGTTTTCTCGTGTCTAACCGGGGGATTGAGGCTAATCCGGAGAAGATTACAGCTATCACCTCCTTAGCTAAGCCAAAATGCATCAACGATGTCCAACGCTTGGCAGGCCGGATTGCTGCGCTAAGCCGGTTTATCAGTCGCCTAGGAGAGAAGGCCTTCCCTTTGTATCGAGATCTTTGAAGAAGACGGATCAATTAAATGCGGAGTTCAAATTTCTTGATGAGGCATTGGAGGACTTAAAGCGGCAAATGCCAACCCGCCGTTCTTGCTGCCCCTATTGATGTGAGGAGCCGCCTCGTTATATGTTGTCGCTAATGCCGTGGCAGTGTGTGTGGCCATTGTGGTGGAGCGCAAGGAGGCAGGAAGGAGTATCCGTTTCAGCGGCCAGTTTACTACATCAGTGAGGTTCTCATTGAATCTAAGCAAAGATATCCACGTTGGCAGAAGCTGGTATATGGGGTTTTTATGGCAAGCCGGAAGCTGAAACAATATTTCCAAGGGCACCCCATCACAGTGGTCAGTTCGGCTCCTGTAGGCGATATCATCGTGAACCGGGAAGCAACTGGCCGGATTGCTAAGTGGGCTATAGAGCTTGGGCCGCACGGTTTAAAGTATGTGCCCCGGACGGCCATAAAGTCTCAGGCACTTGTGGATTTCATTAATGATTGGACGGAGTTGCAAGCACCAGAAGAGAAGCCGGATCACACCTATTGGACCATCCATTTTGATGGGTCCAGGCAATTGGAGGGCTCGGGGGCTGGAGTCGTATTAACTTCCCCACGAGGTGATAAGTTCTGTTATGTTCTCCGCCTAATGTTCCCTTGTACTAACAATGCAGCTGAGTATGAAGCTTTGCTCCATGGTCTCCGGATGGCCAAAGAAATGAACCTCACCGGGTTAAATGCTTTGGTGATTCGGACTTAGTGGCCCAGCAGGTATCCGCACTTGGGACTCCAAAGATCCACTCATGGCTGCATATCGTCGGAAGTGGATGTTGTTGCAGGACATTTTAAGGGTACTGTGTGGACCATGTGGATCATCGGAAGAACGGCGGTTGATGCTTTGAGCCGGCTGGGGTCCCAGCCAGAAACCGGTCCCGTAACGCTTTTCCTTGACGTGTTGCATAAGCCGTCAGTTAAGCTGCCTGATGAAATTGATTTGGCTATCCCTGATCCGGAGGCTCAATTGGTGGCGGCCTTGCACATCATTCCGGATTGGACGCTCCCTTATTTGGCGTACATGAATCGGGGCGAGTTACCAGAGGATGAGACGTTGGCCCGGCAGATAGTTCGGGCGGTCTAAGTCTATGACCATTGTTAATGGCGAGTTGCACCGTCGCAGCGTGTCGAGGGCGTTTCAGCGTTGTGTCCCCTGAAGAGGGCCGTGAGATATTGCGAGAGATTCATGAAGGGGATTGTGGTCACCACGCCGGTTCAAAATCCCTGGTGGCCAAAGCGTTCCGCCATGGCTTCTATTGGTTGACTGCCCATGCTGATGCGGAGGATCTGGTCAGACGGTGTGATGGTTGCCAAAAGTTCTCCAGGCGTGCTCATGTGCCAGCCCAAGAATTGAGGATGATTCCAATTACTTGGCCGTTTGCGACTTGGGGCTGGATATGGTTGGACCTTTCCAACGATCCAAGGACAAAAAGACCCACCTGTTGGTAGCAGTGGATAAATTTACCAAGTGGGTCGAGGCAGAGCCTGTTAGCAAGTGTGATGCGGCCACGGCGGTTCAGTTCATCAAGCGGGTGATTTTCCGGTTTGGGTTTCCGCAAGATCATCACGCATAATGGCACCAATTTGTCCAAAGGAGCTATGAAGGAATTTTGTGAGCGAGAGCACATCCGCTTGATGTTTCTTCCGTAGCCCACCCGCAATCCAATGGTCAAGCGGAACGAGCTAATCAGGAAATTTTGAAAGGTACCAAACCCGGCTTATGGTCCCTTTAGAAAGGACGCCGGGTTGTTGGGTGGAAGAGCTACCATCCGGTGATATGGAGTATAAATACTACCCCAACCGATCCACCGGATACACGCCGTTCTTTATGGTCTATGGAGCGGAGGCGGTCCTTCCAGTGATATCCGTCACGACTCGCCCCGAGTAGCAGCTTATGTTGAGGCAGATAGCGAGGCAGCACGACAAGATGATTTGGATCGACTGGACGAAGAGCGCGATATGGCAGCAGCTCGCTCGGCGGTCTACCAGCAGGATCTTCATCGGTATCACAGCCGGCGGGTTAAAACCAGAACCTTCGGGAAGGAGACTTAGTGCTGCGGCTCATTCAAGATCGGAAAGATATGCACAAGCTATCCCCACCTTGGGAGGGGCCTTTTGTGGTCGAAGAATCTATACAACGGGTCCTACTATCTGATTGATGTTCGAGAGCGAAAAGACTCACGACGCCGAGGAGGAGACCAACAGGCCATGGAACATAGCTCATCTTCGCCTTATTATACTTGGAGCCATTGGCTCCACTTATGTACATATCAAGACGATGTATATATTATGAATAAAAGCAATAAACCGGATCCTCGGCTAAAGCGGGGTATCATTCTGCATAAAGGACCGGTTTGGGTACATGGAGATCTTGTCGTAAAAACGGCCTCCGGTTTAACCCTTGGCCTTGTTTTTAGAAATTTTTGTCATTTGGGGCTTGGTCGTCCGAACCAATGCAACACCTCTTGGCGGTAAAAGCCACTAGATCATTTGGGGCATGGTCACGTCTGAACCAGTCACACCTCTTGGTCGGCCTAAGGCCATAGAATCACTTGGGGCTTTGGTCGAACCCGAACCATCGCAATGCCATTTGATCGGCGTCATGCCACGAAGTTGATTGGGGACCTGGCTGACTTGAACCACCGCTACACCGTATAGGGGCTTGGTCATGTCCGACCATGGTAGCGCCATCTCGATCCGCTCAAGGCAGCCTTTTCTTGCAAAATGATTTTCCTCATTGATTTTGCTTCCATGTGGTCTTTATGCCTGTCATTTGGTTTTTGTTGGCCTTCTTAAACCGACAAAATTCTTTAAACCGGATTTATGTTCCGCATTCAGTCCCTTTTTAAGCTGGCGATTTTTTGTTCCGGTTTGATTTTGCTGTTAACATCCCATTATGGAGTAACAGGGGGCTTATCATGCCCGACACGATTTACACGGTAAATCGGTTTTATACATGTATGACTGTTCTCCATTGATGTGATGGTTTATAAGGCCTTCACTTGGGTTTGACTAAAGCCAACTGTGTGTGCCTAATCTTTGGCAGGTATGTTCGTATCACATAGTTTTGATCATATACCTCAGTATTATCTCATATAAATATATTGGTATCAGTTTGGCAAGCGGCGTAAAACCGCCACGGCGGTTTAAGAACTTGTGATTGCAGGCAAAATATGTTGCAGGATTTACTACGAAAGCCAACGGGTCCCGTACTGCCATGCAAAAGTTTACAGACTGAGATTGTACCGGCATTGTTCAAAGAAAGACACTTGCTATCCTATTACAAAGCCTTTTGAGGCCCGGCGTTTCACGCGGAGTTATGCCTTGAAAATTTGAATATGTCGCCCGGCTTGGCGGATTACGCTGCTTCACCGGGTTGGCGCGAGGTGGAGGGCACGGCGCTGGCGTCGGTTCAGCTTCCTCTTCTTCTTCACCCAAAGCCGGAAGTCATTGGTAGACCAGTCAATCCGGGTTAAGGCACGAAAGACAGCTTCTTCACTTATCAGCTCAGCGGATCAACGTCAGGGGCGTAAGTGTGCTTACGGATTGGAGGGATCAAGCTCTGCACTTCCGGATGACAAACTCCACCCGTTTGTTGTTTGCGTCATAAAAAGATCGGTGAACTTCCAGATTGGCTTCAGCGGCCAGTTGACTCGCCAACGGACGCATTTCCTTTGTAATCCGTTTGAGGCATCGTTATCAAAGGCTTCACCGTTCTCTTGAGCGCTGGGAAAACCTTTTCGCTATGTCGGCGGATCAAGATCCGCTATCCATGCCTTTGGCACGAGTCGAGCCGCCAGGTGCCAGCCCGGCTGCGGATCGCTTCATCTCTTCAAGCTGCCGGAATCATGGACAGCCGGTCCAGCGTCTCTCTGATCAGGGACGGCGCCGTGTTGTCATATGAAGTGGCGCATATGGCCCGCTAGGCACCGGTATATAGCTGTTCAATCAGGGTGTACAAAGCCTTGAGCTTTTTTCGCACGTCCGAGCCCAGATGAGCAATAAACACCTACACCAGGTTTAGACAGCTCAAATTAAACCGGCGGAAGCGTTAAACACAGACATATTCAGTATAAATTTACTTACCAAAGACGGCAGAGGTCATGGCATGCACTTGGCGTTTGAGTCCGGTAAGCTCTTCAGTCACCGGTTTAAGGGCCGCCTCAGCTTCCTCCGCCCGTTTTATTAAACCGGCTTTCTCGGTGTCCCAGTTGACCCACTCGGATTTGTACCACTCCTTCAGCTGCTCCATGGTGGTCAGGGCAGTCTTTAGCTCATCCTTGGTTTTGGTGGCTTCTGCTATTTGGGTTTCCAGATTGGTTCGGAGGTCCTTGAGTTGCACGGCTTGCTGGTGTATTTCATTCTGATGACAAATAAAGCATGTTAGTGGTTTCATTATACAAGTCCCAAGCTTAATACAAGTATTCAACTTGGCACTTGGGGGCTAATGGCTAGTTTATCTCAATTTGCTAAGAGGAGACGCAACTTAAGTCCCGGTTTAACTTTGCAAAGTTAAACCGACCCTTGGGAGCTACTATGCAGTGAAAAGATGAGAAAGGTCAACTTATTACCTCATAGCGGTCCTTCATGCGATTTACTAGACCGGCTTCAAGGTCATGGCTTGTGTAAAGCCGGTTCAGAAAGCCGGAATGAAGTTCTTGGGCGGAGAAATTGTCGTGGCAGACATGTCAGTCTTCCCTTGTCTTTCTTGTGATGAGTGGAACTTTCTTTAATGCTGTGCTTTGCTAAAGCGACCGGTTGGCTAGGAGCAGTGTAGCCAGTACCTGTCACAATAACATCGTCATTTTCAGCGGTCTTGTTTGGGCTCGATGTCGTCTTGCTTTGGCTCGGCGGTTCGGCGATCGCGATCCGCTCGGTGGGCCAGGTTTGATGGAGCAGGCTGTGAGGTTTCCACTTGGACCTCGGTTCAACTTCCGGCGGGTGAGCAAGATCGTCCTTGTACAGCTTCGTGAGCTTTCCTTGGTGGCTTCGGGATTTTCATGTGGCTGTTCGGGGTTTTTCCGGATCAACATTTGGAGTAGGATCAAGAGTTTTCGCTTTCTTGCTCAAGCGAGCCTTGGTACTGCAATGTTCAGAGCTGGATCAAGATAAATTGACCAAGGTAATAGGGAATCGAATTGATGACAGTAATTACATACCTGGCGATGTTCAGCGGAGGCAGTTGTGTGGTGGATGAACCGCCGACGAGTTGGAAGAGGCCTGATAATTCGGGTCGACGGATTGAGAGGACATAGGAAGAAACCTTTTAAGGGATAACGTTTTTCAGAGAGCAAGTCACCTCTGACGACGCCCGGATTGAGGTGTCTAGTAAACCGGTGAGGTAACCTGTTGACCACTATGCCGGGTTGTACGGCGCTCTTGATCTGCGTGTCTTCAAGGAAAGATTTGGATTCAAATAAGCACAGGAATGGTATTTTTCACTTTCCGGACGGGCGTGATTTAATTCTCTTAACAGCGCAAGCTCAGATTCGGAAGAAAGAAGGATTACCTCAACAGGATCGGCATGACTGGCTTCAGCATCATCACAGGAAGAAAAGTGTCGGTAAAAAGAAGGTAAAGAGGCCAAGCATATGCAAGAAGAAATACAAAGCAGAAAGCCGGTTTATGGCGGCTCCCTCGTAAATGTCAAAGTTTTACCTCGGCTTCTGATTCTTCATCCTCCGGCGGTTCAGAGGACTCGGTGGCCTTTTTCTTGCCAGCTTTCTTAGTGGCCTTGGACTTTGCACGCGGCGCCCGGACGATGCAGTGCGTTTCGGAAGGAGCTTTCAGCACAGGAAGCAGCAAGCATTAGCATATGTCAACAGTGTTACGAGCCCGAAAGACAAGAAGAGCTTACCGCGGCGGTTTGTTGGCGGCACAAAATGGAGCCAACCGGTGAGGTTGCAGACAGATATTGGCTCATCGAGCATCTTCTTGACGATCTCGGTGGTCTCTGTTCGGTTATAGGCAGCTCGTGACGCCTTTGAGGATCTTGGAGGCTGCGGTGTACTCGTGCATCAATCCGCCGGCGGCTTAGTGGCAAACGCCCCAAGAGACCCAAAGAACGCACAAGATCCACGCCCGGTTAAGCCATTGGCCATTAAAGCCCGGAGCTTGATTATTTGTGGTGCGAAATTTTTCCGTTTAGCGGCGGTTAAGCGTGAAGGCAAGTGGATGATGGTTGCTGAGCGGTGAGGACGGTAGCCCGGCAAGGGGTTTTCGTTGGCGAGCAAGCAGTGTTCCGGCGGTAGAACCAGGTTTGGTTCCAATCCTTTGGATGGCTGTGGTGCTTGGCGTGAGGAAAATCGGTTTCCTTCCTCTTACGAATTGAAACGCCGCCCAGCTCCGTGTTGGGACCATCGAAAATTCTGTGCGACGGTTCAAATGGAAAAATCCGGAACAACTCCACAGATGGTTCTTCTTGAAGATAGACTTCACGAAGACTTGAAAGTTGCATATGTTGAAACAGAATTGGGCCGATATCCTGCGGATGGAGTTGCAAACTGGCAAGGACGTCCGGAAAAACTTTGAACCGGCGGGCGTAACCCCCGGTCCAGTGCTGCATAAACACAATTACTTCCCCGCCATGCTCGGGAGGAAACTTCGCCCTCGGAACACGCCAATGGAGGACGTCTTTTGGAGCCAAACCGCCAGTGGTGACGTAGCCGTTGAGCTGCGTCTCAGTGATTTTGGACCGGACCCAGTTGCAAGCAGAAAATTGAGGAGCCATTCCGGAAGATTAAGGCTGCGAAAGAAAGGAAAACGGTTCACCATTGAACGGGTCAGGAGTTACAAATAATGTTAAACCGGCAATTCAGTAAACCGGAAGTTCCGGCTTAACTAAGGACTAATGGAGTGACGGATTAGATATCAGTAGTTAAACCGCCAGAGGAGGCAGAGCTGAAAAAGTTGCTAAGTGTAGACAGAAACAGGTTTCCCATGCAAAAGGAAATAATCTAGATCTACCGGGTTCAAGAAGGAAAATTTCTGCGACCTATGCGGACCTCCTACAGCGCAGAAGGTTCAGGCATGTTAAAGTGAAAGATCTGAACAAAGGGGGAAGATGCCTAGAGTCGGGTAAACGGCGAAAGCAGCCGCTTGCATATGAGGAGCGGTACGACTGAGCCGTACGGCCATGGCGGAACTGGTATGAAGAATCGACATGAACGCTCACGAGCTATGAGACGAACCGAGTTTCCAGATGAGATCTAGGGTTTAAAAGAAAACCTTACCTGACGAGCGGGAACCACGGAGGAGCGCTGAAACTCTGGTAAGATCAGGTTGATGCAGTGGCCCGGCGGGAAGCGTCGGTCGAAGGTTGAGGGCGACGGCAAGAGCTTGTGGTCGGCGGTCGCGAGGAAGAAGAAGAAGAGAATGGCCCGACCGGTCTATTTATAAGGGACCGGAGCAATCAACGGCGCGAGAATCGAGGAGTCAAAAGCGGCGGAAGGTGCAGCCGCCTCGATTTCCGGAATGGCATTAAGTGCAGGGAATCTTACTGTTTGGATTTCTTTATTAAGGATGACGTCAGGACGCTCCGACACGCAAATCGGAAGATGACATCACGGCGGTTCAAGCAGCTGGCGGTTTACGAAATGAGGAAAGAGATCAAGAGTTTCTTGAGGGTGTGAAGATTAACATGAACCGGTTCAAGTCAATCTGGGGCCTAATGTTGGGGATATAACTACTGAGTGTGAACCGCCCCAGGAGGGCCGGTTTACCCTCGTTCATGATCCAGGCCCATGTGGACGCCTGGAGCCCGGAGGCGAATTAAGGTCCATGTATGTAAACCGCCTTAGCGTTGTAGATTGTGTTGTAAGACAGGAAAGGAGAGATCAAGCCGGACTCTTGTATGAGCCGGATTGGGACTTCAGAAACCGACCAAGGCGTCAATCCGTGTATATAAGGGGACGACCGGAGGCGAGTTAGGGACAGAGATTTCGAGGCTAAGGCAAAGCTATTGCTCCTAGTCGCCAAACCATATGAATCACATCACAACCGGACGTAGGTTTTTACCTTCATTGAAGGGCCGAACCAGTATAATTCCCGTGTCTTGTGTCCGCTTTAACCTCTCTAGGTAAACCCGTACGATGGCCCTACGACTAAGTCCTTTCATGAGGACATCTGCCGTGACAAGTCCACGACATGTATGATATCAATAGCTTCCTTCATGACATGATCTCTGAGAAAGTGATGACGAATTTCAATGTGCTTTGTCTTTGAGTGCTGAACTGGGTTGTTGGCAATCTTGATGGCGCTTTCGTTGTCGCAGTAGAGTGGTACCTGTTTCAGATGAATGCCATAGTCCTTGAGTGTTTGCTTCATCCATAGAAGTTGAGCGTAGCAAGATCCAGCAGCAATGTATTCAGATTCAGCAGTGGAGAGTGATACACAGTTCTGCTTCTTTGACGACCAACAGACAAGAGATCGTCCCAGAAAGTGACATGTGCCTGATGTAGACTTGTGATCCACCTTGTCACTAGCATAATCAGCATCCGAGAATCCAACTAGATCAAACTCTGAGCCCTTTGGATACCATCATCCTAATGTTGGGGTGTAAGCCAAATATCGAAGAATTCACTTCAGAGCTAAGTGATGCGATTCCTTTGGTGCCGCTTGGAATCGAGCACACATGCAAACACTAAGCATAATATCTGGCCTAGATGCACATAAATAAAGTAAAGAACCAACTATGGAGCGGTATACTGCTACCTCTTGAGCACTGCGTTGGATTTCCCCGAAGAGGAGAGGATGATGCAACAAAGTAGCGTAAGTATTTCCCTCAGTTTTTGAGAACCAAGGCATCAATCCAGTAGGAGGCTATGCACAAGTCCCTCGTACCTACACAAAAACAATAGCTCAACGCAACCAACGCGATTAGGGGTTGTCAATCCCTTCACGGTCACTTACTGGAGTGAGATCTGATAGAGATGATAGATAATATTTTTGGTATTTTGGGTATAGAGATGCAAAGTCAAAAGTAAAAGGCAAAGTAAAAAAGCAAAGCAATAATAAAGCGATGGAGATTGATATGATGAGAATAGACCCGGGGGCCAAAATTTCACTAGTGACTTCTCTCAAGAGCATAAGTATTTCAACGGTGGGTGAACAAATTACTGTTGAGCAATTGACAGAATTGAGCATATTTATGAGAATATCTAGGTATGATCATGTATATATGCATCACGTCCGAGACAAGTAGACCGACTCCTGCCTGCATCTACTACTATTACTCCACTCATCGGCCGCTATCCAGCATGCATCTATAGTATTAAGTTAAAAACAGAGTAACGCCTTAAGCAAGATGACATGATGTAGAGGGATAGTTTCATGCAATATGATAAAAAAACCATCTTGTTATCCTCCATGGCAACAATTAAATCCGTGCCTTGCTTCCCCATACATCCTTTGGGAAAGGACACCGCAAGATTGAACCCAAAGCTAAGCACTTCTCCCATTGCAAGAAAAACCAATCTAGTAGGCCAAACCAAACTGATAATTCGAAGAGACTTGCAAAGATAATCAATCATACATAAAAGAATTCAGACAAGATTCAAATATTCTTCATAGATATACTTGATCATAAACCCACAATTAATTGATCTCAACAGACACATCGCAAAAAGAAGATTACATCGAATAGATCTCCACGAGAGAGATGGAGAACATTGTATTGAGATCCAAAAAGAGAGAAGAAGCCATCTAGCTACTAACTATGGACCCGAAGGTCTCAGGTAAACTACTCACACTTCATCGAAGAGGCTATGATGATGTAGAAGCCCTCCGTGATGATGGCCCTCTTCGGGGGAGCTCCGGAACAGGCCCCAAGATGGGATCTCGTGGATACAGAAAGTTGCGGCACTGGAATTAGGTTTTTGGCTCCGTATTTGATCATTTCGGGGTACGTAGGTATATATAGGAGGAAGGAGTACGTCAGTGGAACTTCGAGGGGCCCACGAGGCAGGGGGCGCGCCCTAGGAGGGGGGGGGGGCGCACCCTGCACCCTCATGACCGCCTCGTGGATTTCTTGACGGAGGGTCCAAGTCTCCAGGGTCTTATCTGATGAGAAAATCACGTTCCCGAAGGTTTCATTCTGTTTGGACTCCGTTTGATATTCTGTTTCTCCAAAACACTGGAATAGGCAAAAAACAACAATTCTGGGCTGGGTCTCCGGTTAATAGGTTAGTCCCAAAAATAATATAAAAGTGGAAAATAACGCCCAATATAGTCCAAAACAGTAGATAATATAGCATGGAGCAATCAAAAATTATAGATACGTTGGAGACGTATCAGGCATCCCCAAGCTTAATTCCTGCTCGTCCTCGAGTAGGTAAATGATAAAAAGAGAATTTTTGATGCGGAGTGCTACTTGGCATAATTTCAATGTAAATCTTCTTAATCATGGTATGAATATTCAGATCCAAAAGATTCAAGACAAAAGTTCATGTTGACATAAAAAATAATAATACTTCAAGCATACGAACAAAGCAATTATGTCTTCTCAAAATAACATGGCCAAAGAAAGTTATCCCTACAAAATCATATAGTCTAGCTATGCTCTATCTTCACCACACGAAGTATTTAAATCATGCACAACCCCGATGACAAGCCAAGCAATTGTTTCATACTTTAACATTTTCAAAACTTTTTCAATCTTCACGCAATACATGAGCGTGAGCCATGGATATAGCACTATATGTGGAATAGAATGTTGGTTGTGGAGAAGACAAAAAGAGGGGAAGATAGTCTCACGTCAACTAGGCGTATCAACGGGCTATGGAGATGCCCATCAATAGATATCAATGTGAGTGAGTAGGGATTGCCATGCAACGGATGTAGTAGAGCTATAAGTATATGAAAACTCAACAAAAGAAATTAAGTGGGTGTGCATCCAACTCGCTTGTTCACGAAGACCTAGGGCAATTTGAGGAAGCCCATCATTGGAATATATAAGCCAAGTTCTATAATGTAAAATTCCCACTAGTATATGAGAGTGACAACATAGGAGAGACTCTATCATGAAGATCATGGTGCTACTTTGAAGCACAAGTGAGGTAAAAGGATAGTAACATTGTCCCTTCTCTCTTTTTCTCTCATTTTTTGGCCTTTTCTTTTTTTTATGGCCTCTTTTTTTTTCTTTTTTTTCTTTTTTTTTATATTTTTTGTCCGGAGTCTCATCCCGACTTGTGGGGGAATCATAGTCTACATCATCCTTTCCTCACTTGGGACAATGATCTAAAAATGATGATCATCACACTTTTTATTTTTCTTACAACTCAACAATTACAACTCGATACTTAACAAAATATGACTCTATGTGAATGCCTCCGGCGGTGTACCGGGATATGCAATGAATAAAGAGTGACATGTATGAAAGAATTATGAATGGTGTCTTTGCCACAAATACGATGTCAACTACATGATCATGCTAGCAATATGGCAATGGTGGAGCGTGTCATAATAAACGGAACGATGGAAAGTTGCATGGAAATATATCTCGGAATGGCTATGGAAATTCCATGATAGGTAGGTATGGTGGCTGTTTTGAGGAAGGTATATGGTGTGTGTATGATACCGGCGAAAGGTGCGCGGTATTAGAGAGGCTAGCAATGGTGGAAGGAAGAAAAAGTGTGTATAATCCATGGACTCAACATTAGTCATAAAGAACTCATATAATTATTGCAAAAATCTAGAAGTTATCAAAGCAAAGTATTACGCGCATGCTCCTAGGGGGACAGATTGTTAGGAAAAGACCATCGCCTTGACCTCCACTCATAAGGAAGACAATCAATAAATAAATCATGCTCCGACTTCATCACATAACGGTTCACCATACATGCATGCTACGGGAATCACAAACTTTAACACAAGTATTTCTCAAATTCACAACTGCTCAACTAGCATGACTCTAATATCACCATCTTCATATCACAAAACAATTATCAAGCATCAATCTTTTCTTAGTATTCAACGCACTCAAAAGAAAGTTTTACAAATCTTGAATACCAAGCATATGATTATTAAGCAAATTACCATGCTATTAAAGACTCTCGAAATAATCTAAGTGAAGCATGAGAGATCAATAGTTTCTATAAAACAAATCCACCACCGTGCTCTAAAAGATATAAGTGAAGCGCTAGAGCAAAACTATAAAGCTCAAAAGATATAAGTGAAGCACATAGAGCAAAACTATAAAGCTCAAAAGATATAAGTGAAACACATAGATTATTCTATCAAATTCCAATTCATGTATGGCTCTCTCAAAAGGTGTGTACAGAAAGGATGATTGTGGCACACTAACAAACAAAGACACAAATAATACAAGACGCTCCAAGCAAAACACATATCATGTGGTGAATAAAAATATAGCTCCAAGTAAAATTACCGATGGAAGTAGACGAAAGAGGGGATGCCTTCCGGGGCATCCCAAAGCTTTGACTTTTTGGTGTACTTAGATTATCTATGGGGTGCCATGGGCATCCCCAAGCTTAGGCTCTTGCCACTCCTTGTTCCATAATCCATCAAAAGATTTCACCCAAAACTTGAAAACTTCACAACACAAAACTCAACAGAAATCTCGTGAGCTCCGTTAGCGAAAGAAAACAAAAGACCACTTCAAGGTACTGTAATGAACTCATTCTTTATTTAGATTGGTGTTAAACCTACTGTATTCCAACTTCTCTATGGATTATAAACTATTTTACTAGCCATAGATTCATCAAAATAAGCAAACAACACACGAAAAACAGAATCTGTCAAAAACAGAACAGTCTGTAGTAACCTGTAACTAACGCAAACTTCTGGAACTCCAAAAATTCAGAAAAAATAGGAAGACCTAGGAAATTTTTTTATTGATCAGCATCAATTGGAATAACTATTTTATCACGTTCTGGTGAAATTTAATAATTGTTTTCGTGAACCGAAAGTTTCTGGAAATTACAGCAAGATCAAATAACTATCATCCAAGAAGATCCTATAGGTTTAACTTGGCACAAACACTAATTAAAACATAAAAACACATCTAAACATAAGATATATGGATTATTTATTACTAAGCAGCAATTAAAAATATTGGGTTGCCTCCCAACAAGCGCTTTTCTTTAAAGCCTTTTTAGCTAGGCATTAAAATTTCAATGATGCTCACGTGAAAGACAAGAATTAGAGCATAAAGAGAGCATCATAAAAAATGTGACAAACACACTTAAGTCTAACATAATTCCTATGCATAGGCATCTTATAGGCAAACAAATTATCAAGGCAAGCAAAAACTAGCATATGCAAGGAAGCGGAAAGAAACGATGGCAATCTCAACACAACGAGAGGTAATTTAGCAACATGAAAATTTCTAAAACCATATTTTCCTCTCTCATAATAATTACATCTAGGATCATAAGAAAATTCAACAATATAGCTATCATAAAACATATTCTCAACACGATCCACATGCATGCAAAGTTGACACTCTTTCGGAATAGTGGGATTAATATTAACTAAAGTCATGACCTCTCCAAACCCACTTTTATCAAAAAACATCATAAGATTGAACATTATCCAAATATGTGAGATCTAAAGTTGACACTCTTCGAAACCCACTTTCAATATTATTGCAAACACTATTATCAATCTCATATTCATCATGGGGCTTAAATAAATTTTCAAGATCATAAGAAGAATCACCCCAATCATGACCATTGCAACAAGTAGTAGACATAGCAAAACTAGCATCCCCAAGCTTAGGGTTTTGCATATTATTAGCACAATTGACATCAAGAGAATTTATAATAAAATCATTGCAATCATTATTTTTATTCAAAGATCTATCGTGAAACACTTCATTACAATTTTCAGATTTACGGATTTCAGGCCAAAGATTATAAAGATAATCTAGTGCATCCAAATCACTAGGAATTGGTTCATCATAATTGGATCTCTTAAAAAGATTGGCAAGCGGATGAGGATCTAGAGATATTAGCTTCTTTGTTTAGAAATAAATACTCAACTATTTCAACCAAGCAAGAAAACGAGCCAAGAAAGACATAAAGGCGAACGGAAAAGAGGGCGAATAAAACGGCAAGGGTGAAGTGGGGGAGAGGAAAACGAGAGGAAAATGGCAAGTAATGTAATGCGAGAGATAGGGATTGTGATGGGTACTTGGTATGTTGACTTTTGCGCAGACTCCCCGGCAACGGCGCCAGAAATTCTTCTTGCTACCTCTTGAGCACTGCATTGGATTTCCCCGAAGAGGAGAGGATGATGCAGCAAAGTAGCGTAAGTATTTCCCTCAGTTTTTGAGAACCTAGGTATCAATCCAGTAGGAGGCTACGCGCGAGTCCCTCGTACCTACACAAAAACAATAGCTCAACGCAACCAACGTGATTAGGGGTTGCCAATCCCTTCACGGTCACTTAAAGGAGTGAGATCTGATAGAGATGATAGATAATATTTTTGGTATTTTTGGTATAGAGATGCAAAGTGAAAAGTAAAAGGCAAAGTAAAAAAGCAAAGCAATAATAAAGCGATGGAGATTGATATGATGAGAATAGACCCGGGGGCCATAGATTTCACTAGTGACTTCTCTCAAGAGCATAAGTATTTCTACGGCGGGTGAACAAATTACTATTGAGCAATTGACAGAATTGAGCATAGTTATGAGAATATCTACGTATGATCATGTATATAGGCATCACGTCCGAGACAAGTAGACCGACTCCTGCCTGCATCTACTACTATTACTCCACTCATCGACGGCTATCCAGCATGCATCCAGAGAATTAAGTTAAAAACAGAGTAACGCCTTAAGCAAGATGACATAATGTAGAGGGATAGTTTCATGCAATATGATAAAAACCCCATCTTGTTATCCTCGATGGCAACAATACAATACGTGCCTTTGCTGCCCTTATACATCACTAGGAAAGGACACCGCAAGATTGAACCCAAAGCTAAGCACTTCTCCCATTGCAAGAAAACCAATCTAGTAGGCCAAACCAAACTGATAATTCGAAGAGACTTGCAAAGATAACCAATCATACATAAAAGAATTCAGAGAAGATTTAAATATTGTTCATAGATAGACTTGATCATAAACCCACAATTCATCGGTCTCAACAAACACACCACAAAAAGAAGATTACATCAAATAGATCTCCACGAGAGAGGGGGAGAACATTGTATTGAGATCCAAAAGGAGAGAAGAAGCCATCTAGCTACTAACTATGGACCCGAAGGTCTGAGGTAAACTACTCACACTTCATCGGAGAGGCTATGATGATGTAGAAGCCCTCCGTGATGATGGCCCTCTCCGGCGGAGCTCCGGAACAGGCCCCCGAGATGGGATCTCGTGGATACAGAAAGTTGCGATGGTGGAATACAGGCTTCGAGGGGCCCACGAGGCAGGGGGCGCGCCCTAGGGGGGTACGCCCTCCACCCTCGTGACCGCCTCGTGGCTTTCTTGACGGAGGGTCCAAGTCTCCAGGATCTTATCTGATGAGAAAATCACGTTCCTGAAGGTTTCATTCCGTTTGGACTTCGTTTGATATTCTGTTTCTCCGAAACACTGAAATAGGCAAAACACAGCAATTCTGGGCTGGGCCTCCGGTTAATAGGTTAGTCCCAAAAATAATATAAAAGTGGAAAATAAAGCCCAATATAGTCCAAAATAGTAGATAATATAGCATGGAGCAATCAAAAATTATAGATACGTTGGAGACGTATCATATACCTTTTGATCGAACTCTTTACCATTGGTGTCAGGACCCAGATGACTCTTGGTTGGCATTGGCGTCGTGTAACCTTTGCAGTCTTGCATTCCAAACTTCTTCAGGTAATCTTTGAGGTATTTCTCTTGAGATATGAAGATGTCATTGCTTTGTCGATTTAATTTGAAGACCAAGGAAGAACTTCAGCTCACCCATCATGGACATCTGATATTGCTCTTGCATCATGTGTCCAAATTCATCACTGTATTTCTGGTTGGTGCAGCCGAAGATAATGTCATCCACGTATATTTGGCACACAAACAGTTCACCATCATATGTCTTCGTGAAGAGTGTGGGATCCAAGGAAACAGGTTTGAAGCCTTTGCTCTTCAGGAAGTCTTTGAGTGTATCATACCAAGCGCGAGGGTCTTGTTTGAGGCCATAGAGAGCCTTGTTTAGCTTGTACACCATATCAGGATGTTTTGGATATTCAAAGCCAGGAGGTTGTGCAACATACACTTCTTCTTCAATCTTGCCGTTAAGAAATGCACTCTTCACATCCATTTGATACAGCAGGATGTTGTGATGATTTGCATAGGCTAGCAATATGCGTATAGCTTCAAGCCTATCCACAGGAGCAAATGTTTCATCAAAATCAATCCCTTCAACTTGAGTGTGTAAGTGCATCTAGTGCCACCCCTAGTGGGTTTTGGAGTATTGACGACAATGTCAGAATGACTGAAGTGATGCTCAACCCAAATCCTCTGTCTTCGAGCGAAGACAATGAGAGCAAATCTTATCCAGAGCTAGATGAGTCAGCTTTGCTTGTAGTCCTAGTAAAGTTGTCGTGTGTGTTTGAAATCTGACCGTTGGAACACGTGTCATTTCCTTAGTGACCCGGGGTCCTTTCGGACATATCAGGTTGGGTTGCCTAGTGGCTATAAATAGCCCACCGCCTACACCATAAATTGGTGGCTGCTCAGAGTTAGTACACGGCTATTGTCGTTTGAGAGCAACCCACCTCGAAGCCTTTGAGAGAGAGAAATCCTTGCGAGGACAAAGCCCAAACACCCAGAGCCAAAGAGTGTTAGGCATCACTGAAGTCTTTCTGTCTGCGTGACCTGAAGACTTATTACACTTGAGGATTGTGAATCCTCCAGCCGGTTAGGCGTCACGTTCTGAGCATCCAAGAGTCATTGTGGATCGTCGGTGAACAAAGTCTGTGAAGGTTCGGAAGTCTACCTTGAAGACTTACCAGAGTGATTGGGCGAGGACTGCGTGTCCTTAGCTCAAGGGGAATAAGGTGAAGATGCGGTCTTCTGAGTTGAATCTCAGCCTCCCTAACCAGACGTACAGTTGTCACAGCAACTGGAACTGGTCCAACAAATCATATGTTTTCAACAAGTGATTGGTTCTATCCTCTCCCTCCCTTTACTTAGAGTTTGTCTTCGTGAAGTCATTGCCTATTTGTCGTACCTGTTTGACTTTATTGCTTTACTACTATCGTTGGTTGGCTTCATACTATCCTCCATCCTGATCCTTACTACTAATCTGCTATTAGTCTTTGTACTTTCACATTACTGCATACTTGACTATGGTTTGCTTGTTGTAGTTTATCTTCCGCTGCATATCAATTAGGTCATTTCTATTGTTTGTCTTTGAAACTTCCATGTTTTGAAGACTTCCATAAAAATCGCCTATTCACCCCCTCTAGTCGATAACTAGCACTTTCAATTGGTATCGAGCAAGGTACTCCCTTGTTCTTTGTGATTCGGTTTAACCACGGAGTTTTAGCTATGTCATTGCGGGGATAATCAAAGCCTCCGCTTGCCCGTGTTCGATGGAACTGAATATCCCTCTTTGGAAGAATAAGATGCATGCATCTTGAAGCCATTGATGTCGACCTACGGTATGTCGTCAAGAACGGAGTTCCCAAAACTGGTGAAGGTGTCACCCCTGCTGATGTCAAGAAGTTCATTCAACTGGACTCTACTGCCAAGAACATCATCTGTGGTCATCTGACCAAAGGACAATATGGCCGTGTGAGTGCTCTAAAAACGTCGACCCAGAGAGATCAAAGGATCAGTGTTCTTCGCAACCTCTTCGACCGCTTCAAGAGAAACGACAATGAAAATGTCCAGCTCACGTTTGATCGCCTCACCGACATCACAAATGAGCTTCGTTCTCTCGGCGCACTGAGATTACCAAGCATGAAATCGTCAAGACACTACTGAGGTCACTTGACAGCTCCTTTGACACCCTTGCCCTCATGATACAAGAACGCATACGACTTCAAGACACTCGATCCGTCGATATACTTGAGAGGCTTAACACATGAGTTCGACTTTACGACAAAAGAGATATCTATGGTCCCAACTATGGTTGAACTCGTGCTTTGAAGGCAAAAGTTGTTTCCTCATCGAAGAAGAATCGACTACAGTTACGATGATCCACGAGGACATTGGAAAGGAACTTGCTATGCTTGTGAAGAAGTTCCAGAAGTTCACTAAGAAGAAGGGCTTAAGAAAGTCTTCACGATCTAGCTCAAGAAATGATGAAGCTTCCACTCATGACTACAAGAAGAGAACATGTCACAAGTGCAAGAAACCTGGACACTATATCTCTGAGTGTCCACAGTGGGACAATGAGAAGAAGAAGAAGAAGAGCAAGGAATATGATTCTTATGACAACAAGAAGAAGAAATCTTCAAAGTCTTCTTCCAATTCCTCATCAAAGTCTTCATCTTATAAGAAGAGCTCATCTGGCAAGGCTCGTGCTTTTGTTCACAAGGAAATGGATTCAAAGGAGGAGTCTGCTTCTGAGGAAGCGGAGGTGGCGTCTGAAGGGGAGTCCGACCCTGGCGTTGCAAGTCTGGCTCTAGCCATAGCCTATGTTGCCAAGTCCATCTTCAACACTGAAGACAATGACTTCCACACCAACGCTGAAGCTGATGACAAGGACGACCCTGCTCCCACCTATCGCTTCATGGCACGTGGTGCCAAGGTAAAATCACGTGATGCTTACTTTCAAACATCAAGTGAAGATGACTCTGATTGTGAATCCAAGCCTAGCTACAAAACACTTGCTAAAATTGCAACTGAGCAACAAAAAGCTATGGAACATACTCAAAAACTGTTAGACAAAATCGATGACCTGTTGGACGCAGAAATGACACGTTCACAGTCCTTAGTTGAAGAAATAAAAAATCTTCATGCTAAGTACCAAGAACTTGAAAGTCGTCATGAAACGCTCTCAACCACTCATGAAAAGCTCTCCTATGATTATCTTCAAAGGAAGCAAGAGCTTGAGAAATTGAGAGCGGCTCATGAAGATCTTCAAAAGAGAATGAGTCACTTGGCGCTCAATGATCAGTCCCTTCAGGATGGATTTGAACCACCATGTCTAAAATGTCGTGAGCGTGATAACACTACCTCTGTTCTTGAATGTTCCACCGCTATTACTGTTGCATTGTCTTCAACTCTTGATGTGGTAACTAACCCCTCTGCGGAGGATACCACTACTATTCTTGATGAAAATGCTAGGTTGAAGACATTGCTTGAAAAAGGGATGTATAAAGTCTGAAAGGACATCAGACACTGCGATGTCCTCAAAAAGCAGATTCTGAACCGAAACCCTAGGAAAGAGGGTGTTGGGTTCGAGAGGAAAATGAATGTTGATGGCTCCTACTCGAAGCCTGAGCAGAATCCAAAAACCACATGGGTTGATGCAAAGGGACCTTGATGGATCCATCCACCTGATCTGGCTTTACCTGTGCTAATCCTATTATCATTGATGAATCCCTTGATGCAAACTATAGGCTGTTCAAGAATCAGAATGGTGAAGTGTTTGCCAGGTATATTGGTACTAACTGCAGGAATGGACCACCTATGAAGAAGATCTGGGTTCCCAAAAGTTGTCTTGAGAATCTTCAAGTGAATGTGATCATGACACCACCTGGGATGAAGACAAACCCCAGAGCTAAGGCGTCATATGGTCCAAAGGCTTCAAACAGACAGAGGACTCACCTGAGTCACCCTAACACAAATGTTTTGCACGGAAACCGTACTAAAACTTGTGAATATGAGCGTGTGTCTTCAAACCGCTATATTCATAGAACTAAGAACTTTTCTGCTTATTCATATGAGTATCATTCATCTCCTACAAGGCTATTTGCTAGGGCTCCAAAGCCGAAGTTCTCAGATGATGCACTTAGACTCATTGTTTCTAAGCCACCCCTGAAGATGTGGGTGGTTAAGAAGAATTAACTTTCTTTTCCAGGGAAGGGTCTCCAGCCGAAAATCAAAGGCGTCTGATGCTATTGCTGGGGACCTAAAACATCTTGTAGGGCGCAAGATCATATGCCCAAATGGTCTCACTATGTATTTTGTTCCTGAATTGTTTTCCATTCATCCTATCAGTCCTAATCTTGATCTGAGCTTCAATAATGCTCTTGCCCATCAAATGTTTATGCTTCATAATACTCTTGGTGAAGCCTATCCCCCTAACTGTACTGTAGGGTATGACACCTCATGCTTCAGAATGGATTATGGACAGCGGATGCACTAGTCATATGACTGGTGATCGAAGTCTTCTCATGGACTCAACCTTACGTCCATCTGACAAGAGTCACATCACATTTCTTGACACTTTGGTAAAAGCAAGGTATTGGGTCTAGGTAGAGTTGCAATCTCAAAGGATCAACACATGGATAAAGTGATGGATGTTGAATCCCTTGTGTCGGTGTCAAAACCGGGGGATCTCGGGTAGGGGGTCCCGAACTGTTCGTCTAGGCAGATGGTAACATGAGACAAGGGACACGATGTTTTTACCCAGGTTCGGGCCCTCTTGATGGAGGTAATACCCTACTCCTGCTTGATTAATATTGATGATATGGGTAGTACAAGAGTAGATCTACCACGAGATCAAGGAGGCTAAACCCTAGAAGCTAGCCTGTGGTATGATTGTTGTTAGATCCCCACGGACTAAAACCCTCTGGTTTATATAGACACCGGATAGGTTAGGGTTACAGTAGTCGGTTACAATGGTAGGAGATCTACATATCCGTATCGCCAAGCTTGCCTTCCACGCCAAGGAAAGTCCCATCCTGGACACGGGACGAAGTCTTCAATCTTGTATCTTCATAGTCTTGGAGTCTGGCCGTGATGATAGTTCGGCTATCCGGACACCCCCTAGTCCAGGACTCCCTCAGTAGCCCCTGAACCAGGCTTCAATGACGACGAGTCCGGCGCGCATATTGTCTTCGGCATTGCAAGGCGGGTTCCTCCTCCGAATACTTCATAGAAGATTTTGAACACAAGGATAGTGTCCGGCTCTGCAAAACAAGTTCCACATACCACCGTAGAGAATAACTTTTGCACAGATCTGCTGACGTATTCCGCGGGCGTGACATCACACCACGGCCAGGCCTTTATATGAATCATTTTCTTTGTTCCACCTTAGCGCGTTTAGCGAGGCGGTTTCCACAGCACGTCTTATCAAAGCATAGATCGTGCCCCTTATTCCGGGATTCTCATCAATACGGACGTGGGTAACCCATCCGCGCCATTGATTACTGGCGCTTGGGAGATAAGCGAGTTTTACCAGGCTGGTGGGGACGCATAACTTCGTCCGTCCATATAAGGGATAAGGATCCACCTTTTCACCTCGCCTTCTTCCTCCTTTGCTCATCCATTTCACAAGACTCGAGCTCCAGCGCCCAAGTCCGCACACCCCACCTCAACCTTCTCCAACCATGTCAGGAGTGGGAGGCAGGTGGCTGGCCTCCTCCGCCACGGAGGGGCACATCACAAGACTGCGGGAGGCCGGATATTTGTCCGGCGACGCCATCGCTGAGCTGCCCGATCACGGGCATCTTATTCCAACCCAGTGCCTCATGAGAGGGTGGTGTTTCTCCCCCACTTCCTCCATGGACTAGGTCTTCCACTTCACCCATTTGTCCGGGGGCTCATGTTCTACTACGGCCTGGACTTCCACGACCTGGCCCCGAATTTCATCCTCAACATCTCAGCGTTTATCATCGTGTGCGACGCCTTCCTCTGCATCCAGCCCCACTTCGGCCTATGGCTGAAGATCTTCAATGTCAGGCCGAAGGTTGTGGGCGGCCGTCAAGCGGTGTGCGGAGGCGCCATGGTTGGCAAGATGGCCAAAGTCCTATGGCTCGAGGGCTCCTTTGTGGAGACAATAAAGGGGTGGCAATCGGGGTGGTTCTACATCACCGAGCCACGCGACCCCAAATGGGTGGCGGCCCCCGAATTCAGATCTGGCTTCCCCACACGGCTCTCGTCATGGAAAGAGACGGGCCGGACGTGGGGGAATTCGGACGAGACATCCGGACTCCAAACATGCGTCCGAAACCTGGTGGACAAGAATCTCAGGCTTGTCAACGTAATCCAGGTGATGCTCATCCGCCGGATTCTCCCATGCCAACAACGGGCCTTCAAATTGTGGGATTTCGATCCGGCACAGCACTCGACTCTAAAAAGGCTCTTAGACACTACGTACGAAGATGCCTGGAAGGAGCTATTCAAGGGCGCCGAGGCTCCCCCATCCGCTACTGAAGATCGAGGATACAGCTCGCAACGCCAAGCCGGCGAGGTAAGTTATTTTTCCCTTTACGGGACTCTTTTTTCATAGATTGACTCTATGTGGGATCTAAAACTCCCTAATCTTTGACAGGACTGGCTGAAGACGTCCGGACAGATTAACTGTCTGGCTCCTTTGCCGGAAGACCCAGCGGACGCCCAATTGATGGGGCTGCTGGCTCCGGTACCCCATGTGGTGCCGGAGAAGAAGGCCAAGAAGGAGGCCACGGGGACTCGAAGGAGTTCCCGGTGCCAGGTGCTGTCAGATTCTGAAGCAGAATCTTCTCCCGAGGACGAGGAGGAGGAAAAAGAAGCCTCTCCCCCTGCGGGGGAGGAGAGGGAAAGGAAGGCCGCCCCAACTGGGGAGGCCGGAGGGTCCAAGAAGGGGAGAACCCTTCCTCCGGACTTCTCCACCAACGTCGACAGCGACGAGGAGGATTGGCCAACAAGGGCCAAGCCCCTGGCGAGATCGTAAGTGTCCGGATACTCATGGCTTTTTATTATTGCATAGCGTTCTCTAATGTGGAACAATCATGCAGCCCGCCCAAGAGCGAGCTAGCCGCTTCGACGAGCGGGTCCCTGAGTTCGTCGGAAATGGAGAGTACTTCGCTTCCGGCCGCCTCCTCGCCCCACGCTGCGGACGACGCCGAGGTGGTGCCCCAAGGGGGGCCTGGTCAAGAGGAGGAGGCGGCGCAGGAGGCGCCACAAGGCAACCTCCCGGACTCCAGGCGCGTGGGGGGCAAGACCCCCAGGGGCTCTAAGCCCGACCCCCGTCCGGACTCCATGCCGGAACTTTCAGCGGTTCCGGAGTCCGGCAAGCGGTCCCTTCGTAAGAAGGGTAAGATGCCGGTGTCCTCCGTCCAACCGGAGGCACCGGATAGCTTACTGGAGGCGCTTAACAGCGCTTCCATCGAGGAGGAGGACCGCACTGTTATGAGTGCGGTGATCCGGACGATTCGATCCGCCAAAAGCGGGCTGACTGAAGCTCTGTAACAGCCTTCTAACGAGGCTTTGAGGTAAGTTTAGAATATGTAAAAATATTACCGCATAGACAGTAGCCTCTGATGCTTAGTTCGGTGTTGGAAGAAAAGCCGGACTAAGGATCTAAAAAGATATCTGTGAGGAGTCTAACATAAGTATGTCAAGATGGGAATGCAGGCTACGCTGCTGACCTCTGCCGCACTGACTGCGGAGGTCGATGCATTGAAGCAGAGCCTCGAGCGGTCCAAGAACGAGCTCGCCAAGCCAAGAAGCAGCTCGAGGACAAGGAAGGTAAGTAGTACCTTATTAAAGAAATACCTTATAGAAAAGGTTTTGGTTGCAAAAAATAACAGGAATAACTTGGGTACTACAGGGGCCACGAACGAGGTGGCGACCCTGAAGGAAGCGGTGTCCGTGGCCAAAAGCAAAGCGGCCGCGGAGCGCACCGAGCGAGAGAAGGGGGAGCCGCAGCTGGCGGAGGTGCGGCTAGAGCTCCAGGCTCTCGTGAAAAAACACGAGGGCTTTGGAGCGTGACTTTGAAGACCCGAGAGTCCGAGCTTGCTTCGGCTCTTGAGAGTGCCAAAGCTGCTAAGGCCAAGGCCCAAAAAGCCCTCCAAGAAATTGAATCGCTAAAGAAGATAGCGGCGGGCAAGGCATTCTTTATGCAAAGCAAGCATGTGAAAGTGAATTACCTATTACTTACCCGGATTCGGAGCTCTCTAGGAGCATTCGTAGATCTGCCTTGTAGTGTATCGGATGCTGCCGCGTTCTACCGCGCCAAGGAGGGGATCTCGACGGAAAAGGTGTTACGGTCTCCGGTATCGAGGCGGACATCCGGTGCCCCTAAGCGACCAGCTGAAGCAGCTGGTCGAGCTCCACAAGGTCGCCGAACAGGCCATGAAGGGCCTTATAGTTCGGCTATGGCCATTGGAAGCCATGTCTGGGAGCTACTTCGGCTTAGTGCGGCGGCTGGTGGACGCTTGTCCACAATTTGAAGTCATCAAGCACTCCGTCTGCATTGAAGGTGTCCGTCGGGCCCTTGCCCGTGCTAAAGTGCACTGGGGCAAGCTGGATACGGAGAAGCTTGTGACGGATGGGCCACCGAAGGGCAAGAGCAACGCACGCCCGAAATGTACTATGAGGGCCTCCTGAAGGGTGCCCGCCGAATAGCGGATGAGTGCTGCAAAGATGTAGTTTTTGAACAGACTCGCATTTGTTATCCTATACGCTGAAAACTTGTTCATATGCGCTAAGCAACGCTTGTTAATTTAAAATATTACCTTACATGCGGCCGTTTATAAAATTTGAGAGATGGCAAGTCGTTGGCTTCAGCCCCCATGCCACGAGTGCTGGGGTGTTCGAGATAAACTTGAGCACTCTTGTTCCCATTCTTGGGTCCATCTAGGGAGGCGCTCAACGCAATGAACAAGGCAACCGGACTTATAATGCTTGAACACTCTCACTTAGCCATAGAATTCTATAATTTTAAATTTAGTGAAGCCCCTAGTATTCGGAAGACCGAGTTCGGGGCGCTATCCACGCCTTGGCCGGACAATTCCGGTTCCTCGCTCTAAGCGGCATAAGTCTTTAGGGACCCGAAAAAACCTCTCGAACATCGACCAGCTCTCGCCCTATCATGACGGTCAGTTTTAGCTTTCTCCACTGAGGTGCTCGACCCAGCTCAACTGGGGCACAATCGCAGTGGTTCTGCCGGTGCAACCTTAGCCGATATAACGGAACGTAAGGTACCAAAACACGGGAGCCGGGCAAACCCAACTATTGACCGAAGACATGATTCGGAGCCGATTCATATAATGCTATAAGTTTGGGGTGCCGCACTTGTGAAAGTGTTCGGACTTATCACACCATAATTTTGGGGTACTTAAGCCCCTGGTGTATTGGCTGTACCAAAGTGTACGGTGCGACATGTCATAAAATGAACATATATATATAGATAAAGAAAAGAGTGCAATAATAAGCAAAAGCTATGTATTGTTTATTCAAAAAGGTACTGCAATGAAGGCAGGACGATACAAATAGTGCGATAAGCAAGGAATTGGACTATCTAACATGTCCCCCTCCAGGGGTAAGCTGCGGGATGATATGTAAAACAGGTATAATGCTCGTAATAGAGACCACCCGAAAACTTGACGTGGCTTTCTGCTTCCCTGGTTGTTGCATCGTGAGTTCGGCGATTCTAGTGCCGGACAGGACTTCTGGTAGACGGAGTCCTGAGAGTAAGAAAAAGGAAGAAAAAGGGAAAAAAGAAAAGGAATGACACAATCGGGAGCCCCTAGTGCGGTCGAGCCGCATTCTTGGCGTGCCGTGGTCGTGCCCCTCCCCATATGCCCATGGTATCTCCAGAGCGTAGTTATGTACGCGTAGTACTGGCTTCGCAATTTCGCGAGGGCTGGGGTTGGGGACGGATTGCTACGCGTGCTTGAATCGTGCCAGGCGGTCTTGTTGTAGGTTACTCGGTAGCGGCAGCGGTGTCCGGACGCTTAGTGGCCGGACTCGAGAATTGCTGTGAGAGGCTGCTTTGTACCACCGCCGCGAGGGCTGCCGTGTGCTCCTCCATTCGGAGAGAGCGTTTGGTGTTTCCATTGACCGTTATTACTCCTCGAGGGCCTGGCATCTTGAGCTTGAGGTATGCGTAGTGCGGCACCACATTGAACTTTGCAAATGCGGTTCGTCCGAGCAGTGGATGATAGCCGCTGCGGAACGGGACGATGTCGAAGATTAACTCTTCGCATCGGAAGTTATCCGGGGATCCAAAGACCACTTCGAGTGTAACTGAGCCCGTACAATTGGCCTCTACACCCGGTATGACCCCTTTAAAGGTCGTCTTTGTAGGTTTAATCCTTGAGGGGTCTATGCCCATTTTGCACACTGTATCCTGATAAAGCAGGTTCAGGCTGCTACCGCCGTCCATCAGGACTCTGGTGAGGTGAAATCCGTCAATAATTGGGTCAAGAACCAATGCGGCGAAACCTCCGTGACGGATGCTAGTGGGGTGGTCCCTTCGATCGAAGGTGATCGGGCAGGAAGACCATGGGTTGAACTTCGGGGCGACTGGTTCCATCGCATATACGTCCCTTAGTGCATGCTTCCGCTCCCTTTTGTGTATATGGGTTGCGTATATCATGTTCACCGTCCGCACTTGTGTGGGAAAACCCATCTGTCCTCTATTGTTCGGCGGCCTGGGCTCTTCCTCGTCATCGCTATGCAGCCCCTTGTCATTGAGTTCGGCACTTAACTTGCCAGCTTGCTTGAACACCCAACAATCCCTGTTGGTGTGGTTGGCTGGCTTTTCGGGGTGCCATGTATCTGGCACAAGCGATCGAGTATTCGGTCCAAGTTGGACGGGCCCTGGGTATTTCTTTTGAATGGCCTCTTCCGCTGACCGGGTTTAGAGCCTCTGAATCCGGCATTGACGGCCATATCTTCAGTATTATCGCCGTTAATGCGGCACTTGTTCTTGTTTCGACGCGACCTGCCTTTGCTGTCCTTGGTATCCGAACTATCATGGTGTTTGGCCAAGTTGTTGCTTCGAGCTAGCCAGCTGTCCTCTCCCGCACAAAAGCGGGTCATGAGTGTTGTGAGGGCTGCCATGGATTTCGGCTTTTCCTATCCTAGGTGCCGGGCAAGCCATTCGTCGCGGATGTTATGTTTGAAGGCTGCAAGGGCCTCTGCATCCGGATAGTCAACGATTTTATTTTTCTTTGTTAAGAACCGTGTCCAGAATTGTCTGGCCGATTCTTCTGGCTGCTGAATTATGTGGCTAAGGTCATCGGCGTCTGGTGGTCGCACATATGTGCCCTGGAATTTGTCAAGGAATGCGGCTTCCAGGTCTTCCCAACAACCAATTGATTCTGCTGGCAAGCTGTTTAGCCAATGTCGAGCTGGTCCTTTAAGCTTGAGTGGGAGGTATTTGATGGCATGTAGATCATCACCGCGGGCCATGTGGATATGGAGGAGATAGTCCTCGATCCAGACCGCAGGATCTGTGGTACCATCGTATGATTCGATGTTTACGGGTTTGAATCCCTCGGGGATTTGATGATCCATTACTTCATATGTGAAGCATAGTGGGTGTGCGGCGCCTCTGTATTGGGCTATATCACGACGTAGCTCATATGAGCTTTGTCTACTGTGTTCGGCCCGGCCGGGTTTGCTGTATCCGGCGCGACGGTAATCATCCCGCGTCGTTGGGCACCCACGCGATCCGTAGATCGATCTTGTATGTTTTGCCTTATCCTCCAATATATCTCGCAAGTCCGGCGCGTTTTCCCGTGCCTTGGTACTTTTTGAGCGGCGTCGGGGGGTGGCCGGTCTGCCATGTCGTGCGTTGGCGACTTGGGTGCTTCCTCCTCTAATCGAGGCAACGGCCTGCGTTTGGGGTAGCTTTTGGAGGTGCGTTCGAGTTCATACTCTTCGCTGCAAGGACTTTAGCCCATCCGCCGCCTAGTAGGTCTTGGTCAGCTCTAAGCTGTTGCTGCTTTTCTTGAGGCTGCTTGCCATGGCTATAAGCCTGCGTTTGAAAGCGCTCCTGTCCGGCGGGATCCTCAGGCACGACAAATTCGTCGTCGAGGCTTGCCTCGTCTTCGGAGGGAGGCGCATAATTATCGTCCTCGACCTCTCTTTCTGCCGCACTGTCGTGCGGACTTGCTTCTCCCTCCTCCTGCGCTGAGTCCTGCTGGAGGGGGTTGTCTTCGGCATTGTCCGGGGTGTTATTATCTCCCGTGCCGGAATCACCGTTTTTGCTGTGGCGGGATTTAGAGCGGCGCCGCTGACGTCGGCGCTTCGGTTGCTTCTTGGAGGGGTCATCCTCCGTTGTTCCGTCGCCGTTCCCATCTTTTGGGATGTCCACCATGTATATGTCGTATGACGAGGTGGCCTTCCAGTGCCCTGTAGGCGCTGGTCGTGGTCGTCTCCGGCATCTCGTCCATACCGTCGATGTCCTCAGAGTCGAAGTCGAGCATGTCGGTTAAATCATCGATAGTGGCTACAAAGTGGGTGGTGGGTGGGCGTTGAATTTCTTCGTCGTCTGTATCCCAACCTTCCCGTCCGTAGTCCTGCCAGGGCTCTCCGGATAAAGAGAGATACTTTAGTGAATTCAGGATGTCGCCAAAGGGCGAGTGCTGAAAGATGTCCGCGGCAGTGAACTCCATGACCGGCGCCCAATCAGGTTCGACTGGCAGGGACGCGGAGGGTTTGGAGTCCGGAGAGGAGTCCGGCACCTGGAGTCAAGGTCTTCGCGAAGGACAGGGATGGATTTCGGCTCAATCGCCGTAGAGATTGTAGCCCCCGAGGCGGTGTCCAACCACTCGTCCTCGATCGGGGAATCCGGCTCCGGATTAAGGGTCGGAGCGGATGCAGGTGCGGCCTCCAGGGCACTGTTCGGCTGCAGAGCTAGATCATGCCCATCGAGACAGTGTGGCACGCTTGGCTGCGTCTCGAATCCGTTGAAGATCAAGTCTCCGCGGGTATCGGCGGTATAGTTCAAACTTCCAAATCTGACCTGATGGCCAGGGGCGTAGCTTTCGGTCTGCTCCAGATGGCCAAGCGAATTGGCCCGCGGTGCAAAGCCGCCGAATACGAAGATTTGTCCGGGGAGAAAAGTCTCACCCTGGACCGCGTCGTTGTTGACGATCGAAGGAGCCATCAGGCCTATAGATCATGACAGAGAGGAACTCTCAATGAAAGCACCAATGTCGGTGTCAAAACCGGCGGATCTCGGGTAGGGGGTCCCGAACTGTGCGTCTAGGCGGATGGTAACAGGAGACAAGGGACACGATGTTTTTACCTAGGTTCGGGCCCTCTCGATGGAGGTAATACCCTACTCTTGCTTGATTAATATTGATGATATGGGTAGTACAAGAGTAGATCTACCACGAGATCAAGGAGGCTAAACACTAGAAGCTAGCCTATGGTATGATAGTTGTTCGTCCTACGTACTAAAACCCTCCGGTTTATATAGACACCGAATAGGTTAGGGTTACATGTAGTCGGTTACAATGGTAGGAGATCTACATATCCGTATTGCCAAGCTTGCCTTCCACGCCAAGGAAAGTCCCATCCGGACACGGAACAAAGTCTTCAATCTTGTATCTTCATAGTCTTGGAGTCCAGCCGTGATGATAGTTTGGCTAACCGGACACCCCCTAGTCCAGGACTCCCTCACCTTGGTGTCAACTTAATGTCTGTCTCGATGCTTTGTGACTTGAACATGATCGTGCTATTCGGAAAATATCGTTGCCTTGTACTATTGGAATCTTACAAGTCTCTAGTCTTTGAAGGGTATCAGAAAGATGATCTATACATGGTAGATTTCTCAGCAGGTCCACACCTTGCCGTATGTCTTCTTGCAAAAGCTTGAATCTTTGGCTCGCACCGGAAGGCTGGGGCATCTTGGCATGAGGAACTTACACACACTCGCCAAGAAGAAGCATGCCATAGGCATCGAGGGTATCAAGTTCAAGAAGGATCATTTGTGTGGTGCTGCGAGAAATTTGGAAAGATGACTAGGGCAAAGCACCCTCGAAGACAATCATGACGACATCTCAACCCTTCGAGCTGTTACACATGGACTTATTTGGCCCTACTCACTACTCTACCCTCACAACAACTGCTTGTCTCTATGGCTTCATCATTGTTGATGACTACTCAAGATATACATGGGTGCACATAATTCTCTACAAGACTGAAGTGCAAGATGTCTTCAGACGCAACGCCAATCGAGCCATGAACAATTATGGCATCAAGATCAAGCATATCGAAGTGACAACGGCCTTTGAGTTCAAGAACACCGGACTTGATCTTTATCTGGATACAATGGGAATCACTCATGAGTTCTCCGCTCCATACACACCTCAGCAAAATGGCATCATAGAGCGCAAGAACAGAACCCTCATTAAGATGGCTCGAACAATGCTCGGCGAGTACAAGACACCAAGAAAGTTACGGCACGAAGCTATTGATACTGACATGTCACGTCATCAACCGTGTTTACATCCATAAGCTTCTGGACAAAACATCCTATGAGCTCCTTACTGGCAAGAAGCCAAATGTCAGGTACTTCAGAGTATTTGGAGCTAGGTGCTGGATCAAGGATCCCCATCACAAGTCAAAATTTGCACTTAAAGCTCACGAAGGCTTCATGCTCGGTTACGGAAAGGACTCACACTCTTATAGAGTCTTCAACCTCTATCTCTACAAAATCATCGAAACTGTGGACGTGCGATTTGATGAAACCAATCGTTCACAAAGAGAGCTCCTGCCAAGTACACTAGACGAAGCTCTGCCCAGCGAATCTACCAAGCTGATGGGAACTGGTGAAATCATGCCTTCTGAAGCACAGCCTAAAGAGGAACTTATCATTTCTGCACCTAACCAACCTGAAGACAATGCTCAGACTGAAGACAATCCTCCCAATGATGACAATGATCAGCAAGAGCAAGATCTTCGTCCAGTTCATCCTCAAGTTGCAAATGAAGTACAAATTGAGAAGATAATTGATAGCATCAATGCACCTGGTTCACTTACTCGCTCAAGAGCAACACAGTTAGCAAATTTCTGTGGGCACTTTTCTTTTGTGTCAATATCAGAACCCAAGAAAGTAGCTGAAGCCTTTATGGAACCTGAATGGGTACAAGCTATGCAAGAAGAACTTCAACAGTTCAAGCTGAACAATGTTTGGGAACTTGTCAAGCGTCCTGACCCTCACAAGCATAACATTATTGGCACAAAATGGATATATCGAAACAAGTAAGATGAGCATGGTCAAGTCATCAGAAACAAAGCACGTCTTGTGGCTCAACGATATACTCAAGTTGAAGGAATTGACTTTGATGAAACATTTGCTCCTGTGGCTAGGCTTGAAGCTATTAGACATCTTGCTAGCCTATGCTAACCACCACAACATCTTGCTATATCAAATGGATGTGAAGAGTGCATTTCTCAGCGGCAAGATTGAAGAAGAAGTATCGTCACTCAACCACGGCTTTGAAGATCCAAAACATCCAGATATGGTGTACAAGCTAAACAAAGCATCAGATGGCCTCAAACAAGCTCCTCGCGCTTGGTAGCAATCTGATCAAAGACTTCACGAAGAGCAAAGGCTTCAAACCTGGATCCTCGATCCCACACTCTTCACGAAGACATATGATGGTGAACTGTTTGTGTGCCAAATATATGTGGATGACATTATCTTCGGCTGCACCAACCAGAAGTATAGTGATGAGTTTGGATACATGATGCAAGAGCAATATCAAATGTCCATGATGGGTGAGCTGAAGTTCTTCCTTGGTCTTCAAAATCGTCAACAAAGGAATGGCATCTTCATATCTCAAGAAAAATACCTCAAAGATTGTCTGAAGAAGTTTGGAATGCAAGATTGCAAAGGTTACACGACGCCAATGCCAGCCAAACACCATCTGGGTCCCGACGACAATGGTAAAGAATTTGATCAAAAGGTATACCGCTCCATGATTGGTTCCTTACTTTACCTATGTGCATCTAGGCCAGATATTATGATTAGTGTTTGCATGTGTGCTCGATTCCAAGCGGCACAAAAGGAACCGCATCACTTAGCTGTGAAGCGAATTCTTCAATATTTGGCTCACAACCCAACACTCGGATTATGGTATCCAAAGGGCTCAGAATTTGATCTGGTTGGATTCTCGGATGCTGATTATGCTGGTGACAAGGTGGATCGCAAGTCTACATCAGGCACATGTCACTTTCTAGCACGATCACTTGTCTGTTGGTCTTCAAAGAAGCAGAACTGTGTATGACTCTCAACTGCTGAATCTGAGTACATTGTTGCTGGATCTTGCTGCGCTCAGCTTCTATGGATGAAGCAAACTCTCAAGGACTATGGCATCAATCTGAAACAAGTACCTCTCTTCTGTGACAACGAAAGCGCCAACAATCTAGTCCAGCACTCGAAGACAAAGCACATTGAAATTCGTCATCACTTTCTCAGAGATCATGTCATGAAGAAAGATATTGACATCATTCATGTCAACACTGAAGAGCAACTGGCAGATATCTTCACAAAGCCCTTGGATGAGAAAAGGTTTTGCAAGTTACGGTGTGAGCTAAATATCTTGGAATCCTCAAATGTCCTGTGATCAGCACACATCCTAACACTTATGCATGCTGATGACTTAGATGTGCAACACACGAAGTAAAGTATATCTTCAATCAATGAAGACTTACATTCTGAGTGTGAATACATTAACGTGGAATTTGACTTCGGAGCGCCATGATAATTGTGCGCCGTGTCTAGGTCTAATACTTCCTATACTGTGGGTAACGCCACCACCAAATTTCTCTGTTTGAAGTGTTTCACTCATGGCGTTATTTTTGCTATATCTTCGCATTTGGTTTGTCTTCAAATTTGAACTCATCTTCATGATTTTCTTCACTATGTTGATTTGATTGCTTTCTGATATATATATATACTAGTGTTACATCCCCTCTGACATTCACTTATAGCTATGTCTTCCTAGTTGAATCTTTTGAACTAAGTGAATGTGATCGACCCTAATCTCTCTATGCTTTCTATCTCAAACTCTATCTGTCCAAATCATATGCATTCTATTGAAGCTGTCGAATGTCTTCTCTGCATCCTTGTCGCCAGAAGACACGAGACAAACATTAAGTCTGTTTTAAATGATTCATCCTTATTGTTTGAAATCCGGAGAAGCCGGAACGACCATCAAACAAACTGGCGGGCGTGGGAACGTGGGACAACTCTGAGTATGTTGCATGCTTGCCACGTGCCCCTTAGATGTGAACCGCCAGGGGCACCTGCGTAATTGCGTTGTGCCGCACACTTCCTTATAAATACATGTCCCCTGCGGTAAAGAAAACCTCCGTCCACCTCTCCACCTCGTCAAAACCTTAGCGCCACCGCTAGCTCTCGACGACGCCGGCGACGAAGCGCTTAGCTGCCGCGACTTCTCCGACGCCGTCCTCACACCGGCCGCGGACATCGTCCTCTCCGCCACCGCCGTAGGTGTCCTCCGTCGCCAAGTTAGGGCACGGTGGATTGAACTGCTCGGTCTCCTACTTATCCCATCTAGCATTTCTTCGTGTGGTAAATACAACTCTATTTTTACCATCTTTTTGATCCTCAAAGATTCATCATATTTACCAAAATTGGTTTCTGCCTATACAATGTTAGATCTATTACATGCGCATCTCATACTGCCCGATTATATTCACTTGAGCTTCATATCTAGTTAGATTAAGTCACTTGTACTTATTCACGGATTCGTACAAATCTGGAACCAACTCTCAACATATAAGTGAATGTCTTCGCATCATGAGGTCAATGTCTTCAAACTGATTTATCTTCAAAATCTTCTGAGAATGCATATGTCACAGCCCTAGACTTTGCTTGTAACTAGTGGCATTGCATCCATGCATCATGTTTAAATTTCATTTGAATTTGAAATGGGGAAGACAGAAACCCCCAGAACCCCTTTTGAATCCAACTAGGGTTTGCTAAAAATTATTTCAATGAACCTGAAATGCCTTCTAAAATGCTCATCATTTTTGCTTTGGTTCAGAGCCTCTGCCAAAAGTGGTGCACAATTTTCTAGGTCATCCTAAGGTCTTTGAATTAAAACATAAGTATTTGAGTTTGGGCATTTAAAATTATATAAAATATTTCAAATGCCCAAATATTCTAAACTAAAATGTTTCATGTTGGAAATATTCCAACAATGGACCAGGAAGCAGTTTGGTGATTTTTGGAGTTGTTCTAGTATTTTAATTAACTCCACAAAGTTACAGAAAATTAGAAAACTAAAACAAATAAAAAGAGAGAGAAACCCTACACAGCGCTCACCTCTCAGCCCACCTGCCCAACTCCGGCCCAGCCCACCGAACCGCCACCGTCTCCCACCTCGCGCGGAAGGGCCGCGAGGCGTGGCCACCTGACGCCAAGACGCAGCCGAGCGACCTCCTGCTTGCCGCTCTCCTCCCCCCGACGCTCTGGATGTCTTCCGCGACGCCACGCACCCCCTGGAACCCCCTCGTTCACTCTCTCGTCCCCATCCCCTCCTCTGGCTCCCTCTCTCCTCCACCGAGCGGAGCTCGTCGCCGCCGCTCGCCACCACCGCGGCCATAGGGCCTCCCTCGCTTCCCCGACTAGCCCACAAGCTCCGCCACTCCATCCTAGCCCTCCCCGCCGTCACACGCGACCGGAGAAGCCCCGAGGCGCCGCCCCGTCGCTTTTCCCCTCCGCGGACCCGCCGGTCGCCGTCGCCCGATTCGTCGGCTCCGGACCGCCCCCGACCTCGCCGACGACGCCATCGGACGCGCTGTGAGCTGCTGCGTCGATCCCCTCTCTCCCCTGGCTCTTTTCCTCTCGCTACCGCCATTTCCACCTCACCCAAAAACTCCCCGCCGCCGGCCATGGCGCCGTCGTGGCTAGAGCCACAATGGCTCGACGCCAACCCCACCTCTGTGCTCAGCGCAGCACCAGTAGCTCATAGCCACCACCCGCTCCTCCTCCCGTGCACCGTAGCATCAAACCCGACCCCGCCCGAACTCCGGCCGCCGCCTTGGAGCTCGCCGCCGTCGATTCCGGCCACCCCGACACCGGCTAACCCCACCAAGAGCTTCGGCTCGTCCCCAGCTCCTCCTAGATGCCCTCCGCGGCCCATTTGTTCGCCGGAGTGGCCAAAACCACTCTCGCCGCCGCGTCGGGCTCGCCGGCGGCTAGACGCCGGCAGCCGACTTTGAATTTGACCACGGGTGGGCCCTGGTTGACTCTGATGAGTCAATGACAGGTGGGGCCCAGCCCTGCTAACTAAATAGGTTTAGTTTTAATTAATTTTAGTTACACTAATTACTCTGACACGCGGGACCCACTGTCAGGTTTGACCCGGACCATGTCCCGTGGACCACTGACGTCACACTGACGTCAGGCTGACGCAGTAATTGATTTTCTGGATTTAATTTAATTCAGGAAATTTCAGAAAATACCCCAAACTTCTAAAAATCATATAAATTCAACCGTAGCTCAGAATGAAATAAGTTATATATGAAAAATGATCAGAAAAATATGAAGAATCTGTTTATGCCATGATCAGGCATGTTTGAACAAGTTAACCTCACTGAATAGGATGAATCATGATTAGGGTAAATTATGAACTAGCATTTGGAGTTGGAGTCTAACCTTGTTTGAATTCCACTTCAATTAACTTGGCTAGATACTGCATTAGGTGAATTCAGTACCTTAACATGACATGTCATCCATGTGAATGTGCATTGCATTGACTGTGTTCTCTCTTGTTTGCCGGTAATTGTTCCCTCTCAGTAGACGACGTTCCGACGATTGTTCGATGACACTGATGAAGAACTATATTATCTTCAGAAGTGCCAGGCAAGCAAAACCCCCTTGTTCATTCCGATATAATCCCACTCTCTCGCTCCTGTTCTATTTTACTGCATTAGGACAACAACGACTCATGTGTTACTTGCTGCGGTAGCTGAACCCCTTTATCCTCTGCATGACCCGTCATTCCACAAAGAATTAGATGAAACCAACTAGCATGAGTAGGAGTTGTTTGAGCCTGTTGTTCCTACTCATTCATGCTTGTTTGTCATGCCTGCTACTGCTTAGAGTTGAGTCAGGTGCGATTCATCGGGAATGAGTCGGAGTGGTGTGAACATGTCCCATCGTGTGTGAGCTAAGTGTGTGAACACTATTTGGTAAAGGTAGCGGTGAGAGGCCATGTAGGAGTACATGGTGGGTTGTCTCATTGCAGCCGTCCTCGTGAACTGAGTTACGTGTTTGTGATCCATGAAGCAGATTACTACCACGCATTGGGCCCGAAACCAATGGACCCTCTCGGCTTCTTAACCACCCTTGTTCCCGGTCCGGGAGTTGCAAGTAGTTTCGTGTTTGTAGCATCTTTGGGGGCCGCACTTATGACCGTAGGGGTGGGTTGTGTTGCGGTAGGCACTGCCGTGGCCTAGTGTACCGATTCCTTTGTTTGGTGTCTCGGGAACCCTGCACACATCGTTCGGGGCTGTATGGGAAACCTCGGCGGACTCCTGCGGATGGAACCCGAATAGGCGATAAACTGGACTAGGGACTTGAGTGTTTAGGTAGGTCGTGGCCGACACCCACGTTGGGCTTCCGCTTGAAGGTTGCCGAGTACATGTCGTGTAAACGGCGGTAAGTGGTGAGCGTGTGTGAAGAAGTACACCCTGCAGGGTTAATATGATCTATTCGAATAGGCTGTGTCCACGGAGAAGGACTTACGGGTTGCCTATATCGGTTCATAGACAAGTGGAAGTGGATACTCTAAAATGCGCAAGATAAGCGTGAGTGCTATGGATGGCGTTCTCGTAGGGAGGCGGGGCGGGTCCATAGTGGTGTATTGATATGGTGAATATGTGGACTCGTGTGCGCCACCTCAAAAGAGTTACTTGCGATCGTAGTTCAGGATAGCCACCGAGTCAAAGCTGGCTTGCTGCAGCTTAAACTCCACCACCCCTTTGATAATGATGCATATGTAGTTAGTTACGATGTAAGTCTTCTTTGAGTACGTTTGTACTCACGTTTGCTTATTTTATGTTTTGCGAGAGAGACTTGGTCTCGCTAGTAGTTCCGCTTGGACTTCGACGTTTAGCTTGTTACCTCAGCTACGATCTTGTGCCATCGGCAGGATCAGTAGATAGTCGGGCTTCTCAGCCTTATTTCATTTATAGTTATGCGTACTCGGACATGTTTAGCTTCTGTTTGTGCTTTGACTTGTATGTTTCGAGTGTTGGGTCATGAGACCCATGTTTGTAATATCTCGCTCCTCGAGCCTAATGAATAAATATTTGAGTCAGAGAGTTATGTTGTGATGCCATGTTGTATTCACACATATTGAGCATATTGTGTGTATGTTTGAAATGCTTGGTATGTGTGGGATCCGACAAACTAGTTGTTTATCCTTGGCAGCCTCTCATATGGGAAATGTAGTCTCGTGCTTACGGCGATAGTAGTCCGCTACAGCCCGGGTCACCGGAGTCCTGCTAGCCCAGCACTACTGCTTGGACACTTGACTGGCTGGCATGTGTTTCACTTCGTTCCTATGTCTGTCCCTTCGGGGAAATGTCACGCGGTGTTATTCGGAGTTCTGCCTAGCCTGCTACAGCCCGGGATACCGGAGTCCTGTTAGCCCAGTGCTACAGCTCGAATATATACGTTGATGACCGACATGCTCGATGTGATTCATGTATGCCTGTCCCCATAGGTTAGAGCCGCTTTGGGTTCACGACTAGCCATGTCGGCCCGGGTTCTTTATCATGTGGATGCTAGCGACACTGTCATATACTTGAGCCAAAAGACGCAAACGGTCCCGGGCCATGGTAAGGCGACACCCGTGGGAATACCGTGCGTGAGGTCGCCAAGTGATATGAGGTGTTACCGGCTAGGTCGATGTGATTTGGAATCGGGGTCCTGACAGCATATGACCTCTTCCCCTTCCCTCGCATCTCTAATGCTGTCACAGGTACATGTCCGTGGGAGAATCCCTTGGTTCTCATAGTGCGCATTCGTTTGCGAGAATTCTTACTGACATCACATTAACTCTCCGAAGCCGGTTCCTGTTTGTCCAGCAAGCGAAAACCTTTGAAGCCTTCGAACGTGTTGAAGCCATTTAGTTTGAAGTTCATGGCTGCAGAGAAATCAGTAAGGAAGGGTGGTAGACAGCATCGTGGGGGAACATCAAGAGACTTGCCTGATGACCTCCCAGAGCTTTACAAGACAGATCCTAAAGAGGATTATAATCAGCGCAAGACACGAATCCAATAGATTCGATGATATTGGGCTGAACAATGGTTCAAATACAAGTTCGTGACCCAGGAATACGCTGAGAAGAATGCTATCAAAAGTCCTTGGGGTGATATTCTCTTTCGAGGCCTTCCACCCAAGAACAGCTGAAGCTATTGCACAGCGTTTCTATCCTTGTATGGTCCGTGGACCTCAGCCTGAAAATGCCGACCCATCGTCATTGCTCTGGTGTCGTGACGATAATCTCTTCAAGCACAACTTCCAGCATGCAAAGGCGTCGGCAAGGAAAACAAGAAGTCATTGGGATTAGACTTCAACCCTGGTCCCTCTGCTCCCCGTGCCGACGGCTCACATGATGCATAACCCAATGTCATTGGTCCTTTCTACAACCTTGATGGCCTCATCACTCACATATCAGTCCA
Organism: Aegilops bicornis; assembly: GCA_021605145.1. NCBI lineage: Eukaryota > Viridiplantae > Streptophyta > Magnoliopsida > Poales > Poaceae > Aegilops > Aegilops bicornis. The sequence goes on from CM038669.1 coordinate 155,197,563, forward strand.
AGGTGCCAAAGTGGATCATTCTGATGATAATACTGACACTGATGAAGCCCCAGCTCCTACTCCAAAGCCACAGAAGCCAAACAAGGCTAAGGCTTCAAGATCAGCTGCTCCTCCAAGAGCTTCACGTGCGAAGCCAGCAGCCCTTGCACCTCCACGAAGGCGATTATGCGGTCTAAAGATCTATCACGTATCTCCAAGAATACGGAGAAGAAAAAGAAAATCGTCAAAAATACTGATCAGACATTGACTCCTGCTGCCATTCTGCGAGAAGAGCACATTGATCTATCCAGCGATGAAGATCTTGCAGATGATGCTCTTGAGCAACTGATCAAGAGCAAGGAAGAAGCAGAGATCTTCAATGACTTGCCTCTCTTTGATGTAGCAATCATCCATAACTTCATTGATGAGTGGTTTGACACCCCAAATCTCAGCTTTGAAGATCTGCAACTTCCCATTGGCCTCAGCATCTCCTTCAATGGCGCCATTGCTTCTGAGCTAGCTCTTGCTCAGCGCATCGTTGAACTGAAGCACAAGATCGACTATGAGAAAGCTCAGTTCAAGAAGCATGTGGCAGAGCTCAGCATGCAAGATGTCAAAAACTTCAAGATCATGCTGCACGAGCTCAAACAAGCCTTTCTCAAGAAGCGCGATGAAGCTAAAGGCTCTCGTGTGCGCATGAAGAGTCTGGCTGACAAGTGTGTGCAAGCCTACAATGAGGCTGAGAAGCGCAAGGCTCTTGGTCGTCCTGGCATTGACCCCAGAATGGCTACAAAGAAGAAGAAGCCATCAACTGACCAATCTGCACCTTCAAGGCAGGAAGAACCTCGCATAGTCTTCCCAAGCAGCATGACTGGCTCGAAGCCAAAGGTCAGGTCAACCGCTTGAATCAAGAAGGCGAGGATCGCCGAGGCTAAAGCGAGAAAAAGGAAAAATCCTGAAGCCTCGATGTTGCTCCTCCAAGAAGAAGCGCCAAAACCAAGAAGGATCGGGCTGCTCCCACAGAGCCCTTAGTTGTTGAACCTATCTCAATGGTTCGCCACATGTCTGAACACCAAGAACGACGGATGATAGTTCATGAGCCTGCTTCCACAGAGGCTCATGAAGTCGAAGACATTCCATGATTGATCCCCGCTGCGAAGACATTGGTCACAATGACAATGTTGAAGATGATGTAGTTCTTCCTCGGACCGAACACAACTTGGTATCATCGCTTTGTTCTCACGAACAGCAAACTCATCAGCATTGGTCGTCCCCTGACGCCAATTGCTCAGGATGCATCATGGGCTGATCACCCACAACAACAAGACTCCCCGAGTACTCCCCAACAACAACAAGTCACACCACCTGTGCAAGAAGAAGAGGCTAACTTTGAGGCCCAGCCAACTCCATCTCCAAAGGCGTCGCCAGCATTATGCAGGCTTCACAAAGGACCAAGGCCTCAAGTCCCTCTTTCGAGCGGTCCAGAAGGAGAAGTGCACCACCAATCTGTTGCACGTCAAGTGTTTCTAGAAGCCACTCCGACTGTGAATGTCTCCGTGTCTGAAGCCAAAGCTGCTGAAGACAATCCGGCTACATCGGCCGATGACAACCAAGAAGAAGAACATGTCCCTACTCCCCCATTCTTTGAAGAAGTTGTTCACGAAGTGAGCGTGCAGGTCTTGACCCTCCAGCTCATCAAGTGGAGGTTGAAAATCTTGAGGCTGCCACCACGAACACAAATGAAGCCAACGACGTAGTCATGGCTGAAGCAAATGTGGAGCCTGCACCAACCAATGTGCCAGAAGCCAATGATGCAACTCCTCCTGAAGCATCTGTTGTGCAGCCTGACGCCTCTGTTGTTGCCACTGCTCCTGTTCCGCCACCAAGGCCCCATACAATTGAGCAAGCATACAACTATGGTCAGCTGATCACTGTCAAATGGCCCGTTCTGGTCCCTCCGCCTAATGCCTCTGGTCCTCAGTTTGATTATCATGTTGGGCATAGGCCTCTGGTCCAGAAACCAAAGCTTGACTGCCAAGGTTCCCAGGTACTGCCACCTCTACAGGATCCTTCAATGCAAATGGCTTCAAAGCCCACAACACCTTCTTTGACAGAGCAAAGAACCCCTACTCAAGGCAAAGAATATCATCAGATCGTTTCTGGAGCTATCAGCAGCGAAGCTATTACTCCTGCGTTCTGTATGATCAAGGGCGCATTTTCCCTCATATGCGCCTCGACACTGAAGCCATTGCTGGACGGCCCTGCTTAGAGGAAGCACTTGATTGCTTTCGTGATGCTGGTCTGCTCGGCTTTGTGACAGATAAAGAACATTGGAATGAAGAACGTTTGCTTCAATTCTATGCTACCCTCCACAATCGCGGCTACTACTGAGGATACAAAGACATGGGTTCTCGAGTGGATGACAGAAATGTTCATCATGAAGCCAAAGCTCTTGACGTCTTTGAGCTTACAGGCCTACCCACTCCGGAGAGCTGTTCGAACCTGATTGTCAACTCCACCGCAATCTTGTTGGAGAGCATCTTCCATAAGCCAGAGCCCAACATGAGCCAGATGTTGAGCATGATGAAGCCTCTGCCACCTAACGCTGAATACCCAAAGGAGTTCTTTGTTGATGACCTTGAGTATCTGCCTCGCACAATATATCACATCATCGGTAGAACTCTATGGCCTATCAAAGGGCATTCATCATCCGCAAAACTTGAAGGAGCCATGAAGACATTGGTCTTTACATCCTCAATGGCATCGACTTCAATACACAAGAATTCTTCATCCGCAAGCGGCTGCGTCTGGATCGACCTTTTGGCCTGAAATTCTATGCTCCATGGGTCATGCGCCTCATCAAGCTACACTCTGCTATCAACCTTCAGCCCTCTCGCCGCAATCATCTGATCTTTCTACCAGAGGTTGATATGTCAGTTGAAGCCATATACCCTGAGCCTGCCAAGAAGCCTCTTTGTCTTCAAAATGCTAATCACCAAAGCTTCACTCAACCCATGGAAGGAGTCCAAGCAGAAACTCGTGTCTATCCAATGGCTGGGAACACTAAATACGCCTCACCGCGCATAACCGAAGCTACCGAGAGCACAATTGCCCAAAGGCCTAAGAAGCGCTCGTGTCCTAAATGACCGAGAACTTCTTGTGGCTGTATGTCGTAAACTAGACAAGCATCACTTCGGCTCAAGCGACAGATGCAAAGCCTCTTGGTGGGCGTCAATTGCATTCAAATCTTGCCACCAAGAATGCTTTTGTCACTCACGAGACATCGGCGATCATGGAAGAGTTTGACGCTGCTTTCGGTCTTTGAAGCAGATCTTCAAGACTATGGCGTCACTGAAAGATTCAAGTTTGACTCCACTCCTCCACGGAATGTTGTCCTACGTCGAACTCCATCCCTTGAAGACTCTGACTATTCTTCCTCCACGGCAACTGTGAATGCCAAAGTGATCGATGATGAAGACGATGCTACTTCACCGCCCCCTACTTCTGCACGCATCGACACTGCACCAAGTTCGTCTGCGCCGCCAAACAACAACGACAACCCTGCTGCTTCACCTACTCCTCATAGGAATGAGTAGATTCTCTATGTCTTCAAACCTTTTTGGTCCTTACTGACAAAAGGGGGAGAAGCATATGAGTTTGATAGTCTTCAAGCGGGTTCATATGGGCGGTTGCTTTATATTTTTCCTATTGTTTACAACTCAAGCTTTTGATACATTTGGTTCTTTGAGTTGTAACACTTAAACTCGATGGTCGTCTGCTACTTATTTGCTTTTCTGTGATGCGATGATAAATTCCGCATGTGCGATGATAACTTCTGCACTTAGATCATTCTGCAGACGTCCATGTTTCATTATGCATGTCATTCTCTTAGTTATATCATTTCATGCATGATGAATTATCTTCATAAGTTGAAGAGGATCTCCACAAGTACAACCTGCCATGTGCATTTGCATTCCAAAAGCAAATTACTTATATGCACATCTTCGTGGGGAGCCTTTGCCACTTATGAAGACAATTACCTATCCTTTACAATTTCACATACTTTATCCCCGTTGAAAACTTCAACCAGTTTGTCATCAATCACCAAAAAGGGGGAGATTGTAAGTGCATCTAGTGCCACCCCTAGTTGGTTTTGGAGTATTGACGACAAATTTAGTTGAGGGACTAATGCGTTTGTGAGAATTGCAGGATAACACAGGTAGTGTCCCTCATTGATTCGGTTTACCTACCGGAGATGACCCCTAAAAATGTATGAAGACATTGGCGACAATGGTGGTATGTGAAGATATTCATATTGAAGACTATGACATGAGAAGACATTGAGTGAAGACTATGGAGCGCGAAGACTGTGTCGTTTCGTTGTTTACTTTTTCTTCTTTGTTGAGTCATAGGAACCACCGTACTGTTAAGTGGGGTCCAAGTGAACAAAGTCAGAATGACTGAAGTGATGCTCAATCCAAATCCTATGTCTTCGAGCGAAGACAATGAGAGCAAATCTTATCCAGAGCTGGATGAGTCAGCTTTGCTTGTAGCCCAAGTAAAGTTGCCGTGTGTGTTTGAAATATGTCCGTTGAAACACGTGTCAGTTCCTTAGTGACCCAGGGTCATTTCGGACATATCAGGTCGGGTTGCCTAGTGGCTATAAATAGCCCACCCCCTACACCATAAATTGGTAGCTGCTCAGAGTTAGTACACGGCTTTTTTCATTTGAGAGCAACCCACCTCGAAGCCTTTGAGAGAGAGAAATCCTAGCGAGGACAAAGCCCAAACACCCAGAGCCAAAGAGTGTTAGGCATCACTGAAGTCTTTCTGTCTGCGTGACCTGAAGACTTATTACACATGAGGACTGTGAATCCTCCAGCCGGTTAGGCGTCGCGTTCTGAGCATCCAAGAGTCATTGTGGATCGCCGGTGAATGAAGTCTTTGAATGTTCGGAAGTCTACCTTGAAGACTTACCAGAGTGATTGGGCGAGGACTGTGTGTCCTTAGTTCAAGGGGAATAAGGTGAAGACGCGGTCTTCTGAGTTGAATCTCAGCCTCCCTAACCAGACGTACAGTTGTCACAGCAACTGGAACTGGTCCAACAAATCCTGTGTCTTCAACAAGTGACTGGTTCTATCCTCTCCCTCCCTTTACTTAGAGTTTGTCTTCGTGAAGTCATTGCCTATTTGTCATACCTGTTTGACTTCATTGCTTGACTACTATCGTTGGTTGGCTTCATACTATCTTCCATCCTGATCCTTACTACTAAGCTGCTATTAGTCTTTGTACTTTCACATTACTGCATACTTGACTATGGTTTGCTTGTTGTAGTTTATCTTCCGCTGCATATCAATTAGGTCATTTCTATTGTTTGTCTTTGAAACTTCCACGTTTTGAAGACTTTCATAAAAATCGCCTATTCACCCCCCCTCTAGTCGATAACTAGCACTTTCAGAGTGTATCCTTGAGCAACGAGACGAGCCTTGTTTCTGACAACTTGACCATGCTCATCGTGTTTGTTGCGATATATCCATTTTGTGCCTATTATGTTGTGCTTGCGGGCGTCAGGACGCTTGACAAGTTCCCAGACAATGTTCAGCTTGAACTGTTGAAGCACTTCTTGCATAGCTTGAATCCATTCAGGTTCCATGAAGGCTTCAACAATTATCTTGGGTTCAGATATTGAGACAAAAGCAAAGTGCCCACAAAAATTTGCTAGCTGTGTTGCTCTTGAACGTGTGAGTGCACCAGGTGCATTGATGCTATCAATTATCTTCTCAATATGTACTTCATTTGCAACACGAGGATGAGCTGGACGAAGATTTTGCTCTTGCTGATCATTGTCATCGTTGGGAGGATTGTCTTTGGGCTGAGCATTGTCTTCTGGTTGATTAGGTGCAGAAATGATAAGTTCCTCTTCAGGCTGTGCTTCAGACGGTATGATTTCTCCAGTTCCCATGAGCTTGATGGATTCACTAGGTGGAACTTCATCTAGCACATTTGGCAGGTGCTCTCTTTGTGAGCCGTTAGTCTCATCGAACCGCACATCCACAGTTTCAACCACTTTATAGTGAAAGAGGTTGAAGACTCTGTAGGAGTGCGAATCCTTTCCGTAACCGAGCATAAAACCTTCATGTGCTTTGATTGCAAATTTTGAAGTGTGATGTGGATCCTTGATCCAGCACCTAGCACCAAATACTCTAAAATGGCGACATTTGGCTTCTTACCAGTGAGGAGTTCATAGGATGTTTTCTTCAGAAGCTTGTGAAGATAAACACGGTTGATGACATGACATGCAGTAGCAATAGCTTTAGGCCAGAACTTTCTTGGAGTCTTGTATTCATCAAGCATTGTCCATGCCATCTCAATGAGCGTTCTGTTCTTGCGCTCCATGATGCCATTCTGCTGAGGTGTGTACGGAGTAGAGAACTCATGAGTGATGCCTAATGTATCCAAGTAAAGGTCGAGGCCGGTGTTCTTGAACTCAGTGTTGTTGTCACTCCTGATATGCTTGATCTTGATGCCATAGTTGTTCATGGCACGGTTGGCGAAGCGTCTGAAGACATCCTGCACTTCAGTCTTGTAGAGAATTATGTGCACCCACGTATATCTTGAATAATCATCAACAATGACGAAGCCATAGAGACAAGCAGTAGTAGTGAGAGGAGTAGTGAGTAGGGCCAAATAAGTCCATGTGTAGCAGCTCGAAGGGTTGGGATGTCATCATGATTGTCTTCGAGGGATGCTTGCCCCTAGTCATCTTTCCAAATTTCGGCAGGCACCGCACAAGTGATCCTTCTTGAACTTGACGCCCTCGATGCCTATGACATGCTTCTTCTTTGCGAGAGTGTGTAAGTTCCTCTTGCCAGCATGCCCTAGCCTCCGATGCCAGAGCCAGCACTCAGAAGCTTTTGCAAGAAGACATACGGCAAGTTGTGGTCCTGCTGAGAAATCTGCCATGTACAGATCATCTTTTCGGTACCCTTCAAAGACTAGAGACTTGTCAGATTCCATTAAAACAAGGCAATGACATTTTCCAAATATCACAATCATGTTCAAGTCACAAAGCATTCAGACTGACATTAAGTTGAAACCAAGGGATTCAACAAGCATCACTTTGTCCATGTGCTGATCCTTTGAGATTGCAACTCTACCTAGACCCAATACCTTGCTTTTACCAGTGTCAGCAAATGTCATGTGACTCTTGCCAGATGGATGTAAGGTTGAGTCCATGAGAAGACTTCGATCACCAGTCATATGATTAGTGCATCTGTTGTCCATGATCCATTCTGAAGCATGAGGTGTCATACCCTACAGTATAGTTAGGGGGATAGGCTTCACCAAGAGTATTGTGAAGCATAAACATTTGACGGGCAAGAGGATTATCAAAGCTCAGATCAAGATTAGGACTGATAGGATGATTGGCAAGCGATTCAGGAACAAAATACATAGTAAGACCATTTGGGCATTTGATCTTGCGCCCTACAAGATGTTTTAGGTCCCCAGCAATAGCATCAGATGCCTTTGATTTCCGGCTAGAGAACTTTCCCTGCAAAACAAAGTCAATTCTTCTTAACCAACCACATTCTAGGGGATGTCTTAGAAGCAATGAGTCTAAGTGCAGCATCTGAGAACTTCGGCTTTGAAGCCCTAGCAAATAGCCTTGCAGGAGGTGAATAGTACTCATATGAAGCAGAATAGTTCTTAGTTTTATGAAGATAGCGGTTTGAAGAAACACGCTCATATCCATAAGTCTGAGTATGGTTTCCCTGCAAAACATTCGCGTTAGGGTGACTTAGGTGAGTCCTCTGTCTCTATGAAGCCTTTGAACCATATGAAGCCTTTTTTTTCTGAGATTTGTCTTCTTCCCAGGCGGTGTCATGATGAAATTCACAGGAAGATTCTCAAGATAACTTTTGGGAACCCAGATCTTATTCATAGGTGGCCCATTCCTGCAGTTAGTACCAATATACCTCGCAAACACTTCACCATTCCGATTCTTAAACAGTTTATAGTTTGCATCAAAGGATTCATCAATGATAATAGGGTTAGCACAAGTGAAGCCAGATAAGGTGGATGGATCCACTGAAGGTCGCTTTGCAGCAACCCATGTGGTTTTGGGGTAATGCTCAGGCTTCCAGTAGGAGCCATCAGCATTCATTTTCCTCTCGAACCCAACACCCTATTTCCTAGGGTTTCGGTTCAGAAACTGCCTTTTGAGGACATCGCATACGATGTCGATGCCCTTTGAGACTTTTGTACATCCCCTGTTTCGAGCAATGTCTTCAACCTAGCATTTTCATCAGCAATAGTAGTGGTATCCTCGGGAGAGGGTTAGTTACCACATCAGCAGTTGAAGATATTGCAACATGAGTAGCTGTAGAACATTCCGAATGTGAAGTTGTGTTATCACGCTCAAGGCATTTTAGACATGGTGGTTCAAATCCTTCCTGAGCGGAACTGATCTGATGAGCGCGAAGTGACTCATTCTCTTTTTGAAGATCACCATGAGCCGCTCTCAATTTCTCAAGCTCTTGCTTCCTTTGAAGATAATCATAGGAGAGATTTTCATGAGTAGTTGAGAGCGTTTCATGACGACTTTCAAGTTCCTGGTACTTAACATGAAGATTTTTTATGTCTTCAATTAAGGACTGAGAATGGGTCATTTCAGCGTCCAATAGGACATCGCTTTTGTCTAACAATTTTTGAGTATGTTCCATAGCTTCCTGTTGTTCAGTTGCAATTTTAGCAAGTGTTTTGTAGCTGGGTTTGGATTCACAATCAGAGTCATCTTCAGTTGATTTGGAAAGTAAGCATCGCGTGATTTTACCTTTGCACCACGTGCCATGAAGCAGTAGGTGGGAGCAGAGTCGTCCTTGTCATTAGCATCAGTGTTGGTGACGGGGCCATTGTCTTCAGTGTTGAAGATAGACTTGGCAACGTAGGTTGTAGGTAGAGCCAGACTTGCAACGCCAGGGTCGGACTCCTCCTTAGACTCCACCTCCGCCTCCTTAGAAGCAGACTCCTCCTCTGAATCCATCTCCTTGCCAACAAAAGCATGAGCCTTGCCAGATGAGCTCTTCTTATGATATGAAGACTTGGATGAGGACTTGGAAGAAGACTTTGATGATTTCTTCTTCTTCTTGTCATCAAAATCATATTCCTTGCTCTTCTTCTTCTTGTTGTTGTTCTCATCGTCCCACTTCGGACACTCAGAGATGTAGTGTCCAGGATTCTTGCACTTGTGACATGTTCTCTTCTTATAGTCATGAGTGGAAGCTTCATCATTTCTTGAGCTGGATCGTGAAGACTTTCTGAAGCCCTTCTTCTTAGTGAACTTCTGGAACTTCTTCACAAGCATAGCAAGTTCCTTTCCAATGTCTTGAGGATCATCAGGCTGCTGAGATTCTTCTTCAGATGAGGAAACATCTTTTGCCTTCAAAGCACGAGTTCGGCCATACTTGGGACCATAGATATCTCTTTTCTCAGATAGCTGGAACTCATGTGTGTTGAGCCTCTCAAGAATGTCAGACGGATCGAGTGTCTTGAAGTCAGCGTGTTCTTGTATCATCAGGGCAAGGGTGTCGAATGAGCTGTCAAGTGATCTCAGCAGTGTCTTGACGATTTCATGCTTGGTGATCTCAGTGGCGCCAAGAGCACGAAGCTCATTTGTGATGTCAGTGAGGCGATTAAACGTGAGCTGGACATTCTCATTGTCGTTTCTCTTGAAGCGGTTGAAGAGGTTGCTAAGAACACTGATCCTTTGATCTCTCTGGGTTGAGACGCCTTCATTGACCTTGGAGAGCCACTCCCAGACTAGCTTTGACGTTTCCAGAGCACTCACATGGCCATACCGTCCTTTGGTCAGATGACCACAGATGATGTTCTTGGCAGTAGAATCCATTTGAATGAACTTCTTGACATCAGCAGGGGTGATACCTTCACCAGTCTTGGTAACGCCATTCTTGACGACATACCAGAGGTCGACATCAATGGCTTCAAGATGCATGCGCATCTTATTCTTCCAGTAGGGATATTCAGTTCCATCAAAGACGGGGCAAGCAGCGGAGACTTCGATTATCCCTGCAGTCAACAAAGCTAAAACTCCAGGTGGTTAAACCGAATCACACAAAACAAGGGAGTACCTTGCTCTGATACCAATTGAAAGTGCTAGTTATCGACTAGAGGGGGGGGGGTGAATAGGCGATTTTTATGGAAGTCTTCAAAACATGATAGTTTCAAAGACAAACAAGAGAAATGAACCTATTGATATGCAGCGGAAGGTAGACTACACAAAGCAAGCCATAGCCAAGTATTCAATGAAGTGATTGCACGAAGACTAATAGCAGCTAGGTACTAAAGATCAGGATGGAAGATAGTATGAAGCCAAACAATGATAGTAGTCACATAGTGAAGTCAAACAGGTAGAGTAAGCAGGCATTGACTTCACGAAGACAAACTCTAAGTAAAGAGAGGGAGAGGAAAGAACCAGTCACTTGTTGAGGACACAGGATTTCTTGGGCCAGTTCCAGTTGCTGTTACAACTGTACGTCTGGTTAGGGAGGTTGAGATTCAACTCAGAAGACCACGTCTTCACCTTATTCCCCTTGAGCTAAAGACACCCAGTCCTCGCCCAATCACTCTGGTAAGTCTTCAAGGTAGACTTCCAAACCTTCACAGACTTCGTTCACCGGCGATCCACAATGACTCTTGGATGCTCAGAACGCGACGCCTAACCGGCTGGAGGATTCACAGTCCTCATGTGTAATAAGTCTTCAGGTCACGCAGACAGAAAGACTTCAGTGATGCCTAACACTCTTTAGCTCTGGGTGTTTGGGCTTTGTCCTCGCTAGGATTTCTCTCTCTCAAAGGCTTCGGAGGTGGGTTGCTCTCAAATGACAAAAGCCGTGCACTAACTCTGAGCAGCCACCAATTTATGATGTAGGGGGTGGGCTATTTATAGCCACTTGGAAACCCGACCTGATTTTGTCCAAAATGACACTTGGTTACTAAGGAACTGACACGTGTTCCAATGGTCAGATTTCAAACACACGCGACAGCTTGACTTGGGCTACAAGCAAAGCTGACTCATCCAGCTCTGGATAAGATTTGCTCTCATTGTCTTCGCTCGAAGACATAGGATTTGGTTGAGCATCACTTCAGTCACTCTGACTTTGTTCACTGGGACCCCACTTAACAGTACGGTGGTTACTATGACTCAACAAAGAAGAAAAACGAAACAACAAAACAACTAAGTCTTCACACTCCATAGTCTTCACGCGATGTCTTCTCTTGTCATAGTCTTCAATGTGAATATCTTCACATACCACCTTTGTCTTCAATGTCTTCATACATTTTTAGGGGTCATCTCTGGTAGGTAAACCGAATCAATGAGGGACTACTACCTGTGTTATCCTGCAATTCTCACAAACACATTAGTCCCTCAACCAGGTTTGTCGTCAATACTCAAAAACCAACTAGGGGTGGCACTAGATGCACTTACATGATCCACAATGGCTCTTGGATGCTCAGAATGTGACGCCTAACCGGCTGGAGGATTCACAGTCCTCAAGTGTAACAAGTCTTCAGGTCACGTGGACAGAAAGGCTTCAGTGATGCCTAACACTCTTTGGCTCTAGGTGTTTGGGCTTTGTCCTCGCAAGGATTTCTCTCTATCAAAAGCTTCGGAGGTGGGTTGCTCTCAAACGACAAAAGCCGTGCACTAACTCTGAGCAGCCACCAATTTATGGTGTAGGGGGTGGGCTATTTATAGCCACTAGGCAACCCGACCTGATTTGTCTGAAATGTCCCTGGGTCACTAAGGAACTGACACGTGTTCCAACGGTCGGATTTCAAACACACGCGGCAACTTTACTTGGGCTATAAGTAAAGCTGAATCATCCAGCTCTAGATAAGATTTTCTCTCATTGTCATCGCTCGAAGACATAGGATTTTGGTTGAGCATCACTTCAGTCACTCTGACTTTGTTCACTAGAACCCCACTTAACAGTACAGTGGTTCCTACGACTCAACAAAGAAGAAAAGGAAACAGGAAAACAGCTAGGTCTTCACTCTCCATAGTCTTCGTGCGATGTCTTCTCTTGTCATAGTCTTCAATGTGAATATCTTCACATACCACCAATGTCTTCATACGTTTTTAGGGGTCATCTCCGGTATGTAAACCGAATCAATGAGGGACTACTACCTGTGTTATCCTGCAATTCTCACAAACACATTAGTCCCTCAACCAGGTTTGTCGTCAATACTCCAAAACCAACTAGGGGTGGCACTAGATGCACTTACAATCTCCCCCTTTTTGGTGATTGATGACAAACTGGTTGAAGTTTTCAACGGGGATAAAAGTATGTGAAATTGTAAATGATTTAGGTATTGTCTCCATAAGTAGCAAAAGGCTCCCCCTGAAGATGTGCATATAAGTAATTTGCTTTTGGAATGCAAATGCCCATGGCAGGTTGTACTTGTGGAGATCCTCTTCAACTTATGAAGACAATTCATCATGCATGATTTGATATGACGAAAATAATGACATGCATAATGAAAAATGGACGTCTGCAATATGACTTCATGTGGGATTTATCATCGCACATGCGGAATTTATCATCGCATCACAGAATAGCAAACAAGTAGCAGACGACCATCAAGTTTAAGTGTTACAACTCAAAGAACCAAATGTATCAAAAGTGAGAGTTGTAAACACTAGGCAAAATATAAAGCAACCGCCCATATGGACCCGCTTGAAGACTATCAACTCATATGCTTCTCCCCCGTTTGTCAGTAAGGACCAAAAAGGTTTGAAGACATAGATCCTCTACTCGTTCCTAGAAGGAGTAGGAGAAGCTGCAGGGTTGGCGTTGGGGTTTGGCGATGCAGAAGAACTTGGTGCAGTGTCGATATGCACTGAAGTTGGAGGTGGTGAAGTAGCATCATCTTGATCATCTATCACTCTGGCATTCACCGTTGCAGCTGAGGAGGAATAATCAGAGTCTTCAAGAGAGGGAGTTCTACGCAAGACAGCATTCCTTGGAGGAGTGGAGTCAAACTTGAATCTTTCAATGAAGCAATCGTCTTTAAGATCTGCTTCAGCACTCAGCAATCTCAAACTCTTCCATGATCTCCGACATGTTTCATGTGGAACAAAGGCATTCTTGGTGGCAAGATTGCGAATGCAATTGACGTCCACCAAGAGGCTCTCCATCTTCCGCTTCAGCCAGTAGTGATGCTTATCCTGTTTCTGATGCAGGGCAACAAGAAGCTCTCGGTCATTGAGAACACGAGATCGCTTCCGAGGCCTTTGAGCAATAGTGCTTTCAGTGGCTTCAGTTTGAGCACGGTGAGGTAAGCGTGTATTCCCATCCAAAGGATAAACACGAGTGACTGCCTAGACTCCTTCAATGGGTTGTGTGAAGCTTTGGTGATCAGCATTGTGAAGACAAATAGGCTCCTTGGCAGGCTTTGGGTATATGGCATCAACTGACATATCAACCTCTGGCAGAAAGATCAGATGGTTGCGAGCAGAGGGCTGATAGTTGACAGCTGAATGTAGCTTGATGAGGTGCATAACCCATGGAGCGTAGAACTTTAGGCCAAAGAGATCAGAGCCTGATGCAGCCAACTGCTTGATAAAGAAGTCTTGAGCATTGAAGCTGATGCCGTTGAAGATATAAAAGACCAAAGTCTTCATTGCTCCTTCAAATTTTGCTGCTGAAGAATGTCCTTTGACAGGTCATAGAGTTTGCCTGATGATATGATAAATAGTGCGGGGCAGATACTCTAGGTCTTCAACAAAGAACTCCTTTGGGTAATCAGCGTCAGGTGGCAGAGGCTTCATCATGCTCAGCATCTGACTCATGTTGGGCTCTGGCTTCTGAAAGATGCTCTACAATGCATTGCGGTGAAACTGACAACTAGGTTCATCTAATTCACCTAGAGTGGGCAGACCAGTGAGCTCAGTAATGTCAAAAGCTTTAGCTTCATGGTGTACGTTGCCTGTCATCCACTCAAGGACCCATGTCTTCAGATCCCTGTTGTATCCGCGAATGTGGAGGGTGGCATAGAATTGCAGAAGAAGCTCTTCATTCCAATGCTCCTTATCAGTCACAAAATTCAGCAATCCAGCATCACGGAAGCAGTCAAGTGCTTCTTCAAGGCATGGCAATCCAGCAATGGATTCACAGTCAAGACGCATATGAGGGAAGATGCGCCCTTGGTCATAAAGAACACAAGAATAATAACTGCGCTGCTGATAGCTCCAGAACCGATTGGATGAAATCCTTGGCTTGGAATAGGGGTTCTTGGCGCTATCAAAGAAAGCTATTGTCTTAATGAAGCCATTTGCATTGAAGGACCCTGGTGAAGTGGCAGTACCTGGAAACCTGGGCAGTCTTGGCTTTGGCTTCTGGACCTGAGGCCTGTGCTCGACATGGTAATCAAATTGCAGACCAGCAGCAGGTGGAGGAACCAGAATAGGCCATCTGACAGTGACCAGCTGACCATAATTGTATGCTTGCTCGATAGTATGTGGCCTGGGAGGCAGTACAGGAGCAGCGGCAGTGACTTCAGGCTGCAGATTTGCATTAGGTGCAGCATCGACTTCAGGTGCTATAACTTCAGGCACCACATTGACTTCAGGCGCCACATTAGCTTCAGCCATGACAACGTCATTGGCTTCAGTATTGGTGTTGGTGGTCGCCTCAATGTTGTTAACCTCCACTTGAGTAGCTGGAGGGTCGGACAAGTTCTCCTCGAGAAAAACTTCAGGGTTTGTTGGGGGTGTGGCAACACGATCTTCTTCAACTCTTGGTTCTTCTTGGTCATCGGCTGATGCAGCCGGAATATCTTCAACCGCGTTGGCTTCAGACTTAGGGTTGTTCACAGTTGGAGAGGCTTCAGGAAATACTTGGCATGAAACTGATTAGCGCTCTTCTCCTTCCGGAACACTCGACAAGGTGACTTGAGCCCTTGGTCCCTTGCGGAAAGCTGGCGACGCTTGTGGAGATGGAGTAGGTTGGGCCTCAAAGTCATCATCTTCAAGCACCGGAGCGGTGACTTGGGTTGGGGGAGTAGTTGGTCTTTCTTCTTCACGGTGTGAATTTTGTGGGTAATCAGCCCATGAGTCATCCTGAGCAATTGGGGTCGAAGGACGACCAATGCTGATGAGTTCGTTGTTCGTAAGAACAGGCGATGATACCACATTGTGCTCGATCTGAGGAAGGACTTCATCATCTTCAACATTGTCTTGATGACCAATGTCTTCAGCTGCGGTGGGGTCAACAGGTGGAATGTCTTGAGCTTCAGAAGCCTCTGGGGAAGCAGGCTCGTGAACTATCAAACGACGTTCTTGTTGTGCAGATGCAGGACGAGCAACAAAAATTGGCTCGACGACAAGGGGCTCTGTGGTAGCAGCCCGATCTTTCTCCTTGGTCTTGCGCTTCTTGGTGGGTGGAGCATCGTTAGTGGTGTTCTTGGTCTTGCGCTTTCTGGCTTTGGCTTCAGCTGCCCTTGTCTTCGGAAGCTCTGAAGCCTTTGTGGGGACCTTAGGCTTCACGCTTTGTCATCTTGGCGGGGAAGACAATGCGAGGTTCTTCCCTTTGGATGGTTCAGCTTGGTCCACAGTAGGCTTCTTCTTCTGCTTAGTAGCCATCTTAGGGTCGACGCCAGGACGCCCAAGTGCCTTGCGCTTCTCAGCTTCACTGTAATCTTGAACACACTTTGCAGCCAGAAGCTTCATTCGCTCTCGAGAACCTTTGGCTACTTCACGTTTCTTGTGAAATGCTTCCTTGAGCTCATGCAGCATGATCTTGAAGTTTTGGACGTCTGTCACGCTAATCTTGGCCATGTGCTTCTTGAACTAAGCCTTTTCATAGTCGATCTTGTGCTTCAGCTCAACAATTTTCTGAGCAAGAGCCAGCTCAGGAGCAATGGCACCATGGAAGGACGCTTAGCCCAATGGGAAGTTGCAGATCATCAAAACTGAGATTGGGGGTGTCAAACCACTCAACAACGAAGTTGTTCAATACTTCCATGTCAAAGAGAGGCAAATCACTGAAGATTTCCGCCTCTTGCTTGCTCTTTATCAGCTGCTCAAGTGCATCATCAGCAAGATCGTTTTCACTTGACAGATCAATGGCGTCGTTCTCATTCCTCAGAACAATAGCAGGGGTCAGAGCTGGACCAGGAGTGTGCATGGGCTTCTTCTTCTTCTTCTCAGACTTGGAGATGCGTGAGAGATCTTCAGAATGCACACTTGGTGCAGGAGGAGCAGTGGACAGAGGCTTCGCTCGTGAAGCTTTTGGTGCAGTGGAAGGCTTAGAAGCCTTGGGTTTCTTCAGCTTCTTATGCTTCGGTGGTGCAGGTGCTTCGTCAGAATCAACGTCATCTGCAGGTTGATCCACGTCTATCCCTTGAACCATAATATGATTGACGAGACCTTCTAGGTTGTAGAAGGGCCCAACAAGATTGGGTTCAGCTTCGCGTGTGCCATCGGCATGAGGAGCAGAGGGACCAGGATTGAAGTCTAATCCCTGCAACTTCTTGTTTTCTTTGGCCGAGTTCTTGGCAAACTGGAAGTTGCGCTTGACCAGATTGTCGTCACGACACCATAGCAATGAAGATGGGTCGGCATCTATAGGCTGTTGTCCACGGACCATGCAAGGGTAGAAGCCTTGTTCAATGGCTTCAGCTCTGGACCTGGGTGGAAGATTCTTGTACAAGATGTCTACCCAGGGTCGTTTGATGGCATTCCTCTCAGCATATTCCTGGGTCACGAACATGTACTTGTACCATTGTTCTGCCCAATATCTTCGAATCCATTGGATTCGGGTTTTTCGCTGATTGTAGTCCTCCTCTGGATCTGTCTTGTACATCTCATAGAGGTCTGGTGGCAAATCCTTCGATGTGTTCCCACGGCGCTGTCTGCCACCCTTCCTTGCAGACTTTTCTGTTGCCATGAAGTTCAGACTGAATGGCTTCAACACTATCAAAGGCTTCCGTCTGCTAGTCAGACAGGAACTGGCTTTGGGAGAGTTGATATGATGTTGCAAGAATTCTGCAAATGAATGCAGACTATGAGAACCAAGGGATTCTCCCACGGACATGTACCTGTGACAGCATTAGAGATGCGAGGGAAGGGGAAGAGGTCATATGCATTCTCAGAAGATTTTGAAGATAATTCAGTTTAGAAGACATTGACCTCATAGCACGAAGACATTCACTTATATGATGAGAGTTGGTTCCAGATTTGTACGAATCCAAGAATAAGTACAAGTGAGGAATCTAACTACGTGTGAAGCATAAGTGAATATACTAGGAATCATATGAGATTCAGACAGGATAGATCCAAATTTGTGGAGGAAGAAACCACTTTTGGTAGAAAGGATGAATCTATAGGATCTAAAAGACGGTAAAAAGAGGGTTTTAATTTTCCACACGATGAACTGCTAGACAGAGTAGAAGATGAGGCCGAGCAGTTCGATCTTCCGTGCCCTAACTTGGCGGCGAAGGACACCTATGGCGGCGGCGGAGAAGACGATGTCCGCGGACGGTGTGAAGACGTCGTTGGTGAGGTCGCGACAGCTAAGTGCTTCGTCGCCGGCGTCGTCGAGAGCTAGCGGTGGCGCTAGGGTTTGTCGAGGTGTAGAGGTGGAAGAAAGATTTTGACCGCGATTGGATGTGCATTTATAAGGAAAGGGACAGCACAGCGCAATTACGCAGGTGCCCCTGGCGGTTCACATCTGAGGGACACGTGGCAATCATGCAACACATTGGGAGTTGTCCCACGTTCCCACGCCCGCCTGGACTGTCGGGTGGTCGTTCCGGCTTCTCCGGGTTTTAGGCAATAAGAATTGAGCATTCAAAACAGATTTAATGTTTGTCTCTGTATCTTCTGCTGACAAGGACGCAGAGAAGACATTCGAAAGTTTCAATAGAATGCATATGATTTGGATAGATAGAGTTTGAGGTAGAAAGCATAGAGAGGTTAGGGTCCGATCACATTCACTTAGTTCAGAAGATTCAAACGAGAAGACATAGCTATAAGTGAATGTTGTAGAGGACAGAACACTAATATATGTATATATCAGAATAAAACCAAATCATCATTGTGAAGAAAAACATGAAGTCATGTTGATATTTAAGACAAACCAAATGCGAAGACATAGCAAATGTAACGCCATGAGAAAAACACTTCAAACAGAAGAATTTTGTGGTGGCATTACCCACCATATAGGAAGTATTAAACCGAGACACGCGCACAATTATCGTGGCGCTCCGAAGTCAAATTCCGCGTTAATGTATTCACACTTAGAGTGTAAGTCTTCATTGATTGAAGATATACTTTACTTCGTGTGTTGCACATCTAAGTCATCAACATGCATAAGTGTTAGGTTGTGTGCCTGATCACAGGACATTTGAGGATTCTAAGATATTTAGCTCACACCACAACTTGCAAAACCTCTTCTCATCCAAGGGCTTTGTGAAGATATCTGCCAATTGCTCTTCAGTGTTTACGTGAATGATGTCAATATCTTCCTTCATAACATGATCTCTGAGAAAGTGATGACGAATTTCAATGTGCTTTGTCTTGAAAGTGCTGAACTGGGTTGTTGGCAATCTTGATGGCGCTTTTCGTTGTCGTGATGAGAGTGGTACTTGTTTCAGATGGATGCCATAGTCCTTGAGTATTTGCTTCATCCATAGAAGCTGAGCGCAGCAAGATCCAGCAGCAATGTATTCAGATTCAGCAGTGGATATTGATACACAATTCTGCTTCTTTGAAGACCAACAGACAAGTGATCGTCCCAGAAAGTGACATGTGCCTGATGTAGATTTGCGATCCACCTTGTCACCAGCATAATCAGCATCCGAGAATCCAACTAGATCAAACTCTGAGCCCTTTGGATACCATAATCCTAATGTTGGGGTGTAAGCCAAATATCGAAGAATTTGCTTCACAGATAAGTGATGCGATTCCTTTGGTGCCGCTTGAAATCGAGCACACATGCAAACACTAAGCATGATATCTGGCCTAGATGCACATAAATAAAGTAAAG
Source organism: Aegilops bicornis (assembly GCA_021605145.1). NCBI lineage: Eukaryota > Viridiplantae > Streptophyta > Magnoliopsida > Poales > Poaceae > Aegilops > Aegilops bicornis. Next base: position 155,216,612 of record CM038669.1, read on the forward strand.
AACCAATCATGGAGCGGTATACCTTTTGATCGAACTCTTTACCATTGGCGTCAGGAGATGACTTTTAGTTGGCATTGGCGTCGTGTAACCTTTGCAGTCTTGCATTCCAAACTTCTTCAGGCAATCTTTGAGATATGAAGATGCCATTGCTTTGCTGATGAATTTGAAGACCAAGGAAGAACATCAGCTCACCCATCATGGAAATCTGATATTGCTCTTGCATCATGTGTCCAAATTCATCACTATATTTCTGGTTGGTGCAGCCGAAGATAATGTCATCCACGTATATTTGGCACACAAATAGTTCACCATCATATGTCTTCGTGAAGAGTGTGGGATCCAGGGAACCAGGTTTGAAGCCTTTGCTCTTCAGGAAGTCTTTGAGTGTATCATACCAAGCGTGAGGGGCTCGTTTGAGGCCATACAGTGCCTTGTTTAGCTTGTACAACATAACAAGATGTTTTGGATCTTCAAAGCCAGGAGGTTGTGCAACATACACTTCTTCTTCAATCTTGCCGTTGAGAAATGCACTCTTCACATCCATTTGATACAGCAGGATGTTGTGATGGTTTGCATAGGCTAGCAATATGCGGATAGCTTCAAGCCTAGCCACAGGAGCAAATGTTTCATCGAAATCAATCCCTTCAACTTGAGTGTATCCTTGAGCAACGAGACGAACCTTGTTTCTGACAACTTGACCATGCTCATCTTGTTTGTTGTGATATATCCATTTTGTGCCTATTATGTTGTGCTTGCGGGGTCAGGACGCTTGACAAGTTCCTAGACATTGTTCAGCTTGAACTGTTGAAGCTCTTCTTGCATAGCTTGAATCCATTCATGTACCATGAAGGCTTCAGCAACTTTATTGGGTTCAGATATTGAGACAAATGCAAAGTGCCCACAGAAATTTTCTAGCTGTGTTGCTCTTGAACGAGCGACTGGACCAGGCGCATTGATGCTATCTATTATCTTCTCAATCTGTACTTCATTTGCAACACGAGGATGAACCGGACGAAGATTTTGTTCTTGCTGATCATTGTCATTGTTACGAGGATTGTCTTCGGGCTGAGCATTGTCTTCAGGTTGATTAGGTGCAGAAATGATAAGTTCCTCTTTAGGCTGTGCATCAGACGGTATGATTTCTCCAGTTCCCATTAGCTTGATGGATTCACTGGGTGGAACTTCATCTAGCACATTTGGCAGGTGCTCTCTTTGCGAGCCGTTAGTCTCATCAAACCGCACATCCAGAGTTTCAACCACTTTATAGTGAAAGAGGTTGAGGACTCTATAGGAGTGCGAATCCTTTCTGTAACCAAGCATAAAACCTTCATGTGCTTCCAGTGAAATGTTTTAAGTGTGATGTGGATCCTTGATCCAGCACCTAGCACCAAATACTCTGAAGTAACTGACATTTGGCTTCTTATCAGTGAGGAGTTCATAGGATGTTTTCTTCAGAAGCTTGTGAAGATAAACACGGTTGATGACATGGCATGCAGTATTAATAGCTTCAGTCCAGAACTTTCTTGGAGTCTTGTATTCATCAAGCATTGTCCGTGTCATCTCAATGAGCGTTCTGTTCTTGCGCTCCATGATGCCATTCTGCTGAGGTGTGTACGGAGTAGAGAACTCATGAGTGATGCCTAATGTATCCAAGTAAAGGTCGAGGCCGGTGTTCTTGAACTCAGTGCTGTTGTCACTCCTGATATGCTTGATCTTGACACCATAGTTGTTCATGGCACTGTTGGCGAAGCGTCTGAAGACATCCTGCACTTCAGTCTTGTAGAGAATTATGTGCACCCACGTATATCTTGAATAATCATCGACAATGACGAAGCCATAGAGACAAGCACTAGTAGTGAGAGGAGTAGTGAGTAGGGCCAAATAAGTCCATGTGTAGCAGCTCGAAGGGTTGGGATGTCATCATGATTGTCTTTGAGGGATGCTTGCCCCTAGTCATCTTTCCAGCTTCGCAGGCACCGCACAAGTGATCCTTCTTGAACTTGACGCCCTCGATGCTTATGACATGCTTCTTCTTTGCGAGAGTTGTAAGTTCCTCATGCCAGCATGCCCTGGCCTTTGATGCCAAAGCCAACACTCTAAAGCTTTTGCAAGAAGACATACGACAAGCTGTGGTCCTGCTGAGAAATCTACCATGTACAGATCATCTTTCCGGTACCCTTCAAAGACTAGAGACTTGTCAGATTCCATTAGTACAAGGCAACGATATTTTCCAAATATCACAATCATGTTCAAGTTACAACGCATTGAGACAGACATTAAGTTGAAACCAAGGGATTCAACAAGCATCACTTTATCCATGTGCTGATCCTTTGAGATTGCAACTCTACCTAGACCCAATACCTTGCTTTTACCAGTGTCAGCAAATGTGATGTGACTCTTGTCAGATGGACGTAAGGTTGAGTCCATGAGAAGACTTCGATCACAAAGTCATATGATTAGTGCATCCGCTGTCCATGATCCATTCTGAAGCATGAGGTGTCATACCCTACAGTACCGTTATGGGGATAGGCTTCACCTAGAGTATTGTGAAGCATAAACATTTGACGGGCAAGAGGATTATCAAAGCTCAGATCAAGATTAGGACTGATAGGATGATTGGCAAGCGATTCAGGAACAAAATACATAGTAAGACCGTTTGGGCATTTGATCTTGCGCCCTACAAGATGTTTTAGGTCCCCAGCAATAGCATTAAACGCCTTTGATTTTTGGCTGGAGACCTTTCCCTGCAAAAGAAAGTTAATTCTTCTTAACCACCCACATCTTCAGGCGTGGCTTAGAAGCAATGAGTCTAAGTGCAGCATATCAGAACTTCGGCTTTGAAGCCAGAGCAAATAGCCTTGCAGGAGGTGAGTAGTACTCATATGAATAAGCAGAAAAGTTCTTAGTTTTATGAACATAGCGGTTTGGAGACACACACTCATATTCATAAGTTTGAGTACGATTTCTCTGCAAAACATTGGCGTTAGGGTGACTCAGTTGAGTCCTGTACCTGTATGAAGCCTTTGGACCATATGAAGCCTTTGGTCTTGGATTTGTCTTCTTCCCAGGCGGTGTCATGCTGACATTCACAGGAAGATTCTCAAGACAACTTTTGGGAACCCAGATCTTCTTCATAGCTGGCCCATTCCTGCAGTTAGTACCAATATACCTGGCAAACACTTCACCATTCTGATTCTTAAACAGTTTATAGTTTGCATCAAAGGATTCATCAATGATAATAGGGTTAGCACAAGTGAAGCGGATAAGGAGGATGGATCCTTTGAAGGTCCCTTTGCTGACAACCCATGTGGTTTTGGGGTCGCTTTCGGGGCTTCTAGTAGGAGCCATCAACATTCATTTTCCTCTCGAACCCAACACCCTCTTTCCTAGGGTTTCGGTTCAAAATATGCTTTTGAGGACATCACCACGTTGTCTCGATGCCCTTTGAGACTTTTGTACATCCCTGTTTCAAGCAATGTCTTCAACCTAGCATTTTCATCAGCAATAGTAGTGGTATCCTCAGCAGAGGGGTTAGTTACCACATCAATAGTTGAATATATTGCAACAGTAGCAGCAGTAGAACATTCAGCAACAGAAGTAGCGTTATCGTGCTCAAGGCATTTTAGACATGGTGGTTCAAATCCTTCCTGAGCGGAACTGATATGTTGAGCGCGAAGTGACTCATTCTCTTTTTGAAGATCTTCATGAGCCGCTCTCAATTTCTCAAGCTCTTGCTTCCTTTGAAGATAATCATAGGAGAGCTTTTCATGAGTGGTTGAGAGTGTTTCATGACGACTCTCAAGTTCCTGGTACTTAACAAGAAGATTTTTTATGTCTTTAATTAAGGACTGAGAATGGGTCATTTCCGCGTCCAACAGGTCATCGCTTTTGTCTAACAGTTTTTGAGTATGTTCCCTAGCTTTTTGTTGTTCAGTTGCAATTTTAGCAAGTGTTTTGTAGCTCGGTTTGGATTCACAATCAGAGTCATCTTCACTTGATGTTGGAAAGTAAGCATCGCGTGATTTTACCTTTGCACCACGTGCCATGAAGAAGTAGGTGGGAGCAGAGTCGTCCTTGTCATTAGCATCAGCGTTGGTGACGGGGCCATTGTCTTCAATGTTGAAGATAGACTTGGCAACGTAGGTTGTAGCTAGAGCCAGACTTGCAACGCCAGGGTCGTACTCCTCCTCATACTCCACCTCCGCCTCCTTAGAAGCAGACTCCTCCTCTGAATCCATCTCCTTGCCAACAAAAGCACGAGCCTTGCCAGATGAGCTCTTCTTATGAGATGAAGACTTGGATGAGGACTTGGAAGAAGACTTTGAGGATTTCTTCTTCTTCTTCTTGTCATCAGAATCATATTCCTTGATCTTCTTCTTCTTGTTGTTGTTCTCATTTCCCACTTCGGACACTTAGAGATGTAGTGTCTAGGTTTCTTGCACTTGTGACATGTTCTATTCTTGTAGTCATGAGTGGAACCTTCATCATTTCTTGAGCTGGATCGTGAAGACTTTATTCACAAGCATAGCAAGTTCCTTTCCAATGTCTTCAGGATCATTAGAACTGCAGTCAGATTCTTCTTCAGATGAGGAAACATATTTTGCCCTCAAAGCACGAGTTCGGCCATACTTGGGACCATAGATATCTCTTTTCTCAGATAGCTGGAACTCATGTGTGTTGAGCCTCTCAAGAATGTCAGACGGATCGAGAGTCTTGAAGTCAGGGTGTTCTTGAATCATCAGGGCCAGGGTGTCGAATGAGCTGTCAAGTGATCTCAGAAGTGTCTTGACGATTTCATGCTTGGTGATCTCAGTGGCGCCAAGAGCACGAAGCTCATTTGTGATGTCAGTGAGGCGATCAAACGTGAGCTGGACATTCTCATTGTTGTTTCTCTTGAAGCGGTTGAAGAGATTGTGAAGAACACGGATCCTTTGATCTCTCTGGGTTGGGACGCCTTCGTTGACCTTGGAGAGCCAGTCCCAGACTAGCTTCGACGTTTCCAGAGCACTCACACGGCCATACTGTCCTTTGGTCAGATGACCACAGATAATGTTCTTGGCAGTAGAATCCAGTTGAATGAACTTCTTGACATCAGCAGGGGTGACACCTTGACCAGTCTTGGGAACGCCATTCTTAAAGACATACCAGAGGTCGACATCAATGGCTTCAAGATGCATGCGCATCTTATTCTTCCAGTAGGGATATTCAGTTCCATCGAAGACGGGGCAAGCAGCGGAGACTTTGATTATCCCTGCAGTCGACATAGCTAAAACTCCAGGTGGTTGAACCGAATCACACAGAACAAGGGAGTACCTTGCTCTGGTACCAATTGAAAGTTCTAGTTATCGACTAGAGGGGGGTGAATAGGCGATTTTTATGAAAGTCTTCAAAACATGAGAGTTTTGAAGACAAACATCAGACATGAACCTATTGATATGCAGCGGCAGGTAGACTACACTAAACAAGCCATAGTCAAGTATGCAATGAAGTGAAAGCACAAAGACTAATAGCAGCTAGGTAGAAAAGATCAGGATGGAAGATAGTATGAAGCTAAACAATGATAGTAGTCACACAGTGAAGTGAAACAGGTAGTGCAAGCAGGCAATGACTTCACGAAGACAAACTGTAAGTAAGGAGAGGGAGAGGATAGAACCAGTCACTTGTTGAGGACACATGATTTGTTGGACCAGTTCTAGTTCTTTGTGACAAGCAGACGATGCAGTTAGGGAGGCTGAGTTTCAACTCAGAAGACTGCGTCTTCACCTTATTCCCTTGAGCTAACAACACCCAGTCCTCGCCCAATCACTCTGGTAAGTCTTCAAGGTAGACTTCCAAACCTTCACAGACTTCGTTCACCGGCGATCCACAATGACTCTTGGATGGTCAGAATGTGACGCCTAACCGGCTGGAGGATTCACAGTCCTCAAGTGTAACAAGTCTTCAGGTCACGCGGATAGAAAGACTTCAGTGATGCCTAACATTATTTGGCTCTAGGATTTTGGGCTTTGTCCTCGCAAGGATTTCTCTCTCTCAAAACCTTCAGAGGTGGGTTGCTCTCAAACGACAAAAGCCGTGCACTAACTCTGAGCAGCCACCAATTTATGGTGTAGGGGGTGGGCTATCTATAGCCACTAGGCAACCCAACCTTATTTATGCAGAAATGACCCCGGTCACTAAGGAACTGACACGTGTTCCAACGGTCAGATTTCAAACACACGCGGCAACTTTACTTGGGCTACAAGTAAAGCTGACTCATCCAGCTCTGGATAAGATTTGCTCTCATTGTCTTTGCTCGAAGACATAGGATTTTGTTTGAGCATCACTTGATCCACTCGACTTTGTTCATCGGGACCCCACTTAACAAAGACGGTGGTTCCTACGACTCAACAAAGAAGAAAAGGAAACAACAAAATAGCTATGTCTTCGCGCTCCATAGTCTTCACGCGATGTCTTCTCTTGTCATGGTCTTCAATGTGAATATCTTCACATACCACCAATGTCTTGTAACACCCCGGATGCATCTTTCCATATTTGTAACTCCAACTCTTGCCATTTTCGGCTGTGTGCTATGGTATTCCCTCTGTGGTTGGGTTTTTGTCTTTCGTTTTGCATTTTGTTCATGTCATGCATCTCATATCATGTCATCATGTGCATCTCATTTGCATACGTGTTCGTCTCATGCATATGAGCATCTTCCCCGTTGTCCGTTTTGCAATCCGACACTCCTGTATGCACCGGCGCACCCCTCTTGTCTCTTTTTGTGTGCGGGTGTTAAACGTTCTCGGAATGGACCGAGGCTTGCCAAGTGGCCTTGGTACACCACCGGTAGACCACCTGTCAAGTTTCGTGCCATTTGGAGGTCGTTTGATACTCCAACGGTTAACCGGGTAACCACGAAGGTCTTGTGTGTTGCAGCCCAACACCCCTTCAAAACAGCCCAATAACCCATCTAAGTCACTTCCATGTCCATCGCCGTTCGATCACGATCGTGTGGGCGAAAACCGCACCTCATTTGGAGCTTCCTAACTCCTCCTACCTATAAAAACACCTCCTCCCCCGAATTCCGGATCAACTCCACCCCTACCCCTAGCCCCGCTCCTCTCCGCACCGCCGGACACGTCCGGTCCGGCCGGACAACGTCGCCGCCGCCGCCCCGGCCAATCCTCGACCGCCACGTGGGCGAGCCCAGCCATCGTCGCTTGCCCATGAGCCCGCCCGCGCCGATTAGCCGCGCCGCCCGGCCCCGTGCCGTCGCCTCCGTCACTGCGCCGTCGCCCGCCGCCGCCCGCGTCCCCGGCCGCCGCAGCCCGTCGCCCCGGCCCCGAGATCCTTCCCCAAGCTCTTCTCCGGCCGCCCCGCGCTTCAACTCCGGCGAGGTTCCGGCCTGCCTCGTTTTCCGTGCGAGCCGGATCCAGATCTGAGAAGACCTAGGTTGACCCCGTTTTTCCTCTTTTAAGTATTTTTTCTGCAGATATTTTGTTGCATGTTCATCGCATCATAAATTTGCACCCATGGCTCCGTTTTGGGCGTGTAGCATACCGAATTGTTCGCCTCGACGAGTACATAGTTTAATCTCATTGCATCATTTTTATTTGAGCTCATCTTGACGCCCGAAATGCTGTTGGAACATGGCTATGTGATGTTAGTTTCAGATTCTTATCAGAACATGCACTTTTGTCCTTTTTTCCATGATTTATGTGTGCACCCTATGAACTTGAGACCTACATGTGTTTTGTAATATGCCATGCCATCTTTACAGGGGTGTATTCCATGTATTTTTGTGATCTCTGTGGTGACTAGCACAAGCATGCAAACTAGGCTTCGTGGTGTTGCTGATTTCAGCCCTGTTCTGCTGTTATTTTTATGCCATGTAAAATTGATGCTACAGAGAGATCCATGCATATTTTGAGATACTTCATGAAGGATGTTTTGAACATATGGTTATGCTCTATCCATCCATACCCCTGTTTGCAATTAAGGAGTAGCCTAGCATGTCGTTTTATTTCTCTACTTTTGCCATAAAATGTTTCCTGGCAGATTGTTTACATGTTATTCAATTTTGCCAAGGTTGTTGTAGTTGATCCTTGCATGCTATAAACTTGTTCTTGCCATGTTTAGTTTCATAAACATGTATTATTGCTGGTGCTATGCTTATCTTGTCATGCAATGACTTGTGGTGAGTGAATCGAGCTCGCAAAGATGCCTTCATAATTCTGTCAATGTCATGCCCTGTTTGCTGATTCTGTTAACGAAACTTGCTATATTGACATGGATGCTATTACATTTTATGATCATTTTTGGCTCTTGGTCATTAAGGGACTTCTGTTCAATGCGTTGAGTAGATTCATGCCATGCCATATTTTGCTATGTCTTGTTCCTGTAGCAGGTTGTTTGCTTGCTCTAAACATGCCTTCCTGTTGTTAATTTCTGGCAATGTTAGTATGTTCACTGTCTGTGAAGCTGATATATTTTGCACTTTTGCCATGCTTGTTTTAACCTGGTATGTTGTGATTTAGCCGTAGCTAAGTGTTCCTTTTTTGTTAAGCTTCTCCTGTAGATCACTGCCATATGCTTTGTTTTTATGTTAGGGTGCCTTAGCATAGTTTCTTGATGTATTCTAAGTGCTATCATGCTGTTAATGGCAGAATTGTGTCATTCTTGCTTTGCTTGCCATTTGCAAACCGTGCATCCGGTTCCGGTGATCTTTATATCGATTTCAACCGAAATCATCTCACCTTTCCAGCGGCATACTTGGTTTGCCAAGTTGATGCCTTGTTCATCATTTCCTTCCGGAGCACACATATGCATTGCATCTCACATCTCGCATATCATGCCATGTTTTGCATCATGTTGTTTGTGCATCGCCCGTGATTGATTGTTGGTCCTTTGCTTGTGTTCTTGCTTTGGGTAGAGCCGGGAGACGAGTACGTGAACGAGGAACCTATTGAGAACGCTTACGAGGATCAAGCTTTCGACAACTCTGAGAACTTTGCAGGCAAGATGACCATACCCTCGAAATCACTTCTATCTTTGCTTGCTAGATGCTCGCTCTTTTGCTATGCCTATGTTGCGTTACCTACCACTTGCTATATCATGCCACCCATATTGCCATGTCAAACCCCTAACCATCCTTTCCTAGCAAACCGTTGATTGGCTATGTTACCGCTTTGCTCAGCCCCTCTTATAGCGTTGCTAGTTGCAGGTGAAGATGAAGTTTGTTCCTTGTTGGAACATGGATATTTTGGTTATCACAATATCTCTTATTTTAACTAATGAATCTATATACTTGATAAAGGGTGGAAGACTCGGCCTTATGCCGAGTGTTTTGTTCCACTCTTGCCGCCCTAGTTTCCGTCATACCGGTGTTATGTTCCTTGATTTCGCGTTCCTTACACGGTTGGGTGATTTATGGGACCCCCTTAACAGTTCGCTTTGAATAAGACTCCTCCAGCAAGGCCCAACCTTGGTTTTACCATTTGCCACCTAAGCCTTTTTTCCCGGGTTTCATGAGCCCGAGGGTCATCTTTATTTAACCCCCCCGGGCCAATGCTCCTCTGAGTGTTGGCCCAAACTAGAGCGCATTGCAGCGCCCCCTCAAGGAAACTTGGGGTCTGGTTTTAGTTGTACGGACTGCTCATCCAGTGTGCCCTGAGAACGAGATATGTGCAGCTCCTATCGGGATTTGTCAGCACATTCGGGCGGCTTTGCTGGTCTTGTTCTACCATTGTCGAGATGTCTTGTAGTCCGGGATTCCGAGACTGACGGGTCTTCCCGGTAGAAGGAATATCCTTCGTTGACCGTGAGAGCTTGTAATGGGCTAAGTTGGGACACCCCTGTAGGGTATTATCTTTCGAAAGCCGTGCCCGCGGTTATGAGGCAGATGTGAATTTGTTAATGTCGGTTGTAGAAAACCCGAAGTTGACCTTGATTAAAACACATCAACCGCGTGTGTAACCGTGATGGTCTCTTCTCAGCGGAGTCCGGGAAGTGAACACGGTGTTGGAGTTATGTTTGACGTAAGTAGTTTCAGGATCACTTCTTGATATCTACTAGCTTCACGACCGTGCCTTGCTTCTCTTCTCGCTCTCTTTTGCGAATGTAGCCACCATATATGCTAGTCGCTTGCTGCAGCTCCACCTCACAACTCTGTCCTTCCTATAAGCTTAAATAGTCTTGATCTCGCTGGGTGTGAGATTGCTGTGTCCGTGACTCACAGATTCTACCAAAACAGTTGCAGTGCCGACGATGCGGTCAAGGTGACGCAACCGAGCTCAAGTGGGAGTTTGACGAGGAACGTGGTCGTTACTATGTGCCTTTTCCTGATGATCAGTAGTGGAGCCCAGTTGGGACGATCGGGGATCTATGTAGCATTTGGGGTAGTCTTCTTTTATTTTGGTTCCGTAGTCGGACCTTGAGTGTAATCTCGATGATGGATGTTTATTTATGTATTATGTGAAGTGGCGACTGTAAGCCAACTATGTATCTTTTTCCCTTATGTATTACATGGGCTGTGTGAAGATTACCTCACTTGCGGCATTGCTTTCAATGCGGTTATGCCTCTAAGTCGTGCTTCGACACGTGGGAGATATAGTCGCATCGAGGGCGTAACATGTCTTCATACATTTTTAGGGGTCATCTCCGGTAGGTAAACCGAATCAATGAGGGACTACTACCTATGTTATCCTGCAATTCTCACAAACACATTAGTCCCTCAACCAGGTTTGTCGTCAATACTCCAAAACCAACTAGGGGTGGCACTAGATGCACTTACATTATCTCCCAAGAAGCGCTTTTCTTTACAACCTTTTTAGCTAGGCATTGATAATTTTGATGATGCTCACACAAAAGAGAAGAATTGAAGCACAAAGAGAGCATAATAAAACACGTGACAAACACATCTAAGTCTAACATACTTCCTATGCATAGACACTTTATAAGCAAACAAATTATCAAGGCAAGCAAAAACTAACGTATGCAATGAAGAAGGAATAAACTATAGCAATCTCAACATAACGAGAGATAATTTAGTAAAGTGAAAATTTATCCAACCATATTTTCATCTCTCATAATAATTACATGTAGGATCATAAGAAAATTCAACAATATATCTACCACATAACATATTCTCAACATGATCCACGTGCGTGCGAAGTTGACACTCTTCCAAAATAGTGGGATTAACATTAACTAAAGTCATGACCTCTCCAAACCTACTTTTAAAAATTTCATAAGATTGATCATACTCCAAAGTAGTGGGATCATTATTACCTAGAGTTGACACTCTTCCAAACTCACTTTAAATATTATTGCAAACATATTCATCATGAGGCCTAAATAAATTTTCAAGATCATAAGATGAATCACCCCAATCATGGTCATTGCAACAAGTAGTGGACATAGCAAAATTAGCATCCCCAAGCTTAGGGTTTTGCATATTATTAGCTCAATTGGCATTAATATAATTTATAATAACATCATTGCAATCATGCTTTTTATTCGAAGATCTACCGTGAATCACTTCATAAAGCACTTCATCACAATTTTTAGATTCACGGATTTCAAGCAAAACATCATAAAGATAATCTAGTGCACTCAACTCACTAGCAATTGGTTCATCATAGTTGGATCTTATAAAAAGTTTAGCAAGTGGATGAGGATCCATAGACTCTTTGCTTCTGCTTTTCAATAAACACACAATTATACCAAGCAAACGAGCAAACAAACCAAGTAAGACATAAAGGCAAACGAAAAGCAACGAAGAAGACGAATGAAAGAGGGGCGAAAGAAAAGGAAATCTATTCGAAAATGGTTTTAGAAGTGGGGGAGAGGAAAACAAGAGGCAAATGGTGAATATTGTAATGCAAGAGATGAGAGTTTTACGATTGGTACTTGGTATGTCTTGACTTGGCGTAGATCTCCCCGGCAACGGCACCAGAAATTCTTCCTGCTACTTCTTGAGCTTGCGTTGATTTTTCCTTTGAAGAGTAAAGGGTGATGCAAAAAAGTAGAGACAAGTATTTCCCTCAGTTAGAGAACCAAGGTATCAATCCAGTAGGAAACAACGCACAAATCACCAATACCTGCACAAACAATCAAACACTTGCACCCAACGCGATAAAGGGGATGTCAATCCCTTCACGGTCACTTGAAAAAGTGAGATCTGGTAGAGATAGATAAAACTAAACAAAAGATAAAGTAAATATTTTTGGGTTTTTTGGTTTATAGATCGAAAAGTAAAAGATTGCAAAATAGTAGATCGGAAACTTATATGATGGAAAATAGACCCCGGGGCCATAGGTTTCACTAGAGGCTTCTCTCAAGATAGCAAATAATATGGTGGGTGAACAAATTACTATCGAGCAATTGATAGAAAATCACAAAGTTATGACGATATCTAAGACAATGATTTTGAAATATAGGCATCACGTCCGTGTCAAGTAGACTGAATCCTGCCTGCATCTACTACTATAACTACACACATCGACCGGCTCCTGCCTCCATCTAGAGTATTAAGTTCATGAAAAACAGAGTAAGATGACATGATATAGAGGAATGAACTCAAGCAATATGATGTAAACCCCATCATTTTATCCTCGATGGCAACAACACAATATAGGAAAGGACACCGCAAGATTGAACCCAAAGCTAAGCACTTCTCCCATGGAAAGAAAAGACAATCTAGTTGGCCAAACTAAAATGATAGGTCGAAGAGAATTACAAAGATATCAAATCATGCATATAAGAATTCAGAAAAGATTCAAATAATATTCATATATAAGCTGATCATAAATCCACAATTCATCGAATCTAGACAAACACACCGCAAAAGAAGATGACATTGGATAGACCTCCAAGAACATCGAGGAGAACATGTTATTGAGAATCAAAGAGATAGAAGAAGCCATCTAGCTAGCTACTAGCTATGGACCCGTAGGTCTATGGTAAACTACTCACGCTTCATCGGCAGGGGAATAGAGTTGATGTAGAAGCCCTCCATGATCGAATCCCCCTCCGGCGGGATGCCGGAAAAAGGCCCCAAGATGGGATCTCACGGGAACAGAAGGTTGAACCGGTGGAAAACTATTTTCGTGGATGCTTCTGGTGGTTTGGGAATATATGTGAATATATAGGAGGGAGATCTAGGTCCGGGGGTCACCGAGGGGCCCACAAGGTAGGGGGCGCGCCCTCCACCCTTGTGGCCGCCTCGTGGCTCTTCTGACTTCCACTCCAAGTCTCCTCGGTGTCTTCTGGTCCAAGAAAAATCATCGCTAAGGTTTTATTCCGTTTGGACTCCATTTGGTATTCCTTTTATGCGAAGCTCAAAAACAAGGAAAAAATTTGGCACTGGGCTCTAGGTTAATAGGTTAGTCCCAAAAATAACATAAAATAGCATATTAAGGCATATAAAACATCCAAAATATATAATATAATAGCATGTAACAATCAAAATTGTAGATACGTTGGAGACGTATCAGGGACTTAAAAGGAGGATTCTCCATGCAACCCAGCACCGGGTTATATCAATCCCTGTTAAGCCGTTGGCCAGTAAGGCTCTCAATTTTGGATAAACATGGGTGGCTTCAGCATGCTCCTCTGGAATAATCTTGCTTGGCAGATCCAAGTCCATGGGAAGGCGGTCAACTCTGTAACCCGGCATAGGATTCTCATTGGTTGGGGCGGTATTTTTGCAGTAAAACCAAGTCATGATCCATCCCTTAGGGTGACTGGGCAAATTAGCTGAAGGAGAACAGCCATCTCTGCGTCTCTGGATTGAAATCCCACCAAGTTCTAGGCTCAGGCCATCCACACATTTCGTTTGGTGGTTCATATAGAAAAATTGCTTCAAGAGGGAGACAGTGGGCTCCATCTGCAAATATGCGTTGCACAATATCTGAAAGTTGCATATGTTGGATATGGAGTTTGGGGCCAAGTCTTGAGGATGAAGGTTAAAATAGCTCAAGCCGTCCCGAAAGAATTTTGACTCGGGCGGACAGAATCCTCTAAGGATATGGTCAATAAAAACCACAACTTCTCCTTTGCAGGGTCAAGGAACATCATCCCCTTGGTCGGCTCACCAACCAATTTCTTCTTGAGCCGTCAGAAAACATTGATCTTGATAATCCTTAAGCATGAGCTCGGAAACTTGGGAAGGCACCCAATTGCAAATAATAGTTTTTGACATACTGAGCCGCCTAAATAAGATGGAAGATTGTAGAAATATAAATGGCGGGTTATTCATCACCTCAGCTCTATGAACGAGACGGTATAATGGGTAAGTCGCCATGAACGGTTAATCGGCTTAGCAACAGATGCAGTTTATAAATACGTAGCGAGTTACAATATGCTGGTGAGCCGTCCAAGATATGAGGGCGAGTTTGGGGATTGCCAAGTTTTCTGCTAAGTATGGGATAAACAAGTTTCAACTAGAGCAGCTACAATTTTGGTTCTACAGACAGTTTGAAAAAGAAAAATAGTTGCTAAACCTAATGGTAGCGGCAGAAGTATTGATGAGCTATTCTTGATTCAAGAATAAGTATAGTCTATTTAGATGCAAAGCCAATATTAAGTCTGTTACCGCAGCATTTCTATGGGCATCTTAGAGAAAATGCAAGATCTACTCAAGATATGATGAACGAGAGCGGACGAACACCGATGAACTTCATGAACTCAGTCTAGCTAATGTGAATCCGAGCAGGGGAGATATGAGTACTTGGCTACGGCAGCAGAAGGCAGAAAGGCACCACTGACCTCCAGCAACGGCGGGGTGGCGCTGTGATCCAGAGTGAGGTGGCCCATGAAGATCGATGGGCACGACGGTGCTCTGGTCGCAAGAAACTTCAAGAGGAGGAAGAAGAAGAAGAAGAAGCGGAGGGGACGAGGCAAAAATAAAAAGGAGGACCCCCCATGCATATTTATAAGGAGAAGGCGAGAGTAAATGGGAGGTGCGAAAATCAAGGAGGCGTAGTAACTTTTGAAACAAAGAGACGCCTAGGTTATTGAAGGAAATATGCCCTAGAGGCAATAATAATGTTGTTATTTATATTTCCTTATATCATGATAAATGTTTATTATTCGTGCTAGAATTGTATTAACCGGAAACTTAGTACATATGTGAATACATAGACAAATAGAGTGTACTAGTATGCCTCTACTTGACTGGCTCGTTGATAAAAGATGGTTAAGTTTCCTAGCCATTGACATGAGTTGTCATTTGATTAACGGGATCACATCATTAGAGAATGATGTGATTGACTTTACCCATCCGTTAGCTTAGCACTATGATCGTTTAGTTTATTGCTATTGCTTTCTTCATGACTTATACATGTTCCTATGACTATGAGATTATGCAACTCCCGAATACCGGAGGAACACTTAGTATGCTATCAAACGTCACAGCGTAACTGGGTGATTATAAAGATGCTCTACAGGATTTGTCACTCCGTGTTTCAGAGAGGTATCTCTGGGCCCTCTCGGTAATGCACATCACTATAAGCCTTGCAAGAAATGTGACTAATGAGTTAGTAGCGGGATGATGCATTACAGAACGAGTAAAGAGACTTGCCGGTAACGAGATTGAACTAGGTATTGAGATACTGACGATCAAATCTCGGGCAAGTAACATACCAATGACAAAGGGAACAACGTATGTTGTTATGCGGTATGACCGATAAAGATCTTCGTGGAATATGTAGGAACCAATATGAGCATCCAGGTTCCGCTATTGGTTATTGACCGGAAGTGAGTCTCGGTCATGTCTACATAGTTCTCGAACCCGTAGGGTCCGCACGATTAACGTTTGATGACGATTGGTATTATGAGTTTATGTGTTTTGATGTACGAAGGTTGTTCAGAGTCCTGGATGTGATCACAGAAATGACAAGGAGTCTCGAAATGGCCGAGACATAAATATTGATATATTGGACGATGTTATTCGGACAGCGGATGAGTTCCGGGGGTCGCCGGATAAATATCAGAGTGCCGGGGGGTTATCGGAACCCCAGGGGGAACTAATGGGCCTCTATCGGCCTTAGTGGGAAGAGAGGAAGGCTAGGAGGGGCTGGCTTCCCCCCTGGGTCCGAATAGGACTAGGGGAAGGGGGCGGCGCCCCCCTTTCCTTCCCTTCCCCCTCTTCCTTCTTTCCCCCTCTCTCCCTCTTGGTGGATTCCTACTAGGACTTGGAGTCCTAGTAGGATTCCCCTCTTGGGGGCGCGCCCTAGAGGCTGGCCGGCCTCCCCCTTGCTCCTTTATATACAGGGGCAGGGGGCACGCTAGAACACACAAGATGATAGTTTTCTTAGCCGTGTGTGGTGCCTTCCCCCCCCCCCCACAGATATCCACCTCGGTCATATCGCTATAGTGCTTAGGCAAAGCCCTGCGTCGGTAACTTCATCATCACCGTCATCATGCCGTCGTGCTGACGAAACTCTCCCTCGACCTCAGCTGGATATAGAGTTCGTGGGATGTCACCGAGCTGATCATGTGCAGATCGTGGAGGCAACCGCGTTGTCATAACGCTTCCGCTTTCGGTCTATGAGGGTACGTAGATAACATTCTCCCCTCTCGTTGTATGCATCACCTGGATAGATCTTGCGTGATCATAGGAAAATTTTGAAATTACTGCGTTCCCCGACAGTTTTCGGGATAAGTGGATGTGGAGAAGATTTTCCATGACATCATGAGGTTTTTCCCAAAATTGCGGAGGTGACATCATCATTTCATATGGCAGGTTCGTGAAGTTTTTTAAGCTGGGATTGTGAGACTCAGAGGGAAGGCTCGCCAGTCTGATGGATTGAGGATTGACATGAATGAATTCAAATCATCTAGGGACTAATGTTAGTGATATGACCCCATGATATAACCCGCCATACAAATGCCGGGTCATATTACTGGTGACTCTTGGAGCGAGGCTTCAGATGGGCCAGAACGATCAAGACGTAAGGCTGGAAGGGCAGCTCACAAGATGGGCTGGTGTCGGATGTGGGGTTCCGGTAAACCCTGAAGGTACGGACACTGGGGTGCGCACGATGTCTTTTCCTCCTACAGATCTACGCTCTAGCTCGCTAAGATCTTGCGGATGAACTCGACGAACTCACAACACAGAAAGACACGGGGTTTATACTGGTTCGGGCCACCGATGTGGTGTAATACCCTACTCCAGTGGTGGTGGTGGATTGCCTCTTGGGCTGATGATGAACAGTATAAGGGAAGAACATCCTCCCGAGGTTGAGGTGTTCTTGTGCGTATGAACTTGTGGTGTGTGGATCCGATCTCTCCACTGTGGTGGCTAGTCCTATTTATAGAGGCTTTGGTCCTCTTCCCAAATATCGAGCGGGAAGGGAGCCAACAACGGCAGGCAAATTTGAAGGGGGACAACTAGTACAAGCTATCCTCATAAAAGCGGTCTTCACCTGTGAAAAGCTCTGGGGTGACGCCGTCTTGGGCTCCACGATGACCTCCGCCTTGCCGTCCTCCTGGTCTTGGTCTCGTTGCACCAATATGGCAACCTTTGCCTGATGCCTCGGTACTCTTCGCCTGCGCTGGCCTCCTTATCACCAAAGAGGAAATAAGGACGTTGTGTGCACCGGCGCCCGCCTGGCACCCGCCTAGTACTATACATCATGGCTCACGTCACGAGAGCCTCGTGAGGTTTTCCCCGCCTTGATATCTCTGCTCCTCGTGAGCCTGCCTGGCTAGGCCACTCCAGAGGAGGTCTTGCATCGTCCGCCTCGCGAGGCCTGGACCCTCGCGAGGGTCTTGGATGCCTTGTTGTTGAAGATGGGCCGCATGGCCTGCTGCTTAGCCACGCTGTGGGCTGCAGGCAGGCAAGTCTGGGGACACCCGTTCCTAGAACACCGACAGTAGCCCCCGGGCCCAAGGTGCACTCGGGCTTGGCTTCGTGGCGAAGCCAAGGGTCAAGTTTGAGCACAGCAGGCCCCAAAAGCCTGTGGCCTCGGTCGACACGTGGCAGTTGATTAGACGTGGGCGTCTCTGCTTCCCCATGTTGCCTTTGAATCCGCTTGCTATGCGGCCCCTGAGGCCTACACAGTTATTCCTCCGCCTCCTGCGCCTTGCTTCCCTAATTCCCCTGCTTCCTTGTGGCTCTGCTTCTCTTCTCCAGTCTGACTTGCGCTCCGCCCTGCTCCGTCGCCATGGCGCTGAAACAAGTTGAGAAGGGGAAGAGTCCTCTGTCTCTTCCAGCTGCACCTTCATCCCTCGCGCCGGCACTCGGCCGGTTTCGAGTGCTCAACGACGAGGCCATGGACAAGGTGCGCCTGATGCTTGCTTCCAGCTTCAATGAGTGGGGGAGACGGTGGTTTGGCCCGCGTCTCGCACTCGCACGGCTCAGACGGCCACCGAGGTCCCAATCTTCATAAATACCCTCTAGGCTGGCCTGATTCCTCCCTTCTCCGCCTTCTTCAATGTTTTGCTTGAGCATTATCAGATCCACATGCTACATCTCGACCCTCAGTCTGTGACTCTTCTTGCTGTCTTCGCCTTCGTGTGTGAAGCCATGGTGGGCATCGCTCCTTCAGTGGCTCTCCTCTATCACTTCTTCTCATTGCATCTGGCCGACCCTCAGCAATGCTCGGGGTGCGTGAGCTTCCAGGCCGTGGCTGCGACGGCGGGCGAGGGGATCGATTTCGAGCTTCCTCCGTCCACGAGCGAATTCCAGACACGATGGGTGTTCGTCGATGCCGGTGTGCTCAGTCCTCTGCTTCAGGCTCCGTCGGGGCCAGCTATTCCTAACTCCGGCTGGAGCCATCAGCGGCTCGCGAGCCCCGGCCTTGCCCGCGTCTGGCTCAGGTTGAGGCTGCTGAAGGATCGCGGCGTAACTGCACCGATGGTGGTGAAGGAATTCGTCCAACGCCGGGTCGCTCCGCTTCAGCGCCATTCTCGCCCAATGTGGACCTTGCTCAGCAGCCAGGACCACATGAGGTTTCAGGAGTCCGGGCTCCTCCTCGGGACGTGGCGAACAGTGCTCAAGGTCCTGTCGGGTGCATTTCTGCCGGCCGAACTGCCTGGGAAGAACTGTTTGCTGTACCGCTGCAAGAATAAGGATGAATTTGTAAAGGACATGCCTATCTTCGATGAATGGGGGCCGCGGCCGATCGGCCTGGAGGGGCCTCGTGAGAACCCCGTCATCGTGGTTCCCTTCCTTGCCCCTGACGTTGGGCTCGCCCCAAGTGACGGTGCAGGTGGGCGAGCTCAGGCGGAGATTGGCGGCTCGAGTGCTGAGGAGTACGCGCCGAGTGGTGATCCTGGGGCATCATCCTCAGGAGCTTGCCACCCCCCTCCTGGGGCGTCGGCTGCTGAGGAGACGCTGCATGCGACTCCCCAGGCCAAGGCTCCAGGAGCCTCAGGAGGTCATGGTGAAGCGGTGCTCGGCTGTTCGCCGCAACCGGGCACCCCTGAAGATATTCTTCCGAGCTCTTCTTCGGCCCTCACAAGACCGCCGCCACGTCCAGCGTTTCAGTCGTCTTTGTGTGGACTTCGAGGAGCTCCGCAATCGGAAAGGATCTCCCAGCAGCAGCAACATCTTTGGACCACTAAAGCGGAAGAAGTACATCGCCGTTGACATGTAAATATCGTATCCATGTGGCTCTGTGTATGCTACTTTCTTCTTCTGACGCCAGTATTTCATGGCTCCTTCCACTGAGGCTGTCGAGTCTCCTGAGAAACGGCCTCCTTCTTCCTTAATTCTCCAGCCAGCCTCGAGCGCTGTGACTGCGCTGATTGCCCCTGGGGCAGAGTAGGTTGCAGGGGCAGAGTTGATTCTCCCGCGGCCTCGTCACTCCTCCCCCTTGGCCTGGCGTGGAGCTTGGCAGGCGTGCCCCAGAATCCTCCGTTGATCTTTGATGGCAATTTGTTGGCCTCGATCCTCGGCCCCTCCTGCACCGTGGCACCCCACCCGCAGCCCCCGAGGTGGAGGATGAAGAAGGCCGGGCGTTCGAGCTTGAGCGCGGGCGGAGCGTGGTTCACCATGAGCTCTTTCAGGAGGCGATGAACGCGATGTGTCGGCTTGTTGAAGAGCTCGTGAGTGTCGATTCGCGTCTTGAGGCTGAAGGTCTCCGGCTGGTGGAGGAGCGGCGCAAGCTGAAGGTGGCCATCAACCTCGGCCACTATCAGTGTGACCTTGAGAACACGAAGGCCGAGGCGTCTCTCAAGGTTTCCTACGAAGCCCACTCACGAGCCTTGGAGGAGGCTCGCGAGGCTGATCGCCGCCGCGAGGCTGCGGAGAAGCGCACGTGGGAACTCCAGGCCTGGAGCACGTCTCTTGAGCAGCAGGTAGAGGCGCGCAGGGCTGCTCTTGCATCGCTGAGGGGGACGCCCGCGGAGGAAGAGGAGGTCCGGAAGCATGAGGAGGCGCTGGCCTTGGAGGCCATGGAGCGTAGCCGCGAGCTCGAGCAACTGGAGACGAGGGAGCGTCAAGTTTCCCAAGCAGAAGACGCCGTTGGGGCTCGCGAGGCTGGAGTTGAGGAGGAGGTGAACCGCTGGGTGGCCGAGGTTCACGCGGACCTGGTGGGCAGGTACGACCTGAAGCTGAAGCTCGCGAGCATGGAGGACAAGGGCAGGGCCGCTGCCGTCAAGCCCAGGTTGGACGAGGCTGAGAGGCGCGCGGAAGCCACAGCCGCCGTCCTGGTCTTGGCGCAGGCGGACTTGGCCTCCGCCCACTCCGAGCTGCGTTCCCTCCAGAGGCGGGTTGATGATGCAGAGGCCGTCGCGAGGAAAAACATGGAGGAGGTGCTCCAGCGTCGAACGCTGGAGCGCGAGCATGCCCCTATGCTTCGGGATCTCCGGAACAGGGCCAATATCGCACTGGGCCACATCTGCGACGTGGAGGCACCGACCCCTCACTCAAATGACTACGCCAGCCACCTGACCTTCTTCACCGTGGTGGTGACGCACCTGGAGGCTCGATCTACCAGAGCTCGCCAGCTCGTGGAGCAAAGGGGGCGTGGATTGCTTGAGCATGCTTTCTCACGTGTCTTCAGCCACCTTCTGAATGCCGATCCCAACTTTGACTTTGACGCCGCCATTGCCCCCGTACCCACGGCCGTTCGGGATGACCTAGCACGTTGGGTTGAGGACAATGTGGACGCGTTGGTCAGGGCCTTCACTTCCGAGGACGACGCAGTGGTGGTCGCCGTAGAAGAAGGCGCCATGGTTGACGACAGCGTGGGGCGTCGCCGATGGCGGCAACAATGCCGATGAAGACAATGACGACGCGAGTGACGCATCCACGGGTGACGCAGCGAGAGACATTTCTGGCTAATCCCTTGTTCTCCTGTCATTTCACCCTGCGCACAAACTCGGGCGTGGCCCTTGAAAAACTCGTGAGATCATTTTGAGAGGGGGAGCCCCTCATCTAAGGAAACTGCAGTTTTACTTTTCCATGCGATGTGAACTTGCGAATCCTGATGCCAGTTTTTTGTGTTGGTTTACCTTAGTCAGCGCCAGCTTCGAGCTGGGCTACGATGTGTCGAGTTCCTGAGAACCTTGCGGAGCTCGTCGCCCTGTTAGAAAGGGCCTACGTGAGGTGAGCACCAGTTGTAGCGTTAGCGCGCGCTTGGTGCGCACGTGCTTCCCGCAGTCCCGCTCGCGAGGAGCTCGTGGGGGAGAGGCGACGGACATGAGTACCAAACAAAACGAGATCGAGAAGGCAAGAAATTGCTCAAACAAGAAAAGGCTCCCCCCACGCGCATCAATAAAAATCAGCTTCAACTCAAATCCAAATCTAGAAGGCAAGGCTACAGAAAGAGAGAGATCCAAAGCAAAAGGCCGCGTCCGGCACCTAGTCTAGTCTACTGGTCTTCAAGTCTTCTCACCAGCGCGGAGCTAAGTGCTGCCACTAGGCGTGGAGGGAGCCCTGTGGCCTGAGGCTGGCACCCCTGAGACTCCGGGGCGTGTACAACCCCAACTCATTATTACGTGAGAGTGTCACGGGCGGCGAGCTTCACAGGCGCTGGGCCTTCTTCACATGTACCGGCCTTGCTTCATATCGCCAGACGAGGGCCCCGCCTTGCACCACTCTCGACCTCCTCTGAACCGACCGGTCACCAGGACGAAACAGAGGAGGGAAAGACGACGCCAGCGGTTCCCTTGGCGACCTCAGGTCCACTGCCGGGGGAAGGGTTGGCGAGGCCTCCCCGGCAGAGGGCCTACCTCCAGGTGTCGTCAGGCGTCACGCGCCGCGGGGAGGGGCCTTGCTCCTGGCTCCCTCTCGGTGGCCCCCAGCGCGTCTCCCTTGTTAGAGCGGGCGCCGCCGCACGTGGGTCATCGATTGACGCAGCGACCTGGTTCATCTGTAGTCCATGGTTAGCGTAAGCCTGTTCTTGAGAGACTATCGGTACCCTATAATTG
This sequence comes from Aegilops bicornis, assembly GCA_021605145.1. Lineage (NCBI taxonomy): Eukaryota > Viridiplantae > Streptophyta > Magnoliopsida > Poales > Poaceae > Aegilops > Aegilops bicornis. The sequence goes on from CM038669.1 coordinate 155,238,974, forward strand.
CCGCTGCTGGCGTGATTGTTGTGGTTCTTCGTTGGCTCTTGGAAGGCTTCAGCTCTTAGTGCCCCTTCTCCCCAATCTTCTCCAACGAATGAGCCGATGTCATCCTCTGGCACGTACCCTTGGTCCATCATGCGGGGCACGTAGGTTTCCGGGGCCGTCACCCCGAACACCTCGCCGTGGTGCCCCATGCTCCACGTTGCTCCGCTCATGATGGCGTCCTGGGGATGATGATACGGCACCCGGCTGGGACCATGGGGGGTGACGCTTGCGCTCGTGCTTGTCGAGGGCGGCATGGGGGGGCTGGAGCCCCCTACGCCGCCGGCCGTGCTGATGTTGACGAAGCCCCCGTGCGCAGTTGATGGCGCGCAGATGTGGTGAGGCTCGCCGTGCGACCCTGCAGCGGCCTGGGGGGGAGTCGATAGCAGAAGGGTGGTGCCCCCGACACTGCTGCGTCCAGCATCTCAGCAACACGCTCAAGTAGCGTGTCCCGGCCGCTCTCCATCAGCCTGCATCGTAGCATCTCCCTTGCCACCGTGAGTGCCACCCGCATATTTGCTTGCTCCCGCCGTGACTGCGGCACTGTTGCTGCTGTGTGACTCGCTGCTCTCGTCGCGGCCCGTACTTGCCGTGGGGTGAGGGTGGATGACGCCTGACCGCGTTGTCCACGGCCAGCGGAGCTTGGTGGCGCCCGTGCCGCTTGGGGTGCGGGGTCGAGATCTCCATGGGCAGGCGGCGCCGTCAGGGCCGGCCAGGCTACCCAGCGGTCAGAGCCGGCCCTCGGGTCACCAGACATCGTAGCCGGTGAACGTCGGAGAGCTGATTAGCGGAGAAGAAGCTCCGGCGCACCCCTACCTAGTGCGCCAACTGTCAGATGTGGGGTTCCGGCAAACCCTTAAGGTTCAAACACTGGGGTGCGCGCGAAGTCTTTCCCTCCTACCGATCTACGCTCTTGCTCGCTAAGATCTTGCGGACAAACTTGACGAACTCACAACACAGAAAGACACGGGGTTTATACTGGTTCAGCCCACCGATGTGGTGTAATACCCTACTCAAGTGCGGTGGTGGTGGATTTCCTCTCGGGATGATGATGAACAATACAACGGAAGAACAACCTCCTGAGGTTGAGGTGTTCTTGTGCATATGAACTTGTGGCGTGTTGATCCGATCTCTCCACTGTGGTGGCTAGTCCTATTTATAGAGGCCCTGGTCCTCTTCCCAAATATCGAGCGGGAAGGGAGCCAACAACAGCGGGCAAATTTGAAGGGGGACAGCTAGTACAAGCTATCCTGACAAAAGCGGTCTTCGCCTGCGAAAAGCTCTGGGGTGACGCCGTCTTGGGCTCCACGATGACCTCCGCCTTGCCGTCCTCCTGGTCTTGGTCTTGTTGCACCAATATGGCAACCTTTGCCTGATGCCTCAGTACTCTTTGCCTGCGCTGGCCTCCTTAGCACCAAAGAGGAAATAAGGACGTTGTGCGCACCGGCACCCGCCTGGTACTGTACGTCATGGCTCACGTCACGAGAGCCTCGTGAGATTTGCCCCGCCTTGATATCTCCGCTCCTCGTGAGCCTGCCTAGCTAGGCCGCTCCAGAGGATGTCTTGCGTCGTCCGCCTCACGAGGCTTGGACCCTCGCGAGGGTCTGGGATGCCTTGTTGATGAAGATGGGCCGCACGGCCTGCTGCTTACCCACGATGTGGGCGGCAGGCAGGCAAGTCTGGAGACCCACGTTCCCAGAACGCCGACAGCTGGGTTAGGGACCGGAACCAGAAGGTGGCAGGCGGCCCGGAGGTATAAGCCGCCATGTGATGTCTTGCCACAGAAGGCAAGGCGACTTAGAGTTGGACTCATTCACGGGTCATGAGGCTACCTAGATTCTTGTAAACCGGAGGCCTCGACCTGTATATAAAGGCGAGTCCCCGACACAGATAGATCAGGTTACAATCAATTGATAGCTAGGTCAAGCGAGTCCCCTCCCTTGTAATCTATACTCAAGCAATAAGCAGAAAAGAAGGAGTAGGCTTTTAACTCCATCGTGAGAGGCCGAACCTAGGTAACTTGTGTCTGTCGTCCCGCTCAACCCCAACAAGCTAATCACCGTTTGTGAAGGCCTCACGTCTAAGTCCTCACACTAGGACATCTGCCGTGATAAAACCACGTCATATCCTATCTTGGATTTTCATGGCCTCAAGCCATTTGTCAGAATCTGGGCTCATCATAGCTTCTTCATAGTTTGTAGGTCCGTCGTTGTCTAACAACATGACTTCCAGGATGGGATTACCGTACCACTCTGGTGCGGTACGTGTTCTGGTCGACCTACGAAGTTCGGTAGTAACTTGATCTAAAGTTTCATGATCATCATTTGCTTCCTCTCTTCTTGGTGTAGGCATCACGGGAACGGTTTTCTCTAATGTGCTACTTTCCAATTCGAGAGAAGGTACAATTACCTCATCAAGTTATACTTTCCTCCCACTCACTTCTTTCGAGAGAAACTCCTTCTATAGAAATGACCCTTAGAAACAAAGATCTTGCCTTCGGATCTGTGGTAGAAGGTATACCCGATAGTTTATTTAGGGTATCCTATGAAGACATAATTCTCCGCTTTGGGTTCGAGCTTATCAGGCTGAAGCTTATTGACATAAGCGTCGCATCCACAAACTTTAAGAAACGACAGCTTAGGTTTCTTGCCAAACCATAGTTTATACAGTGTCATCATTTTCTTCCTCTCTTATATGGTGCCCTATTTAACATGAATGCAGATGTCTCTAATGCATAACCCAAAAATGATAAAGGAAAATCTGTAAGAGACATCATAGTACGCACCATATCAAATAAAGTAGGGCTACAATGTTCAGACACACCATTACACTGTGGTGTTCCAAGTGGCGTGAGTTGTGAAACAGTTCCACATTGTCTAAATGAAGGCCAAACTCATAACTCAAATATTCACCTCCGTGATCAGATCACAGAAATTTTATTTTCTTGTTACGATGATTTTCCACTTCACTCTGAAATTCTTTGAACTTTTCATGTTTCATACTTGTGTTCCATCAAGTAGATATGTCCATACCTAATCAAATCATCTTTGAAGGTCAGAAAATAACGATACCAGCCGCGTGCTTCAACACTCATTGGACCACATACATCGGTATGTATTACTTCCAATAAGTCATTAGCTCGCTCCATTGTTCCAGAGAACGAAGTTTTTGTCATCTTACCCATGAGGCATGGTTTGCAAGTATCAAATGATTCATAATCAAGTGATTCCATTAGTCCATCTGCATGGCGTTTCTTCATGCTCTTTACACCAATATGACCTAAATGGCAGTGCCACAAGTATGTTGCACTATCATTATCAACTTTGCATTTTTTGGCATCAATATTATGAATATATGTATCACTACGATCGAGATTCAACAAGAACATACCATTCACTAAGGTTGCATGACCATAAAAGATGTCACTCATATAAATATAACAACCATTATTCTCTGACTTAAATGAATAACTGTCTCGCAATAAACAAGATCCATATATAATGTTCATGCTCAACGCTGGCACCAAATAACAATTATTGAGGTCTAAAACTAATCTCGGAGGTAGATGTTGAGGTAGTGTGCCGACGACGATCACATCAACCTTGGAACTATTTCCAATGTGCATCGTCACCTCGTCCTTAGCCAATCTTCTTTTATTCCGCAGCTCCTGTTTCGAGTTACAAATATGAGCAACCGAACCAGTATCAAATACCCAGGCGCTACTACGAGCATTAGTAAGGAACACACACTACAAAAAAAGTACACTTCCGTGATGATACATGTTGTCACAGTATGTCACAGTTTCTGTCATGCATGTACATCCATGATGATTTTATGATAGAATCAAGATAGTCATACCTGTGAAGTCATACAATTGTTCCATGACATTACGAAAATTATCATCACGGAAGTGTCCACTTCCATGCCGATAAATGGCATGTCATAAAAGTGCTTTCGTCAAGGGTGACCGACACGTGGCATCCACCGTAACGGGTCGCCGTTAAGCTACCGGGTCCGGTTTTGGATCTGATAACCCATTAACAGCCCGGACCAATGAGGATTTTCCACGTGTAAAATTCTCATTGGCCGGAGGAAACACGTGTTGGCTCACCGTTGGGACAGATGTAATCCACTCATTGGACAGGAGGCGCCCATGATAGGTCAACACATGGCATGGCCCAATAGTGGCCCATTCCGATGAAAAAGGCCGTTCTAGTAAAAATTAGCAGGCCGACCCATATAAGGCCTACTTGTGTCAGGTCCATTTAAGCCCACGACCCATATGAGAGGTGCCAATTCGGCCCGTCAACGGCCCGTTAAAGATTTGACACCATTGCAGCCCATCATCAGTTCGAGCCCGTTAACAACCTGCTATATATTTGGGCTCAATATTGGCCCGATGTGATTTCGGCCTGTTAATGGCCCATTCAAGGGATGGGCCAATTTTCAGGATGTACATCTTTCGGCCTTTTAGCAACCCATTTAAGTGTTGGGCCAATTTCCGGCCCGGTGTGTCTTCCGGCCTATTGACGGCTCATAAATGAGTTGGGCCATTTGTAGTCGGACCTATGTTTTGGCCTTTTAGCGACCCATTTAAGTGTTCGGCCAATGCCCGGCCCGGCGTGTCTTCCACTACAAAAAAAATACACTTCCGTGATGATATGTATTTGTCACAGTAGGTCGCGTTTTTTGTCATGCATGTATATCCATGACAAATTTATGACATAATCAAGATAGTCATATATGTGCTGTCGTAGAAGTGTTCGATGACATTACCAAAATTATCATCACGGAAGTGTCCACTTCCATGACGATAAATCGCGCGTCATAGAACTGCTTTCGTCAAGGGTGACCGACACGTGGCATCCACTGTAACGGAACGCCATTAAGCTATCGGGTCGGGTTTTGGATCCGATAACCCGTTAACAACCCCGACCAATGGGGATTTTCCGCGTGTAAAATCATCATTGGCTGGAGGAAACACGTGTCGGCTCACCGTTGGGACAGATGTCATCCACTCATTGGACAGAAGGCGCCTATGATACGTCGACACGTGGCACGGCTCAACAGAGGCCCATTCTCGTGAAAAGGCCGGCCCGTTTGACTTGGTCAAAAGGTGGTGGGCCGGCCCATGGAAAGCCTGTTAATGGCCTGTTCGCATATAGCCCATTTACAGCCGCTAACCCAAGGCATGTTACGCCCTATCCGAATTAGGCCCAGTAGCGTCATCTAGGCCATCCAATATGATTCCATCTCATTTTCACTTCTGGCCCATGTATGGCCCATGACGTCTTTCGGCCCATATGAGGCCCTATGTAATTCTTGGCCTATTAACGGCCCGTGGTAAAACTGGCCCGCAATGAACAGTGTATCACTTTACACCCACGAATGGCCCGTGGTGAAACTGACCCGTAATGAACAGTATATCACTTTATACCCATTAAGGGCCCGTTATTCAGTTGGGTCGTTTCCAGCAAATGTTATCTTTCGGCTTCTCAGAGCCCATTTATTCTAGGGCTCATTTCCAGCATTCGTTTACTTACGGCCCGTTACTGTCATTTTCTGCTTGTGGGCCAAATTCAGCCCGTGGTTACATCGGCCCGTTTGTGGTCCGTTAATACGTTGGGCCGTTTTCATAGCATCATCAAATACGGCCTATTAACGATGGCCCGTTAAGGTCATACGGCCCGTATAAGGCCCATTGATGATACGACCCGTAGAAGGCCCATTGTTTCTACGGCCCATAGAAGGCCCATTGTTTCTACGGCCCGTAGAAGGCCCATTGTTTCTACGGCCCATAGAAGGCCTACTATTTCTACGGCCCGTAGAAGGCCCACTGTTTCTACGACCCGTAGGAGTCCCAGTGCCACTACAGTAAATATTAGCCCATGGTTATTGTGGCCTAGTTTTAAAAAGAACTGCACTGACTACAAGCAAACAAATAAACAAGACAACAAGGAAATAAATAAGCAAGCAACATATGCTAGGTTATCACGTCATTACATATTACATCCATCGGGCATCAAAGGTCGCCACCAATTGCAAATATAGGGAACAAAGCGACATATCATATACACTTTGGTTGTCAAAGTTGGCGACCAAAGTGCAAATAAACGCCAAAGAAAACAAATCCAAAACTGAAACCACTTCAAGATCTCAAGAAACAATATCCTGGGTAACCATAATGTGGCAAGATGCTTAGCAAGCTTATTAACTTTCTCTTGTTTGGCGCTTAAATCCTCCAGTAACGCTTGCTGTTGCACGTAAATTATGCATCTGAATTCTGCAGGGACTTCCTCGATCCTTGACTTCTGTCGCAAAGACATCTGATCGAGGTCTTTCAACTTGAAGTTGAGACTCAAGAAGACGAACTGATTCAGGCAGCGAGTTCGAAGAGCTTGTGCCAGCAGTAGTGGCCAGTAACTCGAACACTACATCAAGACATGACTTTTGGGTTCCCTCACTATCGTCAAGATAGTTTTTATCAGCTTTCTTGGAGACCAACAGGGATGTCTCACTATCTTGAACCTTATCTGCATTACTTCCTTTACCATTGGATAACGCGGCATCGTTTCTCCAATATTTTGTCCGCATTCTAAAAGAGAAACAAGCGAGACACATCACATGTTTACCATGTTGTATATGAAACTCATTTTGGTAAATGAGTTCAGTAGTAAAGTGGATAGGATAACAGCATGAAACAAACATATATCTATGTGCCATGGTCACTTTATGGTCTATATCATTCTAGTTTTTGTTGCCAAAACAAGATAGAGACACAGTTCAAATAATATTTGTTCAAGACAAAGCAGAATAGACAGAATATAAGTGTGAGTAACTATAGAGCAATAACAACACTTGTAATGTGCATGACATGAGAACATAACTGTTTATTCAATTGAAACTGAAATCAACATAGAGCAGGTTACAACAGCAAACCAGTTAAAGAAACAGGTTTAAAACATACCTGCTATGCGCCATTGGAGTTTCAATTCCATCCTTCAAATTTGAAAATAGTTGGTATGAGTAAATACAAGAATGCAAGAGCAAAGGAGTATGAACCATAGCTACGTAACTGACACGAGAACAAATCTTTTTCTCCTTTAAGCGTTGAGTTGGGATTCAGAGTGGTGGTCCTCGTGCTTTGGGCACTGCAGTTCCCTTACTAACCGCTCGTGTTTGGGTGCTCTGTGGTGGAGATGGTGCTGTGTCAACTGGAACTGGGTTACTATCTGCCGGGGTTGGGGTTAAAAGGGGTGTAGTTGGTTCTCTGTCCAACTGGGTAGGGGTACAATCTGTGAGAGTCCGGGTTATGTGTGGTGGATCTGGTCCTTGGGCAAGTACAACCGTGGTTCTATCTGCATCAACTGGTAGCACAATCTTTTCTGAAGACCGTGTTGTTACTCCCTTAGATACTGCCATCACACTCTCCAATTCAAATGGCTGATAAACAAGAAAAGTAATTGAAAGTATAGACATTGTATGATAGACAGGTGCAATGGATAGTGGGGAATAAAAGAGGGCATGAAATAATTCATATGTAACATCCCAAATTTTCAATTTGGAATGTTATACATTAGGTCATCATGCATATCATATTTTTCTCGCATTTTCCCGATCCTAGAAAATTTCACGCAACTCAAGGACCCTCGGAGAGAGTTGAAGTTTCATTATTTTCATATTTGGGATTTATTTCTCAAATCTTGAAAATAGGATCATGGGATTTATTTAATTATCTTCATAAAGTTTTTCCTATAAAAAAAACTTAAGAGAGGGAATAATATGACTTTCCCAATATTTAGGAAAAATGGAGATATTATAAATAAATCAAAATTTGGTTTTGGGAGATTTATTTTGCTTAGGCAAAAATGAGCATTAAAAAAATATTATGCATGTTTGCCGTTTTTAAAGTTCATTTTGTTCGACTCATTTTTAGGAGTCGGGGAAAATTTGTTTTATTTAAATCGGAGTTCATTTGGTATTTTTTTAATTCGTTTTGTTTTAATTTTAAAAAAAAACGCGCGCGCGCCCCCCCTGGGCCAAGGCCCAGCCGGCCCAGCCAGCCGCCCCGGCCCATCTCCCCTCCCCCTCGCGCTCGCTCCCCCGCTCGGGAGAGTCCCGGCCACCGCCGCCACGTGTCCCGGGTCGGACACGCAGACGCCACGCCCGTTGCCCCTCTCCCAAGCCACCCGCCCCCTCCTATTTATACCCGCGGACCCCCTCTCTCCTCACCTTGCCCGCCGTCGCCGCCAAAGCCGAGCGCTGGCCGAGGACGCCATTGCCGTCGCCGGAGCACCCGCCGCCCCTCGTCGCCCCTCCCAACCCCGCCGCCACCCGCCGACGTCGCTCGACCCGCCGGAGCCCCGCCGGTGAAGACCCGCCGGAGGTAGCCGCCGCCCGATCCGGTTTTCCCCTAAAAGACCGATCCGGTTTTTTTTGCGATGTTCGTTTTTTTTTCAAAAAAACCTAGATGGTTTTTATTTTTTTTCGGTTTTCTTATTTAGTAAACGTTCACCGACCCGTTCGTTTCAATGAACGCGTTCGTTGGATTAGTTCTGTTAACGAACGTCCGTTATTTAGTCCGTTCGTCGTTTTCTTTTAAATCGGATTTAATCCATTATTTTTCGATTCGATTTACGATTCGATTTTCAAATCTGTTTTATTTCTTGCTCGTTTATCTAATCAGGTGATTCAAGCGCCTGAGTTTCGTTATGAAACCGCCCGTTCCGACTAACCTACTTACACAGAGTTTTGCTACTGTAAAATTTTGACTTAATTTCAGATTTGCTAAACCAAGTCGTTCTCTCTCGAGTTCCGACTTTCGATGCTTTATTTGATTCGATTCTTTTGCAACCAGGGTTCTTAAGTTGAACTATCTGGTTAGATCTTTTATTCGAGATTTCCTGTGCATTAGATGAGTACTTATTGTATGCTTGTTGTTTGTCTGCGTTAGATCACGTGAGTGCGCCACTTGTTACTTGAATCTCTAGGACTCGCGGATCATCGCCAAGGCAAGTAACACTTTGATCATACTTTTCTACTACCCAGTTTTATGCATTAGATCAAACCCTCAAACACTTGCATGTTTAGGATCTAATTAAATTGTGGGATGGGAAGTAGATTGAGGTAGTACCTATTACCTGTTTTACTTATGAAACCTTGGGAGTTACTTCTACGTTTGCTTATTACGCCATGCTATGCTAGTAGACGTGGATTGGGTGAGTGAATATCCATGACAGATGTGAGATTGTTAATTAATGGTTTATTTAAGGTGGCAACCTAAACACACATCTGGGTGGATTGAGGCACATGGTTTCTATCAGGACTTGCCTGTATTTCTTCGGACCGCCACCCAGGCTCTAAGGGATCATAAGATTATTCAAACTAGAAACTTCCGTGTGCAGCCACAAGCCAATTATGGGCTCATGGCGTAGTTGACTAAGTTGTGCGAACTCTTACGGGTAGGCTAGCTGATGTAGGGGATGTAGGTTGGTACGGTCTACCCACATGTAAGGTGCTAGCGCACGAAAGACTATGTCTCGGTCATCCGTCTCTCAAACACCATGTAGTGCGAGAACCAAACGGAGGCGATCGAGTCTTGTGGGGAAAAGTGCGCAAACCTCTGCAGAGTGTAAAAACTAATCATGATTAGTCGTGTCCCCGGTTATGGACATCTTGAGTATCTAGTACTTGAATATCCTGTGAATCTCAACATGTTACTTCTAATAATGAAATTATTGGGTTTTAATGAGTACTTTTTAATTGGGATTGAGGATGCTGTCAACCATTCTCAATGTTTAACAACCACCATGATAGTTAAATAAAATTATTCCTTTGATGTAGGGAAAAATCAGCTTTATGCAAAAATGTAACATTGCCAGCATATTCCATGTGCTGACCCGTTTTCGGGCTGCAACTTTTCATGTTGCAGACTTTTCAGACGACGAGTAAGGTGTTAGGTCGTGGTTCTATACTCAGTGATGCCGTTGGAGTTGATGGACTCACTTGTCTTCCAAGCCTTCCGCTGTTATCTTTAGATGGCCTTAAGCCATATTATTGTATTAAGTTCCCTTGTGGACAACGATGTAATAAGTGTGTGATTGCTACTCTGCTATAAATCCTTCGAAGTCTTGTGTGGTGTCAACATTATCGATCCAGGATGACACCGAGCACGTAGCACTAGATCCATTCGGTCCGGTCGCCATGAGAATGGTATCGAGCACACTGCTGTTGAGGACACGACCACTAAGATAAAGCCATAGATCACTATTCTCTTCCCATTTTCTAACTCCTCATCTTTTCTACTCTCTTTAGGATGAAGGACGCGAAGATCAAGTACACCCAACCGGATGAAGGCACACCTTTTGGATTTCACTTGAAGGAAGTTACCAAGTACACGAACATTGGACTACCTAGCTTCACCGGACTTTCAACGCCACTCTGCTCAAGAGGAGCTGGAAGATTCACGCTCACGTTCCAGAAGGACATTCGCCCCAATCACCAAGCCTATAGATAGTGTTTTCTGGCACCAACTTGGAGTCCGGGAAAGAGCATGGCAGCTCACATCACCATGGGACGCATTGGAGAAGTTTATCAAGAAGACCTCAAGGACACAATCTACCAGATTTGCGGACGCCGAGATGACAAATGGGACGTCGTCAAGACCAAGGAGGATAGATCCATTGCAGCATTCATCCAGAGTTAAACCAAAGACATTCGATGCCAGGAGAACCAGATGTGCAATGATATGTTGGAGTTGCAGAATGCAAAGGGAAGGATCATCGAGCTTGAAGAAGAACTAAAGACAACTCGCAAGGACTATATGGACGAGATCGTAGCTCTGGCAAGACACAATAACGATCTTAAGTACGAGATTGAAGAACTGAAGAAGAAGTTGGCGCTCAGGAATGAAGACCAGTATGTCGATTGCCCAAGCGACTACATCAACATCGACGACACCGATTCGGATCCAAGTGAACCCGACTTTGAAGACGGTTTGGAGCAGACATTATGGAGTCTTCCACCGGTTCAAATTAGTAGAAGTCCCCCACATATTCGTAGTATTCCTCCATGTAAACATTATAGTACACGCACTTTTGCGATAGTTAGATCGTTGTAAGCCTTTGTTTGATTGAATGAAGTGATTTTGTGTGTATTTGCTCATGTGCATTTGGGTAGTGATTCCCCTTAGACCTCATTCTATTCTAAATTCTCATCTTTTCTAAACCCATCGATGCCTCCGAGACGCGACCCCGGATTCGTTTTCCCGCCAGAGATCACCCAACTGATCCAGCAGCAGAATACCCTGATTCAAACATTGGTGCAGAACCAGGGCAACAACAACAACAACAACAACAACCGACCGCCACCACCACCTACGGATCATCTGACTCGTTTCCTTAGACTAAACCCGCCGGTGTATTCGAGTAGCACCGAGCCAATTGTAGCAGATGACTGGCTCCGCAAGATAGGAAGGGAGCTGACCACTGCAGGATGCACGGATGGAGAAAGAGTGAAGTTTGCAGCACATCAGCTTGAAGGACCCGCAGCAGCATGGTGGGAGAATTTCACAGCCACTTACCCTGTAGATACTGTCACATGGGATCAATTTCAGCAAGCTTTTCGCACTGCCCATGTTTCAGCAGGAGCTATGGCCATGAAGAAGCGTGAGTTTCGCAACTTACGCCAAGGAGGAAGGACTGTTGGCCAGTACGTGGATGACTTTAGTAAACTAGCACGTTATGCCCCAGATGACGTTGCTACTGATGCAGCTAAACAGGAGAAGTTTCTAGAAGGACTAAATGATGAGTTCAGCATGCCGTTGATGGTAGCCAGTTTCAATAACTACCAGGAGTTAGTAGACCGAGCCCTCATGATTGAAGGAAAGCAGCAGCAAATTGAGAACCGTAAGCGGAAGTACGGGCAAGGGAAGTATAACTCTGGAGCTCAGCAGAAACCTCGTTATACCCCTAAATCAGGAATTCAGTTTCAGCATACCCATGGAGGAGGTAATTCGCATAACCATAACAACACCAAGAATGGGAACGGGAATGGAGGAGGTAATGGACAGAATCGCACCAACCCGTCAACACCATCCAAAGTAGACCTGAGTCATATTACTTGCTTTAAGTGCCGCAAGATCGGGCATTATGCCAATGATCGCCCGTAAGGCCGTAATGGAAATGGCAATGGAAGCTCTGGAAAGAAGCCCAACCCTTTCAATAGGGGACAGGTGAACCACATTGAAGTGGAGGAGGTTGAAGATCAGCCCGATGCAGTAATCGGTAAGTTTTTGGTTAAGTCATTTACTGCAGTTGTTCTTTTTGATACTGGTGCATCGCATTCATACATATCAAGGGGATTTGTGGATAAGTACAAGTTACCAACCCAAGCCCTTAGGTCACCCATGCTAGTAACCTCACCCGGAGCAGAGTACATGGCTAGTAAATGGTGTGATCGACTGCCATTAAGGATTGGACACTATGTTTTCCCCTCGGACCTAATAGTTACGGAATCCCAAGGATTGGATGTGATATTAGGTATGGATTGGTTATCAAGGTATGGAGGAAACATAGATTGCACCACAAAGTCAATTTTGCTCACCACACCGAAGGAAGAAGGATTAAGTATGTATCACGGCATCGGCCGAGAAGAGCGCAAGTTAATTGCTTATCGTGAGTGGTGTAGGAAGAAGTACCGATGGTGAAGGATTTTCCGATGTATTTCCTAAGAGTTGCTGTGAATGCCACCGATAGAGACATTGAGTTTTGATCGAGCTGTTGCCGTGAACAGGCCCGATATCGGGTTGACCGTATAGGATGCCAAAGACAGGATTTGGCGGAAATCAAGAAGCAGATTAAGGAGCTTTTGGATAAAGGTTTTATACGCCCAAGTTCTTAACCTTGGGGATCACCCGCTTTGCTAGTGGAGAAGAAGGATGGATCGTTAAGAATGGTTGTTGATTATCGTGGATTGAATGAAGTAACAATCAAGAACAAGTACCCACTACCTATGATAAATGATCTGTTTGCTCGCTTGCAAGGAGCCAAGGTGTTTTCCAAGATCGACTTGCGATCGTGGTACCATCGATTGAAGATTCGGGAGCAGGACATACCCAAGACAGCATTTACCATGAGATATGGACTGTCACGAGTATACCGTTATGTCGCTTTGGGTGACTAACGCACCAGCCTATTTCATGAACCTGATGAACAAAGTGTTTATGGAGTTTTTGGATAAGTTCGTCGTGGTGTTCATTGATGACATTTTGATTTTCTCGAAGAATGAAGAGGAACACAAGGAAAATTTGCGATTGGTTTTGGAGAAACTGAGGGAACACCAGTTGTATGCCAAGTTCAGCAAATGTGAGTTTTGGCTAAAGGAAGTTGGATTTCTCGGACATGTTATATCCGGAGAAGGGATAGCAGTTGATCCCACAAAAGTTGAGACCGTAACCAAATGGGAAGCACCAACGACAGTTGGAGAGATTCGGAGTTTCCTTGGACTCGCAGGATACTACGAAGGTTCATTGAGAATTTCTCAAGGATTGCTAAGCCTATGACAGAATTGTTGAAGAAGGAAAATAAATTCATATCGATTGAAAGCAATCGTGGAGGCAAGTTTTCAGGAGTTGAAGAAAAGATTGGTTACCTCACCAGTTTTGATATTGCCGCATCGGACTAAGGATTATGAGGTGTATTGACGCTTCACGTCGAGGACTTGGAGCAGTGCTTATGCAGGAAGGAAGAGTTGTTTCGTATGCTTCACGACAACTTAAGCCCCATGAGTTGAATTATGCCACTCATGATTTGGAGTTAGCAGTTGTGCATGCCACGAAGACATGGAGACATTTTCTCATTGGAAATCATTGTGAAGTATATACGGATCACAAGAGTTTGAAGTACATCTTCACACGTATGAATTGAATCTCGAGACAAAGGAGAGGGTTAGAGCTTATCAAGGATTATGACATGAGATTGCATTATCACCCCGGGAAGGCTAATATCGTAGCAGACGCATTGAGCCGTAAGAGCCACGTCAATACCCTAATAATGGGAGGAATACCTAATGAGTTAGCCGAGGACCTTCGAGAGCTATGTTTGGAAATAGTTCCGAGAGGCTATGTAGCAGCATTGGAGATTCAGTCGACACTGATGGACAAAATCAGAAAGTTGCCTCTATAAAGGAGAAAATGAGCAAAGGAAAAGCTAAAGGATTTCGTGAGGATGAGCACGATACCCTATGGTTTGAGGACCGTGTTTATGTGCCCAATGACCCGTAGATCGGAAGTTGATTTTACAAGAAGCTCATGATTCACCCTATTCGATTCACCAGAAATACCAAGATGTACTTGGATTTGAAGAATACTTTACGGTGGACCGGAATGAAGAAGGATATTATGGAGTATGTAGCAGTTTGCGGCGTATGTCGAAAAGTAAAGGCGAGAACATCGAAGCGGCAGGATTGTTGCAACCATTGCCGATACCCGAATGGAAGTGGGATAAACTAGGCATGGATTTTATCACGGGATTGCCAAAGACTTGTTCAGGATATGACTCGATTTGGGTTATAGTCGACCGTTTAACAAAGGAACTCATTTTATTCCAGTCAAGACCACCTATAGCAGTGCTAAGTTGGCAAAAATATACATGACCAGAATTGTGTGCTTACACGGAGTTCCGAGGAGCATCGTATCAGATAGAGGAACCCAGTTTACCTCGAAATTTTGGAACCGGTTGCACGAAACATTGGGAACCCGATTGGAATTGATCTGACTTTCCACCCACAGACCGATGGACAGACTGAGAGAGTCAATCAGATTTTGGAAGATATGCTGAGAGCTTGTGCACTAGATTATGGATCTAGCTGGGATGATAATTTGTCGTATGCAGAATTTTCCTACAACAACAGTTACCAAACCAGCTTGAAGATGGCACCTTTCGAGGCTTTGTATGGAAGAAGGTGCAGGACACCGTTGTTATGGGACGAAACTGGAGATCGTCAGTTGTTTGGACCAGATTTGATTAAGGAGTCTGAATGTAAAGTTAAGTTGATTCGAGACAAAGCGCAAGGTAGCCCAGTCCGGACAAAAGAGCTATGCCGATTCAAAGCGCAAAGCGATTGAGTATGAAGTTGGAGACAGAGTATATCTCGAGTATCCCCGCTTGAGGAGTTAAGCGTTTTGGAGTTAAAGGAAAGTTAGCACCACGTTTCGTTGGACCGTATAAGATTTTGCAACGCATGGGAGAAGTTGCTTATAAGTTGGAATTACCAGAAGGACTGTCAGGAGTTCATGATGTATTCCATGTTTCTCAGTTGAAGAAATGTCACCCCAAGATAGCAGAGGTACCGTTAAGAGACACAAGTACACTGGAAGCAATTCAGTTGAAGGATGACTTGACATATGAGGAAAAACCGTTAAGATTCTCGATTATGCCAGCAGAGTTACCCGCAGCAAGGTTATCAAGTTTTGCAAAGTTCGGTGGAACCACCACACTGAGGATGAAGCCACCTGGGAAAGAGAGGAAGTTTTGCTAAAGGACCACCCTCACCTATTTTCTAGCCAACCCGAATCTCGAGGGCGAGATTCATCTTAAGGGGGTAGGTTTGTAACATCCCAAATTTTCAATTTGGAATGTTATACATTAGGTCATCATGCATATCATATTTTTCTCGCATTTTCCCGATCCTAGAAAATTTCACGCAACTCAAGGACCCTCGGAGAGAGTTGGAAGTTTCATTATTTTCATATTTGGGATTTATTTCTCAAATCTTGAAAATAGGATCATGGGATTTATTTAATTATCTTCATAAAGTTTTTCCTATAAAAAAAAACTTAAGAGAGGGAATAATATGACTTTCCCAATATCTAGGAAAAATGGAGATATTATAAATAAATCAAAATTTGGTTTTGGAAGATTTATTTTGCTTAGGCAAAAATGAGCATTAAAAAATATTATGCATGTTTGCCGTTTTTAAAGTTCATTTTGTTCAACCCATTTTTAGGAGTCGGGGCAAATTTGTTTTATTTAAATCGGAGTTCATTTGGTATTTTTTTTAATTCGTTTTGTTTTAATTTAAAAAAAAAATCGCGCCGCCCCTGGCCAAGGCCCAGCCCAACCAGCCGGGCCCAGCCCGGCCAGCCCGGCCCATCTCCTCCCCTCGCTCGCTCCCCGCTCGGGAGAGTTCGCCGCCACGCCGCCCGTGTCCGGGTCGGACACGCTGACGCCACGCCCGTTGCCCCTCTCCCAAGCCACCCGGCGCCCCCCCCCTCCTATTTATACCCCGCCGGACCCCCCCCCCTCTCTCCTCACCCGCCCGTCGCCGCCCCTAAGCCGAGCCGCCGCCGAGGACGCCGCCGCCGTCGCCCGGAGCACCCGCCGCCCCTCGTCGCCCCTCTCGACCCGCCGCCACCCGCCGACGTCGCCCGACCAGGAGCCCGCCGGAGCCCCGCCGGCGAAGACCCGCCGGAGGTAGCCGCCGCCCGATCCGGTTTTCCCCTAAAAGACCGATCCGGTTTTTTTTTGCGATGTTCGGTTTTTTTTTCAAAAAAACCTAGATGGTTTTTATTTTTTTCGGTTTTCTTATTTAGTAAACGTTCACCGACCCGTTCGTTTCAATGAACGCGTTCGTTGGATTAGTTCTGTTAACGAACATCCGTTATTTAGTCCGTTCGTCATTTTCTTTTAAATCGGATTTAATCCATTATTTTTCAGATTCGATTTCTGATTCGATTTTCAAATCTGTTTTATTTCTTGCTCGTTTATCGGAATCAGGTGATTCAAGCGCCTGGAGTTTCGTAACGAAACCGCCGTTCCGACTAACCTACTTACACAGAGTTTTGCTACTGTAAAATTTTGACTTAATTTCAGATTTGCTAAACCAAGTCGTTCTCTCTCGAGTTCCGACTTTCGATGCTTTATTTGATTCGATTCTTTTGCAACCAGGGTTCTTAAGTTGAACTATCTGGTTAGATCTTTTATTCGAGATTTCCTGTGCATTAGATGAGTACTTATTGTATGCTTGTTGTTTGTCTGCGTTAGATCACCGGAGTGCGCCGCTTGTTACTTGAATCTCTAGGACTCATGGATCATCGAAGGCAAGTAACACGTTGATCATACTTTTCTACTACCCAGTTTTATGCATTAGATCAAACCCTCAAACACTTGCATGTTTAGGATCTAATTAAATTGTGTGATGGGAAGTAGTTTGATGTAGTACCTATTACATTTTTTACTTATGAAACCTTGGGAGTTACTTCTACGTTTGCTTATTACGCCATGCTATGCTAGTAGACGTGGATTGGGTGAGTGAATATCCATGACAGATGTGAGATTGTAAATTAATGGTTTATTTAAGGTGGCAACCTAAACACACATCTGGGTGGATTGAGGCACCTGGTTTCTATCAGGACTTGCCTCGTATTTCTTGAACCGCCACCTGTGCTCTAAGGGATCATAAGATTATTCAAACTAGAAACTTCCGTGTGCAGCCACAAGCCAATTATGGGCTCTGGCGTAGTTGACTAAGTTGTGCGAACTCTTACGGGTAGGCTAGCTGATGTAGGGGATGTAGGTTGGTACGGTCTACCCACATGTAAGGTGCTAAGCGCTTCTGAAAGACTATGTCTCGGTCATCCGTCTCTCAAACACCATGTAGTGCGAGAACCAAGCGGAGGCGATCGAGTCTTGTGGGGAAAAGTGCGCAAACCTCTGCAGAGTGTAAAAACTAATCATGATTAGCCGTGTCCCCGGTTATGGACATCTTGAGTATCTAGTACTTGAATATCATGTGAATCTCAACATGTTACTTCTAATAATAAAATTATTGGGTTTTAATGAGTACTTTTTAATTGGGATTGCGGATGCTGTCAACCATTCTCAATGTTTAACAACCACCATGATAGTTAAATAAAATTATTCCTTTGATGTATGGAAAAATAAGCTTTATGCAAAAATGTAACCGTAGAGCCTTACCACCAGCCATATATGCATGTAGTATAGGCTTGTTGCTTCATTATTCTCTATGTGTTACATTGCCAGCATATTCCATGTGCTGACCCGTTTGGGCTGCAACTTTTCACGTATGCAGACTTTTCGCATTGACGAGTAAGGTGTTAGGTCGTGGTTCTATACTCGATGATGCCGTTGGAGTTGATGGACTCACTTGTCTTCCAAGCCTTCCATTGTTATCTTTAGATGGCCTTAAGCCATATTATTGTATTAAGTTCCCTTGTGGACAACGATGTAATAAGTGTGTGATTGCTACTCGCTATAAATCCTTGAAATCTTGTGGTGTCAAGATTATCGATCCAGGGATGACACTGAGCACAGAGCACTAGATCCATTCGGGTCTGGTCGCTACATCATATTTATGTTGTCTAACCAAACAGGATAGCATGACACAATTTCACATATATGATGGCTAACTAAACAGGATAGCATGACACAATTTCACATTATGATGGCTAACTAAAAAAGATGGAAAGACATAGTTCAAACTATGAGACTATGCAAACAGGATGACATGACATAACTATATAATGTGTTTATTAAATAGGTTGGCATGCCATAATTCACATACATTCATGGATAGAATAACATAATTCTAAATATGATGATGTAAACACTAAACAGGATGAGATGATATAACTATATGATGTCTTTATTAAATGGGTTGCCATGCCATAATTCAGATAGATAATGTGTATGTACTATGTAAACATGATGGCATGATATAATTCAAATATATGATTTATATAGTAAGCAAGTAAACAGATGGCAATCTATATATGATGTAAAAACTAAGCAATGCAAGACAACATGCATGACATGGGTAATATAACCCTGCCAAGTTTGAGCATAGACCTCAGGGGGAAATAGGACCTCTGAGGAGCTCTCTGTAGCCAGCAAGATGTCTCGCTTGACAGTAGCATTATGCTTTCTGAATACCTTGTTTTCACTCCAGAATACTTCCATCACCGCTTCAAATGGCTGATGCACAGGAAGAGTAGTTGAATATACAAACGTTGTCGACAAATGGAACACGTAATACAAAAAATGATAGCATGATATAATTCACATACATGATGATTGGCTAAACAGCATGGCATTGCATAATTCACATATATAATGCCTTTGCAACAATATAGCATTGTATAATTCACATATATAATGTCTTGCAACAAGATGGCAATGCATAATTCACATATATGGTAATTAGACACTGAACAGGTGGCATTCACACAAAGCATGTCTAAACTAACCAAATGGCATAGCAATGCGAGACACCATGCGCACGATATGAGCAACATAACCCTGCCAAGTTAGAGCATACACCTCGGGGGGGGGGGATAGGACTGGTCATCTGTCTCACGAATCCTCCTCTGAGGAGCTATCTGTAACCAGCGAGATATGCGCTTCGTCAGATAGCATAGTCTGCTCAGAAGACCTTGTTTTCACTCCAGAATTTGTCATCGCCGTGTCAAATGGCTGATGCACACGAAGGGCAGTTGAATGTACTAACATTGTTGACGAATGTAATATGTAATGGAAAAAAAAGATGGCCTGATATAATTTACATATAAGATGACTGGCTAAGCAGGATAGCATTGCAAAATTCACATATATGATGCCTGGCTAAAAAAGGTGGCGTTGCATAATTCACATAAATGATGAATAAACTAAACAGATGGCATTCGCACAAAGGATGTCTAAACTAAGCAGATGACATATTTGATGTATAAAGTAAGCAATGCAAGACACCATATGCATGATATAACCAACATCAGCATGCCAAGTTAGAGCGAAGACCTCAGGGGGTAAATAGGAGTTATCTTCTCCTTCTGAATCCCCCTCAGAACAGATATCTTCCTCTCGATTACAATCCGAAATGCGTGGAGGGGGGGGGCTGCCTTTGCGCCTACCATGGAGCGACGTCTGCATGAAATTATATTGCCACGCAAGGCTCGTCTCTTTTGCTCTACATGTTCAGTTCCATTGTTTACAATAACTGTCATGCATAGGAATAAAACATAGTGAGATTATGTAAGGAGTGCATGCAGAAATCCAGAGTGATGGTAGCAACCTGTAGATAGACCCAAAACCAATAATAGCAGGCATATAATGGCTTCAGTTGATAAATACAGGTAATGGCTTCTTTACTGTTTGTTTCCCACCCAACATGAAACTCATAGTAGACACCGGAGTTTAACCAGATAGTAGACATATACTATTGACAGCGGCCCTGATATGTACCCCACAACCATTTAAAAACTCAAGTTTGACCATTAGTTTGGAGCTGACTCAGAGTCTAATCGGTGAACAGGACGATAAAGCAGCATGTAATATTAAGCGATGCATAACGTAAGAAGACACGGAAGAGTGCGACCTCTCTTGCGGACCCGTGTAGTTCTCGAGGTCATCTGCTCGGTTGATGATGGTAATGCAGTTTTCATGGCTGCCAGTGGTGGGGAAGAAGATCTGAGGCGGCGAAGATGTCTGAGGCGGATCCTGCTCTGCTGGACCCTTACATCGTTGGAGCAGCTGAAATGGGGTGGACGACGGCGCAGCAGGAGCGGGACAAACCACGCAAGGTTTTCTTTGACAACTATCTGAAAGAGAAGTAATTCTGTAAGGGCTCGTTTGAATTGGAGGGTTCCAACAATGCAGGGATAGGAAATAGACAGGAATAGGATAGGAATGCACGTGCAAAATAGAGAATTTAAAAACAGGATTTCTGCCAACTGGGTGTTTGATCCACAACAATTGGAAGATCACATGATGCAAAGAAGCATGGTGAGATTAAGTCAAACCACAAGAAAATGTACGGTTATAATGCTATTATGCTACTATCTCTTAGTCTTGTGCTTCATGAATAGGAATTTGAAAAGGAGGACAAGTGAAAATTAAATTCCTACGTTTTTTCTTTCAAGGAGACACTAAAGGAACAAATCCGTGTGCTCAGTGGACAATATATATAACATGTAGAGTAAAAAAGAGATGCAACAAGTGTACAACCTCTTTGGCGAAGCCATGTCGGTCTCAGCGTGATTGGGTTGGCCGGTGAGGATGCTCCGGCTGACTTTGCTGTCGGAGGAGGGGAAGAAGATCTTAGGCGTCTGGAGATGGAGCCCGAGGTACTGCTCCGCTGTGATGGAGGGTTTCTTTGTTGGAGCAGCTCCGGTGAGTTGTACGACGCCGAGGCTGAAGCAGGACAAGAGAGACAACGAACAATGTTAACCTGCGTGGAATTCTAATAGCATCTCCAATACATGACGTAAAATACATAACCACGAAGTGCTAGATGTAAAATACATCAGCTGCACATCTCTAAACTTAACTGTCGAAACTGAACTTAACAGTCGAAACTGAACCTAACTGTCCAAACTGAATTTCTTTGTCAAAACTGGATTTTTGCCGAAACTGAACGCACTAGCAAGGTGAGGCTACACGTCGGTCGATCGACTTTTCATCTCAGTCGGTCGATTTTGCAGCCGTTGGATACGAAATCAAGGGCTGCGGTTCATCTTCAACCTCCTCCCCGAGCCGCCACCACCACCGGCCAAACAGCAGCCCCGCCGCCATGCGGCGGTGCGCCGCCTCGCCCGCCAAAACACTCCCCACCGCCCGGTCCGCCGCCGCCCAGCCATCCTCTAGCCCCGTGCCAAGCTTTTTCTCCGGCGATCCCCACGCCCCCGCCCGCCACCGCCCGCCACCGCGGCGACCACCGCCCCATCCTGAACCCTAAGATAGATAGTGGGGTACCTCTCCGTGAAGCCCCCTCCCGCTGCGGCTGGTTCTTCCTTCACCCAGCAAGCCCACCCCTTGAAATCGATGACCCAAAAGTCGATTCACCGATCAAGTGTAGCCAAATCGAGCAGCATCGCAAGCAAGAGCAAGAGCAAGAGCAGCAGCGCGAGCAAGAGCAATAGCAAGAGCAGACTAGGCAGGGGACCGAGAGCAAGAGCAAAGCAGCAGCGCGAGCGAGAGCTAAAGCAGCAGGAACTCCTACTGATGTGGATGTCGCCGCCGAGGGAGCGACGTCGTGGAGGAAGTGGCCGGCGACGCCGCCGTGGATGGATCCACGCCGTCTCGGCTCGGGACCGAGCGCCGGCAGCACCATGAGATCGAATCAAGAAGAAAATGCAGCGATTAGTGTACAACCTCTTTGGTGGCGCCGATTAGGCCGCAGCTTCATCCGAGGAAACGGTGATGATGATGCTCTCCTGGTGGTGCAGGTGAAGATGGCGGTGTGGGAATGGAGGTGGTGCGAAAGACGAGGGGAACGTCGGGGCAGCTCCTTGGAGGTGGAGGACGGGGTGGCTGAACCGGCGGGACGATGAGATCGACGACGGATCCTCATCCGGTACGGTGGATGAGGGACGTCGAGGTGTTGCTGTGGACGACGTCGTCGGGGAAGAAGCTCCGGCTGGGTGGCGGACGGAGCAGGGTGTGGGGTTTCGTCGCGGGTTTTTGCGGCCTCGGTGTACGAATGGGTGGGCGGATGGGATGGCAGTGGGGAACCATGGCTTAGAGACGCGCTTGTCCGAAATGTGGGGTAAGTTATGAAAGTACCCCCCACCGATTTGAGGCGGTTCTTTCGGTTCAGGGGTACCACGGGCATTTTGCGTGTCGGGATTTCGCAGGAGGTGGGAGTTTTCGCGCGCGTTGTAATTTGGGAATAGCAAGGCGCGGGTTGAGATGGAGGGAGTTGTCGGAGCACAACGAGACAAAGATATATCTTAAATATTTCGGGCTAACAAGGCGCGGATTGAAATTTCCGGACAAGCCTAACGTGTACTGTACCAAATCAATGCGCACTAAAAATTTCATTCAAAACTTTGGATTCATGTTATGTTCAATTAAAATATTTCTCTATGTGTATAATGCATGCAACCTACTACTCAAATGAATGTTTTAGTGCATTCCAAACGTATATACTACCGCTTGAATATGAACTAAATTTGAATAAGATCTACAGTAATGATTGTTGTGAAGTCAAAGCATTTGAATTCGTTTCTCTGTTTTAATAAGATCTACAATCATCATTATTGTCAAGTTAAACCATCGTTTGTGTATTATCTTCACAGCACACCACATGATCAGTATCGAGTTACATATGAACTATGTGTACTATGAACTCGAACTAGATTTTTTGAATCCACTTTATTTTGATTTCAAATCACATTACGTTTCTAGCTCTAGCTAGATCTTCATAATCTAAACCATGTCTCATATGTATAATGTGTTTATCACATTATGTATGGTGCCCCGCCTCACGCCTACAAGTATTTAGATGTGAGTTGCAAACACCACACATTACCACAAATTCAAGTAAAATGTGAGAATGTTCGATATATAGTATTGTTTAGATTGCTCGATATTTAGTTGTAAGCTGCAACGCCGCACATTATCTCAAATTCAAATAAAATGTGAGATTGTTTGATGTATAGTATGGTTTAGATTGTTCGGCATTTAGCTGTGAGTTGCAAACGCCATGCATTGTCACATTATGGTATAACATGTGCACAGCACGTGTATCACCGCTATATTCATGCATGAAATGTATAAAACACTATGATCTCCAATTCAAATATATGAATCCGCTTTCATATCAAATTATGATCTTTGTTAGTCTCTTACACCCACACAGTCCTCTAACCTTTGTAGCTACCACTAACTTTCTCTCGTGCATGCACATGCCCTCCTCGCCCTACCCCTCCCTCGGCATTCTATCCACCGGGAACATTCATTTTTTCCTTTAGGTCATTCTCCCAGAGTCTCCACAACTCCTTTCCGACACACACCGATCGATAAACCTCTCCAAATGATGCTCGCCTACAGCATACACACACAACTTCAATCTCCTCCTTTATGTGTCCTTGCCTCGTGTCTCTCATATGGTCGGACACACGTGTAAACTCTCACCCCTCTTTTAATCGATCTCACAACCGCACACTCCTCCCCCTATCCAGCTAGTAGTTGGGCCTCTCGCAACACCTCCTAGCTCCATTCTCTCTGTCTATCCTTCTCGCTGGGCCTTATTTGCCTCTAACAAATGGACGTACACCGTCCAATCTCTCGCTATACATATAGCCAGCTAGGTCCTTATAACTCCTTTTTACCAACACATTGATCGATCTACCTCATTACTTGTGTCTCTCCCTTCCTCCGACAAACAACAATTGATCTACCGATCTAGTTAGGTTTGCTTACCAAACACATGGTTCCCCTTGATCATCCATGGATGCGTCCCGACAGATCTATCACGCACAGGCACACATGTAAACACATCCCCACTCTTATTGATAACATTGCAGTTCCACCCTCAGTTTGTCTAGTAGGCCTCTCCCAACATCTCCGAGAAGCAACTCCATCACCCATCCAGCACTCTACCCCTCTCCCTCCCCCTCCCTCCCTCTCTCTCTCCTATCTCTCTGTCCCATCATATTTCCCGTCCTTCAGTTATGTATGGATATCGACCGATCTCCCTCATGACATAGCTAGGTCTCTCCTTCTCAACACATATACGAGTCGTTCTACCTCTATAGTTAGGCCACTACCTACCCCTCCCCCACCCCCTCCCCCCCACACACACCGATACATCAAGCGCTCTAGTCATGTCTCCCTGCCACACACAAACTTGACATGTGACCTCTAACGTTCCGGTGAGCCGGTCGCCCCTATATCTTTGACTTGCACACACACACACACACGCAATTTCGCTGGCCCTCTTCAACGATCTCGCACCACCCCTTACTTTATCCTCTCTTCGACTCTATCGATAGCAATGACCCCTCCCTCTCTTCTCGTGGATTGCACGACCCTCTATGTATGATATGGATAGGCCTCCATTTCACACACATTGCATGCAAAATTTTGTTTGACATGTCATCGACACATATTCTCACAAATAATTCACGAAATCAACCCCCCACCCCACCCCCACCCCCCACCACAAAACAAAAAAACACTCACGAACGCGGCTTGTATCTCTCACACACACCCACGTAGGTGGGGGACGTGCACGAAGAGAAGAGGTGCATGCACCGCGCACGTACTCCCATCTCTTTCCCAACCACACCCGCGCTGGTACACGATGGAGCTTCAAGTTTACAGACGAAAATGGCAGCCCACGTGGTAATTTGGCACGATGTCTTGGTTGTCCACTTGGTGGAGGGAGGATCGTCTACCACGGGTGAACAAACAAATTACGACTTGACGTTATGTTAAATTAAAAAGAGGCAAACCATGTGGGGCCTACCTTAGAGGCAAGGCTCTATACAACTGGAGTACTTTTGATGCGTCCCGTCTACTCATGAGCGAGGAGAAGCTTGCTTAGTACGCCGTCTCCCCGAGACACGGTGGCTCGCAGGATGAGGTGAAGCTTGCTCCTCCCTCGCCCATGCGCGTGGTGGCTCGCAAGACGAGGAGAAAAATTTACTACTCCCTCCGTTTACTCCTCGTCCCTACTACCTTGGTTATAGAGATTATATCATATTGTTTGGAATATATATGTCCTTAGTAGATTTCAATATGAACTACTAGTACATACTCCAAACACCGATGTATATAGGCGTATTTTAGAGTGTACATTCACTCATTTTGCTCCGTATGTAGTAGCACTCTCCCTCGCCCTCGACCCTGCATACGTGGTGGGCGTGCAGCAATTCATTCGGTCTCATATAGCGAGCGATATATACTGCACTACCATTATTGCTCGACTTCCCGAAGGCGAAGAGCCAATTGCAAGGTTAATATTTTGGAGATGCCAAGCGCAAGGTTATAGGAGAGCGAGTAGTAGGTGCCGCGTCATTTATAAATAATTTTGTTTTCTTGATGGCACATACGCAATATGATAGGTTCATATGGAGAAAAGGAAACCGCTCCACTATATACATAGTCGACGGGCCAGCCTACACGGTTGCTTCTTTGGGGTTGCTCTCTTCACACTCTCTCGCACAAAGCATTGTGGCCACATCTCTAACATCCCGGCGGATCACGTCCGCTTGGGGAAGGGGTGGATGCTTAGTGTAGATGCGGTGTCTGTCGCCAACGGTGAAAACCCACTGTCAGCACGTCCCGATCAGGGGTCCCCGCCGTTCTCTCTCACAAAGCCGGTGAGGTTGCCTTCATCCCTTGCTCACTGCCGCGACGTGGGCAGTTGCCGCCTCCCGCCGCCCTCCTCAAGGTCGAGCTATGTCCCTCAGGTACAACTCCCTTTACAGCCGGCTTGCACCACTGCTCCAGCTGCCCACATCACTCCCTGTGGATATTTCTCTACTTCTTTGCCCCGCACATACCTGATACCTCTACTGGCTTCTACGTACTGTATTTGTGATGAGTTTATGTCTCATCAACTAGTCCCAGTAATCTTATTCTAATCACACTTCTTCAATTTCTTTGCCACAGGGATGCTCATCTCGATTTTGGTGAAACTGCACAAAATGATCCGATGGTCAAAAGGTTGCAAACTTCATTTATTAGGAAGCTCGAACGTTGCCAGCAAATTGAAGCCTGGTCAAGGTTCACGGTTCAAGGGCTAGGGACTGCATGGATCGTTTTTTCTTTAGCTGCCTCTGTTCCAAAATAAGTGTCAACTTTAGTAGTAGTACAACTTTGTACTAAAGTTTGCACAAAGTTGAGACACTTATTTTGGAACGGAGGGAGTACATATTGCTATGATCATCAATCATTGAGATGCAATAGCATGCATGTTAGTCTCCTTTGTATTTGATGAAATGTTGCAACGGGCAACCTTGGGCCTTAAGATACATGTAAGAGGAGCTGGAAGCTTCATAGCATTGTACAAATTTGTCTACATTGATAAATTCTGATGCGTACTAGTACTATACTAGTACTTCCTCCGTTCCTAAATATAAGTCTTTGTAGAGATTTCACCATTAACCACATGCGGATGTATATAGATGCATTTTAAGTGTAGATTCATTCATTTTGTTCCGTATGTAGTTCACCTAGTGGAATCTCTACAAAGACTTATCTACTAGTAATAGCTAGCCCCCACTACTAGGAATTCTCTATCCTCTCCTTGAGCCACATCATCAAAATTGACGTAGCCGTTAGATGAAGTAAATCAGTCATAATAGCCATCTGATCTAGACGTTAAGAGGCTCAGCACTAAGCCACATTCAAGCATGTAGAAATACCATGGCACATGCATGGTAGTGGGTTTTAAATCACATCAACATGTCTGCATGCAAGCATGCACCGGTAGCATGCATGTAAGTGAGCTTTTAAGTCCCATTAACATGCCAAAAAGAAAAATATAATCCCATTATGCAGTAGGAGTTGGCTGATCTTTTTTCCTTACGTGGGATGATCTAAATGAGGATGGGAGTTTATTTAGTTTGGCTACCACATTTGTCATGCGGTTATAGATTTTTTTTAGTTCTATGAAATCGATAATTTTGCGCAGAGAGATATACCGCTGTTCCGTGGCAACGAGCGGGGACTCATCTAGTAATATTTAGGAACGGAGGGAGTACTATGTAAAGAGTTAGGTGTCGCATAGTGATAGTGTGAGGTGGGCCATGTAATCACTGAGCCTGTGTGTTTTCACTGCTCTTGCACTCCTCCGCTGTAAGAATGGAGAAAGTTGTAATCTACTACCTCCTTTCGCCGAAAGCGTGGGACTTCCAGCAGTCCTACCACCTCAGTAATAAAGACCAATGAGCCATCAAATCACATAGACCCAGCAGTAAGTTGGACGGACGAAGAAACCATCACTCTTGCGCTAGTGAAGGTCGCGTCCGCTCTGCCCGAGCATGAATGCGGCACCGATTCTTTGGGCGGCCCGGCCGTTCTGGTAGGGAAGCCTTGTGAGGCGGTGGAGGGGCTTTGGGTGGGCCAGGCTAGTCAGGAGCGGGTGTGGCAGCTGCCCGCATGTCCCTACCGGACACACCCAAAAACGAGAGGATGCACCGACTCTCATGGCTAAAATCGTACACTACACACCATATCTCTGTAGGAGTAGGTCGATCTGTCGCACTCTCTAACACACACATGTTGTTAAACACACACACGCACACGCACGCACCTTGGTCCCGTTGCACCTTCTAACGTGACTTATTACACCTAGACGGAGGGAGTAGTAAGTATGGTGAGCAAACAGACTTAAGTCGAATACAAGTGCCCAAAATTTGTGTGCATGTTATAATAAGGATTCACTTAAAATAGTACGTGAGCGAACAGAGGGATCAATTGGACAGTGTTCGGCGATGTAGCGAGATGTGTGAGGAAGTAAGATACGCTGGCGCTTTTAATTTTTCTTATTAATTTGTTTGTTTCACCCTCATTTGGTGGGACCCAACGCATTACTACGTGGAGAGAGGTAAGGTGACTAAGGCTGCATTATTTCTCCACCACTATGGATAGTCTTACCACCAAAGCCACATGACACGATTATGATTGAAATCCTAATGACTCCCACACACACACACATACACAAAACACGGCATGCTTGTTACACGAATGCAGGAATGTATAAAAGGTTATTTTCCTCTCGTTGAACATAACGGGAGGGTTGTGTAGCTGGTTAGCCTGTTCGCTCATCAAACTTGAGGTCTCGGGTTCGATAACTACACTTGAGCATAATTTTTGCCAGGAGGATTCTTTGACTGGTCAAAATGTTTTCTAGGGTTTGCACACTTCACACTCTCTCTCTCTCCAGTATATATATATACGCTGGAGCCTCAGCGCTTGTAGTTGCTATCTTCACACTCTCTCGCCCTCTCCCGCTGGAGCTGGATCCTCAGCGCTTGTAGTTGCTTTCTTCACACTCTCTCGCGCTCTCCAGATCTAAACAAGACTTCGTTGGCCTCTCTCTCCCCTCACTGCTACTCAAAGAGCCGGCAGGATCCGTCCGCCGGGAAGGGAAGGAGGCTTAACGATGTCGCCGTCGGCGAGGGAGGGAATCCACTACCGGCGCTGATGTTCACTTTCCACCCAGCGGCGGCGCGGGAGGGCCTCCGACCATTCTTCTTCGCTGCCGTCCCGTCGCCCACCGAACCACGCCCCAAGAACCTTAAGGTATATTTTACTTACTCCACATGCATTGCTCTAGCTACATGTATACCATGAATCTAGGACGTGGTTCAAAGAGGAAAGGAGTGGGGGAAAGTAGTGGGAAAAGTTGTATATAACATGAATCTAGGACGTGGTTCAAAGAGGAAAGGAATGGGGGAAAGTAGTGGGGAAAGTTGTATCGCATAAATCTCGGACGTGGTTCAAAGAGGAAAGGAAGGGGTGAAAGTACTAGTTCAAAAAGGAAAGGAAGGGACAAGGCTGTAGAGTTTGAGCAGGACTAGATTTCTTTGCGCTCACATAGGGAAAGGTGTCTAAAGATAACAAAACTGGGACCAACACAAATATGCTCCTTGGTTGTTTGTTCTTTGTTGCAACAGACTGTGCATGACCACAGTACATTGGTAGATGCACATGGTGCTGGTGCGTCCACTGTCCCGTGCAACTCATTAGCTGTTGTTAATCTATGGCCCTGTTTGGTTAAAAACTCCCTAGTCCCTACCTGCTTGGTTCCAGGGACTAAACATGGACTAGATGTTATTAAATGACATGATAAAAGACCATGTTACCCCTAGTAATGAACTAATAGAAACAAGGTGCGATGCGTGGCAGGGGCAACTGTTGGAAAAAGTCTCAAAAAGACTCCCTCGGGGTCTTCTTTCTTTAGTCCCAAATGCCCATTTTTAGTCCCGAAAAGTCCCTCCTGTTTGGTTTAGATGTGACTGACACGGAGTTTTTTTAGTCCCTACACCAAAATGTCCCTGTAAACAAACACCCTCTAATAATGCCGCTGGAAAATTGATGCAATGCCACAGTTAAAAGAAAATTACATGTTTAACGAATTTTATTGTTAATATAATATCTATGTTAATATTAATCAATGCCACCATTTGAGAAATGCTATTGTCTTGCTTTCTTTCCCATTTAGATAAGGTAGATGCTTCTTTTTGTTGGCTTATGTGTCATCCACCGTTATTGACCACTAATTGTTTCCTTTGCACCTCTGTGTAAACAGGGTTATCTACTTCACCTCGTTGCCATTGTGACCTTTTGTTGTTTGCACAAAACACTTTTGTTTTAAGAGTGTTTTGTGCAGTTCAACCAAAATGTCACACTGACAATGTTGCTTGATTGCTTGATCTTAGTGGAACTGCACAAGAGGAGATCTTACTTCCTATCCGTTAAGGCGAAATTGGTTCAGATCTTTTTCTTGTGAGTTGTTTGAATTCCGCATCATGAGAGGTCAGTACTAGCCTTCTTTCACATGATTCTTCAGTGTGCTTTCATATGTTGTGCTACTTGTACGATAATGTTGCTTGATTTTAGTGAACTGCACAAATGGAGACAAGACTTCCAATCTGTATGTGCACCGTAATATCCCATTGAGGTAAGATAAAGATATTTCACAACTGTTGGCCTGTATTTTTCCACTTTCATCAGAAAATTAAGTTTAGAAATATACTTGCGCTCCCTAATTGACATGCCAAATCTTACATTGAAGGCGAAGCTTGTCTATTATTGAACCAGGTGATGATGGGGAAGAACAAGCGGAAGAAAAACAAAAATCAACTCGGTCTTTGTAATGAAACCTTTGGGCTGTGATGACACAAGTAATGATATAGTTTTGCATCTTAATTTATTGCTATGGCTGGAACTAGCAATTTTTTTGCCACTGATTTGATGCCATACGTAATTATCTGTACTTGTGCAAACATGGATCTTCTTTGAAGATACCATATATTTTAGTGGAACTGCACAAGAAGATGTTGGAAACATTAAACTAATCGAGGAGTATATAGTAAGCATGACCACCCCCGTAGATAGCAACAGATGGTTCGAGAAGTGCTTCATCTGTATGCTCTACACAATCAGCCTCGACAAAGGTTGGTACTAAGCCTTGATTTCATCCATATGATTGAGCTTTGTCATCTCTATTGGTGTTGTGCTACTGTTTAGATATTGTCATCAAAAAGTGGTATTGTCCTTGGGAAGTGCTTCATCTGTGTTGTTTTAAATATTTCCTTTCCTTTTTTTCGAGCAAACATGGATGCTAGCATTTAGTAATCCTCTTGTCTTTGCACAACATGATCATCTTCCTCTGAAGAAGAATATGGAGTACGTGAAGTGACTAGTTCCGATTATGCCAGGATGAAGAAGCACTGTATATCTTCTCGTCAGAAGGAGCAGTTGAAGGATGGTTACATTACTCCCCACAAGACCAAACTAACTTTAGCTCAGAGGGACTGACAAATCTCCATTTTTCTTTGTGATCTTGTGAGTACAATGTTGTTCTAGGATTCTTTCTGGTGAGTTCCATTTTTCAAAAAGTGTGCTCTACATGGACCATGTATGTGCCTGTTGAAACTGTCAATTCATAGTACAATTTGCTTTATACTAATCACTTTTTTGTATTTGTGCAAATAGGGGTGCTGAGCTTGATTTCAATGGGAACTGCACAAAATGTTCATGAATACATCAAATCATTCATTTCCACCACAAGAAAGGAGGTGCCCATAAGTTCAAGGCATTGCAACATATAAGGGCGAAATCATACAAGCTACATGCAATTTGGTTGATTTTGGTGGAGCGCACAAAAAATAGCTGGTTTATTTAGCACGAGTTGCCATGTCAATGTCGAACCGATGGCAAACCCTGCCCATTCCACAATCGTAGGCAATTGATATTTTGGAATGGGACAACCTTGTGAAATTTTGCTCATTGATTTTAGCAAGATATGTGTTTGATATTTTTGAATGGGGCGCCCTTCATTTGTCGTGTGACGATCAATTTTTATTTATTCTTTAGTTGTGAAGTAAATATTGCCTCGACATGTGAGTCGCTGAGATGCATAATCATCGATTGTTTTGAATGTTCTCTATGAATTGCCCGAACTGTGTGTTTGATTGCAATGTCTGAAAGCGCTAAAAAGCTGCTCAAACTCTTTGTACTACTTACATTCCTTTTACTTACGCACCTTTGTGAAAGTGCATACTTTTTGTATAAGATTGGTCAAAGTAGAGATACTTTTATTGACCGGAATAAAACTTGTATGCAGACTAGAAAGGACCGGAGGGAGTACATGTGAAACTGTTGCAAACGTGGTGATCACCCTGGAAATAATGCTAGTACGTATTGTTTTGCATGTTCATCCAATGCCAGTGATACAGGAATTCGAACTAATCGAAATAAATTCATTCATACAATGTCGGATTTTATATAAACATGCCGGATTTCATTACATTTCATACATTCTTCAACTAAAAAGGGGTGTTTGTGGCCGCATGCATCTCCCGGATGCAGAGGCCGGGGGTCATCCTCCTTTTCAAAAATAACTAAAAAGGGGTGCGCTGGAGGTATAATTAATTAACCGAAGCTACACATCTGTGTCCCGCTGAGCGAAACGAAGCTTGGTGACTTAGCTGCGGTGAAGTTGCGTATCGACATGTGGCCTATTGGGCCCACGTGTCGATCGATAACTACACCAGCGATTAAGCAACAGCGTTCTTCTCCAGCGCAGCTCTCTGACTCCATGTCGCCGCCAAGAAGCTAACCGGCCGTCAATGGTCAACCCTCCTAGCTTGGCTTCAACTGGAGGGTAGCAGCGGTGGCCTTACTTAGACCCGAGCGGCTGCGACCTACCGTGTTCTACTCTTCCTCGTTTTCTGTGTGGCACGGCCTCGTTAGCAGCGGGGCGGGGCCTCGGCGGAGCCGGCGATGCCTCTGTCCCGTTGTCGGCGGGCGGCGCCTCAGTGGAGCGGTGGAAATCCTCCCCCACGTTACCGGCACGGTGGGGCCTCGGCTGAGCCGGCGATGTCATGTGCCTCGTTGTTGGTGGGGCGGGGCCTCGGCGGAGACGGCGGTGTCCTGTGCCTCGTTGTTGGCGCCGCAGGGCCTCGGCGGAGCCGGCGTTGTCCTCTGCCTCGTTGTTGGCGCCGCGGGGCATCGGCGGAGCAAAAGCGTCGTCGGCGCGCCGGCGGAGCGAGGACTCGTCCGGAGCCGGCATTGTCCTCTGCCTGCGTCCTCGGTCTCGCCAAACAGCGCCTCGCCCGCTTCGCCGCCCTCTTTGGTAGCCTCTTTGTAGGCGGCCGCAGCCTCCGCCACCCGCATGCGGTACCGCCCGGCGCTGAGGCGGCCCTTGCGGCGAGCAAGCGAGTCGAGCAGCGCCTCCTGCTCCGCCCGCTCCATGGTGATCTGCTCCTCCGCCTGCAGGTGCTCCTGGAGGAGATGGTGGTTGTAGGCGGCATCGGCCTGCGCCTCCCGGAACTGCTCCTCAAGCATCTGCCTCACCCTGTCCATATATTGGGCACGGGCCTCGCGATGGTCATGGTGCAATGCACCAGCGAGGATGGCACGGAGGAGGGGGTTGGCGCCGGATCATCGACTACCATGTTCTCCATTGGGACGTCGTCGTCCTCCGGCTTCCTGCCGGCCAGCCGGTCGGCAGCAATGGCTGCTATCTCCTTGTGGTTCGTCGTCCGCCCGTCCCGAAGAGCGCTGGAGCACGAGGAAGCCATGGTGGGCAGTAGTGGTGTGGATAGGAGAAAGGCAACAGATGCGGATGACTGCGGCTATGGCGGCGCAGGCGGTTTATATAACAATGGTGGGCGGCGGAGGGACGGACGTGTGGCGCGGAGTAGCCGCCTCGGCAACAGCGTATCATTAGCGTGTGCGGCGAGATGGGCCAGACGGACTACACTTGTGTCGTTTGAAGGCGAACAATCGCTGAACCGGAAGCGAAGCGGCGGCGTGACGACTATTTCGGGCGGAAAAGCGCCTGTGGCGAGGGATCACTTTACTTGGATAGGATGACAATGGGGACCCACCAGGTCCATAGCCTCACGTACGCAAGTGCCTCCTTATTACATATATATATATATATATATATATATATATATAACTATAATTTATTTTTCTTCCTCCTGGTTTCCTGACATCACGGTCCCGCACCATTGTCTACCTATGTACTCCCTCCTTTCCGGTTTATAGGGCTTATCTCAAAATTTTAGTTTTTCCATTTTATTAGGCTCAATTTGGTTGTTTTCCATCACATGTTCAGATTCCAAGGTGCATTAAATCATTGCATGCAAGTATTAAGAGAAAATTGACCAATGCATGTACTTTATGCATGCATGCATGCATTGCAATTAATGCATTGATAAACATAATTTTTTGAGGATAACAAGAGCTGTGACGCCCCGAGACCGATGCTCGAGAAGACTTCCATATATTACGGGTTTCGCTGTGTGTTTATTTTTTGCTTGCTCTTTTATTTTTGCATTGCATCATGTCATCATGCCATCATGTCATTAATCTTTGCATCTCAACTCAACTAATAAATTGCATGGGTCTTTGATCCATTTAAATCGAGGGAATTCACTTGTGATTTCTCTTTATAACATATTAAAGCCTCTCAATATTATTAGGGAGCTATAATAAAATTATTCCATTTATTTGGAAATCACCATAACACACTTGCAAATAAATCCCAATGCCGTTGTTATCTCAATTCTTGGCTCTCTAACCTTGCCAATAATTCTTTTGCCATTTTCCGGAGCTCCACCAAAAATCCGAACATTTTTGGACCTTCCTTTTATCAAGTCCTAGTTCAAACCCATTTGAATTAAATTCAAATGAGTTTGAATTTAAATCTTTCAATCATGGCCCTTCTATTTTTCTTGGTTCCACCTCAATTTTTGTGAGTTCGCGAAAATTGTCCCCATGCGCAAATCTTTCCCTAACCCTCTCTTTCTTTTCCTCTCTCTATTTATTTTCTGCTAGAAAATTAGAGGGAGAGAGAAGAGAGAGACAGCCAACCGCCACTTGTATCCATCTAGGCCAGCCGCAGCCCAGTACCTAAGCCGGCCCAAGGCCCAGCCGCGCCCCCTCTAACCCTAGCGCAGGGGAGAGCCTCCTGCTCGATCCCCATCTCCCTCGAGCGCCGCACGCATGGAGCTCCCCTCGTCTCGATCCCCTCTGCCGCCATGAAACAGGAGGTCCTTGCGCCTCCGCCTCCTCCCAAGGCCTCGCCCTTCCTTCTCCCCCGCGTCCGCATCGCCACCCGCCGCCGTCGGTGACCCCCAGGAGGGCCACCCAGCGTGGCCCCATCCTCTCCGCCATGAAGTCCTTCCCCTCGTCGCCTCCTCTGCGCCCCGTTGACCCGCGCCCATCCGCCTCGGAGCCGGCCTCCACCGCCTCCTCGCCAGCGCTCGGCCTCCTCCCCGAGCTCATGCTCCCTTTGTCCATGGTGCCAGCCAGCCCCGCAGGCCTGCGCCGTCGCCTCCTCCACATCGAGCCAGGGAGTGGTGCTCCATGCGCCCGATCCCCTCGCCCCTTGCCGCCTCCTCCGTTGGTGGCGACCACGAGGAGCCTGGAGTCCCCGCCGTCAAGCTCCATGCCGCACCCCTGCATCCTGCGATAGCATCAGCCGCAGCCGCCTCCATTTTTTGTTCCTTGCGCGAAGAAGACCCATGACCTTCAACCGCAGCATGCTTCGTTGGGTTGTCTCCGCAAGGCTCCATTTTGAATCACTACCAAGGCCAAGACCATCCCCGGGCAGGACCTCGTGTACGACTACACCCGGTGATGCGCCAAGTCCCATGATGTTGACGACCCTTCAAGTTCGACTACCGTTGCCATGTACCACTACCGTCGCAAGAACCGAGACCGGCAAGTCCGAAGACCCCAAGTACCACGACTGCCCTCGAGGACGTTGGCTCCGTCAAGTTCGACTACAACGTGTGTACAACTACCGTCGCCGTGTACCACTACTTCCACTACCGCCAACATGTACGACTACGAAACGAGAACGACTACTTCCACGACGTCTGTGAACCACTACCGTCGACCCTCGAAGACCCCGTGGACCCCGAACATCCACGGGACATGAACAACTACTTCGACTACGATATGTACCACTATCGTCGCCATGTGAACAACTACTTCCCACGACGATTTTGAACCGCCCCGAAACGCACGCTTCAAAGGTATAACCCGAGAAGACCGCGATGAGATGCCCTTGCATGTATGAGATGTACGATATGTTTTCACCGTGTCCGAGTTGTTCTTTGCACGTTCCGCGTTTGCCATGCCCCTAACCCGTGGGAACCCGGACTTCGGGATCACCCCACCATCTTGGATGACTCGTCACACTTCCTTTTGCACCGGTACCTCCATGAGTTATCGAGACCGGAATGTTGCCGTGGCACCATTTCCGTTTCACCGCCGTGGCACCTTTTTCCTTCCGCCATGGCAACAAATGTCTCGTATCATGCTTATGTCAACATTTTCATAAAAATTGCATATAACTTGTATATGTCATCCGCATCATGATAACAACATTTAAATGTTTAAAATTGTGTTTGCATTAAATTTCTAAATAACATGTGGGGATTTTCCGGAATTGTTGTTAGTTGTTCCGG
This sequence comes from Aegilops bicornis, assembly GCA_021605145.1. Taxonomy (NCBI): domain Eukaryota; kingdom Viridiplantae; phylum Streptophyta; class Magnoliopsida; order Poales; family Poaceae; genus Aegilops; species Aegilops bicornis. Next base: position 155,275,470 of record CM038669.1, read on the forward strand.
CCTCATTTAAACTTGCCTAAATAGGTAGTTTTGATATGCTGCACCACTTGCCATGTTAACCAATATTTAATGTTGTTGGGTACATAACCGAGAGAGAACTAAATAATTGATGTGGTGTTTCATTAATATGCAACTCGTTGCATATTGGGCTCCATTTAACTTGTAGTTTTGTTTGTGCATATTGCCATGCCATGCTATTTAAACCGGACATGCATCATACTTGGTTGTGCATCATGCCATGTGTATGTGATGGTTGTTTACCATGTTGTTACTTTGTTTCCGGTTTGCTTCTCGCTTAGCTTCGATTTCGTTCCGGAGTTGTCAGGATTCGTTCGTCTACATCCTTTTGTCTTCTTCATGGACTCGTTCTTCTTCCTTGCGGGATCTCAGGCAAGATGACCATACCCTCGAAATCACTTCTATCTTTGCTTGCTAGATGCTCGCTCTTTTGCTATGCCTATGCTACGATGCCTATCACTTGCTTATCATGCCTCCCATATTGCCATGTCAAGCCCTAACCATCCTTTCATAGCAAACCGTTGATTGGCTATGTTCCGCTTTGCTCAGCCCCTCTTACACGTTGTTAGTTGCAGGTGAAGATGAAGTTTGTTCCTTGTTGGAACATGGAGATGTTGTTCCTTGTTGGAACATGTTTACTTGTTGGGATATCACAATATATCTTATTTAATTAATGCATCTATATACTTGGTAAAGGGTGGAAGGCTCGGCCTTATGCACAGTGTTTTGTTCCACTCTTGTCGCCCTAGTTTCCGTCATACCGGTGTTATGTTCCTTGATTTTGCGTTCCTTACACGGTTGGGTGATTTATGGGACCCCTTGACAGTTTGCTTTGAATAAGACTCCTCCAGCCAAGGCCCAACCTTGGTTTTACCATTTGCCACCTAAGCCTTTTTCCCTTGGGTTACTGCAGACTCAAGGGTCATCTTTATTTACCCCGGGCGGTGCTCCTCCGAGTGTTGGTCCAAACTAGAGCACCGTGCGGGACCATTCCTTGGCAACTTGGATTATGTCGGTACCTGTACGCTTCGATTATCCGCTGTTCCCTGAGAACGAGATATGTGCAGCTCCTATCGGGATTTGTCGGCACAGCGGGTGGTCTTGCTGGTCTTGTTTTATTACTGCCGAAATGTCTTGTAGTCCGGGATTCCGAGACTGATCGGGTCTTCTCGGTAGAAGGAATATCCTTCGTTGACCGTGAGAGCTTATCATGGGCTAAGTTGGGACACCCCTACAGGGTATTATCTTTCGAAAGCCGTGCCCGCGGTTATGAGGCAGATGGTAATTTGTTAATGTCCGGTTGTAGAAAACCCGAAGTTGAGCTTAATTAAAATACATCAACCGCGTGTGTAAACGTGATGGTCTCTTCTCGTGAGTCCGGGAAGTGAACACAGTGTTGGAGTTATGCTTGGCGTGGGTTGTTCTAGGATCACTTCTTGATCATAGTTGTTCGACCGTGCTTTTGCCTTCTCTTCTCGCTCTCATTTGCGTATGTAGCCACCATATATGCTAGTAAACTGCTGCAGCTCCACCTCACAACTCTGTCCTACCTATAAGCTTAAATAGTCTTGATCTCGCGGGTGTGAGATTGCTTTGAGTCCCGTGACTCACAGATACTTCAAAACCAGTTTGCGGTGCCGATGAAACCATGCGGGTGGCGCATCCGAGCTCAAGGAGGAGCTTGATGAAGATCTTGTTCATTGTGTTGTTTCATTTCAGTTGATCGATAGTGGAGCCCAGTTGGGACGATCGGGGATCTGTGTAGCATTTGGGGTAGTCTTCTTTTATTTTGGTTCCGTAGTCGGACCTTGATTGTATCTGTATGATGTAATGCTTTACTCATGTATTGTGTGAAGTGGCGATTGTAAGACAACTATGTATCTCTTTCCCCTATGTATTACATGGGTTGTGTGAAGATTACCTCACTTGCGACATTGCTTTTAATGCGGTTATGCCTCTAAGTTGTGCTTCGACATGTGGGAGATATAGCCGCATCGAGGGCGTTACAAGAGCATTAATTAGGTGCTTTTGCAAAACTAGAAAAAGTATTCCACCACTCGCCATCTACCTTGATTGGTGAGATTTTTGAATTGAGCATTATAAACCGGAAAGGAGGGAGTAGTCAATAAACGAGAGAATTGCACAAGAAGCGGCCGACAGCTGGGACCAAGCAACTCGAGCAATATTTGTGTTTTTGAGGTGTGAGCACTGCAGAGTTTTTCGATGTTTTCCTGTTGATCGGGAGGGGTGTGGCATACCGCAAAACGAACGAAACAGACCTCCTACGGTCGAAACGGGGGTTCTGTTGATCGGGAGGGGTGTGGCGTGCATAAAAGCAGACAACGGAACTCCTACGGTCGAAACGGGGTCCTGTTGATCGGGAGGGTGTGGCGTATCGCAAAAGCGGAGGAAACGAACCTCCTACCGTCGAAACGGGGTCTGTTGATCGGGAGGTGTGTGGCGTACCGCAAAAGCGGGCCAAACGGACTTGTGTTGGGCGCTACGGTCGAAAGCGGGGAGGTGTGGCGTACCGCAAAACGGGACTCCACGGGATACTTTTCATCTCCACCGTCGACCTCCTCCAGCCTCCACGGGCTACTGTCGACCTCCTCCAGCCTCCACGGGCTCCTGTTCATCCAGCCTCCACCGCGCGCTACTCCACCGGCTCCTGTTCAACCACCCCTCCACGGGCACCCCTCCACCGTCTACTGTTCATCCAGCCCTCCACACCACGGGGTCCTGTTCAACCACCCCTCCGCGGCCACCCCTCCACCGTCTACTGTTCATCCAGCCCTCCACACCACGGGTTCCTGTTCATCCAGAGGCAACGCCACCGCTCACTGTTCATCCAACCCCCCTCCCCGCAACGCTCACTAGCAGCAGTAGCGAAGGAATCGCTCCATCGGGTTCAGTTAACAGCCATTGATCGACCGCTCGGGTTCCGTCACGCGTAGCCTGCAGTGCAATCGCTCGGGTTCAGTTAGAGCCCAACGCCTCGCTCGGCTTCAGTTAGAGCCAATGCCTCACACCTGCAGCGTGCACGAGAGAAACGCGCATCGCTCCACCCCGACCTCCCACCGTAACCGGCAACTCCCCGAAATTTTCCTCCCCCTCGCTTCTACCATGGTTTTTTCCGTCATGGACGGCCCAAAGAATGTCATGCAGCTGCGTCTCCAGCCCGCCCAGGACGAAAAGCCCATTTTCTGTCATGATTTTGTATCATAGAAGTAGGAGCCCACCACATCTATGATGACATCGGGTTTTGTCACAATTATCGTCATAGAAGTGCCATATGTATGACAGAAAAAAATTTCGTTTGGCCCAAAATGTCACGGATGTGTCTTTTTTTGTAGTGTTTTAGCCTGTTGACGACCCATAAATGAGTTGGGCCATTTGTAGTCGGACCTGAGTTTTGGCCTTTTAACGGCCCATGCTCTTCATGGTCCAATACCAGCCTGATTTCTCTTTCGGCCTGCTAAAGGCCCACAACACAGTTGGGCCATTTACAGTATGACCTGACTTTCGGCCTCTTAGTGGCCCATGCTCTTCATGGTCGATCTGAGCCCATTTGTCTCTTCGACTGCTAAAGGCCCACAGTATAGTTGGGCCATATGTAGCCCGACCTTAGTAATGGCATGTTAACGGCCCGTGAAATCAAATGGGCCCACCTGTTGTCCACTTTGATGTTGTTAACGACCTGGGATGTAAGAGGGCCGACCATTAACTTTCGGCCTGGTAACGGCCCATTAACTTAATGGGCCCACTAAAGTTCGTACATGTCTTTAGGCCCAATTAGATAATTTGAGCCCATTACGACGAGCAATTATGCACAGGACCAAAACCGATCAAGCAAAGGTACGGCATACAGGGAAAAACATTGCACATCCAACATATATTACAGGAAATTACATCCACTGGGGATTCAAAGATTGGTGCCAGTGCAAATAAATGAATAGAAGCTAACGATCTACAACGTCACAATCTGCAACCTCAACGCCGATGATGCCCATAAGCATGTGGGCAAGTTCTTGCTGCTTTGCTACACTGTCTATGAAAACATTGATCAGTTGTTGCGCACGAATGTGCACCTCTGATTCCTCCACCATTTTGATCATTGCTTCAACCATTAATTGGTTCACAAACATACATTTTTTCCGTTGCATTCCATACAGAGGAAACTGAACAGATTCAGATGGCGATTTTGGCAGGCTTGTATTATTGATAGTGGAGAGTGTCTCGACCACTGCATCATAACATAAATTAGGAGGGGAACCGAACAGATTAATCATGAGTTATTGCCATATTACCTAGCCTAGATTTATTGGAAAGAAACAATGGGGTTGCCTTGCTGTTTTCACAGTTTGTCTTCTTATCTTCAGCAGCCTGCACCAAATTAACACACTAGCATTGCTATCACTTACCAGGTCAGATAATAGGAAAGCAACCTTGACACAATGAACGTTTGGGCAACTAGACTACACCAAATTAACACAATATGGCACAGCTATCATCAGCCAGGTATGGTAATATGAAAGCAACATTGATAAAATGAATGAATGGGCAACCCGAGCAGCACTACAATTCAATAACGTGCATGATATGAGATAGTACACTCATGCAGCTCAGTATGCAAAACTACCAGGTAGTTTTCCTTACAAAAATCAACATTGGCACCTTTAACATTTTGCTACAACTAATTTTAGATCAGATAAAGGTTGGATTCACGCCGATTAACAAAATACATGCTGATGTAAAAATATAGTGATATACCACAGGTACTTACATCAACATTGGAGCATAAAGAATTCCCGCAAGATATTTTCCTTGAATACGATCCCAATGGAGGAAGTCTTCTATCATTTAACCTTATTTTCTAAAAGAGAGATGGGTAAGAAACATGTAGAAAATATGATCAGAATGCTAGAAAATTTCATGATGCTTGAGGATACGCTTTTACGCTTCTTAGAATGGAGTTGACATATTTTTCTTTGAATTTGGGCGGACTAGTTCTTTGGCCATTGGAATCTGCTTATTATCAGTGGGAGTTAGGTTTCTCTATGCTTGTCGGTGTACTAGAGTAGGGGTACCCTAGTATCCCGTGCTAGTGCCTGCAGACGATTCTTGACACCAGCGGCGGGGGTTTGCCTCGTCGCCGCCAAGATCCTCCGTGGCTCCCTTGGAGCCATTCAAGAACAAAGTATTTGATTAAGAAGACAAGGTCCCGACAAGAGGAGCTTGTCGGGAAGGCCACTCAAGGCACTTGAAGACAAAGGCCCGGCAAGAGGAGCTTACCGGGAAGGCTCGGGCGCAGCAAGCCTCCGGGACGCGACAAGGATTCGGCGCGGCAAAGCGCTTGCCGCGGCATGCAACTTCTCTCCATCTCCGCTCCAGCTCATCCAGCGGCGTGTCGCCATGGGACCGTTCCATGCGGCGGCGTGTCGAGAGGCTGTGCAGCCAGCGGAGAAACAGCGATAAGCGGCGTTGACAAGCTTGCCATCGTGGCGGGAGGCGCACTGACGGTCTCTGTTGCCTTTGTTTGGCGACAGCAGCGGGCATTTATTGCTTTTGTCCCTTGCCGTCGATTATGTATTTTGCACCTTTGTACACTTTGTTCAAGTAGGTGTACCAACTCCTGTTTTTACATTTGTACCCTCATCTATGTTGCCACCTGTCGGAGACCCTTGAGCATATAAAAGGAGGCCCATGCATAGCGTAGAAAGGGTTGATTCGGTCGGTTCGGTTCGTTCGACTCACTCGAGACCAGATACACTCACGCTAGGTTTTGTAGCTCGCATTGCTCCCTAGCAAGAACACAATACATCAAACAAGCAGCAGTAAGAGTTTTATCTCTTCGGAGAGCTCCGAAGCTGGGTAAACTGCTCGTGTGCCTCGCCTCGATCCGCTCTTCGTGCGATCTCCGCCCCCCTCCGAACCACAAGGGGCCTGGTCCGCCGGCCCCATAGGTGTTCGTGGGTGCGATCAGCCTCCCCAACATCTTTGGCGCGCCCGGTAGAAGCGTCGAGGCCGTGTGAATCTGATCCGGCGTTCACACGAGCAGCGTCATCAACATCTTCCACAACATGCCACCGAAGAAGAAGGCTTGGCGGCAGCGAAACCGTCGCGTCGTACCCACCCTCACCGCAGCAAATGGGTGGTGGGGGCGGTGTTGGCGGAGAAACGGCGGCAAGCGAAGGTGCTCGCTAACATTGCCAAGTCCAAGGACAAGGCCCGCAAACATCGGCGTCCGCGCATCCCCGCGCCCATCTCGGGGAGCAGCGGGACCAACAACGTCATGGCGTTCACAATGCCATCGTTCATTGGATCAAGACCCTCAAGACCAGCATGCGGCGCCAACATCTTTGGCACGAGTGAATACGGTCACCGGACGAGTGCTGCTCCTTCTAACGTAGTTAGAAGTCCGGCGTCATCCGCTCCTCGCACCGTTCTCCAATGCCACCCACTACTCCAGCGAAGCTCTGGCGAGCTCAGCTGCTCTGAACTACCCTCCAGCGGCCGACAAAAGGTCGGCGAGTGGAAGGCCACTATCGAGCCTCATCGGCTTTGCCAGCGGCGCCCGCGGCAACCAACGCCATCGATGTCGCGGCGAGGCGACAAAACACGAGCCGGTGGCGGCAGGCTGTCGGAGGTGCAACCACCGTGCACTCTCCGCCCGCGAAAGCGAATCGCCGACTCACCGGATCCACCTCGACAACGACTCCACCGCGTCGTCCGGATCCATGAGCTTCGCGCGATCAGCGCCAAGTTCTTCCTGGCGACAACAAGAGGGCGCTTTCGAACTTCGCATCGGCGCCGAAGAGAAGCGCGGCGTCGATCCGACAAGCGGCGCTGGGCCTTCTGTCGACATGCGGCGCGCCCGGAGGAGCCAGCGACTTACCGTCGCGGTAGGTTGCCCTGCGTTCACTCGTGAGCTGCGGCAAGTCCGATGGCCCGACCAAAAAACTTCAAACCAGGCGTGCGGAGAAGTATGATGGCAGGGCGCATCCATCGAGTTCCTCGGCATCTACACCATCGCGGTGCAGGCTGCGGGGGGCGGGGCGACAAGATCCTCGCCAACTACTTCCCGCTCGTGCTCAAGCCCAACGTCGAGATCTTGGCTCATGCACTTGCCGGACAGCTCCATATCCTCTTGGGCAGATCTGTGCCATCAGTTTGTTGGCGCCTTCACAGGTGGCCACAAACCTCATGGCCAAGAGAGTGACCTTCACCTGCTCGCCCAGAAGGAAGGAGAGTCCCTGCGCAAGTTCATTCAGAGATTCAGCCGTGTGCACTACAACATCCCAGACGTCCACCCTACCATGGTAATCGGCGCATTTCATCGGAATGTGCGGAACCGTAGAGATGAGGGAGGAGATGGCGATGTGCAAAGTCAAGGACGTCGATGAGCTATGCGCCTTGGCCGACAAGTGTGCACGCGGCGAGGAAGGGAGGAGACTCCGGAGAGAATGCGGAAGCAGGATCGGCAGTGAGGACACCGCCCGGCAAAGAAGGGCGGCGGCGAGGCAACAGGAAGAAGAAGGCGGAGAAGTGCTAGCTGTTGAGCAGTCCGGCAGCGGAGGTGGCGACAAAACGCCAAGGCTGGTGCCTCCGGCAAGGAGGTTGCGTAGCGCCAACCACCCGGTCGGTGTGACGGCCCGACAAGCAAGACAACCGGCAAGCGATCTTGCAAGATCCACCGCACCAAGGGCCCACGACCTCGAGCTGCAAGAAGGTCGAGCAGCTTGCCGAGCGATGAGAGAGCTGAGTCTGGCGAAGCGGTAGCGACAAGGAGAAGGCCAGGGAAGGTGCTGGGGAGCAAGCAAGCGTCCGGCCGGGGAGGACGCCTTGGCAAGGCCAAGCAGCGGCAAGGAGATCGACCTCCCGGCGCGACAAAGATGAAGATGATGATGACGACGAAGATATGGAAGACGACGACGCCGATGAGCAGGAGTTTCAGAAAGCCACAGAGGTTCTCTGTGTTGACGGAGGTGCTTCCCTGCATACCTCCCACCGCCAACTCAAGCAATGGATGCGGGAGGTCAATGCAGCGGAACCATCCGTAGAGTCACGTAAGCCTCTGAAGTAGTCCAGCACGCCTATCATTTTTTATATTGAGGACCACCCTGATCGCATAACTGCGGTCGGGTGCTTGCCGATGTTGGTCTCACCAACCATCCGCAACCTCAAGGTCACCAAAATGCTAGTTGACGGCGAGGCCGGCTTGAATCTGATCTCCTGCGGTGCTCCAGAAGCTTCAAATCCCTTACAGCGAGCTCGAAGAGACCGGCACCTTTCAAGGAATTAATCCGGGAAGGAGCAAGCCGAAGGGGAAGATTACGTTGCCGGTAACATTTGGCAGCGAGCTGAACTTCAGGACGGAGAGGGTTACATTCGACGTTGCCGATTTCCCGTTACCTTACAATGGGATACTTGGCCGTCCAGCACTCGCCAAGTTCATGGCGGCCTCTCACTACGCCTACAACCTACTCAAGATGCCAGGCCCGATAAGCGTCATCTCTGTCCACGGCGACAAGAAGGATGCCCTTATACGTGCCGACAAGATCTTCCGAGATGCAGCAGCCGCGTGACAGATTGCCAAGCACTTGCATTTGAAGCTCCCGGGGAAGAAGACGAAGTCCAAGTCCGGCAAGGGCTCGATGCTCACTCCGGCAAGCGCACCTCTTGAGTGCTACGCTACCGTCGAGGACGCACCATCGAGCTCCACCAGCAAGTGCAAGAAGATGGTGGCTCCGCCAAAGACCAAGAAGGTGCCCGCCAAGGAGGACGGCAGCGGTGGTACCTTTACCATCGGTGCCTCTCTCGACTCCCTAAATAGGAAGGCGCTCCTTGCTTTCCTGCGGGCGAATGTCGGCGTGTTTGCATGGCAACCGTCGACATCCCGGTGTTCGAGGAAGTGATTGAGCACCGCTGGCCGTTTGTCCTCATCTTGCGACCTGTCAAGCAAAAAGTCGAAGCGAGCGGTGGGCGCCAAGAATTCATAGCGAAGAGATCAAGCTGGAAGCGGCAGGCCTTCTCGGAGGAGTGCTCCATCCTACGTGGTTGGCCAATCCACATGCGTGCGCAAGAGCAAGCGGAAAATGGAGACTTTGTATTGACTTCACGGACGTTAATAAAGCTTGTCCCAAAGATCCATTTCCCTTGCCGCGCATGGACCAGATTGTTGACTCCACGGCTGGATGTGATTTGCTTTCGTTTCTTGATGCATACTCAGGATATCATCAGATCTTCATGGCTGAAGAAGATGAGGAGAGGACCGCATTCATTACACCATGTGGCACATACTATTTCATACGGATGCCTTTCAGTTTGAAGAATGCTGGTTTGACATTTGCAAGGGTAGTCCATGACGCTTTTGAGCCGCAAATGCACAGAAATGTAGAAGCCTACATGGATGACATAGTGGTCAAAAGCAAGGACAAAGCAACTCTGTTTCAAGATTTGGACGAGACCTTTGCAAATCTGCGCAAGATCAACCTCAAGCTCAACCCCGAGAAGTGCGTGTTTGGAGTCCCTTCCGGCAAGCTTCTCGGGTTCTTCGTGTCTCAGCAAGAAATTGAAGCTAATCCCGACCAGATCAAGGCCATTGAGCAGATTGAAGCACCAAAAGCGGCGTCAAGGATGTCACGAAGACTTGCGGTTCGCGTGGCTGCTCTCGGCGAGTTTATTTCTAGGTCTGCTGGCGCGTCCTGCCATTTTTCAAGATTTTGAAAAAGGCGGGTCCAATGAAATGGACTCCGAAGCGGAGGCTGCGACTGCAGAGACTTGAAGAGATACATGTCCTCCACTCCAACACTTGTCGCACCTAAGCCACAAGAGAAGTTGCTGCTATATATAGCGGCAACCAATCAAGTGGTTAGTGTTGCGTTAGTAGCGGAAAGGGAGGCGGATGACGAGCCAGCAACCACGGCGAGCACATCCAGCGACAAGCAGGGGGCTTCACCGACAAGCTCTGGTCCCGACAAGGACGAGTCCACGAAGACGCATGACCAGATGCAGAAAAGGATGGTGCAGCGCCTAGTTTACTTTGTTAGTTCCCTCCTGCAGGGGGCTAGGTCAAGGTACTCTGGTGTGCAGAAATTGCTTTTCGGCCTCCTCATGGCCTCGAGAAAGCTGCGCCATTACTTCCAAGCACATGAGATCACAGTTGTCACTCGCTTTCCGTGAAGAGGATCTTTGCGAGAATCCGGAAGCGGCAGGCGGGATTGTCGAGTGGGCCTTTGGAGCTGTCAAGCTTTGGTCTTAAGTTTGAAAGCACATCAACTATCCAAAGCGAGGCGTTGGCAGAATTTATAGCGAATGGGCGCCAACACGGATGAAGAGATTAGGAGGCGAGCATTCCGTCGAAGAAGCAAGCAAAGAGTGGCTGATGTATTTTGATGGTGCCTTCTTGCAGCAAAGGCGCGGTGCGGCGTCTTGCTTATCACACCCACGGAGAACACCTCAAATACGTAGTCGGATGCACTTTCCCAAGGAGCAAGCGACAAACAATACTGCAGTATGAAGGTTTGCTTGCGGTCTCGAGATCATGATGGACCTTGGGATCAAAAAGCTTATTGTCGGGGGGTGACTTGCAGCTTGTCGTCCGCCAAGTGAACAAAGATTACGAGTCCATTGATGGAAGCCTACGTCGATGAAGTGAGGAAGCTAGAAGAGCACTTTGACGGCCTGCAAATGGAACATGTTCCAAGAGCTCGAGAATGATATTCTTGTGACGGCTGTCAAAGTACTGCGCGCTTAAGTTACACAATGGAACCGGGGAGTTTCGTGCTCAAGCTGACTCAGCCAACCGTAACACCATCAAGCTGGGCCGAGCAAGAAGAGGAAGTTGGCCTCTGGAGACTACTTTCCGTGAGCTTCCGAAGCCGTCGTTGCAAAGGTCCCCAAGATCAACACCAACAGATCTTTGAGGAAGCGATCTGCTCCGACAGACCCCAGGGTTTGTTTCGTTGAAGCAGACGCTCCCGACAAGTCTTGCTCCGGCAAGCTTGCCGGGGAGCATCAAGCTCCGGCAGGGCCGCAGGTTCTTGCCGTGGAAGCTGATGTTCCCGCAGCAGCAGATGTGCCTTGATCCTTGTTGTCGAGCCGCAAGCTCCGGCATGGGCGCAGCAGATTGTCCATTTCCTTGACAGGAGAACTTCCGAAGAGCAAGAAGAAGCGGAAAGAAGTAGCCCGGCGGTCAAGTATGTACCGGTTTGTCGACAGCATCGCATGCAGAAGAAGACTCAACGGTGTGAAATTGAAGTGTATTCATAGGGAAGATGGACAGAAGCTGTTGGCAGAGATACATGGAGGCATATGTGGTCACCACATTGGCGCAAGGGCACTTGCCGGAAAAGCTTTCCGGCAAGGTTTCTTCGGCCGACCCTCCGAGATGCAAGCGCACAAGTAACCAAGTGGGAAGCCTGCGGTTCCATTCCAAGCAGATACATCAGCCAGCTCAAGCTCTCCGGGCGATCCCTTTATCCTGGCCATTTTCGGTGCAGGGGCTCGAAATCCTCGGCCCCTTCCCCGAGCTGTCGGGGCTTTGAGTACTTATGCGTCGCCATCGACAAGTTCACAAAGTGGCGGAAGTGGAAGCGATGAGGAAGGTGGCGGCACGGTCTGCGATCAAGTTCTTGGTCAATTGTTTGCGTTTTGGAATCCCTAACGGATCATCACCGACAACGGCACACAATTTCTGAGTCGCACCTTCATGCGATCGTCCAAGATCTTGGCGCCAAGGTCTGCTTAAACCACATTGCTCATCCGAGAAGCAGCGGTCAAGCGGAGAGGGCAAATCTTTGAAGTGCTGCGCGGGCTCAAGACCAGAACTTTCGACGGCTGCACAAGTGCGGAAGAAAGCTGGATCGAGGAGCTGTCGGTGGTTCTTTGGTCGATCAGGACAACGCCAAATCGAGCCACCGGCGGACACCCTTTGCTCCTAGTCTATGGAGCGAGGCAGTTCTCCCACGGAACTTCGTATCTGGATCGCCTCAGTACTCGCTTATGATGAGCTTGAGAAAGAGCAGCTGCGACAAGATGACGCTGCTCCTTGAGGAGGATCGATCTTGAGGCGCTGTCTGAGCCGCTCGCTTCTGACAAGCTTTGCGTCGCTACCATAGCCCTTGAGTTAGTGCAAGAAGTCTCGAGGAAGGCGACCTTGTTCTTGGCGCGTTCGATCCGCCAAGAATTGAAACAAGTTGGCCTTAAAGTGGGAAGGCCCTTATCGGGTGAAAGCGAGTCACTAGGCACAGCGCTGTCCGCCTTGAGACCGAAGATGGCATTCGGTGAGCAACTCACGGAACATTGAGCATCTTCGTAAGTTTTACCCATAGAGGCGCGGTTGTCGGAACCCGTTCCGGCAACCAGCTTTATACAAGTCTTGCCGCTGTTGCATGTAATCCTTTTTACAAAGCCGGGCGAGACCCGTGCATCAGTAAAACTCATGTGTTGCGCACAACTTGTCAAATTCATGCTTTCATCATTTTATTGCATGTTTTAGCTAACACTTTGTGCAGCAACCAAACCCGGTAAGCAGAATCGAGCCGCTGGGCTCCATAACGTTATTTCCTCTTCTTTTTCTTTTCAGAAAGAAAGGAAGGCTCCCTCGCGCACAAGTTAACCAGGGGGGAAGGAGGAGATAATACTATGGACTAGGCACCGCTCGAGGAAGTTTCACCTCATCGGGAAGCAAGAGACAGAAAAGCTAAGTTGCCAAAGTTTGAGCAATCAATTTATAAATTTTTAAGTTATCTTCCTCGAACGATAGTACTTTGTATGGAAAACCTGTCTTGTGAGAGGAACCGACTCGCCCGGCTAGTCGGCGCCCTTACTTTGTTTCGAGTCCGCTCAACAACTTAAGTGAGCTGCGGCTAGTCGCGACAAGGTTGCTTGTCGGATGGAACCTTGCCGGCTCTTGACGTTCACTTTCGGCCTTTCATGGAAAAAAGTGCCAGCGCCGACAAGTCCCCCAAATGCGTAAAGCGAGAAACATGCAAAAGAAGGAATCAAGTAGAGGAAATAACGTTGCATTGATCGCCTAAGATAGAGTATATTACAAAATAACTTGTCGCTGATCTAAAAAGTGTTCTAAACATGATCGGCGACAAGGGAAAGATAAAGTTGGCGGCCTAGTCTACGCGGTGCGCCCTCAATCTCTTGATCTTGTTCACCTTGTCCACAATGGAGTGCGACAAGGGCTTTGAAACTCCTCCACGTTGGCGTCTGGCGGCAAGGATCACGAGGACGCCGTTAAGGTTGAGGCCCGGATTGCGGAAGGCCACCTTGATCGGCACCTTCTCGAGGGCTCCTGCACAGAGACTGGCGTGATTCCTCGGCCAGCTGCTTTGGGACCTCTTCCACTGAGTCGGCTGGAGGCCCGTCACCACGCCTTTGAAGAATAAGCTGAGCTTGGCGCTGGGTTGGAGATGCTCGTCGGAGGAGTATGCAAGGTCCGCCATCCCGGCTCCATCAGCTCATTGTGGATGTCGGCGGCGGTGTCCACGAGACCTTCAGTCCAGTGCTCCACGCTCTCCCTCAAGGTGTTCTGGATGGAGGCAGCATTCGCTAGCAGCTCCTCCTTGGCCTTGATCGCCTCCAACAAGCCCACCTCCCGCTCTCTGGCGCCATCCAACGTCTGCGTTAGAGTGGTCAGTTTTAGCTCCAGATCCGCCTTGGAATCCTTGGCGGCGTCGAGCTCCTTCGCCCTGTCAGCGAGACGGCTCTGCAGCTCGCCAAGGGTGTAGGCGTCCTTCTCGCGCTCACGCTTGAGCACGGCAAGCTCTTCGCCGCTCTTCTTGAGGCTGGCCTCCAGTTGTGCCACCTTCACCTTCAACTCCTCCTTGGCGGCCTCGGCGGCTGCGGCAGCATCGCCGCTTCTGCGGCGCCCGCCAAGTGACTCCTCAGCGGCCAGGTCTTCTTCGTGGCTGTCGGGTTGACCTTCCGCTGCGCCAACTCACTTTCTGCTGGCGAAGCTTCTCGGCAGCCAGCCACTGCTCCTCTTCAGTGCGGCCTTCTCAAGGATGAAGGCCGTGCGCTCTTCTGCGGTTGCCCAGCGCTTACGCTACGCGCGGAGGGTTTCTTGGTTGGCGCTCGGAGCTCTTGGTAGCGCTTCTCCATGTCCGCTCCTGCCCTCGCGACAAGTGCCTCCGGGTCTCCAACTTGGCTGCCGAGGCGCGGTAGAGCGGCAGCAGCTTCTTCAGCAGCTGCTCCTCCTCGAACTTCGCTGCTTCTTGCTGCTTGGCGCGTCCACCAGCGTCGAGCCAGCGGAGGCGAGTAGCTTCATTGTCGAAGGTCTCCCCTTCGACCGGCGCCCTGAGCTTCGGTTCAGGGGAGCTTGATGAAAGGCATATCGCCCGGCCTTGGTAGGAAGCCGGGCTGGGGCTCTCCTCGAACTGGCCTGGCTGTGGCCAGAAGTCGGCTGTCGATGTGGCGCTTGCCGCTCCTGCGGCCTCGGGGCCGTCGATCTGATCGCCCGACCCCTCGCCCGGCCTCTGCGTCGGCAGCCTCGGTGGCCTCCTCGTCAACAGGCTCGTCGGCGGACGGCCTCTTCTTCCACGACGACCTCTTCTTCCTCGACGGGCGGCCTCGTCGGTGTTGCCTTGCGCTTCCTCCTCGCGGCGGCCTCGACCTCCATCGGCTCTGCGTCAGACGAAGAAAGAGCGATCAAGTAGATGTTCAAAAGAGAAACAAAAGAAAGCAAGCCCAAGGGAGATTTTCGCGTAAGGGAATTACACCGCAGGATCCGCAGCCATGGCCTCGACCACCGGAGGGTCACTTGGCGCCGTCCCTTGCCGGGTAGCCTCCCTTGCCGGAGTGGCCTCCCTTGCAGGGGTGGCCTCCCTTGTCGGGCGCTCCCTTGCCGGGAGTTCTCCCTTGGCGGCGTGGTGGCGTGAGCAGGATCTCGGGCGGCTTCCGAGCCCTCTGATGAGGCTGCTCTGCTCCTACACAAGCAAACAATCGGATATCAACGAAGAAGGGCACCTTGCACACCTAATAGTAAGGAGAAAACTGCACACTTACTCAGGGGGCTGTCTTTGAGGGGCTGCTCTGAGGAAGGTTGCAGGTCCGGCAAAGGCGGTCTCAGACGCGTCCCACAGCCACGCAGGAGAATCGTCCTCAACGACGACCGTCGGGATCTTGGCCCTCTTCGCGCTCTCTGGGCGGCGTCACGAAAAGGAAAGAGTCGAGCGAAGCAAATCAGATTCAAGATGAAGCAATAAAATTGAAGAAATACAAGCACAATCTCGAGAAGCTTACTCTTAGCCTTCCTCCTCAAAGCTGGCCTTGAGAAGTCAAACTCCGGCTCGCCTCCCGGTGCGGCGAGGCGGGCGTGGGCTCTCTTGGCCGCTTGGCGGAGGCGTCGGCGGTGGCTGAGAAGATCCCGCCCGGTTGTCGCGGCGGCGGTGTAGGGCGCTCCAGCAACCTCGCTTGCCGCGGTGGGCGCGTCGTAGCGTGGCGCTGCTGTGTCAGGCTGGTCTGTCGCCCGGCTCGTCTCAGCCTTGCGGAGATGCCTCTTGGCGGAGCCAGGGCTCAGCTGGCGGCAAGTCGCTTGGCGGTGGGAAGAAAGCGCCCTCGGCGGGTCCACTCGACCCGGCCTCGGGCTCGACAAGCTCGTCCTCGCCCGGCGACCTCCCTCGCTCGGCAAGGCTTGCCGCCTTGGCGTCCGCCTCCTCCACGGTGAACCGAAGGCTCCAGTGGCGGCAGCTCTGCTGCCGCCTCCTCCACCCTGGTGGCAATCCGCGCCATCTCCTGGTCGGTGGTGTCGCGGGTGAGCCTTTACGCTTTCGTCGGGCGGATCGGCACTTCTTGCAAATCGTCGAAGAATTGCTGCACGACCTCGTCGGGGGCTCTGCCGGTTGGGGCGATCCGTGGGAGTCGCTGGCATCATAAGCGCGGATGCGGTCGGCGCCGAGTTGTTGCACAATGGGGCGACCCCGTGGCAACCTAAACCACTCGGGATGGTCGGGTCGTTCTTGAACAGCTCGAGCGACATCGCGTCCAGCTCAAGGCGGTGAAGTTCCAATTCAGGCCAGGCGCAACCTCATGATGTCTGCCGCATTACGGAACTCCCAAGCAGGCCTCCTCCTCTGCTTTGCAAGGGAGGCGACGCGGCGGCGAAGAAATCTGCGCCAACTACGCCTCTACGGTTAACCCGGCAAGCACGAGGCACAAAATTCGGTCACGGCTATCTTGACTTCGCATCCTCGGCGCCAAGTTACTCCAATCTCTGCGCGCACTATTGGGGTTTGGCGCCTGCAGCGGTGAAAAACTGCGGGTTCTCCTCTACGACCCAGCACCGATTGGCTCTCCACTCCTCCCACTTGTTGCGGAACTCTCCCTCTAGGTAGGCCTCTTTCTTGCCGATCCTAGAGACCAGCTATCCCTCGGCAAGTGGCTCTCCTCTCTCGGCAGGGGAACAAAGAAATGGCGGAAGAGCGCCACGTTGGTGGACTCCGACAAAGTTTTCGCACAAATCTTGAAGCAGCCATGGTTAAAACGGCGTTGGGGGTGAAATCAAGGAGGCGGAGGCTAAAGGTGTTCATGATGTCATAAAAGAACTTCCGGAAAAGGGCGGGCAAAGACCGCAATAGAAGAAAAGGCGAAAAAGGGGTACCTGTTGGGGCCAAATCAGCGGCGGAGGCGGGAGCACCCTCGTCGCAGCGGATGCTTGCCGCGTCTCCGTCGACGAGAAGAGGTAGAAGGCGTCCGCAGCTCCCTTGCGCCCGAGCTGCGGGGGAAGATGGCCGCTCCTTGCCTTGCGCCATGAGCCGCTGCGCCTCGGCCGACAGCGCCCTTCTCCTTGTCGGCTTCCGGAGCCATGGCGAGGCGGAGGAGGTCGGCGGCGGTGAGTGTGCTTGTGGCGAAAGGCGGGCGCTGCTCTCTTCGACCGGAGAAGAAGAGGGAGCGGCGGTGGTTTTCTTGACAAGACATCAATGGCAGGAGTGGGCGGCCTGCCTCTGTTTCCTCCGCTTATAAAGAGGGGAGGCGGACGTTCGCTTATACTAATAAAGAACCCCCACGACCGCACCCACGATCTCTACGCACGGCGCCCACGTCCGGTGCGTGCCGTTAGTGGGGATCGTGGTGGGTCCGGCGAGATTGCGGCGTGGTCGAGGCAGCGGCGTGTCCGTGCACAGTTTTGGGCCTGGCCCGACAAGCGCTCGGCACCGTGTACGGCCCAGGCCCGGGGGCTCCTGTTGGTGTACTAGAGTAGGGGTACCCTAGTATCCCGTACTCGTGCACGGACAGTTGCAGCACCCCGCGGCAGGGTTTGCCTCGTCGCCGCCAAGATCCTCCGTGGCTCCCTTGGAGCCATTCAAGAACAAAGTATTTGATTAAGAAGACAAGGTCCCGACAAGAGGAGCTTGTCGGGAAGGCCACTCAAGGCACGCACAAGACAAGGCCCCGGCAAGAGGAGCTTGCCGGGAAGGCTCAGGCGCGGCAAGCCTCCGGACGCGACAAGATTCGGCCGCGGCAAAGCGCTTGCCGCGGCATGCAACTCTCTCCATCTCCGCTCCAGCTCATCCAGCGACGTGTCGCCATGGGACCGTTCCATGCGGCGGCGTGTCGAGAGGCTGTGCAGCCCGGCGGAGAGCAGCGATAAGCGGCGACAAGCTTGCCATCGTGGCGGCGGAGGCGCACTGACGGTCTCTATTGCCTTTGTTTGGGCGACAATCGGCGGGCATTTATTGCTTTTGTCCCTTGCCGTCAGTTAGGTATTTTGCACCTTTATACACTGTTCAAGTAGGTGTACCAACTCCTGTTTTTACATTTGTACCCTCATCTATGTTGCCACCTGTCGGAGACCCCTTGAGCATATAAAAGGAGGCCCATGCGCAACGTAGAAAGGGTTCGGTTCGGTCGGTTCGGTTCGTTCGACTCACTCGAGACCAGATACACTCAAGCTAGGTTTTGTAGCTCGCATTGCTCCCTAGCAAGAACACAATACATCAAATAAGCAGCAGTAGGAGTTTTATCTCTCCGGAGAGCTCCGAAGCTGGGTAAACTGCTCGTGTGCCTCGCCTCGATCCGCTCTTCGTGCGATCTCCGCCCCCTCCGTACCACAAGGGGCCTGGTCCGCCCGGCCCCATAGGTGTTCGTGGAGTACGATCAGCCTCCCGACATCTTTGGCGCGCCCGGTAAAGGCGTCGAGGCCGTGTGAATCTGATCCGGCGTTCACACGAGCAGCGTCATCAACATCTTCCTCA
This sequence comes from Aegilops bicornis, assembly GCA_021605145.1. Classification (NCBI taxonomy): domain Eukaryota; kingdom Viridiplantae; phylum Streptophyta; class Magnoliopsida; order Poales; family Poaceae; genus Aegilops; species Aegilops bicornis. The sequence goes on from CM038669.1 coordinate 155,293,694, forward strand.
ACATGCAACGAAGAAGAAGGCTTGGCGGCAGAAACCATCCGCGTCGTACCCACCCTCACCGCAGCAAATGGGTGGTGGGGCGGACGCTGGCGGAGGAACGGGCACCGACGAAGGTGCTCGCGACATTGCCAAGTCCAAGGACAAGGCCCCGCAAACCTCGGCGTCCGCGCATCCCCCGTGCCCATCTCAGGAGACGCGGGACCAACAACGTCATGGCGTTCACAATGCCATACGTTCGTTGGATCAAGACCCTCAAGACCAGCATGCGCGCCAACATGCGGCACGAGTGAGATCGGTCGCCCGGATGGGGTGCTGCTCCTTCTAACATCGTTAGAAGTCCGGCGTCATCCGCTCCTCGCACCGTTCTCCAATGCCACCCACTACTCCAGCGAAGCTCTGGCGAGAGCTCAGCTGCTCTGAACTACCCTCCAACGGCCGACAAGGTCGGCGAGTGGAGGAGCCACTATCGAGCCTCATCGGCTTTGCCAGCGGCGCCCTGCGGCAACCAACGCCATCGTTGCCGGCGGCGAGACGACAAAACACGAGCCGGTGGCGGCAGGCTGTCGGAGGTGCAACCACCGTGCACTCTCCGCCACGAAGGCCAAGATCGCCGACTCACCGGATCCACCTCGACAGCGACTCCACCGTGTCGTCGGATCCATGAGCTTCGCCGCGATCAGCGCCAAGATTCTTCACGGCGACAACAAGAGGACGCCGAACTCGCATCGAAGCGCCGAAGAGAAGCGCGACGTCGGTCCAAACAAAGCCGCTTGGGCCTTCAGCCGACATCGCGCGCGCCGGAGGAGCAGGCGACTTGCCGACTGCGGTAGGTTGCCCTGCGTTCACTCGTGAGCTGCGGCAAGTCCAATGGCCCAGCCAAAAAACTTCAAACCAGACGTGCGGGAGAAGTATGATGGCAGGGCGCATCCGTCGGAGTTCCTCGGCATCTACACCATCGCGGTGCGAGGCTGCGGGGGCAGGGACGACAAGATCCTCGCCAACTACTTCCGCCGTGCTCAAGCCCAATGTCGAGATCTTGGCTCATGCACTTGCCGGACAGCTCCATATCCTCTTAGGCGAATCTGTGCCATCGGTTTGTTGGCGCCTTCATAGGTGGCCACAAACCTCATGGCCAAGAGAGTGACCTTCACACCTTTCGCCCGGAAGGAAGGAGAGTCCTGCGCAAGTTCATTCAGAGATTCAACCGTGTGCACTACAACATCCCAGACGTCCCACCTGCCCGCGGTAATCAGCGCATTTCATCGAGAATGTGCGGAACCGTAGGATGAGGGAGGAGATGGCGATGTGCAAAGTCAAGGACGTCGATGTGAGCTATGCGCCTTGGCCGACAAGTGTGCCGCGGGCCCGAGGAAGGAGGAGACTCCTGTGAGAGAATCGGAAGCGAGATCGGACAGTGAGGACACCGCCCGGCAAGAAGGGCGGCGGCGAGGCAACAGGAAGAAGAAGGCGGAGAAGTGCTAGCTGTTGAGCAGTCCGGCAACGGAGGTGGCGACAAGAACGCCAAAGGCTGGTGCCTCCGGCAAGGAGGTTGCCGTGGCGCCAACCACCGGTCGGTGGCGGCCGCCGACAAGCAAGACAGCTTGACAGCGATCGCAAGATCCACCGCACCAAGGGCCCACGACCTCGAGCTGCAAGAAGGTCGAGCAGCTTGTCGAGCGATGAAGAGAGAGCTGAGTCTGGCGGTAGCGACAAGGAGAAGGCCAGGGAAGGTGCTTTGGGGAGCAAGCAAGAAAGCGTCCGGCCGGGGAGGACGCCGCGGCAAGGCCAAGCAGCGGCAAGGAGATCGACCTCCCAGCGGCGCGACAAAGATGAAGATGATGATGACGACGAAGATATGGAAGGCGGCGGCGCCCGATGAGCGGGAGTTTGAGAGAAAGCCGGAGGTTCTCTGTGTTGGCGGAGGTGCTTCACGCATACCTCCCACCGCCAACTCAAGCAATGGATGCGGGAGGTCAATGCAGCGGAACCATCCGTAGAGTCACGTAAGCCTCTGAAGTAGTCCGGCCGCCTATCATTTTTTATATTGAGGACCACCACGATCGCGCATAACTGCGGTCGGGTGCTTGCCGATGTTGGTCTCACCAACCATCCGCAACCTCAAGGTCACCAAAATGCTAGTTGACGGCGAGGCCGGCTTGAATCTGATCTCCTCTGCGGTGCTCCAGAAGCTTCAAATCCCTTACAGCGAGCTCGAAGAGACCGGCACCTTTCAAGGAATTAATCCGGGAAGGAGCAAGCCGAAGGGGAAGATTACGTTGCCGGTAACATTTGGCAGCGAGCTGAACTTCGGAGACGGAGAGGTTACATTCGGCGTTGCCGATTTCCGTTACCTTACAATGGGATACTTGGCCGTCGGCACTTTCGCCAAGTTCATGGCGGCCTCTCACTCGCCTACAACCTACTCAAGATGCCAGGCCCGATAAGCGTCATCTCTGTCCACGGCGACAAGAAGGATGCCCTTATCTGTGCCGACAAGATCTTCCGAGATGCACGGCAGCTCGCGACAGATTGCCAAGCACTTGCCGCTGAAGCTCCGGGAGGAAGAAGGCGAAGTCCAAGTCGGCAAGGGCTCGATGCTCACTCCGGCAAGCGCACCTCTTCGAGTGCTACGCTACCGTCGAGGACGCACCATCGAGCTCCACCGGCAAGTGCAAGAAGATGGTGGCTTCGCCAAAGACCAAGAAGGTGCCGCCAAGGAGGGGCGGCTTGGTGGTTCCTTTAACATCAGTGCCTCTCTCGACCCTAAATAGGATGGCGCGCTCGTTGCTTTCCTGCGGGCGAATGTCGACGTGTTTGCATGGCAACCGTCTGACATCCCCGGTGTTCCCAGGGAAGTGATTGAGCACCGCCTGGCCGTTTGTCCTCATGCGTGGCCCGTCAAGCAAAAAGTCAGGAAGCAAGCAGTGGAGCGCCAAGAATTCATAGGCGAAGAGATCAAGAAGCTGGAAGCAGCGGGCCTTCTCGGAGGAGTGCTCCATCCTCGTGGTTGGCCAATCACAGTAGTCGTGCGCCAAGGCAAGCGGAAAATGGAGACTTTGTATTGACTTCACGGACGTTAATAAAGCTTGTCCCAAAGATCCATTTCCCTTGCGGCGCATGGACGGTTATTGACTCCACGGCTGGATGTGATTTGCTTTCGTTTCTTGATGCATACTCGAGATATCATCAGATCTTCATGGCTGAAGAAGATGAGGAGAAGACCGCATTCATTACACCATGTGGCACATCTTTATTTTCATACGGATGCCTTTCGGTTTGAAGAATGCTTTGGTTCGACATTTGCAAGGGTAGTCCATGGCGCTTTTGAGCCGCAAATGCACGAAATGTAGAAGCCTACATGGATGACATAGTGGTCAAAAGCAAGGACAAAGCAACTCTGGTTCAAGATTTGGGCCGAGACCTTTGCAAATCTGCGCAAGATCAACCTCAAGCTCAACCCGAGAAGTGCGTGTTTGGAGTCCCTTCCGCAAGCTTCTCGGGTTCTTCGTGTCTCAACAAGGAATTGAAGCTAATCCCGACAAGATCAAGGCCATTGAGCAGATTGAAGCACCAAAGCGCGTCAAGGATGTACGAAGACTTGCGGTTGCGTGGCGCTCTCGGCGAGTTTATTTCTAGGTTCTGCGGCGCGCCCTGCCATTTTTCAAGATTTTGAAAAAGGCAGGTCCAATGAAATGGACTCCGAAGCGGAGGCTGCGACTGCGAGACTTGAAGAGATACATCCTCCTTTGCAACACTTGTCGCACCTAAGCCACAAGAGAAGTTGCTGCTATATATAGCGGCAACCAATCAAGTGGTTAGTGCTGCGTTAGTAGCGGAAAGGGAGGCGGATGACGAGCGGCAACCACGGCGAGCACATCCAAATGACAAGCTGTGGGGCTTCACCGACAAGCTCTGGTCCCGACAAGGACGAGTCCACGAAGACGCATGACCAGATGCAGAAAAGGATGGTGCAGCGCCTAGTTTACTTTGTTAGTTCCCTCCTGCAGGGGGCTAGGTCAAGGTACTACGGTGTGCGAGAAATTGCTTTTCGGCCTCCTCATGGCCTCGAGAAAGCTGCGCCATTACTTCCAAGCACATGAGATCACGATTGTCACTCGCTTTCCGCTGAAGAGGATCTGCGAGAATCCGAAGCGGCGAGGCGGGATTGTCGAGTGGGCCTTTGGAGGCTGTCAAGCTTTGGTCTTAAGTTTGAAAGCACATCAACTATCCAAAGCGAGGCGTTGGCAGAATTTATAGCAGAATGTCGCCAACACGAGATGAAGAGATTAGGAGGCGAGCATTCCCGTCAAAGAAGCAAGCAAAGAGTGGCTGATGTACTTTGATGGTGCCTTCTACTGCAAAGGCGCCCGGTGCGGCGTCTTGCTTATCGCACCACGGAGAACACCTCAAGTACGTAGTCGGATGCACTTTCCCAAGGAGCAAGCGACAAACAATACTGCAGAGTATGAAGGTTTGCTTGCCGGTCTCAGGATCGCAGTAGACCTTGGGATCAAGAAGCTTATTGTCAGGGGTGACTCGCAGCTTGTCGTCCGCCAAGTGAACAAAGATTATCAGAGTCCATTGATGGAAGCCTACGTCGATGAAGTGAGGAAGCTAGAAGAGCACTTTGACGGCCTGCAAATGGAACATGTTCCAAGAGCTCAGAATGATATTGGCCGACAGCTGTCAAAGTATTAATCGCACTTAAGTTACGTGTGGAACCGAGGATTTTCGTGCTCAAGCTAACTCGACCAATCGTAACACCATCAAGCTGGACAGAGCAAGAAGAGGAAGTTGGCCTCTGGAGACTACTTCTTCCCGGCAGAGCTTCCCGAGCCGTCGCTGTAAAGGTCCCCAAGATCAACACCAACTTGATCTTTGAGGAGCAGTCTGCCCGGCGGACCCCTGTGGTTTGTTTCGTTGAAGCGAGACGCTCCCGACAAGTCTTGCTCGCAAGCTTGTCGGGAGCATCAAACTCGGCGAGCGCAGAGTCCTGCCGTGGAAGCTGATGTTCGCAGCAGCGAATGTGCCTTGATCCTTGTAGTCGAGCGCTTAGCTCCGGCATGGGCGCGATAGATTGTCCATTTCCTTGAGACAGGAGAACTTCCCGAAGAGCAAGAAGAAGCGGAAAGAGTAGCCGGCAGTCAAGTATGTACCAGTTTGTCGACGGCATACTTTATGTAAGAAGACTCAACGATGTGAAATTGAAGTGTATTCCGGGGAAGATGGGCCGAAGCTGTTGGCGAGAGATACATGGAGGCATATGTGGTCACCACATTGGCGCATAAGGGCACTTGCCGCAAAGCTTTCCGGCAAGGTTTCTTACGGCCGACAGCCCTCCGGATGCAATCGCACAAGTAACCAAGTGTGAAGCGTGCAGTTCCATTCCAAGCAGATACATCAGCCCGGCTCAAGCTCTCCGTGACGATCCCTTTATCACGGCCATTTTGATGCAGGGGCTCGACATCCTCGGCCCCTTCCCCGAAGTTGTCGGGGCTTTGAGTACTTATGCGCCGCCATCGACAAGTTCACAAAGTGGCGGAAGTGGAAGCGATGAGGAAGGTGACGGCACGATCCATGATCAAGTTCTTCAGTCAATTGTTTGCCGTTTTGGAATGCCTAACGGATCATCACCGACAACGGCACACAATTCTGAGTCGCACCTTCATGCAAGACGTCCAAGATTTTGGCGCCAAGGTCTGCCTTAACCACATTGCTCATCCGAGAAGCAACGGTCAGCCGGAGAGGGCAAATCTTTGAAGTCTTCGCGGGCTCAAGACCAGAACTTTTGACAAAGCTGCACAAGTGCGGAAGAAAGCTGGATCGAGGAGCTGCCGGTGGTTCTTTGGTCGATCAGGATGACGCCAAATCGAGCCACCGGCCAGACACCCTTTGCTCTAGTCTATGGAGCAGAGGCAGTTCTCCCCACGGGACTCGTATACGGATCGCCTCGAGTACTCGCTTATGATGAGCTTGAGCAAGAGCAGCTGCGACAAGATGACGCGCTCCTTGAGGAGGATCGTCTTGAGTCAGGCGAGCCGCCGCTACTGACAAGCTTTGCGTCGCTACCATAGCCGCAGAGTTAGTGCGAAGTCTCGAGGAAGGCGACCTTGTTCTTGGTAGCGTTCAGTCCGCCAAGAATTCAAACAAGTTGGCGCCAAAGTGGGAAGGCCCTTATCGGGTGAAGCGAGTCACTAGGCCTCGGCGCTGTCCGCCTTGGAGACCGAAGATGGAATTCCGGTGAACAACTCCTGGAACATTGAGCATCTTCGTAAGTTTTACCCATAGGGCGCGGTTGTCGGAACCCGTTCCGGCAACCACCTTTTGTACAAGTCTTGCCGCTGTTGCATGTAATCCTTTGTACAAAGCCAGGCGCAGACCCCGTGCATCAGTAAAACTCATGTGTTGCGCACAACTTGTGAAATTCATGCTTTCATCATTTTATTGCATGTTTTAGCTAACACTTTGTGCAGCAAGCAAACCCGGTAAGCAGAATCGAGCCGCTGGGATCCATAACTTTATTTCCTCTTCTTTTTCTTTTCTCAAAGAAAGGAAGGCTCCCTCGCGCACAAGTTAACCAGGGGGGAAGGAGGAGATAATACTATGGACCAGGCACCGCTCGAGGAAGTTTCACCTCATCGGGAAGCAAGAGACAGAAAATCTAAGTTGCCAATGTTTGAGCAATCAATTTATAAATTTTTAAGTTATCTTCCTCGAATGATAGTACTTTGTATGGAAAACACATGCGTGAGAGGAACCGACTGGCTAGTCGTGCCCTTTACTTTGTTTCGAGTCCACTCAACAACTTAAGTGAGCTGCGGCTAGTCGCGACAAGGTTGCTTGTCGGAGGCGCAACCTTGCCAAAGAATTCTTGACGTTCACTCAGCGCTTTCATGAAAAAGTGCCAGCACCGACAAGTCCCCCAAATGCGTAAGGCAGAAACATACAAAAGAAGGAATCAAGTAGAGGTAATAACGTTGCATTGATCGCCTAAGATAGAGTATATTACAAAATAACTTGTCGCTGATCTAACAAAGTGTTCTAAACATGATCGGCAGCGACAAGGGAAAGATAAAGTTGGCGGCCTAGTCTACTGATGCGCCCTCAATCCGCTTGATCTTGTTCACCTTGTCCACAATGGGTGCGACAAGGGCTTTGAGCTCCTCCACGTTGGCGTCTGGCGGCAAGGATCTGAGGACGCCGTTAAGGTGGAGGCCCGGATTGCGGAAGGCCACCTTGATCAGCACCTTCTCGAGGGCTCCTGCACAGACCTAGCGTGATTCCTCGGCCAGCTGCTTTGGGACCTCTTCCCGGAGTCGCTGGAGGCCCGTCACCACGCCTTTGAAGAATAAGTTGAGCTTGGCGCTGGGTTGGAGATGCTCGTCCGAGGAGTATGCAAGGTCCGCCATCCCCAGCTCCATCAGCTCGTTGTGGATGTCGGCAGCAATGTCCACGAGACCTTCAGTCCAGTGCTCCACGCTCTCCCTCAAGGTGTTCTGGATGGAGGCAGCATTCGCTAGCAGCTCCTCCTTGGCCTTGATCGCCTCCAACAAGCCCACCTCCCGCTCTCTGGCGCCGTCCAACGTCTGCGTCGAGTGGTGGCTTCAGCTCAAGATCCGCCTTGGAATCCTTGGCGGCGTCGAGCTCCTTGCCCTATCGGCGAGACGGCTCTGCAGCTCGCCAAGGGTGTAAGCGTCCTTCTCGCTCACGCTTGAGCACGGCAAGCTCTTCGCCCGCTCTTCTTGAGTCCGGCCTCCGGTTGTGCCACCTTCACCTTCAACTCCTCCTTGGCGGCCTCGGCGGCTGCGGCAGCATCGCCGCTTCTGCGGCGCCCGCCAAGTGACTCGCAGCGGCCAGGTCTTCTTCGTGGCTGTCGGGTTGACCTTCCGCTGCGCTTGACTCACTTTCCTGCTGGCGGCGAGCTTCTCGGCAGCCAGCCATCGCTCCTCTTCGATTGCGGCCTTCTCAAGGATGAAGGCCGTGCGCTCTTCTGCGAAGTTTCCCAGCGCTTACCTTTCGTCGCGGAGGGTTTCTTGGTTGGTGCTCGGAGCTCTTGGTAGCGCTTCTCCATGTCCGCTCCTGCCCTCGCGACAAGTGCCTCCCGGGTCTCCAACTTGGCTGCCGGCGGCGGTAGAGCGACAATGACTTCTTCGGCATTTGCTCCTCCTCAGACTCGCCGTTGTTGTTGCTTGGCGCATCCACCAGCGTTAGGCCAGCGGAGGCGAGTAGCTCGCCGTCGAAGGTCTCCCCTTCGACCGGCGCCCTGGAGCTCGGTTCCCAGGGGAGCTTGATGAAGACGCCGGCGGCCTTCGTAGGTAAACCGGGCTGGGGCTCCTCGAGCTGGACGCTTGGCAACGGCGGGGAGTCGGTTTGTCGGTGTGGCGCTTGCCGCTCCTGCGGCCTCAGGGCCGTCGATCACGATCGCCCGACCCTCGCCCGGCCGCTGCGTCGGCAGCCTCGGTGGCCTCCTCGCCAACAGGCTCGTCGGCGACGGCCTCTTCTTCCACGACGATGACCTCTTCTTCCTCGACGGCGGCCTCGTCGGTGTTGCCGCGCGCTTCCTCCTCGCCGGCGGCCTCGACCTCCATCGGCTCTGCGTCAGACGAAGAAAGAGCGATCAGCAGATGTTCAAACAGAGAAACAAAAGAAAGCAAGCCCAAGGGAGATTTTGGCGTAAAGGGAATTACACTGCAACGGGATCGCAGCCATGGCCTCGACCACTTTGGAGGGTCACTGGCGCCGTCCCTTGGGGGTAGCCTCCCTTGCCGAGTGGCCTCCCTTGCCGGGTGGCCTCCTCCTTGTCGGAGGGTGCTCCCTTGCCGGGAGTTCTCCCTTGGCGGCGAGTGGCAGCGGGCAGGATCTCGGAGGCGGCTTTCCGAGCCCTCCTGATGAGGCTGCTCTGCTCCTACACAAGCAAACAATCAGATATCAACGAAGAAGGGGCACCCCTGCACACCTAATAGTAAGGAGAAAACTGCACACTTACTCTGGGGGCTGTCTTTGGGGGCTGCTCTGAGGAAGGGTTGCCGGTCCGCAAAGCGGTCTCGGACGCGTCCCCTATCGCCACGGAGAATCATCCTCAACGACGACGGCCGGGATCTTGGCCCTCTTCGCGCTCTACGGGCCAGCGTCACGAAAAGGAAAGAGTCGAGCAAGCAAATCAGATTCAAGATGAAGCAATAAAATTGAAGAAATACAAGCACAATCTCGAGAAGCTTACTCTTTGCCTTCCTCCTCGAGCTGAGCGCAGAGAAGTCAAACTCGGCTCGCCTCCGGTGCGGCGAAGGCGGAGGCGTGGCTCTCTTGGCCGCTTGGCGGAGGCGTCGGCGGTGGCCTGAGAAGATCCCACCCCAGTTGTCGTAGCAGTGTGGGGCGCTCCCGCGGCAACCTCGCTTGCTGCGGTGGAGCGCGTCGCTGCGCGTCTGCGGTGTGGGCCGGTCTGTCGCCCCGGCTCGTCTCCAGCCTTGCGGAGACACCTCTTCGGCGGAGCCGGGGGCTCCACTGGCAGCAAGTCGCTTGGCGGTGGGGAAGAAGCGCCCTCGGCGGGTCCACTCGACCCGGCCTCGGGCTCGACAAGCTCGTCCTCGCCGGCGACCTCCCCTCGCTCGGCAAGGCGTGCCGCCATCGCCGCGTCCGCCACCTCCACGGTGAACCGAAGGCTCCGGCGGCGGCAGCTCTTGCCGCCTCCTCCACTGGTGGCAATCCGCGCCATCTCACGGTCGGTGGTGTCGCGGGTGAGCCTTTTTCGCTTTCGTCGGGCGGATCGGCACTTCTTGCAAATCGTCGAAGAATTGCTGCACGACCTCGTCGGGGGGCTCCTGCCAGGTTGGGATGATCCCGTGGGAGTCGCACAGCGGCATCATGGCGCGGATGCGGTCGAGCGCCGAGTTGTTGCACAATGGGACGACCCCCCGCGGCAACCTAAACCACTCAGGGTGGTCAGGGTCGTTTTTGAACAGCTCGAGCAGCATCGCGTCCAGCTCAAGTTCCAGTTCAGGCCCGGGCGCAACCTCATGATGTCTCGCCGCATTACGGAACTCCCAAGCAGGCCTCCTCCTCTCCTGCAAGGGAAGCGTCTGGCGGCGAAGGAAATCTCGCCAAGCTGCGCCTACAGTTAACCAGCAAGCCCGAGGCGCAAAAATTGGGTCACTGACTATCTTGACTTCGCATCCTCCGCGCCAAGTTACTCCAATCTACGCGCGCACTATTGGGGTTTGGCGCCGCGGCGGTGAAAGGCTGCGGTTCTCCTCACGACCCAAAGCACCAGTTGGCTCTCCACTCCTCCCACTTGTTGCGGAACTCTCCCCTCTAGGTAGGCCTCTTTCTTGCCGATCCTAGAGACCTGTGCTATCCCTCCGCAAGTGGCTCTCCTCTCTCGGCTGGGAACAAAGAAATGGCGGAAGAGCGCCACGTTCGGGTGGACTCCGACAAAGTTTTCGCACAAATCTTGGCAGCCATGGTTAAGAACGGCGTTGGGGGTGAAATCAAGGAGGCGGAGGCTAAAGGTGTTCATGATGTCGCATAAAGAACTTCCGGAAAAGGCGGGCAAAGACCGCAATAGAAGAAAAGGCGAAAAAGGGGTACCTGTTGGGGCCAAATCAGCGGCGGAGGCGGGAGCACCCTCGTCTTGGCGGATGCGCACGCGTCTCCGTCGACCGTAAGAAGAGGTAGAAAGGCGTCCGCAGCTCCCTTGCACCGAGCTGCGGGGGGAAGATGGCCCGCTCCTTGCACAGCGCCGCGAGCCGCTGCGCCTCGGCCGACTTGACGCCCTTCTCCTTGTCGGCTTTCGGAGCCATGGCGAGGGGGGGCGGAGGAGGTCGACGGCGGTGAGTGTGCTTGTGGCGAAAGGGGGTGGGGCGCTGCTCTCTTCGCACCGGAGAATAAGAGGGGAGCGGCGGTGGTTTTCTTGACAAGACATCAATGGCAGGGGGCGGACGTTCCGCTTATACTAATAAAGAACCCCCCACGACCGCACCCACGATCTCTCGCACGACGCCACGTCCGGTGCGTGCCGTTAGTGGGGATCGTGTTGGGTCCTGGGCGAGTTGCGACGTGGTCGAGGCCGTGCGTGTCCGTGCACAGTTTTGGGCCTGGACCGACAAGCGCTCGGCACCGTGTACAGCCCAGGCCCGGGGGCTCCTGTTGGTGTACTAGAGTAGGGGTACCCTAGTATCCCGTACTCATGCACGGACAGTTGCAGCACCCATGCGAGGTTTGCCTCGTTGCCGCCAAGATCCTCCGTGGCTCCCTTGGAGCCATTCAAGAACAAAGTATTTGATTAAGAAGACAAGGTCCCGACAAGAGGAGCTTGTCGGGAAGGCCACTCAAGGCACGCAGAAGACAAGGCCCCGGCAAGAGGAGCTTGCCGGGAAGGCTCGGAGCGCGGCAAGCCTCCGGACGCGACAAGGATTCGGCCGCGGCAAGGCGCTTGCCGCGGCATGCAACTTCTCTCCATCTCCGCTCCAGCTCATCCAGCGACGTGTCGCCATGGGACCGTTCCATGCGCGCGTGTCGAGAGGCTGTGCAGCCAGCGGAGAGCAGCGATAAGCGGCTGACAAGCTTGCCATCGTGGCGGCGGAGGCGCACTGACGGTCTCTGTTGCCTTTGTTTGGGCGACACTGACGGGCATTTATTGCTTTTGTCCCTTGCCGTCAGAGTTAGGTATTTTGCACTTTACACTGTTCAAGTAGGTGTACCAACTCATGTTTTTACATTTGTACCCTCATCTATGTTGCCACCTGTCGGAGACCCCTTGAGCATATAAAAGGAGGCCCATGCGCAACGTAGAAAGGGTTCGGTTCGGTCGGTTCGGTTCGTTCGACTCACTCAAGACCAGATACACTCACGCTAGGTTTTGTAGCTCGCATTGCTCCCTAGCAAGAACACAATACATCAAACAAGCAGCAGTAGGAGTTTTATCTCTCCGGAGAGCTCCGAAGCTGGGTAACCGCTTTCGTGTGCCTCGCCTCGATCCGCTCTTCGTGCGATCTCCGCCCCCTCCGAACCACAAGGGGCCTGGTCCGCCGGCCCCATAGGTGTTCGTGGGTACGATCAGCCTCCCCGACAATGCTGGAGCTGTATCTATGGAAACTGGAGTTGGTTTATTATCTTCTGGCGTTTGGATCTTTTGCAAAGACTTGGTTTGTAACCCTTCAGATTCTAACATAGCCGTCTTCCCCTTGCATGCCTTATATAGAAGAATGGTGCTTAAACTATAAAACATGCTACAACAGAGATGGAATAGGTACTGAAGAATAGAAAGGCATGACATATTGACATGTATTCCCTCCATCCGAAAATAAATGGATGGGTCTAGGCGTATTTCAGTTCAAGATACATCCAGTTTTATCCATTTCTATGACATGTAATCCGGACGGAAGGAGTATGATGTAAGAGCTAGGGATACGACAGGACAACAGTGTGAAAAAACACTACTTGAATGTAAAACTATATGCTAGCGGAATACATATAGAAAAACACTAAGGCAACATATGAGTATATGATTGGGAAACTAAGATGGCATTGCAAGAGACCACTAGAACAACACTTCAATATTAAAAAAGAACATGGTATGGTAGACAGATGAAGTACATACAGATGAATAACAATGCATAAGATATTCAGAAGCATGATGTCCAAACTAAGCAGATGGCATTTGCGTTAGAGTAGAATGATAGTACTTGAATTTGAAAACAGGTTATCATGAATGGAGTAGGTACAGAAAAACAGGAAGGCATGACATATTTACATGCATGATCAGCAGGCTAAGCACAAGGCATTGCAACAGAGTAGATGCACTCCAGAACATTATATGCATGTTGTACCCATATCAAGGGCCAAGTAAGAGCAAGGACCTTCTGGGGTGAATATGATTCATCATCTTTCTGCTAGTCTTGTGAAGAACCGCCTTTACATGTTCCATCATATTGGGTATCATTGACGTCAAGTTTGTTGGCCGTTACATTGCTCCGTGAGGTTGTTGTGGATAAATCAGTGTGTGCAATTATATCTGACATGCATACAAGACAGCTAGTAGTTACATTTATGTAATGAGTTCCTGTAGGAGACGACATAAATAGTAGAGCCGGGGTTAACTAGCAGCAACAGGTCTCAAAAACTAAAGGGAGAACATAGATGAAAGCTACAGAATATGTATCGTTTGTACTCGAGATTAACTAGATGGCACACAAAAGTATTAAAGAACAACATAGGTAATACTAGAAGTGGTATAATACTATAATCACCAGCCTGTGGGATAGCATTGGTTGATGGATGATAACTATGGAACAGCGTTACCTGAAGAACAAGTCTCTTAGCTGAACTATGGAACAATGTTAACTCCTGAACAAGACCCGTAAGAGATCAGCATGAATATACACTGAAATGTGATAATCTATTTTCCATGCTTAGATGAATAACAAAGCCATAAATGTTGCACACAAGTAAGATGAGGGTACAACCTATCTGGCCGCCATCCATAGGAGTGAGCATCATGCGCTGACTTGTCGATGGCCCTCTGGTTGTTGTGGCTGTCCATGTCGAACACGCGCATTCGATCTGAGGAACTGTTGAGTGGGTACTATAGCTCCCTTACGGTGTATGCTTCCCTTGTTGGAGCAAGCTGCGTGAGTCGGAAGGCGGTGTGGTGAAGATGCGAGAAAGCATAATGTTAAGAATGACACATCTCTTTGATCTGAATAAATACCACGATAGATCAACGACAAAAGGTACAAGAGTGGTCACACGTCTGTTGTTGAAGACTAAATTGGGGTCACACAATTTTATTTTATTTTGGTACTGTCCGATCTACGCCGGATGGCTTGATGGCCGTCTTGTGCCTCCCGGCTGACACTGTTCGGAATCTCCCCCGAAGAGCCAGCGACCACTGGTAAAGCAGCATGCCTCCGCCGTCCGTGGCTCCAACCAAAACCCCGCTCCCTGCCCCACCGCACTGTCGTGGTTGCGCCGCCCCTGGGCCAATCCACAAAGACTCGCCGTCATCCAGATCTGGCGGCGGCAGTACCTTCAACCCACGCAACTCTAAGATAGCCATCTAAGCGCTGCTTCCGCGGCGAACTTGCGCCCCCGCACCCTTACGTTAGACACCAGCCAATCGGCAGCCTAGGAGCTCCGCCGCCTCGAGGGATGCTGCTTCCCATTGGGAATCGATTGGCCCAGAATAAAAATTCAGACAACTGACGCCTAAATAAAGTGATTTGAGATGAGGGTGCGACCAATCTGGCGGCACGGTGAAGTAGGCAGCTCCATCTACCTAGTCGGTGAGGCCGGCGCGGTTGCGGTGGCTACCAGCGGCAGGGAAGCAGAGCTGTCGCGACGGTCGACGGCTACGTGGAAGCAGCACCGGGGCTTTGGACGGATCCAAAGTTGGAGCCACTCCGGCACCGTGAACAACAGCAGGGGTGAATCGGCTCCGGTACGGTTGACGCAGCCGTCGTCGAGGCAGCTCCAGCAGCACGGAGTAAGAGGCACACGGTCCAGTGCATGACGGCAAATGGACAGCGTCTCCGGCATTAGGTTGGAGGGCGGCTGTGAATTTTGTGCGGTGGGGGGGCCATGGAGGAGGGGCTGAGGTTTCGAGGCTCGGGAGAAGGAAGCTTCCGGGGAGAAGGTGATTTGGTGCCCACGAGGTATGAATGGGGAATTGGGAGGGGAGTGGAACCATGTCTTACGGATGCATTTGTCTGGAATGTGAGGGGGGGAGTTATAGTTCTACACTTGCCTTTAGGCTTCTCGGCTTGGGTCTGTGTACTGAGGGTCGGGGATAGTAGAGTAACTTTACTTCTCCCCAAATAGTGCACGCGAGTGATTTCAGGAGAGCAGGGCATGTTTTGAAATATAGTGGGCGCGAGCGATTTCGGGCGAGGAGAGCGTGTTTTGAAATAGTGGGCGCGAGCTATTTCGGGCGAGGAGAGGGTGTTTCGCCAACCATGGTTTATGAATTATTCGGCACATCTCATTCCAACCGAGGAGAAGGCGCGCTTGGATGAAGTTACGAACCTACCCTCGATGTACAACGGGCCAATTGAAGCGTGTCCCACATAGGCCGGTAATTTCGCATCTCCCATTTATTTGCTCGGGCGAATTCCACCGAGCAGAGGGTGTTTAACGATTCGTTCAAATTTTGGGAGAACGAGCATCCAAGTCTACCTTACCAAGTCGATACGTATCAAATTTTGAAATATTAGCTTGCCGCTTCTTTTTTAGATGGAGAGATGATGCTCGGGAGTAATGTGTTTTTACATGCTTGTTGCTAACGATTTACTATATGACAGATAGTTGACCCACTCAAAAATGGGAATCAAACCTAAAATGAAACATCTCGATTCAATGAAATAGCTCGTTCACCAGGTCAAAATAGTGAACTAAATCAAAAATTGAACACCTCAATCGAGTACCATGTTGTACAGTATTATAGTACTCCATGAACATGTTGAAAGTCAAATAAATGAACTTGTTTGATATACGTATATCTCCGTTCATGTGTGGATTGTAGACAACATGTTCTCCAGTTTAAATATTTGAATGCAAGTTTATATTAAAAATGGTTTATATCAGTCTTTGATGCATAAAACGCGACCCCCCCCCCTCTCCTGGACTCCTGCTCTCTCTCTCTCTCTCTCTCTCTCTCTCTCTCTCTCTCTCTCTCTCTCGGCGACAATCTTCAGTTCTATCGCACGCATCCAACACACAAACCTTGTTGGTCCCTCTCCCTCTCTCTCCATCTCTCTCTCTGTCTCTCTCTTTGTGTGTGTGTGGGGGGGCCTTCTAGTTTTCATGCATATATACTCCATCTATAGGTCTCTATCGCACACTATGTATGATTCTCTAGTCCAAGCTAAATATCTTGGGTGCACTCATCATACGCACACAAATTCCTTGGCTCGTTGCCCGTAACTCTCTCACGCACCACTCTGTCGTCTCCGAACACTCCCAGCTCTCTCTCAAACTTTGCATCTACCTGGTGGTCACACATACACATGCATATCTCACTCGCACTCGGTAGACCCATCTAAAACTCTATCTCTCTCCCTCGTTCTCTCTCCATCTCACACGCACACACACACACAATCTTAGTCTCCATCACAAACATGTGCATGGTCTATCTCGATTTCTCTCGGGGCATCTTTCTATCGCGTACGCACCTCCCTCGATCTCCCACCCATATAGTCCCCTCACGATCTCGAGGGGATCTCTCTACCACAAACACACCCTCTCTCCTCCCCATGTGTCCATGTTCTCCATGTGTCCCTCTCGACCTTTGTTCCTTGTTGGCCAGACCTCTATTCGACATGTGCTATAGGGGTGTCTCTCTCCGTTGAAAACAATCACGCACAAGCTATCTTCGTGTATCTCCTCACCTCGCTTTTCTATCTCGGAGATGCATGCGTGATATGTTTGCATAAGAAAAGAAAAAACACTCTCTCTTCTCTCTAAGTTATCGTTTGTTGTCCCTTTCTCTTTCACACACATACTCTTTTTGCACACTCACTCATTCTCCTTCACACGCACTTGATCTCTCTCGACTTAGGCACTCTCTTCGGTCCATAGCATATAGATTTATTGAAAAGTCAAACATCACAAAGTTTGACCATGTACGTGGAGAAAAACATTTACATCTAGAACGGCAAACATATACCATTAGATTCATCATGAGATGTAGTTTCGTATGATGTATATTTGGTATTGTAGATATAAATAACATTTGCGTAACTTGATCAAAGTTTCCAAAGTTTTACTTCTAAAAAAATTACATGCACTGCATTATCGAGCGGATGGAATATCTCTTTCCCCCTCTCGGCTATCTATCGCACCACTCAGCCTTATCGGGGCTCCTCTATCTCTCTCAGACTTTATATCTCCCTGGTTCACGCATACACATGTCTCGCTCACACTACATATAGACCCATCCAACACTCTCCTCCCTTGTTCTCTCTCTATGTGACACGCACCACCCTAAGTACCATAATCTCTCAATCCATCATAGGCGCACGCACTCCCCCCTAAGTATGATTATCTCTCACTAGCCATCAGGAACACACGTATTGTCTCCTTCCATCCATACATCTATCTCAATATCTCTCGGGGTATCTTCTATCGCGCACACACCTTGTCACTCGATCTCCCACCCATGTAGTCCCATCACGATCTCCAGGGGATCTTTCTGTGACAAACATACACTCTCTCCTCCCCATGTCTGCATTTTCTCCGTATGTCTCTCTCAAACTCTATCCCTTGTTTGCCAGACCCATCTTGGCCACATGCTAGGGGTCTTTCTCTCTCGGTTGCAAACAACCACACACTATCTCCTCACCTTGCTTCCGTTGTCGAAGATGCATGTGTGATATGTTTGCATAAGACACACATGCCTTTTCTCTACTTTTATTGTGTGTTGTCCATGTCTCATTCACACACACTTTTTCACTCACTCTTTCTATTTCACACGCACACACTCTCTCTCTAGTTAGGGACTCTCTCACGTCCATAAGCATATGGATGTTTTGAAAAGTCAAACCTCAGAAAATTTTGACCAGGTATATGTGGATAAAAACATTTACATCTGGAACAATCATTAGATTCATCACAACATGTACTTACTTCATACTATCATTTATCTTTGGTATTGTAGATAGAAGTAATTTCTTTATAAACTTGGTCAAAGTTTCAAAAGTTTGACTTTAAAAAATGTTGGCACTACATTATCGAATGGAGGGAGTAGCTCTTTCTCTCTCTCTCTCTGCTATGTCTCACGGGCCTCCCCTCTCACTTGAACTCTCTATACCGACGGATTATATGCTCACTGTGTCAGTGTATAGCTCCGTATATTGTTTAGTTGACCGGCCAACCAGTCCACATGCTGCCTTGTCAGCTCGTGTTCTCTATATTCGTGTGCTGGCCCATGTGGCAGTGGGTGAAAATAAGTAAACTAGAGGCCCTTCTAACACGCGGTGAAGTAAACAAAGTTGAAACCACTCGGGGTTGCACCCCGCACACTAGTAAATTGAGCGCACATTGAGGACACACTTCTTCCGTGTGAAGGACGCACCCGTGCACAATTCACCGCTGCACGGCGGCATGCACAGAAGGACAAACTCGCGCACACCCAGCAGGCCAGCACACAACACACACTAGCACACGTGTACACCGGTGTCGCCGCCGGTTGAGATGGACAGTGAGGCAGCCAACAAGCAGAGGCGGCTCGAGCCAAAACCTCATCCGGCGAGCATAGACTTCATCAGCAGCCTACCCGATGACATGTTTCTCTTTATCATCGGCCTCCTCCCCACCAAATCTGCCATGCGGACCGCCCTCCTCTCCCGGCAGTGGCGCCCCCTCTGGCGCCACTTCCTCCTCAACCTCACCATCGACAGCTGCCTCTGTGATGGGGATTGCAAACGCATGGCCGCAGTCTCCAAGATCCTTTGATCGCACCCTGGGCCAGCCAGACACCTTGATATCCTCATGTTCAGTACCAACTACAAGTTCCAAGCCAAGTTCGACGAGTGGTTCTTATCCTCCGCCCTAGATCAGCTCGAGGAGCTCAGCTTTGAAGCTGGATGATGTCGCTCTCTACCGCCGTCCGCGCTCCGCCTCACGCTAACACTGCGTCGTGCCAGCTTCAGCTCCTGCTATCTTCCCTAGATTAATGTCGCACCCGCCCTTCTTCTCCCTCAACTCTAGCAGCTCGACCTCTTCGACGTTGTCATCTCGAAACAGGCTATGGAGCACATGCTCCGCAGCTGTACTGCGCTCGAGTACCTCCGTCTTCATCAGATCCATGGGTTCATTAGCCTCCAAATCGCCTCGACGAATCTCCGATGGATTTATGTGTCTTGTTGGCCCCGCAACAAGACATCAATTGGGAAGAGATCACTCCAGCTGTTGCACGTTATGGTCATTGAGAATGCGCCTTTCCTTGAGAGATTGGTTGTATCTAATCTAGAAGGTCCAGCAAAAATCAGGGTCATTGATGCGCTGAAATTGACAACGTTGGTGTACTCATCTGCCAAATTCTCCGAACTCTTTATTGGATCCGTAATCGTTCAGGTACAACACTCATCTTCTTCTCCGTCTTGTTGAAATTCACATTTTTTTAATTTCTTCTTGATGTATTTACGACCGTCTTCCAGAAAATGATTCCCACAAGCTTGACCCAGTTATGCACACAGTGAAGATTTTGGCAATAAAATATATCGGCCCCAATCTGGATCAAGTTGTTGGATTCCTTACATGCTTTCCATGCACGGAGAAGCTACACATCAAGGTGAAACTTCTTTCCTATTAGTAAATGTAATCACAACGTAGCTCAATTTTTTCATAATTTTCCCAAATTACGATGACAAGTGTAGTGTTCAAAACTGCATCTACGCACTGCACCGAAAGAAATGTTTTTAGTATTTTTTTTCTCGCGTGATCACCTGCATCGTTTTGTTGTTGTACTACTATAGTAGCCTAGGATAGTCATAGTGGAAAGTAACTTAGACTAGTAACTCTATGGTTACCCTAAGAGCAAGTACTGCCTCTGTCCTGGTTTACTCTCCTATTTTGTAGTATCAAAATTTGACCATTGATTTAACTAACAAAATGTTAATGCATGTCACTAAAAGTTATATCGTTGGATTTGTATTTGAATATAATTTCATATGGTATAATTTTTGGTGACATGCATTGGCATTTACTTAGGTAAATCTATGGTAAAAAATTTACACTAAATACAAGGTAGTACAAAAGTGGGCTATAACGGTCCTCCACTATATAGGCCAAAACACGTGCCAAATTCACTTGTGATGCATTTGGCATCGATGCCCCTCCATGGCTCACCTAGTGGCCCAATCTGGATCACCTACTTTGCTCCGGTGGCAAATTAACTCACGCAATGAAAAACACTTGCGTGGGGGAGAGAGAGGACTGAGGCAATAAAAAAACACTTGTTTGGGAGAGTGAGAGGCTGGTGTAGTTGGTTTGATTGATTTGTTTATACACGTGGATCTGTGTGCACAGCAGTGCCAACTCTCTCACATTGCGAGAGTGGTGCCAAAATCTTTTGATTTGACATCAATACGTATTATGTGGCATACTTTTGAGAAATATGGCATCGGCCACATAGTGGAAGGCAAAAAATGCCCAAGCTCTTCACGTGCTCCGAAATGAGAGGAAAGAACGAGAGAGAGAGAGAGAGAGAGAGAGAGAGAGTGAAAAAATATCACTAGCCAGCCAACCCTATCGTATGAGCGAATGATATTCGTACCTCTTGATGACACGACAATCTTATACAGCTAGCTGCTCTAATATGTTCTCTTCTTTTGCAGATAAAAAAGACCCGAAAGTGAAAAATGTGCTGCACTATAACAATCTCATCGAATGCCTTGATCTCCATCTTACAGAAATTGATTTGATCGACTACTGAGGCAGCACATCTGAGATTAAATTGGCCAGGTTCTTTGTTCTGGAGGGAACTACGCTCAAGGTAATGAGGTTTGGCGTTCTCTGGCACAACAATGAATGACGTGCTTATCACCGCAAGCGTCAAAGCCTAAATGACAAAGTCTCCACAGAAGCTGAATTTGTTTTAGAAACATCAAGTGGCCAGAGACTTGAAAATTTATTTGCCCATTAGTGACTTGTCAGGTGGTGGATTTTAGTTTGTACGATAATGCTGCATCCACCTAAAGTAACGAAAGTTCTTACATAAACTTCCTAGATTCCCTCTTCGTAGGTGCGGCATTACTCCTAACATTTGTAATATCGGTTTGAAACTTGTAATATTGCCGTGTCCTATTCCTGCGTTTTCAAAATCCTGCGAATCAAAGAGGTCCTGAGTTGGTGATGATGTTGTGCCTGCCATCTTTCACCAATAGCCGTCGGATCTAGATCTAACGTATACAAACCAAATTTCTCGAGTTTTGCAAAAAGATGCCCGCAATTGTTCCCTATTTACAAACAACTCATTGTCTCTCACAATCAGCCTTATCTCCTCCCCACCACACCTACAAGGCCATGAAAAAATCTGGCGCGATGGTCGTTGCCGGTGCTGTCCACCCCCAATCTTGGTGTTCTGTGCAATGCATGGGCATCTACGCACGGGAAATTATGTCGAACACGGCTGGTTGTAAGCAGGCTAGCTCTACAGCCATGATGATAGTGAGTGCAGGCGGTGAGGCTGACTATGGTATGACGAACACAGCGCCTATACTCAGGTGTCATCTCCGGTGCAGGGTCTTTTCACTTCACTGTGAGGAGCAGCACGTAATAATTTGACCAACGGGTAGTATAGTTCTACTACATTGGTAGTATTACTACTAGTACTAGCACCACCGTCTGGATTTTGTAGTACTACCACGTCCATCTGGATTTAGTATTTGACTAGCAATATCTAGTAATGCATGTCACAAAAAATGCACTACTTCCTCTGTAAATAAATACATGGTGTATTGTTTTATTCCTTCTGGTAGATGGCTCAAATCTGAAGTCTCGTCAATCGGACTACTATTGTACTCACTGAGCGCTCAGCTTTGTAAGCTACCAACAAAAAATTGCAATCAAAGACTACTATTGTACTCCCTCCTGCTGGTGCATTAGTCACGTTACGAAAACCAAATAGTAATCCCAAAACTTTTAGGTGCGGTGCATTAACTACCCACCTCGTTCCCTGTTTTTTGCCATGAAAAAAGAAATCACCCAATACGAGACGTGGGGTGCATATGCATCCAATGACTTGAGACTACTCCCTCCGTCTAGGTGTATAAGTCATCTTAGAGTAAGTGAAAAACAGGAGTGGGCTCTCACGCAAGAGCCTAGCTATATGCGGATTCCTAGGCTGATATACAATAAATATGAAGAAAGAGAGAGAGAAGATGAGAAAAATTAGTACTCTTATAGCCAGCCTTAAGGTAACCTTATTGTATGAGTGGCGACAAGTGATGGCTCTATATGACATGGCAATATCATATAGCCAGCAGCTAGCTATACTATTAACCATCCTCTTAGGTTGTGCACCATGACCAAGACAAAGGGGAAAGCGAGAGAACTTAATATATTTTTGCTAATTAATAGGATTACATGCAATGAACTAACCACTTCATGTCATGTTTGGTAGTCTCAAGTCATTGAAAGCATGCACGGCCCACATCTCTCATTGGTTAATACGAGTATGTCACGAAATAAGAAACAAGGAGGGAGTTAATGTACCGTGCCTAAGTGTTTTGGGATTATTTGGTTTTCGTAAGGTGATTTACACAACATATTTTGTTACATGCATTAACATTTTATTAGTTAAATAGAAGGTCAAAACTTGGCGCAAAATGCAAGGGGGGCCAATAAACTAGTAAACATCAAAGTTCTTTCGTTTGGCCCCAACTAGAGGTCCGGTGAGATGACTATACTGCACCGGCACAGAGGGGGACGCAACTTCATTGACTTACTGCACCTTCCTTTGGGTGTATGACATGTGGGCCCAACAGGTGGCTGGCCCACCTATCATACAGCGAAAAGCGAGTGCGATGAAAAATCGAGGAGTAGATGGCCAACACACGTGAAGTCAACACAGTCTGCACTTCTCATATAAAGGCTCCCGCCCGGTCCAATCTCTGAAATCCTACGCACCTCGCACCTAACCAAGGGCAAGAGTGACCACTCCAATCGCAAGATCGATTGACTAGAAGCTAGACCCATGGAGGCAATGGCGCGAGCATCGGCCGGCTGTGCGGATGGTCTCACGATGTTGGCTGCAGCCCGACACCGAGGAGCGTCTCGAGTCGTGCTTGAGGCCGCCAAAGGCGAGGGCAGCTTGGACGGCAACCGTCTCCTTGTTCGATGAGGTCCTCATCGGCTTCCTCGAAAAGTTCACCGTCGTCAAGAAGCTTGCGGACGACCTTGACGTACGCCTCCAGCCCACGCGCCCAGGTTCGGTGATGCCCGCCACCCTCAACGGCCTCTATGGTGACAACCTCTTCGACGCACTGGTTACCCTGCGTCTGCCCGCCGTCACACCGGAGAATGTCCACCTCGAGGTCACGCTCGCCGCGCAACGCCTGGCGCAGCAAGACAGCATCGATATAATCACCCACTTCTACGCGCAAATCGTCCACAAGGATACTACATGCAAGAGGAGGACGATAGGACGCTGGCCTTCTTGGACCGCAGGGCAACCTTGGACGGCATTGTTCAGAAGCACGTTGAGCTCGGCGCCAATGCCGCTGCTCCTCACACGCCGGTCGGTGACCCGGCGCACTAGGGCGTGAGGATGTTGTTGATGGATCCGTATGTATCTTTATCTTTCCGTCAAATCCGTGTAGTAGTATATGGTACTACTAGTAATTATCTTACCTTTCGCATCAACTTCATAATTTTCGTACGTACTCCATGCATGAACTGCACCAGGACCAAACTTCTCATTACTCTAGGGAAAATCGTTATTTCTATCTATCGGTAGTGCCATGGAGCAGAACCAAATTTTACAAGTTACAAGTTCAAAAGGAAAAGCCTGTCGTGTTCGCTTCGCACCCCCACACGGTTGGTTCGGCACGCCGCTCAAGGGGGAATGCCTGTTGTGTTACATTTTCACTTACAAGTGGGACCACAGTTGAGCAAACCGACTATTGGCAAACCCCCACCTCGCCCACCGCGTGATGGATGAGAAAACAGTAGGGAGAAGAGATGGTTGTAGCACGGACTCCAAGAAAATTGGTGTCAGATGGGACTCATGTGGGTGGCGTGTGTTGTACTGCTAGACATGAATGCTAGTTATGGCCCATGCCACCCCACTATATCGAGCCTATATCGAGGTGCTGGTTATTTAGAACAAATTTCCTGGAGTCCGTGCTCAGCCCTCCTCTATCTCTCTTCTTAGCCAGCCAAAAGATGCGTGGAGCCCATCGTCTATTTTCTCAGATGCGGTCCCACATGTTAGTGAAAACGCAATAGGACCCACTAAACCTGCACATATTTCACCTCGACGTGCTGGTAATGAAAAACAAATCCAACAAAGATCTTTGGTGGCCACTTTTGGAGTTACTTAAGAGTAGTAAGATTCTATTTACAGTTTAACCCAAGATGCACATCACGTGGTTCAACTGCCACTCCATTTTCTTGCATGACATGACCTGGATGTTGGATGTCCCATGTGTCGGCAAAAGGAGGAAGAACTCGACCAAATCTTCTCCACATGTAGACCGGAAGAGTAGGAAACACGGCAAGCCCTGTACCTACATCATACTACGTACAAGCCCACCTCACCCAGTCACGCTATCACCATATTTCTCGGCCTCCATGCGACACCTAGCTCTAGTTGATCTACCTAGAACTACGAGGGGAGGTAAGGAACTGCCATCGAGCTCTGCACTTGATTCACCTTTTGTTTTTAGTACGCTTGCAACACCTAAACCTGCTTCTACTATTAATTCTGATATGTCGCATGTTATTGATGATGCCACTTCTGCTATGCATGATACTCATGATGAAACTACTTCTATGCTTGATACTACTGTGCCACTTGGTGAATTTCTTGATGAACAACTTGCTAGGGCTAGAGAGAATGAAATTATTGAAACTGATAATATAGATGAAAGTGATGATGAAGATTCTCCCCCTAGATATGAATTTCCTGTTGTTCCTGAGGGTTATGTTATGGATGAAGAAACTGCTAGAGATTTTCTTGCTTGCAATGATAGGAGTGATCTTAAGAAATTATTAGCTAAGTTGAAACAAAAATCTCTTAATGCTAGAATGAAATATGATCACCTTATGCTACTTCACCTATCTTTATTCTTGATAAGGATTATGAATTCTCTATCGACCACGATATAATTACTTTGGTTGAATCTGATCCTTTCTATGGCTATGAATCTGAAACTGTTGTGGCACATCTTACTAAATTAAATGATATAGCCACCCTGTTCACTAATGATGAGAAATCTCGCTACTATTATATCCTTAAAATCTTCCCGTTCTCATTAAAGGGTGATGCTAAGATATGGTTTAATTCTCTTGATCCTGGTTGTGTGCGTAGTCCCCAGGATATGATTTATTACTTCTCTGCTAATTATTTCCCTGCTCATAAGAAACAAGCTGCTTTAAGGGAAATATATAATTTTGTGCAAATTGAATAAGAGATTCTCTCGCAAGCTTGGGGGAGGCTTCTCCAATTACTTAATGCTTTTCATGATCATCCTCTGAATAAAAATGAAATACTTGATATCTTTTATAATGGACTAAATGATGCTTCTAGAGACCACCTGGATAGTTGTGCGGGTTGTGTTTTCAGGGAAAGAACACCATATCAAGCTGATATTCTATTGAATAATATGTTGACAAATGAAAATAATTGGACACTTCCTGAACCAACTCCTAAGCCAACTCCGAAGAAAAGGGGTGTTCTATTTCTCAGTCCTGGAGATATGCAAGAGGCAAAGAAGTCTATGAAAGAAAAAGGTATTAAAGCTGAAGATGTTAAGAATTTACCTCTTGTTGAAGAAATATATGGTCTTAATCTACCTCCTGTTGAAGAAATACATGGTCTTAATCTACCTCCTGTTGAAGAAATGCATGGTCTTGATAACCCGACACAGGTAGTAAAGGTAAATTCTCTCTATAGATATGAAAAAGTTGAAATCCCGCCTACTAAATTTGCTTGCCAATGCTTAGATGAGTTTGATGACTTTATGGTTAAGAAAGAAAACTTCAATGCTTATTTTGGTAGAGAATTAAAATGAAATGCTTATATGATTGAACACTTGAGTGATTATATGTCTAGAGTTAAAGGTGAACTTAAACTCATTAGTAAACATGCTTCTATGGTTACCACTCAAGTAAAACAAGTACTTAAAGCTCAGAACGATTTGCTCAATGAATTAAATAGTAAGAATAATGATAATGCTATTACATTTGTAACTAGAGGAGGTAGAATGACTCGGGAACCTTTGTATCCTGAAGGCCACCCTAAGAGAATTGAGCAGGATTCTCAGAGAAATAATTTAGATGCACCTAGTCCTTCTTTGAAGAAGAAAAAGAAAAATGATAGGACTTTGCATGCTTCTAGTGAACTTGTTGTTGACACACCTCAGAACCCCAATGATATTTCTGTTTCTGATGCTGAAACACAATCTGGTAATGAACATGAACCAAGTGATAAGGTTAATGATGATGTTCGTGTTGATGCTCAACCTAGCAATGATAATGATGTAGAAATTGAACCTGCTGTTGATCTTGATAACCCACAATCAAAGAATCAACGTTCTGATAAGAGAGACTTTGTTGCTAGGAAGCATGGTAAAGAAAGAGAGCCATGGGTTCAGAAACCCATGCATTTTCCTCCTCAACCATCCAACAAAAAGGATGATGAGGATTTTGAGCGCTTTGCTGAAATGATTAGACCTATCTTTTTGCGTATGCGTTTAAATGATATGCTCAAAATGAACCCTTATGCTAAGTATATGAAAGAAATTGTTACAAATAAAAGAAAGATACCGGAAGCTAAGGGTGGAATACCTAAGAAGATAGGAGATCCAGGAGTACCCACTATACCATGCTCCATTAAAAGAAATTATGTTAGAACTACTTTATGTGATCTTGGAGCCGGTGTTAGTGTTATGCCCCTCTCTTTATATCGTAGACTTGATTTGAATAAGTTGACACCCTCTTGAAATATCTTTGCGAATGGTCGATAGATCAAGCTGCTATACATTGTCGGTATTTGTGAGGATGTGCCTGTTGTGGTTGCAAATGTTACTATTTTAACAGACTTTGTTATTCTTGATATTCCCGAGGATGATAGTATGTCTATTATTCTTGGAAGACCCTTTTTGAATACCGCAGGGGCTGTTATTGATTGCAACAAAGGCGATGTCACTTTTCATGTTAATGGCAATGAGCATACGGTACACTTTCCGAGGAAACAACCTCAAGTTCACAGTATCAACTCTATTGGAAAAATTCCATCGATTATTTTTGGAGGCTTTGAATTTCCTCTCCCTACTGTCACAAAGAGATATGATATTCTTATTATTTGGGACGTACATATCCCCGTTGAGGTAACATAGTGTTATTCGAAATTTTTCCGGTTCCATGTTATTCGGAATGAGTTTGTTAACAAGACTTGATCAACCTTGTTAGTGGATTCCTTTTGATGAGCATGAGATGGATGAAGTTAGAAAGCTCAACTCTCTGTACCCTTCCTTAATTTCTGTAATTTAGTTGAAATAAAGTAAAAATAGTGTTTTCTGTCTGTTTTTTGGATTATCCATGCAATATAAAAATACCCCGAAAATAAAAGTTCTCCAAATGCCCTGAAATTTAAATATGATTTTTTCTGGAATATTTGAGAATATCTGGCACCGAGAACACATCAGGGGAGCAAGCACCTGGCCACGAGGGTCCAGGGCGCGCCCACCCCCCTGGACGCGCCCCCTGCCTCGTGGGCCCATGGTGGCTCCCCTCCACTTATTCCAGCCACCACACACTCTTTCTTCCTCCCCAAAAAAATCACCAACCAGCTGAAGCATGAGTTCTTGCTCATTTTGCTGCCATTTTCGATCTCCTAGCTCAAAGCACCTCTCACAAAACTACTTTGGCGGATTGTTCCTTGGTATGTAACTTATCCAATGGTCCAATTAGTTTTTGTTTTAGTGCTTTATTCATTGCAAATTTGTGCTGCCTAGGTGACCCTGTTCTTGAGCTTGCATGTCAAATTTATATGGTTCCAAGTAGTTCTAATGCAGGATATAGTCTCTAGGCACTTGCGGGAGTAGTTGCTATCAAATTTGTTGAGCTTGGTTCACTTTTATTTGAAGTTACTAAAAATTTCAGAAAATGATGAAGAGATTTTTGAGGGGCTCTTCGAGCCGATACTCGAAGGATAAGCAAAGCGAAGAAGAAGAGAGGCCCAAATATAATCTGCCTACTTTTGAAAGGTTCGGCCGTGTGAATGGCCTTGTGATGATTTCTTGAGAGCAGCCGGGATTTATGATGATTTTTATGAGTTGGCTGAGAATGCACGCCTCACCAACTTCCTCCGCGACCAATGCGAACATTATCTCTTACTCACCAATATCTTTGTGCAAAATTTTCATTTCCATTATAGGAGATCACCACCTATGGTGGATTTTTATTTATATGATGAGTATAAGGAGATGACCCTTCGTGAATTTTGTGAGGTTTGCAAGTTGCCCTTTTCGGGCATCATAGAGGAACCACATCGTGACGATGTGGAGGGGTTTATTGATACAATTGCTGTAGGGGAAACTAGGAAAGTTTCCGATGCAAGAATTACTAGCATACGTTTTCCTGTTCTACGTTACTTTGCTATATTTGCTAGTAGGTGCTTAATTGGTCGCGGAAACTTTGGAAACCTGAGTGCCCCTGATATTTTTATTTTGTGCCATGCCTTGTTTCATGATGACACATTTAGTATGGGTGCTATTGTTGCAAAGCGGTTAAATCTTGACCGTACTAAGGGCCCCATCTTGGGAGGCATCTTTGCCTCGCGCCTCGCTGCATACTTTAACATGCCTATCAGGCATTATGAGAAAGAAGAAAAATTGCTGCCTCCTGTTTTTCTAGACTATAAGAGTATGGTAGTGCATGATTTTATTGTTAAGAATAGGTAAAAGGCGCTTAAGTACAGACTGTTATTTGATAAAAATCACCCTGAGACTATTACCTTGCCTGCTCCTTCCTTGTTTGACGTATCTGCAGGCAAGTATCTCGTTCCGCTGGCGGCCATCCACGCCTACCGGAACCCTACATCAGCTACAGAGCCAGAGGCGAAACCACAATTTGATCATCCACGACAGTATGATTACCAGTGGTATCCGGAGGTGATTGCCAACCAGTGGCAATCCGAGGCTTCTTCTCAGTACGACCCCAACTATAACTTTGGATATCCGCGAGGCCAGCCGTGGTCACAGACCAACTTAGGCCAAAAGCCTAAGCTTGGGGGAGTACGTATTTCTCACTGAAATTACATTCATATTCACACACTCATGCTAGTTGTCGGTGCTCATACTTTTTCATTGTACTATCCATGCTAGTTCATTTTCCTTTTTATGCTTTCTTCTTGTGTGTTTGCAAAACCTTAAGAAAAACAAGAAAAAAATTTAGTTGTAGCTTTTAGCTAGTTTACTTTCTTGCTGTAGTAGTAATAATTAAAAGAAAACCCAAAAAGATTTCATGTTCTTCTTTTGCTTGTTTGGAGCTTTCCCATGTAAATAGTTTTATTTCTTTTCTTTTCTTTGGGGGTCAATAGGAGAAGACCATTATGAAAATTGTTAAAGTGGCTCTTATATGCATTATTATTGATTTAACCAAGAGCCCATATTGCCTTGTCTTCTCCTGTTTACTGAATGCTTGCAGATTCCAGCTTAGTCCAATTCACGCGCACTATTCTTATTATACACATCGTTCGGTCGTGCAAGTGAAAGGCAATTATGACGATATATGATGGACTGATTGAGATGAGATAAGCTGGTATGAACTCGACCTCTCTTGTTTTTGTAGATATGATTAGTTCATCGTTCCTGATTCAGCTTATTATGAATAAACATGTTTGCAATCACAATTAGAGATTATAGTTGCTTATTCCATGCTTAATTTGCTAGGGGTTTATAATGGTTTACCTTGCATGCCAACATGCTATTAAAATGGTTGTGATATGGTATGATAGGGTGGTATCCTCCTTTGAATGATTCGAGTGACTTGACTTGGCACATGTTCACGCATGTAGTTGAAACAAATCAACATAGCCTTCACGATATTTATGTTCATGGTGGATTATATCCTACTCATGCTTGCACTCAATGTTTATTAATTTTAATGCATGTTCATGACTATTGCCGCTCTCTAGTTGGTCGCTTCCCAGTCTTTTGCTAGCCTTCACTTGTACTAAGCGGGAATACTGCTTGCGCATCCAATCCCTTAAACCCCAAAGTTATTCCATATGAGTCCACTATACCTTCCTATATGCGGTATCTACCTGTCGTTCCAAGTAAATTTTTATGTGCCAAACTCCAAACCTTCGAATGAAATTCTGTTTTGTATGCTCGAATAGCTCATGTATCAACTAGAGTTGTCTGTATCTTCCATGTTAGGTGGGTTATTCTCAAGAGGAGTGGACTCCGCTCCTCACTCACGAGAAAATGGCCGATCACCGGGATGCCTAGTCCCATGCTTTAAGCAAAACAAATCGAAATAATTGCAAACAAAACTCCCCCAGGGCTGTTGTTAGTTGGAGGCACTCGTTGTTTCGAGCAAGCCATGGATTGATGCTTGTTGGTGGTGGGGGAGTATAAACTTTACCATTCTGCTTGGGAACCGCCAATGATGTGTGTAGCATGGAATATATTGAGATCTGTCGGTTGTTATGTTGACAATGAAAGTATACCACTCAAAATATTATTTATCTCTATTTCAAAATCGAGCTCTGGCACCTCTACAAATCCCTGCTTCCCTCTGCGAAGGGCCTATCTATTTACTTTTATGTTTAGTCATCACCCTCTTATTAAAAAGCACCAGCTGGAGAGCACTGCTGTCATTTGCGTCCATTACTGTTAATTTATATTGGGTATGACTATGGCTGGATCTCTTTTACCATGAATTACAATGTCTAGTGAGTCCTTGATCTTTAAAGGTGCTCTGCATTTATGTTTTGTGGTCTCAGAAAGGGCTAGCGAGATACCATCTTGTTATATCATATTATGATTGTTTTGAGGAAGTGTTGTCATCCGAGATCTATTATTATTGCTCGCTAGTTGATTATGCCATTGATATGAGTAAACATGAGACCTAAATGTTATTGTGAATATGGTTAGTTCACAATCTTTGTTGAAAACTTGAATGCTGGCTTTACATATTTACAACAACAAGAGCAAACAGAGTTTGTAAAAGTTTTTCTTTATCACTTTCAGTTTTATCAACTGAATTGCTTGAGGACAAGGAAAGGTTTAAGCTTGGGGGAGTTGATACGTCTCCGTCGTATCTACTTTTCCAAACACTTTTGCCCTTGCTTTTGACTCTAACTTGCATGATTTGAATGGAACTAACCCGGACTGATGCTGTTTTCAGCAGAATTGCCATGGTGTTATTTTTGTGCATAAACAAAAGTTCTTGGAATAACCTGAAAATCAACGGAGAATTATTTTGGAATATATAAAATACTGGCGAAAGAATCAAGGCCAGGGGGCCCACACCCTGTCCACGTGGGTGGGGGGCGCCCACCCCCCTAGGGGGCGCCCCCTGCCTCGTGGGCCCCCTGGGACTCCACCGACCTCAACCCCAACTCCATATATTCACTTTCGGGGAGAAAAAAATCAAGGAGAAGGATTCATCGCGTTTTACGATACGGAGCCGCTGCCAAGCCCTAATCTTTGTTGGGAGGGCTGATCTGGAGTCCGTTCGGGGCTCCGGAGAGGGGAATCCGTCGCCATCGTCGTCATCAACCATCATCCATCACCAATTTCATGATGCTCACCATCGTGCGTGAGTAATCCCATCGTAGGCTTGCAGGACGGTGATGGGTTGGATGAGATTTACCATTCAATCGAGTTAGTTTTGTTAGGGTTTGGTCCCTAGTATCCATTATGTTCTAAGATTGATGTTGCTATGACTTTGCTATGCTTAATGCTTGTCACTAGGGCCCGAGTGCCATGATTTCAAATCTGAACCTATTATGTTTTCATGAATAAATGTGAGTTCTTGATCTTATCTTGCAAGTCAATAGTCACCTACTATGTGTTACAATCCGTCAACCTCAAAGTGACAATAATCGGGACCACTCCCGGTGATGACCGTAGTTTTAGGAGTCACGTATTCACTAAGTGTTAATGCTTTGTTCCAATACTTTATTAAAGTGAGGCCTTAATATCCCTTAGTTTCCAATAGGACCTCGCTGCCACGGGAGGGTAGGACAAAAGATGTCATGCAAGTTCTTTTCCATAAGCATGTATGACTATATTCGGAATACAGGACTACATTACATTGATGAACTGGAGCTAGTTCTGTGTCACCCTATGTTATGACTGTTGCATGAGGAATCGCATCCGGCATAATTATCCATCATTGATCCATTGCCTACGAGCTTTTCACATATTGATCTTTGCTTAGTTACTTTTCCGTTGCCACTGTTACGATTGCTTAAAAAACGGCTACTGTTACTTTTGCCACTGTTACCGTTACTTCCATACTACTTTGCTACTAAATACTTTGTTGCAGATATTAAGTCTTTCAGGTGTGATTGAATTGACAACTCAACTGCTAATACTTGAGAATATTCTTTGGCTCCCCTTGTGTCGAATCAATAAATTTGGGTTGAATACTCTACCCTTGAAAACTGTTGCGATCCCCTATACTTGTGGGTTATCAGCACTCGGTTTCAGGATTGGGTCTAGCTTTGGGTTTCTTGACGGGAGTGGCAACTTGCTTGTCATTCTTCTTGAAGTTCCCTTTCATTCCGTTGCCATTTTTCTTAAAACTGGTAGTCTTGTTAACCATCAACACTTGATGCTCCTTTTTGATTTACCTCTGCTGATTTCAGCATCGCGAAGAGCTCGGGAATTGTTTTCGTCATCTCTTGCATATTATAGTTCATCATGAAGCCTTTACAGCTTGGTGGCAGTGACTGAAGAACTCTATCAGTAACACTCTCAACTGGCAGATCAATTCCTAGCTGAGTCAAGTGATTGTGGTACCCAGGCATTCTGAGTATGTCTTCACTGAAAAAATTGTTCTCGTCCATCTTACAACTAAAGAACTTGCTGGAGACTACATATCTCTCAACTTGGGCATTAGCTTGAAATATCAACTTCAGCTCTAGGAACATCTCATATGCTTCGTGGCTTTCAAAACTCTTTTGAAGTCCCGGTTCCAAGCCGTAAAGCATGGCACACTGAACTATTGAGTAGTCATCAGATCGAGCCTGCCAGACGTTCACAACGTCTGCATCAGCTCCTGTAGCAGGTCTGTCACCTAGCGGTGTGATAACCAACAAGTATAGGGGATCGCATCAGTTTTCGAGGGTAGAGTATTCAACCCAAATTTATAGATTCGACACAAGGGGAGCCAAAGAATATTTGTAAGTATTAGCAGATAGGTTGTCAATTCAACCACACTTGGAGATTAATTATCTGTAGCAAAGTGATCAATAGAAAAGTAGTATGATAGTTTTGATAGTAGTGACAGCAGCAATAGTAACAGTAACAGTGATAGCACTAGTTTTGTAGCAAGTGCAACAGTAATGATAGCAGTAGTAACTTAGCAGAAACAATATAGGATAAATTCATAGGCATTGGATCGGTAATTTTTTGGATGATATTCATCATGTGACAGTCGTAACCTAGGGCGATACGGCACTAGCTCCAGTTCATAAATATAATGTAGCCATGTATTCCGTAAATAGTCATACGTGCTTATGGAAAGAACTTGCATGACATCTTTTGTCCTACCCTCCCGTGGCAGCAGGGTCCATATTGCAAACTAAGGGGTATTAAGGCCTTCTGTTAATAGAGAACCGGAACAAATTAAAGCATTAACACATGATGAATACATGAACTCCTCAAACTACGGTCATCACCTGGAGTGGTCCCGGCTATTTTCACTCCGGGGTTGCCGGATCATAACATGTAGTAGGTGACTATAACTTGCAAGATTGGATCTAGAACATGGATATAATGATGATAACATAAATGGTTCAGATCTTAAATCATGGCACCCGGGCCCAAAGTGACAAGCATTAAGCATGGCAAAGTCATAGCAACATCAATCTCAGAACATAGTGGATACTAGGGATCAAGCCCTAACAAAACTAACTCGATTACATGATGAATCTCATCCAACTCCTCACTGACCAGCGAGCCTATGAAGGAATTACTCACTCCTGGTGGGGAGCATCATGGAATTGGCGATGGAGAAGGGTTGGTGATGATGAAGAACAAAGATCCCCCTCTCCGGAGCCCCAAACGGACTCTAGATCTGGCCTCCCGATGAAGAACAGGAGATGACGGCGGCTTCGTCTTGTGGAACGCGATAATTCTTTCTCCCTAATTTTTTCTAGAAAAATAGGATTTTATAGTGTCGGTTTCAGGGTCTGCGGGGCCACCAGGTGGGGACAACCCACCTGGATGCGCTTGGGAGGGTTGGCGCGCCCTGGTGAGTTGTGCCCACTATCAGTGTCAAAACCGGCCGATCTCGGGTAGGGGGTCCCAAACTGTTCGTCTGAGGATCAAAGGTAACAGGAGACAGGGAACACGATGTTTACCCAGGTTTGGGCCCTCTTAATGGAGGTAATATCCTACGTCCTGCTTGATTGACTTTGATGAGTATAGGGGTTACAAGAGTTCATCTACCTCAAGATCGTTATGGCTAAACCCTAGATGTCTAGCCTATATGAATTCTGATAGCCCCTAAGGACTAAACCCTCCGGTTTATATAGACACTGGAGGGGGCTAGGTTGTACAGAGTCGGTTTACAGAGGAAGGAAACTACACGTCTAGACTCCAATCTTGCCATCCACGCAAGGGAGAGTCCCATCCGGACACGGGGAAAGGTCTTCTACCTTATATCTTCACGGCGCATCAGTCCGGCCCATGTCACATAGCCCAGATGCCCAAGGACCCCTTAATCCAGGACTCCATCAGTAGCCCATGAACCGGTCTTCAACGACGAGGTATTCGACGCACAGCTTGTCTTCGGCATAGCAAGGCGGGTTCCTCCTCCGAACATTTCAAAGTAATATTCTGAATAAAAGAACGGTATTGTAACAGCCTAGATTTTGGCCCCTTTTCTTTTTCTTTTAGTTTAATTGGTTTTTGCTCTGTTTTTCTTTTTCGAGTGGTTCTGTGGCCTGGCCACCTGAGAAATCATCCTCTTTTTCCCTCCCAAGTGGCTCATCATTCTCAAAATCTTGCCAAGATCATGTCACTCCACTGCTTGACCAAACCCTAATTTCTTTTTCTCAGGAATATTCCTTTTTATATTAAAGGAATAACCCTGTCTGCCCTAGGTTGTGAAGCAACCTTTATTTCCATCACTCCTAAAATTCCTAAATAATTCTCATAAATTGTTTGGGTCATATCTTTCCCAAATATGGCAAAATATTTCATTTGTCATGTTTATCATCAAGCTCAAATAATTCATTTCCTATTCTGTCCTGAATGGCAGAATGTGAAGCAAGTGCTATTTTCCTTTTCCCAATTGACCTCAAACTCCTTGTACACCTCTTCCTGCACATATCATTGGCACATGCCAAAATGCAACCTGATTTGTCTAGTAATTATTTAATTATGATTTTCCAAATTTATATCCAGAAAGAAGCTATGTGAAGAAGGTGCAAGCTAGGCATATCCAAATGAGTTGCCATTTCGCATGATCCCTCATATCATCATATCATAGACCTCCACCAAAGTAGAGCTCATGTCATGCCTCCATGTGAGCTCATCTTCAATTCTTTGATTCTACCCAAAATTTCAGTTTGTGAAGCAAGTATATTTTATCTTGCTCCATTATGGCTGCCATTTTTTCTAGGCCTTCTATTATCCATATAACCTACCTCCAACCATTTTGGGCATGGTTCATCAAGCCAATATTCCTCTAGAATTTTTGCAAGATTCTGGACAGAGGGAATAGCTGTGAAGGAAGTACCATTTTGGTGAATCCAATTGGTATGAAACTCATAGAACATCTTTATATGATCAAATCATGAAGCCTTGCCAAACTTGAGCTAAATTGGCCACACCATTTGAGTGCATCATCCAAATATCTTTTCTGGACCATTTTGGTCAGTTGCAAAGCAACTATGATTTAACTTGATCCAATTCTTCTCCAAGTTACCAGGATGAAAGTCCTTCTTTACCTCAACCTCGCAGACAAACTCAATGGCTCCAAACCCTTTCCTGTTGATCAGCAGTTCTCACCCAAGTTTACTGCAGTAAACTTCAGACGTCATTTACCTTTTAACCACATCACCTCAGATCGAGCCAATGGCACATTAATGCTCTATCTAGGAAGGACATAATGCTAGACACCATTTACCTGCCTCTCGTGACCTCCCTGTGCCATGTCGTGTGGTGACCGCGTAGCTGGCATGCACATTTACACGCTCTGTGCACTGTGGCGTGTCCAGAGCACCGTTTGTGCTTTGGCACCGCTCCCCCTCGTCGGCTTCGAGCGCGTGAGCATGTCCCTTGGCTTCACCTCGTCGTCGCCGATCACCTAGACCCCACCGCCCCTCAGGCAGCTTGCTCACCGACGCAAACCGCCGTGTGCCCACGAGAGCACAGTGCTCCGTTTGGCTCTGCTCGTCGCCGTCGTCTTCCTCCCTGCGTTCCCTTGGCCTCCTCCGTCCCGTGAGCCTGCCCGCTGCTCCTCTCCTTCGTCTACCCCCCAAGTTCATGCGCGCGGGCACGCTTCCGCGGCGCCGGCCGCGCGTCTGGGGTGACGCCAGCTCGGCCTCCTTGCCCCACGGCTATATAAGCCCGTCCCGGGTGCGTTTCTCCTCACTAGCAGCCTCACTCCACTCGCAGGACCCCACCTAGCCATCCCCTCGAGCCCGAGGAGCTCTCTGGAGTCTCCATCACCGCCATGGCCGCCGCCCCCTCCGGCCTAAATCCGAGCGAGACGAGCTCACTCCCTCCGTTATAGTATCACCAGAGGCCTCCTCATCCACGCTAGATCCACCCCAGTGCCCCATTCCTTCTCCGGTGGCCTCTGGCCACGAGTTCGCCGGAGCCCGTAGAGCCCCGTCCGCCCTGGCCAAAGCTGCTCCCTCTCTGGTGCACCTCGGCAAGCGTGAAGGGCCCAGGCAGGAGCGCCTCGTCGCCCTGAACTCGTCGGTAGGCGGAGCGTTGCCGGAGGCCCTCTGTGGCGCCGGCAATCGCCGCCCGACGCCGGCGGCCTCCCTACATCTCATGGTGGTAGCGATGGAGAAGGAGGCGACCGGGTCGCCTACCTTGACTGGCCGTGGGCTCCGTGGACCCACTGGCAGCCGCCATGCCTTGACCCGCCCCAGCCACGTGGTAAGTGGAAGCGTATTTCACTGGATACGTCTTCCTTTGCCCGAAAGCGTGTTCTTGCTTTGCTTCAAAGAGAAATGTGTTTTCTCTTAAGGAAGGCGTATTATCCTTCTGTTGCGGCCAAGAATACGCTTTCCTGTTCTGGAAGCATATTATCTGAAATAAATTTTCTGTTTTCAGTCCAGGGACCTGTTTGTGGAGAACTCTTTACAGATTAGTCCCTGAACTTCGTCGGGCTATATCTTTTTACTCCCAACTCCAAATGAGGTGAATCCAAAGCCCACTTCTTCGTTTTATCGAGCCTGTTCTGATGGAACCATTTTCACCGTGTTTTGTCATTCTGAAAATGACCATTTTGCCCCTGCCCTTATTCAGCCCCCTCCGAGAGAGTTCGTTTTCCGGCGATTCTTTCCGCGAGTTTCTCGCACTTTCTCCCGGTGATTTATTCCACCCCAGGCAAGCCACACCCTCCATTTGCATGATTGCAATGCAGTGACATGGTTTCTTTATTTAAGCTTGTTTAAAATATTGTGTTAGCTACTTGTGATTCGTTCATGGCATTTATCGGAGTATTATTTTGATCGTGTTATTGCCATGATATTTGCTTGGAGTTCTAGGATTAATATTTTGATGATTATGTGGATGACATGTGCCTTTGGATTCTTAGTGGCTATTATGATTATTTTTTGTGATGGTATCTGATATTATTTTGAAGTATTACTTTGGATATCATGTTGCCTTTGGATTATTAGTGGCTTTTATGATTAGTTTCATGGTGGTTTTGGATATATCTTGGAGTATTTTCTTTGGATATCATGCTGCCTTTGGATTATTAGTGGTTAGTATGATTATTTCATGATGCTAGTTGATGTTCTGTTGCTTGGAGTATTATTTTTGGAGATGATGTTTACATATGGATCTTAGCCGAATAGCGTTATTCTTGTTATTGGAGTAGTAGGAGTATTGTTTTCGGATTCATCATGACAGTATCGTTGTGCTACCCTAGGAGTATTTTGAGATGATGATATTATGCTTGGATTTTTTGTTGGATATTGCTATGATTTAGATTATAGTTTAATAGTTGATATTGGAGTAGCAGTTACCACAGTTATATTTTTGGGGATAAATTCCATCATTAAGTTGGTCAGGTGCCGCCGAACCGGGCTTTTCCAGTGCAACCACATTAGCCTTTTATGCGAAGGCCCTAATGCGGTCTATTGTCGTGCCTCTCGCCGGTACCTCCAACTAGGGAAGGTTATGGGCGTGCGTACCCTGGCCCGGTAAGCAGACATAACCTTGTGTGCCCGTAGTTGGATTTTGTGCGCGTGTCCCCGAGTGGGAGTGTTTTGACCACGACGGTGGTGTTTTGACCACGACGGTGGTCGAGGTGTCTTCGGTAGACACCGGGCCACCCAGGACTAGCCCAGTTGGGAGTGGGTCGGAGTGGCCGGGAGAGCGTCATGGCAGTAGATCGGTTTTGTCGGAATGCCGTTGGTCCACCCGAATGGAGTACGAGGCCATGGGTTATGTGGTGTGGTACAGTGTGCTACCTCTACAGAGTGTATTTAATCTATCGATAGTCGCGTCCGTATTAGGGCCCACCGTTCGATCAACACTCACATGACAGAATGACTTATAGGTGATTTATATGTTGATATGATGAGCAGTACAGATTGGCAGGGTGTTGATGATGATGTTGGAGACCAAGCATTGGTCGTGGTTGTGATCGCCGGAAAGATCACAGTTTGAGACCAAGTGTTGGTCATGGTAGTGATCGCTGGAAAGATCACTGTATGGTTTTGATCATGAGTTGATCAAGATGGTATATTGCTTGGCCGGTTAGCCAAGAGAGATATGGTTATGGAGATCTGAGATGGTGATGTATCAGCGTTGTATTAGTTCATCTCATGCTTAGTAGTTGCTTCATCATGGTAGTTGATAATTAATTAACGTTAATGCTATGTTATTGTCTTGCCTTGATGTTTATGGTTGTTGTGAGCTTGCAAGTACATTCAATGTACTGACCTGGCGTGTCATGCCAGATTGCAGGTGATGCCGTGATTTCTTGATTGCTTGTCGTGGTTTCCGTTCGTGCGAGCTAGATCGTGTCCCAGCCAGAGTCCCTGCGGAGTGGAGTTCACCACCTTCGTCATTGTTCCGCTGCTAGAAGTTTTCCGCTGCTATGAGATGTTCCGCTGCTAGCATAGAGCAAGTGTAGTATCGCAGGCGCAGTGTCGCAATGCTGATGTGATCATTGTAATATCACACCCGTGTAATTA
This sequence comes from Aegilops bicornis, assembly GCA_021605145.1. Taxonomy (NCBI): domain Eukaryota; kingdom Viridiplantae; phylum Streptophyta; class Magnoliopsida; order Poales; family Poaceae; genus Aegilops; species Aegilops bicornis. Next base: position 155,332,983 of record CM038669.1, read on the forward strand.
TTATTCTTGTAATAAGAACTGTTATGTTCTATGTAAGGCAGAGCCGTATTCCAGAGACTTCTCCTCGATCTCTGGGCTGGAATACGGGGCGTTCCGGTTTCTCTGAGCCGAGGTGCCACAGGCTTGGTATCAGAGCAGGTCTGGCTGTAGGACGCCCTAGTCAGCGCGAGCGGTAGAAACCGGTAGAAACCGGTAGTTTAAAATCCGGCTTTGTTTATTGCATTTGGTTGCTGCATTTGTTTGTTGCATAGCATGCATATAGCCTTATTATTTTGTTGCTAGTGGTTTAATCTGGTGAGTGTAGATGGCATCAGTCCGGATCCACTATAGCTCAGCCTTTACATTTCTCCAGTTTTCTTTTCCTGCTCATTCTTCGGTGTTTGGTGTCATCTCTGTCCCAGCAGAGTGATGCCAAGTGATCTTGTTACTGCTTTGCAAAAATGGTGCTTTCGTGTATCGCGCCGAGTTATTTCCTTCAGCCCCACCTTTTGTTTCAGTGGTAGACATGCTTCTATCACAGATCGTACTTTTGCTTGTCATTTTGGCAACCCTTAATGATCATAGTTATCAAGAAAGGGCAGTGTCAGCAGCCTCAGTTTTCCCTGCTATCCTATTTCTTGGACGAGTACGGATCTTTTTCCGTCTGCTTGATAATAATGTGGTTGCGACCTTCGTGTCCCGCTACACGATTACCGAGTGCGTCCTCACCTCCAAGCTAGTCCAGGTTGCTACCTGGCTAAGCTAGCACTTGGTGTAGCGCTGTTTACACCAATTCTTCCACACATTTATTCGTCCTCGTGCACAACGTCACAGCATGCTAGATCGTAGAGCCGGAGATCCCGCGAGAATTGTGTGCTTAAGTAGGCATGCATATTGTGTGACTAGCAGTAATATGTGATGTTGATTGTGTGTGAATTGATTGTTGTTGTGTGTTTTTGTTTAGTTCAGTTTTCATTTGCTTCTTTCTTTTTGGGCCCCGGTGTTACATTATTTTTCCCCTATAAAGAGTTGCTCATCAACTGACACCGGACTCGAAGAAGTAATAAGTATTTCAAATATTTGGAAGAAGCTCAGCTAAACATTATGGCCTTCTCAGTCAACCGCATGATATAAGGAATATCTGCCCAGAATACCAATTATGTCTTGGATTGATTATCCGCATCAATTCTACAGCGGTAATGATACAGCCAGCAGAAAGACAACTCGAATGAAAGACCAACGGTATATTTTTCAGTCAAAGGTATGGATCATAGGCAAAGTTTTGGCTCAGCAATAAATGATGCTTGAAATATGTTATACTCCAAGAGAAAGTCAAGATGTGATATGCTCAACGAAGATAGCCAAACAAATTTTCTCATGCAAATGATCAGCCGCAAAATATTATGGACGTGTGCATGGATCAGTCTACATATCAATATGAAGTTTGGATATAAGAAACCCAGCATTATTCCACATGCTATTGGAAGAAATTTATGAGGCAAGGCTCCTCAATTTTTTCCGCAGCATGATATGTGAATAATTTCTGGTCCACGATATCCGGTCTTTCTCAACAAGATACCTCGGTAAAAGCTTCCGACAGACGGGAAATGAATTTTTCCCAGCAAGAAAACCCGAGGAGAAGCTTCTCAAGTACGGAAACCCGGCCTCTCCTGCACACTACTCAGGTCAAGCTTCGTGTGTAAGCTATCAAGGCTTCTTCTGCACGCTACGCAGACAAAAGCTTCGAGCAGAAGCTAATGAGCCTTCCTCGGCAAGCTACACGAATGGCTTTTCTCTGCAGATCAAGGATCAGATTTGCAATAAGTTTGTCAGATATATACCTAAGAAAGGTACGAATCTAACAACCTCGTGAGCCATGCAAATGAAGATAAGCAGAGATACATCTCATGAATTACAAGGATTGACAAGATCGGGAGATGACATCACAAAATCAACAGTCATCAAGGTCATTATTCCCGCACCAGACAAGGTGATATATAAACTCTTGTCACCTTCTTGTATGATTGGCCTCAGCAATGAGCTCCGTACAACTACAAACCTCGAGTACATGTCATATATGTGCGGACACAGGTCAGAAAAACAAGCACAAGGAATAATGTCAAAATCATTAATCACATCCATGGTCATACGAAGAATCAAGGACATGTGTGGCCAAGTTATTTCAGCAAGGTATCCTGACAAAGAAAATCATGACCGTTAAAGTGTGAGACTGACAGCAAAGGTATGATGTGTTTTGCACGACCATCAGGGTCCGGATACGCAAATCAGTTGGAGGCCATAATTCCATATGGATCCACAAAGACATACACCTTCAGCGGCCTACTCTATTTACAAGGATTTTCATATCCCGTTGACCGGTTGACATGGTTAGTGTGGAATATCCAAATATGTCTGTCAGATCCAAGATTCCTTTGCAACCTCAACAGTTTGACCTCAACGGCAGAGTTAAAACATATCACAGTGTATTACCAAAAATGGGTATACCGACAAAATGAGAAAGTCAAAAGCCGAATAATCTGCTCAGACCCGGTATACTACATTGGCGGAATCAAGTACACGGTCAGTCTGTCAGGAAAAGCATTTGTCCGTCAGCCCCTGTCGGGCAAAGTCTCAAGATATATATATTTGAGGTATGACATAGCTATAACTACATGCACCGTTATATTGCTCACGACAGAAGGCAGCCAAATCTCTGGTGTATGCCACATGCTCGAGCCAAAGGAAATAAATCAAGATGAATCAGTACCACCTATGAGCAGTCAGATCCCGTCAGAAGATGGCCATGATTAATTCTAAGCATTTATTGAACCCAGAAGGCTTGCATTTAATTGAAGCAATCCCATGACAGAAATAAAAAGGTTTTCATGACCAAGAGGAAATTTATGATCAGATTTGTAAGACGTCACCGCAGATACGAGAAAATCAATGTCAACAAAAGGATTGGGTATATGAGTAAAGACCCATGAAAATTTGGGAAAAGCCACCCCAGAGCAAGGTAAGTTGATCATCTGAAATTCTTGGGGGAACAATAAATAAATGAAAAAGGATGCCTGAGTTGGAAACGGTATCCTCAAGTCATACTTGTTCCTAGAGCAACTAAATCTCGAGGACGAGATTTCTTTAAGGGGGTAAGAGTTGTAACAGCCTGGATTTTGGCCCCTTTTCTTTTTCTTTTAATTTAATTGGTTTTTGCTTTGTTTTCCTTTTTGGAGTGGTTCTGTGGCCTGGCCACCTGAGAAATCATCCTCTTTTTCCCTCCCAAGTGGCTCATCATTCTCAAAATCTTGCCAAGATCATGTCACTCCACTGCTTGACCAAACCCTAATTTCTTTTTCTTAGGAATATTCCTTTTTCAGTTAAAGGAATAACCCTGTCTGCCCTAGGTTGTGAAGCAACCTTTATTTCCATCACTCCTAAAATTCCCAAATAATTCTCATAAATTTTTTGGGTCATATCTTTCCCAAATATGGCAAAATATTTCATTTGTCATGTTTATCATCATGCTCAAATAATTCATTTCCTATTCTGTCCTGAATGGCAGAATGTGAAGCAAGTGCTATTTTCCTTTTCCCGATTGACCTCAAACTCCTTGGACACCTCTTCCTGCCCATATCATTGACACATGCCAAAATGCAACCTCATTTGCCTAGTAATTATTTAATTATGATTTTCCAAAGTTTCTGTCCAGAAAGAAGCTATGTGAAGAAGATGCAAGCTAGGCATATCCAAATGAGTTGCCATTTCGCATGATCCCTCATTTCATCATATAATAGACCTCCATCAAAGTATAGCTCATGTCATGCCTCCATGTGAGCTCATCTTCAATTCTTTGATTCTGCCCAAAATTTAAGTTTGTGAAGCAAGTATATTTTATCTTGCTCCATTATGGCTGCCATTTTTTCTGGGCCTTCTATTAACCATATAACCTACCTCCAACCATTTTGGGCATGGTTCATCAAGACAATATTAATCTAGAATTTTTGCAAGATTCTGGACAGAGGGAATAGCTGTTCAAGGAAGTACCATTTTGGTGAATCCAATTGGTATGAGACTCATACAACATCTTTATATGATCAAATCATGAAGCCTTGCCAAACTTGAGCTAAATTGGCCACACCATTTGAGTGCATCATCCAAATCTCATTTCTGGACCATTTTGGTCAGTTGCAAAGCAACTATGGTTTAACTTGATCCAATTCTTCTCCAAGTTACCAGGATGAAAGTCCTTCTTTACCTCAACCTCGCACACAAACTCAATGGCTCAAAACCCTTTCCTATTGATCCACAGTTCTCACCCAAGTTTACTGCAGTAAACTTCAGACGGCATTTACCTTTTAACCACAGCACCTCAGATCGAGCCAATGGCACATTAATGCTCTATCTTGGAAGGACATAATGCTAGACACAATTTCCCTGCCTCTCGTGACCTCCCTGTGCCATGTCGTGTGGTGACCGCGCAGCTGGCATGCACATTTACGTGCTCTGTGCACTGTGGCGTGTCCAGAGCATCGTTTGTGCTTTGGCACCGCTCCCCCTCGTCGGCTTCGAGCGCGTGAGCATGTCCCTTGGCTTCACCTCGTCGTCGCCCATCACCTGGACCCCGCCACCCCTCCGGCAGCTTGCTCACCGACGCAAACCGTCGTGTGCCCACGAGAGCATAGTGCTCCGTTTGGCTCTGCTCGTCGCCGTCGTCTTCCTCCCTGCGTTCCCTTGGCCTCCTCCGTCCCGTGAGCCTGCTCGCTGCTCCTCTCTGTCATCTACCCCCCGAGTTCGTGCGCGTGGGCATGCGTCCGCAGCGATGCCAGCTCGGCCTCCTCGCCCCACGGCTATATAAGCCGGTCCCGGGTGCGGTTCTCCTCACTAGCAGCCTCACTCCAATCTCAGAATCCCGCCTAGCCATCCCCTCGAGCCCGAGGAGCTCTCTGGAGTCTCCATCCCCGCCATAGTCCCCGCCCCCTCCGGCCTAAATCCGAGCGAGTCGAGCTCTCTCCCTCCATTATAGCATCACCAGAGGCCTCCTCATCCACGCTAGATCCACCCAAGTGCCCCATTCCTTCTCCGGTGGCATCTGGCCACGAGTTCGCCGGAGCCCGTAGAGCCCCGTCCGCCCCTGCCAAAGCTGCTCCGTCTCTGTTGCACCTCGGCAAGCGTGAAGGGCCCAGGCAGGAGCGCCTCGTCGCCCTGAACTCGTCGGTAGGCGGAGCATTGCTGGAGGCCCTCTGTGGTGCCGGCAATCATCGCCCGACGCCGGCGGCCTCCCTCTGTCTCGCGGGCTAGTGCGATGGAGAAGGAGATGACCGGGTCGCCCTGCCAGTTGGCCGTAGGCCCCGCGGACCCCACCTGGCAGCCGCACAGCCGCTGACCCCACCCCTGGCCACGTGTTAAGTGGAAGCGTATTCCGATGGATACGTCTTCCTTTGCCCGAAAACGTGTTTTTGCTTTGCTTCAAACAGAAATGCGTTTTCTCTTAAGGAAGGCGTATTATCCCTCTGTTGCGGCCAAGAATACGCTTTCCTGTTCTGAAAGCATATTGTCTAAAATATGTTTTCTATTTTTCAGTCCAGGGACCTCTTTGTGGAGAAATCTTTACAAATTAGTCCCTGAACTTCGTCGGGCTATATCTTTTTACTCCCAACTCCAAATGAGGTGAATCCAAAGCCCACTTCTTCGTTTTATCGAGCCCGTTCTGATGGAACCATTTTCACCATGTTTTGACATTCTGAAAATGATCATTTTGCCCCTGCCCTTATTCAGCCCCCTCCGAGAAATGCGTTTTCGGCGATTCTTTCCATGAAGTTTCGTGACTTTCTCCCGGTGATTTCTTCCACCCAGGCAAGCCACACCCTCCATTTGCATGATTGCAACGCAATGACATGGTTTCTTTATTTAAACTTGTTTAAAATATTGTGTTAGCTACTTGTGATTCGTTCATGGCATTTATCGTAGTATTATTTTGATCGTGTTATTGCCATGATATTTGCTTGGAGTTCTAGGATTAATATTTTGATGATTATGTGGATGACATGTGACTTTGGATTCTTAGTGGCTATTATGATTATTTTTCATGATGGTATCTGATATTATTTTGAAGTATTACTTTGGATATCATGTTGCCTTCGGATTATTAGTGGCTTTTATGATTAGTTTCATGGTGGTTTTGGATATATCTTGGAGTATTTTCTTTGGATATCATGCTGCCTTTGGATTATTAGTGGCTAGTATGATTATTTTCATGATGCTAGTTGATGTTCTGTTTCTTGGAGTATTATTTTCAGAGATGATGTTTACATGTGGATCTTTGCCGAATAGCTTTATTCTTGGTATTGGAGTAGTAGGAGTATTGTTTTAGTATTCATCATGACAGTAGTGTTGTGCTACCCTTGGAGTATTTTGAGATGATGATATTATGCTTGGATTTTTTGTTGGATATTGCTATGATTTGGATTATAGTTTAATAGTTGATATTGGAGTAGCAGTTACCATAGTTAAATTTTTGGGGATAAATTCCGTCATTAAGTTGGTCAGGTGCCACCGAACCGGGCTTTTCCAGTGCAACCACATTTTCCTTTTATGGGAAGGCCCTAATGCGGTCTATTGTCGTGCCTCTCGCCGGTGCCTCCAACTAGGGAAGGTTATGGGCGTGCGTACCCTGGCCCGGTAAGCAGACATAACCTTGTGTGCCCGTAGTTGGATTTTGCGCGCGTGTCCCCGAGTGGGAGTGTTTTGACCACGACGGTGGTGTTTTGACCACGACGGTGGCCGGATTGTCTATGGTAGACATGGGGCCACCCAGGACTGGCCCAGTTGGGAGTGGGTCGAAGTGGCCGGGAGAGCATCATGGTAGTACATCGGTTTTGTCGGAACGCCGTTGGTCCACCCGAATGGGAGTACGAGGCCATGGTTTTTGTGGCGTGGGTACAGTGTGCTACCTCTACAGAGTGTATTTAATCTATCGATAGTCGCGGCCATATTAGGTCCCACCGTTCGATCAACACTCACATGATGGAATGACTTATAGGTGATTTATATGTTGATATGTTGAGCAGTACAGATTGGCAGGATGTTGATGATGATGTTGGAGACCAAGCGTTGGTATCGTGGTTGTGATCGCGGAAAGATCACAGTTTGAGACCAAGTGTTGGTCATGGTAGTGATCGCCGGAAAGATCACTGTATGGTTTTGAACATGAGTTGATCGAGATGGTATATTGCTTGGCCGGTTAGCCAAGAGAGATATGGTTATGGAGATCTCAGATGGTGATGTATTAGCATTGTATTAGTTCATCTCATGCTTAGTAGTTGCTTCATCATGGTAGTTGATAATTAATTAACCTGTTAATGCTATGTTATTGTCTTGCCTTGATGTTTATGGTTGTTGTGAGCTTGCAAGTACATTCAATGTACTGACCTGGCGTGTCATGCCAGATTGCAGGTGATGTCGTGATTGCTTGATTGCTTGTCGTGGTTTCCGTTCGTGCGAGCTAGATTGTGTCCCAGCCAGAGTCCATGCGGAGTGGAGTTCACCACCTTCGTCGTTGTTCCGCTCCTAGAAGTTTTCCGCTGCTACGAGATGTTCTGCTGCTAGCATAGAGCAAGTGTAGTATCGCGGTATGATGTCATAATCTTGATGTGATCATTGTAACATCAGACCCGTGTAATTATTATTCTTGTAATAAGAGCTGATTTGTTCTATGTCAAGCAGTGACGTATTCCAGAGACTTCTCCTCGATCTCTGGGCTTGAATACGGGGCATTCCGGTTTCTCTAAGCCGGGGTGCCACATGCTTGGTATCAGAGCAGGTCTGGCTGTAGGACGCCCTAGTCAGCGCGAGCGGTAGAAACCGGTAGTTTAGAATCCGGCTTGTTTGTTTCATTTGGTTGATGTATTTGTTTGTTGCATAGCATGCATATAGCATTATTATTTTGTTACTAGTGGTTTAATCTGGTGAGTGTAGATGGCATCAGTCCGGATCCACTACATCTCAGCCTTTACATTTCTCCAGTTTTCTTTTCCTGCTCATTCTTCGGTGTTGGGTGTCATTTCTGTCCCAGCAGAGTGATGTCAAGTGATCGCAACACTATTTGCAAAAATGGTGCTCAGGTATCGTGCCGAGTTATTTCCGTCAGCCCCACCTTTTGTTTCAGTGGTAGACATGCTTCTATCACGGATCGTCCTTTTGCTTGTCATTTTGGCAACCCTTAATAATCATAGTTATCAAGAAAGGGCAGTGTCAGCAGCCTCAGTTTTCCCTGCAATCCTATTTCTTGGACGAGTACGGATCTTTTTCCGTCTGCTTGATAATAATGTTGTTGCGACCTTCGTGTCCTGCTACACGGTTACCGAGTGCGTCCTCACCTCCAAGCTAGTCTAGGTTGCTACCTGGCTAAGCTAGTACTTGGTGTAGCGCTGTTTACACCAATTCTTCCACACATTTATTCGTCCTCGTGCACAACGTCACAGCATGCTAGATCGTAGAGCCGGAGATCCCACGAGAATTGTGTGCTTAAGTAGGCATGCATATTGTGTGACTAGCAGTAATATGTGACGTCGATTGTGTGTGAATTGATTGTTGTTGTGTGTTTCTGTTTAGTTCAGTTTTCATTTGCTTCTTTCTTTTTGGGCCCCGGTGTTACATTATTTTTTCCCCTACAAAGAGTTGCTCATCAACTGACACCGGACTCGAAGAAGTAATAAGTATTTCAAATATTTGGAAGAATCTCAACTAAACATTATGGCCTTCTCAGTCAACCACATGATATAAGGAATATCTGCCCAGAATACCAATTGTGTCTTGGATTGATTATCCGCATCAATTCTACAGCAGTAATTGTCCATCCAGCAGAAAGAAAAGTCAGATGCAAGACCAACGGTATATTTTTCAGTCAAAGGTATGGATCATAGGCAAAGTTTTGGCTCAGCAATAAATGATGCTTGAAATATGTTATACTCCAAGAGGAAGTCAGGATGTGATATGCTCAACAAAGACAGTCAAACAAATTTTCTCATGCAAATGATCAGCCGCAAAATATTATGGACGTGTGCATGGATTTCAGTCTGCATATCAATATGAAGTTTTGGATATAAGAAACCCATCATTATCCCACACGCTATCGGAAGAAATTTATGAGGCAAGGCTCCTCAATTTTTTCCGCAGCATGATATGTGAATAATTTCTGGTCCACGATATTCGGTCTTTCTCAACAAGATACCTCGGTAAAAGCTTCCGACAGACGGGAAATGAATTTTTCCTAACAAGCAAACCCGAGGAGAAGCTTCTAAAGTACGAAAACCCGGCCTCTCCTGCACACTACTCAGGTCAAGCTTCGTGTGTAAGCTATCAAGGCTTCTTCTGCACGCTACGCAGACAAAAGCTTCGAGCAGAAGCTAATGAGCCTTCCTAGGCAAGCTACACGAATGGCTTTTCTCTGCAGATCAAGGATCAGATTTGCAATAAGTTTGTCAGAGATATACCTAAGAAAGGTACGGATCTAACAACCTCGTGAGCCATGCAAATGAAGATAAGCAGAGATACATCTCATGAATTACAAGGATCGACAAGATTGGGGGATGACATCACAAAATCAACAGTCATCAAGTTCATTATTCCCGCACCAGACAAGGTGATACATAAACTCTTGTCACCTTCTTGTATGATTGGCCTCAGCAATGAGCTCCGTACAGCTACAAACCTCGAGTACATGTCATATATGTGCGGACACAGGTCAGAAAAACAAGCACAAGGAATAATGTCAAAAACATTAATCACATCCATGGTCATACGAAGAATCAAGGACATGTGTGGGCAAGTTATTTTAGCAAGGTATCCTGACAAAGAAAATCATGACCATTAAAGGGTGAGACTGACAACAAAGGTATGATGTGTTTTGCACGACCATCAGGGTCCGGATACCCAAATCAGTTGGAGGCCATAATTCCATATGGATCCACAAAGACATACACCTTGAGCGGCCTACTCTATTTACAAGGATTTTCATATCCCGCTGACCGGTTGACATGGTTAGTGTGGAATATCCAAGTCTGTTCTGTCAGATCCAAGATTCATTTGCAACCTCAATAGTTTGACCTCAACGGCAGAGTTAAAACATATCATAGTGTATTACCAAAAATGGGTATACCGACAAAATGAGAAAGTCAAAAGCTGAATAATCTGCTCAGACCCGGTATACTCGCTGACGGAATCAAGTACACGGTCAGTCTGTCAGGAAAAGCATTTGTCCGTCAGCCCCTGTCAGGCAAAGTCTCAAAATATAAATATTTGAGGTATGACATAGCTATAACTCCATGCACCGTTATATTGCTCACGACAGAAGGCAGTCAAATCTCTGGTGTATGCCACATGCTCGAGCCAAAGGAAATAAATCAAGATGAATCAGTACCACCTATGAGCAAATGATCCCGTCAGAAGATGGCCATGATTAATTCTAAGCATTTATTGAACCCAGAAGGCTTGCATTTATTTGAAGCAACCCCATGACAGAAATAAAAAGGTTTTCATGACCAAAAGGAAATTTATGATCAGATTTGTCAAAAATCACTGCAGATACGAGAAAATCAACGTCAGCAAAAGGATTGGGTATATGAGCAAAGACCCATGAAAATTTGGGAAAAGCCACCCCAGAGCAAGGTAAGTTGATCATCTGAAATTCTTGGGGGAACAATAAATAAAGGAAAAAGGATGCCCGAGTTGGAAACGGTATCCTCAAGTCATACTTATTCCCAGAGCAACTAAATCTCGAGGACGAGATTTCTTTAAGGGGGTAAGAGTTATAACAGCCTGGATTTTGGCCCCTTTTCTTTTTCTTTTGATTTAATTGGTTTTTGCTCTGTTTCTCTTTTTGGAGTGGTTCTGTGGCCTGGCCACCCGAGAAATCATCCTCTTTTTCCCTCCCAAGCGGCTCATCATTCTCAAAATCTTGCCAAGATCATGTCACTCCACTGCTTGACCAAACCCTAATTTTTTTTCTCAGGAATATTCCTTTTGCTATTAAAGGAATAACCCTGTCTGCCCTAGGTTGTGAAGCAACCTTTATTTCTATCACTCCTAAAATTCCCAAATAATTCTCATAAATTGTTTGGGTCATATATTTCCCAAACATGGCAAAATATTTCATTTGTCATGTTTATCATCATGCTCAAATAATTCATTTCCTATTCTGTCCTGAATGGCAGAATGTGAAGCAAGTGCTATTTTCCTTTTACCAATTGACCTCAAACTCCTTGGACACCTCTTCCTGCCCATATCATTGACACATGCCAAAAAGCAACATCATTTGCCTAGTAATTATTTAATTCTGATTTTCCAAAGTTTCTATCTAGAAAGAAGCTATGTGAAGAAGGTGCAAGCTAGGCATATCCAAATGAGTTGCCATTTCGCATGATCCCTCATTTCATCATATCATAGACCTCCATCAAAGTATAGCTCATGTCATACCTCCATGTGAGCTCATCTTCAATTCTTTGATTCTGCCCAAAATTTCAGTTTGTGAAGCAAGTATATTTTATCTTGCTCCATTATGGCTGCCATTTTTTCTAGGCCTTGTACTATCCATATAACCTACCTCCAACTATTTTGGGCATGGTTCATCAAGCCAATATTCCTCTAGATTTTTGCAAGATTCTGGACAGAGGGAATAGCTGTGAAGGAAGTACCATTTTGGTGAATCCAATTGATATGAAACTCGTACAGCATCTTTATATGATCAAATCAAGAAGCCTTGCCAAACTTGAGCTAAATTGGCCACACCATTTGAGTGCATCATCCAAATATCTTTTCTGGACAATTTTGGTCAGTTGCAAAGCAACTATGATTTAACTTGATCCAATTCTTCTCCAATTTACCAGGATGAAAGTCCTTCTTTAACTCAACCTCGCAGACAAACTCAATGGCTCCAAACCCTTTCCTGTTGATCAGCAGTTCTCACCCAAGTTTACTGCAGTAAACTTCAGACGTCATTTACCTTTTAACCACAGCACCTCAGATCGAGCCAATGGCACATTAATGCTCTATCTTGGAAGGACATAACGCTAGACACCATTTCCCTGCCTCTCGTGACCTCCCTGTGCCATGTCGTGTGGTGAACGCGTAGCTGGCATGCACATTTATGCGCTGTGTGCAGTGTAGCGTGTCCAGAGACCGTTTGTGCTTTGGCACCGCTCCCCCTCGTCGGCTCCGAGCGCGTGAGCATGTCCCTTGGCTTCACCTCGTCGTCGCCGATCACCTGGACCCCGCTGTCCCTCCGGCAGCTTGCTCACCGATGCAAACCGCCATGTGCCCATGAGAGCACAGTGCTTCGTTTGGCTCTGCTCGTCGCCGTCGTCTTCCTCCCTGCGTTCCCTTGGCCTCCTCCGTCCCGTGAGCCTGCCCTCTGCTCCTCTCCATCGTCTACCCCCCGAGTTCGTGCGTGCGGGCACGCGTCCGCGGCGCCGGCCACGCTTCCGCGGCGACGCCAGCTCGGCCTCCTCGCCCCACGGCTATATAAGCCCGTCCGGGGTGCTCCTCACTAGCAGCATCACTCCACTCTCAGAACCCCGCCTAGCCATCCCCTCGAGCCCGAGGAGCTCTCTGGAGTCTCCATCACCGCCATGGCCGCCGCCCCCTCTGGCCTAAATCCGAGCGAGTCGAGCTCTCTCCCTCCGTTATAGCATCACCAGAGACCTCATCCACGCTAGATCCACCCAAGTGCCCCATTCCTTCTCCGGTAGCCTTTGGCCACGAGTTCGCTGGAGCCCGTAGAGCCCCGCCCGCCCCGGCCAAGGCTGCTCCCTCTCTGGTGCACCTCGGCAAGCGTTAAGGGCCCAGGCAGGAGCGCCTCGTCGCCCTTAACTCGTCTGTAGGTGGAGCGTTGCCGGAGGCCCTCTGTGGCCGGCAATCGTCGCCCGACGCCGGCGGCCTCCCTCTGTCTCGCAGGCGGGCGCGATGGAGAAGGAGACGACCGGGTCGCCCTGCCAGCTGGCCGTAGGCTCCGTGGACCCCACCTGGCAGCCTCACAGCCGCTGACCCCGCCCCTGGCCACGTGGTAAGTGGAAGCGTAGTCCATTTGATACGTTTTCCTTTCCACGAAAACGTGCTTTTGCTTTGCTTCAAACAGAAATGCGTTTTCCCTTAAGGAAGGCGTAAGAATACGCTTTCCAGTTCTGAAAGCATATTGTCTGAAATATGTTTTCTGTTTTTCAGTCAAGGGACTTGTTTGTGGAGAAATCTTACAGATTAGTCCCTGAACTTCGTCGGGCTATATCTTTTTACTCCCAACTCCAAATGAGGTGAATCCAAAGCCCACTTCTTCATTTTATCGAGCCCGTTCTGATGGAACCATTTTCACCATGTTTTGACATTCTGAAAATGACCATTTTGCCCCTGCCCTTATTCAGCCCCCTCCGAGAGAGTACGTTTTTCGGCAATTCTTTCCGCGAGTTTCTCGCACTTTCTCCCGGTGATTTCTTCCACTTGCATGATTGAAACACAGTGACATGGTTTCTTTATTTAAACTTGTTTAAAATATTGTGTTAGCTACTTGTGATTCATTCATGGCATTTATCAGAGTATTATTTTGATCGTGTTATTGACATGATATTTGCTTGGAGTTCTAGGATTAATATTTTGATGATTATGTGGATGACATGTGCCTTTGGATTCTTAGTGGCTATTATGATTATTTTTCTTGATGGTATCTGATATTATTTTGAATTATTACTTTGGATATTTTTTTCGAGAGCACGCCAAGAGCATGCCTTAATTTTATAGAAGAGAGCAGAAAAACAGTTTACAGGAGGCCTAGGGATGAATGCGAACAAATATCCCTGGCTAACACACCCACTCACCCCCAAGCTAACCTAGGCCTACTCTCTCGCAAAAACTTCGAAAACCTCCTCCCCCAAGGCCTGCCTCCTTCCACTCCTTCAACTCCCCAATAATGGCCGTAGCCAGATCTAGCCAATCAACTGCTGGTTGGTCCTGTGGAAGACTCTCGCGTTTCGTTGTTTCCAAAGAGCCCAGATGACCGCAATAACGACCGTGTCGAAACCCCTCTTAGAGACCGTACTCCTTGTCGCTCTGTGTCAACCACCAATCCAAGAGCTGATCATGCGCGTCCGGGATGGTTGCCTGCAGACCCAAAGTGTCAAACATGATATGCCATACCTCCCTAGCATACACGCACTGGACCAAGATGTGTTACGCATTGTCCTCCTCTTGGAGGCACGTATAACAAACCGAGGGCTGATCCTGCAAGCCATGCCTCGCTCGCCTACCGAGGTCCAGATGCGATGTTGCACCGCTAGCCAAGTGAAAAGTTTGCACTTGAGTAGTGCCCAACTTTTCCATATACATGCGGCATACGGCACCAAAACCGCTCCGAAACAAAGCCGTTTGTATGTCGACCTAGCCGTATAAAGGCCAGACGGATCTGCAGGCCACGAGAAGGAGTCCGGGCAGGAGGCATCGCGCTGCACCGTGCTCATAGCCAAGTTGAGATGGATGAGCTGCATGTGATCTTCGAAGCTGAGCTCACCTGAAATATCTAGCAGCCATCTCCCATTCTCCAAACCTTCCGCCACTGTTCTCCTGTTTCTTGTCCTCGTTTCCACCTTGGCATAAATGAATGGTGCAATATCTTTCGCCGAGAACCCATGGATCCATCGATCGCGCCACAACAGGACCTTGACATCGTCTCCCACCGAAATACTGACCAAGCTGTCAAACACCGCGTGGGCATCTTTGTCCACCATCATCGGCAACCCTTGCCACGGCCTCTCGGGATCCATTCTTCGCAACCATTCCCATCTCAGCCGCAGTGCGAGCCCTTGTAGTTGCAAGTTCCGGACTCCTAGACCACCTAGGCAAGTAGGCTTACACACTGCGTCCCAAGCTATGAAACACTGCCCACCATTAGCCTTCTCCTTGCCGGCCCAGAAGAAACCCCTCATCCACTGATCAATCTCCTCCAACACCCATCCAGGAGCCTCCACGACCATGAAATGGTGAATAGGTTTTGCCGCAATAACCGATTGGACCAACACAAGCCTACCCGGCCGATGCAACAACCCTCTTTGCCAAGCCGGTGCAATTTTTTTCGCATGATCCAACATAGGCTGCCACTCGGCCCGGGTTAGCTTCTTAATTGCCAATTGCAGCCCCAGATATCTACATGGAAAGGATCCCATGCGGCACTGCAGCACCGATTCTACACGCTTCTTGTCAGCATCATCACCATGGATCATGATCGCCATTGATTCTGATAGTTCACCTTCAAACCAGAGGCCTCCCCAAACACCGTAAGCACCGACCGAACAAGGTTGAGATCCAACTCCCGTGGATTGACAAACAGGGACACATCGTCAGCATAAATTGACACGGCCTGGTGAGGGGCAATGCCAGTGAAAGGACTCACAACGCCAAGGCTCACAGCACGTATCATCAACTTAGACAAAACATCCATGGCTAACACGAACAGAAGTGGCGAGACTGGATCCCCCTGCCTTAAGCCCTTAACATGAACAAAGCTTCGTCCTGGCACCCCATTAACGATCACTTTTGTGTTGGCGGTCCGTAAAAGTATAGCAATCCACTGGCACCACTTGTTTCCAAACCCTTTCCATCGCATGACCTCAAAAAGAAACGGCCAGGCCACAGATTCAAATGCTCGTGAGATGTCAAGCTTCAAGAAGACACCCGCTTCCTTTCTAGCATAAATTTTCCTGGCGACTTGCCGAACCAGGAGGAAGTTATCGTGCAAATGTCTCCCACAAATGAACGCAGACTGATTGGATTCAACGATCTCCCTCGTTCTTCTCCGTGCGCGGTTCGCTAGCATCTTTGCAAACAACTTTGCGGCACTGTGAGTTAAGCTAATCGGTCTGAAGTCGCCCACCTCCTCGGCCTCTGGCTTTTTTGGGATGAGCATGATGTACGCTCGGTTCAGTTTGCCAAAGCCACGGCCATCCCCTACGTAGAGCTTCATAAGCACATCCATCACATCATTTTTGATAATATGCCAAGACTTTTGATAAAAAGCCGTGCTAAACCCATCCGGTCCCGGAGCCCGATCCGGAGGCATCTCCCTCAGAGTGTTCCACACTTCCTCTTCCGTGAATATATCATCAAGCTCCGACAAGTCAGTCCCTTCCAGACCAAGGAAGTCTAGATCAACCTCCATCTCCCGGGCAGTAGCATGCCCAAGGAGCCGCTCGTAAGCCTCGGAGAAAATCTCCTCCTTCCTTCCCTGATCCGTGATCAGCTCACCATTGTGTCTGATGTGGGTTATAAAGTTTTTGCACCTCCGTCCATTCGCCACTACTTGGAAGAGTTTCGTGTTCGCATCCCCTTCTTTGATCCATCTGAGTCGCGATCTTTGCCTCTCTATCGTACGTTGGAGAGAGGCCAGCCCCAACATAGCATGTTTTAAAGTTCTCCTCAACCATCTCTCCAACCAAGACAACACCCTCGTCTCCATGGCTCTGTCCAACCGGATGATGACGTAATTGGCGATAGCAATTTGTATCTTTATGTTTCCTGTCTTCCTCTGTCCCCAGGCTTGTAATGCCACCGCCGTATTCCTCAACAGCGCACCCAATCTTTTAAACAGATCTATAATATCTTCAGCGCACACCCACGCTTCCTGCACCACCTGCTCAAACCCCTCCAGCATGGTCCAGTACAATTCAAACCTAAACCTCTTCTTGGCACAAAACGGAGCCGTCGTGGAAAGGTGAAGCGGGGCGTGGTCTGAGATATTCATGGATAAGGCTTGAAGTAAAACATCCGGGTAGTAGAGCTCCCAATCCACCAAAACCAGTACACAATCAATTTTGGTCATCACCACATTCTCTCTCTCGTTAGATCAGGTTAACCTCCTCCCGTGCATGTAAAGCTCTTTGAGCTCATTATTATCCACAAACGCCTTGAATCTCCTCATCATGAATCTGTTGAGATTAGTGTTATTTTTCTCCTCCGCTCGTAAGATCATATTGAAGTCCCCAAGGACCATCCATGGCCCCGGGCAGGCATCTCTCCGATGCTGCAACTCCACCAGAAAATTGGTCTTCAACTCATCCCCTTGTGGGCCATAGACCACAGATAACCACCACTCCCATCCATCTTTGTGACGCACATGCCCCGTGAGGAAGTTACAGTCCCGGGAGAAGTTATCAATCTCCATGAAAGAACTGTCCCAAGCGAGCAAAATACCACCCCTCGTGTCGATCGCCGGCAGGTAAGCAAAGCCATCAAACGATGGCCCAATACATTGCATCACCAAGTATTGATCCAGTACATGTAGCTTCGTCTCAAGGAGACACACCAAGTTCACTCTAGCATCTATTACAAAATCCCTTACCGCGTTTCTTTTAGCAGGGTTATTAAGACCCCTCATGTTCCAAGAGAGTATATTTGGATTCCAATCCATAATGGACAAATCACCCACCCTTCCTACCCACGACTAACTCAAGCCGCCCCCAAGACCACAGACGCGCTGGCACCCCTCTCATGCGCTGGTGGCATCTCCTTGCCAAACAGAGCCGCAATGACTCGGATATGCTGCTCTCTTAGTGGTGACTCAAAAAGTTCCGCAAACTCCGCAATGTTATCATCATGCCCTTCCAAGTCCTCCGGAACGATGCCAAGTGCGCGCATTAGGACGTTCTCCGCTTGTGTTGCCTTCGACTTGGCTAGCTGACCCCTCCGAGCACTTCTCGTAGCTCGCCGTGGTGTATACGGCTCCGCTTCCGGTCGAAATGAGGATTGCACCTCCAACAAAAGCGGTGGTGCAAGCTTCCTCACCAAAGCGTTGCAAAACCACTTAAGTTTGCCAAACGCAATGGCTTCCTGGGAAGTCATACCGCCATTCCCAGTCTCCTCCCGCTGGTGCATGTCTTCTGTAACGTCAGGAATCAGCTGCCCAGGTTCGAAATCATGAACACACGCCACTTGTCGCTGCGCCAACACCACCTCCATAGGACTAGCCACTTGTCGCAGCCGCCAACCCCACCTGCTCGGGCCGCGACTGGTTGAGTTGAATCGCGGGCCCACCGCTGTCGCGCGCATCCACCAACCCAGCCACCTGCTGAGACGCCACGGTGGGCCGCGTCTGGGTATCCTGAATCGTGGGTCCCCCACAGTCTGGCCCAACCACGAGCACGCCCACCGGCTGAGCCAATTGAGCCATCGGCAGCACAGGCGCCACCCCATTCGCGCCAGACGTGTTCGAATTTTGCAGTCCCACCTCGGTCTCCGCCTCCAACGTACCCGAGCCACCCAGACGATCAAAAGCTGAGTGACGAATCGACAACCTGTCCCGAACTATGGTAGGCCCACCTATTGGCCCCACCTGAGGCAGAGGAGCCATGGGAGGAATCATCCAGTCTGTCTTCTCCCTTGCGCCACGAACCACGCCGGCGTAAGTCCGGCCGGCCACCGATCCAACTCCACCGCCCGCGTAGTCGCCTCTGGCATCCCTAACTCCACGTTGCCAAACACATCGACGCGTAAATGCCCCTCTGCCCATCTCCATGGGTGAATCTGGCATGCCACTCTGTCCGCTGCCCGACGAGCTGCCGCCAAGGAACCAGGGCTCCTCCTCCTCCGAGAAGGTGGTGACGGCGTCCAAATGAATGAGCACCTTGTACTGCAGGGTCTTCGGCTGGTACACATCCCTCTACTCCTCCGGCTCCAGCACCGCCAGCCACCGCCTCGTGGGGATCGACTCCGGGTTAGCCGTCCACGCAAGCAACTTGAAGGAGGCCAAGTCCGCCCTTGACGATGTTTCCGGCGCCACCATCTCAATGAAGCATGAGCCACCCAGCAGACTCTCCACGACATCCAGCTCCCAGGCATGCGGAGGAATGCCCTCTAACTCCAAGCTCACCCTGGTCCTCAATGCCGCAAACACCGCCTGACTCTGTCGGATCCATTACCGAAACGAAAGCCTGCACCCATCAAACTCGATCACTGGCCTCTCACCCACTCTGTTCCGGTCCTCCCTGCTAGCAAACACCACAAGAAAATCTTCCGGTTGGAACCGATGAACTGAGATTCTGTCCGCGGGGATGCGCCTCCTAGTCAGCAGCGCTTGCCGAACCAGGTCCGCCTAGAGCCCCGACTTGTCGCCGCCCACATACACCACCATAGCGTGCTGCAGTCTGCCCTCAAGCTCAGCCATGGCCCCGGTCCTCCTAACCACACACAGCTCCGACGGGGACATCTCCAAATCCGCCTGCACCTCCAATCTAGGCCCCTCCTGGCGAAACCCATCCAGCGGCGGCGCCACCGACGAAAGCAGACGGCCAGGCGGAGAGGAAGACGACAGAGCATGCTGAGCGACCGCGCCCTGCCTCGACGAACCCGGTGCTGCAGCCGCGCCCAGGCCCGACGCCCTCCTCGCCACCTTGGCAGCAGCATCACGCCGGAGCTCCTCCACCGGCGACGGGCTGCGGGGCCGCTTGCACTGACTGGCGACATGCCCAGGCAGCCCGCACCGGAGGCAGACGACTTTGTTCGTGCAGTCCTTCAAGAAGTGCCCTTTCTCCAAGAATTTGAAGCACCTGTCCCGCATCTCCGGCGTCACGTCCCACCGAGGCGGCGAGCAGCGGCGCAGCACCATCTCGGACAGCTCCGCCTCGCGGCGGCGCTTCCAAAGCGACCGCTTTGAGGCAGGGGCTTCCTGCCACGGCGCAATCCTGCGCGACGGGGCAGCCACGGCCTCCACCGCCGGGCCCTCGCCAGCAGGCACCTCCGCCGCAGAGCCCTCCGACGCCGACGAGATGCCAAGGCCAGAGACGATCGGCCACTCCCCACGGAGCAACGACGACACGGAGCACGGGCTATTCGCCATGGCGGCCAGATCTAGGTCCGCACGGGCCAGGCGACCAGTAGGGAAAAAACAGGGGAAGCCCACACCGGAGCGACGGACGGCAGGGGAACGGTGGCCGCCGGAGCCAGAGCGGCTGGCGGCGGGTGGGTGGACGCCGGCGTTAGTTTCATGGTGGTTTTGGATATATCCTGGAGTATTTGCTTTGGATATCATGCTGCCTTTGGATTATTAGTGGTTAGTATGATTATTTTCATGATGCTAGTTGATGTTCTGTTGCTTGGAGTATTATTTTCAGAGATGATGTTTACATGTGGATCTTAGCCGAATAGCTTTATTCTTGTTATTGGAGTAGTAGGAGTATTGTTTTTTGATTCATCATGACAGTAGTGTTGTGCTACCCTTGGAGTATTTTGAGATGATGATATTATGCTTGGATTTTTTGTTGGATATTGCTATGATTTGGATTGTAGTTTAATAGTTGATATTGGAGTAGCAGTTACCACAATTATATTTTTGGGGATAAATTCCGTCATTAAGTTGGTCAGGTGCCGCCGAACCGGGCTTTTCCAGTGCAACCACATTTACCTTTTATGGGAAGGCCCTAATGCGGTCTATTGACGTGCCTCTCACCGGTGCCTCCAACTAGGGAAGGTTATGGGCGTGCGTACCCTGGCCCGGTAAGTAGACATAACCTTGTGTGCCCGTAATTAGATTTTGTGCGCATGTCCCCGAGTGGGGGTGTTTTGACCACAACGGTGGTGTTTTGACCACGACGGTGGTCGGGGTGTCTTTGGTAGACACGGGGCCACCCAGGACTAGCCCAGCTGGGAGTGGGTCAGAGTGGCCGGGAGAGCATCATGGCAGTAGATCGGTTTTGTCGGAACGCCGTTGGTCCACCCGAATGGGAGTACGAGGCCATGGATTCTGTGGTGTGGGTACAGTGTGCTACCTCTGCAGAGTGTATTTAATCTATCGATAGTCGCGTCCGTATTAGGTCCCACCGTTCGATCAACACTCACATGACGGAATGACTTATAGGTGATTTATATGTTGATATGTTGAGCAGTACAGATTGGCAGGATGTTGATGATGATGTTGGAGACCAAGTGTTGGTCGTGGTTGTGATCGCCGGAAAGATCACAGTTTGAGACCAAGTGTTGGTCATGGTAGTGATCGCCGGAAAGATCACTGTATGGTTTTGAACATGAGTTGATTGAGATGGTATATTGCTTGGCGGTTAGCCAAGAGAGATATGGTTATGGAGATGCGAGATGGTGATGTATCAGCATTGTATTATTTCATCTCATGCTTAGTAGTTGCTTCATCATGGTAGTTGATAATTAATTAACCTGTTAATGCTATGTTATTGTCTTGCCTTGATGTTTATGGTTGTTGTGAGCTTGCAAGTACATTCAATGTACTGATCTGGCGTGTCATGCCAGATTGCAGGTGATGCCGTGATTGCTTGATTGCTTGTCGTGGTTTCCGCTCGTGCGAGATAGATCGTGTCCCAGCCAGAGTCCCTGCGGAGTGGAGTTCACCACCTTCGTCGTTGTTCCGCTGCTAGAAGTTTTCTGCTGCTACGAG
This sequence comes from Aegilops bicornis, assembly GCA_021605145.1. Taxonomy (NCBI): domain Eukaryota; kingdom Viridiplantae; phylum Streptophyta; class Magnoliopsida; order Poales; family Poaceae; genus Aegilops; species Aegilops bicornis. The sequence goes on from CM038669.1 coordinate 155,354,392, forward strand.
ATGTTCCGCTGCTAGCATAGAGCAAGTGTAGTATCGCAGGCACAGTGTCGCAATGTTGATGTGATCATTGTAACATCAGACCCGTGTAATTATTATTCTTGTAGTAAGAGCTGATTTGTTCTATGTCAAGCAGTGTCGTAGTCCAGAGACTTCTCCTCGATCTCTGGGCTGGAATACGGGGCGTTACGGTTTCTCTGAGCCGGGGTGCCACAGGTATCCCGCTCTGTATACCAGTCGCAACCCTCAACCTTGAAGGCAAAAATACTTAATCAAAATAAGGTTTGTCAACTGACAACCCTTTCGGCGAAACGTCACGTCTGGCCTCTTTATCATTTCAAACCGTTTTTTGGACTCCTGCCTCGCGTTTCGAGCTGCGGCCTCCATTGACACGTCTTGTCAAAATAGATATTGTGTCCTCCTATTGCGGGATTCTCATCAATACGGGTTTGGGTAATCCAACCGTGCCATTTGCACGACCCCTTGGGAATAGGCGAGTTTTAAGGCTTGAGGGAGGGCGTTTGATATTCACGCTTATATAAGTGGATAAAGATCCATCTTTTCACCCCACGCCTTCTTCCTTCCTCTGCCTTCCCATCCTCGAGCTCCAGCGCCCAAGCTTCAATCTTTCCCACCGCCACCAACCTCTCCCGCCATGTCCGGATCCGGATCTCAGGGCAAGTGGGTGGCCTCCTCCGTCACGGAGAAGGACGTTAAGGAGCTCCGGGAAGCGGGGTACCTGACTGCGGATGTCGCGCACAGGGTCCCTACCAAGAAGTAGGTCATCGCGACCCCGGAGCCTGGCGAAAGGGTTGTGTTCATCCCCCACTTCCTCCGCGGGCTAGGGTTTCCCCTCCACCCCTTCGTCTGCGGCCTCATGTTCTACTATGGGCTAGATTTCCAACATCTAGCCCCGAATTCCTTCCTCCACATCTCGGCGTTTATCGTCGTGTGCGAGGCGCTACTCCGCATTCCCCAGACTTCGGCCTCTGGCTCAAAGTCTTCAATGTGAAGCCGAAGGTGGTCGACTGGCAGCATGCGGACTGCGGCGGCGCCATGTTGAGCAAGCTCCCCAACACCACTTGGCCCAAAGGGGCCTTCGTGGAGACCGTGAAGGTGTGGCAACAGGAGTGGTTCTACATCACCGAACCCCGCGGCGCGAGATGGGCTGCCACTCCTGAGTTCAGATCCGGGCCCCCTATGCGGCTCGTGTCATGGACCAACAAGGATCTGGACTGATGATGCTGCAAAAGCGCATCAAGAATATGATAAAAAGGGATACCAGTCTCACTGACGTGATTCAGGTGATGCTCTTCCGCCGGATACTCCCTTGCCAACGCCGGCCTCCCCATATGTGGGAGTTCAATCCGGAAGGTTCCCGGACCCTGTAGCGCTTCTTTGGCACAGACACGAAGAGATCTGGAAGCTGCTCTTCAAGGCCCAGAAGACGTGGCCAAAGAAGACCGAAGACATTGGTCTCGACAGCGAGAATCCGGCCACTCCTATAAGTACTTTAGTTTCGAAAATAATTTCGGTCCATAAATCAAAGGTTATACTGAGATTTCCATTCCTCATTCAGGGCTGGACAGCGAAGGCGGAGCGGATCAAGTGTCCGGCTCCGCTACCTGAAGACCCAGCCAATCCTCTGCTAATGAGGATGCTGGTTCTAGCGCTGTATTAGGCGCCAGAGAAGAAGGCCAAGAAGAAGGGCAAGGAGGCCAAGGGCGGCCTCCGCCGTAAAGGTACTTCAGACGCAGTGTCCAGAGAAACCGAGGCCCACTCCTCCCACAAGGGGGATGAAGACGAAGATGAGGAGGAGACGGAAAGTGGCTCTCCCCTAAAGGGTGGAAAGAAGAAAAGGGCAGCCTCCCTAGACCTGGAGGAGGGGGGCGTCCAAGAGGGACAAGATAACCCTCTCGGACGGTTCGGATACGGATGCCAAACACACCGCCAAGAGGCGCCTCAAGAAAAAGTCCCTGGCCGAATCGTAAGTGTCAAAAAGTATACTTTGCCAATATTCGGTTTGTTATGGTTGTAATATAACATGGGGGGAACAACCCACATGGAGACCGACGGCGGGGGCTTTGACCAGTGCGGCCCCCAGTCGAACACAATTCCGGAGATCCATACGGCTGCGGAATCGAGCGAGCACCCCCTTCGAAGGAGGGGGGAGCGCCAACTCCGGCTGCGACCACCACTAATCTGGAGGCGCCGAACATTCTGGTGGAGGCACTACAATGTGCCGCCATCGTAGAGGAGCACCGCACCCTGATGGGTACGGTGGTTGAGAAGGTTCAGTCCGCAAAGAGTGGGTTGAACGAAGCCTTCACCAGCCTGCTAACAGGCTTCGAGGTATGCGATGTAATATTCTTAGCCGCTCATCATATGAAAAATATGCTTATATATAGATAGTAGCCCCTGAGACTGTGTTCCGTTTTTGAAAAAGGCCGAACAGAGGATCACATAGTATTTGGTAGAGGTGACGGACCTTTTCTATTTTTATAACATGCTTCTCTGTTGGCGGCGACCGCCCAGGCCGCTGAAGTTTCCGATCTCAAGCAGAGGCTGCAACTGGCTGATGATGATATCGACTGCATGAACAAGCGGTTCGATGAGGCGCAAGGTATGTTTGAAATATCTCGCACATGCCTGAATTGATATGTAAATTCTGAGTTTAAACTCATGTGCTGCTGTGTACGATTACAGGCAGCGCGGCCGAGGTCGAGACCCTCAAGAGTGCCCTTGCCCAAGCCAAGGAGGAGGCGAAGGCGAGCAAAGCGGCTGCAGATTTAAAGTCCGAACAGGTCGCCCGCCGCCAGTATGAGGAGAGGGTCACCGATATGGAGCAAGAGCTCAAGGACGCCGCCGGCAAGTGTGAGTCCTTGGAGGAGAAGAATAAGGCCCAGGCGGCCGAACTCGCCAAGGCCCTCCAAGAGGCCAAGGAGGCGCGGACCGAGTCCCGGGCAGCTCGTGAAGAAATCCGGCAGTCCGAACAGATAGCGGCCGGTAAGCCCTTTCTTTTGCAGACTATATTTGGCGGTCATAGATATGCCTTGCTCATTCAACTGTGGAGTTCTCGAGATGCATTTGCGGATCTTCCGAAGAGTGCCGCCGACGCCGCGCAGTTCTTCCGGGACCAGGAGGGGCACACGACGGAGAAGCTCTTTTGGTCATAGTTTGCAGCGCCGGAGCGTCCGGCGCTGTTGAACAACCAGATGATGCAACTGGCAGAGCTGCATAGGATGTCCAGATTGGCCATGAAGGACGTCATAGTATGGCTGTGGCCAACCAAACCCATTCCTAGCAGCTACTTCGCCCTAGTGCAGTGTCGGGGAAACGACACCTATGGGATCACAAGAATTCCTACTACGGTTGCCGGGGCGCAGGGTTGCGAGAAGAGCAGGATTAGTAACCAGCACGAGGATCGTTTACCCAGGTTCGGGCCGTGAGGATGCGTAAAACCCTAGTCCTGCTTTGGTGGGTGTATTTCAGAGAGTTCTTGAGCTCTCGAACTAGCTATGGTGAGTGTGTGGTTCGAAAGAGCCGAATCCTCCTCCAGTATGCCATGGGCCTCCTTTTATAGTCGAAAGGGGCTGCCACAATGGCACACTGGAGGATGAAAGGCGCACGGTGCTATGAGCTTATCGCTCGTATTACAGGACAAGACGCATTTAATGCGTAGCTTAGGTGTCCCGTTGCTTTATCGGGGGCGGGGGTGAGGCCCGTCCCGTCCGTCGCCGCTCCTCCTTACTTCGACATGCGCCCTGGCCAGTGAGGCATGCGGTGCCATTTAGGCAGGCAGGCAGCTGAGGTGGCGCGGTGGTGGAGCCTTCACGAAGATCTGCATGCCACCACGCAGGCGCTTAACGAGTTGGCCCGGGAGCTGCATGTTGCCACGCAGGTGCTTGCTCAGCTGGTTGAGCTGGCAGCAGCATGCGAACGGCGGTGGAAACTTGGTTGGCGCGGGCCTGGCGGTGGCCCCGCTGGCGTCCTTGGTGAGGGCCTCGCCGGGTGGCCCGGCAAGGGTCTTGCCGTGGCGCGCTGTCGTCCCCGGCAAGGACCTTGCCGGGGGTCTGGTGGCCTTACTCGGCAAGGATCTTGCTGAGGATCGTCGTCTTCTAATCCTCATCTGATCTTGAGTGTTCATTGTCTTCACAAAGATCTGCATGCCACCATGGAGGTGCCTCCCGAGCCCTGGCCCAACGTGATGTTGGAGACCGTGGGCTCAAGGGTGGCTCGCTCTGTTGGTGTGGGCGAGATGCCCGGCAAGGGTCTTGCAGGGGCTCTTTGGCTTCTTGGCAAGGGTCTTGCCGGGGAACCTGCTTCGTCCCTCTGCTCTTTGTGGTCTTGGCCTTGCCGTTGCTCTGGTTATCTTGGGCTTCGGTCTTACCTTGGCTCACCTCCCCTGTTCTGCTTGGTGTGACCGTGGGTGCGGCTCCGACTGCTCGTGCACAGGTAAAGTGGTACAAAAGTGTGCTCCTCCTTTTGTACACCGACAGGAGCCCCCGGGCCTGGGCCACACATAAGCGTGACACGTTGTTGGGCCAGGCCGAAAACGGTGCGCGGGCAGGCGGGGCGGTTTGTACCACGGTAAAACTTTTCGCGCGCTGCGCTTCCCACGACCCGCGCGCGCGGCGCGGCGTGGCGTGGAGGGGTGCGCGTGACGTGGGCGGCATGCGTGGGGCGGTTTCCACACGCATGCGTCACATCACAGTAAAGAGGCGGCTTGCGCCTTCCCCGTAAAAAGAGGGAGGCGTGGAGGCGCGGCTCATTTACTGAATGGGGCCAGGTCACGGTCTTCAAGGCGTCCACACCCCACGATCACGGGGTGGGAGAGGTCGCTTCACCCGTCCCCTCGGTTTTGCACGTCCGCCATGCGTCCTTCATGCGCCTGGGGTGGCAAGCGGTGGAGGCGGGAAACCGGGCCGTCGCTCGTTGGGGCAGCGGGTCGGTCCCGATTCCCTGCGCCTCTGGTGGCTAGATTGGCCGAGCGGGGCGGCCAAGCCCTGACCCCGCCCCTTTATAAAGAGAGGTTAGGGGGATGGCATCCTGCACTCTTCTGTCATCTATCTCCTATCTCTTCTGCTTCTTCCTTTCACTCGTCATGGAGAAGGGGAATCCTGGTCCCTTGACGGTGGCGGCGAGGGTCGCCACTCGACAGCGCGTCCCTCCTCCTCCTGAGCCCGCGGTGGTGGAACCGGCCACGAGGGGAAGGGGGAGGGGGCGAGGCTGGGGCAGAGGTCGTAGTGCTCGGGTAAGAGGAGGACTGGGCGGCGCGTCGGCTTTGCCCCCGCCAATGATGCCTTTTCCGATGGAAGGCCATGTTGGAGACCAGCCCCGCGAGTTCTTCATCAGGCTGCGCCGGCCTCCGCATCGCCGTCTTCGTCTTCCTGCCCCGTTTGCGCGGGAGATGGAGCGTGACCCGCCCCAATCCCTCAGATTGCACATGAGGGGTTGTGGGAATGGGGGCACGCTGGTCGACGCCGACTTCCCGGCTCCTCGGGTCATGTACATCCGTCGTGGATGGAAGACGTTTGCTCGCATCCACAGCCTGACGGCAGGGCTCGTGCTCTATTTCAAATTAATTGAGGACAACCTGCTCTCCGTCAGGGTCTTCGGAGACTTTGGGACTCGCCAGAAGTGCTGCGTGGAGAGCTCCTCCGACGTAGATTCCGACGATGGAAGCTCTTCCTCGAGCGAAAGTGATGAGGATGACAGCGGGGCAGATGACGGGGACGAGTCTGACTAGGCGTCAGATGCCCCGCGCCTGGGCGGGTGCAGTAGCAGTAGCATGTGCACCTGGCCGCTCCTCCGGCAGAGTTTTGCCGGGGGTGGGGCCAGCTCCTTGAACTTCTCGGGGCCGTCTCCTTGGGCGGCTGGCATTGGGAGGTTGTGGAAGAGGAAGAGGGCGGGCGGCAAGGCCGTCAACTTGGAGTATGGAGGCACCGACGCCTTCGTTGCTGGCGGTCCTGCCACCTTGTCTTCCAGCTCCTTTCCCGGCACCGTCATAACCGGCCCACCCGTGGGTGGCCACCGAGGTGTTCTCTTGGTGCTTTCTGCTGCTCGTAGCTCGCCTAGGATCCCCTTTTGCCCTTTCGCCTCCTTGACCTGCCTCTTGAGGAGAGGGACAAGAAAGGGATCACGGGCATCTTATATTTTTTTAAGCTGTAAGCCTTCGGGCCTTGTTTAAATTTAAAGCTTGTAATCCCCCTTGTTCATGTTTTTCTTTCCGTACGGACTGTACCTGTGTGGGATGCTTTTAGTGAAAAAGGGATGTTTCCCAGGTTTTTTATTCGTGGGTAGACCCCGCGACAAGGAGCGAATCCTTGTTACAATTTAAGATAAACGTTTTCACCCGGCAACAGGCCTTGCCGTCCCCCTACTTCGCTCGACCATTCTCGCGCCCTTGGTGAAGGCAGGGATGAAGCTGGCTTAGGCTCCTCGTTCTACTTCCTTGCCACCGCGACTAAAATCAAATCCGGGCCCAGGAGATAATCCTTGGGTATAGAAAAGGGGAGCACGGTGGCCTAGAAATAAAACGAGGTTTCACATATCCCAGTTCCGTTCCGAAATGCATGATAGAGGATGAAAGACTTATCTGGATCTGCAGCCCCCGGCAACCTTGTCTTGCCGCGGTTGGATCCTTGTGCTTGCAGCCCCCGGCAACTCTGGTTTGCCGGGGTCGGGACGCTGGTCCGTTTCCTTTCTTCCAAGTAGCTCGGCAGAAGTGCTCATGTGCCCTGCGAACCAAAGGAGGATAGAAAAGAAACAGATAGACGCGCACTCGACCTCTAGGCTAGGGGTTAGTCGCCGCTAAGCACTATCAACCCTAACCAAGGAAGAGACTCGACCTGGCATGCACGCTATAACTTAGGGCGCCAGCGCTTCATTTATTTATGCTCAGGGTCTGCGCCTGTCTTTGTACGAAGGGTTACATGCCTTGCCGGCAAAGCTTGTACAAAAGGTGGCTTGCCGGGAGGCCTGGCAAGCCACGCCTTATGGGTAAAAAACTTGCGAAGATGCTCGATGTTCCAGGAGTTGCTCATTGGGACATCATCTTCGGTCTCCAGGCAGACTGCGCCGGGCCTGGTGACTCATATTACCCGATAAGGGCCTTCCCACTTTGGCGTCAACTTGTTGGAATTCTTGGCCGACTGAATGCGCCGAAGAACAAGGTCGCCTTGCTCAAGGCTTCGGGCATGAACCTTGCAACTATGGTAGCGGCGCAAGGCTTGCTGGTAGCATGCTGCTCTCACAGCCGCCCGAAGACGATCTTCCTCAAGGAGCGCCGTGTCATCTTGGCACAACTGCTCTTGCTCAAGCTCATCATAAGCGAGCACTCGAGGTGACCCGTATATGAGTTCCGTGGGGAGAACTGCTTCTGCCCCGTATACCAGGGCAAAAGGTGTCTGGCCGGTGGCTCGATTTGGCGTCATCCTGATCGACCAAAGAACCACCGACAATTCATCAATCCTAGCGCCTTTCGCTCTTGTGCAGCTTGTCAAAAGTCTTTGTTCTTAGGCCTCACAACACTTCAGCATTTGCCCTCTCCGCTTGGCCGTTGCTCCGTGGGTGTGCCACGGAAGCAAAACAGACCTTGCTGCCGAGGTCTTGGATGTATTGCATGAAGGTGTGGCTTGTGAACCGCTTGCCATTGTCGGTGATGACTCTGTCTGGCACACTAAAACGGCAGACCAGTCCTTTGAAAAACTTGTCAGCTGACTGAGCAGTCACCTTTCTCACTGCTTCCACCTCCGGCCACTTTGTGAACTTGTCTATTGCAATGTACAAGTACTCAAAGCCCCCGACAGCGCGAGGGAAAGGGCCCAGTATATCGAGCCCCTAGACCAAGAATGGCCAGGAGAGAGGGATTGTTTGAAGGGCTTGAGCTGGTTGATGAAGCTTCTTTGAATGGAACTGACACGCTTCACATTTCGTTACTAGTGCCGTCGCATCCTGGAGGGCGGTGGGCTAGAAGAAACCTTTCCGGAACGCCTTTCCGGCAAGGGCCCTCGACCCTATGTGGAGCCACATATGCCTCCATGTATCTCTGTCAACAGCTCCAGTCCTTCCTCCCGGGGGATGCACTTCAATTTCACACCGTTCGGCCTTCTCCTGTACAGGACGTCGTCGACGAACTGGTACAGGGCGGACCGGCGGGCTACTTTTTCCGCTTCTTCCTGCTCCTCAGGAAGCTCCCCTGCTTGGAGGAATTGGACGGTGTGTTGTGCCTGATGTCTACTACACAACCTTCTTCTTGTAGACGTTGTTGGGCCTCCAAGTGCAGAGGTTTGTAGGACAGTAGCAAATTTCCCTCAAGTGGATGACCTAAGGTTTATCAATCTGTGAGAGGTGTAGGATGAAGATGGTCTCTCTCAAACAACCCTGCAACCAAATAACAAAGAGTCTCTTGTGTCCCCAACACACCCAATACAATGGTAAATTATATAGGTGCACTAGTTCGGCGAAGAGATGGTGATACAAGTGCAATATGGATGGTAGATATAGGTCTTTGTAATTTGAAAATATAAAAAAAGCAAGGTAACTAATGATAAAAGTGAGCACAGACGGTATTGCAATGCGTTGAAACAAGACCTAGGGTTCATACTTTCACTAGTGCAAGTTCTCTCAACAATAATAACATAATTGGATCATACAACTATCCCTCAACATGCAACAAAGAGTCACCCCAAAGTCACTAATAGCGTAGAACAAACGAAGAGATTATGGTAGGGTACGAAACCACCTCAAAGTTATTCGTTCGGATCGATCTATTCAAGAGTTCGTACTAGAATAACACCTTAAGACACATATCAACCAAAACCCTAATGTCACCTAGATACTCCAATGTCACCTCAAGTATCCGTGGGTATGATCATACGATATGCATCACACAATCTCAGATTCATCTATTCAAACCAACACAAAAGTACTTCAAAGAGTGCCCCAAAGTTTCTACCGGAGAGTCAAGACGAAAATGTGTACCAACCCCTATGCATAGATTCATGGGCGGAACCCGCAAGTTGATCACCAAAACATACATCAAGTGAATCAATAGAATACCCCATTGTCACCAAGGGTATCCCACGCAAGACATACATCAAGTGTTCTCAAATCCTTAAAGACTAAATCCGATAAGATAACTTCAAAGGGGAAACTCAATCCATTACAAGAGAGTAGAGGGGGAGAAACATCATAAGATCCAACTATAATAGCAAAGCTTGAGATACATCAAGATCGTGTCACCTCAAGAACACGAGAGAGAAAGATCAAACACATAGCTACTGGTACATACCCTCAGCCCCGAGGGTGAACTACTCCCTCCTCGTCATGGAGAGCGTCGGGATGATGAAGATGTCCACCGGTGAGGGATGCCCCCTCCGGCAGGGTGCCGAAACAGGGCCCCGATTGATTTTTGGTGGCTACAGCGGCTTGCGTTGGCGGAACTCCCGATCTATTCTGCTTTCTGGAGGTTTCAGTATTTATAGCATTTTTTGGCGTAGGTCTCACGTCAGGGGGGTCTCCGGGTTGTCCACGATGTAGAGGCCCACGCCAAGGGGGGATGGGCGCGCCCCCCACCCTCGTGGGCAGCCCGGGACTCTCTTGGCCCAACTCTTTTACTTCGGGGGCTTCTTTTGGTCTAGAAAAAATCATCAAAAATTGGCACGTCAATTGGACTCCGTTTGGTATTCCTTTTCTGTAAAACTCAAAAACAAGGAAAAGCAGAAACTGGCACTGGGCTCTAGGTTAATAGGTTAGTCCCAAAAATCATATAAAATAACATATCAATGCATATAGAACATCCTAGATGGATAATACAATAGCATGAATAGTTCATAAATTATAGATACGTTGGAGACGTATCATCATCCCCAAGCTTAATTCTTGCTCGTCCTCGAGTAGGTAAATGATAAAAGAAATAATTTATGAAGTGTGAATGCTAGTAGGTGCACAAGTTTGATCAATGATAATTTCAATCACCTTTTCTAGCATCATTATATATCATAACAGTAGCTCATCTCATAAAGCTTCTCATGATCAAGTAACAAGCTATTCACATGTTAAAGTATAGATCATAAACTTTCTTGAAAACTAACAAACCGTGCTCTTAGTCATCAAACAATTGCAATTCATCTTATTTTCAAGAAGGGTCTATGTCAGAGCTTTGATTTAGCGAATCCCACATACTCAACTATCATATAGTCTTTCACAATTGCTAACACTCACGCGATATTTATGGGTTCAAAGTTTTAATGGAACCACGAGAGAAAGATAGGGGCTTATAGATTCGCCTCCCAAACTTTTACCTCAAGGGTAATGTCAACAATAATAGCTCATGATGTCTTACATCCAATTGGATATATATATCATAATCTTTGCAACATAATGTGCTTGCCAAAGGATAAAATGTAAAAAGGAAAGGTGAAGATCACCATGACTCTTGCATAAGGTAAAAGACAAGAATAAAAGATAGGCCCTTCGCAGAGGGAAGCAGAGGTTGTCATGCGCTTTTATAGTTGGATGCACAAAATCTTAATGGGAGGGAACGTCACTTTATATTGCCACTTGTGATAGGGACCTTTATTATGCAGCCCGTCGCTTTTATTTCTTCCATATCCCAAGATCGTATAAAGCTTATTTTCTACACACTAAAAGATCATACATATTTAGAGAGCAATTTCTATTGCATGCACCGATGACAACTTACTTGAAGGATATTACTCAATCCATAGGTAGTTATGGTGGACTCTCATGGCAATACTGGTTTAAGGGATGTTTGGAAGCACAAGTAGTATCTCTACTTAGTGCAAAGAATTTGGCTAGCATGAGGGGGAAAGGCAAGCTCAGCATGTTGGGCGATCCATGAAAATATACTTTATTTGAGATATAAGAAAACATAACCCATTATGTTGTCTTCCTTGTCCAACATCAACCTTTTATCATGTCATATTTCAATGAGTGCTCACAATTACAAAAGATGTCCAAGATAGTATATTTATATGTGAAATCTCTCTTCCTTCAATATTCTTTCATGAATTGTTCAAGTGACCAATACAATGTTCGCTAACCTTCAATAAATTTACCACCTCTACTTCTTATATGTGAAGTCATTACTCCCCATGGGGTAAGCATATGAAACATATATAATTTCAGATTTATGATATTCAACTCATTCAACCATTTACTCATAGGATATAAGTGAAGCACACGAGTAAATGACAAACTACTCCAAAAAGATATAAGTGAAGATCAATGAGTAGTTAAATAAGTATGTAGCTATGTGAAGATTCTCTCCCATTTAATAATTTCATATCCTGGGATATTATTCAAACAGCAAGCAAAACAAAATAAAACTACATTGCAAGGATAGCAAACATCACGTGAAGAAGCAAAAACTTAGGATCAACCGAAACTAACTGATAGTTGTTGAAGAAGAAAGGTGGGATGCCAACCGGGGCATCCCCAAGCTTAGACGCTTGAGACTTCTTGAAATATTATCTTGGGATGCCTTGGGAATCCCCAAGATTGAGCTTTTGTGTCTCCTTAATTCCTCTCATATCACCGTCTCCCTAAATCTCAAAAGCTTCATCCACACAAAACTCAACAAGAAATCATGAGATAAGTTAGTATAAACCAATACAAAAACCTTATCATACTCTACTGTAGCAAATCACTAAAATTATTATTCAACATTTCATACTAAATGCCTCTGCATATTTAATAGTCCTATCCTCAAATAGAATCAATAAACAAGCAAACATATGCAAACATAACAACAATTTCCCTAAACAGTACAGTCTGTAAAGAATGCAGAAAGATCCATACTTCCCTAGCTCCAAAGATTATGAAAGAAAATTCCCACTGTAGTAAATTTATCAGAGTTTATTATGCAAAAAAATTCAACATTTTATCACATTCTGACTTTTCTAGGGAATTTTTGCAACAACGCTAAGCTTTCTGTTTTCAAACAGCAACATGTAGACTTGTAAAATAGGCATAGTAAAGGCTATCAATGCCACTTTTATTGAAAATAGAAATGCAAAACATTATTCTAAATAAAAGCAGGCAAATACTAACAAAATAAAATGACGCTCCAAGCAGAACACATATCATGTGGTGAATAAAAATATAGCTCCAAGTAAAGTTACCGATGAACGAAGACGAAAGAGGGGATGTCATCCGGGGCATCCCCAAGCTTAGTCTCTTGGTAATACTTGAATATTACCTTGGGGTGCCTTGGTCATCCCCAATCTTAGGCTCTTGCCACTCCTTATTCCATAGTCCATCGAATCTTTACCCAAAACTTGAAAATTTCACAACACAAAATTTGACAGAAAACTCGTAAGCTCCGTTAGTATAAGAAAATAAATCACCACTTAAGGTACTGTAATGAACTCATTCTTAATTCATATTGGTGTAATATCTACTGTATTCCAACTTCTCTATGGTTCATACCCTCCGATACTACTCATAGATTCATCAAAATAAGCAAACAACACATAGAAAACAGAATCTATCAAAAACAGAACAGTCTGTAGTAATCTGTATCAAACGTATACTTCTGGAACTCCAAAAATTATGAAATAAATTTATGGACGTGAGTAATGTTTCTAGTAATCATATGCAAAAAGAATAAACTAAATAGCACTCTCCAGTAAAAAGTTTTAGGTAATCTCGTGAGCACTAAAGTTTCTGTTTTCTACAGCAAGATCATAAAGACTTCACCCAAGTCTTCCCAAAGGTTCTACTTGGCACAAACACTAATTAAAACATAAAACCACATATAAACAGAAGATATATGGATTATTTATTACTAAACAGAACCAAAAAGCATGTAACAAAAATAAAGTTGGGTTGCCTCCCAACAAGCGCTATCGTTTAACGCCCCTAGCTAGGCGTGATGATTTCAATGATGCTCACATAAAAGATAAGAATTGAAACATAAAGAGAGCATCATGAAGAATATGACTAGCACATTTAATTATAACCCACTTCCTATGCATAGGGATTTTGTGAGCAAACAACTTACGGGAACAATAATCAACTAGCATAGGAAGTCAAAACAAGCATAACTTCAAAACATTAAGCACATAGAGAAGAAACTTGATATTATTGCAATTCCTACAAGCATATATTCCTCCCTCATAATAATTTTCAGTAGCATCATTAATGAATTAAATAATATAACCAGCACATAAAGCATTCTTTTCATGATCTACAAGCATAGAAAATTTATTACTCTCCACATAAGCAAATTTCTTCTCATGAATAATAGTGGGAGCAAACTCAACAAAATAACTATCATGTGAGGCATGATCCAATTGGAAACTAAAATCATGATGACAAGTTTCATGGTTATCATTATTCTTTATAGCATACGTGTTATCACAATAATTGTCATAAATAGGAGGCATGCTTTCATCATAATAAATTTGATCACCAAAACTTGGGGGACAAAAATATCATCATCAAACATAGCTTCCCCAAGCTTGTGGCTTTGCATATCATTAGCATCATGGGTATTCAAGGAATTCATACTAACAACATTGCAATCATGCTCAACATACAAAGATTTAGTGCCAAACATTCTATGGATTTCTTCTTCTAGCACTTGAGCACAATTTTCCTTTCCATCATTTTCACGAAAGATATTAAAAAGATGAAGCATATCAGGAACCCTCAATTCCATTTTTTTGTAGTTTTCTTTTATAGACTAAACTAGTGATAAAACAAGAAACTAAAAGATTCAATTGCAAGATCTAAAGATATACCTTCAAGCACTAACCTCCCCGGCAACGGCGAGAGAAAAGAGCTTGCTGTCTACTACACAACCTTCTTATTGTAGACGTTGTTGGGCCTCCAAGTGCAGAGGTCTGTAGGAAAGTTGCAAATTTCCCTCAAGTGGATGACCTAAGGTTTATCAATCTGTGGGAGGTGTAGGATGAAGATGGTCTCTCTCTCAAACAACCCTGCAACCAAATAACAAAGAGTCTCTTGTGTCCCCAACACACCCAATACAATGGTAAATTGTATAGGTGCACTAGTTCGACGAAGAGATGGTGATACAAGTGCAATATGGATGGTAGATATAGGTTTTTGTAATCTAAAAATATAAATACAGCAAGGTAACTAATGATAAAAGTGAGCACAGACGGTATTGCAATGCGTTGAAACAAGGCCTAGGGTTCATACTTTCACTAGTGCAAGTTCTCTCAACAATAATAACATAATTGGATCATATAACTATCCCTCAACATGCAACAAAGATTCACTCCAAAGTCACTAATAGCATAGAACAAACGAAGAGATTATGGTAGGGTACAAAACCACCTCAAAGTTATTCGTTCGGATCGATCTATTCAAGAGTTCGTACTAGAATAACACCTTAAGACACATATCAACCAAAACCCTAATGTCACCTAGATACTCCAATGTCACCTCAAGTATCCGTGGGTATGATCATACGATATGCATCACACAATCTCAGATTCATCTATTCAAACAAACACAAAGTACTTCAAAGAGTGCCCCAAAGTTTCTACCGGAGAGTCAAGACGAAAACGTGTGCCAACCCCTATGCATAGGTTCATGGGCGGAACCCGCAAGTTGATCACCAAAACATACATCAAGTGAATCAATAGAATACCCCATTGTCACCACGGGTATCCCACTCAAGACATACATCAAGTGTTCTCAAATCCTTAAAGACTCAATCCAATAAGATAACTTCAAAGGGGAAACTCAATCCATTACAAGAGAGTAGAGGGGGAGAAACATCATAAGATCCAACTATAATAGCAAAGCTCGCGATACATCAAGATCGTATCACCTCAAGAACACGAGAGAGAAAGATCAAACACATAGCTACTGGTACATACCCTCAGCCCCGAGGGTGAACTACTCCCTCCTCGTCATGCAGAGTGCCGGGATGATGAAGATGGCCACCGGTGAGGGATCCCCCCTCCGGCAGGGTGCCAGAACAGGGCCTCGATTGGTTTTTGGTGGCTACAGAGGCTTGCGGTGGCGGAACTCCCGATCTATTTTGTTTTTGGAGGTTTCAGTATTTATAGGATTTTTTGGCGTAGGTCTCACATCAGGGGGGTCTCTGGGTTGTCCAAGAGGCAGGGGCCCACGCCCAGGGGGGATGGGCGCGCCCCCCACCCTCGTGGGCAGCCTGGGACTCTCCTGGCCCAACTCTTTTACTCCGGGGGCTTCTTTTGGTCCAGAAAAAATCATCAAAAATTGGCACGTCAATTGGACTCCGTTTGGTATTCCTTTTCTGTAAAACTCAAAAACAAGGAAAAACAGAAACTGGCACTGGGCTCTAGGTTAATAGGTTAGTCCCAAAAAATCATATAAAATAGCATATAAATGCATATAGAACATCCTAGATGGATAATATAATAGCATGAATACTTCATAAATTATAGATACGTTGGAGACGTATCAGTGCCCATGCCGGAGCCTGGGGCTCGTCGGCAAGGACCAAAGGCATTTCCTCAGCCATGGGTGCGGCTGTCTCCATGGCTTGACGCCCTGCCGGAGCCAGTTGCCCTTTGGCTGGCTCTGCGTCCGTGGCAGTACCCTTGCCGGCAGCCCCAGGGGGCTCGGTAGGAAAGTACTTGTTGGGACCTGACTTCCTCCGCTTGTTCTGCCCCGTTGATGGTTCGACGGATGGTTGAGTTAACCGGAGCAAAAAGGTACCTGGTTCCACAGGTAGCTTGAATGTCGCACTCTTCGATAGGTAATCGCCGGTGTCGTTCTCCATTCGGGGGACGTGCTCCGCTAGGATACCGTCAAAGCGCTCCTCCAGCTTCCTCACCTCATCTACGTAAGCTTCCAACAATGGGCTCTGGTAATCCTTGTTGACCTGTCTGACAACATGCTACGAGTCACCCCTGACGATGAGCTTCTTAACCCCGAGGTCTGCCACGATCCTGAGACCGGCAAGAAGTCCTTCATACTCCGCAGTGTTGTGGGTGGACATCTCCCTGGGAAAGTGCATCTGGACCACGTACTTGAGGTGCTCTCCGGTGGGCGCGACGAGCAGCACGCCGGCACCGGCGCCTTGCAGCGAGAAAGCCCCATCAAAGTACATGATCCAGTCGCTGTCTGCTTCTTTGCCGGGGAGAGCGGTATCCTAGATTTCTTCGTCGGGCGTTGAGGTCCATTCTGCAATGAACTCCGCCAAGACTCTACTCTGGATTGTCGAGGTACTCTCAAACTTTAAACCAAAACTTGACAATTCCAAGGCCCATTCCACAATCCTTTCGGTTGCATCTGGGTTATGCAGTATCCGTTGCAATGGGAGGCGGGTGATGACAGTAATCTTGTGGTCTTGGAAGTAATGACGCAGCTTCCTCGAGGCCATAAGGAGGCCGAAGAGAAAATTTTGCACACCAGAATACCTCGACCTAGCCCCCTGCAAGAGGGAGCTGACAAAGTAAACCAGGTGCTGCGTCATCTTCTTCTACACCACCTCACTCGACTGCGCGGGCATTGCCTTGGTGGCATCAGACTCTACCGTGGGTCGCGCCTTGCCGGCACCAGGCCCTGCCGGGGGAATCTTTGGCTTGCCATCCGCTGGTTCCACTGCCGTCATTGCCTCCTCGTCGACCTCCCTCTGTGCCACCAGTGCGGCGCTGACCACTTGATTCGTCGCCACCAGATATAGCAGCAACGGCTCTTGTGGTTTAGGCGCAACCAGTATTAGCATGGAGGAAAGGTATTTCTTCAGATCCTACAATGCTACCTCGGCTTCTGGGGTCCACTCCATTGGGCCTGCCTTCTTCAAGATTTTGAAGAAAGGAAAGGCGCGCTCGGCGGACTTGGAGATGAATCGGCTCATGGCAGCGACGCAACCGGTGAGCTGACACACATCCTTGATCCACATGGGCGCCTCAATCTGCTCAATAGCCTTGATTTTGTCTGGGTTTGCCTCGATCCCGCGCTGCGACACAAAGAACCCGAGAAGCTTGCCAGACGGAACGCTGAAGACACACTTCTCAGGGTTCAGCTTGAGGTTGATCTTGTGCAGGTTGGCAAATGTCTCTTCCAGATCTTGCACAAGAGTTTCCCGTCCTTGGTTTTGACCACTATGTCATCCATGTATACCTCCATAATTCTATGGAGCTGACGTTCAAAACCAATTTGGAATGCTCTTGCAAACATCGAGCCAGCACTCTTCAACCCGAAAGGCATCCGTAAATAGCAATACGTACCACATGGGGTGATGAATGCTGTCTTTTCTTCATCCTCTCTTGTCATGAAGATTTGGTGCTGAAACGTCTCCAACGTATCTACAATTTTTGATTGCTCCATGCTATATTATCTACTGTTTTGGACAATATTGGGCTCTATTATCCACGTTTATATTATTTTTGGGACTAGCCTATTAACCGGAGGCCCGGCCCAGAATTGTTGTTTTTGCCTATTTCAGAGTTTCGCAGAAAAAGAATATCAAACGGAGTCCAAACGGAATGAAACCTTCGGGAACGTGATTTTTGGAACGAACAAGATCCAGGAGACTTGGACCCTACGTAAGAGAAGCTTCTAGGAGGACATGAGGTAGGGGGCGCGCCCTCCACCCTCGTGGGCCACCTATTGCTCCACCGACGTACTCCTTCCTCCTATATATACCTACGTACCCCCAAACGATCAGAACAGGAGCCAAAAACCTAATTCCACCGCCGCAACCTTCTGTACCCATGAGATCCCATCTTGGGGCCTGTTCCGGAGCTCCGCCGGAGGGGGCATCCATCACGGAGGGCTTCTACATCAACACCATAGCCTCTCCGATGAAGTGTGAGTAGTTTACCTCAGACCTTCGGGTCCATTGTTAGTAGCTAGATGGCTTCTTCTCTCTTTTTGGATCTCAATACAATGTTCTCCCCCTCTCGTGGAGATCTATTCGATGTAATCTTCTTTTTGCGGTGTGTTTGTTGAGACCGATGAATTGTGGGTTTATGATCAAGTTTATCTATGACAATATTTGAATCTTCTCTGAATTCTTTTATGTATGATTGGTTATCTTTGCAAGTCTCTTGAATTATCAGTTTGGTTTGGCCTACTAGATTGATCTTTCTTGCAATGGGAGAAGTGCTTAGCTTTGGGTTCAATCTTGCGGTGTCCTTTCCCGATGTGATGGGGGCAGCAAGGCACGTATTGTATTGTTGCCATCGAGGATAATAAGATGGGGTTTTATCATATTGCATGAATTTATCCCTCTACATCATGTCATCTTGCTTAAGGCGTTACTCTATTTTCATGAACTTAATACTCTAGATGCATCTTTGGATAGCGGTCGATGAGTGGAGTAATAGTAGTAGATGCAGGTGAGTCGGTCTACTTGTCTCGGACATGATGCCTATATACATGATCATACCTAGATATTCTCATAACTATATGCTCAATTCTGTCAATTGCTCAACAGTAATTCGTTCACCCACCGTAAAATACTTATGCTCTTGAGAGAAGCCACTAGTGAAACCTATGGCCCCCGGGTCTATCTTCATCATATTAATCTTCCAAAACTTAGTTATTTCTTTTGCTTTTTACTTTGCTTTTATTTTACTTTGCATCTTTATCACAAAAATACCAAAAATATTATACTCTCATATCTATCAGATCTCAGTCTCGTAAGTGACTGTGAAGGGATTGACAACCCCTTATCGCGCTGGTTGCGAGGATTTATTTGTTTTGTGTAGGTACGAGGGACTCGCGCGTAACCTCCTACTGGATTGATACCTTGGTTCTCAAAAACTGAGGGAAATACTTACGCTACTTTGCTGCAGGGGAAAACCAACGCAGTGCTCAAGAGGTAGCAAGAAGGATTTCTGGCGCCGTTGCCGGGGAGGTCTACGCAAAAGTCAACATACCAAGTACCCATCACAATCCCTTATCTCCCGCATTACATTATTTGCCATTTTCCTCTCGTTTTCCTCTCCCCCAGTTCACCCTTGCCGTTTTATTCGCCCTCTTTTCCGCTCCCTTTTCTCCATGTGCCTTCTTTTTGCTTGCATCTTCGCTTGCTAAGAGTTTATGGATCCCCATCCACTTGCTAATCTGTTTAAAGGGTCCAATTATGGTGAACAAATTGCTAGTGAGTTGAGTGCACTAGATTATCTTTATGGAGTTTTGCTTGAAATCCGTGAATCTGAAAATTGTGATGAAGTGCTTCATAAAGTGATTCATGATAGATCTTTAAATAAAAAGCATGATTGCAATGATGTCATTATAAATTCTATTAATGTCAATTGTGCTAATAATATGCACAACCCTAAGCTTGGGGATGCTAGTTTTGCTATGTTTACTACTTGTTGCAATGATCGTGATTGGGGTGATTCTTCTTATGATCTTAAAAATTTATTTAAGCCCCATGATGAATATGAGATTGATAATAGTTTTTGCAATAATATTGAAAGTCGGTTTGGAAGAGTGTCAACTTTAGATAATGTTCAGTCTTATGAAGTTTTTGATAAAAGTGGGTTTGGAGAGGTCATGACTTTAGTTAATGATAATCCCACTATTTTGGAAGAGTGTCAACTTCGCATGCATGTGGGTCGTGTTGAGAATATGTTATGTGATAGCTATTTTGTTGAATTTGCCTATGATCCTACATGTAATTATTATGAGAGAGGAAAATATGATTGTAGAAATTTCCATGTTACTAAATTACCTCTCGTTATGTTGAGATTGCTATTGTTTCTTTCTGCTTCCTTGCATATGCTAGTTTTTGCTTGTCTTGGTAATTTGTTTGCTTATAAAATGCCTATGCATAGGAAGTATGTTAGACTTAGATGCATTTTTCATGTGTTTTATGATGCTCTGTTTGTGCTTCAATGCTTGTATTTCATGTGAGCATCATCGAAATTATCAATGCCTAGCTAGGGGCGTTAAACGATAGCGCTTGTTGGGAGGCAACCCGATTTTATTTTTATTTTTTTGCTTTTTGCTTATGTTTAGTAATAAATATTTGATATAGCTTCTGGTTAGATGTGTTTTTATGTTTTAATTAGTGTTTGTGCCAAGTTAAACCTATAGGACCTTCTTGGATGATAGTTATTTGATCTTGCTGTAATTTCCAGAAACTTTCTGTTCACGAAAACAATTGTTAAAAATCACCAGAACGTGATAAAATAGTGATTCCAATTGCTGATGATCAATAAAAAAATTGCCTAGGGCGTCCTATTTTGGCTGATTCTTTGGAGTTCCAGAAGTTTGTGTTAGTTACAGATTACTACAGACTGTTCTGTTTTTGACAGATTCTGTTTTTCGTGTGTTGTTTGCTTATTTTGATGAATCTATGGCTAGTAAAATAGTTTATAAACCATAGAGAAGTTGGAATACAGTAGGTTTAACACCAATATAAATAAAGAATGAGTTCATTACAGTACCTTGAAGTGGTCTTTTGTTTTCTTTCGCTAACGGAGCTCACGAGATTTTCTGTTGAGTTTTGTGTTGTGAAGTTTTCAAGTTTTGGGTGAAAGATTTGATGGATTATGGAACAAGGAGTGGCAAGAGCCTAAGCTTGAGGATGCCCATGGAACCCCCAAGATAATCTAAGGACACCAAAAAGCCAAAGCTTGGGGATGCCCGGAAGGCATCCCTCTTTAAATCTACTTCCATCGGTAACTTTACTTGGAGCTATATTTTTATTCACCACATGATATGTGTATTGCTTGGAGCGTCTTGTATGATTTGAGTCTTTGATTTTTAGTTCACCACAATCATCCTTGCTGTACACACATTTTGAGAGAGCCATACATGATTTGGAAATTATTAGAATACTCTATGTGCTTCACTTATATCTTTTGAGTTATATAGTTTTGCTCTAGTAGTTCACTTATA
The DNA here is from genome assembly GCA_021605145.1 of Aegilops bicornis. Lineage (NCBI taxonomy): Eukaryota > Viridiplantae > Streptophyta > Magnoliopsida > Poales > Poaceae > Aegilops > Aegilops bicornis. The sequence continues at coordinate 155,375,239 of CM038669.1, forward strand.
TCTTTTAGAGCACTGTGGTAGATTTGTTTTATAGAAACTATTGATCCCTCATGCTTCACTTAGATTAAATAGCATGATAATTTGCTTAAATAATCATAATATGCTAGGTATTCAAGATTAGTAAAAACTTTCTTATGAGTGTTTTGAATACTAAGAGAAGTTTGATGCTTGATGATTGTTTTGAGATATGGAGGTAATAATATCAAAGTCATGCTAGTTGAGTAGTTGTGAATTTGAGAAATGCTTGTGTTGAAGTTTGCAAGTCCCGTAGCATGCACGTATGGTAAACGTTATGTAACAAATTTGAAACATGAGGCATTCTTTGATTGTCCTCTTTATGAGTGGTGGTCGGGGAGACGGCGATGGTCTTTTCCTACCAATCTATCCCCTAGGAGCATGCGTAGTGCTTGGTTTTTGATGGCTTGTAGATTTTGCAATAAGTATGTGAGTTCTTTACGACTAATGTTGACTCCATGGATTATACGCACTCTCACCCTTCCATCATTGCTAGCCTCTTGATCTTGTGCATTGCCCTTTCTCACATTGAGAGTTGGTGCAAACTTCGCCGGTGCATCCAAAACCCGTGATATGATACGCTCTTTCACACATAAATCTCCTTATATCTTCCTCAAAACTGCCACCATACCTACCTATCATGGCATTTCCATAGCCATTCCGAGATATATTGCCATGCAACTTTCCACCATTCCGTTTATCATGACACGTTCATCATTGTCATATTTCTTAGCATGATCATGTAGTTGACATAGTATTTGTGGCAAAGCCACCATTCATAATTCTTTCATACATGTCACTCTTGGTTCATTGCATATCCCGTACACCACGGAGGCATTCATATAGAGTCATACTTTGTTCTAGTATCGAGTTGTAATCATTGAGTTGTAAATAAATAGAAGTGTGATGATCATCATTTTTCTAGATCATTGTCCCAAGTGAGGAATAAAAAAAAGAGAAAGGCCATAAAAAAAGAGAAGGCCCAAAAAAATTGATGAGAGAAAAAGAGAGAAGGGACAATGTTACTATCCTTTGTCACACTTGTGCTTCAAAGTAGACCATAATCTTCATGATAGGGAGTCTCTTGTTTTGTCACTTTCATATACTAGTGGGAATTTTTCATTATAGAACTTGGCTTGTATATTCCAACAATGGGCCTCGTGAGCAAGCAAGTTGGATGCACACCCACTTAGTTTCTTTTGTTAAGCTTTCATACATTTATAGCTCTAGTGCATCCGTTGCATGGCAATCCCTACTCCTTGCATTAACATCAATCGATGGGCATCTCCATAGCTCATTGATTAGCCTCGTTGATGTGAGACTTTCTCCTTTTCTGTCTTCTCCACATAACCCCCATCATCATATTCTATTCCACCCATAGTGCTATGTCCATGGCTCGCGCTCATATATTGCGTGAAGGTTTAGAAGTTTGAGATTACTAAAGTATGAAACAATTGCTTGGCTTGTCATCGGGGTTGTGCATGATGAAAGCATTCTTGTGTGACGAAAATGGAGCATGACTAAACTATATGATTTTGTAGGGACGAACTTTCTTTGGCCATGTTATTTTGAGAAGACATAATTGCTTAGTTAGTATGATTGAAGTATTATTATTTTTATGTCAATATTGAACTTTTATCTTGAATCTTTCGGATCTGAATATTCATACCACAACTAAGAAGAATTACATTGAAATTATGCCTAGTAGCACTCCGCATCAAAAATTATGTTTTTATCATTTACCTACTCGAGGACGAGCAGGAATTAAGCTTGGGGATGCTTGATACGTCTCCAACGTATCTTTAATTTTTGATTGCTCCATGCTATATTATCTACTGTTTTGGAAATATTGGGCTTTATTATCCACTTTTACATTATTTTTGGGACTAACCTATTAACCAGAGGCCCAGCCCGGAATTGCTGTTTTTTTGCCTATTTCAGAGTTTCGCAGAAAAAGAATATCAAACGGAGTCCAAACGGAATGAAACCTTCGGGAGCGTGATTTTTGGAACGAACAAGATCCATGAGACCTGGACCCTACGTAAGAGAAGCTTCCAGGAGGCCACGTGGTAGGGGGGCGCGGCTACCCCCCAGAGCGCGCCCTCCACCCTTGTGGGCCCCCTATTGCTCCACCGACGTACTCCTTCCTCCTATATATACCTACGTACCCCCAAACGATCAGAACAGGAGCCAAAAACCTAATTCCACCGCCGCAACCTTCTGTACCCACGAGATCCCATCTTGGGGCCTGTTCCGGAGGGGGCATCCATCACGGAGGGCTTCTACATCAACACCATAGCCTCTCCGATGAAATGTGAGTAGTTTACCTCAGACCTTTGGGTCCATAGTTAGTAGCTAGATGGCTTCTTCTCTCTTTTTGGATCTCAATACAATGTTCTCCCCCTATCGCGTGGAGATCTATTCGATGTAATCTTGTTTTTGCGGTGTGTTTGTTGAGACCGATGAATTGTGGGTTTATGATCAAGTTTATCTATGAACAATATTTGAATCTTCTCTGAATTATTTTATGTATGATTGGTTATCTTTGCAAGTCTCTTCGAATTATCAGCTTGGTTTGGCCTACTAGATTGATCTTTCTTGCAATGGGAGAAGTGCTTAGCTTTGGGTTCAATCTTGCGGTGTCCTTTCCCGATGTGATGATGAGGCGGCAAGGCACGTATTGTATTGTTGCCATCGAGGATAACAATATGTGGTTTTTTATCATATTGCATGAATTTATCCCTCTACATCATGTCATCTTGCTTAAGGTGTTACTCTGTTTTCATGAACTTAATACTCTAGATGCATGCTGGATAGCGGTCGATGAGTGGAGTAATAGTAGTTGATGCAGGCAGGAGTCGGTCTACTTGTCTCGGACGTGATGCCTATATACATGATCATACCTAGATATTCTCATAACTATGCTCAACTCTGTAAATTGCTCAACAATAATTCGTTCACCCACCGTAAAATACTTATGCTCTTGAGAGAGGCCACTAGTGACCCCTATGGCCCCCGGGTCTATCTTCATCATATTAATCTTCCAACACTAAGTTATTTCTTTTGCTTTTTACTTTGGCTTTATTTTACTTTGCATCTTTATCACAAAATACCAAAAATATTATCCTCTCATATCTATCAGATCTCACTCTCGTAAGTGACCGTGAAGGGATTGACAACCCCTTATCGCGTTGGTTGCGAGGATTTATTTGTTTTGTGTAGGTACGAGGGACTCACGCGTAACCTCCTACTGGATTGATACCTTGGTTCTCAATAACTGAGCGAAATACTTACACTACTTTGCTGCATCACTCTTTCCTTTTCAAGGGAAAACCAACGCAGTGCTCAAGAGGTAGTAGGTGGTGACCTGAGTAGGCGTCGAGGAATGATAACAGATCACACCCGGCCGTGGAGTCAACAATCTGGTTGATGCGCGGAAACGGGAAGGGGTCCTTGGGACAAGCCTTATTGATATCTGTGTAATCAATACACAGTCTCCACTTCCCATTCGCCTTGCGCACCACTACCGGATTGGCCAACCACGTCGAGTGGAGCACTCCTCTCACCAAACCTACCGCTTCCAACTTCCTGATCTCCTCTGTGATGTACTCCTGCCTCTCCAGAGCCTGCTTTCTGACCTTCTGCTTGACGGGCCGCACATGGGGGCAGACAGCTAGGTGGTGCTCAATCACCTCCCTGGGAACACCGGAGATGTCGGATGCTTGCCACGCGAACATGTCGACATTCGCCCGCAGGAAGGTGACGAGCGCGCCTTCCTATTTGTTGTCGAGGGTGGAGCCTATGGTGAAGGCCCCTCCCATGCCATCCTCCCTGCTGGACACCTTCTCGGTCTGCGGCGGCTCAGCTCTGGATTGCTTGCTCTTGCCAGTAGAGCTCTCTGGCACGTCCTCGACGGTAGCACAACACTCCGAGGAGGTGCGCTTGCCGGAGTGGGTGCTAGAGGTCTTGCCGGGCTTCTTCTTCCTTCCCGGGCCTTCAGCGGCAGGAGCAGGTGCCTTGACGCTAGCCAAGTTCATGGCGGCATCTTTATCATGTTGTAGGCATAGTGTGATGCCTCCATGAACTTGGCTAGCGTCAGGCGGCCGAGGATCCTGTTGTAGGGCAAGGGGATCTCGGACACGTCGAAGATGATCCTCTCCGTCCTGTAGTTCAACTCTCCTCCAAACGTCACGGGCAGTGTGACCTTTCCCTTCGGCTGTCTCCTCCCCGGATTGACCCCTTGAAACGTGCCCGTTTCCTTGAAGTCTTCATCAGGAATTTGCAGCCTTTTGATCACGACGGGCGACATCAAGTTCAGGCTAGCCCCGCCATCAACCAACATCTTGTTCACCTTGAGGTTGCGTATCATTGGTGAGACCAACAATGGCAAACACCCGACCGCGGTTGTGCAGTCAAGGTGGTCCTCGGTGTCAAAGATGAGGGGCGTGTCGGACCACTTCAGCGGCTTCTGAGCGTCGAACGATGGTTCCGCTGCTGTAATCTCACGCGCCCACTGCTTGAGCTAGCGGTGAGAAGTATGCAGCGAGGCACCACCATCGACACACATGGCCTCCGTAGCCTTCTGGAACTCTTGCTCACCGGACTCGTCGTCCTCGTCGTGATCATCGTCTTCTTGTTTCTTGTCACGGCCCCGGGCGGGCCTCTCTCGCTAGTTGTCCTTGCCGGGGCGGCTTCCTTAGCCGCCACGCTTCTTGCCGGATCCCTCAGCACCGTCCTGGTCCTTCTCCTTGTCCCGCCTCTCGTACTCAGCTTTTTTGCTTCTCAGCAAGCAGCTCGACTTGTCGGCAGTTCTGGAGGTCATGGCCCTTGCTGCGGTAGATCTTGCAGTATTGCTTGCCGGAGCTTCCTGGCTTGTTGGTAGCCACCAAGGTCCGGCAGGCGGCACACCCAGCAATCTTCTTGCCGGGGGCGTCTGCCTTGACCTTCTTGGCAGCGCCGGTGTCGTCAGACCCTTCAACGGCAAGCACGGCCTTGCCTTTGCGTTTCCTGTTGCGATATCGGCCCTTCTTCGTCGAGGTGGCGGCGTCTTCGTCGGTAGAGTCGGTTTCCGCACCGGCGTCTTCGCCGGGGTACTTCCTTCCCTTTTCAGCCCGGGCACACCTATCGGCCAGAACATAGAACTCGGCCACATCTTTAACCTTGGTCATCGCCAGCTCTTCGCGCATCTTGCGGTTGCGCACGTTCTGATGGAACGTGCTGATCACAGCGGCGGGATGAATGTCGGGGATGTTGTACCGCACCCGGCTGAATCTCTGGATGTACTTGCGCAGGGTTTCCCCTTCTGGGAATGATATGCAGATCACTGGCCTGGCCATGAGCTCGGTGGCCTCCTGTGAAGGCGCCAACGAACTCATGGTACAGATCTAACCAAGAAGAAATGGAATCCGGCGGCAAGTGCATCAACCAAGACATAACATTAGGCTTCAGTGCCAGCGGGAAATAGTTGGCAAGCACCTTGTCGTCGCGAGCTCCAGCAGCCTGCATCACGATGGTGTAGATGCTGACGAACTCGGACGGATGGGTCTTGCCAGTGTACTTCTCGCTGACGTTGGGCTTGAACATGCGGTGGGACGGCCACTGGAACTGTCGTAGCTCACGGGTAAAGGCCGGGCAGCCCACCTCGTAAGGTAGGCCGCCGGAGCCCCCCGGTGCTGGGTGGTCCATAGCGGGTCCCGCCCGCTTGTCCGACTGGCGGCACGTTTCGTGTAGGCGCTTGACGATGGTTCGAGCGTCTTCATGAGCTCGTTCCTGAAGGACCTAGCATTGGTCGCGGAGGGTCTGCGGGTTGGGCGACGCTATGGAGATGTTATCACAAGCGTCGTCACGACGAGCCGACGCCCGCGGCGGCTGGCGAGGAGGAGGAGATTGCACCGTGGCCGCAGCTCCCCCGGTCCTCCCAGCGCCAGCATGTGGTGGTTCGGTGGAGCGCCGACCCGAGGGCCTCGCCGGTCGTGGATCGTCTTTGTTGGCGATGGCGATGAGGCACCGGATGGTGGCCCTCCACTCGTCGATCTTCTCTGCAGCAGGAGGGAAACCGAGGAGCAGCTGCACGCGCGCCAAAGCTTCTGCTTGCGTGGGCCGCGGCGACAGCTGCGTGGATCGCAGCGCGCTTCGACTTCTAACCACGTCAGAAGGAGCTCCGTTACGATCCAGCGGCTGCGTGCCATTTTCACCAGCACTTCGGCGGGCATGCTGAACTCCTTCACTCCGTGGAAGACGCACAGGGCTCTTCCCACGGCGGTGCCCAGGGTCACCGGCGTGGTGACGCTGCTCATCGCGCACACCATGAGAAGAGCGCACAGTGGTCACCGGCGTGGGCGTCTTGGAGGTCGCTGCGCCGCCCGGAGGTGGCACAATGACACCCCCGGAGGGCCCCGCGCCGCCTGCGGGGGGCCCAACTCCGTCTTTGAATCTGGCGACGTGCGGCCGGTCGTCTGGTGCGTGAACGACGCTGCTCGCCAGGCTCTGACTCCCAGGGCGATGCTGGTGTTCGCGGACCGCGGCCCGGGTCCTGTCCGCGACCGGCCCACTGCTCGCCCGCGCTGGCACGGGCCGTTCGGCTCCCAACGAGCCGATCGCCGTGGCCGTCTTCTTCTTGGGAGCCATGGCGATGAAGAACTGCTAGGCCAGCTACTAGACCAGATTCTCACAATCGCGCCCCCTACCTGGCGCACCAAAGATGTCGGGGAAACGACACCTATGGGATCACAAGAATCCCTACTACGGTTGCCCGGGCGAAAGGTTGCGGGAAGATCAGGATTAGTAACCAGCACGAGCATCGTTTACCTAGGTTCAGGCCGCGAGGATGCGTAAAACCCTAGTTCTGCTTTGGTGGGTGTATTTCAGAGAGTTCTTGAGCTCTCAAACTAGCTGTGGTGAGTGCGTGGTTCGAAAGAGCCGAATCCTCCTCCAGTATGCCATGGGCCTCCTTTTATAGTCGAAAGGGGCTGCCACAGTGGCACACAGGAGGTGGAAAGGCGCATAGTGCTATGAGCTTATCGCTCGTATTATAGGACAAGACGCATTTAATGCGTAGCTTAGGTGTCCCCTTGCTTTATCGGGGGCGGGGGTGAGGCCCGTCCCGTCCGTCGCTGCTCCTCCTTGATTTGACACGTGCCCTGGCCAGTGAGGCATGCGGTGCCATGTAGGCAGGCAGGCAGCTGAGGTGGCGTGGTGGTGGAGCCTTCATGAAGATCTGCATGCCGCCATGCAGGCGCTTAACGAGTTGGCCCGGAAGCTACATGTTGCCATGCAGGTGCCTGCTCAGCTGGTTGAGCTGGCAGCTGCATGCGAACGGTGGTGGAAACTTGGTTGGCGCGGGCCTGGCGATGGCCCCGCTGGCGTCCTTGGTGAGGTCCTTGTCGGGTGGCCCGGCAAGGGTCTTTCCGTGTGGCCCGGCAAGGGTCTTGCCGTGGCGCGCTGTCGTCCCCGGCAAGGACCTTGCCGGGGGTCTGGTGGCCTTCCTCGGCAAGGATCTTGCCGAGGATCGTCGTCTTCTAATCCTCATCTGATCTTGAGTGTTCCTTGTCTTCACAAAGATCTGCATGCCACCATGGAGGTGCCTCCCGAGCCCTGGCCCAACGTGATGTTGGAGACCGTGGGCTCAAGGGTGGCTCGCTCTGTTGGTGTGGGGCGAGCTGCCCCGGCAAGGGTCTTGTCGGGGGTACCTGCTTCGTCCCTCTGCTCTTTGTGGTCTTGGCCTTGGCGTTGCTCTGGTTATCTTGGGCTTCGGTCTTACCTTGGCTCACCTCCCCTGTTCTGCTTGGTGTGACCGTGGGCGCGGCTCCGACTGCCCGTGCACAGGTAAAGGGGTACAAAAGTGCGCCCCTCCTTTTGTACACCGACATGCAGTGACTTGCCGACGCGTTGCCCCGAATTGAAGCTGTCCAGCACTCTGCATGCATAGAAGGTGCGCAGATGGCCTTTGTCCGTGTCAAGATGCACTGGGTGAAGATGAAGGCCGCCGTCGTCGCGGTCGAGGGCCCACCTGAAGGCAAGGACCACCGCAAGCCTGAGTGGTATTTTGAAGACGTCCTGGAGGGTGCCCGGTTAATAGAGAACCAATGCTCAAAGGATATCATATTTGAGTGAATGTATTCGAGCTGCCCATATGTTGTTTTATAAACCAAGGCTTTGTAATATATTTATGTCTTTGTCTGAATTGCTTGCCTCCTGTGCGGTCGTACTTTGTTATCTTGAAAGTTTGCCAGTCATCGGCTGCAGCCCCCACATAGATACTACGGGGGTGTTCGGAATAATGCATGATCACTCTTGACCCAACGTCTTGGTCCGTAAAGGAGGTTTCTACGTAGCGAACTAGACAATCAGCTATGCGGCTTTAGCACTTTCACTTAGCCATAAGAGTTTGACGGTGGGACTAAGTACTAGCCCCTGGTGCATATGCGGCTATCCGAACTGGGATGCCTTAGGCGCGTGACTCAAAGGAAGCCAGTCCTTCGTATAATACGGAAGAAATCTCAAGAAATTTATATTAAGTCGCCGAATCGTTGATCAGCTCTCGCCGCATCATGACAGTCAGTTTTCGGCTTCCTCTACTAAGGTGTTTAACCGAACGAACCAAAAACACAATCACAGTAGTTCTCCCTTTACTACCCTAGCCGAACAAGCGGAACGTAAGGTAGTAACCACAGGAGTCGGGCAACCCAACTATTGACCAAAGACATGATTCGGAGCTAATGCATACAATGCAATATCTGGGACGCCGAAGTATACTCTGAAAGTGTTCGGACTTTTTTTTGGAAATATATGTGGCCGAATAAAGCCATTGGAATTTTAAGCTATGCCGAAGTGTATATGCCAATCTGACATGAAGAGGGAATATAGATTATGAAATAAGGCAATACCGAATAGGGTTGGTAAAAACTGTTTCCATTATAGTCTGATTGTGTCGGATGTGGGGTTTTGGCAAACCCTTAAGGTTTGAACATTGGGGTGCACGCGAAGTATTTCCCTCCTACCGATCTACGCCCTAGCTCGCTAAGATCTCGCGGGCAAACTCGACGAACTCGCAACACAAAGAGACACGAGATTTATACTAGTTCGGGCCACCGTTGTGGTGTAATACCCTACTCCAGTGTGGTGGTGGATGGATTGCCTCTTGGGATGATGATGAACAGTACAGAGAGAAGAACAGCCTCCTGAGGTTGAAGTGTTCTTGTGCTTAGTGGCTTAGCGGGTGAGAGATGGATGAACTGCTCCATGCCCCTACTGTGGTGGCTAGCTCTACTTATATAGGCCCTAGTCCTCTTCTCAAATGTTGAGCGGGAAGGGAGCCAACAACGGCGGGCAAATTTGAAGGGGGACAGCTAGTACAAACTATCATGACAAAAGTGGTCTTCGCGTGCGAAAGGCTCTGGTGGTGACGCCATCTTGGGCTCCACGATGACCTCCGTCTTGCCGTCCTCCTAGTCTTGGTCTTGTTGCACCGATATAGAAACCTTTTCCTGATGCCTCGGTACTCCTCGCCTGCACTGGCCTCCTTAGCACCAAAGAGGAAACAAGGACGCTACGCGCGCTGGCGCCTGCCTGGCGCCGATCGTCATGGCTCACGTCACGAGAGCCTCGTGAGGTTTGCCCTGCCTTGATATCTCCGCTCCTCATGAGCCTGCCTGACTAGGCCACTCCTGAGTAGGTCTTGCACCGCCCGCCTCGTAAGGCTTGGCCCCTCGCGAGGGTCTTGGATGCCTTGTTGTTGAAGATAGGCCGTACGGCCTGCTGACTTAGCCACGCTGTGGGCCGCAGGCAGGCAAATCTAGGGACCCCCGTTCCCAGAACACCGACAATAGCCCCCGGGCCCAAGGTGCGCTCGGGCTTGGCTTCGCGGCGAAGCCAAGGGTCAAGTACGGAGCACCGCGGGCCCCAAATGCCCGCGGCCTCGGTTGATGCGTGGCGGTTGATTGGAGATGGGCGTCTCTGCTTCCCCACGCTGCCTCGGCAATTGCACGATTTGACAAGTCCCTGCGACATGCAAGGAAAACCATCATTACCTGCGATCATGGGAGGCGCTGGTTGGCCTTCTCTTGTTATAAATGGGGAGGGGGCGGAGACCCCGTTGCCCATCTCTTCCCCGCTTGTTTGCTTCTTCCCCCTCGCTCCATTGCTTGCAGTGCCACCGATGGCGCCACGAAGGAAGTTCTCTGCCGCCGAGAAGGGAAAGGCCCCTCGTGAGGGACCCGGATCCCCGGCGCCCAAGCGCGGACGTGGCCGCCCGCGCAAGCATGCCGCGACCCCCGCCGTGGCCCACTGTCGAGGCGGGGCCGCGGCACGCGGAGGGGGTCGTACCAACCATGGCGGTCCAATCGAGGAGGGGAGGCGTGCTATGGTGCCCCCCCCCCCCGCCGCGCTTCAATACAGCGGAGGCATCGCCGGAGTTTGTCGTCTGGTCGGAGAACCCGGCCGGCAACTAGCTCCAACTTCCGCGCTTCTTTGTCGCCGAACTGCCAGCCTCTGGCCCAGGCGGACTCTGGTTGCAGGCGGATGGTTGCTGCAGCAAGGCCTCTTGGGTTGCGGTCGAGACTTCTACCGCGGGCAACGTAGCCCTGGCCCGCGACTGGTAGACGTTCGCCCGCACGCACTGCCTGGGCAGGCGGTGCACCCTCCACTTCAAGTACGATGGTGGATCGACCCTCTATGTGAGGGTGTTCGGGGAAGATGGTCACCGCGCCGGGTGCTGCCCCGAGGCGAACAACGGTGAGGAGGTGCTCGGCCTTGGGGATGGTCGCGACGAGGGTGAGGGCGAGCCTGCCCTTGGCGGCGACCGTATCTCGTCCAGCTACGACGGCTCTTCCTCCGGCGACAGCTCCAGCAGTGGCGGCTACGACCAACCGCCGCGCCGCCGTGCCCGCTTTGAAGGCGGCAGTGGGTCATCTCATCGTCGCGCCTCCGTGAAGCGCGAGGAAGGATCCGGCTAGGCTCGGGGTGCCACCAGGGGCCTGCCTCTGCAGATCACTGCAGCGTCACTTTTGTTTTACTCTTTTTCCTGCATCAAGAATGAAACCAGCATGGGCCCAAGGGGCGTGTACCGAACTATGGTTCCTCGGTTATTGCACTATGTGTGTTGTTCCCGTGTCGTGTCGTTATTTCGCGCAAAGATAACTTAACCTGCTATATTCAGGACGCCCTCTTCCTCACGAGGCGCTTATTTCCTCGTGTCCATTTTGCCTTGGTGGCCTGCATTTGCTCAGGAACAGCAAAAACTCGTCAGGAAGTGTGTTAAAAGATTCGCCGTTCACCCTGGCCCTGACCTGGCGCTTTGTATCGCGGTACCCGAGGGGCACGGAATAGGAGAGGTGCGCCAGCTTTTGGGCTCTAACGAGGGTGGCTCGCGAGAAGGCAGAGAGGAGAAGAAATGCTCGTGAGGGAACCTGCCTAGCCCCCTTGTGAGGCATGCAAGAGAGAGAACACGAGCAAACCCGAGCCGAAAAAAAAATGCAGTGAGAGGCGAGGGAATCAAATCAGCAAGGAACGCCAAAAACAAAATTCGATTAAGGAAAGGCGATCCAACTACGGAAAGCAAATGAAAAGCCGCATCCGGCACCTAATCTAGTCTTCAAGTCTTCTCACCAGGGAGTTAAGTGCTGCCACTAGGCGTGGGCGGGAGCCTCAGGGCCTGAGGCCGGCACTCCTGAGACTCTGGAGCGTGTACAGCCCCAACTCATTATTACGTGAGAGTGTCACGGGCGGCGATTCTTCACAGGCACCGGGCCTTCTTCACAGGCTCTGGGCCTTGCTTCATGGGTAGAACTTCCGGAGGTGCTGGATGTTCCAGGCATTTTGGATAGGTACCCCGTCTTGTGTTTCCAGGCGCACGACACCAGGCCTGGAGATGTGGACGACCATGAACGGGCCCTCCCACATTGGTGAAAGCTTATGCAGCCCTTCCCTGGAGAGGACCCGCCTCAGGACTAGGTCACCCGTCTCGAGTGTCCTGGAGTAGACGTTGCAGCAGTGGTATCGCTGCAGCGCTTGCTGGTACCTTGCTGTCCTCAGCGTAGCTTCGCGATGACATTCCTCCCCAAGCACGAGATCGATCCCTCGGGTGGCGTCCTGCTGCGTTTCATCGAACGCCAAGACCAGTGCGGAGTGATGCTTGACCTCGCGAGGAAGGAATGCTTCGGCTCCGTAGATGAGGAAGAATGGAGTCTCGCCCGTTGGTTGGTGGCGGTGGTTCGGATGGACCATAACACGGATTGGAGCTCGTCGTGCCAGCCCCTACCGCAGGCCTCCAGCTTCTTCTTGAAGGTCCTGGTCTTGAGGCCCCTCAAGACGTCCGCGTTAGCGCGTTCGACTTGACCATTACTCCTGGGGTGGGCCACCGAAGCGTAGCAGATCTGCGTTCCAAGGTTAGCACAGTAGGTTTTGAAGAGGTTGCTAGTAAACTGCGAACCGTTTTCTGTGATGATGCGGTTGGGGACCCTGAAGCGGCTCACGAGGCCCTTGATGAACTTGACAGCAGAGCCGGCTGGGATGGTACGGACGGCCTCCACTTCCTCCCACTTGGTAAACTTGTCGATGGCGACGTAGAGATAGCGGTAGCCCCCTGGCGCCCGAGGGAACGGGCCTAAGATATCCAGCCCCCAGACCGCGAACGACCATGTGAGCGGGATAGTTTGGAGGCCTGAGCAGGCTGATGGATTTTCTTGGCGTGGAACTGGCAAGCTTCGGAGGACTTCACTAGCTCGGCTGCATCGTTGAGTGCTGTAGGCCAGTAGAATCCACTACGGAACTCCTTGCCTATGAGGGTCCGTGACGACGAGTGGTGTCCGCAGTCCCCGCCGTGTATGTCAATCAACAACTCCCTTCCTTGATCGCTGGAGATGCAGTGCAGCGTGACATCGTTTGGTCATTTCCTGTATAACTCGCCGTCTTGGACATAGTATGCCGTGGCTTGCTGGGCCACACGGTCCGTGTCCTCTTCCTTCTTCGGCAGCGTTCCCGTGCGTCAGGTACTCCTTGAATTCCTTGGTCCAGCATTCTACCTGGGGCTCGAGCGCCTGGAGCAGCCGAGCTCCCGAGGTTGGGCCACAGGCTGGGGCTCCCATGGCCGAAGGCTGTGGGAGCTCCTCCCGAGGCTGAGTCATGCTTGAAAGAGGTGGCGTAGCTGACGGCTTGAAGAGCCACTCTTCAAAGACATCGGGCTCCTGTAGTTGCCGCTTGGATGCTCTCCTGGTGATGTCGTCAGCTTCCTTGTTGGTGCCCCGGGGCACGTGCTGCAGCTCTAGGCCCGAGAACTGCTTCTCCAACTTGCGCACCTCCACGAGGTAGGCCTCCATGTGCTCGTCCTTCGGCCCGTACACCTTTTTGGAGAACTTGACGAGGAGTTGTGAGTCGCCTCTGACGATGAGGCGCTTCACCCCTAGAGCCGCCGCAGCCCTCAGGCCAGCTATGAGGCCTTCGTATTCTGCGATATTGTTGGAGACCTTCTCGCCGTGCTGAAAGCAGAGTTGCACAGCATAGTAGATCTTGTCCCGAGTGGGCGAGATGAGCACTGCCCAGCCCGCGCATACAGTGCGTGAAGGCTCCATCGAAATACATGACCCAGCCGTCTGGAGCCTCGCTTCCTGGGGAGGTGGACCGGTCTTCTCCCACCTCAAGCGTCGGGGCATCCGTCCATTCCGCCACAAAGTCGTGGCAGCCCCCTTGATGACCCTGGTAGTGCTGAACTCCAACTGGAATGCTTGCAACTCGATGTTCCACTCAGCGACCCTTCCGGCTGAGTTAGGGCTCCTGAGTACCCTCTCTCCAGTGGGTAGGCTAAGACGACCTTGATGGGGTGGCCCTGGAAGTAGTGTCACAGCTTGCGTAAGGCCACCAGGAGTGCGAGCAAGAGTTTCTGAGGCATGGGGTAGCGTACCCTCGCGTCCCGCAGTACGATGTTGACGAAGTACACCGGGTGTTTGACGAGGGCCGACACACTGTCGAGGCTTGAGCCCTGCGGAGATCGTGGCATATCCCGAGGTGGAGGGGTTCCTGAGACCTGACTGTCCTCAGGAGCTTCTGCGATGTTGCCATGCCAAGCTTGGTCTTCCACCGCTGATGCCTTTGCTGCACCTTCCTGACCCTGTGCCACTTCAGCTCCTACTTGGCGCAGCGCGTCCTTGGCTTGGCGCTCCTCCCGAACTGCCACTAGCGCCGCGCTGGCGGAGTACGGGGTGGCGGCAAGGTAGAGTACCAGAGGTTCGAGAGGCCGTGGTGCAACCATCACCGGGGGGCTGGTAAGGTGTTTCTTGAGGTCTTGGAAGGCCTGGTCGGCCTCCGGGGTCCACTCGAACGGGCCCTTTTTCTTCATGATCTTGAAGAAGGGTAAGGTGCGCTCTCCTAGTTTGGAGATGAAACGCCCTAACGCGGTCACCCGCCCTGCTAGCTTCTGCATCTCTTTGAGGGTCTGTGGTGGGCTCATGTCCTCGACGGCCTTGATCTTCTCTGGGTTTGCCTCGATCCCTCTGTGGGATACGAGGAATCCCAGCAGCTTGCCGAAGGGGACGCCGAATACACACTTCTCCAGGATAAGCCTCAAGTTCACTTGGCGCGGGCTCTCGAAGGTCTCCTCCAAGTCTTGAATCAATGTCCTCGCCATGCGAGACTTGACCACTATGTCATTGATGTAGGCCTCTGTGTTTCTCCCGAGCTGTCGCCCCAAGGCGATGTGCATCAACCGCTGAAAGGTTGCGCCCGCGTTGCCCAGCCCGAAAGGCATGCAGGTGTAGCAGTACACCCCACATGGTGTCAGGAAGGCTGTTTTTTCCACATCTTCCACCGCCATCTTGCTCTGATGATACCCTGAGAACGCATCCAGGAAGCACAGCAGGTCACACTCGGCGGTGGAGTCGACAATCTGGTCGATGCGCGGGAGTGGGAACGGATCTTGGGGGCAGGCCTTGTTAAGGTTGGTGAAGCCGACGCACATCCATTCCTTCCCGCCTTTCTTCGGCACTACAACGGGGTTCGCCAGCCATTCGAGATATCGAACTTCTCAGATGGCACCTCCCGCCTTCAGCTTGCGTGTTTCTTGGACGATGAAGGCCTGCTTCTCAGTGGACTACCGTCTTGCTCGCTGCTTCACGGGAAGTATGTTGGGGCATACCCTTAGATGATGTTGGATCACTTCCCTCCGGACCCCTACCAGCTGATTGGGCTCCCACGCGAATATCTCCTTGTTCGGGCGCAAGAACCTCACCAAGGCTTCTTCTTGTCTCTGGTCAAGGCCGGCTCCTATGGTAAAGGTGGCTCCTGAAGACCCGTCCTCGTTGATCTGCACCTGCTTGGTTTCCGCCTTGTCTTGGGTGAACAACTGCTTCTTCTTTGTAGGTGCGGCCTCCTTGGCCTCGGGGTACCGCGCCCGTCGGGCTGTCTTCTTTGCTGGTCTTGAAGGCGAGCCTGAGCGCCGTCACGGCCTCCTTAGTGTCCCCCTTGATGGTGAGGACGCCCTTGCTCCCTGGCATCTTGATGAGGCTGTAGGCCGGGTGAGTCGCCGCCATGAACTGAGCGAGTGTCGGGTACCCGAGGATGGCGTTGTACGGGAGACCGATGCGGGCGATGTCGAAGTCCACCAGCTCGGGGCGGTAGTTGTCGCGTGTGCCTAAGGTGACAGGGAGGCGGATCTGCCCCAGAGAGTGGGCAGCTCCACCACCCACTCCCGAGAAGGGCTTGCTGAGGCCGAGCCGCTCAAGCGGCACATGAAGGAGGCTGAAGGCTTCTACAAAGAGCAAGTTGAGGCTAGCACCACCGTCGATGAGAGTCTTGGTGACGGCCACGTTGCAGATGGTGGGCGTGCAGAGCATTGGGAGCATTCTGGAGCCGGCGGTGGAGTCGGGGTGGTCTTCTGAGCCGAAGGCGAGGTCGGTCTTTGGCGCAGCCCAACCCGGTGGAGCCCCCGGTCACTTGGAGGTGGCCCCGATCTGACGGAGGAACGGCTTGACGTGGCGGTCTGAAGGTGGTGCTTGAGAGCCGCCCAGCAGGGCCGCGACTGCGTGGTGCACCGACACCGCGTAGAAAGCGGCGAAGAGGTGGCGAAGTTCCCCCCAGGAGGCCATCGTGGATCCCGGGAGGTTAAGCAGCCAGGCGCATGGCTCGCTGGCGAGGGCCATGGGGAACAAGTTGGCCATGATCTTGTCATTGCCTCCGGCTTCGAGGACAGCCTCCTCGTACGCCAGCAAGAACGGTGTTGGGTCTGCCGCGCCGTCATAACACAGCGGCATCTCTGGCTTGAAATTGGTCGGCCACTGCACTTCGCCCGTGGGGGCGGGGCCAGGCTCGTACCAGACGCCCACTGTTGGTGTCGGCCGCAGAGGTGGATGGCGGGGCACCTGCCATGGGGGCGAAGTGCGGCGGCGCGGGGTGCATGTTGGTGGAGAGGAGCTCCGGCGCACCCCTTGTCGGTGTCAAAACCGACGGTTCTCGGGTAGGGGGTCCCGAACTGTGCGTCTAGGCGGATGGTAACAGGAGACAAGGGACACGATGCTTTTACCAAGGTTCGGGCCATCTCGATGGAGGTAAAACCCTACTCCTGCTTGATCAATATTGATGATATGGGTAGTACAAGAATAGATCTACCACGAGATCAGAGAGGCTAAACCCTAGAAGCTAGCCTATGGTATGATTGTTGTTCGTCCTACGGACTAGAACCCTCCGGTTTATATAGACACCGAATAGGGTTAGGGTTACACAGAGTCGGTTACAATGGTAGGAGATCTACATATCTGTATCGCCAAGCTTGCCTTCCACGCCAAGGAAAGTCCCATCCGGACATGGGACGAAGTCTTCAATCTTGTATCTTCATAGTCCAGGAGTCCGGCCAAAGGTCATAGTCCGGCTATCCGGACACCCCCTAATCCAGGACTCCCTCAGTAGCCCCTGAACCAGGCTTCAATGACGACGAGTCCGGCGCGCATATTGTCTTCGGCATTGCAAGGCGGGTTCCTCCTCCGAATACTTCGTAGAAGATTTTGAACACAAGGATAGTGTCCGGCTCTGCAAAATAAGTTCCACATTCCACCGTAGAGAGAATAATATTTACACAAGTTCAATCTGCTGACGTATTCTGCAGCGTGACATCACACCACGGCCAAGTCTTTATTCGAATCGCTTTTACTGTCCCACCTCAGCGCGTTTAGCGAACCGGTTTCCTTGGCATGTCTTGTCAAAGCAGAGATCGTGTCCCCTTATTCCGGGATTCTCAGCAATACGGGCGTGGGTAACCCAACCGCGCCATTGATTACGGCGCTTGGGAGATAAGCGAGTTTTATCAGGCCGGTGGGGACGCATAGCTTTGTCCGTCCATATAAGGGCATAAAGATCCACTCTTTCACACACGCCTTCTTCCTCCTTTGCTTATCCATTTCCGCGCACTCGAGCTCCAGCGCCCAAGTCCGCACATCCCACCTCAACCTTCTCCAACTAGTCCGGAGCGGGAGGCAAGTGGATGGCCTCCTCCGTCACAGAGGGGCACATCAAAAAGCTGCAGAAGGCCGGATACTTGTCCGGAGACATCGCGCATAGGCTCCCCAACGAGGGCAGCTCATCCCCACCCCCAGGCCCCATGAGAGGGTGGTGTTCCTCCCCCACTTCCTCCACGGACTAGGGTTTCCACTTCACCCATTCGTCCAGGGGCTCATGTTCTACTACGGCCTAGATTCCCACGATCTGGTCCTGAATTTCATCCTCAACATCTCGGCATTTATCGTCGTGTGCGAGGCCTTCCTCTGCATCCAGCCCCACTTCGGCTTATGGCTGAAGACCTTCAATGTCAAACCGAAGGCAGTGGGCTGCCGCCAAGCGGAGTGCGGAGGTGCAATGGTGGGCAGGATGGCCAACGTCCTATGGCTCGAGGGCTCCTTTGTGGAGACTATAAAGGGGTGGCAATCGGGGTGGTTCTACATCACCGAGCCGCGCGACTCTCAATGTGCGGCGGCCCCTGAATTCTGATTTGGCTTCCCTACACGGCTCACCTCATGGAAAGAGACGGGCCTGACATGGGGTAATTCGGAAGAGCTGGCCGGACTCCAAACCTGCGTCCAAAACCTAGTGGACAAGAATCTCAAGCTTGTCAACTAATCCAGGTGATGCTCATCCGCAGGATTCTCCCATGCCAGCAACGGGCCTTCAACTTGTGGGAGTTTGATCCGGCACAACACCGAACCTTGAGCCAGCTCTTCGACACTACGTACGAAGATGCCTGGAAGGTGCTATTCAAGGGCGCCGAAGCTCCCGCATCCGCTACCGAAGATCGCGGATTCAGCTCGTAGCATCAAGCCAGCGAGGTAAGTTATTCTACCCTTTACGGGACACTTTTTTCATAGTTTGACTCTATGCGGGAACTAAAACTCCCTCACCTTTGACAGGACTGGCTGAAGACGTCCTGACAGATCGACTGTCCGGCTCCCATGCCAGAAGACCCAGCAGACACCCGATTGACGGGGCTTCCGGTTCCGGCACCTCACGTGGTGCCGGAAAAGAAGTCCAAGAAGAAGGCCACGGGAACTTGAAGGAGTACCCGGCGCCAGGTGCTGTCGGACTCATCGTCCGATGACGCCGAGGCGGACTCCTCCCACAAAGACGAGGAGGTGGAAAAAGAGGCCTCTCCCCCAGCGGGGGGAGAGAAGAAAAGGAAGGCCGCCCCAACTGGGGAGGCCGAAGGGTCCAAGAAGGGAAGGACCCTTCCTCCGGACTACACCGCCAATGCCGACGACGGTGAAGAGGGTGGGCTCCAAGGACCAAGCCCCTGGCGAAATCGTAAGTGTCCGGACACTAGAATAACTCATGGCGTTCCATTTGTCGCACAGCATCTTATAACGCCGGATATAACCATGCAGACCGCCCAAGGATGGGCCGACGATTCGTCGAGCGGCTCCCTAGATTAGTCGGAGGTGAATAGCACCTCACTTCCAACCGCCTCGTCTCCTCCCGCCGCGGATGACGCCGGGTGGAGTCCCAAAAGGGGCCCAGCCAGGAGGAGGTGGCTATGGAGGCGCCGCAAGGCGACCTCCCGGAATCCGGGCTCAAAGGGGATAAAACCCCGAAGGGCTTCAAGTCCGGCCTTGTGCCGGATTCCGTACCGGAACCTTTAGTGGTTCCGGAGTCCGACAGGCGACCCCTTCGTAAGAAGGGCAAGATCGCTGACGCCCGGTGACCTCCGTCCAACCGGAGGCACCGGATGATTTGATGGAGGTGCTTAACGACGCTTCCATCGACGAGGAGCACCACACTGTTATGAGTGCGGTGATCAAGAAAGTTCAGTCCGCCAAGAGCGGGCTGACTGAAGCCTGTGCCAGCCTTCTAATAGGCTTTGAGGTATGTTTTTAAGATATGTAAAAATATTACCGCATAGACAGTAGCCTCGATGTTTCAGTTTGGTGTTCGGAAAAATAGCCGAACCGAGGATCTAAAAAGATATACGCAGGAGTCTAACATAAGTATGTCAATATGGGAATGCAGGCTGCGCTGCTGACCTCTGCCGCACTGACTGCGGAGGTTGATGCATTAAAGCAGAGCCTCGAGCGGTCCGAGAATGAGCTCGGCTTGCCAAAAAGCAGCTCGAGGACAAGGAAGGTAAGAAATACCTTATGGGAGTATTTAAAAGATGTGTTTGCAAAAAATGACAGGAATAACGTGAATATTGCAGGGGCCACGAACGAGGTGGCGACCCTGAAGGAAGCGGTGTCCAAAGCCGAAAGCAATGCGGCCGCGGAACGCACCGAGCGAGAGATGCAGGAGGCGCGGGTGGCGGAGGTGCGGCAAGAGCTCCAGGCTCTTGTGGAAAAACACGAGAGTTTGGAGCGTGACTCAAAGACTCGAGAGTCCGAGCTCGCCTCGGCCCTTGAGAGCGCCAAAGCCTCTAAGGCCGAAGCCCAAAAAGCCCTCAAGGAAATTGAGGCGATGAAGAAGATAGCGGCGGGTAAGGCATTCTATATGCAAAGCAAGCATGTGAAACTTAATTATCTGTTACTTACCCGAATCCGGAGCTCTCGAGGAGCATTTGCAGATCTGCCTCAGAGGTGTCCGATGTCGCCGCATTCTACCGAGCCAAGAGGGAAGCTCGATGGAGAAGTGTTACGGTCTCGATATCGAGGCTGGACACTCGGTGCCCTTAAGCGACCAGTTGAAGCAGCTGGTCGAGCTCCATAAGGTGGCCGAACAGGCCATGAAAGGCCTCATAGTTCGGCTGTGGCCTAAGGAAGCCAAGCCTGGGAGCTACTTCGGGCTGGTGAGGCGGCTGGTGGACGCCTGTCCATGGGTTGAAGTCATCAAGCGTTCCATCTGCATCGAAGGTGCCCGTAGGGCCCTTGCCCTTGCTAAGGTGCCTTTGGGGCAAGATGGACGCTGAGAAGCTTGTGACGGACGGACCACCACCGAAGAAGGAGCATCGCAAGCCCGAAATGTATTATGAGGGCGTCCTGAAGGGTGCCTGCCTTATAGCGGATGAATGCTCCAAAGATATAATTTTTTATTAGACTCGCATTTGTTATCCTGTACGCTGAAAACTTGTTCATATGCGCTAAGCAACACTTTTGAATTTAAAATATTACCTTCTGTGCGGCCGTTATCAAATTTGAGAGATGGCGAGTCGTCGGCTTCAGCCCCCATGCCACGAGTGTTGGGGTGTTCGGGATAAACTTGAGCGCTCTTGTTCCCATTCTTGGGTCCTTCGAGGGAGGCGCTCAACGCAACGAACATGGCAACCGGACTATAATGCTTGAACACTCTCACTTAGCCATAGAATTCTATAATTTTAAATTTTGGTGAAGCCCCTGGTATTCGGAAGACCGAGTTTGGGGCGCTATCCACGCCTAGGCTGGACAATGCCGACTCCTCACTCTAAGCGGCATAAGTCTTTAGGGAGTCGAAAACCTCTCGAACAGCGACCGGCTCTCGCCCTATCATGACGGCCAGTTTTAGCTTTCTCCACTGAGGTGCTTAACCCAGCTCAACCGGGGCACAATCGCAGTGGTTCTCCCAGCGCTACCTTAGCCGATATAACGGAACATAAGGTACCAAAACATGGGAGCCGGGCAAACCCTATTGACCCAAGACATGATTCGGTGCCGATGCATATAATGCTATAAGTTCGGGGTGCCGCACTTGTGAAAGTGTTCGGACTTATCACACCATATTGTGGGGTACTTAAGCCCCTGGTGTATTGCCCATACCAAAGTGTACGGTTGCACAATGTCAGAAATGAACATATATATATATATATAAAGGGAATTCAATAATAGGCAGAAGCTATATATTGTTTATTCAAAAAGGGGTGCAGTAAGAGCAGAACGATACAAATAGTGCGATAAGCAAGGGACGGGACTTTTTAACATGTCCCCCTCCAGGGGTAAGCCGCGGGATGGTGTGTAAAACAGATATATTGCTCGTAATAGAGACCACCTGGACACTCGACGTAGCTACGCTTCCTGGCTGTTGCATCGTGTGTTCGGCGATTCTAATGCCGGACAGGGCTTCGTGAGAACGGAGTCCTGAAAGTAAAAAGAAAGAAGATAAGAATGACACAATCGGGAGCCCCTGGTGTGGTTGAGCCGCATTCTGGGCATACCGTGGTCGTGCCCCTTCCCCTATGCCCATGGTATTTCCAGAGCGCAATTATGTACGCGTAGTACTAGTTTCACAATTTTGCGAGGGCTGGGGCTTGGGCTGCATTGCTATGTGTGCTCGGAACGTGCCAGGCGGTCTTGTTGTAGGTTACTCCGGGCGCGCTTGACGGTGTCCAGACGTTTAATAGCCGGACTCGAGAATTGCCTTAAGAGGCTGCTTTGTACTTCCGCCACGAGGGCCGCCGTATGCTCCTCCGTCCGGAGAGAGCATTCGGTGTTTCCATTGACCGTAATGATTCCTCGAGGACCTGGCATCTTGAGCTTGAGATATGCGTAGTGCAGCACCGCATTGAACTTTGCAAATGCGGTTCGTCTGAGTAGTGCATGATAGCCGCTGCGGAACGGGACTATGTCGAAGATTAACTCCTCGCTCCGGAAGTTATCCGGGGATCGGAAGACCACTTCAAGTGTAACTGAGCCAGTACAGTTGGCCTCTACACCTGGTATGACGCCTTTAAATGTCGTCTTTGTGGGTTTAATCCTTGATGGGTCTATGCCCATTTTGCGCACTGTGTCCTGATAAAGCAGGTTCAGGATGCTGCCGCCGTCCTTTAGGACTCTAGTGAGATGAAATCCATCAATGATTGGGTCTAGAACCAATGCGGCGAATCCGCCATGGCGGATGCTAATGGGGTGGTCCCTTCGATCAAAAGTGATCGGGTAGGAAGACCATGGGTTGAACTTTGGGGCGACTAGCTCCATCGCATATACGTCCCTTAGTGCACGCTTCCGCTCCCTTTTGGGTATGTGGGTTGCGTATATCATGTTCACCGTCCGCACTTGCGGGGGGAAGCCCTTCATCCTCTATTGTTCGGGCGGTCGGCTCCTCGTCATCGCTATGCAGCCCCTTGTCATTGTTTTCGGCATTTAACTTGCCTGCCTGCTTGAACACCCAACAATCCCGGGTGGTGTGATTGGCTGGCTTTTCGGGGGTGCCATGTATCTGGCACGAGCGATCGAG
This sequence comes from Aegilops bicornis, assembly GCA_021605145.1. NCBI lineage: Eukaryota > Viridiplantae > Streptophyta > Magnoliopsida > Poales > Poaceae > Aegilops > Aegilops bicornis. Next base: position 155,397,853 of record CM038669.1, read on the forward strand.
TATTCGGTCCAAATTTGATGGGCCCGGAGTATTTCTTTTAAATGGCTTTTTCCACTGACCGGGTTTACAGCCTCTGAATCCGGCATTTACTGCCGTAACCTCAGGCATTATCGCCCGTTAATGCGCGGCGCTTGTGCTTGTTGCGCGCGACCTGCCACTGATGTACTTGGTATCCGAATTACGGTGGCTCTTGGTCATGTTGTTACTACGAGCTAGCCAGTTGTCCTCTCCGCTCAAAAGCGGGTCATGAGTGTTGTGAGGGCTGCCATGGATTTCGCTTTTCTGTCCTAGGTGCCGGGCAAGCCACTCGTCATGGATGTTGTGTTTGAAGGCTGCAAGGGCCTCGGCATCTGGACAATCGACGATTTGATTTTTCTTGGTTAGGAAACGTGTCGAATTGTCCGCCGATTCCTCTGGCTGCTGAATTATGTGGCTTAGGTCATCGGTGTCTGGTGGTCACACATATGTGCCCTGGAAATTGTAGAGGAATGCGGCTTCCAGGTCTTCCCAACAACCAATTGACTCTGCTGGCAAGCTGTTAAGATAATGCCGGGCTGGTCCTTTAAGCTTGAGTGGGAGGTATTTGATGGCATGTAGATCATCACCGCGGGCCATGTGGATGTGAAGGAGATAGTCCTCAATCCAAACCGCAGGATCTGTTGTGCCATCGTATGATTCAATGTTTACGGGTTTGAAACCCTCAGGGATTTGATGATCCATCACTTCATCTGTGAAGCATAGTGGGTGTGCGGCGCCTCTGTATTGGGCTATATCACGACGCAGCTCAAATGAGCTTTGTCTACTGTGTTTGGCCCGGCCGGAGTTGCCATATCCGGCGTGACGGTTATCGTCACGTGTCGTGGGGCACCCACGTGATCCTAGATCGATCTTGTTTGCCTTGCCTTGTCCTCCAATATATCTCGCAGGTCTGGCGCATTTCCCCGTGCCTTTGTATTTTTTGAGCGGTGACGGGGTGCGGCTTGAGTTGAGGGCCGAGAGGCCTCTCTGTCGCGGCCACGAGGTGGCCGGTCAGCCATATCATGCACTGGTGATGTAGGTTTGGGTGCTTCCTCCTCTAATCGGGGTAGCAGCCTGCGTCTTGGGTAGCTCTTGGAGGGGCGCTCGAGTTCATACTCTTCGGCCGCAAGGACTTCAGTCCATCTATCAGCTAGCAAATCTTGGTCAGCTCTAAGCTATTGCTGCTTTTTCTTGAGGCTGCTTGTCGTGCCCATGAGCCTGCGTTTGAAACGCTCTTGTTCGACGGGATCCTCGGGCACGACGAATTCGTCGTCGTCGAGGCTTGCCTCATCTTCGGAGGGAGGCATGTAATTATCGTCCTCTACCTCTTTTTTTGCCGCTCTCTCATGAGGGTTGGCCTCTCCATCCTCCTGCGCTGAATCTTCTTTGGAGGGTTGTCTTCAACCTTTGTCCGGTGTTATTATCTCCTGTTCCGGAATCACCATTTTTGCTGTGGCGGGATTTAGAGCGGCGCCGCTGACGCCGGCGCTTAGGCTGTTTCTTGGAGGGGTCATCCTCCGCTGTTCCATTGCCATTCCCATCTTTTGGGATGTCCACCATGTATATGTCGTATGTGAGGTGGCCTTCCGGTGCCACAATGGTATTTGGTTCTTAATCGTCTCTGCATCGTCGTCCATACCGTCGATGTCTTCGGAGTCGAAGTCGAGCATGTTGGTTAAATCATCGACAGTGGCTACAAAGTGGGTGGTGGTGGGCTTTGATTTTCTTCGTCGTTCGCATCCCAACCTTCCTGACCATAATCCGGCCAGGGCTCTCCTGATAAAGAGAGAGACTTTAGTGAATTCAGAATGTCACCAAAGGGCGAGTGCTGAAAGATATCCGCGGCAGTGAATTCAATGATCGGCGCCCAATCGGATTTGATTGGCAGGGGTGCGGGAGGCTCGGAGCCCGGAGAGGAATCCAGCACCTTGGAGTTACGAGCTTCGCAAAGGACGGGGTAGGTGTACGGCTCAATCGCCGTAGAGATGCAGCCCCCGAGGCGGTGTCCAGCCACCCGTCCTCGATCGGCGCGGTCGGCTTCGAGCTAAAGGTCCTGAGCGGACTCGTGCGGACCTCCGTGACCTGCTTCAGCCGGTAGAGCTAGATCATGCCCCTCGTGGCAGTGCGGTGCGCTTGGCTGTGGCTCGAACCCGTTGAAGATCAAGTCTCCGCGGATGTCAGCCGTGTTGTTCAAACTTCCAAATCTGACCTGATGGCCAGGGGCGTAGCTTTCAACCTGCTCCAGATGGCTGCTTAATTAGCCCGCTGCAAAGCCGCCCGAATCACGAAGATCTGTCCGAGGAGAAAAGTCTCACCACAGGCGCATCGTTGTTGATGATCGGGGAGCCATCGGGCCTAAAAATGACGACAGAGGAACTCTCAATGAAAGCACCAATGTCGGTGTCAAAACCGGCGGATCTCGGGTAGGGGGTCCCGAATCGTGCGTCTAGGCGGATGGTAACAGGAGACAAGGGACACGATGTTTTTACCCAGGTTCGGGCCCTCTCGATGGAGGTAAAACCCTACTCCTGCTTGATTAATATTGATGATATGGGTAGTACAAGAGTAGATCTACCACGAGACCAGAGAGGCTAAACCCTAGAAGCTAGCCTATGGTATGATTGTTCTTCGTCCTACGGACTAGAACCCTCCGGTTTATATAGACACCGAATAGGGTTAGGGTTACACAGAGTCGGTTACAATGGTAGGAGATCTACATATCCGTATCGCCAAGCTTGCCTTCCACGCCAAGGAAAGTCCCATCCGGACATGGGACGAAGTCTTCAATCTTGTAGCTTCATAGTCCAGGAGTCCGGCCAAAGGTCATAGTCCGGCTATCCGGACACCCCCTAATCTAGGACTCCCTCACCCCTACCTGGCGCGTGCTACCTCTTGAGCACTGCATTGGATTTCCTTGAGCAGGAAAGGGTGATGCGACCTGATGGCGTAAGTATTTCCCTCAGTTTTGAGAACCAAGGTATCAATCCAAGAGGAGGCTACGCCATGAGTCCCTCGTACCTACACAAAACAAATAACTCCTCGCAACCAATGCGATAAGGGGTTGTCAATCCCTTCACGGTCACTTATGAGAGTGAGATCGATAGATATGATAGGATAATATTTTTGGTATTTTGTGATAAAGATGCAAAGTAAAATAAAAGCAAAAGTAAAAAAGCAAAGGAAATAACTAAGTGTTGGAAGATTAATATGATGAAGATGGACCCGGTGGCCATAGGTTTCACTAGTGGCTTCTCTCAAGAGCATAAGTATTTTATGGTGGGTGAACGAATTACTATTGAGCAATTGATAGAATTGAGCATAGTTATGAGAATATCTAGGTATGATCATGTTTATAGGCATCACGTCTGAGACAAGTAGACCGACTCCACCGCATCTACTACTATTACTCCACTCATTGACCGCTATCGGCATGCATCTAGAGTATTAAGTTCATGAAAACAGAGTAAAGCCTTAAGCAAGATGACATGGTGTAGAGGGATAAACTCATGCAATATGATAAAACCCCATCTTGTTATCCTCGATGGCAACAATACAATACGTGCCTTGCTGCCCCCATCACATCGGGAAAGGACCCTGCAAGATTGAACCCAAAGCTAAGCACTTCTCCCATTGCAAGAAAGATCAATCTAGTAGGCCAAACCAAACTGATAATTCAAAGAGAATTGCAATGATAACCAATCATACATAAAAGAATTCAGAGAAGATTCAAATATTGTTCATAGATAATCTTGATCATAAACCCACAATTCATCGGTCTCAATAAACAGACCACAAAAAGAAGATTGCATCGAATAGATCTCCACGAGAGAGGGGGAGAACATTGTATTGAGATCCAAAAAGTGAGAAGAAGCCATCTTGCTACTAACTATGGACCCGAAGGTCTGAAGTAAACTACTCACACTTCATCGGAGAGGCTATGGTGTTGATGTAGAAGCCCTCCGTGATGGGTGCCCCCTCCGATGGAGCTCCGGAACAGGCCCCAAGAATGGATCTCATGGGTACAGAAGGTTGCAGGGGGTACGTAGGTATATATAGGAGGAAGGAGTACGTCGATGGAGCAACAGGGGGCCCACGAGGGTGGAGGGCACACCTTGGGGGGTGGGCGCACCCCCCTACCTCGTGGCTTCCTCTTTTGTTTCTTGACGTAGGGTCCAAGTCTCCCGGATCATAATCTTCCTAAAAATCACGTTCCCGAAGGTTTCATTCCGTTTGGACTCCGTTTGATATTGTTTTTCTGCGAAACTCTGAAATAGGCAAAAAAAAAACAACAATTCTGGGCTGGGCCTCCGGTTAATAGGTTAGTCCCAAAAATAATATAAAACTAGATAATAAAGCCCAATAAGGTCCAAAACAGTAGATAATATAGCATGGAACAATCAAAAATTATAGATACGTTGGAGACGTATCTAGCATCCCCAAGCTTAATTCCTGCTCGTCCTCGAGTAGGTAAATGATAAAAAAGATAATTTTTGATGCGGAGTGCTACTTGGCATAATTTCAATATAATTCTTCTTAATTGTGGTATGAATATTCAGATCCGAAAGATTCAAGACAAAAGTTTAATATTTACATAAAAATAATAATACTTCAAGCATACTAACAAAGCAATCATGTCTTCTCAAAATAACATAGCCAAAGAAAGTTATCCCTACAAAATCATAGTCTGGCTATGCTCTATCTTCACCACACAAAGTATTTAAATCATGCACAACCCTGATGACAAGCCAAGCAATTGTTTCATACTTTTGACATTCTCAAACTTTTTCAATCTTCACGCAATACATGAGCGTGAGCCATGGATATAGCACTATATCTGGAATAGAATGGTGGTTGTGGAGAAGAGAAAAAGGGAGAAGATAGTCTCACATCAACTAGACGTATCAACAAGCTATGGAGATGCCCATCAATAGATATCAATGTGAGTGAGTAGGGATTGCCATGCAACAGATGCACTAGAGCTACAAGCATATGAAAGCTCAATCAAAGAAACTAAGTGGGTGTGCATCCAACTCGCTTGCTCACGAAGACCTAGGGGATTTTGAGGAAGCCCATCATTGGAATATACAAGCCAAGTTCTATAATGAAAAGTTCCCACTAGTATATGAAAGTGACAAAATGAGAGACTCTCTATCATGAAGATCATGGTGCTACTTTGAAGCACAAGTGTGGTAAAAGGATAGTAACATTGTCCCTTCTCTCTTTTTCTCTCCTTTTTTTTATTTGGGCCTTTTCTAATTTTTTTATGGCCTCTTTTCTCTTTTTTTTTCGTCCGGAGTCTCATCCCGACTTGCGGGGGAATCATAGTCTCCATCATCCTTTCCTCACTTGGGACAATGCTCTAAAAATGAAGATCATCACACTTTTATTTTCTTACAACTCAACAATTACAACTCGGTACTTAGAACAAAATATGACTCTATGTGAATGCCTCCGGCGGTGTACCGGGATATGCAATGATTCAAGAGTGACATCTATGAAAGAATTATGAATAGTGGCTTTGCCACAAATACGATGTCAACTACATGATCATGCTAAGCAATATGACAATGATGGAGCGTGTCATAATAAACGGAACGGTGGAAAGTTGCATGGCAATATATCTCGGAATGGCTATGGAAATGCCATGATAGGTAGGTATGGTGGCTGTTTTGAGGAAGGCATATGGTGGGTGTATGTTCCGGCGAAAGGTGCGCGGTATTAGAGAGGCTAGCAATGGTGGAAGGAAGAAAGTGTGTATAATCCTTGGACTCAACATTAGTCATAAAGAACTCATATACTTATTGCAAAGTATTACGAGCATGCTCCTAGGGGGATAGATTGGTAGGAAAAGACCATCGCTCGTCCCCGACCGCCACTCATAAGGAAGACAATCAATAAATAAATCATGCTCCGACTTCATCACATAACAGTTCACCATACGTGCATGCTACGGGAATCACAAACTTTAACACAAGTATTTCTCAAATTCAGAACTACTCAACTAGCATGACTCTAATATCACCATCTATATATCTCAAAACAATTATCAAGCATCAAACTTCTCATAGTATTCAACACACTCATAAGAAAGTTTTTACTATTCTTGAATACCAAGCATATTAAGATTATTTAAGCAAATTACCATGCTATTTAAGACTCTCAAAATAATCTAAGTGAAGCATGAGAGATCAGTAGTTTCTATAAAACAAATCCACCACCGTGCTCTAAAAGATATAAGTGAAGCACTAGAGCAAAACTATATAACTCAAAATATATAAGTGAAGCACATAAAGTATTCTAACAAATTCCAAATCATACATGGCTCTCTCAAAAGGTGTGTACAGCAAGGATGATTTTGGTAAAATAAAAAGCAAAGACTCAAATCATAAAAGACGCTCCAAGCCAAACACATATCATGTGGTGAATAAAAATATAGCTCCAAGTAAAGTTACCGATGGAAGTAGACGAAAGAGGGGATGCCTTCCGGGGCATCCCCAAACTTTGGCTTTATGGTTTCCTTAGATTATATTGGGGGTGCCATGGGAATCCCCAAGCTTAGGCTCTTGCCACTCCTTGTTCCATAATCCATCAAAATCTTTCACCCAAAACTTGAAAACTTCACAACACAAAACTCAACAGAAATCTCGTGAGCTCCGTTAGCGAAAGAAAACAAAAGACCACTTCAAGGTACTGTAATGAACTCATTATTTATTTATATTGGTGTTAAACCTACTGTATTCCAACTTCTCTATGATTTATAAACTATTTTACTAGGCATAGATTCATCAAAATAAGCAAACAACACACGAAAAACAGAATCTGTCAAAAACAGAACAGTCTGTAGTAATCTGTAACTAACGCAAACTTCTGGAACTCCAAAAAATCAGCCAAAATAGGACGACCCAGTAATTTTTTTTATTGATCATCAGCAATTGTAATCACTATTTTATCACGTTCTGGTGATTTTTAACAATTGTTTTTGTGAACAGAAAGTTTCTGGAAATTACAGCAAGATCAAATAACTATCATCCAAGAAGATCCTATAGGTTTAACTTGGCACAAACACTAATTAAACACCAAAACACATCTAACCAGAGGCTAGATCAAATATTTATTACTAAGAAGCAAAGAAAAATATTGGGTTGTCTCCCAACAAGCGCTTTTCTTTAAAGCCTTTTAGCTAGGCAATGATAATTTTAATGATGCTCACATGAAAGACAAGGATTGAAGCACAAAGAGAGCATCATAAAACACGTGACAAACACATCTAAGTCTAACATACTTCCTATGCATTGGCATCTTATAGAAAAACAAATTATCATAGCAAGCAAAAACTAGCACATGCAAGGAAGCGGAAAGGAACAATAGCAATCTCAACATAATGAGAGGTAATTTAGTAACATGAAAATTTCTATAACCCTATTTTCCTCTCTCATAATAATTACATGTGGGATCATAAGAAAAGTCAACAATATAGCTATCACATAACATATTCTAAACATGATCCACATGCATGCGAAGTTGACACTCTTCCAAAATAGAGGGATTATCATTAACTAAAGTCATGATTTCTCCAAGCCCAGTTTTATCAAAAAATTCATAAGATTGAATATTATCCAAATATGTGGGATCTAAAGTTGATACTCTTCCAAACCCACTTTCAATATTATTGCAAACAATATTATCAATCTCATATTCATCGCGGGGATTAAATAAATTTTCAAGATCATAAAGAAGAATCACCCCAATCATGATCATTGCAACAAGTAGTAGACATAGCAAAACTAGCAACCGCAAGCTTAGAGTTTTGCATATTATTAGCACAATTGACATCAAGAGAATTTATAGTAAAATTATTGAATCGTGCTTTTTATTCAAGGAACTATCATGAATCTCTTCATAAATTTCTTCATCACAATTTTCAGATTCACAAATTTCAAGCAAAACTTCATAAAGATAATCAAGTGCACAAAACTCACTAGCAATTGGTTCATCATAATTGGGTCTCTTAAAAAGATTAGCAAGCGGATGAGGATCCATAGATCTTAGCTTCTCTGTTTAGGAATAAATACTGAACTATTTCAACCAGGCGAGAAAACGAGCCAAGAAAGACATCAAGGCAAACAGAAAAAAGAGGGCGAATAAAACGGCAAGGGTGAAGTGGGGGAGATGAAAACGAGAGGCAAATGGCAAATAATGTAATGCGGGAGATAATGGATTTGTGATGGGTACTTGGTATGTTGACTTTTGCATAGACTCCCCAACAACGGCGCCAGAAATCTTCTCTGCTACCTCTTGAGCACTGCGTTGGATTTCCTTGAAGAGGAAAGGGTGATGCAGCACAGTAGCGTAAGTATTTCCCTCAGTTTTTGAGAACCAAGGTATCAATCAAGTAGGAGGCTACGCGCGAGTCCCTCGTACCTACACAAAACAAATAACTCCTCGCAACCAACGCGATAAAGGGGTTGTCAATTCCTTCACGGTCACTTACGAGAGTGATATCTGATAGCTATGATAGGATAATATTTTTGGTATTTTTGTGATAAAGATGCAAAGTAAAATAAAAGCAAAAGTAAAAAAGCAAAGGAAATAACTACACTACAAAAAAAATACACTTCTGTGATGATACGTGTTTGTCACAGTAGGTCGCGTTTTTTTGTCATGCATGTACATCCATGACACATTTATGACAGAATCAAGATAGTCATACCTGTGCTGTCGTAGAAGTGTTCCATGACATTACCAAAATTATCATCACGGAAGTGTCCACTTCCATATGATAAATCACGCGTCACATAAGTGCTTTCATCAAGGGTGACCGACACGTGGCATCCACCGTAAAGGAATGTCGTTAAGCTATCGGGTCGGGTTTTGGATCCGATAACCTGTTAACAGCCCCGACCAATGGGGATTTTCCACGTGTAAAATCATCATTGGCTAGAGGAGACACGTGTCGGCTCATCGTTGGGACAGATGTCATCCACTCACTGGATAGAAGGTGCCTATGATACGTCGACACGTGGCACGACCCAACAGTGGCCCATTCCTGTGAAAAGGCCGGCCCGTTTGACTTGGTCAAAAGCTGGTGGGCCGGCCCATGGAAAGCCTGTTAATGGCATGTTCACATATAGCCCATTTACAGCCCGCTAACCCAAGGCCTGTTACGCCCTATCCGAATTAGGCCCAGTAGCGTCATCTGGGCCATCTAATATGATTCCAGCCCGTTTTCACTTCTGGCCCATGTATAGCCCATGACGTCTTTCAGCCCATATGAGGCCCTTTGTAACTCTTGGCCCATTAGCGGCCTGTGCTGAAACTGGCCCGTAATGAACACTGTATTACTTTACACCCATTAACGGCCCGCGGTGAAACTGGCCTGTAATGAACAGTGTATCACTTTATACCCATTAACGGCCCGTTATTCCGTTGGGCCGTTTCCAGCCCAAGTTAACTTTTGGCCTTCTGAGGGCCCATTTATTCTTGGGCTCATTTGTAGCATTCGGTTACTTACGGCCCGTTACTGTCATTTTATGCTTGTGGGCCAAATTCAGCCCGTCGTTACTGTCGGCCCGTTTGTGGACCGTTAGTCTGTTGGGCCATTTTCATAGCATCACCAAATACGGCCTATTAACGGCCCGTTATGGTCAGCCCAAAAAAAGTACGATTTCCATTAAAGGCCCGTACAAGACCCATAAATGAGTCGGCGGCCCACGGATCCTACGAGACGTAGAGGGCCCATGGATCCTACGAGACGAAGAAGGCCAATGGATCCTATGAGACGTAGAAGGCCCATGGATCCTACGAGACGTAGAAGGCCCATGGATCCGATGGCCCGTGAAGGGCCATGGTCGGGCGAGTTGGCCCCCGTTTGAACGATATAGCATATTCAAAGAATTATCCTACTCAATACTATCACCTCTAAAAAGCATACACTATACAACAAAGAGATCAAGGCATAGAAAGGTAGAATAATCCTACACTATACAATAAAGAAATTACAGCCAATTATACCCACTGGGCATTATGGTTCCGCACAGGTGATAATAAAGCATACACAAACAACAAATTACATACACTGGGCAAATACAGCTCATACATCATGGACGCGCATCAACTTAACTCCATTTGAACTATAATCTCTTCAGAAAATAGGATTGGCCGGATTCAGATAGCACAAATTTCAGACTGCAAAATGTCCAATTCCTTCATGGTTACCTCAGTGTCTTGTTTCATTTTTTTGACTCCTGCATCTAATACCTACATGTCCAGTCTCAACTTGTTGATTATAAGTTGACAATCATGTACACTTTGTCTTGCCACCTCTAGTTGATGCCCGAGAACATCAGCACATTCCAATTCCAATCCATAATCATTCGTTAATGGCCATGCCGCACTGCTCGTAGATCTTTGTGTTGATGTCACTTCATCCTGAAATGTTTCTGTAAGTACAAATGACTAGGGCAAATATATAGTTACAACAGTGAAGCGAACAAGACACTATTTTGTACTACATGGCAAAACAGGACTAATAATAATGTTACATGTCACTTTCAAAATAAAATGTTACACGTCATGAAGCATAAGCAGGTGATATTTTAAAAATTACAAAAAAGATAGTCTGTGCAGCCTGCATACAAAAATCCCTCTTAGCTCACCAGAGGAGCATGATGTTGGGGCCCAATCGAAAACACAGACAAGTTACAAATTTAGACAACACGTTGCGTATAAGTAAGCAAGCAGTTGGCCATTCTGTGCCTCAATTAAAGTCTTAGGGAGCATAATGAACAGCAGAGGGTTTCATACAAACATACTACAACAGGCAAAACTATGCAATCATTAGCGTAGTATAAACTAGATTGTGAGTCTCATGCAATAATAGTTGGTTAATAGACTTGAAAGCTTCAGGCACACTTCAGCAGAGTAATTAAATGGTAAGGCCTTTAATTATGTCAACTAATAGTGATACAAGTACCGAACATCAGGCATGATTATTTGGGCATCTCATTAACTGAGGACAAATAAAGCAATTGAAAAGAGAAAATCAACTATGCCTGAAACAAACAAGGAATTGAACTATTGAGTTGCATACAGTGACTTGCCTTAGCAGGTTGAAGAGGCTCAGCGCATCTCCTACTTCTCTTGCAAGGCTCCTTCCTAACATCTTGTACTTGGAAATCCTCAATCTTATCTTCATTGCACCCCCTCTGCAAGGTGACACTAACTAGTTACTCGTCTCCTTGGAAGATAAATATGCATACTTTCCAGTCTGTGAACACAAAAGGATGAGATTATAACAAAACAACACCACATAATGAAACATGTCGCATCTCTTGCACTTGCACACAATGAAATGAGCACTTACTATGTCTGCGCCATGTAAAAACTAGGCATACCTTCGAACTAGATCTCCAGGTACTCTTGGAGAGCTTACTGTAGTGTACAACCAAACCTTTATGTCACCTATGAGTTAGACAAGGCCCCACTATAGCAGCCCTTAGTGTTTAAATCATTGACAAGCTCTGTTAGAGTGTTAGGTCAAGAACAACAAGTAATCAAAGCAAATAGTCCTAGTATGGATGGCTGATGCAAACAAGCAATTGAACAGACGTGTGAGCAAATCTTAAATATCAAGAAAAGAAGCAAAGAAGGAGGCTTAAAGACCATCACTTGACTGACCAGATTTAAGGGGCATTTAAACATCATGTGCAACGTATGAACTAACATAAACATTGCATATTCCAGATTCTACAATGGAATCCACATGTATTAGGTTATACCATGTATGATGATGCCTAAATGTACAGATAGCAGGCAGGAGTGATTCATCATTGCACGCACAATTGAATTGCAGGTTAAGGGCCAGTTCGATTCCGCCTTTTCAGGGCATATCATCAAAATAAGCCATAAAAGATGTAAAGAAGTCATTTTTGAGTTATGGGCTTGGGCTTAACTAATTTTGCTTTGGAGGGGGGTGTTTCGGGTAGAACCTCACTAAAAATTGAAGGGAAGGGGAATAGTGAAATGACTCTGTTGTGTGCTTATATTACACTCAAAATACAACTGTTGACGCCCGTGTCATACCTGACCCTCAAGTAAAAACAAACACGCAAGCATTCATTTCCCTGCCCGCCTGCATCTCCTCTCCCCTTTCCCTCTACCTCGATCCCCTGCCTGCAGCACTAGGGTTCCTCCAGCGAGCCGGCGCCACTGGTCCCATCTAGCCTGGTCCTCGACGATGCTATGTCCAGCTAGGCTACATGGCCGGAGGGTAAGGGCAAATCTCCCTGGCAGCTCCTCCCTCTGGCGCCGCCCCTCATTCTCATGGTCTCCAGCAGCTGCTCCACTGTGGTTCGTCCGACGCACTACTCCGGCAGGCGCTGCATAACTACGGCTGATGCCACACCACGGCAGAAGGCACCTTACTCCCCCTCCCCTCCTCCCAGGCCATGGCCTTGAGGTGCTGTTGAAGGATGAGTTCCAACAAGGTGAGGATCTCCTCTGATTTTTTGCCAAATTTTCATTCTGATCCACTCTATGATGAATTGCTATGAGCTACTTCTGCTGCTGCTATATGATGCATTGCTATGAGCTGCTCCTACTGCTGCTATATGATGAATTGCTATGAAATTTATTCTTTGTTGTATGATGAGTTGCTATGAGCTGCTGCTGCTATATGATGAATTGCAATGAGCTGCTGCTGATGCTATAATATGAGTTGCTACAAGCTGATCCTGCTGCTGCTATATGATGAATTGCTATGAGCTGCTCCTACTGCTGCTATATGATGAATTGCTATGAGCTGCTCCTGCTGCTGCTATATGATGAATTGCTATGAGTCTGCTTTGGTATATGATGAATCGATGTCTGCCATCGCTGTATGATGAGTTGTTATGAGCTGCTGCTGCTGCTATATGATGCTTTCAGTGGTGCCGCTATACGATAATAACCAGCCACTTGGACCATCGAAATTTCAATAAATAATTGTTCTTCATTTAAATGTGGGTCATGCGTTCTTCGTTTAAATTAGGCAATGGGATCTCTATGGAAAACATTGGCCAAAGTAGATTGTGCCAAGTAGATGGTATCTGTAGCGACCAGACCTCAAACAGTCTGATCTCTGTGCTCAAGTGTCATCCCTGGATCAGTAATGCTGACACCACACAGTACTCGAAGGATTTATAACAGAGTAGCAATCACACACTTATTACATCGAATGTCTCAAGAGAGAACTTAACAAAATAAATATGGCTTAAGGCCATCTAATAACGATAACAGCGGAAGGCTTGGAAGAATAAGCGAGTCCATCAACTCCAACGGCATCACTGAGTATAGAACCACGACCTAAGCACCTTACTCGTCGTCTGAAAAGTCTGCAACATGAAATGTTGCAGCCCGAAAACGGGTCAGCACATGGAATATGCTGGCAAAGTAACACATAGAGAATAATGAAAGAGTAAGCCTATACTACATGCATATATGGCTGGTGGAAGCTCTATGGTTACAGTTTTTGCGTAAAGCCAATTTTTCCCTACTGCAAAGGAATAAATTTATTTAACTATCATGGTGGTTGTTGAACATAGAGAATGGTTGACAGCATCCTCAATCCCAATTAAAAGTACTCATTAACAACCCAACAATATTATTTAGAGTAACATGATGAGATTCACATGATATCCAAGTACTAGATACTCAAGATGTCCATGACGGGGACACGACTAACCATGATTAGTTTATACACTCTGCAGAGGTTTGTGCACTTTTCCCACAAGACTCGATCTCCTCCGTTTGATTTCTCATACTACATGGTGTTTGAGAAATGGATGACCGAGACATAGTCTTTCAGAAGCGCTAGCACCTTACATGTGGGTAGACCGTACCAACCTACAACCCCTACATCAGCTAGTCTACTCGTAAGAGTTCGCACAACTTAGTCAACTATGCTAGAGCCCATAGTAGCATGTGGCTGCACACGGAATTTTCTAGCATGAATAATCTCATGATCCCTTTGAGCCTGGGTGGCGGTCCGAAGAAAGACAGGCAAGTCCTGATGGAAACCAGGTGCCTCAATCCACCCAGATGTGTGTTTAGTTGCCACCTTAAATAAACCATTAATTTTATAATCTCACATCTATCATGGAATACACTCACCCAATCCACGTCTACTAGCATAGCATGGCATAATAAGCAAACGTAGAAGTAACTCCCAAGGGTTTGAAAATAAACAGGTAATAGGTACTACCTCAAACTACTTCCCAAAACCCACAATTTAATTAGATCCTAATCATGCAATGTTTGAGGACAGATCTAATGCATAAAAACTGGGTAGGAAAAGTATATGATCAAAGTGTTACTTCCCTTGCGGATGATCCGCGAAACCTAGAGACTCGAAGTAACAGGCGGCGCACTCCGGGTATTCTATCGCAGACAAACAAACAAGCATACAATAAGTACTCATCTAATGCACAGGTGAAACTCAGACAAAAGATCTAACCAGAAAGTTCAACTTAAGAACTCCGGTTTGCAAAAAGAATCAAATCAAACGAAGCAACGAAAGTCAAACGACGAAAGAAAACAGTTCCGTTTTACTAATCTGGATCTAAGTCAAATTTTACAGAAGCAAAAACTTGTTTAAGTTGGTTATTCGGAAAGAGGGTATCAAGACGAAACTCCAGGCGCTTGAATCGCCTGATTCCGATAAACGAGCGAAAAGTTATACTAAAACGAAAATCAGATTAGAAATCACGATCAGAAAATCGCGGATTAAATCTGAGAAAAAGAAAAACGATGAACAGGTTAACGAACGGACTTCGTTAACTAAAACTAATCTGACGAACACGTTCGTTAAAACAAACGAACGAGCGAACGCTCTCTATTTAACCGAACCGAAAAATAATAAACCGATCTAATGAAAAAAACGGAAACTAAAAAAAACCGACGAAAACTAAAAAAACGATCGGTTTTTATTAAAAAACCGGTGCGGAAAACGAGAAGGCGGCGAACCTCGGCGGCGGGGTCGGCGGCTCCAGCGAAGGCGGTGGCGGCGGCGGATCGGCGGCGGCGGGGCGGATTAGGGTTAGGGTTTGGGCACGGTGGCGGCGGCGGACTGGGCCGGCGGGGTTGGCGGGCCGGGGCGGGGGTGGTTGTGGGCTGGGGCGGCTCGGAGGCGGCGCTATTTAAAGGCTGCCCGGGCGGAGTCCCGCTCGGGTACGGCCCGGTAAGGCGGTTCGTTTTTGTTAAATAATTACGCGCAGAAAATCAAACGAAAGAAATACTAAACGGACTCCAAAAATCCCGAAATAAATTTTCCCCGGCTTCTAAAATCAAGCCGGACTAGATGAACATTTATTTGGGACCTATATGCAATTTTGAAAAACGCACATTTTTCCTAAATTCAAATAAAATGACGAAAAACTCCAAAATAAAATATTATTTGATTTTGTTATTAAATCCTCATTATTTATTTATTTTGGGAAAGTCATTTTATTCCCTCTGTCATATTTTTGTAATAGAAATAATTGAAGATAAAATAATTAAAATCAAATGATCCTATTTTCAAAATTTGAGAAAACTCAAATATGAAAATAACGAAATCCCCAACTCTCTCCGTGGGTCCTTGAGTTGTATAACATTCCAAATTGAAAATTTGGGATGTTATAAACCTACCCCCTTAAGATGAATCTCGACCTCGAGATTCGGGTTGGCTAGAAAATAGGTGAGGGCGGTCCTTAAGCAGATCTTCCTCTCGCTCCCAGGTGGCTTCATCCTCGGTGTGTTGGATCCACTGAACTTTGCAAAACTTAATGACCTTGCTGCGGGTGAGTCGGCTGGCAAATTCGAGAATCCTGACTGGTTTCTCCTCGTAGGTCAAATCGTTATTCAACTGAATCGCCTCCGATGTACGGTATCTCTTAGTGGTATATCCGCCATCTCTGCGTGACACTTCTTCAACTGAGAAACATGAAACACATCGTGAACACCTGACAAACCTTCGAGTAATTCCAACTTGTACGCAACTTCTCCCATGCGCTCCAAAACTTTGTATGGTCCCACAAAACGTGGCGCTAATTTTCCTTTAACACCAAAACGCTTAACTCCTCGACGCGGAGATACTCGAAGATAAACTCTGTCTCCGGCTTCATATTCTGTCTCCTTGCGTTTTGAATCTACATAGTTCTTCTGCCTTGATTGGGCTACCTTGAGCCTATCTCGACTCAACTTTACTTTCCGTTCAGACTCCTTAATCAAATCCGGTCCAAACAACTGGCGGTCTCCAACTTCATCCCACAAGATGGCGGGGTTACGCACCTCCTTAGAACAAGGCTTGAAGGTGCCATCTTCAAACTAGTTTGGTAGCTGTTGTTATAAGAAAACTCCGATACGGCAAGTTGTCATCCCAACTTGATCCATAAGCCAAAGCACATGCTCTCAGCATATCCTCTAAGATCTGGTTGACTCTCTCGGTTTGTCCATCTGTCTGTGGATGAAAAGCTGTGCTAAACTCCAGTCTGGTTCCCAAAGTTTCGTGAACTGCTTCCAGAACTTTGAGGTGAATTGGGTTCCTCTATCTGATATGATACTCCTTGGAACTCCATGCAAGGAAACAATCCTTGTCATGTATATCTTAGCCAATTTGGCACTGCTGTAGGTAGTCTTTACTGGAATGAAATGAGCTACCTTCGTCAAACGATCGACTACAGCCCAAATCGATTCATAGCCTGAACGGGTCATGGGCAATCCTGTGATGAAATCCATGCCTAGTTTATCCCACTTTCATTCGGGTATAGGCAATGGCTGTAACAATCCTGCCGGCTTCTGATGTTCTGCTTTCACTTTCTGACACACATCACAAACTGCTACATACTCTGCGATATCTTTCTTCATTCCGGTCCACGGAATGTATCCTTCAAATCCAAATACATCTTGGTATTTCCGGGGTGGATCGAATCTGACGAATCATGTGCCTCTTGCAAAATCAACTTCCGAATCTCCGGATCACTTGGTACGTAACGCGGTCCTCAAACCATAAGGTATCGTGCTCATCCTCACGAAATCCCTTTGCTTTTCCCTTGCTCAACTTCTCCTTAATAGAAGCAACTTCCTTATCTGTCCTTTGAGCTTCTCTGATTTTGTCCATCAAAGTAGATTGAATCTCAAATGCTGCTACATAGCCTCGCGGAACTATTTCCAAACATAGCTCCCGAAATTCCTCGGCTAATTCTTTTGGTAAACCTCTGGTCATTAGGATGTTAACATGACTCTTACGGCTCAACGCGCCTGCTACCACGTTAGCCTTTCCGGGGTGGTAATGCAATCTCATATCATAATCCTTGATGAGCTCCAAGCATCTTCTCTGCCTGAGATTTAACTCCTTCTGCGTGAAGATGTACTTCAAACTCTTGTGATCCGTATACACCTCACAATGATTTCCAACGAGGAAATGTCTCCATGTTTTCAGTGCATGCACTACGGCTGCTAACTCCAAATCATGTGTGGCATAGTTTAATTCGTGAGGTTTCAGATGTCGTGAAGCATACGAAACAACTCTTCCCTCCTGCATAAGCACTGCTCCAAGTCCTCGACGTGAAGCGTCGCAATAAACTTCGTAATCCTTGCTTTGGTCTGGCAGGATTAATACTTGTGAGGTAACTAAACGCTTCTTCAACTCTTGAAAGCTAGCCTCACACTCCTCAGTCCAAATAAACTTGGTATCCTTCTTCAATAATTCTGTCATGGGCTTCACAATCCTCGAGAAATTCTCAATGAATCTCCGGTAGTATCCTGCGAGTCCAAGGAAACTCCGGATCTCTCCAACTGTTGTTGGCGCTTCCCAGTTTGTCACCGTGGCAACTTTAGTGGGGTCTACTGCTATACCTTCTCCGGATATAACATGTCCGAGAAATCCAACTTCCTTCAACCAAAACTCACACTTGCTGAACTTGGCATACAACCGATGTTCTCTGAGCTTCTCGAGTACCAAACGCAAATTCTCCTTATGTTCTTCTTCATTCTTTGAGTAGACCAAGATATCGTCAATGAATACCACGACGAACTTATCCAAAAACTCCATAAACACCTTGTTCATTATGTTCATAAAATAGGCTGGGCGTTAGTCAGGACCAAATGACATAACAAAGTATACTCATACAGCCCGTGCACGGTGGTAAAAGCCGTCTTGGGTATATCCTGCTCCCGAATCTTCAATCGATGGTATCCACGATCGCAAATCGGTCTTGGAAAATACCTTAGCTCCTTGCAATTGGTCAAACAAGTCGTTGATCATCGGCAACGGGTATTTGTTCTTAATGGTTACTTCATTCAATCCTCGATAATCAACGACCATTCTTAATGATCCATCCTTCTTCTCCACTAGAAATCTTGGTGATCCCCAAAGGCGAAGAACTTGGGCGAATAAAACCTTTATCCAAGAACTCCTTAATCTGCTTCTTAATTTCCTCCAAATCTTGGGCTGGCATCCTATACGGTCTCTTAGATCTCGGCCCAATGCCTGGCAATCGTTCAATCAGAAATTCAATGTCTCTGTCCGGCGGCATGCCTGGCAACTCTTCCGGAAACACGTCCGGGTAATCCCTTACCACTGGTACTTCCTCCTGCACAACTCATGTTAAGGAATTTACATGTGCTCTCCTCGGCTCATGCCGTGATACAAACTTGATTCTCCTTCCTTCTGGGTGGTAAGCAAAATCGACTTACTGGCGCAATCAATATTCCCTCCGTACTTTGATAACCAATCCATTCCTAATATCACATCCAATCCTTGGGATTCCAAAACTATTAGGTCCGAGGGAAATACATAGTTTCCAATCCTTAATGGCAGTCGATCGCACCATATACTTGCCATGTATTCTGCTCCAGGTGAGGTTACTAGCATGGGTGACCTAAGGGCTTGGGTTGGTAATTTATACTTATCCACAAATCCCCTTGATATGTATGGATGCGATGCACCAGTATCAAAAAGAACAACTGCAGTAAATGTCTTAACCAAAAACTTACCTATTACTGCGTCTGGCTGAGCTTCAACCTCCTCCACGGTAACGTGGTTTACTTGTCCCCTGTTGAAAGGGTTCGGCTTCTTGCCTGAGCTTCCATTGCCGTTACCATTTTGGGCTTCTGGACAATCATTTGCATAATGCCCAGTCTTACGGCACTTAAAACAAGTGATATGGCTCAGGTCTACCTTGGATGGTGTTGACGGGTTGGTGCGGTTTTGTCCATTGCTTCCTCCATTCCCGTTTCCATTCTTGGTGCCATTATGGTTGTGCGAGCTACCTCCTCCGTGAGTATGCTGAAATTATCCTCCGGCTTCGGGTAAAGCGAAGTTTCTGCTGAGCTCGAGTTATACTTCCCATGTCCATACTTTCTCTTGAGATTGTCAACTGCCATCGCTTCCCTTCAATCATAAGAGCACGGTCTACTAACTCCTGGTAGTTATTGAAGGTGGCTACCATCAACTGCATGCTCAGCTCATCGTTCAGTCCTTCTAGAAACTTCTCCTACTTAGCTGCATCCGTAGCAACGTCATCTGGGGCATAACATGCTAGTTTACTAAAGTCATCCACATATCGCCGTCTTGTCCTCCTTGGCGCCAAGTTGCGAAACTCATGCTTCTTCATGGCCATAGCTCCTGCTGAAACATGGGCAAGACGGAAAGCTTGTCAAACCGATCCCATGTGGCGGTGTCTCTGAGTAAGTGGTTGTAAAATTCTCCCACCATCTTTGCTGGGTCCTTCAAGCTGATGTGCGGCAAATTTCACCTTTTCCCCACACATGCACATCCTGCAGTGGTCAACTCCCTCCCTACTGCGGAGCCAATCATCTGCAACAATCGGCTCGGTGCTAGTGGAAAACACCGGCGGATTCAGCCTTAAGAAACGGGTCAAATGGTCAACAGGTGGTGGTGGCGGTGGGTTGTTGTTGTTGTTGTTGCCTTGGTTCTGTACCAATGTTTGAATCAAAGCATTCTATTGCTGAATCAACTTAGTGATCTCCGGCGGGAAAACAAATCCGGGGTCGCGTCTCGGAGGCATCTGAGGGTTTATAGAAAAGACGAGAGTTAAGAATAGAATGAGGTCTAGGGAGAAAACACTACCCATATGCACATGAGACAAAACACACAATATCACTCCAATCAATTCAAACAAGGGCATACAACGGTCTATCTATCGTTGCAAAGTGCTGGAACTAAAACTAATTTTTAATGGGGGAATCTACTACTGTTATTGTGGTCAACTAGAAAAACTGCTCCGATGAAGACTCCATGATATCTGCTCCAGCTTCATCTTCGAAGTCATCATCACTAGGATCGGAGTCAGTGTCGTCGATGATTATGTAGTTCTCTGGACAGGTGCAATCTTCATCTTCTTCTCCGGGTGCTGAATTTCCCATGAGTTCTTCAATCTTCTCCTTAAGTTCGCCGTTTTGTCTCACTAGAGCTACAATCTCCTCCATGTAGTCCTTGCGAGTGGCCTTCAGTTCTCCTTCTAGTTCGATAATCTTGGCTTTTGCTTTCTTCAACTCCATCATGTCTGCGCACATCTGGTTCTCCTGGCGCCGAATGTGCTGATTTAACTCCTGGATGAAAGCTGCAATGGATCGATCCTTCTTAGTGCCAACTATCTCCCATTGTTCATCTCGGCGCCCGCAAATCTGGTAGATAGTATCCTTGAGGTCTTCTTTGTAAACTTATCCAATGCGTCCTATGGTTATGTGAGCTGCCATGCTCTTTCCCAGACTCCAAGTTGGTGCATTAAAAACACACTCTATGGGCTCCGTGACTGGCGCAAACATCCTTCCGGGAACTTGAGCTTGAATCTTCCAGCGCTCCTCTTCGGGTAAAGTGGAATTGTAGGTCCCGGTGAAGCTTGGTATTCTGATGTTCAGGTACTTAGTGACTTCCTTTAGGTGTCGTCCAAAGGGTGTATCTTCATTAATTTGGGTGAACTTGATCCTCGCTTCCGTCATCCTAAAAGAGTAGAAAAGATGAGGAGTTAGAAATGAGAAGAGAGTAGTGATCTAGGGCTTTAACTTAATGGTCGTGTCCTACAATCAGCGTGTGCTCTGATACCATCTTTGTAGCGACCAGACCTTAAACAGTCTGATCTCTGTGCTCAAGTGTCATCCCTGGATCAGTAATGCTGACACCACACAGTACTCGAAGGATTTATAACAGAGTAGCAATCACACACTTATTACATCGAATGTCTCAAGAGAGAACTTAACAAAATAAATATGTCTTAAGGCCATCTAATAACGATAACAACGGAAGGCTTGGAAGAATAAGCGAGTCCATCAACTCCAACGGCATCACTGAGTATAGAACCACGACCTAAGCACCTTACTCGTCGTAAATGAAAAAGTCTGCAACATGAAGCGTTGTAGCCTCAAAACGGTCATCACATGGAATTTCGGCAAAGTAACACATAGAGAATAATGAAAGAGTAAGCCTATACTACATGCATATATGGCTGGTGGAAGCTCTATGGTTACAGTTTTTGCGTAAACCCAATTTTTCCCTACTGCAAAGGAATAAATTTATTTAACTATCATGGTGGTTGTTGAACATTGAGAATGGTTGACAGCATCCTCAATCCCAATTAAAAGTACTCATTAACAACCCAACAATATTATTTAGAGTAACATGATGAGATTCACACGATATCCAAGTACTAGATACTCAAGATGTCCATGACCGGGGACACGGCTAACCATGATTAGTTTATACACTCTGCAGAGGTTTGTGCACTTTTCCCACAAGACTCGATCTCCTCCGTTTGATTTCTCGTACTACATGGTGTTTGAGAAACGGATGACCGAGACATAGTCTTCGAGCGCTTAGCACCTTACATGTGGGTAGACCGTACCAACCTACAACCCCTACATCAGCTAGTCTACCCGTAAGAGTTCGCACAACTTAGTCAACTATGCTAGAGCCCATAGTAGCATGTGGCTGCACACGGAAGTTTCTAGCATGAATAATCTCATGATCCCTTTGAGCCTGGGTGGCGGTCCGAAGAAATACAGGCAAGTTCTGATGGAAACCAGGTGCCTCAATCCACCCAGATGTGTGTTTAAGTTGCCACCTTAAATAAACCATTAATTTAACAATCTCACATCTGTCATGGAATACACTCACCCAATCCACGTCTACTAGCATAGCATGGCATAATAAGCAAACGTAGAATTAACTCCCAAGGGTTTGAAAATAAACAGGTAATAGGTACAACCTCAAACTACTTCCCAAAACCCACAATTTAATTAGATCCTAATCATGCAATGTTTGAGGATAGCTCTAATGCATAAAAACTAGGTAGGAAAAGTATATGATCAAAGTGTTACTTCCCTTGCTGATGATCCGCGAAACCTAGAGACTTGAAGTAACATGCGTCGCACTCCGGGTATTCTATCGCAAACAAACAAACAAGCATACAATAAGTACTCATCTAATGCACAGGTGAAACTCAGACAAAAGATCTAACCAGAAAGTTCAACTTTAGAACTCAGGTTTGCAAAAAGAATCAAATCAAACGAAGCAACGAAAGTCAAACGACGAAAGAAAACAGCTCCGTTTTACTAATCTGGATGTAAGTCAAATTTTACCGAAGCAAAAACTTGTTTAAGTTGGTTATTCGGAAAGAGGGTTTCGAGACGAAACTCCAGGCCCTTGAATCGCCTGATTCCGATAAACGAGCGAAACGTTATACTAAAACGAAAAACGGATCAGAAATCGCGATAAGAAAATCACGGATTAAATCGCGATAAGAAAATCACGGATTAAATCCGAGAAAAAGAAAAACGACGAACAGGTTAACGAACGGACGTTCGTTAACTAAAACTAATCTGACGAACACGTTCGTCAAAACGAACGAATGAGCGAACGCTCGCTATTTAATCGAACCGAAAATAATAAACCCATCTAATGAAAAAAAACATAAACTAAAAAAAAACCGATCGGTTTTTATTAAAAAAACGGTGCGGAAAACGAGGCGGCGGCGAACCTCGGCGGCGGGGTCGGCGGCTTCGGCGGCGCGGCGGCGGCGGATCGGGCGGGTGGCCGGGCGGATTAGGTTAGGGTTTGGGCGCGGTGTGGCGACTGGCCGGCGGGGTTGGCGGGCCAGGGTGGGGGTGGCTGTGGGCTGGGGCGGCTCGGGGGCAGCGCTATTTAAAGGCTGCCCCGGGCGGAGCCCCGCTCGGGTACGGACCGGTAAGGCGGTTCGTTTTTTTTAAATAATTTCGCGATGAAAAACAAACGAAAGAAATACTAAACGGACTCCAAAAATCCCGAAATAAATTTTCCCCGGCTTCTAAAATCAAGCTGAACTAGATGACCATTTATTTGAGACCTAAATGCAATTTTGAAAAATGCACATTTTTCCTAAATTCAAATAAAATGACGAAAAACTCCAAAATAAAATCTTATTTGATTTTATTATTAAATCCTCATTATTTCTTTATTTTGGGAAAGTCATTTTATTCCCTCTCTCATATTTTTGTAATATAAATAATTGAAGATAAAATAATTAAAATCAAATGATCCTATTTTCAAAATTTGAGAAAACTCAAATATGAAAATAATGAAATCCCCAACTCTCTCCGTGGGTCCTTGAGTTGTGTAGAATTTCTAGGATCGAGCCAAAAATGCAACAAAAATATGATATGCAATGATGCTCTATGTATAACATTCCAAATTGAAAATTTGGGATGTTACAGTATCTTTATATTTGCATTTTGAGCAAATATTGATGGTCTGTTTTCCTATCATATTAATTACTGCACTGGGTTCAATTTGTGATGTTTGCAAGTCAAATTAATTTCCATATGGGCAGCAAAATGAAAAAAATATAATGCAATTAGACTTTCCTCGATCATACCAAAGATAAGCTGAAAACGCAATGAAAAGAATTGGTTGGCTTATTACATGGAGCTTATATTAACATGTGCTTATTTTCTTAGGATAACTCGTAGTAACTGTCCCTAAGAAACTTGGCTAATAGAACTGGCATACAAATAACATGTCACGAGGATTGCAATGGAGGAGTGACGTACCATAGCACACTGTATAGGCTCACCGCTTCCTCTCCTTTTTTGCAATGTTCCATGAAATTGCCACATATATCTTGTACTTTTTCATTGTGTAACCTATCTGCAAGTTGACACGGCTAATTTCAGACATCTCTACATGATACTACATTGCATATCCCTTGCGCATATTTAAACCACCAATTAACGATTGTGTGTGTACCATAAACTAGCCACGACTCTGTATGCTGGACTAGCAGGCACTCTAAGGGAGCCTAATGTAGTGCACGGGAATTCCTACATGCTACCTATGATTTTGTGTAATGCACTGCCCCTATTCCTAAATATATGTTTTTGTAGAGATTCCAGTATGGACCACATACAGATGTATATAGATGCATTTTCGAGTGTAGATTCACTCATTTTGCTCTGTATGTAGCCTATAGTCGAATCTCTAGAAATACTTATATTTAGGAATGGAGGTACGAGGTAGTATCATGTATGACATCTACATATCTAATTTAGCAGCCAGTAGTAGAAATCATTGTTTGCACAAAGGGATTACTGGTCGAAAATCCTAGCAAAGCATTTGGCGAGCCTGAGAACAATACAAGAGAGAGAGACACGCTTACAAGATCATAGAAATGCCTCAGTCCAGGATCCTGGTTGGCCAAGCTGTTAGATCTAGAAGAAACATCGTCCTTGTAGTTTTTGCCAGCTGCATAATAGGTAACAGCGACCGGTTAGTATATTTGAAGTACATCGGGCAGGTGATGCTAGACGGGTTTAAAGGTGACAAGTACCTAGGCTGTGGCGGGTGCTTGTCATCTCTCCAGACGGTGGGAATCATGTTAGAAACGTCGAGGGTGATGACGCTACGCTGGCTGTCGTGGTCCGGTAAGGAGATCTAGAACCGTTGAGTAGGGTGTTTGTGGAGCGGCTCCGGTAGGGTGGACTACAGTGTGGGCGAAGCGGAACTATGGCCGTGGACAAGGGCGTAGGTGAAGCTGCTCCGGTGGTTGGGTTAAGAATGGTGTCGACGACGCGGATCTGCGGCCGTGGACGGGGCGTCAGGAGCTGCTCCGGTGGTTGGGTTAAGGATGGTGTCGATGATGCGGATCTGCGGCCGTGGATGGGGCGTCATAAGCTGCTCCGGTGGTTGGGTTAAGGATGGTGTCGACGATGCGGATCTGCGGCCGTGGACGGGGCGTCAGAAGCTGCTCCGGTGGTTGGGTTAAGGGTGGTGTCGACGAAGAGGATCAGAGGCCGTCGACGGGGGCGTCGGTTGCTCCCAGAGGTTGGATGAGGGTGCGAGGAAGCGGATCTCGAGGCGGTGGACTTGTGAGTTGGCAAAGCGGCCCGGTAGGGTTGAGAATGGTATAGGCGGTTACTCTGGTAGGGTTAGCGATGGTGTCGGTGAAGCGGCTCGGTAGGGTTGAGGAAGGTGTCGTGGCGGCTCCGGTAGGGTTGAGGAAGGTGTCGGCGAAGAGGATCAGAGGCCGTCGACGGGGGCGTCGGTGGGGCGGCTCCGGGGGTGTGGACGAAGCGTCTCCGGTGGGGAGTATGAATGAGCCGCTGCAGATGCGCGGCGGTTGACGAGAGTACCGACGAAGCAGATCCGGCGCCGTGGACAAGGCCGACACTGAATGGGTTGTGGTACAGTGGTGGATGAGCGGTATACTTGTTTCTAGGGGAGGTCGGAGGGGTAGATGCGGCCGTAGAAGCAGATCCTGCGAGGTGGACGCCGCTGGCAGTGGATGGGCTATGGTACGCCGGTGGATGAGCAGTCTAGGGTTTCGAGAGGGGAGGGGAGAAAGGGCGATGAAGTACGGACGACGTGATGTCGAGATGCTTTCTGGTCTTTGTGGAGTTAGTCGTTTTTATGGGGAGGGAGAGGAAATGGGGGTGCCGTGTAGTGGGGGAACCGGAAGTTACAAAAGCAGCCCCGACCTATCATGTAGATGAGGGCGGTATTGTAACTGTTGGTCTTCGTGCAACAAGGACAAAAGGGGGATTCCGCATGCTAAAGACTAAGGTGGCGGAAATTTTAGAAGGAGGCGGGAGATTTTGCCGCCCGCGGGATCGTTCGTATCCAGTTTCAACTAATTTTGGACCGTGCTAGCGGGAAGGTCATGCTAGACTGTGTACACGGGGCACACGTCAGCAGTTAATAACTGGTGTGAAGTCCACCCCAGAAAAAAGACAATAACTCGGGATGATGCGCCGATAACTTGGACGTTCACACGGGCGCGGCCAATCGTACGGGTGTAGTGGCGCGTTCAAAAAAAGATAATTTAGTGCTCAGTCTATGTATTTGTCGTGTAAATAGATAATTTAGTGCCATTGGTTATTTACTTTAAACATAATGCATTGACATGTTAGTGTAGAGGCGCACAAAAAGAAATGGATATTGTAGTCAGGTACTTAAAAGTGTTACCTCATATGATTACATAGCCTCCATTTCATAAATTATGCATGCCGTTGAATTCATATATGAATATTACATATATTACTTCAAAATAGAAACTTAAATCATCCAAGACTAATGAATTTGAATGCAAGAGTAACAATGGTACATATACATGATAGCTACATCGGTTGTTTGAAGAAACATCACTGTAACTTTGGCATGCACAACTGAAAAGGTTTATTTAAATAGAAAAAAATGTGATATGTGAGTGTCCAATCTTTATAGCGTTGAATCGATATTGTACCTTTGGCCACGATACGAAGTAGATATTTGCTTATGTTCAAGCGATGCACGTCCACGATCGCTAGATAGTGATACATGAATGAATTGTGCAATCTCTCTCACATGCATACATATCTCATTTCCCTGTGGGCATCGGAATCACACACACGCACTTCGTGTATTTCTCTCCCTCCGTCAGGGTTAAATTCGTCTTTCTACCCCGTCCTACAAGTCTCTCACACAGAAACACACACGCTCTCTAGTTCTAACATGCCCACCCCTTTAATTCCGCCCACCCACAACCACTAATGTCTCAAAGTGTAATAATGTCTCTCACGCATATGCTATCTACCTATCCCTTAATATAGCTAGATATGTGTCACACAAACTCCTTCTCCCTACTAGCAAGATGCCCATGCGTTGCGGAACATCAAGATGCATTTGTATGAGAAGTTTATCTTGTGGGAGAAAAGGATGAACGAGGGAATGCCTTATTTGCAAATGCGGAGAGGGGTGTGGGTATATTTTTGCAAAATTGCAATAGTTTCCTTCCTGTCCGTCGGATATAAATCGGATGGCCTATATTGCAGGATGGCAGGAACACCATCATCACCAACTCTGTTTTTTATAAGAGTAGAGATATGTGAGTGTCAGTGCCCCCCCACACACACCCACACTTCCCAACACCGAAGGAGTAGGGTGACACCTCGATCTTGATACTAATCTATTGACTGGCTTCTCTCCCAAACATACACACACACACACACACTACCCGTCACCGAAGTAGTAGGGTGGAACATCGATCTTGATAATAATTGATCTACTCCTCTTTCAAACACACACACACACACACACACACACACACACACCCACACACACACACACACTCGCTAGTTGTGCCTCTGTGCTCACCAAGCACACTCTCGAGCACGCCTTTCTCTCCTCCCCCCAACAATGGCAGCAGAAGGGTGACAACTCAATCTGATCATAATCTATCAATTGGTTTCTCTCTCAAACATTGTGTCTCGGTGCCTCGCTTCGGTAGCCCCTCGATATGTAGACTTCTCACAAGACAAATTTGTAGTGACGATGATTTGAACCAGTGTGCCTTGTTTTACCGGCCTCATGTGATAGTTTTCACCCTGTTTTCTGTTAATTAACAAGGCAACCTTTTCCTAGTGAATCTGAAATCATT
The DNA here is from genome assembly GCA_021605145.1 of Aegilops bicornis. Taxonomy (NCBI): domain Eukaryota; kingdom Viridiplantae; phylum Streptophyta; class Magnoliopsida; order Poales; family Poaceae; genus Aegilops; species Aegilops bicornis. The sequence goes on from CM038669.1 coordinate 155,425,791, forward strand.
CGGGGCAGACATAAAATATATCACTTCAACCCAATTATCGCATCAACTATTTTAAAAGAAATTAGCTAGCTGCCCGTGCGTTGCATGGAACATCAAGATGCATTTGTATGAGTAGTTTATCTTGTGAGAGAAAAGGTTGAATGAGGGAAGGCCTTATTCGCGAAAGTGGAGAGACGTGTGGGTATATTTTTTCAAAATTGCCATAGTTTCTTTCCTATCCGTTAGATATAAATCCGACGACCTATATTGAAGGATGGCACGCACACCATCATCACCAACTCTGTTTTCTACTCCCTCCGTCCAAAAATTTTGTCATCAAAATGGATAAAAAGAGATGTATCTAAAACTAAAATATGTCTAGATACATTTCCTTTTATCCATTTTGATGACAAGTACTTCCGGACGGAGGGATTATTTGTCTTTTTAGAGATTTCAACAAGTGACTATGACCGGACCTTACCAACATACTCAAAAAAGTAGTCCATAATTTTGATGTTACACTACAAAAAAATACACTTCCGTGATGATACGTGTTTGTCACAGTAGGTCGCGTTTTTTGTCATGCATGTACATCCATGACAGAATCAAGATAGTCATACCTGTGCTGTCGTAGAAGTGTTCCATGACATTACCAAAATTATCATCACGGAAGTGTCCACTTCCATGACGATAAATATGCGTCACAGAAGTGCTTTCGTCAAGGGTGACCGACACGTGGCATCCACCGTAACTGAACGCCGTTAAGCTATCGGGTCGGGTTTTGGATCCGATAACCCATTAACAACCCCGACCAATGGGGATTTTCCACATGTAAAATCATCATTGGCACAGGTGTCAGTCATCCAATGGGCGAGACGCGCCTATGATATGTTGACACGTGGACCGGCCCATCAAGTTTAAATGGGCCGGCCCAACTGAAGGCCCACAAGATTTTGCGGACCATAATGGGCCGGCCCAACTAAAGGCCCACAAAATTTTGCGAACCATAATGGGCTGGCCCAGCTAAATGCCCACAAGATTTTGCGGGCCATAATGGGCCGGCCCAGGTAAAGGCCCAAAAGATTTTTGAGTGCCATAATCGGCAGGCCCAGGTAAAGGCCCACAAGATTCTTGCGGATCATAATGGGCTGGCCCAGCTAAAGGCCCACGAGATTTCACCGACATTAATGGACCGACCCAGCTATAGGCCCACAAGATTTTGAGGACCCTAGTAGGCCGGCCCATTAACTGGATGCCATGTTTTGGGCCAAATGTCGGCCCATATTTGATCACACTCCGTCCGTCCGTTAGTTCCAAAATATAAGTCTTGGTAGAGATTTCCAATATGGATCACATACAGATGTATCCAGATATATTTTAGAGTGTAGATTCACTCATTTTGCTCCATATGTAGTCCATGGTGGAATCTATACAAAGACTTGTATTTAGGAACGGAGAGAGTACATATTAAGGAAGAACGGAAGAGGAACATGGTAAAGAAGAGCAAGCAGCACGGCGTGGCCCCACAAGATGATGAACCAGAGCGCATTAAGAATGCAACTCCCAGCTGTCTCTCGACAATTTCAGGCGGTTGGATGAAGATCCTACGTCTCCTAACCCTTCTTCTTCCTCGTCTCTGATTCTTCCCATACGTATCACAGACGGGCCGCCAGCCGACCACCGGCCCCCACCGCCTGTGTTCCTCCGCCACCCCACCCCACCTCGCCCCAACCCCCACCCCGTAGAGTTTTCTTCTGCTCGGGCGAGGCCCCACAACCACCCGAGCCCTTCGATCGCACCGCGAACTCCGTGAGCTCAAAAATCGACCGACCCAATTTTGAAATTTAGTCTAATGTGATTTAACTAGTGTGGAATATAAAAGGGGAAAACCATAAGCATTGGGAGTATATTGTTGAGCGTGCCATGGCAGATCTGAAGGTGCAAACCAGACAAAGGCAACTTCGCAACCAAGACAAGAAATCAGAGTAAAGCAGTGGCGATCTATTTTCTTGCCGTGATAAATAAGTTGAGCAGATACGAAAGAGTACAGCCTCTGGTGCGGTGCCGTGTACGCATCTGCTGAGAATTTGATGGTGCTGTGGTAGCGATGGATGTCGGTGGCGTGGGGTAGACGGTGGCGGCGGGGCGCGGCAGACGAGACGATCGTAGGAGCGGTGCCGTCAAGGTGGACGATGGCGGGGATGAAGCGGGAGGACAGGATGCAAGGATCCCGGTCCGCAGCCGTGGATGAGAGAGGTCGATCTCTTGTAATGGACGGCGGCGTCGGGGTTTCAGCTCCGGTATGGTGGAGGAGGACGGCGGTGGACGGGGTGGCGGACGGCGGCGGACGGAGGAGGGTGGGGTGGAGAGGGTGTTTTGGCGCCCACGGAGTACGAATGGGGAAAAGGGAGGTAGAGAGGAAGGGGGGAACCATGTATTCAGGGCACGCTTGTCCCAAATGCAAGGAAATTTACAAACTTAGCCCCTGTTTCAAATTTCTACTACATCGCAGCAACACTAGTCAGTTGGGGATAGGACGGTAATCTCGCATACACCGAATATTTGCTGATGAGAGTTTGTTTTTGGCGCCCACCGTGTATGAATATGAATCGGGGAGGGAGTCGATTTCGGCCGAGGACACACTGTGTTTTGGCGCCCACCGTGTATGAATCCAGGTGAGAGGCGCGTTTGGGTGAAATTACAAACCTACCCCTATCGAAACCTATAGAAATCCAGCAGATAGGCTTTGCATGGCAGGGATAGGCAGTAGTGATTTCCATCTCACAAATTTTGGTTTCGGGCGGTTATTGCGACTTTCCCCGCTTCGTTCAAATTTTGCAGAGTGCATGTTTTACCGTGCCAACTCAATTCGAATCCCGTTTGTATTCTATTTTTTTCGGGCGGGATCCATTTTCAATTGGAATTACACTCTATATACATCATTTTTTATATATACTTTCAAAAGCACAACACCATTTATACATAAATATGGTTTACAAATGTCATGATCTCAGATTCATAAGGTTGTATCCATCAATTTGGATTTTCAAATATTTGAAACCACTATATGTTGAAATCCAATGTATGCATTCCTCGCTAACTATCTCCAATTAATGTGTGTTTCATGCGGGTTTTCTTTTACTTCTCAAACATGTATAATGTGTTTCACACACGCAACATATAGTGTAATCCCGTTTAGACATTAATTGCATATAAACCATGCATTGTTTGTAATTGAAGAATCTATGGATCACCAATATTGATAAACTATATAAAATTACACGTGTGCCCAAATTCAAATGAATATGCATGTTTGATACACCAATTTGCGTTATGATATTATCGATGTCGTGATTTCAAGTTTAAATATTTGAATCCCCTTTAATCCAGATATTCGTCTCATATAGCTATCACTCATGCTTATATAGGACTATCTCTCTGGACCTATATGCGTTCATCGTCTCTCAGGTATCTCTCGTGCTAATTGTATGTCGACAATGATCTTTTATCTTCGTAACACTCTGACAGTACTCTCTCCCTCGACCTTCATCACTCTATCTCTCTCTAAGTATATCTCGCTCCCTGATATGTGTCTATAACTATGATTCTCCATGTGAAATCTCTTTCTCTCACACAAACACAAAACTTTGTCTCCCAGGGTCTCATTTCTCTCTACTATTCCCATGTGTGCCACACGCACACCCCTCATCTGAGAGATGTCTTTTGCTCCTTAGATATGAGAACCTACGACTCTTCCTCTTCAATATCTCTTTCTCACACACAAACACAAACTCTGTCTCCTAGGGTCTCATATTTATCCATTGTTCTCTTGTATGTTTTTCACACACACCCTCTCTCCCTAGAGATATATTGCGTTCCCTCGTATGTCTCTCTAGCTATCACTCTCGTTGTGAAATATCTTTCTCTCTCTCAGACACAAAACTCTGTCTCTCTGGATCTCATTTCTCTCTGATATCTATTTGTATGTGACTCACACGCACCCTCTCTCTATCTCTCTCACACCCACACACATAAACCAGCCTTCTGATCCACTCGACTCCTATCTCTAACACACACTAGCTAGCATCTTTATCTTTCTATTTATCTGTTTCTCCATCAACCTTGTTTCTTGCCCTCACTCTTGATTCCTATCACGCACACTACATATGTTTCTCTCTACAAGCAGTCAAGTGCCCTCTCACACACATATATATAACTTCACCCTTTGAACCACCCGACGGTCGTATCCAACACCCAAACTAGCGGATGTCCCTCTAGCTAGCATCTCCGTCTCTGTATCTATATGTAGTTTCTCCGTCAACATTTCTTTCTTGCACGGAGTCTTGCTTCCTATCACCCACACTACATATGTCTCTCCATACATATGCATTTATAGGTTGGTCTCTTTTTCACAATCGTTGCGCCTCACTCCCTCTGCTCGCCATAGATGCATGCTCCAGCCCACGCCACTATCTCTTAAAGACAAAAACACATGCTCAATTGCCGGGCCTTCTTCCCTGCATTCTCACATGCATGCATATTGTCATACCGATCCGTCTCTCCCATGTCGTTGATCTTATGACTTATGTCTTCTTTCTTTTATCTCGATCATGCGTGCGCGCACACACACACATCCCACGTATACATGTATACCTCTCACACATGCACGTTCAAGGTCTCTATGTCTCCATATGTAGTTAATTACCCTCAATCCTAACGCCACATCGAATCGTTCTCCTCTTTTGTGCACATAACTTCCACCTGGATGGGTAAAACACACACTCACACTTAACAATCTCCTTCTAGCTACCCCCCCCCCCCGCCTCTCACTCTTCCCCTATATCCCCGAAACCAATAAGACCATCCCTTTGTTTAGTTCCCGCCTACATGCACCATCGATATATAGTAGTCTTCCTTGGTGTCTCTCGAACAAACACGTTCTCTCGAAGTTGACTCCTCTCACGCGCGCACACCTTCTCTTCCCTCCCCTGGGCATTTTCTCTCTCGCACCCCATCGTTGGTGGCCTCTGCCATACACATCACCTCTCTATGATGAAGCCATGCACACTTAAATTACATCCGCCACAGAGGACCCCGTGACACACACACACACGCACACACACACACACACACACACACCCCCCACACACACACTAAGACTCCATCTCTCTCTCTCACACACACACACAAAAATACACACACACACACGCACGCACGCATGCACGCCCCCCCCCCCCACACACACACACTAAGACTCCATCTCTCTCTCTCTCACACACACACAAACTAAGACTCCATCTCTCTCTCTCCTCTCTCTCTCACACACACAAACTATGACTCCATCTCTCTCTCTCCTCTCTCCCTCTCTCTCTCTCCTCTCTCTCTCTCTCTCTCTCACACACACACACACACCACACACACACACTAAGACTCCATCTCACACACACATGCTCTAGGCGGAGCATTTATTCCTACCACCCTTCATCCAACCTTACCCGTATGATAAACAATCACCTTATTTACTTGCATAACATGGTCAAATTCCACTTTTCTTTAGTAGTCAGCAAACTTATCATCTGTACCCTTATAAAAAAACGAGTTGGCTGTGATGGTGTGCCCGCCATCTTGTAATGTCTGAGACCGTATGATCTATATCTGAGGATAGAAAGCAAACTATGATAATTTTACAAAAGATACCAGCACCTCTCTCCACATCATTATCTCCCGCAACCTCATTGCTCATCAACTAAAAAAGGAATAAGTCTCTGGAACAATCTAGCATGCATGGTGGCTGCCAGCCTTGGCGCCTGGCAAATCCATCCCCATGCCTCCGCCCATTCCGACCACCAGCCACCACCACGCTCTACTCCTCCTCGCCTTATCTCTCATCTTCCATTTTTTCGATGACATTCTCGAGATACCAGTTTTCCGATAAAATTCTTGAGATATCATTAGTTTTTACACATGGGATTACTCCTGCATGGGTCAATCACAACAGTGTTACGTAAAAAATGCATATTGATGTTCCGTGGAATGCACGAGAATATTGCTTGTAATTATATAACGCAAATCACGAGCAGGAAGTGACATTTTTTTTGACACAACCATGTTAACATGGCCACGTAAATCACTAGCTAAAGTAAATACCATTATACTTTTATTCCGATGCAAAAGGTTGAGTACATGTCCGAAGAGTAGAGTCGCACACACGCACTCTGTCTCTCAGAATCTCTCTCTCACACACACCAGTTACGTGACGCCCACTTAAGCAGACACATATGTTACAATTTGTGCACCCGCGGGTACACGTGATGCTGCGCATTTATTTAAGCCGGAAGGCGAACCCAAACAATAGCTGCATTCATTCCCCTCCCGCCGCCTCTTCTCTGGTCGCCATCGCCTGGTAGCCATGGGCCGGCCGAAGGTAACAACATACGCCATACTCCCGCCGGTGGTCATGCATGCATCTTTTTGTGCTAACACTCCTATATAAGGGTTGACCGGTCGCTTCCCGCGGACGTGCGCGGGCGGTGGAAGAGGAAGGAGAAGGGAAGAGGGATGTGGAGTAACGTTTTTTACCACAATTTCTTAGGAAACTGAGTGCAATAGTTGAGTAGTTTTGCAAACTACCAGTACTACACGTGAAACGGTTCAAAACCTATACTCCCTTGCCAGCGCGCGCTTGCCGCATGAAATGGTTAGCATCGCCCTGGAGCATTAGTGCCGCATTAACGCCCGGCCAGAGCGGAGGCGACCTCTCACTGAAGCCGGCTTTGAAGTGGCCCGACGGCCGAGAGAGCGCCGCTTCCCGGTGCACGCGACTGCTCCGCGTCGAGACTGGCCATAGGCCCTGTTTGGATCCATGGGTTAGAGTTAGTTTGAGCTAGTTGGGGCTCAAATAGCCCTAAAGTATCCAATCATGAGGGTTTAAATTGGAAAAAGTTGCACCGAACCCACCAAAAAAAACTATCCCACCCCAGAGGTGCTAACTGGAGATAGTTCTCATTGGGACCACTGAAAAATCACTTTTCTCTCTCTATGAAGTGCAATTATTGTCAATCTAACCCTGTCACCCAAACACCTCTTTGGCTCTGATTAGTTCAGGGTTAGTCATGAGTTAGTCTAACCTCTAGCTAAGTTAGAGTATCAAACAGAGCAGTATAGGACATGCAAGTTGCTCAAAGCATACGAGCAAATTAAATGCGTGAAAGGATTTTTTTTCTTTTTGAAAACAGAACGTGAAAGGAATTTTTTTAGAATGCTCTTGGCATGTCGCTAAGATGTGATAGTTAACTGACCTCAATAGACGGCAGAAACGCCAGCCCACCGCACTTTGATAGAGACGAGGAGGGAGAAGCGTCTGAGTGCTGGATTACTAGAGATAGGTGTCGCATACGGAAGCCAAGAAATATGGTGATAGCGTGGGTTAGCCATGTACTAGTATGATGTAACTACCTTTGGGCTGCCATGTTTCGTACTCTTCCGATCCTTGTGGAGATGATTGGTTAATTTTATATCGCTGAATAATATTAAATATTATGAGTGCAGACGCTCCACCACGAGGTTCCTTGCTCCTTCTCGGTCGTCCAGAATCTATGTTCTTCCACTCTATTTTTTTACGTGAGCTTTGTTCATCCTTTTGCCAACACGCGAGACATCTAGCATCAAGGTGCACGTGTTATGAAAGGATCGTTCCATCTATATGAAGAACACATGGGACTAGAACTACGAGACGAACATGTACCCAGGAGTGGACGTACGAACCTGAGTAATGTACCGCAGTAAGTGAAGTAGAAAGGCACAAATGGTATGAACATGCGTGGCATATAGGGTGTGTTTGGTTGCGTTCTCGTCTCAACATAGTTGGTCCCTCTTCATGCATGCTCAAATCAACACCCCTCTTCATGCATGCTCTCTTCATGCATGCTTCTAGTGTATTTGTGCTAAACTAGTGTGGACTCATGCACCCTCCATACACTCTACCAAACACCCAAAAGTAGGTCGAGAAGGGAACTCTTGGGCGGCATTTGTCTCTTACTACGTACTACCACTAAATGTTGTGCGTGCAATGCACGGTGATGTTATGAAGTACGTGCCTAAGTACTCTACTACTACTATATTAGTTGGAGGCACATATTAACTTTTATATTTGTTTACGTGTATGCCCCGAGACCTTCCAACTAGACGTGTCTTTGTCTCCAGGTCGCACTTTGTATCGTTCATACCACTAAGTACTACTACGTGTGGTCTCCGACCCAGAAGTGGAAGAAGTGGAGACGCTCTACCACGCTATTTTTTTACGCTGGGCTCTACCACGCTATTCATGTCCCACTCCTTCCGCTGACGTGTGGGACATAAAGCACGTGCCGTGTTTGGCACCCTTCGTCATAAGATTTGAAACGCTAGCATTCATGAAAAATAAAAAATAATTATAAATCGGCAGTGATACTATTTTTTTTGCGAACCAATCAGCAGTGATACTATACCACGCGGTTTCCTTGCTCCTCGATATCGGAAAGAATACTTCCGTTCGCCAACATGTTGGACGTCGACCATCCTGGTCCACTTGCCATGCACGCAGAACTCCAAGGAAGTCACCCAGGTCGTCGCGCCGCAGTGACAATGACTAATGAGCTGTCAAATCACAGGCCCACTTCCCACTTTGAAGTTGCTCGGACGAAGGAACCATCATGACTTCGTTGAATTCCGCTTCTTGAAGAAAACTATTGTACCAGCAGTACTGCTAGCTATAGTAGTTACTCCAACAGAGGCCTCCTTTCGTTCATAGGATAGGAATATGAAAATCATAGGAAGTGAGATGACATGCATCTCAATTCCTATAGAGAAAGAGATGCCATTTGATGCTTAGGATAGGAATTTTCCATTTAGTCTAGGCTAATGTATTGGTAATTTGCTCTAAAAACTACAGTAGTAACTAGTACTAGTATTGGTACATGCTCGTACTCAGACACAGACACACACACTAACTACTAGTACTACTACTTCTCACATGCTGGCCAGACGTCGTCGTTCTCCTTCCCGGCTTTGTCGGCGACACCCCACCGTGCTTGGATCTCCTTGACCTCTCCGCGGCAGGCGTCGTCCTTTTCTTTCTTCTTGTTGGCGGGCCTCTCTTTCTTGACTGCTTTCTGACTTTTCCGCTCCCTCTGTGCGGCTTTGGCCGCCTCTTGATCTACCGCCCATTCCGCCTTGGCATCTTCAAATTCCTCCCACATAGTTGTGAGGTCGCGAGCGGCGATGAACTCGGCATGGCGGGATGCCATCGCTTCCCTACCATTTTGTCTGCGGTCGTGGGGGGCGAGGAACTCGGCGCGGCGGGATGCCATCGCTGCCTTACCGGTTAGTGTGCGGCGCGGTGGCATGAACGACGCTTGGTGAGAGCTCTGGGGTGGAGTGGCCGGACAACTGTATAGTGCATTGGTTTGTCAAGAGCTCAAGGACAGAAGACGAAGAAAATTTGGATTCCCCTTCAATCCTGGTCATTTATGACCGAGTAAAATGCATTGGCGGTCATCGAACTTGTCTTGATAGCTCACTTTGATCATTGTATACGAGATATGGTGATTATACGGTCACTGGCTTAGCGTATAGCTCCGTATTTGTCCCAGTTGACCAGTCAAACAGTCCGCATGCGCCTCATCAGCTCGTGTTCTTTATCTATCTATCTATGCGGGCCTACCTGTCTTGAAGAAAGAAATAAAAACCAAAATTATGCGTATGTGACATTACTGTTTAGACATTTGTTGGAGGCCTCCGCGAACACCGAGCATGTATTCACCTGGCTTAACACCAAAGGTCATACTCGTGACTTGGCGCCTTGCTCATGTATATCGTCCATCACAACGACAATCTATAAAACAACCTAGCTAGAGAGGGTACTATGGTGCGGAGTATGTACTATCGTGAGCAACCGATCATAGTGCCACTCCACACGAGTGTGTGTCTGATCGATTCGTCCATTATTCATAAGTTATGTATGGCTGTGTGGTGTCTAATGGTGGTCATCGAATGCTAGCTGGCGACAAGAGCGATATCATGGATGCCTAGTTGTCAATACGTGCCGCATACGCTTCAAAGGCTCATCATCCATGAGTTCACATTTTACCACCATGCTAGCGTCTGACCGCCCTGGCCTACCGAAACCCCTTCCATCGCTAGCGAGCGCTTCCCGCCTGAAACGATCACCATCTCTCCAGAACGTCAATGCCGCATTCACCATCCTTAACTGCAGGTGCAGTTGGTGTGTCACTGACATGCGGGCCTGATGCCCGTTGGGCCCACATGTTAGTGAGACAACGCACATGCGGTTAAGTCACTGAAGCAGCATCCCCATTCACGCCCGACGCGACCTCTCACTGGCGCCGGCATTGCAGCAGCGTGCCGGCCGAGAGAGCGCCACCCGCACGGCATCCCGGTGCAAGCGACTGCTCCACGTTAATGACACCACGGCTGCCAACAAACCTACTCCGCTGCCAGCCGTCCATCTGTCTCCCGCGTCTCATTGTCATTCGCCCGCTATATTAACTTGAGCCTCAGCTCCCAGCCATAGCCAAAGACCCACACTCATTCTCCTCCGGTCCCTTCCTTTTGTTGGCACCACTCAAACCATGGCCTCCGGGCACTCCAAAGATCTCTTGGACATACTATCGCAGGAGCAGACGAAGGACATCGATGGCTCCGCTCCGGGCGCGCTCCAAAGCTCTCTTGGACGTACTCTTGCAGGAGCAGACGAAGGAGATCGCCGGCTCCCCCCCGGCCGCCCTCCGCCGCCACGACCACGAAGCCGGCGCGTGTGCGCGTGCGCAGCCGGCAGCGAGGAAGAGTAGTACACGGTAGGTCGCCACCGCTCTGGTTCTAGGAAGGCCACCACTCCTCCACTCAGTCGACGCCAAGCTTGGTGGGATAAAAATCGGTGGCCGATTAGCCGCTTGATGGCGACGTGGAGGCGGAAATCTACATAACCTTGTGCTCGGAGGAGGAGGTTATCATGGCGGATAAGGAGGAGGCAAAGGCAATGGCGGCTTTCTGGGTTCATGGCGGACATGGTGGTCGGGGCCCGGCGATCGTTTAGATTAGGTTATGATGGGTTTTAGTATGGTTTGTGCGAAATATGTAATGAATTTCATCCAGTTTATAGGAAAAGTTCTCGAAATGTAATGAATTTCATCCGGTCAATTTGAAATTTGCTTTGTTTGCACGTAATTTCGTCCGGTTAGTTCATATAGTTGTCGAAAGGTATGCGGGCAGCATCGGATGGCATCCATCGGTGTCCTTGGACAGATGCGGTGTAAATTTGTGGGCGGTGTTGGAGATGCCCTAACTATCATGCTATAATCGCTAACAATCGTCCATTATTTGGCAGGAACAGTTATCCCTCAATCAAAATCAGATCCGCGGTGTTTAGCACTCCTCCAGCGTAAGAGTGTAAACTCTTCCTTACATAAAAATGGAGCAAGTGGGCGGCCTTTGTAGCACGTCATATCACTCGAACTAGCCCGCCTAACGAGCGGGAAAGCACCGCCCTCGTCATTTTGTTCTGGATTTCTATCGATTGATCGCGCGAAAATGTTACGCTTCACAAGTTCTAAAGGAAAAGGCGGCACACTTACGACTCGTACGCGTCGCAACCCCGACAGTCCGGCTCGCACGCCGCTCACCAGAGGGGACACGCGTTGTGTTGCAATTTCACTGACATGTGGGACCGTAATTGAATAAACCGTCGACAGCCGAAATCTAATCGCTCGGCGGGCGTCGGCTGAGAAGAGAGAAACGGGGGAGGGAGAAGAGATCGCCCGCCTGCCGTGCATGGAGTCCAAGAAATATATGGTGATAATGTGAGGTGGGTCATGCTGGAGTCCAGACCGCTTCCGAAGCCCGCTCTCACCGCCCTGGCCCCTCAAGATGCCAGCTGCCCACCGCATGCATGCATAGCAAGTAGTACTCCTTATGTGGAGGAGATAGAGGCATTGACAAAGTCAAGGAGTGGGCTCTGCAAGAGCCCGTCTCTACACGTGCTCCTAGATATAAAAAAATAATTCTAAAAAAGGCATAAAAACAATTGTGTCTTAAAAAAAGAAAGGTAAAAAACATTTGAGAGGAAATAGATATAGAGAAAGTGAGAAAAAGTTGTAACCTAGGCATTACATGAGGAAGGAGGGACTGGTGCACATGCCAAGTTCACTGGGCTGCCGTGTTTCACACTCCTCCGTCGTAATAGTGGAGACAATAGCTTTCATCAAAAAAACAATGAATACTCGTTGCTCGTCCTCTATATCGGAAAGAATACTTTCATTCGCCGACATGTGGGACGTCGACCATCCTGGTCCACCTGCCATGCACAAAATTATCCTGGTCTACCCCGGTCGTATCGCAGGCCCAACCTTTCCCACTGTAATTTGTTCGGACGAAGGAACCATCATGATTTCGTTGAATTCCGCTTCTTCAAGAAAACTTACTGTACCCGCAATACTGCTACCACACGCGAAGACTGGATGGCACTGTACCACGTCATATCACCGAAACCCAGTAGGCCAAACTAGCCCACCTAGGTCATCTATTTTGGAACGGAGGGAGTACGTCTCTGGACTGCTATGATTTTGTGTTGCACGTTCTCTGTACTTTTGCTACGATTTTCCTACCCTATGAACCAAATAAGGCCTGAATGTATGTCGACTATTGTTTGATCGATCGCTAAGCCTACAATTTTAGGAGCTAGGGCTATTGGTCGATCGACGAGGAATAAGTATAAGCGTACCACGAGCTCATCAGCCCCAATGTTTCTCTTCGGTGAGTGTTTTGCAAGTACTATAGCTCGCATAAAGAGCTAGCCTACTAACACCAAGAATCATCAAACAAGCCCTGCTGATATGATAAACAGTACAAACTTACATCTAAGCATGCCATATATTACATCAAAAGCTGGTGAGGATACATCTGTTTCCATAACTCGGAGAGGGTTCGCATGATTCATCACATGATTCACTATCAAACAAAAGTAGCAAGATCCGCCCACACAAGACAGTGCACTAGCCCTAAGATGGTTTGATAACACGCATCGTTCTGGTTATTAAACATAGGGCAATGCAAACTACACTGAAGGATTAGCGCGATCAACTATTTCTTGTCATCGATCTCTCGGGCAATGACCACAGCATGGACAGCGGCATGGGAATCGATTTCTGGGGCGATGTCCGCAGGACTGACCGCGACATCGAAATCGGTCTCTGGGGCGATGTCCATAGGATGGACAACGGCATCGGAATCGATCTCCGGGGCGATGCCAACAGGACGGGCCATGACATCGGAATCATCAAGGACATCCACCGGCACCTGCACAACCCTAACATATTAGCAAGCACATTGCAAATAATCAAAAACCATAACTATGGTAATAAGCCATTATTTTTTACCTTGTGCAGCTCATCGGGGGATCTCATCCCTCCGGTGGCCATCTCCTCGTCCTCGATGGGGGCCATCACCTTGCCAGGGAATCGCTTCTCAACGGCGACTATCTCCTCAAACTCGGTCTTGAGCCTCACATAGGTGGCAATCGAGTTCTGGGGTAGGCACGGTGGGGCGCTTGCTGTTCTTCCAACTTTCTTTGAGGAGTTCGTCCGCCAACGTCCTCAACTCTTGGGCCAGTGCTTGTTTCTTGGAGTTCTTCATCTCCATGGGTTGGCCCTCGTTGGTCGGTGCTCGCTTCCTGGAGATCGCTGTCTCCAGTGGGTTGTCCGCCGGCAACTCTTTTCCTAGTGCTCCAGGATCCATCAATGAACTGACAAACAAAAAGCAATCGAAAGGAAACCGCAGTCGCAATGAAAACGGGAAAAGAATAGGATGTGAGAATCGCTCGGTGCTTCGCAAAAAGAAGATTCTTGGAATGAAAATATAGCAGCATAACTAATTCGCCCACCTTTCCTTCGTCGGTACAGAAGAAAAATGGCAGAAGTGAGTAGCCTGGAGTGAGGTTTTCTTCAAGAAAGGGAAGAAAGGGCTTGAACGAGCGTTCCAGTGAAATGATGGTTGCTTCGTCCAGTCCAACTTGGAGGCCACCTTACCACTGCCGGTAAAGGTGTGGGTTTTGTGATATGACAGGTCATGACGGCCACACCGGGGTGACATGTGAGTCTCGACTGTAGCACGTCGCTGTTATTTGGTGGATGGCACGCAGGCCCGGATGCTTTGAAATGTCCCGCATGTATATAGAGCGGCTATTCATATACTCCCTCCTTTCCGGTTTATAGGGCTCAATTCAAAAAATTCACCAACCAAGGTAGATGGTGAGTGGTGGAATCTTTTTTGTAATTTGCAAAAGCACCCAATTAATGCTCTTGTTTTCTTCAAAAATTTATGTTTACCAATGTATTAATTGAAATGCATGCATGCATAAAGTACATGCATTGGTCAATTTTCTCTTAATACCTGCATGCAATTATTTAATGCGCCTCGGAATCTGAACTTGTGATGGGGAACAACCAAATTGAGCCTTATAAAGTGAAAAAACTAAGATTTTTAGATAAGCCCTATAAACCAGAAAGGAGGGAGTAGGAGTGCTCAATATTGTGCACCGCGACCAAGGCGGAGAGGGAAACGAGAGAACTACGTAATTAATGCATGAGTTTAATTAGGGTAGTTTTGTAAAGTATGAGATACATTCCTCCAATCGCAAAATGCCTTGGTTCATGAGATTTGAGATTTGAGCCCTATAAACCGGAAGGGAGGGAGTACTGCACACGGTGTAGTCTAGTCACTTGTTGAAATCTCTAGAAAGGCAAATACTCCTTTCCGGTTTACAGGGCTATACTACTCCCTCCGTCTAGGTGTGTAAGTCATCTTGACTTGTACTAGAAAACAAGTAAGTGTAATTCCCCCTAAACAATAAAATATGTTGGCATGGGGAGGAACATATTTACTAGTTATATCATCTGCAATTGCCTGAATCTCAAGACGTTCCTCAAACCAATCATATACTTTATTGAGATAGGTAACTAACCCGAGTCCCCCTCTAAGAGCCGTATATGAAAATTTCATCTCAAATGCGGCTCAAGCAGAAACACAAAAAATTTCAACGAATATTAGAAAAAAAAAGGTTACGAAAACCAAATAGTCCCAAAACACTTAGGCGCGGTGCATTAACTTCTACCTTGTTTCTTGTTTCTTGACATATCAACCAATAAGAGATGAGAGGTGTGCATGCTTTTAATGACTTGCAATGGCTAGTTAATTGCATGCAATGTTATTAATTAGGTAATAAACATTGGTGACCCAAGGAGGAAACGGTGCTAAGCGAGTGGACCTATGCAGAATCAGTATCAACCAATGGATAATGGAGTTTAATTGTTAAAAAATAGCAATTTTGTCTCATGCAAGAGCCTGGCTAGTACTCCAAGGAACTGACGCGAGCTGCTCAGAATCGCCAAGTTCGGGTTGCGCTTGGCTCTTCGCCTCTTCAAGAAGACGAACAATGATGTTACTCCTACTTCTACTTACTGCTCCTGCCTTTGCGTCTATGAAAGGTGGGCCCAACAGGTGGTTGGCCCTCATGTCATGCAGCCGAAGGCAGGTGCAGTTAAGGCACCAGAGCTCAGTCCGCGAGGGAGAGGGCGTTGTAGTAATCAAATTTCTCGGTCTTGTACGAGTTGACGAAGATAGGGGTTGATTGCTTGCTAGGGTTGCTTGCTAGGGTTGCTCACTATATATATATAGGCCGGAGCCTCCGCGCTTGCTTGCTAGGGTTGCTATATTCACACACTCTCATCCTCTCCAGATCTAATTAAGATAGGGGTAGTAACACTGTCTTTCTCCCTTCAAAAAACACTGGCTTTCTATCCTCACCGCTGGTTACAGATCCGGATGTATCCCCCTCCGCCGGTGAAGGGGAGGAGGGGCAGCGTTTAGGACGTCGTTGACAGCGAGGGAGGAGACCCACTGCCGGCCGCACCGTTATCTCTGGCCGAGCGCCGGCGCGGGAGGTCCTCCGATCCCTTCGTCGTTGCTCGTGGCGGATCCGGCCTCCGCCGCCCACCTATCCACATCCCGACGACCTTCAGGTATATCTTCGTTTGAAATCGCCTTAGCTCTACTTCCCCAGCTCGCTACGTCGCTGCATGTGCATCATTTTCTACCTCTCATCCCCTCTCGATCGGACGGTCCAACGTCACATATTTTTTTCTTCTATTGTTAGAGGTAAAGCTACTTCATGGAGTCGAATATCGTACTCCCTCCGTCCGAAAATACTTGTCATTGAAATGGATGTATCTAGATGTATTTTAGTTCTAGACACATCCATTTTGATGACAAGTAATTCCGGAGGAGGGAGTACTTGGTTCAAACAATAAATAAAGTGGGGGTGGGGGAATTTAGTATGTACATCGGACTTTGCACAAATAGGACGGAAAGGGGGTGAAAGTAGTAAAGACTGGTCATCCAACCGGTCTCTTGGTCGAAAAGGGAAATATAGGGGTAATGCTGTACACAGTGGTATGACCAGGACTAGATTTGCTATCCACACATAGGAGTAGGTGGCTATAGTGAAAAAAAATGGGACCAACCCAAATATGTTTCTTGGATGTTTGTTTCTCGGGGCAACAAACTATGAATCACCACTTTATGCCCCTGTTTACGTACATGGTGCTGGACTGCTGGTGCACCCACTGTCACATGCCCTTATACCAAATATTTAGGCTCCGTTCAGAATAAAGGGGCAGAAAACATAGGTCTTGCTGAAAATATAGGAATAGGAAAGGAATGTAGGTATAAAACTATGGAACAGCGAACCGGAGGAAGCTCTCAAGAGAATGTGTTCGGATGGACTACGAAATGTACATATTTGTTTTTTTAGAGTAGCATGCTTGGAAGTATGAGATGCTATTTGTTTATTCAGCTGCACAGTGACTACTCTTGTCCTCACCTCACGTACCACACATAGGTTGATTTTTTATTCTGGCAACACAACACAGCAACCTGTCTAACACATGGCGGCGAGCGCCTGCCTCGGGCTTCCGCCCAAAAAATGAGCAGCGCATGGATGTTTCTAATACTATGGAATCAGTACTACCAGACCAGCTTTCCTATGAAACACTACTCACCTTTCCCGTGTTCCGAACGGTTGGAAGGGAAAGAATACCGTAGGAATTGTGTTCCTACGAAAATCCTGCACCAAACCTGTGAACCGGACACAGCCTTAGCTGTTCTTAATCTAATGTCCCTGGTAAAAATGAAGGCATGCCACTGTTATAAGCCATGACAAGTTTAGCCAAATGTTTTTGCCTGTAATTGTTTGAGACTCTGACTGTTTCCTCTATGCCTTTTTGTGCAAACAAGGATATCCAATTCACCTGGTTGTTGTTGTGACCTTTTGGCGCACTGCACAAAACTCTTCTTAAAAGAAGTGACTTTTGTGCTGTTTAACGGGAATGTCAGAATGGAACAGTTGGTTCATTTTGGTGGAACTGCACAAAGGGAGATCTGTGTTCCAATCCTCATCATCCATATTGGCATCATAACCTTCCTTTAGGTAAGAATGATATTTAATGCACGTGTTCATCTCTATTTTCTGACTGCCATGAGAAAATAATGTTGTTTTTTACTAGTACACTTGTACTCCCTCACTAACAAAACCAATTCTGAATTAGAAGGCCAATCATGTACTTGGTTTCACCAACTGGTGAGGAGAAAGAGAAACAGAGCATGGAGAGGAAGAAGAAGAAGAATAAGCGATTGCCAAAGGCGATCTTCTTTGAAGCCAAAGGCCTCGGTCGAGGCCATTCAAGGGCTCCAAAGCGACTACCTTACATGTGAGACGCGATCCTCCGAGGAGCCCTTCCACTTCTGTCTCACTTAATTAATTAGGAGTACTTAAGTACCACTAATTTATTATCGCCTAATTTTCCTGTTGGAGTTAAACAAATCTTTAGTAGGACCCTATCTTTGAATCATATGCGTGTGTATGTTTGTCTATGGAGGTGAATCATGTGGTGGAGCAGGGAGGGAATATTATTAGTGTCATGACATAATAGTGCTATTGTTTTGCATGCCAATTTATTGCCATTGGTTCAATGAGGCAATGTTTTGCGTATTGTCCGTCATGAATTTGATGCTCTTGTTTGAGTAATATGCTAATGTCTTCCTATCCTTTCTCACTAAGCTAATGAAGGTTTCACCTTGTTCCTACTTGTGCAAACAGGGATCATGTTGTGCCAATCATACATTTTAGTGGAACTACACAAGACAATACAATGAACTGTATCCCAGCCCGATTGCTTTAACTCTGCTTTGGAAGTTCTTGATAATCTTCGATATAATCTCAAAGACCTTTGGTAAACAAGAGTGATTTCAACCATACATTTGAAGTGCACAAAAATATATACTATTGTGTGATTCCAGTGCTTTATCATCTCTTATGGGACTACATGAATAAGCTTTTTTTCTCAGGTTGGTACGGGCCTAAGGCCTTCATCCATATTAGTTTGTTGTCATCTCTATTTTTATCGTGCTATTGTCATGAGAAACTCCTTTATGTTTGCACGTTAAAGTTTTGCAACCTATGATAAATGGCAATGCTTTGAGTGTTGAGTTGAGCTAATTGGCACTGATTAAATAAACTAATACCTCTCTTTAAGCAAGACTACTATGTTGCTAACTTTACCCATTAAGATAATGAGGGTGCTTCTATTTGTTAGTGTATGTTTCATCAACTAGTCCCACTATTACGGTAATCTCACTCTCTCAATATATGTGCCAACAGGATGCTCGATTTTGGTGGAACTGCACAAAAACTTTGGGCGCTTCATTGCCTC
The DNA here is from genome assembly GCA_021605145.1 of Aegilops bicornis. Lineage (NCBI taxonomy): Eukaryota > Viridiplantae > Streptophyta > Magnoliopsida > Poales > Poaceae > Aegilops > Aegilops bicornis. The sequence continues at coordinate 155,444,588 of CM038669.1, forward strand.
GATAGCTTAGTCCATTCTGTCGATCGCTAAACTCCATGCTTTCTTCCTTTCTTTGTCGATCGCTTGGCTTATCTCGGCTTCCAGTTAAAGGAAATAGTAATTGATATGCTACCTCACACAGGTTGGTACTGGTCTTTATCCTGATTATTGTGCCTGTCATATGTATTGGTAATTTGGTATTGTCCTACTGTTTGCCGATTTCATAAAGGAGTAATTCGAACTGAACTTCATGCAGCAAATCATTACATCGGGTAATTTCAGTAGAACTACAAAAATGATCGAGATGGATGTGTACTTACGCTTGCTATGTACTCCAAAGTTCACTCAGACAAGCATCGATGTTGACAAGAAGTGCCTATATACATTCGAGTATCAACCGGCGTCAACCAATTGTCAAACTCCAAGTATTAGGAGAGTGAACACCAAAAATATTGCTTGGTGCATAGCCCAGAAAAACGCATGATCCGATCTTTGGTCCCAACTTGTGCCTTTTGGTTATCAGCACATATGGTAGCGAACTATATGGCATGGAGTCTAAAGATTCCAGACAAGTTGGTTGACACGTATATTCATCTGGCACTTAATCAGTCTGCACACCAAGGATGATCCATTTCAGTTGAACTGCACAAAAAATTTGGGTGGTTCATTTTCTCAACCGCCTCCTTTCTAAATGCGCAATGTAGAATTTTGGCGAGATCTGGGACCAAGATGAGCGATAAACTAGTTGGATGAAAGTAGTGGCCAAGTTGCTCAAACCTCCCTCGCACGAGGCCACTATTTGAGGATAAACCTACAAGCAAAGTTCAGATTATGCATCTTTGCCTCTTATGTACTCGAAAGTTTACTCGTACAAGAACTAATTTTAGCAAGAAGTACCTCCGATTGAACACCATTTACCAGTCTGTACCCTAGGTAATTAAAGTTCGTTCATGGATCATATTGGCTGTGATCTCAATCATTTGGATGCATAAACATATTGAACATGTGTATATCTGAATCTTTTTGTGAATTATGTATGAATATTGTCATGTGATCTATCAATAATTTGGATGCATAGATATCTTTGAGCTTGTGTATATATGAATCTTTTGAGTTGTTGATAGTGAATGTTGGCTATGAATATGAACGTGTCCTGTGAACCTGAGTTTGATATGAATGTTTACCTTTTCTTTTGTATTTGTGTGTGAACTTGTTAGTATGCCTCTTTGTGGGGTATAAAACGCAGGTCTCTTATAAAAGTAATCTTGTGTCCAATTTATGTTTTCCCTTCTAACCACATTATATATATTTATATTATTACTATTATCATATATTTTATAGAGACTTATATATACATTATAAAAACATCCCACGTGTTATTAACTTATCAAAGTAAATGTTTAACGGAAGTTGGCAAGGAAAATCCTGGTTGTTTTTGACTCACGGGCAAGGAAAATCCTGGTGATTGTGTATAAAAGCTTGCGAAGATTTTAAGGACCAATTTAATAATAACGCGCTCATTTTTATTTTGAGCAATAACTCGCTAATTTCTTAATTATATATATATAATGTGCCTCTCCGGTTTATTATTTGATATTAATTGCTCCTTCTAACATAATATTATATATATAACGAGCCCACCTAATACGTGTATTTCAAGGAAGTGCATATGGGCTGGGATTTCTTAGAAAATATAAATGGGCCTGATTGACGCGAAATTATTTGTTCACCCAGCCCAAAGAAATGGACTGTACATTCTAGAAAACATGGGTTAAATATATGCCACATTTTTGCGGTGACATGTGGGCCAATAGGTCGAACCTCATGCGGCGTTGTCAATTTGGTCAACAAATGATTGTGTCATCCACAGCCATTGGATTTATATCCAACGGCTGGCATGCACCTTCAATCTCTCGTCTTCTTCCTCCAGCGTCGCCGGGACCGCCTGGTCCGGCCTCCGGCGGCTAGCGGCTCTGCTTAGCACGCATCGCTGCGAAGTGCTACCCCATCGCCGGCCAGGCTATCCCTCCACCCCTCGACAACTCCTGTTATTCTTCACAGACTACAGCCCCACGCCACAATAGAACAAGTTATAACCCTTCTCCTCCTCTCAATCTGCGACTCCACTGCCGCGTTTTCCCATCTCCGAGTCGTTCCCGTCCGGGGCCTCGCCATCGTCCACCGCCTCGCTGCGTTCAGTGCGGCATGGTCAACAAACGAGAGTCATCAGAAGAGGACTGTATGTGGAGAGCCTGACGGCTGGGACCCACGAGGTCCATGGTCGCACACAAGGAAAGTTCCTCCTTATTAAGCTGAAAAAAATGTTTCCTCCACCTGACAGCTAGGACCCATTGGCTGTATCTTCGCATGGAAGGAAGTGCCTCCTTGTTTTGTGAAAAAAATTATTCATCCCGTTAACAGCTGGGACCCGTCAGATTTGGTGACTGACTTGTGGGCCTACTAAGCGGACGTGTACGCACGGCTTTGTCAACTTAATCAACAAATGATTCTAGCAGCTGGACCGTTGGATGTTAATCCAACAGCCGTGCTCCTTCTTCAACCTCTGTTCTTGCTCCTGTCTCCTGTGGGCGGCAGTGCTGCCGCGCACCCGAACCAGTCAAGTTTCCCACTCCTCTCCATCTGCGACTCCACTGCCGCGTCTTCCCCATCTCCGGGTCGTTCCAGTCTGGGTGCGCTCGGCACGGTGTGGTCAACATGGTCAACAACCAAGAGTCATCGGAAGATGACTCTATGTGAGAGGCTGACAGTGGGGACGCACCACGCTCATGGACGCATGCATGCAACGGAACGCGGCGAGGTCAACGTGGTCAAGGAACGACTTCCATCGGTAGTATAGGGGCCGTTTGGTTTGCTGGTTGTCCATGGGTGGATGGGGGATAGCCATATTTTAGGATGATACCAGTCGTTTGGAAGAGAGGATACGATGGATATGGGCAGCCATGTTTAGAGAATATTCAGTATAAAACCTGGTTGACGAGAGCCGTCATATTCTCGCGGACGAGGGCAGCCACTCAAATTCTCCTCGCTGAAACGTTTTCCCCATCTCTCACCTCCTGAACAGAATCCTCACGCCCTGCTCGCTCTCGAACGAAAATAGCGACAGCGGCGGCGGGTGGGATTTTTGATTGGGTGGTGGCACAGTTAAGGAAAGGCGGCGGTCCCTCTCCTTCTCTCCTTCTCTCCTTCCCGGCTGAAACGACATGGTCGTAATTTGTGAGCTCAAAGCTTCGCGTCGACACCAGGCGTAAGGGGGCTGGTGGTGGACAAGACGGCGAGGAAGGAAGTCGATGGAGAGAGTTGGGTGGTGTGGCAGTGAGGGATGGGCCTGGGATGCTTCTTCTCATATGAAAAAATAGTTCATGCTTCATTTGTATGTGGTTAGGCAGGCCAACGCCAACAAAACCTTGAATATTCAGAACAAATGATCATCTTGTTCATGAATAGAACAATAACAATGTTGTTTATGTTGGCAGAAGCGGGGCTACTGTAAGTGCAACATGTGTGTGTGCGAGCGCTTTCACAAGTGTACATGTTGTTTAATTTTTTGAATAATTTTTATAATAACAACATGTTTTGGTTTTGTTTCCTTTGTTATCGGATAGTTGATATAAGGTTTTTCTGAAACAACATATTTATCTTTGAATGGAATTATACCCATTTATGAAACAACATATTGCATGATTGCATGTAACAGACGTAATCTCACAACTCTAAGAAAAAGGTCAACACGAAAAAAAACGTATTTTGCGGAAAAACGTTTGCCCCTTGACTGCTGGGACCCACCTGACGGGCCACCGTATTTTGCGAAAAAAACGTTCCCCCCGCTGTCAGCTCGGATCCACCGGAAGTGCCTCCTTATTACGCAAAAAAACTGAATACTCCCCCGGCTAGCTGGGACCCACCTTGGTGGGAGGCTGACTTGTGGGCCTACTAAGTTGACGGGGCTGAAGGGCTTTGTCAACTTAGTCAATATGAACGATTCTAGCTCCGGTGACCGTCGATGTCCATCCAACGGCCGTAGTGCTTCTTCAACCTCTGGTCTTCTTGCTCCGGCCGCCCAAAGCAGCGCCGGTCGTGCCGCATGCTCCTGCCTCCCATGGCGGTTGTGCTACAGCGGAGGCATCACCGCCCCTACTATTCCCACATTGGCGAGGCCTGTATGGCGGCAGCCGAACCAGTGAACCCTCGTACTCCTCTCCGCGCGGGCTACCACTGACGCGTCTTCCCCTGCTCCGTGTCATCCCCTTCCTAGGCCTCGCCATCGTCCACCGACGTGGTGCTCTCCGTGCGGCGTGGTCAACATGGTCAAGGAACGACTTCCATAGGAAGAGTATTGTACGTGGAGAGGCTGACAGTTGGGTCCACGGCAACAGCCCAGTTTTTTTTGTGATTTGCCAAGTAAGTCGCTTTGTCAGGCCTGTTGGGCTGCAAATCTTTCAAGACGAGGAGAGCTTTCATTCGGTGGCCGAGAAAATGGCCCATCGATAATGAGAAATGGGTTGTACATTTTAAAACACATCAAACCGGCAATTAGTTTCAAATATCTTTTTTTTCATTTCAAGATTTTAAAGTACATTAATTTTTATGCGTGGAGAATTTGTTGGATTTTATATTGATATACATTTATTTTTAAAATCAGTTTGGATGTGAGTCGAAATTTCGGGATTAAAAACAGTTCGGACCGCACCGAAATATGCAAAATTTCGTATCATTTTTTAACCGTGGCCACAATATGGGCTGTAATGCTAACAAAAAGAATATGGGCTCCAAAAAAAACCTTAAGAATTAGCAAATGGGCTGTAAATTATTAGAAATAATGGCAGATGGGCTGTATGTTGTTTTCCACAAATTTGAGGCTTTCCTAAAAAAAAGGTTGACGCACAAGCAGTGACTGTTGGATGTCCATCGAACGGCCGTCGTGCTTATTCAATCTCTGCTCTTCCTGCTCCAGCCGCTCAAACAAGCGCCCGGGACTGCTGCTCCCTCCTCCTCGCGGCCGGTTGTCTTTGCCCGACAGCCTCACCGCCCCACCGTAATCCCATTGCTGGCCTAGCCATCCCTCTACTCACCCACACTGCGGTTATTCTCGGCTGACGGCAGACAAAACCAAGAAACCCTCATACAGTCGTACTCCCCTCGCGTGGGAAACAAGCGCCGAAGTTGTCCCCGCCTCCGTGCCGTTCCTTCCTAGGCCTCGCGATTGTCCATCGCCATACAGTGCTCTCGGCGCGGCCTGGTCAACGTGGTCAACGCATCGACATGCATTTGAAGTGGATCAGATGCGTGGAGAGGCCGACAGCTGGTCCACGGCCGCACGCAAGGAAATGCCTCCTTATTACGCGCAAAATAATGATTCCTCCACGACATCGAGGACCCACCGAAAGGGCCTCTGTATTTCGCGAAAAAAACGTTACCGCCGCTGACAGCTCGGACCCACCAGCTATATCTTCGCATGCAAGGAATTGCCTCCTTATTACGCACAAAAAAATGACTACTCCCCCTGTTAGCTGGGACCCAGTATAGTGGCAGGCTGACTTGTGGTCCTACTAAGTTGACGGGGACGGAGGGCTTTGTCAACTTAGTCAATATGCACGATTCTAGCTCCAGTGACCGTACGATGTCCATCCAATAGACGTAGTGCTTCTTCAACCTCTGGTCTTCTTGCTCCAGCCGCCCAAACCAGCACTGGTCGTGCCTCGTGCTCATGCCTCCCGTGGCCGGCTGCGATGCGGCGTTGGCCTCACCACCCCCTACTACTCCCACCGCTGGCCAGGCCATCCCTCTACTCACCCACACCCCCTGTTATTCTGCGGCGATGGCAGCCTCACACTACAGCGAACCAGTGAACCCTCGTACTCCTCTACGCGTGGGCATCCACTGCTGCGTCTTCCCCGGCTCCGCGTCATCCCCTTCCTAGGCCTCGCTGTCGTCCACCGCCCTAGTGCTCTTGGTGTGGCGTGGTCAACGTGGTCAAGGAACGGCTTCCATCGGACGTGGACTGTACATGGAGAGGCTGACAGCTGGGTCCACGGCCGCAACAAGGAAGTGCCTGACAGTCGAGACCCACCTGGTCGATCCGTACGTAGCATTGTCATTCTGGTCGCGAACGTGTACGTACATATATACTGGTCGATGTAGAGGCGGCGCCGCGATGTCGTAGTAGAGGCGCTGCGACGTAAGCGCGTACACGCACGTCTGCCGCCGTGGTGCAAGAAAGAAAATCTGACCACGTATGTGTACATACGGGCGGGGTCTCGAATGCCTACTCGCGCATACGTACAGCCAGGGCTCGTGTACATGGCTAGGTCGGAACGGAGAAACATCGTCGTCGTCGTGTTCATGGGGAGGCAATGGAACGCGTGGTCGTGTTCATCAGGAGGGCTTCGACAAAACAGGCGATGGAAACGAGGCTTGGCGTAGCGCAGAACGGAGGAAACGACCATGTGTTCGACCGGCCACGTTCGAAACGGGATCCTGTTCATCGGGAGGGTGCGGCGTCGCAAAAGCGGAGGAAACGGACCTCCTACGGTCGAAGCAGGGGTCATGTTGATCGCGAGGGTGTGGCGTGCCGCAAAAGCGGACTTGTGTTGGAGCGCCACGGTCGAAGCAGGGGTCCTGTTCGCCGGGAGGTGTGGCATACCGCAAAACGGGACTCCACGGGATACTGTTCATCTCCACCATCGACCTCCTCCAGCCTCCATGGGCTCCTGTTCATCCAGCCTCCACGGGCTCCTGTTCATCCAGCCTCCACCGTGCACTACTCCACCGGCTACTGTTCAACCACCCCTCCACCGTTTACTGTTCATCCATCCCTCCACACCACGGGGTCCTGTTCAACCACCCCTCCACGGGCACCCCTCCACCGTCTACTGTTCATCCAGCCTTCCACACCATGGGGTCCTGTTCAACCACCCCTCCACGGGCACCCCTCCATCGTCTACTATTCATCCAGCCCTCCACACCACAGGGTCCTGTTCATCCACCCCTCCATGGGCACCCCTCCATCGTCTACTGTTCATCCAGCCCTCCACCACACCACGGGGTCCTGTTCATCCAGAGGCAACGCCACCGCTCACTGTTCATCCAAATCCGCCCCCACCCCCCGCAACGCTCACTGTTCATCCCAGAGGCAGCATCGATCGGCTTCAGTTAGCAGCGATCGATCGCTCGGGTTCAGTAACGCGTAGCCTGCAGTGCAATCGCTCGGGTTCAGTTAGATCCCAATGCCTCGCTCGGGTTTAGCTAGAGCCAACGCCTCGCACACACGCCAGCGTCGTGTACGAGAAAGCAGCATCGCTCGGCCCCCAACCTCCCACCGTAACCGGGAACTCCCCGAAATTTTCCTCGCCCTCGCTTCTACCACGGTTTTTTCCGTCATGGACGGCCCAAAGAATGTCATGCAGCTGCGTCTCCGGCCCGCCCAGTACGAAAAGCCCATTTTCTGTCATGATTTTTTGTCATAGAAGTAGGAGCCCACCACATCTATGATGATACCGGGTTTTGTCACAATTATCATCATCGAAGTGTCATATGTATGACAGAAAAAAAATTCGTTCGGCCCAAAATGTCACGGATGTGTCTTTTTTTTGTAGTGTTACCCTCTTTTCTTGGCGGTGCAGTGCCATCAGGATACCTCATAAATAAATCAAGGACAAATTTGACCCCTTCCTGAAAAGACATACGGAGCAAAATGAGTGAATCTACGCTCTAAAATATGTCTACATACACATCCGTATGTGGTAGTCCATTTGAAATCTAAAAAAGACGCATATTTAGGAACGAATGGAGTATATATAAGAGTAGACATGGAGATATATCTCCAGCATGGACTACAACAAAAATGTGTTGGGCTGGTTAGCACCAGATGCTCGCAACGTGATGACATGAGTTCGAATTCTGTCTTTTAACTTTATATTTTTATATTATATATTACTCTACTTATTTAATACATAATTCTTTCACATCTTGTCTTGACAGTGGAACCCACAGTACTTAGAATACAAGATTAAGAATGGACTTGTTTCTTTTAAACTTTACGTATGAAGTTGTAGCCACCACCGCAAGTCACGTGTACACTGTACATGCAATTTACTTTTTATAGAGGGACAATCATACAGGCAATTAACTCAAATGGATTGGATGTCACTCTATTATTTCCAGCATAAAGAGCATCTCCAAGGGCAATGGCAAATTTCCTCCCGCTTCCTTAAGCGGAGGACGACATCAAACGCCAGCAGCAAACATTTTTACAACTCTAACCAACCAGATGAAATTCGTGCAAACACGGACTGATTTCATGTAAGTATGAAGGATTTCATATAAAAAAGCCGGATCTTCATATAAACATGATGGATTTCATTACATTTACATGAACTAAGAGGTGCCAATCCGGCTCTCTTGTATAATTAATACTCCCTCCGTCCGGAAAAACTTGTCCAAGAAATGGATGTATCTAGACTTATTTTAGTTCTAAATGACCGCCCGCGGACCCCTTTGTCTTCCTCATGTCCGTCAGACACTTGCGGGGTCGACGAAGTTCCTCGGAACAGACGAAGCAGCAAAGAAACCACTTGAATCCGCGGTCGTCGCCTCGGCGGTGGCCTTCATGGGTCCCAAGTGGCGGCGGCCTCCCGTGTTCTACTTCTCCTCGATGATGGCGGCGGACACGGAGAAGCTGGCCACCGACTCGTCGCTCTCCACGCACCTGGCTTCTGTCTCTGCCTGCATGCCGCTGCCGCAGGCACGGGAGGCGCGACCACAGACACGGGAGGCACGGCCACCGCAGACACTGGTGGCGCGGTACGACACGGCAGCGACGGTGCCCGTACCAGCATGCTCGCCGCCATGCCGGCGTGGAGCAATTCGCCACTCCTCATCGAGCTGAACTGGAGCAGCGAGTTGCTGAACCACGCGCCTGCTTGGGGCGGCAACTGGCTCCGTCGGGCCAAGCGAGGTTGGTGAAGCACCGAGCGGCCTCGCCCGTATCCGAAGGGCTCGGTGGGCCACCCAGCCAGGTAATATGCCGGAGAACGGCCCATCGGAAGCCATCGGAAGAGTGGAGAAAATGGTGAAGGAGGAGATGGGTGAGCGGCGGAGGGGTGCGATTCTTGCCCATGCATGCGGCCTCGTGTAAATAGAGGGCGGACGGTAGGAGCTTGGCGGCGTCGCCTCGTTTAAGCGAGGCGGATGGGAGGAGCTCGGCCGGTGTTGCATTTAATTCCGGCCCGCTCATGAACGAACGTGTGGCCGGAGTAGGATTCTTGGTTTGCATGCGGGTTTAACGGATGGGTTTAATGGAGGCGCCGGGCGTGCAGCGGGCGGCACAGTACTATTCAATTTGGCAGCAGTAATGAGCCGTCAAATCACAAAGGCCCTCGCCTCTCGTGAAACCGGCTGAGCTAGACTGCCCCGCCCTCTAGCCTTTTAAAAAATGTATATACTCCACTTTTGTACAGTAGTAGTATCGATGGATTGCGCCATGGAGCAAAACTTGAAATTAAAAAAAAAGTGGTACATATAGAGAGCGCTAAATCGCCAAATTATGCATATAGTACTATTAAAAAGGCTTGTCACACTAATGGTGTCCGCACAAGTGCACAACCCACCCCTCAAATAAAACTAAGCACCACGGAATTCTTTGACAAAACTAAGCACCACTGAAATTCTTTGACAACTAAACTGCTGGCTATATGATGTTGGCCATATATATTGTACGTATTTAATGTGAAGAAACGAGTGGTAGTACTATACCAACTAAAAGATGAAATGTAAGAAATACTAGTATATGCGTACTGAAGAGTTATAGTAACAAGAAGAAACATAACATAGTTCTGCTGGGGGCTCAAAGACAACACACCCCTCAAATTAAATTAAGCACACCTGAAATTTAACTTTGCAACTATTCGGTAGAACCTTTGCATTAGAACCACCATGAGCAACGACACTGCCACCTTACTCGGAGTCCTCGTCCACGTCCTCGACTTCGTCCTTGTCCCTCTTCCTCTTGGGCGATACTTCTTTGCTTGAACCGCACACTTGGCTGTTGCTCTTCATCCAACCCTTGTAGATATTGAAGCAAAGGTAGCCATCCATTGCAGCGTAGTGGATGTGGTCTATATCAAGTACATTCCGCTGCCATGCATGACGATGAAATGTATATGGAGGTTTCTCCAGTTTACCGTACGAAGGATGAACCATGGCTCCTACCAGGGTCAGCATTGAAGGCTGACGAGAGGACACCAGCCGATTCTTCTGGAGGTCGAAGGTGTTGCCTACAACGAGGCCTATCCGACGTAGGACTTCTTTGTTGTTACCAAAGTCTACAGTAACGAATTTGACTAGGTTGCTCTCGAGGAAGTCCTTAAAATCCTGGCACTCAACATCGGCATGGCATATGTGGTAGACCAAGCATAAGTCATGCACGCAAACCTGGATCACGGCGGGCTTCTTCCTCTCTTCGTCCTTTAGATCCTTCTCTCATCCCAGGACTGTGGTGTACTCAACATCTAGCCCAGCGACCCACTCATCATCAGAGTCTTCGAACATGCGTGCGAAGCGAAAGGCATCCTTTCACCGTGGCGGAAGAACGGGTGTAGATGACGTCGAACTCATCGCTGGTGATGGTTCTAACCTTGTACTCACCGCCGATCGGGGAGATTTGGGACGCCATGGATTTGGGAGGAGGGTTAGGATTAGTGGAACTGTCGTAATGTGAATGGACGGGACGACTAGGAGCGAACCGCCGTAGTATTGAAGGACGTGCGGGGGCAGTAGGAAGCGAACTGCCCGGCGTCTGACGGCGAGGTAGTGGCTTTCCATTCTCCCATGATACAGGCTTCCGAGAGCCCTTGGATCTGAGATCAAACAGTTGCATGGCCTGATTCTAGACCTATGGGGGAATATCCTATTCTGGAGGGTTATTCTGCAAATTTTCAGCAACTTAGCATGAGACCGTTTGATCTCAGATCCAAGGGCTGCCAGCAGCCCGTATCGTGGTCGCGCCTACCACGACCGTCGCGTCGCTCGTGCGGTCACGCCCTTGGAGATTTAACATGGTGCGTTAGGCTATCTGATGTTGGCATGTCATACATAGTCATCACTTAGTCACTCATACTACAACTAGGTTTTGGCTATAAGGTTGGCTATAAGTGTATTTATTTTTTTACTTCTCGCTATCTCTTTCTTCGTACTCCCTCCGTCCCATAAAGAAGAACGTTTTTGACACTAGTGTAGTGCCAAAAACATTCTTATATTATGCGACACAGGGGTACTAGTATTTATTGCATTTGCCAAGGAGTGACCTCTTCCAATGAAATGGTGTTGCTAAGTTTGCTTCATTTAATTAGCTATAGACTCAAAATTGTCTTTTCACCTAGGTACACGCGCTTAGCACCGCTTTCTTCCTTGGGTCACCAAACTAGTCTCTCTCTTCTTGATTAACTTGCCACATCAGACTTTATGCCTATGTGGCAAGCTTAAGCATCTGTGGGAGAAAGTAAGTACAATAGTGCGCTTTACATGGCATTTTTGCATATGTGGAGGAAGAGAGGCAAGGAAAAAGTGGAGAAGTGGGCTCTCATGCAGAGCCAGCCTCCACTACATGGTGGAGGATTGGGAGAGGCACCTGTATGGAGGTGGTCAGGAATCGGAGACTCACGCCGTTAAATAACGCTTGATTAAAATGATAATGGCAAGTCAAATCACGGGGCCCAACCTATCCAAAGAACTTCATTTGTCAAATCACACAGCCCTACGTTTGCAGCAGCCTACTCCCTCGTCTTCTCGCGTCTCTGTCGAACCGACTAGGCGGAACTGCCCGCCTACAGCATGAGGAAAAGCCCGCAAAGTATACTCCCTCCGTCTAGGTGACCAAGGTGGAGAGGAAAACGAGAGAACTTAATGTTTAGTATTTGCTAAGGCTGGTTGTAATGGTACTAGCCTTAGCAATTTTGATGAGGTGTCATAGAATTAAATGAAGAAAGAGAGAGAGTTGAGTACTATGTGTCATACATGGCAATAAATAAAGTACTACATGATACTAATATATGATACATGGCGCAGGAGTACTAAGTATTATTAATACAGTTTTGCTAGAACTCATCTAGATTAGATATAATTTGGTCTCATTCATATTTTATAGCCATTGGATGTGATGCTATATAAGATGCGTGTGTGCTGACGTGGGTTGTATTTGTTCTTGTGCAACGAACTGACCACTGCATGTCATGTTTGATAGTCTGAAGTCATTAAAAGCATACAAGCCCCACATATCTTCTTGGTTGATTCCTCTATTTATGTCAAAAAATAAGAAACAACGTGAGAGTTAATGCACCACGCCTATGTGTTTACTACTCCCTCCTTTCCAGTTTATAGGGCTCAATTCAAAAATCTCACCAACCAAGGTAGATTGTGAGTGGTGGAATACTTTTTGTAATTTGCAAAAGCACCCAATTAATGCTCTTATTTTTCAAAAAAAATATGTTACCAATGTATTAATTGCAATGCAATGCATGCATAAAGTACATGCATTGGTCAATTTTCTCTAAATACTTGCATGCAATTATTTAATGCACCTTGGAATCTGAACTTGTGATGGGGAACAACCAAATTGAGCCTTATAAAAATGGAAGAACTAAGATTTTGAGATAGGCCCTACAAACCGGAAAGGAGGGAGTACGTATTTGGTTTTCGTAAGTTGACTTAATACTCACCTAGACGGAGGGAGTATTCGATTTGACAGCGGGCGGCGCACTTCCCGATATGGCTTTAATGCAGACGAGGGAGGGAGTAGCGGTTCCCGATATGTTGAACGGCCAATGCATCCTCCTTCAATTAATGCATGAGGGAAGTAATGGGAGGAGGTCTGGGAAAAGAGGCTGCACGATGTGAATGCAACGCAGTTTGCCCCATTGCCCTCATATAAAGGCGCCCTCCATTCCAATGCATCTACCACATCGCACGCACCTAAGCATTTGCCTAAGAACCTACACTAAGCGCAAAGAGCTCACCTGCACCCATGGCGGCGATGCGCGTGAGCGGCCAGCGGCTGCGCGAGATGGTCCACGACGCCGGCCTGCGGCATGGCACCAAGGATCGTCTCCAGACGGTGTTGGAGACCGGCTGGTGGATTGCCGCCGTCGACGCCAACTACGACTCTCTGTTGGACCAGATGATCGTTGCCACCAGCAACAAGTTCACCGTCCTCAAGAAGCTCGCGGACAACATCGCCGTACTCCTCCAGCCTGCGCACCCGGGCTCCTCATTGCCTGCCACCCTAATCGGCCTCCATGGCCGGAACCTCTTTCAAGCACTTGTGGCCCTGTGACTGCCCGCCGATGCCACGAAGAATGTCCACCTGGAGGTCGCGCTCGCTGCGAGGCGCCTCGCCCTGCAAGAATTCATCGACCTACACATCCACGTGTGCGAGCAAATCATGTACATAGGTATCTACAAGGCCAGTGAGGACGCTATGACGTTGGCCTTCCTCAACCGGCTAGAACCTTGGATGCCTTTGCTGAGAAGCACCTCGACCTCGCCACAAAAGCCGTCGCTCCTTAGCCGCCGGTCGGTGGCCCAGCGCACTAAGTTGAGGAGGAGGAGGAGGTCGTACGTTCATGGATCCATCTTTCTTCTTGCCTTCTGTAACCACCACTGTGATCGCATCATCGTGGCCTTAATTCTTATTGTGCTGTTGCATTTTCGTTCCAGTCAATACCGACATGTGCGATCCCTTTGCTTAATTAGGCTGGTCATAATGGGCAAGAACATAAGCTAGTAACTTACACACTTCCCTAGACTATGTTACTACCCCCATCGTGGGTAGGAACATCTATGTAGTGTCATGCAACGATGTATTTATTAGGTTATAGACTCATTGTTTCTTGGAGTCTTTGATGTTCCGGTAACTTAGCTAGTTGCCACAAGCACCTCTCTCTTCATTAAATATGTGCCACATAAGCAAAGTTTTATTGGAGTGTGTGATGTTACTCCTAAGTTCCTCCCCACTGTGACCAGCCTTATATGCATCACTGTAACTAGTACTCCATCCGTCAATTTATAAGTTGTGCTTACCTTTTCCATCAACTTCGTGCAACGCGCGGGCATCTTGCTAGAAACACTAGAATATGTCTATATAATCCGTATGTGATAGTCCATTTGAAATCTCAAAAAGACAAATATTTAGGTACGGAGGGAATAATATATTAGGAGTATATCAAAACAATAGTGATTTCTTTCAAGTTTGTGAACAAATACTACTATTCTACTAATTTGGATCCGTCGCAATGCACGGGCACATTGCTGGTAAAAGGAAAAGGCCTGCCGCGTTCGAATCGCACCCCCACACGCCCGGGAATTGGGAGTACAACACGGCCCGTCCGGCACGAGACATAGCTTAGGGAAGGCGTGTTGCCTAGCATTTTCACTTTCATGTTGGACCGCCGTTGAGCAAACCGACACCCCGACCGCCGCCGGGTTGGAAAACAGAAACGAGGGGAAGATCTAGCTGTAGCACGGAAGCCAAGAAATTTGGTGTCAGACGGGGCTCGTTGATAGAGTAGGAGCATTCCGTACTAGTACTACTCCTACTAGTACCAAGTTTGTACTCCTAATACTATATTACTAGTACTCCCTCCGTCTAGGTGTGTCAGTCACCTTATGTAAACCAAATAATCCCAAAACACTTAGGCACAGTACATTAACTCCCTCCTCGTTTCTTGTTTTGTGACATATTAACCAATAAGAGATGTGGGCCGTGCATGCACTACAAGGATTCCGGTCTATTGCAACAAAAATTATTACTACAACTATCTTTTGTTGCAATAAAATGCTATATTTCCACAAAATTCCAGCTCGTGGTAATAGGATCTACATATTGCCACAATTTCGTTTCATCGCACTAAGTACTCGTTTTGTTGCAATAGAAGCCATGTATTGCCACAAGCTGCATCGTCGTTGTAATATGGTAGTGATATTGCGACAACGATGTTTCGTTGCGTGAATTGGTCATCTTGTTGCAATAAAGGCTAGGTATTGCAACAAAGTACATAGATACTATTGCAACACCTCTGACATGTGGCGCTAGTCAGAGATACTATTGCAACAAAGCATGTATTGGTCGTAATAGGGTGACTTTTTTGCCTCACTTTCGTTGCGTTGCAATAACTGTTACATATTGCGACAAATTGAGCATCCATGGTAATACATACAACATAATGCAACAATCCTCTAGTGTTGCCAAGAAGGAGCAGGATATTGCAACGATATTCTCTATTGTGCTCCTGATTTTTTCCTTTATTTATTATACTATTTCGCAGGATCTGATTAAAGGGGCGTACTAGTTTACATAGGTATTAACACATTAGGTACCACAACTTGCACCTAAGTTGCATTTTTGTCACATATCTTGCAAAGTGGACATCAGTGGTACCACAACTTGGAGGAAGGCTCTCAGCGTGCGGCGTTGCACACTTTCATGGCGCCCTTCACTTTAGAGTTTCTTGCACCGCCAGGGTCTCCTCCACTCACCCTACTGACCTCCTCCGGTAGCAAGGTCGTGCTCGGCACCCGAAAGACGGCAAGCTCAGTGCCCTCCTCACAAAGGTGAGTTATGAGAACTGAGCACCACAAATTCTCTTCCTAATTTTTCTGTATCTTGCTTGATGTGATGTATTTATATGTGCTCTTAATAAAAAAGGAGATTCAATATAAAATTATGTGTTAAATAGAGAAATTGTGCAAGGCTGCATACTAGCTATTTTTAAACACTCCCAGGCTTCATTTGAACAACTCTTCAGCCACCAATTGAGCAGCATAACAGTTGTATCCCAGAGTAATTTTCAGCAAGAATTCCTCACCAGATCAACAACACTACATCAAGATATATACAAGGACATATGACACAAGATTTTAGTAGGATATAACAAACCATCTTAGCGAGATATATAACAAATGTTTCAAAATGAGAGCACACAAGTTTCAGCAGACTATACTTGTATAGATTGTTCACACGAAGACCATAAGTTCAAGGCAAAGTAGTGAAAATAGCAAAAACACTAAAAGACCATAAGTTCGTAGCAACAAGGTGTGTACATAGCATCAACATCAAAGGAAAATAGCAACAACACTAAAAAGAACATCAACTACTCTTCTCTTCTCTTCATCACCAAATTGTTAGTGCTGGGCACTAGCTCTTGTTCCCATTTGCCACAACATATGACCCTATGCAGGCATGCCTTGTTTCAACCTGTTTTATATCAGATTAAACTTCAGGAGAGATATTTCTCGTAGGTAATCATCATAACAGTTTAGGAACTTATACTCATGGCTTACACATGTGAAAAGCACCTTACCAAGAAATTAAAAACTATACAAAGAACCCCTGGTCATCATCCAATTCTTCTTGTCCCAAAGGAGCAACATGGCCATCATTTACGTAAGCCTCATCATCATCCGTATCATCATCAGATTCAAATTGGACATCTTCAAACTCAATAGGTTTTATATTTTCTATGATTTGAAACATCAATGCTGGATCCTTCGTCATCATTTCTACACCAACTAGTGATCTCTTGGTACTGTAATTTTTGGCACTATAATTTCTGCATCGACGACATCCAGTACATCTGCCTCACCACCCTCATCGGCTTCAACAGCTTCATCAAGGCCTACACCATTTAAAACAGAAGGAGCAAACAAATTTCATGGATTCATTTTAAGGTTTGTGTCATCATTTCTTACAATCTAATGCTGAGTAATACAATTTTTCTTGTATGATTTGGGCTGTAGAAGCTGGTGGACAGAAGAAGAAAGGGCGAGGTGTTCTAAAAGGTTTTAAAGCATCTAAGAAGCATTTTGCCAATGGATGCAAAGCTAAATATTACATTCTCTGAAACATTGGGTGGTACAGTAGTAATGAACTATCGTTAGTTCAAGGATGACGTGGTAGTCATAATGAAAAGAAATTTACCACTCATTGGAGTGAGGACGTGGTCGGACATTCACCCTACCATTCATCGACTCATTGTTGCAGATATAATAGTGCGTATAATATTTTTCACATGTGTTATCTTATTTTACCATCGATAATGCCTTTGCTTATGTATATTTATTTCTTTGTATGCTTTACGGAGACAGATGGGACTGGAAGATACACGAAGCAGAAGAAAAAGTTCTCAAAATTGCGAAGAGAGAAATAGAGGCTGGCGATCAACTCTAAGCTCCACTTACAAGGCATACAAAACAGATGCAGCTAGATTGGCTAATCTGCCTGAAGATTTACAACCAGGAGAGTGGGAATGGATGATTGAGTACTTTGGCACTGATTCAAAATTTCAGGTTATCTCTAAGATCACGGTTTGTCTATTATGTGTTAAGGTGAAATGGCTAGTCTCATTGGTTATATCTTCAATGAATTGATAGGAACGCAGCCATCTGATAACCGTAAGAAACAGAAGACAAAACATATAATAGGATCAAAATCTTACTCGCAAGTTAGTTTTGAGAAGGTACGAGTCCAATTAAATATGTATGCCTTGCTGCTAAATATGGTGTCATGTTTCAAGCATCTCATTGTTATATTACTTGCAGAGAAACTTAGAAAGCGGAGAAGAGCCAGATTGTATTGCTCTATGGGAACTCACCCACACAAACAATGGAACATGGTCTAACATGATTCCCAGAAAGTTTACGTGAGTACACTGACTTTTGGTTATTCTATAGTTAGTCAATGATGTGCATTCGGCATGTTTCATCATCAGATGCGATTATTCATGCGTTGGATCGTGTTATTCTTGTTTCATCTTTTAGAGTGTCAATATTGATGCTGCACCTATAATTGTTCCTATCATTTTAGGACCAAGCACTTGAAGAGGTTAAAAACAAAGAAGCTGAAACGAAGGTCCACTTTCAAGTGAGCAGAAAAACAATGTTTTCAGGACTGCTTACAAAGACACTCTGGAATGCAAGTCATCGCAGCCTCGTGGAGTGCGGATACATGGCCAAAACTTCAAATGGTTACGAAAAGTTCCGTATCCAGTTGAAGAGCAAGCTCGTGCTACTGACAGCCACCAGAGCAAAACTCTCGGCTCGAAAACGGTCAATGACTTAGAAGATCAACTACAAGCTGAACGTGCTAACACACAAGAGAGGATTAACTTGGAGCATCTTGAGAGAGAACAACTTGAGGAGAGGTTAAAAGAAGAGTGTCTGAAAGGGAAAGATTGTTGCAAGAGGAGCGAACATCAAGACTGGAATTTGAAAAAACATGATGGCAAAGTTTGTAGAATTGAGCAAACAGATGGAAACCCAACGGTGATGGTGATTATAGTCATATGCTTCTGACCTTGTAAGATTTATGTTGCTTACTTGCATTGCTAAAAGTGGACTTCTATTTACTGAGGTTCCTCTGAAGAGGGTTGACAAAGAAAATAGTAATCCAAACTTGCAAAATATTCTTTCCACAGACATCTAGTCCTAATAAGACTCGAGGTTCAAGGCCATTGCTATTTCTTCAAATGTGCTCATACAAGCTGCAGCAAGGCAATCTCGAATGTATAAAGCAATGGTAAGTCACAACCTTGCTTTCTCTTCATGTTCACCTGCATTTTATACGTCATTGGTCTTCATAATTAGCTAGCTGCTTCTTCTCTTTTATCATGTGTTGTTGCTGCATCGAGTCACAACTTAAACAAAATGCAAATATGTGCTAGCTAGGGACATGAACTTAAGCGAAACTATACATCTAGTCATAACTTAAATCAAGAGCAGGAGCTTTTAGTAGATGTTCGATCGGACGATGGTACCATTCTGTATGCACGAGTCAGGATGTCATGATCATGCGCGTGATGCCTTCGCTGATGAGTGCACTGCAATGTCCCATGTAGTATCTCTTCCTGTTGATATAGGGGTCGTGAGGGTCGTTTTTTAAACGGACTCGCAACTCCTGATGGAAGCACTTAATATCAATAAGGTGGACTCGTCGGCCTATCTTTCTTTGTTATTGAGGATACCAAGTACCCGCTCATATTATGGTTTTCTTATTATGAAATAAATGTATTGTCGTCGCTCGGCAAACTTTGTTGCTCATGAGCTTGCTAGTCTTGATAGGATGTTAGAACCTAACTGGAATGGGGGGCCGATGTACTAGCCCTTGTGGCTGCTCTGTGTTTTGGGTGATTCAACCCAACACCATTAAGTTAAAAGCAATGTTTTTTTCTCAAAAAAACCTTTTAGTAGATGTACTTTAGGTTATGCCTTAGCCATTCACACTTGTATAGTTGTTCGATGCCTTAGTTACATGCTTGCGACACAGTATTAGCTAGTTAGTCCGGCAATAGTTTTTAACAATCGAAATGGCATAATTGTATGGCGTATGTTATGTTTGACTCATTAACTAGAACTTTTTTATTTCTTGATTGCAGGATCCAAAGAACTAGCTGGACTGGACTCCAGATCACGGGCAGTTTACTCTTCGAAGTTAATTAGGATGGCTAAATTACATTTGAGTTTTATTTGATGGATATTTTCTATCAGAAGTATGAATTGTATGAATCTACATATTATACGTATGGTTTTGAATATTGTAATTGAAACCCTGTAATTTTTTTTACGATTGCAATAGACTATTACCACAACCCACTTTTGGTTGCCACATGCTAGCACCACTAAAAATATAGTGTTGCATCATATCTCAGTTGCTACGCCTATCTGTTTGGTTGCACTAGAATGTTGCAACGGAGCACTTTGTATTGTTGTAATAGCTTCGCGCCACAAAAAATTTCATGATGCGATAACAGTTTAGCGCCACCAAAGTAAGCTTGTTGAAATAGAGTATCGCCACGGAAAGTTTAATTTGTCGCAATAATTTCTCGCTACAAAGATGTTACTTGTTGTGATACCTATTTGTCACCATCAAAAGAAGTACGTTGCAATTTCCTGTTACGACGATTGGAATATTTGTTGCCATAAGTTAATGCCACAAGCGCAGTGGGTCGTGGCAACATGCCTAATGCCATGAAAACAAGAATTGTTGCCATAGTTTATTGCCACAAGTATAGAGGGTCGTGGCAACATGCCTGATGGCACGAAAATAAGGATTGTTGCCATAGTTTGTTGCCACAATTGATTATTGCCACGAAAGAGTAATGCGCCACGAAATGACCGTCGTTGGCATAGGTTGTTGCCACAAATGTCTATCGCCACGACATATCAGTCTCCACAATTCGGTACATGTTGCATTAAAGCTATCTCCACAAAGCAAATCGTGGCATCAGGTGAGTGTTGCCACGGGAAAACATGTGGCAAGTTCCCGCATGGATGTTGCAATAGCACACTTTATTGCCACAATTGCCTTTTCGTGGTAATAACCTATTACCATGTGTCCAGTTGCAACGGCTGCCAACGAATGTCGTTTTGTGGCAATAGGTACTTATCGCCACGAAACAGCATGTATTGCAACAAATTTTTTTGTTGCAATAGACCCGGATCCTTGTAGTGATGCTTTCAATGACTTGAGACTACCAAACATGACATGCAGTGGTTAGTTCATTGCATGCAATGCTATTAATTAGCAAAAAGACATTAAGTTTTCTTGTTTTCCTCTCCACCTTGGTTGCGGTGCACAACATAAGATGACTTACACACCTAGACGGAGGGAGTACTACCACTATACAACTAGTAGGTACGTGCACGGCACAACATCGTAGGAACAAAAAACGGGAAGATCTTGTTTTGGGTGATTTATCTTTTTTTCAATCAACGTAGTATGAATAATATGATGTGGGCGGGAGGGGCACCCATGAAGCTTATGTGGCTTGGTTGCATGGCTACGGAAGGTTAGAGAAAAATAAATAGATAATGTGTTTAGAGTGCACTCCACTAAATAGATATACTTTGGATCCATTGCAACGGACCAGCACATCTATATCTATACCCCCTATATAGTGTGTGAAATTTTTTGAAAGTTGGTCGTTGGATGAAGCCAATCCGACGGTACAAAGATGGAAAATCCGAGCACTACTGGTCGTTGGATATCATCCACCAGATTCTGCCACATGTATAATCTAGAAGACTCCATGGTTGAACTTAATTCATGACTAACTTTGCCACAACTAAGCTTAGGCAAAGTTATTAGTTCTTCAAAATGAGAGCCACAAGTTGGCAAGCCTAAGGGAATCTTGCCACATTTTTTGTGTGTATGTCATGTGGGGCCTTAGTGTGGCTTGCCTAAGGTATGGCTTGAACCAAACACTCACCTAAGTTAATAAACTTGCCTAACCTTACATTCCACCAGATTTTGCCACATGTTAGAATCCAGAAAGCTCCACATGTAGAAGCATAATGCACAAACCACCAGAATCTCATGCGTGCAATGCACGTGTACCTTACTAGTACTAGTTGGTAGTAGTAAGAAACAAATTCCAGTTTTGGCACGAGCTCGTACTGCGGGAGCACCACAAGGCCTGCCGCAGGAGTTACATTTCCCTCTCGGGGCGCAAGGGACTGAACTTCAGTCACTACAAGAAATATGTCAACTTGTGACCCTCACTATTGGTCTCTCAAAGGTCATAGTTTTTCATTTGCGGCCTTTCTGTGACCAAAACCAGAAGGTCAAAAGCTAGCGGTCGTAAACTGAAATTATTGACCTTCTGTAAAAGGTCGTTGGTTCCACGACCAATTTTTTGGTCACTAGCAACCTCCTCAGGCCACGTAGGCATACAGCGTGGCAAGCTGATGTGGCACAAGAATCAGGGTCCGATTCATCGTTTTACATGGGCCGGGCCCATTAATTCAGCCTATTTATTGTTTTTCCCCTTTCAATTTTGGTCAGCTACATAGGTCTGGCCCAACAATTCGGGATTTTATTTATTTCTGGCCCATGGCCTTTTAACATTGTTTGGGCTATTATATTTTGGAGCTAGTCCCACTTGCCATCATCTCACACATTGGGCCCACTTGACAGAAATTTCAAAAGTGATCAAATTATTTTCATAAATGGGTCCCACAGGTCAGGTTTCCATTCCACACGTTTTCAAATCACTTACATAATCAATATTTCAAACAGAACATTACAAATGTAGTTCATCAACTAACACTAAGTCTAGTACAATTTGTACATAGTCTATTACATCCGAAATATGCCTACTATTACGATATAATAATATTTACAGTCTATTACAGTCAAACAAAAGAGACGACTCTTTGCTGAGTAGGGCTATCCGGCTTCGAACTTCAAATTTCATAGACCTCCTGTAAAAGAGTGAACACATAGGCTACCAGCATTAGAGTAGTACAGACCTTCAAAAAAATATTGAAAGAGATTTCAGAGAAATGTAGATTTATGGACCAAATATATAATAAAGCAATAGATTCAGCCAACTTGAAAGACCTACATATTTAAGAGACCAATTTTATATCAGGACACCAGATGTTTGTGATGCATCTTCGCAGAACCACAAGAACACTAGATATAGTATAATCTGATTCTAGGAGTATAATGCTAACCACAAGAGCATCAATCAGCAGCAGGTATATAGCTAGCAAACTATCTACTAGAACCATAACATGTCCAGCAAACAAACAAAAAATGGGACAAGTACTAATTCAAGATAGCAGCAAAACATATCCAAGAAGGCCATCCAATGGTTTCAGCCACATCCTAAAAGAGCATGGTTGTAGCAGAGGAAAGGGAGGAGCTCACAGTGGTGGTTTGTGTATCCGACGTCGAACACCCTCTGTTCGTCTTGCAAGCACCATGCACCTTGGTTGGACATGAAGCGCTTGCCCTTTGTTGCACCATGCACCTATGATGAAAGAGCTACAGCTGATTGCTAAAACCTGTGAATATCAGAAACAGCTATTCAGTACAAAAAGTAAATCACGACAATATGTTAACAGTAATAAATACATAATCTGAACAAAAAGAACTACTCCTAGTTAGAATTATTTTTGTTTTGGTAAGGTATAAGAGCAGCAAGTAAAGATAACATGAACAGATTGTTTGATCAGATGAGCTATATGATTGTATCAACACATGTGTAATGCATGGTACAGGTCAAATCCATGATATGGAACATAGATAAACCAGTAGTCTAAGATTAAAAATTCTGTAGTCTAAATCAGTAGCAGCTTAACAGTCTGTAGTCTAAGTTTCCAAGCTTGTCTACTAAAGAAATTGTATCAACTTAATAATTAGTCATGCATAAGTGTTTGACTCGAGATTGACAATTAGGATGCATGCTCTAAGCAAACAAAAGTTCTACAAAGCAGCAACAATGGCATCACAGTTGAGTTGACCAAAACAAAGCCATGTATGTATGTATGTAACAAAATTAGACAAACTGAATATGCATCATCAGCTGATTAAAAGAAGTGGATAATAGTATAGTTCATCAACTGATATGGGCAGTTAGCCAAGTTTCCCAATGGGAAGAGCTCACAAGAGCAGACAAAGAAATGGATATTTTAAACTAGACTAGATTGCAGGGGAAAGGAGACGGGATGTGTGGCGTTACCAAGATAACACTCCTAATTTTTCTCATGAAAGGATCATGGTAGACACAGACAAATACCAACAGGAAAAGGAAAATGGAAAATGCAGGCTACATGACCGAGGTTGTAACGCCCCGGTTCTGATGCAACAGGTGTCCGCCATTTATTCGCTGTCATTGCCATGTCTTTTTCTTGCGTGTTGCATATTTCCATGTCATCATCTGCATTTCATTTTGCATACATGTTCGTCTCATGCATCCGAGCATTTTCCCCGTTGTCCGTTTTGCAATCTGGCACTCCTATGTCCTCCGGCGTCCCCCTTTTGTCTCCTGTTGTGAGCGGGTGTTAAACTTTCTCGGAATGGACCGAGGTTTGCCAAGCGGCCTTGGTATACCACCGGTAGACCGCCTGTCAAGTTTCGTGCCATTTGGAGTCCGTTTGATCCTCCAACGGTTAACCGGGTAATCGTAAAAGCCCCTTTTGTCTTGCAGCCCAACACCCCTACAAATTGGCCCAAAACCCATCCAAACCCCCGTTCGATCACGATCGTGTGGGAGAAAACCACACCTCATTTGGACACTCCAAACTCCTCCTAGCTATAAATAGGTGCCTCCCCTCGAAATTTGCGGATGAATCCCCCCTAACCCTAGCCTTCCTCTCCCTCGCCGCCTCCGGACATGTCCGGCGCCCGCCGGACACCCCGCGCCGCCGCCTGCAGCCACTCCCGGGCTGCCACGTGTCCCCGCCGCCGTCGTCTCCACCGCGAGCCGCGTCGCCCGCTTCGGCCAGTAGCTGCCCGCCCAGCGCCGCCGCTTCGCCGAACTCCGCCGGAGTTCCCGCCGCCGTCGCCTCTCCACCGCGCGCCCAGCGGCTTCGCCGGCGCCGACCCTCGCCGCCCGTGCGCCGCCTCCTTCTTCCTCATGACCCGCCGCCTCATTGCCGAAGCTCCTCCGCCCGGCCGCAGCGCCTCCCAGGCGCCCTTGGCCATCGCGCCGCCCGCCATCCGGCGCCTCGCCGCCGCGCCCGAAACCCCTCCACCGCCGTCCCGCGCCGCCCAGCGCCCGGATCCGACGAGATCCGGCGGAGGAGGTCTCCTGGGCCCTTCCTCTCCATCTCCGGCGAAGATTCCGGCGAGTTGACTTTTTCCCCCTCGAGGTCCATTTTCCCAGTCCCGAAATTATTTACATTATCTTGCCATGTTCATCGCATCATATCGCCATGCATACAGCACCGTTTCATGTGTGTAGTATATCAAATTGTTCGCATCAACGAGTACATCAGTTCATTCCATTGCACCATGTATATTTGATTTCATCTTAATGCCTGAATCATCGTTGCAAGAGTGATATATAATGTTGTCTGCTGTTTGTTAACAGAACATGTTTTTTGTCATTTTTGTTCCGTTTTATGTGTGCATCCTATGAGCATGAGCTCTACATGTGTTTTGTGCTACATCATGCCATCTTTACAGTGGTGCAATCCATGTATTTTTGTGTGTGTTGTACTGAGTGCATCGAGCTCGTGAAGTAGGGTACTTGATGTTACTGTTTTGCTATGATGTTTCTGTTATATCATGATGCTATGTAAACCTGCTTCTACAAGTCATTCTATGCATACTCTGGAGATGTTCACTATGGATGCTTTCTTACACATGTCTTGATCTATCCACTCATGCCCCTGGTTGCATTTATAGCCTGATGTAACATGTTGTTATATTGCTCCAAACTTGCTAAATAATGTTGCTGTCAGCCTGTTATCTTTAAGTTCAATGTTGCCATGATTGTTGTTAGTGATCCAATCATGCTATGAACTTTCTCTTGCCATGTTTAGCTTTATATATATTCCATCTTACTGCTGGTTGCCTTGTAATGCCATGTATTGCTCTGTGGTGAGTGGTTCAAGCTCACCAACATGCCTACTTATTGTTGTTCCTGCCATGTATGAATCTGTCATATAACTTGCCATGTTTACATGGGTGCCATCATATCTTCTGATCCTTTTTGGCTCATGGTCAGTAAAGGACTTCTGTTCTATGCATTTAGTAGTATCATGCCATGCCTTTGTTTGCTATTTTAAGATCATGTAACATGTTGTTTGATAGCTCTAAACATTGCAACCTGATGTTATTTTCTGCTAAGTCTGAAACTGTTATTATTTGCAATATTCCCATGTCCCTTTGAGCATGTTCTAGTGATTTCGGGAGATAGCTCAGTGTTCATGTTTTGTCATGCTTTACCTGTACTTCATGCCCATTCCTTTTGTTTCCACGTTGAGATGCTGTAGCATAATGTTTTGGTGCTTGCAATATGCCTAGTTGCTGTTTTGGACAGCTTGTCCTTTAAACTTGTTTAGAGTGTATGTGTTGATCCGTTGCTCCGTTTTGAGTGTACTCTATATGAAACTTGTTTGATTTTGCATGTAGTTTCATATTATCATGTTGCATCCATGTTTTGAGGTGTTTGTTTGATGTTTGTATGCATTTTGCATCAATGCCTTGTTTAACTTGTTTTGCTCATATCTTCTAGGCCGTAGCTCCGAATAAAATGAACTTTATATGTAACTTGACTAGAATTTTGTGTAGATTCTCTTGGTGCATCTTAACTTGCTGTTTAACAACTTGAACATAAGGTTTATTCAGATCTGGACCAATTTCGAAATTTGCATATGAGGACTTACCTGAATTGTTATATATGTCGTTTCCGGCCTCATTTAAAATTGCTTTGATGTGTTGCTCTTGTTTGCATCGTCTCTTGCCATGAGTAGCTTCATGTAGCTTTGGCATGCATCATGCTTGTTGTGCATCATGTCATGTCTATGTGTGGTGTGTTTACCATGTTGTGTGCTTCTTCTCAATAGTTCCCGCTTCGTTGCGATCGTGAGGATTCGTTCGTCTACGCTTGGTTCGTCTTTGTGGCTTCATCTTCTTCATGGACTCGTTCTTATTACTTGCGGGATTTCAGGCAAGATGACCGTCACCTTGGATCTCATTACTATCATTGCTATGCTAGTTGCTTCGTTCTATCGCTATGCTGCGTTACCTACCACCTGTTTATCAAGCCTCCCAAATTGCCATGTCAGCCTCTAACCTTTTCACCCTTCCTAGCAAACCGTTGTTTGGCTAAGTTACCGCTTTGCTCAGCCCCTCTTATAGTGTTGCTAGTTGCAGGTGAAGATGAAGGTTGCTCCATGTTGGATTATGTTTATGTTGGGATATCACAATATCTCTTATTTAATTAATGCATATATATACTTGGTAAAGGGTGGAAGGCTCGGCCTTATGCCTGGTGTTTTGTTCCACTCTTGCCGCCCTAGTTTCCGTCATATCGGTATTATGTTCTCGGATTTTGCGTCCCTAACGCGGTTGGGTGATTTATGGGACCCCCTTGACAGTTCGCTTTGAATAAAACTCCTCCAGCAAGGCCCAACCTTGGTTTTACCATTTTCCTCACCACCACCTACTTTTCCCTTGGGAGTAATTAACCCAAGGGTCATCTTTATTTAGCCCCCCCCCCCGGGCCAATGCTTGTCTAAGTGTTGGCCCGAAACGAGCAGACTGCGGGGCCACCTTGGGGAAACTTGAGGGTTGGTTTTACTCGTAGGATGTCTCATCCGGTGTTGCCCTGAGAACGAGATATGTGCAGCTCCTATCGGGATTGTCGGCGCATCGGGCGGCTTTGCTGGTCTTGTTTTACCATTCTCCAAATGTCTTCTAAACCGGGATTCTGAGACTGATCAGGCCTTCCCGGGAGAAGGAATATCCATCGTTGATCGCGAGAGCTTATAATGGGCTAAGTTGGGACACCCCTGCAGGGTTTTAAACTTTCGAAAGCCGTGCTGCCATGTTATGTGGCAGATGGGAATTTGTTAATATCCGGTTGTAGTAAACTTGAAGTGAACTCTTCTAAAATACACCAACCGTGTGCGTAACCGTGATGGTCTCTTTTCGGGGTTCTTCGAGAGGAGAACACGGTTTCTGGGTTATGTCTGACATAAGTAGGAGTTCAGGATCACTTCTTGATCATTACTAGTTGACGACCGCTTGCTTTGCTTCTCTTCTCGCTCTTATTTGCGTAAGTTAGCCACCATACATTGCTTAGTCGCTGCTGCAACCTCACCACTTTACCCCTTCCTTTCCCATTAAGCTTTGCTAGTCTTGATACCCATGGTGATGGGATTGCTGAGTCCTCGTGGCTCACAGTTTACTACACCAACAGTTGCAGGTACAGGTTTATGCGATGATCATGACGCGAGAGCGATGTTACTTGTTTTTTTTGAGTTCTTCTTCTGCTTCTTCGATCAGGGGATAGGTTCCAGGTCGGCAGCCTGGGCTAGCAGGGTGGATGTCGTTTGAGTTTCTGTTTATGTTTCATCTGTAGTCGTATGTTGTTCTCCTGTATGTATTCTTGTGGCATTTGTGCCTTATGTATGTATCCCCACTATTATGTAATGTTGATGTAATGATATCCACCTTGCAAAAGCGTCTTCAAGATGCGCTTCTATCCTTGGTGGGACCTTCGAGTTCCTTTAGGATAGGGTCGCATCTTGGGCGTGACAAGTTGGTATCAGAGCCTCGACCGACCCTAGGATCCCCCTTGATTGATCGTGTAGTTTGGCCGTTGTTGAGTCTAGAAGAAAACTGTTTTCTGAGTCTAGTTATATCGGAGAGTAGGAATTCTTTTACTCCTCAGCCCCTTCGTCGCTCTGGTGAGGAATCTTGATGTAGGTGTTTTGAATTACTCCTCTTCCCCTTCAAATTTTTCTTTAGGATCACGAAGTTGGTTTTCCGATCGTTGGTTCTCAGCTCTTTTCATCCGGTGCATTTCTCGTCAAGTTAACTCGAGCCTCTTCATCTTTGCCAAGTTCAATCCTCAGTTGTTTTCTTTTCCCACCCGCCCTCCCTTTTCTTCTCGAAGCCAGAGTCCGTATTCAAGTATCCATCCTACTCGTGTGAAGTCTTTGCTTTCTTTCCTCAATGATTCCAACCGGTGTTTTCTCTTCAAGTTATTCGTCGTTTCCCCTTCAAAGTTGCTTTTGTTTCCCGCTCTCCTCCCCTTTTCTTCCCGGAGTCTGAGTCTCTCTCGACCATCTATCTCATTCGTGCGGAGCCTTTTCAGTCTTTCGTCAATTATTTCAATCGGTGAATTCTCTTTTGTTTGACATTCTTCATCTCTTTTCCGGTGTACTCAATTCAAGTTTTCGGTTGATCACATTCTTTTCCTTGGATCAAGTGTTTTCCCCGCTCGTTCGCCTCCCGACAGTTTATCCTTTGGGAGTGTTCAAGACATCTCAGGAGATTCGTCTGTGTTTGAATTAATTCGAGGTTATCACCTCATTCTAATATCTCAATTGTTCCGGTGCATCACCTATCTCTTCAACAATCCTTTCCAACGGTGTTTTCTTTTCAGTGGGCCCTAACCCACAGGTATTTTCCCAGGATCTTACCTGACTCTTCTAATTATTCCGGAGCCATCCCTAATTCTTTTCAAGTGTGACGTAAGAATGGATTCCATCAGTCACATGCCTTCTCCAAGATCTCGTTCTAACCGGAGTGGTTCAATGGTCTATCTGATTCCGTGAGCTTTTGATTCTCGACATTTTTGTCGTTCCCCTCTTCTTCTCGAGTGCTCACGATTCTTGGCTTCTTCTCTTGAGTTCTTGTTTCACCTCATCCCTTTTCCCTTCCGTCTCGGTTCTAAGATCTCGGGACGAGATCTCTTGTTAGTGGAGGAGTGTTGTAACGCCCCGGTTTCGATGCGCCAGGTGTCCGCCATTTATTCGCCGTTATTGCCATGTATTTGCTTGCGTGTTGCATATTTCCATGTCATCATGTGCATTTCATTTTGCATACGTGTTCGTCTCATGCATCCGAGCATCTTCCCCGTTGTCCGTTTTGCAATCCGGCACTCCTATGTCCTCCGGCGTCCCCCTTTTGTCTCCTGTTGTGAGCGGGTGTTAAACTTTCTCGGAATGGCCTGAGGTTTGCCAAGCGGCCTTGGTATACCACCGGTAGACCGCCTGTCAAGTTTCGTGCCATTTGGAGTCCGTTTGATACTCCAACGGTTAACCGGGTAACCGTAAAAGCCCCTTTTGTCTTGCAGCCCAACACCCCTACAAATTGGCCCAAAACCCATCCAAACCCCTTCCATGCTCTCCGCCATTCGATCACGATCGTGTGGGCGAAAATCACACCTCATTTGGACACTCCAAACTCCTCCTAGCTATAAATAGGTGCCTCCCCCCGAAATTTGCGGATGAATCCCCCCTAACCCTAGCCTTCCTCTCCCTCGCCGCCTCCGAACATGTCCGGCGCCCGTCGGACACCCCGCGCCGCCGCCCGCAGCCACTCCCGGGCTGCCACGTGTCCCCGCTGCCGTCGTCTCCATCATGAGTCAGCGGGCCTGGCTCAGCCAGTGCAGCCCGCCCGGCCTGGCCGCTTCGAAGCTCTGCCGGAGTTCCCGCCGCGCCGCCTCTCCACTGGCGCCCAGCGCCTCAGCCGCTGGCGCCGACCCTCGCCGCCCGTGGCGCCGCCTCCTTCTTCCTCATGACCCGCCGCCTCCATTGCTGAAGCTCCTCCGCCCGGTCGGAGTAGCGCCCGCCCGGCGCCTTGGCATCGCCAGTCTTGCCCCGCCGTCCGGCGCCCCTCCGCCGCGCCTCCCGAGCCCCTCCACCGCCGTCCCCGCGCCTCCCCGCGCCGGATCCGGCGAGATCCGGCCGGAGGAGGTCTCCCCGGGCCCTTCCTCTCCATCTCCGGCGAAGATTCCGGCGAGTTGACTTTTTCCCCCTCGAGGTCCATTTTCCCACTGTCCCGAAATTATTTACATTATCTTGCCATGTTCATCGCGTCATATCTCCATGCATACTGCTCCGTTTCGTGCGTGTAGTATATCAAATTGTTCTTCTCAACGCTTACATCAGTTCATTCCATCGCACCATGTTCATTTGATTTCATCTTGATGCCTGAATCATCGTTGCAAAAGTGCTATATAATGTTGTCTGCTGTCTGTTAACAGAACATGCTCTTTTGTCATTTTTGTTCCGTTTGATGTGTGCATCCTATGAGCATGAGCTCTACATGTGTTTTGTGCTACATCATGCTATCTTTACAGTGATGCAATCCATGTATTTTTTTGTGTCTTCTACGGAGTGCATCGAGCTCGTGAAGTAGGGTACTTGCTGTTACTGTTTTGCTATGCTGTTTCTGTTATATCATGATGCTATGTAAACCTGCTTCTACAAGTCATTCTATGCATAATCTGGAGATGTTCACTAAGGATTCTTTGTTACACATGTCTTGCTCTATACATTCATGCCCCTGGTTGCATTTATAGCCTGCTGTAACATGTTGTTATCTTGCTCCAAACTTGATAAATAATGTTGTTGTCAACCTGTTATCCTTAAGTTCAATGTTGCCATGATTGTTGTTAGTGATCGAATCATGCTATGTACTTGCTCTTGCCATGTTTAGCTTTCTATATATTCCATCTTACTGTTGGTTGCCTTGTAATTCCATTTATTGCTCTGTGGTGAGTGGTTCAAGCTCACCAACATGCCTACTTATTGTTGTTCCTGCCATGTATGAATCTGTCATATAACTTGCCATGTTTACATGGGTGCCATCATATCTTCTGATCCTTTTTGGCTCATGGTCAGTAAAGTACTTCTGTTCTATGCATTTAGTAGTATCATGTCATGCCTTTGTTTGCTATTTTCAGGTCCTGTAACAAGTTGTTTGATAGCTCTAAACATTGCAACCTGATGTTATTTTCTACCAAGTCTGAAACTGTTATTATTTGCAATATTGTCATGTCCTTTTGAGCATGTTCTAGTGATTTCAGGAGATAGCTCAGTGTTCATGTTTTGTCATGCTTTACCTGTACTTCATGCCCATTCCTTTTGTTTCCACGTTGAGATGCTGTAGCATAGTGTTTTCGTGCTTGCAATATGCCTAGTTGTTGTTTTGGACAGCTTGTCCTTTGAACTTGTTTAGAGTGTATGTGTTGATCCGTTGCTCCGTTTTGAGTGTGCTCTATATGAAACTTGTTTGATTTTGCATGTAGTTTCATATTATCATGTTGCATCCATGTTTTGAGGTGTTTGCTTGATATTTGTATGCATTTTGCATCAATGCCTTGTTTAACTTGTTTTGCTCATATCTTCTAGGCCGTAGCTCCGAATTAAATGAACTTTATATGTAACTTGACTAGAATTTCGTGTAGATTCTCTTGGTGCATCTTAACTTGCTGTTTAACAACTTGAACATAAGGTTTATTCAGATCTGGACCAATTTCGAAATTTGCATATGAGGACTTACCGGAATTGTTATATGTCGTTTCCGGCCTCATTTAAAATTGCTTTGATGTGTTGCTCTTGTTTGCATCGTCTCTTGCCATGAGTAGCTTCATGTAGCTTTGGCATGCATCATGCTTGTTGTGCATCATTTCATGTCTATGTGTGGTGTGTTTATCATGTTGTGTGCTTCTTCTCAATCGTTCCCGTTTCGTTGCGATCGTGAGGATTCTTTCGTCTACGCTTGGTTCGTCTTCGTGGCTTCATCTTCTTCATGGACTCGTTCTTCTTACTTGCGGGATTTCAGGCAAGATGACTGTCACCTTGGATCTCATTACCATCATTGCTATGGTAGTTGCTTCGTTCTATCGCTATGCTGCGTTACCTACCACCTGTTTATCAAGCCTCCCAAATTGCCATGTCAGCCTCTAACCTTTTTTGGCTATGTTACCGCTTTGCTCAGCCCCTCTTATAGCGTTGCTAGTTGCAGGTGAAGATGAAGGTTGCTCCATGTTGGATTATGTTTATGTTGGTATATCACAATATCTCTTATTTAATTAATGCATCTATATACTTGGTAAAGGGTGGAAGGCTCGGCCTTATGGCTGGTGTTTTGTTCCACTCTTGCCGCCCTAGTTTCCGTCATATCGATATTGTGTTCCTGGATTTTGCGTCCCTAACGCGGTTGGATGATTTATGGGACCCCCTTGACAGTTCGCTTTCAATAAAACTCCTCCAGCAAGGCCAAACCTTGGTTTTACCATTTTCCTCACCACCACCTACTTTTCCCTTGGGAGTAATTAACCCAAGGGTCATCTTTATTTAGCCCCCCCCCCCCCCCGGGGCCAATGCTTGTCTAAGTGTTGGCCCGAAACGAGACTGCGGGGCCACCTTGGGGAAACTTGAGGGTTGGTTTTACTCGTAGGATGTCTCATCCGGTGTTGCCCTCGAGAACAAGATATGTGCAGCTCCTATCGGGATTGTCGGCAAGATCGGGCAGCTTTGCTGGTCTTGTTTTACCATTGTCGAAATGTCCTGTAAACCGGGATTCCGAGACTGATCGGGCCTTCCCGGGAGAAGGAATATCCTTCGTTGATCGCAAGAGCTTATAATGGGCTAAGTTGGCACACCCCTACAGGATTTTAAACTTTCGAAAGCCGTGCCCGCGGTTATGTGGCAGATGGGAATTTGTTAATATCCGGTTGTAGTAAACTTGAAGTAAACTCTTCTAAAATACACCAACCGTGTGTGTAACCGTGATGGTCTCTTTTCGGGGTTGTTCGAGAGGAGAACACGGTTTCTGGGATATGTCTGACGTAAGTAGGAGTTCAGGATCACTTCTTGATCATTACTAGTTGACGACCGCTTGCTTTGCTTCTCTTCTCGCTCTTATTTGCGTAAGTTAGCCACCATACATTGCTTAGTCGCTGCTGCAACCTCACCACTTTACCCCTTCCTTTCCCATTAAGCTTTGCTAGTCTTGATACCCATGGTAATGGGATTCCTGAGTCCTCGTGGCTCACAGTTTACTACAGCAACAGTTGTAGGTACAGGTTTATGTGATGATCATGACGCGAGAGCGATGTTACTTGTTTTTTTGGAGTTCTTCTTCTGCTTCTTCGATCAGGGGATAGGTTCCAGGTCGGCAGCCTGGGCTAGCAGGGTGGATGTCGTTTGAGTTTCTGTTTATGTTTCATCCGTAGTCGGATGTTGTTCTCGTATGATGTTGATGTATTCTTGTGGCATTTGTGCCTTATGTATGTATCCCCACTATTATGTAATGTTGATGTAATGATATCCACCTTGCAAAAGCGTCTTCAAGATGCACTTCTATCCTTGGTGGGACCTTCGAGTTCCTTTAGGATAGGGTCGCACCTTGGGCGTGACAGAGGTTCTACAGACAAGAACCAAGTAAATTATTATCCCAGCGAGTTAGTCAGATGAGGCAAGCAGCCCAGATGCATAAAGGGTGGATTGCTCAGTTCACTTCAGAACGGCCGGCTGGGTTCACTTCTTGTGCACCCTGCAGTCTGGGGAGTTTGGCTGCAAGCAGAAACAGAGGAATAGAACATTCAGTTGCATCGAGCTACGTGGTTTACTGAAATGAAGCAGGACATTTGAAGATTCCACTACTGAACCATGTTAACAAAATAGGATTCAATATTTTCAATCCTAAGGTAGCCTTTCAAGTAGTATTTTCTGATGGATGTAAAACTTGAGAATCTAGTATACTATAGTAGAACTAATTTTCATATGCAGCATAATTTCAACCACCCAACTTAATTCTAGCCCTCCATTCTGAAGGATCTACTACTGAACCATGCAAAACAAACAACAACAAAAAATAACAGCATTTCGAACAGTATAAACAGAGAGCAGCCATGCCAATAAACTAATAAAAAATTCTGTGTTAGATAAGAGAAACACGGGATCGCAACACGTAATTGACAAAGAATTGCTACATCTAATTTAAATAAGACCAGATCTACAACATATTTTCAATCATAAGGTGACATCCTAACTTAAATTGACAAGCCATCCTAACTTAATTGACAAGCCATCCATTCCTAAGGATCTAATTTGAGAATCGACATAGAACAATCTCGAAAGCAGGGACTACAAAGCATGCCAAACAATAGAGAACACACATGCAGATATGAACCAATAATATATCTGTAATTAATCTCATAGACAGGGCACTGCATGACGGATTCGGCAACAGTCACATCTGATTATTCAGAACAAATCATATCACATCGTGCGCGCAAGAACAGAACAGGGACCGCACGCAACCACGGAGATCTCATCTAACAGACGACGCATGATACACAGCGAGTCGGGAGGGAGGGAGGGTGGAACGTACCGAAGATGGTGTTGGTGGGGTTCATGGCGACCTGGTTCTTGGTGGCGTCACCGATGAGGCGCTCGGTGTCGGTGAAGGCAACGTAGGAGGGCGTGGTGCGGTTTCCCTGGTCGTTGGCGATGATCTCGACCCGGTCATGCTGCCACACGCCGACGCAGGGGAGGAAGAGGCCATCCCGCCCATGGCATCCTGGATCTGGGAGGGATAGAACACGAGGTGAGGAAGTGAGGGAGGGATGTGAGGAGGAGGAGATGGAGTGGAGGGACGCACCTAAGTCACCGGGGTGGGGGTGGTGGGCGGCGGTGATGGTGACGTGGGATGGGCGAGAATCGGGGAGGGAATGGAAGAGACAGAGAGCTGCATGGGCTCGACGTGGTAGAAGGGCGGCAAGAAGAAGTCGGCGAGCAGCGGGTTGCTGCTGCTGTCGGCGTCCGCCATGGCATCGGGGCTGGGGAGGAAGGGCGGCGACGGCGTGGGTGACGGAAGGGGTGCCGGCGCATTGGATCCGCGAGGGTGGGGGTTTTCGAGCGGTGAGAGTGTGTGGGGAACGGTGGAGGAGTGGGGTGGGGGCGGCGGCGCGTCGAGATCTAGAGGGAGGGAGTGGGGTTGGGGGCAGCGGCGGTGGATCCAAAATGAGGAGTTGTGTGCGGCGGCGGTGGATCCAGAGGGAGGGAGAGGGTGAGAGCACTAGGGTTCGCTGCGCGGGGAGAGAGAGGAGTAGTGTGCGGTGGGTTTTTTTAGGGGTAGCTCGTGGTAGGTGGGTGAGACCGTGAGAGGGTGAGGTGAGGGCCGTTGGATCCAGGAGGATCCGACAGTGATTTGTCCATGATCCACGTGAGAGGCCCCTGGACATATCAGAACGCAGTATACATGTATGATATTTTGACCATTTTAATTGGTCGTAATTGACTAAAAGTAAGGTGCTAAATCATGCTAGCTATTTTATTATGACCTGAAAAATTGAAAAAAAACTTCTCATTGTGTCAGCAAATTTGACTTTAGTTTTCAGGAATAATCACAACTTGAAATAAGACTGTAACATCCCAAAATTCTAAATTTTGGAATGTTATAATAAATAGATAGTTTTGATTGATTGCTTGATTGATTGAGTGAAATTTGAAACTTTTGAAAGTTAAAAGAGAGGGAATAAAAGGACTTTCCCAAACTTTCATCTTGCTTTTGTTGTTTCCGTGAATTCAAAAACTTTTCATCACAAACCCTGGAGTGAAGATGATATGACTTCTTCCATTTATTTAAATGACAAGGGGTGTTGAAAATATTTGAATTTCATTTGAGAATATTTCCAATTTTGAAACTTTATGCAACTCAATGATTTTCACGAGAGAAGATAAAATGACTTCTTCAAAACATATGAAATATGAGTTGGGAGTTTCAAAGAATTAAATTCAAAGTTCTTTTGAATTTATTTTTCAATTTGGAGTTATTTGAGTTTTATTCAAATTATTTTTCTCCAAAAATAAAATCTATGGAAAATAGGGTAACATGATTTCCCTACATCATAAAATTGTAGAGAAATAAATTTGACTTAATTTTGGTATTTTTTAAATGATTTTTATTGGATTTTATTAGACCAGTAGCAGTCTTTGAATTATCTAATTTGGTGTGGATTTTATTTGGCATTATAAAAATGTCCATGTTGTAGAAAATCTTTTTCTGAAAATTTTGATATATTATATGCCTATATAATATTTTCATTTAATTTGTTTTATTATTTCAATTGTCTGGAAAATGTTTTAAAAAGTTCCTCGCCGACATTGGGCGGCCCAAGCCGAGCCAGCCGCAGCCCACCTCCGCCCGTCCCGAGCTCCCGACCAGGATTCCGCCCAAGACGGCATGCGCCGCCGCCGTACGCCGCTCGGATTCCCCTCGCCGCCTCTCCTCTGCCCCTTCCCCACGCCTCCCCTCCCCGCCTATATAAGCCGAGGCCCCGGGCCCCGTCCCTCCTCTCCTTGCCGCGCCGCCGCAGATCGACGCCGCCCCCCTCCCGCATCTCGCCGCCGCCACCATCGGTTGCCGTCGCCGCCGCCGCCGCTATTACGTACGCCGCCGCCTCCCAAACCTCGCTCACATTGCCGTCTCGCCCCGCCGCGTCCACCCGTCGCCTCCACCGTTGCCCTCAGCCACCGGAGCGCCGCCAGCGACCACGCCCGACGCCGGACTCGCCAGAGTTGACCGGCACCGCCGGTTTATTTTCCCCGAACCGGTATAACCGCAACCGCCCCGGTTTTTCTTTGATTAGATCGGTTTTTCCTAGAAAACCTAGTTCTGTTTTTTTAGGGTTTAGTTATTTCGCGAACGTTTTCTGTTTAGGTAGTTTCAGCGAACGTTTTCGTTCGTTAGGTTTTCGTAGCGAACGTTCACTATTTAGTCTTTTTCTTTTTCTGTTTAATTTACGTCAGGGACCTATCTGTGAATACTTTTTCTACAGATTAGCCCTTAGTTTTTCAAACGACTATAACTTTTTGCTCGTTTGTCCAAATCCAACGAAACCAACGCCCACGTCTTCATTATGATCCCCTCTATCCAGTACTCCAACTCAAACATGTTTTTGAAAGTTTAAAATTTGAATTAGATCAGATTTGAATTTGAACTTCGTTTGATCATAACTTGAGTTTCGTAACTCCGATTTAGTTGATTCTTTTTGCAAATCGAAGCTCTTGACCTAAACTTTCTGATAAGGCCAAATTCATATAATTTTGGTACTGTTAGAAATTGTTTTATGTTGCAAGAGTTATTTGCTTGGTTTTGATGTTTTCTGAATCGTTTTCTTCGTTCGGTCCGATGTTTTGAGTGATTGCTTATGTGTGGCTACTATTGCTTGCTTACGATAGATTGACCGGAGTGCGACGAGTAGACCTATCAAGAGTTTTGAGTGCGAATCATCTTCATCAACATTGCAGGCAAGTAACACTTTGATTATACCTCTTCTCATACCCAGTTTTTATTGCATTAGATCAATCCTCAAACACTTGCATGATTAGGATCTAATTAAATTGTGGGATGGGAAGTAGTTGAGGTAGTACCTATTACCTGTTTTATTATCAAACCCTTGGGAGTTACTTCTACGTTTGCTTATTATGCTATGCTATGCTAGTAGACGTGGATTGGGTGAGTGTATCCATGACAGATGTGAGTTGGTTAAGTTAATGGTTTATTTAAGGTGGCAACTTAAACACACATCTGGGTGGATTGAGGCACCTGGTTTCCATCAGGACTTGCCTGTATTTCTTTGGACCGCCACCCAGGCTCAAAGGGATCATGAGATTATTCAAACTAGAAACTTACGTGTGCAGCCACAAGCCATTATGGGCTCTGGCATAGTTGATTAAGTTGTGCGAACTCTTAGGGGTAGACTAGCAGATGTAGGGGAAAGTAGGTGTACCGGTCTACCCACATGTAAGGTGCTAAGCGCTTCGAAGACTATGTCTCGGTCATCCGTTTCTCAAACATCATGTAGTGCGAGAAATCCAACGGAGGCTAATCGAGTCTTGTGGGGAAAAGTGCTAAACCTCTGCAGAGTGTATAAACTAATCATGGTTAGTCGTGTCCCCGGTTATGGACATCTTGAGTATCTAGTACTTGGATATCATGTGAATCTCATCATGTTACTTCTAATTAATATTGTGGGGTTTTTAGTGAGTACTTTGAATTGGGATTGAGGATGCTGTCAACCATTCTCAATGTTTAACAACCACCATGATAGTTAAATAAATTTATTCCTTTGCAGTAGGGATAAATTGGCTTTACGCAAAACTGTTACCTTAGAGCTTTCCACCAGCCATATATGCATATAGTATAGGCTTATTCTTTCATTACTCTCTATGTGTTACATTGCCAGCATATTCCATGTGCTGGCCCGTTTTCGGGCTGCAACTTTTCATGTTGCAGACTTCTCAGACGACGAGTAAGTGATACGTTAGGGTTATGATTTCTACACTCAACTTTGCCGTTGGTGTTGATGGGAATCCACAACCTTGTAACTTCCGCTATTTGGATTGAGGTAATAGTATTTACGTTATTTATACATGTGATTTACCTCTGTTATAAATCCTCGAGTACTGTGTGTGTCAAAGATACCGATCCGTGGATGACACTTTGCCACAGAGACTTGATCCATTCGGGTCGGGTTGCTACAAGATGGTATCAGAGCACATGTTGACTGTAGGACGTGGCCCTAGAAACTGGCAAGCCCATAGAAAGATTTTTCTCTACAACTTTCTTTTTCAAAAAGATCTTTTACCTCTCTTCTCTTCTGAGCTTATTCAAATTTCCCTTTTAGTGAGACCATACCCCTTTTCCCTTTTGACCACTCAAAGATTCGACTGATGAGACCACTCCAAGGAGTACAAGATATCAGGACAACTAAGACCATTTGGAATGAAGAGGATTTTACCGTGTAAATGGAAACTACAACTGTTGAAGACTCTGAAGACTAGGAGAATTGGAGGCTCCGAAGAATTCCCAGATTTGTATGACCAAGGAAGGCTACCTTTATGGAACCTGGCAGACTATGGAAGCTGTCAATACCCGAGATCAAGGTGTATTGGAGTAAGACCGGAACATGGAGAGTTAGAAACTCAAAGTTCTGTCAAGGAAAACCCTAAGGCAGGAGATATCAACTATGGAATGATAGCTCATGGAAATGACAAGAGCAGAAACACGCTATCCATGATGTTATCGCCCGTTTATGCTATTGTCACCATCCTGAGTTAAGCATGCATATGCATGGAAGGATTGGATGGTAGAAGGCTGATGGAGCACCAATCAGTAAAAGATGAAGTTTTAACCTTAGCCGGTGTATCACCAGGATCTGGAGTGTTACATCAGGAAGTTAAGATGGACCTACAAGAAGCAATATTTTGACAAGAAGACAATTGGTGAAGAACTCAGGAACCAGAAGCCTAAGTA
The DNA here is from genome assembly GCA_021605145.1 of Aegilops bicornis. Lineage (NCBI taxonomy): Eukaryota > Viridiplantae > Streptophyta > Magnoliopsida > Poales > Poaceae > Aegilops > Aegilops bicornis. The sequence continues at coordinate 155,484,153 of CM038669.1, forward strand.
GCCAAACTGGAGGAACAAAACCTCGAGATACCGGAGATTTGTCAGGAACTATGAATAGAAGGACATGGTTCATGTCAAGGAGGTTGAAACCCAGAAGTTTGGAACCCAACTCCAGGAATATTAAAGGATGTCACTAAGAGACTTCGCGTCAAAAGAGATCTGGCATAGGAACTTGAGAAGGACAAGCATGATTAGAAGAAGCCATCGGAGATCTGAACAAGACTTGAGGAGTTTGGCAACTTTGAAGAGTTATTGACCATTAGAAGACCAAACCCCTATTATATACCTACGTTAGATGCGACGTTTGTGAGCTGTCATTTGTTTGTTGTTTTTCCGACAGCCACAATAAAACCTGTCTTTTCAAAACTATTGTTTGTCTTATGTGTATCCCTCTCTATCTCTCTTATCCCACCCCAAAACCCATGGACCCCGTAGAGGATGAATGGAGATGAGCTCGTATTTTCGGGACCGATGAGTCAATTGAAGACAAACCGATGGATTCAGAACATGGAGGATCATATGAAGAATAACCCTATAGCCGGAAAGGATATGACCATCATGCTCTTGAGTGCTTTCAAAGAGGTGCCACTACTTGGTGGAGGATGTACCGAACCATCAATGGATGGCAAAGAGTAACCACTTGGGAAGAATTTAAGTTGACTCTGCTAAAGTCTCGGCTTGTGTCTCAGAAGTTGAAGCCTTATGGAAATGATATGGAGAAAGTGCATGCAAGCTTTGTGGAGAAATAGGACACAACCATAAAGAAAACAAGGACGAATACCCTCATAATCGGAGGATTATCAAAGGAGTTAGCCGAGGATCTCAGGGAACTTCGGTTGGATATTGTTCCCAAAGGTTTTGTTGCAGCAATGGAAGTTCAATCTACATTGTTGGGAAAGATCCGTGAAGCTCAGAAATATGACAAAGAGATTGCTGAGATAAAAGAGAGGATGAGCAAAGGAAAGGCCAAAGGTTTTCGTAAGGATGAGCACGACACCTTGTGGTTTGAGGACCGTGTTTATGTACCCACTAATACAGAGATCAGGAAGTTAATACTTCAGGAGGCTCATGACTCACCATACCCGATTCGCCCTGGAAACACCAAGATGTATTTGGATTTGAAGAAGCGTTTCTGGTGGACTGGTATGAAGAAGGATATTGCGGAGTATGTAGTCATAGGTGATGTATGCCAGAGAGAGTAAAAGCAGAGCATCAGAAGCCAGCAGGATTAATACAGCCTATGCCGATACCCGAATGGAAGTAGGATAAGCTTGGCATGGATTTCATTACCGGATTTCCCAGAACCCGAACGAGACATGATTCTATCTGGGTAGTAGTTGATTCGCTTGACCAAAGTGGCTCACTTTATCCCAGTGAAAACCACCTATACAAGTGCGAAGATGGCCAAGATATAATTGACAAGGATCGTATGTCTGCATGGAGTTCCAAGGACCATCGTAGAGGAACACAGTTTACCTCAAAGTTTTGGAATCAGCTGCACCAGACTTTGGGTACTAGGCTAGAGTTCAGTACAGCCTTTTATCCGCAGACAGATGGACAGACTGAGAGAGTAAATCAGATTCTGGAGGACATGTTGAGAGCTTGAGCGCTAGATTATGGATCCGGTGGGGATGATAATCTACCTTACGCGGAGTTCTCATACAACAACAGCTACCAAGTCAGTTTGAAGATGGCCCCTTTTTAAGCTTTGTATGGGAGAAGGAGCCAGACACCATTGATGGGGGGTGAAGTTGGAGACTGTCAGTTGTAGGACTAAATATGATCAAGGAGTCAGAAGAGAATGTTAAGTTGATTCGAGATAGACTGAAGGTAGCTCAGTCCAGGCAGAAGAGTTACGCAGACTCAAAAACACAAGGAGGTAGTCTATGAAATTAGAGACAGAGCATGTCTTCATGTGTCCCCTCTACGAGGAGTTAAACGATTTGGAGTTAAGGGAAAGTTAGTCCCGAGATTTGTAGGACCATACCGAGTTTTGGAGCGTATGGGATAAGTGGCCAACAAATTGGAGTCAACCGAAGGACTATCAGGAGTTCATGACGTGTTTCACGTTTCCCAGTTGAAGAAGTGCCATGCAGAGATGGCCAAATATTCCCCTGCAAGGACGCTTGACCCTGGAAAGGATAATGATGTTCCACGAAGTGGAGTATGGATTTCATAAGTACAATTTTTTATCTCGGTATGTGGGATATCCCACTAGGATGAAGAGATGGATTACTATTGGATATAAAGGAGGTATGATGTTGGAAATATGGATCAATGGAAATTCCATGATGAGTCTGAGTAATCATGTCCTAGTTTGGTGCCAATAGAAGGAAGGAAGACAGTACAATTGGATGGATTTAAGAAATACTAGGAAGTTGGATGTTGGGATAATGATCAGTTGCCCAGATGATGTGTTCTAGGATTTTAAGTGATGAGGTGGGCCATAACCCGCAGGCTCCAGGACTTGCTAAGAAGCAAGCACATTCTTGCTGAAGGAAAAACCCTGGAAGAAGTTACGATTTTATCAACCGACGATTCTACAGGAGTTTACGCAAAACCTGAGAGTTGTGAAAAACGATAGATGTTTGTTTGGCTTGCAGAATCAATGGATTTCCGAACTTGGTTCGTCGACAAGAGAAATTATGCAATGCTTGTGAGGATGACTGAGAGTTAGAATGCGAGATTCGCTAAACCATGTACAAGGAAATGATTTGGGTGCGGGATAGATTGATCACCATACCGACTTACTCTTATTATTCGCTTTGCTATATGGGATGGTAAATCTGAGTGAACTACCTATAGTAGAGAGACGACGATCAAAACCTTGTTTGAACCTTAGAATGGTATAAGTATTTTCCCTTGTACACGGCAGCTGTTGCCAATCGTAGGATATACGGTGAGGTTCAACCCAGACACGTTTTCTGCAGGAGAAACCATAAATTGATGACCACCATGAGATATCGCTAGTTGTTTAGAATTGGCGCCAGACCCGTCAGCTAAGAGGACCCAGTTTCGGGATAACCTTACCAAGAGGAAAGGACAAAAGAATTGGGGAAAAGGTTATGCCACTACCGGAAGAGCCTAGAGAAGGAATTATCCTTACGATCTGAGAAGACCGACACTGTCACTAATAAGGATGGAGTATATGAGTTTTGATGGAACCGTAACCATGCTTCTAAGGGTGGTAGCACCTGAGACCCCGGAGACGATCGATGGATTTTGAGAAGACCCCCAAACCCTAACCTATTTCTTTCTAGCCTCTCCGAATCTCGAGGACGAGATTCATTTTAAGGGTGGTAGTTTTGTAACATCCCAAAATTCTAAATTTTGGAATGTTATAATAAATAGATAGTTTTGATTGATTGTTTGATTGATTGAGTGAAATTTGAAACTTTTGAAAGTTAAATGAGAGGGAATAAAAGGACTTTCCCAAACTTTCATCTTGCTTTTGTTGTTTCCGTGAATTCAAAAACTTTTCATCACAAACCCTGGAGTGAAGATGATATGACTTCTTCCATTTATTTAAATGACAAGGGGTGTTGAAAATATTTGAATTTCATTTGAGAATATTTCCAATTCTGAAACTTTATGCAACTCAATGATTTTCACGAGAGAAGATAAAATGACTTCTTCAAAACATATGAAATATGAGTTGGGAGTTTCAAAGAATTAAATTCAAAGTTCTTTTGAATTTATTTTTCAATTGGAGTTATTTGAGTTTTATTCAAATTATTTTCTCCAAAAATAAAATATATGGAAAATAGGGTAACATGATTTCCCTACATCATAAAATTGGAGAGAAATAAATTTGAATTAATTTTGGTATTTTTAAAATGATTTTTATTGGATTTTATTAGACCAGTAGCACTCTTTGAATTATCTAATTTGGTGTGGACTTTATTTGGCATTATAAAAATGTCCATGTTGTAGAAAATCTTTTTCTGAAAATTTTGATATATTATATGCCTATATAATATTTTTCATTTAATTTTTTTTATTTCAATTGTCTGGAAAATGTTTAAAAAACAAAATCCCCTCACCGACTGGGCCGGCCCAGCACCCGAGCCAGGCAGCAGGCCCAGCCCACCTCCGCGCCCGTCCCCGAGCTCCCGACCGGACTCCGCCGCCCGCGCGGAATGCGCCGCCGCCGTACGCCGCTCGGATTCCCCTCGCCGCCTCTCCTCTGCCCCTTCCCCACGCCTCCCCTCCCCGCCTATATAAGCCGAGGCCCCGTGCCCCGTCCCTCCTCTCCTCGCCGCGCCGCCGCATATTGACGCCGCCCCCTCCCGCATCTCGCCGCCGCCGCCATCGGTTGCCGTCGCCTTGCCGCCCATTGTCTGCCGCCGCCGCCTCCCCGACCTCGCGCCGCTGCACCGTCTCGCCCCGCCGCGTCCACCCGTCGCCTCCGCCGTTGCCCTCGGCCACCAGATCACCGCCAGCGACCACGCCCGACGCCGGACTAGCCGGAGTTGACCTCCGCCGCTGGTTTATTTTCCCCGAACCGGTATAATCGCAACCACCCCGATTTTTCTTTGATTAGATCGGTTTTTCCTAGAAAACCTAGTTCTGTTTTTTTAGGGTTTAGTTATTTCGCAAACGTATTCTGTTTAGGTAGTTTCAGCGATCGTTTTCGTTCGTTAGGTTTTCGTAGCGAATGTTCACTATTTAGTCTTTTTCTTTTTCTGTTTAATTTACGTCAGGGACCTATGTGTGAACACTTTTTCTACAGATTAGCCCCTAGTTTTTCAAACGACTATAACTTTTTGCTCGTTTGTCCAAATCCAACGAAACCAACGCCCACTTCTTCCTTATGATCCCCTCTATCCATTAATCCAAATCAAACATGTTTTTGAAAGTTTAAAATTGAACTAGATCAGATTTGAATTTGAACTTCGTTTGACCATAACTTGAGTTTCGTAACTCCGATTTAGTTGATTCTTTTTGCAAATCGAAGCTCTTGACCTAAACTTTCTGATAAGGCCAAATTCATATAATTTTGGTACTGTTAGAAATTGTTTTATGTTGCAATAGTTATTTGCTTGGTTTTGATGTTTTCCGAATCGTTTTCTTCGTTCGTTCCGATGTTTTGAGTGGTTGCTTATGTGTGGCTACTATTGCTTACTTACGATAGATTGACCGGAGTGTGACGAGTAGAACTATCAAGAGTTTTGACTGTGAATCATCTTCATCAACATTGCAGGCAAGTAACACTTTGACCATACCTCTTCTCATACCCAGTTTTTATTGCATTAGATCAATCCTCAAACACTTGCATGATTAGGATCTAATTAAATTGTGGGATGGGAAGTAGTTGAGGTAGTACCTATTACCTGTTTTATTATCAAACCCTTGGGAGTTACTTCTACGTTTGCTTATTATGCTATGCTATGCTAGTAGATGTGGATTGGGTGAGTGTATCCATGACAGATGTGAGTTGGTTAAATTAATGGTTTATTTAAGGTGGCAACTTAAACACACATCTGGGTGGATTGAGGCACCTGGTTTCCATCAGGACTTGCCTGTATTTCTTCGGACCGCCACCCAGGCTCAAAGGGATCATGAGATTATTAAAACTAGAAACTTATGTGTGCAGCCACAAGCCATTATGGGCTCTGGCATAGTTGATTACGTTATGCGAACTCTTACGGGTAGACTAGCAGATGTAGGGGAAAGTAGGTGTACCGGTCTACCCACATGTAAGGTGCTAGCGCTTCCGAAATACTATGTCTCGGTCATCCGTTTCTCAAACATCATGTAGTGCGAGAAATCCAACGGAGGCGATCGAGTCTTGTGGGGAAAAGTGCGCAAACCTCTGCAGAGTGTATAAACTAATCATGGTTAGTCGTGTCCCCGGTTATGGACATCTTGAGTATCTAGTACTTGGATATAATGTGAATCTCATCATGTTACTTCTAATTAATATTGTTGGGTTTTTAATGAGTACTTTTAATTGGGATTGAGGATGCTGTCAACCATTCTCAATGTTTAACAACCACCATGATAGTTAAATAAAATTATTCCTTTGCAGTAGGGAAAATTTGGCTTTACGCAAAACTGTAACCATAGAGCTTTCCACCAGCCATATATGCATATAGTATAGGATTATTCTTTCATTTCTCTCTATGTGTTACATTGCCAGCATATTCCATGTGCTGACCCGTTTTCGGGCTGCAACTTTTCATGTTGCAGACTTTTCGCATTTACGAGTAAGTGATACGTTAGGGTTACTGATTTCTACACTCAACTTTGCCGTTGGTGTTGATGGGAATCCACAACCTTGTTACTTCCGCTATTTGGATTGAGGTAATAGTATTTACGTTATTTATACATGTGATTTACCTCTGTTATAACTCCTCGAGTACTGTGTGTGTCAGCATACCGATCCAGGGATGACACTTAAGCACAGAGACTTGATCCATTCGGGTCGGGTCGCTACAAACACAAATATTTTTTAAAGAGTTATGAGAAATGAGTTCTTTTAAATCATTTTTTCATTTTCCGAGTGCCCGAAATGAGTTTTTTGTGAAGGACCTACCATATATTTGTTGCAAAATTGGACCAAATCAATTTTCTAAAATAATAGGCCATATTTAATGCACAATTGACAAAATGGTTGGGTGTCAAAAGTTTTGATCCACCTTTGGTGAAAAAGACAAATTCTACCGATTCAAAGAGAAGCGGATGAAATTTGAACTGCAATGCCTCATAGTTTGCTCTTTATTTTTCCAAAAATCATTTATAGGTACATAAGTACCTATTTAATCGAAGAAACATCAAAAGTTTTCCAAGATTCAACCACTAGCTAGGAATGGTCAAGCCCGCTGCTTTGACCACATTTTGAAACAGGCATAAAAAATTCAAAAAAACAAAAATTGGAAAACCTTCGCATTGTGTCATCATATGTGACCAAGTTTCCAGGAAAAATAATAAACTTGTAATACGACAATTATTTTAAAAAAGTGTTCTCAGAAATGAGCTATCATGCGTGAAGATTCATGGCTTTCAAGCCAAATGATCAATCTTATGGCCACATTCATGGCATACTTTGTTAAAGTGATCTCATATTGTGCACAAGGGTGCATCTTGGAATTCCAAACAATGTTGCCTAAGGGTCCTTTCATTTTCTTTGCACGGAAAATTCATTTTCCATTTTTCGAGTGTCCGAAATGAGTTTTTTTTTTGTGAAGGACCTACCATATATTTGTTGCAAAATTGGACCAAATCAATTTTCTAAAATACTAGGCCATATTTAATGCACAATTGACAAAATGGTTAGGTGTAAAAAGTTTTGATCCACCTCTCGTGAAAAAGACAAATTTCCGCCAATTCAGTTGAAAGCGGGTCAAATTTGAACTGGAGCTTCCTTGTAGTTTGTTATTTATTTTTTCCAAAAATCATTTCTAGGTACATATATATTTAATCAGAGAAACACCAAAAAATTTCAAGATTCAACCACTAGCTAGGAACGGTCATTCCCACTGTTTTGACCGCATTTTGGAACGGGCATAAAAAAATCAAAAAATTCAAAAAATTGGGAAACATTCGCATTGTTTCATTATATGTGGCCAAGTTCCCAGGAAAAATAAAAAACTTGTAATACGGAAATTATTTTTAAAAAATGTTCTCAGAAACGAGCTATCACGCGTGAAGATTCATGGCTTTCAAGCCAAATGATCAATCTTATGGCCATATTCATGGCATACTTTGTTCAAATGATCTTATATTGTGCACAAGGGTGCATATTAGAATGGCAAACAATGTTGCCTAAGGAAGTTTTCATTTTCTTTGGACGAAAAAACCATTTTCCATTTTTCGAGTGCCCAAAAGGAGGTTTTTTGGTGAAGGACCTCCCAAATAATTGTTGCAAAATTGGACCAAATCATTTTTCTAAAATACTAGGATATATTTAATGCACAATTGACAAAATGGTTGGGTGTAAAAAGTTTTGATCCACCTCTCATGAAAAAGACAAATTTCCGCCGAATCAGCTGAAAGCGGGTCAAATTTGAACTGTAGCTGCCTTGTAGTTTATTATTTATTTTTTCCAAAAATCATTTCTAGGTACATAAGTATCTATTTAATCAGAGAAACACCAAAAAAATTCAAGATTCAACCACTAGCTAGGAACGGTCATTCCCGCCGTTTTGACCGCATTTTGAAACGGGCATAAAAAATTCAAAAAAATTCAAAAAATTGGGAAACCTGCGCATTGTGTCATTATATGTGGCCAAGTTCCCAGGAAAAATAACAAACTTGTAATAAGGCAATTATTTTAAAAAGGTGTTCTCAGAAATGAGCTATCACGTGTGGAGATCAATGGCTTTCAAGCCAAATGATCAATCTTATGGCCACATTCATGGCATAGTTTGTTCAAATAATCTCATATTGTGCACAAGGGTGCATATTGGAATGGCAAACAATGTTGCCTGAGGAAGTTTTCATTTTCTTTGGACGAAAAAACCATTTTCCATTTTTCGAGTGCCCAAAAGGAGGTTTTTTTGTGAAGGACCTCCCAAATAATTGTTGCAAAATTGGACCAAATCATTTTTATAAAATATTAGGACATATTTAATGCACAATTGATAAAATGGTTGGGTGTAAAAAGATTTGATCCACCTCTCGTGAAAAATACAAATTTCCGCCGATTCAGCTGAAAGCGGGTCAAATTTGAACTGCAGCTGCCTCATAGTTTGCTATTAATTTTTTCCAAAAATCATTTCTAGTTACATAAGTACCTATTTAATCATAAATACATGTTTTGGTGGCGATACGTCGAGGTTTAGGCGGTGGCCGAGTGCCCCAACTCTAGAGCGCGTAAACTCACATGCCCGCCGCATGGTCACCGCGTGACCGTGGCGTTGCCATGTGTTCTGGGCGGCCTAGGCATGTCTAGTGGGTTGGGAACTCCCCAGGTAGGTGCTAGGAAGAAAATTACAACATAAGATTCTCACGAGGAGACCGATCGATGCTCAAACATGAATTAGCGACCAAGTGTTTGATTAGCGGTGCACGGAAATGTACATGGCTAATGGGCGTGAGTTTTGGCTGAGGATGATCAGTTACTAAGAAGACCATCTTCAAAAATTTACAGCTCAAAAGGAGGAGCCTAGGTGGTACTTGCTTTGCAAAGCACCACACTGGACATAAATATGAATGTTGAAGCTGGGCTCAAAATAATGACTGGATTGTGCTGGCATTTGGTGGAGGATGGTTATTTGGGCATAGGAAAACACCGTAGAAAATGGATACTATTTGGACATGCCAAAGTGGTACTTCCTTCACAAAGTGTTGTTCTGAACAGAATAGGAAAATGAATATTGTTGAATTATTTTTGAACTAGGCAAGGAAGGTTTTTTACATATTTGACAAAGATATGACCCAAAGAATTTATGAGGTTTTTTTGGGAATTTTGGGAATGACGGAAATATAGGTTGCTTCACAACCTCGGGCAAAAATTGCCACATGGACATGACACATAGGCAAAACTGATGAGGTGGCGCCTAGTCATGGCAACCCACCACAATTTACAAGGTTATGACCATCTATATTGGTCGTGATCAGCTAGAAATAAGGCAGCGGACCAGTGCTATCTCGCTTTATGACCATTTCGTGTAAGGAAATTACGACCTTCGACCAAAATGGTCATTATAGTTTAGGGTTTGGAGCCCCCCGAACAGCTTTTGACCAATTGGTCTGAAATGGTCATAGATCTATGACCAATTCTTCCAGGGTCACTGGCAGAAGGTCACTAGTTGACATATTTCTTGTAGTGAGTGGCTTAGTGCCCGTCCTATGAGTCAATGACATGCGGACCTTAAATGCGGCTGGCCCACATGTCATTCTCATGGTGGTGGCGTGGTTCACGACTCACTCGTTCGAGATGAACCGGCCGGTGGTGGCGTGGCCGTCGCGAGGGTGCCACAGCTGGGCGTCGGGGCGTTACGAGGCGTAGATGGCCACACCAGCGGGTACTACCTGTAGTACATAAGTACTCCAGCTGAGGATTGATGCCCGGGATGAAATGAGTCACGGCCGCTGGATGAAAATTCGATGGTGCGGGAGTACGGATCGGAGCACAGCAGTGGAGCAGGCAAACCGCGTCCAATGGGTGTGTCTGTGGTACAAAGTTGATGGTCGCCGCAATTCAGCTGGCCCGCATGTCATGCACACAAAGGCAGAGGAGCGGTGGGGCCAAGAGGGATGAGGGGCACGTCGGGGGGATGAGGATCCCCTGACGCGAACAATCCTACCATTCTGTCACTGACATGTGGGACCCATAAGCATGGGTCCCACCTGTCAGCGAAGGAAAGGCAGGGCAAGGCAGTGATAGCCACGTCAGAGGATCCATGTCCACGTCGGGGGACGTCGTGCCATGGGTTGGAGCGGCGTCGTGGGAATCGCATGTGGGTGTGGCAGTGGTAGAACCAAGAAACGTGATGGTCGTCGTGGTTCAACTTCCATGGACAAGCTGTCATGTCTGCAGACACATGTATATCAAAACTAGAGTGTTTATATTTCAAGCACGTGAACAAGTATTATTCTACTACTTTGGATCCATTGCAACGCATGTGCCAAAGACATTGGTAGTAGTAGTGTCCATCTCTATCTCTAGAGGCCTTCCCTCGTTCATCCTTTTCTCTCACAAGATAAACTACTCATACAAATGCATCTTGATGTTCCGTGGAACGCACGAGGATGTTTCCTTGGGGTCTCTCCGGTAGCGTGGCCGTAGTTGCAAGTTGACGCCCCTTGAGATGTCGACGTTGAGGGGCACTCGGATTTCCTCCGATGAGCAGGTAAGATGAGTTTGATCACGTAGTAAATGCATTCTAAAGACTACTTCCGTGTCCATTCCCTAATTCTCCCCATGCCCACTGTTTCATAGGTTAGGCTCGGTGCGAGTGGAGATTGGCTTGCATATGTACGAGAGGGTACCAACATCAATTTGCACAACATTTACAACGGTGACACCGTTCCCGTAGAACCTTTGTCCAACATTGGGATCATCCATGCAACGGGCCACCGCATGAATTGGTACGATGGAACCACGGTGAGATTGAATAAGATAGCACGAACCTTGCACATGGCGGTCAAAGGCAGACCATGCTGTCTGCGGCCGATTTGTTGCCGTACGAGTAGGAAGACGTTGTGCTCCTTTCTAACCGCATCTTCACGGTGACAAACCAGGGGACTTATTTTGTATGGGACACATCCTACGATATACTCCCTCTCTCCCAGTTTATTTGTTTTGAATATTTTCGTTTTATAAGTTTCAAATTCAAATTTAGAGCTCCCCATCACATGTTGAGATTACAATGTCCATTAAATTGTTGCGTGCATGTATAGTAAAGAAACAAATCTCGAGTTTGTACGAGTTCGTGCATGGAGCACCACAAGCCTGGCGCAGGAGTTACATTTCCCTCTCGGGGCCGTCGGATCGAGCTTGGTTTTACTACACCTACCTTTGAGTCAATAACATGTGGACCTGATAGGTGACTGGTCCACATGTAATGCTCTCGTAGGCAGAGGGGCAGTGGGTCCAAGAGGGGTGAGCCGCAGGTCGGGGACCGTGTGGTTTCATGGGTTCGAGCGGCGTCGTGGGAATCGCGGGTGGTTGTGGTAGAAACTTGATGCTCGCCGCATTTTAGGTGGCCCACATGTCATGCACACAATGGCAGAGGGGCGGTGCGGCCGAGAGGGGTGAGGCGCACGTCAGTGGCGTGGTGCCGTGGGTTGGAGAGGCGTCGTGGGAATCGCGAGATGAAACGTGATGGTCGCCTTAGTTGAACTTCCATGGACAAGCTGTCATGTCTACGGACACATGCACTGCATCCCGATCACTGTAAGGAGTAGCAGAGAAAGCTATATATGCAGATAAATAGTTCCTTATAGTCAAGCGGACCCACACTACTACTATGTTCCAAAGACATGCACACCATCGAAATAGTCCATCTATATCAATATACACCGAGAGGGAATAATTTTTTTACAAGAGAGGAAATAGTTCATCCATCCATAATGCCCTCCTGCTGGTGCAGCCTTTTCTTCTTCTTCTTCTTCTTCTTCTTCTTCTTCTTCTTCTTCTTCTTCTTCTTCTTCTTCTTCTTCTTCTTTTGTTCTCATTCTCTGGGGGAGACGGCTTTGCAACAAGCTCTTTGGACCTTGCAGCTATCTCGAAACTCACACGTGCATCGAGGGCAGCATATTTTATCCGCCCGTGCGTCAAGGGATAATTCTCCCATCTAGACGACCTTAATGCCACCATCTCATCACCCTTCTGAAGATTTGTACCGAGCACAAAATTTGCTACGTCGAATAGGGATGGTGTCTGTTTATCACAATCTTCTACAGGAATTTTGATTTTGGTTTGTAGGTCAGCGATGCTTTTCAAATCAAGGTTGTATGGCTCCAGCTTACATTTGTCCCCTTAGATGGCTGCCCCACGTAAGTATACGTCCTCCCGAGACAAGAAAGTGTGAAGCTCACCGGTATGGAGGGCGAGTGTATGATGTGGTACACCAAAACATCATCTTGAGGCACGGTGAAGGACGGCAGCTGCGTTGGATCTTCCTGTGGGCACGCCCGTGTACTCTTCGTCGAGACCGATGACCCCATCTCTACCTTTTCGAGGAGTTGGATACATTGTTGATCCACTGCCGAACAACCCTTGGGTGGACGATGACGGTGGCAACTATGCGCATCGAGCCTTCGACGAGGACATGTTGGACACTAAAAACCTGCATCTCGATCTCTTTCGCCATTTGGAACTACTGGAACGGAGGGCTATGGTTTGGAGAATTAGGATTAGATGGCTAGTCTAACTGAAGTAGTAGATGATTATTTAAAGAGATTAAAACAATGTGAACGCAGTGGGGTTTGGATGCAAATGAAGACGAAGGGGAGGTGAAGAAGTCGAGTAGAATCGGTTCCCGATGGAGAAGTAAATGGGAGAAGTGGCGCAAGGTGGAGGTGATTAGATGGCTAGGTAGACTAAACGAAAAGGCTATGCGGGTAGACTGATGAGTCGTACCTGTTCGTGTACTTTCCCATCCTTCCTGATAGGTGGGACCTATGCAAACAGATAAAAAAATGTGTCGTAGTTTTTTTTAGCGCATGAGTGGGAGACACAACATTCTCTGGTTAAGGAATACTCCCTCTGTTTAGGTGAGTATAAGTCACCTTATGAAAATCAGGTTTTCCCAAAACCTTTAGGCGTGGAGCATTAACTTCCTGCTCGATCCCTCCCGGCCTTTGTTAGCCGTTGTTCTCTTCCTTTCTGCCGCGTTCTACCTTTCCATTTTCCTCTTCTCAAGTGTGGAATGATCTGCATGCCGTCCTTGATGCACCAGGCGACCACTGCATGCATCGCGGCAGGGCGTTGATTGGGCATGCAGGAGAATTTGGTTCTGCTCGCAATATGGATGATACCTGAACGATGAAGTGAATAGGCATGCTAGCACGGGAGACCTATTTCCGCTATACAATACTGGAGTACTCATGTTCCTACTAGTAGTAGTAGTACAACTATGGTACACTTGATGGTCAAAATACTATTCATCCGGTCCTCACACTGAAGTGACAACACCCTGCGCCTGACACTAGTCCAGGTGGCGTGTTCGGTTACCAAAGTCAGCCTCACCCTGCGCACTGTGCATTCTATCACTACCGCTGTACATCACATTGGCGCCTCGCCTCGTCTCCCTCTCCGCACCCATAGCACCACTCCATCTCCTTGTCCGTCTCCGTCTCCGTCTCCATCTCACTATGCCCCCGTGTATCGTCGCCTCACTCGCCTCCCCCAGTACCACTATTCCCTCGCTAGCCGCTCCAGCAACGGCATCCTTCTCCCCCGTAAATCAAGCCCCCTTCCAAACTCCACCATGGCCAAACGCGAACCGCGCAGCATCCATATGAGCAGCGATTGGAGCAATCTCCCCAATGACATCCTCGACCTCTGTTGTTCATGTATGGGTATGTTGAGCGCCCTGCGGCTGGCTGCATGCTCGAGGGACATGCACACGGGCATCATCGAAGCGAGGCCTAAGCTTTTCAAGACACCCTACTTGCTGCTATTTGGTCTTGCGAGATTGGCTCACCATGATATGGAGGCGTGCATGATGCCCCTCGACTTCAATCCGATCTCCATTAGTCGAAACTTCTATGCAGATATGTAGTGGGTCGACGTACATCATTTCCCTCGACATCGATCCAATCACCATCGGCTGAAACTTCTTGGCAGGTATGTACTGGGTCGGCATGAACTCCCACTGGATGGCTGCCTTCAGAGAAGATGGTAAAAAGTTGGTGCTCGTGAACTTCCAGACCTCCCATGAGATTATCCTTCCTCCGCTGGATTATATAGAGTATTACCATCGCGGTCCAAGTCATCTAGATTACTACGTCAGTTGGACGGACCTTGTTTTGCGTAAGATTGTAATCGCCAAGTGCCCACACGACATGCGTAATTACATGACTTCAAGCTAATTGCCTTGTTTGACCGCGGACTCGCCTATCTTTACGCCGGTGCCTTCTTTAGCTGGAGAAAAATCGGCTCGCAGTGGATCATTGTCAAAGCTGATACACACTTCTGTGATGCTATTGAACACAATGGAATCATCTACGCGATAGACAAAGCAGATGGCACCATGTATTGCTGGGATGGAGCGTGTAAGTTGTTTCCATCTCATGTTAATGATGACGCCATGACACTGTTTGAACTTTTTGTGATGATTGGTATATCCCTGTTTGAGCAGAATTTGAGTAGAACTATGGCAATGTATTAGAGACGCCGTAAATCAGCTATATTTGGAATGAGTTAATTCATGCGATTGTGACCATGTCATTACTGACCAATGTGTATCCTGAATAATCAAACGGTTAGGAATATATGGATATTATCCTTATTTTACAGTAATCTATATACTACTACTAAATATGAGTGTGTATCAATGGCCATGTTAGTTTCCTCATTTTCATGATGTAGAAACATGCACCACAATCGTTGGTTTCATCTAACCATACATTAGGGAAGTAAATGTGCATATGGAGAACTCTATATTTGGAAGTAGTGAAATCCTGCAATGCTTACCATGTGTACATACCTATATTCGCCCTTCAAAGAATCAATGGCGAGAATAATATCCTCACAAAAATTTTGCCCACGTAACACGAGTATATAACAATGCATGGTCTGTTAGTTACCTTGAAGAATTTGTTTGTGAGGACAGAACATGATTACTCCCTCCGCTCCCAAATATTTGTCTTTCTAGAGATTTTAACAAGTGACTACATACGGAGCAAAATGAGTGAATCTACACTCTAAAATATGTCTACATACATCCGTATGTTGTGTCTATTTGAAATGCCTAGAAAGACAAATATTTGGGAACGGAGGGAGTACATAACATGCATGACATGGTAGTTTCCTGTGAAGAATCGATTACGAGATAACATGAGTATAACCATGCATGGCACTTCTATATTTTCGAACCCAGTATACATTTCCCTGTATTTTCCTCCCAGTTCCAACAGGGACATATCAATGCTGTTTCCGGACAGTGGCTGTTACGTCTATGAGCAGGATACCAGCTTGTTGGGGCCTTTAGGATTTTTTAGTTGGAGGCGGGTAAACAGCCTTGTTTCACACTCTCTGTTGCTCGGACTCAATTATCCGATTAACCAGGAGATCACCGTTGGCAAGGACCTTGATGGCAGAGAGGCTCTGTTTGCTATGGAAAACTGTGTCTACACGGCGAGCCCTAGGAGTTCGGGAGCAAACTCCCCTGATTGTCAACGATACAGACTGCAGCCAAAAGAAGGTGAGAATGACAAAGGCATCCGGATTAACTTTGATCCTTGGATGTCTTAGTTACGACACGCAGTGATGTGGTTCAAGCCTTCAGGTTGATAGGTAATTGGGCTATTGCATTGAAAGGGTGGAGTACTGGTGTCTCCGGATCACCGTCATTGAAGCGGGGCTGCAAATTATGATGGTGTTGGATCATCTCTTGAATGACTTTGTTGTCTTTGTTGCTGGTTCCGGATGGGTAGTTCTTTCTTTTGTTATGCATATTCCTTGTCATTTGGTCATCCTCGTCTATGTCACTCTTACTATGTAATAGTTGCTACATTTAGAATGTCATTCTAAATGCGGATCACGAGAGTCCTGTAGCGCCGCAGATGGGTGCGTTTTGGTGGTGTAGCAAGACTTCTTCTGAACTATCATGTCTTGCTATTTATGTCAGTAGTAGTCACTAGTCAGTGTTTGAATGTTGTATATATCGTTGTTTCGAACTGTATATTGTCTCGAACTACTGGTGGGCTAAATGAGGGCATCTCCATTCTCCAGTGTTCAGAGTATATCTCCTTTTTTCAAGTTAAATAATTTGAGGTCGGTGTCTTTTCGATGATGTACACTTGTTTGGGCCAGTGAGGGGTCGTTGAATATGGGCCGAGTAGTAAAGCAATGCCAAACAGGTCAATTATGACTCTCAGGCCGGGCTCTCAAAAGATCCTGAAAAAAAAGGCCGGGCTCTCCAAAAAAGAAAGAATAAGGACTCTTAGGCCGACATGTGGGCGCCACCAGTGTTTTTGTGTGCTTAGCGCCGGAAACATATTAGCGCGTGCTCGAAATTCATGCTACCTTTTCATCCCCGCCTCCCGCCCTCCCCACCTCCGAATCTCGATTCCTACTCCAGTTCCTCAAATCCCCTCCTCAGTACTCCTTGTACTCAAGCGCACTATCATGTTGCGGTCAACGCGGATCTCCGAGTCGAGATCCCGAGGTCCGCCCCGCCGGTCAGATGTCGTCGCTCAACAAAGGGCATGGTGGCGCTTGACGACCAGTTTGCCGGCAAAGTGCTGATGATAACCATCAACGGCGATCGGCCTCCCGTCTCGCCGGACGACCTTGTAAAAGCTCTTGGCATTGCACACGGCAACCAAATAAGTGACTTGCTCGTCGAAGTCTGTCCGCCACCGGCTGATTTCTTCGTCAGGTTCCAGACAACTTTCGACTGCAGTCGTGTGTTCGAATCTTCCGGCGCTTTGTTCTGCGATGGCGCTACCGGTGAGCCTTGATCGGTGGCACCTGTGATGGGGCTCGGTGCTCTTCGAGCTTGAGTTTTTAACAAAGCTTACCTTCCACGGCATGCCTCGACGTGCTTGGAACAACGAGGCCTTGAACGAGCTTATCAACGACCTTGGAGGTGAGCTCGTAAGTATGTTTGTTCCTCCAGACAGCTGGGCTCTGACGGTTATGGCAAGGATGAAGAAGTCGTCCACCATACCGAAGGTGATTGGTGTTGAGATACCGGTGCAGGAACCGGGGTTGTACTATTCGTCGCCACCAAGGCCGCTGCAGACCACATTAGGGATGTACCTGTATCGAGTGTTCGTGCATGTCAAAGAAGTGGTCAATCCATCAATCGAAGTCCTACCGCCGCCGCTGGTGCCAGGGTCCGTCGTCGACGTCCATTACAGGAGTCAACGTCAGACTTTCCCCGTGTTGCTCAGAATGATGGATGGCACAGGGCCTACTCCATCGCGCAGCGGAGGCCACTGCTTCTTTGGGATAAGAGGCAGGGCTGGCTGCCTGGATGTGCTCTAATTTGAGGTAACAACTGAATCTTTTCAGATACTAGTTAAATCCAAGCTATGGGTGTGAAGCACTGATATGCCAGTACATTTGATTGTGACTTGTTCTAATTTTGTACCTGAACTTTTTTTAGAAAGGGTTGTACGTCAACTTAATGTGCTAGCAGAACTTATTGTGTTGTTTGTCTGTTTTCTTTGCACAACATTCAAGATATTTCCCCGTCATTGATAAAGACGATGAACCGTTATGTACGACTTCGTTGGTTTCAACATAGCCCTTCACGTAGCGATCCACTGCTTCCATCCTGATTGTGCTGCCTGCGTGAAATTTTTGTATGCATGTTCAGTGTGCTATGATGTTCTATATGATTGTGTCAACTATATAAGTTTTTACTGAGCATCAGCAATGCATATGGCCGAAAGATGTATTTACGAGCATCGACCGATGGGTCTCTCTCTCTCGCTCTCTCTCTCTCTCTCTCTCTCTCTCTCTCTCTCTCACGCACACACACACACACACGCACGCACATACACGCGCACACGCACAAGTGGGACCCGTTGAATTATTTATTTGCTCGTGACAGCTTTTAATTAGGTTCCACCGTAATCTAACTTTTTCTTAAGTTATTAATTGAGCTCATGACTTCAAAAAGTTGTCTGAAGCCTTGTTTGGGCCTTTTCCGTAATGAATGTGGGCTGAGTAATCATGTTAGGTTGTACTGTACTACACTAGCCTTTTTTTTCAACATCAGCAATGCAACTGGGCCGACAGTTGTACACAATATCCGGGTCAACTTGTTATTCTCCGCCCCGCTGGGATGCAAACTTTCCTAGGAGGTATGCATTAGGCTTAACAAGAAAATGGACTTTAAGAAATAATAAATGGGATGTAATTATAATAACTGGACAATTACTATACACCAAACACGTAATTAGTTTGAAAAATATATTATTTTTGGAATTTGAAAATTTTAATCTCATTACTTGTTGCGCGCGCAATATTTTGTTGGATTTTGACGTATTACAAATTTATTTTGAAATTATATTTAACCTGACTAGAAATTTCGGATAAAAATATTTCGGATCCCATCAAAATGTGGGAATTTTTTCTTTATTCTGTTTTGAGCGGTTGTTTGAAAATATTAATCATTGTCCTAGCTAGAAGTTGGGTTGTACTTTTAATAAACTGCAAATGGGTTGTAGTAAATTCCATTAGAATAAAAAATGGGTTGTACATTCTTACAAATCGCAAATGGGCTATATGTTCTCTGCCAAATCCGAGTTGTGGGCCTACTAATTTGACGCGTACCAAGGGCTTTGTCAACTTAGTCAATATAAACGATTCTAGCTGTAGTTATCGTACGATGTCCATCCAACGGCCGTAGTGCTTCTTCAACCTCTGGTCTTCTTGCTCCGGCCGCCCAAAGCAGCGCCAGTCGTGTCGCGTGCTCCTGCCTCCCGTGGCCAGCAGTGATGCCGCGGAGGCCTCACCGCCCCGTACTACTCCCACCTCTGGCCAGGCCATCCCTCTACTCACCCACACCCCATGTTATTCTGTGGCGACGGCAGCCTCACACCGCAGCGGACCAGTGAACCCTCAGACTCCTCTCCGCTGGCTTCCACTATCGTGATCTTCCCGGCTCCGCCGTCCCCTTCCTAGGCCTCGCCGTCGCCCGCACTAACGCCCCGGTGCTCTCGGCGGTCAACATGGTCAACGCAACCGACTTCCATCGGAAGAATATCAGACGTGGAGAGGCCGATACTGGTCCAGCGGCCGCAAGGAAGTGCCTCCTTATTACGCTGCAAAAGAATTATTCCTCCACCGACAAATAGGGACCCACCGGACGGGCCACCTTATTTCGCTAAAAAACGCTTTCCCCGACCATCGGGACCCACCGGACGGGCCAGCAGATTTCGCGAAAAAATGTTCCTCATTTGTCACTTCGGACCCACCGGAAGTGCCTCCTTATTATGCACAAAAAAATGAATACTCCCCCTGCTAGCTAGGACCCACCATGGTGGGAGGCTCACTTGTGGGCCTACTAAGTTGACTGGGACGGGGGCCTTTGTCAACTTTAGTCAATTTGAATGATTCTAGCTCGAGTGACCGTACGATGTCCATCCAACGGCCATAGTGCTTCTTCAACCTCTGGTCTTCTTGCTCCAGCCGCCCAAAGCAGCGCCGGTCGTGTCGCATGCTCCTGCCTCCCGTGGTCGGTTTGTCTTGCCACGGAGGCCTCACCGCTTCTACTATTCCCATCATTGCCAGTTCGCGGCGACGGCAACCTCACACCGCAGCCGAACCAGTGAACCTCAGATTCTCCTCTCGCTGGGCTTCCACTGCCACGTCTTCCCCGGCTCCCCATCGTCCCCTTCCTAGGCCTCGCCGTCGTCCATTGCCCTGGTGCTCTCGGCGCGGTGTGGTCAACGTGGTCAAGGAATGACTTCCATCGGACGTGGACTGTACGTGGAGAGGCTGACAGTTGGGTCCACGGCCGCAGCAAGGAAGTGCCTCCTTATTACACAGAAAATAATGATTCCTCCACCTAACAGCTGGGACCCACCGGACGGGCCACTCTATTTCGCGAAAAAAATGTTTCCCCCTGACTGCTGGGACCCACCAGCTACATCTTCGCACGCAAGGAAGTGCGTCTGGGCAAAAAAGAACGATTCACCCCAGTGACTGCTGGGACCCACCAGCTACATCTTCACAGGCAAGGAAGTGCACGGCGATACCAGACCCACCTGGTCAAGCGCACGAAGCGTTGTCATTACGGTCGCGAATGTGTACATACATATATCTCGGTGGATGTAGAGGCACGCACGTGTCGTAGTAGAGGCGTGTCACGATGTCGTCAGAGAGGCGCCGCGACGTAGCATGTACACGCACGTACAGCCGCCGTGGTGAAGGAAAGAAAATACGCCCCATATGTGTACATACTTGGCGGGGTCTCGAACGCCTACTCGCTGCGACACGTCTGGCCGTGGCTCGTGTACATGGCTGAGTCGGAACGGAGAAACAGCGTCGCTGCCGTGTTCATGGGGAGGCAACGGAATGCGCCGTGTTCATGGGGAGGCAACGGAATGCGCCGTGATCATCGGGAGGCAACGGAACGCTGGGAGCCAACCGGCTGGGTCGGAATGGAATGCGTGGTCGTGTTCATCGGGAGGGCTTGGACAGAACAGCGATGGAACGAGGCGGGCGCATCAAGACAACGGAGGACACGGACCTCCTACGTTCGCAACGGGGTCCTTTTGATCGGGAGGGGTCTGGCGTACCACATAACGGAGGAAACGGACCTCCTATGGTCGAAACGGGGGTCATGTTGATCGGGAGGGGTGTGGCGTACCGCAGAATGGAGGAAACAGACTTGTGTTGGAGCGCTACGGTCGAAACGGGGGTCCTGTTGATCGGGAGGGGTGTGGCGCATCAAGAACGGATTTAAACGGACCTCCTACGGTCGTAAACCGGGTCCTGTTCATCGGGAGGGTGTGGCGCATCGCAAAACGGACTCCACGGATACCGTTCATCTCCACCGCCGACCTCCTCCAGCCTCCACGAGCTACCGCCGACCTCCTCCAGCCTCCACGGGCTCCTCGCTCATCCAGCCTCCACCGCCGCTTACTCCATCGGCCATCGCTCAACCACCCTCCACCGCTTCATCGCTCATCCAGCCTCCACACCACGGGTCCTGTTCAGCCACCCTCCACGGGCACCCCTCCACCGCTTCATCGCTCATCCAGCCCTCCACCACACCACGGGTCCTGTTCATCCAGAGGCAACGCCACCGCCAATCGCTCATCCAACCCCCCCCGCAACACTCACTGTTCATCCCAGAGGCAGCATCGATCGGCTTCAGTTAGCAGTAGTAGTGAAGGAATCGCTCGATCGGGTTCAGTTAATAGCCATCGATCGATCGCTCAGGTTCAGTAACACGTAGCCTGCAGTGGAATTGCTCGGGTTCAGTTAGAACCCAACGCCTCGCTCGGGTTCAGTTAGAGCCAACGCCTCGCACACACGCGCGTACGTGTATGAGAGACACGCGCATCCCTCGGCCCCCGACCTCCCACCGTAACCGGGAAGTTGCCGAAATTTTCCTCGCCCTTGCTTCTACCACGGTTTTTTCCGTCATGGATGGCCCAAAGAATTTCATGTTGCTGCGCCTCCGTCCCGCCCAGAACGAAAAGCCCATTTTTGTCATGATTTTTTGTCATAGAAGTAGGAGCCCACCACATCTATGATGATACCGGGTTTTGTCACAATTATCGTCATAGAAGTGACATATGTATGACATAATTTTTTTCGTTCGGCCCAAAATGTCACGGATGTGTCTTTTTTTTGTAGTGCTAAGTGTTGGAAGATTAATATGACGAAGATAGACTCGGGGGCCATAGATTTCACTAGTGGCTTCTCTCAAGAGCATAAGTATTTTACGGTGGGTGAACGAATTACTGTTGAGCAATTGACAGAATTGAGCATAGTTATGAGAATATCTAGCTATGATCATGTATATAGGCATCACGTCCGAGACAAGTAGACCTACTCCTGCCTGGATCTACTACTATTACTCCACTCATCGACCGCTATCCAGCATGCATCAAGAGTATTAAGTTCATGGAAACAGAGTAACGCCTTAAGCAAGATGACATGATGTAGAGGGATAAATTCATGCAATATGATAAAACCCCATCTTGTTATCCTCGATGGCAACAAAACAATACGTGCCTTGCTGCCCCTCACACCGGGAAAGGACACCGCAAGATTGAACCCAAAGCTAAGCACTTCTCCCATTGCAAGAAAGATCAATCTAGTAGGCCAAACCAAACTGATAATTCGAAGAGACTTGCAAAGATAACCAATCATACATAAAAGAATTCAGAGAAGATTAAAATATTGTTTATAGATAATCTTGATTATAAACCCACAATTCATCGGTCTCAACAAACACACCGCAGAAAGAAGATTACATCGAATAGATCTCCACGAGAGAGGGGGAGAACATTGTATTGAGATCCAAAAAGAGAGAAGAAGCCATCTAGCTACTAACTATGGACCCGAAGTTTGAAGTAAACTACTCACACTTCATCGGAGAGGCTATGGTGTTGATGTAGAAGCCCTCCGTGATGGGTGCCCCCTCAGGCGGAGCTCCGGAACAGGCCCCAAGATGGGATCTCGTGGAGTACGAGGAAGGTTGCGGCGGTGGAATTAGGTTTTGGCTCCGTGATTCGATCGCTTGGGGTGCAATGAGGTATATATAGGAGGAAGGAGTACGTTGGTGGAGCAATAGGGGGCCCACAAGGGTGGATGGCGCGCCCCCCTACCTTGTGTCTTCCTCTTTTGTTTCTTGACGTAGGGTCCAAGTCTCCCGGATCATAATCTTCCTAAAAATCACGTTCCCGAAGGTTTCATTACGTTTGGACTCAATTTGATATTCTTTTCTGCGAAACTCTGAAATAGGCAAAAAAAATAGCAATTCTGGGATGGGCCTCCGGTTAATAGGTTAGTCCCAAAAATAATATAAAAGTGGATAATAAAGCCCAATAAGGTCCAAAATAGTAGATACTATAGCATGGAGCAATCCAAAATTATAGATACGTTGGAGACGTATCAGCATGCCGAATGTCGGATGTGGGGTTCCGGCAAGCCCTTAAGGTTCAAACACTGGGGTGCGCGCGAAGTCTTTCACTCCTACCGATCTACGTCCTAGCTCGCTAAGATCTCGCGGACGAACTCGCAACACAAAGAGACACGAGATTTATACTGGTTCGGCCACTGTTGTGGTGTAATACCCTACTCCAGTGTGGTGGTGGATGGATTGCCTCTTGGGCTGATGATGAACAGTACAGAGAGAAGAACAGCCTCCTGAGTTTGAGGTGTTCTTGTGCTTGGTGGCTTAGCGGGTGAGAGGTGGATGAACTGCTCCATGCCCCTACTGTGGTGGCTAGTTCTACTTATATAGGCCTTGGTCCTCTTCCCAAATGTTGAGCGGGAAGGGAGCCAACAACGGCGGGCAAATTTGAAGGGGGATAGCTTGTACAAGCTATCCTGACAAAAGTGGTCTTCTCCTGCGAAAGGCTCTGGTGGTGACACCGTCTTGGGCTCCACGATGACCTCCGTCTTGCCGTCCTCTGGTCCTGGTCTCGTTGCATCGATGTAGCAACCTTTGCTTGATGCCTCGGTACTCCTCGGCTACGCTGGCCTCCTTAGCACCAAAGAGGAAACAAGGACGCTGCACGCGCTGGCGCCCGCCTGGCACCGATCGTCATGGCTCACGTCACGCGAGCCTCGTGAGGTTTGCCCCGCCTTGATATCTCCGCTCCTCGTGAGCCTGCCTGACTAGGCCACTCCTGAGGAGGTCTTGCGTCGCCCGCCTCATGAGGCTTGGCCCCTCGCGAGGGTCTTGGATGCCTTGTTGATGAAGATGGGCCGTACGGCCTGCTGACTTAGCCACGCCATGGGCCGCAGGCAGGCAAGTGCTACGTCTTGAGCTTGCGTTGGTTTTCCTCGAAGAGGAGAGGGTGATGCAGCAAAGTGTAGCGTAAGTATTTCCCTCAGTTTTGAGAACCAAGGTATCAATCCAGTAGGAGGCTCCTCAAAAGTCCCACACACCTACACAAACAAACTGAGAACTTGCAACCAACGCAATAAAGGGGTTGTCAATCCCTTCACGGCCACTTGCGAAAGTGAGATTTGATAAAGATAGTAAGATAAGATAAATATATTTTTGGTATTTTATAATATAGATGCAAAAAGTAAAGTTGCAAATAAAAGTAGGTTGGAAGCAAATATGATAAGAGATAGACCCGGGGGCCATAGTTTTCACTAGTGGCTTCTCTCAAGATAGCATAAGTATTACGGTGGGTGAACAAATTACTGTCGAGCAATTGATAGAAAAGCGCATAGTTATGAGATTATCTAGGCATGATCATGTATATAGGCATCACGTTCATAACAAGTAGACCGACTCACCTGCATCTACTACTATTACTCCACACATCGACCGCTATCCAAAGCATGCATCTAGAGTATTAAGTTCATAAGAACAGAGTAACACATTAAGCAAGATGACATGATGTAGAGGGATAAACTCATGCAATATGATATAAACCCCATCGTGTTATCCTCGATGGCAACAATACAATACGTGCCTTGCAACCCTTTACATCCTTTGGTAAGGACACCGCAAGATTGAACCCAAAGCTAAGCACTTCTCCCATGGCAAGAAAGATCAATCTAGTAGGCCAAACCAAACTGATAATTCAAGAGACTTGCAAAGATAACTTAATCATACATAAAAGAATTCAGAGAAGATTCAAATATTATTCATAGATAAACTTGATCATAAACCCACAATTCATCGGATCTCGACAAACACACCGCAAAAAAGAGATTACATCGAATAGATCTCCACAAGAGAGGGGGAGAACATTGTATTGAGATCCAAAAAGAGTGAAGAAGCCATCTAGCTAATAACTATGGACCCGTAGGTCTGTGGTAAACTACTCACAACTCATCGGAGGGCAAGGATGTTGATGTAGAGGCCCTCCGTGCTTGATTCCCTCCTCCAGAGTGCATGAAGGCTCCAAGATGGGATATCGCGGATACAGAAGGTTACGGCGGTGGAAATTGTGTTTCGTGGTGCCCCCGGATGTTTTCGGAGTAAGTAGGTATATATAGGAAGAAGAAGTACGTCGGTGGCCGCCCGAGGGGCCCATGAGACAGGGGGCGCGCCCTCCTATCTCGTGGAGGCCTTGGCTGCTTCTTGACTTGCACTTCAAGTTCTCTGGATCACGTTCGTTCCAAAAATCACGCTCCTGAAGGTTTCATTCCGTTTGGACTCCGTTTGGTATTCCTTTTCTTTGAAATACTGAAATAGGCAAAAAAAAAACAGCAATATGGGTTGGGCCTCCGGTTAGTAGGTTACTCCCAAAAATGATATTAAAGTGGAAAATAAAGCCCAATAAAGTCCAAAACAGTAGATAAAGTATCATGGAGCAATCAAAAATTATAGATACGTTGGAGACGTATCAGGCATCCCCAAGCTTAATTCCTGCTCGTCCTCGAGTAGGTAAATGGTAAAAGAAGAATTTTTGATGTCGAGTGATACTTTGGCATAATTTCAATGTAAATCTTCTTAATTGTGGTATGAATATTCAGATCCGGAAGATTCAAGACAAAATTTCATATTGACATAAAAATAATAATACTTCAAGTATACTAACTAAGCAATTATGTCTTCTCAAAATAACATGGCCAAAGAAAGTTATCCCTACAAAATCATATAATCTGGCTATGCTCCATCTTCCCCACACAAAATATTTAAATCATGCACAACCCGATGACAAGCCAAGCAATTGTTTCATACTTTAATATTTTCAAAACTTTTTCAATCTTCACGCAATACATGAGCGTGAGCCATGGATATAGCACTATATGTTGAATAGAATGGTGGTTGTGGAGAAGACAAAAGGAGAAGATAGTCTCACATCAACTAGGCGTATCAACGGGCTATGGAGATGCCCATCAATAGATATCAATGTGAGTGAGTAGGGATTGCCATGCAACGGATGCACTAGAGCTATAAGTATATGAAAGCTCAACAAAAGAAACTAAGTGGGTGTGCATCCAACTCGCTTTCTCACGAAGACCTTGGGCATTTGAGGAAGCCCGTCATTGGAATATACAAGCCAAGTTCTATAATGAAAAATTCCCACTAGTATATGAAAGTGACAAAATGAGAGACTCTCTATCATGAAGATCTTGGTGCTACTTTGAAGCACAAGTGTGGTTAAAGGATAGTAACATTGCCCCTTCTCTCTTATTCTCTCATTTTTTCTTTTTTTTCTTTGGGCCTTTTTTCCTTTTTTTATGGCCTCTTTTTTTTCGTCCGGAGTCTCATCCCGACTTGTGGGGGAATCATGGTCTCCATCATCCTTTCCTCACTTGGGACAATGCTCTAAAGAATGATGAGCATCACACTTTTATTTTTCTTACAACTCAACAATTACAACTCAATTCTTAGAACAAAATATGACTCTATATGAATGCCTCCGGTGATGTGCGGGATATGCAATGAATCAAGAGTGACATGTATGAAAGAATTATGAACGGTGGCTTTGCCACAAATACGATGTCAACTACATGATCATGCTAGCAATATGACAATGATGGAGCGTGTCATAATAAACGAAGCGGTGGAAAGTTGCATGGCAATATATATCGGAATGGCTATGGAAATGCTATAATAGGTAGGTATGGTGGCTGTTTTGAGGAAGATATATGGTGGGTGTATGATACCGCGAAAAAAGTGTGCGGTATTAGAGAGGCTAGCAATGGTGGAAGGATGGGAAAAAGTGTGTATGATCCATGGACTCAACATTAGTCATAAAGAACTCATATACTTATTGCAAAAATCTAGAAGTTATCAAAGCAAAGTATTACGTGCATGCTCCTAGGGGGATAGATTGGTAGGAAAATACCATCGCTCGTCCCCGACCGCCACTCATAAGGAAGACAATCAATAAATAAATCATGCTCCGAGTTCATCACATAACGGTTCATCATACGTGCATGCTACGGGAATCACAAACTTCAACACAAGTATTCTTTAAATTCACAACTACTCAACTAGCATGACTCTAATATCACCATCTTCATATCTCAAAACAATTATCAAGCATCAAACTTTTTAGTATTCAACGACTCAAAAGAAAGTTTCACATATCATGAATACCAAGTATATTAATATTTAAGCAAATTACCATGCTATTAACGACTCTCAAAATAATCTAAGTGAAGCATGAGAGATCAATAGTTTCTTTAAACCAAATCCACCACCGTGCTCTAAAAGATCTAAGTGAAGCACTAGAGCAAAAATTATCACGCTCAAAAGATATAAGTGAAGCACTATGAGCAAAACTATCAAGCTCAAAATATATAAGTGAAGCACATAGAGTATTCTATCAAATTCCTATTTATGTATGGCTCTCTCAAAAGGTGTGTACAGCAAGGATGATTGTGGTAAACTAAAAAGCAAAGACTAATATAATACACGACGCTCCAAGCAAAACACTTATCATGTGGTGAATAAAAATATAGCCGCAAGTAAAGTTACCAATGAAGGAAGACGAAAGAGGGGATGCTTTCCCGGGGCATCCCCAAGCTTAGGCTTTTGGCTATTCTTGAATATCTTGGGGTTCCATGGGCATCCCCAAGCTTAGGCTCTTGCCACCCTTTATCCATAGTCCATAAAAGCTTTACCCAAAACTTGAAAACTTCACAACACAAAACTCAACAAGAAATCTTATAAGCTCCGTTAGTGAAAGAAAACAAAACCACCACATAAGTTGCTGCAATGAACTCATTCTTTATTTAATTTGGTGTTAAACCTACTGTATTCCAACTTCTCTATGGATTATAAACTATTTTACTAGCCATAGATTCATCAAAATAAGCAAACAACACACGAAAAACAGAATCTGCCAAAAACAGAACAGTCTGTAGTAATCTGTAACTAACGCAAACTTCTAGAACTCAAAAAATTCAGCCAAAATAGGACGACCTAGGAAATTTTTTTATTAATCAGAAGCAATTGGAATCACTATTTTATCACGTTCTGGTGATTTTTAACAATTGTTTTCATGAGCCGAAAGTTTCTGGAAATTACAGCAAGATCAAATAACTATCATCCATGAAGATCCTATAGGTTCTACTTGGCACAAACACTAATTAAAAGATAAAACCACATCTAAACAGAAGTTAGATGGATTATTTATTCCTAAACAGAAACAGAAACAAAAAATATAAAGAAAATTGGGTTGCCTCCCAACTAGCGCTATCGTTTAACACCCCTAGCTAGGCATAAAAGCGAGGATAGATCTAAGTAGTGCCATCTTTGGCACTAAACTCATAAGTAGCACGCATGATAGAATCATAAGGTAATTTAACTTTCTTTCTTGGAAATTGCTCCATGCCTTTCTTTAAGGGAAATTGGAATCTAATATTCCCTTCCTTCATATCAATAATCGCACCAATCGTTCTAAGGAAAGGTCTACCAACAATAATAGGGCAAGAAAGATTGCAATCTATATCAAGAATGATAAAATCTACGGGCACCAAATTTCTATTTGCAACAATGAGAACATCATTGATCCTTCCCATAGGATTTTTAATGGTGGAATCCGCAAGGTGCAAATTTAAAGAACAACCATCAAGATCATGGAAACCTAGAATATCACATAAAGTTTTCATAATCGTGGAAACACTAGCACCCAAATCACACAAAGCAAAACACTCATAGTCTTTAATTCTAATCTTTATAGTAGGTTCCCACTCATCATTAAGTTTTCTAGGTATAGAAACTTCCAAATTAAGTTTTTCATCATAAGATTGCATCAAGGCATAAACAATATGCTTGGTAAAAGCTTTGTTTTGACTATAAGCATGAGGAGAATTAACAACGGCTTGCAACAAGGAAATACAACCTTTTATAGAGCAATTATCATAATTAAATTCCTTGAAATCCAAGATAGTGGATTCAACATTATTAGAAGTTGAGGATTCTCCTATCTCACTTTTACCAAATTTAACATTAAGATCTAAAGATTCCGAATTCTTGGGACGCCTTCTAGGCAAAGTTGATTCATCATCAGTCCCATAATCATCAAAATTCATATTGCAAAACATAGATCTAATTGGAGACGTATCAATAACTTTAAGATCCTCATCATTACTTCCATGTAAACAAGAAGAACTTGCCTTTATAAAGCTTTCTTTCTTAGCACGTAATCTAGCGGTTCTTTCCTTGCACTCATCAATAGAAATTCTCATTACTTTGAGAGACTCATTGATATCATGCTTAGGAGAAGAAGATCCAAGTTTAAGAGAATTAACATCAAGCAAAAGTCTATCAACGTTCCTAGCCAAATCATCAACTTTGAGCAATTTTTCTTCAAGCATAGCATTAAAATTCTTTCACGCTATTCTCAAAATCAGAGGGCATCTTATTAAAATTACCATAAGAATTATTGTAGGAATTTCCATAATTATTAGAGGGAATACTAGGGAATGGTCTAGCATTAAAATTTCCTCTATAAGCATTGTTTCCAAAACTATTCCTACTAACAAAATTCACATCCATAGATTCATTATTATTCTCAATCAAGGAAGACAAAGGCATGTCATTGGAATCAAGAGGAGTATTTTTAGTAGCAAGCATCTTCATAAGTTCATCCATCTTTCCACTCAAAATATTGATTTCTTCTATAGCATGCACTTTTTTACTGGAAGATCTTTCGGTGTGCCATTGAGAATAATTAGCCATAATATTATCAAGTAATTTTGTAGCATCTCCTAACGTGATTTCCATAAAGGTGCCTCCCACGGCCAAATCTAAGAGATTTCTAGAAGCAAAGTTCAAACCGGCATAAAATTTTTGTATGATCATCCATAAGTTCAAACCATGAGTAGGGCAATTGCGAAGCATCAATTTCATTCTTTCCCAAGATTGGGCAACATGCTCATGATCAAGTTGTTTAAAATTCATAATATTGTTCCTAAGAGTGATGATCTTAGCGGGAGGAAAATACTTAGAGATAAAAGCATCTTTGCACTTGTTCCAAGAATCAATACTATTCTTAAGCAAAGAAGAAAACCAAACTTTAGCACGATCTCTAAGTGAAAATGGAAATAACTTCAATTTGACAACATTGTTATCCGAATCTTTCTTCTTTTGCATATCACACAAATCAACAAAGTTGTTTAGATGAGTAGCGGCATCTTCGCTAGGAAGGCCGTGAATTGATCTTTCATAACAAGATTCAGCAAAGCGGTATTGATTTCACAAGACTCATCATTATTAAGAGGAGCAATCGAATTACTAAGGAAACCATTATTATTGGTATTCGAGAAGTCACACAATTTGGTATTATCTTGCGCCATGGCAACAAGTAATCCAACACACAAGCAAACAGAAAAAGGCAAGCAAAAAGAGAGAGGAGATTGGGAAAGAGAGGGCGAATAAAACGGCAAGGGTGAAGTGGGGGAGAGGAAAACGAGAGGCAAATGGCAAATAATGTAAATGCGAGGGAGATAGGTTTGTGATGGGTACTTGGTATGTCTTGACTTGAGCGAAGACTTCCCCGGCAACGGCGCCAGAAATCCTTCTTGCTACGTCTTGAGCTTGCGTTGGTTTTCCTCGAAGAGGAGAGGGTGATGCAGCAAAGTGTAGCGTAAGTATTTCCCTTAGTTTTGAGAACCAAGGTATCAATCCGATGAGGAGGCTCCTCAAAAGTCCCACGCACCTACACAAACAAGCGAGAACTCGCAACCAACGCAATAAAGGGGTTGTCAATCCCTTCACGGCCACTTGCGAAAGTGAGATCTGATAAAGATAGTAAGATAAGATAAATATATTTTTGGTATTTTATAATATAGATGCAAATAAAAGTAGATTGGAAGCAAATATGATAAGAGATAGACCCGGGGGCCATAGGTTTCACTAGTGGCTTCTCTCAAGATAGCATAAGTATTACGGTGGGTGAACAAATTACTGTCGAGCAATTGATAGAAAAGCGCGTGGTTATGAGATTATCTAGGCATGATCATGTATATAGGCGTCCATAACAAGTAGACCGACTCCTGCCTGCATCTACTACTATTACTCCACACATCGACCGCTATCCAGCATGCATCTAGAGTATTAAGTTCATAAGAACAGAGTAACGCATTAAGAAAGACCACATGATGTAGAGGGATAAACTCATGCAATATGATATAAACCCCATCTTGTTATCCTCGATGGCAACAATACAATACATGCCTTGCAACCCTTTACATCCTTTGGGTAAGGACACATAAGATTGAACCCAAAGCTAAGCACTTCTCCCATGGCAAGAAAAGATCAATCTAGTAGGCCAAACCAAACTGATAATTCGAAGAGACTTGCAAAGATAACTTAATCATACATAAAAGAATTCAGAGAAGATTCAAATATTATTCATAGATAAACTTGATCATAAACCCACAATTCATCAGATCTCGACAAACACACCGCAAAAAAAGAGATTACATCGAATAGATCTCCACAAGAGAGGGGAGAACATTGTATTGAGATCGAAAAAGAGAAGAAGCCATCTAGCTAATAACTATGGACCCGTAGGGTCTGTGGTAAACTACTCACAACTCATCGGAGGGGCAAGGATGTTGATGTAGAGGCCCTCCGTGCTTGATTCCCCCTCCGTGAGTGCCGTGAAGGCTCCAAGATGGGATCTCGTGGATCTGAGAAGGTTATGATTGGAAATTGTGTTTCGTGGTGCCCCCGGATGTTTTCGGGGTACGTAGGTATATATAGGAAGAAGAAGTACGTCGGTGGCCGCCTGAGGAGCCCACGAGACAGGGGGGCGCTCCCTCCTATCGCGTGGAGGCCTCGGCTGCTTCTTGACTTGCACTCCAAGTTCTCTGGATCACGATCATTCCAAAAATCACGCTCCCGAAGGTTTCATTCCGTTTGGACTCCGTTTGGTATTCCTGGTCTTCGAAATACGGAAATAGGCAAAAAAACAGCAATATGGGTTGGGCCTCCGTTATTAGGTTAGTCCCAAAAATGATATAAAAGTGGAAAATAAAGCCCAATAAAGTCCAAAACAGTAGATAAAGTAGCATGGAGCAATCAAAAATTATAGATACGTTGGAGACGTATCAGCAAGTCTGGGGACCCCCGTTCCCAGAACACCGTCAGATTGATGCGTCAAAACATGCTCTTACAGATAATACCATAAGCATCAAGGCTATTTTACATGCCGAGAATTTTAGAACGAGGTAAAGTTGTATACAGGTCCTAAAAAAGAAAAGGTGGTCGTGAAGATCCTTTGGACACCCTGCCGCACGTCTGCGCCGCTTTTCGCCTTGGTGGAGGATCCTTTGAAAGGATCGACGATCGTGTATAGAGAAGGGGCCTGGGGAAGGGCCCTTGTACCATCGTAAAGTGATTTAAGTTTTAAAGAACCTGTAGTATGAGAAAATATAGAAAAAAGAACAAAGAGATTAAGGTCCGAATAGGGTCAAGCCGTAATATGGACCTCGTCCGCAGAGTGCCTCCGTCGTCGCCCAAGGTATTTTGAGTGCATAGTTGTGCACACCCGGTACATATGATGCGATTAGATGGGGCGGTGGACGGAGGCAAAACTGCTAGTCCAGTCTCGGATTGACCGAGCTGACGTTCTGCAGAGTAGGCCGGACTCGTATAATAGTGTCCGGAGGCTTGATGGCTGATGAAGTGTTCGGCTTGATAGGGCCGCTTTGTACCTCGGCTGCATGGGCCGCGGTGTGCTCCTCAGTAGAGAGGGAGCGTTCCATGTTTCCATTAACTATGATAACACCGCGGGGTCCAGGCATTTTCAGCTTTAAGTAAGCATAATGTAGGACTGCATTGAAGCGGGTGAATGCAACACATCCGAGCAGTGCATGATGACCACTGCGGAAGGGGACGGTGTCGAAGATCATGTCTTCGCTTCGGAAGTTGTCCAGTGAACCGAAGACTACTTCCAATGTTAATGAGCCCGTGCAACGGGCCTCAACGCCGGGTATCACACCTTTAAAGGTGGTGTTAATAGGCTTGATTCTTGACGGGTCAATACCCATTTTACAGGCAGTGTCTTGATAGATCAAGTTAAGATTGTTCCGCCGTCCATAAGGACTCGAGTGGGATGATAACCATTGACAATTGGATCGAGGACCAGGGTTGCCGAACCTCCATGAAGGATACTGGTTGGGTGGTCCCTGCGATCGAAGGTGATTGGACAAGCCGACCACAGGTTGAATTTGGGGGCGACAGGTTCTACGGCGTAGCTGTCCCTTAGTGCGCGCTTGCCCTCCCTCTTGGGGATATCTGTGACATAGATCATGTTCACTGTTTTCACCTCAGGGGGAAATTTCGTTTGCCCCCCTGTGTTCAGTGGGCATTACTCCTCATCGTCCTTGCTTGGCGGCCCTTTCCCCTTATTTTTGGTATTTAACTCCGGCCTGTTTAAAGACCCAATAGTTTCCGTTGGAATTATTAGCAGGCTTGTCAGAGGTGCCATGAATCTGGCAAGGCCGATTGAGTATTTTGTCCAAATTAGATGGACCATCTTTATTTCCCTTGAATGGCTTCTTCCGCTGACCGGATTTAGAGCCACTGAATCCGGCGTTGACCGTTGTGTCTCCAGTTTCTTCGTTGTTGTTTCGACACTTGTGTTTGTTGCGTCGTGGCCTGCCATTGCTGTCCCTGACTTCGGAGGTGCCAAGGTTGCTGGTACCATTGCTTCTGCGAGCCAACCAGTTGTCCTCTCCCGCGTAGAAGCGGGTCATGAGTGCGGTATGAGCTGCCATAGACTTCGACTTTTCCTGACCGAGGTGTCGGGCGAGCCATTCATCGCGGACGCTATATTTAAAGGCCGCGAGGGCTTCGGCGTCCGGACAGTCGACGATTTGGTTCTTTTTAATTAAGAACCTATCCAGAGTTTGCGGGATGGCTCACCGGGTTGCTGGACTATATGACGAAGGTCATCGACATCCGGAGGTCGGACATATGTACCTTGGAAGTTATCTCTAAAGGCATCCACCAAGTCTTCCAGCTACCAATAGAGTTCTTTGGTAGGCTGTTTAACCACTGTAGCGCTGGTCCTTTCAGCATTAGAGGGTGGTATTTGATGGCGTGGAGATCGTCGCTGCAGGCCATGTGAATATGGAGAAGAAAATCCTCAATCCATACCGCGGGATCTGTCGTTCCATCGTATAATTCAATGTTTTGGGGTTTAAACCCTTCTGGAAATTGGTGTTGCATTACCTCATCGGTAAAGCACAAGGGGTGTGCAGTGCCTGTGTATCGGGCAACGTCACGACGGAGTTCGGATGACATCCGTGTTCGGTTTTTGGCCCGAGTTCGGTTATGCTGCTCGCGCCAAGCTTGAAGGCCATCGTCTCTCGTTGGAGCACGCCCCCTTGATCCGTAGATTGATCTGGTCTGGCTGGCTCTATTGTCCAGGTCCTGACGTAAGTCGTAGGTGTAGCCCGGAGCCGCTACCTCTTTGCCTTGATGGTGAGGTGGCCCGGGCTGGTGTTCGGCGTAAGCTGCCGATCTGTCTCGCCCATGTGGTGGTCAGTCTGGTTCATCAACATGATTATATCTTGACGGTATTGGCTCAAGGGCCTCATCGTCGAATTGTGGAAGTAGCCGCCGCTTCGGATAACTCTTTGCTGGGCGCTCGAGGCCGTATTCCTTGGCTGCAAGGACCTGGGTCAATCTATCGTTGAGCGTATCCTGTTCGCCTTGAAGCTATTGTTGTTTCTTTTTAGGCTCCTTGCAGTTCCGATGAGCTGTCACTTAAAGCGTTCTTGCTCGAGGGATTCCTCTGGCATGATGAAATCTTTGTTCCCGAGGCTGACTTCCTCCTCGGAGAGCGGTAAATAGTTCCTATCCTCCGAATCTTCATTCTCGGCCAGTTCGTCTGGGTTGACTTGTCCATCTTCCCAATCATCCTGCTCTACAGCAGGCTCGATGGGGTGGTCAGAGTCTTCGGCATGCTCCGGAGTATCATTGTCTCTGGTGCCAGTATTGCTTTCTTTTTCCCGCAGCGATCGTGAGCGGCACCGCTGGCATCGACGCTTTGGTGGTTCATCGACGGGCTTGTCCTCGATCGGATCCTGATTGCCATCGTTGTCCTCTTTGGGTGTATCCACCATGTACACGTTGTATGTAGAAGTGGCAGTCCACCGTCCGGTGATAGGCGGATTTTGGCCTGGTTCGGCGTCGGCATCATCGTCCAGACTGTCGATGTCTTCGGAGGTGTAGTTGAGCATGTTGGTTAAGTCTTCGACAGTGGCAACCAAGTGGGTGGTGGGTGGGACGCAAAATTCCCTGCACTCAGCCCCTAGTTCGGGCTGGGCATAATTCAGAGGTGATACCTCTGTGATGGTGAGAGACCAGATTAAGTCCAAGGCATCACTTAAGATTGAAGGCCGGACGGGGAACCGAGGACCTGCAGAGCTGGACATGGTAGATTCTGCCAGGTTATGCTCACCAGATGTAGTCCTCAAGAGTTCAGAGTTGGCATCCAGAGTCGAGTTCGGCAATACGATGGCAAGGAGGGTACTGCTTGATTCCAGGCTAGCCGAACGTATAGTTCCTTCTGGGTCTTTGGCAAAGAGCTCCATGGGAGAAGAGGGTACGGTGGGTTTTAAGATCCCATCTTCGGATGAGGTGGCCTGCTCTGGATCTAAGCCAGGGCAGGGATGATAGTTGGTGTTTGAGCGGTGCCTGATGACGGATCTGATGAGTTGCCTTCTTGGAGATGAGGAATAGTGGTCGAGGTCGTGAACCCTTCGAAGATCAAGTCTCCTCGGATATCGGTGACATAATTCAGGCTCCCAGATCTGATCTGATGACCAGGGGCGTAGCTGTCGATCTGCTCAAGGTGACCAACTGAATTGGCGCGCAGAGCGAAGCCACCGAATACAAAAACATGACTAGGGAGGAAGGTCTCCCCACAAATAGCATTGTTGTTGATGATCAAACGAGCCATCGACCCTTCTTCCAACGACACAGTGCACCTCCCAATGAAAGCACCAATGTCGGTTTCAAAACCGGCCGATCTCAGGTAGGGGGTCCCGAACTGTGCGTTTGAGGATCAAAGGTAGAAAGAGACAGGGGACATGATGTTTACCCAGGTTCGGACCCTCTTAATGGAGGTAATACCCTACTTCCTGCTTGATTGACATTGATGAGTATAGGGGTTACAAGAGTTGATCTACCTCGAGATTGTTATGGCTAAACCCTACATGTCCAGCCTATATGAATTCTGATAGCCTCTACAAACTAAACCCTCTGGTTTATATAGACATGGGAGGGGGCTAGGGTTGTACAAAGTCGTTTTACAAAGGAAGGATACGACACATCCGGACGCCATTCTTGCCATCCACGCAAAGGAGAGTCCCATCCGGACACGGGGAAAGGTCTTCTACCTTATATCTTCACGGCCCATCAGTCCGGCCCATGTCACATAGCCCGAACGCCCGAGGACCCCTTAATCCAAGACTCCCTCACCCACCCAGGTGCCCCCTCCGGCGGCTCTTGGCTCCAGAAATTCTCTTTTATTGAATAAAAAATCATCACAAAGTTTCGTTCCATTCCGAGAACTTTTATTTCCGCATAAAAACAACACCATGGTAGTTCTGCTGAAAACGGCGTCAGTCCGGGGTTGGTTTCATTCAAATCATGCAAATTAGAGTCCAAAATAAGAGGAAAAGTTTTAGGTAAAGTAGATACGTTGGAGACGTATCAACTCCCCCAAGCTTAAACCTTTGCTTGTCTTCAAGCAATTCAGTTGATAAACTTAAAGTGAAAAAGAAAAACTTTTACGAACTCTTTTGCTCTTGTTTGCATAAATAAACTTAAACAGCACCCAGGTTTTCAACCAGCATTATAACTAACCATACCGACAATAACTCTTAAAAATTATATTAACTCATATCAATGACATAATTAGCTAGCAAGCAATAATAAGATATCTCAAACAGCAACACGTTGTCAAAACAACCATGATATAATATGACAATAGTGGTATCTCGCCAGCCCTTTCTGAAACCGCCAAACGTAAATGTAGAGCACCTCCAAAGTTCAAGGAGTGACTAAACATTGTAATTCATGGTAGAAAAGATCTAGTCATGATGCACCCAACATTAGCTACACACAATGCATCAACATGACAGTAGTGCTCGCAGGTTCTAGCGCTTATTTTAGAGGGTGATGACACAACATAAAAGTAAATAGAAGGTCCCTTCGCAGAAGGAAGCAGTGATTTGCAGAGGTGCCAGAGCTCAAGTTTTAAAATAGAGGTAAATGATATTTTGAGACATGCACCCGTCTCATTTACTTCACGACCATCAGTTATCAATATCTTCCATGCTAAGCATGATAGTGGCGGTTCCCAAGCGATAAAAGTAAAGGTTTTGACTCCATTGGGAGTTTTTGTTTGATTAGTTGAGACATTAACTCTTTTTTTTTTGCAATTTGGGACCTTGCATCCCTATTACCGCCCTTCTCTCGTGCGCTGGCGAGTGAATAAACACTCGACCTGAGAATAACCCGCTTAACATGGAAGATACCGACCACCACTCTTGTCGTTCCATGAACGATCCAGGCA
Source organism: Aegilops bicornis (assembly GCA_021605145.1). NCBI lineage: Eukaryota > Viridiplantae > Streptophyta > Magnoliopsida > Poales > Poaceae > Aegilops > Aegilops bicornis. Next base: position 155,521,932 of record CM038669.1, read on the forward strand.
CACAAAAAGGAAATTTATTTGAAGTTTTTTTAGAGGTGGCACATGCAAATTTACTTAGGACGGCAGGGTAATACCGCATATATGTAGGTATGGTGGACTCATTTGGAATAACTTGGGTTCAAGGGTTTTTTTCAGATTACGGGTTCCGGCAAACCCTTGAGGTTCAAACACTAGGGTGCGCATGAAGATTTCTCTCCCCCTAGCTCACATTCTCGCAACATCTCAAAGCCAAGCTCGCCGAACCCAAAGAACAAGGGACACAGTTTATACTGGTTCGGTCCACCGATGTGGTGTAATACCCTACTCCAGTGTGGTGTGGTGGATTGCCTTGTAGGCTGGGGATGAACAAGTACAAGGGAAGAACAACCTCCTGAGGAGAGGTGTTCTTGAGCTCGAGGAGCTTGTGCATGTCAAGATGGTTTGGGTGATCCAAGATCAGTTTTCTCCTATGGTGGTGGCTAGTCCTATTTATAGAAGCCCCGATCCTCTTCCCAAATTTTTAGGCGGGAAGGGATCCCACAACGGCCAATTTGAAGGGGGACATCTAGTACAAGCTATCCTGATAAAAGGTGGTCTTCGCCTGCTAAAGGCTCTGGTGGTGACGCTGTTGTGGGCTCCGCGATGACCTCCATCCTGCCGTCCTGCTGGTCTTGGTCGTGTTGCACCGATAAGGAAACATTTGACTGATGCCTTGGGACTCCTCGCCTGCACCTGCCCCTTTAGCACCAAAGAGGAAACCGGTACTCTGCGCCCGCTGGTGCCAACCTGGCCTTGGTCGTCATGGCTCATTTCACAGGAACCTCACGAGGTGCCCCTCGCCTTGGTCTCTCTGCTCCTCGCGAGCCAGCCTAGTGAGGCTGCCCCTGAGGAGGTCTTGTGTCGTCTGCCTCGCGAGGCTTGTCCCCTCGCGAGGGTCTTATGCGTTTGCTGATGAAGATGGGTCATACCAGGCGGTTAGAGAAGCCACGCCCTGGGCCGCAGGTAGGCAAGTCTGGGTACCCCCGTTCCCAGGACGCCGACAATAGCCCCCGGGCCCAAGGCGTGCTCGGACTTGGCTTCGAGGCAAAGCCAAGTGTCAAGTGTGGAGCGTCGCGGGCCCCAATAGCCCGCGGCCTTGATTGACGCGTGGCAGTTGACGGAACATGGGCGTCTCCGCTTCCCCATGCTGCCTCGACAACTGCCCGACTAACAAAAGGCTAGTGCGCGCCGTGCTGCCGTCATTGCTTCCCTTCGTCTTGCACTAGATCCCCGTTCCTGCTTCCGCTTCCAAAGACTCCAAATCTGCACGAATCCTCCTTTGATCCTGCAACCAATAGCGCCCGGCAAGGCAAAGGCCACTTCCCTGCCTGCCTGGTTCGAGCCCGCTCTGAGCGCGCCCAGTGTTTCAGAGAAGAACCTTGCTGCCACGCTCCTGATGACAGTGGAGGGCAACGAGAAGAGGAAGACCGTGCTCCGGGCTGGCTCCGCCGAGCCCGGGGCCTCAGGCAGCACCTTCTATCCCTTCCTCACGAGCAGTATTGTTGCGGGGTTGGTTCCTCCCTTCTCTGATTTCTTCTATTCCTTCCTCAGCCATTACAAGCTTCATGCCCTCCATCTTCATCCCAACTCCATCCTCCTTCTGTCGATCTTTGCCTTCTATTGTGAGGCATACGTTGGGGTGATGCCATCCGTGGTGTTGTTGCGCCACTTTTTCTATCTCCGGATCAAGGAGGGCCACTACTCGGGGTGTGCCAACTTCATCGCAGCCAACAAGACCAACGTGATCTTGAAGGCCGGGAAGAAGGCCGAGGGCTTCAGGAGTAAGTGGGTCCTGATGGATGCCAAGTGCTCTCACCCCTGGCTGGTGCTACCGACGGAGATGCCCTCGTCTCACGACGGGTGGTTCCACGCGAGGCTCTCCGACCCTCGGGCGGAGCATGTGCTGGAGAGGATGACCTCCGACCTGAAGCCTGGTGACCCAAAGGCAGCGAAGCTGACGGGGGCCATGATCGTCAAGGAATTCATGCCGTAGCGCGTGGCTCCCCTCCAGGAGCGCTCGCGCCCCTTGCGGAAGCTCGAGGACGAAGGAGACGACCTCCACCGGTGTCCGAAGGCCCTGTCTGACAAGGAACTGGGCGCGACCCTCCGCTCCTTGGTTGGGGACGACCAAGGGTATCGGCCGGACACTTTCGTTCCCATGTACCGCCACCCGGATGGGGCGAAGATTGCCGCCGCCATGCCTGTCTTCAGTGGGCGTGGGCTTGTGCCGCCTGCGCCCTCAGATGTCCTGGCGATGGCGGCTCCGGTGATGGTGTCCTCCGATGACTCAGAAGAGGGGGAGGAGCTAAGTTCGGAGGCGACTCGGGAGGGGGCAGGGGAGACCTCCCCTACGCGCAAGGCCGACCTCCTCCACGCCTTGCCTGACGACAACGACACCGATGACCACCTGATGAAGTAAGTCTTGCCCCCCGCTGGAGTCACCACGAGATCCAGGGTCTCCCCCTCAAAGAAGCCGCCGCCTGGCATACAGACGAAGAGTAGATCGACGCTGATCTCTCGGGGTGATGCCTCCGTTGCGTCTCCACCCGGAGGCACCGCAGCCTTTTCGACTCCTGGGGCCCGCGCGCCAGCGCCCCAAGCTGCGAGGCCCCTAGGCTCCGCACTTCTAAAGAGGCGGCGGGACTACGCCGCCGTGGACCAGTAAATGTCCTGTCCTGACCTTGCCCTTGCTCCTACTTCCGCTGCAGCTTACTGATTTTCCTTCCTTGTGATGCTAGGCCGACATCATCAACGAAGAAGAATAAGGAGGGGGCGGCCACATCTTCGGGGACCCAGGAGCCTGGCACGGCCACACCTCCTTCGTCGCAGAAGGGCGGCGATGGCGCCCGCACCTCTCCGGCCGGTCATCCTCCCAAGGCCTAGAAGAGCGTCTCCAGGAGAGGGTGACCCCAAGGCTTCGTCGGCTCTCGAGGCGCTCGTCCCTAGCTCGCTAGCCGAGGCCCCGCAGGCTCCGGAGCACCTGGCTTCTTCTTCCGCTGCCATCTACCTGCAGGTTTTGGCAATGACGCCGCCTTCTTCTTCCGCCTTACCACCAGTTCATGATCCTTCTGCCTCGCCCGACGTCCTGGAGCACGCCCTTTCTGCGCTGACCCTGCTATGGAATGATCTTCAAGGCACCGACCGCCGCCTGGTGGCCGGGCGCCTGGAGCTGGTCTCTGGCTGGCTCCATTCTGACGCGTCCATCCAGGCAGCACTGAACTAGGCCGTGCCGGCTTTCGAGAAGGATAAGCAGGCCGCCGCCCAAGCCGCGGCTGCCCATGAGGTGGTGCTGAAGGATGCCGAGGCCGCGGAGGGGCGCTGCTAGTCGATGGAGGCCGAGCTGGAGGTCATGCGCAACGAGCGCGCGACCGAAGCTCAAGACCGCAAGGCGGAGGCGGATAAGGTGAAGGCCCGAGAGGACGCTGCCAGAGGTCGCGACGCTGAGCTGGAGCAGTTGGCGAGGGCACAGGCCATAGAGCACAGCCGACTGGAGAAGCTGGAGCAGAAGATGGAGGCAGAGAAGGTCGAGCTGGAAGCCAAAGCGAAGATCCTGGCTGAGGATCGTGTGGCCTTCAAGTCCCTTGAGGAGAGGTCCCGCGAGGTGTTGCGGGCACTTTACAAGAAGGGTTTGGAGAAGCCGCTGGTGAAGGACGACGAAGGCCCCGCCCAGCTGCTTCCTCATCTTGTCGCGGCGCTCGAGGACATCGTTGATGAGATCGGCCCCATGGTGGAGGGGGAAGCCCGTGCGCTCTCTTCATCTGCCCGTACGCGCATCTTCAGCCACCTCCATCTTGGCGATCCTGATGCCGACCTTGGTAAGCTGCTCGAGCCTGTGGATGAGGAGCGATGTGCAGCCGCCGCCAAAGCCGTGAAGGGCCAGGTGGAGCCTTTCTGAAGAAGTTCCTCACCGTCGACCCCACACCCTCAGCTGGTGGTGCTGCCAAACATGTGACTCCGGTGGGCGGCACTGGTGAGGGCAACGTCGTCGTCGAAGGGGCACCCCTTGCGAGTGATGGCGGCACCCAAGGCTAACGAGAGGGCTTGCTAGCGGCTCCTTTTCATGCTTTATCTCTGCAACATGCACCATGCCTCGTGGAGGCGTTTAAACTTGCGTTTGGTATTTGAAGAACAGTATGCTCTGTAATATTTGTTTAAGATTCCATGACCTCCTTTCCGTTCGCTTGGCGTTCTACGTCGGCGAGGCCCGACCCCACACGTATCTCAGCCGCCATTGGGTCGTCCGGATCACCAAGACGAGACCAAGGGGTGAGGGGCTACGTGGCCAATTAGGCTCCTGAGTCGCGATGCTCAAGAGTCCCAAACAACTTACAGAAAGGAGATGCGAAAGTAGGCCTTAGTGTTCTACGTCGGCAGGGCCCGACTGTCAGGACCGGTTTTCCAATAAAATATTTATTGGAAAAACGACCATTTTATCAGACCAGTATAGGAAAATCTTCCTTGCTGGTAGAGAAATCCTTGATATAGAAATCCAGAAGTACTAAATATTATACAAGGTTGGGCTGAGGCTGCTCAACAATTTATTACAAGCACGCCGATATTATACATAAAGGCGGATATGACACAAAGGGTATGGTGGCATAACTACTGACTCGTAATAAAAGTGGTGGTGGATATGTCACAGTGAACTGGGTGACATGACTCCAAAATCTTATAGCTCATCAAGCGCCGGAGTGAGGCTCGATGATTTATTTTGGGTAGAGGAAGCGTGTATAATACAAGTGACCAACTCCAGGATCACACGGGACTGACTGGGACTCCTCTAGGCGTCGGACTCGCTATCGTACTCTTCATCCATAAGATCGCCTTCGTCAACATCTGGCCAAATCAACAAGCCAAGTGAGTACTTTGAATGTACTCGCAAGACAGTTTGGACATAAGATATAACAAATGCAAACATGATGCACATGAGCAGACTAGTAATGCGCACTCAGATAATAAATATTGCACTGCATGTAACATAAAAAGGAAGTCAGGCGGTAGTCCTCCCGAAATCCCCCTAAAATAGATGAAGACCGATCGGGTGTCTGAAGCGACGCCTCAAAAGTTAAAATAAATTAACATGCCGCAGTCGGGCGTCAGGGCGACACCACAAAAAGGGCTTATAGTGAAATGTAAATGACAAGATGCGTACATACCACGATCGGACGTCTAAGCGACATCTCGAAAAGGGCTTATAATGAAAGTAAATAACAAGGATGCAGTCGGGGCGTCGGCGACATCACATAAAGGGCTTATATCAAAAGTAAATAACGAGAATGCCACAGTCGGACGTGTGAGCGACATCACATAAAGGGCTTATATCAAAAGTAAATAACGAGAATGCCACAGTTGGACGTCTGAGCGACATCACATAAAGGGCTTATATCAAAAGTGAATAACGAGAATGCCACAGTCGGACGTCTGAGTGACATCACATAAAGGGCTTATATCAAAAGTAAATAATAAGAATGCCGCAGTCGGACGTATGAGTGACATCACATAAAGGGCTTATATTTCACCATTCGAATTCAAGTAGCTCATGAATTTAAATCATCCCAAGGAAATACTCAGTACATAATAATAAACTGGTTAGTCCATCCACAGGAATAACATTCACCGGGTTTACCACTCATGTTTGTTCACGGAGATTGTCACTAAGATCGACACTTAGATCGACGCGAGATTTGACGCTGAGACTCCATTAATCGACATCGACATTGATATGTTGGTCATAGTTCTTGACCATGGACACGGTTACTCGAATGGTTTTGACTCTGCAGAGTTTGTACTCTTTACCCACAGCCAACGGATTTCCGTAGTCATGAAGGACTAGTTCCATTTACGGTATTTTAGAAGAAACACATCTAACCAGTACACACCCATTCCACATTCCGCTGCCAGGAATCACCCTAGGCAACGTTCAAGAAAAACTCTAAGACGGGGAGGCCACAACCTCGAGTAGCATGGGATCAAATTTATATCACGCGCTCTAAGGGGTGCCCCCCTCTCGGTCCCAACCGGAAACACCCATGCCCCCTGACCGGATGATGGGCTTTAATCCAAGGCCATGGAACCCTCATCGCGGCCCCTCTATTTGGTGTGTACAAGGAAAGAGGTTTGCAACTAACTAGACCGCATTCTTTGCAGAAGACATGTGGCAGCACGAAAAAGGGGACGAACGGGAACATGACTTGATCCACGTTAATACTGGAGTTAAATGGTTGACATAAGACTGGCATGCTTCAATAATACCAGTTAGCAACCTATCATGCCACCACATGATCAGGTTATCTCACCATCATATGAACACATCAAATTTCGAAGCTCACTTGTAGCTTGCCTTGCATGCAATATAACATTCACTAATGCTTATATAAACATGCCATGAGAAAACTACTCAAGCAAACATGCAATACACTCATCATATCAAAGGTTCAAACATGCTTGCCTGGTTCGGAGTAGTCGGAGCCTAGCTCGGCGAAGTTTGCGGCTCCGTCACCTCCTTCGGTATCTATGTTTTAAAAAAATCGGGTACTAACGTAAATACCGTGCGTGCATAAAAATTGTTCCAAATACTTTTCAAATAAATATGATAAAAAACTAGATAGAAAAATAAAGATGACAGAAAAAGAATCAACTCAAAATCATCTTTTGTTTAAAAGTTATTAAGGTTTTAGTCCAGGGACTAAGCTGTAATGAAAAAGAAACTTTCCGGGGGCTAGTTTAGAAAAACAGAAAACGCTTCGGCTGGAAATACGTTAACCCAAAGGGAACACGTACTTTGCCCGAAGGCGTTTTCAGAAAACGGTTCGAATAAGAGAGGGGAGGCTGGCAAGGGGGTCCCACCCGTCAGGTTTAAAAGTTTAAAACAGAGCACACCGGCGCCCGAGGATCGCGGTGGTCGCCGGCGTCGATCCACGGCGAGTTAGGGGGAACGAAAAGTACCTACGGACTCACTGATCTCTCCCGCGTCTGTGGGTGGTGGAGTTGGTCGTCGGCGAGCACCACGTCAACGACGGCCTCCACTCCGGCGGATGGTGGTTTGGGCCGTGATGGATTTCACCGAGGAGGGCTGCAGACGCCAAATTGAAGCGCGGGTTAGGGGAGTGGGTGTGCTAGGAGGCTACTGGCACGGTTTGGGAGGCGGGGGTGCTCTCACCAGAGAGAATCTTGCCGGAGCCCGAACCGGATTGGGGCGGCCAGAGTCGGGGAAGAAGGCTCTCCCGAGGCCCTCCGATGAGCGTGGCGAGGTTCTAAGGTGAGGAGGGGAGGTGCTGGGTTGAGGACGAGCTCGGGGCCTCTATTTATAGTCGGCTCGAGGCGGTTGCCGAGAACGGGGTTTCTCCGGCGAGTGATTACGGCGAGGCAGAGGTTGGACTAGAGGTTTAAGCGACTGGGCTTCTTCGGATTGGTTCACTGGTTCCGTTCAAAGGCTAAACTTGGTACAACTTGGGTGATACTCCAAGTTCTCGACGGAACGGCCTCACGGCACGCAGCGGCGGCGGAGGCGTGCTCTGCGCTTTCACGCCACGATGGCGGCTCTGCAGCATGCAGGGGAAAGGCGATAGCCGCGGAGGCTCCTGGTGGTGTGGGCGGTGCTGGACGGCGCCGTTCCACACTGAGCCTTGGCGGCTGCAGCGAGCGTTGTTGCCGCCGCTCATGGGGGCGATGTACCCCTGCCAGCTCACCGCGGACGCTCGCACCCATCCAGACGACCGTGCGGCGCGATGGATAAGAAGGGGGAGCAGTGAGCAATGAGCCAAGGAGAGCACTGGCGAGATTGACGCGTTGCCGATCGAAAAACGACAACATCTCTCGAACTGAAACACTGAATTTCTGAATATGAACAAAAACAGTGCACGCCAGTTGTTCGACGAAATGTTTTAGGCATGTGGAAGAATTTTCTTGAGCTGATCCTTGGTGAGGTGATCTCTTGATGCACCTGGAGACTGCCTGAATTATCTCGGATTTTTAGGAAAAGAAAAGAATGAATTTCACCAAAAATGGCAAATCTGGTCCAAACTTGCAGCAAGCACATTTTGAAAAATTTGAACTGTGGACCAGCAGATCTTGATGGATCTTGGTTGAGGGTGCTAAGGACTAGCCAGAGGAATTTATTTGGAGTCAACACTCAAAGGAAATCTGGCAGTTCCTTTGTAAATCTCTAAGGTCCAAATTAAATGACAGAAAAGATTTTGAGGTTAAAATAAATAGAAATAAAATCTAGGGGAAGTCGAAACTTGCTGGAATTTGATGTTAGGCTTGACCCAAAGTAGGGAGGTGGGTTTGGAAGGAAGTTTTGAACATAGGTCATGGCAAAAGAGAAAATCTTTGAATGGGGAAAGAATAAATCCATAATTTATAGGAGTTCTTTTTAATAAAAAGAATTGTAAAAACCTTCCAAAATTATTTGTGTTGAGCCAACACAATATGAAAAACCCTCAAGACCAAAAATCAAGGTTGGGAAGAACCCAAGAAATATTTGTCATAAAAAAATTTGATAAGGAGAGTCTTTTAGAAAAAAATTAAATAACCTCCTTCCAACTAATTAAAGAATTTGATAAAAACCAAATCAAAATTTTTGGAGTGTTACACCGACCCCACACATACCCCGACCGCCGTTGGGCCGTCTGGATCACCGGGACAGAACCAAGGACTGAGGGGCTACATGGCCAGTTAGGCTCTTGAGTCGCGATGCTCAGGAGTCCCCCTTGACGTTCAAACGACCTTCACACCTTTTCCTTCGCCAAGGCTCCGCTCGGAAGGGACGCATGAAGACCAGGTCCGAGGGACCTGGCAGGGTGGCGTACGCTCGGGCGTGACCCGGGCGCAGCCCCGTGCCCAGCCCCCTCGCGCGACTCTCCTGTGGGGAGGTGTTGCGACGAGGCTGGACACCGAGCCAGGGGGCTCCCTGAGGTTGGTACGGCCATGGGGCCAACCTTAGTTATTTATCACCAGCACGGAGCATAGCGCTTACGCACTTGCACGGGCATAGCCGCACCTCGACCGTGTCGACTGCCAGCGCGGAGCATGGTGCTTCCACTGGCGCGTGGGTGAGGGCTCCCTCTAAGTGGAGCCCCGAGGCACGTACGGCCCCGCCCTGACACGTGGCTTGCACGGCAGGGCTAGACGAGGTGTGTCTGGGCACTCGTGAGCCAGACTCACGAGGCCCTACCTCAAGGCGGGTTGCTCCTGGTCTTGATTCTTGACGGTTGTGGTGGTCCTGCGAGATGGTTAGGCAACCTGCGCGAGACAAATCTCCTGAGGCAATCACATGAGAAGGCCAGACACCAACGACCCCAGGAGGTGACGTGAATGGGGTCGGCCCTCCAGACAGAGCTCGGTCGTTGGATTTATCAACGCTGCAGGGACGGAGCCGAGCACAGACATCGTGCCTAGTCTTCTCATGCGAAGGATCCTGAAGAAAAACGCCCGGCGTGCGGCTCCCGCGGCGGTGAGGCACCGGGTCACGCACCCCGGCATGTCCCCCCATGATTGGCTCATGCGAGAACAAGGCACCAAGGCCCATGGGAGGTGACGTACATGGGAATGGGCCCGCGAGCCAGAGCTCAGCCTCTTGGGTTTGGCGATGCTGCAGGGACAGACCCGAGCACAGACGTCGTGCCTGTCCTTAATCATGAGGCGGTCGTGGGCGGGCCTGCAAGGGCGCACGACATTCATGGCATCAAAGTACCGGGCAGGCAGGTTGTAATCTTAAGTAACCCATGCAAAGGAAAAATCTAGTTCGAATGGATGCAAGAACGATACATGCCACCGGGACGGACCCGAGCGGCCTGGGGAAGATGTAGCCCGAGGGGCGTGATACATCTCCAACGTATCTATAATTTATGAAGTATTCATGCTATTATATTATGCTTCTAGGATGTCTTATATGCATTTATATGCTATTTTATATGATTTTTGGGACTAACCTATTAACCTAGAGCCCGATTGCGGTTTACATTTTTCCTTGTTTTTGGGTATCGCAGAAAATGAAAACCAAATGGAGTCCAATTGACCGGAAACTTGACGGAGCTTATTTTTGGACCAGAACAGGGCCATGGAGTAAAAGAGTTGGGCCAAAATAGTCCCGGGCTGCCCATGAGGGTGGGAGGCGCGCCCACCCCCTGGGCGCGCCCCCTACCTCGTGGACAGCCCGGAGACCCCCCTGACTTGTCCCCGACGCCAAAACCTCTTATATATACAGAAAACCCCAGAACATAACCTAGATCGGGAGTTCCGCCGCCACAACCCTCTGTAGCCACCGAAAACAAATCTAGACCCGTTCCGGCACCCTGCCGGAGGGGTGAACCCTCACCGGTGGCCATCTTTATCATCTCGGTGCTCTCCATGAGGAGGAGGGAGTAGTTCACCCTCGGGGCTGAGGGTATGTACCAGTAGCTATGTGTTTGATCTCTCTCTCTCTCTCTCTCTCTCTCTCTCTCGTGTTCTTGATTCGACATGATCTTGATGTATCGCGAGCTTTGCTATTATAGTTGGATCTTATGATATTTCTCCCCCTCTACTCTCTTGTAATGGATTGAGTTTTCCCTTTGAATTTATCTTATCGGATTGAGTCTTCAAGGATTTGAGAACACTTGATGTATGTTTTGGTGATCAACTTGCGGGTTCCGTAATATTGTGAACTTATGCATAGGGGTTGGCACACGTTTTCATCTTGACTCTCCGGTAGAAACTTTGGGGCACTCTTTGAAGTTCTTTGTGTTGGTTGAATAGATGAATCTGAGATTGTGTGATGCATATCGTATAATCATACCCACGGATACTTGAGGTGACATTGGAGTATCTAGGTGACATTAGGGTTTTGGTTGATATGTGTCTTAAGGTGTTATTCTAGTACGAACTCTTGAATAGATCGATCTGAAAGAATAACTTTGAGGTGGTTTTGTACCCTACAATAATCTCTTCGTTTGTTCTCTGCTAATAGTGACTTTGGAGTGACTCTTTGTTGCATGTTGAGGGATAGTTATATGATCCAATTATGTTATTATTGTTGAGAGAACTTGCACTAGTGAAAGTATGAACCCTAGGACTTGTTTCCTAGCATTGCAATACCGGTTGTGCTCACTTTTATCATTAGTTACCTTGCTGTTTTTATATTTTCAGATTACAAAAAACTATAACTACCATCCATATTGCACTTGTATCACCATATCTTCGCCGAACTAGTGCACCTATACAATTTACCATTGTATTGGGTGTGTTTGGGACACAAGAGACTCTTTGTTATTTGGTTGCAGGGTTGTTTGAGAGAGATCATCTTCATCCTACACCTCCCACGGATTGATAAACCTTAGGTCATCCACTTGAGGGAAATTTGCTACTCTCCTACAAACCTCTGCACTTGGAGGCCCAACAACGTCTACAAGAAGAAGGTTGCATAGTAGACATCAAGCTCTTTTCTGGCGCCGTTGCTGGGGAGGTGAGTGCTTGAAGGTATATCTTTAGATCTTGCAATCGAATCTTTTTGTTTCTTGTTTTATCACTACTTTAGTTTATCAAAGAAAACTACAAAAAAATGGAATTGAGGGTGCCTCATATGTTTCATCTTTTTAATATCTTTCATGAGAATAAGGATTCCGATAATTGTGCTCAATTGCTAGAGGAAGAATGTATTTAAATGTTTGGCACTAAATCTTTGAATAATGAGCATGATTGCAATGTTGTTAGTATGGACTCTTTGAATATCAATAGTACTAATGATGATTGCACTAGTCATGATGAAAATGTCTCTTATAAGTATGCCAACTTTTGTGGAGTGCATAGAGTTTGCAAGTACACACCAAATACGGAAGATAGATTTTGCAAGAGGCATAAGTATTTAGAGACTAAATGGTTGCAAGAAAGGCTAGATGTTTGTGCTGAAAAATTAAAATTTCTTTGCCATCCTTGTGAACTTTGCAATGAACATGATCATTTAAATCTCCAATGCAACTTGTTTCATGATCGAATCGTGTCCAAAAATTGTGATGACTTGATTTCCCTTGCACATCATAATGAACTTAGTTTGCTTTTGGGTTATGAAGAAATGAAACGTATAACTAAGGATATGCCAGAATTTGTCCTTGATAAAGTTCTTGATTTTGATCTAGAAGAAATTTTTATGTATTGTGCGGTGAATTGCATTGAAAATCCTTATATTGCCAATTACATAAAGAAAAGAAAACAAATAGAATATGACGAGAATACTAATGAAAGGGAAGAGGCTTCCCAATATCCTCCTATTGTTTCTTATGATGAATTAGGTAACGAGGAGGAGCCTTCTATTCAACCAATCTCATTAATAAGGAGCTCAAAAAATAGGATTAAACCCACACATGATGTGCAGATGAAAAAGAAAAGACGGAGAAACAAAGGTAAAAAGGTATCCCTCCCAAATGATGTTGCTCCTATTACTCATTCTGATGATGATAATTGCTATACTATTGGTGCTATCCATACTATTAATGATGAGAGTGATTATGCTTATGATATGAAAAGGCTCAAGCTTGGGGATGCTATGTTTGATGAGAATGACATGTTTGAGAATTTATTTGCTGCAATTAATGTTTGTCCCAAGCTTGGGGATGCTATGTTTAATGAAGATGATACTTTTAGCCTCGCAAGTTTTGATGAGCAAATTTATTATGATGATAGCATGCCTCCTATTTATGATGGTTATATTGATGAAAGTGGGTTTGGAGAGTTCATGACTTTATTTAGTAATGAGTCCACTATCTTGGAAGAGGTTTCAATCGATTATGATGAGAACAAAGTTGCTACCTATGATGATTATTGTGATGATACTTATGCTATAAAGAGTAGTGATGATTATATTTATAAAACTTGTCATGACTATGATCACCCTTTTTCTGAACACTACTCTTTTAACGTGGAAACAATTTATAGTATTCGAGTCTCTTATGATACTCCCACTATTCTGATTGAGAAGAATTTTGCTTATGTAGAGAGTACTGAATTTTCTATGCTTGTAGATCATGAAAAGAATGCTTTATGTGATGGTTATATTGTTGAATTTATTCATGATGATACTGAGAATTATTATGAGGGAGGAATATATGCTTGTAGGAATTGCAATAATTTCAAGTTTCCCCTCTATGTTCTTAAAATCTTGAAGTTATGCTTGTTTTGCCTTCCTACGCTAGTTGATTATTGTTCCCATAAGTTTTTTGCTCACAAAATCCCTATGCATAGGAAGTGGGTTAGACTTAAATGTTCTAGTCATATTCTTCATGATGCTCTATTTATGTTTCAATTCTTATCTTTTAGGTGAGCATCATTGAAATCATCATGCCTAGCTAGGGGCGTTAAACGTTAGCGCTTGTTGGGAGGCAACCCAATTTTATTTTTGTTCCTTGCTTTTCGTTCCTGTTTAGTAATAAATAAATCATATAGCCTCTAGTTAGACGTGGTTTTATGTTTTAATTAGTGTTTGTGCCAAGTAAAACCTATAGGATCTTCTTGGATGATAATTATTTGATCTTGCTGAAAAAGACAGAAACTTTCTGCTCACAAAAACAATTGTGAAAAATCACCAGAAAGTGATAAAATGCTGATAAAAATTGTAGTAGATCAATAATCAAATTATCTAGGTCTTCCTATTTTGGAAGATTTTTCTGAATTCCAGAAGTTTTCAATTGATGCAGATTACTACAGACTGTTCTGCTTTGGAGGGTATTAACCATAGATAAGTTTGAATACAGTAGGTTTAACACCAATATGAATTTAGTATGAGTTCACAACAGTACCTAAGTGGTGATTTATTTTCTTAAACTAACGGAGCTTACGAGTTTTCTGTTAAGTTTTGTGTTGTGAAGTTTTCAAGTTTTGGGTAAAGATTTGATGGACTATGGAATAAGGAATGGCAAGAGCCTAAGCTTGGGGATGCCCAAGGCACCCCAAGGTAATATTCAAGGACAACCAAGAGCCTAAGCTTGGGGATGCCCCGGATGGCATCCCCTCTTTCGTCTTCGTTCATCGGTAACTTTACTTGGAGCTATATTTTTATTCACCACATGATATGTGTTTTGCTTGGAGCGTCATTTTATTTTTTTTCTTTTGTTTTGCTTGCTGTTTGGATAATATCCCAAGATCTGAAATTCTTAAATGAGAGAGAGTCTTCACATAGCTACATATTATTTAACTATTCATTGATCTTCACTTATATCTTTTTGGAGTAGTTTGTCACTTACTCGTGTGCTTCACTTATATCCTATGAGTAAATAGTTGAATGAGTTGAATGTCATAAATCTGAAATTATATATGTTTCGTATGCCTTTCCCATGGGGAGTAATTCCTTCACATATAAGAAGTAGATGTGGTAAATTTATTGGAGGTTACCAAACATTGTATTGATCACTTGAACAATTCATGAAACAATATTGAAGGAAGAGAGATTTCACATATAAATGTACTATCTTGGACATCTTCTATGATTGTGAGCCCCATTAATTATTTTCAAACCTGAGAAAATTAGTTGAAGTTGGACAAGGAAGACAACATAATGAGTTATGCTTGGGTATATTTGTATAGAAGTTATATTGTTATGGCTCCTCTAACATGTGGTGCTTGCTATTTAGAATCCTTTGCTGGCCAAAATATCTGTACTAAGCGGGAATACTGCTTGTGCATCCAAATTCCCTGAACCAAGTTTATTCCATGAGTGTCCACCATATCTACCTATATGCGGTATTTACCTCCCATTCCAAGTAAATTCGCATGTGCCAAACTCTAAACCTTCAAATAATAATCTGTTTTGTATGCCCGAATCGCTCATGTAAGGACTAGGGGTTGTCTGTATCTTCCATGCTAGGTGGGTTATTCTCACGATGAGTGGACTCCGCTCATCATTCACGAGAAAATGGCTGGTAACTGGGATGCCCAGTCCCATGATCAAAAGATCAAAAGTAAAATCGTGAATAACTTAAACAAAACTCCCCCAGGATTGTTGATAGTTCGACGACACGCGTTGTTTCGGACAAGCCATGTAGTGGGATTGTTGGTGGAGGGGGAGTAAAATATTTACATTTCTGTTTGGGAACCGCCTATAATGTATCTAGTATGGAAGATATTGGGGACTCTTGGTCGTTATGTTGACAATGAAAGCATACCTCTCAAAATTATTTTCATCTCTGTTTTAGCTTCGAGCTCTGGCACCTCTGCAAATCCCTGCTTCCCTCTGCGAAGGGTCTATCTTTTACTTTTATGCAAGAGTCGGTAGTATTCCTTCTCATTCCAACCTACTCTTTAGTTGGCAAGCATCATGTGATGGGGAAAGATCTAAGCATATATGGCCATTCAAATATATTTGATCATGAATTATTATTGTTGACAATTATCTATATGATAAATAAGTTGGGAGGCTAAACATTAAGCCCATATCTTTCTCTTTGTTCGATTGATGCTATTTGTTCTAAAAATATGCTTTGAGTGGTAGCAATCATGGAAGACTATATGATAGTTGAGTATGTGGAATTTGCTAAATCAATGCTCTTACATAGACCCTTCCTGAAAATAAGATGAATTGCTATTGTTTGATGACTGAGAACATAGTTTGTTAGTTTTCAAGAAAGTTTATGGTCTATGCTTTAACATGTGAATAGCTTGTTACTTGATCATGAAAAGTTTTATGCGTTGAGCTACTGTTATGACATATAATGATGCTAGAAAAGGTAATTGAAATTATCATTGATCAAACTTGTGCACCTGCTAGCATTCACGCTTCATAAATTATTTCTTTTATCATTTACCTACTCGAGGACGAAGAGGAATTAAGCTTGGGGATGGTGATACGTCTCCAACGTATCTATAATTTATGAAGTATTCATGCTATTATATTATCCTTCTAGGATGTTTTATATGCATTTATATGCTATTTTATATGATTTTTGGGACTAACCTATTAACCTAGAACCCAATGCCAGTTTCTGTTTTTTCCTTGTTTTTGGGTATCATAGAAAAGGAAAACCAAATGTAGTCCAATTGTCCTGAAACTTGACGGAGCTTATTTTTGGACCAGAAGAAGGCCATGGAGTAAAAGAGTTGGGCCAGAAGAGTCCCGGGCTGCCCACGAGGGTGGGAGGCGCACCCACCCCCTGGGCGCGCCCCCTACCTCGTGGATAGCCCGGAGACCCCCCTGACTTGTTCCCGACGCCAAAACCTCTTATATATACAGAAACCCCCAGAACATAACCTAGATCGGGAGTTCCGCCGCCGCAAGCCTCTGTAGCCACCGAAAACCAATCTAGACCCATTCCGGCACCCTGCCGGAGGGGGGAACCCTCACCGGTGGCCATCTTCATCATCCAGGCGCTCTCCATGACAAGGAGGGAGTAATTCATCCTCGGGGCTGATTCAACATGATCTTGATGTATCGCGAGCTTTGCTATTATAGTTGGATCTTATGATGTTTCTCCCCCTCTACTCTCTTGTAATGGATTGAGTTTTCCCTTTGAAGTTATCTTATCGGATTGAGTCTTTAAGGATTTGAGAACACTTGATATATGTTTTGGTGATCAACTTGCGGGTTCCGTAATATTGTGAACTTATGCATAGGGGTTGGCACACTTTTTCGTCTTGACTCTCCGGTAGAAACTTTGGGGCACTCTTTGAAGTTCTTTGTGTTGGTTGAATAGATTAATCTGAGATTGTGTGATGCATATCGTATAATCATACCCACGGATACCTGAGGTGACATTGGAGTATCTAGGTGACATTAGGGTTTTGGTTGATATGTGTCTTAAGGTGTTATTCTAGTACGAACTCTTGAATAGATCGATTCGAAAGAATAACTTTGAGGTAGTTTCGTATCCTACAATAATCTCTTCATTTGTTCTCTGCTATTAGTGACTTTGGAGTGACTCTTTGTTGCATGTTGAGGGATAGTTATATGATCCAATTATGTTATTAATGTTGAGAGAACTTGCACTACTGAAAGTATGAACCCTAGGCCTTGTTTCCTAACATTGCAATACCGTTTGTGCTCACTTTTATCGTTAGTTACCTTGCTGTTTTTATATTTTCAGATTACAAAAACCTATATCTACCATCCATATTGCACTTGTATCACCATCTCTTCGCCGAACTAGTGCACCTATACAATTTACCATTGTATTGGGTGTGTTTGGGACACAAGAGAATCTTTGTTATTTGGTTGCAGGGTTGTTTGAGAGAGACCATCTTCATCCTACACCTCCCACGGATTGATAAACCTTAGGTCATCCACTTGAGGGAAATTTGTTACTGTCCTACAAACCTCTGCACGGGCCCAACAACGTCTACAAGAAGGTTGTGTAGTAGACATCAAGCTCTTTTCTCGTGCCGTTGCCTGGGAGGTGAGTGCTTGAAGGTATATCTTTAGATCTTGCAATCGAATCTTTTTGTTTCGTGTTTTATCACTACTTTAGTTTATCAAAGAAAACTACAAAAAAATGGAATTGAGGGTGCCTCATATGCTTCATCTTTTTAATATCTTTCATGAGAATAAGGATTCCGATAATTGTGCTCAATTGCTATAGGAAGAATGTATTTAAATGTTTGGCACTAAATTTTGAATAATGAGCTTGATTGTAATGTTGTTAGTATGGACTCTTTGAATATCAGTAGTACTAATGATGATTGCACTAGTCATGATGAAAATGTCTCTTATAAGTATGTCAACTTTTGTGGAGTGCATAGAGTTTGCAAGTACACACCAAATACGGAAGATAGATTTTCCAAGAGGCATACGTATTTAGAGACTAAATGGTTGCAATAAAGGCTAGATGTTTGTGCTGAAAATTTAAAATTTGTTTGACATCCTTGTGAACTTTGCAATGAACGTGATCATTTAAATCTCCAATGCAAATTGTTTCATGATCGAATCGTGTCCAAAAATTGTGATGACTTGATTTCCCTTGCACATCATAATGAACTTAGTTTGCTTTTGTGTTATGAAGAAATGAAACATATAACTAAGGATATGCCAGAATTTGTCCTTGATAAAGTTCTTGATTTTGATCTAGAAGAAATTTTTATGTATTGTGAAGTGAATTGCATCGAAAATCCATATATTGCCAATTACATAAAGAAAAGAAAACAAATAGAATATGAAGAGAATACTAATGAAAGGGAAGAGGCTTCCCAATGTCCTCCTATTGTTTCTTATGATGAATCAGGTAACGAGGAGGAGCCCTCTATTCAACGAATCTCATTAATAAGGAGCTCAAAAAAGAGGATTAAACCCAAACATGATGTGAAGAAGAAAAATAAAATACGGAGAAACAAAGGTAAAAAGGTATCCCTCCCAAATGATGTTGCTCCTATTACTCATTCTGATGATGATAATTGCTATGCTATTGGTGCTATCCATACTATTAATGATGAGAGTGATTATGCTTATGATATGAAAAGGCCCAAGCTTGGGGATGCCATGTTTGATGAGAATGACATGTTTGAGAATTTATTTGCTGCAATTAATGTTTGTCCCAAGCTTGGGGATGCTATGTTTAATGAAGATGATATTTTTAGCCTCCAAAGTTTTGATGGGCAAAATTATTACGATGATAGCATGCCTCCTATTTATGATGGTTATATTGATGAAAGTGGGTTTGGAGAGGTCATGACTTTATCTAGTAATGAGTCCACTATCTTGGAAGAGGTTTTAATCGATTATGATGAGAACAAAGTTGCTACCTATGATGATTATTGTGATGATACTTATGCTATAAAGAGTAGTGATGATTATATTTATAAAACTTGTCATGACTATGATCACCCTTTTTCTGAACACTACTCTTTTAACGTGGAAACAATTTATAGTATTCGAGTCTCTTATGATACTCCCACTATTCTGATTGAGAAGAATTTTGCTTATGTAGAGAGTACTGAATTTTCTATTCTTGTAGATCATGAAAAGAATGCTTTATGTGATGGTTATATTGTTGAATTTATTCATGATGATACTGAGAATTATTATGAGGGAGGAATATATGCTTGTAGGAATTGCAATAATTTCAAGTTTCCCCTCTATGTTCTTAAAATCTTGAAGTTATGCTTGTTTTGCCTTCCTACGCTAGTTGATTATTGTTCCCACAAGTTTTTTGCTCACAAAATCCCTATGCATAGGAAGTGTCTTAGACTTAAATGTTCTAGTCATATTCTTCATGATGCTCTATTTATGTTTCAATTCTTATGTTTTAGGTGAGCATCATTGAAATCATCATGCCTAGCTAGGGGCGTTAAACGTTAGCGCTTGTTGGGAGGCAACCCAATTTTATTTTTGTTCCTTGCTTTTTGTTCCTGTTTAGTAATAAATAAATCATATAGCCTCTGGTTAGACGTGGTTTTATGTTTTAATTAGTGTTTGTGCCAAGTAAGACCTATTGGATCTTCTTGGATGATAATTATTTGATCTTGCTGAAAAAGACAGAAACTTTCTGCTCACGAAAACAATTGTGAAAAATCACCAGAAAGTGATAAAATTGTGATAAAATTTTCAGTAGATCAATAATCAAATTATCTAGGTCTTCCTATTTCGGAAGATTTTTCTAAATTCCAGAAGTTTTCAATTGATGCAGATTGCTACAGACTGTTCTGTTTTTGACAGATTCTGTTTTCTATGTGTTGTTTGCTTATTTTGATGAATCTATGAGTAGTATCGGAGGGTATTAACCATAGATAAGTTTGAATATAGTAGGTTTAACACCAATATGAATTTAGTATGAGTTCACAACAGTACCTAAGTGGTGATTTATTTTCTTAAACTAACGGAGCTTACGAGTTTTTACATTAAGTTTTGTGTTGTGAAGTTTTCAAGTTTTGGGTAAAGATTCGATGGACTATGGAATAAGGAGTGGCAAGAGCCTAATTTGGGGATGCCCAAGGAACCCCAAGGTAATATTCAAGGACAACCAAGAGCCTAAGCTTGGGGATGCCCCGGATGGCATCCCCTCTTTCGTCTTCGTTCATCGGTAACTTTACTTGGAGCTATATTTTTATTCACCACATGATATGTGTTTTGCTTGGAGCGTCATTTTTTTTTCTTTTGTTTTGCTTGCTGTTTGAATAATATCCCAAGATCTGAAATTCTTAAATGAGAGAGAGTCTTCACATAGCTACATATTATTTAACTATTCATTGATCTTCACTTATATCTTTTTGGAGTAGTTTGTCACTTACTCGTGTGCTTCACTTATATCCTATGAGTAAATAGTTGAATGAGTTGAATGTCATAAATCTGAAATTATATATGTTTCGTATGCATTTCCCATGGGGAGTAATTCCTTCACATATAAGAAGTAGAGGTGGTAAATTTATTGAAGGTTACCAAACATTGTATTGATCACTTGAACAATTCATGAAAGAATATTGACGGAAGAGAGATTTCACATATAAATGTACTATCTTGGACATCTTCTATGATTGTGAGCCCCATTAATTATTTTCAAACCTGAGCAAATTAGTTGAAGTTGGACAAGGAAGACAACATAATGAGTTATGCTTGGGTATATTTGTATAGAAGTTATATTGTTATGGCTCCTCTAACATGTGGTGCTTGCTATTTAGAATCCTTTGCTGGCCAAAATATCTGTACTAAGCGGGAATACTGTTTGTGCATCCAAATTCCTGAACCAAGTTTATTCCATGAGTGTCCACCATATCTACCTATATGTATTTACCTCCCATTCCAAGTAAATTCGCATGTGCCAAACTCTAAACCTTCAAATAATAATCTGTTTTGTATGCCCGAATCGCTCATGTAAGGACTAGGGGCTGTCTGTATCTTCCATGCTAGGTGGGTTATTCTCACGATGAGTGGACTCCGCTCATCATTCACGAGAAAATGGCTGGTAACTGGGATGCCCAGTCCCATGATCAAAAGATCAAAAGTAAAATCGTGAATAACTTAAACAAAACTCCCCCAGGATTGTTGATAGTTCGACGGCACCCGTTGTTTCGGACAAGCCGTAGAGTGGGATTGTTGGTGGAGGGGGAGTAAAATCTTTAAATTTCTGTTTGGGAACCGCCTATAATGTATCTAGTATGGAAGATATTGGGGACTCTTGGTCGTTATGTTGACAATGAAAGCATACCTCTCAAAATTATTTTCATCTCTGTTTTAGCTTCGAGCTCTGGCACCTCTGCAAATCCCTGCTTCCCTCTGCGAAGGGTCTATCTTTTACTTTTATGCAAGATTCGGTAGTATTCCTTCTCATTCCAACCTACTATTTAGTTGGCAAGCATCATGTGATGGGGAAAGATCTAAGCATATATGGCCATTCAAATATATTTGATCATGAATTATTATTGTTGACAATTATCTATATGATAAATAAGTTGGGAGGCGAAACATTAAGCCCCTATCTTTCTCTGTGTTCGATGGATGCTATTTGTTCTAAAAATATGCTTTGAGTGGTAGCAATCTTGGAAGACTATATGATAGTTGAGTATGTGGAATTAGCTAAATCAATGCTCTTACATAGACCCTTCCTGAAAATAAGATGAATTGCTATTGTTTGATGACTGAGAACATAGTTTGTTAGTTTTCAAGAAAGTTTTTGATATATGCTTTAACATGTGAATAGCTTGTTACTTGATCATGAAAAGTTTTATGCGTTGAGCTACTGTTATGACATATAATGATGCTGGAAAAGGTAATTTAAATTATCATTGATCAAACTTGTGCACCTGCTAGCATTCACGCTTCATAAATTATTTCTTTTATCATTTACCTACTCGAGGACGAACAGGAATTAAGCTTGGGGATGGTGATACGTCTCCAACGTATCTATAATTTATGAAGTATCCATGCTATTATATTATCCTTCTAGGATGTTTTATATGCATTTATATGCTATTTTATATGATTTTTGGGACTAACCTATTAACCTAGAGCCCAATGCCAGTTTCTGTTTTTTCCTTGTTTTTGGGTATTGTAGAAAAGGAAAACCAAATGGAGTCCAATTGTCCTGAAACTTGACGGAGCTTATTTTTGGACCAGAAGAAGGCCATGGAGTAAAAGAGTTGGTCCAGAAGAGTCCCGGGCTGCCCACGAGGGTGGGAGGCGCACCCACCCCCCTGGGCGCGCCCCCTACCTCGTGGACAGCCCGAAGACCCCCCTGACTTGTTCCCGATGCCAAAACCTCTTATATATACAGAAACCCCCAGATCATAACCTAGATCGGGAGTTCCGCCGCCGCAAGCCTCTGTAGCCACCGAAAACCAATCTAGACCCGTTCCGGCACCCTGCCGGAGGGGGGAACCCTCACCGGTGGCCATCTTCATCATCCAGGCGCTCTCCATGACAAGGAGGGAGTAGTTCATCCTCGGGGCTGATTCGACATGATCTTGATGTATCGCGAGCTTTGCTATTATAGTTGGATCTTATGATGTTTCTCCCCTCTACTCTCTTGTAATGGATTGAGTTTTCCCTTTGAAGTTATCTTATCGGATTGAGTCTTTAAGGA
Source organism: Aegilops bicornis (assembly GCA_021605145.1). NCBI lineage: Eukaryota > Viridiplantae > Streptophyta > Magnoliopsida > Poales > Poaceae > Aegilops > Aegilops bicornis. The sequence goes on from CM038669.1 coordinate 155,544,416, forward strand.
TTTGAGAACACTTGATATATGTTTTGGTGATCAACTTGCGGGTTCCGTAATATTGTGAACTTATGCATAGGGGTTGGCACACGTTTTCGTCTTGACTCTCCAGTAGAAACTTTGGGGCACTCTTTGAAGTTCTTTGTGTTGGTTGAATAGATTAATCTGAGAATGTGTGATGCATATCGTATAATCATACCCACGGATACTTGAGGTGACATTGGAGTATCTAGGTGACATTAGGGTTGGTTGATATGTGTCTTAAGGTGTTATTCTAGTACGAACTCTTGAATAGATCGACCCGAAAGAATAACTTTGAGGTAGTTTCGTACCCTACAATAATCTCTTCATTTGTTCTCTGCTATTAGTGACTTTGGAGTGACTCTTTGTTGCATGTTGAGGGATAGTTATATGATCCAATTATGTTATTAATGTTGAGAGAACTTGCACTACTGAAAGTATGAACCCTAGGCCTTGTTTCCTAACATTGCAATACCGTTTGTGCTCACTTTTATCATTAGTTACCGTGCTGTTTTTATATTTTCAGATTACAAAAACCTATCTCTACCATCCATATTGCACTTGTATCACCATCTCTTCGCCGAACTAGTGCACCTATACAATTTACCATTGTATTGGGTGTGTTTGGGACACAAGAGAATCTTTGTTATTTGGTTGCTTGGTTGTTTGAGAGAGACCATCTTCATCCTACACCTCCCACGGATTGATAAACCTTAGGTCATCCACTTGAGGGAAATTTGTTACTGTCCTACAAACCTCTGCACTTGGAGGCCCAACAACGTCTACAATAAGAAGGTTGTGTAGTAGACGTCAAGCTCTTTTAAAGCGCCGCTGTCGGGAGGTGAGTGCTTGAAGGTATATCTTTAGATCTTGCAATCGAATCTTTTTGTTTCGTGTTTTATCACTACTTTAGTTTATCAAAGAAAACTACAAAAAAATGGAATTGAGGGTGCCTCATATGCTTCATCTTTTTAATATCTTTCATGAGAATAAGGATTCCGATAATTGTGCTCAATTGCTATTGGAAGAATGTATTTAAATGTTTGGCACTAAATCTTTGAATAATGAGCATGATTGCAATGTTGTTAGTATGGACTCTTTGAATATCAATAGTACTAATGATGATTGCACTAGTCATGATGAAAATGTCTCTTATAAGTATGTCAACTTTTGTGGAGTGCATAGAGTTTGCAAGTACACACCAAATACGGAAGATAGATTTTCCAAGAGGCATAAGTATTTAGAGACTAAATGGTTGCAATAAAGGCTAGATGTTTGTGCTGAAAATTTAAAATTTGTTTGACATCCTTGTGAACTTTGCAATGAACGTGATCATTTAAATCTCCAATGCAAATTGTTTCATGATCGAATCGTGTCCAAAAATTGTGATGACTTGATTTCCCTTGCACATCATAATGAACTTAGTTTGCTTTTGTGTTATGCAGAAATGAAACATATAACTAAGGATATGCCAGAATTTGTCCTTGATAAAGTTCTTGATTTTTATCTAGAAGAAATTTTTATGTATTGTGCAGTGAATTGCATCGAAAATCCATATATTGCCAATTACATAAAGAAAAGAAAACAAATAGAATATGAAGAGAATACTAATGAAAGGGAAGAGGCTTCCCAATATCCTCCTATTGTTTCTTATGATGAATCAGGTAACGAGGAGGAGCCCTCTATTCAACAAATCTCATTAATAAGGAGCTCAAAAAAGAGGATTAAACCCAAACATGATGTGAAGAAGAAAAATAAAATACGGAGAAACAAAGGTAAAAAGGTATCCCTCCCAAACGATGTTGCTCCTATTACTCATTGTGATGATGATACTTGCTATGCTATTGGTGCTATCCATACTATTAATGATGAGAGTGATTATGCTTATGATATGAAAAGGCCCAAGCTTGGGGATGCCATGTTTGATGAGAATGACATGTTTGAGAATTTATTTGCTGCAATTAATGTTTGTCCCAAGCTTGGGGATGCTATGTTTAATGAAGATGATATTTTTAGCCTCCGAAGTTTTGATGGGCAAAATTATTATGATGATAGCATGCCTCCTATTTATGATGGTTATATTGATGAAAGTGGGTTTCGAGAGGTCATGACTTTATTTAGTAATGAGTCCACTATCTTGGAAGAGGTTTCAATCGATTATGATGAGAACAAAGTTGCTACCTATGATCATTATTGTGATGATACTTATGCTATAAAGAGTAGTGATGATTATATTTATCAAACTTGTCATGATTATGATCACCCTTTTTCTAAACACTACTCTTTTAACATGGAAACAATTTACAGTATTCGAGTCTCTTATGATACTCCCACTATTCTGATTGAGAAGAATTTTGCTTATGTAGAGAGTAGTAAATTTTCTATGCTTGTAGATCATTAAAAGAATGCTTTATGTGATGGTTATATTGTTGAATTTATTCATGATGCTACTGAGAATTAATATGAGGGAGGAATATATGCTTGTAGGAATTGCAATAATTTCAAGTTTCCCCTCTATGTTCTTAAAATCTTGAAGTTATGCTTGTTTTGCCTTCCTATGCTAGTTGATTATTGTTCCCATAAGCCTCACAAAATCCCTATGCATAGGAAGTGGGTTAGACTTAAATGTGCTAGTCATATTCTTCATGATGCTCTCTTTATATTTCAATTCTTATCTTTTAGGTGAGCATCATTGAAATCATCATGCCTAGCTAGGGGCGTTAAACGTTAGCGCTTGTTGGGAGGCAACCCAATTTTATTTTTGTTCCTTGCTTTTTGTTCCTGTTTAGTAATAAATAAATCATCTAGCCTCTGGTTAGATGTGGTTTATGTTTTAATTAGTGTCTGTGCCAAGTAAGACCTATAGGATCTTCTTGGATGATAATTATTTGATCTTGTTGAAAAAGACAGAAACTTTCTCCTCACGAAATAATTTGTCAAAAATCACCAGAAAGGGATAAAATGCTGATACAAATTGCAGTAGATCAATAATCAAATTATCTAGGTCTTCCTATTTTGGAAGACTTTTCTGAGTTCCAGAAGTTTTCGTTTGATGCAGATTACTACAGACTGTTCTGTTTTTGACAGATTCTTTTTTCTATGTGTTGTTTGCTTATTTTCATGAATCTATGAGTAGTATCGGAGGGTATTAACCATAGATAAGTTCGAACACAGTAGGTTTAACACCAATATGAATTTAGAATGAGTTCACAACAGTACCTAAGTGGTGATTTATTTTCTTATACTAACGGAGCTTACGAGTTTTCTGTTAAGTTTTGTGTTGTGAAGTTTTCAAGTTTTGGGTAAAGTTTCGATGGACTATGGAATAAGGAGTGGCAAGGGCCTAAGCTTGGGGATGCCCAAGGCAACCCAAGGTAATATTCAAGGACAACCAAGAGCCTAAGCTTGGGGATGCCCCGGATGGCATCCCCTCTTTCGTCTTCGTTCATCGGTAACTTTACTTGGAGCTATATTTTTATTCACCACATGATATGTGTTTTGTTTGGAGCATCATTTTATTTTATTTTATTTTGTTTTGCTTGCTGTTTGAATAATATCCCAAGATCTGAAATTTTTAAATGAGAGAGAATCTTCACATAGCTACATAATTATTTAAGTATTCATTGAGCTTCACTTATATCTTTTTGGAGTAGTTTGTCACTTACTCGTGTGCTTCACTTATATCCTATGAGTAAATAGTTGAATGAGTTGAATGTCATAAATCTGAAATTATATATGTTTCGTATGCCTTTCCCATGGGGAGTAATTCCTTCACATATAAGAAGTAGAGGTGGTAAATTTATTGAAGGTTACCAAACATTGTATTGATCACTTGAACAATTCATGAAAGAATATTGAAGGAAGAGAGATTTCACATATAAATGTACTATCTTGGACATCTTCTATGATTGTGAGCCCCATTAATTATTTTCAAACCTGAGCAAATTAGTTGAAGTTGGACAAGGAAGACAACATAATGAATTATGCTTGGGTATATTTGTATAGAAGTTATATTGTTATGGCTCCTCTAACATGTGGTGCTTGCTATTTAGAATCCTTTGCTGGCCAAAATATTCGTACTAAGCGGGAATACTGCTTGTGCATCCAAATTCCCTGAACCAAGTTTATTCCATGAGTGTCCACCATATCTACCTATATGCGGTATTTACCTCCCATTCCAAGTAAATTCGCATGTGCCAAACTCTAAACCTTCAAATAATAATCTGTTTTGTATGCCCGAATCGCTCATGTAGTGACTAGGGGTTGTCTGTATCTTCCATGCTAGGTGGGTTATTCTCACGATGAGTGGACTCCGCTCATCATTCACGAGAAAATGGCTGGTAACTGGGATGCCCATTCCCATGATCAAAAGATCAAAAGTGAAATCGTGAATAACTTAAACAAAACTCCCCCAGGATTGTTGATAGTTCGACGGCACCCGTTGTTTTGGACAAGCCGTGGAGTGTGATTGTTGGTGGAAGGGGAGTAAAATCTTTACGTTTCTGTTTGGGAACAGCCTATAATGTATCTAGTATGGAAGATATTGGGGACTCTTGGTTGTTATGTTGACAATGAAAGCATACCTCTCAAAATTATGTTCATCTCTGTTTTAGCTTCGAGCTCTGGCACCTCTGCAAATCCCTGCTTCCCTCTTGGAAGGGTCTATCTGTCACGCCCAAGAGGCGACCCTATCCTAAAGGAACTCGAAGGTCCCACTAAGGATAGAAGCGCATCTTGAAGACGCTTTTGCAAGGTGGATATCATTACATCAACATTACATAATAGTGGGGATACAACCAAGACATACAATGTCACATGAATACAACAATACATCATATACAAGATCAACATCCGACTACGGATGAAACATAAACAGAAACTCAAACAATATCCACCCTGCTAGCCCAGGCTGCCGACCAGGAACCTATCCCTCAATCGAAGAAGAAGTAGAAGAAGAACTCCAAAACAAGTAAACATCGCTCTCGCGTCATGAGCATCGCATAACCTGTACCTGCAATTGTTGTTGTAGTAAACTGTGAGCCACAAGGACTCAGCAATCCCATTACCATGGGTATCAAGACTAGCAAAGCTTAATGGTAAGGAAGAGGTAAAGTGGTGAGGTTGCAGCAGCGACTAAGCATGTATGGTGACTAACATACGCAAATAAGAGCGAGAAGAGAGGCAAAACCAGCGGTCGTCAACTAGTAATGATCAAGAAGTGATCCTGAGCTCCTACTTACGTCAATCATAACCCAAGAAACCGTGTTCTCCTCTCGATCAACCCCGAAAAGAGACAATCACGGTTACGCATGCAGTTGGTGTATTTTAGAAGAGTCTACTTCAAGTTACTACAACCGGATATTAACAAATTACCATCTGCGACATAACCGCAGGCACGGCTCTCGAAAGTTTATACCCTGCAGGGGTGTCCCAACTTAGCCCATTATAAGCTCTCGCGATCAACGAAGGATATTCCTTCTCCCGGGAAGACCCGATCAGTCTCCGGAATTCCGGTTTACAAGACATCTCGACAATGGTAAAACAAGAGCAGCAAAGCCGCCCGATGCGCCGACAATCCCGATAGGAGCTGTACATATCTCGTTCTCAGGGCAACACCGGATGAGACATCCTACGAGTAAAACCAGCCCTCATGTTTCCCCAAGGTGGCCCCGCAGTCTACTCGTTTCGGGCCAACACTTAGAGAAGCATTGGCCCGGGGGGGGGCTAAAATAAAGATGGCCCTCGGGTTAATGACTCCCAAGGGAAAGGTATAGGTGGTGGGCAAATGGTAAAACCAATGTTGGGCCTTGCTGGAGGAGTTTTATTCAAGGCGAACTGTCAAGGGGGTCCCATAAATCACCCAACTGCGTTAGAGACGCAAAATCCGGGAACATAATACCGATATGACGGAAACTAGGGCGGCAAGAGTGGAACAAAACACCAGGCATAAGGCCGAGCCTTCCACCCTTTACCAAGTATATAGATGCATTAATAATATAAGAGATATTGTGATATCCCAACATAAACATAATCCAACGTGGAGCAATCTTCATCTTCACCTGCAACTAGCAACGCTATAAGAGGGGCTGAGCAAAGCGGTAACATAGCCAAACAATGGTTTGCTAGGAAGGGTGACAAAGGTTAGAGGTTCATGGCAATTTGGGAGGCTTGAGCAGCAAGTGATAGGTAGCGCAGAATAGCGATAGAACGAAGCAACTAGCATAACAATGATAGTAATGAGATCCAAGGTGACGGTCATCTTGCCTGAAATTCCGCTAGGAAGAAGAACGAGTCCAAGAAGAAGACGAACGGGAGTAGTAGAACGAATTCTCACAATCGCAACATTACCGGAACTAAGAAGCAACACCGGAAAGAAAACAAACAACACGGTAAATGCACAAGCATAAACATGGCATGATGCACAATCAAGTATGATGCATGTCCGGGTTAAAGAGCATGGCATAGCAAAGTGCAACAAACAATGCTACAAGTTAAGTGGGACTCAATATGCAACGAGTTGCATATTGACAAAACACCACATTGACATATTTAGTTTAATGTCGTTTAAGCTACCAAATAATGTTAAATGTTGTTAAACATGGAAAGAGGTGAGGCATAATTAAACTACCTATCTAGGCAAGTTTAAATGAGGCCGGAACAACAAACAACAATTCCGGAAAATCCTCATATGCATATTTCAAATTTGGTACTGTTCTGCCCTAAACCATATTTTAATGTTATTAAACAGCAAAATAAAGTCCACCATGTTAAACTAGGCATTTTTCCACCCCATTTACATATAAAGTTTATTAAATTCGGAGCTACGGTTATTAAGTTATGAAATAAACCATTTTAGCATGGCAATTATGCAAATTAATGCAAACAACAATCTAAACATTTTGAACATGGATGAAAGCAGCATATTGTGAAACTAGATAAAATTCTAAGCATTTTACATGTATAGTTTGTTTAGTTTGGATGCATGCATATTTAGCTATAGACAATTTAAAACAGTGGCAATTCGGTAAATATGCATGCACTGAAAAATGCTAAAATACAGAGAGTGGGAAAAAATATGCACGGGCCCGAAGCATCACAATGCAGCGGCCCAGATGAGTTCGGCCCATGTGGCTGTGAGAGTGTGCAAAATAACAGGAAAACGTAGCAAAAGATGGGGGCGGCTAGGACTCGAACCCCAGACCCCTCGAATGAATAGTGGCCGCGCTAGCCACTGGGCTAGCTGTGTGTTTGTGATCCATGGGAAGTCGACAGGAGCTTAAACATCTACACATCGCGACCAGGACCAAAACTCAATCATGCACACGGGGACTCGCCGACAACGGGAGGCAGCAGCAAACCTTGCTGGATGCAGAGGGACGGCGGGGGTGCGGAAACGTGCCATGGTGCGTGTGGTGGAGCAACGACGCAACGGTGTGGGTGTGCTCGCGCAGGAACAGACCACGGGCTCGCAAAAGAAAACAACAGAAACTCCACGAACTCGTTCATGGTGGTCGTGCAAAATCTCCACCGGAGCGACGCCTACATGCACGGATTTGAAAGGGAAAAGGAGGGGTTTGCGAGAGGAGCTCACGAGGGGCTCGAATTCGTTGGCAGGGTGGTCGGAGAAGCAGTGAAGACGGCTTGGGGACCCACAGATCGCCGGTGTCCGTGAAGCAGAGAACGGATGGGAAGAAGAGGTCATAGAGGAAGACGATCGCGTCGGCCTTGGAACTCACTGGCTCCTGGCCTGCTTGTAGTCGAAGAAGACGACGTCGGGGAAGAAGACCCTCGCGGCACGCGCATTGTCTCCGGGCGTGATGTAGAGGACGCAGGGGAAGTAGAGGGACTTGGCGAATGCTCTGATCCGGGAAGAAGAAGTCGAAGGGGAAGAAGAGGACGTCGGGGAAGGCGTCCTCGGGCTCGGATCGGCGTCAGAACGGGCTTGGGGAGGCGTTGCGGTTCTCGGGGTCGACTGAGGGGAGGCCGGCGATGCTCCTACTCTGGTGATGAGCTCCTGCTGGAGACGAGCTTCGGCTCGTCCTGGGCATGGCGACGGGCGGTGGAGGAAGCAGGCGCGTGGGTGCCCCCTTACCTGTGGCGGCGGCAGAGGAGGAAAGAGGGGGTGGGAAGGAACCCTAGGATGAGGAGCGGGGGTTTTATAGGAGGAGCTGGCGCGGTGCCGTGGCCACGGTGGCCATGTGCTCCCTCTGGTTTTCACCGTGAGAGACAGAGAGGGAGGAAGAAGAAAAGGAGGGAGACGGGTCGCTGGCAGGTGGGGTCGGCGGGGTGATCGGCTGGCCATGGGGAAAATTTTACCAGGGAGGTGATCGGTGGGCTGCGGGGCTGGGCTAGATGGGCCGCGGCTCGGCTGGAGCAGCACTGCTGCGTTGGTGCTGGACTGCATTGCTGCTGCTGGAAGCTGGGCTCTCTCTCTCCCTCTTATTCTTTCTTTTCTCAATTTCCTCAAACAGAAAATAAGAGAGAAAAGCTCAGAGATAAAGGGAAGGCATGAGAGAGATATGAGAATATATATGGAGTCCAGAATTTGTGCAGAATTTTGATAAATTGCTTTGGGCATTTTTAAGGATAGAAAAATAATTCAAGTTTGAATTAAATTCAAACTTGAGCCATTTTTGAACCCAACCAAATCAACTCCAAAAGAGATAAAATTTGTCATAGAGGTATAAGGCATTGAGTAAGATCACCAGGAAATAAATGAACATTAATGGAGGAGGGAATAATGTCACTTGCAAAAAAACATGAAGGAAGAAGGAGGGGAGAGGTGATGATACATGGGCATATGGCTTGAGAGAGATAGCAAGGGTTGATGCACACACAACATGATGAGCATGATGAGCATGATGAAAATGCAAAATGACAAGGTTACAATGCAACATAACAAGTGAGATGGGGATGGTGCAAGAAGCAAATATATGACAAGGCGCTCAACATGATCATGGCATAAACATATAGGAATGAGATATGCAACAATAATTATGATAATGCAACAAACACAATAACCACACGGCAACAACTAAAATAAAAGGAAGGCAACTAGAGCATCGGTCTTGGGGCGTTACAACTCTCCACCACTAACAAGAGATCTCGTCCCGAGATCTAGGATGGCACCAGAGAGAAACGGAAGAGGAAGAGAGGAGGTAGAACTAAGTTGCTTCTACGACAAACGAGTGAAACCACGAACCTTGAGAGGTTGAGCAATTTAAAAGAAAGAGTACAACAGAGATGAACGAGATTGCAAACAATCCGTTAGAAAAGAGGAACAAGGAACATTACGAGAACTTGAAGGTTGCAAAGACATGAATCAAGAGTTTAATGGACAAGATAGAATTCGAAACCACTCCGGTTAAAACAAGATGGGAGAGGAAGAATTCGGGCAGCACCCTGGCTGAACATGGAAGGAATAGAACATGAACTTGAGAAGATGGGATGATACTTGATGAAATTAACAACACACTGCCTCCGGAACTAATGGAAGAATGGCACAATGGGTAAGAAGGATTTCAGACAGCACTCAGGATGAAAAGAGAGGCAAAACTTGATAAGATGAAAGAACTTGAGCAGAGGACATAACACTCCTGTTAAACGGGTAAGCAAGGAAAAGAACATGATATTTGCAAAATGAGATGATGGGTCGAAGAGAGTAACATCACAATGCCTCCGGAAGAAAGAATAGAAGATAGATCATTGGAATAAAAGAATGGAGAAGAAAATGCCAACTTCTGCCACAAATGATCTTGAGAAGCATCCTTGCAAAGAAGAATTGAACGGACTTGTTGGAAAATCAACAACGAAAAGCACAAGCTTGTTATGGGCTTATGGCAAACATCTCAAAATGATGAGGTGACAACCTGCCACTAACAGAAACAATTGATTGGTTGAGATCAATGAAGATAAGAGAAACTTCTTCACCGAGATGAGAAGGAGAAATTTGGATCATTGATAAGCACCATAAATAGCTACATTCCTTAGGGAAGGCTGTAGGTGAAATATAACCCAATATAACTCCAACAAAAGGATTGATTTGTTGAAAAGATTTCTTGAACGAAGAGAAAATGATGGATTTAAAATACCTCATTCTTGACAACATATGAATCATGAAACATGAAGGAAATTGTCAAGAGTGCCATAACACCACCTCCAAAGATAAGGTAGAAAGAATTGCACTTTGGAATGCAAGATGAAGAATACTTGAGCTCCTCAAAACAAAACATGTGTTGAACACCATGTTTATTTTAGAGTGTAGCTTGGCGGATCATGACTCCGAGAGAAAAACTTGAAGAATAATTGAAGAATGAAAGGAGTCCTTGATGAACCACCATGTAGAGCCTCCATGAAGAACTCCGGTAATAAAAGGATGATAAAAAGAAAGAGAAGTTGAAAACACAGGGTGAAGCCTTGCGATGATTTAGAAGGAGCTTCGTGATGAGATAATGCCGAAAACTTGGAACTCCAGAAAAGAAAGGTGAATCAACTCGAACCGAGAATTACTTCATCATGAACAAACTCCGGAAGAAAAGAATTGAATCACCTCGAGGAAATAAGAATAAGATTTATTGTATGCTTATCCTTCATCAAATTAAATTGATGACAAGCAATGGATTTGGCATACTACTTATTCCCGTAGAAAGGATTATGAGAGATATAGCGCAAACTTGAGAAGGTATTGATGGAACCACCGGTGGAATTGGAAAGAACGAATGGATCTATATGATAACGAAGGAAGAGAACTCTTGAACGAACCACCGTAAGAATTGAAAATGAACGTAGAAAAGGCACAATTCACTGGGAAGAGTTTGAAAACGAATGAAGATGCTTGAGAGAATTTAGATACAAGAGAATGAAGAGATCATGAACTGATTAGAGTATATTTGAACAATTCACCGGTAAGATTTGGAGAACGGTAGCTACACGCTGAGAATGAAGAATTATGACATGATGGCCTTCGGAGGAAAGAAATGGAAACAACTCATGAAATGCTCCGGATGGGTGAAAAGAAATCCCACAATCGAAAACAATTATGAGAGGATGGCATCAAGCTAGAACCATGAATCTTGAAGAGAATGGAGCAAGATTTGAGAGAAACTCTTCTTCGGTCTTGAAATGTTGAGAATGACGATGAGAAACATCACCATGAATTGTTGAGGCACTCCGGGATGAAAATTGGAAAGGTTGAACCAACGATGAAAAGAATTTGAAAGATCTTGGACAAAGGCATATGACTGATGAAATTCATTCTTACGTCAAACTTCGAAAAGAATTTGGGAATAGCTCCTGATAATTAGAAGAGTTAGGTAAGATCCTGGGAAAAGACTTGTGGGTTAGGGCCCACTGAAAAGAAACACCGTTGGAAAAGATTGATGAATGCGAAATGATGCACCAGAGCGATTGAAAAATTGGAATGAGGTGACAACCTCGAATTAAATGGATGCAAACACGAATCTTCTGAGATGTCTTCAGCACTCCGGAATGATAGAGCGGCGAGAGGCGAACGAGCAAAGGGAAATATTTGAGCTGAGGGAAAGAATACGATCGACAACGAAAAAAAACTTGAAATTGGATCCACCGGAAAGAAAATGCGATGAACAATGATGAACTCGACGAGACTTCGCCGGATAAGAACATTGAAAGAAAAGAATGAAGAGACTTCCCACAAATAAAAGGATACATGATTAAGAAATCTGAGTCCTTGAAGAAAAAGGGTGGGAGGGCGGGAAAACAAAGGCAACTTGGGGACGGATGAAACGGATACCATTGAGAAATACTTAGAATTTATCTTGCGGATGTTGAAATGATCAGATCCACTTAAAGAGAAGCACGCCGGTTGAAAAAGAATTAACATGACGACCTCGATGATCAAGAAGGATTAGTATTCACATAGCAATATGAGAACACCGTTTAGGGAAGGTACGGATCAACACTTGACATCGAAGCAACTCGAATACCACAAATAAAACAAAACAAAGGATTTGGCTTGCAGAATAAGCCGGAAAACAAATATATGATAGAGATTTACCCAATCCCATATCATGCATCTGTCGGAAAGATATTCTAGGAGCTACTTGAATTCCCACCTATAAACTCCCGAAACTTTCTGGTTATGCAATCAGGTGTTGGGGATACAGGGACACAAAATATATCACCCAAACTAACAATACCTAGATCCAAATTGTATCCATCCGTCAACACATAACCAAGAAAACTCCGGAAATCGTGTACCTCAACCTTCGAAAAGCATCCGTTATACAAGCTATGGCAATACTCTTGAACTCCCCAGTACTGGGTGGCGTCGAGGTTATCTCACCAACAACTGCATAAAAGAGATTTTCGATGTCGGCAAAACTCAAGCATTCCAGAACTGCAACGATAAAATTGTGACGACAACACCTCGGAGCTCAACTCCCTGGGACACTGCCACAACCCCTAAATGTCAGGAGGCACCAAGAACAATGTTCTCGTCACAAGACTATCGGAACAATCCCAAGATACCCGTGTGATCCTAAAAATAATTCGTGAAAATTTGAGGAGAGGAAAGACAAAACATCTACGTCAGGAGGCCTCACCAGAGCGACGAAGGGACCGAGGAGCAAAAAGAATCCTATTCTTCGATATATATAATCCTAAGACTCAAAATAGTTTTCTTCTAGACTCAATAACGGCCAACAATCAAGGGGGCTCCTATGGTCGGTCGAGGCTATGATACCAACTTGTCACGCCCAAGAGGCGACCCTATCCTAAAGGAAATCGAAGGTCCCACTAAGGATAGAGCGCATCTTGAAGACGCTTTTGCAAGGTGGATATCATTACATCAACATTACATAATAGTGGGGATACAACCAAGATATACAATGTCACATGAATACAACAATACATCATATACAAGATCAACATCCGACTACGGATGAAACATAAACAGAAACTCAAACAATATCCACCCTGCTAGCCCAGGCTGCCGACTAGGAACCTATCCCTCAATCGAAGAAGAAGCAGAAGAAGAAATCCAAAACAAGTAAACATCGCTCTCGCATCATGAGCATCGCATAACCTGTACCTGCAACTGTTGTTGTAGTAAACTGTGAGCCACGAGGACTCAGCAATCCCATTACCATGGGTATCAAGACTAGCAAAGCTTAATGGGTAAGGAAGAGGTAAAGTGGTGAGGTTGCAGCAGCGACTAAGCATGTATGGTGGCTAACATACGCAAATAAGAGCGAGACGAGAGGCAAAACCAGCGGTCGTCAACTAGTAATGATCAAGAAGTGATCCTGAGCTCCTACTTACGTCAATCATAACCCAAGAAACCGTATTCTCCTCTCGATCAACCCCGAAAAGAGACAATCACGGTTACGCACGCAGTTGGTGTATTTTAGAAGAGTTTACTTCAAGTTTACTACAACCGGATATTAACAAATTCCCATCTGCCACATAACATGCACGACTCTCGAAAGTTTATACCCTGCAGGGGTGTCCCAACTTAGCCCATTATAAGCTCTCGCGATCAACGAAGGATATTCCTTCTTCCGGGAAGACCCGATCAGTCTCGGAATCCCGGTTTACAAGACATTTCGACAATGGTAAAACAAGACCAGCAAAGCCGCCCGATGCGCCGACAATCCCGATAGGAGCTGCACATATCTCGTTCTCGGGGCAACACCTGATGAGACATCCTACGAGTAAAACCAACCTCAAGTTTCCCCAAGGTGGCCTCATGATCTACTCGTTTCGGGCCAACACTTAGAGAAGCATTGGCCCAGGGGGGCTAAAATAAAGATGACCCTCGGGTTAATTACTCCCAAGGGAAAGGTATAGGTGGTGGGAAAATGGTAAATCCAATGTTGGGCCTTGCTGGAGGAGTTTTATTCAAGGCGAACTGTCAAGGGGGGCCCATAAATCACCCAACCGCGTTAGGGACGCAAAATCCGGGAACATAATACCGATATGACGGAAACTAGGGCGGTAAGAGTGGAACAAAACACCAGGCATAAGGCCAAGCCTTCCACCCTTTACCAACTATATAGATGCATTAATAATATAAGAGATATTGTGATATCCCAACATAAACATAATCCAACGTGGAGCAATCTTCATCTTCACCTGCAACTAGCAACGCTATAAGAGGGGCTGAGCAAAGCGGTAACATAGCCAAACAATGGTTTTGCTAGGAAGGGTGACAAAGGTTAGAGGTTCATGGCAATTTGGGAGGCTTGAGCAAGAAGTGATAGGTAGCGCAGCATAGCGATAGAACGAAGCAACTAGCATAACAATGATAGTAATGAGATCCAAGGTGACGGTCATCTTGCCTGAAATCCCGCTAGGAAGAAGAACGAGTCCAAGAAGAAGACGAACGGGAGTAGTAGAACGAATCCTCACAATCGCAACATTACTGGAACTAAGAAGCAACACCAGAAAGAAAACAAACAACATGGTAAATGCACAAGCATAAACATGGCATGATGCACAATCAAGTATGATGCATGTCCAGTTTAAAGAGCATGGCATGGCAAAGTGCAACAAACAATGCTACAAGTTAAGTGGAACTCAATATGCAACGAGTTGCATATTGACAAAACACCACATTGACATATTTAGTTTAATATCGTTTAAGCTACCAAACAATGTTAAATGTTGTTAAACATGGCAAGAGGTGAGGCATAATTAAACTACCTATCTAGGCAAGTTTAAATGAGGCCGAGCCTTCAACCCTTTACCAAGTATATAGATGCATTAATAATATAAGAGATATTGTGATATCCCAACATAAACATAATCCAACATGGATCAATCTTCATCTTCACCTGCAACTAGCAACGCTATAAGAGGGGCTGAGCAAAGCGGTAACATAGCCAAACAACGGTTTGCTAGGAAGGGTGACAAAGGTTAGAGGTTCATGGCAATTTGGGAGGCTTGAGCAAAGAAGTGATAGGTAGCCTTGACATAGCGATAGAACGAAGCAACTAGCATAACAATGATAGTAATGAGATCCAAGGTGACGGTCATCTTGGCTGAAATCCCGCTAGGAATAAGAACGAGTCCAAGAAGAAGACGAACGGGAGTAGTAGAACGAATCCTCACAATTGCAACATTACCGGAACTAAGAAGCAACACCGGAAAGAAAACAAACAACATGGTAAATGCACAAGCACAAACATGGCATGATGCACAATCAAGTATGATGCATGTCCGGTTTAAAGAGCATGGCATGGCAAAGTGCAACAAACAATGCTACAAGTTAAGTGGAACTCAATATGCAACGAGTTGCATATTGACAATACACCACATTGACATATTTAGTTTAATGTCGTTTAAGCTACCAAACAATGTTAAATGTTGTTAAACATGGCAAGAGGTGAGGCATAATTAAACTACCTATATAGGCAAGTTTAAATGAGGCCGGAACAACAAACAACAATTCCGGAAAATCCTCATATGAATATTTCAAATTTGGTACTGTTCTGCCCTAAACCATATTTTAATGTTATTAAACAGCAAAATAAAGTCCACCATGTTAAACTAGGCATTTTTTCACCCCATTTACATATAAAGTTTATTAAATTCGGAGCTACGGTTATTAAGTTATGAAATAAACCCTTTTAGCATGGCAATTATGCACATTAACGCAAACAACAATCTAAACATTTTGAACATGGATGAAAGCAGCATATTGTGAAACTAGATAAAATTCTAAGCATTTTACATATATAGTTTGTTTAGTTTGGATGCATGCATATTTAGCTATAGACATTTTAAAACAGTGGCAATTCGGTAAATATGCATGCACTGAAAAATGCTAAAATACACAGAGTGGGAAAAAAATATGCACGGGCCCGAAGCATCACAATGCAGCGGCCCAGATGAGTTCGGCCCATGTGGCTGTGAGAGTGTGCAAAATAACAGGAAAACTTAGCAAGAGATGGGGGCGGCTGCGACTCGAACCCCAGACCCCTTGAATGAATAGTGGCCGCGCTAGCCACTGGGCTAGCTATGTGTCTGTGATCCATGGGAAGTCGACAGGAACTTAAACATCTGCGCATCACGACCAAGACCAAAACTCAATCATGCGCACGGGGACTCGCCGGGCGACGGAGCGGCTGACAACCCTTCTTTGGATGCGAGGGGCGGGGGTGCGGAACGATGCCATGGTGCGTGTGGTGGAGCAACGACGCAAGGGTGTGGGTGTGCTCGCGCAGGAACAGACCACGGGCTCGCAAAATAAAACAACAGAAACTCCACGAACTCATTCATGGTGTTCATGCAAAATCTCGACCGGAGCGATGCCTACATGCACGGATTTGAAAGGGAAAAGGAGGGGTTTGCGAGAGGAGCTCACGAGGGGCTCGAATTCGTTGGCAGGGCGGTCGGAGAAGCAGTGAAGACGGCTTGGGGACCCACAGATCGCCGGTGTCCGTGAAGCAGAGAACGCAGGGGAAGAAGAGGTCGTAGAGGAAGACGATCGCGTCGGCCTTGGAACTGACTGGCTCCTGGCCTGCTTGTAGTCGAAGAAGACGACGTCGGGGAAGAAGACCCTCATGACGCTGCGTTGTCTCCGGGCGTGATGTAGAGGACGCAGGGGAAGTAGAGGGACTTGGCGAATGCTCTGATCCGGGAAGAAGAAGTCGAATGGGAAGAAGAGGACGTCGGGAAGGCGTCCTCGGGCTCAGATCGGCGTCAGAACGGGCTTGGGGAGGCGCTGCGGTTCTCGGGGTCGACGGAGGGGAGGCCGGCGATGCTCCTACTCCGGTGATGAGCTCTTGCTAGAGACGAGCTTCGGCCCGTCCTGGGCATGGCGTCGGGCGGTGGAGGAAGCAGGCGCTTGGGTGCCCCCTTACCTGTGGCGGCGACAGAGGAGGAAAGAGGGGGAGGGAAGGAACCCTAGGACGAGGAGCGGGGGTTTTATAGGAGGAGTCAAGGCGGTGCCGTGTACAGTGGCCATGTGCTCCCTCTGGTTTTCACCGTGAGTGTGACAGAGAGGAGGAAGAAGAAAAGGAGGGAGACGGTCATTTGGCGGGTGGGGTCGGCGGGGTGATCGGTGGCCATGGGGAAAATTTTACCAGGGGGAGGTAATCGGCGGGCTGCGGTCTTTGGGCTAGATGGGCATGCTCGATTGGAGCAATCTTGCTGCATTGGTCTTGGACTGCATTCTGCTCTTTGGAAGCTGGGCTCTGTCTCTCTCCCTCTTATTCTTTCTTTTCTCAATTTCCTCAAACAGAAAATAAGAGAGAAAAGCTCAGAGATAAAGGGAAGGCATGAGAGAGATATTAGAATATATATGGAGTCCAGAATTTGTGCAGAATTTTGATAAATTGCTTTGGGCATTTTTAATGATAGAAAAGTAATTAAAGTTTGAATTAAATTCAAACTTGAGCCATTTTTGAACCCAACCAAATCAACTCCAAAAGAGATAAAATTTGCCATAGAGGTATAAGGCATTGAGTAAGATCACCAGGAAATAAATGAACATTAATGGAGGAGGGAATAATGTCACTTGCAAAAAAACATGAAGGAAGAAGGAAGGTACAGGTGATGATACATGGGCATATGGCTTGAGAGAGATAGCAAGGGTTGATGCACACACAACATGATGAGCATGATGAGCATGATGAAATGCAAAATGACAAGGGTACAATGCAACATAACAAGTGAGATGGGGATGGTGCAAGAAGCAAATATATGACAAGGCGCTCAACATGATCATGGCATAAACATATAGGAATGAGATATGCAACAATAATTATGATAATGCAACAAACACAATAACCACACGACAACAACTAAAATAAAAGGAAGGCAACTAGAGCATCGGTCTCGGGGCGTTACACTATCTTTTACTTTTATGCAAGAGTCAGTAGTATTCCTTCTCATTCCAACCTACTCTTTAGTTGGCAAGCATCATGTGATGGGGAAATATCTAAGCATATATGACCATTCAAATATATTTGATCATGAATTATTATTGTTGACAATTATCTATATGATAAATAAGTTGGGAGGCGAAACATTAAGCCCCTATCTTTCTCTGTGTTCGATGGATGCTATTTGTTCTAAAAATATGCTTTGAGTGGTAGCAATCATGGAAGACTATATGATAGTTGAGTATGTGGAATTTGCTAAATCAAAGCTCTTACATAGACCCTTCCTGAAAATAAGATGAATTGCTATTGTTTGATGGTGAGAACATAGTTTGTTAGTTTTCAAGAAAGTTTATGATCTATGCTTTAACATGTGAATAGCTTGTTACTTGATCATGAAAAGTTTTATGAGTTGAGCTACTCTTATGACATATAATGATGCTAGAAAAGGTAATTGAAATTATCATTGATCAAACTTGTGCACCTGCTAGCATTCACCCTTCATAAATTATTTCTTTTATCATTTACCTACTCGAGGACGAGCAGGAATTAAGCTTGGGGATGCTGATACATCTCCAACTTATCTATAATTTATGAAGTATTCATGCTATTATATTATCCTTCTAGGATGTTTTATATGCATTTCTATGCTATTTTATATGATTTTTGGGACTAACCTATTAACCTAGAGCCCAATGCCAGTTTCTGTTTTTTCCTTGTTTTTGAGTATCGTAGAAAAGGAAATCCAAATGGAGTCCAATTGACCTGAAATTTGACGGAGCTTATTTTTGGACCAGAAGAAGGCCATGGAGTAAAAGAGTTGGGCCAAAAGAGTCCGGGCTGCCCACGAGGGTGGGAGGCGCGCCCACCCCCTGGGCGCGCCCCCTACCACGTGGATAGCCTGGAGACCCTTCTGACTTGTTCTCGATGCCAAAACCTCTTATATATACAGAAACCCCCAGAACATATCCTAGATCGGGAGTTCTGCCGCCGCAAGCCTCTGTGGCCACCGAAAACCAATCTAGACCCATTCTGGCACCCTGCCGGAGGGGGGAACCCTCACCGGTGGCCATCTTCATCATCCAGGCGCTCTCCATGACGAGGAGGGAGTAGTTCATCCTCGGGGCTGAGGGTATGTACCACTAGCTATGTGTTTGATCTCTCTCTCTCTCTCGTGCGCTTGATTCGACACGATCTTGATGTATCGCGAGCTTTGCTACTATAGTTGGATCTTATGATGTTTCTCCCCCTCTACTCTCTTGTAATGGATTGAGTTTTCCCTTTGAAGTTATCTTATCGGATTGAGTCTTTAAGGATTTGAGAACACTTGATGTATGTTTTGGTGATCAACTTGCGGGTTCCGTAATATTGTGAACTTATGCATAGGGGTTGGCACACGTTTTTATCTTGACTCTTCGGTAGAAACTTTGGGGCACTCTTTGAAGTTCTTTGTGTTGGTTGAATAGATGAATCTGAGATTGTGTGATGCATATCGTATAATCATACCCACGGATACTTGAGGTGACATTGGAGTATCTAGGTGACATTAGGGTTTTGGTTGATATGTGTCTTAAGGGGTTATTCTAGTATGGACTCTTGAATAGATCGATCCGAAAGAATAACTTTGAGGTAGTTTCGTACCCTACAATAATCACTTCGTTTGTTCTCTGCTATTAGTGACTTTGGAGTGACTCTTTGTTGCGTGTTGATGGATAGTTATATGATCCAATTATGTTATTATTGTTGAGAGAACTTGCACTAGTGAAAGTATGAACCCTAGGCCTTGTTTCCTAACATTGCAATACCGTTTGTGCTCACTTTTATCATTAGTTACCTTGCTGTTTTATATTTTCAGATTACAAAAACCTATATCTACCATCCATATTGCACTTGTATCACCATCTCTTCATGAACTAGTGCACCTATACAATTTACCATTGTATTGGGTGTGTTTGGGACACAAGAGACTCTTTGTTATTTGGTTGCAGGGTTGTTTGAGAGAGACCATCTTCATCCTACACCTCCCACGGATTGATAAACCTTAGGTCATCCACTTGAGGGAAATTTGCTACTTTCCTACAAACCTCTGCACTTGGAGGCCCAACAACGTCTACAAGAAGAATGTTGCATAGTAGACATCAGGGCGCTCCCAGCAGAGTAAACTAAAGATGTAGAAAGATACATGCCGCAGAGACACGTCCGTGCAGCCTGGGAATGATGCAGCCCGAGGGGCGCTCCCAGCTGAGTAAACCGGAAAATGTCACCTGGTACCGTTGTCGAAGGAATGCCGGAGTAGCTGAAGATGCGCGTAGATGGAGTCATTCCTCACGATGGGTCTCAGGATGCTCCGGGGGCTTGGGTGGTTCCTTGAGGACCGTGACCATCTCCGCCAGGAATGCGTGGTGCCTGGCCTCCTGAGCCGCCAAGATGTTCCGTAAGCGACGCTGGAAGGTGACAACTGCGTTCGGCAGGACAAAGGGCTTGTGAACGTAGCTATGAGGTGGACCCTCGCACTGGCCAACGCGCGAAGGCCAGAAGCGCTGTTGGGATGCGGCCCTGTTGAGCCCTGGGATGTGATGCAGACGCGTAGCCCGCCGTCCTCACCGGGATGGGGAGCTACGCCGGGTGGTGGGCGGCGGCCGCCACGTATGGTCCTTGCCTCTTGAAGCTCCTGGGTCGCCTTGTCGATGAACTCCTGAGCACCGGGCGCACCTCGCCCAGTGCCCCTTTGGGGGAAACGTGCGGCGAAGCACGCCTCCACATGGTGCCCGAGCGCCACCCTCATGATGCTGGCTAGGTCTGAGGCCTTCCGGAAGAGAGCCCCCAGGCCTTGCCCGAGGAGGGTGCCGGGTGCGCCTTCCTATGAGAGGGAGGGAGGCGCCCCAACTGCGGGTGCGGATCCTGAGGTGGTGCCGCCGGGGGCACCGTTCTCCTAAGGCCCTGGGTGGAGTAGCTGCTTCTTCTTCTTGGGGATGGCCTCAGGAGGATACAGGGTGCCTTCGTTGTCGGGGTCTTCGATCGCTGCGGCTTGGAAGGTGCGCTCAAGGGAGCACACTGCATTTCTTTCTTCGCAGGGGACTGTGATGACTCGCTGCTCCCTGGCATCTTGAGGATGTTGTAGCCATGGTGGGTCACTGCCATAAACTTGGCCAATGCTGCATACCCGAGGATGGCGTTGTACGGGAGACGGATGTGGGCGACATCAAAGTCAATGAACTCAGTGCGGTAGTTGTTGGCTGGCCAAAGGTGACAGGGAGGCGGGCCTACCCTATCGGGGTGGTGGAGCCGTCGGTCACTCTTGAGAAGGGCTTGGTAGGCTGCAGCTAATCGTATGGTACTTGGAGGCTATTGAATGTCTCGACGGACAGGACATTGAGCCCTGCGTCACCGTCGATGAGGGTTTTGGTGACTTGGACGTTGCTGATGATGGGTGAGCAAAGCATTGGGAGGGCGTCGGCAGTAGCCGCGCACTTGAGCTGGTCCGACGAGCTAAAGGTGGTGGCGCACTTGGACCACTGATACGTCTCCAACGTATCTATAATTTTTGATTGCTCCATGCTACTTTATCTACTGTTTTGGACTATATTGGGCTTTATTTTCCACTTATATATTATTTTTTGGACTAACCTATTAACCGGAGGCCCAGCCGTAATTGCTTTTTTGCCTATTTCAGAATTTGAAGAAAGCAGAATATCAAACGGAGTCCAAACGGAATGAAACCTTCGAACGTGATTTTTCTCACGAACGTGATCCATGAGACTTGGACCCTACTCCAAGGAACAAAGAGGCGGTCACGAGGGTGGGGCGCCCCCTAGGGCGCGCCCCTGCCTCGTGGGCCCCTGTTGCTCCACCGACGCATTCCTTCCTCCTATATATACCTCACGCACTTCAAACGATCAGAACAGGAGCCAAAAACCTAATTCCACCGCCGCAACTTCCTGTATCAACGAGATCCCATCTTGGGGCCTGTTCCGGAGCTTCGCTGGAGGGGGCATCCACCACGGAGGGCTTCTACATCATCACCATAGCCCCTCCGATGAAGTGTGAGTAGTTTACTTCAGACCTTCGGGTCCATAGCTAGTAGCTAGATGGCTTCTTCTCTCTTTTTGGATCTCAATACAATGTTCTCCCCCTCTCTCATGGAGATCTATTCGATGTAATTTCTTTTTGCGGTGTGTTTGTTAAGACCGATGAATTGTGGGTTTATGATCCAGATTATCTATGAATAATATTTGAATCTTTTCTGGATTCTTTTATGTATGATTGGTTGTCTTTGCAAGTCTCTTCGAATTATCCATTTGGTTTGGCCAACTAGATTGGTAGTTCTTGCAGTGGGAGAAGTGCTTATCTTTGGGTTCAATCTTATGTGTCCTTACCCAAAGGATGTAAAGGGTTGCAAGGCACGTATTGTATTGTTGCCATCGAGGATAACAAGATGGGGTATTTATCATATTGCATGAATTTATTCCTCTACATCATGTCATCTTGCTTAAGGCGTTACTCTGTTTTTAACTTAATACTCTGGATGCATGCTGGATAGCGGTCGATGAGTGGAGTAATAGTAGTAGATGCATGCAGGAGTCGGTCTACTTGTCTTGGACGTGATGCCTATATACATGATCATACCTAGATATACTCATAACTATGCTCAATTCTATCAATTGCTCAACAGTAATTTGTTCACCCACCGTAGAATACTTATGCTCTTGAGAGAAGCCACTAGTGAAACCTATGGCCCCCGGGTCTATTCTCATCATATCAATCTCCATCACTTTAATACTTGCTTTGTTTTTACTTTTCACTTTGCATCTCTATACCAATAATACCAAAAATATTACATATCATCTTTATCAGATCTCAATCTCGTAAGTGACCGTGAAGGGATTGACAACCCCTAATCGCGTTGGTTGCGAGGAGCTATTGTTTTGTGCAGGTACGAGGGACTTGTGCGTGGCCTCCTACTGGATTGATGCCTTGGTTCTCAAAAACTGAGGGAAATACTTACGCTACTTTGCTGCATCATCCTCTCCTCTTCAGGGAAATCCAACGCAGTGCTCAAGAGGTAGCAAGAAGAATTTCTGGCGCCGTTGCCGGGGAGGCTCACGCAAGAGCAAGTCAAGTACCATACCAAGTACCCATCACAATCCCTATCTCTCGCATTACATTATTTACCATTTACCTCTCGTTTTCCTCTGCCCCACTTCACCCTTGCCGTTTTACTCACCCTCTCTTTCCCAATCTCATCCTCTTTTTCCCGTTGCCTTTTCCCCGTCCGCTTGTCCGCTCGTGTGTTGGATTGCTTGTTTGTCGCGATGGCTCTACCTAGATTTGGTGATCTTCACCTTTAAAGGTTAGAGGAGATCGAAATCAATGTCAGGAAGTTTATGGTTCTGCAATTTGAGCATAATAATTTCTTTAGAAACGAGCTTAAGTAACAAAAAGGTTTTATGAGTTATATGAATAAAGAGCTCGATGACATGTCTAAAGAATTTGATGGTATAAGATCCCAAATTGCTCCTCTTGAAAAGTTGACTGCTGAAATTTCGGATATGCAAGCTACCTTAGTCAATAAGATGGCCGCTAAACCGGATTCCTATGAAAATCAAGATGAAGATCTAAAAGTTATTGATGTGTCCCCCATTAAATCTTTGTTTTGCAATATGAATCTTGATGAAACTGAATATGATCTTCCTTTACCTAGAAGGCGTTCTAAGAATTCGGAGTTTTTAGATCTTGATGATGAAATTGATAAATGTGGGATTGAAAGAAATAAAAATCTAGATGTTGCTAAACCCACTATATTGGATCTCAAGGAATTTAATTATGAAAATTGCTCTTTAATTGATTGTATTTCCTTGCTGCAATCCGTGCTAAATTCTCCTCATGCTTATAGTCAAAATAAGGCCTTTACCGAACACATTGTTGATGCGTTGATGCAATCTTATGATGAAAAACTTGAGTTGAAGGTCTCTATCCCTAGAAAGCTCTATGATGAGTGGGAATCTACTATTAAAATTAAAATTAAAAATCATGAGTTTCATGCCTTGTGTGATTTGGGTACTAGTGTTTCCACTATTCCCAAAACTTTGTGTGATTTGCTAGATTTTCGTGACTTTGATGATTGCTCTCTAAACTTGAATCTTGCGGATTCCACTATTAAAAAGCCTATGGGAAGAATTAATGATGTTCTTATTGTTGCAAATAGGAATTCTGTGCCCGTAGATTTTAACGTTCTTGATATAGATTGCAATCCTTCATGTCCTATTATTCTTGGTAGACCTTTCCTTAGAACGATTGGTGCAATTATTGATATGAAGGAAGGGAATATTAGATTCCAATTTCCCTTAAAGAAGGGCATGGAACACTTCCCTAGAAAGAAAAAAAAATTACCATATTAATCTATCATGAGAGCCACTTATGGATTGCCTACCAAAGATGGCAATACCTAGACCTATCCTTGCTTTTATGCCTAGCTAGGGGCGTTAAACGATAGCGCTTGTTGGGAGGCAACCCAATTTTTTTTTGTTTTTTTTTGCTTTTGCTTATGTTTAGGAATAAATAATCCATCTAGCCTCTGTTTAGATGTGGTTTTATGTTTTAATTAGTGTTTGTGCCAAGCTAGACCTATTGGATCTTCTTGGATGATAGTTATTTGATCTTGCTGTAATTTCCACAAACTTTGTTCTCAATGCCCGAATTATTAAAAATCACCAGAACGTGATAAAATACTGATTCCAATTGGTGCTGATCAATAAACAAATTTTCTAGGTCTTCTAATTTTGTTAGAGTTTTTGGAGTTCCATAAGTTTGCGTTAGTTACAGAATACTACAGACTGTTCTGTTTTTGACAGATTCTGTTTTTCGTGTGTTGTTTGCTTATTTTGATGAATCTATGGCCAGTAAAATAGTTTATAATCCATAGAGAAGTTGGAATACAGTAGGTTTAACACCAATATAAATAAATAATGAGTTCATTACAGTACCTTAAAGTAGTCTTTTGTTTTCTTTCTCTAACAGAGCTCACGAGATTTCTATTGAGTTTTGTGTTGTGAAGTTTTCAAGTTTTGGGTAAATTCTTTTGATGGATTATGGAACAAGGAGTGGCAAGAGCCTAAGCTTGGGGATGCCCATGGAACCCCCAAGATAATCCAAGGACACCAAAAATTCAAAGCTTGGGGATGCCCGGAAGGCATCCTCTTTAAATCTACTTTCATCGGTAATTTACTTGGAGCTATATTTTTATTCACCACATGATATGTGTTTTGCTTGGAGTGTCTTGTATTATTTGCGTCTTTGCTTGTTAGTCTACCACAATCATCCTTTCTGTACACACCTTTTGAGAGAGCCATACATAAATTGGAATTTGATAGAATACTCTATGTGCTTCACTTATACCTTTTGAGCTTGATAGTTTTGCTCATAGCGCTTCACTTATATCTTTTGAGCGTGATAATTTTTGCTCTAGTGCTTCACTTAGATCTTTTAGAGCACGGTGGTGGATTTGTTTTAAAGAAACTATTGATCTCTCATGCTTCACTTAGATTATTTTTAGAGTCGTTAATAGCATGGTAATTTGCTTAATATTAATATACTTGGTATTCAAGATATGTGAAACTTTCTTTTGAGTGCGTTGAAATACTTAGAAAAGTTTGATGCTTGATAATTGTTTTGAGATATGAAGATGGTGATATTAGAGTCATGCTAGTTGAGTAGTTGTGAATTTAAAGAATACTTGTGTTGAAGTTCGTGATTCCCGTAGCATGCACGTATGGTGAACCGTTATGTGATGAACTTCGAGCATGATTTATTTATTGATTGTCTTCCTTATGGGTGGCGGTCGGGGAATGACGATGGTCTTTTCCTACCAATCTATCCCCCTAGGAGCATGCGTGTAATACTTTGCTTTGATAACTTCTAGATTTTTGTAATAAGTATATGAGTTCTTTATGACTAATGTTGAGTCCATGGATTATACGCACTTTTTCCCATCCTTCCACCATTGCTAGCCTCTCTAATACCGCGCACTTTTCACTGGTATCATACACCCACCATATATCTTCCTCAAAACAGCCACCATACCTACCTATCATGGCATTTCCATAGCCATTCCGAGATATATTTCCATGCAACTTTCCACCGTTCCGTTTATTATGACACGCTCCATCATTGTCATATTGCTAGCATGATCATGTAGTTAACATCGTATTTGTGGCAAAGCCACCATTCATAACTCTTTCATACATGTCACTCTTGTTTCATTGCATATCCCGGTACACCGCCGGAGGCATTCATATAGAGTCATACATTGTTCTAAGAATCGAGTTGTAATTGTTGAATTGTAAGAAAAATAAAAGTGTGATGATCATCATTCTTTAGAGCATTGTCCCAAGTGAGGAAAGGATGATGGAGACTATGATTCCCCCAGAAGTCGGGATGAGACTCCGGACGAAAAATAAAAAAAAGTGAGAAAAATGAAAAAGAAAAGAGGCAAAAAAAGAGAGAGAAAAGGCCCAAATAAAAAAATGAGAGAAAAAGCGAGAAGGGACAATGTTACTATCCTTTTACCACACTTGTGCTTCAAAGTAGCACCATGATCTTCATGATAGAGAGTCTCTCATTTTGTCACTTTCATATACTAGTGGGAATTTTTCATTATAGAACTTGGCTTGTATATTCCAATGATGGGATTCCTCAAATGCCCTAGGTCTTCGTGAGCAAGCGAGTTGGATGCACACCCACTTAGTTTCTTTTGTTGAGCATTCATATACTTATATCTCTAGTGCATCCGTTGCATGGCAATCCCTACTCACTCACATTGATATCTATTGATGGGCATCTCCATAGCCCATTGATACGCCTAGTTGATGTGAGACTATCTTCTCCTTTTGTCTTCTCCACAACCACCATTATATTCCACATATAGTGCTATATCCATGGCTCACGCTCATGTATTGCGTGAAGATTGAAAAAGTTTTGAAAATGTTAAAGTATGAAACAATTGCTTGGCTTGTTATAGGGGTTGTGAATGATTTAAATATTTTGTGTGGGGAAGATGGAGCATAGCCAGACTATATGATTTTGTAGGGATAACTTTCTTTGGCCATGTTATTTTGAGAAGACATAATTGCTTAGTTAGTATGATCGAAGTATTATTATTTTTATGTCAATATGAACTTTTGTCTTGAATCTTTCGGATCTAAATATTCATACCACAATTAAGAAGATTTACATTGAAATTATGCCAAAGTATCACTCCGCATCAATAATTCTTCTTTTTATCATTTACCTACTCGAGGACGAGCAGGAATTAAGCTTGGGGATGCCTGATACGTCTCCAACGTATCTATAATTTTTTATTGCTCCATGCTACTTTATCTACTGTTTTGGACTATATTGGGCTTTATTTTCCACTTTTATATTATTTTTGGGACTAACCTATTAACCGGAGGCCCAGCCCAGAATTGTTGTTTTTTTGCCTATTTCAAAGAAACAGAATATCAAACGGAGTCCAAACGGAATGAAACCTTCGGGGACGTGATTTTCTCACCGAACGTGATCCAGGAGACTTGGACCCTACTCCAAGGAACAAAAGAGGCGGTCACGAGGGTGGGGGGCGCCCCCCCCCTAGGCCGCGCCCCCTGCCTCGTGGGTCCCCTGTTGCTCCACCGACGTACTCCTTCCTCCTATATATACCTACATACCCCAAATGATCAGAACAGGAGCCAAAAAACTAATTCCACCGCCGCAACTTCCTGTATCCACGAGATCCCATCTTGGGGCCTGTTCCGGAGCTCCGCCGGAGGGGGCATCCACCATGGAGGGCTTCTACATCATCACAATAGCCCCTCCGATGAAGTGTGAGTAGTTTACTTTAGAACTTCGGGTCCATAGCTAGTAGCTAGATGGCTTCTTCTCTCTTTTTGGATCTCAATACAATGTTCTCCCCCTCTCTCGTGGAGATCTATTTGATGTAATTTCTTTTTGCGGTGTGTTTGCTGAGACCGATGAATTGTGGGCTTATGATCCAGATTATCTATGAATAATATTTGAATCTTTTCTGAATTCTTTTATGTATGATTGGTTATCTTTGCAAGTCTCTTCGAATTATTCGTTTGGTTTGGCCGACTAGATTGGTAGTTCTTGCAGTGGGAGAAGTGCTTAGCTTTGGGTTCAATCTTGCGGTGTCCTTACCCAAAGACAGAAAGGGTTGCAAGGCACGTATTGTATTGTTGCCACCGAGGATAACAAGATGGGGTATTTATCATATTGCATGAATTTATTCCTCTACATCATGTCATCTTGCTTAAGGCGTTACTCTGTTTTTAACTTAATACTATAGATGCATGCTGGATAGCGGTCGATGAGTTTAGTAATAGAAGTAGATGCAGCAGAGTCGGTCTACTTGTCTCGACGTGATGCCTATATACATGATCATACCTAGATATACTCATAACTATGCTCAATTCTATCAATTGCTCAACAGTAATTTGTCCACCCACCGTAGAATACTTATGCTCTTGAGAGAAGCCACTAGTGAAACCTATGGCCCCCGGGTCTATTCTCATCATATCAATCTCCATCACTTTAATACTTGCTTTATTTTTACTTTGCCTTTTACTTTTCACTTTGCATCTCTATACTAAAAATACCAAAAATACTACCTATCATCTCTATCAGATCTCACTCTCGTAAGTGACCGTGAAAGGATTGACAACCCCTAATCGCGTTGGTTGCGAGGAGCTATTGTTTTGTGCAGGTACGAGGTACTTGTGCGTGGCCTCCTACTGGATTGATACCTTGGTTCTCAAAATCTGAGGGAAATAATTACGCTACTTTGCTGCATCATCCTCTCCTCTTCGGGGAAATCCAACGCAGTGCTCAAGAGGTAGCAACCACCTAAGAGCGCGCGTGGGCTCGAGCCTGGGAAGGGCCGCGTTCACCTCACGAGCAAACTGCTCGAAGATGCGCTGAGAAGCTGGGGCCTCAGCACCGCCCAAGATGCAGGTGATAGCGCGTGGCTCCTGGAAGCCCCCAACCCCCTCGTCCTGATGATGGTCATCGTTCCTTCTTGGCGGTGGCGGCTGTAGGTGTCAAAACCGGCGGATCTCGGGTAGGGGGTCCCAAACTGTGCATCTAAGGCAGATGGTAACAGGAGGCGGGGACATAATGTTTACCCAGGTTCGGGCCCTCTCGATGGAGGTAATACCCTACTTCCTGCTTGATTGATCTTGATGATATGAGTATTACAAGAGTTGATCTACCACGAGATCGTAGAGGCTAAACCCTAGAAGCTAGCCTATGGTATGATTGTTGTTGTCCCACGGACTAAACCCTCCGGTTTATATAGACACCGGAGGAGGCTAGGGTTACACAGAGTCGGTTACAAGGGAGGAGATCTACATATCCGTATTTCCAAGCTTGCCTTCCACGCCAAGGAGAGTCCCATCCGGACACGGGACGAAGTCTTTAATCTTGTATCTTCATAGTCCAATAGTCCGGACAAAGGATATAGTCCGGCTGTCCGAGGACCCCCTAATCCAGGACTCCCTCAGTAGCCCCTGAACCAGGCTTCAATGATGATGAGTCCGGCGCGCAGATTGTCTTCGGCATTGCAAGGCGGGTTCCTTCTCCGAATACTCCATAGAAGATTTTGAACACAAGGATAGTGTCCGGCTCTGCAAAACAAATTCCACATACCACCGTAGAGAGAATAATATTTCCACAAACCCAATCTGCCGACCGCTTTTCATAATGTGACGTATTGCCGTGGTCTTGTCATGACGAACCATTTTTCCGAGCCTGCCACTGCACGTGTTGCGAGGCGGTTTTTATTGGCACGTCCTGTCGAAGCAGAGATAGTGTCCCTTTTTTCACGGGATTCTCATCAATACGGGTATAGGTAACCCAATCGTGCTCGTTGGTATGACTCCTCGATTTAGGCAAGTCCCAAACAGCCACGCGGAGGACGCTTGATATTCATCCCCTTTATAAAGAGGCCTAGGTATGTCTCCTTCCTCTCGCGCTCAATCGAATCCTCCCCCCACCTCGAGTTCCAACACGCAAGGCTCAGGCTAGGCGCTTCGGACCTACAGTCATGTCCGGATCCAACCTCCAAGGACGGTGGGTGCCCTCCTCCGTCACAGAGGAGGACATCAAGAAGCTAAGAGAGGTGAGTATTTCACCGGCGAAATCTCGCACAGGCTGCCTGCTCGAGGGCAGGTCATTCCCACTCCCGAACCTGGCGAGAGTGTCGTATTCGTCTCCCACTTCCTCCGAGGGCTAGGTTTCAGTCTAGTTCCCTTTGTCAGAGGGCTCATGTTCTACTACGGCCTCGATTTCCATGATCTGGCTCCGGATTCCATTCTTCACATCTCGTCGTTCATCGTCGTGTGTGAAGCCTTCCTCCGCATTACTCCACACTTCGGCCTATGGCTCAAGACCTTTAATGTGAAGCCGAAGATGATTGAGGGGCGACATGCAGAGTGCGGAGGTGCCGTATTAAGCAAAGGCGCCGATGTTCCATGGCCAAAGGGTTCCTTCCCGGAGGTGTCCAGTTTATGGCAACGGGAGTGGTTTTATATCACAGCTCCCCGGGGTACCAAGTGGGTAGCCGCCCCTGCCTTCCGCTCAGGCCCCCCGCCACAACTGGCGTCATGGGTCAATAAGGGGCTGGACTCGGGGCCAATAAATGATGTGCCGACATTGCAGAGTCGCATCTGAGGTCTCTACGAGAGAGATGTCAGCCTTGTTAAGGTAATGCAAGTTATGCTAGTTCGTCGAGCCCTGTCTTGCAAACGTCGACCTCTCCGTATGTGGGAGTTCAACCCAGAAGGACCGCGAACTATTCAACATTTCTTTGGCGTGACGCTCGAAGAGATATACAGATCGTTCTTCATATCACAAATAGAGTGTCCGGACATCTTCGAGGATGCGGGTCTGAACTGCAATCGTCCAGACACTCAAGTAAGTAATTCCGTGGCCTAACACATTGTCTTTTAATTTATCACAACATCATTCTGAAAAGTCGCCTTTTGACCAGGACTGGATAAAAAAGGCGAAGATGATCAGGTGTCCGGCCCCCCTTCCTGAGGGCTCACCGGATCATATACTAGCCAGGATGCTTGAGCTTGTGCCTTATCAAGCGCCATCAGGGGAAGGTAAAGGGAGGAACAAAGAGGCCGAGAGCGAGCCTCACTTACTATTCACCCAAACCGGGGAATCAGTGCCTCCTCGAAGGAGGATAACTGGGGGGAAGAATCTAAAATTCCCTCTCCCCAGGGAAGGAAGAGGACTGCCTCTGAAGACTTGGAAGTAATGGCCTCCAAGCGAGGGAAGAATCCTTTGTCGGAAGGTCCTACCCCGGAGGGCATCCTTACCGCATAGTACCCGCAAGGGGACCAGCCCTCTACCGAGCTGTAAGTAAACGAAAGTACTTTATAGTAAATATATCATGCCTCGTTTCCGAGAACAATAACCGAAGCGTGCATCTTGTAGTTTGGATCATAGCCCTTCTCGACAAAGTTCATCTTCAGGGGATCTTCTTCTGGAGATGATGGAGAGCGAAAGACCTCCCCGTGCCTCCCCGCCTCGTGAAGGGGGCGACCCTGAGGTGTCGTCACGGAGGATTTCTCCTGATCCGCCAAGGCCAGGGGTAACCTTCGCCCCCAAGTCCGGAGTATTCGGCTCCTAAGGAGAGCCACAGAAAGAGTCCGGAACCATCCGGTGTGCGATCGGACGCACTGATGAATCTTCTGGAGAAAGTGGTTGTCTCGGAAATGCATTGTGCTTTAATGGGCACGGTGGTTGAGAGGATTTCATCCGCCGAAAGCGGGTTGCATGAAGCTTTTATGAGTCTGCTGAAAGGCTTTGAGGTACGTGAAATAGTGTATGTTTTTGACGGTACCGCACACGTTAGTTGTGCCCTATGCAGATAGTAGCCCCTGAGACTCTGTTTGCTGTCGAGAATGGCAGCAAACAGA
This sequence comes from Aegilops bicornis, assembly GCA_021605145.1. NCBI lineage: Eukaryota > Viridiplantae > Streptophyta > Magnoliopsida > Poales > Poaceae > Aegilops > Aegilops bicornis. The sequence continues at coordinate 155,576,271 of CM038669.1, forward strand.
GGATCATAGTCCCAGGTAATAATCAGGCCGCCTTCATGTGCAGGTGGCTGGAGGTCCGGTGGCTAGCCGGACTGGTGAGTTTGCCGAGCTGAAGCGGCAACTTGATGCGGCAGATGCTGACATCGTGCTTGTAAACAAGTGGCTTGACGAGGCACGGGGTATACGTTTTCTCCGGTGATCAGCACATATTAAGAGGAGCATGATGCTAGTATCTTTAATATGTTGTGACTGCAGATGGGGCTGCCGCCGTGGAGACCCTTCGGGCGGAACTTGCCCGAGCCAAGGAACAAGCCAGGAAGAGTGATGCGGCCGCTCTAAAGGCGGTCGAAGAGCTGAGAGCCGAACAAGCTGCGCATTGCCAAAGCAAGGATAAAGTAGCCAAGATGGCTGTTGAGTTGAAAGATGCCGCCGACCGTTAAGAGCTTCTTGAAAAGGAAAATCGAAAGAAGATGGCGGACCTGGAGAAGGCCATGGTAGCGGCCAAGGACGCCCGCTCTAAAATAAGAGCGGCGAAGGAGGAGCTACGTCAAGCCGGGGATATTGCTGCTGGGAAGCCCTTTTTGTTGCGGACGAAGTTCGGAGATCCTAAGTATGCCCCTCTTGATCAACTATGGAGTTCTGCAGACGCATACGTGGATTTTGCAGCAAGTGCTGCTGATGTAGCCGAGTTTTTCAAAGATCAAAAAGATTGTGAAGTCGAAAAGCTGTTCTGGTCACAGTTCAATGTTCCAGTGCGTCCGCTGCTGTTGAATGAGCGAATGGTCGAGTGGGCCGAGCTCCATAGGTTGTCCGGGCTTGCCATGAGGTCTGTTGTGGATCATTTGTGGCCAGAAGGTCCAAGGCCGAATAGTTATTTTAGTTTAGTGCAACAGTTCCTTGGTGCTGTGCCGCGCATCGATGCTATGAAGAGGTCGGCGTGCATAGAGGGTGCACGGATGGCTCTTGCCCGTATCAAGACATACTGGGCAGAGATGGAGGCCACCTGTCAAAACCGGCGGATCTCGGGTAGGGGGTCCCGAACTGTGCGTCTAGGCGGATGGTAACAGGAGACAAGGGACGCGATGTTTTTACCCAGGTTCGGGCCCTCTCGATGGAGGTAAAACCCTACTCCTTCTTGATTAATATTGATGATATGGGTAGTACAAGAGTAGATCTACCACGAGATCAGAGAGGCTAAACCCTAGAAGCTAGCCTATGGTATGATTGTTCTTCGTCGTACGGACTAAAACCCTCCGGTTTATATAGACACCGGATAGGGTTAGGGTTACGCAGAGTTGGTTACAATGGTAGGAGATCTACATATCTGTATCGCCAAGCTTGCCTTCCACGCCAAGGAAAGTCCCATCCGGACACGGGACGAAGTCTTCAATCTTGTATCTTCATAGTCCAGGAATCCGGCCAACGGTGATAGTTCGGCTATCCCGACACCCCCTAGTCCAGGACTCCTCAAGAGCTCTGAACCAGGCTTCAATGACGCATTTAATTGGGCGCGCATATTGTCTTCGGCATTGCAAGGCGGGTTCCTCCTCCGAATACTTCATAGAAGATTTTGAACACGAGGATTGTGTCCGGCTCTCCAAAACAAGTTCCACATACCACCATAGAGAGAATAACCTTTGCACAGATCTGCTAACGTATTCCGCGGCGTGACATCACACCACGGCCAGGCCTCTATACGTTTTTACTGTCCCACCTCAGCGCGTTTAGCGAGGCAGTTTCTTCGGCACGTCTTATCAGAGTGGAGATCGTGCCCCCTTTATTCTGGGATCCTCATCAATACGGGTGTGGTAACCCGTGCCGTGCGCTGGCATGCCTCCTCCATCGGGCGAAGTCCCGAACGGTCACGGGAGGGCTCTTGGTATTCAACCTCTTTATAACGAGACCAAGGCCCGCTCCTTTCTTTCAATCTCAATCGAATCCGCCCCTCGCCTCGAGTTCCAACACCCAAAGCTCCAGATTTAGGCGCCGGACCTTCAACGATGTCCGCTCCGACCTGCACGACGGCGGTGGATGTCTTCCTCCGTTACGGAAGAAGATGTGCTAAAGTCGAGAGACGCCAGGTATCTAACCAGCGAAATTTCGCATAGGCTGCCTGCCCAAGGGCAGGTTATTCCCACTCCCGAGCCTGGTGAGAGCGTGGTATTCGTGTCTCACTTCCTTCGGGGTTTAGGCTTCCCGATGGACCCCTTTATGAGGGGGCTCATGTTTTATTATGGGCTGGAATTCCATGACTTGGATCCGGGGTCCATCCTCCACATCTCCTCGTTCATTGTCGTATGTGAAGCCTTCCTCCGCATTACCCCTCACTTCGGATTGTGGCTCAAGACCTTCAAAGTGGAGCCAAGATGATCAAGGGCATCGGGCAGAGTGCGGAGGGGCTGTTATAAGCAAGAATGCGGACGCTCCATGGCCCGAGGGCTCTTTTCAAGAGGAGCTAAATTTATGGCAACAGGAGTGGTTTTATATCACCGCTCCCAGGGGCACCAAATGGGCGGTGCCACCTATCTTCCGCTCGGGTCCTCCACTGCGGCAGGCGTCATGGGTCAATAAAGGGCTCGACTGGGGACCGTCCAAGGACGTACCTTTGTTGCAGGGCCGTATTCGAGACCTCCAAGAGAGAGAGATCAATCTGGTCGTAGTAGCACAGGTAATGCTGATTCGTCGCACCTTGCCCTGCAAACATCGCCCCCTCCGCCTGTGGGAGTTTAATCCGGAGGGACCACGAGCTCTCCAACATTTTATGGGCGTAACGCCCGTGGAGATGTACCAACTGTTCTTCGGATCACAAGCAATGTGTCCGGACTTAACCGAGGACGCAGGTCTGAGCTACAATCGCCCGGATACTCAAGTAAGTAGTCCTGAACCCGGACATGCTATCCGCATATTTATCATACACTTGCCCTTAAAAGAGCTATCCTTTAAACAGGAGTGGATAGCAAAAGCAAAACTGATCAGTGTCCGCCCCTCCCTGAGACCACGCCGGATCCTGTATTAACCAAGATGCTAGAGGTTGTGCCTTTTGAAGAAGGCGAAGTGGGGAACAAGGGAACTACTACCTCCGTGAAGGAGGCTATCAAGAAAGGGGGGATCAAGAATCCCTCCCTCCAAGGGGAGAAGAGGACCGCTTCTGAAGATCCGGAGACCAAAGCCTCGAAGCGGGCGAAGAATCTTCACCAGAGGGTCCTGCGGTGGGAGATACCCCGGCCGCACTATTTTCCCAAGGAGATCAGCCCTCCAGCGAGCCGTAAGTAAAGGGGGGCATTTTTTTAAAGAGAGACATCTGTTTTATTTCCGAAGGTAACCGAAAGTTTACCTTGTAGTTCGGATCTCAGCCCTTCACAGCAGAGCTCGTCTTCAGGGGATCTTGGTCCGGAGATGATGGAGAGCGAAACGCCTCCGCCTGCCGTACCGTTATGCGAGGTGGACGACCCTGAGGTGTCGTCGCGGAGGGTTTCTCCGAATCCGGCGGTGCCAGAAGGCAGCCGTATGTCCCCTCAAAACCCTCCGTGTCCGGCCTTCAAAAAAGGCCACCGGACGAGTCCGGCACCAATGGGTGTACGGTCGGAGGAGCTGAAGGATCTGCTCGGGCGAGCGTCTATCTCGGAAGATCACCGTACGTTAATGGGTACGGTGATTGAAAGGATTTCATCCGCTGAGAGCGGATTGCATGAAGCCGTCGTAAGTTTATCGACGGGTTTTGAGGTACGCAAAATGATGTACCTTCGACAGTTTTGCATATAAAATGCGCCTGTATAGATAGTAGCCCCGAGACTTGGTGCGGTGTCAAAATGACGCGCTGAGGATCATAACCCCAGGTAATATGCGCTCTTCCTATGTAGGTGGCGAAGCGTCTGGTGGCTAGCCGGGCTGATGAATTTGCCGAACTGAAGCGGCAACTTGACGTGGCGGATGCGGACATCACGCTTGATAATAAGCGGCTTGACGAGTCACAAGGTATGCAGCTTCTCCGTGGACACCTGGTAAGGGAGCTTGACGCCCATGCCTTACAACATGTATGCTTAATGCAGATGGTGCCACTGCTACGGAGAGCCTTCGAGCGGAGCTCGCCCGAGCCAAGGAGCAAGCCAGAAAAAGTGATGCGGCTGCCTTAAAGGCGGCCGTAGAGCTAAAAGCCGAACAGGCTGCTCACTGCCGAAGCAAGAAAGAAATGGCCGAGATGGCCGTGAAATTGAAGGACCGTTGCGAGCTTCTTGAAGAAGAAGATCGAGCGAAACAAGAGGACCTAAAAATGGCCGCCACCGAGGCCAAGGATACTCGCTCTGCAATGAGAGCTATGAAGGAGGAGCTACGTCAGGCCGGAGATATTGCGGCTGGAAAGCCCTTTCTGATGCGAGGAAATTCACGGATCCTAAGTACGCTCAATTGGACCGGCTGTGGGGTGCGGAGGATGCTTATCTGGACTTGGCGGCGAGTGCCGCAGACGCGGCCGAACACTTCCGAGGTCAAAAGGATCACGAAATGGAAGAGCTTTTTGGTCGCAGCCCATAGTCCGAGCATCCACTTTCATTAACCGATCGTTTGGCGAATGGGCTGAGCTGAATAGGTTGTCCGGACTTGCCATGAAGGCTGTCGTGACTCATTTGTGGCCGAAAAGGCCCGAGCCGAAGAGTTATTTTGGCTTGGTGCAACAGTTCCTTGGTGCGGTGTCGCATATCGATGCAATGAAGCGGTCAGCATGCATAGAGGGTGCACGGATGGCTCTTGCCCGTGTCAAGACATACTGGGCGGAGATGAAGGCCACCGACGTTGCATCCCAAGATTCGGACAAGTTTAGTACCGCCGAGCACTATTTTGAGGAAGTCTGCAGGCGCTCGTTTAATAGAGACACAGTGCTTGAAGGATATTATGTTTTAATGACATGTATGATTTGTGAAAACAATGTTTCAATATAATATAAGAGCTTTTTATACTTGTGCATTCAAGTATTAAAACACCTCTGTCGCGGTCGTTGATGTATATGTGTATATAACCCGAAAGATGGCAATCTTGAGCCCCCACGCACATAGTGCGGGGTGTTTGCAAAAGGCGATTTTCACACTTAATCCAACGTCTTGGTCCTGTAAAGGAGGTGATAAGCGTAGCAAACTAGGCAACCGGACTATAATGCTTTATCACTTTCACTTAGCCATAGGAGTTCGATGGTGGGGCTACTATATAGCCCCTAGGGGCACCGCGCTCTCCCGAATTCGGGCGGCGTATGTGCTCGACCGGAAACGGTCCTTCGTTAATGCGGGGAATTCTAAACATTCTGGTGGGTCATCGAGTGGTTGACCAGTCTCACGCTATATCATGACGGTCAGGTTTTCGGCTTTCTCTCGAGGTGCTCACCGGCCGAACCGGGGCACAATCGCAGTAGTTCTCCTGGTGCCGCGTTAGCCGATAGAATGGAACGTAAGGCAGAAAAACACAGGAGCCGGGCAAACCCAACATTTGACCAAAGACATGATTTGGAGCTGATGCATATAAGGCCTAACTCGAGACGCCGAACACTCCCTAAGGTATTCGGTCTTTATGAAAACGGGCGGAATAATGCCCTAAGCCCCTGGTGTCCAGGTACGCGCAAAAATTCTAGTGCGGCCGATGCCAAAACGCCAGCCTCCTCCACGGTTATAGCAAGAAACTGTGGGATGTGTATCAACAAGAGACAGTAAAAAAGGTTTACGCAGGGTCTTAATCTGAAAAGAATCCTTGCAACGGGTCCCTATCAGACGTCTGCGCTTTGTGTCTCCGTTGTGACGTATCCTGGACGGGTGTAGCATGGTGTTCATCTGTAAAAGAGAAGAACTTAGTTGAACAGAAAAAAGATCATGCGAAAAATGTACTTTATATTAAATAAACAGAGTACGGTTCGAAGTGTGAATACAATTGAGCTTTATTATCTCTTGTTGTACATGCGTGCAGCCCCTTGTACGGGGGTATGCCGCTAGTAGGCATTTATATGTTTACGCCGGACTCGTCTAGCCATGTCCGGGGTTCGAATGACCTATTCAGGTGCTTTGATTAGCGGAGCCGGATTAGTGTGGGGCTGTCAAGGCAGTCTCACGTTCTTCCGTGCTCGAGTAACACTTGATACTTCCTTTTAATGAGATGATGCTGCATGGACCGGGCATTTTAAGTGTAAGAGATGCATAATGTGGTATTGCGTTAAAGTGGGCGAAAGCTTCACGCCCCAGTAGTGCTTGATAGCTACTTTCGAATGGGGTGATGTGGAAGGTTAACTTTTCGCGGCGGAAGTTGTCGGATGAGCCGAACACAACTTCTAGCAGTAGGGAGCCCGCATAATGGGCATATAGGCCTGGCATTACCCCTTTGAAGGAGGTGTTGCTATGGCGAATTTTGGTTGGGTCTATCCCCATTTTATGGATTGTGTCCTCGATATAGCAGGTTTAGATCGCTACCTCCGTCCATTAGGACTTGTGTAAATTAGAGTCCATCGATTATAGGATCTAATATCAAGGCAGTCCATCCTGCGTTCCGGATACTTCCGAAATAGTCCTGATGATCAAAGGTGATTGGTTTTGACAACCATCGTTGGGACTCTGCTGGGATAGACCATGCGGCGCGTGTTTCTATGGGCGCCGCTCTGTTTTTCCCTTTTGTCACTTGAAGTGAGTTTACTGTTTTGACTTTTTGTGGGAAATTCTTTTGTTTTCCGGTGCCCTGCTTGTGGGGTTCGTCATCGTCCTCGCTTGGTGTGTCAAGCCCCTTGTGTTCGGCATTGAGTTTGCCGGACTGCTTGAAGACCCAACAATCTCTGTGGGTATGGGTTGCAGGCTTCCCGGGAGTACTGTGGATTTGGCATATTTTGTCCAAGATTTTGTTTAGGTTGGATAGCTCATCGCTGTTGTCCTTGAGGGGCAGTTTTTTATGATTCTGCCGGGAGCTTCTGAATCCGCGTTGACTGCCGCGCTCTTCGGGTTGTTTCCCTTTGTCCGGCGCTGGTCCTTGCTGCGTCGTGGTTTTCCATTTCCATCCCTGACTTCGGATGTACTTGGGTCGTTGGTACCGCATCTTGCCAGCCAACTATCCTCTCCCGCGCAAAAGCGGGTCATGAGGCTTGTTAATGCAGCCATTGTTCTCGGCTTCTCCTGGCCGAGGTGTCTGGCGAGCCATTCGTCTCGGACGTTGTGTTTGAAAGCTACTAAGGCTTCGGCGTCCGGACAGTCGACTATTTGGTTCTTTTTTATGAGGAACCTGTTCCGGAATTTGCGGGCTGACTCTCCGGGTTGTTGAGTTATGTGACTTAAATCGCAGATCCGGAGGACGGACATAAGTCCCTTGAAAATTTGCCCGAAAAGCATCCTCGAGCTCTTCCCAACTTCCAATGGTATTTTCAGGGGAGGCATTTGAGCCAATGCCGGGCTGGCCCAAAGAGCTTGAGGGGTAAGTATTTTATGGCGTGGAGATCATCTCCTCTAGCCATGTGTTTGTGGAGGATGTAATCCTCAATCTAGACTCCAGGGTCTGTTGTTCCGTCGTATGCCTCTATGTTGACGGGTTTGAATCCTGCTGGGAATTCGTGATCCAGCACCTCATCGGTGAAACACAGGGGCTGTGCGGCACCCCTATATTTGGGTGTGCCGTGATGTTCGGTTATTTGGCGTGTTGCATTGCTTGGAAGAGCTTGCTTTCTCGGCCCATAGATGGACCTAACTGGGCCATCCTTTTGATGCGAATCCTTATGCGGATCGCGTCTTGCGGCTTGTGTGCGGCGCCGCTTGCCGCTCCATGTTTGCCATGTGGTCGTCTATCCGACCGGCGGCCTCTTTGTTCTTTGATTGCGGGGCTCTATGGCCTCCTCATCGAATTCGGGCAGTAATTTGCGCTCGGTAGCTCTTTGTTTGGCGATCGTCGCCAGATTTCTCTGCGGGTGTTGAGTACTTTGCTCCATCTGATTCTCGAGTGCATCTTCCGCTGTTTTGAGCTTCCGCTTCTGCTTTTTCAGGCTACGCGCAGTGGCGACGAGCCTTTTGTGGAGGTTCTTCTGCTCCAACAATTTGTCCGGCGTGAGATCATCCGGACTGTTATCTTCGCCGGGGATGGGTTGTTTATCCAAGTTGTCTTGTTCGGACGGTTTCTCGATAGCATGTTCGTCGTCCACCGGTTCGCCCTGCTCTATGGCTGGGTCTGTGTGGCTGCCGTCTTTGTCGAGGCGGGACTTGGTGCAGCGTTTACGTTGCCGTTTTGATTGCTTTTCGAGGGATTTATCCTTCGTAGTGTCCCATTGTTCCTCGTCGTCACTTCCTTTAGGTGTATCCACCATGTATACATCGTGGGATGAGGTGGCTGTCCAAAGATCCTATAGGTGCTGGTTCATGGTTGTCTCCTACATCGTCGTCCATACCGTCGATGTCTTCGGAGTCGAAATCGAGCACGTCGTTTAAGCTTTCGACAGTGGCTACAAAGTGGGCGGTGGGTGGGCGTTGAATTTCTTCGTCGTCCGCATCCCAACCTTCCTGGCCGTGGTCCGGCCAGGGCTCTCCTGATAAAAAGAGAGACATTAGTGAATTCAGGATGTCACCAAAGGGCGAGTGCTGAAAGATGTCCGCGGCAGTGAACTCCATAACCGGCGCCCAATTGGATTCGATTGGCAGGGGTGCGGAGGGTTCGGAGTCCGGCACCTTGGGGTCACGATCTTCGCAAAGGACAGGGATGGAGTTCGGCTCAATCGCCGTAGAGATCGTAGCCCCCGAGGCGGTGTCCAACCACTCGTCCTCGATCGGCGGAGTCGGCTCCGAGCTAAGGGTCGGAGCGGACGCTGGTGCGGCCTCCAGGGCACTGTTCGGCGGCAGAGCTAGATCGTGCCCATTGAGACAGTGCGGCGCGCTTGGCTGTGGCTCGAATCCGTCGAAGATCAAGTCTCCGCGGATGTTGGCCGTGTGGTTCAAACTCCCAAATCTGACCTGATGGCCACGGGCGTAGCTTTCGATCTGCTCCAGATGGCTGTGAATTGCCCGCAGATGCAAAGCCGCCGAATCTGAAGATCTGTCCGGGAGAAAAGTCTCACCTGGACCGCGGCCATTGTTGATGATCGAAGGAGCCATCGGGCCTAAGGATGACGACATAGAGGAACTCTCAATGAAAGCACCAATGTCGGTGTCAAAACCGGCGGATCTCGGTAGGGGTCCCGAACTGTGCGTTTAGGCGGATGGTAACAGGAGACAAGGGACGCGATGTTTTTACCTGTGTTCGGGCCCTCTCGATGGAGGTAAAACCCTACTCCCGCTTATTAATATTGATGATATGGGTAGTACAAGAGTAGATCTACCACGAGATCGTAGAGGCTAAACCCTAGAAGCTAGCCTATGGTATGATTGTTCTTCGTCCTACGGACTAAAACCCTCCGGTTTATATAGACACCGGATAGGGTTAGGGTTACACAGAGTCGGTTACAATGGTAGGAGAACTACATATCCGTATCGCCAAGCTTGCCTTCCACGCCAAGGAAAGTCCCATCCGGACACGGGACGAAGTCTTCAATCTTGTATCTTCATAGTCCAGGAGTCCGGCCAACGATGATAGTTCGGCTATCCGGACACCCCCTAATCCAGGACTCCCTCACCACCGCTATTGCAACCCAGAGTTCGGCTATGGGCCGAGTATCAGTCGAGCACTACTTTGAAGAAGTCCTTGAAGGCGCTCGTTTAATAGAGGCTCAGTGCTCGAAAAATATTATGTTCTAGTGACATGTATTCCCATTGTAAGAACAATGTTTATTAAATTATAAAGGTTGTGTTTATACTTTTGCCTAAAAGTATTATGATGCCTCCTGTGCGGCAGTTTATGTATATATGTATATAACCTGAAAGTTTGCGATGTCGGCTTCAAATACCATGCATATAATGCGGGGTGTTCGCAAAAAACGCCAGATTCACACTTGATCCAACGTCTTGGTCCATTAAGGAGGTGATAGCGCAGCGAACGAGGCAATCGGACTATATTGCTTTAACACTTTCACTTAGCCATAGGAGTTTGACGGTGGGACTACTATATAGCCCCTGGTACCTCCGCGCTCGTCCGAATACGGGGCGCGTACATACATGACCGGGAAACGGCCCTTCATTAATGTGGAGGAATCCTGAAGATTCCGCTAAGTCATCGAGTGGTTGACCAGTCTCGCGCTTTATCATGACAGTCAGTTTTCGGCTTTCTCTACTGAGGTGCTCATCCAGATGAACCAGGGCACAATCGCAGTAGTTCTCCCGGTGCCACCTTAGCCGATAGAGCGGAACGTAAGGTAGAAAAACACAGGAGCCAGGCAAACCCAACATTTGACCAAAGACATGATTCGGAGGTGATGCATGTAAGGCCAAACTTGCGACCCCGAACACTCCCTAAGGTATTCGGTCTTTATAACATATGTCGGGCTGAGCAATGCCCTTGATAATGAACCCCGAGTGTCCAGGTACGTGCAATGTTCTGACGTGGCGAAATGCCAATAACGTCAGCATCCTTCTCAGTTATACTGAGTATCCGAAGGATGTGAACAACAAGAGACAGTAAAAAAAGGCTTACACAGGGAATTAATCTAAAAATAAACCTTTGGGCGGGTCCCTGCTGCATGTCTGCGCCTGTGTCTCCGTTGTGCCGTATCCTGGAAGGGTGTAGCACGATTATCGTCTGTAAAAGAGAAGAACTTAGGTGAAAGTTGTCGTGCGAAAAATTGGTTATTCTCGATAAACCATGAAAATTCAAGATAAGGAAAGTTGAGCCGAACTAGCCCTGTTTACACGCGGGAAGCCCCTGGTACCGTCTATGGGGGTATAACCATCAAACCAATCTCGGGTTTATCTAAGTTGTTATAGCTATTAATGCGCCGGACTCGTCTGGTCGTGTCCGCAGTCTTGACGACTGATCATTTATTCTGGTTGGAGGGGCCGTTTAGTGTTCGGCCGTTAAAGCCGTCGCACATTCTTCCACGCGTAAGGAATGTTCCATATTTTCACTAATTGTGATGATGCCACGTGGACCGGGCATCTTAAGCTTGAGAGAAGCGTAATGCAGTACTGCATTAAAACGAGCAAAAGCTGCTCTTCCGAGTATTGCTTGATAGTCACTTCGGAATGGAGCGATGTCGAAGGTTAACTTTTCGCTTCGGAAGTTGTCGGGAGAACCGAATACAACCTCTAGCATTAGAGAGCCCGTGCAGCGGGCCTTTGGGCCTGGTATTACTCCCTTGAAGGTAGTATTATTGTGGCTGATTTTTGTCGGGTCTATCCCCATTTTGCGGGCTGTGTCCTGATATATCAGATTAAGACTACTGCCGCCGTCCATAAGGACTCATGTGAGATGGTATCCGTTTATTATTGGGTATAACATCAAGGCAGCCAATCCTTCGTGTCGGATGCTTGTCAGGTGATCCCTGCGATCAAAAGTGATCGGGCAGGCCAACCAGGGTTGAACTTAGGGGTGACGGGCTCTACGGCACGCGTGTCTCGAGGTGCATGTTTGCTTCTCCTCTTCGTCACGTGGATCATGTTCACTGTTTTGACCTCTGGTGGGAATTTTTCTGTCCCCCAGTGCTTTGCTGGCTAGGCTCGTCCTCGTCTTCACTTGGTGTCTCCCTCCCCTTGTGTTCGGCGTTTAGCTTACCGGCTTCTTGAAGACCCAGCATTCTCTGTGGGTGTGATTTGCAGGTTTATCGGGGGTGCCATGAATCTGACATAGTTTGTCTAGAATCTTGTTTAGGCTGGACGGTCCATCTCTGCTGCCTTTGAAAGGCTTTTTCCGCTGACCCGGTCGAGAGCCCCTGAATCCGGCATTTACCGCCGTGTTATCTGGGTTGTCTTCTTTATTACGACGCTTGCTTTTACTGCGTCGTGGTTTTCCATTGCCATCCCTGACTTCGAATGTCGCTGGTGCTACTACGGGCTAGCCAGCTATCTTCGCCCGCGCATAAGCGGGTCATGAGGCTTGTCAGGGCTGCCATTGTTCTCGGTTTTTCTTGGCCGAGGTGTCTGGCGAGCCATTCGTCTCAGACGCTTTGTTTGAAAGCTGCTAAGGCTTCGGCGTCCGGGCAGTCGACGATTTGGTTCTTCTTAGTGAGAAATCTGTTCCAAAGCTTTCAGGCTGACTCTCCGGGCTGTTGAATTATATGACTTAGATCGTCTGCATCCGGAGGTCAGACATAGGTCCCTTGAAAATTAGCCCGAAAAGTATCCTCAAGCTCCTCCCAACTTCCAATTGAGTTTTCGGGGAGGCTTTTCAGCCAGTGCTGAGCTGGTCCTTTCAGCTTGAGGGGCAAGTACTTGATGGCGTGGAGATCGTCTCCGCGAGTCATATGGATATGGAGGATAAAGTCCTCAATCCAGACTCCAGGGTCTGTGGTTCCGTCGTACGCCTCTATGTTCACTGGTTTGAATCCTTCTAGAAATTCATGGTCCAACACTTCATCGGTGAAACATAGGGGGTGTGCGGCACCCCTGTATTTGGATGTGTCATGGCGTTCTGACGGTTGTAGTGTTCGGTTTTGGTTGTGCACTGGAGCGCGTTTCCTTGATCCGTAGATGGATCTGGTTGCGTCGGTCTTCTGATGCAAGTCCTCACGTGAATCGTGTGCTGACTTATGTGCGGCCTTGTTAGTCGTTCTATCGCGGCCACTAGGTGGTTGATCCGACCAGTCGGCCGTTTTATTTTTCGGCTGTGTGGGCTCTAAGGCCTCATCATCAAATTCAGGCAACGGCTTGCGCTTTGGATAGCTCTTTGTGTGGTAACTACCACCATACTTTTCTTCGTTGTCGAGCACTTTGTTCCATCTACTGTTGAGCATATTCTGCGCGGCCTTAAGCCTTTGCTTCGGCTTCTTCAGACTCCTAGCGGTGGAAATAAGCCTTCTGCGGAGGTTCTCTTGTTCCAAGTGCCTTTCCGGGATGATTTGTGCATCTTCGTCCGGACTGTTTTCCTCTCCGGAGGGAGGTTGATGAGCTTTATCCTCAGCATCGCCGTGTTCGGACAGCGGATCCGTACTATGTTTGCCGTTTGCTGGTTCATCCTGCTCTGCCACTGGGTCAATGTGGTCATTGTTTCCTCAGGAGTCGACTGGGGTGTTATTTTCTCTTGCGCTGTTATCGCTGTTTTTGCCGAGGCGGGATTTGGAGCGGCACCTACGCCGACGCTTTGTTTGCTTCTCGAGGGAGGTATCCTTTGCTGCATCCTTCCATTCCTCGTCATTGTTTTCTTTGGGTGTATCCACCATGTATATGTCATGTGATGAAGTGGCTGTCCAGCGCCCTGTGGGCGATGGTTCTTGTTCCTCTCCTGCATCGTCGTCCATGCCGTCGATGTCTTTGGAGTCGAAATCGAGCATGTCGGTTAAATCGTCGACTGTGGCTACTAAGTGGGTTGTGGGTGGGTCGCGAATTTCTTCATCGTCCGCATCCCGTTCTAGCCGGACATAGTTCGGCCAAGGGTCTCCTGACAGGGAGAGAGACCTTAATGAATTTAGCACATTGCCAAAAGGCGAGTGCTCAAAGATATCCGCGGAGGTAAACTCCATGATCGGCGCCCAATCAGATTCGATGGGCACGGACACAAGCGGCTTGGAGTCCGTGGCCGGGGACGAATCCAACGATTCGGCAACACGGGTATTGTAGGAGGTGAAGTCAGTATTCGACGCTATCGCCACTGATTGTGCGGCCTCCTGTCAGGACCCCGATTCCAAGTCACATTGACCTAGCCGGTAACACCTCATATCACTTTGCGGCCTCACGCACGGTATACCCACGGGTGTCGCCTTACCATGGCCTGGTACCGTTTGCGCCTTTTGGCTCACGTATATGATAGTGTCGCTAGCATCCACATGACAGAGAACCCGGGCCGACATGGCTAGTCATGAACCCAAAGCGGCGCTAACCCATGGGGACAGGTATACATGAATCCCATCGAGCATGTCGGTCATCAACGTATGAATCCGGGCTGTAGCACTGGGCTAACAGGACTCCGGAAACCCGGGCTGTAGCAGGCTAGGCAGGACTCCGGATATCACCGCGTGACATTTCCCCGAGGGGACAGACATAGGAACGAAGTGAAACACATGTCGGGCAGTCAAGTGTCCAAAGCAGTAGTGCTGGGCTAGCAGGACTCCGGTGAACCGGGTTGTAGCGGACTACTATCGCTTAGGAAGCACTAGACTACATTTCCCCATATGAGAGGCTGCCAAGGATAAACAACTAGATTGTCGGATCCCACTCATACCAAGCATTTCAATCATACACATAATATGCCCGATATGAGTACATACAACATGGCATCACAACAAAACTCTACAACTCAAAGTACTTTATTTAAGAGGCCCGAGGAGCCATACATAGCATATCCATACAGATAGGGGTCACATGACCCAACACTCAAGTCATACAAACATACAAGCACATGCGGAAGCAAACTAGTCTCGAGTACAGACACTAAAAAGAAAGAAAGCTTGATGAAGCCCTTCTATCTACAAAGTGGCCCTTCACAAGCCTTGGATCACCACCGGTGGCTAGTTCACTTTCGACGCCAAGGTCTACATAAAACCCATCGGAGGGGGCGTGTTGTCGTCTGAAAACATTAATTAAGCAAACATGAGTACGGAGGTACTCAAGAAGTCTTACAATGTAATCCTACTATACATGCACATTCTCAAGAAGGTAGTGGAGTTATTGCAAAGAAGCCAGCTTTGACTCTTGGCTAAGCTATCCTACGTGACACCACTTGAAAAGCATTTGTCGCACACGAGTCCACTAATCACCATCACAATACTCCACCGTGGATCCTCTCTCGTCAACCCACGAGAGGGCCATCCACGGTACTCACACTTATCTTGAGGCTTTTAGTAGTATCTGTTTACTTGTCTATGAACTGTATAGGTGACCAAGTAGTCCTTTATCATGACGCTGCTATTCGAATAGTTTTATGCCCTGCAGGGTGTACTTCTTCACACACGCTCTCACCACTTATCACCGCTACACGACATGTACTCGGCAACCTTCAAGCGGAAGCCCAAATGAGGGTGTCGGCCACGACTGACTAAACACACGAGTCCCTAGTCCAGGTTTATCGCCTATTCGGGTTCCATCCGCAGGGAGTCCGGCCGAGGTTTCCACTAACGGCCCCGAACGATGTGTACAAGGTTCCCGAGACACCAAACGTGCGAATCGGTACACCGTGCCATGTGCCTACCGCAACACAGCCCACCCCTAAGGTCAGCGCTATGCCCCCAAAGATGCTACAAACACGAAACTACTTGCAACTCCCGGATGAGGACAAGAGTGGTTAATAAGTCGAGAGGGTCAATTAAGGATCCCAATGCGTGGTAGTAGCTAAGTATTAAATCACACACACAGATCTCGGTTCTAGGGACGGCTTCAATGAAACAACCCACCATGTACTCCTACATGGCCTCTCATCGATACCTTTACCAAATCATGTTCAACACTTTCACTCTCGAACCCGACACAACCTTTCACTCCAGTTCATCATCCCGATGAGCGGACCTGACACAACTCTAAGCATAGCAAGCATAGCATGGTAGGAATCACAAACATGGCTCAATCAACTCCTACACATATTAGTGGGTTTCATCTAGTTACTGTGGCAATGACAGGTCATGCAAAGGAAGTGGGTTCAACTACCGCAGCACACAACAATTTGAAACGCGTTGTCTTAATGCAGTAATCAAGAGCAGAAGCGAGAACATGGGTTTGTATCAGAATGATCAATTTGCTTGCCTGATGTAGTGGTGGTAGGATATCGCCTTGAGACGGATATTCGGGTTATCCCTGAGGCGTAACCTATCACGAAAGACACACAACATAAACAACACATGACACTATGCAACAATATGATGCATGCTATGACATGGCAATATGAATGTGTGTTGGCCTAATGCAAGCTAGAACAGAAAGGATGAACTCATTTGAATCAAAGATTCAAATGTTAGCTCATTTAACATAGCCATAAAGGTGCATTATCTTATTCTGCTTAAACAGCAAGGTTAACTTGTTCTGTCATGCATGAAACCATTACCAATGGATAGATTGAATTTTTCTGATCAAAATTCATATATAAAACTTTGCATTTGGAGTTACAGATTAATTTCTATGATTTTTTTGAATTTTGCAACAATTTCTGGAATTTCTTGAATACAAATAAATCCAGAAATTAATTATTGCATCAGCAGTGCATCAGAGTGACGTCAGGGGTCAACGGGGGCGTCCAGGTCAACCTGACCAGTGGGTCCCGCATGTCAGTAGCTAATTAGACTAACTAATTTTGATTAAACCTAAACTAGGTTAATTAGCAAAGGGCCCCACCTAGTCAACTATGTCGTGAGGTCAAACTCACGACGCTTAGCCGGGCGAGGCCGTGACGCGGGCGGCGGTTACGGAATTTGCCCACAGGCTCCATTTGTTACGCTGAGAGCAGCTACGGCAGCTGGTGCTCGCCCGCATCTAGCCGTGGTGATGGCTTGGCCGGGAGTGGCGAGCATCGCCGGCGGCAGTTTGGCGGAGGTCAAGCTCGGGCCAGCTCATGCGGCGTGGCTGCAATGGCCTAGGGCGGTGTGGCGCTTAGCACCTACAGCCTCTACGTGGCGCGAGGAGTGTGACGGGCACAAGCCCGTGACCAAATGGTCACCGGAGCGGCCGGGCGACGTGGTCGGCGGCGCGTTCGGGCACAAGAGACGCGGGCGTCTCACGGTATTCTAGGGGCGAAACAGAAGCACGGGAGGTTCAAAGAGCTCACAGAGAAGCCGCAGGGATGGTCAGTGTGCTCGAGGAAGGCTCGGTGCGGTCGGAACGGCGACGGCGATCTGTGCGGCCCGAGGTTGAAGACGACGGCGGCGGGGATGATGCAGGGGCTCCGGCGTCGTGCGGCTTGGCTAGTCGACGTAGTCGACGACGACGAACCGTCCGAACACGGTGAGAGGGCACGGGGACGGTGTTGGACGCGGCTGCGGCGAGCGGCGGCGACGGTGACGTCTCGGGCGACGTCGGGGAGGGCGAGAGAGAGGAGCCAGAGGGAAGAGCGAGTGTCTGCGAGGTCGGGGAGAGAGAGAGGGTTCGTCCCACGCCGACAGCTCGACGAGGGGAGCGGCGAGGCGGCGGGCAGCTGCGTGGCACGCATGCTGTGCTCGCCGTCGAGCAGCTGCTTGCCTGCCTGGCCAAGCCAAGCAGCTCGCTGGAGCGGTGGCTGGGCTGGGCCGGCAGGTGGGCCTGCTGGGTGGCGCCAGGTAAGCCTTTCTCTTTTGTTTCTGTTTTTTAATTATTTCTGTAGGTTTGTTGCATTTCTAAAAATACCTAGGCAACTCCAAAATTCACCAAACTGCACCTGGTCCTTAGTTGGAATAATTCCGCATGGAACATTTTAGTTTGGGATTATTTGAGCATTTGAAATATTTTATATAATTTAAATACCCAAATTCAAATAGCTAAAGATTTAATCCAGTGACCTTAGAGTGACCTAGAAATTTGTGCATCACTTCTGACAGTGGTTTAGGACCAAGGCAAAGGTGATGAACATTTTAAAGGGGCATTCCAGGTTCATTGAAAACATTTTTAGTAAACCCTAGTTGGATTCAGAGGGGTTCTGGGGGTTCTGTCTTCCCCATTTCAAATTTTTGATGAAAGATAAACATGATGCAACACTCTAATGCATGGACTAACTAGGATGTAACACCTCCGTGGCGGGGTCTATCCACCCGTCCTCGGATGGCGCAATTTGTTCCGGATTGAGGGCCGGAGTAGTTGCAGGTGTGATCTCCCGAACACTGTCCGACGGCAGAGTTACGTCATGCTCGTCGTGATTGTGCAGCGCACCCAACATGGGTTCGAATCCGTCGAAGATCAAGTCTCCGTGGATGTCGGCAGTATAGTTCAAGTTTCCAAACCTGACCTGATGGCCAGGGGGCGTAGCTATCGATCTGCTCCAGATGGCCAAGCGAGTTAGCCCGCGACTGAAGCCGCCAACACGAAGATCTCATGCGGGAGGAAAACCTCACTGGATCGCATCGTTGCCGATGATCGAAGGAGCCATCAAGCCTTACGGTGACGGCACGGTGGAACTCTCAATGAAAGCACCAATGTCGGTGTCAAACAAAGCGGATCTTGGGTAGGGGTCCCGAATCAAGCGTCTAAGGCGGATGGTAACAGGAGGCGGGAACACAATGTTTACCTGTGTTGGGCCCTCTCGATGGAGGTAATACCCTACTTCCTCGCTTGATTGATCTTGATGATATGAGTATTACAAGAGTTGATCTACCATGAGATCGTAGAGGCTAAACCCTAGAAGCTAGCCTATGGTATGATTGTTGATGTCCTACGGACTAAACCCTCCGGTTTATATAGACACCGAGGGGGCTAGGGTTACACAGAGTCGGTTACAAGGGAGGAGATCTACATATCCGTATTGCCAAGCTTGCCTTCCACGCCAAGGAGAGTCCCATCCGGACACGGGACGAAGTCTTCAATCTTGTATCTTCATAGTTCAATAGTCCAGACAAAGGATATAGTCCGGTTGTCCGAGGACCCCCTAATCCAAGACTCCCTCAGCGGCAACGGAAGGAGGCCAGCATTGCCCTGAGGACGGTCCTCACGAGGCTGGTCCCTCCAAGCGCCCTCGCGAGGCTGGTCCTGCCAATGGTCCTCGCGGGGCCAGTCGCGCCACTCCTGACGGGGGCCGCGGTCGTCCCAACGTCCTCCACTTCATCCTCCTCCTCGCCCATAGCCCCGGTCGCTGCGCTCGGGGCGTCGACCGAAGCATCCATCTCAAATGGCCCTGAGCTCTTGGCAGTCCCTGGTGTTGTGGTTGTGCACGTTGTTGAAGGCGCAGAATGGACGGCTGCTCTTGGACGACTCGGGGTGGTCCCGGCCGCGCTTCGTGTCCGGCTCCGCCGTGAGTATGGCTACTCCCTTGCGCTTCATGTCCTTGGCCTTGGCTTCCTTCTCTTCTGGGTCGGTAGTAGGGAGCTCGAGGAGGGAGAGGCGCCCCTCCTCAGCTCTTGAACACTTGGTCGCCATGTTGAACATCGCCTGACCGTGCATAACTCCTCGTGGATGGCGAGCTCCTCCTTCATCTTGACATCACGGACGCCATCAGAGAAAGCTGAAATGATGGCCTCGTCCGTCACCTTGGGGATCTTGAGGCGAACGCTGTTGAACCACTGGATGTACTTCTGCAGGATCTCTCCTGGCTGCTGCTTGATGCGGCATAGGTCACCCGAGCCGGCTGGCGGTCGCGAGTGCCCTGGAAGTTGGCGATGAAGCGGTCGCGCATCTCACCCCAAGAGGGGAACGATCCCGGGGACAAATTTAGAAGCCACGAGCGAGCACCATCCTTGAGAGCCATGGGAAATCAGTCCGCCATGACTTTCTCGTCGCCGTTGGCCTCGTCGATGCTCAACTCGTAGAGCTGCAAGAACTCCGCAGGGTCAGGGGTGCCGTTGTAGCGCGGGGGCAGGTCCGGCTTGAACTTTCCTGGCCAGATGATGTTACGCAACTTTGGAGTAAAGGCCCGACAGCCTGCTGTGGCCACCAGGGCCCGTTGCAGGGGCGGAGCCTGATCCTGATGCCCACGCGCAGCTGCCGCAGGCGGCACACGATCTTGACGTGGTGGCGCCGGGAGTGCAGGAGCATTTTCTCATGGTCGAGGGACTTCTTGGCAGCTTCCTTCTTCGTGCGCAGGCACCCGGCGCGGCGGGTCGCGCCGAGGGGCCACGCTACTTGGGGCTAGGACGCCGTCTTGGTGCGGAGGTGTCGGAGGCGCCCGTGAGCTATGTCGCCCACGGCTGGAGGAGGGCGAGGCAGCGAGAGACATCGTACAGGGGAGCCCCCAGCAGCGCTGACGAGCTCGGCGATGCGGTCCAGCCAGTCCTCGTGGAGATCGTCAACCAGGCGGTAGCGCAGGAGCTCATGTGCCATGAGCAGCGCGGCCTACTCGTCCGTGGGCGCCCGACGAGCGTCGGATGATGAGCCGGCCGGAGTCAGCGACGGGGTGGCGGTGCGGTCGTCCCGCCGCACAGAGGGGTGCAGCGATGATGCTTGCTGCTGGTTTCCCGCCGGGCCTTTGGCGGCGTTGGCGGCAGGGGATGGAGAACGGCGGGGAGGCCCGTCGACAGGAGGTGTCTGAGCGACAGGAGCGGCCAGGGCAGCCCGGCGCTCGGCGCGGGCTCGGCGTGCGTCCGCCATGTGCGTGGTGGAGTAGTGGAGCGCAGATCGACGGGAGAAAAACTTCAGCGCACCCCTACCTGGCGCACCAAATGTCGGATTACGGGTTCCGACAAACCCTTGAGGTTCTAACATTGGGGTGCGCACGAAGATTTATCTCCCCCTAGATCACACCCTCGCAACGATCTCAAAGCCAAGCTCACCGAACCCATAGAACAAGGGACACAAGAGTTTATACTTGTTCGGGCCACCGATGTGGTGTAATACCCTACTCCAGTGTGGTGTGGTGGAATTGCCTTGTAGGCTGGGGATGAACAAGTACAAGGGAAGAATAGCCTCGTGAGGAGAGGTGTTCTTGAGCTCGAGGTGCTTGTGCGTGTCAAGATCGTTTGGGTGATCCAAGATCAGTTTTCTCCTACGGTGGTGGCTAGTCCTATTTATAGAGGCCCCGGTCCTCTTCCCAAATGTTTAGGCGGGAAGGGATCCCACAACGGCCAATTTGAAGGGGGACAGCTAGTACAAGCTATCCTCACAAGAGGTGGTCTTCGCCTGCCAAAGGCTCTGGTGGTGACGCTGTCGTGGGATCCGCGATGACCTCCGTCCTGCCGTCCTGTTGGTCTTGGTCGTGTTGCCCTGATATGGAAACCTTTGCATGATGCCTCGGGACTCCTTGCCTGCACCTGCCCCTTTAGCACCAAAGAGGAAACCAGTACTCTGCACCCGCTGGCACCCGCCTGGCCTTGGTCGTCATGGCTCACGTAACGGGAACCTCACGAGGTGCCCCTCGCCTTGATCTCTCCGCTCCTCGCGAGCCAGCCTAGTGAGGCTGCCCCTGAGGAGGTCTTGTGTCGTCCGCCTTGCGAGGCTTGTCCCCTCACGAGGGTCTTGTGCGTTTGTTGATGAAGATGTGCCGTACCAGGCCGTTAGAGAAGCCACGCCCTGGGCCGCAGGCAGGCAAGTCTGGGTACCCCCGTTCCCAGGACGCTGACAGTTTTTGATGTACAAGCAGAATTCCCACTTAGTACAGGCGAAGGCTAGAAAATAGGTTGAGAAGCGGCCAGCTAGAGAGCAACAGCGGTCATGAAGATGCATTATGCGTAAGTAACGTTGGACACTAGAATGAGTAGGATATTAACACCATGAACATAAATATCATAGAGGCTATGTTGGTTTGATTCAACTACATGCATGAACATGTGCCAAGTCAAGCCACTCGAACATTCAGAGGAGGATACCATATCATCATACTACATCACAATCATTTTAACGCAATGTTGATATCCAAGATAAATCATTATCCACTCCTAGCTACTTATGCAAGGCATGAGAAACTATAATATCTAATTGTCATTGCAAAAACATGAGTAATCATAATGGGTTGAATCATGGATACTAGGTTAAACATATTTACAAAAACAGAACAAATCGAGTTCATGGCAGTTTCTCTCTGCCACAGCCAGTTCATCGAATATTGTCATTATTGCCTTTCACTTGCACAACCGAACGATGTGAAAATAATAATAGTGCAAGAGTGCCATGGACTAAGCTGGAATCTGCAAACATTTTATTCAACAGGAGAAGACAAGGTAAAATGGGCTCTTTGTTAGGTCAACAATTATGCATATGAGAGCCACTCAACATTTTCATCGCGGTCTTCTCCTTGGTACGACTCGAATAAAAAGAAAAGAAATTTAGAGAAACACAATGAAATATTTTTGGAGTTTTTGGTTTTCAAGAACGAGCAAATAAAGGGAAAGCAAAAAATGAGAAACACTATTTACACAGGAAAGCTCCCAACAAGCAAGAGAAGAACATGGAAATCTTTTTGGGTTTTCTTTTTAAGTATTACAACTAAACAAGCATAGAAGGTAAACTAACTACAACTATTTTTTTAATTTTTCTAAGGTTTTTCAAACACACAAGAAGAAAGCAAGAAAATAAATTTAAGCATGGATAATACAATGAAAAAGTGTGAACACCGACAACTGGAATGATATGTGTGAACATGAATGTAATGTCGGTGAGAAACACGTACTCTCCCAAGCTTAGGCTTTTGGCCTAACTTGGTAATCGATTAGTAGCCTGGATAGTAGTCAGGGTGCTGAGGAGTGGGCATCCATGCATCCCACTGCTGAGGCTCCTCCTTTCTTGCGGCCTGATCATTCTGGTAGGCGATGATATCCGCAGGTATAATCCTATATCCGCCCCTGGCAACAGAATCAAACAAAGCAGGAGCAGGCAATGGAATAATGTCACGAGTATCCATGTTGAAAACCAGATTATATGGAATAGGAATGTTAGGATAACCTAGTGCAATAAAATGGTGGTGTTCCATGGCTACGCGATCTAGGTAAACCTTGGGCAGAGGGTAATCATGAAGGCATGTCTCAACATTAAAGCGAGCTGCCAAGCGAGTAGCGAAATACCACCATGTATTTTACCCTTGGACTTATTAACATGGAGGCAACGTGCCACAATATCTCCCAAGCTATAAGTGTTGTCGCCCTCTAGTGCACGACGTAAAACAGCAAGGTCTGGTGAACTTTGTGCACTCACATTCTCTCTAGCAAGCAAGCATTTTGCAATGAAAAGAGCAAAGTAACGAACGGCAGGAAAATGCAAGCCAGCTGCAGTGATACCCTTCACCCCTCTCTCATCTCCCAATGTCAAAGTAAGATAAAAGGCCTCAAACACTACCAGCCTAGGCTCGACCAAACCACCATCAGTAGGAAGCAAGCATATTTCACAAAACTCAGTAAGTGGTATCTGATGGAAATCAACATATAAATTAAACTGCACTTTAGGAGGATTATTCCTAGGAAGGAAATTAAAACTTTGAACAAAGACGTTTGTGAGGAGATGATACTGTTCACATTCAGCTGCGATGAAGTCGGTGAGGCCGGCATTAGTAGCATATTGTGTAAACTCCTGAAGGATCCCAGCCTCTTCCATGAACGGGGTGTTCGGCCATTCGCATGGCCGTACCTCCGCCAACTTCCGAGGATGGAGATCACTATCAGATGACTCCCCAATAACTCCCTTGGAATTCTTCTTGGAAGCAAATTTCCTAAAGATATTCATCCTTTTCCTATGAACAAAAATTTTGAAATTTTTAGTCCACAAAATTTTCTCAACAAAACTTCACAAGATTGATAGCAACTGCTCATAAGGATGCATAGAGGCCATAGCAAGCATTCAAACTACTTAGAACTCTAAGAATTCAATATGCAAGCTCATCTAAAACAGCACCCAGAGTAGCTAATTATTCAAAATATAAACCACTAAAACAAAAACTAATTGGACAAACGGTGGAGTCACATACCAAGCAACAATCCCCCTAAACAGTTTCAGAAATGGAGCTTCGAGCAAAGAGATCGAAATCCACGGGTTTGAGAGCAAAAACACGAAAGAGAGAGCAGTGGAGTATTTTTTCTGGAGGTAGGTGATGATGTGGTGTAAAGAGATAAGTAAGAAGGCCCATGTGGGGACCACAACCCACCAGGGCGCGCCTGGGAGTCCTGGCACGCCCAGGTGGGTTGTGCCCACCTGGTGCACCTCCCTCTGATATTATTTTCACCGGAAATTCTTAAATATTCAGAAAAAAATCATATTGAATTTTTAGAGCATTCTGAGAACTTTTTATTTTTGGGTCATTTTTTTATTGCACGGGAAATTCAGAAAACGGACAAAACATGGCATTTTATTTTATTTAACTAATGAAAACAATAAACAAAAGGTAGGGACAGAAGGTAGTGCTTACTAAATTCATCAACTTCATACCTCTCAGAAATGATCCATTAATAAGGTTGATCAAGTCTTATTAACAACCACTTTCGATTAGCATGAAACCGAAGAACTTTCGTAAATCACTAAGTTACCTCGACAGGGATAATGTCCCCAACAATAAGCATTTCATATTTCTTTTTGGCAGTAGGTAACGGTAATTGAAAACTTCCAATAGTGATTGTCAGAGATTTTTCAATAACATTAATACCATTCACTTGGAATTGTTTCTTTGGAAAGTGCACCGTATGCTCATTACCATTGATATGAAAAAGTGACCTTGCTTTTATTGGAATCAATAACAGCCCCTGCAGTATTCAAGAAGGGTCTACCAAGGATAATCGACATGTTGTCGTCCTCGGGCATCTCAAGTATAACAAAGTCACCAAAATAGTAACATTAGCAACAACAACGGGCACATCCTCACAAATACCGATAGGTATGGCAGTTGATTTATTAGCCATTAGCAAAGATATTTCAGTAGGTGTGAGTTTATTCAAATCAAGTCTTTTATATAAACCGAAAGGCATAACACTAACACCAGCTGCTAAGTCACATAAAGCAGTTTTCACATAATTCTTTTTGATGGAGCAAGGTATAGTTGGTATTCCTGGGTCTCCAAGTTTTCTAGGTACTCCATCCTTAAAGGTATAATTAGCAAGCATGGTGGAGATTTCAGCTTCCGGTATTTTTCTCTTATTCGTGATGATGTCTTTCATGTACTTTGCATAATGAGGCATCTTCAAGATATCAGTCAAGCGAGTATGCAAAAAGACTGGCATCAGCATTTTAGCAAAGCATTCAAATTCTTCATCATCTTTCTTTTTAGTTGACTTGGGTGGAAAAGGCATAGGTTTTTGAACCCACGGTTGTCTTTATTTACCGTGTTTTCTAGCAATGAAGTCTCTTTTATTATATCGTGTATTTTTGGGTTGTGGGTTATCAAGATCAACTGGTGGTTATATTTCAACACCATTATCTGGTTCTTTCTCATTGTTTGGTGGAGTATCTTCATGAACATCAAAACTATCTTTTTCATTATCACTAGGTGAATGTTCATTACCAGATTGAGTTTCAGCATTAGAAATAGAAGCATCATTATCATTATCAGGAGGTTTCTCTACTTCAGGTTCACTAGTGGCATGCAAATTCCTATCATTTTTCTTTTTTTCTTCTTTTTAGAAGGACTAGGTGCAGTGGTGTTATTCCTTTGTGAATCTTGTTCAATTCTTTTTGGGTGTCCCTCAGGATAAAGTGGTTCGTGAGTCATTTTACCTCTAGTTGCAACTCTAACAACAAAGTCATGTATGTTGTTATTCATTTCATCGGGCAATTCTCTTTGTGATTTAGCAACTTGTTCTAACTAGGTTTGTACCATAGAAGCATGTTTTCCCACACCTCTAACATCATTTGAGATTCTAAACAACAAGTCACTCAACTGAGCAATCATATTAGAATTATATTTCAATTGTTTCATAACATTTGCATTGAAGTGATCTTGTTTTCTAATATAATTCTCAAACTCATAAAGGCATTGGCTAGGGTGCATATTGTGAGGATTGTCATTATCATTGAATTTCATTAGAGAATTTACCTTTACCACCTTAGGCAGTGGTGTTATATTAAGCCCATGTATTTCTTCAATAGGAGGTAAATTTTTAACATCCTCAACTTTAATACCTTTTTCCTTCATAGATTTCTTTGCCTCTTTCATATCTTCATGATTGAGATATAATAGACCACTCTTCTTTGGAGTGGGCTTAGGCGGTGGTTCAGGAAGAGTCCAATCATCTTAATTTCTCAATGTGTTATTCAATAATTCTTCAGCTTGTCCAACAGTTCGTTCCCTGAAAACACAACCAACACAACTATCTAGGATGTCCCTAGAAGCATTGGTTAGTCCATTATACACTACAGGAATCAGGAACTTGCCATCTGCCATGGCTGACGGCAAAGGCATACCTTGCGGACGGCAAAGGCCTTTGCTGTCAGCCAGCAGACGGCAAAACGTCCGGCTGAACGAGCTACGGCAAAGGCCACTTTGCCGTGTGCTGGTGGACGGCAAAGATCCAAAGGCCTTTGTCGTCAGCCAGCGGACGGAAAAGGGCATGGCTCTTTACCATCTGCTGGCAGACAGCAAAGGCTGCAGGCTCTTTGCCATCTGCTCGCAGACGACAAAGGCTGAAGGCTCTTTGCCATTATACACTACAGGAATCAAGAACTTTGCCATCTGCCATGGCTGACGGTAAAAGCATGCCTTGCGGACAGCAAAGGCCTTTGTCGTCACCGCAGACGCAAAACGTCCGAATCGAACGGGCTACTTAAGAAGGGCACTTTGCCGTACGCTATGACGACAAAGGGCATGGCTCTTTGCCATCTTCTGGTAGACGACAAAGGCTGCAGGCTCTTTGTCATCTACTGGCGGACGACAAAGGCTGCAGGCTCTTTGCCATCTGCTGGCAGACGGCAAAGAGCCTATATTGCCCCATTTAATTCTGTTTTTTCTTATATCAATTCATTTTCACAGAAAATCAAACACACACACACACACACATATATATATATATATATATATATATATATATATGGCCAATATAGCATATCCAACACATATTACCAATAGTCATGATCACATATATATCCAACACATATCCAACACATATCCATGAACACATATCCAACACATGTTACCAATAGTAGCAAGTTTCACAAAGTCAAAACAAAAACCAAAGACAAGCACTCCATATCTGAAATTACAAGAAAGACCTAAAACTAAATATCTATTTTCCTAAAAACTATCTTATTACTAAGATCTTCTTCTTTTCTTCCAACCTGCATAACAAAAACACTAAGAAAGAGAGAATGGGTTAGGAGTAGAAATGTAGCATTTCACTTGGTGAAATGCAATGATGTAGGAGCCAGCACTTGAGATCAAGACAATCTTAAATTAGTGTGAAGTTATGACCTTTTAACTCAGCATTTGTCTGCACGGCGTATCCACAACACAAAAATAGTGTAGGGCTTTTAGAACAGAATTATATCAGAAACAGTTAGCATACCATCACACTGATAAGAACCGCCAGCATTGCTGGTTTTTACCACTGAGCATTTGAGACAAATTGAAGATTCCGTGTATATGCAATACAGAGACCCCTAAGACAAGTATTTACATAGGACCAAACTGAGAAAATAGACACAACAATGTGGAAAATGAAAAAAATCAGATAAGGAGTTAAAAAGATAAACCAAGCTATATATTTTTTAGATTGTTCAAGATGTATTAGTGAGTAAAATATACTGCATTTAAATTGCGAGCACATAGGTGGAATGTGAAACCATATGTGTAGTTCATTAGATAAACCCCTCCTTTCATATCAAGCATGTACAGACATAAAATTCGCCTAACCAAAAAAGATCCACTATATTCTTTCCCACGGAAGAGGAGGCCGGATAAAATTCTCTACGGAGCATAATAGTATAAGTGAATAGTACTATTGATCAACAGTTGTTTGCTGGTGGTAATCACAATAGTAGGAAGGGGATTGGAAGGAAAAAAATATGTCTGCTAACTAGTTGGAGTACTTGCTGCCTGCCTGTCTACATTGTATCTCAGTTTGGTTGGTTAGCTGCTCTGTTTTTCGAGCCGAGCAATTCTGCATTGTGCTACTACTCCATGTGCCAAGACCAACGACCAAAGTCTCGCCTCATATGCATTACTGCACTTTAGTAGGGCCTCTCTAGAGGCCACAGGTAATCCCTCTATCTCAAAATGTAAGGCGTTTTTGAGGTTTAAGCCTCAAAACATATGTGATTGACATGTATACGGTTAATTGGCGAGATATGGCGGACTGTCTTAAATGCTTGCAGGTGTAATCTGAAAGGCCGCAGACTTCAAAATCGCTGCCTGGTAGTTTTCGATGGTTGTTCTAACCGGAAAGAATATAGTGGAACAGAGCATTTTCTTTTTCCATCCTATAGTTAACAAATCGGGCTACTCTAGCGCGGCAGCAAAGAGAACCCAATAGATACACCAGGTGATTCAGTATTTGTGTTCCTCGGCCACCAATTTAGACCCCCATTCCAGCGCAGCAACGCTGAGAAAGGAACGACGTGATTCGATACTAGCAGTTCACCACCTCCGCAGATGCAGAGGAGAAAGGATTCGTAAATTCGTATACCGAACCAAAACAAGTCGGGACTGGCAACCGACCCAGTGCGGAACCACGCAAATGCCGCGGCGCTGCGCATTCCATCCCGGTGCCATGGCGCTGTCGCAATCCATGACCGGGAGCGAAACCCTAACTAACCCCCGTCGGAACGGCGGGCCGGAAAGGCGAACGGAAAGAAACCCCCATAGGTCTGCATTCAACAGAAAAGAAGAGGCGAGAAAAGGGCTAGGGAAGGAGGCACATACGAACTCGCGTGAGGTCCGGGGCTTCCACTACCGGGATGAGGAGGAGGGGGTTGCCGGCTTCCTTCCACCGTCGCGGCCGCCTGCCACGGGCGTGGTGGCGGAGGCGGAAAAGCAGGGGGCTCTACGTTGCCGTTTCGCCTTTCGTCTAACGACTTGCCCGTTGGCAACAGAGGGCAGAGCAGAGTGATTAGTTGGATGCGGTGATGAGGAGGCCGGATCTGGAGTGGCCGGACCTCCCGCGGCCGGATCCGGGCGCTATGCAGCGTGGGGCGTCGGCGGGGATGCGAGCGGGGCGCAGAGGAGCTCGGTGCTCGGCTCCCATGGCGGCGGCGGATCTCGAGGTCGGGCTGACCGGCGACGAGGCTTCCGTGGCAGGGCGGCGAGCTTGTGGGGAGGTGGCGACGCACGACGCGGCGCAGGCGGCCGCGCCAGGCGGCGGGGCTCCTAGGGTCCGGTGAGGTGGCGGCGCGAACCCGCGGGCCGAGGCGAGGTGGCGCAGCGGCGCAGGGTCGAGTGAGGCCGCCGTAGCTGCTCGCACGAGGGATAGGGAGAGACGAGCGGGAGAGAGAGAGAGGGCGGTGGGGCGGAGAGAGAGGGGATAGAAATAGAGGAGGTGGGGCAACGGTTTTTTTTTACCCGCAAAAAAAAAAGATAACCCTACCTCTTTGCCGTCTGCCAGCAGATGGCAAAGAGGAGGGTGGACCGTTGCAATGTCTTTGCACTCTTTGCCGTCCATTTGGCGGATCAGAAAACTGTCGTCTGCCGTGACGGCAAAGAAATGAAAGATGGCAAGGACCTTCTTTATCGTCTATCTGTTCTTTGCCGTCTGATGTTTGGTAGCTGATGGCAAAGACCTTCTTTGTCGTCTGCTAGCTGATGGCAAAGACTTTCTTTGTCGTCTGCTAGCAGACGACAAATAGCTGGCAGACGGCAAAATCCCTGATTCCAGTAGTGATAGAAGATATCAAGTATTTCATTTTCTTAAGAGGATGATCAGACAAAGCATTAAGTAACTGGCAAAGCCTCCCCCAAGCTTGTGGAGACTCTCTTTTTTAGTTTGCACAAAGTTAAATATTTCTTGTAAGGCAGCTTGTTTTTTATGAGCAGGAAAATATTTTTCAGAGAAGTAATAAATCATATCCTGGGAACTACGTACACAACCAGGAGCAAGAGTATAGTACCAAGCTTTAGCATCACCCTTTAATGAGAATAGAAATTTTTTGAGAATATAATAATAACTAGTTGTCTCATCATGAGTAAAAATGATGGCTATGTCGTTCAACTTAGTAAGATGTGTCACAACAGTTTCAGCTTCATAACCATGGAAAAGATCAGATTCAACAAAGTAATTAACTCTGGGTTGACAGAGAATTCATAATCCTTATCAACAATAAAGATATGTGAGGTAGCAAACTTAGGATCATACTGCATTCTAACATTCAGAGATTTTTCTTTATACTTGCATAGTAATTTCTCTAGATCATCTCTATCCTTACAAGCAAGAATATCTCTTGTTGTCTCCTCATTCATAACATAACCTTCCGGTACCTTAGGCAATTCATATCTAAGAAGGCTAGTTCTTGTAGGTGTTTCAGGAGTTTCAGTTTCAAGCTCATCATCAGATTCAACAACATCATGTTGTATTGCTCTAGCAATTTATTCATCAAGAAATTCATCAAGTGGCACATCATCATCATGCAAGGTACTAGCATCATCATAAGTATCATTCATGGCAGAAGTAGCATCATCAATAACTTGCGACATATCAGGATTAAATAGCATGTGGTGGTGTTGCAAGTTTACTTATAACAGAAGGTGAATCTAAAGCAGAATTGGTTGGCAGTTCCTTACATCCCCTTGTCTTAGAGGGATAAATCTTAGTCTTAGCATCTGTCGGATTTCAGGTTCCGGCAGACCCTCTAGGTTCAAACTCTGGGGTGCGCGCGGAGATCTCGCCCCCTACCTACCTGCACCTCGTCGCCTCGCTAGGATCTAAACTACCAAAGGAACGACACAAGAGACACAAGGTTTATACTGGTTCGGGCCACCATTATGGTGTAACACTCTACTCCAGTGTATGGTGTGGTGGATTGCCTCTTGGGCTGATGATGAACAATACAAGGAAGAACAGCCTCGCGGGAGTGAGGTGTTCTTGTGGCTAGGCTCTCGATCGGATTGGATCAAGCTAAGATGAGGCGAGATGTCTGGATCTCTCTAAGGTGCCTCCGAGATGTCTCTACCCTGTGGGTGGCTAGTCCTATTTATAGGCAGAGGCCACAGGCCTCTTCCTAAATATTGAGCGGGAGGGCGCCAACAATTGACCATTTTGAAGGGAATATCTAGTACACTTATCCCGACTAAAGTTGGTCCTCGCTTTGTCCAAAGGCTCGGTGGTGATGCTGGCTTGGGCTCCACGATGACTTCCTTCCCGCCGCTATGACGGTCTTGGTCTTATTGCAATCAAATGGGTGCCTTTGCTTGATGCTCTCGCTGCTTGCCCCTTTGCACCAAAGAGGAAATGAGGACACTGCGCGGGCTTGATGGTCGTCATGGCTTGCATCATGGGCACCTCGTGAGGTACCCCGCCTTGATCTCTCCGCCTCCTCGCGAGCCAG
Organism: Aegilops bicornis; assembly: GCA_021605145.1. Taxonomy (NCBI): domain Eukaryota; kingdom Viridiplantae; phylum Streptophyta; class Magnoliopsida; order Poales; family Poaceae; genus Aegilops; species Aegilops bicornis. The sequence continues at coordinate 155,607,245 of CM038669.1, forward strand.
CCTGACGAGGCCGCGCCTGAGGAAGCTTCCTGTCGTCCGCCCCGCGGGGCTTGGCCCCTCACGAGGGTCTTGAGCTTGGCCGATGAAGATGGGCCATCTTGGGCCACCCTTGAGCCACGCCAGCAGCAGTCACAGTGAGCGGCAAGTCTGGGTACCCCTGTTCCCAGAACGCCGACAAGAGCCCAGCCCCAAAGGCGCGCCCTAGACTTGGCCGAGGAGAAGCGAAGGGCAGCAAGCGGCGCCATGAGCCCTAACAGCCTGCGGCCTCTGTCGGATTTCGGGTTCCTGCGAACCCTTAAGGTTCGAACTCTGGGGTGCGCGCGGAGACCCAACCCTCCACCATCTCGTACCTCACCGAATCGCAGGGACCTAAACTACTAACAAGAACAGCACAAGAGACGCAAGATTTATACTGGTTCAGGCCACCATCGTGGTGTAATACCCTACTCCAAAGGTGTGGTGTGTGGATTGCCTCTTGGGCTGATGAGGAATAAGACAGGAAGAACAGACCTCGCGAGTGCATTCTTGGTGGAAGCGATGAACTGCTAAGTGGTGTCCCGTCGCTCTAGCTTGAGGCTCGGGTCTCTCTCTCTCTCTTCGGGTGCTTTCCACTCTATCCCATCGTCCCCCCTACTATGGTGGCTAGCTCTACTTATAGAGACGAAGGCCCTGGGCCTCTTCCCAAATATTGAGCGGGAAGGGCGCCAACAATTGGCCATTTTGAAGGGGAATAGCGGGTACACTTATCATGACTAAAGTTGGTCCTCGCCTTTGCCAAAGGCTCTGGTGATGGCCTTTGCTTGGGCTCCACGATGATTGCATTCCAGCCGTTGGGGCTGGTCTTGGTCTTGTTGCGAAAGCGGATGCCTTTGCTTGATGCTCTTGTCACTGCGCTTGCTCTCTTTGCACCAAAGAGGAAAGGAGGACGTCATGCTGGCCGTGGCGCCTCGATCGGGCGCCCTTGGTCGTCATGGCTTGCGTCATGGGCACCTCGCGAGGTACCCTGCCTTGAAATCTCCGCCTCCTCGTGAGCCAGCCTGACGAGGCCGCGCCTGAGGAAGCTCTTGGTCGTCCGCCCCGCGAGGCTTGGCCCCTCGCGAGGGTCTTGAGTTTGTGTTGGTGAAGATGGGCTGTCCTGGGCCTCCTTTGAGCCACGCCCGCGAGCGCAGTGCGAGCAAGTCTGGGGACCCCGTTCCCGGAAACGCCGACAAGAGCCGGCCCTGGTGCGCCCGAACTTGGATGAGCAGACAGGCGAAAGGGCAAGTGTGAAGCGTCGTGGGCCCTAATACTTCTTGACCTTAGGCGCCCGCATGGCGTGATTGATTGGGCGTGGGCGCCTCTGCAGCTGCTGGTTGATAATAGAGCGGCATCTTCCTTGCCTCCTTTACTTTCTCCAGCTTGCTGCTCAGATCCCCTTTCTTGTGCCTCTCCTCCTCGCCTAAGACCTTCAGATCCACTCCGCATGTTCTAGCCACCATGGCTCCTCGTCAAACCGGCCGGAGCACAGTACTCTCATGCCTTGGACCCGCCCGAATGTGTCGGGCGAGCCTTTCGACAATCTTGGCGTGGCGGAGACGCAAGGCGTCGTGAGCAGCGGTGTTCAAGGTCGGCTCCTCCGCCCGAGGGTCGGGGAGTACCTTCTACCCGTTCTTCACGGGCGCCATTATTGCTGGTGCAGGCGCCTCCCTTCTCGAAGTTCTTCTTCTCCGTCCTTCGCCATTACAACATTCACGCTCTGCATCTTCATCCCAACTCCGTCCTTCTTACGGCAATCTTCGCCTACTATTGTGAGGCCCATGTTGGGGTGAAGCCCTCGTGGCCTTGCTGCGCCACTACTTCTTCCTCCGATTCTCCCGTGGTCCCGTCTCAGGCGTCTGAAGCCACGCATACGGCGGAGCCATTGCCATTTCAAACACCGGGAAGCGGATTGAGGGCTTCAGGAGCAAGTGGGTCTTGGTGGATGCAGGCGGATCCACCTCGGCCGATCCTGCCCACGGAGCCCGGGCCGAGAGTTCCGACGATCGGGTCCCGAGCGGCTTGGGATCCTCGCGCTAAGCCGGCCGGAGAGGATGGATGCAGATCTGAAGCTTGGACGATCTTGGCGGGCGGCGAGGCTGACCGGCAAGGCGTCGTTCTTGAGGGAGTTCTGGAGCACCAACTGGCTCCGCTTCGCCAAGATTTCGCTTCCAATGTGGAGGCCTAACTCGAGCCCGTGGCCCGGCGCCAGCGAGGATCTGGTGACGGTCCTCCAGTCCTTGGTAGGGAGACGATGTGGCGAGACCGGGCCCAGCGCCCTGTTCCTTCAGCGAGGATTGGGAGCAGGTTGTGGGGCCCATGCCCGCCTTCAATGGGGACGGGCTCGTGCCCGCGGAGGCTCCGGAGGACCTGGTGGACGTGTCCTCTTCTGACTCCGGCGAAGAGGTGGAGGAAAGAGAGCCAAGTGAGGGGGTTGACTCGGGAGCGGAGTCAAGGGCTCCTCCCCTGCAGCGCATGCCCCACGTTCTCCGACTCCCCGAGAGTGACGACGACGAGGATGAGGGTGAGCGGGGAGGCAGAAGCCTGCCCCCGATCCCGAAGAAGGACCGGACTGGGCTAGTCCCCCGCGGGTCCGCCCCGGCCCCGGGGCGATCCGCAGACGCGCTTCCCCTCTGGTCTCCTTGAAGCCGATCCTGCAGCCCGGCTCTCGGCGTCAAGTATGGCCGGAGGCTGCTCGAGTCCACCAAAGGACGACTTGTAAGTGCTCGCTTCTGTCTTGATTATTGTTTTGTCGACGAGATCGATGTCCATGCTCTTGGCCAGTGGCGCCTGCAAAGAAGAAGAAGGGGGCCTCTGAGGCCCCATCCGTGGGCGGTGCCTTGCCGAAAAGGAAGATGACCCCGACGCCAGTGCCTCTCCTGCTCGGGCGTCCTCATGAGGCCTGGCCGAGGCCTGGCTGGGCGAGCTTCATTGTCCTGTGTGACTCGAGGTGGCCTTCTTTGGCGCCGCCACCCATGCCGCTGTGGGCGCCATTGGTTCCGCCTCGTATGCAGTGGTTACGCCGCCGCCAACTCCTCCTACACCGCCAACTGCTATCTCCGACTCCTCCGCGGTCTGGACCGCCTTCTTTCTTAGCCGGACCGGCTGGCAGATCTTCTGGTGACCCTCGCTTGGTGGCAGGCGCTTGAGTTGGCCTATGGCTGGATTCGTGCCGACGCTTGATTCGGCGGCGCTGGTCCAAGCCGATGGCTTGTGACGAGGAGAAGGCACTGTTCGCGAGGCGGCGGTAGCCCGCGATGCTGCCTTTGGGGAGGCAGCCAAAGATCCGAGGTCGCCGTGAGACGCCGGAGGGCGAAGAAGGGCTGCAGAACCAGCTCGAGGAGGCCCGCCTCCGCCAGAGCAGGAGGAAGGCATGAAGGCTCATGAGGCGGCCATCAAGGACCGGGAGGCCAAGTGAAGAAGCGCCGCAACCGCCTAGGCGTCTTTGGAGCAGGAGTTGGAGGCAAGGAAGGTCGAGCCGACGCCAAGGCGCGGTTCTGCCGAAGATCGCGTGGCCTTCATGGATATGGAGGTGAAGGCTCGTGGTCTCCGCCGAGGGAGCTTTATGATAGCGGCTGGAGAGCCCACCGGCCGCCCAGAGGACGGCCCCGCCAAGCCGCTTCCTTCCCGATTCGCGCTTTTGAAGATGTCTCCCTTGGTCTTGGCCCCACGGCCGAGGCCGAGGCCTGATCTTGTCTTCTGCGCAGACTGACGCGGATCCTCACCCACATCTATCTTCGCGATCCCAAGCGTCGACATGGACAACTTCTTTGGAGCCGGGCGAAGCGGCGAAAGCACGATGCCACGCCGAGGTCATGAAGGGTCGTGTGGAGGCTCTGTTGGGGAAGTTCCGGCCTTCAAAGACACCAAGCCGAAGCGAGGCGTTGCCCGGCCGCTTGCTTCACGCGAGCCCACTCCGCCTCTGCTCCACCGCCGACAAGTGACTCACTGCAGCTCCTGTCTTGCTTTTTAATTCCTCAAGACATGTATCATGCCTCGGGAGGCGTTTAAACTTGCGTTGGTATGCTGCGATAACAGTGTGGACTGTAATATTGCTTTTGAATTCCTTGAAATTTGTTCTTCCTACTTGCTTATGTTCTACGCCGGCAGAGTCTACCTCACAGATACCTCGGCCGCTGCTAGCCCCGACCGGAAACCAGGGCGGGACCAAGGAGTGAGGGGCTACGTGACAAGTTAGGCTCTGAGTCGCGATGCTCGTGGAGTCCCCTTAGCGCATTTAACAACAAGTAGGGAGGTGAGACACTGGCGGATCCACCGTTCTCGTCTGGCAGAGCCTGCCCCGCAGATACCCCAACCGTCGTTAGCCTTCCGGAACTAAGAGGTGAGGGCTACGTGACCAGTTAGGCTCTCGAGTCGCGATGCTCGAGAGTCCCTCGACGCTCAAACAAAGCATCGTACCTTGGCTCCGCTCGGGGAGTGGCGTCGACGAACAGGGCCCGAGGGGCTGGGCTGGGTGGCGTGCATCTGGGCATGACCCAGGCGCAGCCCCGTGCCGATCCCCTCAAGGCGCTCGAGGAGGCGTTGCGACGAGGCAGACACCGAGCTCTGGGCTCCACGAGGTTGATGCGACCGGAGGCCACCCTCGGTTGTTTATCACCAGCGGAGCATAGAGCTTCCGCATGCGTGCGGGCCTAACCGCTCCTCGGCGATGTCGTCGGCCAGTGAGCATGGTGCTTCCACTGAACGTGGGAGGGGCTCCCCTCGGGAGGAGCCCTGGGCATATCTGACCCACCACGACACGTGGCTGTACGGTAGGGCTAGACGAGGTGTATCTGGGCACCCGTGAGCCAGCTGGACTCACGAGGCCCTACCTCAAGGCGGGTTGCGCCTGCTCGGGCCTTGTCTTCGAGTGTGTTCACTGCAAATTTGGCGGATGTCGGGCTCTCGTCTTGGTCCCGGCTCTCGGGCTGGTCTCTACCGTCAGCCGGCAAGCCAGTCGCGATGCCATGGACAAGACCCGGAGGGTGAGGGCCGGAGAGCCAGGAGTCCTGAGTCGCGATGCTCAGGCACCCCCCTTTTAACGCGCAAGGTAGGTTAGATGACGCAACTCTACGTCCTCGGGTCCCGGCTCTCGGGCTGGTCTCAGCCGTCGCTGGCAAGCCAGGTCGTAATGCCATGGACAAGACCAGAGGGTGAGGGCCGGAGAGCCGTAGGGAGCCTCGAGTCGCGATGCTCGTGCACCCCCTTTAACGCGCAAGCCGGGTCGACGCAATAACTCTCGTCCTCGGGTCCCGGCTCTGGCTGGTCTCTACCGTCGGCCGGCAAGCCGTGTCGTGATGCCATGGACAAGACCAGAGGGTGAGGGCGGAGAGCCAGAAGAGCCCCGAGTCGCGATGCTCGTGCACCCCTTTAACGCATAAGTTGGATTGGATGGCGAAACTCTTCGTCCTCGGGTCCCGGCTCTCGGGCTGGTCTCTACTGTCGCTGGCAAGCCAGGTCGCGATGCCATGGACAAGACCAGAGGGTGAGGGCCGGAGAGCCGGTAAGAGCCCTGAGTCGCGATGCTCAGGAACCCCCCCTTTAACGTGCAAGATTTCGCCACCCACGAGAAGGCACCAAATAACAAGCATGGTGGAACGAGAGCATAATCCTAAGGAAAACGCATCAAGGATACATGCCGCTGGGACTGGCCCGAGCGGCTTGGGGGCGATGCAGCCCGAGGGGCGCCCCCAACAGGATAAGCTGAAGACATGAAATAAAAGGGATACATGCCGCAGGGACGGACCCACGCGGCCTGGGAATAATGCGACCTGAAGGCGCTCCCACCAGTAAATAAAACTTAAAGATGTCACCTGGTGATGTTGGGGATGAAGGGTTGTTGATGTAGCAGACTCGGTGGGTTGCGGGAGCCGATCCTCACGAGCCCCCATGCCCGAGGGCCTCGGGAGGCTCCGGAGGCGCTGGCGGCTCCTCATGGGCCATCTCCATCTCCGCTGTGGCTGCGGCGTGCACGACCTCTTGAGCCTCAGGATGGTCCTCATGAGGCAGTGCGCGGCGGCGCGTTTGGCGTGCCATAAGGCATGCGTCACGTAGGTGGGGCGGACCCTCGCAACATCCCACTCGCGAGGGCCGAGGCGCTCTTGAGATGCGGCTCGGTTGAGCCTCGGTATGTCGATGCAGACGCTGCAGCCCACCATCCTCGCTGGATGGGGGCCACAATGGTAGGCGGCGACTGCCCCTCATGACCCTTGACTCCTATAGCTCTGAATGGCCTTGGCGATGAACTCTTGGGGTTCTATCCTCCTGGTCTTGCTCGCCTTGCGGAAGCGTGCTCAAACACGCCTCCACGTGGTGCCCAAGCACCTCCCTCGAGACCTTGGTGAGGTCGGCGGCCCTCCAGGGGAGAGCCCCCAAGCCCTGCTTGAGGAGGGCGCCGGGCGCGCTTTCCTATGCGATGGAAGGAGGCTCCCCCTGGCGGTCCCCAGGGCCACGAGAACTGTCTCTTGATGAGCCGGGCCGGTCGATGTCTTCTTCTTCTTGGGTGCTGCCTCGGGAGGCGTCCTACTGCTGTGGTCTGGGTCTTCCAGCGAGGCGGCCTGAAAAGCTCGCTCCCGGGAGCACACTGCATCTCTCTCTTCACAGGGCACCGTGATGACCCTCCCGCTTCCTGGCATCTTGAGGATGTTGTAGCCATGGTGGGTTACGGCCAAGAACTTGGCCAGCACCGGGTACCCGAGGATGGCGTTATGCAGGCGTAATGTGGGCTGACGTCGAAGTCGATGAGCTCGGTGTGGTAGTTGTCGCGGGCCCGAAGGTGACGGGAAGGCGAACACCTGCTGATCGGGACCGTGGAGCCGTAGGTGACTCCGGAGAAAGGCTTGGTTGGCTGAAGGCGGGTCTGTAAGGCACTTGAAGATTGTTGAATGTCTCCACGGACAGACATTGAGCCCTGCTCCGCCGTCGATGAGGGTCTTGGTGACCAAAGACGTTGTCGATGATTGGGGAGCAAAGCATCGGAAGAACTCGGCTGTGGCTGCGCGACTTGAGCTGATCCGCCGAAATGAGCGTGATGGCGCACGCCGACCACCGAGAGGGCGCGTGGACTCGAGCTTGGGAGGACTGCATTCACTTCGCGGGCGAATCGCTTGAAGATGCGGTGAGAGGCTGGGGCTTGAGCTCCGCCAGGATGCAAAGCGATCGCACGCGCTTCTGGAAGCCCCCAGCCCCTAAATCGATGACGGTCTTCGATTCTCCTTGGCGGTGGCGGCGGCGAGGGAGGCTGCGTTCCCTTGCGGACGATCCTCACGAGGCTGATCCCTCGGCCCCCTCGCGAGGTGGGTCTTGCCGCCGGTCCTCGCGAGGTTGGTCGCGCCACCCTTGGCGCTGGCCGCGTCTTCCCAAGGCCTGCATTCCTTCCTCCTCCTCGGCCGTAGCCCCGGTCGCTGCGCTCGGGGCGTCTGCCGACCCTTCCTTCGCGTACGGCCCGGAGCTCTTGACATTCATTGGTGTTGTGAGTGTGGAGGTCGTGGTACACGCAGTACCGGCTGCCCTTGGAGGACTCGGGCTGATCTCTGCCTCGCTTGGTGTCTGGTTCGGCTGTGAGCACGGCAGCCCCCTTGCGCTTCACGTCCTTGGCCTTGGGCTTCTTCTCTTCAGGATCCGCGGCATGCAGCTCGAGGAGGGAGAGGCGCCCCTCCTCAGCCCTGGCGCACTTGGTCGCCAAGTTGAACAGCCTGTGGAGGTGCACAGATCTTCATGCATCGCCAGACTCCTCCTTCATCTTGACGTCGCGACGCGCCGTCGGAGAAGGCAGAGATGATGGCCTCCTCCGTTACCCTGGGGATCTTGAGGCGTGCGTTGTTGAAGCGCTGGATGTACTTTTGCAGGGTTTCCCCTGGCTGCTGCTTGATCCGGCGGATTGTCAGGACCCCGATTCCAAGTCACATCGACCCAGCCGGTAACACCTCATATCACTTTGCGGCCTCACGCACGGTATTCCCACGGGTGTCGCCTTACCATGGCCCGGGACCGTTTGTGCCTTTTGGCTCACGTATATGATAGTGTCGCTAGCATCCATATGACAAGGAACCCGGGCCGACATGGCTAGTCGTGAACCCAAAGTGGCGCTAACCTATGGGGACAGGCATACATGAATCACATCGAGCATGTCGGTCATCAACGTATGAACTCGGGCTGTAATCGGGCTAACAGACTCCGGTATCCCAGTCAGAGCTAGGCAGGACTCCGAATATCACCGTGACATTTCCCGAAGGGAGACATAGGAACGAAGTGAAACACATGCCGGCCAGTCAAGTGTCCAAGCGGTAGTCTTTGGGCTAGCAGACTCCGGTGAACCGGGCTATAGCGAACTACTATCGCCGTAAGCACGAGACTACATTTCCCCATATGAGAGGCTGCCAAGGATAAACAACTAGTGTGTGGGATCCCACTCTACCAAGCATTTCAATCATACACGCATAATATGCCCGATATGAGTACATACAACATGGCAACACAACAAAACTCTACAACTCAAAGTACTTTATTTAAGAGGCCCGAGGAGCCATACATAACATATCCATACAGTAGGGCTCACATGACCCAACACTCAAGTCATCCAAACATACAAGCACATGCGAAGCAAACTAGTCTCGAGTACAGACTCTAAAAAGAAAGAAAGCTTGTTGAAGCCCTTCTATCTACAAAGTGGCCCTTCACAAGCCTTGGATCACCACACAGGTGGCTAGTTCACTCGTCGATGTCAAGGTCTACATAAAACCCATCGGAGGGGCAGTGTTGTCGCCCGAAAACATTAATTAAGCAAACATGAGTACGGAGGTACTCAAAGAAGTCTTACAATGTAATCCTATCATACATGCACATTCTCAAGAAGGTGGTGGAGTTATTTGCTGACAAGCCAGCTTTGACTCTTGGCTAAGCTATCCCACGTGACACCACTTGAAAAGCATTTGTCGCTTTACGAGTCCACTAATCACCATCACAATACTCCACCGTGGATCCTCTCTCGTTAACCCACGAGAGGGCCATCATGATACTCACACTTATCTTGAGGCTTTTAGTAGTATCCATTTACTTGTCTATGATTTGTATAGGTGACCAAGTAGTCCTTTACCACAGACGGCGGCTATTGAATAGTTTATACCCTGCAGGGTGTACTTCTTCACACACGCTCTCACCACTTACCGCCGTTTACACGACATGTACTCGGCAACCTTCAAGCGGAAGCCCAACGTGGGTGTCGGCCACGACGACTAAACACACGAGTCCCGAGTCCGGGTTTATCGCCTATTCGGGTTCCATCCGCAGGGAGTCCGCCGAGGTTTCCACTAACGGCCCCGAACGATGTGTGCAGGGTTCCCGAGACACCAAACGGGCGAATCGGTACACGGGCCACATGCCTACCGCAACACAGCCCAGCCCTAAGGTCGGCGCTGCGTCCCCCGACATGCTACAAACACTGAAACTACTTGCAACTCCCGGACTGAGGACAAGAGTGGTTAATAAGCCGAGAGGGTCCATTGGTTTCGGGCCCAATGCGTGGTAGTAGCTAAGTCTTAAATCACACACACAGATCTCAGTTCTTAGGGACGGCTTCAATGAAACAACCCACCATGTACTCCTACATGGCCTCTCATCGATACCTTTACCAAAACGTGTTCAACACTTTCATTCTCGAACCCGACACAACCTTTCACTCCAGTTCATCAACCCGATGAGACAGACCTGACACAACTCTAAGCATAGCAAGCATAGCATGGTAGGAATCACAAACATGGCTCAATCAACTCCTACACATACTAGTGGGTTTCATCTAGTTACTGTGGCAATGACAGGTCATGCAAAGGAAGTGGGTTCAACTACCGCAAGACACAACAGTTTTGATTCGCGTTGTCTTAATGCAAGAAACAAGAGCGAAGCGAGAACATGGGCTTGTATCGGAATGATCAATGGGTTGCTTGCACGATGTGGTGGTGGTAGGATAACGCCCTTGACGGATATTCGGGATTATCCTCGAGGCGTAACCTATCACGAAAGACATACCGAAAATAAACACACATGGCAATATGCAACAATATGATGCATGCCATGACATGGCAATATGAATGTGTGTTGGCCTAATGCAAGCTGGAACAAAAAGGGATGAACTCATTTGAATCAAAGATTCAAATGTTAGCTCATTTAACATAGCCATAAAGGTGTATTATCTTGTTCTGCTTAAACAGCAATGTTAACTTGTTCTATCATGCATGAAATCTTTACCAATGGATATAATGGATTTTTCTGATCATTTTTCATATATAAATCTTTGCATTTGGAGTTACAGATTAATTTCTATGAATTTTTGAAGTTTGAACTATATTCTGGAATTTCCTATAACAGAATAATTCCAGTAATTCATTTACTGCGTCAGCAATGCGTCAGGATGACGTCAGAGGTCAACGGGGACGCCTGTGTCAAATCGACCAGTGGGTCCCGCATGTCAGCAATTAGTTTAACTAATTAAAATTAGTTTAAGCTAGCTAGGTTAATTAGCAGGGGGTTGGCCCACCTGTCATAGACTCAACAGAGTCAACCAGGGCCCACCCATGGTCAAAGTCAGCGCTAACTACACCGGCGTTTAGCCGCCGGCGAGCCAGACGCGGCGGCGAGAGTGGTTTTGGCCGCTCCGGCGACCAAATGAGCCGCGGAGGGCGTCTAAGTGTAGCTGGGAGCAACCCGCAGCTCTTGGTGGCATTGGTTGGGCTCGAGGTGGCCGGAATTGGCGCTGGCGACGACCTAGGCGGCCGGCGGAGTTCGGATGAAGACGAACTCGATGCTACGGTGTGCGGTGAGGTGCGTGGAGTGGTGGATTAGATGCTACACGGTGCGGTGAGCATGATGGACGCCGAGAGGTGACCGGTGGATGGCCGGGAGCACGTCGGCGACGAGCTCCGCGGCGGCGCGTGCGGGTGAGCTCCATGCGGTCGCTACACGGCTCGGGAGCAAGAGAGGAAAGGAAGGGGAGATAGCTAAGCTCACGGGGAACTCGAGGAAACACTCGGTGCGGTCGGGGACGGGCTGGTGCGGCGACGGCGTCGAAGGGGATCTCCGTCGACGGCGGGGTCGGGCGAGGTTGGTGCAGAGGCCTCGGGCTACGCGAGCGCTCGGGGCTCGGCTAGATCGACGAAGAGGAGGGCGGCGGAGCTCCTAGACACGACGGGGAGGAGCACGGACGACGGGGAGCGCGACTACGGCGATGGTGCGGCTGCGGTGGCGTCGGCCATGGCGTGGGAGCGCGAGGGGGAGGAGCTGGGGAGGAAGAGAGGTGTCTGAGGGTTCGGGGGAGAGAATGGGAGCGTTTCGCGTCGGTCGCTCGGTGAGGGAAGCGGCGAGGCGGCGTGCTACGCATGCGGTGCTTTCGCCGTCGAGCACTGCCTGCCTGCTGGCCAAGCCAAGCATGGCGGTTGGGCTGGGCAGCGGTGGGCCATTGGGTGGCGGAGTAAGCTTTTATATTTCTGTTTTCTTTTTCTATTTTCTGTAACTTTGTGGACTTTCTAAAAATACCTAAACAGCTCCAAAATTCACCAAACTGCTCCTGGTCCTTAGTTGGAATATTTCCAACATGGAACAAGTTTGGGATTATTTGGGCATTTGCAATATTTTATATAATTTTAGATGCCCAAACTCAAATACTTATGATTTAATTCAAAGACCTTAGGATGACCTAGAAAATTGTGCACCACTTTTCGCAGAGGCTCTGAACCAAAGCAAAGGTGATGAGCATTTTAGAAGGGCATTTCAGGTTCATTGAAAATAATTTTAGTAAACCCTAGTTGGATTCAAAAGGGGTTCTGGGGGTTCTGTCCTTCCCATTTCAAATTTCAGATGAAAGTTAAACATGATGCACACACTAATGCATGGACTAGCTAGGATGTGACACACATGTCGCTCACGGCAGGTGGCCGGTCGCGAGTGCCTTGGAAGTTGGCGATGAAGCGGGTGCGCATCTCGGCCCAGGAAGAGATCGTGCCTGGGGCCAGATTCGAGAGCCAAAAGGGCTCCGTCCTTGAGCGCCATGGGAAACCAGTTCGCCATGACCTTTTCATCCCGTTGGCAGCCTCGATGCCCAGGCTCGTGAAGCTGGAGGAACTCAGAGGGTCGGCCGTGCCGTCGTGGCGTGGAGGCAGGTGTCTGCTTGAACTTGGTGGGCTACGCGACGCTGCGCAACTCGGTGGTGAAGGCGCGGCAGCCCGCCGTGGGTCAGGGGTCTCAGACGGCAGAGAGCTTGGTCTTAGAGCCTCCTGCGCGCCGCGGATTGGGGGCAGCGTAGGTCTTGACGTCTTTGGGCGAGCGCTTCGTGCAGCTTCTGCGGGCGAGGACTTCTTGGCAGCTCTGCTCTTGCAGCGGGCGCTGGCGGAACAGGTACCGCCAGGCGCCGCTTTGGTGCCAGGCGCCGTCTTGAGGAGGAGGCGGCCGAGGCGCCCGAGTTTCATCGCCCAGCGGGCGGGTGCGGTGCGTGAGATGGACGGGCAGCGAGTCGCCTCCAGCGGCGCGAGCGAGCTTCAGCGGGTCGAAGCCATTCTTCAAGCGTCGTCGGCAAGCGGTAGCGATGAGAGCTTCGTTAGCGCGATAAGTGCAGTTTCGGGCCTCCATAGCGCCTTGAAGCGCGCGACGAAGAAACAGCGAGGATGAGCGAAAGCGTGGCGGATGCGGACATCCCGCCTCATGGACGGGTGCTGGGGCGGCGACGCTGCTGCTCGTTCCCTGCCGGAGCGGGCAGCGTTGATGCAGGTGACGGGAGCAGCGAGGACGCCACGACGGAGGCCGTCTGGGCGACATGGGAGGCGGGCGGCTCGGCGCTCGGGCGAGCAGCGTCGAACATGGTTGCGGTGGTCGGGGAAGAACGAAAGCGGCGAAGGCAGATTCAAGACCACCTACTGGCGCGCCAAATGCCAGTTTCGGGTTCAGCGGACCCTTAAGGCTCGAACTCTGGGTGCTGGAGACCTAACCCTCCACCGCCTCGTACCTCACCGAATCGCGAGGGACCTAAACTACTAACAAGAACAGCACAAGAGGCGAAGATTTATACTTGGTTGAGCCACCATCGTGGTGTAATACCCTTCTCCAAAGGTGTGGTGTGTGAATTGCCTCTTGGGCTGATGAGGAATAAGACAGGGGAAGAACAGCCTCGCGAGGGTCTGTTCTTGGTGGAAGCGATGAACTGCTAAGTGGTGTCCCGTCGCTCTAGCTTGAGGCTCGGGTCTCTCTCTCTCTTCGGGTGCTTTCCACTCTATCCCATCGTCCCCCCTACTATGGTGGCTAGCTCTACTTATATAGACAAAGGCCCTGTGACTTTTCCCAAATATTGAGCGGGAAGGGCGCCAACAATTGGCATTTTGAAGGGGAACATCGGGTACACTTATCCTGACTAAAGTTGGTCCTCGCCTGCCAAAGGCTCTGGTGATGACGCCTGCTTGGGCTCCACGATGATCGCATTCCAGCCGTTGGGGCTGGTCTTGGTCTTGTTGCACCAAACGGATGCCTTTGCTTGATGCTCTTGCCCGCGCTTGCTCCCTTTGCACCAAAGAGGAAAGGAGGACGCTGCTGGCCGGGCGCTCGGCCTGGCGCCTCTTGGTAAATCATGGCTTGCGTCATGGGTACCACGCGAAGTACCCTGCCTTGAACTCTCCGCCTCCTCGTGAGCCAGCCTGACGAGGCCGCGCCTGAGGAAGCTCTTGGTCGTCCGCCACGCGAGGCTTGGCCCCTCGCGAGGGTCTTGAGTTTGTGTTGGTGAAGATGGGCTGTCCTGGGCCTCCTTTGAGCCATGCCGTAGGCCGCAGGCAGGCAAGTCTGGGGACCCCCGTTCCCAGAACGCCGACAGCCTCGGGCGCCGCGTGACGGTTGATTGGACGTGGGCATCCCTGTTCCCACACGCCTCCTTATTTTGCGCCCAGCTAGGCGGACCCGTGGTTGCACACAGTCGTCCCTCTTTTCGCTGCTCGACTGTCTCCTGCTCTTCCTCCTCTCGAGCTCCAGTCTCCGCTTCCAATCCAATCTCGAATCCTCCCCTTTCATGCCGCCATGGCTCCGACGAAGAAGGGGAAAGGGAAGAAACCCGTGCCTCTGCCTCGCTCGCCGTCACTGACGGCTCCTGCTGTCGTTCGGTCGATCATACTCAACCGAGAGGGCTTGGACAAGGTCAGCTCTGCTCTTGCCACTATATATAACGAGTGCGGGAGGACGACGGCCTGGCCCGCGTCTCGCTTCTCCATTGACAGAATAGTCACCGAGGTCCCAGATGCCGACGCCCTATGGGCGGGACTGGTTCCCCCCTTCTCCAATTTCTTCAACACTGTGATTTCCCATTACCAGATCCATATGATGCATTTGGGTCCTGAATCCATTACTCTTCTTGCCGTTTTTGCCTTTGTCTGTGAGGCAATGATGGGCATCCCTCCTTCAGTTGCCTTGCTGCGTCACTTCTTCTCTTTACGCCTCATCGACCCCACCCAATGCTCGGGGTGCATGGGCTTCATTACGCACTGTAAACGGCGGCTTGTGGGATTGATTTCAGCCTTCCTCCGCCCGGCGTCTGGGTTCCACGAGCGGTGGTCAGACGTGGACGCCGGGTGCCCAGCCTCGCCGGAGCCAACATCTCCCGCTGTCCCCAATTCAGGCCGGGGCCAGAGACGCCACGAGCCCCCGGCTCGTCTTCGTCTGGCGTCGCTTCGCGTTCCTGAGGCGCTCGGCGTGACGGCGCCCAAGGTGGTGAAGGAGTTCCTGTATGCCGCATTGCCCCTCTCCAGCGTCACTCCCGCCAGATGTGGGCCTTCGGTGGGCGTGAGGATCACATGAGGCTCCAGGAGGAGGACCTGACGCCTGAAGCACTGAGGAAGGTGCTCCTGGTCCTGACTGGGGACCCTTCCCCCGGCAGCATCCGGCAAGGGGGTGCTTTGCTGTACTTTTGCTCGAGCAGGGGTGACTTTGTGAAGGTGATGCCCAGCCTTGACGAATGGGGGCTCGCCCGCGGGTACCTCATGGGGCCTCGCGAGAACCAGTTGTGGTGATCGCCCTTCCCGATGCCCACGGCGATCCTTCCTCGAGTGGCAGAGCAGGGAGGCATGGGCCACCGGAGGTCGAGGGCCTCACGGGATGACGACGCGAGGCGGCACTCCCGAGGTGGCAGCTCCCGAGGCCCAAGACCGCTGCCGAAGGCGTTGAGCTGCCCCTGGCTCCCGCGGTCGAGGCCCTTGAGGCCCCAGCTACCCTTCTTGGTGAGGCGACCGTGACATGCGCCAGATCGACGCCCGACGCTGGGTCGCCTTGATGCTTCTTCCTCGTCGCAGTGACCCCGCTCTGAACTCTGGGCCGCCTGCATGGACTTCGAGGCTCTCCGGAAGAGAAGGGAGGCCTTGGGTGATGACTACCCTTGCCGCCTGTTGAAGCGCCGGAAGTATTTCACCATTGATGAGTAAGCCTTCCCCTTTCCTAGTTCCTTATCTTCCCGTTGCTTTGGCTGATCCTTGCTCTGCAAGGCCCTTCCTGCCGAGCTCATGGAGATGGCTGAGGAGCCATCCCCCTAGGCTTCGTCCTCTCCACCGTCTTCGAGCGCTCCGAGCTCAAGCAGAGCCCTTGTGGTGAGGTCGGTCAGAGAGGTGAGCCATCCTGTGGCGCATCGTGGCTCTGCGTGCCTCACGACCCTCCTTCGCGAGCCTTCTCGGGGCATAGCCAGCCTGCCTTGGGCTTCTCGTCTAGTCGTGGATGGCGATTGGCTGAGGTCAGCCCTGCGCTCTTCATTTGGGGATGGGCTGGTGTAGGACCTTGAAGTATGTCTAGAGGGGGGGTGATTAGACTACTTGACCAATAAAAACTTAACCTTTTCCCAATTTTATAGTTTGGCAGATTTTAGCTAATTTAGGACAAGTCAAGCAATCATCACACAATTCAAGCAAGCATGCAAAGAGTATATTGGCAGCGGAAATTAAAGCATGCAACTTGGAAGAATGTAAAGGGAAGGGTTTAGAGGATTCAAACGCAATTGGAGACACGGATGTTTTTCTCATGGTTCCGATAGGTGGTGCTATCGTACTTCCACATTGGTGGAGACTTCAACCCATTTAAGGGTAGCAGTTCTTGTGAGTCCACGGAGGGCTCCACCCACGAAGGGTCCACGAAGTAGCAACCTTGTCTATCCCACCATGGCCGCTGCCCACGAAGGACTTGCCTCACTAGCGGTAGATCTTCACGAAGTAGCCGATCTCCTAGCCCTTACAAACTCCTTGGTTCAACTCCACAATCTTGTCGGAGGCTCCCAAGTGACACCTAGCCAATCTAGGAGACACCACTCTCCAAGATGTAACAAATGGTGTGTTGATGATGAACTCCTTGCTCTTGTGCTTCAAATGATAGTCTCCCCAACACTCAACTCTCTCTCATAGGTTTTGGATCTGGTGGAAAGATGATTTGAGTGGAAAGCAACTTGGGAAGGCTAGAGATCAAGATTCATATGGTAGGAATGGAATATCTTGGCCTCAACACATGAGTAGGTGGTTCTCTCTCGAAATGGTAAGTTGGAAGTGTAGGTTCACCGATGGCTCTCTCTCCACGAATTAAGAGGAGGTGGAGGGTATATATAGCCTCCACACAAAATCCAACTGCTACACACAATTTACCAAACTCGGTGGGACCGAATAGTTAAACTTCGGTCGACCGATTCAAGAAACCTAGTGACCGTTAGTGATTTTCGGTGGATCGACATGCATCTCGGTGAGACCGATATGGTTAGGGTTAGGGCATAACGTAATCTCGGTGAGACCGATTACACAAACTGGTGAGACCGATTTTGGTAATTAGCTAACCAGAGAGTTGGTCGAGTAAACTTCGGTGGGACCGATTTGCTCTTTTCAATTGAGACCGAAATGTTACAAAAGGAAACAGAGAGTTTACATTGCAATCTCGGTGGGACCGATCGCTCACTTCGGTTAGACCGAAACGTTACAAAGGGAAGCAGAGAGATTGCAACCCCATCTCGGTGAGACCGAGATCCCTATCGGTAAGACCGATTTGCTTAGGGTTTGTGGCAGTGGCTATGACTTTTTGAATCGGTGGCGCCGGATAGAAAGAATCGGTGTGACCGATTTTGGCTTTAAGTTTAGGTCATTCGTGGATGTGGGAAAGTAGTTGAGGGTTTTGGAGCATATCATTAAGCACATGAAGTAAAAGGCTCATTAAGCAACACCTCATCCCTTCTTGATAGTATTGGCTTTTCCTACAGACTCAATGTGATCTTGGATCACTAAAATGTAAAATGAAGAGTCTTGAGCTTTTGAGCTTGAGCCAATCCTTTTCATTCTTAGTATTTTGAGGATCCACTTTCATCCTCCATGCCATGCCATTCATTGAGCTTTCCTGAAATAATAGTCTTGGAATAGCATTAGCTCAACGAGCTATATGTTGTTATGAATTACCAAAACCACCTAGGGATAGTTGCACTTTCAATCTCCCCTTTTTGGTAATTGATGACAACATATAGATCAAAGCTTCGACAAAAGATAATAAGATTTAAATAACATCGTCGCTTTGAGAAGTATGTGATAAGCAAGAGCTCCCTCTAAATTTGTGCATAGATTTAGATTTGCTTTGGACTGCAAATGCACAATGAATTAGGCTCATGGATTACTCTTCCATGTCACATACATCTTGGTGGAGCGCTCAAAATAATAAACAATGAATACATGCACTCACCACCAAGCAAAGTGAGTGATCACATAAGATAGATAGGATAATATCAAGCATGCATAAGTGTAGATTATGATCAAACACATGATCATCAATGTCTCACACACATAGTATCTCAACCAAAAGCAAACAAAGTTGAAAAACCACCAAATAAAGCAAGAGAGAACAAAAGCAACACACTCTCTCTCTTGAAGCCTATGATCTATACATTTTCTCCCCCTTTGGCAACAAGTTACCAAAAAGTTCATAGAAAATACATAGTGCTAGATCGATTCTCAGGCTTGATCTTGTGTGGTGGTGTAGAGATGGCTCCTTGGACGAAGACTTGCTTGATGTAGATGGAGCTGGAGCTGATGAAGGTCTGGAGCTGGTGGCACCGAGGTCATGGTAGCTGTGCAGATTTAAGTTGCTCTTGTGTCGTAAATCGCACGGTGATGACCTCTGGGCTCTAGGCACTCTGGCAAACACATTGGTTGTAGTCTTTCCCTTCCTCTCCTTCATGTCCTCTTGTAGCTCCTCCACTGCAGTCTGAATCTCAGTTACTTTTACATCTAAGTTATAGAACTTTTGTTCTATAATTCTCTCCAAGCTCTCCTGGTTTTGAGTTAGGGTGGCCAATTCCTTCTCAATCCTCAAGGTTGATGCTATTAAGTAACCAAGCTGCTCCTGCTTGTTCTTCAAGAGATACTCAGATGCCTCCTCTTGAGTTGGCATCTTGGTAGCCTTCTCCCTCTTTGCCTTCTCTTTCTTCTCCTGAGCTTGAACTTATTGTGGATCATCTTCATTCATGACAACCTCATTGTCCTCAAAGTGCGGATAAAGTGGAAAGTGTTCCTTATCCAAGCGATATTTTCTGTGCCCATCTTTGAGTTTATCAGTTCTTGAATCTGAGGTGCATATCCACAACTCCTCTTACGATCTGCTTGTAGTCCTCTTGATAGTTTCAATGATCGGGCTCATGACTTTAAACTTTTGTGGCACATCAAACACATGCAACATGTTGATGGCATGCCCTCTGATCATGTTATGGTCACCTGACTTGGGCAACAAAGTGTGCCTCAGAATTCAATTTATGGTTGGCAACCCTGACAGCAGATAGTGAACTGATCCAAACTTGTGAGTTGCTAATGCCTTGTTTGGAATTTCCTTGTACATGTGAGCCATTGAATTGTGATCCTTTTTCTTATTTGCATAGATGTCTAAGTCATCCTCATTCTCCTCTGGGGCATTTATCAGATTTGCCCACTCTTCAACAGTTGACTGGTACCTTGTACCTTCAGACATCCAAACAATTCTCCCATCTGGATAGAAATGTGTGGAGTAAAGCGCATGATAAGTTCATCATGCCAATTTGTGAGCTAGTGCCCAACACACTCTGCAACTCCACAGCTCACAAAGCTGTCCTGCACTCCAGGATAGTGCTCTTCATTCTCCTTGATGAAGTTCCAGTCGACCCATCTCATGTCACACACAATGGGCTTCTTGTCCAACAGAATGGTCTCATAAAAGTCCTGCTGTTCCTTTGTATGGAACTTGTAGTCAACATCAGTTCTTCTCCTTGATGCATATGGATCTTCCAATCTCCATTCCCTCAATCCTGAGTCCTTCCTGACTCTCATGTTCTCAGCCACAGGATGGGCATCATTGTGGTCTGGTATCTTTGGCTTAAGCTTCCTCAGAACTTGTCCTTCTTCATCTTCCTCATCAACCTCAGGCACTGGGGCCTTGTTCTTCTCAACAGCTAGAATACTCCTAGTATTCCTCTTTGGTGCAGACTTGGCCTTGGGGGCAGCTTTGGGTGCTTCCTTGGGCTTAGATGTGGCAGCCCCTGATCTGATTGCATCACCCATTAGCTTTGGTGCCTTTGGTGCTGGTGCAGCAGGCTCTTCCTCTTCCATCATGGAAGGCTTCCCAATTACTCTGGCCTTGGTCATCTTGACCCTTTCCTTCCTCTTCTTGCTTTCAAAGAACTGGCTCTTTGGGATCAGGATTTTCGTGCAGTTGAGTTGATGTTACGCCTTAGACATTGGTTGTCTTCCTGCAGTCCTTTTGGTCTTCATGACCCTTTCCTTCTTGAGCACCTCTTTCTTTGAAGTTGCCTCATCTTCCTCGTACTGTAATCTTCATCCTCTGAATCTGAATTTCTTTTCCTCCTTTGCCTAGTAGCAGCCTTAGGCAAATTGCTAGGAGTACTTCGGCTCCCTTCATCTGAAGTTGAGGGACTAGTGCCCTCACTCAAGTTTATCTGCTCTTCAGATCTGTTGTCACTTTGATCGGACATCTTGCAAAAGTCGATCACGACCTGTGAAGAGTTTATAGATGGGATAGAAAAGATGAGCCTCACAAAATGCAGAGGTTTTTGCAAAAGAATGACTCAAAAGTTCAGTTTTAGTTTTCCTGAAAGCATTTCGGATCCACCGATTTTCAAACTCGGTGATACCGGGCGCTTTTGGAACCTAAATTGATGATCTCGGTTGGACCGAGTTTTAGTTGATGGCACCGAGACTGCTAGGGTTTCACAGAATTCTCAAATCGGTTGCACCGATTAGTAAATCTCGGTCGACCGAAAGTCACTTGTGCAATGGCATAAGACAAATCGGTGAGACCGAGTTTTCAACTCGGTGGGTCCGAGATGGTTTCATGAAACCTAAACCTAAAAATTCGAATCACAACTAATCTATGAACTACTTTGGCTGGATAGATGAGTTGTAATCATGGCAAGATTCAATATGAAAACAATGTGCTAGGAATCAGACGTGGATAGCACAAAGATCAAGTCCATACCCTAACTTGGCAGTGGACTTGCTACGGCGGCAACGGTGGGGACGAAATGCCGGCCATGGCGAAGACCAGCGACAGGAGGCTCATGGCGAGGAGACGATCCGGAGACCACGATGGCAGAGCGAGCTGATGCACGGGCGAAGGGTTTCGGAGAAATTTCCAAAATTTTGCCCGTGACTATATATAGCCCGACCCTGTCGGTGTGACCGAGTGGAACAACTCGGTGGCACCGAGATGCATAACTGCAAGCAGTTACAGCAACTCGGTGTGACCGAAACGTTCAAATCGGTTGCACCAAGATTGAAAACTCAGATCAACTTGATGATCTCGGTAGGACCGAAATGGAAGGATCGGTCAGACTGAGAATCATTAAGAGGTTTTGGAAGTTCAAGTCTATGACTTAATCGGGATCGCAAGTGCTCCTCACACAGAGTGGTTCGAATCTGACTTGATCAAATTTTGTGATGTAGCATGAATAGAGTTTGAGACGAGAAAAGCATAGATAGCTAAAGAAGGTTCTTAGGCATTCTTGTCCATCCACTTGGCCAAAAGAGGAAAGATCCAATCAAACAAAACAACAAGTGGATGTCCTTGAATGAGTAAAATATGCACCAACATGCTCAAACAATAAGATGGCAAACGAAATATGTGGCAAAGCATGCACAACCAATTCTAGCATCTATCAAACAATTGGCGCTGACTAGGTCATCTATATATGAGCATATTGACTTAGGAGTCAAATGAGAACATTTGATCATAGGTCATACTCATCGTTTAAGCTCAAGTGGGGTTACCACTTTTACATAATGCATTAATGTGTTCACACCATTAGAGTTGCTTTGACTCAATTCTTAGATTTAAGCTCCCCTAGATGTGAGATCCCCTTAGAGGGTTGAACTAACCTTGGGTTTTGTCGATGATGACTTCATGTAGGTGTTGAAGATGTAGATGCTCAATGTTGATGTAGATCATTTGGAGCAATCCTTTGGAGTGAGTTGCACTTTCTACTTGCCTAAATGGGTTAGTCCCACAAGGAACAAAACAAGAATATCCATAGACATAGAGTGATGCACACACACAAAATGATGTCCATGAAAACATTAGGTTACCTTGTCCCTTGCCTTACCAACATGAGGGTTTGTGACTCCTTGAACTAGTGCAAGATGTGAAAGTTGATTGCACTTGTTCTCGCCAAAATGATATGAGTGAAGAATGTTGGCGGAGTCACCCTCAAGAACTCTCTAGTTCTTCTTCTTCGGGATTGTCAGTGTCAAAACCGGCTGATCTCGGGTAGGGGGTCCCGAACTGTGCATCTAGGCGGATGGTAACAGGAGACAAGGGACACGATGTTTTTACCCAGGTTCGGGCCCTCTCGATGGAGGTAATACCCTACTCACTGCTTGATTAATATTGATAATATGGGTAGTACAAGAGTAGATCTACCACGAGATCAAGGAGGCTAAACCCTAGAAGCTAGCCTATGGTATGATTGTTGTTCGCCCCACGGACTAAAACCCTCCGGTTTATATAGACACCGGATAGGTTAGGGTTACACAGTAGTCGGTTACATTAGTAGGAGATCTACATATCCTTATCGCCAAGCTTGCCTTCCACGCCAAGGAAAGTCCCATCCGGACACGGGACGAAGTCTTCAATCTTGTATCTTCATAGTCTTGGAGTCCGGCCGCGATGATAGTTCGGCTGTCCGGACACCCCCTAGTCCAGGACTCCCTCAGTAGCCCCTGAACCAGGCTTCAATGATGACGAGTCCGACGCGCATATTGTCTTCGGCATTGCAAGGCGGGTTCCTCCTCTGAATACTTCATAGAGGGTTTTGAACACAAGGATAGTGTCCGGCTCTGCAAAGAAGATAGCGGCGGGTAAGGCATTCTTTATGCAAAGCAAGCATGTGAAAGTGAATTACCTATTACTTACCCGGATTCGGAGCTCTCCAGGAGCGTTCGCAGATCTGCCTCAGAGTGTATCAGATGTCGCCGCTGCGTTCTACCGCGCCAAGGAGGGGAGCTCGACGGAGAAGGTGTTCTGGTCTCGATATCGAGGCGAACGTCCGGTGCCCTGGCGACCAAATGAAGCAGCTGGTCGAGCTCCACAAGGTCGCCGAACAGGCCATGAAGGGCCTTATAGTTCGTTTGTGGCCATTGGAAGCCATGCACAGGAGCTACTTCGGCTTAGTGTGGGCTGGTGGACGCCTTTGTCCACGATTGAAGTCATCAAGCGCTCCGTCTGCATTGAAGGTGTCCGTCGGGCCCTTGCCCGCGCTTAAAGTGCACCGGGCAAGCTGGATGCGGAGAAGCTTGTGACGGACGGGCCACCAAGGGCAAGGAGCATCGCACGCCCAAATGTACTATGAGGGCCTCTCAAGGGTGCCCGCCGAATAGCGGATGAGTGCTCCAAAGATGTAATTTTTGAATAGACTCGCATTTGTTATCCTCAGACGCTGAAAACTTGTTCATATGCGCTTAAGCAACGCTTGTTAATTTAAAATATTACCTTCTCAGGCGGCCGTTTATCAAATTTGAGAGATGGCAAGTCGTTGGCTTCAGCCCCCATGCCACGAAAGTGCTTTGGGGTGTTCGGGATAAACTTGAGCACTCTTGTTCCCATTCTTGGGTCCATCTAGGAGGCGCTCAACGACGATTTAACAAGGCAACCGTACTTATAATGCTTGAACACTCTCACTTAGCCATATAATTCTATAATTTTTAATTTGGTGAAGCCCTAGTATTCGGAAGACCGAGTTCGGGGCGCTATCCACGCCTTGGACGGACAATTCCGGTTCCTCGCTCTAAGCGGCATAAGTATTTAGGGACCCGAAAAAACCTCTCGAACAACGACCGACTCTCGCCCTATCATGACGGTCAGTTTTAGCTTTCTCCACTGAGGTGCTCGACCCAGCTCAACTGGGGCACAATCGCAGTGGTTCTCCCGGTGCTACCTTAGCCGATATAGCGGAACGTAAGGTACCAAAACACGGGAGCCGGGCAAACCCAACTATTGACCCAAGACAGGATTCGGAGCCGATGCATATAATGCTATAAGTTCGGGGTGCGGCACTTGTGAAAGTGTTCGGACTTGTCACATCATAATTTTGGGGTACTTAAGCCCTTGGTGTATTGGCCGTACCAAAGTGTACGGGTGCAACATGTCATGAAATGAACATATATATAGGTAAAGAAAGGAGTGCAATAATAAGCAAAAGCTATGTATTGTTTATTCAAAAAGGTACTGCAATGAAAGCAGAACGATACAAATAGTGCGATAAGCAAGGGATGTGATTATTTTACATGTCCCCCTCCAGGGGTAAGCTGCGGGATGGTATGTAAAACAGGTATAATGCTCGTAATAGAGACCACCTGAACACTCGGCGTAGCTACGCTTCCACGGCTGTTGCATCGTGAGTTCGGCGATTCTAGTGCCGGACAGGACTTCTGGAAAACGGAGTCCTGAAAAAAAAGAAAAAAGAAAAAGAATGACACAATCGGGAGTCCTTGGTGCGGTTGAGCCGCATTCTGGGCATACCATGGTCGTGCTCCTCCCCTTATGCCCATGGTATCTCCAGAGCGTAGTTATGTACGCCAGTAATCGGCTTCAGCGATTTCGCGAGGGCTGGGTTGGGGCCGTGACATACGCTGGCGTGCTTGAATCGTGCCAGGCGGTCTTGGTGTAGGTTACTCTGGGCGCGCTTGACAGTGTCCGGACGCTTAGTGGCCGGACTCAAGAATTGCGGTGAGAGGCTGCTTTGCACCTCCGTCGCGAGGGCCGCCGTGTGCTCCTCCGTTCGGAGATAGCGTTCGGTGTTTCCATTGACCGTGATTACTCCTCGAGGGCCTGTCATCTTGAGATTGAGGTATGCCTAGTGCGGCACCGCATTGAACTTTGCAAATGCGGTTCGTCCGAGCAGTGCATGATAGCCGCTGCGGAATGGGACTATGTCAAAGATTAACTCTTCGCTTCGGAAATTATCCGGGGATCCGAAGACCACTTCGAGTGTAACTAAGCCCGTACAATTGGCCTCTACACCCGGTATGACGCCTTTAAAGGTCGTCTTTGTAGGTTTAATCCTTGAGGGCTCTATGCCCATTTTATGACCTTGTATCCCGATAAAAGGTGTTCAGTTGCTACCGCCATCCATCGGGACTACGGTGAGGTGAAATCCGTCAATAATTGGGTCAAGAACCAATGCGGCGAAACCGCCATGACGAATGCTAGTGGGTGGTACCTTCGATCGAAGGTGATCGGGCAGGGAAGACCATGGGTTGAACTTTGGGGCGATCGCTCCATCGCATATACGTCCCTTTAGTGCACGCTTCCGCTCCCTTTTGGGTATGTGGGTTGCGTATATCATGTTCACCGTCCGCACTTGTGTGGGAAAGCCCTTCGTCCTCTATTGTTCGGGCGGCCGGGCTCTTCCTCGTCATCGCTATGCAGCCCCTTGTCATTGAGTTCGGCACTTAACTTGCCTGCTTGCTTGAACACCCAACAGTCCCTGTTGGTGTGATTGGCTGGTTTTCCGGGGGTGCCATGTATCTGGCACAAGCGATCGAGTATTCGGTCCAAGTTGGACGGGCCCTGGGTATTTCTTTTGAATGGCTTCTTCCGCTGACCGGGTTTAGAGCCTCTGAATCCGGCATTAACGGCCGTATCTTCATCATTATCGCCGTTAATGCGGCGCTTGTTCTTGTTGCGACGCGACCTGCCGTTGCTATCCTTGGTATCCGAACTATCAGGGTGTTTGGCCAAGTTGTTGCTTCGAGCTAACCAGCTGTCCTCTCCCGCACAAAAGCGGGTCATGAGTGTTGTGAGGGCTGCCATGGATTTCGGCTTTTCCTGTCCTAGGTGCCGGGCAAGCCATTCATCGTGGATGTTATGTTTGAAGGCTGTAAGGGCCTCTGCATCCGGAGACGATCAACGATTTGATTTTTCTTTGTTAGGAACCGTGTCCGTAATTGTCCGGCCGATTCTTCAGCTGCTGAATTATATGGCTAAGGTCATCGGCGTCTGGTGGTCGCATATATGTGCCCCGGAAGTTATCAAGGAATGCGGCTTCCGTGTCCTCCCAACAACCAATTGATTCCGGCAAGCTGTTGAGCCAATGCCGAGCTGGTCCTTTAAGCTTGAGTGGGAGGTATTTGATGGCATGTAGATCATCACCGGGCCATGTGGATGTGGAGGAGATAGTCCTCGATCCGCATCGCAGGATCTGTGGTACCATCGTATGATTTGATGTTTACTGTGTTTGAAGCCCTCGTGGATTTGATGATCCATTACTTCATCTGTGAAGCATAGTGGGTGTGCGGCGCCTCAGTATTGGGCTATATCGCGACGTAGCTCATATGAGCTTTGTCTCTTCGTGTTCGCCCGACCGGGTTTGCTGTATCCGGCGCGATGGTAATCATCCCGATTCGTTGGGCGCCCACGCGATCTGTAGATCGATCTTGTATGTTTTGCCTTATCCTCCAATATATCTCGCAAGTCCGGTGCATTTTCCCGTGCCTTGGTAATTTTTGAGCGGCGTCGGGGCGTGGCTTGAGCGGAGGGCCGAGAGGCTTCTGTCGTTGTACCACGGGGTGGCGATCTGCCATGTCGTCGGCGCTGGTGACTTGGGTGCTTCCTCCTCCGATCGAGGCAACGGCCTGCGTTTGGGGTAGCTTTTGAGGGGCGTTCGAGTTCATTCTCTTCGGCTGCAAGGACTTGATCCATCCGCCGCCTAGCAGGGCTTGGTCAGCTCTAAGCTGTTGCTGCTTTTTCTTGAGGCTGCTTGCCGTGGCCATAAGCCTGCGTTTGAAACGCTCCTGTTCGGCGGGATCCTCAGGCACGACGAATTCGTCGTCGTTGAGGCTTGCCTCATCTTCGGAGGGAGGCGCATAATTATCGTCCTCTACCTCTCTTTCTGCCGCACTGTCGTGCGGACTTGCTTCTCCCTCCTCCTGCGCTGAGTCCTGCTGGAGGGGGTTGTCTTCGGCACTGTCCGGGGTGTTATTATCTCCCGTGCCGGAATCACCGTTTTGCTGTGGCGGGATTTGGAGCGGCGCTGGCCGACGCCGGGCGCCGGTTGCTTCTTGGAGGGTCATCCTCCGTTGTTCCATCACCGTTCCGCCCTTTGGGATGTCCACCATGTATATGTCGTATGACGAGGTGGCCTTCCATTGCCCTCAGAGGCGCTGGGTCTTGGTCGTCTCCGGCGTCGTCGTCCATACCGTCGATGTCTTCGGAGTCATAGTCGAGCATGTCGGTTAAATCATCGACAGAGGCTACAAAGTGGGTGGTGGGTGGGCGTTGAATTTCTTCGTCGTTCGCATCCCAACCTTCATGTCCGTAGTCCGACCAGGGCTCTCCGGGTAAAGAGAGAGTCTTTAGTGAATTCAGGATGTCGCCCAAGGGCGAGTCTTTGAAAGATGTCATGACGATGGAACTCCATGACCGGCGCCCAATTGGATTCGATTGGCAGGGGCACGGAGGGTTCAGAGTCCGGAGAGGAGTCCGACGCCTTGGAGTCACGAGCTTCGCAAAGGACAGGGATAGAGTTCGGCTCAATCGCTGTAGAGATCATAGCCCCCGAGGCGGTGTTCAACCACTCATCCTCGATCGGGGAATCCGGCTCCGGACTAAGGGTTGGAGCGGATGCTGGTGCGGCCTCCAGGGCACTGTCCGGCGGCAGAGCTAGATCATACCCATCGAGACAGTGCGGCACGCTCGGCTGTGGCTGGAATCCGTCGAAGATCAAGTCTATGCGGACATCGGCCGTATAGTTCAAACTTCCAAATCTCACCTGATGGCCAGGGGCGTAGCTTTCGATCTGCTCCAGATGGCTGCTTAATTGGCCCTTGATGCAAATCCGCCGAATCACGAAGATCTGTCCGGGAGAAAAGTCTCACCGGACCACGTCGTTGTTGATGATCGAAGGAGCCATCGGGCCTATCGGCTGACGACACGGAGGAACTCTCAGTGAAAGCACCAATGTCGGTGTCAAAACCGGCGGATCTCGGGTAGGGGGTCCCAACTGTGCGTCTAGGCGGATGGTAACAGGAGACAAGGGACACGATGTTTTTACCTAGGTTCGGGCCCTCTCGATGGAGGTAATACCCTACCCCGCTTGATTAATATTGATAATATGGGTAGTACAAGAGTAGATCTACCACGAGATCAAGGAGGCTAAACCCTAGAAGCTAGCCTATGGTATGATTGTTGTTCGTCCCCACGGACTAAAACCCTCCGGTTTATATAGACACCGGATAGGTTAGGGTTACACAGAGTCGGTTACAATGGTAGGAGATCTACATATCCGTATCGCCAAGCTTGCCTTCCATGCCAAGGAAAGTCCCATCCGGACACGGGACAAAGTCTTCAATCTTGTATCTTCATAGTCTTGGAGTCCGGCCGCTGTGGCGACCGATTTTCCGGGTATTTATCCCAGAAAAATGGCCCTTGTACTTACCAGCCCCAGGATAACTGTTAGCTGATAAGGCACTAACTTGATACAGAAGATCCAAGCAAAATACAATTTGTGTAGTACAAGACCATTCTGGCCTGAGAGTACAACAAATGGCATTTAGAGGTTGATGGCGGAAGCGGGTTATGAAATATCCTCGCCTATGGGACTCCATTTCCCACAGGAACAGCTGACCAGGATAACTCCTATCTTCGCGTAGCTATTATCTCCGTTGCCTAGGTTCTGGGACTGTCATCGCAACGCTCTTCTCCAAGCATGAAATCTGGCCAAGACAATAGCCAGGGACAAGCCAAAGGAGTACTTTGAATGTACTCGCAAAACACAATAAACACATGCATGATTTAACACTGATGTACTGATAATATAATATGCTCATGACGTTAGTCACATAAGATAGATAAAACTCTGGTGCGTGCAAGCATGTTATTTATGGATATGCAATAATATGGTAGTATTAAAATTTATGACATAAAAACATAAAGAACTTCAAAAGGATAGCCACGATCGGGCGTCTGAGCGACACCGTAAAAAGGACTTTAAAAGAAATGCCACAGTAGGGCGTCTGGCGACACCACATAAAGGGCTTTAAAAGAAATGCCACGGTCAGGCGTCTGGCGACACCACATAAAGGGCTTTAAAAGAAATGCCACAATCAAGGGCGTCGAGCGACACCGCTTAAAGGGCTTTTAAAAGAAATGCCATCGCAAGGCCTGAGCGACACCGCATAAAGGGCTTTAAAAGAAATGCCACGGTCGAAGGCGTCGAGCGACACCACATAAAGGGCTTTAAAAGAAATGCCATACCGCAAGGCGTCTGGCGACACCACATAAAGGGCTTTAAAAGAAATGCCACGATCAAGGCGTCTGGCGACACCACATAAAGGGCTTCAAAAGAAATGCCACAGTCGGGTGTCTGAGCGACACCACATAAAGGGCTTTAAAAAGAAATGCCACAGTCGGGCGTCTGAGCGACACCGCATAAAGGGCTTTAAATAAATACGGTGAATATCCAGGAGGTAGAACCATCCCAGGGATATTTGATAATACCAATAAAATCATGGGTTAGTCAACAACAATAATAATCATCATAATCATCACAATCCACAAGTTGTGAAATTCAATTGCAGTTTAACGGTTTCACCTCCAAGACCGACACTAAGACCGACACTTGACCTGGCCCCTGCACTGTAATCCTTAACCATGGACACGGCTATTCTAATAGGTTTAGTCTCTCGCAGAGGGTGTACTCTTTACCCATGAGTAACGGATTTCTTTAGTCCATCGGGACTAATTCCGCTTCACGGTCTTTTGTTGAAAACACACCTAACTTGCACACACCGGCTTAACTCACATGTGTCCGGAATCACCCACGACACACTGTTAAGCAAACTCTAAGTGGGGAGGCCACAACCTCGACGTAACATGGGATCACAAAATTTATACCGCGCGCAAACTGGGGAGCTACCCCTTTTCGGCTACAACAGAAACACCCATGCTCCCGGACCCGGTGGCATGACTACCGGATGCCTCCAGTATCTTCCACCCGGCCTCTCTGTACGGTGTGTGCTAGGAAAGGGTTGACAACTTCTTCGAACTGCACCCTACTTGGTGTAGAGACGCAGTGGTAGTAATGAAGCTAGTATGGCGATTCTTGGCACAAGACTCGATCCATGAAGACTCAGGTGGTTGTAATATTTCCTGCATGATTAGCTTATCATTGAATATATATCTAACAACTGATGGAAATATCACGCGAAATCCCATCATGTCATACAGGACACGACCTTCTTGACGGAGGACTAGGGGCAAGCCCGTGTCTACCCAAGACAGAGGCCTTCCCGTCTTTCCTTCCGGTATGCATGAAAGACGTATGACGGTGATTTCCATCACAAATCATGTCAACTTCATTAGCATAAACTCATTAGTATGCATCCATGAATAGGATCAGATCCTCACATAAAATGACGCATGTATGTGTCGGGGTGGTGTTGCCACGGTGCTATGCAACACACACAAAAAATTCACCAGGGTTCAGAATGCTTTCCTTCAGGTCATGGGAGGGAAGGGTGCATCCAAATCATCATGAAATCTTCCAAAAATCCTATTTAAAAGAATATATTTGAATTAACACACAAAATAAAAACAGCACAATTTTTTTTAAATTTTTTCAAATAAATCTTAAAATAAACTAGACAACATTTGAGAGAGGTAGCAAAAAGGATCAATTCATTTGGAGTTGTATTTAAAAAGTTATCGACAGTCAAAGTTCTAGTCAAATCTGATTTTAAAATAAAACCGAAAAACAGAAAAACGGTTCGATAAGACACGTACACGTCGAAAGCGTAATCTGGAAATACGCTTCCACTTACTCTGCGTGGACCGTGCATGGTCACTGACAGTGGGTCCTAGGTGGCCCACTAGTCAGGTTTGACTAGTCCGCCTCCCTTCTTCTCCCTCTGTCCCGAGTGGAGGCGGGACTCTGGCGACCGTCACCGGCGAACGGCGGGTCCTTGAGGGAAGCTGAGGGCGGGGATGGACCCGCGGGTCGAGGGTGATCCTACTGGTAGGCGCTGGGTCGGCGGGGACGGCGTGGGCTGCCGGCGGCGAAGCCATGGGCGGAGAAAAGCTTCGGGGCGAAGTGGTTTTGGGGCGGCGGTGGTTCCCGATCGAAATGGAGTAGGGGGATGTGATCACGGGAGGAAGGGAAAGTTCCTGGTGGAGAGAGTGAAGAGGGGGATGCCCTGGATGTGCCGGAATGGCCTGGTGGTTAGTGGCGGCGGCTGGAGTTGCCGGAGAGGTTGAAGATGGCCTGCTCCCCTCCAATTGGTGGCTAGGGGGGCACTAGCGAGACGCTATGCAGGCCGATCAAGGCGGGCTTGAGCTCGGGTCTCCTTATATAGTGTGGCTAGGTTGGTCCGAGGCGGCCGGCGATAAGAACAACGACGAACCGACGTTCTGTAGCAGCAAGGGGGTCGTGGCGACGACGGAAGCTAGGTGACACGCTTGCGGATGAGCACGTACTGCTCACAAGGGCGGGTGGCGAGCCGGGGTGGCTTTGGCGGCGCCGACCACTTGGCCTGCTCATAGCCGCCACGGCCATCCTGGCGGTGGCGCTGTGGGGTGCCAGGGTTGGTCGGGGTGGTGTGGCGGTGCAAGGGGACACATCGAGCTGGCTGGGGCCGGGTTTTGAGTGCGGGGTGTGACGCTGCGGCTCGGGTGCTTGTGGGTGCCAACGCACGCCTGGCGCGCCAGAGCACGCCCGGTGTGCTCGACGAAATGTCAGGCAGTCTAGAGAGTTCCAAACCACAAGGGAGTTACCAGAAAGGGGTTATGGGCTAGGCAAAACCTTAGGACATGCTTTGGTTAGATCAGGAGTTCAAGCTCACAATGTAAACTTGAAATCATGCCAAACTGGTCATGCCCATGTGGTGTTTGACAAAATGCCAAAGGCACCTAGGTAGCTCTTGGAGTGGCCAAACTCTCCAGATCAGTGTCTCCATGCATGAAAGAGAGGGTGGTGGAGTTAGTTTGCAGAAAGGAGAAACTTGCTAGTGCAAGTTTTGCAAAACTACACTTCTGGACAGGGAGTGAGTGGCATCATTACATGGACCAAAAGTGTTCCAAATAGAGCATGCTCCTGGACTTAGGGGTTTTGCAGGTTGACTACAAGCATGAGAAAACACAAGGTCATTAGAGCAAGAATTAATAGAGTTGTAGTAGAAAACACAAGTATGGTCCAGAATGAAAAAGAGGCTGTTGCACTCAAATATTCCAAAGAACATCACTATGCTTTTGCATAAAGTTGAATGGCATACTACCACTGACATCCCAAAATTTTGGTGGAGGCTCTAGGGAAATATTTAATTGGGTTGTAGTGCAAAAATGCCCACTGGACCAGAGAAGCAAAACAGGTGAAAGACCCAAAATAAGCAATGAAATAATTTTATTAATGCACATAATTGATTTAGAGACATCTCATGACATCTCCAAATTTTGGTTGAAATTTTAAGTGATTCTATCAAATGGTTGTAGTACAAACTGAGCTCCAAAAATCTAAAACAATCCATTTTAATGAATAAAGCTCAGGATGAAATGATCTAATAAATAAATCCACTGATTTAGAAAATGTTATAATGAGCTGGCATAAAAGTCCCATATATTTTGGAAAGCTCCACTTGGGAAGAGATGCAAAACTCCTTAACAATAAAAAAAAAGAGTTCTAAAAATCCACAGAAATAAAAAATTTAAAACTCCTGGCAAAAATTTTAATATCAAAAACTTGGCCAGAAAATTTGGGGTGTTACAGCCGCGATGATAGTTCGGCTGTCCGGACACCCCCTAGTCCAGGACTCCCTCAGGGATCCACATCATCTTGATGGGAATCCTTGGAGTTGTAGTTGTACTTGATGAAGTAGAACTTGACGTAGTCTTGGGGACCCACTCGAACGAGGCTTTAGGTGTTTCTTCAAATGCATCAATCTCTTCTTGAAGCTTGTCCTTGCCTTTGTTCTTGTGGTCTTGTGGTGGAAGATCATCTTGAGCTTCTGTCCCCTTGAAGGAAGTAGGATCATACTTCTCTTGTTGAGGAACAAACATAGTCTTGGGGTATTGATCTTCTTCCCACTCAACTCCATTGGCGTTGGACTTCCGTTCAAAACCAACACCTTGATTCTTCCGGTGCCTTCCTTGCTTGCGTACAATTTCCTCGAATTGCTTACTCCCGGCAAGGCTCTTGTAAACACCTTTCTCTATAATTCTCTTCAATAAACTATTTTCTTGCTCAAGTGTAACTTGGCTAAGAGAATCATTAGTGGAATCAAGAGAACTACTAGAAGCAACAACATTGGATTTGACATTATTATTGTTACTACTAGAGGAAGTATCTTTCGTGTACTTGTTACTAGACTTGACTTGAGGCATGTAAGTAGATAAGAGTAAACGCTTGGCAATGTAAGAAGAACTTTTCTTGCGGAGATCATCATTGATTGCCTTTAAGAACTCATGCTCTTGCTCAAGATTGAGCTTTTCAAAGCGTAACTTCTCATGAGCCCTTAATAGTTCTCGATGATCTTCGAAGATAGTTCTCGATGATTTAGTTAGAAGCTCAATTTTCTAATTATCATTGTCATTCGTTTGATTAGCATGATTAATTGACGTTTCATCGTAGTATTCATCACTAGAGTTGTCAACAAGTAAATCATCATCACCTAGCAAGTCATCTTCATCACTATTGAAATCAACATACTCGGAATGTGTTACCTTAGGACCTTTGGCCAAGAAGCATCTTCCAATTCCTTCATTTGGTGAATCAAATATGTCGTAGGAGTTGGTTGACACAAGTGCTAGACCGGCAACACCTTCATCTTGAGTATATTCGGAGTCGGAGTGATAGCTTCTCTCGGAGTGATGGTCGGAGTCGGAGCCGGAAACCCATTCACCAACATGAGCTTGATGTCTTTGTTTGTGTAGCTCCTTGATGACTTGTCCTTCCTTTCCGAATCCTTGCTTCTCCGCGAGGGTCTTCGTTCATAACGATCATCTCTACTCCTCTTCTCTCTCGGTGGTGATTCTTCTCTTTTGCTTCTTCTTTTTGGAGAATCTTCTCTTCTTTTGTAGGGTGCCGTACACTCATTTGAGTAGTGTCCGGGTCTCCCACAATTGTAGCAATTGCGCTCTCGACTGGAAAATCTTTTGTCATTGTAAGACCTTGACTTGGAGCTTCTTTCTTTGCTTCTACTTTTGTAGAACTTGTTGAAGTTCTTCACCATTAAGCTCAATTCTTCATTGAAGGTTGGTTTCTCACTTGATGATGTGGGGCTTCACTTGAGGCTTTGTAAGCACCACTTGACTTGTTGTGAAGTTCCTCCTTGTCCTTGAGTGACATCTCATGAGCAACAATCCTTCCAATGACTTCCGTTGGCTTGAGATCTTTGTAGTTTGGCATCATTTGGATCAATGTGCATACAGTATCATACTTTTCATCCAATGCTCTTAGGATCTTCTTGATGATGAATTTGTCGGTCATCTCTTCACTCCCTAAGCCGGCAATCTCATTTGTGATAAGAGCAAGCCTAGAGTACATTTCAAATGACACCTTCACCATCCTTCATTTTGAACTTGTCAAGCTGACTTTGGAGCACATCCAACTTGGATTCCTTGACGGACTCGGTACCTTCGTGCATATCAATCAAAGTATCCCATATTTCCTTTGCATTCTCAAGATGGCTGATTTTGTTGAATTCTTCGGGGCACAATCCGTTGAAGATGATGTCACATGCTTGAGCGTTGTATTGCAACATCTTCAATTCTTCCGCATTAGCTTCATGGTTCGGTTCTGTCCCATCAAAGAATTCACCTTGCAAGCCAATACAAATAATTGCCCAAACGGCGGGGTTATGTCCAAGAATATGCATTTTCATCTTATGCTTCCAACTAGCAAAATTAGTACCATCAAGGTAAGAACCTCTATGGTGATAATTTCCCTCGCTAGACGCCATACTCTCTTAGGTTGTGAAACCAAGGCTATGACCACCAAAAGCTATGGAAATCAAAGCAAATGGAGACCAAAGCTCTGATACCACTTTTAGGACCTTGAAGTATGTCTAGAGGGGGGGGGGTGATTAGACTACTTGACCAATAAAAACTTAACCTTTTCCCAATTTTATAGTTTGGCAGATTTTAGCTAATTTAGGACAAGTCAAGCAATCATCACACAATTCAAGCAAGCATGCAAAGAGTATATTGGCAGCGGAAATTAAAGCATGCAACTTGCAATAATGTAAAGGGAAGGGTTTAGAGGATTCAAACGCAATTGGTGACACGGATGTTTTTCTCGTGGTTCCGATAGGTGGTGCTATCGTACTTCCACGTTGGTGGAGACTTCAACCCACGAAGGGTAACGGCTATGCTGAGTCCACGGAGGGCTCCACCCACAAAGGGTCCACGAAGTAGCAACCTTGTCTATCCCACCATGGCCGTCGCCCACAAAGGACTTGCCTCACTAGCGGTAGATCTTCATGAAGTAGGCGATCTCCTTGCCCTTACAAACTCCTTGGTTCAACTCCACAATCTTGTCAGAGGCTCCCAAGTGACACCTAGCCAATCTAGGAGACACCACTCTCCAAGAAGTAACAAATGGTGTGTTGATGATGAACTCCTTGCTCTTGTGCTTCAAATGATAGTCTCCCCAACACTCAACTCTCTCTCATAGGTTTTGGATCTGGTGGAAAGATGATTTGAGTGGAAAGCAACTTGGGGAAGGCTAGAGATCAAGATTCATATGGTAGGAATGGAATATCTTGGCCTCAACACATGAGTAGGTGGTTTTTCTCTCAGAAATGGTAAGTTGGAAGTGTAGGTTCAGTCTGATGGCTCTCTCCACGAATTAAGAGGAGGTGGAGGGGTATATATAGCCTTCACACAAAATCCAACCGTTACACACAATTTACCAAACTCGGTGGGACCGAATAGTTAAACTCGGCCAGACCGATTCAGTAAACCTTGTTACCGTTAGTGATTTTCGGTGGGACTGACATGCATCTCGGTGAGACCGATATGGTTAGGGTTAGGGCATAACGTAATCTCGGTGAGACCGATCACACAAACTCGGTGAGACGATTTTGGTAATTAGCTAACCAGAGAGTTGGTCAGGTAAATTCGCTGGGACCGATTTGCTCTTTTTGGTGAGACCGAAATGTTACAAAAAGGAAACAGAGAGTTTACATTGCAATCTCGGTGGGACCGATCGCTCACTTTGGTTAGACCGAAACGTTACGAAGGGAAACAGAGAGATTGCAACCCCATCTCGGTGAGACCGAGATCCCTATCGGTAAGGCCGATTTGCTTAGGGTTTGTGGCAGTGGCTATGACTTTTGGAATCGGTGGCGCCGGATAGAAAGAATCGGTGTGACCGATTTTGGCTTTAAGTTTAGGTCATTTGTGGATGTGGGAAAGTAGTTGAGGGTTTTGGAGCATATCATTAAGCACATGAAGCAAAAGGCTCATTAAGCAACACCTCATCCCTTCTTGATAGTATTGGCTTTTCCTATAGACTCAATGTGATCTTGGATCACTAAAATGTAAAATGAAGAGTCTTGAGCTTTTGAGCTTGAGCCAATCCTTTGTCCTTAGTATTTTGAGGGATCCACTTTCATAATCCATGCCATGCCATTCATTGAGCTTTCCTGAAATAATAGTCTTGGAATTGCATTAGCTCAATGAGCTATATGTTGTTATGAATTACCAAAACCACCTAGGGATAGTTGCACTTTTAGCTGGCTCCAGGTCGGGCTTCTGGCGAGGCGTGCCCGACCATCGCGAGGGCGCCAGCCCCAAGCCCCCTGCCCAGAGGGGGAGTACTGATTCGTGGCCCCTCTCGCTTACTTGGGGCGGATGATGACGCAGAAGTGGGCGCGCCCGGGAGCGCCATGCCCTTCGCCAAGGGTTTCTCCAGAGGGCGGCTGAAGTGGTGAACCAGCTTGGCGTAGCGCTTGCTGACGAAGACGCATGCCTTGAAGCTGAGGGCCTGCGCCTAGCTGAAGAGGGGCGCAAGCTGAAGGTGGCCATCGCCCTTGCGCGCCACCAGTGCGACCTCGAAAATGAGAACGCCGAGGCGTCACTGGCGTCCTTATGGGAGGCCCATTCCCGGGCCGTCGAGGAGGCCCGGGAGGCTGACCGGCGGCATGAAGCGGCGGAGGAGCGGGCGCGGGAGCTCCAGGCCTGGAGCAATTCCCTGGAGCAGCAGGTGGAGCTGCGCGAGGCGGCCCTTGCGTCGATGAAGGGGCTTGATCGACCAGAGCCGAGCTCAGAGGCGTGAGGAGGCACCTTGTGGAAGGCTGCTGAACGCGCCCGCGATCTTGAGCGTCTCGAGACGAGGGAGCGCTTGGTGACGCAGCGGAGGATGACATTGCTCGCTGGAGGCTGAGTCTGGAAGAGGTTGAACGCCGGGTGGCGACGGCCCGCTAGAACCTTGAGCGCGAGTTCGAGGAGAGGCTGGGGTTGATCAGGGTCGAGGCTAAAGGCAGGACCGCCGCCCTGAGGGCCAAGCTGGATGAAGTGACGCGGCGGGCCGACGCTTCCCGAGCCACCCTCGGCATGGCGCAGGAGGAGCTGACTACCTCCCGCGCCGAGGCGCTTCTTCTCCATCAACGGGTGGACGAGGCTGAGGCCGTTGCGCGGCAGAACGAGGACGAGATACGCCAGCGGCGGATCCTGGAGCACTAGCATGGCCCCATGCTCTCCACGCTCCGGGAGAGAGCTAACACGGCCTTGGGCAACATCTGTGAGGTAGCCGTTGGGGAGCCTCACGCGGTTGACTATGCTGGTAACCTTCAGTTCTTCACTGATGTGGTGACGCAGCTGGAGGTGCGGTCGGGTAGAGCCAACAGGTTGGTGGAGGAGAGGAGCCGCGCCCTGCTCGGGCGCGCCTTTTCTCGCGTCTTCAGCCATCTTCGGAACATGGATCCCAACTTCGACTTTGATGCCGCCATCGCTTCAGCACGGCCGTCCGAACGACTGGCGACCGGGTGGAAGACAACGTGGATGCCCTCGTCAGGGCCTTCGCTTCTGACAACAACGGCGTGGTCGTGGCTGCTGATGAAGGCGGCGTGGTGAACGGCCCTGACGCTGCTGACGGCAACACGGAGAGCGATGGCGAGGCCAGCGACGCCAGCGACGATTCAAGAGGTGCCCTTGAGGATGCATTGGGGGATTTATCCGATTGACCGCGTGTTGTTCCTGCTTTCTTACCCTGCGCAGATAGAGTTCGGGCTTTGCCCTGAAGGTTGTAAGAGCATTTGGGAGGGGGAGCCCCTCATGTAAAAACTTGCATTCAGCGTATTAGTAGATGCTATATCACCCATACGCCTGCGCCAAGTGGCTGGCTTTGCGACGAGCTGGCTGGTTTGTTTACCTTCGACCCGCGTGGGCCTCGAGATAGCCTGCGGAGGGCTGTGGTGTCCTGAGGGTCTCCTGAACGAGCCCATTGAAACTGTAATGAAGACCTCCCGAGAGGGCGGCGGCAGTTCGGGCTGCACGCAAGCTAGGCCTGGCCTGACTCGCGAGGGGCTCACGAGGGGAGGCAGCTGAGGCAAAGTAGTAACCAGAACGCGAGAGATTGCTCGAACGAGACTAAACACCCCTTCCCCGAACACAAGCAAATCTCGATCTCAAATCCAACTTAAATCCGACGGGGGAAAATGATAGCCAAGGGGAAAAGCAAGGAAAGCAGAAAAAGGCCGCGTCCGGCACCTAGACTAGTCTTGGACGTCTTCTCACCAGCGCGGAGCTAAGTGCTGCCACTGGGCATGGGAGGGAGCCCCAGGGCCTAAGGCCGGCACCTCTGAGACTCTGGGGCGTGTACAACCCCACTCATTATTACGTGAGAGTGTCACGGGGCGGCGAGCTTCACAATCACTGGGCCTTCTTCACAGGTACCGGCCTTGCTTCATATCGCCAGACGAGGACCCGCCTTGCACCACACTCTAGTGCCACCGATGACGACCGGAAACCAAGGACGCCGCCGATGGGGTAGAGCGGTCGCTAGCGGTTCCCCCGACGACCACGGGTCCTCTGCCAGGGGTAGGCCCTGAGGCACCTCCCTGGCAGAGGGCCTACCTCCTGAGGACGCCTTGCTCCGAATGCCGCGGTGGTGATGCCAGATCTCGGCCCCTCTCCTGCAGCCCCCGGCGCCCTCCTCCTGAGGGGTAGGAAGCTGCGGGAGTGGGGCAGCCGTCCGCTGTGGCAACCTGTACCTCCTACTATCCATGGTTAGCGTATGCCTGCTCCTGAGGAATTAGCGGTACCGATAATCGTTGCGTCCAGCGCGGCCGACGGGGCTTTCCCGGGGCTCTTGGAAGAGCTCAGCTTCTGGTGCCTCGTCCCCCCAGCTTGGGCCGAGGAGCGAGCCATGTTCGTCCTCCTGTGCGTGCCCTTGATCCATCATGTGGGGCACGTACTATTCCGGGGCCGCCATCCCGAATGCTGCGCCGTAGTGCTCCGTGTGCCACGCAGTTCTGCTTGAGGCGCCCACAGGGTGGTAGCGGTGGCATTGTGTGGCCCGTGGGTCACGGCGAGTCCTTCTTCGCTGGCCGGGGGCGGAGGCAGCACCGCTGCTGGTCCGGTGCTGACGGCCTGGCTGACGTAGGGGTGGCCTTGGAGTCCGCCTGGAGCTGCGCGGGCATGCGTGGGGCCTCCGCGTGGTCTGCCCTGGACCTGAGGTGGGAGTTGGGTGCAGAAGGGGTGAGCCCCCGAGGCGGCGAAGCCCAGGAGCTCTGCCACCCGCTCCAGCAGCACGTCGCGGCCGCCCTGCAGCAGCCTGCATTGCAGTAGCTCTCGGGCCACCGTGAGCTGCCCTTGAGTTCGCCTGCTCCCGTCGGGTGTCACGGTGTCGTGGCATGGCGTGGTTGGAGGCCCTCGCCACCGACCGCCTGCCGCGGCGTGAGAGCGGTCGTTGCCTGTCCGCGTCGCCCGCGGCCCGCAGCGCCCAGCAGACCACGACCTGCCTGGGGCATGGGGTCGCCTGGGGCAAGCGGTTTTGCGTGGGCGGGCCAGGCCGCCCGAGGATCGTGGTTGCCCTTTGGTCACGGACATGATGATGACAATGCGAAAGCGGCGGCGAAGGTGGATTCTGGCGCACCTACCTGGCGCGCCAAATGTCGGATTTCGGGTTCGGCAGGACCCTCTAGGTTCGAACTACGGGTGTGGCGGAGATCTCGCCCCTACCTACCGCACCTCGTCGCCTCTCTAGGATCTAAACTACCAAAGGAACAACACAAGAGACACAAGGTTTATCTTGGTTTGGGCCACCATTGTGGTGTAACACCCTACCGCAGTGTGTGGTGTGGTGGATTGCCTCTTGGGCTGATGATGAACAATACAAGGAAGAACAGCCTCATGGGGTGGTGAGGTGTTCTAGTGGCTAGGCTCTCGATCGGATTGGATCAAGCTAAGATGAGGCGAGATGTCTGGATCTCTCTAAGGTGCCTCCGAGATGTCTCTACCCTGTGGGTGGCTAGTCCTATTTATAGGCAGAGGCCCTGGGTCTCTTCCCAAATATCGAGCGGGAAGGGCGCCAACAATTGACCATTTTGAAGGGGAACATCTAGTACACTTATCCTGACTAAAGTTGGTCCTCGCCTGTCAAAGGCTCTGGTGGTGATGCCGACTTGGGCTCCACGATGACTTCCTTCCTGCCGTTGCGACGGTCTTGGTCTTGTTGCACCGAAACGGGTGCCTTTGCTTGATGCTCTTGCCTGCGCTTGCGCCCTTTGCACCAAAGAGGAAATGAGGACACTGCGCGGGCTAGCGCCTGCCTGGCGCCATTGGTCATCATGGCTTGCGTCATGGGCACCTCGTGAGGTACCCCGCCTTGATCTCTCCGCCTCCTCACGAGCCACTCGACGAGGCCGCGCTGAGGAAGGTTCTGTCGTCTGCCTGCCTCATGAGGCTTGCCCCTCGCGAGGTCTTGAGCTTGCCGATGAAGATGGGCCCCACTTGGGCCACCCCTTGAGCCACGCCAAGCAGGCCGCAGTGAGCAAGTCTGGTACCCCGTTCCCGTAACGCCCGACAAAGATCCTTCAGATTCTTCATAGTGATAAATTGATAATAATCCCAAGTGACTCAACAAATATAGCTATGCTCCCCGGCAACGGCGCCAGAAAAAGGTCTTGATAACCCAAAAGTATAGGGGATCACAACAGTTTTCCAGGGTAGAGTATTCATACCAAATTTATAGATTCGACACAAGGGGAGCCAAAGAATATTTATAAGTATTACCAGCTGAGTTGTCAATTCAACCACACCTGGAGATTAATTATCTGCAGCAAAGTTATTAGTAGCAAAGTAGTATGATAGTTTTGATAGTAGTGACAACAGTAGTAGTAACAGTAATAGTGATAGTAGTAGTTTTGTAGCAAGTGCAACAGTAACCATAGCAGTAGTAACTTAGAAGAAATAATATAGGATAAATTCGTAGGCATTGGATCGGTAATTTGTTGGATGATATTCGTCATGTGACAGTCATAATCTAGGGCAACACGGCACTAGCTCCAGTTCAAAAATATAATGTAGGCATGTATTCCGTAAATAGTCATACGTGCTTACGGAAAGAACTTGCATGACATCTTTTGTCCTATCCTCCCGTGGCAGTGGGGGTACATATTGGAGACTAAGGGATATTAAGGCCTCCTTTTAATATAGAACCAGAACAAAGCATTAACACACGGTGAATACATGAACTCCTCAAACTACGATCATCACCGGGAGTGGTCCTGACTATTGTCACCTGTGGTTGCTTGGGATGATAACACGTAGTAGGTGACTATAACTTGCAAGATCGGATCTAGAACATGGATATAATGATGATAACATAAACGGTTCAGATCTGAAATCATGGCACTTGGGCCCAAAGTGAGAAGCATTAAGCATGGCAAAGTCATAGCAACATCAATCTCAGAACATAGTGGATACTAGGGATTAAGCCCTAACAAAACTAACTAGATTACATGATGAATCTCATCCAACTCCTCAATGACCAGCGAGCCTACGAAGGAATTACTCACTCTCGGTGGGGAGCATCATGAAATTGGCGATGGAGAAGGGTTGGTGATGACGAAGAACGAAGATCCCCCTCTCCGTAGCCCCAAACGGACTCCAGATCTGGCCTCCCGATGAAGAACAGGAGGTGATGGCGGCTCCGTCTCGTAGAATGCGATAATTCTTTCTCCCTGATTTTTTCTAGAAAAATAGGATTTTATAGTGTCGGCTTCAGGGTCTGCGGAGCCACCAGGTGGGGATAACCCACACAGGCACACTGGGAGGCTGGCGGCGCTACAGTGGGTTGTGCCCACCCAGACGTGGCCCCCCTCTGGTGGCTCTTGGCTCCAGAAATTTTGTTTTATTGAATAAAAAATCCTCGCAAAGTTTTGTTCCATTCCGAGAACTTTTATTTCTGCACAAAAACAACACCATGGTAGTTCTGCTGAAAACAGCGTCAGTGCGGGGTTAGTTTCATTCAAATCATGCAAATTAGAGTCCAAAACAAGAGGAAAAGAGTTAGGAAAAGGAGATACGTTGGAGACGTATCAAACCCCTATGTATAGATTACCCCAATGTCACCTCAGGAATCCATGAGTTGAGTGCCAAAACATACATCAAGTGAATCAATATAATACCCCATTGTCACCACGGGTATTCATATGCAAGACATACATTAAGTGTTCTTAAATCCAATATTCAATCCAACATAACGAAACCTCAAAGAGCGAGACTCAATTCATCACAAAAAGGTAGAGAGGGAAGAATACCATAAGATCCAAATATATTAACAAAGCTCGCGGTACATCAAGATCGTGCCAAATCAAGAACATGAGAGAGAGAGAGAGAGCGAGAGAGAGAGATCAAACACATAGATACTAGTACATACCCTCAACCCAAAGGGTGAACTACTCCCTCCTCATCATGGTGGCCGCTGGGATGATGAAGATGGCCTCCGGTGATGAATTCCCTGAGGGAGTCCTGGATTAGGGGGTGTCCGGATAGCCGAACTATCACCGTTGGCCGGACTCCTGGACTATGAAGATACAAGATTAAAGACTTCGTCCCGTGTCCGGATGGGACTTTCCTTGGCATGGAAGGCAAGGTTGGCGATACGGATATGTAGATCTCCTACCATTGTAACCGACTACATGTAACCCTAACCCTATCCGGTGTCTATATAAACCGGAGGGTTTTAGTCCGTAGGAAGAACAACAATCATACCATAGGCTAGCATCTAGGGTTTAGCCTCCTTGATATCGTGGTAGATCTACTCTTGTACTACCCATATCATCAATATTAATCAAGTAGGAGTAGGGTATTACCTCCATCGAGAGGGCCCGAACTTGGGTAAAAACATCGTGTCCCTTGTCTCTTGTTACCATCCACCTAGACGCACGCTCGGGGACCCCCTACCGAGATCCGCGGTTTTGACACCGACATTGGTGCTTTCATTGAGAGTTCCTACGTGTCGTCACCTATAGGCCCGATGGCTCCTTCGATCATCAACAACGACGCATTCTGTGGTGAGACTTTTCTCCCGGACAGATGTTCAGATTCGGGCGGCTTTACTGCGGGCCAATTCGCTGGCCATCCGGAGCAGATCGAAGCTACGCCCTGGCCATCAGGTCAGATTTGGAAGCTTGAACTATATGGCCGATGTCCGCCGAGACGATCTTCGACGGATTCGAGCCACAACCAAAGCGCCGCCAGACCGTCCTCGATGGGTACGATCTAGCTCTGCCGCCGAACAGTGCCTTGGAGGCCGCACCAGTGCCCGCTCCGACCCTTAATACGGAGCCGGTTTTGCCAATCGAGGACGGTTGGTTGGACACCGCCTCGGGGGCTACAATCTCAACGACGATTGAGCCGAACTCCATCCCTGTCCTTTGCGAAGACCTTGACTCCAGGGTGCCGGACTCCTCTCCGGACTTCGAACCCTCCGCGCCCCTGCCAATCGAATCCGATTGGGCGCCGGTCATGGAGTTCACTGCCGCGGACATCTTTCAGCATTCGCCCTTTGGCGACATCTTGAATTCACTAAAGTCTCTCTCTTTATCAAGAGAGCCCTGGCCGGACTACGGTCAGGAAGGTTGGGATGCGGACGACAAAGAAATTCAACGCCCACCCACCACCCACTTTGTAGCCACCGTCGAAAGCTTAAATGACGTGCTCGATTTCGACTCCGAAGACATCGACGGTATGGACGACGATGTAGGAGACAACCAAGAACCAGCACCTATAGGGTAATTGGACAACCACCTCATCCCATGATGTATACATGGTGGATACACCTAAAGGAAGTGACGACGAGGAACAACGGGACACTACGAAGGATAAATCCCTCGAAAAGCAGTCAAAACGGCAACGTAAATGCCGCACCAAGTCCCACCTCGACATAGACCCAGCCATAGAGCAGGACGGACCGGTGGACGACGAACATGCTATCGAGCAACTGTCCGAACAGGACAACTTGGATAAACAACCCGTCCCCGGCGAAGATAACAGTCCGGACGATCTCACGCCGGACAAATTGTTGGAGCAGAAGAACCTCCACAAAAGGCTCGTCGCCATCGCTGGCGTAGCCTGAAAAAGCGAAGCGGAAGCTCAAAACAGCAGAAGATGCACTCGTAATCGATGGAGCAAAGTACTCAACACTGCAGACAAATACTGGCGATAGTCGCCGAACAAAGAGCTACCCAAAGAGAAAACTATCGCCAGAATTTGATGAGGAGGCCGAGAGCCCCCACAATCAAAAAGCAAGAAGGCCACCGGTCGGATGGGCGACCCCACGGCAAAAAGAGAGTGGCAAATGGCGCCAAGACACAAGCGATGCACGCGATCCGGCGTAAGGATTCACATCAAAAGGATGGCCAGCTTAGGTCCATCTATGGGCCGAGAAAGCAAGCTCTTCAAAGCAACGCAACACGCCAAATATCCAAACATCACGACACACCCAAATATAGGGGTGCCGCACACCCCCGTGTTTCACCGATGAGGTCTTTGGATCACGAATTCCCGGTGGATTCAAACCCGTAAACATAGAGGCATACGACGGAACAACAGACCCTGGAGTATGGATTGAGGATTACATCCTCCACATACACATGGCTAGAGGAGACGA
Source organism: Aegilops bicornis (assembly GCA_021605145.1). Taxonomy (NCBI): domain Eukaryota; kingdom Viridiplantae; phylum Streptophyta; class Magnoliopsida; order Poales; family Poaceae; genus Aegilops; species Aegilops bicornis. The sequence continues at coordinate 155,651,868 of CM038669.1, forward strand.
TCTCCACGCCATAAAATACTTACCCCTCAATCTCAAAGGGCCAGCCCGGCATTGGCTCAAAAGCCTCCCTGAAAATACCATTGGAAGTTGGGAAGAGCTCGAGGATGCTTTTCGGGCAAATTTTCAAGGAACTTATGTCCGTCCTCCGGGTGCAGACGATTTAAGTCATATAACTCAACAACCTGGAGAGTCAGCCCGCAAATTCTGGAACAGGTTCCTCACCAAAAAGAACCAAATAGTCGATCGTTTGGACGCCAAGCCTTAGCAGCTTTCAAACACAACGTCCGAGACGAATGGCTCGCTGACACGTCGCCAGAGAAGCCGAGAACCATGGCTGCATTAACAAGCCTCATGACCCGCTTTTGCGCAGGAGAGGATAGCTGGCTAGCAAGATGCAGTACCAGCGACCCAAGAACATCCGAAGTCAGGGATGGGAATGGGAAACCACAACGCAACAAGGACCAGCGCCGGATCAAGGGGACGGTCCAAAGAGCGCGGCAGTCAACGCCGGATTCAAAAGCTCACGGCAGAACAATAAAAAACTGCCCCTTAAGGACAATAGCGATGAGCTATCCAACTTAAACAAAATCTTGGACAAGATATGTCAAATCCACAGTACTCCCGGGAAGCCTGCAAACCATACTCTTAGAGATTGTTGGGCCTTCAAGCAGTCCGGCAGACTCAACGCCGAACACAAGGGGCTCGACACACCAAGTGAGGATGATGACGAACCCCAGAAGCAGAGCACCGGAAAACAAAAGAAATTCCCACAAGAGGTTAAAACAGTAAACTCACTTCACGTGATAAAAGGGAAAAACTGAGCGGCGCCCATTAAGATGCGCGCCGCACATACTACCCTAGCGGAGTACCAACACTGGTTGTCAAAACCAATCACCTTCGACCATCAGGACTACTTTGAAAGTATCCGGAACGCAGGATGGACTGCCTTGATATTGGATCCTATAATCGATGGATTCCAATTTACACAAGTCCTCATGGATGGCGGCAGTGATATAAACCTGATATATCAGGACACAATCCGCAGAATGGGGATAGACCCAACCAAAATTCGCCATAGCAACACTTCCTTTAAAGGAATAATGCCAGGCACATATGCCCATTGTACGGGCTCCCTATTGCTAGAAGTTGTGTTCGGCTCATCCGACAACTTCCGCCGCGAAAAGTTAACCTTCCACATCGCCCCATTCGAAAGTAGCTATCAAGCACTACTGGGGCGTGAAGCTTTCGCCCGCTTTAACGCAATACCGCATTATGCATCTCTTACACTTAAAATGCCCGGTCCACGCGACATCATCTCATTAAAAGGGAGTATTAAGTGTTACTCAAGCACGGAAGAACGTGAGACTGCCTTGACAGCCCCACACCAATCCGGCTCCGCTAATCAAAGCACTGAATAGGTCATTCAAACCCGGACACGGCTAGACGAGTCCGGCACCTACTAGCGGCATACCCACATACAAGGGGCTAAACGCACGTACAACAAGAGACAATAAAGCTCAATTTTATTCACCTTCCATACTGTACTCTGTTTATTTAATATAAAGTACATTTCTACTTGCGATATTTTTTCTTTTCAACTAAGTTCTTCTCTTTTACAGATGAACACCGTGCTACACCCGGCCCAGATACGACACAAGCGGAGACATGGTAGCAGACGCGTGCGGCAGGGACCCGTTGCAAGGATTCTTTTCAGATTAAGACCCTGCGTAAACCTTTTTTACTGTCTCTTGTTGATACACATCCCCTGGTTTCTATCTATAACCGAGGAGGAGGCTGGTGTTTTGGCATCGGCCGAACCAGAATTTTTGCACGTACCTGGACACCAGGGGCTTAGGGCATTATTCTGCCCGTTTTTATAAAGACCGAATACCTTAGGGAGTGTTCGGCGTCTCGAGTTAGGCCTTATATGCATCAGCTCCGAATCATGTCTTTGGTAAAATGTTGGGTTTGCTGCTCCTCGTGTTTTGCTGCCTTACGTTCCGTTCTATCGGCTAACGGCACTGTGGAGAACTACTGCGATTGTGCCCGTTCGCCGGGCGAGCACCTTAGTAGAGAAAGCCGAAAACGGCTGTCATGATATAGCGAGACTGGTCAACCACTTGATGACTCACGGAATGTTTAGAATTCCTTCGCATTAACGAAGGACCGTTTTTCGATCGAGCACTTTTGAATTCGGGAGAGTGCGGTGCCTCTGTGGGCTATATAGTAGCCCCACCCTCGAACTCCTATGGCTAAGTGAAAGTGATAAAGCATTATAGTCCGGTTGCCTAGTTTGCTACGCTATCACCTCCTTCACAGGACCATGACGTTGGATTAAGTTTGAAATTGCGCCTTCTTTGCAAACACCCCCGCACTATGTGCGTGGGGGCTGAAGCCGAAGACTGCCATCTTTCAGGTTATATATACATATACATCAACGGCCGCACATGGAGTAGTTTATTACTTGAACGCACAAGTATAAAAAGCTCTCATATTATATTGAAACATTGTTTTCACAAATCATACATGTCATTTAAACATAATATTCTTCGAGCACTGCGTCTCTATTAAACGAAGCGCCTGCAGACTTCCTCAAAATAGTGCTCGGCGGTACTCGGCTTCCGTCTCAATCTTGGGATGCAACGTCGGTGGCCTTCATCTCCGCCCAGTATGTCTTGACACGGGCAAGAGCCATCTGCGCTCCCTCAATACACGCCGACCGCTTCATTGCGTCGATACGTGGTACCGCACCAAGGAACTGCTGCACTAAGCCAAAATAACTCTTCGGTTGGGGTCCTCCTGGCCATAAACGAGTCATGACATGCTTCATGGCAAGTCCGGATAATCGATTCAGATCGGCCCATTCGGGCAACCGATCGGTCAATGGAAGAGGACGCTCCGGACTATGGAATTGCGACCAAAATAGCTCTTCCCTCCTTTGCCCCTTCTGGCCTCGGAAGTGCTCAATCGCGTCCGCAGCGCTCGCCGCTAAGTACAGATAAGCATCCTCTGAACTCCACAACTTGTTCAACTGAGCATACTTCGGATCCGTATATTTCCTCCACAGCAGAAACGGTTTTCCAGCCGCAATAGCCCCGACCTGACTGAGCTCCTCCTTGGCAGCTCTCATAGAGGAACGGGCATCCTTGGATTCGGCGGTGGCCTTTTTGAGGTCCTCTTGCTCCGCTTGACGTTCTTTTTCAAGAACACCGCAGCGGTCGGTAGCATTCTTCAACTTTATGGCCATATCGGCCATTTCCTCTTTGCTTCGGCAGTGAGCAACCCGTTCGGCTTTTAGCTCTTCGGCCGCCCTTAAAGCGGCCGCATTACTATTTCTGGCTTGCTCTTTAGCTCGGGCGAGTTCCGCCCGCAGCTCCTCCACAGCAGCGGCACCACCTGCATTAAGCATACAAGTAGTAAGACACGGGCATCAAGCTCCCTTACCATGCGTCCGCGAAGAAGTCGCATACCTTGTGACTCGTCAAACCGTTTATTGACCAGCGCGATGTCCGCATCCGCCTCGTCAAGTTGCCGCTTTAGTTCAGCAAATTCATCAGTCCGGCTGGCCACCGGACGCCCCGCCACCTATTTAGGAGCACACAATGTTATAACTGAGATTATGATCCTCGGCACGCTGTCAATTTTGACAACATATCGAGTCTCAGGGGCTACTATCTATACATGGCACATTCTATATGCATAACTGTCAGAAGGTACATCATTTTTGCGTACCTCAAACCCCGTCAGTAAGCTTCTGACGGCTTCATGCAATCCGCTCTCCACGGATGCAATTCTTTCAATCACCGTACCCATTAGCGCACGGTGATCTTCTGAGATAGCCGCTCGCCCGAGCAGATCCTTCAGCTCCTCCGACCGCACACCAGCTGGCGCCGGACCTTCCGGCCCCGCCGGACTGGGAAACCCTCATAGCGACACCTCGGGTCGTCCGCCTCGCATGAGGGTGCGACAGTGGAGGCATTTCACTCTCCATCATCTCCGGAAGAAAGATCCTCAAGACGAGCTCACGAGAAGGGCTGAGATCCGAACTACAAGGTACAATTTCGGTTATCTTCGTAAATACATACAAGGATGTTCCTTATTTACAAGACCCTTCTTTTTACTTACGGCTCATTTGGAGGGCTGATCCCCTTGGGGAAATAGTGCGGCTGGGTTACTTGGCGCGGACTCTCGACGAAGATTTCTTTCCCCTCTTTGAGGCCTTGACCTCCGGATCTTCAAGCGGTCCTCTTCTCTCCTTGGAGGGTGGGACTTTTGATCCCTCCTTCCTCGGAAGCCTCCTTCGTGGAGGCAGTTGCTTCCCTGCTCCCCCCTTCGCCTTCTTTAAAAGGCGCGGCCATCAACATCTTGGTCAGCATGAGATCCGGCGTGGTCTCTGGGAGGGGAGCCGGACACCTTATCAACTTTGCCTTCGCTATTCACTCCTGTCCAAAGAAACAACTTCTTTAAGGGCAAGTCTATGATAAATGAACGGACAGCCTGTCCGGATACATAACTACTTACTTGAGTATCTGGGCGATTGCAGCTTAGTCCTGCGTCCCCAGTCAGGTCCGGACACTTCTCTTGTGATCCGAAGAACAATTTATACATCTCCACGGGCGTCGTACCCATAAAATGTTGGAGAGCTTGTGGTCCCTCCGAATCGAATTCCCACAGACGGAGGGGGCGACGTTTGCAGGGCAGAAGGCGCCGGATCAACATAACCTGCTCCACTGCGACCAGATTGATCTCTCTTTCTTGGAGGTCTCGACACGGCCTCGCAATGAGGAACGTCCTTGGGCGGCCCCAGTCGAGCCCCTTGTTAACCCATGACGCCACCCGCTGTGGTGGACTCCGAGGAAGGCGGAAGCGCCACCCTTTTGGTGCCCACAGGAGGCGGTGATATAAAACCACTCCCGTTGCCACAAACCAAGATCCTTTTGAAAAGAGCCCTCGGGCCACGGAGCATCAGCACACTTGCTTATGACTGCCCCTCCGCACTCTGCTTGTTGCCCCTCGATCATCTTCGGCTCCACCTTGAAGGTCTTAAGCCACAATCCAAAGTGAGGGGTAATATGGAGGAAGGCTTCACATTCGACAATGAATGACGAGATATGGAGGATGGACTCCGGATTCAAGTCATGGAAATCCAGCCCATAGTAAAACATGAGCCCCGCACAAAGGGATCTGGCCGGGAAGCCTAAACCCGAAGGAAGTGAGACACGAACACCACGCTCTCGCCGAGCTCGAGTGGGAATGACCTGCCTCGAGCAGGCGGTCTATCACGAAATCTCGCCGGTTAGATACCCGTCTCGCAACTTTAGCACATCTTCTTACGTGACGGAAGAAGACATCCATTGGCCGAGCTGGTCGGAGCCGGACATCGTCGAAGGTCCGGGCGCCTAAATCTGAAGCTTTGGGTGTTAGAACTCGAAGCGCGAGGCGAACTCGATGGAGGGTGGAAAAAAGAAGAGGGCCTTGGTCTCATTATAAAGAGGTTGAATACCAAGAGCCCTCCCCGTGGTCGATTAGGACTCGCCTTCGATAGAGGAGGCGTGCCAACGGGCACGGTTGGGTTACCCACGTCCGTATTTGATGAGAATCCCGGAATAAGGGGGCATGATCTCCGCTTTGATAAGACATGCCAAGGAAACCGCCTCGCTAAACGCCCTAAGGTGGAACAAAGAAAAACGATTCAGATAAAGGCACGGCCGTGGTGTGATGTCACGCCATGGAATACGTCGAAGATCTGTGCAAAAGTTATTCTCTCTACGGTAGTATGTGGAACTTGTTTTGTAGAGCGGACACTATCCCGGTGTTCAAAATCTTCTATGAAGTATTCGGAGGAGGAACCCGCCTTGCAATGCGAAGACAATATGTGCGCCCGGACTCATCGTCATTGAAGCCTGGTTCAGGGGCTCTTGAGGGAGTCTGGATTAGGGGGTGTCCGGATAGCCAAACTATCACCGTTGGCGGACTCTGGACTATGAAGATACAAGATTGAAGACTTCGTCCCGTGTCCGGATGGGACTTTCCTTGGCGTGGAAGGCAAGGTTGGCGTCTGGATATGTAGATCTCCTACCATTGTAACCGACTCTGTGTAACCCTAACCCTATCCGGTGTCTATATAAACCGGAGGGTTTTAGTCCATAGGACGAACAACAATCATACCATAGGCTAGCTTCTAGTGTTTAGCCTCCTTGATCTCGTGTTAGATCTACTCTTGTACTACCCATATCATCAATATTAATCAAGCAGGAGTAGGGTATTACCTCCATCGAGAGGGCCTGAACCTGGGTAAAAACATCGTGTCCCTTGTCTCCTGTTACCATCCGCCTAGACGCACAGTTCGGGACCCCCTACCCAAGATCCGCCGGTTTTGACACCGACATTCCCCCTCCGGCAGGGTGTCAGAACGGGGTTCTGTATCCATGAAAACTCAATATGGACCCCGTTCCGACACCCTGCCGGAGGGGGAATTCGTCACCGGAGGCCATCTTCTTCATCGTCCCAGTGGCCACCATGATGAGGAGGGAGTAGTTCACCCTCTGGGTTGAGGGTATGTACTAGTATCTATGTGTTTGATCTCTCTCTCTCTCATGTTCTTGATTTGGCACGATCTTGATGTACCGCGAGCATTGTTAATATATTTGGATCTTATGGTGTTCTTCCCTCTCTACCTTTTTGTGATGAATTGAGTCTAGCTCTTTGAGGTTTCGTTATGTTGGATTGAATATTGGGTTTAAGAACACTTAATGTATGTCTTACATATGAATACCCGTGGTGACAATGGGGTATTATTGATTCACTTGATGTATGTTTTGGCACTCAACTCATGGATTCCTGAGGTGACATTGGGGTAATCTATGCATAGGGGTTTGATACGTCTCCAACGTATCTACTTTTCCTAACGCTTTTCCTCTTGTTTTGGACTCTAATTTGCATGATTTGAATGAAACTAACCCCGGACTGACGCTGTTTTCAGCAGAACTACCATGGTGTTGTTTTTGTGCAGAAATAAAAGTTCTCGGAATGGAACGAAACTTTGAGCGGAATTTTTATATCAATAAAGAGAATTTCTGGAGCCAAGACCCACCAGAGGGGGGCACCTTGGTGGGCACAACCCACCAGGGCACGGCCCCCTCCTAGCGCACCTAGGTGGGTCGTCCCCACATGGTGCCCCGCAGAACCTAAAACCTACGCTATAAAATACTATATTTCTAGAAAAAAATCAGGGAGAAAGAATTGTTGCGTTCCACGAGACAGAGCCGTTTTCACCTCCTGTTCTTCATCGGGAGGCCAGATCGGGAGTCCGTTTGGGGCTCCGGAGAGGGGGGTCTTCTTTCTTTGTCATCACCAACCCTTCTCCATCGCTAATTCCATGATGCTCCCCACCGGGAGTGAGTAATTCCTTCGTAGGCTCGCTGGTAGAGGAGGAGTTGAATGAGATTCATCATGTAATCAAGTTAGTTTTGTTAGGGCTTGATCCCTAGTATTCACTATGTTCTAAGATTGATGTTGCTATGACTTTGCCATGCTTAATGCTTGTCACTTTGGGCCCGGGTGCCATGAACTAAGATCTAAACCGTTTATGTTATCACCATTATATCCATGTTCTAGATCCGATCTTGCAAGTTATAGTCACCTACTACATGTCATCATCCGGCAACCCCGGAGTGACAATAGTCGGGACCTCTCCCGGTGATGACCGTACTTTGAGGAGTTCATGTATTCACCATGTGTTAATGCTTTGTTCCAGTTCTCTATTAAAAGGAGATCTTAATATCCCATAGTTTCCAATATGGACCCCGCTGCCACGAGATGGTAGGACAAAAGATGTCATGCAAGTTCTTTCCATAAGCATCTATGACTATTTACGAAATACATGCCTACATTATATTGATGAACTGGAGCTAGTGCCGTATCACCCTAGGTTCTAACGGTCTCATGATGAATATCATCCAACAAGTAACCGATCCAATTCCTACGAATTTATCTTATATTGTTCTTGCTAAGTTACTACTGCTATTGTTACTGTTGCACTTGTTACAAATCACTGCTATCACTGTTACCGTTACTATTGCTGGTGTCACTACTATCAAAACTATCATATTACTTTGCTACTGATCACATTGCTGGAGATAATTAATCTCCGGGTGTGGTTGAATTGACAACTCAGCTGCTAATACCTTCAAATATTCTTTGGCTCCCCTTGTCTCGAATCTATAAATTTGGGTTGAATACTCTACCCTTGAAAACTTTTGCGATCCCCTATACTCTACCCTCGAGAACTAGCCTTCCCAGATATGAATTGCATAAGGTACCGGAAGGTTATGTTATGAATGAGGAGAGAACTAGAGATATTCTTGCTTGTAGGGATAGAGATGATCTAGAGAAATTATTATGCAAGTATAAAGAAAAATCTCTAAATGCTAGAATTAAATATGATCCTAAGTTCGCTACCTCACCGATCTTTACTGATGATAAGGATTATGAATTCTCTGTCGACCCAGAGTTAATTACTTTGGTTGAATCTGATCCTTTTCATGGTTATGAAACTGAAACTGTTGTGGCACATGTTTCTAAGTTGAATGACATAGCCACCCTTTTTACTCATGATAAGAAGACTCGTTATTACTTTATTCTCAAATTATTTCTGTTCTTGTTAAAGGGTGATGATAAAGCTTGGTACAATACTCTTTCTCCTGGTTGTGCGCGTAGTCCCCAGGATATGATTTATTACTTCTCTGAAAAATATTTTCCTGCTCATAAGAAACAAGCTTCCTTACAGGAATTATTTAACTTTGTGCAAACTAAAGAAGAGAGTCTCCCACAAGCTTGGGGGAGGCTTTGCCAATTACTTAATGATTTGCCTGATTATCCTCTTAAGAAAATGAAATACTTGATATCTTCTATAATGAACTAACCGATGCTTCTAGGGATTTCCTAGATTGTTGTGCTGGTTGTGTTTTCAGAGAAGGAACTGTTGGACAAGCTGAAGAATTATTGAATAATATATTGAAAAATTACGATGATTGGACTCTTCCTGAACCACCGCCTAAACCCAGCTGTAGTCGCGCACTTGAGCTGATCTGCCAAACTGAAAGTGATGGCGCACTTGGACCACCTGAGCGGGCGTGTGGCCTCGAGCTTGGGAAGGACTGTGCGTTCACCTCGCGAGCAAACTGCTTGAAGATACGCTGTGAGGCTGGGGCTTGAGCTCCGCCCAAGATGCAGGCGATAGCACGCGGCTCCTGGAAGCCCCCAGCCCCCTCGTCTTGATGGTGGTCGTCGTTCCTTCCTGGTGGTGGCGGCAGCGGAAGAAGACCAGGGTTGCCCTGAGGGCGATCCTCGCGAGGCTGATCCCGCCAGGCGCCCTCACGAGGCTGATCTTGCCATCGGTCCTCACGGGGTCGGTCACGCCACTCCTGGCGTGGACCATGGTCGTCCCAGCATCCTCCGCCACGTCCTCCTCCTCGGCCGTAGCCTCGGTCGTTTCACTTGGGGCGTCGACCGAAGCGTCCGTCGCGAATGGCCCTGAGCTCTTGACAATCGTTGGTGTTGTGGCTGTGCACATTGTGGAAGGCGCAGAACGGTCGGGTGCTCTTGGATGACTCAGGCTAGTCCCTGCCGCACTTCGTGTCCGGCTCCGCCTTGAGCACGAAGACTCCCTTGTGCTTCACGTCCTTGGCCTTGGCTTTCTTCTCCTCAGGGTCAGCAGCTGGGAGCTCGAGGAGGGAAAGGCACCCTTCCTTAGCCCTTGCGCACTTGGTCGCCAGGTTGAACAGCTCCAGGGATGTGCACAACTCCTCGTGGATGGTGAGCTCCTCCTTCATCTTGACGTCACGGACGCCATCAGATAATGCCGAGATGATGGCCTCATCCGTCACCTTGGGGATCTTGAGGCGGACATTGTTGAAGCGCTGGATGTACTTCTGGAGGGTCTCTCCTGGTTGTTGCTTGACGCGTCGCAGGACACCCACAGCCGGGGGGCGGTCGCGAGTGCCCTGGAAGTTGGCGGCAAGCGGGTCGCCAAGATCTCGCCCTGTGAGGATATCAAGCCCGGAGGCAGGTTCAGGAGCCACGAACGAGCGCCCGTCCTTGAGCGCCATGGAGAACCAAGTGCGCAAGGGCTGAGGAAGGGCGTCTTTCCCTCCTTGAGCTCCCAGCTGCCGACCCTGAGGAGAAGAAAGCCAAGGACAAGGAAGTGAAGCGCAAGGGAGTCGCCGTGCTCGCGGCGGAGCCGGACACGAAGTGCGGCAGGGACCAGCCTGAGTCATCCAAGAGCAGCCGACCGTTCTGCGCCTTCCACAACGTGCACAGCCACAACACCAACGATTGTCAAGAGCTCAGGGCCATTCACGACGGACGCTTCGGTCGACGCCCCGAGTGCAACGACCGAGGCTACGACCAAGGAGGAGGACGTGGCGGAGGACGCTGGGCCGACCATGGTCCACGCCAGGAGTGGCGCGACCGACCCCATGAGGATCACTGGCAAGATCAGCCTCGTGAGGGCGCCTGGCGGGATCAGCCTCGCGAGGATCGCCCTCAGGGCAACCCCGGTCTTCCTCCGCTGCCGCCACCACCAGGAAGGAACGACGACCACCATCAAGACGAGGGGGCTTTGGGCTTCCAGGAGCCGCGTGCTATCGCCTGCATCTTGGGTGGAGCTCAAGCCCCAGCCTCACAGCGTATCTTCAAGCAGTTTGCTCGCGAGGTGAACGTAGTCCTTCCCAAGCTCGAGGCCACACGCCCGCTCAGGTGGTCCAAGTGCGCCATCACTTTTAGTTCGGCAGATCAGCTCAAGTGCGCGGCTACAACTGGGTTTAGGCGGTATTTCAGGAAGAGTCCAATCATCATAATTTTTCAATATATTATTCAATAATTCTTCAGCTTGTCCAACAGTTCCTTCTCTGAAAACACAACCAGCACAACTATCTAGGAAATCCCTAGAAGCATCGGTTAGTCCATTATAGAAGATATCAAGTATTTCATTTTCTTAAGAGGATAATCAGGCAAATCATTAAGTAATTGGCAAAGCCTCCCCAAGCTTGTGGGAGACTCTCTTCTTTAGTTTGCACAAAGTTAAATATTTCCTGTAAGGAAGCTTGTTTCTTATGAGCAGGAAAATATTTTTCAGAGAAGTAATAAATCATATCCTGGGGACTACGCGCACAACCAGGAGCAAGAGTATTGTACCAAGCTTTAGTATTACCCTTTAATGAGTACAGAAATAATTTGAGAATAAAGTAATAACGAGTCTTCTCGTCATGAGTAAAAAGGGTGGCTATGTCATTCAACTTAGTGATGTGCCACAACAGTTTCAGTTTCATAACCATGAAAAGGATCAGATTCAACCAAAGTAATTAACTCTGGGTCGACAGAGAATTCATAATCCTTAGCATCAATAAAGATCGGTGAGGTAGCAAACTTAGGATCATATTTAATTCTAGCATTTAGAGATTTTTCTTTATACTTGCATAATAATTTCTCTAGATCATCTCTATCCCTACAAGCAAGAATATCTCTAGTTCTGTCCTCATTCATAACATAACCTTCCGGTACCTTAGGCAATTCATATCTAGGAAGGCTAGTTCTCGAGGGTAGAGTATAGGGGATCACAAAAGTTTTCGAGGGTAGAGTATTCAACCCAAATTTATAGATTCGACACAAGGGGAGCCAAAGAATATTTGAAGGTATTAGCAGCTGAGTTTTCAAGCCAGCTCAGTGACCCGGTGACCACGGCAGGCTGCCATGCCTTCACCCCTGAGCTGCGTAGCGTCGCCTGGCTGGGCAAGTTCAAGCTAGATCTGCCTCCGCGCTATGACGGCACCCCTGACCACGTAGATTTCTTGCAGCTCTACGAGGCCGTAGGTTCCTAAGAGGAAGGCCATAGGTTCGTGTAGCCCCCGGGCCCAAGGCGCGGTCGGACTTGGCTTCGAAGCGAAGCCAAAGGGCAAGTGCGGAGCACCGCGGGCCCCAATAGCCTGTGGCCTTGGTCGACGCGTGGCGGTTGATAGGACGTGGGCGTCTCCGCTTCCCCACGCTGCCTTGATACCCGCCTGGCTAGGCGGCCACCGCAGTCTACATGGTTTCCTTCCCCTCGTTGCGGCGCACTCCCCCAATTCTTCCGCTTCCTCGAAGCTCACCCCCTTCTACCAATATGATCTAAGCTCAGTTCTCCCATCGCCATGGCGCCGGATCAGACGAAGAAAGGGAAGGAGCTCCTGTCCTCCGCCGAACTTCGTCCGGCCATCGAGCCTGCCATTGGCAGTTCGCTGGTGCTCAACCAAGAAGCCATGGACAAGGTGCGCCCCATGCTCGCCTCCAGCCTTCAATGAGTGGGGAAGAATGGTGGCCTGCCCTGCGTCTTGAGTTTGTGTCGACAGGGCGGCCACCAAGGTCCCATTCTTCGTCGACACCCTCTGGGCTAGCCTGGTTCCTCCTTTTTCCACCTTCTTCAACACAGTGCTCGCCCATTATCAGATCCACATGTTGCACCTTGATCCTCAATCTGTGACCCTTCTCGCCGTCTTCGCCTTTGTTTGCGAGGCCATGGTGGGCATTGCTCCTTCCGTGGATCTTCTCCGCCACTTCTTCTCGTTGCACCTGATTGATACCCGGCAGAGCTCGGGATGATTGAGCTTCCCGGCCGTGGCAATGACGGCCGGCGTGGGGATTGTCTTCAAGCTTCCACCATCCACGAACGGGTTTCGGACAAGGTGGGTATTTGTTGATGTCGGAGTGTTCAACCCCCTGCTTTCTTCTCTGTCGATGCCCGCCACTCCCAACTCCGGTTGGTGCCACCAGCGGCTCGCCGATCCGCGCCTTGTCCCCCTCTGGCTCAGGCTGAAGAGGTTGAAAGACCACGGCGTGACTGCGCCTATGGTGGTGAAGGAGTTCGTCCGGCGCCGAGTCGCTCCGCTTAAGTGACACTCTCGACCAATGTGGGCCTTGCTCAGCAGCAATGGCCACAAGAGACTTCAGGAGTCCGGGCTGCCCCTTGAGGTGCGGCGAATGGTGCTCGAGGTCCAGACGGGCGCCCCGTTGCCCGACGACATGCCAAGGAAGAGTTGTTTTCTGTAACACTGCTTGAACAAGGTGCAATTTGTGGAGCACATGCCCTCCTTCGATGAGTGGGGGTTGCGTCTAGTCGCTCGGCGACGCGTTCCGGCATTGCATCTCGGCCGCTCTCCATAAATCGGCACCGCAGCAGCTCCCGCCCCACCGTGAGTGCATCCCGCATGTTTGCCTGCTCCCGTCAGGTGTGCGACGCCGTCGCCGCGGCGTGGCTTGCGGCCCTTGCAGCAGCTCGCGCCTGTCATGGAGTTAGGGTGGACGGCGCCTGGGCGCGCCGCCCATGCCCCGCAGCGTTAGGTGGCGCTCGTGCCACCTGGAGTGCGGGGTTGAGGTCTTCCTGGGCAGGCGGCGCCTCTCGGGCTGGCCAGTATGCCTAGCGGTCGGCGTTGGTCATTGTCGGTGTCAAAACCGGCGGATCTCGGGTAGGGGGTTCCGAACTGTGTGTCTAGGCGGATGGTAACAGGAGACAAGGGACACGATGTTTTTACCCAGGTTCGGGCTCTCTCGATGGAGGTAAAACCCTACTCCTGCTTGATTAATATTGATGATATGGGTAGTACAAGAGTAGATCTACCACGAGATCCGAGAGGCTAAACCCTAGAAGCTAGCCTATGGTATGATTGTTGTTCGTCCTACGGACTAAAACCCTCCGGTTTATATAGACATGGGAGAGGGCTAGGGTTACACAGAGTCGGTTACAATGGGAGGAGATCTACATATCCGTATCGCCAAGCTTGCCTTCCACGCCAAGGAAAGTCCCATCCGGACACGGGGCGAAGTCTTCAATCTTGTATCTTCATAGTCCAGGAGTCCGGCCAAAGGTCGTAGTCCGGCCATCCGGACACCCCCTAATCCAGGACTCCCTCAGTAGCCCCTGAACCAGGCTTCAATGACGACGAGTCCGACGTATAGATTGTCTTCGACATTGCAAGGCGGGTTCCTCCTCCGAATACTTCATAGAAGATTTTGAACACAAGGATAGTGTCCAGCTCTGCAAAATAATTTCCACATACCACCGTAGAGAGAATAACATTTACACAAATCCAATCTGCTGACGTATTTCGCAGCGTGACATCACACCACGGCCAAGCCTTTATTTGAATCGTTTTTTACTGTCCCACCTCAGTGCACTTAGCGAGGCGGTTTCCTTGGCACGTCTTGTTGAAGTAGAGATCGTGTCCCCTTATTCCGGGATTCTCATCAATACGGACGTGGGTAACCCAACCGTGCCATTAATTTACGGTGCTTGGGAGATAAGTGAGTTTTACTAGGCTGGTGGGGGTGCACAGTTTCGTCCACCCATATAAGGGGATAAGGATCCACCTTTTCCATCTACGCCTTCTTCCTCCTTTGATTATCCATTTTCGCGCACTCGAGCTCCAGTGCCCAAGTCCGCACATCCCGCCTCAACCTTTTCCAGTCATGTCCGGAGCGGGAGGCAAGTGGATGGCCTCCTCCATCACGGAGGGGCACATCAAAAGGCTGGGGAAGGCCGGATACTTGTCCAATGACATCGCGCACCGGCTCCCCGACAAGGGGCAGCTCATCCCCACCCCCAGGCCCCATGAGAGGGTGGTGTTCCTCACCCACTTCCTCCGCGGACTAGGTTTTCAACTTCACCCATTTGTCCGGGGGCTCATGTTCTACTACGGCCTGGATTTCCCCGATCTGGCCCCGAACTTTATCCTCAACATCTCGGCGTTCATCGTCGTGTGCGAGGCCTTCCTCTGCATCTAGCCCCACTTTGGCTTATGGCTGAAGACCTTCAATGTCAAGCCGAAGGTAGTGGGCGGCCGCCAAGCGGAGTGCGGAGGCGCCATGGTGGGCAAGATGCCCAACGTTACATGGCTCGAGGGCTCCTTCATGGAGACCTTAAAGGGGTGGCAATCGGGGTGGTTCTACATCACCGAGCCGCATGACCCTAAGTGGGCAGCGACCCCCGGATTCCGATCTGGCTTCCCTACAAGGCTCACCTCCTGGAAAGAGACGGGCCTGTCGTGGGGTAATTCGGAAGAGCTGACCGGACTCCAAACCTGTGTCCAAAACTTGGTGAACAAGAAGCTCAAGCTTGCCAACATAGTCTAGGTCATGCTCATCCGCCGGATTCTCCCGTGCCAACAACGGGCTTACAGCTTGTGGGAGTGTGATCCGGCACAGCACCAAACCCTAAGCAGGCTCTTCGACACTACGTACGAAGATGACTGGAAGGTGCTGTTCAAGGGCGCCGAGGCTCCCGCATCCGCCATCAAGATCGCGGATTCAGCGTGCGACATCAAGCCAACGCGGTAAGCTATTTTGCCCTTCTGAAACACTTGTTTTCATAGTTTGACTCTATGCGGGATCTAAACTCCCTTACCTTTGACAGACTGGTAGAGGATGTCCGGCAGATTGGTTGTCCGGCTCCCTTGCCGAAGACCAGCGACGCCCGCTTGACGGGTTGCTGGTTCCGGCCTTACGTGGTGCCGGGAGAAGAAGGCCAAGAAGAAGGCCACGGGGAACTCGAAGGAGTTCCCGGCGCCAGTGGTGTCGGACTCATCGTCCGATGACTCCAAGGCGGACTCCTCCCGTGAAGACGAGGAGGAGGAAAGAGAGGTCTCTCCCCCAGCGGGGGGAGAGAAGAAAAGGAAGGCCGCCCCAACTGGGGGGGACGGAGGGTCCAAAAAGGGAAGGACCCTCCCTCCGGACTACTCCACCAATGCCGACGACGGCGAGGAAGAGTGGCCACCCAGGGCCAAGCCACTGGCAAAATTGTAAGTATCCAGATACCAGAATAACTCATGGCGCTTCTTTGTTACTTTCTGACGCCGAATATAATCATGCGCTACGCCCAAGGCAGGGTTCATCGGATGTGAACAGTACTTCACTTCCGGCCGCCTCCTCTCCTCGCGCTGCGGATGATGCCGAGGTGGCGTCCCAAAAGGGGCCAGGCCAGGAGGAGGTGGTCCTAGAGGTGCCGCAAGGCAACCTCCCGGACTCCAGGCACAAAGGGGATAAAACCCCAAAGGGCTCTAAGTCCGGCCCTGGGCCGGACTCCGCAACGGAACCTTCAGTGGTTCCAGAGTCCGGCAGGCGGCACCTACGCAAGAAGGGCAAGCCTACGACGCCGGTGACCTCCGTCCAACCGGAGGCACCGGATAATTTGCTGGAGGTGCTTAACGGCGCCTCCATCGACGAGGAGCACCGCACTATGATGAGTGTGGTGATCCAGAAGAGTTCGATCCGCCAAGAGCGGGCTGATCGAAGCTGTGCCGACCTTCTAACGAGGCTTTGAGGTATGTATTTAAGATATGTAAAAATATTACCGCATAGAGCGGTAGCCCTCGATGCTCAGTTTGGTGTTCGGAAAGAAAAGCCGAACTGAGGATCAAAAATATATACGCAGGAGTCTAACATAAGTATGCCAATATGGGAATGCAGGCTGCACTGCTGACCTCTGCCGCACTGACTGCGGAGGTCGATACATTGAAACAGAGCCTTGAGCGGTCCGAGAACGAGATCGGCATTGCCAAGAAGCAGCTCGAGGACAAGGAAGGTAAGTAATACCTTATGTAAGTATATAAAAAAGATGTGGTTGCAAAAAATGACAGGACCAACGTGAGTATGTAGGGGCCACGAACGAGGTGGCGCCCTGAAGGAAGCGCTGTCCAAGGCCGAAGAAAATGCAGCCGTGGAGCGTACCCAACGAGAAAAACAGGAGGCGCGGGTGGCGGAGGTGCAGCAAGAGCTCCAGGCTCTCGTGGAAAAACACGAGAGTTTGGAGCTTGACTCAAAGACTCGAGAGTCCGAGCTTGCCTCGAGGCTTGAGAGCGCCAAATCTGCCAAGGCCGAAGCCTAAAAAGCCCTCCAGGAAATTGAGGCGATGAAGAAGATAGCGGCGGGTAAGGCACTCTTTATGCAAAGCAAGCACGTGAAAGTGAACTACTTGTTACTTAACCGAGTCCGGAGCACTCCAGGAGCATTCGCAGATCTTCCCCGGAGTGTGTCTGACGCTGCCGCATTCTACCGAGCCGAAGAGGGGAGCTCGACGGAGAAGGTGTTACGGTCTCAAGATATCTTGAGGCGGACACCCGATGCCCTTGAGCGACCGGTGAAGCGGCTGGTCGAGCTCCATAAGGTGTCCGAACAGGCTATGAAGGGTCTCATAGTCCATTGTGGCTGGGAAGCCATGCACAGGAGCTACTTGGCTGTAAGGCGGCTGGTGGATGCCTATCCAAGGCTTGAAGTCATCAAGCGTTCTGTATGCATCGAAGGTGCCCGTAGGGCCCATGCCCGTGCTAAAGTGCACTGGGGCAAGATGGACGGTGAGAAGCTTGTGACGGATGGACCACCGCCGGGCAAGGAGCATCGCAAGCCCGAGATGTATTATGAGGGCGTCCTGAAGGGTGCCCGCCGTATAGCGGATGAGTGCTCCAAAGATGTATTTTTTGAGTAAACTCGCCTTTGTGATCCTGTACGCTGAAAACTTGTTCATATGCGCTAAGCAACACTTTTGAATTTAAAATATTACCTTCTGTGTGACTGTTTATTAAATTTGAGAGATGGCGAGTCGTCGGCTTCAGCCCCCATGCACGAGTGCTGGGGTGTTCGGGATAAACTTGAGCGCTCTTTTTCCCATTATTGGGTCCTTCGAGGGAGGCGCTCAACACAACGAACGAGGCAATCGGACTATAATGCTTGAACACTCTCACTTAGCCATAGACTTCTATAATTTTAAATTTCGGCGAAGCCCCTAGTATTCGGAAGACCAAGTTCGGGGCTCTCTCCACGCCTAGGCCGGACAAAGCCGGCTCCTCGCTCTAAGCGGCATAAGTCTTTAGGGACTCGAAAACCTCTTGAACAGCGACCAGCTCTCGCCCTATCATGACGGTCAGTTTTAGCTTTCTCCACTGAGGTGCTTAGCCCAGCTCAACCGGGGCACAATCGCAGTGGTTCTCCCAGTGCTACCTTAGTCGATATAACGGAACGTAAGGTACCAAAACATGGGAGCCGGGCAAACCCAACTATTGACCCAAGACATGATTCAGAGCCGATGCATATAATGCTATACGTTTGGGGTGCCGCACTCATGAGAGTGTTCGGACTTCTCACACCATATTCTGGGTACGTAAGCCCCTGGTGTATTGGCTGTACCAAAGTGTACGGTTGCATAATGTCATAACTGAACATATTTTTATATTAAAAAAGGAATGCAATAACGAGACAAAAGCTATGTATTGTTTATTAAAAAGTCTGTGGTAAAAAGCAAGCGATACAAATAGTGCGATAAGCAAGAGATGGGACTATTTGACATGTCCCTCTCCGTATGTAGCTGCGGGATGATATGTGAAACAAGTATCTTTGCTCGTTATAGAGACCACTGGACACTCGGCGTAACCGCCTCCTGGCTGTTGCATCGTGTGTTCGGCGATTATCTTGCCGGACAAGCCTTAGGAAAGTGGAGTCCTGAAAGTAGGAAAGAAAAAGAATGACAAGATCGAGCCACAGTGCGGTTGAGCCGCATTTTGGGCATGCCGTGGTCGTGCCCTTCCCCCTATGCCCATGGTATTTCCAGAGCGTAGTTATGTACGCGTAGTACTGGCGCAATTTCGCGAGGGCTGGGGTTGGGGCCGCATTGCTACGTGTGCTCGGGACGTGCCAGGTGGTCTTGTTGTAGGTTAGTCTGGGCGCGCTTGACGGTGTCCGAACGTTTAATGGCCGGAATGGTGAATTACCTTGAGAGGCTGCTTTGTACTTCCGCCGCGAGGGCCGCCGTGTGCTCCTCCGTTCAGAGAGAGCGTTCGGTGTTTCCATTGACCGTGATGAATCCTCGAGGGCCTGGCATCTTGAGCTTGAGGTACGCGTAGTGCGGCACCGCATTGAACTTTGCAAATGCGGTTCGTCCGAGCAGTGCGTGATAGCCACTGCAGAACGGGACTATGTCGAAGATTAACTCCTCGCTTCGGAAATTATCCGGGGATCCGAAGACCACCTCAAGTGTAACTGAGCCTGTACAGTTGGCCTCTACACCTGGTATGACGCCTTTAAAGGTCGTCTTTGTGGGTTTATTCCTTGAGGGATCTATGCCCATTTTTCGCACTGTATCCTGATAAAGCAGGTTCAGGCTGCTGCCTCTATCCATAAGGACTCTAGTGAGGTGAAATCCGTCAATGATTGGGTCTAGAACCAATGCGGCGAATCCGCCATGGCGGATGCTAGTGGGGTGGTCCCTTCGATCAAAAGTGATCGGGCAGGAGGATCATCGGTTGAACTTTGGGGCGACTGGCTCCAACGCATATACATCCCTGAGTGCACGCTTCCGCTCCCTTTTGGGTATGTGGGTTGCGTATATCATGTTCACCGTCCGCACTTGTGGGGGAAGCCCTTCGGTCCCCTATTGTTCGGCGGCCGGGGTTCCTCCTTGTCATCGCTATGCAACCCCTTGTTTTCGGGGTTTAACTTGCCTGCCTGCTTGAACACCCAACAATCCTTGTTGGTGTGGTTGGCTGGTTTTTCGGGGGTGCCGTGTATCTGGCACGAGCGATCGAGTATTCGGTCCAAATTGGACAAACCCGGAATATTTATTTTGAATGGCTTTTTCTGCTGACCGGGTTTAGAGCCTCTGAATCCGGCATTGACTGCCGTATCCTCAGCATTATCGCCGTTAATGCGACGTTTGTGCTTGTTGCGACGCGACCTGCCATTGCTATCCTTGGTATCCGAATTACCGCGGCTCTTGGTCATGTTATTACTACGAGCTAGCCAGCTGTCTTCTCCCGCGCAAAAGCGGGTCATGAGTGTCGTGAGGGCTGCCATGGATTTCGGCTTTTCCTATCCTAGGTGCCGGGCAAGCCACTCGTCACGGATGTTATGCTTGAAGGCTGCAAGGGCCTCTGCGTCCGAACAGTCAACTATTTGATTTTTCTTTGTTAGGAACCGTGTCCAGAATTGTCTGGCCGATTCCTCTGGCTGCTGAATTATGTGGCTTAGGTCATTGGCGTCTGGTGGTCGCACATAGGTGCCCTGGAAGTTGTCGAGGAATGCGGCTTCTGTGTCCTCCCAACAACCAATTGGTTCTGGCGGCAAGCTGTTAAGCCAATGCCGAGCTGGTCCTTTAAGCTTGAGTGGGAGGTATTTGATGGCTGTAGATCATCGCGCGGGCCATGTGGATATGAAGGAGATAATCCTCGATCCATACCGCCGGATCTGTTGTGCCATCATATGATTCGATGTTTACGGGTTTGAAACCCTCGGGGATTTGATGATCCATTACTTCATCTGTGAGGCATAGTGGGTGTGCGGCGCATCTGTATTGGGCTATGTCACGACGTAGCTCAAATGAGCTTTGTCTACTGTGTTCAGCCCGGCCGGATTTATCATATCCGGCATGACGGTTATCGTCACGTGTCGTGGGGCGCCCAGGCGATCCATAGATCGATCTAGTTTGCCTTGCCCTGTCCTCCAATATATCTCGCAGGTCTGGAGCATTTCCCCGTGCCTTGGTATTCTTTGAGCGACGCCGGGGTGCGTCTTGAGTGGAGGGCCGAGAGGCCTCTCTGTCGCGGCCACGAGGTGGCCGGTCGGCCGCATCATGTGCTGGTGATGTATGTCTGGGTGCTTCCTCCTCTAATCGGGGTAGCAGCCTGCGTTTTGGGTAGCTGTTGGAGGGGCGTTCGAGTTCATACTCTTCGGCCACAAGGACATCAATCCATCTGTCGGCTAGCAGGTCTTGGTCAGCTCTAAGCTGTTGCTGTTTTTTCTTGAGGCTGCTCGCCGTGGCCATAAGCCTGCGTTTGAAACGCTCTTGTTCGACGGGATCCTCGGGCATGACAAATTCGTCGTCGTCGAGGCTTGCCTCGTCTTCGGAGGGAGGCATGTAATTATTGTCCTCTACCTCTCTGTCTGCCGCTCTCTCATGAGGGCTGGCTTCTCCATCCTCCTATGCTGAATCCTGCTGGAGGGGGTTGTCTTTGCCACTGTCCGGGGTGTTATTATCTCCCGTGCCGGAATTGCCATTTTCTTTGTGTGTGGGGATTTAGAGCGGCGCTTGGCACCGACGCCGGCGCTTAGGTTGTTTCTTGAGGGGTCATCCTCCGTTGTTCCATCACCGTTCCTTCTTTTGGGGTGTCCACCATGTATATGTCATCTGACGAGGTGGCCTTCCGGTGCCTGTAGAGGCGCTGGTTCTTGGTCATCTCCCGCATCGGCGTCCATACCGTCGATGTCATCGGAGTCGAAGTCGAGCATGTCGGTTAAATCGTCGATAGTGGCTACGAAGTGGGTGGTGGGTGGGCTTTGAATTTCTTCGTCGTCCGCATCCTAACCTTGCTGACCATAGTCCGGCCAGGGATCTCCTGATAAAGAGAGAGACTTTAGTGAATTCAGAATGTTGCAGGGGCGCGGAAGGTTCGGGGTCCGGAGAGGAGTCCGGCACCTCGGAGTCACGAGCTTCGCAAAGGACAGATATGGTGTTCGGCTCGATCGCCATAGAGATTGCAGCCCCTGAAGCAGTGTCCAGCCACCCGTCCTCGATTGGCGCAGTCGGCTCCGAGCTAAGGGTCGGAGCGGACACTGGTGCGGCCTCGAGCCTCGGCAAGAGGCTAGATGATGCCCATCGTGACAGTGCGGTTCGCTCGGTTGTGGCTCGAACCCGTCGAAGATCAAGTCTCCGCGGACGTCAGCCATGTAGTTCAAACTTCCAAATCTGACCTGATGGCCAGGGGCGTAGCTTTCGATCTGCTCCAGATGGCCAAGCGAATTGGCCCGCAGTGCAAAGCCCCCGAATACGAAGATCTGTCCGGGGAGAAAAGTCTCACCCTGGACCACATCATTGTCGATGATCGGAGGAGCCATCGGGCCTAAAGATGACGACACAGAGGAACTCGCAATGAAAGCACCAATGTCGGTGTCAAAATCGGCGGATCTCGGGTAGGGGGTCCCGAACTGTGCGTCTAGGCGGATGGTAACAGGAGACAAGGGACATGATGTTTTTACCCAGGTTCGGGCCCTCTCGATGGAGGTAAAACCCTACTCCTGCTTGATTAATATTGATAATATGGGTAGTACAAGAGTAGATCTACCATGAGATCAGAGAGGCTAAACCCTAGAAGCTAGCCTATGGTATGATTGTTGTTCGTCCTATGGACTAAAACCCTTCGGTTTATATAGACACCGGAGAGGGCTAGGGTTACATGTAGTCGGTTACAATGGGAGGAGATCTACATATCCGTATCGCCAAGCTTGCCTTCCACGCCAAGGAAAGTCCCATCCGGACACGGGACGAAGTCTTCAATCTTGTGTCTTCATAGTCCAGGAGTCCGGCCAAAGGTCGTAGTCCGGCCATCCGGACACCCCCTAATCCAGGACTCCCTCGGTCATTGAGTCACCGGACATCAGAACCGCGGAGCATCGGTATCGACTGGTGGGAGAGAGGCTCCGACGCACCCCTACCTGGCGCGCCAAATGTCGGATTTCGGGTTCCGGCAAAACTCTTAAGGTTCGCACACTGGGGTGCATGCGAAGATCTCCCCCTCACCGATCATGCCCTCACACACCTCGCGATCTCTAGGCTAGGCATGATGAACTCACAACACACGAGACACAAGATTTATACTGGTTCGGGTCACCGTTGTGGTGTAATACCCTACTCCAGTGTGGTGGTGGTGGATTGCCTCTTGGGCTAAGGACGAGGGCCCGTTCGCTTCAAGGTAAAAGCAAAGGAAACCTCGAAGGGATCGTTTCCTGCAGGTTTTCTCACTGTAACTACGTTCAGGACACGGGAATCGCTGCTTTTCAATCCTTTGGAAAGTTTCGTATGCCTATACTTTTGCAGGAAACAAAACATCCACTCCTAGCTCATTTTCTGTGTGGTGGCCCGAGGTACAGCACCACAGCCTCACGTGTTGGGACCCACATCAAGTTTAGAACGAGATGGATCTATGCTTGCTGGGCCCATTAACCAGAACTCAACCAGCATGTTAGCATGTTTTACATAGAAAAATCATTAGGTGGGACCAACTTATGTAGATTTCCTGTACGCCATTTTTCCTGGATTCCAAACACCTATGCCGTCGTTCCTACATGGTCTATGTATTCCTCTGTTTGACACCTTGTTTCCTTTCCTTTTCCCTCAAATTTTCCATATCCACTGGTTTTCCTCCCTTTGATCCGAACAGGGCCTGAACAGTACAAGGGGAAGAATAGCCTCCTGAGGAGAGGTGTTATTGTGCTTTGCGAACTTGTGTGGGTGAGGATGATCTGAATCCCCCCTCTAGTGTTGTGGCTAGTCCTATTTATAGAGGCCCTGGTCCTCTTCCCAAATATTGAGCGGGAAGGGATGCCACAACGGCCAATTTGAAAGGGACAGCTAGTACAGCTTATCCTGACAAAAGTAGTCTTCACCTGCCAAAGGCTCTGGTGGTGACGCCGTCTTGGGCTCCACGGTGACCTCCGTCTTGCCATCCTACTGGTCTTGGTCTCGTTGCACCGATATGGAAACCTTTGCCTGACGCCTCGTTACTCCTCGCCTGTGCTTGCCTTCTTAGCACCAAAGTGGAAGCAAGGACACTGTGCGCGCTGGCGCCCGCCTGGCCTCGATCGTCATGGCTTGCGTTATCAGAACCTCGCGAGGTTTGCCTTGCCTTGATCTCTCCGCCCCTTGTGAGCCAGCGTGGGGAGGCCGTTCCCGAGGGGGTCTTGTGTCGCCCGCCTCGCGAGGCTTGGCCCCTCGTGAGGGTCTTGAGTGCTCGCTGGTGAAGACGGGCCGTACAGGCCCGCTTGTGGAGCCACGTCGTGGGCCGCAGGCAGGCAAGTCTGGGGACCCCCGTTCCAAGAACGCCGACAGTCTAATGTGGGATTTCAGGTCCGGCAGAACCCTTAAGGTTCGAACACTGGGGTGCGTGAGAAGATCTCCCCCTCACCGATCACGCCCTCACACACTTCGTGATCTCTAGGCTAGGCACGACGAACTCACAACACACGAGACACAAGATTTATATTGGTTCGGGCCACCGTTGTGGTGTAATACCCTACTCCAGTGTGGTGGTGGTGGTGGATTTCCTCTCGGGCTTAGGATGAACAGTACAAGGGGAAGAACAGCCTCCTGAGGAGAGGTGTTCTTGTGCTGGGTGAACTTGTGGGTGTGAGGATGGAAAGTTGAACCCCCAACATGAGTTCGAGATGCCTCCTACTATGGTGGCTAGTCCTATTTATAGAGGCCCTGGTCCTCTTCCCAAATATTGAGCGGGAAGGGATGCCACAACGGCCAATTTGAACGGGGACAGCTAGTACAGCTTATCCTGACAAAAGTAGTCTTCGCCTACCACAGGCTCTGGTGGTGACACAGTCTTGCACCGATATGGAAACCTTTCCCCGATGCCTCGGAACTCCTCGCCTGCGCTTGCCTCCTTAGCACCAAGGTGGAAGCAAGGACACTGTGCGCGTTGGCGCCCGCCTGGCCTTGGTCGTCATGGCTCACATCATGAGATCCTCGCGAGGTTTGCCTTGCCTTGATCTCTCTGCCCCTCGTGAGCCAGCCTGGTGAGACCGCTCCCGAGGAGGTCTTGCGTCATCCGCCTCGTGAGGCTTGGCCCCTCACGAGGGTCTTGATTACTTGTTGGTGAAGATGGGCCGTACGGGCCCTCTCGCAGAGCCACGTCGTGGGCCGCAGGCAGGCAAGTCTGGGGACCCCCGTTCCCAGAACACCGACAGTAGCCCCTGGGCCCAAGGCGCGCTCGGACTTGGCTTCGAGGCGAAGCCAAAGGGCAAGTGCGGAGCGCCGCGGGCCCCATCAGCCTGTGGCCTTGGTCAACGCGTGTCGGTTGATTGGACGTGGGCATCTCCGCTTCCCCACGCTGCCTCGGCAACTGCCGGACTATCAAAAGGCCGGCGCAGACAGCGCTTGTCTTCATTGCTTCCTTTCTCCTTGCTCCAGATCCCCTTCCTTGCTCCTTGCTTCCGAAATCTCCAGATCTGCTCCCATCCTCTTCCGCATCGACGACCAATGGTGCCCCGAAAGGTTAAGCTTGCCTCGTCTCCGGCCTGGTACGAGCCAACTCTCGACACGCCCAACGTCTTGGAGAAGAGCCTCGCTGCCACCCGCCTGCTGACAGTGGGGGAAAGCAACGAGAGGGGGAAGACTGAGCTCCGCCCGGCTCCGCCGTGCCGGAGCCCGAGGGAAGCACCTTCTTCCCCTTCTTAACGAGCAGCATCGCCGCGGGGCTGGTTCCCCCTTTTCTGACTTCTTCTATGAGATCCTCGGCCACTACGGGCTGTAGGCGTTGCATCTTCATCCCAACTCTACCCTTCTCCTTTCGATCTTGGCCTACTATTGCAAGGCGTACCTCGGCGTGATGCCGTCCGTGGCTCTTTTGCGCCACTTCTTCTTCCTCCGCGTCAAAGAGGGTCAAACCTCCGGGTGTGCCAACTTCATTGCAGCCGTCAAGGCCAACTCAATCTCGAAGGCTGGGAAGAAGGCCGACGGCTTCAGGAGCAAGTGGGTCATGATGGACGCCAAGTGCGTCCAACCACGCTTGGTACTGCCAATGGAGATGCCCCAGTCTGACATGGGGTGGTCTTGCGCGAAGCTCACCGATGAGCAGGCGACATCGGTGCTGGAGCAGATGAACGCCGACCTGAAGCAGGGCAACGCGAAGGCGGCAAAGGTGACTGGGGCCATGCTTCTGAGGGAGTTCCTGATGCTATGTGTGGCCCCGCTTCAGGCGCGTACGTGCCCTTTGTAGAGGCTTGGGGACGAAGAGGACATGGTTCGCCTGAGCTCGGAAGACTTGCTTGATGGTGAGCTGGCTGTGGCTCTCCGCCTCCTGGTCGGGGACGACCAGGAGTACCCGCCAAGTGTCTTCATTCCTTTGTTCTGCCGCTAGGACAGAGCGTAGGTCGTGGCTGCCAGGCCGACCTTTGACGGACGCGGGCTGGTGCCACCGGCGCCCACCGGGGACCATGTGTCGTCGACGCCGGTGGAGCTATCTTCTGGTGAGTCTTGCGAGGAGGAAGAGGAGGAGGACGACTCGGAGGTGACCCCTGAAGGGATAGGGGAGACCTCCCCCTTGAGCAAGGCCGACATCCTCCGCACCCTGCCGGACGACGACGAGACCGATGCCCGCCATGAGAAAGGAGAGCCACCCGTGGTCTCGACGAGGGACCGGTCGGCGCTGATCCTCCGAGATGCTGCTTCCGTTCCGCCGCCGCCTGGAACTACTTCCGGCCCCTCCGCTAGACGGTCTTCTGCTCCTGGAGCCTGCGCGCCCGCGCCTCAAGCTTCGAGGCTCTCAGGCTTCAAGCTCAGCAAGCGGAGGGTGGACTACGCCGCGGTGGACCAGTAAGTGCTTGAGCTTTGCCTTGTTCTTGCTTATTTTGCTGCTTCTCTATGTTGATCGTTGGTTGCTTAGGCCGCCGCCTACGGCGAAGAAGAGGAAGGAGGATGCAGCGACCCCGCCCGGGACTGAACCACCTGCAGCAGCCGCACCCCCCTTCGTGAAGAAGGGAAGCGACATCACTCGCACCTCCTCGATCCAGTTGCCCTCGTGAGGCCTGGAGGAGCATCCTCATGGGGGGACAGCCCCCATGGCCCCGCCGGCTCCGGAGGCGTTGGTGTCCGGCCTGGCTGCTGGGGTCCCCAAAGTTCAGGAGCCCCCAGTCCCCCAAGCTGTGGTGACGATACCTTCTCCTCCTCCTCCTGCTGCACCGATGATTCTAGGTCCTTCTGCCTCCCCTGATGTCTTGGAACATGCTCTTCTTGAGATTACCCGGCTGCGAGAGGATCTTCAGGGCGCCGACCCCCATCTGGTGGCTGGGCGCCTGGAGCTGGTCTCCGGCTGGCTCCATTCTAACGTGTCCGTTTGGGCGGCACTGAGCCAGGACATGGCGACCTACGAAAAGGAGAGGAAAGCCGCCGTCCAAGCAGCAGCTGCCCGCGAAGCCGCGCTGAAGGATGCCGAGACCGCCCAGGATCACTGCCGGGCGCTGGAGGCCGAACTGAAGAACCTGCGCGATCTGCACGCGGAAGAAGCTCGTGGCCGCTAGGCGGAGGAGGAGAAGATGAGGGCCCGGGAGGACGCCA
Organism: Aegilops bicornis; assembly: GCA_021605145.1. Lineage (NCBI taxonomy): Eukaryota > Viridiplantae > Streptophyta > Magnoliopsida > Poales > Poaceae > Aegilops > Aegilops bicornis. The sequence continues at coordinate 155,678,998 of CM038669.1, forward strand.
TCAAGGATCGCGACGCTGAGCTGGGAGAGCCGGCGAAGGCGCAGGCCACGGAACGCAGCCGGTTGGAGGAGCTCGAGCAGAAGGTGGAGGCGGAGAAGCCCAATCTCGGCACCAAGGCAAAGGTCCTGACCGAGGATCGCAGGGCCTTCACGCTCCTCGAGAAAAGGTCCCGCGTGGCGCTGAAGGCACTCTAAGAGAAGGGCTTGGAGAGGCCACTGACCACCGACGAGGACGGCCCTGCTCAGCTGCTTCCCTACTTGGTTGCCGCGCTTGAGGAGGTTGTGAGAGGCATCGGTCCCATGGCCGAGGAAGAAGCCCGCGTTCTTTCCTCAGCTACACTGACGCGCGTCTTCAGCCACCTCCATCTTCGCGATCCCACTGCCCCCCTTGACGAGCTGCTAGAGCCTGTGGATGACGAGCATTGTGCGGCCGCAGCCGCAGCCGTGAAGGGCCAAGTGGAGGCCATGCTGAAGAAGTTCCGTGCCTTTGCTCTCGCGCCTTCGACCAGCAGTACGGGTGAAGGTGACGCCACCTAGGGAGGAGCAATTCTTGCGGGCGATGGTGGTGTCCAGGGTTACCTGCTTGCGGCTGTCTTCCCGTTTTACTCCTGCAACATGCATCATGCCTCGTGGAGGCGTTTAAACTTGCGTTTGATATTTGGGAGAACAACATGACTTGTAATATTTGCTTGAGATTTTGCGGTTTTTTCGTATTTGCTTTACGTTCTACGTCGGCAGAGCCCGGCCCTGCGCATACCTCAGCCACCGTTAGGTCGTCCGGAGACCAGGACGAGTCCAAGGAGTGAGGGGCTACGTGACCAGTTAGGCTCCGGAGTCATGATGCTCAGGAGTCCCCCTTGACGCGCAAACAACTTATAGGAAAGAAACGCGGGGATAGGTCTAGTGTTCTACGTCGGCAGGGCCCGGCCCCACGTATACCTCAACCGCCGTTGGGCTGACCGGAGACTAGGACAGAACCAAGGAGTGAGGGGCTACGTGACCAGTTAGGCTCCTGATTCCTGATGCTCAGGAGTCCCCCTTGACACGCAAATGACCTTCATACCTTTGCCCTCGCCGAGGCTCGGCTCGGGAGGGACGCGAGACGACCAGGTCCAGGGGACCTGGTTGGGCGGCGTACGCTTGGGCGTGACCCTGAAAGTGCTAGTTATCGACTAGAGGGGGGGTGAATAGGCGATTTTTATGAAAGTCTTCAAAACATGAGAGTTTCGAAGACAAACAATAGAAATGAACCTATTGATATGCAGCGGAAGGTAAACTACACTAAGCAAGTCATAGTCAAGTATGCAATGAAGTGAAAGCACGAAGACTAATAGCAGCTCGGTAGTAAGGATCAGGATGGAAGATGGTATGAAGCCAAACAATGATAGTAGCACAGGGAAGTCAAACAGATAGTGTAAGCAGGCAATGATTTCACGAAGACAAACTGTAATGTGGGGACCCCGACTCATAAGTCGTGATCACCGAATGCACGTGTACAGTGATCCCAGAGATCAATGCTTAGTGAACACACATAAGCTGAATAACAAGAGTCTTACATCCATACATACCGTCTTACACAAATTATGACCATTATGGTCAAGTCTTACATAGATAAAGCCACAGGGGCTGAATACCAAATAAACTTAAGAAGCGGAAATTCTTCGTTGATAAGAAGAACCCATGCCATCTGCCTTAACCCTATAGGCATTCTGACTGGGAAACGTCCTAGTTCACATGTTCGTCTCCAAAGAACTCTTCTTCGAACTCCGGTTCTTCCATGCCTGGCCAATTAAATAACCAGTGGCAAGCCAATGAGTACTTTGAATGTACTCGCAAGCAACCCATGATTGGAACAAGGCACAATAATGCAAAGATATAGCACTAAGTAGGTAGTTTGCAGAAAGCTAGTTTTGCGTGCAATGACATGATCTGCCAACATGTAAAGTATGCATCATGAGAGTACAAACATCCGTATGAACAAGTTACAGATATCAACATAAGCGGAGTTGGACACCAATCCAACTTGATCATCATGTCAAGCCATTTGACCTAACCCAAATAGTTTTATCAACACACACACACGCGGTTTGTAAAACTCTGGACATAGTTTAAGAAGCACCGCCCAACTGTCCTTGTCCGTGGACACGGCTATTCGAATAGTTTTACACTCTACAGAGGTTGCACACTTTACCCACAAGATCCGGGGAACTTCCGTGTCATCCACGACCCGCGGTACCTCAAGTACCCGGGGTAAGCACCCGATCAGTATCTTTCCCTAGACAACACTAACAAAGAGTCCACTCGTTGTTCCGTATCCTCACGATGTACATCATATGAGGCTCACTCGAGATCGTAACATCTGAGAGGGGACGCAACGGTGTATCCGGTGCCCTGTAAAAACAGTCATGGCCGCCCTACCTGGCACGACCCGCCCCGAGAGAGAGCACCAACTCTCCCCGTCACTAGTAATGTCGGGCTCCAAGCTAGTATCGGCCTAGGTAATCAATAATGCCCTTTCCCATACAAGGGTAGAGTGGTTGCGCATGTAAGGTTGGGACAGTCGACAAATCTTAAATCTAATCCGTTTCGAAAACAACACACACACTTGCCTCGGTACACCACTTCGTCATCAAGTGGTTACCCATCTCATTATCTCCCTCAGGCAGAAGTGGCACCCGACGGGATTTTCGAAAAGTCTTCTGAAAATACTTTGTCTCCTTCACCATGCATATACCCGTCCCTTTTTGCGTAGCATCTAATTTTGCATCCTATCTACTCCCACCGGCATAACCCTCATAAGAAGGTAGGGTCATGCACAATGCAAGTATCAATGAGGAAGTAACGGTGGCAAACCACCCCGTGTGGTCACCTCATCATCAGGTCTCTAATGCAAGCAATAAAAATGCTATATGACATGCATAAAAAGGGTTTCATAGACATGGTCAAAGGGCTGCTTGCCTGGCTTAGCAAAGTCTTCTTGGGTCTTCAAGGTTTTCTGGCCCAACTCCTTCGTCGACAACGCAATCTATCGTCGCAAAATAATAACGAGAAAAATAAGGCAATAATAAAACAGAAAAACCAAAGTGCTCAGAAAAATGTCAACTCATTTTTGTTAAATACTAGGGTGAAAACTAAGAAGGGGAAAATTCCTAGTTTTGGATTTGGAGTAGTAGAATAGAAGAAATGGATATTCAGAGGGGTTTAAATATATTCAAATTTGGATTTGAATATGAACAGTACAAAAAAGTTGGTTGGACATGAATGGAAGTTATACCATTAAATAGGTGGGATTTTTAGAAAATTATGGGAGTTTGAATTATTGCATTTGGATGAATATTTAATCCTGTGGAATTTTTACAAGTTTGACAGAAAAGAAAAAGGAGAAGGGCTCTGTGCCTGCTGGGCCAGAACAGCCGCAGCGCAGCAGGCCCAGCCAGAGAGGCGGCCCAGCGCACTGGTGCACGCGCGCGCTAGGTTTAAACCTGACGGGCGGGGCCCAGGCGTCAGCGAGAGAGAGAGAGGGGCGATGGAGAGGAGAGGCTGACAGGCGGGGCCCGCCTGTCATCCCTAACCCTGCGACAGAGGGCCGGCGGGCTCACCGGCGATGTTTCCGTGCATGGCGGGGTGAGCTGATGGCACCGTTGGACTCCTCGTCGTGTCGCCGTTCGGGTGGAGGTGGAACCGGTCGTCGGGGTGGCCTGGTTCGCCGGCGACGAGGTCATGCGGTGGAGGGGCTTCGGGCGGCGGCGGTTCCGGCCGTTTCCGGCAGCTACAGAGAGGGGAAACAAGGGGGAAAGGATCAGAGAGCTGCTGGGGTTCCAGATCGAGAGGAAAGAGGGCCGGGGACGGCCTGTACCTCGCGAACTCCGGCGAGCCGAAGCGGCGGAGCTCGTGCTCGATCTCGAGCTCAGGCGGCTCTGGAAAGGAACTGGGGGTGCAGGGGGATGATTAGGGGAGTGAGAGAGCGAGTGGTGAGGAAGCTCGTGGTTCTAAGAGGGAACGTGCCACCTTTGAGTGTGAAACGATATACGCTGCCCCCCCTTGAGTTTCTTAACAAAGGCAACATAGAACTACATTAGTGCCCTGTTAAATTTTGGAATTATTCCGGGTTCGTTTGTCATTTTTATACATTAATTGAGTTTCTGGTCATTTAATCTGCATGAGTCAAATTTGAACTACAAGCACATGCTCTCGTGCACCAAAGTTGGTTGAAAAATCACATTTGTGTCCTCGGGTGAATTTCTAGGTCCCATGCAAGAAATGAGAATAAAATTAAAACATCTGGGCATCGTGGCTCGGCCGAGAACATTGAGAAACTTGGTTTTAAAATTCTTGTAAATCCAAAACACGCCTGAAAATCATGAAACTTGGCATGGATGTCATGTCATGGTACTACCATGTTGTGGTAAAAATTGGCCGAATAGGAACAGATTTTGGTATAAGCTTCTTGCGCATCAAGCTTCTCTCAATAAGGCTCGTGGTTACGAGAGGAACGTGCCACCTTTGAGTGCTAAACGATATCGTTGTCCCCCTTGAGTTTATTTACAAAGGCAACATATAACTACATGAGTGCCCTGTTAAATTTTGGAATTATTCCGGCTTCGTTTGGCCTTATTTACACATTAATTGAGTTTTTGGTCATTTAATGTGCATAATTCAAATTTGAACTACAAGCACATGCTCCCGTGCACCAAAGTTGGTTGAAAAATCACATTTGTGTCCTCGGTGAATTTCTACTCCTCCTTCCATCTATATAGGTCCTAATGCGTTTTTCGAGGCTAACTTTGACCAAACGTTAGAGAAATAATATATGACATGCAACTTACACAAAGCATACCTTCAAATTTGTATGTCAAAGGAGCTTCTAATAATATAATTTTCATAGTATACATCTCATGTGCTATTAATCTTGTCAATAGTCAAAGGTTGTCTTGAAAAACACATTAGGCCCTATATAGATGGAAGGAGGGAGTAGGTCCCATGCAAAAATGAGAATAAAATTCAAACATCTGGGCATCGTGGCTCGATCGAGAACATTGAGAAACTTGGTTTTAAAATCATGAAACTTGGCATGGTGTCATGTCATGGTAGTACCATGCCGTGGTAAAAAAATTGGCGAATAGGAACAAATTTCGGTGTAAGCTTCTTGCAAATCGGAGCTTCTCTCAAGAAGGCTCGTGGTTACGGGAGGAACGTGTCACCTTTGTGTGAATAATTCAAATTTGAAATACAAGCACATGTTCCAGTGCACCAAAGTTGGTTGAAAAATCACATGTGTGTCCTCGGGTAAATTTATAGGTTCCATGCAAGAAAATGGGAATGAAATTCAAAATTCTGGGCGTCGTGGCTGGGTTGGAAACATTGAGAAACTTAGTTTTTTAATTCCTGTAAATCAAAAACACGCATGAAAATAATGAAACTTGGCTTGGTGCCATGACATGGCACCAACATGCTGTGGTAAATTTGCAGTCCGATTTGCGAAGGCGCACACACTAACAATCAACAAAGTCATTTTGGAACAAGTGCTATCATGTTACAATCGGAAACACAAGTATTGTTGAAACCGTGGGCGTTCTACTTACTAGTACCATTTATGTGCCGCCATGCGTCCCCAGTTTTTATTAGCTAGGAGGCACCGTCAGGGTAGCTATTTGAGTACGAGAGGCGTGCGATCAGACCCCGGCGCATGCTTATCGGGAGGAGAGCCCTTTGACCTCCATCTGCCGTCCACCTCTCTCCCAAGGTCTCCATTAATGGTGCCCGAGCCTCTGTTTAATGGCGTGGCTATGTCTCACTCGACTGAGCTTTAAGAGAGAAAAAAGAAAATCTGAAAGCACGGATCTTGATGTAAGATCTGACAGACCTATATAGCATCTATTGCGACTTATAGCAAGACTGATTGGTGAGATTTTTGAATTAAGCCCTATAAACCGGAAAGGAGGGAGTACTGCTGTGTACGTGTAATAACTGGCACCGTCGTATACATATCTTACGGTCAATGGGGCGTTCGATAGGAATAGCCGCGTGGCGAGCTCTAGGCTAGTCTTTTTTTCAGACGCATTAAACCTATCTCTTGGGACTTCTCGCACGCACCATCATGCCACCCACAAAAACTTGTACTCTGAGTTTAGTAGTATGTTATACAGAAGAGAAGAGGGTGCGGCACGCACTTTTCGTCCCTCTCACACACGCGTCTGTTTTTTCTTGAAAAGGAGGATGATGACCCCGACCTCCGTGATCCGGGAGTCACACACGCATCTGTAGCTACGAATTGTAGTGTTCTCAACCATCCGATTGGCTCTATCATGGATGTACCTATATACTAAAACATGTCTAGATACATCTATATTTTGACAAATGGAAGGCATGTATTGTGAAACAGAGGGAGTGCTTGTCATCAAAATGGATAAAAAGGGACATATCTAGAACTAAAATACGTCTACATACATCTCCTTTTATCCATTTTGATGACAAATAGTACTTCTTACCCAAAGGAACTTTATATCCAACAAACACAAAATATCCGTTCGACTGTTGGAAATTACTGATCTGATGTCGAAGTAATTGCTGCATCACCACCAAAACCCACCATTTCTTAAGCTAAAGTAGACCAAGGTAATCCCTATATTAGCATATTACTAAGATAAACAGAAGGCAATCAGAGAAACATTTAGGACGTGAGCTTGTCAATCTGAATGTGGAGGGGCACAAACTTAGCCCCGGCCAGCAGCTTGGGCAGAACTGTCAAGAAGGTCAGCTCTGCGTCGACGTCGCCGGGATCCTTGCTGCTTGTCACCTCCATTTCCACCTTGACGGCGTCGGTCGTGCCTTTGGGCTCCCCCGGCGGGCTGTTCGCCCACAGCTTGGCCACGTAGCGCGGCAGTGGGGACGCCCCCACTCTGATGCAGACGACCGACACGGTGATAGGCGCGCCGATGTCGAGCACGCTGCCGACCAAGAAAAACACACGACGGTCCTCCTTCGCGAACAGCAAGAGCCGTGGATCCAAAAGTGGCACTTGCAGCTGGAGCACCTTACCGTACTGGATCCTGTGCACGTGCATGGGATGTGCGGTGCTGATGTGGTGGTAGAGCGCCGGCGGCGGGCCTTCGTAGCAGCAGACGGGCACGGGGCATTTGCAGGGCGTGAGCGGACACACGCTCTGGTGATCGGCGAGCTTGTGGTAAGTGACGTAGAGCCCATAGCCTTCGTGCGGACACTCCACCCTCACCGACGAAAGGACGGAGTCCACCGCCGTGTTCCGCACGTCGAAGCCACCGCCGCGCTCGCACTTCTGGCACTGCCGCTGGTTCCCGGGGCGCTCGACGTGGCAGTCCGCGCAGGCCAGGTGCCCTCCCTTGCACTGCAGAAATCAATCGAACAACACATCAATCAAGAAACCTGCACCTTGCTCAATCAGCCGAACGGACGAGGTGTATTCGAACCTCATACGCTGGAGGCGTCAAGGGGCGGAGGTACAAGGGGCAGTGGAGCACGGTGAGGTCCATCGAGACCTTAGAGAGCTCCATCATTGAGTCCTGTTCGGTCTGCATGATCTCGCCCTCCTCGTGCACAACCATCTCTCGACTTGGGTCGGGGTATTACAAAGCTTTACCGTCACATATTTTATACTACTTCAAGGTGCATTAAATCAACACATGCAAGTATCAAAAGGAGAGTCACGACATGCATGCATGTGTTGTAATTAATGCATCGGTAAACGCAAATTATTGAAATATATCGAGTGAAGTGCTTTGATGTGTCGCTCAACTCATACATCAACGAGAAGTTTGATTATCCTCTCCCTCGCGGACTTAACTGCACCTGCCTTTGGCTGTATGATGTTGGCCACACACCTGTTGGGCCCACTGTCATACACGCAAAGGCGTGAGCGCCCCTCCTCGCCCATGAGCGTGGTGGCCGGCAAGACTAGGAGAAGCTGCTACATGCTCTCCCTCCCGCACGCAGATGGACATGCAGCAGATTCAATTGGTGTCGGATGGCTGAGCGTCTTGTAGTACTCCTCCAAAGGCAGTAGTACTCCATCATTGTTCGACTTCCCGAAGAGGCGAAGAGCCAAGCGCAGCCTGGACGCTCGTGTGGCAGTTTCATGTGTAGAGTAGTCTAGAATAGCGTGTACCGTGCATGTAAGCTTAAAATCGTTGGGGTCGGCTCCATGCTATGTGGCCGTCTTGAAGTTTAAAAAAAATCAAAATAGTCTTCTGGCCCTACCTGACACCCTGGTGATTGTAGTTTGCACGCTCATCTGGTCAAGACAGGAATATATATTTTAATTTGTTATTTTCGAAAGGGGACTCTCGCCTCGCATCGAGCGATGCATACGGCCACATATATTTTAATTTGTGGTGGGTAAATGTTAGAGGTTGCAGCAAATATATTGTACATCATGGGTCTTTCAGCCAAGTTTAGAGGCAAGCATGTGGGGCCAGTGCTATGATGAGTCGCGTCAACTCGTACAACGAGGAGAAGCTTGATTTTACTACACGCCTTCTCCCTCACCCATGCGCGCGGTTGCTCGCAAACGAGGACAGGCTTTTGCTTAGTAGTACTTCTACAACAAGCTATCCGTCCTGCTCGCGGTGGACGGACATGCAGCAGTGGATTCGACACTGTAGAAGCAGTAGTAGTAACATCATTGTTCGTCTTCTCGAAGAGGCGAAGAGCCAAGCGCAAACCGAACGTTGTAGTTGCGAACATTGGAGCACGCATATAGTTAGGCTCTTGCATGAGACAAAATTGCTATGTGAGTATTTCCCTGTTGTACTAGTTCGTACAACTACTTCCTAGTATAGCCCTATAAACCAGAAAGGAGTATTTGCCCTTCTAGAGATTTCAACAAGTGACTAGACTACACCGAGACGGAGTACATATGGAGCAAAATGAGTGAATCTACACCATAAATAAATATGTACTAGTTCTATCGTTTTCCTCTCCGAGGTGCACAATATTGAGTATACTGACTAGTCTCTTTTTGACACGCATTTATGTTTTTTTACACAGTACAGATGCAAGCGCTCATATACACGCGCATACACTCACCCCTATGAATGCACACATGCACGGCACTATCATCTTGAAATTTACGAAGTCACCATAGGCACCTCGTCGTCGACGGGTCCATAGGTGCTTGAATGCCAAGGAGGGAGAGGGTAGCGGTTTAGACGCGTTGAACGATCAATGATGCATCCTCAATTACATGCAGAGGGAATTAATTGGAGAAGCGAGAATAGAGCCAAAGATGATGTGAATGCAACAGAGTTTGGACTCTCATATAATAAAGGCGCCCCACCACTCTAATCAATCTACTCCCAAGTCTCTGCGCAACACTGCTCACTCCAATCCAAGACCAAGTGACCAGAAGCCACAAGCACCTATGGAGGCGATGGGACGCGAGTGGCAATCGGCTGTGCCAAATCATCAAGGCGCCGGCTGCTCGCCACCGTGCAGCGTTTCCAGATGGTCTTTGGCCGCAGCATCGTAGCCCTCGGCCGACGCCGGCTTCGCCTCTCACATGGATGACATGATGGTCAACTCCATCCGCAAGTTCACCGCCATCAAGAAGCGCCATGGACGACCTTGTCGTCTCGCTCCAGCCCAGCGCCTGGGCTCCTCATTGCCCGCCACCCTCATCGGCCTCCATGGTGACGAACTCTTTCAAGCCCTGGTGGCCCTGCAGTCTTGGGAGGTCGCGACGAAGAATGTGCACCTCGAGGCCGCGCTCTCCGCGCAGAGCCTCGCCATGCAAGAAACCGTCGACCTGCACATCCACGTCTACGAGGAAATCGTCTACATAGGCCACTACAAGGCAAGCGAGGACAGAAAGACGTTGGCCTTCTTCCAGCGGCTGGAATCTTTGGACGCCATTGTTCAGAAGCACGTCGACCTGGCCACGAAAGCCTCTGCTACTTAGGCGCTGTTCGGCGGGCCGGTGCCCTGAGTCGAGGAGGTGGACGTCGTCGTTGGATGCATATCTCTTCTTGCCTCCTGTAACCAGCACTGCATTTCCTTGTGGCCTTAATGTTTTATTAGTATAGTACTCCATCCGTTCCCAAATATAAGTCTTTCTAAAGATTCCAGCAAGTGACTACTACATACGGAGCAAAAGTGAATCTACACTCTAAACTATGTCTACATACATTTGTACGCTGTATTCCATTTGAAATAGTATCTAAAAAGGCTTATATTTATGAACGGAGGGAGTATATGGCATTTTTATTCCAGTCGTAACGTTTTCACTTTGAGGTGGGGCCGCTGTTGATCAAACCCACCCCGCCCACCGGGCGTCGGCCGAGTTTAGAATTAGAAGAGAGAAACGAGGGAGGAGAGCTAGCTGTAGCACGGATGCTGTTGTCAGATGGGACTCATGTTTATAGAATAGAATCGAGCACTCGTGCCTCTTTTTTTGAGGGAAAAATTAGTCGTATGTCTAGTACCACTAGTTGGGTGCGTCACGACCTATAGCTGTCATCACTTCAGGTCTCCTTTTGAATCATGCCACGCTTCACGGTACATATTATTTCACGCATTTATCCTCCTATATGTACTCCTAGGCTATTTCCACGTGCTCCCATTCGCCGACATGTGGGACATAGAGCATCTGGGTCGTAGTGCATGCACGACTCGGAGCATATGCCAGGGTAATTTAAATTTCAGACCTCACGAATTACATGCAAACCCCCCGCAGAAGAATAAATAAATGAATGAATTATTACATGAAACCGGATTATTTTCATGGAAACCGGAGCACGCTCATTAAATTTTGGACATAACACGTTTATAAAAAATGACCGGACCGAAACCAGTCTAAGGGCCTCTTTGATTTTCCCCGCAAAAAAAGGGCCTCTTTGATTCCCAGGATACTGAAAATACAGGAATGGGGAAAGTATGATGGCGATGAACCGAGACGACGAGAACTCTAACAAAGTTAGAGGTTAGAGTTAGATTCTAACCCTGAACTAACTCTAAACCAAAGAGGTGTATGGATGGCAGGGTTAGGTTGACAATAAATGCGCTATCTCAATCATTTGACTACTTTGGACCCTATTTCCTGCCGGATTTGGAGGGTGCTTGGATACGTTTTAGTTCCATGACTAAAAGTAGTGGGACTAAAACTTGCTAGCCTCTCACATGCTTGGATCCAAATACTAAAGAGACTAAAATCAAGTTAATGAGCATTTATTATCCTCCAAACCCTCCAATTCAGAACTCGCTTGTGTTAAATGAGAGGAGTTAAATGAGGAGAGAGAGGACTAATCCACATTTTAGTAGGGGTACCCCTGACTAATTTTTTTTAGTCTCAAGACTAGTTTGAGCCCCTCTTTAGTCAGGGGTGGTTGGAACTTTAGCCTCTTAAAGAGACTATTTTTAGTCAGACTAAAATAAGTCCCTTGGATCCAAGCACCCTCTTGGTGTGACCGGCTCTTCTGTGGCCTCCTCCCTCTCACAATTGACATAACGAACCATCTATAAAAATTAAGCATGCAAAACATGATAATTTTTACTTTGTCAATACAAATGAGATATCCCACTTAAACATACAAGTCATCAATCAAGCTTCACAAAACAAAAAACACTTCATGAAACAAAGAATGAGCTAACTCATCACGGAAGTCATTCACGATAGGGAGGGATCCCGGAGCCACTCACGCACCGAGGGAGGAGCTCGCCAGCGACGCACTCGAGGAAGGCTCAGAAGAGCCCAAGCACCGGGAACCCCGACGCCTTGCCCTTGCGAGTTGAGGTCGACACCGACATGGGTAGCAGGGCCGCCTGCCGCCGACTGGGAACTTAATCTTTGGGCCTCTAGAAATAATGCAAGCCTGTAACTAAAATACCTAGAAAGTTGAACTGAACCTTTGGGCCTCTAGAAATAATGCAAGCCTAAAACTGAAATACCTAGAAAGGTGAACTGAATCTTTGGGCCTCTAGAAATAATGCAAGCCTGAAAGTGAAAAACCTAGAAATGTGAACTGAATCTTTGGGCCTCTAGAAATAATGTAAGCCTGAAACGAAATACCTAGAAAGGTGAACTGAATCTTTGGGCCTCTAGAATAATGCAAGCCTGAAATTGAAATACCTAGAAAGGTGAACTGAATCTTTGGGCCTCTAGAAATAATGCAAGCCTGAAATTGAAATACCTAGAAAGGTGACCTGAATCTTTGGGCCTCTAGAAAGATTTATTACCTCCTCAAGCAGCATCAAACAATTCCATGCGTGCCCCACAAATCTATACCAAGTTTGATCAGGATCTACTTTTCCAAATCAGAATTAGCGCTAGAGCAAGCAAGATCAACGATACGGCCGTGAGACAGAGAAGGAACGAACAAACTCACCCCTCTCGCGACCTCCCTGGTAGATGCGCCACACAAGACTTGCTGTAGGGAGAAAACGCAGTGGTGAAGGGGGAGCGGGGCGACCTTCGAAGGCCGGAGGGAGAGGGCGGCCGGAGTAGGGCGGCGGAGGCCGGAAGGACAGGGCGGCCGGAAGAGAGAAAGGGCGAGCGGGTTTATGGGGAACAGAGAGGAGTCGTGCGAGAGGGGGGGGGGAGCGATCTGGTGCGGCCAGGGCAGATTTTTTAGTTCTCTTTTAGTGGGCCCAAGGATAACTAACCCAATTAGAACCTCTCCATCGGGCTAGTTTTTTTAGCTGGGTTAGAGCAAACTAGCTCAAACTAACCCCTCTTGTTTCGATAATTTGAGGCTATTTCAACCCAAACTAGCTCTAACTTAAGGATCCAAACAAAGAGGAGTGTTACTGTACATGCTACTGTGTGGACCGTAGCACATTGGTTTTTATGGCCATATCACCACATTGTTTTCTACTGCTGGTTCATTGGGCTACCGTGGTTCGCACTGCTGGTTCACTGGGCTGCCGTGGTTCGCACTCCTCCGACCTGAGTAGTACTCCCTCCGTTCCTAAATATAAGTCTTCATAGATATTTCACTGTGGACCACATACGGATGTATATAGATGCATTTTATGTGTAGATTCACTCATTTTTCTCTGTATGTGGTCCATAGTGAAATCTCTCCAAAGACTTATATTTAGGAGTGGAGGGAGTAGTATAGTACTAGTATATACCGCATCATTCTTTGCTCCTTCTTACTAGTCCGACATGTGGGAGAGCCAAAGATCCGGTCGACGTGTCATGCACCAGATTAGAGCGTGGAACAGAAGGGGGGCATCACCCCGGTCGGAGCGCCAGTAATTCATGACTATAGTGAGTGGTCATATCACAAGTCTTTCCCGCAGTAACGCAATGTCAATTCGCACACCCCCACTCGCTCACCCTCCTCGCCTCTCTATCAAACTGCCTACCCGAAAACTGCCGTGCGTACTGCCCGGGAAAAGCTCCGCCCTCAACTTTTAACTAAGCGAAAATAGTTCGAGCTTATTCGTTCTATATAAATACAATACTTACTGTATGTTTATTCACCCATGGGGTTGTTCAATGAATGGAGGGGCGGGGAGCACAAGTGAACAATACTGTAGCACTACTAGTAGTAAGTAGGAGTCGTACAGTAGTCACCTTAAATAGAGAGTTTCTTTTCTTTAATGCCACATACACAAATTGAAACGCTTGTTGTGGAGAGAAAAAAGATAATCACTCCACTATATATGGACGCAGGGGCCTGAGCGCTTGCTTTACTAGGGTTGCTCTCTTCATTCTCTCATCCTCTCCAGATATAAACAAGACAGCGGTAGCGACATTTTCTCTCTGCTCACCGCTGGTCACAGATCTGGCCGGATCCCTTCGGCCGGTGTGTGTAGAGGACTAAAAGGTGCATCGTTCACGCGGTCATCGCCGCCGAGGGAGGAAACCCACAGCTGCCGGAGGGGCCCGATCCTCTGCCCGTGCCGTTCTCTCCGACACAGCGCCGGCTCGGGAGGTCCTCCGACCCTTCTTCCTCCCTGCCGTATTGTCCGCAGATCCGACCTGCCGCCGCCGACATCCCGGCGACCCTCAGGTATAAGTTCTTCGAAAGCGGCCTTGCTCTAGGGCCCCAGCTTCCCACATGTCTGCATGTGCATCTTTTTTACTCCCATCAGCTCTTCCAAAGCCACCTAAATTTTTAGTATTATTAGAGGTAAAGCTACTTCATGCATTCGAATCTAGGGCTTTGTTCAAACAACGAAGAAAGGGGGAAAGTTGTAGCATGAATCTAGGACTTGATTCAAAGAGGAAATAATATGGTGAAAGTAGTAGAGACTGGATACCCAACCGGTCTCTTGGTTGAAAAGAGAAATAATGGGGAAACGCAGTACAAACTGGATAAGGAACATATCTATTATTGGTTGAAAAAAGGATAGACAGTGGCGGCTAGTGGACAAGTCAACAGAGTATGTCCAGGATTAGATTTGCTGCCATCACATAGTAAAAGGTCTCCAAGATTAGATTTGCTGCCCTCACATAGTAAAAGGTCTCAGGATTATATTTGCTGCCCTCACATAGTAAAAGGTCTAGGGATTAGATTTGCTGCCCTCACATAGTAAAAGGTCTCCAGGATTAGATTTGCTGCCCTCACATAGTAAAAGGTCTCCAAGATTAGACTTGCTGCCCTCACATAGTGAAAGGTCTCCAGGATTAGATTTGCTGCCCTCACATAGTACAAGGTCTCCAGGATTAGGTTTGCTGCCCTCACATAGCATGAACAAACTCGGCATCACCACTTTATGCCTCCTTGTAGGTACATTGTGCTGATGCGTCCAGTGTCGCATGTCCTTATACCAACCTTTTGCTGTTGTTAATGTAAGGGGGCATGTAAAATGAAGCGATCACACTGTTACCTTAGGGACATGTCTAACCAGTGTTATTGTTAATCTAATGCCTCCAGTGATAAGATGCAATTACACCGTGTTACAAATGGCACTCCGCTGTTTTCCCAAAGATGATAAGTAAGTTGCTCCTTTATGCTGCCGGAGTGTCCCGGTGTCCCCACGGTCCCATCCCCTTAAACCAACTCTTTAGTCATTGTTGATTTACTATGTCCGGTAAACAAGCAATGCCACCATTAAAGTAATCCCATATTTGAGGAATCTCATTGTTGATCGTAATGCTTACGGTAACATGAAGCATTGTCGACGCTTTTAAAATTTCTACTGTCCTTGCGTGATTGCCATGAACATAATTAAGATGCTTCTTTTCATTTTGTATATGTTTCGTATATTCTTATTGACCAGCAATTGTTTACTTTCTATATTTTTGTGCAGATAGGGATATCCATTTCACCTTGTTGCTATTGTGACCTTTTGGTGAACTGCACAACCACTTTTTTTGAATGAGTGTCTTGTGCAGTTCAACTAAAATGTCACATGGGCAACATCTCTCAATTTTGGTGGAACTTCACAAAATGCTGATTGGAGTTTCCAAAATCTCCGTCAAGTTTCTGCTTGTAATCTCGTGCAACATTTTATTAGCCTTTGCAAGATGGAGCCGTCACTGTCACCACAATGGCACTTTATTTTAGTGGAACTGCACAAAAGGATAAGAAAATTATAGTTGCACCTTACATGAGCCGGACAGCCAACCTTAATGTTCCTCAATTTTAGTGCAACTACTAAAGAAGAACCTGACTCACAAGAGCAAGTACTTCTTGCTAGCTGAATGATGCAATCTTTGCTTCATTTCGTGTGAACGGCGAGAAAAAAGGCGCATGAATTGAATCATGGAACTCCAGTGCACCTCATCCAAGTAGAGCTGGAGGTTGAGTTCAAGGAGGCCGCTATTAAAGTGAAATCATGCTCTCTGTCTCCTTTTTTGTGTCAGTGCAAACATGTCAGGTAAACAGGAATACACAACTCATCGATGTTGTGACGGTCAAGAGCATTTGCCAAGTTCTTCGATTGTATGACATGGCTAGCCAAGATGGATTTAATCCCGATATTTACTTTATCAAAAGGCTCTAATGGGTTGGTTTTGAATCTTGCAAGCTGGGAATCAGTGAGATGTGTAGGCATCTTTGTTGTACTTATTATTTGAATCTTATTTGTTGGTTCTGAATCTTGCAAGCTGGGAATCAATGAGATGTGTAGGCATCTTTGTTGTACTTATTATTTGGATCTTATTTGTTGGTTACGAATCTTGCAAGCTGGGAATGAATGAGATGTGTAGGCATATTTGTTGTACTTATTAATTGGATCTTATTTGTTGGTTCTGAATCTTGCAAGCTGGGAAACACGACATGATGATGCAGAGGACAACAACCATAACAAACAGTTCAAACTTGGTAGTATTATCTTTGTGAAAGTGCGACAAATGTGCTGATCGTAAAGGCCCGAGAATAATAATTCTAATTGTTGTGCATGTTGATCCTATGGCACTGATAGAACGAGCGAATGCATTGCTTGTTTTAAGTATAAATTTCTATTAAAGCTAATTAAATTTAAGCAAAGTGACCACTAACTCCTGTTATTACAGTACCAATACAGACCCGCTCGTGAACCGACGTGTGATCGAGGGTGCATCTTCTGCCGGGTGTGCAGTGGACGAGGGAGGGGTAGTAACTGTTGTCGCCTGTACACACTCAGCTTACTGTTGAATCCAGTTCCCCAAGAGCTGAAAAACAAACTGCTGCCGCCGCCTACACACTCGTTCACTCGAAGAGACTCCAATGGCGATCCAAGGGGTGAGCCTGCTGGATATGGACTTCAGCAAGGAGTTCCCCTTTGAGTTCGCCGTTCAGTCCTATGGCTGCACCAAGTTGAATGTGATGTACACCAACGATACGGACTCGGTGAAGCTCTGCCTCGCCTCAGTCCTATGGCTGCCCCGGATAAGTTGGTATCAGAGCCTCGACCGACCATAGGAGCCTCCTTGTTTATTGGCCATTGTTGAGTCTAAAAGAAAACTATTTTGAGTCTTAGGATTATATATATCGGAGAGTAGGATTCTTTTTACTCCTCAGTCCCTTTGTCGCTCTGGTGAGGCCTCCTGACGTAAATGTTTTGTCTTTCCTCTCCTCAAATTTCATGATTTTTTTTAGGATCACGCGGGTATCTTGGGATCGTTCCGATAGTCTTGTGACGAGAACATTGTTCTTGGTGCCTCCTGACATTTAGGGGTTGTGGCAGTGTCCCGGGGAGTTGAGCTCCGAGGTGTTGTCGTCACAATTTTATCGTTGCGGTTCTGGAATACCTGAGTTTTGCCGACATTGAAAATCTCTTTTATGCAGTTGTTGGTGAGATAACCTCGACGCCACCCAGTACTGGGAAGTTCGGGAGTGAGGGAGTTCCGGACTAGGGGGTGTCCGGATAGCCGAACTATCATCATCGGCCGGACTCCAAGACTATGAAGATACAAGATTGAAGACTTCGTCCCGTGTCCGGATGGGACTTTCCTTGGCGTGGAAGGCAAGCTTGGCGATACGGATATGTAGATCTCCTACCATTGTAACCGACTGTGTAACCCTAACCCTATCCAATGTCTATATAACCGGACGGTTTTAGTCCGTAGGGATCTAACAACAATCATACCATAGGATAGCTTCTAGGGTTTAGCCTCTTTGATCTCGTGGTAGATCCACTCTTGTAACACACATCATCAATATTAATCTAGCAGGACATAGGGTTTTACCTCCATCATGAGGGCCCGAACCTTGGTAAAACATCGTGTCCCTTGTCTCCTGTTACCATCCGCCTAGACGCACAGTTCGGGACCCCCTACCCGAGATCCGCCGGTTTTGACACCGACATTGGTGCTTTCATTGTGAGTTCCTCTGTGTCGTCACCGATAGGCCCGATGGCTCCTTCGATCATCAACAACGACGCGGTCCAGGGTGAGACCTTTCTCCCGTGACAGATCTTCGTGTCCGGTGGCTTTTGCATCGGGCCAATTCGCTGGCCATCCGGAGCAGATCGAAGTTACGCCCGACCGTCGTCGATTCGAAGTTTAAATCAGACGGCTGATATCCGCGGAGATTTGATCTTCGACGGATTCGAGCCACAGCCAAGCGCATCGACACCGCCTCGATGGGCATGATCTAGCTCGCAGCGAAAGGCCTCGGAGGCCGCACGTAATCCGCTCCGACCCTTAATCCGGAGCCGGACTCCCCGATCGGGGACGAGTGGTTGGACACCGCCTCGGGGGCTTTAATCTCTACGGAGATCGAGCCGAACTCCATCCCTGTCCTTTGCGAAGACCTCGACTCCAGGGTGCCGGACTCCTCTCCGGACTCCAAACCATCCATGCCCTTGCCAATCGAATCCGATTGGGCGCCCGTTATGGAGTTCATGGCCGCGGACATCTTTCAGCACTCGCCCTTTGGCGACATCCTGAATTCATTAAAGTCTATCTCTTTATCCGGAAAGCGCTGGCCGGACCACGGTCAGGAAGGTTGGGATACGGACGATGAAGAAATTCAACGCCCACCCACCACCCACTTCGTAGCCACTGTCGATAGCCTACACGACGGCGTGCTCGATTTCGACTCAAGACATCGACGGTATGGACGACGATGTAGGAGACAACAATGAACCAGCACCTATAGGATGTCGGACAACCTCTCCCATGATGTATACATGGTGGATACACCTAAAGCAAATGAAGACGAGGAGCAACGGACGCCACGAAGGATAAATCCCTTGAAAAGCAGTCAAAACGGCAACGTAACGCCGAACAAAGTCCCGCCTCAACAAAGACCCAGCCATAGAGCAGGCGAACCGGTGGACAACGAACAAGCTATCGAAAGCGATCGTCCGAACAAGACAACTTGGATAAACAATCTGTCCCGACGAAGACAACAGTCCGGACGATCTCACACCGGACAAACCACCGAGCAAAATGACCTCCGAGAAAAGGCTCGCCGCCATCGCTACAGAACCTGAAAAAGAAGAAGCGGAAGCTCAAAACAGCGGAAGATGCACTCAGATTAGATGGAGCAAAGTATTCAGATCACAGACAAATCTGACGACGATCGCCGAACAAAGAGCTACCGAAAAGAAAGCTATCGCCTGACTTCGCCGAGGAGGCCTTAGAGCCCCCACAGTCAAAAAGCAAGAAGGCCACCCGGTCGGATGAACAACCTCATGGCAAAAAGAGAGCGGCGAATGGCGCCGCACACAAGCCAATATGCGATCCGCAGAAGGATTCACATCAAGAGGATGGCCCAGTTAGGTCCATCTATGGGCCAAGAAAGCAGGCTCGTCAAAGCAATGCAGTACGCCAAAATTCCGAAGATCATGGCACACCCAAATATAGGGGCGCCGCACACCCCCTATGTTTCACCGATGAGGTGCTGGATCATGAATTTCCAGTGGGATTCAAACCCGTAAACATAGAGGCATACGACGGAACAACAGACCCTGGAGTCTGTATCGAGGACTACATCCTCCACATACACATGGTGACAGGACCCCGATTCCAAATCACATCGACCTAGCCGGTAACACCTCATATCACTTTGCGGCCTCACGCACGGTATTCCCACGGGTGTCGCCTTACCATGGCCCGGGACCGTTTGCGTCTTTTGGCTCACGTATATGACGGTGTCGCTAGCATCCACATGATAAAGAACCCGGGCCGACATGGCTAGTCGTGAACCCAAAGCGGCGCTTAACCTATGGGGACAGGCATACATGAATCACATCGAGCATGTCGGTCATCAACGCACAAATTCGGGCTGTAGCACTTTGGGTTAACAGGACTCCGGTATCCCGGGCTGTAGCGAGCTAGGCAGGACTCCGAATAACACCGCGTGACATTTCCCGAAGGCGATGACATAGGAACGGCAGTGAAACACATGCCGCCGATCAAGTGTCCAAGCGGTAGTCTTTGGGCTAGCAGGACTCAGTGAACCGGGCTGTAGCGGACTACTATCGCCGTAAGCACGAGACTACATTTCCCCATATGAGAGGCTGCCAAGGATAAACAACTAGTTTGTCGGATCCCACACATACCAAGCATTTCAAACATACACACAATATGCTCAATATGTGTAGATACAACATGGCATCACAACATAACTCTACGACTCAAATATTTATTCATTAGGCTCCGAGGAGCGAGATATTGCAAACATGGGTCTCATGACCCAACACTCAGAGCATACAGGTCAAAGCACAAGCGGAAGCTAAACATGTCTGAGTACAGCCAACTATAAATGAAATAAGGCTGAGAAGCCTGACTATCTACCAGATCCTGCCGAGGGCACAAGATCGTAGCTGAGGTAACAAGCTAAACGTCGAAGTCCAAGCGGAACTACTAGTGAGACTGACGTCTCTCTGCAAAACATAAAATAAGCAAACGTGAGTACAAACGTACTCAGCAAGACTTACATCAGAACTATCTACATATGCATCATTATCAACAAAGGGGGGTGGTGGAGTTTGACTGCAGCAAGCCAGCTTTGACTCGGTGGCTATCCTGAACTACAACTGCAAGTAACTCTGTTGAGGTGGCGCACACGAGTCCACATATTCACCATATCAAATACACCACTATGGACCCGCTCCCGTCTCTCTACGAGAACGCCATCCATAGCACTCACACTTATGTTGCCTATTTTAGAGTATCCACTTTCACTTGTCTATGAACTGATATAGGCAACCCAGAAGTCCTTTTCTGCGGACACGACTATTCGAATAGATCATATTAACCCTGTAGGGGTGTACTTCTTCACACATGCTCTCACCACTTACCGCCGTTTACACGACATGTACTCGGCAACCTTCAAGCGGAATCCCAACGTGGGTGTCTGCCACGACCTACCTAAACACTCAAGTCCCTAGTCCAGGTTTATCGCCTATTCGGGTTCCATCCGCAGGAGTCCGCCGAGGTTTCCCATACAGCCCCGAACGATGTGTGTAGGGTTCCCGAGACACCAAGCAGGCGAATCGGTACATCAGGCCACGGTGCCTACCGCAACACAACCCACCCCTACGGTCATGCTATGCGTGCGGCCCCAAAGATACTACAAACACCAGAAACTACTTGCAACTCCCGGACTGAGGACAAGAGTGGTTAAGAAGCCGAGAGGGTCCATTGGTTTCGGGCCCAATGCGTTATAGTAACTGTTTCATGGATCACAAACACAGAACTCAGTTCCTGAGGACGGCTGCAATGAGACAACCCACCATGTAGTCCTACATGGCCTCTCACCGCCACCTTTACCAAATCGTGTTCACACACTTAGCTCACACACAGTAGGACATGTTCACACACCTCCTATTCATCCCCGATGAATCAGACCTGACTCAACTCTAAGCAGTAGCAGGCACGACAACAAGCATGAATGAGTAGGCACAACATGGCTCAAACAACTCCTACTCATGCTAGTGGGTTTCATCTAATTACTGTGGAATGACAGGTCATGCAGAGGATAAAGGGGTTAAGCTACCGCAGCAAGTAACACATGAGTCGTTGTTGTCCTAATGCAGTAAAATAGAGTAGGAGCGAGAGAGTGGGATTATATCAGAATGAACAAGGGGGTTTTGCTTGCCTGGCACTTCTGAAGATAATATAGTTCTTCATCGGTGTCATCGAACAATCGTTGGAACCACGTCTATCGAGAGGGGACAGACACCGGCAACTGAGAAAGAACACAATCAATGCAATGCACATTCACATGAATGACATGTCATGTTAAGGTACTGAATTCACCTAATGCAATATCTAGCCAAGTTAAGTGAAGTGGAATTCAAACAAGGTTAAACTCCAACTCCAAATGCTAGTTCATAATTTACCCTAATCATGATTCATCCTATTCAGTGAGGTTAACTTGTTCAAACATGCATGAAAGTGCCATAAACGGATTCTTCATATTTTTCTGATCATTTTTCACATATAAGTTATTTTATTCTGAGTTACGGTTGATTTTATATGATTTTTAGAAGTTTGAATCATTTTCTGGAATTTCCTGAGTTAAAATAATTACGGAAATCATTATTGCGTCAGATTGAGGTCAAGATCGCACAAGATCAACTTGTCAAACCTCGACGTGTGGGGGCTACACGTCGGTGACTAACTAAACTAACCTAGTTTAATTAGCACTACCTTGGTTACGTTAAATTTGTTTAACCCTAAACTAGATTAGTTAGTCGGGCGGGGCCCGCATGTCAGTGGCTCCGGGGAAGTCAAACTAGGCCAAACCCGGGTCAACTCGCCGGAGTTGACCCGCGCCTCGTCGCCGGCGGAGCCAGAGACGGCGGAGAGCGTCGGGATTCGCCCTCCGGTGACCAAAAGAGCGGCGGAGGGCTTAACGTGATGCGCGCTCCCGCATCGAGTGGTGGTGGTGATTGGACCGGGGGTGGCCGGAACCGACGACGGCGAGCTCCAAGGCGGCGGCCGGAGTTCGGGCAACGACGGCTACGGTGCTGCGGTGCACGGCAAGGCGGGCTAGCGGCCGAGTTCAAATCCTAGGAGCAACCTGAGCACGATGACGAGCTCAGTGAAGCACGGTCTCAGAATCACGACGGGCGACAGAAAGCATGGCGCCCGGCGAGCCGGAGCTCGTGGGGATGGCATCTACAGCGAGAAGCGTACCACGGGCCAGGGGGAGACGGTGGAGGAGCTCACCGCAAGTTCGTAGGGAGGGTAAGTGGGCTCGGGGACGTCCTGTCGGCGGCGAATCGATGACGGTGATCCTCGGTGGCCGAGGAGGGGAAAAGCGTCGGGGCGGCACTTCGGGGCTTCCGGCGGGGCGTGGCTCAGTGAGGGGGTCGAGGACGGAGTGACGGATCCTCTGGGCTGCTCGGCGAGGCGGGGAGGTGGCTGTGGCCGCGGCGGACGGCGTCGGTGGCGATGGCTGCGCCCGGTGGTGCGCGCGAGAGGGGAGCAGAGGAGGGAATGGGGTCCAGGGGGAGAGAGGAGAGGTGCAGGGGTGCCGAGGGGGAGTGCGTGGCACTCGGGGCCGGTTCCAGAAGCGGCGGAAGCAGGTGGTGGCGAGGCACGCGGCGACCACGCGCCCTACTCTTGGGCAGGAGGTAGACGACGCGGGAGGGCGTGCAGGACTGGGCCGGCAAGGCTGGAGGAGCTGGGCAGGTGGAGCTGAGGTAAGTTTGGGCCAGAGTAGGTTTCTCTTTCTCCTTTTTCTAATTATTTCATTTTTCTATTATTCTCAGAATTTCAGGGCTTTATTAAAATACTAATACTACCCCAAAAATCATGAAATTTGCTCGGGCCCACTGCTTGGAAAATATCCAACAACAAACATTTAAGTTTATGATTATTTGAGCATTTAAAATATTTTATAGCATTTAAATGCCCAAATGCAAATACTTAATGAATTAATCCGATGACCAAATATGTCATGAAAATGTGCAACACCTCCGGTTATGGTTTAAAACATTTTTCCGTAAATGATGAACATTTTCTAAATCCATTTGAAATCACTGAAAAATATTTTTGGTTGAGCCTATTTGAATTCCTTTAATGCTAGGGTTTAGGCAATCCCCATTTCAAATTTCATGAAAATTAAACATGATGCATGGACGCAATGCCACTAGTTACTAGCAAGCTCTAGGGCTGTGACACATGGCTAGAGGAGACGATCTCCACGCCATAAAATACTTACCCCTTAAACTCAAAGGCCCAGCTCGGCATTGGCTTAAAAGCCTCCCCGAAAATACCATTGGAAGCTGGGGAGAGCTCGACGATGCATTTCGGGCAAATTTCAGGGGACTTATGTCCGCCTCAGGATGCAGACGATCTAAGTCACATAACTCAACAGCCCGAGAGTCAGCCCGAAATTCGGAACAGGTTCCTTACTAAAAGAACCAAATAGTCGATTGTCCGGACGCCAAGCCTTAGCAGCTTTCAAACACAACGTCCGAGACGAATGGCTCGCCAGACACCTCGCCAAGAAAAGCCAAGAACAATGGCCGCATTAACAAGCCTCATGACCCGCTTTTGCTGGAGAGGACAAATGGCTGGCTAGATGCAGCACCAGCGACCCGAGTACATCCGAAATCAGGGATGGAAATGGGAAATCACGACGCAGAAAAGATCAGTGCCGGAATAAGGAAAATGGCCCAAATAGTATGGCGGTCAACGCCAGATTCAAAAGCTCTCGGCCAAACAACAAAACACTGCCCCTAAAGGATAATAAAGGATTTAGCTATCCAACCTAAACAAGATTTTGGATAGACTTGTCAAATACATGGTACCTCCGGGAAGCCTGCAAACCATACCCACAGAGATTGCTGGGTCTTCAAGCAGTCCGGCCGACTTAACGCCGAACATAAGGGGCTCAACACACCAAATACGAGTGACGAAACCCAAAAGCAGCACTCCGGAAAACTAAAAACTTTCCCACGGGAGGTTAAAATAGTAAACTCACTTCACATGATCAAAGGGAAAAACAAAGCGGCGCCCCCTAAAAGGCGCGCCGCACACTGGTTGTCAAAACCAATCACCTTCGACCATCAGGACTATTCCGATAATATCCTAACGCAGGATGGACTGCCTTGATATTGGATCCTATAATCGACGGATTCCAATTTACACATGTCCTCATGGATGGGGGCAATGACATAAACCTGATATATCAGGACACAATCCGCAGGATGGGGATAAACGCAACCAAAATTCGCCATAGCAACACCTCCTTTAAAGGAGTACTGCCAGGCCCATACGCCCTTTGCATGGGCTCCATACTGCTAGAAGTTGTGTTTGGTTCATCCGATAACTTCCGTCGCGAAAGGTTACTCTTCCATGTCGCCTCGTTTAAAAGTAGCCATCAAGCACTATTGGGATGCGAAGCTTTCGCCCGCTTTAACGCAATACCGCATTATGCATCTCTAACACTTAAAATGCCCGGTCCAAGCGGCATCATCTCGTTGAAAGGAAGTATTAAGTGTTACTCGAGCGCGGAAGAAGGGGAGACTGCATCGGCAGCTCCACAGCTATCCGGCTCCACTAGGCAAAGAACCTGCAATAGGTCATTCAAACCCCGGATACGGCTAGACGAGTCCGGCGCCCACTAGCGGCATACCCCCATACAAGGGGCTGCATGCATGTATAACAAGAGACAATAAAGCTCAAATTTTATTCACTTCTTCGAACCGTACTTTGTTTCTTTAAATATTAAGTACATCTTTCGCACGATCTTTTTCTTTGAAACTAAGTTCCTTTCTTTTACAGATGAACAACGTATACACCCGCCCGTGATAATGCACAACAGAGACACAGCGCAGACGTGCAAGAGGGACCCGTTGCAAGGATTCTTTTCAGATTAAGACCTCACAGAAACCTTTTTCACTTGTCTCTTGTTGATACACATCCCCCCAGTTCCTTAATATAACCGAGGAGGAGGCTGGTGCTTTGGCATTGGCCGCACCAAAATTTTTTGCGCGTACCTAGACACCAGGGGCTTAGGGCATTATTCTGCCCATTTTCATAAAGAGCGAATACCTTAGGGAGTATTCGCGTCTCGAAAGTTAGGCCTTATATGCATCAGCTCGAATCATGTCTTTGGTCAAATGTTGGGTTGCCCGGCTCCTGTGTTTTGCTGCCTTACGTTCCGCTTTTCACGGCTAACGCGGCACCGTGGAGAACTCTGCGATTGTGCCCGGTTCGCCGCAAGCGAGCACCTCAAGAGAGAAAGCCGAAAACTGATGTCATGATATAGCGAGACCGGTCAACCACTCGATGACTCACAGGAATGTTTAGAATTCCTCCGCATTAACGAAGGACTGGTTTTCGGTTAGGCACATACGCACCCGAATTCGGGAGAGTGCGGTGCCTGTGGGCTATATAGTAGCCCCACCTCGAACTCCTATGGCTAAGTGAAAGTGATAAAGCATTATAGTCCGGTTGCCTGGTTTGCTCTGCTTGTCACCTCCTTAACAGGACCAAGACATTGGATTAAGAGTGAAAAGCGCTTCTTTTAGAACACCCCGCACTATGTGCGTAAATGAAGCCAAGGACTGCCATCTTTCAGGTTATATACACATATACATAAACGGCCGCACATGGAGTAGTTTACTACTTGAACGCACAAGTATAAAAAGCACTCATATTACATTGAAACATTGTTTTCACAAATCATACATGTCATTCCAACATAATATCCTTCGAGCACTGCGTCTCTATTAAACGAGCGCCTCGGCTGTGACTTCTTCAAAGTAGTGCTCAGCAGTACTCGGCTTCATGCGAAGTCTTGGGATGCAACGTCGGTGGCCTTCATCTTCGCCAAGTATGTCTTGACACGGGCAAGAGCCATCCGCGCTCCCTCAATACACGCCGATCGCTTCATCAAGCGCCGACACGCTGCACCGCACCAAGAAACTGCTGCACTACACCAAAATAGCTCTTAATTTGGGGTCCGTCCGGCCACAAGTGAGTCAAGACATGCTTTATGGCCAATCCGGACAATCGATTCAGCTCGCCCACTCGGCCAACCGATCGGTCAAGAACAGAGGACGCCCGGACTATGGAATTGCGACCAATATAGCTCTTCCCTTTTGTGCCCCTTCGCCCCGTAAGTGCTCAATCAAGGCCCACTTTCGCCGCCAAGTCCAGATAAGCATCCTCTGAACTCCATAATTTATCCAACGGAGCATACTTTGGATCTGTATATTTCCTCCGCAGCAGAAACAGTTTTCCAGCCGCAATTGCCCTGGCCTGACTCAGCTCCTCCTTGGCAACTCTCAAAGCCGATTGGGCATTCTTGGATTCAGCGGGGCCTTCTTTAGGCCCTCCTGTTCCGCTTGACACTCTTTTTCAAGAACCTCGCAGCGATCGGTAGCATTCCTTAACTTTTTGGCCATCTCGGCCATCTCCTCTTTGCTTCGGCAGTGAGCAGCCCGTTCAGCTTCTAGCTCTTCGGCTGCCTTTAAAGCAGCCAGACATTACTACTCTGGCTTGTTTTTTCGCTGGGCAAGTTCTGCCCGCAGCTCCTCAACGGCAGCGGCACCATCTGCATTAAAGCATACACACAAGAAGACATGGGCGTCAAGCTCCCTTAACAGTGTGTCCGTGATAGAAGTCGCATACCTTGTGACTCGTCAAACCGCTTATTGACCAAATAGCGATGTCCGCATCTCGCCTCGCTGTCAAGTTGCCGCTTCAGTTCGGCATATTCATCAGTCCGGCTGGCCTCCGGACGCTTCGCCACCTGTTTAGAAGCGGCGATATGTTAAAACCGAGAATTTGATCCTCGGCACGTTGTCAATTTTGACACCATACCGAGTCTCAGGGGCTACTATCTATACAGGGCGCATTTTTTGCGTACCTCAAACCCCGTCAGTAAGCTTCTGACGGCTTCATGCAATCCGCTCTCCGCGGATGCAATTCTTTCAATCACCATACCCATTAGAGCACGGTGATCTTCTGAGATAGCCGCTCGCCCGAGCAGATCCTTCAGATCCTCCGACCGCACACCACTTGGCGCTGGACCTTCCGCCCCACCGGACTTGGGGAACCCTCCGCTGACGACACCTCCGGGTCGTCCGCTTCACATGAGGGTGCGACAGGTGGAGGCGTTGCTCTCCATCATCTTCGGGAGAAGATTCCTCAAGACGAGTTAGCCGAGAAGGGCTGAGGTCCGAACTACAAGGTACAATTCCGGTTATCTTCATAAATAAATACGGGATGCTCCTTATTTACAAGACCCCTTCTTTCTACTTACGGCTCATTGGAGGGCTGATCCTTGTGGAAATAATGCGGCTGGGTTACTTCCAGTGCCGGACTCTCTGCCGAAGATTCCCTTCCTTTCTTTGAGGCCTTGACCTCCGGATCTTCTGAAGCGATCCTCTTCTCTCCTCGGAAGGTGGGACTCTTAATCCCTCCTTCCTTGATAGCCTCCTTCGCAGAGGCAGTTTCTCCCCCGCTCCTCCCTTCGCCTTCTTCAAAGGGCGCGACCTTCAACATATTGGTCAACATGGGATCCGACGTGGTCTCTGGGAGGGGAGCCGGACACCTTATCAACTTTGCCTAGGTTATCCACTCCTGTTCAAGAAACGGCTCCTTTAAAGGGCATATATATATATAATAAATTAATGAACAGCTTGTCCGGTTATAGGACTACTTACTTGAGCATCTGGGCGATTGCAGCTTAGTCCCGCGTCCTTGGTCAAGTCCGGACACTTCTCTCGTGATCCGAAGAACAATTTATACATCTCCACGGGCGTCGTGCCCATAAAATTTTGGAGAGCTCGTGGTCCCTCCGGATTGAATTCCCATAGGCGGAGGGGGCGACGTTTGCAGGGCTGAAGACGCCGGATCACAATAACCTGCGCCACTGCAACCAGATTGATCCCTCTATCCTAGAGATCTCAACACGGCTCGCAGTGGGGGAACGCCCTTCGACGACCCCGGCCGAGCCTCTTGTTGACCCATGACGCCAGCCGCTGTGGTGGACCTGAGCGGAAGGCAGGGAGCGCCGCCCATTTGGTGCCCCTGGGAGCGGTGATATAAAGCCACACCCGTTGCCATAAACCAAGCTCCTCTTGAAAGGAGCCCTCGGGCCACGGAGCACCGCACATTTGCTTATGACCGCCCCTCCACTCGCTTGTTTGCTGCCCTTGATCGCCTTTTGGCTCCACCTTGAAGGTCTTGAGCCACAATCCAAAGTGAGGGGTAATATGGAGGAAGGCCTCACATACAACAATGAATGACGAGATATGGAGGATGGACTCCGGATTCAAGTCATGGAAATCAAGCCCATAATAAAACATGAGCCCCCACACAAAGGGGTCCGTCGGGAAGCCTAAACCCCGACGGAAATGAGACACGAACACCACGTTCTCGCCGGGCTCAGGAGTGGGAATGACCTGCCCTGGAGCAGACAGTCTATGCGAGATCTCGCCGGTTAGATACCTGGCGTCTCGCAGCTTTAGCGCGTCTTCTTCTGTAACGGAGGAAGACACCCATCGACCATGCTGGTCGGAGTCGGACATCGTCGAAAGTCCAAAGCGCCTGAATCTGAAGCTTTGGGGTGTTGGAATTCGAAGCGCAAGACGAACTCGATAGAGGATGTAAAAAGGAGAGGGCCTTGGTCTCGTTATAAAGAGGTTGAATACCAAGAGCCCACCCCGTGGTCGATTAGGACTCGCCTTTGATAGAGAAGGCAGGCCAACGGGCACGGTTGGGTTACCCACGTCCGTATTGATGAGAATCCCGGAATAAGGGGGCACGATCTACGCTTTGATAAGACGTGCCAAGGAAACCGCCTCGCTAAACACGCTGAGGTGGAACAATAAAAAATGATTCATATGAAGGCCTGGCCGTGGTGTGATGTCACGCCGCGGAACGCGCCAGCAGATCTGTGCAAAAACTATTCTCTCTACGGTGTTATGTGGAACTTGTTTTGCAGGGCCGGACACTATCCTAGTGTTCACAATCTTCTATAAATTATTCGGAGGAAGAACCCGCCTTGCAATGCCGAAGACAATATGCACGCCGGACTCATCGTCATTGAAGCCTGGTTTAGGGGCTACTGAGGGAGTTCCGGACTAGGGGGTGTCCGGATAGCCGAACTATCATCATCCGCCGAACTCCAAGACTATGAAGATACAAGATTGAAGACTTCGTCCCGTGTCCGGATGGGACATTCCTTGGCGTGGAAGGCAAGCTTGGCGATACGGATATGTAGATCTCCTACCATTGTAACCGACTCTGTGTAACCCTAATCCTATCCGTGTCTATATAAACCGGAGGGTTTTAGTCCCAGAGGCGAACAACAATCATACCATAGGCTAGCTTCTAGGGTTTAGCCTCTTTGATCTCGTGGTAGATCCACTCTTATAACACACATCATCAATATTAATCTAGCAGGACGTAGGGTTTTACCTCCATCAAGAGGGCCCGAACCTGGGTAAAACATCGTGTCCCTTGTCTCCTGTTACCATCCGCCTAGACGCACAGTTCGGGACCCCCTACCCGAGATCCGCCGGTTTTGACACCGACCGGGAGTATTGCCATAGCTTGTATAACGGATGCTTTTCGAAGGTTGAGGTACACGATTTCAGGAGTTTTCTTGGTTATGTGTTGAAGGATGGATACATCTGGATCTAGGTATTGTTACTTTGGGTGATATATTTTGTGTCCCCTGTATCCCCAACACTAGATTGCATAACCAGAAAGTTTCTGGAGTTTATAGGTGGGAATTCAAGTAGCTTCTAGGATATCTTTCCGACAGATGCATGATATGGGATTGGGTAAATCGCTATCATATGTATTTGTTTCGGCTTATTTCTGCAAGCCAATCCTTTGTTTTGTTTTGAGTTGTGGTATTTGAGTTGCTTCAATGTCAACTGTTGATTCCATACCTTTCAAGCGGTGTTCTCATATTTCTATGAGAGTGCTAATCCTTCTTGTTTATCGAGTTTGTCATGTCAATTCTTTTCCAAGCCGGCGTGCTTCTCTTCAAGTTGATCCGATCATTTTCAACAGCCGCAAGATCAACTCTAACTTTTCTCACCGGTGTTTGTTTCATCCATCCCAAGTTGTCCTTGTTTTCCCGCCCTCCCATCCCTTTTCCTTCAAGGGCTCAGATTTCTTAATCATGTATCCTTTTTATTTGAGAGAAGTCTCTTCATTCTTTTCTTTCGAAGTTCTTATCCAGTGATTTCCCATGAAGATGCTCAACAGTTTCAAGTTCATCATCCTTCGTTGTTGTTTCTTCTCCGGCGGATCCAATTTCAAGCTTTCGGTGTTGATCATATTCCTTTCCTTGTTTCAAATGTTTTTGCATGCCGGTGTACCTCTTAGTTGTTCACCTCTCTCTATTCTTATCCGGAGTGTTGAAGATATCTTGGAAGATTCATGTTTCCATTCTCAATTCGTTCAAGTTATTTTGAGGTATCTCATTCAAGCCATTTAAATCAACCGGTGCAATCCCCTTTAAATCAATCGTTCAATGGTGTTTCCTTTTGACTGGGCCCTAACCCACAAGTCTTTTCCCAGGAGCTTACCTGACTCTTCTAATTTATTCGGGGCCATTTCCCAAATTCTTTTCGAAGCTTGACGTCAGAATGAATTTTCATCAGTCATATGCCTTTCTCCAAAATCTTTCAATTTCTTTTCATCGTTGGTTCAACCTTTCCAATTTTCATCCCGGAGTATCTCAACAATTCATGGTGGTTTCTCATCGTCATTCTCAACATTTGAAGACCGAAGAAGAGTTTCTCTTAAATCTTGCTCCATTCACTTCAAGATTCATGGTTCTAGCTTCATGCCATCCTCTCATAATTGTTTTCGATTGTGAGAATTCTTTTTACCCATCCGGAGCATTTCATGAGTTGTTCCCATTTCTTTCCTCCGTAGGCCATCATGTCATAATTCCTCATTCTCAGCTTACAGCTCTCGTTCTCCAAATCTTACCGGTGCATCATTCAAGTATTCTCTAATCAGCTCATGATCTATTCATTCATTTGTATCTAAATTCCCTCAAGTATCAACGTCGTTTTCTAATTCCTCCCGGTGATTCGTTCTCTTTTCTTCATTCATTTTCAATTCTTATGGTGGTTCGTTCAAGAGTTCTCTTCCTTCGTTATCATACAGATTCATTCGTTCTTTCCAATCCTACCGGTGGTTCGTTGAAGACCTTCCCAAGTTTGCGCCATATCTATCTTAATCCCTTCTACGAGAATAAGTAGTATGCCAAATCCATTGCTTGTGATCAATTTAATTGGTGAAGGATGAGCATAATGTAGTTCTTATTCTTGTTTCATTGAGTAAATTCAATTCCTTATTTCGGAGTTGTTCATGATATCATTTCTCGGTTCTAAGTTGTTCATCTTTTCTTTTCCGGAGTTCCAAGTTTTTCCGCTTTATCTCGTCACAAAGCTCCATCTAAATCATCGCAAGGCTTCACTTTGTGTTTTCAACTTATCTTTCTTTTTATCATCCTTTCATTACCGGGGTTCTTCATGGAGGCTCTACATGGTGGTTCGTCAAGGATTATTTTCATTCTTCAATTGTTCTTCAAGATTTCTCTCGAAGTTATGATCCATCAAGCCATACTTCAAAATAAACATGGTGCTCAACACATGTTTTGTTTTGAGGAGTTCAAGCATTCTTCATCTTGCATTCTGAAGTGCAATTCTTTCTACCTTATCTTTTGAGATGGTGTTATGTCATCCTTGGCAATTTCTCCTCGTGCTTCATGATTCACATGTTGTCAAGAATGAGGTATTTAAATCCATCAATCTATTCATTGGAGTTATCTTGGGTCATATTTCACCTATAGCCTTCCCTAAGGAATGATGCTAATTGTGGTGCCTATCGATAATCAAAGTTTCCTCCTATTCTCTCATTAAAAGGAGTTTTCATCTCCTTGCTGATCTCAATCCAATTAACTGTTTCCATCGGTGGCAGGTTGTCACCTCATCATTTTGAGATGTTTGCCATAAGCCCACAACAAGCTTATGTTTTTCGTTGTTGATTTTCCAACAACTCCGTTCAATTCTTCTTTGCAAGGATGCTTTTCAAGATCATTTGTGGCAGAAGTTGTCATTTTCTTCTCCATTATTTTATTCCAATGATCTATCTTCTATTCTTTCTTCCGGAGGCATTGTGATGTTGCTCTCTTCATCCCATCATCTCGTTTTGCCAATATCATGTTCTTTTCCTTGCTTATCCGTTTTAAGAGGAGTGTTATGTCCTCTGCTCAAGTTCTTTCATCTTATCAAGTCTTGCATCTCTTTTTAACCGGAGTGCTGTCCGAATTTGATCGTCCTTGTTCCTTGTTTATCTTGTTTCAACCAGAGTGGTTCCAATTCCTTCTTGTCCATTGTAACCCTTTTATTATGTCTCTCAACCCCCAAGGTTCACATGGTGTTCCTTGTTTCTATTTTCTACCGTAGTGCTCTCAATTATGTTCAACTCTATTATGTGCTTTCTTTCAACTTTTTCAACCTCTCAAGGTTCTTTGGGTTCACCCATTTGTTGAAGAAGCAACTTTGTTTTACCTCTCCTCTTCCTTTTCCACTTCTCTCCGGTGCCATCCTAGATCTCGGGACGAGATCCTCTTGTAGTGGTGGAGTGTTGTAACGCCCCGGATACAACTTTCCATATTCGTAACTCCAACTCTTGCCTTTTCCGGAGACGCGATATGTTTTTTCCTTCGTGGTTGTGCTTTTGTCTTTTGTTTTGCATTTTTTTCATGGCGTGCATCTCATCTCATAGCATTATGTGCATCGCATCCATATGTTTTCATAAAACCCGTATCCGCTCGTAGTTGCCACACCACCCCTTGCTTTTGTTGACTATTCCGAGACCAATCGGGTTTTTGCTTCCCTCTTGACCCTGACCACCTAACCTCTCTTGCCAGCTCGCCCCCCCTCTTGGTGTGTCCAAAAACTGCTCCGAACCCGAACTGGGCTGTCGTGACCGATGAGTCCGGATCATCCCCAAACGTCTATAAAACATCTCTATTTTTCTGTTTTGGACTCTCTAACCCATTTATTCCGAACCATCCGATTTCGATCAGATGATCCAAACTCATCTCCCCTTTCTTATATATAAATCTCCTTGTCCATTTTTAGACCAAACCCTAAATCCTACTCCCTCCGTTCTGAATTACTTGTCGCAGAAATAGATGTATCTAGAACTAAAAAATGTCTAGATACATCCATTTATATGACAAGTAATTCCGAACGGAGGGAGTAGGACATTTGTCCCCCCTAGCCGCCACCCACTCACCAAATCCCCCTCGGGATCCATCCCTCCCCAACCATCGCTCGCCCCTACAGCCTCCAGATCCCCACGCCCTCCACCTCGCTCGATCCAGCGCCTCCCCTATTCCTCCTCAATTTTGCCACCGATCCAACCAGCCACTCCTCTCGATCCACCAACCATTGTGTCTGCAGCCTCCTCTGCCTCGTCCCTGCCGCCGGCAAGCAGCAGCAGCAACCAGGCCGTCCCGCCTCCTCTTCCCCGACGTTGCTGCCTCGCAGGAGCATCCCGAGCCGGAGCTCGTCCGCGAGCAGATCGAGTTGCCATCT
The DNA here is from genome assembly GCA_021605145.1 of Aegilops bicornis. Lineage (NCBI taxonomy): Eukaryota > Viridiplantae > Streptophyta > Magnoliopsida > Poales > Poaceae > Aegilops > Aegilops bicornis. The sequence continues at coordinate 155,712,900 of CM038669.1, forward strand.
CCCTCCTCCTCGTCAACCCGTCGATTCCCTGCAGATACAGCCGCGTGCCTCCTCTACGCCAAGGCCGCGGCCTCACCTCGAGTCTCCCCACTGCATCCGCTTCGATCCGGCGGGGAACGGGACCCCACCGCCCTGAACCGGATCTGGCAGATTTCGGGTTCCGGCAGACCCTCTAGGTTCAAACACTGCGGTGCGCGCGGAGATCTCGCCCTCTACCTACCTGCGCCTCGCCGCCTCGCTAGGATCTAAACTATGAAAGGAACAACACAAGAGACACATGGTTTATACTAGTTCGGGCCACCATTGTGGTGTAATACCCTACTCTAGTTTGTGGTGTGGTGGATTGCCTCTTGGGCTGATGATGATGAACAATACAAGGAAGAACAGCCTCGCGAGGGTCTGTTCTTGGTTGGTGCGATGAACTGCTAGGGGGAGTTCAGTCGCTCTCTCTCTCTGCTGATTCAAGATGCTGAATCCTCTCTCCTAGATGCCGGGGCCCTACCCTGCGGGTGGCTAGTCCTATTTATAGGCAAAGGCACTGGGCCTCTTCCCAAATATTGAGCGGGAAGGGCGCCAACAGTTGGCCATTTTGAAGGGTAACATCTATTACACTTATCCTGACTAAAGTTGGTCCTCGCCTGTCAAAGGCTCTGGCCGTGACGCCGGCTTGGGCTCCACGATGACTTCCTTCCTGCCGTTGCGACGGTGTTGGTCTTCTTGCACCAAAACGGATGCCTTTGCTTGATACTCTCGCCTGCGCTTGCTCCCTTTGCATCAAAGAGGAAAGGAGGACACTGCGCGGGCTGGCGCCCTCCTGGCGCCCTTGGTCGTCATGGGTTGCGTCATGGGCACCTCGTGAGGTACCCCGCCTTGATCTCTCCGCCTCCTCGCAAGCCAGCCTGACGAGGCCGTGCCTGAGGAAGCTTCCTGTTGTTTGCCCCGCAAGGCTTGGCCCCTCGCGAGGGTCTTGATCTTGTGCTGATGAAGATGGGCCATGCTGGGCCACCCCTTGAACCACGCCGCAGGCCGTAGGCAGGAAAGTCTGGGTACCCCCGTTCCCAGAACGCCGACAGTAGTCCTCGGGCCCAAGGCGCGCCCGGACTTGGCTGAGCAGAGAGGCGAAGGGGCAAGGGCGAAGCGCCGCGGGCCCTAACAGCCTCTTGACCTCGGGCGCCAGCGTGGCGATTGATTGACGGGCGGCACTGTTCCCCCACGCCTCCTTATTCTGCGCCCAACTAGGCGGACCCGTGGTTGCACACATGCGTTCCCCTTTTTGCCGCTCGACCGTCCCCCGCTCTTCCTCCTCTCGAGCTCTAGTCTCCACTTCCAATCCAATCTCGAATCCTCCCCCTTCCATCGCCATGGCTCCGACGAAGAAGGGGAAAGGGAAGAAACCCGTGCCCCCGCCTCGCTCGCCGTCGTCGATGGCTCCTGCCGTCGATCGGTCGATCATACTCAGCCGAGAAGGCTTGGGCAAGGTCAACTCTGCTTTGGACACTATCTTCAACGAGTGCGGGAGGACGATGGCCTGGCCCGCGTCTCACTTCTCCATCGACAGAATAGTCACCGAGGTCCGGTACTTTGCCCGGCATACGTAGGCGGGACTGGTTTCCCCCCTTTTCCAATTTCTTCAACGCTGTGCTTTCCCATTACCAGATCCATATGATGCATTTGGGTCCTGAATCCATTACTATTCTTGCCGTCTTAGCCTTTGTCTGTGAGGCAATGATGGGCATACCTCCTTCAGTTGCCTTGCTGCATCACTTCTTCTCTCTGTGCCTCGTCGACCCCACCCAATGCTCGGGGTGCGTGAGCTTCATTGCCGCACCAGAAACAACGGCTTCAGGGATTGATTTCAGTCTTCCTCAGCCCGCGCCTGGGTTCCGCGAGCGATGGCTGTAGTGGATGTTGGGGTGCCCAGCCCCCTGCTTTCGGAGCCAACATCTCCCACTGTCCCCAATTTAGGGTGGGGCCAGGAGATGCTCACGAGCCCCCGGCTCGTCTTCGTCTGGCGTCGCTTCGCGTTCCTGAGGGCACTCGACGTGACGGCACCCAAGGTGGTGAAGGAGTTCCTGCTGTGCCACATTGCCCCTCTCCAGTGCCACTCCCACCGGATGTGGGCCTTCGGCGGGCGTGAGGATCGCATGAGGCTCCAGGAGGAGGACCTGACGCCTGAAGCACTGAGGAAGGTGCTCTTGGTCTTGACTGGGGACCCCACCCCCGGCAGCATCCGGCAAGGGGGGGCTTTGCTGTACTTTTGCTCGAACAGGGGCGACTTTGTGAATCAGATGCCCAGCTTCGACGAATGGGGGCTGCGCCCCGCAGGCCTCGCGGGGCCTTGCGAGGACCTAGTGGTGGTGACCGCCCTTCCAGTTGCCCACGGTGGTCCTTCCTCAAGTGGCGGAGCAGGGAGGCGTGAGCCGCTGGAGGCTGAGGGGCCCCCCGCCGGGATGACGATGCCAGGCAGCACTCCTGAGGGGGCAGCTCCTGAGGCCCGTACTGCTGCGGCTGAAGGCGTTGAGCCGCTGCCCGCGGCGCCCGTGGTTGAGGCCCCTGAGGCCCCAGCTACCCTTCTTGGTGAGGCGACCGGCGGCATGCATCAGGGCGACGCCCCTGACGCTGGTCACCTCGATGCTTCTTCCTCGTTGCAGGCTGACCCCTGCGCTCAACTCCTGGGCCGCTTCCGCGTGGACTTCGAGGCTCTCCGGAAGAGAAGGGAGGCCTTGGGTGACGATTACCCATGCCGCCTGCTGATCCTCCCGTTGCTTTGGCTGATCCTTGCTCTGCAGGGCCTTTCCCGCCGAGCTCACGGAGATGGCTGAGGAGCCATCCCCCTAGGCTCCGCCCTCTCCACCGTCTTCGAGCGCTCCGAGCTCTAGCAGAGCCCTTGTGGTGAGGCCGGTCGGAGAGGTGAGCCATCCTGTGGCGCATCGCAGCTCTGCGCGCCTCGCAGCCCTCCTTCGCGAGCCTTCTCGGGGCATAGCCAGCCTGCCATGGGCTTCTCGTCTGGTCGTGGATGGCGATTGGCTGAGGTCAGCCCTGTGCTCTTCATTTGGGGATGGGCTGGCCCCAGGCCGGGCTTCTAGCGAGGCGTGCCCGGCCATCTCGAGGGCGCCAGCCCCCAGCCCCTGCCCAGAGGGGGAGCGCTAATTTGTGGCCCTCCGCGCTTACTTGGGGCGTATGACGGCGCAGAAGACATGCTCGAGCGCGCTCGGGAGCGTTGCGCTCTTCGCCAAGGGTTTCTTCGGAGGGCGGCTGACGCGGTGAGCCTGCTTGGTGAAGAGCTCGCTGATGAGGACGCGCGACTCGAGGCTGAGGGCCTGCGCCTGGTTGAAGAGAGGCGCAAGCTGACGGCGGCTGTTGCCCTTGCGCGCCACCAGCGTGACCTTGACAATGAGGAAGCCGAGGCGTCACTGGCGGCCTCTTGGGAGGCCCGTTCCCTGGTCGTCGAGGAGGCCCGAGAGGCTGACCGACGGCATGAGGCGGCGGAGGAGCGGGCGCGGGAACTCCTGGCCTGGTGCCATTCCCTGGAGCAGCAGGTGGAGCTGCGTGAGACGGCCCTTGCGTCGATGAAGGTGGCTTCGGTCGACCAGGCAGAGCTCCAGAAGCGTGAGGAGGCACTGACGCTGGAAGCTCCCGAACGCGCACGCGATCTAGAGCGTCTGGAGACGAGGGAGCGCGTGGTGGCGCAGGCGGAGGATGACATCGCTGCTCGGGAAGCCAGCGTCCTGGAAGAGGTTGGACGCCGGGTGGTGACGGCCCGCTTGAACCTTGAGCGCGAGTTCGAGGAGAGGCTGGGGATGATCCGGGTCGAGGCTGAAGGCAGTGAACGCCACCGAGGCCAAGCTGGATGAAGTGACGCGGCGGGCCGATGCTTCCCGGGCCGCCCTTGGCATGGCGCAGGAGGAGCTGACTACCTCCCGCGCTGAGGCGCTTCTTCTCCGTTAACGGGTGGACGAGGCCGAGGCCGTTGCGCGGCAGAACGAGGACGAGATACGCCGGGCGGATCTCGGAGCACCAGCATGGCCCCATGCTCACCACGCCCGGAGAGAGCCAACACAGCCTTTGGTAACATTCGTGAGGCGGCCGTTGGCGAGCCCCACGCAATCAACTATCTTTGGCAACCTTCAGTTCTTCACCGGCGTGGTGACGCGGCTGGAGGTGCGATCGGTCGAGCCAACAGGTTGGTGGAGGAGCCGCGCCCTGCTCGGGCGCGCCTTTTGTCGTGTCTTCAGCCATCTTCGAAACATGGACCCCAACTTCGACTTTGACGCCGCCATCGCCCCAGTACCCCAGGCCGTCCGGGACGACTTGGCGCACTGGGTGGAAGACAACGTGGATGCCCTCGTCTGGTCCTTCGCTTCTAATAACGACGTCGTGGTAGTGGCTACTGGTGAAGGCGGCGTGGTGAACGGCCCTGACGCCGCTGACGATGACGCGGAGAGCGATGGCGAGGCCCCCGACGGCAGCGACGATTCAGGAGGTGCCCCTGATGATGCATTGGGGGATTTATCCGTCTGACCGTGTGTTGTCCCTGCTTTCTTACCCTGCGCAGATAGTGTTCGGGCTTTGCCCTGAAGGTTGTAAGAGCATTTTGGGAGGGGGAGCCCCTCATGTAAAAACTTGCGTTCAGCGTATTAGTATATGCGATATCACCCATACGCCTGCGCCAAGTGGCTGGCTTTGCGATGAGCTGGCTGGCTAGTTTACCTTCGAACCGTGTGGGCCCTGAGATAGCCTGCGGAGGGCTGCGGTGTCTCGAGTGTCTCCTGATCGAGCCCATAGGACCTGTAATAAAACCTCCACGAGAGGGCGCGGCGGCGGCGATCTGGGCTGCACGCAAGCTAGGCTGGCCCGGCTCGTGAGGGGCTCACGAGGGAGGCAGCTGAGGCAAAGTGGTAACTGAGCAGAGATTGCTCCAACAAGACTAAACACCCCTTCCCCGGACACACGCAAATCTCAAGCTCAAATCCAACTTAAATCCAACGGGGGAAAACGACAGCCAAGGGAAAAAGCAATGAAAGCAGAAAAAGGCCGCGTCCGGCACCTAGTCTAGTCTTGGACGTCTTCTCACCAGCACGGAGCTAAGTGCTGCCACTGGGCGTGGGAGGGAGCCCCAGGGCCTGAGGCCGGCACCCCTGAGACTCCGTGGCGTGTACAACCCCACTCATTATTACGTGAGAGTGTTACAGGCGGCGAGCTTCACGAGCACTGGGCCTTCTTCACGATTACCGGCCTTGCTTCATATCGCCAGACGAGGGCCCGCCTTGCGCCACACTCTAGTGCCACCAACGACGACCGGAAACCAGGACGCCGCCATGGGAGTAGAGCGGTCGCCACGTTCCTCTGACGACCACGGGTCCTTCCGCTGTGGGCAGGCCCTAAGGCACCTCCCCGCAGAGGGCCTACCTCCCGAGGACGCCTTGCTCAACGCCGTGGTGGTGATGCCAGATCTCGGCCCCTCTCCTGCAGCCCCCGGCGCCCTCCTCCTGAGGGGTAGGAAACTGCCGGAGCGGGGCAGCCGCCCGCTGTGGCGACCTGCACCTCCTGCGATCCATGGTTAGCGTATGCCTGCTCCTGAGGAATTAATGGTACCCAATAACCGTCGCCTCCAGCGTGGCTGATGGGGCCTTCCCGGGGCTCCTGGAAGAGCTCAACTTCTGGTGCCTTGTCCCCCCAGCTTGGGCCGAGGAGCGAGCCTTGTTCGTCCTCGTGCGCGTGCCCTTGATCCATCATGTGGGGCACGTACTCTTCCGGGGCTGCCATCCCGAATGCTGCGCCGTAGTGCTCCGTGTGCCATGCTGCTCTGCTTGAGGCGCCCACCTGGGGGTGGCAGCGCGGCGGCCCACTGGGGCCGTGGGTCCTGGCGAGTCCTTATTCGCTGGCCGGAGGCGGAGGCAACGCCGCTGTTGGCCCGGTGCTGACGGCCTGGCTGGCGTTGGGGTGGACTTGGAGTCTGCTTGGAGCTGCGCGGGCATGCGTGGAGCCTCCGCGTGGGCCGCCCTGGACCGGAGGTGGGAGTTGGGTGCAGAAGGGGTGAGCCCCCGATGCGGCGAAGCCCAGGAGCTCTGCCACCCGTTCTAGCAGCATGTCACGGCCGCCCTCCAGCAGCCTGCATTGTAGTAGCTCCCGGGCCACTGTGAGCGCGGCCCTTGAGTTCGCCTGCTCCTGCCGGGTGTCTGCGGCGTCATGGCATGGCGTGGTTGGAGGCCCTACGCCGCCCGCGCGCCTCCGTGGCGTGAGAGCTGTCGTTGATTGTCCGCGTCGCCCATGGCCGCAGCGCCCTGCGGACCATGAGCTGCCTGAGGCATGGGGTCGCCCGGCGGCGGCTCTGCGTGGGCGGGCCAGGCCGCCCGAGGATCGAGGTTGCCCGCTTTGGTCGCGGACATGATGATGACGATGCGACGGGGCGCGAAGCGGCAGAAGGCGGATTCCGGTGCACCCCTATCTGGCGCGCCAAATGGCGGATTTCGGGTTCCGGCAGACCCTCTAGGTTCGAACACTAGGGTGCGCGCGGAGATCTCGCCCTCTACCTACCTGCCTCGCCGCCTCGCTAGGATCTAAACTATGAAAGGAACAACACAAGAGACATAGGGTTTATACTAGTTCGGGCCACCATTGTGGTGTACCCTACTCTAGTTTGTGGTGTGGTGGATTGCCTCTTGGGCTGATGATGATGAACAATACAAGGAAGAATAGCCTCGCGAGGGTCTGTTCTTGGTTGGTGCGATGAACTGCTAGGGGGAGTTCAGTCGCTCTCTCTCTCTGCTGATTCAAGATGTTGAATCCTCGCTCCTAGATGCCGGGGCCCTACCCTGCGGGTGGCTAGTCCTATTTATAGGCATAGGCCCTGGGCCTCTTCCCAAATATTGAGCGGGAAGGGCGCCAACAGTTGGCCATTTTGAAGGGGAACATCTAGTACACTTATCCTGACTAAAGTTGGTCCTCGCCAGTCAAAGGCTCTGGTGGTGACGCCGACCTGGGCTCCACGATGACCTCCTTCCTGCCGTTGCGACGGTCTTGGTCTTGTTGCACCGAAATAGATGCCTTTGCTTGATACTCTCGCCTGCGCTTGCTCCCTTTGCACCCAAGAGGAAAGGAGGAAACTGCGCGGGCTGGCGCCCGCCTGGGCGCCTCTTGGTAAATCTTGGCTTCGTCATGGGCACCTCGTGAGGTACCCGCCTTGATCTCTCGCCTCCTCGCGAGCCAGCTGACGAGGCCGTGCACGAGGAAGCTTCCCGTTGTCCGCCCATGAGGCTTGGCCCCTCGCGAGGGTCTTGAGCTTGTGCTGATGAAGATGGGCCATGCTGGGCCACCCCTTGAGCCACGCCGCAGGCCGCAGGCAGGCAAGTCAGGGTACCCCCGTTCCCAGAACGCCGACAGGATCCCCGCCGTCCCCGTCGTCTGCATCTCTTCCGACGAGCACCACCAGGTTGTGGCGCCCCTGCCTTCCATCTCTCCCTTCCGCTCTCCTCTCTCTCTCTCATGTTTCTCTCTCTCCCTCTCTGTGTTCAGCGCCGGGCATGGAGCCCCGATGCCTAGGAGCTTCATCCTCGAACCGAGCTGGCCCTGATACGGCCATCTCCGACGCCCCCATCGTCGGGCCGCCAAGTCCCTTGCCTCGTCCGCATCTGCCTCGTCGCCGCCGGAGTTCCAAGCTGCGTCGCTGCCTCCCTGCCATACTGTTTCGGCCTCGTCCTCGTCGAGTAGAGAACGAGCGCACTCCGTCGTTGACTCAGCGCTGGGCCACCTCCCCTTCGCCTGTTGGTCAAGGCCCAGCCGTGCCAAGATCCGGCCTTCCTGGCCTCCTGCTCCACTGACTTGGCTTAGCCCATGGTGAGCCACCCCAAGCCCAGCTCCCCAGCAGATTTCGGCCCGGTCTGTTTTTTTACAGATCTGCGATTTTAGCTATTATCCGTGGATTTACAGTTTTATAGAAAAGTCCTTGCACTTCATGCATTTAATATCTCACAAACCGTGCATCAGATTAAAATATTTTAAATATGAAAAATGCTTAGAATTTCCTCTAGTTTCACATTATGCCACTTTCATCCATGTTAAAATGATTAAACTTGTTGTTTGTTTAAATTTGCTTAAATGCCATGCTAAAATGATTTATTTCATAACTAAATAACCGTAGTTCAGTTTTAAATAAACTTTATATGTAAATGGGGTAGAAAATGCATAGTTTAACATGGTGGCATGTTTAACAACTATAAAATATGCTTTAGTTCAGAACAGTACCAAATCTAAAATATGCATATGGGGATTTTCCGGAATTGTTGTTTGTTGTTCCGGCCTCATTTAAACTTGCCTAAATAGTTAGTTTGCTTATGCTTCACCTCTTGCCATGTTTAACAACATTTAATATTGTTTGGTAGCTTAAACGAGATTAAAATAAATATGTCAAGGTGGTGTTTTGTCAATATGCAACTCGTTGCATATTAAGCTCCACTTAACTTGTAGTATTGTTTGTTGCACTTTGCCATGCCATGCCTCATTAAACCGTACATGCATCATACTTGATTGTGCATCATTCCATGTTTATGCTTGTGCACTTACCATGTTGTTTGTTTCTTTCCGTTGTTGCTTCTTAGTTACGGTAATGTTGCGATTGTGAGGATTCGTTCGACTACTCCCGTTCATCTTCTTCATGGACTCGTTCTTCTTCCTTGCGGGATTTCAGGCAAGATGACCGTCACCTTGGATCTCATTACTATCATTGCTATGCTAGTTGCTTCGTTCTATCGCTTTGTTGTGTTACCTACCACTTGCTTATCAAGCCTCCCAAATTGCCATGAACCTCTAACCTAGCAAACCGCTGTTTGGCTATGTTACTGCTTTGTTCAGCCCCTCTTATAGCGTTGCTAGTTGCAGGTGAAGATGAAGATTGCTCCATGTTGGTTTATGTTTATGTTGGAATATTACAATATCTCTTATATTATTAATGCATCTATATACTTGGTAAAGGGTGGAAGGCTCGGCCTTATGCAGTGTTTTGTTCCTTTCGTTGCCGCCCTAGTTTCTGTCATATCGGTATTATGTTCCCGGATTTTGCGTCCCTAACTTGGTTGGGTGATTTATGGGACCCCCTTGACAGTTCGCTTTGAATAAAACTCCTCCAGCAAGGCCCAACGTTGGTTTTACCATTTGCCTCACCACCACCTACTTTTCCCTTGGGAGTCGCTCTCTCGAGGGTCATCTTTATTTTAGCCCCTCGGGCCAATGCTTGTCTAAGTGTTGGTCCAAACTAGAGCCACTTGCGGTGCAGCCCCTAGGAAACTTGGGGTATCTTCAATTGCCGTACATAGTGTTCATCTGGTGTTGCCCTGAGAACAAGATATGTGCAGCTCCTATCGGGATTGTCGGCACATCGGGCGGTCTTGCTGGTCTTGTTTTACCATTGTCAAAATGTCTTGTAAACCGGGATTCCGAGACTGATCGGGTCTTCCCGGGAGAAGGAATATCCTTCGTTGATCGTGAGAGCTTATAATGGGCTAAGTTGGGACACCCCTGCAGGGTTTGAACTTTCGAAAGCCATGCCCGCGGTTATGTGGCAGATGGAATTTGTTAATATCCGGTTGTAGTAAACTTGAAGTAAACTCTTCTAAAATACACCAACCGTGTGCGTAATCGTGAGTGTGTCTTTTCGGGGCTGATCGAGAGGAGAACACGGTTTCTGGGTTATGTTTGACGTAAGTAGGAGTTCAGGATCACTTCTTGATCATTACTAGTTGACGACCACTTGCTAAGCTCCTCTTCTCGCCCTTGTTCCGTAAGTTAGCCACCATACTTTTCTTAGTCGCTGCTGCAACCTCACCACTTTACCCCTTCCTTAGCCTTTAAGATTTGCTAGTCTTGATACCCATGGTTCTGGGATTGCTGAGTCCTCGTGGCTCATAGATTACTACAACAATAGTTGCAGGTACAAGTTTTGCGATGATCATGATGCGAGAATGATGTTTACTTGTTTTGAAGTTCTTCTTCTGCTTCTTCGACCAGGGGATAGGTTCCAGGTCGGCAGCCTGGGCTAGCAGGGTGGATGTCGTTTGAGTTTCTGTTTATGTTTCATCCATAGTCGGATGTTGATCTCTTGTATGATATTGATGTATTCTTGCGGCATTCGCATGCCTTGTATGTATCCCATCTATTATGTAATGTTGATGTAATGATATCCACCTTGCAAAAGCGTCTTCAAGATGCGCTTCTATCCTTGGTGGGACCTTCGAGTTCCTTTAGGATAGGATCGCATCTTGGGCGTGACAACCAGGTTCTGGAGCATTCGCCCATTTCCTCGGCAGCGCCTACTGCACCTTCGCTACGGTGGAGAGAAGGAAGAACACGACGATTCGGCCATCTGGTGCAACAAGCTTGTGGACATCCAGAAGCAATACAAGATCATCAGCAACGGGCAGGAGAAGGACTCCGTGGTTGACCTTGCCGAGACCATCATGGATCCACGATACGCCAACATGAAAGAAGGCGACACGAACACGTGGGAGGTACCTCTGAATCTAGCCTACATAACCTACGCGGCCAGGGCGGATACGCATGCTACGACATATACTGAGCAGATCTTGGACATGAGGGCGTGTTCCGCTTCCAGTAACCGGCGAGTACACGGACAGCCGCATGGCGTCATGATCAGCGTGCAAGGAAGGTATAGATGTTGTACTTTATCTGTTTATAAGCACCTTTATCATCTGAGTGTTTCATGCATTAGCCTATGTGTCGTAATTATCTGTTTTTATGCGAAATATTTCTTTTAAGAACCCATTAACCTGATTGCTTTTTTAGAGGCTATTTGCTTATGTATGTAAACTAGTTCACTTGTCCATAAAAAACTAGTTCACTCGGCTGTCGTGCTTTGAATCTCCTTCCTCCCAACATATTCCCCTCCTCAGGTGGACCCAGCAGGTCTCTGAATTTTCTCCCACTTTCTTTTTCGATGTAAACTGAGTTTTTTCCCAGTACTTTCCCCTATAACCAACTCAACTGTCCCACGTCTAGCCTAAACAATAATAATACCCCACGTACTATTAACTCATCAAATTAGAATGATATTTTAATTCGTAAGTTGAAAGTTCTTACAAAATAATAATAATAATTGTTGATATATAACTTGGCAAGTTAACTCCTAGTGATTGCGTACATAAGCTTGCAAAGATTTTACTGACGTGCAATCATGTGTTTATGTTTTTATAACATTTATCCATCTAGCACAACAAGATATTTTCACCCAGCCCAGCAAGTCCATGGATTTAGAAAAATGCAAATGGGTTAAATGGGCTGCATAGATGCTACATCATTGTTTCACCCAGCCCACCAAATGGACTAAAAAACAAATGGAATAGGCGACATGTGGGCGATGGGTGAAGCCTAAGAAGGCGTTGGATTTACATCCAATGGCCGACATTCTTCTTAAATCTCTCGTCTTCTTCCCCCAGCGCTGCCGGAACCGCCTGCTCCAGCCTTCGGCGTCCAACGGCGTTGTTTTGCGCTCCTCAGCGAAACGCTAACCCACCGACGGCCAGGCCATTCCTCCACTCCGCACCTCCTGTTATTCTCTGCCGAGTGGAGGCCCACCCCACACTCGAACCAGTCAAGTTTCCCACTCCTCTCTGTCTGCGACTCCACTGCCGCGTCTTCCCCATCTGCGGTCGTTCGATGCAGGGGCCTCATTGTAAATCCACCGCCTCGATGTGCTCGGCGCGGCGTGGTTAACATACGAGAGTCATCGGAAGAGGACTGTACATGGAGAGCCTGACGGCTGGGACCCACGAGGTCCATGGTCGCACGCAAGGAAAATTCCTCCTTATTATGCACTGTACGTGCACTGTAAGTGGGAAGGGCTTCTGTATTTCACGAAAAAAACGTTCCCCCCACTGACAAGTCGGACCCACCAGCTATATCTTCGCACGCAAGGAAGTGCCTCCTTATTACGCATGAAAAAATGAATACCCCCTGCTAGCTGGGACCCACCATAGTGGGTGCCTGACTTGTGGGCCTACTAAGTTGACGAGGACAGAGGGCTTGGTCAACTTAGTCAATATGAACGATTCTAGCTCCAGTGACTGTACGATGTCCATCCAACGACCATAATGCTTCTTCAACCTCTGGTCTTCTTGCTCCAGCCGCCCAAAGTAGCGTCGGTCGTGCCGCGTGCTCCTGCCTCTCGTGGCCGGCTGTGATGCCGCGTAGGCCTGACCGCCACCTACTACTCCCACCGCTGGCCCAGGGTATCTCTCTACTCACCCACACCCCCTGTTATTATGCAGCGACGGCAGCCTCACGCCGCAGCCGAACCAGTGAACCCTCGTACTCCTCTCCGCCACTGTCGCATCTTCCCCGGCTCCGCGTCGTCCCCTTCCTAGGCCTCGCCGTCGCCCACCGCCTTGGTGCTCTCGGCGCTGCGTGGTCAATGTGGTCAACGACCGACTTCCATCGGAAGAGTAATCTTCATGCGTGGAGAGGCTGAAAGGCTGGGTCCACAGGCATGACCGATGTTTTTGTGATTTGCCAAGTAAGTCGCTTTGTCGGGCCTGTTGGGCTGCAAATCTTTCAAGACGAGGAGAGCTTCATTAAACTTGCCGAAACCGCCTATCAAGAATGAGAAATTGGTTTTACATTTTTAAAACACATCAAACCGGCAATTAGTTTCAAATATCTTTTTTTCATTTCGAGATTTTAAATTACTTTAATTTTTATGCATGGAGAATTTGTTGGATTTTATATTGATATACATTTTTTTAAAATCAGTTTGAATGGGAGTCGAAATTTCGGGATTAAAAACAGTTCGGACCGCACCGAAATATGAAAAATTTCATATAATTTTTTAACCGTGGCCACAATATGGGCTGAGAATATGGGCTCCAAAAAAAACCTTAAGAATTAGCAAATGGGCTGTAAATTATTAGAAATAATGGTAGATGGGCTGTATGCTGTTTTCCACATATTTGAGGCTTTCCTAAAAAAATGTTGACGCACAAGCAGTGACTGTTGGATGTCCATCGAACGGTCGTCGTGCTTCTTCAATCTCTGCTCTTCCTGCTCCAGCCGCTCAAACAAGCGTCGGCGGGACTGCCTCCTCCCTCCTCCATGCCGGTGTCTTTGGTTGGCCAGCAGGCCTCACCGCCCCACCGTACTCCCATCGCTGGCCTAGCCATCCCTCTACTCACCCACACATGCTGTTATTCTCCGGCGACGTCAGACGAACCAGTAAACCCTCGTACAGTCGTACTCCCCTCCGCGTGGGAAACAACTGCCGAGTCATCCCTACCTCCGTGTCGTTCCCTTCCTAGGCCTCGCCGCCGTCCACCGCCCTAGTGCTCCCGGCGCGGCCTGGTCAACATGGTCAACGACCGACATGCATCTGAAGTGGACTGTACCTGGAGAGGCCGACAGCTCGGTCCACGACCGCACGCAAGGAAATGCCTCGTTATTATGTGCAAAATAATGATTCCTCCACCTGACATCAGGGACCCATCGAAAGGGCCTCTGTATTTCATGAAAAAACGTTACCGTCGCTGACAGCTCGGACCCACCAGCTATATCTTCGCACGCAAGGAAGTGCGTCCTTATTACGCACAAAAAATGAATACTCCCCCTGCTAGCTGGGACCCAGTATAGTGGAAGCTGACTTGTGGGCCTACTAAGTTGGCCAGTGCGGAGGGCTTTGTCAACTTAGTCAATATGCACGATTCTAGCTCCATGACCGTACAATGTCCATCCAACGGCCGTAGTGCTTCTTCAACCTCTGGTCTTCTTGCTCCAAAGCCCAAACCAAAGGCCGGTCGTGCCTCATGCTCCACCTCCCGTGGCAAGGCTGCGATGCGGCGGAGGCCTCACCGCCCCCTACTAGTTCCACCGCTAGCCAGGCCATCCCTCTACTCACCCACACCCCCTGTTATTCTGCGGCGATGGCAGCCTCACACCGCAGCGAACTAGTGAACCCTCATACTCCTCGACGCGTGGGCATCCACTGCCGCGTCTTCCCCGGCTCCGCGTCGTCCCCTTCCTAGGCCTCGCCATCGTCCACCGCCCTGGTGCTCTCGGCGTGGCATGGTCAAGATGGTCAAGGAACGGCTTCCATCATACGTGGACTGTACGTGGAGAGGCTGACAGCTGGGTCCATGGCCGCAGCAAGGAAGTGCCTCCTTATTACGTGCGAAATAATTATTCCTCCACCTGACAACGGGGACCCACCGGACAGGCCACCATATTTCACAAAAAAGGTTTGCCCCTGACTGCTGGGACCCACCAGCTACATCTTCGCATGCAAGGAAGTGCGTCCGGGATAAAAAAACGATTCGCCCCCCTGACTGCTGGGACCCACCAGCTACATCTCCGCAGGCAAGGAAGTGCCTAATAGTCGGGACCGACCTGGTCGAAGCGTATGTAGCGTTGTCATTCTGGTTGCGAACGTGTACGTACATATATACTGGTGGTTGTAGAGGCGTGCACGTGTCGTAGTAGAGGCGCGTACGTGTCGTAGTTGAGGCGCGCACGTAGCACGTACACGTACGTACGGCGGCCAGGGTGCAAGAAAGAAAATACGGACACGTATGTGTACATACGGGCGGGGTCTCGAATGCCTACTCGCGCATACGTACGGCCAAGGCTCGTGTACATGGCTGGGTCGGAACGGAAAAACACCGTCGTCGTCGTGTTCATGGGGAGGCAACGGAATGTGTCGTGTTCGTGGGGAGGCAACGGAATGCGTCGTGTTCATCGGGAGGCGAGCGAGCGTGGAGCCAACCGGCTGGGTCGGAACAAAATGCGTGGTCGTGTTCACCGGGAGGGCTTGGACGGAACATGCGATGGAAACGAGGCTTGGCGACCGCTGGCGGAGAAGCGGCCTTGTGTTCGACCGCCACGTTCAAACGGGATCCTGTTCATCGGAGGGGTCCGGCGTGCCGCCAAAGCGGAGGAAACAGACCTCCCTACGGTCGAAACGGAGTCCTGTTGATCGAGAGGCGTGGCATACCGCAAAAGCGGACGAAATGGACCTCCTATGGTCTAAACGGGGTCCTGTTGATCGGGAGGGTGTGGCGTACCGCAAAAAGCAGACGAAACGGGCTTGTGTTGGGCGCTACGGTCAAACAGGGTCCTGTTCATCGGGAGGGTGTGGCGTACCGCAAAAGCAGGACTCCACATGATACCGTTCATCTCCACCGTCGACCTCCTCCGGCCTCCACGGGCTCCCTGTTCATCCAGCCTCCACCGTGGCGCTTCTCCACCGCTCTTTGTTCAACCACCCCTCCACCGTCTACTGTTCATCCAGCCCTCCACACCATGGGGCCCTGTTCAACCACCCCTCCACGGGCACCCCTCCACCGTCTACTGTTCATCCAGCCCTCCACACCATGGGGTCCTGTTCATCCACCCCTCCACGGGTACCCCTCCATCGTGTACTGTTCATCCAGCCCTCCACCACACCACGGGGTCCTGTTCATCCAGAGGCAACGCCACCGCTCACTGTTCATCCAAACCCCCCTGCAACGCTCACTGTTCATCCCAGAGGCAGCATCGATCGACTTCACTTAGCAGCAGAGCGGCGAATCGCTCGATCTGGTTCAATTAACAGCCATCGATCGATCGCTCGGGTTCGAAGAACGCGTAGCGCAGCGGTAATCGCTCGGGTTCAGTTAGAGCCCAACGCCTCGCTCGGGTTCAGTTAGAGCCAACGCCTCGCACACACGTGCGTACGTGTACGAGAGAAACACGCATCTTTCGGCCCCCGACCTCCCACCGTAACCGGGAACTCGCCGAAATTTTCATCGCCCTCGCTTCTACCACGGTTTTTTCTGTCATGGATGGCCCAAAGAATGTCATGCAGCTGCGTCTCCGGCCCGCCCAGGACGAAAAGCCCATTTTCTGTCATGATTTTTGTCATAGAAGTAGGAGCCCACCACACCTATGATGATATCGGGTTTTGTCACAATTATCGTCATAGAAGTGTCATATGTATGACAGAAAAAATATTTGTTCGGCCCAAAATGTCACGGATGTGTCTTTTTTTTGTAGTGCCATGTCCAATCAACCACCACGTGTCGACCAAGGCCGCAGGCTGATGGGGCCTGTGGCGCTCTGCACTTGCCCTTTGGCTTCGCCTCGAAGCCAAGTCGGCAGCGCCTTGGGCGGGGGCTCTTGTCGGCGTGCAGGGAACGGGGGTACCCAGACTTGCCTGCCTGCAGCCCACAGCGTGGCTCTGCGAGTGGGCCCATACGGCCCATCTTCACCAGCTAACACTCAAGACCCTCGCAAGGGGCTAAGCCTCGCGAGGCGGACGACGCAAGACCTCATCGGGAGCGGCCTCACCAGGGTGGCTCGCGAGGGGTGGAGAGATCAAGGCAAGGCAAACCTCGTGAGGATCTCATGACTTGAGCCATGACGACCAAGGTCAGACGGGCTCCAAGCAGGCGCCAGCGCGCACAGTGTCCTTGCTTCCACTTTGGTGCTAAGAAGGCAAGCGCAGGCGAGGAGTTCCGAGGCGTCAGGCAAAGGTTTCCATATCGGTGCAACGAAACCAAGACCAGCAGGACGGCAAGACGGAGGTCACCGTGGAGCCCAAGACGACGTCACCACCAGAGCCTTTGGCAGGAGAAGACTACTTTTGCCAGGATAAGCTGTACTAGTTGTCCCATTTCAAATTGGCTGTTGTGGCATCCCTTCCCGCTCAATATTTGGGAAGAGGACCAGGGCCTCTATAAATAGGACAAGCCACCACACTAGAGGGGAGATTCAGATCAGCCTCACCCACACAAGTTCGCCAAGCACAAGAACACCTTTCCTCAGGAGGCTGTTCTTCCCTTTATACTGTTCATCCTCAGCCCAAGAGGCAATCCACCACCACCACACTGGAGTAGGGTATTACACCACAACGGTGGCCCGAACCAGTATAAATCTTGTGTCTCGTGTGTTGTGAGTTCGCCATGCCTAGCCTAGAGATCGCGAGTGTGTGAGGGCGTGATCAGTGAGGGGAAGATCTTCGCGTGCACCCCAGTGTTCAAACCTTAAGGGTTTTGCCGGAACCCGAAATCCGACATTTGGCGTGCCAGGTAGGGAGGTCGACGCGTGGCGGTTCGAGATGCCAAATGTCGGATTTCGGGTTCCGGCAAAACCCTTAAGGTTCAAACACTGGGGTGCGCGTGAAGATCTCCCCCTCACCGATCACGCCCTCACACACTTCGCGATCTCTAGGCTAAGCACGACGAACTCGCAACACACGAGACACAGATTTACATCGGTTCGGGCCACTGCTAGGTGTAACACCCTACCCAAAGGTGGTGGTGGTGGATTGCCTCTCGGCCTAAGGATGAATAGTACAAGGGGAAGAACAGCCTCCTCAAGAGAGGTGTACTACTGCTGGGTGAACTTGTGGGTGTGAGGATGGAAACCTGAACCCCTAAGATGAGTTCGAGATGCCTCCTACTGTGGTGGCTAGTCCTATTTATAGAGGCCCTGGTCCTCTTCCAAAATATTGAGCGGGAAGGGATGCCACAACGGCCAATTTGAAAGGGGACAACTAGTACAGCTTATCCTGACAAAAGTAGTCTTCACCTGCCAAAGGCTCTGGTGGTGACGCCATCTTGGGCTCCACGGTGACCTCCGTCTTGCCGTCCTGCTGGTCTTGGTCTCGTTGCACCGATATGGAAACCTTTGCCCGATGCCTCGGAACTCCTCTCCTGTGCTTTTCTCCTTAGCACCAAAGTGGAAGCAAGGACACTTTGTGCACTGGCGCCCGCCTGGCGCCTGCCTGGCCTGGGTCGTCATGGCTCACGACATGAGATCCTCGCGAGGTTTTCATTGCCTTGATCTCTCCGCCCCTCGCGAGCCAGCCTGGTGAGGCCGCTCCCGAGGAGGTGTTGCGTCGTCCACCTCGTGAGGCTAGGCCCCTCGTGAGGGTCTTGAGTGCTTGTTGTGGAAGATGGGCCATACGGGCCCACTCGCAGAGCCACGCCGTGGGCCGCAGGCAGGCAAGTCTGGGGACCCCCTGTCGGTGTCAAAACCGGTGGATCTCGGGTAGGGGGTCCCGAACTGTGTGTCTAGGCGGACGGTAACAGGAGACAAGGGACACGATGTTTTTACCCAGGTTCGGGCCCTCTCGATGGAGGTAATACCCTACTCCTGCTTGATTAATATTGATGATATGGGTAGTACAAGAGTAGATCTATCACGAGATAGAGGAGGCTAAACCCTAGAAGCTAGCCTATGGTATGATTGTTGTTCGTCCTACGGACTAAAACCCTCCGGTTTATATAGACACCGGATAGGTTAGGGTTACACAGAGTCGGTTTCAATGGTAGGAGATCTACATATCCGGATCGCCAAGCTTGCCTTCCATGCCAAGGAAAGTCCCATCCGGACACGGGACGAAGTATTCAATCTTGTATCTTCATAGTCTTGGAGTCCGGCCGTGATGATAGTTCGGCTATCTGGACACCCCTAGTCCAGACTCCCTCAAGAGCCCCCGAACCAGGCTTCAATGACGACGAGTCCGGCACGCATATTGTCTTCGGCATTGCAAGGCGGGTTCCTCCTCCGAATACTTCATAGAAGGTTTTGAACACCAGGATAGTGTCCAGCTCTGCAAAACAAGTTCCACATACCACCATATAGAGAATAATTTCTGCATAGATCTGCTGACGTACTCCGCGACGTGACATCACACCACGGCCAGGCCTTTATATGAATTGTTTTTTTACCGTTCCACCTTAGCGCGTTTAGCGAGGCGGTTTCCTTGGCACGTCTTATCAAAGCATAGATCATGCCACCTTTTTCCGGGATTCTTATCAATACGGACGTGGGTAACCCATCCGCACCATTGATTATGGCGCTTGGGAGATAAGCGAGTTTTACCAGGCTGGTGGGGGACGCATAGCTTCGTCCGTCCATATATGGGGATAAGGATCCACATTTTCACCTACGCCTTCTTCCTACTTTGCTCATCCATTTCCACGCACTCGAGCCCCAGCGCCCAAGTCCGCACATCCCACCTCAACCTTCTCCAACCATGTCCGGAGCGGGAGGCAGGTGGATGGCCTCCTCCGTCACGGAGGGGCACATCACAAGACTGCGGGAGGCCGGATATTTGTCCGGCAACATCGCCACATGTGGTGCCCGATGCGGGGCAGCTCATTCCAACCCCAGGCCCCATGAGAGGGTGGTGTTTCTCCCCACTTCCTCCGTCGACTAGGATTTCCACGTCACCCATTGGTCCGGGGGCTCATGTTCTACTACGGCCTGGACTTCCACGATCTGGCCCTGAATTTCATCCTCAACATCTCGGCGTTCATCGTCGTGTGCGAGGCCTTCCTCTGCATCCAGCCTCACTTCGGCTTATGGCTGAAGATCTTCAACGTCCAGCCGAAGGTAGTGGGCGGTTGTCAAGCGGAGTGCGGAGGCGCCATGGTTGGCAAGATGGTCAAAGTCCTATGGCTCGAGGGCTCCTTTGTGGAGACGATAAAGGGGTGGCAGTCGGGGTGGTTCTATATCACCGAGCCGCGCGATCCCAAATGGGCGGCGGCCTCCGAATTCAGATCTGGCTTCCCCACACGGCTCTCATCATGGAAAGAGACGGGCCTGACGTGGGGGAATTCGAATGAGATATCCGGACTGCAAACAGGCGTCCAAAACCTGGTGGACAAGAATCTCAGGCTTGTCAACGTAATCCAGGTGATGCTCATCCGCCGGATTCTCCCATGCCAACAACGGGCCTTCAAATTGTGGGAGTTCGATCCGGCACAGCACTCGACTCTAAAAAGGCTCTTCGACACGACGTACGAAGATGCCTGGAAGGTGCTGTTCAAGGGCGCCGAGGCTCCCTCATCTGCTACTAAAGATCGCGGATACAGCTCGCAGCGTCAAGCCGGCAAGGTAAGTTATTTTACCCTTTACGGGACTCTTTTTTCATAGATTGACTCTATGTGGGATCTAAAACTCCCTAATCTTTGACAGGACTGGCTGAAGATGTCCGGACAGATTAACTGTCCGGCTCCTTTTGTCGGAAGACCCAATGGACGCTTTCGATTGACGGCTGCTGGCTCCTGTACCCCATGTGGTGCCGGAGAAGAAGGCTAAGAAGGAGGCTACGGAACTCGAAGGAGCTCCCGATGCTGTGTGTCCGATTCTGAAGCGTAATCTTCTCCGAGGACGAGGAGGAGGAAAAAGAAGCTTCTCCCCCAGCGGGGGAGGAGAGGAAAAGGAAGGCCGCCCCAACTGGGGAAGCCGGAGGGTCCAAGAAGGGAAGAACCCTTCCTCCGGACTTCTCCACCAACGTCGACAACAACGAGGAGGATTGGCCAACAAGGGCCAAGCCCCTGGCGAGATCGTAAGTGTCCGGATACCCATGGATTTTTTATCATTGCATAGTGTTCTCTAATGCCGAACAATCATGCAGCCCGCCCAAGGGCGAGTTCGCCGCTTCGCCGGCGGGTCCTCGAGTTCGTCGGAAATGGAGAGTACTTCACTTCCGACCGCCTCCTCACCTCACGCTGCGGACGACGCCGCGGTGGGGCCCCAACAGGGGCTTGGTCAAGAGGAGGTGGCGCAGGAGGTGCCATAAGGCAACCTCCCGGACTCTAGGCGCGTGGGGGGTGAGACCCCCAGGGGCTCTAAGCCCGACCCTCGTTCGGACTCCATGCCGGAACCTTCAGCGATTCCGGAGTCCGGCAAGCAGTCCCTTCGTAGGAAGGGTAAGACGCCGGTGTCCTCCGTCCAACCGGAGGCACCGGATAGAGGCGCTTAACGGCGCTTCCATCGAGGAGGAGCACCGCACTGTTATGGGTGCGGTGATCTGGGCAGTTCAGTCCGCCAAGAGCGGGCTGACCGAAGCCTGTACCAGCCTTCTAAAAATATTACCGCATAGACAGTAGCCCCTGATGCTTAGTTCGGTGCTCGGAAAGAAAAGCCGAACTAAGGATCTAAAAAGATATACGCAGTAGTCTAACATAAGTATGTCAATATGGGAATGCAGGCTGCGCTGCTGACCTCTGCCGCACTGACTGCGGAGGTCAATGCATTGAAGCAGAGCCTCGAGCGGTCCGAGAACGAGCTCAGCCAAGCCAAGAAGCAGCTCGAGGACAAGGAAGGTAAGTAGTACCTTATTAAAGAAATACCTTATAGAAATGTTTCGGTTGCAAAAAATAACAGGAATAACATGGGTACTGCAGGGGCCACGAACGAGGTGGCGACCCTGATGGAAGCGATGTTCGTGGCAGAAAACAAAGCGGCTGCGGAATGCACCGAGCGAGAGAAGGGGGAGGCGCAGCTGGCGGAGGTGCGGCAAGAGCTCCAGGCTCTCGTGGAAAAACACGAGGGTTTGGAGCGTGACTCGAAGACCCGAGAGTCCGAGCTTGCCTCGGCTCTTGAGAGTGCCAAAGCTGCTAAGGCCGAGGCCCAAAAAGCCTTCCAAGAAATTGAATCATTAAAGAAGATAGCACCGGGTAAGGCATTCTTTATTCAAAGCAAGCATGTGAAAGTGAATTACCTATTACTTACCCGGATTCGGGGCTCTCCAGGAGCATTCGTAGATTTGCCCCGAAGTGTGTCTGATGCTGCCGCATTCTACCGTGCCAAGGAGGGGAGCTCGACGGAGAAGGTGTTCTGGTCTCAATATGCTGAGGCCGAACGTCCGGTGTTCTCGAGCGACCAAATTGAAGCAATGGGTCGAAGCTCCACAAGGTCGCCGAACAGGCCATGAAGGGCCTTATAGTTCGGTTGTGGCCATTAGAAGCCATGCACAGGAGCTACTTGGCTTATCGTAGCGGGCCGGTGGACGCCTTTGTCCACGGATTGAAGTCATCAAGCGCTCCGTCTGTATTGAAGGTGTCCGGTCGGGCCCTTGCCCGTGCTAAAGTGCACCGGGCAAGCTGGATGCGGAGAAGCTTGTGACGGACGGGCCACCGAAGGGCAAGGAGCATCGCACGCCCGAAATGTACTATGAGGGCCTCCTGAAGGGTGGACGCCTCATAGCGGATGAGTGCTCCAAAGATGTAATTTTTTAATAGACTCGCATTTGTTATCCTGTACGCTGAAAACTTGTTCATATGCGCTAAGCAACGCTTGTTAATTTAAAATATTACCTTCTATGCGGCCATTTATCAAATTTGAGAGATGGAAAGTCGTTGGCTTCAGCCCCCATGCCATGAGTGCTGGGGTGTTCGGGATAAACTTGAGCACTTTTGTTCCCATTATTGGGTCCATCTAGGAGGCGCCAACAAGAACGAACAAGGCAACCAGACTTATAATGCTTGAACACTCTCACTTAGCCATAGAATTCTATAATTTTAAATTTCGGCGAAGCCCCTAGTATTCGGAAGACCAAGTTCGGGCGCTATCCACGCCTTTGGCCGGACAATTCGGTTCCTCGCTCTAAGCGGCGTAAGTCTTTAGGGACCCAAAAACCTCTCGAACAGCTTAATCGCTCTCACCCTATCATGACGGTCAGTTTTAGCTTTCTCCAAAGGAGGTGCTCAACCCAGCTCAACCGGGGCACAATCGCAGTGGTTCTCCCGGTGCTACCTTAGCCGATATAACGGAACGTAAGGTACCAAAACACGGGAGCCGAGCAAACCCAACTATTGACCCAAGACATGATTCGGAGCCGATTCATACAATGTTATAAGTTCGGGGTGCCGCACTTGTGAAAGTGTTCGGACTTATCACACCATAATTTTGGGGTACTTAAGCCCCTGGTGTATTTGCCGTACCAAAGTGTACAGGTGCAACATGTCATAAAATGAACATATGTATAGAATAAGAAAGGAGTGCAATAATGAGAAAAAGCTATGTATTGTTTATTCAAAAAAGGTACTGCAACGAAAGCAGAACGATACAGATAGTGCGATAAGCAAGGGATGGGACTATCTAACATGTCCCCCTCCAGGGGTAAGCTGCGGGATGGTATGTAAAACAGGTATAATGCTCGTAATAGAGACCACCTGAACACTCGACGTGGCTTTCTGCTTCCCTGGCTGTTGCATCGTGAGTTCGGCGATTCTAGTGCTGGACAGGACTTCTGGAAAACGGAGTCCTGAAAGTAAGAAAAGGAAGAAAGGAAAAAAAGAAGAAGAATGACACAATTGGGAGCCCCTGGTGCGGTTGAGCCGCATTCCGGGCGTGCCGTGGTCGTGCCCCTCCCCTTATGCCCATGGTATCTCCAGAGCGTAGTTATGTACGCGTAGTACTGGCTTCGCAATTTCGCGAGGGCTGGGGTTGGGGCCGGATTGCTACGCGTGCTTGAATCATGCCAGGCGGTCTTGTTGTAGGTTACTCCGGGCGCACTTGACAGTGTCCGGACGCTTAGTGGCCGGACTCGAGAATTGTCGTGAGAGGCTGCTTTGCACCTCCGCCGCGAGGGCCTCCGTGTGCTCCTCCTTTCGGAGAGAGCGTTCGGTGTTTCCATTGACCGTGATTACTCCTCGAGGGCCTGGCATCTTGAGCTTAAGGTATGCGCAGTGCGGCACCACATTGAACTTTGCAAATGCGGTTCGTCCAAGCAGTGCGTGATAGCCACTGCAGAACCGGACTATGTCGAAGATTAACTCTTCGCTTCGGAAGTTATCCGGGGATCCGAAGACCACTTCGAGTGTAAGCGAGCCTGCATAATTGGCCTCTACACCCGGTATGACGCCTTTAAAGGTCGTCTTTGTAGGTTTAATCCTTGAGGGGTCTATGCCCATTTTGCGCACTGTATCCTGATAAAGCAGGTTCAGGCTGCTACCGCCGTCCATTAGGACTCTGGTGAGGTGAAATCTGTCGATAATTGGGTCAAGAACCAATGTGGCGAAACCGCCGTGACGGATGCTAGTGGGGTGGTCCCTTCGATCGAAGGTGATCGGGCAGGAAGACCATGGGTTGAACTTCGGGGCGACTGGCTCCATCACAGATATCGCCCCTTTAGCGCACGCTTCCGCTCCCTTTTGGGTATATGGGTTATGTATATCATGTTCACCGTCCGCACTTGTGTGGGAAAGCCCTTCATCCTCTATTGTTCGGGCGGCCGGGCTCTTCCTCGTCATCGCTATGCAGCCCCTTGTCATTGAGTTCGACACTTAACTTGCCTGCTTGCTTGAACACCAACAATCCCTGTTCGTGTGATTGGCTGGTTTTTCGGGGGTGCCATGTATCTGGCACAAGCGATCGAGTATTCGGTCCAAGTTGGACGGGCCCTGGGTATTTGTTTTGAATGGCTTCTTCCGCTGACCGGGTTTAGAGCCTCTGAATCCGGCGTTGATGGCCGTATCTTCAGCATTATCGCCGTTAATGAGGCGCTTGTTCTTGTTGCGACGCGACCTGCCAATGCTGTCCTTGGTATCCGAACTATCAGGGTGTTTGGCCAAGTTGTTGCTTCAAGCTAGCCAGCTGTCCTCTCCTGCACAAAAGCGGGTCATGAGTGTTGTGAGGGCTGCCATGGATTTCGGCTTTTCTTGTGCTAGGTGCCGGGCAAGCCATTCGTCGCGAATGTTATGTTTGAAGGCTGCAAGGGCATCTGCATCCGGACAGTCAACGATTTGATTTTTCTTTGTTAGGAACCGTGTCCAATTATGCGGCCGATTCTTCCGGCTGCTGAATTATGTGGCTAAGGTCATCGGCGTTCGTGGTCGCACATATGTGCCATGGAAGTTATCAAGGAATGCGGCTTCGAGGTCCTCCCAACAACCAATTGATTCTCATTGGCAAGCTGTTGAGCCAATGCCGAGCTGGTCCTTTAAGCTTGAGTGGGAGGTATTTGATGGCATGTAGATCATCACCGCGGGCCATGTGGATATGGAGGAGATAGTCCTCGATCCGCACCGCAGGATCTGTGGTACCATCGTATGATTCGATGTTTACGGGTTTGAAGCCCTCGGGATTTGATGATCCATTACTTCATCTGTGAAGCATAGTGGGTGTCTGGCGCCTCAGTATTGGGCTATATCACGGCGTAGCTCATATGAGCTTTGTCTCATCGTGTTCGCCCGCCGGTTTCTTTGTATCAGGCGCGACGGTAATCATCCCGCGTCGTTGGGCGCCCACGCGATCCGTAGATCGATCTTGTATGTTTTGCCTTATCCTCCAGTATATCTCGCAAGTCCGGCGCGTTTTCCCGTGCCTTGGTACTATTTGAGCGGCGTTGGGGTGTGGCTTGAGCGGAGGGCCGAGAGGCTTCTCATGTCATGCCGCACGGGTGGCTGATCTGCCATGTCGAAGGCCGGTGACTTGGGTGCTTCCTCCTCCGATCGAGGCAACGGCCTGCGTTTGGGGTAGATTTTGGAGGGGCGTTCGAGTTCATACTCTTCACCGCAAGGACTTGATCCATCCGCCGCCTAGCAGGTCTTGGTCAGCTCTAAGCTGTCGCTTTCTTGAGGCTGCTTGTCGTGGCTATAAGCCTGCGTTTGAAACAGCTCTGTTCGGCGGGATCCTCGAGCACGACAAATTAAATTGTCGTCCGAGGCTTGCCTCATCTTCGGAGGGAGGCGCATAATTATCATCCTCGTCCTCTCTTTCTGCCGCACTATCATGCAGACTTGCTTCTCCCTCCTCCTGCGCTGAGTCCTGCTAGAGGGGGTTGTCTTCGGCACTGTCCGGGGTGTTATTATCTCCCGTGCCGGAATCACCGTTTTTGCTGTGGTGGGATTTAGAGCGGCGCCGACGTCGGCGCATCGGTTGCTTTTTGGAGGGGTCATCCTCCGTTGTTCCATCGCCGTTCCCATCTTTTGGGATATCCACCATGTATATGTCGAATGACGAGGTGGCCTTCCAGTGCCCCGTAGGCGCTGGGTCTTGATCGTCTCCGGCATCGTCGTCCACACCGTCGATGTCTACGGAGTTGAAGTCGAGCATGTCGGTTAAATCATCGACAGTGGCTACAAAGTGGGTGGTGGGTGGGCATTGAATTTCTTCGTCGTTCGTATCCCAACCTTCCTGTCCGTAGTCCGGCCAGGGCTCTCCGGATAAAGAGAGAGACTTTAGTGAATTCAGGATGTCGCCCAAGGGCGAGTGCTGAAAGATGTCCGCGGCAGTGAAATCCATGACCGGCGCCAAATCGGATTCGATTGGCAGGGGCGCGGAGGGTTCGGAGTCCGGAGAGGAGTCCGGCACCCTGGAGTCAAGGTCTTCGTTAAGGACAGGGATGGAGTTCGGCTCAATCACCGTAGAGATCGTAGCCCCCGAGGCGGTGTCCAACCACTCGTCCTCGATCGGGGAATCCGGCTCCGGATTAAGGGTCGGAGCGGATCTTGATGCGGCCTCCGTGGCAATCGCTCGTTGCAGAGCTAGATCGTGCCCATCGAGATAGTGCGGCACGCTCGGCTGCGGCTCGAACCCGTCGAAGATCAAGTCTCTGCGGACATCGGCCGTATAGTTCAAACTTCCAAATCTGACCTGATGGCCAGGGGCGTAGCTTTCGATCTGCTCCAGATGGCCAAGCAAATTGGCCCGCAAAGTGCAAAGCCGCCCGAATACGAAGATCTGTCCGGGAGAAAAGTCTCACCCTGGACCGCGTCGTTGTTGATGATCGGAAGGAGCCATCGGGCCTATCGGTGACGACACAGAGGAACTCTCAATGAAAGCACCAATGTTGGTGTCAAAACCGGCGGATCTCCGGTAGGGGTCCCGAACTGTGTGTCTAGGCGGATGGTAACAGGAGACAAGGGACACGATGTTTTTACCCAGGTTCGCCCTCTCGATGGAGGTAATACCCTACTCCTGCTTGATTAATATTGATGATATGGGTAGTACAAGAGTAGATCTACCACGAGATCAAGGAGGCTAAACCCTAGAAGCTAGCCTATGGTATGATTGTTGTTCGCCCCACGGACTAAAACCCTCCGGTTTATATAGACACCGGATAGGTTAGGGTTACACAGAGTCGGTTTCAATGGTAGGAGATCTACATATCCGTATCTAAGCTTGCCTTCCACGCCAAGGAAAGTCCCATCCGGACACGGGACGAAGTCTTCAATCTTGTATCTTCATAGTCTTGGAGTCCGGCCGTGATGATAGTTCGGCTATCCAGACACCCCCTAGTCCAGGACTCCCTCACCCCCGTTCCCAGAACACAGACAATATCTTATATCTCCGTCCTAAAGATATGCAAGAGGCAAATAAATCTATGAAGGAAAAAGGTACTAAAGCTGAGGATGTCAAAAATTTACCTCCTATTGAAGAAATACATGGGCTTAATACACCACCACTGCCTAAGGTGGTAGAGGTAAATTCTCTAATGAAATTCAATGATAATGACAATCCTCACAGTATGCACCCTAGCCAATGCCTTTATGAGTTTGAGAATTATATTAGAAAACAAGATCACTTCAATGCAAATGTTATGAAACAATTGAAACACAATTCTGATATGATTGCTTGCTTGAGTGACTTGTTATTTAGAATCTCAAATGATGTTAGAGGTGTTGGAAAACTTGCTTCTATGGTACAAAACCCAGTTAGAACAAGTTGCTAAATCTCAAAGAGAATTACTTGATGAAATGAATAACAATATACTTGACTTTGCTATTAGAGTTGCAACTCGAGGAGGTAAAATGACTCAGGAACCACTTTATCCTAAGGGACACCCAAAAAGAATAGAACATGACTCACAAAGAAACAACACCACTACACCTAGTCCTTCTAAAAAGAAAAAGAAGAAGAAAAATGATAGGACTTTGCGTGCTTCTAGTGAACCTGAAGTAGAGAAACCTCCTGATAATGATAATGATGTTTCTATTTCTGATGCTGAAACTCAATCTGGTAATGAACATTCACCTAGTGATAATGAAAAATATAATGTTGATGTTCATGAAGATACTCAACCAAATAATGAAAAAAAACAGACAATGATGTTGAGATAGAACCACCTGTTGATGTTGACAACCCACAACCTAAGAATATAATATATGATAAAAGAGACTTCATTGCTAGAAAACACGGTAAAGAAAGAGAACCGTGGGATCAAAAACCTATGCCTTTTCCACCCAAGTCAACTAAAAAGAAAGATGATGAAGAATTTGAACGCTTTCTTTGAAATGTCGAGGCCGATCTTTTAGCGTGCTAAACGCTTGATATCTTGAAAATGCCTCCTTATGCAAAGTATATGAAAGATATCATCACTAATAAGAGAAAAATACCGGAAGCTGAAATCTCCACTATGCTTGCTAATTATACTTTCAAAGATGGAGTACCTAAAAATCCTGGAGATCCGGTGTCACATCCTAGCTAGTCCATGCATTAGTGTGTTGCATCATGTTTATCTTTCATCAGAAATTTGAAATGGGGAAGACAGAACCCCCAGAACCTTTTTGAATCCAACTAGGGCTTACTAAAAATATTTTCAATGAACCTGAAATGCCCTTCTAAAATGTTCATCACCTTTGCTTTGGTCCTAAACCACTGTCAGAAGTGGTGCACAGATTTCTAGGTCACTCTAAGTTCACTGGATTAAATCTCTAGCTATTTGAATTTGGGCATTTAAATTATATAAAATATTTCAAATGCTCAAATAATCCCAAACTAAAATGTTCCATGCTGGATATATTCCAACTAAGGACCAGGTGCAGTTTGGTGAATTCTGGAGTTGCCTAGGTATTTTTAGAAATGCAACAAAGATATAGAAAATAGAAAAAGAAAGAGAAAAATGAAAAACTTTTACCTGGCGCCACCCAACGGCCCACCTGCCGGCCCAGCCCCTACCAAGGCCAAATGAGTTGCTTGGCAGTGTGTGCAGTGTGCTCGACGGCGAGCAAGATATGCGTTATGCAGCTGGTCGCCGCCTCGCTGCTTCCTCAGAAGCTGTTGACGAGGAACGCCCCCCCGAGCTCGCAGACACCTTTCCTCCTCCCCAGCTCCTCTCCCTCGCTTGCCCGCACCATGGCCGACGCCGTCGCGCCCGCGCCACCGTGAAACCCGTGTTCTCCGACGACCTTGCGACACGCCGCCATGTCCAGGCGCTTTGCCACCCTCCTCACCTTCGAGCAAGCCGAGCCCCGAGCGCTCGCTTGCCTCGGAGCCGCTACACCGACCTCGCCCGACACCGCCACCGCCGGAGATCCCCTTCGCCGTCGCCGCCGCACCAGCTCGTCCCCGACCGCGTTGAGTACACCAACGTGACGGCCGTGAGCTCAGCAACCCTCCCATCCTCTCCGTTTTCTCTTTCGTGCACCGTAGCGACCCCACGGAGCTTCACTGCACGCACCACCGCCGAGCTCGTCGCCGACGTGCCTCCGGCCATCCACCGTCCACACCACGGTGTCTAACATGCTCACCGCCTCGCGTAGAGCCTAACACCCCACTCCACGCGCCTCGCCGTGCCCCGTAGCCACGGGACCATCTTCACGTGACTCCGGCGACCGCCTAGCTCATCGGCGGCGACGTTCCCGGCCACCCCGACCTCGACCACCACCACCAAATGCCGCGGCCTGTTCCCGGCTACACGCAGATGGCCTCCGCCGTCCATTTGGACGCCGGAATGTGCCAACGCACTCTCGCCGCCGCGTCTGGCCTCGCCGGCGACTAAACGCCGGCAGGCTTTGACCATTGACGTTGACCGGGTGGGCCCAAGTTTACTCCCCTGAGTCTATGGCAAGTGGGCTCCCCTGCTAATTAACTTAGTTAGTTTAAACTAAATCTAATTAGTTAAATTAAGTGCTGACATGTGGGACCCACTGGTCAGTTTGACCTGGATGTCTCCGCTGACCTCTGACGTCACCCTGACGCATTGCTGACGCAGTAATTGAATTACTGGAATTATTCTGTTATAGGAAATTCCAGAAAATAGTTCAAACTTCAAAAATTCATAGAAAATAATCTGTTACGCCAAATGCAAAGATTTATATATGAAAAATGATCAGAAAAATCCATTATATCCATTGGTAAAGGTTTCATGCATGATAGAACAAGTTAACCTTGCTGTTTAAGCAGATTAAGATAATGCACCTTTATGGCTATGTTAAACGAGCTAACATTTGAATCTTTGATTCAAATGAGTTCATCCCCTTTTGTTCTAGCTTGCATTAGACCAACACATATTCATATTGCCATGTCATAGCATGCATCATATTGTTGCATATTGTCATGGGTTGTTTATGTTCGGTGTTTCTTTCGTGATAGGTTCTGCCTCCGAGGATAACCCCAATATCCGTCTGAAGGGCGATCCTACCACCACTACATCGTGCAAGCAACACATTGATAATTCCGATACAAACCCATGTTCTCGCTTCCGCTCTTGTTTACTGCATTAAGACAACGCGATTCAAACTGTTGTGTGCTGCGGTAGTTGAACCCACTTCCTTTGCATGACCTGTCATTGCCACAGTAACTAGATGAAACCCACTAGTATGTGTAGGAGTTGATTGAGCCATGTTTGTGATTCCTACCATGCTATGCTTGCTATGCTTAGAGTTGTGTCAGTCTGGCTCATCGGGATGATGAACTGGAGTGAAAGGTTGTGTCGGGTTCGAGAGTGAAAGTGTTGAACACGTTTTGGTAAAGGTATCGATGAGAGGCCATGTAGGAGTACATGGTGGGTTGTTTCATTGAAGCCGTCCCTAAGAACTGAAATCTGTGTGTGTGATTTAAGACTTAGCTACTACCACGCATTGGGCCCGAAACCAATGGACCCTCTCGACTTATTAACCACTCTTGTCCTCAGTCCAGCAGTTGCAAGTAGTTTCTGGTGTTTGTAGCATGCTGGGGGCCGCACGCAGCATTGACCTTAGGGGTGGGCTGTGTTGCGGTAGGCACGTGGCCTGGTGTACCGATTCGCCCGTTTGGTGTCTCGGGAACCCTGCACACATCGTTCGGGGCCGTTAGTGGAAACCTCGACCGGACTCCCTGCGGATGGAACCCGAATAGGCGATAAACTGGACTAGGGACTCGTGTGTTTAGTCAGTCGTGGCCGACACCCTCGCTGGGCTTCCACTTGAAGGTTGCCGAGTACATGTCGTGTAGCGGCGATAAGTGGTGAGAGCGTGTGTGAAGAAGTACACCCTGCAGGTATAAAACTATTGAATAGCCGCGTCCACGGTAAAGGACTACTTGGTCACCTATACAGTTCATAGACAAGTAAATGGATACTACTAAAAGCCTCAAGATAAGTGTGAGTACCGCGGATGGCCCTCTCGTGGGTTGACGAGAGAGGATCCACGGTGGAGTATTGTGTTGCTGATTACTGGACTCGTGTGCGACAAATGCTTTTCATGTGGTGTCACGTAGGATAGCATAGCCAAGAGTCAAAGCTGGCTTGATGCAATAACTCCACTACCTTCTTGAGAATGTGCATGTATAATAGGATTTTGTCGTAAGACTTGCTGAGTACCTCCGTACTCATGTTTGCTCATTTACTGTTTTCAGACGACAACACTGCCCCCTCCGATGGGTTTTATGTAGACCTTGACGTCGACGAGTGAACTAGCCACCCAGGTGGTGATCCAAGGCTTGTGAAGGGCCACTATAGATAGAAGGGCTTCATCAAGCTCTCTTTCTTTTTAGAGTCTGTACTCAGATTAGTGCCTTCCGCATGTGCTTGTATGTTTGTATGACTTGAGTGTTGGGTCATGTGACCCCTATCTCGTATGGATATGTTATGTATGGCTCCTCGGAGCCTCTTAAATAAAGTACTTTGAGTTGTAGAGTTTTGTTGTGATGCCATGTTGTATGTACTCATATCGGGCATATTGTGTGTATGATTGAAATGCTTGGTATGAGTGGGATCCGACAATCTAGTTGTTTATCCTTGGCAGCCTCTCATATGGGGGAAATGTAGTCTCGTGCTTACGGCGATAGTAGTCCGCTACAGCCCGGTTCACCGGAGTCCTGCTAGCCCAGCACTACTGCTTTGGACACTTGACTGGCCGGCATGTGTTTCACTTCGTTCCTATGTCTGTCCCTTCGGGGAAATGTCACGCGATGATATTCGGAGTCCTGCCTAGCCTGCTACAGCCCGGGATACCGGAGTCCTGTTAGCCCAGTGCTACAGCCTGAATTCATACGTTGATGACCGACATGCTCGATGTGATTCATGTATGCCTGTCCCCATGGGTTAGCGCCGCTTTGGGTTCACGACTAGCCATGTCGGCCCGGGTTCTTCATGTGGACGCTAGCGACACTATCATATACGTGAGTCAAAAGCCGCAAACGGTCCCGGGCCATGGTAAGGCGACACCCGTGGGAATACCGTGCGTGAGGCCGCAAAGTGATATGAGGTGTTACTGGCTAGGTCAATGTGACTTGGAATCGGGGTCCTGACAGTGTTGGCATCAGAGTCGGACTGCCTGTAGGTTCGCTAAGCCAAACTGGTCAATGTCGAGTCTAGAAATGCTTTAGTTATATGTAGGGGAATTGATTGTGGGAGGGACGTAAGGCTCGTTTTACTCCTTTACCTTATGCCCTCTGATCTGAGTCATCCTCTTCTCATTCTACGTGGGTATAGGACTAGGCTCTCTTCTCTCTATTAGGTTCACGTGTTACTAATCCGTAGTAACTTATAGGATTGTTGGTTACAGCCTCAGTTCAGTTTCTACTACTTTTTAGTATGCTATCAGTTGAATCAGAACCTTGATATGATGTTGTTGAGGGGTTTTGCAATCTGATTTTGAATGTCTCAATTCTGTTCTTGAGCATTTACAGATGTTATGCTGTCCGATTTTCCCTAGAAATTCTAATGTCTTCGCATTGTGGCTGTGCTTTCAGATGGCCACCCGTCCCGTAACCAAGTGGTTCGTCTCGACCGTTGCATTGATGTGTGTGGTCACACGGCCATGTTGGTTCGGGTCATGGTCGAGACCGGTTACCGATGGTATCCCGAATATACCGTCGAGGAGCAGTTTAGAGACTTTAATCAAAGCCAATATCTGTGCACGGTCAGGATATATCCATCTTATCCCAGAGCTACTGAACCGCTCCACTGTTCTTATGGACTTGGGATCACTATTGGGATGTCCGTGCAGGATGTAGCCTACTCAATGATGACTATTATTCGAGCCAGAACCGCCTTGCTGTGCAACGCTGATTTCCGCTACATGCCAGCATCCCTCCCTGGGGCGCATGGTTACCTTCAGGGTATGTACAGCGACGCATCCCATGAGGACTCACTCCTCCGCACCACTACTGAGATGCTGGAAGACAAGGACCGTGAAAATCGGGCCTTGCGTATGGAGCTCTTTAATGCCCGCTCTGATCACTGGGCCACTCTGACTCGGTTTGCACCTGCCGTGCAAGCCGGATACATGGACATGAGGGACTTGTACCCTGTGCGGGCTGGTCTGCCAGATTTTATGGAGTGCCGTGAGGTAGGAGGCATCACCCTCCTCGTGGACCTCGTCACGCCGTTTGTTGGACCACGGCCACATCCGAGTCCCTTTGGTCCGCAAGCTCCACAGACCGTCTGTTCCGGATGATCATGTTCCGCCTGTGCTTGGGTGGTGACTTTTATGAGGACTACTACGGAGCTGTCTGAGTTAGTAGTAGTATCCCTAGTATTGTAATAGTTGTATTTCCACCGTCCTGCGTGACCTGTGGAATATGACTTAGTGTGTATCATTCCGGAAGTGTAGAAAAATAATGTATAGGAGTTTGGAATGCTTCCTATGAGATGTAACGCCTTTCCTTGTAGTTGTACTCCGTCGGGCTTGTACTAAACTATGAATGGTGTGTATGACCGTTGGTATATATATGGCAGTTTCTATATTACCATGTCATACGGATGAACATCCCTGCATTCCGTGTTATCCATTACATTCCGCACTTCCTTGCTAAATTTTGCCATCCTGGTCTAAACCGTTCTTTTGTTTCCTAGGATGGTCAACACCCGCAACAATCCTGCTGCTCCGGAGCAGGGAGAAGCCAGCGCAGCTAGGAATGTAAATCTGCCTCAACCGCCTTCTTTGGCCGAAGTTATGTTGGAGGCGTAACGCAACAAGCGTGAGACCAATCGCTTCGGAGCGGATTGAGCATAATACCGCACGCCAGCCAAGGAATGATCTGGTGTCGCTCAATGACTTTGTCAAGCTGTATCCACCGAAGTTCAAACATTCCGTTCAGCCTCTCGATGCGGATGACTGGCTTCGCAGCATCACCCACAAGCTACGTTCTGCCGACGTGGCTGAAGCTGATAAGGTTACCTTTGCCGCCTATCACCTCGAAGGCCCTGCTAGCCTTTGGTGGGAGAATTATGAGGCTATGCGCCCGGTTGGCCAAATCACTACTTGGGCTGAATTCAGTGCCGCTTTCCGTGAGCATCACATCCCGGAAGGTCTCATGGATCGTAAGAGGGAGGAGTTCTACAATTTCACCCAGGGTAGACTGACTGTGGATGCATACAGCCGTGAGTTTGGAAATCTAGCACGTTATGCTCCTGAAGAGGTTTCCACCGACGCCAAGAAGCAGGCAAGGTTCCGCAAGGGACTTAGCCCCGAGCTTCGCCGTGATCTTCGTCTGCACGAGTGCACCTCCTTCGAAGTTAGTCAACAAGGCTATCGGTCTTTGGCTGGGCGATCGACTTTGAAGCTTCACGCAAGCACTCCGTGACTTTGGTTCTTCATCCGCTCTGGATCTCGAAGCGCCGGTCTGGATTCCAAACACCGCTCGCCACCCGTGTTCACTCTGAGGCCATTCTTTGAGGCGCCTCGCCCCAACCAAAGAAGATGTATGTACTTAAGACTTATGGTGGCCCTGCTGCTAATGCTGCTCCACGCCCAACACGATAACTTTGTTTCAAGTGTGGAGAGACGGGCCACTACATCCGTGAGTGTCCCCAGAACAACCCCGGTCAGATCGGAAAGTCTGTTGGCCGTGGTAAGCCAGCAGGAAAGGTGCTCTACGCCAAACCAGCTGCCACTGCTCGTGGCCACGTCAACTATGTTTCAGCTGAGGAAACCCATGAGGATCCCAACGTCGTTCTCCGTACGCTCCTTGTTAATTGTCATCCGGCAACTGTTCTTTTTCATACTGTAGCATCTCATTCATTTATTTCTGAGAGCTATGCTCGATTGCACAACACCACATTCTGTGACATGCACACCTCCATGGAAATTCAAACCTCTAGAATAAGTCATGGGAATGAAATCCTTGTCGACAGATTAGTCTTCCTTGCATCTCTAATAGCTCTCAAGTCCTCGGACATAAACATCATCTTGGGTATGAACTGGATGTCAGCCCATTATGCTAAGATTGATTGCTCTACTAGAACTGTTCAACTCACCCATCCTTCGGGCAAGACAGTTAATGTTTCGACCCGAGTGTCTAAGCGTCAGCTCTACTCTTTAAATGCCAACCCCCTTCCAGACCTCGAAGATATTCTGGTAGTCCGTGATTTTCCGGATGTCTTTCCAGAAGAACTGCCAGGTGTTCCACCTGACAGGGATGTCGAGTTCGTGATAGATCTTGTTCCCGGAACCGTCCCAATCTCTAGAAGACCTTATAAGATGGCACCCCTAGAACTAGCCGAGCTTAAGAAACAACTCGATGAGTCCTTGCAAAAGGGTTTCATCCGTCCTAGTTCATCCCCATGGGCTTGCCCGTCCTATTCGTCATGTAGAAGGATGGAACGGATCGGATGGTTGTAGATTACCGACCTGTCAATTTGGTCACTATCAAGAACAAGTATCCGCTCCCCAGGATCAGTGACCTGTATGATCAGCTCGCTGGATCCTCGGTCTTTTCCAAGATGTATTTGAGGTTGGGCTACCATCAAATCAAGATCAAGAACGGGGACATTCCTAAAACGGCCTTTGTTACTCGTTATGGCCAATACGAGTACACCGTTATGTCCTTCGGGTTAACCAATGCTCCAGCCACTTTCTCTCGGTTAATGAACTCGATCTTCATGGAGTATTTGGATAAATTCATCGTGGTTTACCTCGATGATATACTCATCTACTCCAAGAATGAGGAAGAACATGCCGAATATCTAAGGCTAGTATTGATGAAAATTCGAGAGCATCGCCTTTATGCCAAATTCTCTAAGTGTGTGTTCTGGTTACCAGAAGTGACCTATCTAGGCCATGTAATCTCTGGTAAGGGCATTGCTGTCAATCCCGAGCGAGTTCAAGCCGTCCTTGACTGGACTCCACCTGAATCGGTCAAGCAAGTTCGGAGTTTCCTCGGTTTAGCGAGCTATTGCCGCCGCTTCGTCGAGAATTTCTCCAAGGTTGCTAAGCCTCTAACCGAACTCCTCAAGAAAGATAAAAAGTTCGAGTGGACCCCACAATGCAAGTTCAGCTTTCAGGAACTGAAAAGACGCCTGACATCTGCACCTGCATTTTGTTCCACCAGATTTTTCTAAGGACTTTGTTATCTATCGCGACGCCTCGCGACAAGGACTAGGTTGCATACTCATGCAAGATCGTCATGTGATTGCCTCACGCTTCTCGGCGATTGCGTCCACATGAGGATAACTATCCCACACACGATCTAGAGCTTGCAGCGATGGTCCATGCACTCAAAACCTGGCGACATTACCTTCTTGGTAATCGTATGCGAAATTTACATCGATCACCAAAGTCTGAAATACATCTTCACCCAACCGGATTTGAATCTCGTGCAAAGACGTTGGGTCGAGTTGATTACAGATTACGACTTAGGAATATCTTACACCCTGTGCAAAGCCAATGTCATGGCTGACGCCCTAAGTCGCAAATCTTATTGTAACAATCTGATGTTACAACAAAGTCAACCATTTCTCCACGAGGAATTTCGTAAGCTTAACCTTCACATTGTTCCTCGAGGATTCCTTTCCACCCTGGTGGCGAAACCTACCCTTACGGATCAGATCATCAAGGCACAGAAGGTAGATCCGGGAATTTCCCGTATCAAGAGAAACATCAAGAAAGGAGTCACAGATTGTTTCTCCATTGATGAACAAGGTGTTGTGTTCTTTGGAGACCGTCTAGTGGTTCCCAAGGTGCACAACCTGAGGCGATTGATCCTTAAGGAAGCTCATGAATCTCCTCTCACCATTCATCCCGGTAGTACTAAAATGTGTCAAGACCTACGCCAGAGGTTTTGGTGGACTAGGATGAAGAGAGAAATCGCTCAATACATTGCTAATTATGACGTCCGGTCGTCGAGTTAAAGCAGAACATCAACGGCCTGCTGGTACCCTTCAACCTTTGGAAATTCCTGAATGGAAATGGGATAGAATCGGTATGGATTTCATTACCGGGTTTCCC
Source organism: Aegilops bicornis (assembly GCA_021605145.1). Lineage (NCBI taxonomy): Eukaryota > Viridiplantae > Streptophyta > Magnoliopsida > Poales > Poaceae > Aegilops > Aegilops bicornis. Next base: position 155,750,045 of record CM038669.1, read on the forward strand.
AGGACCAAGAGAGGGAATAATGCTATCTTCGTTGTCGTCGGTCGTCTTTCCAAAGTAGCCCACTTCCTACCCGTTCGTGAGAGTATAACTGCTAGCCAGCTAGCTGATTTGTACATCTCTCGAATAGTGTCCCTTCATGGTGTTCCATTGGAGATTAACTCAGACCGTGGAAGTCTCTTCACCTCTCGATTTTGGGAAAGTTTCCAAAATGCTATGGGGACTCGTCTCTTCTTTAGCACCGCCTTCCATCCCCAATCAAGTGGTCAAGTAGAACGAGTCAATCAAATTCTGCAGGATATGCTTCGAGCTTCTGTCATCTCCTTCGACATGAATTGGGAGAAATGCCTTCCATTCGCCGAGTTCGCTTATAACAATAGTTATCAAGCTAGCTTGGGCAAAGCTCCTTTCGAAGTTCTCTATGGACGGAAATGTCGAACGCCTCTTAACTGGTCAGAAACCGGGGAGAGACAACTCTTTGGCCCGGATATGATCCAGGAATCAGAAGAGCAGGTTCGCGTTATTCATGAGAAATTGAAAACAGCCCAATCTCGTCAAAAGAGCCAATATGACCGCAAGCATAAGCCTATGGCTTATGAAATTGGCGAGAAGGCTTACCTTCGGGTTACCCCTTTGAAGGGAACCCATCGATTCGGTATCAAAGGCAAGTTGCCTCCTCGTTACATTGGACCCTTTCGCATTCTTGCCAAACGAGGAGAAGTTGCCTACCAATTAGAACTACCTCTGCATCTTTCCAGAGTCCATGATGTCTTCCACGTTTCTCATCTAAGGCGTTGCTTCTCGGATCCTATCCGTGGAGTGGACCACGAAACGCTTGATCTCCAAGATAACCTCACCTATCGAGAATATCCCGTTCGTATTCTTGATCAAGCCGAGCGTACCACTCGACGTCAGAATATCAAGTTTCTAATGGTTCAATGGTCAATCCATTCCGAGCAAGAAGCAACTTGGGAAAGGGAGGATCATCTTGACTTGAGTATCCCACCTTTTCATGACGGATCCTAAATCTCGGGACGAGATTCTTTTGAGTGGGGGTGAGTTGTCACATCCTAGCTAGTCCATGCATTAGTGTGTTGCATCATGTTTATCTTTCATCAGAAATTTGAAATGGGAAAGACAGAACCCCCATAACCCTTTGAATCCAACTAGGGCTTACTAAAAATATTTTCAATGAACCTGAAATGCCCTTCTAAAATGTTCATCACCTTTGCTTTGGTCCTAAACCACCGCCGTAAGTGGTGCATGATTTCTAGGTCACTCTAAGGTCCTTTGGACTAAATCTCTAGCTATTTGAATTTGGGCATTTAAATTATATAAAATATTTCAAATGCTCAAATAATCCCAAACTAAAATGTTCCATGCTGGATATATTCCAACTAAGGACCAGGTGCAGTTTGGTGAATTTTGGAGTTGTCTAGGTATTTTAGAAATGCAACAAAGATACGTAAAATAGAAAAAGAAAGAGAAAATGAAAAACTTTTACTGGCGCCACCTAACGGCCCACCTGCCCGGCCCAGCCCGGCCGCCAATGAAGTGCTTGGCTTGGCCAGGCAGGCAGGTGCTCGACGGCGAGCACAGCATGCGTGCCACGCAGCTGGCCGCCGCCTCGCCGCTTCCCTCGCCGAGCTGTCGACGCGGAACGCTCTCTCTCCCCCCCGAGCCCGCAGACACCTTTCCTCCTCCCCAGCTCCTCTCCCTCGCTCGCCCGCACCATGGCCGACGCCGTCGCGCCCGCGCCATCGTGAAACCCTTTCTCTCCGACGACCTTGCGACGCGCCGCCATGTCCAGGCGCTTCGCCACCCTCCTCACTTTCGAGCAAGCCGAGCCCCGAGCGCTCGCTTGCCTCGGAGCCGCTACACCGACCTCGCCCGACTCCGCCACCGCCGGAGATCCCCTTCGCCGTCGCCGCAGCACCAACTCGTCCCCGACCGCGTCGAGTACACCAACGTGACGGCCATGAGCTCAGGAACCCTCCCATCCTCTCCGTTTGCTCTTTCGTGCACCGTAGCAACCCCACGGAGCTTCACCGCACGCACCACCGCCGAGCTCGTCGCCGACGTGCCTCCGGCCATCCACCATCCACACCACGGTGTCTAACATGCTCACCGCGTCACGTAGAGCCTAACGCCCCACTCCACGAGCCTCGCCGTGCCTCGTAGCCACGGGACCATCTTCACCCGACTCCGGCGACCGCCTAGCTCATCGCCGGCGACGTTCCCGGCCACCCCGACCTCGACCACCACCACCAAACGCCGGGGCCTGTTCCCGGCTACACGCAGATGGCCTCCGCCGTCCATTTGGTCGCCGAAATGTGCCAACGCACTCTCGCCGCCGCGTCTGGCCTCGCCGGCGACTAAACGCCGGCAGGCTTTGACCATTGACGTTGACCGGGTGGGCCCAAGTTGACTCCCCTGAGTCTATGGCAAGTGGGCCCCCTGTTAATTAACTTAGTTAGTTTAAACTAATTCTAATTAGTTAAAGTAAGTCTTGACATGCGGGACCCACTGGTCGGTTTGACCTGGACGTCCCCGTTGACCTCGGCGTCACTCGACGCATTCTTGTGTGATAGTAATTGAATTCTTGGAATTATTACATTATAGGAAATTCCAGAAAATAGTTCAAACTTCAAAAATTCATAGAAATTAATCTGTAACTCCAAATGCAAAGATTTATATATGAAAAATGATCAGAAATATCCATTCTATCCATTGGTAAAGGTTTCATGCACGATATAACAAGTTAACCTTGCTGTTTAAGCAGATTAAGATAATGCACCTTTATGGCTATGTTAAATGAGCTAACATTTGAATCTTTGATTCAAATGAGTTCATCCCCTTTTGTTCTAGCTTGCATTAGGCCAACACACATTCATATTGCCATGTCATAGCATGCATCATATTGTTGCATATTGTCATGTGTTGTTTATGTTCGTGTGTCTTTCGTGATAGGTTACGCCTCCGAGGATAACCCGAATATCCGTGCGAAGGGCAGTATCCTACCACCACTACATCAGTGCAAGCAACCCATTGATCATTCGATACAAACCCATGTTCTCGCTTACGCTCTTGTTTCTTGCATTAAGACAACACGATTCAAACGGTTGTGTGCTGCGGTAGTTGAACCCACTTCCTTTGCATGACTGTCATTGCCACAAGAACTCAGATGAAACCCACTAGTATGTGTAGGAGTTGATTGAGCCATGTTTGTGATTCCTACCATGCTATGCTTGCTATGCTTAGAGTTGTGTCAGTCCGGCTCATCGGGATGATGAACTGGAGTGAAAGGTTGTGTCGGGTTCGAGAGTGAAAGTGTTGAACACGTTTTGGTAAAGGTATCGATGAGAGGCCATGTAGGAGTACATGGTGGGTTGTTTCATTGAAGCCGTCCCTAAGAACTGAGATCTGTGTGTGGGATTTAAGACTTAGCTACTACCACGCATTGGGCCCGAAACCAGTGGACCCTCTCGACTTATTAACCACTCTTGTCCTCAGTCCGGGAGTTGCAAGTAGTTTCTGGTGTTTGTAGCATCTTTGGGGCACGCAGCGTGACCTTAGGGGTGGGTTGTGTTGCGGTAGGCACGTGGCCAGTGTACCGATTCGCCCGTTTGGTGTCTCGGGAACCCTGCACACATCGTTCGGGGCCGTTAGTGGAAACCTCGGCCGGACTCCCTGTGGATGGAACCCGAATGGGCGATAAACCTGGACTAGGGACTCGTGTGTTTAGTCAGGTCGTGGCCGACACCCTCGTTGGGCTTTCGTTTTAAGGTTGCCGAGTAAATGTCGTGTAGCGGCGATAAGTGGTGAGAGCGTGTGTGAAGAAGTACACCCCTGCAGGGTATAAAACTATTCGAATAGCCGCGTCTGCGGTAAAGGACTACTTGGTCACCTATACAGTTCATAGACAAGTAAATGGATACTACTAAAATCCTCAAGATAAGTGTGAGTATCATGGATGGCCCTCTCGTGGGTTGACGAGAGGATCCACGGTGGAGTATTGTGTTGGTGATTAGTGGACTCGTGTGCGACAAATGCTTTTCAAGTGGTGTCATGCAGGATAGCTTAGCCAAGAGTCAAAGCTGGCTTGCTGCAATAACTCCACTACCTTCTTGAGAATGTGCATGTATAATAGGATTCTGTTGTAAGACTTGCTGAGTACCTCCGTACTCATGTTTGCTCAATTACTGTTTTCAGACGACAACACCGCCCCCTCCGATGGGTTTTATGTAGACCTTGACGTCGACGAGTGAACTAGCCACCCAGGTGGTGATCCAAGGCTTGTGAAGGGCCACTGTAGATAGAAGGGCTTCATCAAGCTTTCTTTCTTTTTAGAGTCTGTACTCAGATTAGTTTGCTTCCGCATGTGCTTGTATGTTTGTATGACTTGAGTGTTGGGTCATGTGACCCCTATCTGTATGGATATGTTATGTATGGCTCCTCGAGCCTCTTAAATAAAGTACTTTGAGTTGTAGAGTTTTGTTGTGATGCCATGTTGTATGTACTCATATCGGGCATATTGTGTGTATGATTGAAATGCTTGGTATGAGTGGGATCCGACAATCTAGTTGTTTATCCTTGGCAGCCTCTCGTATGGGGGAAATGTAGTCTCGTCCTACGGCGATAGTAGTCCGCTACAGCCCGGTTCACCGGAGTCCTGCTAGCCCAAAGACTACTGCTTTGGACACTTGATCGCCCGGCATGTGTTTCAGTTCGTTCCTATGTCCGTTCCCTTCGGGAAATGTCACGCGATGATATTCGGAGTCCTGCCTAGCCTCCTACAGCCCGGGATACCGGAGTCCTGTTAGCCCAGTGCTACAGCCCGAGTTCATACGTTGATGACCGACATGCTCCATGTGATTCATGTATGCCTGTCCCCATGGGTTAGCGCCTCTTTGGGTTCACGACTAGCCATGTCGGCCCGGGTTCTCTATCGTGTGGACGCTACCGACACTATCATATACGTGAGCCAAAAGCCGCAAACGGTCCCGGGCCATGGTAAGGCGACACCCGTGGGAATACCGTGCGTGAGGCCGCAAAGTGATATGAGGTGTTACCGGCTAGGTCAATGTGACTTGGAATCGGGGTCCTGACATCCGGGAATACTAACTATTCCTTGCTCCATAAAAAAGAACTATGTGAAAACTGCTTTATGTGATTTAGGAGCTAGTGTTAGTGTTATGCCTTTCTCTTTATATAAAAGAATTGATTTGAATAAACTCACAACTACTGAAATATCTTTGCAAATGGCTGACAAATCAACTGCCATACCTATCGGTATCTGTGAGGATATGCCCGTTGTTGTTGCTAATGTTACTATTTTGACTGACTTTGTTATACTTGAGATGCCCGTGGACGAAAACATGTCGATTATCCTTGGTAGACCCTTATTGAATAGTGCATGGGCTGTTATTGATTGCAGTAAAAGCAAGGTCACTTTTCATATCAACGGTAATGAGCATACAATGCACTTTCCGAAGAAACAATTCCAAGTGAATGGTATTAATTTTATTGAAAAATCTTCGACAATCACTATTGGAAGTTTTCAAATACCTCTACCTACTGTCCAAAAGAAATATGAAATGCTTATTGGTAGGGACATTCATATCCCCGTTGAGGTAACTTAGTGATTTAGAGAAGTTCTTCGGTTTCATGCTAATCGAAAGTGGTTGTTAATAAGACTTGATCAACCTTATTAATGGATCATTTTTGAGAGGTATGAAGTTGATGAATTTAGTGAGCACTACCTTATGTCCCTATCTTTTGTTTTCTGTTTTTATTAGTTAAATAAAATAAAATGCCATGTTTTGTCTGTTTTATTATTTTCCCGTGCAATAAAAAATGACCCAAAAATAAAGGTTCTCAGAATGCTCCGAAATTTTAATACGATTTTTTTCTGAATATTTAAGAATTTCTGGCGCAAATAATATCAGATGGAGGTGCACCAGGTGGGCACGACCCACTTGGGCGCACTAGGACCCCCAGGCTCGGCTTGGTGGGTTGTGGTCCCCACGTGGCCCCCCGCACTTATCTCTTCACACCACATCATCACTTACCCCTAGAAAAAATTCTCCATTGCTCTCCCTCCCGTTTTCTTGCTCTCAAACCCGCGGATTTCGATCTCTTTGCTCGAAGCTCCGTTTCTGAAACTGTTTCGAGGGATTGTTGCTTGGTATGTGACTCCACCATTTGTCCAATTATTTTTTGTTTTAGTGGTTTATATTTTGAATAATTAGCTACTATTGGTGCTGCTATAGATGAGCTTGCATGTTGAATTCTTAGAGTTCTAAGTAGTTTGAATGCTTGCTATGGCCTCTATGCATCCCTATGAGTAGTTGCTGTCAATTTTGTGAAGTTTTGTTGGAAAAATTTATGGACTAAAAATTTCAGAATTTTGTTCATAGGAAAAGGATGAATATCTTTAGGAAGTTTGCTTCTAAGAAGAACTCCAAGGGTGTTATTGGGGAGTCGTCTGACGGTGATCTCCATCCTCGGAGGTTGGCGGAGGTACGGCCGTGCATATGGCCGCATACCCAGTTCATGGAAGAGGCTGGAATCCTTCAGGAGTTCACACAATATGCTGCTATTGCCGGCTTCACCAACTTCATCGCAGATGAGTGTGAACAGCATCAAATCCTCATAAACATATTTGTTCAAAGTTTTACTTTCTTTCCTAGGAATAATCCCCCTGAGGTGCAGTTTAGTTTATATGCTGAAACCCGTCAGATACCACTTACTGAATTCTGTAACATATGCATGATCCCTTCTCACGGGAGCTTAGCTGAGCCTAGGCCGGCAGAGTTTTAGGCCTTTTATCGTACCTTGATAGTGGGAGATATGAGAGGAGTGTCAGCTATCACTGCCGCTGGCTTGCATTTTCCTGCTGTTCATTACTTTGCTATTTTCATTGCAAAATGCTTGCTTGCTAGAGAGAAGGTGGGTGCACTCAGTTCATCTGACCTTTCTGTTTTACGTCGTGCACTAGAGGGTGACAACACTTATAGCTTGGGAGCTATTGTGGCACGTCGCCTCCATATTAATAATCCAAGTGTAAAATACATGGTGGGGTTTTTGCTACTTGTTTGGTGGCTCACTTTAATGTTGAGATACACCCTCATGATTACCTCTGACCAAGGTTTACCTAGACCGCGCAGCAATGAAACACTACCATTTTCTTGCACGAGATTATCCTAACATTCCAATTCCTTATAACCTGGTTTTTAGCATTGAAACTCGTGACATTATTACATTGCCTGCTCCTTCTTTGTTTGATCCTGTTGCCAGGGGTGGATATAGGATTATCCCTGCAGATATCATCGCCTAGCGGAACAACCAGGCTGCAGAAGTGGAGGAGCCTCAGCAGTGGGATGAGTGGATGCCCGCTCCTCAGTACCCCAACTACTATCCAGGCTACTGATCGATTACGAAGTTAGGCCAAAAGCCTAAGCTTGGGGAAGTACATGTTTCTCACCGACATTACATTCTTGTTCACACATATCATTCCAGTTGTCGGTGTTCACACTCTTTCATTGTATCATCCATGCTTAGATTTATTTTCTTGCTTTCTTTTTGTGTGTTTGAAAATTTTGAGAAAAACCAAAAAAATAGTTGTATTTAGTTTACTTTCTATGCATGCTTAGTTGTAATACTAGAAGGAAAAACCCAAAAAGATTTCCTTGCTCTTCTTTTGCTTGTTGGGAGCTTTCTCGTGTAAATATTTTTTCTCGTCTTTGCTTTTCCCTTTTATTTCCTTCTTCAACAAAATCAAAAACTCCAAAAATATTTCAGTGTGTTTATCCGAATTTTTTTTCTTTTTATTCAAGTCGTACCAAGGGGAAGACCAAGATGAAAATGTTGAGTGGTTCTCATATGAATAATTATTGATCTAATAAAGAGCCAATTTTACCTTGTCTTCTCCTGTTGAATAAAATGTTTTGTAGATTCCAGCTTATTCCACGACACTCTTGCACTATTATTATTTTCATATCATTCGGTCATGTAAGTGAAAGGCAATAATGACAATATTCGATGAACTGGCCGTGGCAGAGAGAGACGGGTATGAACTCGACTTGCTCTGTTTGTGTAAATATGTTTAACCTAGTATCCATGATTCAGCCCATTATGATTAAACATGTTTGCAATGATAATTAGAGATTATAGTTTCTCATGCCATGCATAAGTAGCTAGGAGTGGATAATGATTTATCTTGGATATCAACATTGCACTAAAATGATTGTGATGTAGTATGATGATATGGTATCCTCCTCCGGATGTTCAAGTGGCTTGACTTGGCAAATGTTCATGCATGTAGTTGACTCAAAACCAACATAGCTTCGATGATATTTATGTTCATGGTGATCATATCCTACTCATGCTAGTGTCCAATGTTACTTATGCACTATGCATGTTCATGACCGTTGTTGCTCTCTAGCTGGCCGCTTCTCAACCTATTTGCTAGCCTTCGCCTGTACTAAGTGGGAATTCTGCTTGTACATCAAAAACCTTGAACCCAACGTTATTCCAGATGAGTCCACCATACCTACCTACATGCGGTATTACCCTTCCGTCCTAAGTATATTTGCATGTGCCACCTCTAAAAACTTCTAATAAATATCCTTTTTGTGTGCCTGGATCGTTCATGGAACGACAGGAGGTGGTCGGTATCTTTCATGCTAAGCGGGTTATTCTCAGGTCGATTGTTCATTCACTCACCATCACACGAGAAAAGGGAGGTAATAGGGATGCCCAGTCCCAAACTGCAAAGAAAAAAAGCTTACAAATAATCAAACAAAAACTCCCAATGGAGTCAAAACCTTTACTTTTATCGCTTGGGAACCGCCACTAGCGTGCTTAGCATGGAACATATTGATAACTAATGGTCGTGAAGTAAATGAGAAGGTTACCTCTGTTTTAAAAACTTGAGCTCTGGCACCTCCAAAAATCACTGCTTCCCTCTGCGAAGGGACTTTCTATTTACTTTTATGTTGTGTCATCACCCTCTAAAATAAGTGCGAGAACTTGAGAGCACTGCTGTCATGACTTATGCATTGTGTGTAGCTAATGTTGGGTGCATCATGACTGGATCTTTTCTACCATGAATTACAATGTTTAGTCGCTGCTTCAACTTTGGGGGTGCTCTGCATTTATGTTTTGCGGTCTCAAAAAGGGCTAGCGAGATACCACTATTGTCATATTGTATCATGGTTGTTTTAATGACGTGTTACTCTTTGAGATATATGCCCTAAATGGCACATTTTGAAGCAAGTGCTATTTTCCTTTTGCCAATTGACCTCATACTCCTTGGACACCTTTTCCTGTCCATATCATTTCCACATGCCAAAATGCAACCTCATTTGCCTACTAATTATTTAATTATGATTTTCCAAAGTTTCTATCCAGAAAGAAGCTTTGTGAAGGAGGTTCAAGCTAGGCATATCCAAATGAGTTGCGATTTTGCATGGTCCCTCATATCATCATATCATAGCCCTCCACCAAAGTAGAGCTCATTTCATGCCTCCATGTGAGCTCATCTTTAATTCTTTGATTCTGTCCAAAATTTCAGTTTGTGAAGCAAGTATATTTTATCTTGCTCCATTATGGCTGCCAATTTTGCTAGGCCTTCTATTATCCATATAACCTACCTCCACCCATTTTGGGCATGGTTCATCAAGCCATTATTCCTCTAGAATTTTTGCAAGTTTACATCCAGAGGAGATGTTTGTGAAGCAAGTACCAGTTTGGCTTGGCCAATTGGTATGAGACTTTTTGAGCATCTTCATAGGACCAAATGACTCTGCCTTGCCCAATTTGAGCTCAATTTGAAACTCCATGTGAGTGCACCTTCCTGATCAAGTTTCTGGACAAGATTATGCAGTTGCAAAGCAAGTGCATTAAATCTTGGTCCGTTGGTAGTCCTTCCTAACCCAAACACCCCAGACAACTCATTTGGCTCTAATCTCACCTCGGTTGAGTACTGTTTCACGGTCAAGTTTACTGCAGTAAACTTCAGAGGGTTCTTACCATTTAATCACAACGTGTTTCATCGATCTACCACCGCAGTTGAAACCTATCTTGAAAGGACTATCAGCTAGACAACGTTTTGGGTGCTGTAGAGCATTGAATGCCCTGGTTCATGTGGTGACTACGACGATTATGTTCCTGTGCACGCGCTCTGTGCGCAGTGGCCGCGTCCATGGCGCCGTTTCTGCTTCGTCCGCTTCCCCCTCGTCGTCTTAGCGTGCGTGAGCATGTCCATTGTCTTCCTTTCGTCGTCGCCGATCACCTGGACCCCGCTCCCCCTCCGGCAGCTTCCTCACCAACGCAAGCCTCCGCGTGCCCACGGGCGCACAGTGGCGGTTTGGCTCGGTTCATCGCCGTCGTCATCCTCCCTGCGCTCCCTTGGCCGCCTCTTCCCCGTGGGCTTTCTCCCTATGCCTCCATCATCGTCTACCTCCGAGCTCATGCGCGTGCACGCAGCGTCATGGGCGCCGGACATGCGTCTGTGGCGGCGCCAAAGACGCACACACCTCCCCTTGGCTATTTAAGCAGCCCCGGGCGCCCTCGACCTCACCAAGCCACTCCTCGACCTCCCAGGACCCCGCCCTACTACTCTCCCGAGCTCATAGAGCTCTCTGCTTCCCTCCATGGCTGCCGTGCCCGCCTCGGCCTCGGCCTAAATTCGCTCAACGCCGAGCTTCTCCCTCCTACACTCCACCACCATTGACCTCCATCCTCACCCCGGAGCCACCCCAGCACCTCTCTTCCTCCCGTGGACGTTTGCCACGCACTCCCCGGAGGCCGAAGCTCTCCTCTGCCACGGCTCCTGTTAAAATCTGCTCCACTTTGTTTTTAGTGGGTAGATCCCTCGGTCGGTGCGGCTCGTCTCCCGAGGCTCGTCGGTGTCTTTGCCGCGACTCGGGGATGGCCGAGTCGGCCGGGCGAAGCGCCGGGCGACTCCTCATCTGCCCTGCGCACGACGTCGGGGGTAAGAAGAAGGAGGAGCGGAGGAGGAGTTGACCGTGTGTGGACCTTGACCCCATCGTCGGTGGCTCGATGGCCGGCCCCGCCTTTGCCACGCTGGATTAGTGGAGGCGTAATCCACTGGATTACGTCTTCGCTTATCGAAAGCGTATTTCTTTTCGAGCTCAGCCCAGAATGCGTTTTCGCTTCTAGAAAACATATTTCCTTCTAATACGCTTTCTGTTTTTCTGTCCAGGCCCTGTTTGAAAATATTTTCATGACAGATAGGTCCCTGGCAGAAAACACTTCATATCTTTTTACTCACAACTCCAAATGAGGTGATTCCAAAGCCTACTTCTTCGTCTCGTCGAGCCCATTCTGTTGGTATCATTTTCACTATGTTTTAAAATTCTGAAAATGACCTTTTTGCCCTTGCCCCTAATCAGCCCCTCCGAGAGAGAACTGTTTTCGGCAAATCTTTCCGCGAGCTTCTCGCACTTCTTCGTGGTGTTTTCTTCATCCCCAGGAAAGCCACAATACCCACTTGCATGATAGTCATGCAGTAGCCATGGTTTTCAACTTGAATATTTATTAAATGTTTGCTTGTTTAAAATATGATTATCATTGTTTCGGTAATGATTCTTTGTTAGTGCTTACTTTCTTGCTATGTTGTTATGCACCTGGTTGTCATGCCCTGCTAGTTGCTAGTATTCCTTTCATATGCTTATGCTTGCTAGTAGTACATGTTGATGTTGGTAATGGTCTTCGGTGCATGACTGCCATCTGTCCCGAGTACCGTTGTTATGCATGTTCCATTGCATCCAGTTGGTTAAATGCTTGCATGATGGCAGTGTTGATATGTTCTTGCATGATATTTATTGTTGATGCTAGTGGTCATGCTATGTTTCGGAGAAGTATGTACTTATGATGTTCATGCTAGTCAGTATGCCATGATTAGTTGGATATGATTCATTGTTGATGTGGTGGATAGTTATGTGGTTCTCTCATGATTATGTTGATATCATGCTCATGCATTGTAATTGCATCATGTATTTTATCATGGCTCAGCATATTTGCATTCAAGTTTAACCGGATTAAATTGAACTTGAACAACTGTTGGCTGAGTCATGGTGCCACCATATCGAACTGACCAGTGCAACCACGCTTACCTTTATGGGAAAGTCCTAACTGGGTCTATTGTCGTGCCTCTCGCTGGTGCCTCCAATGAGGGAAGGTTATGGGCGTGCGGTACCCTGGCCCGGTAAGCAGACATAACCTTGTGTGCCAGTTGTTGTTGTTGTTATAGATCCGGTCCCCGTGAGGTACGTTTATGTTTTGGCCACGACGATGGTCGTTGTGTCTTTGGTAGACACGGGGCCACCCAGGACTAGCCCAGTTGGGAGTAAGTCGGAGTGGCCGGGAGAGTGTCATGGCAGTAGATCGGTTTTGTCGGAACGCCGTTGGTCCACCCGAATGGGAGTGCGAGGCCATGGGTTCTGTAGTGTGGGCACAGTGTACTAACCTCTGCAGAGTGTATATTAAATCTATCGATAGTCCCGCCCGTGGATAAGGGCCCAGTTCGTAGTTGGTCACACTATGAGTCAAAAGTAGTAGTAATAATAATAATGTGCTTAATAACAACCCCGGTTAGATGATGAGATAAGTTGGTTGTGATCGCCGGAAAGATCACCGATTGGTTACGAGGTAGCCCGTTGAACCCAGAGTGGTTCCGTTTGTGATCCGTGAATTATCACCATGGTATCGAGGATACCGAGTTGTTGTATATTCGTGATGTTGTGCGAGAATCGTGGGTAAAAATCAAGCTCCTTGTGGTCATTTAATGATTACTACGGTATCGTTTATACCAAGCTTGATTTGATCCTGAGATAATCGTGTGACGTTCGAGGTTTGTTAGTGATGCATGTGATGGTTACGTAGTAACCCGAGCAGAATAAATAGTGCATATAGTGTCATCATGTTGCATGCTAGTATCGTCAGATTTATATGCTCATATTGTTCTAGCTGTATCATATTGTTGATGCCATGTTATCCTGATGACTTCATGATAATTCCTGCTTAACCTGTAATTGCCATGCTGTTGTTTGTCTTGAATGCTTATGGTTATTGTGAGCTTGCAAGTACATTCAATGTATTGACCTGGCATGTCATGCCAGTTTGCAGGTCGTGCCTGGATTGCTTGCTTGTTTGGTGTGGTTCCTTGTGCATGAGCTAGGATAAGCATTCCAGCCAGAGTCCCTGCGGATTGGAGTCCATCATCGCCGTTCGTTGTTCCGCTGCCAGTAGTTGTTCCGCTGTCTCAACTTGTTATGCTACTTGCATAGAGCAACTGAGGATGGCGTAGTGTCACTGTGCCGATGTTATTCATTGTAATATCAGAGACCTTGTATTCATATTCGTGTAATAATAGAAAGCCGGTTTGTTCTATGCTAAGGAGTGCCATATTCCAGTTCACCTCGATCTCTGGGCTAGAATACGGGGCGTTCCGGTTTCCTCTGAGTCGGGGTGCCACAGGCTTGGTATCAGAGTAGGTCTGGCTGTAGGCTGCCCTAGCCCACGCGAACATTAGAAAGCGGTAGTATAGACCCCAGTTGGTTTGTTGCACTTGATTGTTGCATTTGTTTGTCGCATATCATGCATATAGATTATTATTTTGTCACTAATAGTTAATCTTGTGAGTGTAGGTGGCATCGTTTTCGGTCCACCGCTTGCTCCCTCCTTCTTAACATGTCTGCTCTTTGGTGTTCGGCGTCATCTCTGTCCCAGCAGATTAATGCCCTGGTACCCAGAGTTCCAGACACCATTTGCAGGAGTTATGCTCAGGTATCGCGTATATTTTTCTGCCACCCACCCATATTATTTCGGTGATAGACTTGTTTCTATCCCGAATCATGCCATCCATCTCGTCCCTCTGGGAACACTTACTGATCTTGGTTATCGGAAAAGGGCAATGCCTGCGAGCCTTGTTTTTCCTATGCTACCCTACTCAGTCATTCTATTCTTTGGACGTGTACGAATCCCTTTCGTACGTTTGATGATGATGTGGTCGTGACTTTTGTGTCTCGCTACTTGATCGTCAAGTCCGTCCTCACCTATGTATCCATCCAGATCCGATCCTTTCAGCCCGATTGCTTGGTGTAGCTTCGGTTACGCCAACTCCTTCCACACATGGATATAATTTTCGTGCACACCGCCACAGCATATTAGAGCGTAATACCGTAGTTTCCGCGTGATTTGTGTGCTTAGGTGTGCATGCATATTATGGTGTGAGTAGCAGTAATATGTGATGACTGCTTGATTAATTATATTAGTAGTATGCTTGTTTGCTTTTGTTTAGTCGTTTCTTTTGTTTCTTTCTTTGGGCCTTCGGTGTTACAAGTTTTCCCCTATTAAAGTTTCGCGTTAGCCGACACTGGACCCGAAGAGTCAGCAAGAAATGCATATATTTGGAAACACAGCTAAACAGAATGGAATTGACAGCAGACTGCAGTGAAATTGGAAATAGCTCGTCTGGATACAAAAGAAATCCTGGATGGAATGTCAGTATAAAGTTTGCAATAACGTGCACTCCTCACAACAGTATGGGATTCTCATTGATCGCATTCAGATTGGGGATATCCGATCATGTTATCGAGGGTCGAGTCTCCCTCAAATGCACTCCTCATAGCAGAAATGATCAAATCAGCAAGAAGATAAATTGTGTGCAAGGTAGACAGAATATTATCAAAGGTATGGCTCAGATACAAGTATAATTTTTCTTTGAGGATGGTTTTGGAACCAGATGTACCTGGAAGCAAGCAAAAATATGGCATGTACTCTGAAAGGAGGATAGTCCTGCAAAACCCCGTTTCATACAAGAAATAAATAACAAAATTATTAAGATGGTTACATATGTGGAAATTGGTCCACATATCATAATAAGAAGCTTCTGGTGTAAGCAATCCAATCTTCCCTCGCAAGATACTCGAGAAGCTTCCAAGGTAAGATTCATCTATCTTCCTCAGTACGATACATGGATGATTTCCTGTACAAGGTACTCTGCCTTCTTCAATAAGCAACCGCAAAAGCTTCTGGCATAAGGTACTGAGTCTTTCCCCAGCAAAGTCTTTAAGGGGTAAGCTTCTGAAGCACGATACCCAGTCTTCTTCAGCAAGCTGTCCGATGAAAGTTTCGAGCACAAGCCAGCCAATCTTCCTCAGTAAGACATTGGTACAAGGTAGTAAGATGTTGTGAATTGACAACATATGGCAGCGAATCCCAAGAATTAGATCCGCAACATTTTGGTCAGAAGTAAGAATCAGTCAGAATACACGTCTGTCTCGGGAATCAGATTCTCATGTATATGCGGTGAGCATACCACCAAGATCTTACAAGTCACTTGAATGAGGATATGACAACCACGTGAGGATGGTTAAGAGAAGAAAGCCAGTATACACCGTAGTGTGATAAAGGATTATGAGGATTGACGACATCAATGAGCTCAATACAAGTACCTGCGAACCTGGAAAATGATCCTGATGAGCCCTTGTCCCCTTTTTCTCCAATGACGGCACCATGCGTGAGATCTAAGCTGTTTTTAGCTATCCGGGGTGGATGCCAATTTTTATTCTCTCTTCAACGACAGTCACGAGTTCTGAGATGCTTTTTGGCTGTCTCGTACAACTGTTGAGTTTCTTTTTGTGACAGTAGCCCTATAGCTGCTTTTTGGCTATTTTAGGGAGCTGCCACCTTCTTCTTATCAACCCGGTCTCATGTTCTGAGCTGCTTTTCGGCCGTCCTGAGCCGTGGTTGAGTTATTTCAGTAATGTCCCAAATCTGAGTTGTAAAGACCGTTCTGGTGGCTACTGATTTATTTGACAATTTCTTGCAAAGGTTCGGATGATCATTTTCCTGCGGTCAGAACTTGAGGGGTGTTGAACCTGCCATTTAATGGGGCACCCTGTCAGAAAATTGAGGATAATCAACGATTGTCGAAAAATTGCACCGACAGTACCTATGGTGATACGAAGAAGCAATATGACCCAGCTATTTCAGCCAAGGATCCAGACCAAGAAAACAATAATGAAGGAGCAAGACCAGTGATGCAGGTATGAAAATTGTTGCAAGACCCGCGTGGTGCAGAACCACCGTCAGTCAAGTCTGTAGATATTATCATACATGTCAAACTCTTATGCTAGCCACGACAGGCGACAATCAAATATTTGTACGGATCCGATACTCAAGACAGTGGAACTAGTTAAGATGATTCAGAAATTTCCACGATACGCCAGAATCTGTCAGGAAAGCGGTTATGACCCAACTCACTATTTGGAACCCGAAGGACCTGCATTTAGTGGAGAAACCCAATGCAAGGAGTTAGAGCTTGGGTGTCCACTAGAAAAATCTGATCACCACTTCATGAAAGATTGTCAGTGCCGGATGACACCCCCGGCGGAAATCACTCTTGGATTTGTGAGACCGACATATATTTCAGTCGCGAGAATCAATCACAGTCAGCTAAGTCAGCAGATCTAAAAAGAAATTGGAGCCTGGATAAGCATGAACAAGCAAGGTAAGATCTGTCAGAATATGGATATATTAAAGCAAACCACCCCAGGGCCAGTCAGATAAAAATTTAGTGGGAACAAAAATAAGAAAAAGGATACCCGAGTTGGAAACGGTTTCCTTAAGTCAGTATCTTCATACTTGTTCCCTGAGGAACCAAATCTCAAGGATGAGATTTCTTTAAGGGGGTAAGGTTTGTGACAGCCTGATTTTTGGCCCTTTCTTTTTCTTTTGTTTTTTCTGAGGTTTTTGCTTGAGTTTTCTTTTTCCGTGGCTTTGTGGTCTGGAAACTGAAGAAGGTGCCATCTTCTTTGTTTCCAGAGTGGCTTGTCATTCCAAAACCCTTCCCTAGACCGTGTCATTTTCATCCTAGCCCAAATCCCAATATTCTTTTCGTTGGGAATACTCCTTTTCTATTAAAGGAATAACTCAAATTGCCCTAGGTTGTGAAGCAACCTTTATTTCCATCACTCCTAAAATTCCCAAATAATTCTCATAAATTTTTTGGGTCATATATTTCTCAAATATGGCAAAATGTTTCATTTGTCTTGTTTATCATCATGCTCAAATAATTCATTTCCTCTTCTGCCCTAAATGGCACATTGTGAAGCAAGTGCTATTTTCCGTTTGCCAATTGACCTCATACTCCTTGGACACCTTTTCCTGTCCATATCATTTCCACATGCCAAAATGCAACCTCATTTTCCTAGTAATTATTTAATTATGATTTTCCAAAGTTTCTATCCAGAAAGAAGCTTTGTGAAGGAGGTTCAAGCTAGGCATATCCAAATGAGTTGCGATTTTGCATGGTCCCTCATATCATCATATCATAGCCCTCCACCAAAGTAGAGCTCATGTAATGCCTCCATGTGAGCTCATCTTCAATTCTTTGATTATGTCCAAATTTTCAGTTTGTGAAGCAAGTATATTTTATCTTGCTCCATTATGGCTGCCAAGTTTTCTAGGCCTTCTATTATCCATATAACCGACCTCCACCCATTTTGTGCATGGTTCATCAAGCCATTATTCCTCTAAAAAAATTCAAGTTTCTGTCCAGAGGAGATGTTTGTGAAGCAAGTACCAGTTTGGCTTGGCCAATTGGTATGAGACTTTTTGAGCATCTTCATAGGACCAAATGAATCTGCCTTGCCCAATTTGAGCTCAATCTGACACTCCATGTGAGTGCACCTTCCTGATCAAGTTTCTGGACCAGATTATGCAGTTGCAAAGCAAGTGCATTAAATCTTGGTCTGTTTCCTGCCGAACTCCCCAAAGATGGTAGTCCTTCCTAACCCAAACACCCCAGACAACTCATTTGGCTCTAATCTCACCTCGGTTGAGTACTGTTTCACGGTCAAGTTTACTGCAGTAAACTTCAAAGGGTTCTTACCATTTAACCAGAGCATGTTTCATCAATCTACCACCGCAGTTGAAACCTATCTTGGAAGGACTATCAACTAGACAACGTTTTGGGTGTTGTAGAGCATTCAATGCCCTGGTTCACGTGGTGACTACGACGATGGTGTGCCTGTGCATGCGCTCTGTGCGCAGTGGCCGCGTCCATGGCGCCGTTTCTGCTTCGTCCGCTTCCCCCTCGTCGTCTTAGCGCGCGTGAGCATGTCCATTGTCTTCCTGTCATCGTCGTCGATCACCTGGACCCCGCTCCCCCTCCGACAGCTTCCTCACCGACATAAGCCGCCGCTTGCCCATGGGCGCACAGTGGCGGTTTGGCTCGGTTCGTCGCTGTCGTCATCCACCCTACGCTCCCTTGGCTGCATCTTCCCCATGGGCTTTCTCCCTATGCCTCCATCGTCGTCTATCTTCGAGCTCATGCGCGTGGGCATGAGTCCGCGGCGGCTCTAGCACGGCACACCCCTCCCCTTGGCTATTTAAGCAGCCCCGAGCGCCCTCGACCTCACCAAGCCACTCCTCGACCTCCCAGGACCCCGCCCCACTACTCTCCCGATCTCATAGAGCTCTCAGCTTCCCTCCATGGCCGCCGTGCCCGCCTCGGCCTCGGCCTAAATTCGCTCAACGCCGAGCTCCTCCCTCCCTCACTCCACCACCAAAGACCTCCATCCTCACCCCGGAGCCACCCTAGCACCTCTCCTCCTCCTCTCGTGGCTGTTTGCCATGCACTCCCCGGAGGCCAAAGTTCTCCTCCGCCGTGGCTCCCTATTCCGTCTGCTCCACTGTTTTCCAGTGTGGGCAGATCCCTCAGTCGGGTGTGGCTCGTCTCCCTGAGCTCGTCGGTGTGCTGCACGACTCGGGGGATGGCCGGAGTCGGCCGGGCGAGCACCAGCACCGGTGACTCTTCCTCTTCCCTGCGCACGGTGTCGGGTAAAGAAGAAGGAGGAGCGGGAGGAGGGGATTGACCGCGCGTGGAACCCGCGGCCCCACGCGTCAGTGGCTTGGTAAGCCGGCCCCGCCTTTGCCACGCTGGATAAGTGGAGGCGTAATCCAGTGGATTACGTCTTCGCTTATCGAAAGCGTATTTCTCTTCGAGCTCAGCCTAGAATGCGTTTTCGCTTCTGGAAAATATATATCCTTCTAATACGCTTTCTGTTTTTCTGTCCAGGCCCTGTTTGAAAATATTTTCATTATAGATAGGTCCCTGGGAGAAAACACTTCATATCTTTTTACTCACAACTCCAAATGAGGTGATTCCAAAGCCGACTGCTTTGTCTCGTCGAGACCGTTCTGTTGGTATCATTTTCATTACGTTTTAACATTCTGAAAATGACCTTTTTTCCCTTGCCCCTAAACAGCCCCTCCGAGATGGAACTGTTTCCGGCAAATCTTTCCGCGAGCTTCTCGCACTTCTTCCAGGTGTTTTCTTCATCCCCAGGCAAGCCACAATACCCACTTGCATGATAGTCATGCAGTAGCCTTGGTTTTCAACTTGAATATTTATTAAATGTTTGCCTGTTTAAAATATGATTTTCATTATTTCGGTAATGATTCTTGGTTAGTGCTTACTTTCTTGCTATGTTGTTATGCACCTGGTTGTCATGCCCTGCTAGTTGCTAGTATTCCTTTCATATGCTTATGCTTGCTAGTAGTACATATTGATGTTGGTAATGGTCTTCGGTGCATGACTGCCATCTGTCCTGAGTACCATTGTTATGCATGTTCCATTGCATCCAGTTGGTTAAATGCTTGCATGATGGCAGTGTTGATATGTTCTTGCATGATATTTATTGTTGATGCTAGCGGTCATGCTATGTTTCGGAGAAGTATGTACTTATGATGTTCATGCTAGTCAATATGCCATGCTTAGTTGGATATGATTCATTGTTGATGTGGTGGATAGTTATGTGGTTCTCTCATGATTATGTTGATATCATGCTCATGCATTGTAATTGCATCATGTATTTTATCATGGCTCAGCATATTTGCATTCAAGTTTAACCGGATTAAATTGAACTTGAACAACTCTTGGCTGAGTCATGGTGCCACCATATTGAACTGACCAATGCAACCACGCTTACCTTTATGGGAAGGTCCTAACTGGGTCTATTGTCGTGCCTCTTGGCGGTGCCTCCAACGAGGGAAGGTTATGGGTGTGCGGTACCCTGGCCCTGTAAGCAGAGATAACCTTGTGTGCCCATTGTTGTTGTTATGGATCTGGTCCCCGTGAGGGACGTTTATATTTTGGCCACGACGGTGGTTGTTGTGTCTTTGGTAGACACAAGGCCACCCAGGACTGGCCCCGCTGGGAGTAAGTCGGAGTGGCCGGGAGAGTGTCATGGCAGTAGATCGGTTTTGTTGGAAGGCCGTTGGTCCACCCGAATGGGAGTGCGAGGCCATGGGTTCCGTAGTGTGGGTACAGTGTACTAACCTCTGCAGAGTGTATATTAAATCTATCGATAGTCGCGCCCGCGGATAAGGGCCCAATTCGTAGTTGGTCACACTATGAATCAACAGTAGTAATAATAATAATGTGCTTAATAACAACCCCGGTTCAATGATGAGATAAGTTGGTTGTGATCGCCGGAAAGATCACCGGTTGGTTACGAGGTAGCCCGTTGAACCCAGAGTGGTTCCGTTTCTGATCCGTGAATGATCACCGTGGTATCGAGGATAACGAGTTGTTGTATGTTCGTGATGTTGTGAGAGAATCGTGGGTAAAAATCAAGCTCCTTGTGGTCATTTAATGATTACTACAGTATCATTTATACCAAGCTTGATTTGATCCTGAGATAATCGTGTGATGTCCGACGTTGGTAAGTGATGCATGTGATGGTTACGTAGTAACCCGAGCAGAATAAATAGTGCATATAGTGTCATCATGTTGCATGCTAGTATCGTCAGATTTATATGCTCATATTGTTCTAGCTGTATCATATTGTTGATGCCATGTTATGCTGATGACTTCATGATAATTCCTGCTTAACTGTAATTGCCATGCTTTGTTGTTTGTCTTGAATGCTTCGGTTATTGTGAGCTTGCAAGTACATTCAATGTACTAACTTTGGCGTGTCATGCCGGTTCTGTGTCGTGCCTGAATTGCTTGCTTGTTTGGTGTGGTTCCTGTGTGCGCGATCTAGGATAAGCGTTCCAGCCAGAGTCCTTGCGGATTGGAGTCATCATCACCGTTCGTTGTTCCGCTGCCAGTAGTTGTTCCGCTGTCTCAACTTGTTACGCTGCTTGCATAGAGCAACTGAGGATGGCGTAGTGTCGTCGTGCCGATGTTATTCATTGTAATATCTGATACCTTGTATTCATATTCGTGTAATAATAGAAAGCTGGTTTGTTCTATGCTAAGCAGTGCCGTATTCCAGAAGAGTTCACCTCGATCTTTGGGCTATAATACGGGGCGTTCTGGTTTCTCTGAGCTAGGGTGCCACATATAATGTTGGCTGAAAACCTAGGTGTTGTTTAAGCTTATTTATGCAAACAAGAGCAAAAGAGTTCGTAAAA
Source organism: Aegilops bicornis (assembly GCA_021605145.1). Classification (NCBI taxonomy): domain Eukaryota; kingdom Viridiplantae; phylum Streptophyta; class Magnoliopsida; order Poales; family Poaceae; genus Aegilops; species Aegilops bicornis. The sequence goes on from CM038669.1 coordinate 155,771,501, forward strand.
GTTTTCTTTTTTACTTTCAGTTTATCAACTGAATTGCTTGAGGACAAGCAAAGGTTTAAGCTTGGGGGAGTTGGATACGTCTCCAACATATCTACTTTTCCTAACGCTTTTCCTCTTGTTTTGGACTCTAATTTGCATGATTTGAATGAAACTAACCCCGGACTGACGCTGTTTTCAGTAGAACTACCATGGTGTTGTTTTTGTGTAGAAATAAAATTTCTCAGAACGGAACGAAACTTTGCAAGGAATTTTATATCAATAAAGAGAATTTCTGGAGCCAAGACCCACCAGAGGGGGCACCTGGGTGGGCACAACCCACCAGGGTGCCCCCCTTATGGCGCGCCCAGGTGGGTTGTCCCCACCTGGTGGCCCCGCAGACCCTGAAACCTACGCTATAAAATCCTATTTTTCCAGGAAAAAATTAGGGAGAAAGAATTATTGCGTTCCATGAGACAGAGCCGCCGTCACCTCCTATTCTTCATCGGGAGGCCACATCTGGAGTCCGTTTGGTGCTCCGGAGAGGGGGATCTTTGTTCTTCGTCATCACCAGCCCTTCTCCATTGCCAATTCCATGATGCTCCCCACCAGGAGTGAGAATTCCTTTGTTGGCTCGCTGGTTGGTGAGGAGTTGGATGAGATTCATCCTGTAATCGAGTTAGTTTTGTTAGGGCTTTATCCCTAGTATTCACTATGTTCTAAGATTGATGTTGCTATGACTTTGCCATGCTTAATGCTTGTTAGTTTGGGCCCGGGTGCCATGAACTCAGATCCTAACCGTTTATGTTATCACCATTATATCCATGTTCTAGATCTGATCTTGCAAGTTATAGTCACCTACTACGTGTTATGATCCGGCAACCCTGGAGTGACAATAGTCGGGACCACTCCCGGCGATGACCGTAGTTTGAGGAGTTCATGTATTCCCCGTGTGTTAATGCTTTGTTCCGGTTCTCTATTAAAAGGAGGCCTTAAAATCCCTTAGTTTCCAATATGGACCCCGCTACCACGGGAGGGTAGGACAAAAGATGTCATGCAAGTTCTTTGCATAAGCACGTATGTATATTTACGGAATACATGCCTACATTATATTGATGAACTGGAGCTAGTGCCGTATCGCCCTAGGTTATAACTGTCTCATGATGAATATCATCCAACAAGTCACCAATCCAATGCCTATGAATTTATCTTATATTGTTCTTGCTAAGTTACTACTTCTATTGTTACTGTTACACTTGTTACAAATCACTGATATCACTGTTACCGTTACTATTTCTGCTGTCACTACTATCAAAACTATCATGTCACTTTGCTGCAGATATTAATCTCCAGGTGTGGTTGAATTGACAATTCAGCTGCTAATACCTACAAATATTCTTTGGCTCCCCTTGTGTTGAATCTATAAATTTGGGTTGAATACTCTACCCTCGAAAACTGTTGCGATCCCCTATACTTGTGGGTTATCAGGGTTGATGCACGTTTTCTCCTAGGTTCTCCGATAGAAACTTCGGAGCCATTCTTTGTTGCATGTTGAGGGGTTGTTATATTATCCAATTATTTTATCATTGTTGAGAGATTTTGCACTGGTGAAAGTATGAACCGTAGGCCTTGTTTTCCAGCATTGCAATATCGTTTTTTCTCACTTTTGTTACTAGTTACCTTGCTGTTTTTATATTTTCAGATTACAAAAACCTACATCTACTATCCATATTACACCTGTATCACCATCTCTTTACCGAACTAGTGCACCTATACAATTTACCATTGTATTGGGTGTATTGGGGACATAAGAGACTCTTTGTTATTTGGTTGTAGGGTTGTTTGAGACAGACTATCTTCATCCTATGCCTCCCATAGATTGATAATCCTTAGGTCATCCACTTGAGGGAAATTTGCTATTGTCCTACAAAACTCTGCGCTTGGAGTCCCAACACGAGTCTACAAGAATAAAGTTGCGTAGTAGACATCAAGCTCTTTTCTAGCACCATTGCTGGGGAGTGAGTGCTTGAAGGTATATCTTTAGATCTTGCAATTGAATCTTTATAATTTATTTTCTATCACTAGTTTGGTTTTAAACAATAAAACTACAAAAAAGATGGAATTGAGGTTGCCTCATATTATTTGTCTTTATAATGTCTTTGTTGAAAATGATGGATCGGAAGATTGTACCAAAGTGTTAGAAGAAGAAGTCAATAAAATGTTTGGCATAAAATATTTGAATGATGAGCATGGTTGCAGTGTTGTTAGTATGCTTTGTATGAAAATATCCATGATGCTAATGATCTGCAAAGCCCTAAGCTTGGGGATGCTATGTTTGATGGAGATGATATTTTTAGTCCCTCATGTTTTGACGAGAAAATTTGTTACAATGATAGCATGCCTCCTATTTATGATGATTATAATGACGAAAGTGAGTTTGGACGAGTGTCAACTCTAGGAAGTAATGATCCCACTATTTTGGAGGGTGTTGAATCTTATTGTAATAATTATGCAAGTGGATTTGGAGAGGTCATGACTTTATTTAATGATGATTCCACTACTCTGGAAGAGGTTTCAATTAATTATGAGAACAAAGTTGCTATCTATGATGATTATCATGATGACATGTATGTTATAAGGAATAGTGATAACCATGAAACTTGTCATCATGATTTTAGTATTCAATTTGGTTATGTCAATCAAGTATCTCATGATAGTTATCTTGTTGAGTTTGCACCCACTGTTATTGATGAGAATAAATTTTCTTATGTGGAGAGTAATAAAATTTCTATGCTTGTAGATCATGAAATGAATGCTTTATGTGATAACTATACTATTGAATTCATCCATGATGCTACTGAAAATTACTATGAGACAGGAACATAAGCTTTAACATATTTCAATAATATCAAGTTTCCTCTCTACGTCTTGAAAATCTTAATGTCATGCTTGTTTTGCCTTCCTATGCTAGTTGATTCTTGTTCCTACAAATTTGCTCACAAAATCCATATGCATAGGAAGTGGGTTAGACCTAAAAGTTCTTTCCTTGTGATTCATGATGCTCTATTTGTGTTCAATTCTTTAGTTTTATGTGAGCATCATTGAAATCATCATGCCTAGCTAAGAAAGCATTAAATAAAAGCGCTTGTTGTGAGACAACCCGATATTTCTACCTACTATTTTTGTGTGTTCACATGATTAAGCTACTGCAGTAACCATGTTTTATAGCTTTTGTTTCAATAAAGAGCCAAGTAATGCCTTTGGGATAGTGTGGATGATAGTTGGCTTGATTATGTCTAAAAACAAAAACTTTTGCGTCTAGTACATGAATTTTGATAGTTCACTGGTGCATCGAGAAATTCTGACTTTTTGTTATAGATGATTGATATACAAAGTTCCCATGTTTTCCTAATTTTGCAGAATTTTTGGAGTAACAGAAGTATGTTCATTACTCAGATCAATATAGACTGTTCTGTTTTTGACAGATTCTGTTTCAATGCATACTTTGCTTGGTTTCTAGTTTCTATGGCTTTTGGTCAATATAAATTATAGAAATGATTGGGTACGGTAGGAATTATGTGGATACAGTTATGAATCTTGTATTTGAAGTACCAAAGTGAATGATTTTTCTTTATCATACTAACCTATCTCATGAAGTTCCATTAAGTTTTGTGTGATTGAAGTTTTCAAGTTTTGGGTGAGATACCGATATGAGAAGAATGAAGAGTGGCGAGAACCTAAGCTTGGGGATTCCAAGGCACCCCAAGGTAATATTCAAGGAAGACCCAAGCAACTAAGCTTGGGGATGCCCCAGAAGGCATCCCCTTCTTCGTCTCTAACATTATCGATAACCTCATTTGGAGCTATATTTTTATTTGTTACATGATATGATTTTTGCTTGTAGTGTCATTTTATTTTATTAGGATTTCCTTGCTGTTATTTAGAGTAATGTTTTGCATCTTTTATTTCAATAAAAATATCAAGTGTATCCTTTACCACGCTTATATTTCAAGTCTATATGTTCTTGTTTGAAAACAGAAAGTTTGTTGTTATGTTTTGAATATTTGTGCATAGTCAGGACATGATCAAATCTTGAAATTTTTACAAGGTAAGATATAACAAATATTCTACCGTGTGGTAATTGTTCAGAATTTTTGGAGTTAGGGAAGTATGAATATTATTCACTCTTTACAGATTGTCCTGTTTAGAGAGATTGCCGTTATGTTTGCATATGTTTGCTTGTTCAATGATTCTATTTGAGGATAGGAATATTAAATATGCAGAGGCATTTAGTATTCAATGTTAAATTATAAATTTAGTGATTTTCTACAGTAGAGAATGATAAGGTTTTGCATTGATTTATACTAACTTATCTCATAGGTTCTTGTTGAGTTTTGTCTGGATGAAGTTTTTAAAAATTGGGGAAACCATGATATGAGAGGAATTAAGGAGACACAAGAGTGTTGGAGAACGTAGTAATTTTAAAAAAAATCCTACGCACATGCAAGCTCATGGCGATGCATAGCAACGAGAGGGGAGAGTGTTGTCCACGTACCCTCGTAGACCGAAATCGGAAGCGTTAGAACAACGCGGTTGATGTAGTCATACGTCTTCACGATCCGACTGATCAAGTACCGAACGCACGGCACCTCCGAGTTCTGCACATGTTCAACTCGATGACGTCCCTCGAACTCCGATCCAGCCAAGCTTTGAGGGAGAGTTCCGTCAGAACTTCGCCTAAGCACCGATACAATATGACCGAGGTGGGTTATGCTGGAGGGGGGCACCGCACACGGCTAAGAGATCAAGAGATCAATTGTTGTGTCTATGGGGTGTCCCCTGCCCCCGTATATAAAGGAGCAAGGAGGGAGGCGGCCGGCCAAGGAGGAGGGCGCGCCAAGGGGGGAGTCCTACTCAGTAGGACTCCTCCATTCCTTGTTCGAGTAGGAGAGAAGGAAAGAGGAGGAGAGGGAGAAGGAAAAGGGGGCTGCACCCCTTGTCCAATTCGGACAAGAGGGGGGGCGCAGGCCTCCTTCCTTTTGGCCTCTCTCCTCTATTTCTGTATGGCCCATTAAGGCCCATATACTCCTCGGCGAATTCCTCAGAACTCTCCCAGTACTCAAAATACCCGAATCACTCGGAACCTTTCCGAAGTCCGAATATAATCGTCCAATATATCGATCTTTACATCTCGACCATTTCGAGACTCCTCATCATGTCCCCGATCTCATCCAGGACTCCTAACTCCTTCGGTACATCAAAACTCATAAACTCATAATATAACCGTCATCGAACTTTAAGCGTGCGGACCCTACGGGTTCGAGAACTATGTAGACATGACCGAGACACGTCTCCGGTCAATAACCAATAGCGGAACACGGATGCTCATATTGGCTCCCACATATTCTACGAAGATCTTTATCGGTCAGACCGCATAACAACATACGTTGTTCCCTTTGTCATCGGTATGTTACTTGCCCGAGATTCGATCGTCGGTATCTCAATACCAAGTTCAATCTCGTTACCGGTAAGTCTCTTTACTCGTTCCATAATACATCATCCCGTAACTAACTCATTAGTTACAATGCTTGCAAGGCTTATAGTGATGTACATTACCGAGTGGGCCCAGATATACCTCTCAGGCAATCGGAGTGACAAATCCTAATCTCGAAATACGCCAACCCAACAAGTACCTTTGGAGACACCTGTAGAGCACCTTTATAATCACCCAGTTATGTTGTGACGTTTGGTAGCACACAAAGCGTTCCTCCGGTAAATGGGAGTTGCATAATCTCATAGTCATAGGAACATGTATAAGTCATGAAGAAAGCAATAGCAACATACTTAACGATCGAGTGCTAAGCTAACGGAATGGGTCAAGTCAATCACATCATTCTCCTAATAATGTGATCCTGTTAATCAAATGACAACTCTTTGTCCATGGCTAGGAAACATAACCATATTTGATCAACGAGCTAGTCAAGTAGAGGCATACTAGTGACACTCTATTTGTTTATGTATTCACACATGTATTATGTTTCCGGTTAATACAATTCTAGCATGAATAATAAACATTTATCATGAAATAAGGAAATAAATAATAGCTTTATTATTGCCTCTAGGGCATATTTCCTTCAGTCTCCCACTTGCACTAGAGTCAATAATCTAGTTCACATCGTCATGTGATTTAACACCAATAGTTCACATCTTTATGTGATTAGTTCACATCGCTATGTGACTAACACCCAAAGGGTTTAGTAGAGTCAATAATCTAGTTCACATTGCTATGTGATTAACACCCAAAGAGTACTAAGGTGTGATCATGTTTTGCTTATGAGAGAAGTTTAGTCAACGGGTCTGACACATTCAGATCCGTATGTATTTTGCAAATTTCTATGTCTACAATGCTCTGCACGGAGCTACTTTAGCTAATTGCTCCCACTTCCAATATGTATCCAGATGAAGACTTAGATTCCACTTGTATCGATGTAACCCTTTACGACGAACCTTTTGTCACCTCCGTAGTCGAGAAACATATCCTTATTCCACTAAGGATAATTTTGACCGATGTCCAGTGATCTACTCCTAGAGCACTATTGTACTCCCTTGCCAAAATCAGTGTAGGGTATACAATAGATCTGGTACATAGCATGGCATACTTTATAGAACCTATGGCTGAGGCATAGGGAATGACTTTCATTCTCTTTCTATCTTCTGCCGTGGTCGGGCTTTGAGTCTTACTCTTCACACCTTGTAACACAGGCAAGAAACTCTTTCTTTGACTGTTCCATTTTGAACTACTTCAAAATCTTGTCAAGGTATGTACTCATTGAAAAAACTTATCAAGCATCTTGATCTATCTCTATAGATCTTGATGCTCAATATGTAAGCAGCTTCACCGAGGTCTTTCTTTGAAAAAATCCTTTATGCTTTCCAGAAAATTCTACATTATTTCTGATCAACAATATGTCACTCACATATACTTATCAGAAATGTTGCAGTGCTCCCACTCACTTTCTTGTAAATACAGGCTTCACCGCAAGTCTGTATAAAACTATATCCTTTGATCAACTTATCAAAGCGTTTTCCAACTCTGAGATGCTTGCACCAGTTCATAGATGATCGCTGGAGCTTGCACATTTTGTTAGCACCTTTAGGATTGACATAACCTTCTGGTTGCATCATATACAACTCTTCTTTAAGAAAACCATTAACGAATGCAGTTTTGACATCCATTTGCCAAATTTCCTAAAATGTGGCAATTGCTAACATGATTCGGACAGACTTAAGCATCGATACGAGTGAGAAAATCTCATCGTATTCAACACTTTGAACTTGTCGAAAAAACCTTTTGCGACAAGTCGAGCTTTGTAGATAGTAACACTACTATCAGCGTCTATCTTCCTCTTGAAGATCCATTTATACATTATGGCTTGCCGATCATCGGGCAACTCCACCAAAGTCCACACTTTGTTCTCATACATGGATCCCAACTCAGATTTCATGGCTTCAAGCCATTTCGTGGAATCTGGGCTCATCATCGCTTCCTCATAGTTCGTAGGTTCATCATGGTCTAGTAACATGACTTCCAGAACATGATTACCGTACCACTCTGGTGTGTACTGTACTTTGGAAGACCTATGAGGTTTTGTAGTAACTTAATCTGAAATTTCATGATCATCATCATTAGCTTCCTCACTAATTGGTCTAGGGATCACTGGAACTGATTTCTCTGATGAACTACTTTCCAATTCGGGAGAAGGTACAAGTTACCTTATCAAGCTCTACTTTCCTCCCACTCTCTTGTTTCGAGAGAAACTCCTTCTCTAGAAAGGATCCATTCTGAGCAACGAATGTTTTTGCCTTCGGATCTGTGATAGAAGGTGTACCCAACAGTTTCCTTTGGGTATTCTATGAAGACGCACTTCTCCAATTTGGGTTCGAGCTTATCAGGTTGTAACCTTTATCACATAAGCATCGCAACTCCAAACTTTAAGAAACGACAACTTGGGTTTCTTGCCAAACCACAGTTCATAAGGTGTCATCTCAACAGATTTTGATGGTGCCCTTTTTTAAAGTGAATGCAACTGTCTCTAATGCATAACCCCAAAACGATAGTGGTAAACCGAAAAAGAAACATCATAGATCACACAATATCTAATAAAGTGCGGTTACGATGTTCGGATACACCATAACGCTGTGGTGTTCCAGGTGTCGTGAGCAGTGAAACTATTTCACATTGTTTTAGTTGAAGACCAAACTCGTAACTCAAATACTCTTTTGCACGATCAGACCGTAGAAACTTTATTTTCTTGTTACGATGATTTTCCACTTCACTCTAAAATTATATGAACTTTTCAAATGTTTTAGACTTCTGTTTCATTAAGTAGATATACCCATATCTGCTCAAATCATCTGTGAAGGTCAGAAAATAATGATACCCGCTGCGAGCCTCAATATTCATCGGACCACATACATCAGTATGTATGATTTCCAACAAATCTGTTGCTTGCTTCATTGTTCCTGGAGAACGGCGTTTTAGTCATCTTGCCCAAGAGGCATGGTTCGCAAGCATCAAGTGATTCATAATCAAGTGATTGCAAAATCCCATCAGCATGGATTTTCTTCATGCGCTTTACACCAATATGACCTAAACGACAGTGCCACAAATAAGTTGCACTATCATTATTAACTTTGCATCTTTTGGCTTCAATATTATGAATATGTGTATCACTACGATCGAGATCCAACAAACCATTTTCATTGGGTGTATGACCATAGAAGGTTTTATTCATGTAAATAGAACAACAATTATTCTCTGACTTTAAATGAATAACCGTATTGCAATGAACATGATCAAATCATATTCATGCTTAACGCAAACGCCAAATAACATTTATTTAGGTTTAACACTAATCCCGAAAGTATAGGAAGTGTGTGATGATGATCATATCAATCTTGGAACTACTTCCAACACTCATCGTCACTTCCCCTTCAACTACTCTCTGTTATTCTCAGAACTCCTGTTTCGAGTTACTAATCTTAGCAACCGAACAAGTATCAAATACTCAGGGGCTACTATAAACACTAGTAAGGCACAAATCAATAACCTGTATATCAAATATACCCTTGTTCACTTTGCCATCCTTCTTATCCACCAAATATTCAGGGCATTTCCGCTTCCAGTGACCATTTCCTTTGAAGTGTAAGCATTCAGTTTCAGGCTTTGGTCCAGCTTTGTGCTTCTTCGCAGGAGTGACAACTTGCTTGTCATTCTATTTGAAGTTCCCTTTCTTTCCCTTTGCCCTTTTCTTGGAACTAGTGGTCTTGTCAATCATCAACACTTGATGCTCTTTTCTTGATTTCTACCTTCGTCGATTTCAACATCGCGAGGATCTCGGCAATCGTTTTTGTCATCCTTTGCATACTATAGTTCATCATGAAGTTCTACTAACTTGGTGATGGTGACTAGAGAACTCTGTCAATCACTATCTTATCTGGAAGATTAACTCCCACTTGATTCAAGCGATTGTAGTACCCAGACAATCTGAGCACATGGTCACTAGTTGAGCGATTCTCTTCCATCTTTTAGCTATAGAACTTTTTGGAGATTTCATATCTCTTAACTCAGGTATTTTATTGAAATATTAACTTCAACTCCTGGAACATCTCATATGATCCATGACGTCCAAAATGTCTTTGAAGTCCCGATTCTAAGCCGTTAAGCATGGTGCACTAAACTATCAAGTAGTTATCATTTTGAGCTAGCCAAACGTTCATAACGTCTGCATCTGCTCCTGCAATAGGTCCATCACCTAGCGGTGCATCAAGGACATAATTCTTACGTGCAGCAATGAGGACAATCCTCGATCACGGATCCAATCCGCATCATTGCTACTAATATTTTTCAACACAGTTTTCATAGGAACATATCAAAATAAACATATGAAAGCAACAACGCGAGCTATTGATCTACAACATAATTTGCAAAATACTACCAGGACTAAGTTCATGATAAATTTAAGTTCAATTAATCATATTACTTAAGAACTCCCACTTAGATAGACATCTCTCTAGTCATCTAAGTGATCACGTGATCCAAATCAACTAAACCATGTTCGATCATCACGTGAGATGGAGTAGTTTTCAATGGTGAACATCACTATGTTGATCATATCTACTATATGATTCACGCTCGACCTTTCGGTCTCCGTGTTCCAAGGCCATATCTGCATATGCTAGGCTCGTCAAGTTTAACCTGAGTATTCTGCGTGTGCAAAACTGGCTTGCACCTGTTGTAGATGGACGTAGAGCTTATCACACCCGATCATCACGTGGTGTCTGGGCACGGCGAACTTTGGAAATGGTGCATACTCAGGGAGAACACTTCTTGATAATTAGTGAGAGATCATCTTAAAATGCTACCATCAATCAAAGCAAGATAAGATGCATAAAAGATAAACATCACATGCAATCAAAATATGTGACATGATATGGCCATCATCATCTTGTGCCTTTGATCTCCATCTCCAAAGCATCGTCGTGATCTCCATCGTCACCGGCATGACACCATGATCTCCATCATCTTGATCTATACCAATGTGTCGTCACATGGCGGTCTCGCCAACAATTGCTCTTGCAACTATTGCTATCGCATAGCGATAAAGTAAAGCAATTATTTGGCGCTTGCATCTTATGCAATAGAGAGACAACCATAAGGATTTTGCCAGTTTCTGATAACTTCAACAAATCATGATCATCTCATACGACAACTTATATCTCATCACGTCTTAACCATATCACATCACAACATGCCCTGCAAAAACAAGTTAGGCGTCCTCTACTTTGTTGTTGCAAGTTTTACGTGGCTGCTACGGGCTTAGCAAGAACCGTTCTTACCTACGCATCAAAACCACAACCATAGTTTGTCAAGTTGGTGTTGTTTTAACCTTCGCAAGGACCAGGCGTAGCCACACTCGGTTGAACTAAAGTTGGAGAAACTGACACCCGCCACCACTGTGTGCAAAGCACGTCGGTAGAACCAGTCTCGCGTAAGCGTCTGGCGTAATGTCGATCCGGGCCGCTTCGTCCAACAATACCGCCGAACCAAAGTATGACATGCTGGTAAGCAGTATGATTTATATCGCCCACAACTCACTTGTGTTCTACTCGTGCATATAACATCTACGCATAAAACCTAGCTCGGATGCCACTGTTGGGGAACGTAGTAATTTAAAAAAAAATTCCTGCGCACACGCAAGATCATGGTGATGCATAGCAACAAGAGGGGAGAGTGTTGTCCACGTACCCTCATAGACCGAAAGCGGAAGCGTTAGAACAACACGGTTGATGTAGTTATACGTCTTCACGATCCGACTGATCAAGTACCGAACGCACGACACCTCCGAGTTCTGCACACGTTCAACTCGATGACGTCCCTCGAAGTCCGATCCAGCCGAGCTTTGAGGGGGAGTTCCGTCAGCACGACGGCTGGTGACGATGATGGTGTTCTATCGACGTAGAGCTTCGCCTAAGCACTGCTACGATATGACCGAGGTGGATTATGGTGGAGGGGGGCACCGCACACGGCTAAGAGATCAAGAGATCAGTTGTTGTGTCTATGGGGTGCCCCCTGCCCCCGTATATAAAGAAGCAAGGGGGGAGGCAGTCGGCCAAGGAGGAGGGCGCGCCAAGGGGGTGTCCTACTCCCACCCGGAGTAGGACTCCTCCTTTCCTTGTTGGAGTAGGAGAGAAGGAAAGAGGAGGAGAGGGAGAAGGAGAAGGGGGCTGCACCCCTTGTCCAATTCGGACCAGAGGGGGGCGCATGCCTCCTTCCTTTTGGCCTCTCTCCTCTATTCCCGTATGGCCCAATAAGGCCCATATACTCCTCGGCGGATTCCCGTAACTCTCCGGTACTCCGAAAAATACCCGAATCACTCGGAACCTTTCCGAAGTCCGAATATAGTCATCCAATATATCGATCTTTATGTCTCGACCATTTCGAGACTTCTCGTGATGTCCCCGATTTCATCCGGTACTCCGAACTCCTTCGGTACATCAAAACTCATAATATAACCGTCATCGAACTTTAAGCGTGCGGACCCTACGGGTTCGAGAACTATGTAGACATGACCGAGACACGTCTCCGGTCAATAACCAATAGCGGAACCTGGATGCTCATATTGGCTCCCACATATTCTACGAAGATCTTTATCGGTCAGACCGCATAACAACATACGTTGTTAACTTTGTCATCGATATGTTACTTGCCCGAGATTCGATCGTCGGTATCTCAATACCTAGTTCAATCTCGTTATCGGCAAGTCTCTTTACTCATTCCGTAATACATCATCCTGCAACTAACTCATTACTTACAATGCTTGCAAGGCTTATAGTGATGTGCATTACCGAGTGAGCCCAGAGATACCGTCCGACAATCGGAGTGACAAATCGTAATATCGAAATACGCCAACCCAACAAGTACCTTTGGAGACACCTGTAGAGCACCTTTATAATCACCCAGTTATGTTGTGACGTTTGGTAGCACACAAAACGTTCCTTCGGTAAACGGTAGTTGCATAATCTCATAGTCATAGGAACATGTATAAGTCACGAAGAAAGCAATAGCAACATACTAAGCTAATGGAATGGGTCAAGTCTATCACATCATTCTCCTAATAATGTGATCCCGTTAATCAAATGACAACTCTTTTTCCATGGCTAGGAAACATAACCATATTTGATCAACGAGTTAGTCAAGTAGAGGCATACTAGTGACACTCTGTTTGTCTATGTATTCAGACATGTATTATGTTTCTGGTTAATACAATCCTAGCATGAATAATAAACATTTATCATGAAATAAGGAAATAAATAATAACTTGATTATTGCCTCTAAAAGAGATCAAGCTTTGGGATGCCCAAGGCATCCCTAGTTAATATTTCAAGAAGTCTCAAGCATCTAAGCTTGACACTACTAGGAAAAGGCTTATACATAGAAGTTTACCAAAGACAAAGGTGTTTTGGAGCCCACGCATCGATAATTACCAGTAGCGTCTGTTATAAAGCGCGCTACTGGTACAACTTAGCAGCAGCGTGGGTTTCCTTTGGGCATGCTACTGGTAAGTTTGCCACGCCACACCCCCGACCAAAAAATATTACCAGCATTGGTATTCTAACCAGCGCTACTGTTAAGGAAATATTTGTAGCGCCTGTTCACCTAGACACGCTATTGCTATTTCTTCTATGTGTAAGCTTTTACCAGTAGCGTGGGTTTTGGACAAGCGCTATGCATCTAGGTGAACCGCGCTACTGCTATGGTCGCCGGCCTAAATATCTGCCATCTTTCCCCCCTCTTCTTCCTCCCCCTTTCTTTCTCTCCCCCTCCCTCTTGCACTTGCTTGTTCCTCAATGCTTCCCCTCTTCTTTGCCCCTCCTACCCCCTCCATTAATTCCCTCCCTCCTTCCTCTTCCTTTCTTTTGCCCCTCCTCCCCTTCTCTTCTTTTCCACTCCACCAACCCCTCCATTAATGCCCTCCCTCCTTCCTCTTCCTTTCTTTTGCCCCTTCTCCCCTTCTCTTCTTTGACCCTCCACCACCCCCTCCATTAATTCCCTCCCTCCTCCCTCTCATAGCTCTCTCTCTCTCCCTAGCTAATTGGAGCTATATTTATGTAGGTACCTCACTATCTAGAGCTACTAGCTAATTATAAGAAGGTGCCCGATATCCCTCTCGACAAATAGGTGAGCAAAAAAAGAGTTGTGCAAGAATGGAAAGAAGTGTGTTTGCGATTAGGACTGAAACTATGTGCGATATGAATATACCAAATTGTGTGTGGCATGTGAGTGACATGAGTTGCCTATGTTTTGCCGAAATGTCGATTCAATTCCGTTTCGGCAAATTTTGGGAAAACTCAATATGTCCTATGTTTAGGGAAGGTCATGCCGAATTTTTGTATGAATTTCATCCATGCATGCATATATACGTGGTTATAATATTTTCTCTGTGCGCAGGTGATCATGAAGGTCAATGGAAGGATGGTGGAAAGATACTGGCAATCCGCTGTGGACGACATGTATGAAAAAAGACTGGAGGATGTTGTATGTCCGTGTCGAAAATGCAAAGGAACAGTCAGGCTCGACCCATTTGAGGGTGGTACATTCAAGGCGCACCTGCTCATGCATGGATTCATGGATAGCCATACTCGGTGGATAAGTGAAGATGATGATGATGATGAGGACGTCGACGGAGCAGGAAATAATTACATGGGGCCATCAGACGAAGAGATGACCGATTATGTGCCCGAAGAGGAAGACGGCCTCGGAAATGTTGATGGTGAAGAGACAGTTCAAGGCGGAGAAGAGGCGGACACGCCGCCGTCTTTGTCGCTACTAAGTTCAGCAATGCGGGACCCACATGTTCGAGACCTGCTTCGCAAGAAGACGACTAGCGACAGAGCTGCTTCTAGAGAGGAGGCCAAACTGGCGCAACTGGAGGTAGACTCGATGACTTCTCTGTATGATGGTTGCAATCCCGAGGTGACCCGCTTGAGTTTCACACTAGAACTTCTAAAGACGATGGCAAAAAACAAATGGACAGATGCAAGCCTGGATGAGCTTCTGAAGTATCTAAAGAAGGTTCTTCCTGCGGGAAGCCTGTGTCCTACTAGTGTCGAGGAGGCAAGGAAAATTGTGTGCCTCTTGATCTACCACACATTAGATATCACACATACATCAATGATTGCATCATATATCGGAATGATCACGCGGAAAAAACCATTTGTCCAAAGTGCAATGCTTCACGATATAAAAAGGTCGGAAAGAAAGCTCCACAGAAAGTTGTATGGTACTTTCAGATCACTTTGCGTCTACAACGATATTTCGTAGATCCTAAGGAAGTAAAGCTTATGCGCTGGCACGCGGAGAGGGTGAAGCCAGATGACGGAAATGATCCGAAGCTGAGACACCTTGCAGATGCTAGCCAGTGGAGAGCATTTAATGCTGAATCAGATTTTTTTTGCAAATGATCCAAGGAACATCGTGCTTGGCGCTAGTAGAGATGGCATGAATCCATTTGACAACCAGAACACCAATCATAGCACATGGCCTGTGTTTTTATGGATGTACAACCTCCCTCCCTGGTTGTGCATGAAGGAAAAAGACATACACATGGATATGCTTATTCAAGGGCCAAGACAACCGGGAAATGATATAAATCTGTATCTCGGGTTACTGAAAGAGGAGCTACAGACCTTATGGACAACAACGTCCAAGACATGGGATGCAAGAAAAGGAGAATATTTCTACATGAGAGTCGCGCTGATCATGACAGTGCAGGACTATCTCGGTTACGGCTATCTCTCCGGCCAGATATGCCACGGATATTGCGGATGCACGAGGTGCATGGATGATACAACTTCTCAACAACTATCAAAAGATGGCGGGTCTTCGAAAATCGTGTACATGGGGCGTCGAAAATGGCTCGAGAAGGATGACCTGTGGAGAAAGCGTGGAGATCTATTCAATGGTAAGGCTAAGCATCGAGGTCCTCCACGTAAGCGTAGCGGTGCAAAAATATATGAGTTATTGAAGAACTGGAACTACAAAAAAAAAGACACATCCGTGACATTTTGGGCCAAACGAATTTTTTTTCCTGTCATACATATGACACTTCTATGACGATAATTGTGACAAAACCCGGTATCATCATAGATGTGGTGGGCTCCTACTTCTATGACAAAAAATCATGACAGAAATGGGCTTTTCGTCCTGGGCGGGCCGGAGACGCAGCTGCATGACATTCTTTGGGCCGTCCATGACGGAAAAACTGTGGTAGAAGCGAGGGGAGGAAAATTTCGGGAGTTGCTTGCCATCGTGGGAGGTCGGGGGCGGAGCGATGCGCGTTTCTCTCGTACGTACGCGCGTGTGTGCAAGGTGTTGGCTCTAACTGAAGCCGAGCGAGGCGTTGGGCTCTAACTGAACCCGAGCGATGGCACTGCAGGCTACACGTTACTGAACCTATGCGATCGATCGATGGCTATTAACTGAACCGGATGGAGCGATTCCTTCGCTACTACTGCTAACTGAAGCTGATCGATGCTGCCTCTGGGATGAACATTGAGCATTGCGGGGATTGGATGAATAAAGGAGCGGTGGCGTTGCCTCTGGATGAACAGGAACCCGTGGTGTGGAGGGTTGGATGAGCAGATGACGGTGGAGGGGTGGTTGAACAGACCCCGTGGTGTGGAGGGCTGGATGAACAATAGATGTGGAGGGGTGCCCGTGGAGGGTGGTTGAGCGATGGCGGTGGAGTAAGCGCGGTGGAGGCTGGATGAACAGGAGCCCATGGAGGCTGGAGGAGGTCGACTGTGGAGATGAACAGTATCCCATGCAGTCCCGTTTTGTTGTACGCCACACCCTCCCCCCCCCCCCCATTTCGACCGTATAGCGCTCCAACACAAGTCCGTTTCGTCCGTTTTGCAGTACGCCACACCCTTCCCAATGAACAGGACCCCCATTTCGACCGTAGCGCTCCAACACAAGTCCGTTTCGTCTGTTTTGCGGTACGCCACACCCCTCCCGATCAACAGGACCCCCGTTTCGGCCGTAGGAGGTCCGTTTCGTCCGTTTTGGGGTACGCCAGGCCCCTCCCGATCAACAGGACCCTGTTTCGAACGTGGCCGGTCGAACACAGTGTCTTTTCCTCCGCCAGCGGTACGCCAGCCTCGCTTTCCATCGCTGTTCCGTCCAAGCCCTCCCGATGAACACGACCACACATTCCGCTCCAACCCAGCCGGTTGGCTCCCCATGAACACGCATTTACGACGCTTATTTCTCCGTTTCGACCCAGCCATGCACGTATGCGCGATAGGCATTAGAGACCCTGCCCATATGTACGTACGTGGCCGTATTTTCTTTCTTGCACCCTCACCGCTGTACGTACGTGTACATGCTACGTGCGCGCCTCTTCATCTACGACATGTGCGCGCCTCTACATCAACCCGTATGTACGTACACGTTCGCGACCAGAATGACAACGCTACGTACGCTTCGACCAGGTGGGTCCCGATTGTCAGGCACTTGCGTGCGAAGATGTAGCTGGTGGGTCCCAGCAGTCAGGGGGCGAACCGTTTTTTTTGCCCGGACGCACTTCCTTGCGTGCGAAGGTGTAGCTAGTGGGTCCTAGCAGTCAGGGGGGAAACTTTTTTTTGCGAAATATGGTGGCCCGTCCGGTGGGTCCCTCATTGCCGTGGAGGAATAATTATTTTGGCGCGTAATAAGGAGGCACTTCCTTGCTGCGGCCGTGGACCCACTGTCACCTCTCCACGTCTGATCCACGTCCGATGGAAGCCGTTCCTTGACCACGTTGACCATGCCGCGCCGAGAGCACCAGGGCGGTGGATGACGGCGAGGCCTAGGAAGGGGACGACGCGGAGCCGGGGAAGACGTGGCAGTGGATGCCCACGCGTAGAGGAGTATGAGGGTTCACTGGTTTGCTACGGTGTGAGGCTGCCGTCGCCGCAGAATAACAGGGGGTGTGGGTGAGTAGAGGGATGGCCTGGCCAGCGATTGGAGTAGTAGGTAAGTTGGCAAAGTTGGCAAAGCCACGGGAGCTAGAATCGTGCATATTGACTAAGTTGGCAAAGCCCTCCGTCCCCGTCAACTTAGTAGGCCCACAAGTCAGCCTGCTACTATACTGGGTCCCAGCTAACAGGGGGAGTATTCATTGTTTTGTGCGTAATAAGGAGGCACTTCCTTGCGTGTGAAGATATAGCTGGTGGGTCCGAGCTGTCAGCGGCGGTAATGTTTTTTTGCGAAATACTAAGGCCCTTTCGGTGGGTCCCTGATGTCAGGTGGACGAATCATTATTTTGCGCGTAATAAGGAGGCATTTCCTTGCGTGCGGCCGTGGACCCAGCTGTTGGCCTCTCCACGTACAGTCCACTTCAGATGCATGTTGGTTGTTGACCACGTTGACCAGGCCGCACCGAGAGCACCAGGGCGGTGGATGATGGCGAGGCCTAGGGAGGGAACGACACGGAGGCAGGGAAGACTCAGCAGTTGTTTCCCACGCGGAGGGGAGTACGACTGAACGAGGGTTTATCGTCTGTCATGGGTCACGGAGAATAACAGCAGTGTGGGTGAGTAGAGGGATGGCTAGGCCAGCGATGGGAGTACGGTGGGGCGGTGAGGCCTCTTGGCAAAGATAGCCGATCAAGGGAGGAGGGGGAGGCAGTCCTGCCGGCACTTGTTTGAGCGGCTGGAGCAGGAAGAGCAGAGATTGAAGAAGCACGACGGCCATTGGATGGCCATCCAACAGTCACTGCTTGTGTGTGAACCTTTTTTTAGGAAAGCCTCAAATCTGTGGAAAACAGCATACAGTCCATCTGCCATTATTTCTAATAATTTACAGCACATTTGCTAATTCTTAAGGTTTTTCTTGGAGCCCATATTCTTTTTGTTAGCATTACAGCCCATATTGTGGCCACGGTTAAAAAATTATATGAAATTTTGCATATTTCAAAAGCGGTCCGAACTGTTTTTAATCTTGAAATTTCGACTCACATTCAAACTGATTTTAAAACTAAATGTATATCAATATAAAATCCAACAAATTCTCCACGCATATAAATTAATGTAATTTAAAATATCGAAATGAAAAAAAAGATATTTGAAACTAATTGCCGCTTTGATGTGTTTTAAAAATGTACATCCCATTTCTCATTACTGATGGGACATTTTCTCGGCCAGCCGAATGAAAGCTCTCCTCGTCTTGAAAGATTTGCAGCCCAACAGGCTCGACAAAGCGACTTACTTGGCAAATCACAAAAACTGGGTTGTGGCCGTGGACCCAGTATCACCTCTCCACGACAAGACTCTTCCGATGGAAGTCGTTCCTTGACCACGTTGACCACGCCGCGGAGAGCACCACGGTGGTGGACGGCAGCAAGGCCTAGGAAGGGACAATGCGGAGCCGGGAAGACGCGGCAGCGTGGAAGCCAGCGAAGAGGAGTCTGAGGGTTCACCGGTTCGGCGGTGTGAGGTTGCCGCCGCCGCAGGCTGGCCAGCGGTGGGAATAGTAGGGCGGTGAGTCCTCCGCGGCAAAGACAACCGCCACGGGAGGCAGGAGCATGAGGCACGACTGGCGCTGGTTTGGGCGGCTGGACCAAGAAGACCAGAGGTTGAAGAAGCACTACGGCCGTTGGATGGACATCGTACGGTCACTGGAGCTAGAATCGTTCATATTGACTAAGTTGACAAAGCTCTTCGTCCCCGTCAACTTAGTAGGCCTACAAGTCAGCCTCCCACCAAGGTGGGTCCCAGCTAGTAGGGGGAGTATTCTTTTTTTTGTGCATAATAAGGAGGCACTTCCGGTGGGTCCGAGCTGACAGCGGGGGGGGGGGGGGACGTTTTTTTCACGAAATACGGTGGCCCATCAGGTGGGTCCCAGCAGTCAGGGGGCAAATATTTTTTTCGCAAAATACGGTGGCCCGTCCAGTGGGTCCTTGCTGTCAGTTGGAGGAATCATTATTTTCCGTGTAATAAGGAGGCACTTACTTGTTGCGGCCGTGGACCCGGCTGAGACTCTCCACGTTGACCTTGCCGCGTTCCGTTGCATGCATGCGTCCATGGGCGTGGTGCGTCCCCACTGTCAGCCTCTCCACGTACAGTCCTCTTTCGATGACTCTCGTTTGTTGACCATGCCGCACCGAACACAGCGAGGCGGTGGACGACGACGAGGCCCTGGATGGGAACGACTCGGAGATGGGAAAACGCGGCAGTGGAGTCGTAGATTGAGAGGAGGAGAAGGGTTATAACTGGTTCTGTTGCAATTCATATCAAACTCAGGTTCACAGGACACGTTCATATTCATAGCCAACATTCACTATCAACAACTCAAAAGATTCATATATACACAAGCTCAAAGCATATCTATGCATCCAAATTATTTATAGATCACGACAATATTCATACATAATTCACAAAAGATTCAGATATACACATGTTCAAGATGTTTATGCATCCAAATGATTGAGATCACAGCCAATATGATCCATGGACGAACTTTAATTACCTAGGGTACAATTTGGTAAATGGTGTTCAATCAGAGGTACTTCTTGCTAAAATTAGTTCTTATACGAGTAAACTTTCGATTACATAAGAGGCAGCACAGACAATCTGAACTTTGCTTGTAGGTTTATCCTCAAATAGTGGCCTCGTGCCGACGGAGGTTTGAGCAACTTGGCCACTACTTTCATCCAACTAGTTTACTGGCTCATCTTGGTCCTGTATCTCACCAAAATACTACATTGCAGACGAGAAAGGAGGCGGTCGAGAAAATGAACCACCCAAATTTTTTGTGCAGTTCAACTGAAATGGAGCATCCTTGGCGTGCAGACTGATTAAGTCCCAGATGAATATACGCGTCAACCAACTTGTCTGGAACCTTTAGACTGCATGCCAAATAGTTCGCTACCATATGTGCCGATAACCAAAAGGCACAAGTTGGGACCAAAGACTGGATCTGCGTTTTCCGGGCTATGCACCAAGCAATATTTTTGGCGTTCACTCTCCTAATACTTGAGTTTGACAATTGGTTGACGCCGCTTTGATACTCGAATGAATATAGGCACTTCTTGTCAACATCGATGCTTGTGCGAGTGAACTTTGGAGTACATAGCAGCAGCATAAGTACCTGTCCATCTGATCATTTTGTGCAGTTCTACTGAAATCACCCGATGTAATGATTTGCGTGCGAGTTCAGGCTCCAAATTACTCCTTTATGAAATCGGCAAAACAGTGGCACAATACCAAATTATGAATACATATGACAGGCACAATAATCAAGATAAAGACCAGTACCAACCTGTGTGAGGTAGCATATCAATTACTATTTCCTTTGATTGGAAGCCGAGATAAGCCAAGCGACTGACAGCAAAGGAAGAAAGCAAGCGGATATTAGCGACTGACAGGAAAGGACGGAAGCTGTCGAGGCAATGAAGCACCCAAAGTTTTTGTGCAGTTCCACCAAAATCGAGCATCCCTGTTGGCACATATATTGAGAGAGTGAGATTACTGTAATAGTGGGACTAGTTGATGAAACATACACTAACAAATAGAAGCACCCTCATTATCTTAATGGGTAAAGTTAGCAACATAGTAGTCTTGCTTAAAGAGAGGTATTAGTTTATTTAATCGGTGCCAATTAGCTCAACTCAACACTCAAAGCATTGCCATTTATCATAGGTTGCAAAACTTAAAAGTGCAAAGATAAAGGAGTTTCTCATGACAAAGAGTAACGATACAAATAGAGATGACAACAAACTAATATGGATGAAGGCCTTAGGCCCGTACCAACTGAGAAAAAAGCTTATTCATGTAGTCCCATAAGAGATGATAAAGCACTCATTGGAATCACACAATAGTATATATTTTTGTGCACTTCAAATGTATGGTTGAAATCACTCTTGTTTACCGAAGGCTTGAGATTATATCGAAGATTATCAAGAACTTCCAGCAGAGTTAAAGCACTGGCTGGGATACAGTTCATTGTATTGTCTTGTGTAGTTCCACTAAAATGTATGATTGGCACAACATGATCCCTGTTTGCTCAAGTAGGAACAAGGTGAAACCTTCATTAGCTTAGTGAGAAAGGATAGGAAGACATTAGCATATTACTCAAACAGTGGCATCAAATTCATGATGGACAATACGCAAAACATTGCCTCATTGAACCAATGGCAATAAATTGACATGCAAAACAATAGCACTATTATGTCATGACACCAATAATATTCCCTCCCTGCTCCACCACATGATTCACCTCCATAGACAAACATTCACACGTACATGATTCAGCATAGGGTCCTACTAAAGATTTGTTTAACTCCAATAGTAAAATTAGGCAGTAATAAATCAGTGGTACTTTAAGTGCTCCTAATTAATTAAGTGAGACAGCAGAAGTGGAAGGGCTCCCTGGAGGATCGTCTCACATGTAAGGTAGTCGTTGCCGGAGCCCTTGAATAGCCTCGACTGAGGCCTCTGGCTTCAGCAAGATCGCCTTGGCATTGTTTATTCTTCTTCTTCCTCCTCTTCATGCTATGTTTCTCTTTCTCCTCACCAGTTGGTGAAACCAAGTACATGATTGGCCTTCTAATTCATAATTGGTTTTGTCAGTGTGGGAGTACAAGTGTACTAGTAAAAAACAACATTATTTTCTCATGGCAGTCGGAAAATAGAGATGAACACATGCATTAAATATCATTCTTACCTAAAGGAATGTTATTGCGCCAATATGGATGATGAGGATTGGAACACAGATCTCCCTTTGTGCAGTTCCACCAAAATGAACCAACTGTTCCATCTGACATTCCAGTTAAATAGCACAAATGTCACTTCTTTTAAGAAGTGTTTTGTGCAGTGCACCAAAAGGTCACAACAAAGAACTGTGTGAATTGGATATCCTGTTTGCACAAAAAGGCACAGAGGAAACAGTCGAGTCTCAAACAATTACAGGCAAAAACATTTGGCTAAACTTGTTAGAGTCTCAAACAATTACTGAGCAAAAACAGTGGCATGGCTTCATTTTTACCAGGACATTATATTAAGAACAGATAAGGCTGCGTTCGGTTCCACGTGTTTGGTGCAGGATTTTGTAGGAACACAATTCCTACCGTATTCTTTCCCTTCCAACCGTTGAACACGGGAAAGGTGAATAGTGTTTCATAGGAAAGCTGGTGCAGTAGTACTGATTCCATAGGATTAGAAACATCCACGCGCTGCTCATTTTTTGGGCGGAAGCCCGAGGCAGGCGCTCGCTGCCATGCGTTAGACAGGTTGTTGTGCTGTGTTTGCCGGAATAAAAAAATCAACCTATGTGTGGTACATGAGGTGAGGACAAGAGTAGTCACTATGAAGCTAAATAAACAAATATCATCTCATACTGCCAAGCATGCTACTCTAAAAAAACAAATCTGTATATTTCGTAGTCCATCCGAACACATTCTCTTAAGAGTTTCCTCCGGTTCGCTGTTCCATAGTTTTATACCTACATTCCTTTCCTATTCCTCTATTTTCATCAAGACCTATGGTTTCTGCCCCTTTATTCCGACCGGAGCCTAAATATTTGGTATAAGGGCATGGGACAGTGGGTGCACCAGCAGTACAACACCATGTACGTAAACAAGGGCATAAAGTGGTGATTCAAAGTTTGTTGCCCCGAGAAACAAACATCCAAGAAACATATCTGGGTTGGTCCCATTTTTGTTCACTCTAGCCACCTACTCCTATGTGTGGATAGCAAAACAAGTCCTGGTCATACCACTGTGTACATCGTTACCCCTATATTTCCCTTTTCGACCAAGAGACCGGTTGAATGACCAGTCTGTACTACTCTCATCCCCTTTCCTTCCTGTTTGTACCAAGTCCGATGTACATACTAAATTCCCCCACCCCCACTTTATTTCAATGACAAGTATTTTCGGACGGAGGGAGTACAAGATTCGACTCCATGAAGTAGCTTTACCTCTAACAATAGAAGAAAAAAAATAGGTGACGTTGGACCATCCGATCGAGAGGGGCTGAGAGGTAGAAAATGATGCACATGCAGCGACGTAGCGAGCTAGGGAAGTAGAGCTAAGGCGGTTTCGAACGAAGATATACCTGAAGGTCGTCGGGATGTGGATAGGTGGGCGGCGGGAGGCCGGATCCGCCCACAGGCAACAACGAAGGGATCGGAGGACTTCCTGCG
Source organism: Aegilops bicornis (assembly GCA_021605145.1). Classification (NCBI taxonomy): domain Eukaryota; kingdom Viridiplantae; phylum Streptophyta; class Magnoliopsida; order Poales; family Poaceae; genus Aegilops; species Aegilops bicornis. The sequence goes on from CM038669.1 coordinate 155,795,223, forward strand.
CCGGCGCTCGGCTAGAGATAACGGTGCGGCCGGCAGTGGGTCTCCTCCCCCGCTATCGATGACGGCCCAAACGTTGCCCCTCCTCCCCTTCACCGACGGAGGGGGATACGTCCGGATCTGTAACCAGCGGTGAGGATAGAAAGCCAGTGTTTTTGAAGGGAGAAAGACAGGGTTACTACCCCTATCTTGCTTAGATCTGGAGAGGATGAGAGTGTGTGAATAGAGCAGCCCTAGCAAGCAAGCGCGGAGGCTCCGGCCTATATATAAGTAGTGGGGTAGTTTTCCTTTTCACTCCATCAAAACAATCATTTAAAATTGTGTCTTGTACTACATGCCAGTCGTGGTTTTTTAGTTGTTGATTGTTTTTGAGATAGCTACCGCTTGTTCCAAGTGGTGTTACGGTGTGCCAGTCGCACTTTGTATCATTCAAGTCTGGTAGTACTACAAGTCCCTCCATTAAATGAACAACCACCCCTCGTAAAAATTGTGAACAAGCCCACGGCTAAAATTAGCGAAAACGTGGGTTGCCCCAACATGCATTATTATTTATATTTTCTACTCCCTCCGTTCCTAAATATAAGTCTTTTTTATTAGCCACACCTAAGACAAGAATCTCTTTATTAGCAGTGAACCCCACATGTCATAGATACAAAAATTGTGGCAAGATTCCCTTAGGCAAGCCAAAGTGTGTCTAACAATTTGAGCAACTCAGGTTAGGCAAGTGTGGCAAGTGTGGGAAAAAATAATGTGGCAACATAAGACAAACATAGTCACAATTCAAACAGCCCGTGATTTTTGTGACATGCATGAAAATTTGGTTAGTTAAATTTATAGTCAAAATTTGGCAAGGTGCATCAAATCAACACATGCAAGTATCAAAAGGAAAGTCACGGCATGCATGCATGCGTTGTACTCCCTCCGTTTCCAAATATAAGTCTTTTAGAGATTGCAACAAGTGACTACTCCATCCGTTCCTAAATGTAAGTCTTTTAGGGATTCCACTACAAACTACATACGGATGTATATAGACATATTTTAGAGTGTAGATTCACTCATTTTGTTTCGTATGTACTCCAGTTCATAGTGAAATCTCTAAAATTATATTTTGGAATGGAGGGAGTACATACGAAGCAGAATATGTCTACTCCTACATACGAAGTAGCCCATTTTAAATGTGTAAAAAGAGTTTATCGAATGCAGTGCTTTGATGTGTCGCGTCAACTCGTACAAGCCCGAGAAATTTGATTACTACGACGCCCTCTCCCTCGCGGACTGAGCTCCAATGCCTTAACTGCACCTGCCTTTGGCTGCATGACAGGTGGGCCAACCACCTGTTGGGCCCACCTGTCATGGACGCAAAGGCAGGAGCAGTAAGTAGAAGCTTTCTCTACATGCTATCCCTCCCGCACGAGGTGGGCGGACATGCAGCGGTGGATTAAATCTGTAGGCGTGGGGTAACATCATTGTTCGTCTTCTCGAAGAGGCGAAGAGCCAAGTGCAAACCGAGCGTGGCGATTCTGTAACGCTATGCGTGGTACGATTCCTTGGAGTACTAGCCAGGCTCTTGCATGAGACAAAATTGCTATTGTTTAACAATTAAACTCCATTATCCATTGGTTGATACTCATTCTGCATAGGTCCACGCGCTTAGCACCGTTTCCTCCTAGGTCACCAATCTTTATTTGCTAATTAATAGCATTCCATGCAATGAACTAGCCATTGCAAGTCATTAAAAGCATGCACATCTCTCATCTCTTATTGGTTGATACATATGTCAAGAAACAAGAAACAAGGTAGAAGTTAATGCACCGCACCTAAGTGTTTTGGGACTATTTGGTTTTCGTAAGATGACTTACACACCTAGACGGAGGGAGTAGTATAGACCTGTAAACCGGAAAGGAGTATTTGCCTTTCTAGAGATTTCAACAAGTGACTAGACTTTGGCTAAAAGAAAACAAGTGACTAGACTACACGGTGTGCACTACCCCCTCCCCTCCGGTTTATAGGGCTCAAATCTCAAATCTCATGAACCAAGGCATTTTGCAATTGGAGGAATGTATCTCGTACTTTACAAAACTACCCTAATTAAACTCATGCATTAATTACGTAGTTCTCTCGTTTTCCTCTCCGCCTTGGTCATGGTGCACAATATTGAGGCTAGCCATAGTGGGAGTAACTTAGGTTGTAACTTAACACATCTCAAGACAATTTTGCTTATGTGGCAAGTATTTAATGAGGAAAGAGGTGCTTGTGGTAAGATAATATGTTACTGTAACATAGCGCTTTCCGAGGCAAAATGAGTCTATGAGATAATAAATGAAGCATCTATGATACTACTACTATGTTACTTTGCACTATGGAGGTAGTAACTTACACTAGTGTCATATGCATGACACTAGTCTAAGTTACTCCCCACTTTGACCAGCCTGAGAGAGTGCTTTGATACGTTTTAGTCTCATGACTAAAAGTAGTGGGACTAAAACTTGTTACCTCATCCATGCTTGGATCCAAATACTAAAGAGACTAAAATCAAGTTAATGACATTTCAAAGCATCCGGGCCCGAGTGCCATCCACCAAATCACAGCGAGGTGATACAGTCGAGACTCACCTGTCACCCCGGTGTGGCCGTCATGACCCGTCATATCACAAAACCCACACCTTTACCAGCAGTTGTAAGGTGGCCTCCAAGTTGGACTGGACGAAGCAACCATCATTTCATTGGAACGCTCGTTCAAGCCCTTTCTTCCCTTTCTTGAAGAAAACCTCACTCCAGGCTACTCACTTCAGCCATTTTTCTTCTCTACCGACGAAGGAAAGGTGGGCGAATCAGTTATGCTGCTATATTTTCATTCCAATAATCTTCTTTTTGCGAAGCACCGACCGATTCTCACATCCTATTCTTTTCCCGTTTTCATTGCGATTGTGGTTTCCTTTCGGTTGCTTTTTATTTGTCAGTTCATTGATGGATCCTGGAGCACTAGGCAAAGAGTTGCTGGCGGACAACCCACTGGAGACAGCGATCTCCAGGAAGCGAGCACCGACCAACGAGTTGACCATGTTGGCGGGCCAACCCATGGAGACGAAGAACTCCAAGAAACAAGCCCTGGCCAAAGAGTTGAGGACGTTGGCGGACGAACTCCTCAAAGAAAGTTGGAAGAACAGCAAGGGCCCCACCGTGCCTACCCCAGGGAGCCTGATTGCCACCTATATGAGGCTCAAGACCGAGTTTGAGGAGATAGTCGCCGTTGAGAAGCGGTATTCCCGGCAAGGTGATGGCCCCCATCGAGGACGAGGAGATGGCCCCCGGAGGGATGAGATCCCCCGATGAGCTGCACAAGGTAAAAAATAATTGCTTATTACCATAGTTGTGGTTTTTGATTATTTGCAATGTGCTTGCTAATATGTTAGTGTTGTGGAGGTGCCGGTGGTTGTCCTTGATGATTCCGATGCCGTGGCCCGTCCTGTTGCCATCGCCCCGGAGATCGATTCCGATACCGCTGTCCATCCTGTGGACATCGCCCTAGAGATCGATTCCGATGTCGCGATCAGTCCTGTGGACATCGCCCCAGAAATCAATTCCCATGCCGATGTCCGTGTTGTGGTCATTGCCCGAGAGATCGATGACAAGAAATAGTTGGTCGCGCTAATCCTTCAGGGTAGTTTGCATTGCCCTGTGTTTAATTACCAGAACGATGCGTGTTATCAAACAATCTTAGGGCTAGTGCACTGTCTTGTGTGGGCGGATCTTGCTACTTTTGTTTGATAGTGAATCATGCGATGAATCATGCGAACCCTCTCCGAGTTATGGAAACAGATGTATCTTCACCAGCTTTTGATGTAATATATGGCATGCTTAGATGTAAGTTTGAACTATTTATCATATCAGCAGGGCTTGTTTGATGATTCTTGGTGTTAGTAGGCTAGCTCTCGTGCGAGCTATAGTACTTGCAAAACAGTCACCGAAGAGAAACGTTGGGGCTGATGAGCTCGTGGTACGCTTATACTTATCCCTCGTCGACCGACCAATAGCCCTAGCTCCTAAAATTGTAGGCTTAGCGATCGATCAGACAATAGTCGACATACGTTCAGGCCTCATTTGGTTCATAGGGTAGGAAAATCATAGCAAAAGTACAGAGAACGCGCAACACAAAATCATAGCAGTGCAGAGACGTACTCCCTCCGTTCCAAAATAGATGAGCTAGGCGGGCTAGTTTGGCCTAGTGGGTTTTAGTGATATGACGTGGTACAGTGCCGTCCAGTCTTCACGTGTGGAAGCAGTATTGCGGGTACAATAAGTTTTCTTGAAGAAGCGGAATTCAACGAAGTCATGATGGTTCCTTCGTCCGAACAACTTACAGTGGGAAAGGTTGGGCCTGCGATACGACCATGGTAGACCAGGATAATTTTGTGCATGGCAGGTGGACCAGGATGGTCGACGTCCCACATGCGAATGAAAGTATTCTTTCCGATATAGAGGACGAGCAACGAGTATTGATTGTTTATTTTTGATGAAAGATATTGTCTCCACAGTTACTCCTTGACTTTGTCAATGCCTATCTCTCCTCCACATAAGCGGGGACTACTAGCTATGCATGCAGCGGGCAGCTGGCGTCTTGAGGGGCCAGGGCGGTGAGAGCGGGCTCAAGGCGGTCCGGACTCCAGCATGGCCCACCGACATTATCACCATATATTTCTTGGAGTCCGTTCACGGCGGTAGGCGATCTCTTCTCCTCCCCGTTCTCTCTTCTCACCGACGCCACGAGAGATTAGATTTGACTATCGACGGTTTGTTCAATTACGGTCCCACATGTCGGTGAAATTGCAAGACAACGTGTCCCCTTTGGTGGCTGACGGCGAGCTGTTGTCGGGGTTGCGGCGCGTACGAGTCGTAAGTGTGCCGCCTTTTCCTTTAGAACTTGCGAAGTGTAACATTTTCGCGCGGTCGATCGATAGAAATCCATAACAAAATGACGAGGGCGGTGCTTTACCACTCGTTAGGCGGGCTAGTTTGAGTGATATGACGTGCTACAGTGCCGTCCACTTGCTCCATTTTTATGTAAGCAAGAGTTTACACTCGTACGCGGGAGGAGTGCGAAACACCGCGAATCTGATTTTGATAGAGGGATAACTGTTCCCTGCCAAATAATGGAGGATTGTTAGCGATTATAGCATGATAGTTAGGGCATCTCTAGCGCTGGCCCACAAATTTACACCGGCATCTGTCCGAGGACACTGATGGATGCCAACTATATGAACTATATGAACTAACCGGATGAAATTCGTGCAAACAAAGCAAATTTCAAATTAACCGGATGAAATTCATTACATTTCGAAAACTTTTCCTACAAACTGGATGAAATTCATTACATATTTCGTGGTGGAGCAAGGAACCTCGTGGTGGAGCGTACGCACTCATAATATTTAATATTATTCAATGATATAAAATTAACCAATCATCTCCACAAGGAATTTGGAAGAGTACGTAAACACGGCAACCCAAAGTGTAGTTACATCATACTAGTACATGGCTAACCCACGCTATCACCATATTTCTTGGCTTCCGTGCGACACCTATCTCTAGTAATCCAGCAGCCTGTATCACTTCTCCCTCCTCGTCTCTATCAAATTGTGGCGGGCTGGCGTTTCTGCCGTCTATTGAGGTCGGTTAACTATCACATGTTAGCGACATGCCAAGGGCATTCTAAAAAAATTCCTTTCACGTTCCGTTTTCAAAAAGAAAAAAATCCTTTCACGCATTTAATTTGCTCGTATGCTTTGAGCAACTTGCATGTCCTATACTGCTCTGTTTGATACTCTAACTTAACTAGAGGTTAGACTAACTCATGACTAACCCTGAACTAACTGTAGCCAAAGAGGTGTTTGGGTGACAGGGGTTAGATTGACAATAAATGCACTTCATGGAGAGAGAAAAGTGATTTTTCGGTGGTCCCAATGAGAACTATCTCCGATTAGCACCTCTTGGGTGGGATAGTTTTTTGGTGGGTTCGGTGCAACTTGCTCCAATTTAAACCCTCATCCTTGGATACTTTAGGGCTATTTGAGCCCCAACTAGCTCAAACTAACTCTAACCCATGGATCCAAACAGGGCCTATGGCCAGTCTCGACGCGGAGCAGTCGCGTGCACCGGGAAGCGGCGCTCTATCGGCCGTCGCGCCACTTCAAAGCCGGCGCCAGTGAGAGGTCGCCTCCGCTCTGGTCGGGCATTAATGCGGCACTGACGCTCCAAGCGACGCTGACCGTTTCACGAGAGAAGCGCGCGCTCGCAAGGGAGTATAGGTTTTGAACCGTTTCAGGTGTAGTAGTAATGGTAGTTTGCAAAACTACTCAATTATTGCACTCAGTTTCCTAAGAAATTGTGGTAAAAAACATTACTCCACAGCCCGCTTCCCTTCTCCTTCCTGCTCGTGATTTACGTGGCCATGTTAACGTGGTTGTGTCAAAAAAATGTCACTTCCTGCTCGTGATTTGCGTTATATAATTACAAGCAAGATTCTCGTGCATTGCACGGAACATCAATATGCATTTTTTTACAGAACACATGTTGTGATTGACCCATGCAGGAGTAATCCCATGTGTAAAAACTAGTGATATCTCGAGAATTTTATCAGAAAACTGGTATCTCGAGAATGTCATCGAAAAAATGAAAGATGAGAGATAAGGAGAGGAGGAGCGG